>CM042476.1:18794367-23731707 GCA_023621385.1 Quercus gilva
TCATCAGGGGCGGAGCCAGAAGGGGGGGGGGGGGCACCTGCCCCCCCTGACTCTTAAAATATCCTTGCATATATAGTCTACTCTTACTCCCTGACGTAGAGAAAAAAAGAAAAAGAAAAAAAAAAGACACCCACTTGAAAGTGACCCAGGAAAAGAAGTTATTCTCAAAGACCCTTTTCACCAATTTTACTATTCTCATTAGCAGCTTTTGTCTGTCTTGCACCTATTTCACTATTATTTCTTTTTTATTTAATATCATTATTTTTACAATTTTCACTGTAATATATTTCACAACATTTTATTATTAAGTGATTTTAGAGAAATTACAAATTTTGATACTTATGTCTTACAAATGAGCATTTCACCAATCACAAAAAATAATTTCAAACATATATTTATTATACTGTTTAAGTAACACTACTCACATTTTTACCACATCAATTTGTAAAATTTGTAGTAGCTATGACTATGAATTAGTTATTTTTGTTTATTTATTTTAATACTATGAAATATATTCATATTTTCTTACAATTGTTTTGTTATTATTATTGATTAATATTTTTTAGATTAATTTTACTTTTAATATTATTTTTTTAATTTTGCCCCCTCTAGACTAAAATCCTAGCTCCGCCACTGCCTTCATGAGGTATATGAGTCTGTGATGGTGGTGGGGCCTAGAACACTCACTTCTATATGTATTCCCAAAGCCTTGTCAAAGATTGATTGCAGAATGAACAATGTGGTTCTTTGAACAGAAACTTTAATAGAAGAGTCAGGCAAAGGGATTGATTCGCTCTCCCTACATTTGTATGTGCCAGTATTAGAAGTATTTCTAGGGGTTGAAAATTCAAATTACCCAATTTTTTTATGCTTTATTAATAACTTAATATTGTTCTTGCCTTTAACCATTGGAAAATTATATGCAAGATGGTAAACCCTAATTGAGAAATTCTAAAAAATAATTCATTTGTCTAGATTATCCACATTGTACAGTAGCACATTGAACTAGATAGAAACAGGATCAGGCCAATAACATTGTTTTTTTTTTTTTTTTTTTTTTTTTTTTTTTGAGAAACAAAAAATAGCGGCCTTTATGGTTATATTACACTTCCTGGCAGGGAACCACGGTAGACCCACTCAGCTGAAGAGTCGCCTACACACTGTGTGGGAGTCACCACATTATTGAGTACACCCCCTACTAAGTATGCCCACCAACGGACTCCTGCAGGCAGTGGGACTCGAACCTAGGCGTGGTACACGAAGCGCTCAAGCCTGTTGGCAACATCGTTTTAGTCCTATGCATGTTAATTCTATATTAAAAAAAAGGATAATTAAAACAAATTTACATTTTTGGAATCTCCAAAAATCAAGCTAAACACTAAACACTCTCTATAGGAGAAAGTGAAACCACAAAACCTGATGCAGCAGTCTCTCTAAACCTCAAACCACAAAACACTGACACCAATTATCATTTTTAGGTTAAATTACAATTTATACCATATAATTTTGATCTTCTTTCAATTTAATCATTTAAGCTTCATTTTCTCCCATTTTAGACATTTAATTTTTATTTTATTTTCAATTTAGTTCTTTTGTCTAGTCCCATCGTTAAATCCAACAAAACGACAGAATTTTACAATTTTTTTTTTTTAATTTCAAATCTAAAAATAAAATTTATTGCATCACTCTCTATCTAAAAGTATATCCTCATTTCAACATTTTTCTCCTAAAAACATAAGGTTTCTTCTATTAACAGGTGCGCCGATGAGTTTCTCCTCACTATTATAAGGTGTTGAGCTACTTTCAACCTCCATTTGAGTTTTTTGTTTGTTTGTTAAACTTCACTATTTTGTAATGTAGCGGACCCTTTGAAACCTCCTAATTGGGTGCTCAAAAATATAAACATAAATTTTAGGGTAAAATATTATTTTGGTTGTTTGTTTTTAATTCCTAAACTTTAATAATTCGTTTTTTATCCCTAAACTATAGAAAAATTTGTTTTTCATCTTCAAACTATTGAAAACATTTTACTTTTGTCCTTAAATTTTTTTTTAAAAAAAAAAAATCTTTTTTCATTCCTAAACTATTGAAAAAAAAAATTTTATCCCTATTTTTGTTTTTAAACTATTGAAAAAAACTGTTTAAAAAATTTAAAGATGAAAGAGCTTTTCAAAGTTTAGGGATGAAAAATAAACTTTTGGTAAATTTTAAGCACCAAAATAATATTTTACCCTAAATTTTAAATAAATTTCTTGAAAAAAATCACCAAAACAACGATTTCTATATCCTGCGCACATGATTCATAATGGGCTAATCCTCAGAAAATCTCCCATTAAAAAACCACGCAACATTATTTCGAGTCAAGTCGGGTCGTCATTCGGATCAAACACAATTACGCTTCACAAAGCTCAACAGGGACAAATCCAGATTTCAAAGGTTTGTAGTGACGTGAGGCTACCTATCCAATGGAGAGAACTCAGTCCATCACTTCTTGCTATGTAGAGTTTTTGGAGAGAAACGAGATTCCGCAGCCCCTCCTTTGGAAGAGATTCTAAATTGTTAATCCCCTCTAATCGTAATTGCTGTAATTGAGAGAGAGGAAAGTAGGTTGATGTGGTTGCTACTCCCATTTTCATTTTCATTGTCTGCTTCAATACCTTCCAGCTACAGCCACGCAATGTCAGCCTTTCATTCAAATATGGAAGCAGGGGCATGGAAGTCAGGTTAGTGCATTCCCTAATGTCTAATTTAGAAAGACATGGAAGTAAGAGATGGTGTGGCTCATTATCATCATCATCATCATCATCATCTGAATTCCTCCACCATCCCTTCAGATTTGGGCAAAACCTGAATTGAAGATGAGATAGGGATGGGAAGAATGGTGTTTTTGAAGAAGAGGAAGCACCCAACATGTTACTAACACTCTCTTCATCTATCCATATATATTCAAGTGCTTCCATTCTTTCAAGATTGACAAACTTGAGAAAATAGAGTTGATTTAACGGTGGGAGGTGTTGCAATCTTTCATTATGAAATAATGTCAATTCGACAAGATTAGTGAGAGAAGAGACCTAACTTGGAATTCTGACACCCATATAATACCACAATTTCAACGCTTTAAGATTTGGATGTGGCTGGAGGCCTTCTAGTGACATGTCATCGTAACACTCACTTTCTTCTTCAACCCACACTGAATCCCACTGTAATTGTAGCTCTTGAAGATGTTTTATTTGCTTCATATTTGTGGCTCTACATTCCTCCATGTCATCTTCTCCATGTCCCAATTTTTTAATGACTAGACATCCTTCCAAATTGCTTAGCTCCTTTAATTCACTTAGCCCACCACTAGACCTTCCTTGTTTTTTTTGGAACCTTCTTTCTTCGTGACAAATAGTGTTAGTATCTCAAGAGAAGTAAGATTTCCAAGTCCAAGGGGCATATGAGTCAATTTCCCGTATCCATATAAATGATGCAAGTATAGATGCTTGAGATTGACCACTTTTTAATGCCTTGGGGTAATTCTTTAAGGGCAACACGATTATTGAGTTTTAGCGTCAACAGATTTAGCAACTTGGTAATGGAATTAGGGAGAAATTCAATATGTTGATTTTGAGAAAGATCAAGATATCTTAAATGTTTCAATTCTCCAATTGAATGGGGCACAACACGTAGATCTAAATCACTCAAATCCAATGTCCGTAATTAACTGAGATTTGAAATGAGTGCATCACAAGTTAAGTTAGCCAACTTTCCCCTTACACTAGTTGCAAGAACTATTTGTATCTTCTTTTTATTACTCATGGGAATTGAAAATTACCTAGATGAATCGACAAGATCAAATGACACATGATGAACTTTTTCAATAACATTTTCCCCACTTGAATTTAATATGACACTTTCCATTCCAGACACAAGACTTGCTAGATCATGCATGAGATCATGCATCTTACATGATTTTATATTGCCCAAATCATCATTTTCTACATCCTAAAAAAAATGACCTCCAAAGTAATTCCATAAAATATTTTCTACCAATATCCACAAAACGCTGCCTTGGACCTTCTAACACAATAAAGCCTTGCACTGCCTAAAGATTAATAAGTGTAACTACGTCAATCCTATAATCTTTTGGAAACAATCTACAATAAGCAAAACATTGCATTAAATGTGATGGAAGGTGATCATAACTCAGCTTAAGAGTAAATGAAATGTCATTTTCTTGATGGGTTAATTTTGAGAGTTCATTCTCTAAAAAAGATTGCTACTCAATTTCAGAGGTTTTACCATACAATAAGCTTCTTATTGTTTTTATAGCAAGAGGCACCCTATACATTTTCCCACAATCTTTTTCCCAGGTCTATTATGCCTTGGTTCTCTGGCTCTTTGCCTCCTTTAAATGCCATTTTTGTAAACAATGACCAAGCCTTTTCTGGATCTAGGCCTTTAAGCTCATGAGGCGGAGTTGTGCCCGTTATCTTCGCTACCTTTATCAAGTGAGTAGTTACCACTATCCTACTTCCCCCTGCACCCCCCATTAATAAATTTTTTAAAGGTATCCATTTATTTTTGTCCTCATTCCACAAATCATCTGAACAAATATATATATATAATATTCTGGTTACAATGCATATGATTAAGATTATTTATTGAATATTCAAAATTAAAAATAATTTTTATAATTAATAATATATAGAAGTAGTTTAGAACAACTATTTACCAAAGGAAAATACATTGCTTTAGAATTCTCTTTGTTAACAGTAAAGATAAGGAAGTTTTGTGTCAAAATTTGTTGACATTATTTTGAAAATCATCATAACTGAAGTATCAAATAAGCAATGAGCTAGTAAAGAATTTTTTATTTGGAGTTCAAATTATTAAAGTGATAAACCAATTACAATAAACTCAAAACATATACATACACTAATATGTGTGTGTGTGAATGCAAATATTAATATTTTCTTTTGAAGCCAAAATTCTTAAATTTCTAATACTAAAATTAGTTGTAACTTACAAATATATTGTATACAAAATTATTGACTTTGATATATAATTTTTCATAATACAAGGTTAGTGAATCTATATTTTTTAAGTTCATAAACGAAAATCATTATATCTATGTAACTCAAATAAAATAATTCCAACTATAATTTATTTATCAATATCAATATAGGCTTACAAAGGAATACAAAATTTTAGTCATGGTAAACCGTGTACCTAATACTTTCATCCTCATTTCTATAAGGTGTCGAGCAACTTTAAACATCTAGTTGAGTTTTATTTATTAAATTTTAGCTATTTTGCAACATAAAAAGGACCCTTTTGAAACTTTATCACTCCTCATGTGCTTGTTAACAAAAGCTAAAAAAGAAGGAGAATGATAAAAATATTTATATATATTTAAAAAAAATTCTTAAAAGGGTTTGTTGGAATTGGCTCATATTAATTATTGGGTCACTGAATTTTGGGCCTTATAGGTTAGGACAGATTGATTCGGGCACAAATGTCGGCCAAAAAAAAAGAAAAACTTTTTCTTTTTAACAAACAAAAGTATCCAAATCTCTTTGAATATCAAATAATTCCCTTGGGTGTATGCAGTTCCCCTATCCATGTGCACTAGGTTATTACAGGAATAAATCTCATAGGGGTAGCCCCAAGATGCCGATAAGTGGTTTCAAACCCAAGATCTCATGGATATCATGAGGTCTTAGAAACCACTAAATTTTTCTTAAAATTTTACTTTTGACCTCCCTTTAGAGTAGCTCTTTTTTTTTTTTAAATTTTTTTTTTTAATAGGAGGGGAGTATTGGTAAAGAACATAGTTGTCAGTATCGTATGATACGCGATACGCATCATACAAAATGTGTCATATTGTGTGTAAAAACTAAAAAGTTTCGTATTGTATCAGTGTATCATAAGTGTTTATGAATCGTACAATATAATATGTGTATCGTATGAATCGTATCGTAAAATCGTATGTATCATACGATACATAGACAAATGCTTTAAAATGAGATTTTTTGTTAAAATTTGTACTTTTATTTGAATTTAACAAGTTGTTAGACTTGTTTTAAACACAAAATTATTAGGTTACTTAATTTAATGTAATAAAATAACATATTCCTAAGTTTTTTTTCCCTCTCTTTCTTCTATAAAATTTGAACTACATAGTACAAACTTACACTTCAGTTAATATTTACAAATTTATTTTCTATACTGTGAATAAGATATTAATTAAAAATATATTTATTTTTTTCATTATTGTTATAAGTCCAAGAAACCAGAATGCCAAGAAGAATTTTTTTAATTATTAAAATAAAAAGAACAAGAAGAGATAGTAAGTGTTAGTGATGATGAAGAAAATTTCAATGAAGAAACAAATTTGCAAAATGATAAACGTGATGATAGCATTGACTTAGATGGGGTTAATTAACCAATATGATAAATATGATAAAAATAAATTAATTTTTGGGTCATTTTTAATATATTATCACTTTTGAATTTAAGCAATTTGAATATATATATTATAAACACGTGCTAGTTTTATTTAGTTAGTTAGCTTGTTAAATATTATTACATAAATGATGAGTAAATTAATCATTACCTGAATATATTTAAAATTTATAATAAATATACACTTTATATATGTGTATCTATAATGTTTTTTAAAAAATTTTATTAAGTGTTTGTGTATCTTACCATACACAATACAAAAAAATCAAAAATCAATTCACAATACAATTTACGTTTTGACAACTCTAGTAAAGAATAATAAGAAAAATGCCAAAATTTGTCCAAACTAGTTTAGAGAATCGCGTATAATTTTAATTATATGACTTATTTCATAGCTATGGGATTTGTTTAACTCATTTGGTAAATTATATAGATAAATATGCATGGATAATTGATTGATTGTTGTTATTAGTTTTGAGTAGGAAACTTTGTAAAAAGGATTATAAAAAAAAAAAAAAAATTTTGTTGGCCTAGGAGTTATTAACCATCAATACTCATAATTTTTATCTAAGTAATCATTAGTGAAGCAATAATTATTTTTAAACTAAATTACAAAATATATCCTCTAATTTTAGGGAAAAACTTAAGTCCAGTGCATTAGATCTTATGGGATGCAACCACGTGGCAACTCTTGGACACATGGTAGAATCCTATTAGGTCCATTGCATAGGACCCTAAGCCCAAGCCAAATCTCTTACTTTGATTTATTTTCAATTTAATAATTTTTTTTCCATTTTAGTCATTTTATTTTCAATATAGTTCTTTATGCTAGTTCTATCTAATGCGAACCGTTAAGTCCATCAAAATGATAAGAAAAAAAATGTGCACATAATGATCTTATCCTCACTTTTATAAGGTGTCTAACCACTTTAAACATTTAGTTGAGTTATTTATTTATTAAATTTTTCTATTTTGCAAAGTAGGACCCTTTTGAAACTTCCTTAAGGGTTGCTTCATTAACAAATGCCAAAAAATAAAGAGAAGGATAAAAATATATTTTTTTTTATAAAAAATTTATAAAAAATTTCTTAAAAGGGTTTGTTGGAGTTGTCTCATATCCGATATTGGGTCACTGAATTTGGGGCCTTATGGGCCGAAACTGACTGATTCGGGCTTTGGGCCAGGCCGGGACCGTAGATTACCCAACGTGCTCTACAGCTCTACTGTATGAGTAATGCTCTTCTTTCTCTCAGCCTCTTTGCTATTCCTTCCGTCGATTCCAGATTGGAGCATTCATCGCTTTCAACAATCAACATGGTAAGCCCTTCATCTTATTTTTTGTTATTAGCCACTTCAACCCTTGGCCTTGGTTGTAATTCGCATTCAAATTTTTTTTTTGGTTTACCATTTGGTTTTTATTATTTCCCCAATTTTCTTACATGGGTATGGCCTAGTTGTTAGCAATTTGTATAATTTTCATCACTGTATTGTTGAGCATTTGGAGTGCGTGAAAAAGGTGGTGTGTGCAAACCTTCTAATGAGCTTTACTTATAAATAAGAAAAAAGAAATGACAAATAAAAAGCTCAAACCTTTATATGGGTGTTGTTCTCTTGTTTCTCCCAGATGAATGATCCATGTCTCAACCGGGATCAATGCTTGATCCTTGGTGCGATTTCTGATCAGATCAGTTTCTTACCCAGTTAACATTTAACTAATGCTCTTCAATTTTTCTTATGCCGTGATCGTGAAACACAACTAGTCTATCAATGGTTTGCGTGCTTATATTGTTAAGCTTTTTGTTGTTGTTTTATTTTTTTCCCCTTTTCTTTTTCTTTAGGCTTGATAGGTGATTTGGTTTGTGTTTTTTTCCTTGACAGAAACAAACAAAACTAGCCCAAGATGAACATCAATTATTAGAAAACATTCTTCGGACGTTTGCTTCAGGAACTGGCGGTAGGTTACTCTTTGGTGCTTGTTCAAGATTTCAATTATGCATGTGGTTGTACTTTTGCACTGTATTTTATCCATATCCTTTTATGTATTGATAAGATTTAGTTGGGTTTTTATTGTTTTTATATCCTTTTATGAATGGGTACATTTAGTTGTTCTTGAAGAAAATCATGACAATATGCTTGATTTTCTGCATGTTACTCCTGCTGGTTTTCTGCTTTTTGGGTATTGAGGGACGGAAACCCCTAATTTTCAATGGATCCATAGTCGCTTCATTGGCAATAATTTACTAAGCCAATTCATTATGTCCTTTCTCAATCTCCCTAGACTACACACTTGTGGCAGATCTGCTTGTATTAATTCTTTCTTTCTAGTTATTCCTTTGTATACACTCCATGTATTAGGATAGCGCTTTTCTAATGAAATTTATTACTTGCTAACCAAAAGTTCTGCTTGTATTGCTTCTATCATCTACTTATTTGGGTACTTCTTTTGGTTCCTTTTAAATGTTCTTCTGTAATTTTGTTGTTCTTTTTACAAATTTGGTTATAGAAAATTTGCAGATGTTGTTGAAAAAGAAGAAGAAAAAAACCAATGTTTGCTTGTATATTTGATTCAGGAAACATTTACAATTAGTTGATCTGATTGCTTGCCGCTTGCACATTTTGAGGCTATTTTTTATGTAGGATTTAATTTTGAAACTAGCATAAAAACTTAGAGGCTTCAATTTTCTTGAAATTAAATTAGGTTAATATGCTGTGTTCATCGTGTTTAATCTATGTTGCTAGGGATTTGTTTCTTAACCTTTGGTTAACAGAGCAAAACAAACCACAAAAAAAGTAGCAATTTTCTCCAGAGCTGGGGAATGTATTGTACTTGTCCTATCGTAGTTCATTTCTATTGTTATACATTTTGTCTGCGATTGAATTAAGTTTTCTTGTATATTGTGCAGTCTTCTGTAGTACAGTCAGGAGCAAATAATGCGGTATGGGCAATCGATTGATGACGGTGAAACTACCAAGTTCATATTCCTCATCTTCTTGGTCTGTACAAGTTTCTTCTTACTAAAAGTTAATCATAGGAAAGCATATGACAGTCTATGACGGGGCTTCATATTCTCACTGCAATTGCATTTCCAAAGCCATTTCAAAGATTGATTGCAGGATAAATAACGTCCCCAATATAATGGTTCTTTGAACAGTCTATAATAAAAGTATTTAAATCATTCCAGGCGTTGAATGAAATTAGCCCATTTATGCTTTGTTAATGACTTAATAGAGTTCATAGGTAACAATTTCAAATATTTTCATGTGATATAGAACGTTATGGATAAGTTTCACCAATGGTCTAGGCTTCAAGTAAATACAGCCAAGTGCAAGATATTTTACATTCAGAACAATCTGGTTGCATTTTGTGATACAATCGTGCACCCAATAAGATATTTAGGAGTACCTTGGGCAATTAGAAGAGTAATTGCTGAATGCAGAACTTTAAATAGGGCTAACAATGGAACTAATCAGTTCTATGTAACTTTCAACAATCTCAAGTCAAAAAGGATAAAAACTAAACCAATTTCAATAATAAAAACTGTAATTCTTCAGAAAAGGATTGCTACTGAATAATCTCCTTCTACTTTCTCAATAATAAATACTTTGACCTTTGTATTGATTTTCCAAATCTTGTTCAGTTCCATGGAAGCTCGGCTTTCTCTGGATCTTCGTGGAAGAAGAAGCCGTTCACCGACCACTACATTTATGGATCCCGCCAAATCGTTAAACCTGGCGGCTGGTCACTCCTTGATCAGTGATTCGTTGGCCACTAGATTGATCAAAAATCTGCTCTTTTGATCACAATTCACCGGCCACTACAGGTGACAATCCAAACAGGCGATGATATGGAGTAATGTCGCCAAGCATGGAGGAATTCCGTTATGATAAAGACCATGATGGAAAGGGCCCCTTCCGTTTTCAAAAATCTGCTCAATGGGCCCTTTTTATGATATATGATAGCTAAATTCCATACTGATGTAGATCTCCCTATCTGCTTAGTGTTGAATATTCTCCATTTAATAGCCATTCAACAAAGAACTGCGCAGCCATATAATGTCAAATACTCATGTATGTAAGGCTTTAGTCACCTACTTGTGTACATCCATGAACCTCCAGACTGCACAAAAAGCGAAAGCTATGAAATAAAAAATAAAAAAAATACAGAACCTGTAACAAATTATTTGTGTCATTAAAAAAAATCAAAATTTCATAGAGCATGCATGCTGTCTCTTCCACAAGTAACAATACATGCAACATGTTGCAAGCAAACTTCCAGAAAGTAAAAACTGTTTTTTTTTTTTTTTTTTTTTTTTTTTTTTTTTTTTTTGGGGTGTGTGGCTAAAATGAGAAGTCAAAAGAGTAGTTGCTTCAATAATATATGAGGGAGAGAGAGAAGGAATTAAGAGCATGTGCAACCAATGGAGTGAAATACTTTGGACCTAGTTAGAATATTTGGTGCACCAGCAAGCTCTTCGTCCTAGTCCACTTCCACAAGTCATGTCTCCAATGGTTTGAGAAAGGAAAATTTACAGAGTATTCATCTCAAGTTTAATATCATTTTGGGCTTACAAATACGAAATATCCACATCATTTGAGTGAAATTATTGGATTAAGTCAAATTAAATAGGTTGGTCTACCTAATTCCAATTTTTTTTTTTTTGGTGTTCCTACTCTCTCACCAATCAAATGAAGCGTATATTCAGAGCTAAAATTTTGGCTCTAAACTCTAATGCCAAGTGGAACTTCTGATGCACACTAAGTTATAGAAAATAGAAATTGAGAAATTTTAGTATTATGTAACTGTAAATTTTTCTAAAAACAAGGAACAAAACATCTTTAAGAGATGTATAAAGGACATATAAAAAAGAAATATGTGTAAAGCACAAAAACAAAAACAAAAATATGATGATGATTGATATTTGATAGCTCAGGCCAAGTGTAAACTTCTATAATATCCTTGTAAAAGTAAGGTGGGGGGTGAAATCAAGGGTTCAAAAACCACTTGGTAAATGAGTAAAAAAAATATAGATAAATACAGAAAACACTTGGTAGTTTGCAAAAAAATGCAGCCTATTTAGTTCATACATAGAGAAGCATAAGTTATTTGTTCTACAAAAGGACATTGTTCTCCCTCTTATCAGTCCCTTTTTTTTCCTCCTCTAGAAACATAAGATCTAAGGTATCTTAGGGCAATTAAAACCAGAGATTCGCCGTCTCCTTGAGAGTGTGAGGTGGCTACATTCCTTGCCGGCAACAATATCATACTAAGGCATCTGAGATTACAAGCATTCAACTTATGCGAGGTAGCTGATTACTCCAGTAAAGCTAACAAACTAGAACAATACCTAATGTGAAGATATTACCAAAGTAGCAGCATGTTGAAGTCACTCTAGGAGAGACACCAGCTTTGGAACAATATGAAAGTCATGAACATGAGTTATTTGCAAGGGAGCCTAAGTGTAGATGATGTGTTTAGAGAATCAATCCGTCTTAGAATTGGGAGATTTTAGAACAGGTTTGACCATTGTATAATCATTAGAGTAGATTGAGTGTTGTGATTTGTAGCTTACTTCAGATGCTTGGTTAATTAGGTTGGCTTTAACTGCTTTATGGCTATGTTTCAATATCTAATTGCTTGCAGCTGTTTTGTTGCTTGTTGAATCTTGTTTTTTTAAAATGTAATTTACTCATTTATCCAAAAGAGAGTTTTATGAACCTTATGCCAGAAATAGAACATTTTAGCACAAATAACAAGAAAAATGTATTATTGTGTGTACAAAAGAGACAATATTTCTTTTTAGCAGGACAGCAACACTAAGGTTTGGAAAGATAACGAGAATCTTTTAACATTCCAACTATTTCGAGATGAGCAGCAGTAGAAGGTGTGGCTAGATCCAAAATATTCATTCACTGGAAATAAACGTTCCTAAGCTAAGGTCCTCTGAACATTAGCAACCTGACTCATAAAAGTATATATAAAAAATAAAATGGTAAGAAACTTGATGGATTCCTAATACTTTTTCTGAAATTTTAGAACACATTTGATATCTGATTGAAATTTTATAAATTAAGATATAAGAAATGCAATTAAGATGGAGTCAATGGACTCAATCTCATTTTAAGATTTTGACTTAAGTGAATTCTCCAAACACATTTAAGAAAAGAAGAAACCATATTTAGCCTAATTATCTCATCGGATAAACTATGTAAGCGATTACTTATTTGCTAATTACTCAAATGACATTGAGCATTTCAATTTTAAGTAAATACCATGCATCAACGGCTTACATATAAAGAAAAAAAAAATTACTGAACAGTATACCTTAATAAAAAGCTATGTCCTGCAGTGTTAGTTGTCACTTGTCATGGTAAATGCTCCCCTCAAGTGTTTAAAAGATTTTCTCCATTTCTGCAGGCATGAGCAAAAGGCAACCAAATTCAACACCTTCTCGACTTTTTTTGTTAGGTACAAAGAGAATAGAAACATAACCGAAAGAGATCTCCCAAAAAGAAAAGATGATTACCACCAAGTTGATGGCTTGTCACATAATTGCAAGGCTTGCTAGTTATGAACAAGTCTCAAATTTTAAGCTAGGTCCTTGCCTTAATTCGTTCTGCCTAAGGAGTCAAAAGGCTAATAAGTTCACCAAAATATCAGAACCTCAAAAAACAGAATGAAGAAGAACAAACAAGAAACAAAATTATTACCAAGAGTTTTGTAGCTTAATGACATAGTTTGCTCTCCTCTATGAAAAATAAGTTAAGCATAAGAATGAAGTTAAATACTTTTTAGAAGAAGTTGTCCAAAATATGAAAACCCTCAAAAAGCAGTATTTGATTTATAATAGTCTATTTATTAAAAATTGGGATGAAAAGATAGATAAAGGCATACCTAAAGAAATCATTTTGTGATGGATTATATGAAAACAATCACGCGTGAGACATGAGCAATGATGGGCCAACTGCACCTATTTTCCTCTAGCATCTTAGTTGTAAGAGGGGACAACAAAAAAATATTTCCAAAGATTGTAAAGAGGTGAGATTGCGAATCTCTTGAGTAAGTGATGTCAGATTGGGACAGCTCCAAATTCTAAGGTACTGTAGTGATTTGACGTTGGCTATCCAAAGGAGAGAATCTAGTCCATCGCACCTTTCTATATCGAGTTTCTGGAGAGAAATGAGGTTCCGCAGCCACTCCTTTAGAAGAGATTCTAAATGGTTAACATTCTTTAACCACAAAGATTGTAATCGAGAGAGAGGAAAGTAGCATGAAGAGGAGAAGGAGGAAGAGGTTGATGTGGTTAATGCCTTTTGGTAATTCTCTAAGAAATAGAAAATTTTTGAGTATTAGTGTCTGCAAATTCAGCAGCTTAGTAATGGAATTTGGGAGAATTTCAATATTATTGTTATAAAGATCAAGATATCGTAAATGCTTCAATTCCTCAATTGAACATGGCACTACACGTAGCCTTAAGCAACTCAAATCCAATGCATGCAAATACTTTAAATTTGAAACAAGTGCGTCACAAGTGAAGTTACGCAAATCCCCCCCCCCCCCCCCCCCCAACACTACTTGCAAGAATTGTTTGTATCTTCATTCCTTTAGCAACAGAAATTGTAGGTTGCCTCGATCAATACACAAGATCAAAAAATACATGACGAACTTTTTCACCAATATATTCCTCACTCGAAGTTAACATGGTACTTTCTGTTCCAGCCACAAGTGTTGCAAGATCATGCATGAGATCATGCATTTTGCAATATGCTATATCACTCGATCTTTTTCTACATCTTGAAAAAAGGATCTCCAAAGTAATTCCATAAAGTACTGTCTCCCAACACCCTTAGCTCGTTGCTTTGGATTTGATAACTTAATAAAACCTTGCGCTACCCAAAGATGAATTAATGTCTCTACATTAATCTTATAATCTTTTGGAAACAATCTACAATAAGCAAAACATTGCTTTAAGCGTGCTAACAGATGATCATAACTCAACTTAAGTATTGATGAAATATAATTTTCTTCTTGTTGAGTGATTTTTGAGAGTTCATAATTTTTAAAGGATCTCCACTCTTTTCTGAAGCTTTGGTGCGTAGCAAGCTTACTATCGTCCTTATGGCAAGAGGTACCCCAACACACTTACAATCTTCTTTGCCAAACTTACAAAGGCTTCGTTCTCTGGTAGTTGACCTTGTTCAAAGGCCACTGTTACAAACAAACCCCCAGCCTTTTCTTCAGGTAGGCTTCTTAGAGCATACCATGAAGTTGCCCCTATTGTCCTTGCTATCCTTTCTAAGTGTGTGGTCACCGTTATTCTACTTCCCCTTGCACCAACCATTAACAAATTTCTCAAGAGAAGCCATTTTTTATTGTCCTCATTCCACAAATCATCCAAGACAAGCAAATATTTTTTCCCATTTAGATTTTCTCGAAGTTGATTTGCAACATCTCAAGGCTTTCTTCAAACTTCTCCTTCGTTAGTTGTTTTAAAATTTCTTTAACAATTAGTTTTACTTCAAAGATACTAGAAATACAAACCCAAAGTTTTAGCTCAAATTTGCTTTTGACACTTTCATCATTATATACTAGTTGAGCTAGTGTTGTCTTCCCCAATCCTCCAACACCAACTATTGGAATTATAGAAATATTCTCTAAGACATTGCCATCAAAAAGACATTCTATGATTGCTTTCTTATCATTTTCTCTCCCAAATATTTCGTCTTCCAATACAAAAGAATAAGTTTCCCTGTCCCTATTCATAACTTGTGGCTCAAGGGAACTTTGAATAAAGTGGAAATCCTCTTTGTCTTTTGCAATGGCATTTAGTCTCAACCTAATTCCTTTAATTTTATAGGCCATCTTAGGACTTAAAGCAAGAAGACTGTTTGAACTTGAAGAGAAAAGACGTACCTTTTTTGTCATCACTTTGTGCCGCAAAACTTCAGTGGAGAAATCATCCAGCAAGTCATCTGCATCATGGAGGACATCTTTGAGCTTTCTGAGCCAGTCTTTGATTTGAAGACTATGAGAACTCTGCTTTTCTGCAACTAACATCACAGCTTGGATTGTGGAAACTGTGTTCGTTAGGTTTTCAATCTTAGTTTTGACACCAAAGGTCAGTTTGACCTCTTGGAGAATTAAGGAACCCAGCAGCTCAAGGACTTTTCCTGCAAGGTGGAACAAAGCTCCTTCAGCCATTTTTTTCTTTTTCTTTCACAAATGTGGGATTGTGGGGGAGTGAAAATGATAAAAGGTAGTTGTTGTTGTGTCCAGCTTGGAACAGCCACATCAATATTTATAGTAAGCCTTGAGTAAAATATTGTAGACCACTTTCCTTGTAATTGTCAATGGTGACTACTAACACCAAGAATGGAATATAAATTTGGAATTTCCGTTTACACATATGGGTGTGCATTTTTCCTTTTTCTTGCTTCTGCAATTACTAATTTATACCATTATTTAAGACGTTATGGTTCTTCAAATTATTAGTTTGTTATTATATAATTTTATTGTATTTTTCAAAGTATTTTTTTTCAATTACTCAACCCAAATGGGAGTATAGGATAACCATCATACAAATACAGCACTACCAGATCAGCTAAATACAACATTGACTTTATATATTGATTAGGTATGCATTGATGTGTATATATAATTATATAGTATTAAACAAGTTTCAATATAATTTTAAAAATACTTAATCAAAACTGCTTCCAATTAGAGTTTAGAAAAGCTGGATATGATTTTATTTCCAGTTCTATGGTTTATTTCTTGTGGCTAAGTAATAAAGGGAAAGAAATAATGCTGAAATTTTAAGTTTGATAATGAGAAAGAAGGATAACTTGTGGTAGGAGGGTATTCAGAAGGGTAAAAGCTAACTTGTTGTGTAGGTTAATACAAAATCCTCTGCACAATGTATTCCTTGGTTGATGAAAACTAAAATCATATATGTTAGGTTCTAAAGATTTACATTAAATGTTGAGAATCATGGTTGTAATGTGTTGGCAAACCGAGAGCAAAACTACTCTAGTCTAAGTGTTTAGAGTGTGCTTAAATAAGTGTGTTTCAAGATTACAAAGTCCAGCTGATTGCAAAAAAGAGAATTCAAGTTTTGTCATTCTTGACCAATCAAGAAATAGACCCAATCAATTGAAAATCGCAGATAGGGTTTTCTGCAGAAGGTTATTTCAATCCAATCACAACAAAAACGTTTAGGGTTTCCATTAAACTTCTCCACGTATAAAAAGAAAACCTTAGCTACGTTTTGAAAACTTTTAAAAGACTTATGTGTTACTCTTTGTGAGATTTGAGAGGTTCTGTATCTTCTAATTATACAAGATTCTACCGAAGCTTAAACTACAATCAAGAATTGGTAGAACTAGTTGTTGCATTCAAGATCAACTATTGATGGTGATCTGAAACCTTTGAGTGGAGTCTTAAAGTCACAAGTAAGGGTGTGCTTGTGTTGCTGTTAATCCAAGAAGAGAATGAGTCCGTAGATTCGGCGCTTGTATGTGGTCGTGTCAATAAGTTGCTACATGAGGTAGCATTAGATTTAGGGTTAAATCTTTTGTAAAAACTTTGATTCTCTTATAGTGGATTTGGTTTACCTTGAAGATAGCTAGGTCAAATCCTCCCTAAGTTTTTACCGCTTAGTTTCATTAGTTTTCTTAGGTAATCATATCGTGGTGTTATTTACTTTTCTGCAACTTTGCATTATATGATTTATTTGTTTTAACTTAGATCTGAAAATTAATCTAAGTAATCACTTGGTTAATAAATTAGGTTAAACAATCTGTTTAAGGGGTCTAAACAAACTCTCAATATATAATGTACAAACATTGTGTGAACATACACCGTTTCCACTCTATTGACATAATGTTTTGTTACAAAGTAAACTCTGTCGATACTCACATGCATTCAAAAATAAAATAAATGATATTCACATTCATATGCAATGCAGGGAAGGTGTGAATCAGGACTAGTTGCTCAATCAACATTACATTTTGTTTAGACAAGATAATTCGGATTACAGAGCCAGCTAACAATGTGCTGCTTTTGTCCACTAAACAATGTTAGTTTAAAATTACAAATGCTATATTCTTCTTAAGTACATTAAAGAAATGAAATGAAAGAGCATTAAAAATAAAATAAAAAAAATAAAAGGAAAAAGAAGCTTGCCAATTCTCTCCTTTCTCTATTTTTATTTTTTATAGCCGCCCAGCAATTTCATGGAGCAAGTTGTCCTGCACATGCGCACACACACACCCACCAGAAAGAAGCTCTTTCAAGATTCAAGTTAAATATTGTTACTGGTTTTTTTATTATTATTAATTTAGGTGTTTTAGATAATTTAATGGAGAAATATCAAGTTACAATTTTGTATTAGGTTATTTGTTTTTTTATTAATGCAAAATATCTTGATGGACATGTGTCTGTCCTGAAAATGGATTAGCCAGTTGTATTTTATGGACTTAGTAAATTAGAAATACAAAAATATTTAAGCTAAATTACAAAGTACATTGATCTGTTTTCAATTTTGTTCTGAAAGTTTGGCCCATCTCAAATTACTAGGAAAAGTGCAATTCAGTTGAAAAGATTGTCACATATATAGGTCCAATGCAAGAAAAATAATAGTTCAGTAAAATCAAATAAATTTTCCTTTCAATGTGATGTAGAAGGTGTTTGGTTTTCTAAAATTTTTCTCATCAAAATTCTGCTTCTTATTTTTTTCTTCAAACATAAAAATGAATTATAAAAACAACAAAGAGATAAAAGAATGATGCACCAAATTCAGGATTTTGAGAACACAAAAAAGAACCCTGAAAAATCAAACCTAATAAATCAAATTCGAAAATTTTTCTAAAAACAAACAGAGGTACAGTTCAGTTATCTTTTATTCCTTTCTTATTTTCTCTCTCTTCTATTGGGGATGTTTGCGCGGGAAAATCACACAAACTGAATTACCCAATGGGGATCTGACACGTCATGGATTTTACCACCAAAATTATCTCCGTTATGGAGAGAGACGGTGACTAACGGAAGACCTCTGGTATTTTTTGGGGTTTGGGCTTGAAGTTGAAGAAGGCCGGGTGAATGTGCTGAAATAGAGTAGGCCCACTCCACTATTGTGTGTAAAGCTGTGGGGCCCAATGGGTTTGGTAACTTTGGTGTCGTTTTGTTCTTGCTGTAAACCCAACTGCTATTTGAGAGGTTTTTTTTTTTTTTTTTTTTTTTATATAATTTTTTTAAGTAACTTTATATTGATATGGTTATTAATTATAAAATAGATAATTAAAAAATTAATGATATTTTCAAATTATTATTTATCTTGACTAGAGTATTGTTATTGAGTTACGCGTTCTAAGAGAAATCTAGGTTCCAATTTTTCTTCACCTATTGTTATGACAATAAAATTATAATAATAATAATAATAATAATAATAATAATAAGAGAAATTATATACTTTAAAATTTAAATAATAATTCTATTTTATTTTTACATAAGATAATAATGGACATAGCTATTAAAACTTCTTCCTATCATGCCAAATGCGTATACACCCACTAACACTATATTCTCTATTTTATTTTTTATTTTTTCAATAAAATATTCTGAATATTAGTGCCTAAAATAATCTGTATCTAACTTATAGGTTCAGTTACAAAACTTTTTCCACAATTTGTTGAAATGTTAGATTGTAAATAATGGAAATAAAATTGATACTCGCAACCTACAACTTCAACAAACTGTAGAAAAAGTTGAGGAAAAAGTTGTATCGATAGCAAAGTTGGAATCTACACATTTATATGATTCAGATTTGATTTCAATCAATTTTTAAAAAAAGATAAACAACATTCTTCATGTTGATGACTTAGAGCATTCGCACCCCAAAATGTCGCCCTATTCTACTTTATCATCCCAAAAAACTACTTTATTAATTATACAATATCATTTTACAATACTCCAGCATCCCAATTTTTATTTTACAATACAATACATTAAAATAATATTTTTACACAATAAAATAATATATCTTAAAATCACCATCATCTACAGTACAACACATTAGTTACAGTGCGTTTAATAAAAAGTAGGAGGGAGAGAATTAAATAATAATATGAGAGTTTACCATTTAGTTACAGTGCAGTTCTCAGTATTGCAAAAATTTTTGCAATACGTGGCTTTAACAATTTTTGATGAAGTAGAGAATTTGGGCTTAAATGCTAAAAAATGCTTACATTTGGCATTTGGCATTTGGGGTGTAAATGCTTATAAGTTAAATGCTATATACATACATATATATATATATATATATATATATATGTTTCATACATACAATAAACTCTGATTGTTAATTACATAAAAAAAAAAATAAATAAAAAGAATTCATGAGTTTCCTTCATTATTTATTACTTATTATGTTTTCTTAGTAACAAGCTTTTTATATTTTCTAGCAACTTAATGGAGCAAATTGTCTCACACATGCACACCCCAAAAAAATGTAAAATAAGAGAGATCTTTCAAGATTGAAGTTAAATATTGTTACTGGCTATTATCAATTTAGGTGTTTTAAATAATAATGCCCCCCCCCCCCCCTTCCCCTCCCTTCTGTTAAAAAATTAATGTTGAGGTGGCATTTAAAAAAGGCCAAATAAAATATTTTATTATTATTTTAATAGCCACGTCAGCATTTAATGTGCCAACAAGGCACTCTATTTGCCACATTAGATTTTTCTGTTAGTGGGTTGACGGCAGGGACCAAAATAGAATCGATTTTCTGATTTCAAGGATTGACCTAGGAGCAAAATTAGTTTAGGGACCTGTGGGGCCAGAGAATTTGACAACCCCGGCCCACTCTATACTAAGCCCAAAGCCCACGCCGAGGAGAAAGAGGTGTTCGAGAACAAGTCAAGGAAGCTCCATTCACCAGGAATACCACCGAGGACAATCATGTCCTCAGCCCACGCGGACCATTGAAAGGAAGAGCAAAGTGCCTTCAGGGGTAACCTTCCAGAGCAATCCAAGACAGAGGCAAGTACAACGGGTTGGCTATGGAAGCATGGTGGAGGAGCAATCCCAGGAGGAACTGTTACCTCCACATTAAATGCCTACAACTAACGTTCTGGCTGCATTAATGGAGAAGTGACCCCTGAACAATGCCGCCTTAGCTGCTACCACCCACAAGAAGGATGCAAAGGTGGCTGATGGGATAGGCACTCAAGTGGTGACCTGCATGATCAACAAATGGAGGGTCAGGATTAGCCAGAAGGGGATATAAAATGTAACAAGTCCTCCAGAAAGGGAGACGGGAGTTTTTAGAAGAGAAAAAGGACCATGACACTTGTATGATCTTTGTAACCTAGTACAAAAGAAGGAATAAGAAATATATGACCCAAGAAAATGGCCAAGGAGCCTAGTTTCATGTTTTAGTTTGTGTTCTTGCCACCCAATCCATGCATTACCATGTTTAATTATTGCAATCTTCACTAGGGCCTAGTTCTTTGACCCGCATTTTACAAATTCATTGTATTGGGCCAGCTGGGCTTGAGTCCACTCATTTCCAAGGAATAGTGCTCGAACTCAGTCCCTACAATTGGCCCCGTCTGTGGGAAGAACTTGTGCGTTAGTAAAGGCGACGATCAAGCATGGAAGGAACAGGTCCTCACCAAGCAGGATCCCACTAGTCCAAACCAGCGAGGTACCCTCCCCAACCTCGAGTGCAGTCGAAACGAAGAAAACGGAAGGTTTCGAGAGGGAAGTGCGCACACTACACAAACTAGCAGAAGCCACACCTGCGGGGGTAGCCACATGCTATGGAGGCAAAATGACGACCAGACCGTGCAATCAGAAGAGATCAAGAGCCATGTGTCCAAGAGACAGGATGATAAGGTGGCTATGCAACGAGAGATAGACGGTTTGAGGAGATAGCTTCGCCATGCCAACAAAGGTAGTCTCGTTCTAGTCCCGACACACCCTCCAACGAGGAGGGCGATAATGACTATAGGCGGAGATTAAGGACCCCCCCAAGCGAGACATTCTCTCACAAAGAAGAGTACTACTGGAGGCGCAAACGTAAAAGCCCGTCCCCTAGGGGCGTGAGGAGTGATGCCATGAGTAGGGCACTGGATTAGCTTTCCAAATCACCTTTCACCTGCTACATTGAAGAGGCTATGCTTCCTTGGCGATTTCAGCAACCAAACTTCACCATTTATAACGGCAGAATGGACTCCATCGAGCATGTGAGCCAATATAACCAAAGGATGGTTGTCCATTCCAAGAATGAGGCACTGATGTGTAGGGTTTTCCCCTCTAGTCTGGGACCAGTGGCAATGAGATGGTTCAATGGTCTGAAGACGAATTCCATAGACTCATACAAGCAGCTGACTCAAGCCTTCGGCTCTCGATTCGTCACAAACAGCAAACCTCCTTGGCCTTTGAGTGCGCTGTTGTCTCTATCCATGCATGATGGAGAAACTCTAAAGACCCATTCTGACCGATACTGGGAGATATACAACGAATTGGACGGCAAGTATGAGGATGTCGCCGTCAGCACCTTCAAAAACGGTCTTCCAACGGGGCATGGCCTGAGGAAGTCTCTGACCGGTAAGCCTGCCACCAGTGTGTGCCAGTTGATGAATCGGATCGATAAGTATAAGCAGGTAGAGGAGGATCAGCTGCAAAGCAAGGGAAAAGAGAAGGTTATCCCTCAGGAGAGGAGGGATTTCAGGTCGGACTAGTACAACAGCAATCGCCCGAGGAGAGATTTTGTAGGGCAATCCGGGGCGACCAATGCTCAGGTTGTCAATGCAGTATTCCGAGAGCCAGTACACAGGGTGTTGGAGAAGATAAGGAATGAACCATACTTTAAGGGGCCGAATAAGATGGCCAGAGACCCCACGAAACGCAATCAAAACCTGTATTGCCAGTACCATCAGGACCACGGACATGCCACGGAGGACTGCAGGAACCTCTGAGACTATCTAGACCATCTAGTCTGGGAAAGAAAGCTGAAACACCTCCTACACCATTCCAGTGGCCACTAAGGCCAGACCTATCAAGAGCCCCAGAGAGACACTGCCTTAAACGCACCCATAGGGACGATCAATGTGATCTTGGTTGCGCCAGGAAGAACAGGCGTGCACCCCTCGCGAGTGTTATCTGTGGCTCAGATGCATACCGAGGAGTCCCAATTAGAGCCGAAGAGGGCTAGAAAGAATTTTCACCCAACCCTGTGCTTTTCAAAGGAAGACAAGGTCGAGACCACCCAGCCCCATGATGACGCGCTGGTGATCACCCTCAGAATCAGGGACTATGATGTGAAAAGAGTGATGGTGGATGGTGGCAGCGGGGCTGAGATTATGTACCTCGACCTTTACAAGGGGCTAGGGTTAAGACCAGAAGATTTGACACCCTATAACTCCCTCCTAATGAGCTTCGATGGGAAGCTGGTTATCCCAAAGGGCATGATTAGGCTGCCCATCTAGACCGGCCCAGAAGTGGTGGAGGTGGACTTTATAGTGGTGGACACCTATTCCCCATACACAGCCATCGTTGGCAGGCCATGGCTCCACACCTTGGGGGCTGTCGCCTCCTCCTTGCACCAGAAGGTGAAATTCCCATCAGGGGACCATGTCCTCGAAATCCGTGGTTGCCAATCCACATCAAGGCAATGCATGGTGGTTGCCACATCGCATCAGCTCGATGCAGGGCCCTCTACCATTGCTGAAGGGGGCTTAAAGCAATCAAAGGACCTGGCGGCGCCTCTCAATGCAGCTGCTGAGGAAGCAAAATATGAAGATCTTGACAAGATGATCATTGGAGATGATCTGGAGAAATTCTTTCAGGTCGAGGCTTGGCTGCCTCTTCAGGTGAAGGAGGAGTTGATCGAGTTCCTCAAAACAAACATTGACGTATTTGCATGGGATGCCTGCGATGCTCTAGGGATCGATCCAGTCTTTATTTGTCACCATCTCAATGTCAACCCATCCGTCGTTTCTAAGAAACAACCACCTCGGCGCCCATCAAGGAGCACGCCAATGCGATTAGAGAAGAGGTGAAGAAGCTTAAGCGTGCAGGGGCCATCAATGAGGTCTTTTACCCTGAGTGGTTGGCCAACATTGTGGTGGTCAAGAAGAAAAGTGGGAAATGGAGAGTTTGTGTAGACTTTACGGACATAAACAAGGCATGCCCAAAGGACCCATTCCCTATGCCTCTGATAGACCAGCTGGTGGATACCACCGCAAGACATTCTTGGATGAGTTTCTTAGATGCCTTTCAGGGCTATCATCAAATACCACTAGCCCTGGATGATCAAGAGAAGACAGCCTTCGTGACACCTGTTGGGAATTACCACTATAAGGTGATGCCCTTTGGCCTGAAGAACGCTGGGTCCACCTACCAGAGGATGATGACGAGAATGTTTGAGTCGCTGCTGGGCAAAAGCATTGAAATTTATGTTAATGATATGGTGGTAAAGAGTAAAGTGGTGTCCGAGCACCTAGGAGACCTCGGCTATATCTTTAACGTCCTAAGGAAGCACAAGCTGCGCCTGAATGCTTCCAAATGCTCGTTCGGCGTAGGGTTAGGCAAGTTTTTGGGCTACATCATCACCCACAGGGGAATTGAGGTTGATCCTGATCAGATTAAAGTTATCAATAACTTGAAACCTCCGCAAAATCCTAAGGAGATCTAAAAACTCACTGGAATGATCGCGGCCCTAAACCGGTTCATTTTCTGGTCGGCTGGTAGGTGCAGGCCTTTCTACCTCCTAATTAACAAGTGGAAGGGATTTGAGTGGTCCAAGGATTGTGCCGTGGCTTTCCAGCAGCTCAAGGAATACCTATCCTGGCCACCAATCATGTCTAACCCCGAAGCCGACGAAGTCCTGTACGCTTACATTGCCGTGGCCCCTCATGCAGTGAGACAGTGGCATTTAAAAGCCAATCTACTATGTGAGCAAGTCGCTACATGAAGCTAAGATCAAGTACTTGCCCTTGGAGAAAGCCTTACTGGCTGTAGTCCATTCTACGCGAAAGTTTCCTCACTATTTCCAGGCCCACACGGTAGTCGTTCTAACTCAACTGCCCTTGAGATCTGTACTTCGGTCTACTGATTACACTGGAATGATCGCCAAGTGGAACACGATTCTGGGGGCTTTTGACATTAAGTACATGCCTTGGACCTCTATAAAGGGCCAGGTCCTGGCTGATTTGGTGGCCGAATTTGCCGAGCCACTAGTAGAAGCAGTGGCCGAAAAGGGAGACATGGAGGGAAAATCAATTGGGGCAATCTCTGTTCTAGGGCCCCCACACTGGAAAGTGTACGTTGATGGAGCCGCAAATCAAAGGGGGTCTGGGGTGGGGCTAGTCCTAGTGTCCCTAGAGAAGTCTATTGTGGAGAAGTCCCTGAGACTTGAGTTCCCCGCCACAAATAACGAAACCGAGTATGAGGCCTTACTGTAAGGTATGGTCATGGTGCAAAAAATGGGCGGAAAAGCAGTGGATATGTTCTCGGATTCGAGGTTGGTGGTGGGCCAGGTAAATAGAGAACTGGAAGCTAGAGACGTGAAGATGCAAGAGTACTTAAGCCAAGTCAAGCGACTACAGTCAGACTTCGACCTTTTCAGCTTGTCACATGTTTCCAGAAGTGGAAACACCCATGCAGACTCATTGGCCACACTTGCTACATCCTCGGCAGGAGATCTGCCTCGAGTTATCCTTATTGAGCATCTGGAGAGGGTGAGTGAGGTGGCAAAGGGCACAACCCATGTCCACCAGGCTAGAGTGAGCCCCAGCTGGATGGACCCTATAGTGAGGTTCCTCAAAGATGATATCCTATCTGAGGAGAAGTCAAAGGCTGATAAAATACGGACGAACGCTCCTTAGTTCTGGTTGTCCGAAGACCATAAACTATATAAGCGCTCATACTCTAAACCCTACTTATTGTGTATTCACCTCGAGGCGTCAAAACTATTGCTCGAGGAGTTGCATGAAGGGATCTGTGGGAGTCACGCAGGAGGAAGGTCCCTGTCGCACCGAGCCATCACCTAGGGATATTGGTGGTCGAAGATGCAGAAGGAAGCCCTGGAGTATATTAAGAAGTGTGACCAATGCCAAAGGTTTGCCCCAAATATTCATCAGCCAGGAGGCGTCCTAAATCCTTTGTCCAACCCATGGCCGTTTGCCCAGTGGGGCCTGAATATTGTAGGTCCTTTCCCCAAGGCACTAAGGAACAAAAGGTATCTGTTGGTCGACACAGATTATTTCACCAAGTGGGTCGAAGTTAAGCCCTTAGCCAACATTAGAGATGTGGATGCTAAGAAATTCATTTAAAGGAACATTGTTACGCGATTCGGGGTCCTCCATACCCTCATTTCAAATAACGAGCTTCAATTTAACAGCAAGGCCTTCAGAAGATACTGTTGTGAGCTGGGGATCACGAATCGGTACTCAACTCCGGCTTATCCTCAAGGGAATGGGTAGGCCGAGGTTGTCAACAAGATTATAGTCAATGGGCTCAAGAAGAGGCTGGATGACGTCAAGGGAAGATGGGTAGAAGAGCTACCAAACGTCCTATAGACCTATCGGACTACACCATGGTGGTCAACAAAGGAGACACCTTTTGCCATAACCTATGGGGCTGAAGCCGTTATCCCCCTAGAAGCGAACTTTCCAACACTAAGGATGAGCTCCTTCTCCTTGGACAGTAATAATAAGCTACTGGGGAAGAGCCTAGATCTGATTGATGAACGAAGGGAGAAGGCAATGATCCAACTGGCCTACTACCACCAAAAGCTCAAGCAGGGATATGATGCCAATGTGAAGCTAAGACCACTAGCACTAGGGGACTTAGTGTTGAGGAAAATTGTAGGCGCTGCCAAGAACCCATCCTATGGGAAGCTAGGACCCAACTGGGAGGGACCATACCAAATCACCTCAGTGGCAAGAATAGGTGCATACTACTTAGAAGATTTAGATGAAAAACATGTACCTCGTCCATGGAATGTAAATAACCTGCAAAGGTATTATTATTAATGAAAGTATCTTTGTCAATTCAAATTCTAAGTCTGTTGTGATTGCTTGCTTCTTACCCTGATAACCATCCAAGTGCTAGATAGAACCAAGGTCTTGCATGGTTCTCGGACTCAAACCTATGGAGAAACTAATTACTTCAAAATATTAAGTGTTAGACAGAACCAAGGCCTTGCATGGTCCTCGGACTCAAACATATGAGGAAACTAACTACTTCAAGAAAATAATAAGTGTTAGACAGAACCAAGGCCTTGCATGGTCTTCGAACTCAAGCCTATAGGGAAACTAACTACTTCAATAAATCCTATAAGGGTTAGACAGAACCAAGGTCTTGCATGGTCCTCAGACTCAAAGCTATGGAGAAACTAGTTACTTCATAATACTAAGTGCTAGACAGAATCAAGGTCTTGCATGGTCCTCAGACTCAAACCTATGGGGAAACTAGTTACTTCAAGAATCAAGTGCTAGACAGAACCAAGGTCTTGCATAGTTCTTGGACTCAAGCCTATAGGGAAACTAGTTACTTTGGAAGATAAGTGTTAGATAGAACCAATGCCTTGCATGGTCCTCGAACTCAAGCCTATGGGGAAACTAACTGCTTCAACAAATTCTATAAGTGTTAGACAAGCAAGGGAAAACAAAACGAGCGCTACATTAAGTTCATAAAAGATACACAACAAGAGTCATATTACAATATCTAAAAAAAAAAAAAAAAAAGAGACAAGCCAAAAGTGCCATTACATTGTTTCAAAAAGTAAAAGGGAGATAAGACAAAGGCGCCAAGGGGCCTACTTCTTCAACCTAATCTTTTTCCCCCCTGTGGGTAGCTGATTTGTGGTGGCCTCAGGGTCCTCTAAGCCCTGACTTAGAGGAATAATCTGCAAGGGCACCGCAGAGAGTGCTGTCTCCCTGGCAAGAGGGGCCTGGGCATTGGCTGAGGGATTTGCGGCCTCTTGGGATGCTTCCTCATTGGGACCTTTGGCTGCTTCAGTCACCCCGAGAAGACCAGCTTCCACGGTAGGCTCATCGGAGGTTGTAGTAACCACCTCGGTAGTGACCGCAGCCTCCTCAGCTTCTTCATTAGGGGCAGTGTCAGTCTCCTCAGCGGCTACCTCGGCCTCAGAGCTGGAAGGAGCAACCTCGCGGATGGCAGGGGGATAGTACACATTCTCCACCTTCCACAGGTCAGACGAGGCCTCAACCTCAGCTTATTTGAGGGTCTCACTCCAAACCTGGGAGCAGTAGAACCTACATACCTTAGGGACTTGGGCTTTGAGAGCAGCCTCCGTCTTGGCCACCCCGGCTGCATAGACCGCCCCCTCGGCTTCTTCCTTAGAAGCCTGAGCCTCCACCCTGCCAAAGTCCACCTCAACCTTAGCTCTTAAAGCCTCTTCTCTGGCCCACTTAGCCACATTCTTGGCCTTTTCAGCATCGGCCACCTTCTCTTTCAGATCAGTGATCAGCTCGTTGGCGATCTTCAGCTGCTCCTTCACCTCAGTCAGACGCCTCGTTTGGTCTTGGGCCTGCCTTTGGGCACCAGCCAGGCCTGATTCAGCACTGTCTCGAGCTCTGGTTACCTCCTTCAGCTCCTCTCAGACCCTCATAAGATCAGCCTCGGAGGCCTTAAGGGTCCAACTGGCCCCTATGCGCTTCTCATGCTCTGCCTCCAGGGCCTTGTCTTATTTGTTGGATGCCTCCTCCAACCTGAAAGTGGCCTGAATAGCATGCCAATTGAAACAAATGCACAAGTAAGTAGAAAACCAAAAAAAAAAAAAAAAGGAAAAAAAAGAGAAAATTGAAGTCAAAAGAATCATAAGTGCTAAGAGTCTTACCATTTCCAAGTATCGCTTGAGGCTGAGAAAGACCTCCTTACTCCTCAAAGCCTCCAGCTCAGCCATTTCCTCAGGGAGTAGCAGGGATCTCTCCAGCGCATCGGCTACAAGTGTGCCTTCGCCCCCTTGGAAGTCCTTGAGAAAGGCATCGTCCATCAAAGGCCCCCCATGGAGCATTGGGGCTAGGAGCCAGGCATGAGCCTCAGGCCGGGCAGCGACCTGCTTGTCCTGACCTTGAGACCCTATCTTCAGTTGCTTGGAGGGTCGCCAAATGTTGCCCTCATTTTGGGAGGAATGGGACTTGTCCCCTCCCATAAGCCTTTTACCCCTGTCCTTCCTCTGCTTAGGATCAAAAGGCTAGGGCCTAGATGGCAGACTCGGCCGAGATGGAGGAAGGGGAAGCCTAGGCTGAGTGAAAGTTGACCTGGTCTGGATAGGCTGAGACTTGGGTGGAGAAGGAGGAAGTTTAGGCTGAGACTTCCCCGACTGGCCTTCAAGCAGGTCAAGTAAGTTGGATTGGGTTTTCCTCTTGAAGCCCATCTCTGCTTGAGGAGAGTTCCCTGCTGACAGAAAGCTTGCTTCAGTCAGGCTCTGGTCACCCAAATCACTAGAGGGATCCTCGGGCAAGTGAACTTGTTTGAACACGCCAAAGTCGTCCTCGGTCAGACCCGAACCTATACCTTTTTCCTCTGTTTGTTCACCTCCCCCCTCAGCCTTCGCAACTCGGCGGGATGTAGAGGAACCCGCCAACGGAGTACCCTTTGGAGTAGGGGACCCCTCTGGGATCAAGAAACCGTCCTCGATTACGGTAATTCTCTAGAGCCGCAGATCCTTTGCCCTAATCGCGCACTTTGGCGCCACAAACAACTTCTAAATAGGGCCGTACCCTAGGATCCTGTAAGCAGCCCTAACTTGGTGTTCGGCCTAGTTCACGAAGATCTCTGCCCTTAGCACGATCCCTAAGTCCTCCTTGTTGACCAAACTAAAATAACGCTCGAAAGCATGTGGATCTGCAGAGGCAAAAACATACTACTATTAGCAACCAAACAAAGCAGGCAGTGAAAATTCAAAAAAATAATACCCTCTCTTACTCCGAGTGCCCCACTTGGCATGCCCCACCTGTGGGACAATGAAGGCTATTGTGCCACTCTCCAGACACGATGAGAAAGTTCTTATCCAGCCCCTTACTAGACGAGGGGAGGCATTGGATAAGACATATCCTATCCTCCCTCGTCTTCATGTAGTAGGACTTGCCCTTCAGGAGCTGGAGGTTGTAGCACCAGTTTACGTCATGATGGGTTAGCCTCAGCCCCATCTTCTCATTTAGGGCATCTACACAGCCCAGAATTCTAAACATATTGACGCCGCATTGGGTGGGGGCGAGCCAGAAATGTCTAAGGTAACTCGTCATCACCTGACTCATGGGGATCCGCATACCACCTTCTAAAAAGACGATTATGGGAATCACCACCTCGTCTTCTTCCCTCCTAAGTCTCCACTCCCCCTCTTCCCAGTACCTTAGACCTACAGTACTACTTATCTTATAATCAACGATGAACTTCTCCATCGCCTCTTTAGACTCAACCAATTTCTTGAACCTACCCATCCCTAGAGACAACTAAGAGACACGAAGGAAAAAGTCTAGAAGAGGGGAGAGCGCAATTTGGAGAGAGAGAAGAAGACTTACAGAAATTAGGAAAAGCTCATCGGGCAGGCTTTTTGTGCTGAAGGAAGTCGCAAGTTTATTTAGAGATGTGACCGAATTCGAAGTATGTGCACAAGGTCTCTTGAATGCGAAAGTAAAGAGGCAGATCAATTCAAATGGGTATTTACACCCCCAATAAAAAATAACAGCCGTGCAAGTTTTCCCGCCCATATAGTCAAAAGGATCACCACCGTTAGATTATCATCACACCGTTGAACATGGGGAGCACAGAGCCGCCTGAATTTAATGCGAGTGCGCTCCACATACCAAGGCGTCAGAAATGTGCCTTGGACAGGTGAAAAGGCACTGGTATTGATGGAGGACAAGACTTGACAAGCCGCGGTAGAGGCCCGAGGACATCAAAATCCTCCTCTCCGTCCGAGAAGCCTGACAGCAGGATTTTGAGGGGCTATTGTGGGGTCAGAGAATTTGGCAACCCCGGCCCACTCTATGCTAAGTCCAAGGCCCACGCCGAGGAGAAAGAGGTGTCCGAGGACGAGTTAAGGAAGCTCCATTCGCTAGGAATACCACCGAGGACAATCATGTCCTTGGCTCACGTGGACCATTGAAAAGAAGAGCAAAGTGCCTTCAGGGGTAACCTTCCAGAGCAATCCAAGATAGAGGCAAGTACAACGAGTTGGCCATGGAAGCATGGTGGAGGAGCAATCCCAGGAGGAACTATCACCTCCACATTAAAATGCCTATAACTAATGTTCTAGCCGCATTTATGGAGAAGTGACCCCTGAACAGTGCCGCCTTAGCTGCTACCACCCACACGAAGGATGGGAAGGTGGCTGATGGGACAGGCACTTAAGTGGTGACTTGCATGATCAACAAATGGAGGGCCAGGATTAGCCAGAAAGGGATATAAAATGTAACAAGTCCTCCAGAAAGGGAGACAGGAGTTTTTGGAAGAGAAAAAGGACCGTGACACTTGTATGATCTTTGTAACCTAGTACAAAAGAAGGAATAAGAAATATACGACCAAAGAAAATGGCCGAGGAGCCTAGTTTCATGTTTTAGTTTGTGTTCTTGCCACCCAATCCATGCATTACCATGTTTAATTGTTGCAATCTTCACTAGGGCCTAGTTCTTTGACCCGCACTCTACAAATTCATTGTATTACGCCAACTGGGCTTGAGTCCACTCATTCCCAAAGAATAGTGCTCAAATCCGGTCCCTACAAGTCCAAATCGAGAAATAGCCTAAAATGTAGGGACCAAAAGTGCATTTTCACCTTTATTTTTTTCAACCTTTGTTTTCATTTTTTAGGTTTTGGATCTCCCTAAAAATAGTGATAAAATAGAAAATATTTTCTTTTCCTTTTTAAATGTGACATAAAATATAATAGTCTATTAGTTATGATAAAAATTAAAAAATGCCTATAGAAAATTAATATTAAAAAAACAAAAATAAATAGAAAAAACTTCAAATTAAAAGAGGGGTGTTCTTGTTGCCTGATGCCTTTAGTGCCTTTTATAGGTAATTATGGTCCAATTCTTTGTGTGGTTCTTTTGCCTATCGCCTTTAATGTTACAATGGAGCAATTGGAAACTTAAATGGGAAGGGTAGATGTTGCATATTTGTATGGCTTGATGAGGGGAGATATTGTTGAATTTGGGGCAAGAATGCTTCTCAAACGTTGTATAATATAGGAAGCTTAGTCTTCCTGACTACTAATACTTCTATTCATATGATCAAAAGATTATTTGTCATTAATTCTCAAAAATAAAAAAAATTATTTGGAGAAGAAATAAAACATTTAATAGTCTAATAATTGACAGCAACATAAACCATGTTGAGAATTATGAACTCGACATTCCAAATTAAATGAATAGAACCATTCAATTCTCATTCTCTGGTGCAACTATTGAAAATGACTAAAATTTTTCCAAAAATAGAAGGATGACTAATCCACATCATTATATATGATATTATTTGTAATTGTTCAAATCTAGAATTAATAGAAAATTTGCTCTATGTATACTTAATGTTTAATACAAATTTGCTTTATGTATAATTAATGTTGGTGTGCTTTCCTTTTAATGGCCATCCAATAGTGAACTTCACAACCATATATTATGGCTTATTTCCCTGACAAAGAGTAAGAAAGGAGTTAGAGAAACATGCATTATCTTCAAATATCTAAACATCTAAATTGTTTAAATATCATAATAAGTACTAATCAATAACTACTAAATTGTTTCGTTGTACTCAAATATTATAGCTACCTCTCTTTTCCACTCTACTAACCCAAAATAATGGTTGACCAACATTGAAGCAATTGGTCTGCAAAACAAGAACAGTGGCTCTAAGTATCTTCCCTACAATGCAAGTCTTACAAAAAGAGAAAAAAAAAAAAAAATTGGAGAACAAAGAAGCCAACAAGAATCTATTGATATTGATTCCTATATAATCTTTTGGAACTTGGCATCTCTAACAAATCTGTTAATTTTGTATCCTTCAAAGGTCTGTGTCAGTAATCAGGTATAACTAGAAATTATTAAACCTTATGTCATCAATAGAGACATCTGTCTATCCTAATAAAATGTAAACCAATTTCTTATGATATCTCCACAACTTCAATGGTAGAAATCAACAACTTGAAAATAGAGTTTTGGGGGGAAATGACAATTTTGAACAAGCTATTTAAAGGACCAAAAATATTTAGGTATTATAGAAGAGTAATTGGGATCATTCGCATACTATGTATATCGTACTGAGCTTATCAAATTTCAAGTGGCACCAATTTTTTTCAACTTTTCTGGAAGAAAAAAATACTAACATGAATTCATGTGACTTCTAATTGCTATATGAATGTCCCCTTCTTCCTTCGAAACATTTGGAGTGGTCCATTAAATTAGATCATGTGGTGTGGAAGGTTATGATACCAAATAATAACATCAGCCATCAGCCAAGACAAACAAAATTTACCTGTGGCTTGAAGCCTTTGTTTGGGTACATTAGTTCCAAGAAATTTTTTTCGAATTGAGTGTAGCTCAATTATAACAGCACTCATGTTCATCCTTTCTCTTGGAAATTCAACAGAACAAGAAACTCCCATTCCAAGAATCAAAGTCAAGCATTCTAGAATTTTTGAACTTTCATTTTGAACTTCATTGTGAGCAATGTCATTCATCTTTGTCAATTATTCTCCCTAGCAAAGCTACATTAACAAAGTCAATTATTCTCCTTTGTGAAGAAGGATAGGATCTACAATGTCAATTATTCTCTCTAACAGGCTACATTAACAAAGTCACGAAGGTTAAGGTTATCTTGGACAATGTTGTCAATTAGTTTCTTTCCTGTGAACATCTCTAAGAATAATATTTCATAACTGTAGACATTACTATTTGTTGACACTTCATTTCCTACACCATACTCTGCAATTACACAACAAATATATAAATGTGACCATGGTTTTGTATCAAACAAAGACAGGAAAAAATTTATATAACCTAACAAATGTTAAAGGACCTTTTTTAAGTTGCATGTAATCAGCCAAGAAGATGAGTAATTTTTTTTTATATATAACATTCTAAGTTCTAACTAGAGTACAATATCCTTGTTAAACTTGTCCTTTCAAGCTTAAAAATATGATAATAGATTATGGGACAAGTAAAAAAAAATTAAATTTAAGAAAGCATAGTGATATTCACTTGGACCAATACTTCCTCTTACTCCGATGGAGCTTGTATGGTCAATAGATGAATCTAGGGTAGTATCAAAAAGCAATCTAGCCAAGCCAAAGTCACCTATATGTCCCACCATTTCATCATCAAGAAGAACATTGCTAGGCTTAAGGTCACAGTGAATGACTGGTGTTTGACAACATCAATGGCAATATTCAAATTCAATCTCTAAAAAAGATTCAAATTCCTTGATTCCTCAATAGTCTCATTTGTTCTTGAATTTGGATGCAACCACTCATCTAGGTTGCCATTTCCCATGAACTCATATACTAGAGATTTAAAATCATGACCATGATAGTCAATACTAGAATATGATGTAAACACCTTTACAAGATTTCGATGTCTAGTGTTTCATCATAGAGCCTCACACTTGGCTATGAAACTTTTGGAAGCTCCATGACAATAAAGGTCTAGCACCTTGATTGCAACCGTATTCATTTATCCACCTTTATAAAAAATTCCCTTATACACAGACCCAAAGCTGCTCATACCAATAAACTTGGTAGGAGAAAACTCATTGGTTGTGTTTAAGAGCCTTTGGTAAGATAGATTCAAAAGCAAATTTCTTGAGTCCCTTAAGGTACTTTCTTTTCTTTTATTTCTTAAAGAAAAAAGAAATAGAAGTGATAGAACCAAAATTACTCCATGAATCTCACAAATATAGAGATTATCAAATTCAAGGTAAATAACTTCCTCTTCTTAAATTTTTCACTTTCGCATTTAGGAAGTTGAAACTTAAGTATGCCCCCATAGAGCTTACCATTGCCCTTAAAAAAAGTTGCACTCCTATTCATAAAACACTCCATCTGTTGGTACTTCACTCTAATTTTTTTATATTGTTTTTACATAGGCCATAAGTCATCTTCCTTGGGTAGGATAAGAAAGAAAATGGTGGACTAGAACCAAGTAATTAGTTACATAAATAAACAATGATTGGAGGAGTTTTTATTATTCATTAGTCGCTAACCTGTGCTACGCACGGGAAAGTTTGGCAATTTTATTTTAATATATCATATGTATTTGTTTTCTTTATTAAGTACTAATAAATCAAAAAATGTCAATTAATTTTATATTTACATGACATAATATTATATATGTTATCTCTAGAGTATATATGAAGAAATAAATCAAGGTTAATAGTAACTTGAGGGTTATTTCATAGGTTCATATAACAATTTCCACATTAAAATTGCGATAATGTAACAACAAAGACTCACATACAAATAAATACAAAAATAATTTGTTTGTGCTTGTATGCTTCCACTTCTCATGGATGGAAATCTTCATTGCTGTATATGGTCGTATCTCTATATTGCTGTACATTCTACAAAGGGATTGTATTTTTTTTATGACGTAGTCTCATTTTTCACCTTAAGGCAAAGTTAAACATGGCCCCAAAGAGCAACAAAAAGTTGTTTTCAAGCCCTTAGCAGTGTTCTTTCTTTTCCATGGTACCCTAGATACTCCCAAAAGTGAAGCTTATATGCCTTGAAAAAGGAAATAACTTATTAAATTCCTTGACAATAACAAACAATAACAAAGACATCCCTATGAAAATGTCCACTTAACAAAATAATAATCATAGTCTTTAGTTTCACTAATTCGTAGTTGAAGAAAAGTGAGGTTTTAATATTAGAGAAAATAACTTTTCCACCAATTTCTTCCTTCACCCTTTTAACAAAATCCTCCATCTTGTAATTAATGCAAACATTAGCTCCACGATCCTTGCAAACAGCTAATTTTTCATCGTTCCCTGCCAAACACAATCTAAAATATATTATATATGGAAACTAAATTTATGCATGCATTAGAAGTAAAGTGATATTGGACTATCAGCAACAATACTAAATTGCAAATGAACCAATACTCCCATGAAAATGAAGCTTTAATATTCATCCGTTATGCATTGGAGGTACCATATATAGTTGTTAATACTATCACCACTCACATATATTGTCTAACTTCTCTTATCACAGATATTTCAGATTTTTTTGGGGAGGGGGGGGGGGGAATTAAAAGAGAAAATGTGTTTTTATTTATTTATTTAGAAAGAGCTACAGCGGCAACCTTCTCGGCTGGACCATGTTGTCCTTTATTTTATGGTTGTAGTCAATGAACTCAACACTAAGCAAGCAAGAATTTTAGTTCAAGTTGATCAAATGATGTGTGTGAAGAGTTGCAGGAAAACATCTTTGAATGTAAAATAGGGTTCCACTCATCATATCATAACTTAAAGATTACTTCCAAATAGGTCTGTTACCTTAGTGAAGTCGGCAATAGAAAGCATAGCAATGTGAAGATCTATTGGCATATTAGAGACTTGTAGAAGAATTTAACTTGCCATTTTCTTTATGCCTAGCATGATAAGGAGAAAAACATAACTTAACATACAAAGAAAACAGAAACTTGGAAAGAGAACAACTTTTTGATAAAATAGTATTAAAATTACTACAACTTGAATCCACCCAAAAATTACACCCATGACAAACTAAACACTTTACAATTGAACAGATACAGCATAGCCTCCTCTAATAATACTTTGCAACTAAACACCCTTGCATTTTTCTAAATCCAAATATATATATAGGCAGCCCAAGCCAACTTGAATAATGAGGAATTACATTTAGGGTGTAACCAACTGAGATTTGAGGACTAATTTGTACATGAGTTTTGAAATCTGACATGATTTATATCTATTTATAAACCAGTTACCCACAGATTCGAAAAAAAAAAAAATCTTAAAAATTATTAATTTCAAGAAAATTTCTAAAATTAGAATGTAGCATAGAACCAAGAATTCACAATCCAAACATAAATCAAAAGGTGTGGGAATGAGCACATTATATAGTCCAAACAATTATATTTCTAGTATTCAAAACCAAGAAAACATATCCCCAATCTGCATAATGCAAAAATGCACACCCCAGGTACAATGTCTAAGATATTTATGGCTATTGTGATAAATAAAAGTAAATAAACATAAAAAAAGAACTTAGTGGGTCATCATCTAGTTTATGACAGTTCATCTATACTATAATCTCGACACCTGTATAAGCTTGTAAACTAACATAAGTGCAATAATGTCAAGTAAAACCAGTTGCTTTTAGAGGCCTTTTGTCGAACACCTAGCAGATATAACCAAGAAATAGAACTTGGTTAATCTAGAAGTGCTATAATAGAGGGAAGCAATATTTCCAAAACCTAAAGAATATTTAGAATAATGGAATCTACAAATTAGAAACATATTGATACCTCCTATTAGAAGCAATAAGATGTTGATCTTCACTATTTACATCAATAGAAGAATTGCTAAGCATGAAAAGCCATAAAATGTTGGCTTCAAGAAGATTTATATGCTTATATAACAGTGATGGTGAACAACAGAAAAGACTAACTGTTATAATAGTGCTTTTTTCGCTTTGCTTCTGCTTCTCTATTTCATCAATAGACAGGATCTCTATTTCAAGTAATTCAGCCTCAACATCGCAAGTGAAGGCTATGGCCAACCCTAGGAGTATATTTCTATAGGGAGTAAGGGAATCAATTAAGATAGCCCATTTTATCCACACACAAAAAAAAAAAAAAAAAAAAAAAATTAAGATAGCCCATTCAGTTGCACACTCTATTGTCTCTGCATCTTTGTACTACATCAACCCCTCTAATTCAGAAAGCTTGAAATTTTCTTTCAAAATTATATACCAAATGGCTAAGATCAAGTCCAAGTTCAATGTCAATCCCACAACCAATACTCAAGCAAATCAGTAAAAATCTTCAAGGTATGACCTTACATTCACACACCCACAGTTCATTTCCAAATTTACGCTCAAGAACACCAAGCCACCTCTAAATTAGACCCAAATTCATTCTCAACGAAAATTTTTAAATTTACAGTGAAATTCACAAACTCTAATGTCAATGCACAAAACCACCATAAATGAATCATAAAAAAATCATACCTATTTCTTAGTTTTCCCTAAACTTTCAAATACACTTGAAATCCCTAATGGAACCCAATAAAAATTATTACTAAAACTTCCTTTCGAATTTTGAATTTATCTATAAATCAAAGGCTCACAAATCAGTGCCTACGCAGAAACCTTAAAAGGAAAAATCCAAATTTACAAAGGGAAGGAATCCACATTAAAATTGCAATAATATAACAGCAAAAACCACTGTCAGAAATTGAATTAGGAAGTTTTAAGGCAACACTCACTTGGATGTGTGAAAACTGGAGAGAGACTTTCCCATTGATCCAGGATGGTTTGTTCTTGAAGAGGCATCGTAAGGCAGCCTAGAGAGAAGAAGGCTTTCAGAAGAGAGTGAGAGAGAAAAACAAAGAGAGGAACGTATAGAGAGAAAAAGATATACGTAAACTATTAGATTTTTTTTTTAATATATATATATATATATAGTTTTTTTATGGTTAGGAATATGAAACAGGTTTGTAATTACTACCCAACATTCAAAACGTTCTAATGAATCAGAACATTGTCTCCTTAAATTAACATAGGCTACTAAACACCAAAGTTACTATAAGAGTATCAAAACGTTTAAACCACTAATGAAAAGACACTTGTCTTCAGGTGTTTTAAATGTAAACGTTGCTGGTGCAATAAGGAGTGGTGTTTTATATTATATACGGATAGATATAGATTTTTAATATTAATATAGTGTGAGGAGAGGAAGAGATGAAGAGTAAGAAAGTCAAAGTTTAGCGTTAGGAAGCTTAAGGGTTGTCGTTTGAGATTGTAACCATGGAACACAAAGGTTTTTTGTTTGAAATTGTAACCGTGGAACACAAAGGGTTGCCATCTAAAATTATAACCATGAAAGAGATAGAGTTGGGAATTATTTTATTTTTATTAGGATTTTTAAATTTAGAAAAACCATTTTTAAATCGTAAGACAAAATCAGGAAAAAAAATTATAATAACATGACAGCTGATGTGGCAACATTAAATTCTACACTTCAGCTTTTAGTAATATATAGATTTGTTGATTTTGTAGATTGTTTAAGTTTTCAATTATAATCATAATTTTATATGAATGGGATTAGCTACCTTTGCCATTTATTTTTATTTGTAAGTGCTGTAATAAGTCATGATGATTCAAATGGAAGATCCTTCTTCTTCTTTCTTTTTTTATTTTTTTATTTTTACATTCAAAGAAAGTAGCAAATGATTTGCAACATGCCACCACTACCAGTGAGTATAAAAGAGTCTTATGACTATACTCAAATATATATCCTTTCCATCCCTCTTTTGTATGCAACTTTAAAATGGTTTTTTTTTTACCCAAAATAAAAACTTAAAAATGATATGATATGATTCTTAATTATAAAATTAAATATTGAAAAGAAAAAGATCTTTTCAAAATATCATATATCTTGACAAGACAACTAACAATTGTCAGTGATACTATGCTCATCTTTGTAAGAGGAATCAAAGTTCATATTCCCCCCCCCCCTTTTTATTGTTGTAGCTATCAATTTATATATTAAAAAATTATATACTTTAATTTTTAATTATTAAGTGACGAATTTGACTGAATAAGATAATATTGGACATAGACATTAAGGACTTCTTCCTATAATGCCAAATGTATACCCATTAACATCATATTCTCTGTTTTAAATTTTGTCATTTTTTTTTTTTGTACTTGATATCATTTTGTTTTCGACTATTTAATAACAACTTGTTGATGTCTCGTGCAATGCACAAGTACAGTATAAATTTATTTTAAAATATTTTATAAAAAACTATATATTTTTTATATGAAATTATCTTTATGACCATGCATAATACTTATTATTAATATTGCTATCTCTACCTTTGCCCCCAACCATGAATTAACTTCCTCCTTAGATTGAAGCTTCTGAATTCAAATTTCTCTCCTTTTGCAACTCAATGCTACAATGAGTGACTTGTTATCATTGTAAATCAAAACTCCTGCTTTTGCTTTATTCTTTAAAAATAGCTTCATCAAAGTTTATTCGGAAGGACAACTCTTATGAAGAATGAAGATTGCTATTTATATTTAATTGGACAAATGTGTAGAGACAAATAATTATATTGCCCAGTTATTCATTGAATTTGACTCTTACAATTAGGGCTATCCACGGGTCAGGTTTGGCCCAACCTGGACTCGACCCGAATGCATCGGGTGGGGAAAAGTTTAACCTGCAACTAACTCGATTCTAGTTTTGGGTCTGTCGGTTCGGGTCGTATCGGTTTTGGGTCCATATCAGTCGGTTTTGGGTTTGCCGGAGTGGAGCAAAATCTGGCAGGATTTTGGCTGAAATATCGCCGGATCTCGTCAGATCTGGTCGGATCTAACGAGATCTGGCCGATATTTCCTTATATCTATAAATATCAGGCCGAGATCTTGATGGATCTGGCCGAAATCTGCCTATCCGACGGACTTACTATCTGACTAACTTAAAGGTTTGGACTTATCGGTTTTTGGCCGAGTTTGTGATTTCCGACGAGGGAAGAACAGCTCATCAAGTGGGTCGGGTTCGTCGATTTCTCAGACAGCCAACCCGCAACTCAAACCGATGGTTTCGGGTGCTTGCGCTGGTGACCCGCATTCGACCGTGAACAAGCTTCGATCCGGCGGTTTCGAGTGAAGATGATCGGGTTGTGAGCGGTTTGGTCGGGCCGGGCAGGTCGTGGACAACCCTATTTACAATTCTACATTGAATTTCGTTCTTCAAGGACAACTTTTAAGGAAGTTGATATTTATGCTTAACTAATCAAATGTTTAAAGAAAAATAATCATATTATACCCAATCCATTGAATCTAACTCTTACAATTCTACATTTAAACTTTGTTATTATGCAGGAAAAAAGTAAATTGAAAAGTTATCATTGACTCTATCTAAAGCATTTAAAGTAATAAAGGCATATTAAAGATTTAAATTGTTTTTCTAATTTAAAACATCAGCCCATTGTTTGGAATACAATGGGAAGAGCATAATTTTTGTTATACTCTTGATTGCATGTATATCAATTGTTGCCGAAGAAACTAAATATATGAGCAAGCTAATATCATAATTCAAATCAATAGTAAAGAATAAAAATAAATAAAACATTTTTAAATCTGGCTTAATGCATTCTCACATTCATGGAACGAACAACAAATCAATAGAAACTAATTTAACTAATTACCCTAATTATAGCTTTAATCCATTGGAGTATGTTGCAAACTTGCAATAACATAAGCGCTTGTTGAATAAAACATCTCTAATAAAACAACTTACATATCTCAAGATATTACACTACCAAGCTGCCCTTGATGGTTCTTCCTGCCAAAATCAATCTTGAGCACAAAAACTTCAAAACTACACATTAAAATTATTAGTTACAGTGTAAAATTAGACTGCATGAATTTTTTTTATATTTTTAAGAAATGCTTTTTTAAATTGTTCTTGGCCATTTAGTAACTTTAGCTCAATGAGGTAAATGTTAGCATACTTAATTTATTTATAATAGATATATGTTTGTGTGGTTTCTCCTTAAACACGTATCTTTTTGCAATCATCAAAGTGTTCATGATGGCTAAAACTTGTTAAACCTAACAACCTCAATTTTAATATATCTTTACGAAATTGAAGTATAATGAAATGAAGTATTCATGCTTTGGGTATAATGAAATTGAAGAATTGGCTTAACCCTTATACTAACTTGAAAAACAAAAGGGAAAAGGACCAATAAAACAACAATTACGCTCATTCCACTAAAATTGAAATGATAGATCCTTCTACACATAATGAATATATTGAAGAGTTTAGAAAGTTTTAAATCTATCGAAAGCAAAATGTAAAAACACAAATAATTAGAAAACCCCCATAAGTTTGTTATGCTTAAAATTAACCCAAAAAAAAAAAAAACTAAAATTTGACAATCTTAATCTATTAATAGAACTTGACAAAAATCATAATTAGCAAATAAAAAAATGGCATAAAGAGCATCTTATTATATGACTATTTCAATTTATAGAGCCCCAAGCCCCAAAAGCCCATAAGAATGATAATTAGCAAACGAAAAGTATATGTAAGTAAAAGAGCATCTTAGTACAATTAAAAAAAAAAAAAAACATGTAGAACCATGACCGTTATGACATGAAGCAAGTGGAAGATGAGCATTATTTTTGTTTATTATCTCAAGTGAATAAATATATGCTTTCTTGGAAGATTCATGTGTTCTTGAATAATCTGAATGCTATTTCAGTTTGTGCAAATTATAGAACATAGAATTGGTAATTTAGCAACGCATAGGAGAAGGCATGTAGTAGTTTAGGAAGAGTAGGCATTTAGTTATAAGGGAAGAGGAGTAGGCATAAACATAAGAAAACCTTTAGACGGAGGAATAAGGAAAACAAAGAGTTTTTGATGATTAACACCCCACTATCTTATTCATTAGTCTTATTTATTAATAATTGAAATCTATTGAGTTTAGTGAATAATTGATGTGGCATCCAATAAGTGTAATAAATTGAGAATGATGTATTTTATTTCAACCCAAAAAAAAAAGTTCAATTATCTTTTCAAAGAGAGTGCCACTTGGCAAAACTTTATACTTTCTCGCATGGGGTGTCTGCTTATATATATATATATATATATACATATGTATATGTGTATATATATATATATATATGCATGTATGTATGTATGTATTGATTTCTTTCATAAATCGAAGGGTTTGAGAATTGAGACCACTAAAACCTACTTTCTTTGTAATAGTATAGATCTAGTATCATTTTGTCATTTTCAACAAATTATTTTGGATTTTAGTGTTTAATATAATATGAATCTATTTTTTTTTTAATTTAATATGAACCTAAATAAATCTAACTAATAAGTTTAGTAACAAAACTTTTTCCACAACTCAATGAAGTGACACAATGTAAGTGGTGGAAACAAAAGTAATACTAGTAACGAGTCCATGTAAAAATAATTGTCCACCAATCAGAACCTTCTACTTCAACAAGTTGTAGAAAAAATTGTGTCCATGAAAAAATTGGAATCTATACATCTATATGGATTTAGATTTGGTTTCAAATACTTTTTTTTAGATATAATAACATGTCCATGAATAAAAGTAACATCATGTCCGATTTTTTTCTTTTCTATCAGAGTCTGGTTGATGCTCGATTTAAGTAGCACCTTCAAATTGCTCATCTGTTTCAATCTTCAATGTGAGTTTTTTTTTTTTTTTTTTTTTTTTTCTCACTATTACATGATTTTCTGCTATTCAAATTATCAAAACTACTCATTAGTGCTTTTCCTTTCAATGAATGTAATCTCAGCTTTACATGGGGGATGCGTATCATCATCATGGCCAACACCATACATGCATGAATTACCCAATCGAGATCAGACACGTCATGAAACTTTGAAGCTTAGGTTTTCTTTTACTTTTTGGCTCTCTCATTTACCGCCAAAATTTCCACAGTTAAAGAGAGAGTGTGCATGATTGAACCTACCATTACGGCAAGATCATGGTGGCTAACGGAAAGAGCCTTTGTCGATGAACGTAAAATTGAGAATAGCCTGGGACTTGGGTGACTGAAAAAACAGGCCCAGCCCACTTTGAGTGGGCTTGGAAAGAGTGGTGATTTGATACTAACTAGTAAGTTGTCCGTGCGATGTACGGATAATGTTGTAATAATTAATGCAATTTTTTATGAAGAATATTGTACATATATTATAACATATTTGTTATAAAACTTTGTTAGTACTGAATTTATCATAAAAAGTAACAATTATAAATTACAAACATATATTCATTATAATTATTTTGTTGAAGTAATCAGCAAAAAAGAATCAACTTTAGAGTAATATTGTATAATAAAAGATTAAAAGTTGATAAAAGCATGGTAACATTCCATATTATTGATATTTATTTTATGATGTAATAAAGAGCTTTATAAAAGTTGATAAAAGCATGGTAATTCATTCCATATTATTGATATTTATTTTGTGATGTAATAAAGAACTTTATTGCGAAATTTTGTTTTTCATATTTAGCCCAAATGTCTCATTCAAAACCAAACAAATACGTAAACATAAACAATAGCTATTGCAAGTTTTTGTTATTTAATTATAAAAAATCAAAATACAAAGAAAGCAATTTAAAAAAAAAGAAAAAAAAATCACCTGGTGACAATTCTAGAAGTATAGTGGTGACGGAAGTCAATTTGTTGGTGGTGCTAGCCTGAGATATCACTTGTCTTCCCCTGCATGAGATGTTTTTGTTTTTACATTCCTCTCCAAATGGTAGAAAAATGGCAGAATGACTGGTTTTGTTTCTTTGGGGGTGGCATTTCAGTTTTATTTTTGATGTCACTGTTGCAGAGAAGGGATGGGGCCACAGTAATTAAAACAAAACATCCAAGAAAGAGATTAATCGACCCATCAATTAATAATAATAATTTAAGAAGAACCCTCACTAATTCAGCAGTTTTTTTAAAAAAATATAGACATACTAAAAAGGTTAGATGGTAATTTGAATAGAAAAAGCAACCATGGTAAAGCTATGCTGACATTGTAAAAAGAGTAAAATATATGCAACATTAGAACCTTAAATCATATAAAGATCACTAAACACCTAGAACATAGTAGTCCAAGTATTCAAGATACACCATTCAAAGATTAGGTTGTAAATAATATGCTCAAGAATTAATGAATATAGAAATTAGCATCAATCAAAACCAAATGTCAAGAAAGCATGCAATACCAATTTATCATTAGCTTGCATCCACAATCAAGATATCATTATTAAAGTAAGTGATCATGCAGATCATAACCATTCAACAAAAATTTAATTGCAACTTATATTCTCTAAAGCAACATGTATATAACCAAATTGAAATCCTTCTAGGATAGAGCAATGCAAACTGCATGGTGATTAGTTCTTTCCACTCTACCTAATTCTTGATAATTAGACATTCTAATGTGCATGAAAAATCATTGAACTTTTATGATAGAGGTTTATAGTTCATCAAAATAATAATAATAATAATAATAGAGGTTTATAGTTACATATCTTTTAAGTAAATCAAACACAAAAAATAACTTTGTTGTAAGCATATAGTACTGCTATCAAATGTTGAAACACCAATGTAACACACACACACACAAAGATAAATAAAGAATTTCAATAATGTTCAACATTCACCTAGTGTGAGTAGCAACACTTAGAGCTTTGGTGTGATCCCTAATTGACCAAGTCATCTATTAAATCTAATGCTTTTCTAACATAAATCATGAATGCCAATTTTTAAGTCAATTACCAAACTGTTGATACTATTTTTACTAAAAGAACTCAAGTTTCATTATAATACAATATGAATTATTGCCTACCAAGAATTTAGGAACATACCTATTTTGCAATGAATTGTCTAGGTCTTCACTTCCTTTGCCTTTGCCCTCAACTTCACCCACCACATCTTTCTACATAAAAGAGAGAACCAATTGTGGTAGAATATAGATGCAAAAATAAAAACTACAATGAATAAAAAAATTAAAATATTGACCGTACGTATGAGGATTCTGTAAAAGTGTAAATAATTGATAAATAACATGATAGAGTTGAAATATTAAATAAAGGAAAAAAGTTTACATGCAAAAGAAATGAAGTTATTGTAATCAATAGATAGATACCCAAAGTACCAATCCATTAAAACTACAAACTTTGAAACATAAATTGAAAGAGATTCAATAAAGGGAAAAATAGACCTAACCGTACCCATTCTTCTTCGACTTTGGGTTGCCTCAAAGGCTTCGCCTTTCCACCTACAAACCTAGAAATAAATAAAGAAACATTAACAAATGAACCTACCCAATAATGGCTCTGGTGGTGCGACGGTAGAAGAAATAAAGTTTCCTTGTGATTGGAGGCCGACGGTAACAACGAATCAATAAACAAACTATTGAAGAAAAACATGAAATTAACAACGAATGTGAAATGAGATGTACGATTATAGTGGCATAACCCCAAAAAGCTGACCCTATGAGATTGATTTGAGAAGATACTTTTAGTGCTTGCAAACATAAAAAGAAACATCCTGGCTGTGAACAAATTAAGACGCAGTCTTTTCTTTTGTAACATCAAATGCAGAAAGGGTCATCACTACTCAGTCTAGAATAAAGTAAGTGTTATAGCAAATCTAAAAACCTATCCACGAAACTTACTACAATTTTGGTTAAATAAAAAAACTTTACAAATTACCACATATATAGATGTAGCACTCTAAGAAGTTGAATCAAAGGATTACAAATCACCTTTCTTAGAGAAATTTAATTAAACACATTACATGCAACAACTTTTTCTATTCATAAAGTTGATCTTTCAAATAAAATAAACAAACGAAGGGATTAAAAAAATTGCATAAATATAGAGACACTATATTCGTATTAAAAAGAAGAAGAATGATTAACCTTCAATTAAAAGTAGGTTAGGTCTGGCCTTTGAAGTTTGCTCCTTTTGTATTTGTGAATGTCTTATTTAGCCTTGAAGTTCTTTCTCTCTTTCTTCTTGAGTAGCAATCATCTTTCTTTCTCCTTTTTTTGGGCACAGTGTCCTTGACAGGTTTAACGTTGATGAAGAGAAGACGTAAGGGAGAGATAGTAATTGAATTTAAATATATTATGGCAATGACCCTTAGGTTCATTTCACTTATAATGGATGAAAACAGAAACGTAAGAACAACCATGTTAATTATGAGGGAAGACGTGAGAGAGAGAGAGATAGTAATTGAATTTAAATAAATTATGGTAATGACCTTTAGGTTCATTTCACTTATAATAGATGAAAACAGAAATGTAAGAACAGCCATGTTAATTATGAGAAAGACAGAGAGGTTGGCAATTTGAAACGACTAAATCTTGTAGAAGAAGAGGAAACAACAGCTAAGCTTTTGAAGAGATGACAGAGAATGGAGTCTTACGTAGCACTACACAACATAAATGTTAACAGTGTAAAAAAAATAAATAAATAAAAAATTTAACACAATCTTTTGGGTAACCATGGTCAATATTTATGGGCTTGGGCTTTTTATCTACTTTGACAACGTAGTTTTATTTTTTAGAAGATTACAATTGTTTGGTCATTGCCAACCTTAGGTCATACATGTAACAGTAAAAATAAGTTACTATAAATTATTGGGTTATAGTTAAAAAATTTAATGTAAAAAAGGTTAAAAAGACTAAATGGAATATTAGAGTGCCACATGGCAGGACCTCATGCATTTCCACATGAGGTCTCTCCTTTTATATATACTAGTTAAAAGCCCGTGCGTTGCACGGTTTTATCATAAACTTATTTAATATATATTTTATTTGATAAACAATAACCAAATAAATAATTATTATTATAACAAAAGGAATATTTGTTATGTAAAGTACTTTGTTTGGCGTTGTTGGAATGATTAGGGGGAAAAAGAAAGAAATTTTAATGTTGGTTTTTTATTTTTCTTTGTTTGGGTATTGAAGAAGTTGTAGTAAACTGAGATTAATACATGTATCTGGCTTAGTTGAGAATTTTCTGGAAAATAAATTTTACCAAACCATGAAGCACAAATTATGATACTCTTAGCAGGTATTTTGAATAATTGGTAATAGTAAGAAATAACGAAACAGCTAACTATTATAATAAAAAAAGTAATAAAACTATTTGGCATAATAACTATCAAATATAAAATGATAACAACTATAAAAAAAAATTATTATTTTGTAACATATCAATTGTGTTCTAATGAGTATTAAAAATGTCTATTGGTATCATAAAATAATAATTTAAGATATTATAAAATTGAACTTAAATAAATAAGTAATTTTAAAATTGTACTAACCTTTTTCTTAACTCTATGACCTCTAGAATATCTAAATTCACATACAACTTTGAAGAGTTTGTAGAAGACAATGATAATTTCCCTACCATCATCATTCATACATAAGTAGTTTAAATTATGATGTTTAAACACATTTCATGTATATCAAAAGAAAGAATTGCTTACTCATATAAGTCTTAACAGTGGTTGATGTGATAATTATAATAGGCCGCACAGAATTATCAAAACATATATCTTCATTAATTGCCTCTGCAAATTTATCCCAAAATGTGATTCTAATTTTTTCCCTCCTACATAAACATTTTTGTTAGACAATTAAAAATTTATCTCTTAACAAAAATGTACAAATCTAAGTAATATATTCATCAATATCTAACTAACCTGTTATCTTGAAGTTCAATTAGCCTTTTGTTCAATTTTTTCCCATGCACCTCTATCTTTTCCATGGGAGAAATTCCTACGATTTCTCCTATTACATCTACAAACGATAAAGTGATTAATCAAAATAATGAGTTATGAAGATAATAGTATATAAATATATTTTAAGTATAAATGTATAATCAAAATTACCTGTTAGAGTTGTGTTTTTGTCAGCAAGATACTTCAGCTCATCAAATGGAACCAATTCAAATTTTTGTTTTGCAATAAGTTCATCATTTGTTTCTAGCAACTTCACAGATGTTGTTGCATAAAATCCTATAAGCATCCTTGTTTTCGACAACTCCAAAATATTTTATTCGATAAATTTTACCTTCTTGTATATCTCTAAAATGATTAACAAATGATTTTCTAATACTTGCATGAATAAGATTATCCTGAAAAAAATGAGAATAAACTTATCAAGAAAATATAATTCAATTGTATTTGAAGAGCTAAAAGTGATTACATATTAAGATGCACAACAATTGCAAAGAGTATAATATATTTAAAAAATAATATTTTTGCAATGCAGACTCATTGGTCTGTGCAAATTATGGTTCCATGGAGGCACTAATAGGCAAACTAACTTGATTCAAGCCCTTTAGCCGCAATTAAAAATTAAAAACATATTATAATATATAATTAAAAAAACATAGTATAAACATCAATAGTAGATTCACATACTAAGAGTTACCCAAAAACAAAAAAAATTAATTTCTTAAGAATCAAACTAACATTATTAAAAAAAAAAAAAAAAATCAATTGACAATCCATAACAATTCTCTAAATTAGATTAAACTTAAGGAAATAAACTTAAACAAATACACAAAATATATTCAATTTGATGGGAAAAAAAATACGTACTTGTAAAGTTGTAGGTAGAAGAAGAGAATAGTAGAGATTATAGGTAGAAGAAAAGAATAATAGCCTCTTCTCCGTGTTTTTTTTTTTTTTTTTTTTTTTTTTTTTTTTTTTTTTTAATATCGGTCTTTGTGAATGTGAGGGACTCTTTTTTTGTTAGATCATCTTTTCTCCTGGAATAGTGTCATACCATCTCTACATACATGTCTATCTAATGCGTGAACTGTGATAACTTATATATATATATATATATATATATTTTTTTTTTTTTTTTAAATCTAAAAATTTAAGAAAATTTCTGCAATTTGGTGCTGCCACTTGGCGCAACTACGGCGTCTAAGCCCAACTTTTATTATATATAATATGATATTGATTTGCTGTGAACTTCGCGGTTGTTTAAGTAAACAAGTGTTATTCTCGCTTTCTATCCCTTTTTATTTGCAACTTTAGCATGGTAGGAATTTTTCTAAAGAAATATAAGGATCTTTTTCAAATGTTATATAAAATGTAAGTTATGAGTGATCCTCAAAAAAATAAATATATAAATAAAAGAAGGAAAAAGTTATGATTTAAGAGTAATCCATGGGTTTTAATTAGCTCAGCGGTTTAAATTTATTACCAACGTTATCATTGAGAGAACATCATAGATTCAAATAAGTTTCTAGATATGTAGAATTTCTTTCCAAGTTTTCATCCCCATAAGAAAAATAAATAAATAAAACCTCCAAACATTAATTGGTAAACATACAAGTACAAAAAGCTCCCTAGTTATAATTGCAAGAGGTACCCAATAAGTTGATCCACCAAAACCTCAAACAAAGTTGGCCACCCAAATTATAAATTTTGGAGTGAAATACATATACTTGATCGTCTAGTTGGCAATAGTAATCAAAAAGTTGGGAATTGTGATTTCAGCATTCTGGTTGGACTAACTAGATCTACTCAATTGTCCTCATTTCTCTACCAAAACAGTTGAAGGTGACTAATACTTCTCTAAAGGGACTAATATGACCAGTCCACATCATTATGGGATCTTAAACATATTCATTGTGATAGCTAGATTCAAGACTTTGTTTACTTAGTGTTGTATAGTCACCATTTGACAACCCTTCAATGGGGAACTACACGTCCGTCTAATGGCTGACATACCTAAGGAACAATAAGAAAGGAGATAGAGAAATATGTTAGTCTTCACATATCTACACATATGGTTATTCGCGAAAGCAACTTTTCACCCCAAAATGTGAGACAAGATGGAAAATTATTAGGTACTCTTAGAGTACCATAAATGCGTACTCCCCCCTCTCACATGAATAGTGAGTCCCATCATGAATTTAATTAGTGAGACCCACCATTCATGTGAGAGGAGGGAGTACGCATTTATGGTACTCCGGAAGTACACAATAATTTTCCAGACAAGATACTTTTAAAAATCTAACAAATATCTTAGATACTTAAAAATAAAAGAAGGAATGTCGAAATTTACCACAAACAAACATGTAGGCTCAAGTCTCGCAGATTAGGGGTTATGAGACAGGTTGCATTCTTAGAGGAACTGTCATTTGTAGAGGAAACAATAGCTAAAATATCGTGTTAAGTATTGACCAATTTCCATAGACTTTTATCATTTTTCTCAAAAATCTTACAGCTTACCTCTATTTGCCTCTCTATTAAACCCAAAACAATGGCTCACCTTAAGACATTAAGGCAAATATGCTGCAAAATAAGGATAGAGGCTTACCATCTTAACAACAAAACATAATGTAGCAGTCATCAACAAGGAAGAAAAGAAATAAATCAATAAGAAAAGCATGAGATAATCTATGGCTATGCTGTCCAGAATAATAGCAATTAAACGGAACCATTCTAATAAGTGAACAACTCTAGTAAACTTATATGCAGAGGATAAAACTCTTGCTTAAGACAAAATAATGGAAAGTTCATGAGAGTAAGGTCAGGGGTGAGAAGGGAAAAGGAGTGAACCATTAAACACAATTATATAACAAAAGGAGTAGTAAAGAGGAAAGTAAAAGGACAAAATTGTATTATGGTGTTTTCCCTCTTCTCATTGGATATTGTTATTAAGCAAAAATACACATTTCAGCATTGCACTTATGAATTTTTTTTCCTACCTTCTTCAAGGAAGTATGAAACAGCACTACTTGAATTTGAAAATAAATATTAAAAAAGAGTAAATTTTGCTCTAAAGACAGTATATGTGATTTAAAAATACTACAAGCCTAGCTAGCAGGAGTAAGGAGAACTTTATCAGAATAATTATCATGGATTATATCAAGATTTAAAATGTGTAAAATTTGTGAATATCAAGGTCTAGGGCCAAAAAGAAAAAAAAAAAATATATATATATATATATATGTAAAAAATAAATTGTGAAAAACATACACAATGTTGACCTTTAGTCAAGCAGTTAAAACCATATATGAGACAATGGACAACCTACCCTTAGAAATTTTGAAGGCATTCACTCATACTTCAAGTGGTAAGAATCTAAAATCTAGGAAGGGCATAACATCTTGACTAAATACAGGGTAAAATTCATATGACCCTAGAACATAAGAATTATCAACAACAAAACCCCCACCAGCAAGGGGTAGGAGAGGGAGGTTGAGCTCTTCTAGAGTTCTGTTTCTTATAGTTGAATTTAATTTCAATTGTTGTGAGGAATATGAAAGTACCATACCAACTTTTATTTTAAATCAAATGCTTGTTTGCATACCTTCTAAAAACTTGCTTGTAAAGAGCATATGGTTCGACAAAGCTCTAGTAGCCATATCTTCCATGATGAACAGCTTCACCAAGTGGCTTTATCACCTATGAGGGAGATCCCAAGATTGTCCAATAAGAACAAAAATTAATAGGAAAATTCAGGTAAGAAAACAAGGAATTTCATCTAGATGGAAGTCATCGAGGGACATAATCTTTCTCACCCTAATTCTAGTCCCTTATGGAAAATGCTCCCTTTATCTTTTCTCTAGAATACACAGATATGGATCATCTTCACACTTCACACTTGCTTCAAATATGACAAAGTGACCTCCATCCACACTGCAAAACAGAACAAATATTATTGGGGAACTAATACTAGAACATGAAACATACACCTAGCATCTGCACAAAAGGGAATCCATTGCATGCGTATAAAAGTTTCAGGTTACTGTAAGTGTTTGTGACTCATATATGCAATTGCCCATGGCTTGGAATATTGTACCATCCTTATCAACCTTAAGAAGAACTGAAAGACTACTTCAAGGATGAGCAAAATGATGCTAATGTAGAGATAACAACACTTACCAAAGAGGTTCTTTGTTGTGGAAGTCTCAAAAGCCATCAATGGAGCAAGCATAAATTTGCCCTGCACTTGAAATTGACAACTGAAAAATAAATATATAACTTTTAAGACTTTTGCAGATTGTGTTCCACACTCATTCTTTTAAATGTAAGATTAAAAACTAAAAAAAAAATTAAGAATTCACCTGTTAAAAAATATTATTGTTACTAAAATAATTTTGCAAGAAAAGTTTTAAGAAGACAAAACTGTTTGTTACAAAAATTATCATAAATATGAAACTAAATTAAGAAAGTGAGAGGTGTATTACTCAATCTATTGAAAGTTGATGCTTTATTTTTGTAGAACCATCTTTGAAAATCCTTTTGGTTTCAATGCCACACCCCTCTGTTTATATACAAAAAAAAAAAAAAAAAATTAGAAATTCAATAAAATGGTGCTCCTGAAAGAGAACAACTTAAAGAGAGCACAATTGATCAAGATGTGGTTCTGTTAGGTTTTAAGGTCTTAGGATTTTATGTATTTAGAACCTAATTTGTAATGTTGGCAAACCATGATCAAAACAATGTATTTAGTCTTGTTTAGGCTTGCTCAAAGTTGGGTTAATTTTGTAAAGTTGGAATCGAGAGACTGCAGAAGCATTAGAGCTTCTCGGCCTGGCTCGATCGATCGAATGTAATTCTCGATCGATCGAAAATCGGCCCAGATGCGTTTTTCTGCAGAATTCCAACTCAGCCCTAACTCTTTAAACGTTTAGGGTTTTATGTTTTTGCCCTAGGTATATAAGGCAAACCCTAGCTACGTTTTTCAGAGTTGCACAAGTTGTGTTTGTTACTCATACATTGCGGTTTTGTGTAAATCTCTTGTGAGATCTAGAGGAGCTTTCCTTTACACATAACTTAGGGTTTTCAAGATTGAGATTATTCAACATCTTGATTATCAACTTGGTTGCTGCCCTTTGAAGCTTAAAGATTAACAAGCGAGGAGCTTGTACCTGATTGAAGGAAGACAAAGAAAGAAGTAGTCCGTGGATTCGGAGCCTGCACGTGGTCGTGTTAGGAAGTTACTACTGGTGGGTAGCATTAGGAAGTCAAGCGGGGTAGCTTGTAAGTCCTTTTGTAACAACTTCAATTCTTTCTTAGTGGATTCCGTTTTGCCTTGAGGATCGGTGGGTAAAATCCTCCCCAAGTTTTTTACCGGTTTGGTTTTCCTGGGTGATCATATCACTGTGTTATTTACTTTCCGCTGCTTTATATGTTTTACATGCATGATATGATTTTGTGATTGTTTTAACCTAGAATTGCTTAATTTAACTAAGTAAAAACTTGGCTAATTAATCTAGGCTACGCAATCTGGTTATAGTTTAAGGGGTCTAAACCCTGTCAAGTGGTATCAGAGCGGGTTGCTCTTTTGTTTGAGATTTTCATCTCTGAGCTGATCCTTGACCCCTGTTGTCATGGAGCATGGACACTCTCTGTTTGTTCCTCCTCACTTTGATGGGAACAATTATGCCTACTGGAAAGTAAGGATGAAAGCATTCCTGAAATCCATTGATGAAAGAGTTTGGAACTCTGTTGAATATGGTTGGGAGAAGCCCGCTACTCCTGTGAGTGAGTGGCAAACTTCTCAAAAAGAAGCAGCTGCATTTAATAGCAAAGCTATGAATGCCATTTTTAATGCTGTTTCAATGGAGGAATTTAAGAGGATCTCTAATGTTGAGGTTGCTCATACTGCTTGGAAAATCCTCCAAACTGTGCATGAGGGCACAAAGGCTGTTAAAATAAACAAATTGCAGCAATTAACTTCTAGGTTTGAAAGCATTAGAATGTCTGATGATGAAACCTTTGATGAGTTTTATGCTAAACTCAATGATACTGTTAATTCTGCTTATAATTTGGGTGAAATCTATGATCAACCTAAAGTTGTTAGGAAAATTCTTAGATCCTTAACTGAAGACTTTAGACCCAAAGTGACAGCCATTACTGAAAGTAAGGATGTTGACTCCATCCCTGTGGATGAGCTTGTAGGATCTCTTCAGTCCTATGAGTCTGACCTTCCCAAGACTGCCAAATCCAAATCAATGGCTCTTAAGTCTGTTGATGATGTTGAAGCTGGTAGATTTGATGATGAGCTCTCTCCCACGGAGATAGCTTACCTTGCCAAGAACTTTAGAAACTTTCTTAGAAACACAAATAGGAAGGCAAGGAATACCAACACTGCTGAACCTAGAAACTTTAGGAAGAATGATCCCACTAAGGTTAACAATTTTGAAAAACCTAGAGAACAAGTAGGTCAATCTTCTAATAACTCTATGGGTCCTCAGTGTTATGGTTGTCAAGGGTATGGTCATGTCAAATCTGAATGTCCTACTTTCTTGAGGAATAAGGGTAAAGCTATGGCTGTAACCCTTAGTGATAATGAAGTTTCTGATGATGAGTCCGGTTGTGACGAGGATGGAAACTTCATTGCTTTCACTGCTACTGCTGAAGTTGATGAAAGCTTATCTGCTGAGGAGAACCCTGCTGATGGGGAACTCTCTAAAGATGCAGATCTTCAAGAGGCCTATAACAAACTTTGCAAAATTGCTGCAAAGGATGCAATGAAAGTTGATCTAGGCCTGAAGAAAATTGATGCTCTTGAGCTTGAAAAGAAGAACTTGCTTGTCAAATTGTTTGATGCTAATGAACTTTTGAATAATGTGAAATCTGAAAACATGCTTTTACTTGATAAAGTTAGAACTTTGGAACATGATTTATCTGTTGCTAGATCTGCTAGTTCTAAACTTGATCACATGCTGAATGTTCAAAAGTATCCTTCTGATAAAGCTGGGTTAGGATATGTTGAAAGCATCTTTAATTCTGGACACCATTCCACTGTCTTTGTTCCTTCTTCTTCTTCTTCTGAACCTCTTGTGAGTGAGGTTGTGAGTGAAACCATTAAACCCCCTGTGAGTGAGGTTGTTAAACCTGTAGAAGTTTCACCACCAAAGAAGATTAGGGTAGACTTAAGAGAATCCAAACCTAAGGAGCCTACCAAACCAAAGAACAAGATGCATGGTAAACCTGCTTGGGTTTGTCATTATTGTGGTAAGTCTGGACATATCCGTCCTAACTGTTACAAGCTTCAAGCTGATAAGAGAGCAAAAAGACCAAAAGTGCCTGTGCCTCAAGCACAAGATCCTATGGCACTAATTGGTGAATTGGTAAAGGCGTTAAACCTTTATTCCAATTCTGGAGTTGGGAATCACTCTAATGTGAATAAGAACTCCAATGCTCGGGGTGCATCTAAAAAGTTTTGAATGCAAAAGACTCGAACTAACTGAGTCTTTCTGACTTGATCCTTGTGCTTTATTGCTCTATTCTGTTGTGACCATTGTTATTTGGTTTTTGTGTTTTTCTTTTGTTCTAGGACTTGCATTGCATTACATACATGCATTTCATTCTAGGATTTATTTGTTTTCTCTTTTAATAATTTAAAAAAAAAAAAAAGAAAAAAAAAAAAGGAGAAAGCAAAATCTTTGTTGAACACTATTTTTCTTGATTTTTTTTAACAAGGTTGGTCATTCTTTCTACACATGTCATGTCTAGTGTACCTTGTTTAACTTGGATGAGCTTATTTACTGCACTTGACTAGTTGAAACTTTGTAGTGCATGTTGTGTGGGAAAGATGTGTGTGGTTTTTAATCACTTTGCCTTAATCATGAAGTCATATGTTAATTGACTGTCGGACTTAATCCTTTTGAGAAAGGCATAAATAACCATCTCACCACTGTTCACTAGCCAATCATGAACACCTTAGTGCATATCATAAGATTTTGTGCTCGAGAAAGTGTAGCACATGCACAAAAAGAACATAAGGTGTAGCCTCAAATTAACTTAAAACCGGTGTGTACTATTAGGCTTGATGCCAATTCACTTAATTCAAACCGGTGTGTACTATTAGGCTGAATGCCAATTCATATATAAATAAGAGGCAAAAATGAAAGAAACTTACATGATTGCAAGCTTTTGTTTTAGGAGATGTGGGAGTTATAGGATGTAACTCTTTAGGTGATAGTCTCTTTTAATTCTATGTGATGAATTGTGTAGACTTTGTGCTTGATTGCCATTCACATATCACCTCACATGTATCTCAAGTCTTTGCTAGTTTCACACACTACACAAGTTACTCTTTGTTAAACACTGTACATGTTAGTGTATGTGTCCTTGGTCTGACCAACCAAGTTTGAAAAATATCTTGAGATTTGTGCACAACATGATTTGGCTTGAGAAAATTAATTTGGAAGACAATTGAAACTTGTGTTTGAGAGAATTGGGTTTAAAATTTTGGGTTTTTGAAAACGCATTCCATCTCATACTCATGCATTTTGTATTCATTGTTCAAATGCTTTGAGGAGTTGTTTCAAAATTGGGTTTGCAATTTTTCAAAATTGTGTTTTTCCCCAAAATTAAGTGTGCCTCTGCCCATTTCGATCGATCCAACCTGATTTTCGATCGATCGAAAAATTACCTCAGAAAGTTCTAAAATGACTGTCACATTCGATCGATCGAATGTAATTTTCGATCGATCGAACATTGTGAAGAAGCTTTTTAAAAAAGGGAAATCTAACTTTTTCAAAGTTTCAAAACTTTTTCAAAAACTTTTCTTTTTCTCTCTCCGACGAGGCAGGACCAATTCTTCAAGTTTTTGTCGTTTTCTTCCGAATTTTTTGCATAATCTCTCTCTCCTCAAGCCGGTATGTCCTTTTTACCCTTCCTTTTCAAATTATTTTCATAATTTCATGCATTTTTCATGCATTTTTTAGGGAGATTTTCGGACTTTTCTTTTTGGGATTTTTGTTGATTCAGACCAAATTGGTTGCAATTGATCAATGGGTTTTGTTGGGGACACCCTATAGACAAGTTCTTGAGTGATTAATTTGATCAATTTTGTGTTTTGTGGAAAACTTAAATTTCTAGGGTTTATATTTGATCCGAATTGGGGCTTTTTGTGCAATTGGGTTTAATTGATAAAATTGGCTTGTGTAATTGATGCAATTGGTTATTATAAATTGTTTTCAATAGTTTGTAATGATTGGTTCATCAATTTGGTACAAAAATTTTCAAGTGATTCTCAAATTTTTAGGGTTTTTGTTAAGAAACTCTATGTTCAAGCCAATTTTGTGAATTTGAACTTAATTTGATTCTAGTTACTGCATTAGTTCATGCATCATAACATTGTTAATGTTCATGCATCATATAGAATTTTATTCTATTTTTTTTTGTGTGCTAACTTGCAGTCTGCTCTTGGTTTTTGTGTTTGATTCTTTTTGGTTCTCTCTCTGTGTCTATGTCCTTTTCCTTAGCATCATGCCTAGGAAGACTAGAGCACGTAGGACTCTTCCCACTCCTACTCCTTCCCCTCCCTCCTTTGATAGAGAGCGGTTCCCTAGTGAGAAAAACCAAGAGCTTTATGAGTCTTTAAACCTTAAGAGGAAGATTTGGGCTGAGCGGTCTGTTTCTTTTGATGAGTTTGATCCTGCCATTAGGGCAAATTTTGAGCGTAGGGGTTGGCTTCCCTTGTTTGCTGTGTCTGACCCTCCTCCTCCTACTACCTTGATTCGAGAGTTCTACTCGAACATCTCGATCCGCGTCTATGATTCCAACACTCTTGTTAGGAGTTGGATACGAGGCGTAGAGTACTCCATTACTCCTCAGGTAGTGGCTGATGCTCTTGAGGTACCTTTAGTTAGGGATCCTGTCTATCCCTATGATGAGTCACCCGAGTTGAGTGATGTCATATTCTACATCACTAGGTCATCTATCCAGTGGGGTTCTGATCCTCGGATCACCTCTGCTGAGCTTCCTGAGACTACCTATCTTTTCTCTAGGATAGCATGTCACTCACTCTGGCCCATTTCTCATCTGCACACCATTCCTCTTGAGAGGTGTGTTTTTCTGTACGCTCTTGTTACAGATGCTCCTATCAGTTTTCCTCATCTTTTTCTTCGTTCTTTGAACGAAGTTTATAGGAGTTCATCTACTGCTCATGCTCTCGTCCATCCTATTTTCATTCATAGGATTTTGCTATATCTAGGTTTAGAGGATTTCCCTGCTTCTGAGCCTGTTCATGTTATCGGTCCCATTGGTGCGTCTTTTCTTAGACAGAGGGCCGCTCATCTTCGAGCTGGTTCTAAACACCCTAGGTCCGATCCCTCTTCTAGCGCTCCTCCTCCTTCATCTTCTACAGGTCCTGCTGATGAGGATATTCCTGATCCAGTTGGTGATGATGTTGATGCTGCTACTGCTGCTATTCCTCCACCTCCTGCGGCTGACTTCGATGTTCGTCGTACTTTGGAGACTGTCATGACCGTTCAGGCGGCTCATGGTCAGATTTTGATGGATTTGTTCGACGAGATTCGAGCTTTGCGGGCAGATTTGGCGCGACTACATTCACCTTCACCACCACCTTTTGATGGCGACTCTTGATTGCCCTTTGGCATTCCGTCACAAAAAGGGGGAGTGGTTACTGTAGAGTTTTGTACTTTTTGAGGAGATTTTGTAGTTAGGGGGAGACATGTTGTTTAGCATGGGATATTTTTTTTGTGGGATATTTTTTTTGTGGAGTTTATTAGATTGTATCTAGGTGCTTCACTTTGTATATCATTTTTGGGGATATTCATGTTAGGGGGAGTAACATTGATATATTGATATACATGATTTCTTTTGATTCTTGTTGACTTATGATTCATTGCTTACTGATTTATATTTATGAGTTGATTCATTGATATATATCTTTATTTTGAGTTGTGTGAATCTTACAAGAATTTTATACCTGTTTATATACTATTTTCTGCCACACATGCGTTTATGTGTTTGTTGAGTATTTCAGGAATATACAGGTTGATTCAACAAAGCTGCTGTCTACACTTGCAACCGATGGATAGTAGTTAGGTTGAACTTTTGTTTATGAGCATTATTTTGTAAAGGGCTTTTTACTTGTAAACTTTGAGCTTTTGATTTGTGTTTTGTCACGGATTGCCAAAGGGGGAGTTTGTTAGGTTTTAAGGTCTTAGGATTTTATGTGTTTAGAACCTAATTTGTAATGTTGGCAAACCATGATCAAAACAATGTATTTAGTCTTGTTTAGGCTTGCTCAAAGTTGGGTTAATTTTGTAAAGTTGGAATCGAGAGACTGCAGAAGCATTGGAGCTTCTCGGCCTGGCTCGATCGATCGAATGTAATTCTCGATCGATCGAAAATCGGCCCAGATGCGTTTTTCTACAGAATTCCAACTCAGCCCTAACTCTTTAAACGTTTAGGGTTTTATGTTTTTGCCCTAGGTATATAAGGCAAACCCTAGCTACGTTTTTCAGAGTTGCACAAGTTGTGTTTGTTGCTCATACATTGCAGTTTTGTGTAAATCTCTTGTGAGATCTAGAGGAGCTTTCCTTTACACATAACTTAGGGTTTTCAAGATTGAGATTATTCAACATCTTGATTATCAACTTGGTTGCTGCCCTTTGAAGCTTAAAGATTAACAAGCGAGGAGCTTGTACCTGATTGAAGGAAGACAAAGAAAGAAGTAGTCCGTAGATTCGTAGCCTGCGCGTGGTCGTGTCAGGAAGTTACTACTGGTGGGTAGCATTAGGAAGTCAAGCGGGGTAGCTTGTAAGTCCTTTTGTAACAACTTCAATTCTTTCTTAGTGGATTCCGTTTTGCCTTGAGGATCGGTGGGTAAAATCCTCCCCAGGTTTTTTACCGGTTTGGTTTTCCTGGGTGATCATATCACTGTGTTATTTACTTTCCGCTGCTTTATATGTTTTACATGCATGATATGATTTTGTGATTGTTTTAACCTAGAATTGCTTAATTTGACTAAGTAAAGACTTGGCTAATTAATCTAGGCTACGCAATCTGGTTATAGTTTAAGGGGTCTAAACCCTGTCAGGTTCAATAAATATATGAGGTAGAGGTCGAAGGATTTAAGAACTTGTGCAGCTAATGGGGTGAGATCCTTCTAGACCTGGTTAGAATATTTGGGGCACTAGCAATCTTTTGATCCATTATTTGAGAAAGAAAAATTGGCAAAGTATTCATCACACATTTTAGAAATACAAAATTTCCACTTGATTTGTGCTAAATAATTAAATTTCCACATGATTTTTGCTGTTCTTGATCTTTCTTGCCAATTGAATGAAGCATAAAGTTAAGTTATCCCTAGAATATTGCGACTTTAAACTTTAAGCATATTGGTGCTTTTGATGCACACTAAGCTATAGAAAATAAAATTGAGAAAAAAAAAAAGGAGTTATTATGTGAAATCTTCTCAAGGACTACGTACAAGGTGAAAATTAGTGACCATTTTTCAGTAAAATATTTAGGATAGCTAACATGGATAATAGCTCCAAGCTATTTCCCTGAGCATTTTATTCAAGATTCACCCCCTTGAACAATTGTAACTCAACGTCAAGAAGTGCCAGACATCACTTGGTCTATATATTGAATAATATGGAAACGAAATGCAAACACCTGACAACTAAGTATGAGATACAATTCTGTAGAAAAGAAGAAAATGAAAGGATATGGAAATATCAGATGTAGAATAAAAGTAAAATAGAAGAGAGTGCAATACAGTCATGAAATGGAATGTATATCACTGTCTTGGTAAAGGATTTTAGTATGCATATGGTGAATAGTATCAATACTTGAGCCCTATAGTTCAATGTCACAATTCATTCTACAAATGAAATGACGTAGTTAGAATTTTATTACAAATATTTTTTTAAAAAGACCCTTAAAGAGATAAATAAAGAGAGGGGAAAAAAGGAACAAAATTAGATTTAATAATTTGTGAAGGGTGGAACTTAATTAGTATACTATAGAATCATATGTATATTTCTTCAGCAAAAAGATGTTAATCTCATGGCACTAGTGCCCTTCCTTTGAATTGATTAATTATTTAGTGGTCCTTAATTTAGCATTCAAATCACAAAAAAGGTTGACATACAGAACTAGTCTAAAATGCGTAATTGCGCACACAGTCTGGATCTCTAAATATTCAAACAGCAACATCTTTAAAAAAAAGTATAAAAAAATTAGAAACAACTTCCGCTCATTTTTGTAAGAAAATGCATGTCTTTAGTATTATAAAAGAGTTACTTCAAGGCAAGTTCTAAAGAGTAGGACTGTATCAAGCTACCCTCCCTTGGTGAGATTAGTACTAAATAAAAACCCTTAAATATTTAAAAACCCCAAAAACATATAGAACCAGCCAATTAAACCATTAATTTATTAAATGTGTGGCACAATGTATTTAATTCACCATTCTAAATGATCTACAAGAAAATTTTCATATTGGTTCCTTTATAATGTTTTGGCTATTGGCACAAAAATGATAAGTTAAGAATAGTTCAAAGGCTAGAATTACTCCTTACCTCTGCATTGCTTTGTAGTGAATTACTCCATCTTTGGGATATTTAATCAAACTGCTTCTCTTACCGGTCATGTCTCAACCATCCTTACTCATTCTACCTCTCTATGGCTTAAAAGTTCCATGTGCACTATCCCCCATACTCGTGTGGGGGCCCTGCATGTTGGTCTCCTCTTCTTTGCATTGATTAATGAAAAGAACATGCACAATGTTGCCCAATATTCAAACAGAGTCTGCACAACAAAAATTAAAAGAACCAAAGGGGCTTTAGGAGGTAGACAAGTAGACAAAACACCAACCTCAAAGAAAATGAAAAGTTCCTAAGTTTGGATGCTGCTTTGAGCATTGATAACCCACCATAGAACTATACATAAGTAAGTAAAAAAAACGAGGGTATTCTGAAATCTGTTAGATAATTTACCATTAGATTTGTGCATGTCCAGACACACTAGACTAAATAAACTAACTACACTCTATCTCATTTTATACTTTTGACTTAAATAAATTCTCTAGAAACATTTGGAAAATGAACAAAATTTTCAGCCTTACTGTCTCAACCATAAACGACATAATTCATTAGTTGTTTACCAATTACCCAATGACATTGTGCAAATCAATTTCTAGTATACGTAACATCATGTTTTAAGCATATATATATAAAGAAAATAATTGACCAAACAGAATCCATTTAATATGATAACTCCTGCAGTGTTAGCTAGCATGGTAGACACACCCCTCAAGTAGTAAAAGTTTCTCTATTTTTGCAATTGTCGGCAAAGCAACCAAGTACATCACCATTGAGTCAATTGTAGGTACAAAGATATAAACTCTCTATGTTCTGCGCAACAATAGGCCTTTGAACATACAGAAAGGAAACAAAACAGAAGGAGATTTCCCTACATTTTAAAAGAAAGAGAGAAGATGATTACCATTGAATCCACTACTTGTTACACGAATTCAGGGCCAGATAGTTTTGAACAGGGCAAGTTCTTGAATTTGTCTCAACAGTCAAAATTCAAGAAGAAATGGCCACGGCTTTAGCAGAGAGAGAAAGTGCCAAATGATCAACCAATGGAAAAACCAAACGTTCTTAAATTTGGGTTTTCTTTTGAGCAGAACAACCTATTATATAAAAATGGACACAGTAAGAAAAATAAGAGTATCCTCTAATCTTAATTGGTATTCAAGCAAAAAGAAAAACCTTAATTGGTAATTTTCAATTGAGTAACAGATAAAAATTCAATCACCTTTGAATTTGTGCATGAATGAACAAATTAGACTCATTCATTCATTCTCTCATTCTTCTCTGACTTCAAAGTCAGTCTTCACATTAGCGATTCAACATGTGAGGAAGCAAATAAAGTATTAGTAAGCAAATATATGCTGGAAGCTTTTATACCCAAAAAAAAAATTAGCCACCAAAATACCGGTTTAGTAAGCTAATTCCAGCCATGTTAGCTGCCTCGTCAAGTGCTCCCAAGTTCTAAGAAATTTTCTATGATTCTGCAATTATGACCAAGCAACCATATATGTCATTTTATTAACACAAGTTTAGATGAAAAGATATAAATCATTATGATAAAAGAATGAATTATAGAACAATTATCCTTTTTTATTCTCCTAATAAATTGAAGAAATCATGTCTTTTTGAAGATTTGATGGGAAAAATGGGAAACAAGTGATTACCACTGAGTTCTTGACCTGTCGCACAATTGCAGTTTTTGAATAGGGTCCGAATTTTGCACCCAAACTTGTTCTTTGCCTCAGTTGGTTCTGCATCAGAAATCAAATGACTAAGAAGTTCTCAAATATATGATAAACCTCAAATTGCATCAAGAAGAAGGGCATTTGTATATAATTGTCCATGAAAAATTGGAATTAAAAGATAGACGCATACCTGAATAAATTGTTTTCAGCAAGGCCTGAAAGTTCTACATGCGGCACAATTGCAAGGCTGAAAGTTTTGAAAAAGGTCTGAATTTTAAGTTCTACATGAAAACTGAAAAGTCCAATGCCTGATAAGTTCTCCAAGATATATCAAAACAAGATTATTGGTGTTGGTTTCTTCATTGAAAGTCAAATACCTGAAGTGGTTAAAGATGCCATCAGATTCCAACTTCTATCCAACATTCTCTCCTACTCATGTTCGTTTGGACTCCACTGATTAAAAAACAATAGATGTTCTGCAGCCTCAAGTTTACAGGGACTTCACAACCAAATGCAGAAAGGACTATCACTTTAGGAGGCAGAGAAAGTGACAAAATAACAAGCACTTGAAAAACCAAAAGTTCTTAAACTTGAATGCAGCTATGTAATTAGCAACCTATTATTCAAAAAAGGGGGGGAGAGTAAGAAAATGAGGGATCTTCAAGTCTTAGTTAGCATTCAAGTAATAAAAAAATTAATTAGTAATTTTTATTGGCAGTAATGTATATAATAAAAAAATCAATCCAATCTAACAATGAATTGTACACGACTAAACAGATTAGACCCTTTTCTAGTACTTGGGTACACAGAATTATTTACACACATGATGGAAGTGTTAATGAATTTTTTGTTTTAGCACAAGAACCAAAAAATAAAGTACATAAAGTGTGCAACTATGCATTGAAAAATTAAAACTTTTCCATTTCTGGCAGGTTGCAGGACAACAATGAGAAGGAAGTTTTTTTTTTTTTTTTTTTTTATATATTTAAGTGTAGGATTTTTCGTTTTGAAATACTTGGAAATTAAAGAAAGGCTGTAACTCCAAAATTTTATTAAAAAAAAAAATTATGAGAAAAGGAAGAATCATTCAGCAATTATCCCATCAAAAAATAGTAATTAAACCATTAGTTATTTTTTATAGATCAATAGTTCAAATGACCTAAAAGGAAAAAAAAAAAAAAAAAAAAGAGTGAACCAATGAAATACCTGCAAAACAAGCTAATTCCCCCTCTAGAAGTGAACAAACCAACTTCAATTCTAAATCAGATTCTGCAACAATTAAGAAGCAACCATGCACTTAGGTACAAAGAAATAAATCATTAGAATTAAAAGAAAGAAAGAAAAAAGGGATGGATTACATTATCCTAATTTTTCTTGTTCAAATAACTTTGTGAACAAACCCACTCCCATTCTAACGCAAACTCTGCAATAATTAAGAAGCAACCATACACACATCATATTATCAACATGCTCTTAGGTACAAAGATATAAATTATTAGAATTAAAAGAATTATTTTTTTTAAAAAAAAGGGATGGATTACATTATCCTAATTTTTCTTGTTCAATTAACAGTTTATAGACAAGAAAAAGAAAAAAAGATTGAAAAGAATGAAGTTGAATAGTTTTAGAAGTTGTTCAAAATATAAAAAACCTAAAAAAAACCAGTAGTTGATTTTGAATTTGGGATTATAAAAGATAGATGGATAGACGCATACCTGAAAAAATTGTTTTTTCTTGTTGGATTATTTGGGACAATCTTCACTGTTTCCTTCGCAGCTGTAAGAGGGGACAGTCAACAATCTTTGGCTCTTTCAAAGAGGTGAGATTGGGAATCAGGGGCATGGAAGTCAGGTTAGGGCATTTTTGAATCTCTAAATAAAAAAGAGAAGGAGGAAATGATGGAAGTAAGAGATGGTGTGACTCATTATCATCATCATCATCTGAATTCCTCCACCATCCCTTCAGTTTTGGGCAAAACTTAATTGTGAGATAAGATAAGGATGGGAAGAATGGTGTTTTTGAAGAAGAAGAAGAGGAAGCACCTAACACGTTATTAACACTCTCTTCATCTGACATGTATTCAAGTGCTTCCATAAACATAAGAGTGACGGACTTGAGAAGAGTGAGTTGATTTAACGGTGGGAGGTGCTGCAATCTTTTATTACTAAATAATATCAATTTGACAAGATTAGTGATAGAAGAGATCCAACTTGAAATTCTCACACCCATATAATACCTCAATTCCAACACTTTAAGATTTGGATGTGGCTGGAGCCCTTCCAGTGAAATGTCATCATAACATTCAGTTTCTTCATCATCCCAACATAATACTAGCTCTTGAATATGTTGTTTTTGCTTCATATTTGTGGATTTATATTCCACCATGTCATCTTCTCCATGTCCCAATTTTCTAATGACTAGACTTCCTCCCAAATTGCTCAGCTCCTTCAATTCACTTAGCCCACCACCAGACTTAGCCTGTTTTTTCTTATACCAACTACACGAGCTAGCCTTGGAACCCCCTTGCCTCACGACGAACCGTGTTAGTATCTCAAGAGAAATAATATGCCCAAGTCCAAGGGGCATATGCGTCAAACTATAGCAATCACTAACGTCTAAATGCCTAAGATTGACCAACTTCTTAAGGCCCTGCGGTAATTCTTTAAGTGATTCACAAGAATAAAGTTTTAGCGTCTGCAAATTTAGCAGCTTGGTAATGGAATGAGGGAGAAATTCAATATTAATATTTTTAGAAAGATCAAGATATCTTAAATGACTCAATTCCCCAATTGAATGAGGCACTACATGTAGCCCAAAACAATGCAAATCCAATGTGCGTAAATAACTAAGATTTGAAATAAGTGCATCACAAGTTAAGTTACCCAACTTTCCCCCTACACTAGCTGCAAGAATTGTTCGTATCTTCCTTTTATTAGCCATGGGGATTGAATACTGACTCGATGAATCCACTAGATCAAATGATACATGATGAACTTTTTCAATCACATTTTCCCCACTTGAATTTAATATGACACTTTCCGTTCCAAACACAAAAATTGCAAGATCATGCATGAGATCATGCATCTTACATGATTTTATATTGCCCAAATAATCGTTTTCTATGTCCTGAAAAAATGATCTCCAAAGTAATTCCGTAAAATATTTTCTTCCAATATCCACAAAACGCTGGCTTGGACCTTCTAACACAATAAAGCCTTGCGCTACCCAAAGATTAATAAGTGTATTTACATCAATCCTGTAATCTTTTGGAAACAATCTACAATAAGCAAAACATTGCTTCAAGTGTGACGGAAGGTGATCATAACTCAACTTAAGAGTTAATGAAATGTTATTTTCTCGTTGACTTACTTTTGAGAGTTCATCTTCTAAAAAAGATTGCCACTCAATTTCAATGGTTTTACCATACAATAAGCTTTCTATTGTTCTTATAGTGAGAGGCACCCCAATACACTTTTCCACAATCTGTTTTCCTAGGGCTACTAAGATTTGGTTTTCTGGCTCTTTACCTTCTTTAAATGCAATTTTAACAAATAATGACCAAGCCTTTTCTGGAGCTAAGCCTTTAAGTTCATGAGGTGAAGTTGTGCCAGTAATCTTTGCTACCTTTGAAGAGCGAGTAGTTACCAATATCCTACTTCCCCTTGCACCAACCATTAACAAATTTCTCAAGAGAAGCCATTCATTATTGTCCTCATTCCACAAATCGTCCAAGACAATCAAGTATTTTTTTCCATTAAATTTTTCTCGAACTTGATTTTGCAATATCTCAAGGCTTTCTTCATGCCTCATCTTTGTCAATTGTTCTAAAATTTCTTTAACAATTCGTTTTACGTCAAAGATATCAGAGATACAAACCCAAAGTTTTGGCCCAAAATTTCGTTTGACATTTTCATCATTGTATACCAGTTGAGCTAGTGTTGTCTTGCCCAATCCCCCGATACCAACAATTGGAATGATAGAAATATTCTCTTGAACATTTTCATCAAAAAGACGTTTCATAATCTCTTTCTTATCATCCTCTCTGCCAATAACTTCATCTTTGAGTACAAAAGAATAAGTTTCTCTGCTCCTATTCATGACTTGTGGCTCATTGCAGTTTTCAGTAAGATTGAACTTCACCCTATCATCTGCAATGGCATTTATTCTCTTCCTAATTGCCTTTAATTCATGACCCATTTTAAGACTAAAAGCAAGCTGGTTTGAACTTGAAAAGAAAATGCGTACCTCCTTTTTCATATTGTTTCCAGACATCCCTTTTTGGCGCAAAAAATTGGGTCGAGAAATCATCCAGCAAGTCATCAGCATCATGGAGGACATCTTTGAGCTTACTGAGCCAGTCTTTGATCTGATGGCTATGAGAACTCTGCTTTTCTGCATCTAGAAGCACAGCTTGGATCGTGGAGACTGTGCTCTTTAGATTTTCAATTTCAGTTTTGACACCAGAGGCCAGTTTGACCTCTTGAACAACGAGAGAGCCCAGCAGTTCAAGGACTTTCCCTGCAAGACCGAACAAAGCTCCTTCCGCCATAGTTTCTCTTTCTTTCAGGAATAGTAGATGAGTTTTGTGGAATAATGGTAAAAGTGATGAAAGATAGCTGTTGTAGTGGCCAGCTTAGAGCAGCCACATATACATATAAGACTCTCAGAGAGTAATCCTATCCTTGTAATTGTCTTTGAATGGCGGTGGTAGGCTACCACATCCGACTAAAAATATCTTGATTTGACTACCCAAAAAAATATGGTTTTTGCGGCATAGCAACTAAAATGTTTGTCACAATAAATCTTTATATGAGGAAGTTGGAAACCGGCCCAATCTATTTTTTAAATTTAAAGAAACCCACTAATATTGAATCATTTAAAGAAGCCCGTTATTTTTCCCGCCAACTTTCATTACACATGGTTGAGGTTTATGATGATATTTGATAGCTTGTGAAGGATGCAGCTTAATTAGTATACCTATAGAATCTTAGGTATATTTCTTCAGCAAAAGGATATTTATCTCTGTCCCATCATATGGTTTTTCATTTTCCTTCCTGCAGAAATATGGGATTTTAGCCATCATATACCTATTCAATCCTTGTATCTTTCTAGTAAGTGGGACAACTGGAGATTCACAATCTCCTTAAAGTGGTGAGAGTGCGACGCAACTATAGCCCTTAATTAGGGCAATGATACCATACTATGGCATCTGAGATTACAAGGATTCAACTGAGATGAGCTTGTTGGTCACTTCAAGAAAGCATTGAACTAGAACAAAATTGAAAGTGAAGTTGTGAACATATTTGCAGAGTAATAGATGTTGAAATCTCTCAACAAGAGACCCCAGATTTGGATAACATGAAAGTCATGAAAATGACTTAGTTATTGGTGTATGATTTGGTTCTTAAATATAGAACTACATCTCCAGGGAAGATTCCTTTTGGGAAAATTGAGAAAATCTAGGTACCTTAAATTAATATTTGGCCAACCAGTGACATGAAAAATTTTAAGGAAGTGATTTTCAAATTATCCTAATAGGAAAGTTGAGAGACACTTTGACATTGGGTAACACTTTTTTTCCTGGAAACAAATCTCTAGATCATTCCCACCCACTTCTATATGTATGTTAAGGCAAACATTTACAATTATTTTCAACTATTTTACTTTCTACCAACTGCATCTTTGAGTTGGTTTGACACATGCACTTATGGCACTGGAGTCCTTCCTTTGAATTGATTAATCATTTAGCGGTCCATAATTTTAGCTTCCAAATTACAAAAAAGGCTAACACATAGAACTAGTTTGAAATGCGTAATTTCACATACTGCATAGATTTCTGGTTATAATTACAAAGGAAACAATCTTCAATTCAAACAGAAACTTCTACACAAAACTATCAAAAATTGGAAACAACTTCCGCTCATTTTTGTAAGAAAATGCATGTCTTTTAGTATTAGAAAAGAATATAATCAAGGTCAAGTGGTAAAGAGTAGGACTATATCAAGCTACTCCTCCCTTGGTGAGATTAGCACTGGATAATATAGAACCAGCCAATTAAACCATATATTATTAGATGAGTGGCACATTACCTTCTAAATAATCTACAAGAAGAATGTTGATATGGTTTCCTATGTAGTCTCTTGGAAGTTGGCACAAAAATGATAAGGTAAGAATAACTAAAATGGTCTACAAGAATTGGCTTACCTCTGCATCGCTTTGCAGCAAGTTACTCCATCTTTGGGACATTTAATAAAACTCCTTCTCTTAGTTGTCTTGGCTCAACCGTCCTTACCCATACTACATCTCTTTGACTTAAAGAACTCCAGGAACTCTATCCATCCATCACACAATGAACCATACTTGTAGTGATTAAACTCATTAAAGAAAATAACGTGTGCAATGTGGCCCAATGCTTGGACAGAGGCTGCACAACAAAAAGTTAAGAACCAAAGACTATGGCTTTAGGAGGTAGAGAAATAGACAAAACACCAACCGCATAGAAAATGAAAAGTTCCTAAACTTGGCTGCTGCTTTGAGCATTAATAAATCATCATAAAACAATAGGTAGAGAAGTATCCTGAATAAAGTAAGAAAAATGAAGGTATCCTCAAGTCTTAACAAGTATTTAAGCAAAAGAAAAATCTTTATTAGTGCTTTTAAATTTAGTAACTAGTAAAAAATCCAATCCAATTTAATTGATCTCTGTATTCTTTTTTTAATTTTCTGAACGAGCTATTATTCTTTGACTTTAAAGTTAGTCTTCAAATAGGAAGCAGATAAATATTTCAGTTGAATCATGACAACAACAAAAAAACTATTTTAAGTCATTGGTTAGACAATGCAATTTCAGAACTAACCATTGCTTTATTAGCTTTAAACTTTAAAGTTGTACCCAACGCACAAAACCCCCACTTTTGGGGGTGTTTGGGAAAGGTGAACTAGAACCACGACCTAACACTTTTTTTTTTATATATAAAAGAGCATACCTTCATGATAAGCACGATTCATGCAATGTATTTTGATAAACAGTTCTATCTGATGGAAATTTAGACCCCTTAAAACAACAATTGGATTAACCTAGTGAATTAGCCAAGTGATTAACTTAGTCATATTATGCAAATCTAGGTTAAACACAATCAAACAATCATATCAAATATATAAAGCAGCGGAAAATAAAAGAACACAAGATATGATGACTCAGGAAACCACACAGTAAAAACCTGGGGAGAATTTGACCTAACTATCCTCAAGGTAAACCTGAATCCACTATGAAAGAATCGAAGTTCATACAAAAGGACTTACAAGCTCCCCGCTTGACTTCTTAATGCTACCCACCAGTAGAACTTACTGACACGACCATGTGCAAGCTCCGAATCCACGAACTCCTTCTTTCTTGGATTCTTCAATCAGCTACAAGCTCCCCGCTTGTTTTTCTTTAAGCTCCAATGGTAGTAACCGAGTTAATCATCAAGATGTTGAAGTAATCTCTACCTTGAAAACCCTAAGGTTTGTATAAAAGAAAGCTCCTTTAGATCTCACAAGAGATTTACACAAAACAGCAAAGTATGAGCAACAATACAATAGGAACAACTCTCAAAACGTGGCTAGAGTTTTGCCTTATATACCTAGGGCAAAAACATAAAACCCTAAACGTTTAATGAGATAGGGCTGAGTTGGAAATTCTGCAGAAAAAACAATCTAGCCGACTTTCGATCGATCAAGTCTATTCTTCGATCAATCGAGCCAGGCCAAAAGTCACAAAGACTTTTGCAACCACTCGATTCCAACTTTACAATAATTAATCAATTTTGAGCCAGCCTAAACAAGACTTAACATATTATTTTGATCATGGTTTGCCAATATTGCACGTTAGAGTTCTAAATACATTAAATCCTAAGTCTTTAGAACCTAACACTATCTACACAAGTAATTGAAGCATTAAGAAGCCTCTCTTAAAAAAGAAACATTTATAGCAAAAGAACCAAAAAGAAAAAAAGCATAATGACATAATTTTTTGAAAAAAATAAAATGAACTTTTCCTTTTTGGCAGGCAAGGACGAGAAGGTAAGAACATTCAAAAGAGTACAATTTTAAAGAAATATTTGAAGAGGAAAGGAAGATTGCAAGCAGCTGCAGGAGGCAGACAAAGCCCAAAATAAGAAAAAAGCACTAGGAAGGCAAAAAATTTCTAGTTGTGTACTGCTCTGAGCATTAGAAACCTTGGATATAAAAACAGATAAAGAAGAAATAGTCCTGAAAGCACCAACAGTTTGTTCAAAATGTTTGAACAAGCTCAAAATCTAATTAGAAATTTTTAGTCAGAAGGAGACTATCTATGAATTTGTTGTTTTTATGTATCAGCTCATATGAGACTTTTTGTAAATTAATTGGGAAATTATAGATACCCCCCCCCCCCCCCCCCCCCCCTTAATAGTTTGCTCTATAGACATTTCCGGTTATCTTCAACAAAATTTGATGATGTGGCAAATGAACTTACAAGAAAAGAATTGATAAAAAGAACATTCTACCCCAATTTACTTTGATGAGCAGTTAGTCAAGTAGGGGAAAAATAGAAGCTGTAGCGCGTTCACATTGTCTTAACAGCATTAGTTTGTTAGTCCATTACTAAACAAAAGGTAGGTAAGTGTCACAAAATAAAACATGAGATAGTTGCTTGTTTTAAGGGTATTCCACAGGGGTGGCATCTGTAATTGCCTAAATTAGTTTTAGTAGATCTACAATGGAAACTTTTATAGCTCCACCACCACCCTCAAAGTATAAACCAAGTCTGCAGTGTTAGCCATATACGTCATTACATCACCACAGTTTTAGCCTTTTAGGTACAAAGATATAAATCATTAGAATAAAAAAAAAAAAATCAAAGAATTTAAATTGTTCTTTTTTCTTGTCCTAAAAATTTGAAAAGAAGTGTAAAATTAAAATTTTGATGACAAAAACAAAAAAGGAACAAAAGAAACAGAATTAAAAATAAAAAATAAAAAAGGTTATTACCTCCGAATTCTTGTCATATTGCATAATTGCAGTTTTTGAATAGGGTCTAAATTTTGAGCCCGTCTGTTCCCTGCATAAGGAGTCATATGACTGAGAAGTCCCCAGAATATCACAACCCTCAACAAGCATAAAGAAGAAGAGAAACAGTAAAGCATCCTTATTTTATTGTCTATGAAAAATTGGGATTAAAAGATAGATGTTCACCTAAAGAACTTGTTTCTCACTGCTTCGAATAATGCAGTTTCACGTTTAGGACATGAGCAATCTTGGGCCAATCTTCACCTATTTGCCACTGGCATCTTTGCAGTAAAATGGGACAATCAATAATTTTCAGTAATTCTAAAGAGGTGAGATCACGAATCCCTTGAGGCAATGATGTCAGATTATGGCATTTGTCAATTACAAGACCTCTTAGTGATGTGAGGTTGCCCATCGACTCAGGTAAAGCCATCAAATTAGGACAACTTTCAATTGTCAGACATTCTAAAGAGGTGAGATTGCCCATCGACTCAGGTAAAGCCATCAAATTAGGACAACTTTCAATTGTCAGACATTCTAAAGAGGTGAGATTGCAAATTTCTTGAGACAGTGACGTCAAATTGGGCCATTGCCCAATTGTAAGCACACTTAGTAATGTGAGGTTATCTATGGACTCAGGTAAAGCCATCAAATTAGGACAATTTTTAATCTCAAAAATTTGCAAGGAGGAGATATTGCAAATCTCTTGAGGCAGTGACGTTTGATTGGAGCATCCAGAAATTGAAAGATGATGTAGTGATGTGAGGTTGCCTATCCACTCTGGTATAGCCATTAAATCGTTACAATTAAGAAGAAGTTTTTGAAGAGTGGTAACATGTTGAAGCCCATCTGGTAGAGACATCAATTTTGGAGTTCTCAAGAAACGCAAAGAATGGAGGCTCCTAAGACCTTGCCATTGCATGCCATCATCTTCATCATTTTCCAGAGCTATCTCATTGCAGTTCACTATTCCTATCTCTTGAAGTGAGGTGAGATATTGAATACCTCTACAAGGAAGAGACATAAGACCATGGCATTCATAAATGAAGAGTCTCCGAAGAGAAACGAGGTTCTGTAGCCACTTCGTTGGAAGAGATTCTAAATCGTTAACCCCTTTTAAATCCAAAAACTCTAATCCAGAGAGAGGAAAGCAGCATGAGGAGGTTGTCGATGTTGATGGTCTCTGTGTATTCATTGTTTGCTGCAATACCTTCGAGCTAGCTTCCCACAATTTCAACTTTACTAGATATGGAAATAGGGGCATGAAAGTAAGATTAGGGCAATCTTCAATCTCCAATTTAGAGAGACGGGGAAATGATGGCAGCAACAGATGGCCTGGCCCATCATTATCATCTTTCCTCCACCATCCCTTCAGATTAGGGCATTTCTTTATTCTGAGAGAAAATAATGATGGGAAGAACGTTGTTATTGAGTAACCTAACACATTACTAACAATGTCTTCTGATATGTATTGAAGTGCTTCCATATTTACAAGACAGACAGAGTTGAGAAAAGGGAGTTGATTTAATGGTGGCGGCATCTACGATTACTCCACAATTGCAAATCGACAAGATTAGTGAGTGAAGAGACCCAACTTGGAATTGTAACACCCATATAAATCGATAATTTCAACACATTAAGATTTGGATGTGGCTGGAGACCTTCTAGGGACATTTCATCATAACATTCAGTTTCTCCAACCAACTTTGGGTCCCACCATAATTCCAGTTCGTGAAGATGTTGTTTCTCCTTCATATTTGCAGCTTTACATTCCATCATGTCATCTTTTCCATGTCCCAGATACATAATGCTCAGGTTTCCTCCCAAATTGCTCAGCTTATTCAATTCACTAAGCCCACCACTAGCCCTGGCCTTGACACCTTCGTCTCTCACAACAAAATATGGTAGTATCTCAAGAGAAGTCAAATTTCCGAGTCCGTAAGGCATATGAGTCAGTCTAACACAATTCAAAATATCTAGATGCCTAAGATTGACCAGATTTTTAGTGTCCTGGGGTAATTCTCTAAGAGCACTACAATTCTTGAGATTCAGTGTTTGCAAATTCAGCAGCATGACAATGGAATTAGGGAGAATTTTAATGTACCGATTTTCGGAAACATCAAGATATCTTAAATGCTTCAATTTCCCAATTGAACTCGGCATTTTTTGTAACCATAGATTGCTCAAATCTAGTGTGCGTGAATACTTAAGATTTGAAATGAGCGCATTACAAGGAAAGTCACGCCCTCTTCTATGTCCAAGAACTGTTCGTATCCTCTTTCCTTCAAACTTGATGATTGGAAACTGCATCGACGAATCCAAAAGATTAAATGATACATGACGAACATTTTCTCCAATATTTTCCTCAGTTGAATGTAATACAGTACATTCTGTTCCAGCCACAGAGATTGCAAGATCATGCATGAGATCATGCATTTTGCACCATATATTGCCCCTAAAATCTTCTCTAACATCTTGGAAGAATGACCTCCAAAGTAATAACCTGAAGTAATCTCTACCAACGTCCTTAACACGTTGCTTTGGATTCGATAACTTAATAAAACCTTGCGCTGCCCAAAGATCAATCAATGTCCCCACATGAATCTTGTAATCTTTTGGAAACAATCTACAATAAGCAAAACATTGTTTTAAGTATGATGGTAGATGATCATAACTCAACTTAAGTGTTGATAAAATATTATTTTCTTCTCCTTGAGTTATTTTTGAGAGTTCATAATTCTTGAAAGACCGCCACTCATTTTCAGAAGCTTTGGAGCGTAACAAGCTTGCTATTGTTCTTATGGCAAGAGGCACCCCAACACATTTTTCCAAAATCTCCTTTCCCAGGCTAATAAAGGCTTGGTTCTTTGGCAGCTGGCCTTCTCCAAATGCAACTTTTACAAACAAATTCCAAGCCTTTTCTACAGGTAGGCCTCGTAGAGCATACCATGAAGTTGCCCCTGTTATGCTTGCCAACATTTCAGAACGAGTGGTTACAACTATCCTACTTCCTCTTGCACCTACCATTAATAAATTTTTCAAGAGAAGCCATTTAGTATTGTCCTCATTCCACATATCATCCAAGACAAGCAAGTACTTTTTTCCACTAAGTTTTTCCCGAAGCTGATTTTGCAGCATCTCAAAGCTTTCTTTAAGTCTCTCATCTGTCAACTGTTCTAAAATTTCTTTAGCAATTCGTTTTACATCAAAGATTTCAGAGATACAAACCCAAAGTTTTAGCTCAAAATTTTTGTTGACACTTTGATCATTGTAAACCAGTTGAGCTAGTGTGGTTTTCCCTAATCCTCCAATACCAACAATAGGAATGATAGAAATATTCTCTACAACATTGTCATCAAAAAGAAGTTCGATAATCACTTCCTTATCATTCTCTCTCCCAACAACTTCATCTTCAAGAACAAAAGAATAAGTTTCTCTGTCCCTACTCATGACTTGTGGCTCAATGAAGCTTTGAATAAAGTGGAAATCCTCCTTATCTTTTGCAATGGCATTTAGTCTCTCCCTAATTGCTTTTATCTGACGACCCATCTTAGGACTAAAAGCAATACGGTTAGAACTTGAAGAGAAAATGCGTACCTTCTTCTTTCTCATCACCTTGTGCCGCAAAACTTGGGTTGAGAAATCATCCAGCAAGTCATCAGCATCATGGAGAACATCTTTGAGCTTTCTGAGCCAATCTTTGATCTGATGATTATGAGAACTCTGCTTTTCTGCATCAAGAATCACAGCTTGGATTGTGGAAACTGTGCTTGTTAGTTTTTCAATCTCAGTTTGAACACCGAAGGCCAGTTTGACCTCTGGGAGAGTGAAGGAACCCAGCAGTTCAAGGACTTTTCCGGTGAGGTGGAATAAAGCTCCTTCCGCCATAGTTTTTGTTTCTTTTAGTTTCTTTCAGGAATATTATTAAGATCAGATGGGTTTGTGAAATAGTGAAAGTGATGAGAGAGTCTTTGTTGTGTTCTTCAGCTTATGATTGCTACATCACTTTTTACATGCTTTACACTATACACTTTAAAGTAATCTACTGATCTTTTTTTTTTTTTTTTTGAGAAACAGTAATCTACTAATCTTGTTGACCACTTTCCTCGTACTTTTTGACCTTTGTCACTGTACGAATTATTTTGATTTTCTCTCGTAACATTTACAAATTTTGATTTTTAACGTTGCTTGTAGTTTTTTACCCAAAATTTTTTTTTTAAACAAATGTTACTTATCATTATGACTGAATCTTTTTTGTCGATGCCTATGCTAATGTGTTAATATGTGTTTCGTTGGTTCTTTTTTTCTTTTTTTTCTTTTATTTGGAGAAAGTAACCTGCTTATTGCTTTTTATTTCGTAAAGTTGGTTCAATTAAATCATGCTATGTCATTTTCATTATTATATTTTTACTAAAAACCTTAAAAGACAAATAATTTTAGTTAAAAAATTTCCATAAAAAAAATAGTTAAAAATTACATACGCTATAATATATATAGTTTATTTTTGAGGAAAGTAAAAAAAAAAAAAAAAAAAATCCATAATTTTATCCCTAGGTTGACTTTTAAATGGAACTAGTTAAATTTCAGACATTCATAAATACACATTTCATATGTGAGAGTGGAATTTGTTGGGGGTATGAAAGTCGAGGGTTTTAAATGTATCATTTAAGTGTGGGGTTTAATATATCCTACAGATAAAATTTTGGGTTTTTTCTTTTTTTCTTTTACAACATTTTCTAGGCATCCAAACAAAGTTTAATTTTTTGGGCATCCAACAACAGCTGTTTCACCCCAAACAAATGGTCAAGATTGTATCTCAACGAATAACAAACCCCAAACAAATCCCAAACAAATGATCAACACCTTATTGATGGTCTCCAAAGACAAATTCAGCAATTTTGGGACCAAGTTCACTTGAATGGTTGAGTACTTTGACATAATCAAAGATAAAAGGGTAGAGACTTGAGAGTAACCAAAAGGTACATAGGTGGGCCCTAACAAATTTTTTTTTTTTTTTTTTTTTTTTTTTGGTTGTCTCTTTTAATATAAGGGTTGTGTTAACGGGCACTATAAAATGCTCGTTAACACCCACCTTTATGTTAGTATTTTGACAGTCTTATAGGTTATGAGGCGAACTTTATATTGTGCCATTCTTTTTTTTCTATTTATCTAATTTTTTTTATTAAGTGAGACTCATATTATTTTAACCTTAATATAAAAAGACAAATTCTTAACTAACTTTTATAAATATTCAACAAGTCAGCAACCACTAAATAAAGGTAATCAAAATGGAATGTTCAACCAATCATTAGCAACTAGCAAACAGCAACAAACTAACTTTATTTAAATATTTAATCACTACTTTAGTTACTTTATTTACTCTCAAAAGTAGGAGAAATTATAGAGTCTTCTGGTGGACTACGTCACTTATCTACTATTCCACTAAAAAACTTCCACTTGTTTAAAATTACTAAGTTAGTAATTAATTTCTATTTAAAAAATTTTTCTAACTAACAATTTTAAACAAGTGACAGTTTTTTAGTGAAACAGTGGACCACATCACATGTCTACCATGTGGACCTTATAATTTCTCCAAAAGTAGACTAACAGAGAGAGAAAAAGTTTTTAAATTTTAAGTTTTTAGTTTTTTTTTTTAGGTAAATCCACAAATGTTGAATTATTTTAATTTAATGATGTGTATTCTTTAAATAAGGTGGCCTGGTTTAATTGGACATGCATTTACTATACCCAAAACAAATTTGTTTAGAGCTTACTTCAATATGAGGTAATTATTGGGTACTCCCGGAGTTCCATAAATGTGTATTTCTCTCTCTCACATAAATGTGAGTCTCACTAATTAAATATATGGTGAGATCCATAATTTATGTAAAAATGGGGAGCAAGTATTTATGGTACTCTCAAAGTATTCAATAATTTTCCATTGGTATAAGCACAAATGGAAGGGTTCCAATCGAAACAATAAGTAATATTAGGGGACTAAATCAAAATTTTCAAATTTTAAGAGGAAAAAATAAATCATCCTCAAACTTTAAGCATGTAATTTACAATTTACTCTATTAAGTTTTCTAAAAAGCATTAATCGGTCTCTGTAATAGCCTAATAAATTTGTTAGAATTATTCATTAGATCTTATTTCTAAAGTTGTTCCTCCGTTGGAAAAAGCTTAAAGCATTACATAAAATTGAAATTGAAAAGGGTATATTGAATTTGAAATATTAGTCCCTACCAAGCTTAGGAATTGAATTTGAAATGGAAGAAAATAAAAAGAAAAAGGGAAAAAAGGAGCTTGGCACACGGAGATGGGGTCGGCTTTCCAACATTGTTCAATACTATTATTCACCAAGTCACACCCAAAAAAGGTCGGAAAGGAGAAGTCTTTGAAGTCAAAAAGTGCTTTCTTTTTCTTTGGACAAAATACTCATGGGACAAGAAGTCGTGCACAAACATTGGTACCTTTGCTCCATGCTATGGTGGCTTGGCTTGATTTCAATTCCAAATCCAATTAATCTATTCTCCTCCATAGATATTGATCTTCAATCATCGAAAGCGAGTTTGATTTGATCAAACTTGAATTGAGTTGGTTTCCCAAGTACTCCAAATTCTTGAACTGTCCTAATAAGTCGGGTTGGTTTCCCAAGTACTCCAAATTCTCTAGCTCTCTCCAAAGAGATGGACACTTTTTGGGGGCTTATAATTGGCATTTATAAGAGTTTTTCTGAGTGATTTTCAAGCTCAAGCCAGGTCTTCTATAATCTTTTTCATTCTAAATTTCTGACTTTATCTGTGTTTGAAATAGCTATGTAAAAGCCAATTTCTTTGTGGGTTTATCTCATATTTTACATACCCAGTTGAGTTTGGCCTTGTGGGTCTTTTTTGTTTGGATAAATTTCCTGTTTGATGATATGAATTTCCCAAATTTTGTTAGGATGGCTTCTACGGATCAGATTCAGCTTCTACATGACTTGTGCTGTCAGATTGAGAGATAAGGGGAAGGAAACATGTCAAAATTGATATTCACACAACATAATTTTAATTTACTTACATTACATGATGAAAGTAGATAATACAAATAAAACTCAAGGCGCATAGACTTTTATTATTAAAACTACAAATTATGGTAGATGAATAAAATAATTTAAAATAAATAAACTTCTTTTAAATTGCTAAAAATTTCAGTAATAGGCATTTTATTTTAAAATGATTGAAATCTTGATATAGAGGGTTTCACCTAGAATATTATGTTAATATTGTTTATATACTTCAATGCACGCTATATAGAAAAGCATGTCATAGCCTACTCATAGGAAGTGTAACACTTATGTTGAATCATATGATACAAACTCATATAAGACCTAATTTTTTACTATATACTATATGGTACTCCTTATCTTATATTATATTATTGGTCCTATTTAGAAAATATACTTTTTAAGAAAATATCATTTAATACATATTCATTATCTTTCAAATAAAAATGTATAATTTTTCAAAGCCGTCATTCTCAATTTAAACTCAAATAAAACTAATGAAAAATGAGTATTGACTTCTCAAGTAAAATAAAATGATAAGTTAAAAGATTTATCAAATAAATTTTTTTTTTAAATCTTTTTGGAGATGGATGGAAATATTTCTTACTAAATATGCTAACGTGACAGCTTGAATCCATGCTAAGTATTGAATCTATGCTAAGTGCTCAGAGGAAATTTATTGGGTACTCCGGAAGTATACTCTCTCCCTTTCACATAAAGGTAGATTTCACCCACCATGGGGCCCAATCCACCTAAAGTATTCTATATTAATAGGATTTTCAAAGATGACCATATTTTGCGGCATCCCATAATTAATAATATATCTCACAAGTAAATTCAAATTTCTTTATGTATAATTCATGTATTTAATAATTAAATTGTCAATGGAAGAATTTTTTTTTTTTTTTTGATGGGAGTCAATGGAAGAATTGAAAGTTAAAATTGCTATATAACATATATAGCAGTTAAAACTTTGTACATGTGATGTTTTAAGGTTGGGGTGTCTTCTTATTGGTGGACTAGAGCCATCTGATTTGCACTCAGAATTTGATCAAACGAATGAAAAGTAATGGAAACGGAAATATGAATAGAAAGCTCATAATGTCATTTATGCTTTGTATGCTACACTCACAAGACGGTAAGGATTATTGTTGAAAAATGAAGACTTGATTGGAGCTTGAGAGAATAGGGATCGCTATTACAAATGAGTCCTTTTTTTTTTCTTTTCTTTTTTTCTTTTTTTGGCTGAGTACTATTACAAACGAGTCTTCCCTCTCACCAAATATATATTTACCTTTTAAATTTTTATTCTTTTTTTTAAAAAAAATTTATTTAATGGTTAAGATTAAAAATTGTTTTTTTTTTCAATTCTCAATCTCAGCCATTGAAAAGTATTGCATTAGGTATAATACCGGATCTCAATCCAAAAATGAGTAGGCTCATGGGAGCAAGTGAATAAAATATGATAACTAAAATAAGTGAAAACTAACATATCTTCTTATCAACTTATTAAAATAAAATAAAAAATAGAAAAACATATCATTTCTTTAAATCTTCATACTAATTATTAATTTATTATATATATAAAAAGAGAGAGCTTTTGCTTCTTGTTTGTATTATGTATTATAGTAGTTCACTTAATCATGGATTTTACTGAAGAATAGTTACTAAGATACATTGCTAGCTGTTCCGCTTAATATAATCGAAACGGAACACCTTACACTTGTAACCATAACCTACAACAGAAGCAAAATTGAATTCTAACAAACTAATTAAACAAACTCAATGTTCTGTAATAACAAACCATGACAAACTTAACTGTCAGATTGTTCACTTTATTAATTTTATTTGTATTGATGGCTTAAAACTGGGTTTATGGAAATCTCCAGTTAAAACTGGGTTTATATATAAGAACATGTTTTAAGCTTATATATAAAGAAAATAATTGACCAAACAGAATCCATTTAATAAGATAACTCTGGCATTGTTAGTTGGCATGGTAGACACTCCCCTCAAGTAGTAAAAGTTTCTCTATTTTTGCAATTGTCAGTGAAGCAACCAAGTACATCACCATTGAGTCAATTGTAGGTACAAAGATATAAACTCTATCCTTTCTGTGCAACAGCAGGCCTTTGAACACACAGAAAGGAAACAAAACAGAAAGAGATTTGCCTAAATTTTAAAAGATAGAGAGAAGATGATTACAATTGAGTACACTACTTGTTAAACGATTTCAGGGCCAGAAAGTTTTGAACAGGGCAGGTTCTTGAATTTTGTCTCCACAGCCAAAATTCAAGAAGCAAGGGCCATGGCTTTAGCAGAGAGAGAGAGAGAGTGCCAAATTACCAACCGATGGAAAAACCAAACGTTCTTAAACTTGGGTTTTGTTTGGAGCAGAACAACCTATTATATAAATATGGACACAGTATGAAAAATAACAGCATCCTCTAATCTTAATTGGTAGTCAACCAAAAAGAAAAATCTTAATTGGTAATTTTCAATTGAGTAACAGATAAAAACTCAATCACCTTTGATTTTGTGCATGAATGAACAAATTACACTCATTCAGTCATTCTCTAGTTCTTCTCTGACTTCAAAGTCAGTCTTCACATCAACGATTCAACATGCAAGGAAGCAAAGAAAGTATTAGTAAGAAAATATACGCTGGAAACTTTTATACCAAAAAAAAAAAAAAAAAAATTTAACCACCAAAAATACCAGTTTAGTAAGCTAATTCCTGCCATGTTAGCTTAGCTGCCTGGTCAAGTGCTCCCTTCAAAGTTCTAAGAAATTTGCTATGATTCTGCAATTATGAACAAGCAACAATATATGTCATTTCATTAACAAAAGTTTAGATGAAAAGAAATAAATCGTTAGAATAAAAGAACAAATGATAGAACAGTTATCCTTTTTTATTCTCCTAATAACTTGAAGAAATCAAGCGTCTTATTAAAGTTTTGACGGGAAAAAAAGGGAAACAAATGATTACCACTGAGTTCTTGACCTTGCGCCAACACAGATAAATATTATCGCCAGATTTGTGAATGTCTACATCGGTAGACCTCAATCTTTGTTCTGCTTCTGACTAAAACAAAGTCTCCAAAATAAAAAATGAAAAAAATTTAAAAAATTCAGAGAAAAGAAAGAATTCATTCAACAATTATCCCATCAAAAACAGTAATTAAACCATTAGTTATTTTCTATATATCATATAGACCCCCAAAAAAGAAAAAATAAATAAATAAAAGAGGGTGAAACAACGAAATACCAGCAAAATAAGCTAATTCCTGCAATGGTAGTTGCTAGATTAATTCCTCCTCTGGAAGTAAACAAACCGACTCTGATATAAATCAAATTGGTTTAGTTCGGCATAAGAAAGAAGTTGAAAGTTTTAGAAGATGTCGAAAATATAAAAACCCTAAAAAAGCAGTAATTGATTTTGAATTTGGGATTATAAAAAGATAGATGCATATATACCTGAATAAATTGTTTTTTCTTGCTGGATTATTTGGGAAATGAGCAATGATGGATGGGCCAATCTTCATTGTTTGCCTCTTTGCCTTAAGAAATATCTAACACTTTTAAAGAAGTGAGATCGGGAATTAGGGGAATGGAAGTCAAGTTAGGGCATTCGATAATCTGTAAATGAGAAAGAGAAGGAGGAAATGATGGAAGCAAGAGATGATTATCATCATCTGAATTCCTCCACCATCCCACAGACTCTTCATCCCACCATAATTCCAGCTCTTGAAGATGTTGTGAGTTTCCCCTTCATATTTGTCGCTTTACATTCCGCCATATCATCTCTTCCATCTCCCAAATATTTGATCTCAACTCTCAAGTCTTCTCTCTCAAATGGCTCAGCTGCTTCAGTTCACTTAGCCCACCGCCAGACCTAGCCTCTCGCCTCACGAAAAAGAGAGCTAGTATCTCAAGAGAAATAAGATGCCCAAGTCCAAGGGGCATATGCGTAAATTTGACACAATTACAAACGTCTAATTGACCAACTTCTTAAGCCCCTCGGTAATTCTTTAAGCGAGCGACAACCACCGAGTTTTAACGTCAGCAAATTTAGCAGTTTGGTAATAGAATTGGGGAGAAATTCAACATCTTCATTTTTAGAAAGATCAAGATATTTTAAATATTTTAATTTCCTAATTGAACGTGGCATTACACTTAGATTTATCTCACTCAAATCTAATGTCTGTAAATAATTGAGTTTTGAAATAAGAGCATCACAAGTGAAGTTACCCAGATTGCTCCCTACACTAGCCATAAGAATTGTTCGTATCTTCATTCCTTTAATCTTGAAAATTGAAAGTTTTCTTGATGAATCTTCAAGATCAAATTATACATGAAAAAAAAAAAAAAAAAAAAAAAAGGTCGGGGAAGCTGGAAACCGGTCCAATCTATTTTTAAAATTTAAAGAAGCCCACTAATATTGAATAATTTAAAGAAGCCCATTATTTTTCCCCGCAAACTTTCATATACATGGTTGAGCTTTTTCTTTCTCTCTTTCTTTTTTTTTTTAAAAAAAAAAATTTAGGGCAAGTAACACTCTCCTCCCTTGAGGTTTAGAGAAATGACACTCACCCCAAACTTGAAAGGAAAAAACACTCCCCCCCTGAGATTTAAAAAAAATAACACTCTCCCCCCTTCTGTTAATATTAGTAACGGAATATAAAGCATATTATAAAACATGTTGCTTATGTTGATTTTTTAGTCTCTTATAGCACCTTTCCAATTGATTTTTTAAAGTTTGATGATCCTCTTAGATTTTTTAATCACTCCTTTCTCTAACACTTTGGATCAAAATTTATGAAATAAAACAATTTGCTGAAGCTTTCAAGCTTTTATTGTTTAAAAATGAGTTTGAAATTTTCAAAGTCACTTATCAATATAAAAAACTTTCAGAGTCAATCTTGGGAATACATTATTAACCAAAGGGTATGTTAATGCACAACATTTTTAACGCCAATTTAACAGAGTTTAGATAAATAAATGTCAAAGGGGGGAAAATGTTTTTTTCCTTTAAGTTTGGGGGTGAGTGTCATTTTCCCGAACCTCAAGGGAGAGGAGTGTTATTTGCCCAAAAATTTATATACTAGCACAAAAATATCTATAATAAAAAAGTGTGCTTTAAAAATTTTTATTTACCCAAAATAATAAATTAACTGGTGAGTAATTCATGTAACACACAATATATTTTTATCAAAATATGATTGTTTACCTCTTTTATTTTTGTATGAATATGAAATCTGATAATTATGATAGTTATAATAATTATAATAAGCTTTTACTATGATTGACAATGACTTTGCTTTCTCAAAAAAACAAAGACAATGACTTTGAATATGGAACCATCTATTCTAACATTTAATGAAAATATGATTTGATAATATTCAAATGAAGTACTAAAATATAAAATAGAGTTTAAACTCAATTAAAAAATATATAATGGGTCTTGTTAATGGGTGCTCTTAAGGAAATTATTAATAAACAGTTTTAGGAAAATTTTGACATCACTTTTATGGGAAATGTAAAAAAACGTCAAAACAATTATTTTTTTTTTCTTTTCCTATAAAAAGTATCTTAAAATAATTCCTAAACCAATACCCATAGGGTATTTATTAACATTTCCCATATATAATTAAAAAAATGATGTGTAAACTTGTGAAGTATCAAAGTCTTATGTGACAACTACTAAAAAGTTAACAAAATGGAAAAGGTTTTCAATTTTATATATATGATTAGATAATTATAAAAATAATTTGAAAAAAAGCACATAATAAAGTCTCACTTTCAAACTTGTAATAGACTCTCATTTAGAACAAAGGTGTTAGTAATTTTAAAGTATTTATTTTGCATTACGAAAGCATGTTGTGTATATGGAACACTTGTGTAACAAATCACAAACACAACATATAAAACCCAATTTTATTATTAAACAAAAAAAAAAATTTACATGATTAAAATAGTTTTAAATAAATAAGCAAACTATTTGAAACTAGAGATCTAGGGTTTTAATTGTCTATACCAAAAACCAAAATGCTATAAAATAAATAAATTAGCAAACTACTTTTATTTTTTATTTTAAAAAAAAACTAGTAATAGGATTTTAATCAAAATTGTAATTTTAAAATTATTAAACTTTGATAATTGATATAGAGTTTCAACTAGGACATTATGTTAGTAATTTTCTTATATTTAAAAAGTGTGCTATATAGAAAAGCACGTCATAGAAAGCATAACACTTTTTTGAATCATATGACAATAGCTTATATAAGACCTAACTTTTGGTTTATGGTACTCTACTCTATCTATGCTAAATTATTGGTTTTATTTAGAAAATCTAACTTTTTAAGAAAGTATTATCTAAGGTAGGTTACACACCACATTCTGGAGGGCTATTCAAGACACCCTGCCCACTAAGGAAAATTTATGATTGTTGTTGATGATGTGCTGAAAATGGGTTGTGTAGCTGTGTGCAAGACAATGAAACAGTCCTTCCCATCTTGTGGCAATGTCCTCCATCAAGGGGAGTATAGGTGGTTGGTATCCAATAAGTATACAGAAGTTATGCCAAAATACCGAGAAATATTTTAGAATGGTGTTTGAAAATGAGGTTGGGAATTGCAGCAAAGAAGAGTTGGAGAAGTTTGTTGTTCTTGCATGGCCAGCTTTGGTACCATTGAAACACACGTACACATACATGCAGTTAGTGAAGTGCAAACATCGATCATTATACAAGATGCAACCAAATTCTATGAGGATTACAAAGCTCATATATACCTCGAAGACAACCTACATACATATAGTGATTCTCAATAGCAAAGAAAATGGGTTCCAATGCAGTCTAACTGGTACAAAGATTAATTTTGACAAAATTGTGTACTTTGGAAAGACCTATTACCCCAAATTTTGATTTCTATTGTTATGTCTCATGTCCTATAATTTTATGGGATAAAATGCAAACGATGCCTTTTATCAAATATATATAGGTAGATAAATAGCAAGAAATATCATTGCATTATTGGCAAGATGTTTCACTAGATGGAATAGGTAAGAGCTCACTGAATTTGAAAAACAAATACCAAAAACATAATAACAATGATTGATTTGCTTAAATATCTTAGAATATTTTCTGATTTATTTACTAATTTTACATTCCCACAATGGGAACAAAAATATTCAAAACATTAATTAGCAATGGCATACGAGTACAAGGATCACTCTACTTATAATCGTAAAAGCAACCCAATAAGACTGAAATAGACCGAGCAGGACCAAATTGGACCGAATATATGAGGCACTGTTTTACCTTCTTCATATCTATGACACAACTTATTTATTCTTTCTTCATTTTCTTCTGATTTGCAATATTTTAGTTTAACATCAATGAAAAAACGTTAACTAACAAGTATATTTCTTGTACTACATGGTTCTTAGGTTTCAATCCCGTAGTAGGGTCGGAAGCATTGCAAAAATATATGACCATTAGATTAAGGGGATGGATTTGGCTTAATGGCTACAAAACTTGACAAAAAAACACCAAATCTTATGGGGCTTGATATCTACTAAACAGACTCACTCACATGATAACGGTCTTCATTTTTTGAATTGTAAAAGATGTTAAGGCATGCCCTTGTGGGAAAGATAATGAACATAACACATAGACTGCTAAAATTTTGCAGCAGATGCATGGGTTATGGCAAAAATGTTAAGAAGGATGAAAGTTTTCAACTCCTTTGGAAATGTTTTGGGTGAGGGTAGATTATCAAATACAACAGATTATTGTACTGAACTTACAATAGTCTACCATGGCACCTTTGAAAAATTATAAAATGAACATATATTTTCAGAACTTTTTTTATAAATGGCAAAACCTTCAAGAAGATAGCAACTTGAAGAGAAATCCTTTCCAATTGCAAGAGACTTCTTTGTTACAAGGCCTAATGTAAAAATTAAATGAACAAAAAAAAAAAAAAAAATACAAGATTTGCCTTATTATTCTATTTTTGAACCTCAAAAACTTAAATGGCAACAGAAATTTATAGGAAAGAGACTAATAATACTATCTTTTCACTAAAGTTTTGAAAGCTCCATGCTGTGATGGTCACACAGTTTGATTTCACACAAGCCTTTTTTCCTTCCAATTAAGTAAATTATGAGATCAATGCAACAAAGGTAACTCTAGTTCCAAAATGAGGGGCTTAGTTAATCATTTACGCTTGAGTTCATCATGTCAATATCATCTTGCAATATTGTGTACAAACTACAAAGGCAATAGCAAAGTTGGTAGTTACTAGTCATTATGTCATTAGTCCAAATCAAGCAGCCTTTATTTAGAGGGGAATTGGAAAAGGGTAGTCATATGCTCATTGCAATTGTATTTCCAAAGCCATTTCAAAGAGAGATTGCAGGGTCAACAATGTCCCCAAGATGTACTGTTTACTTCAATGTTTGCTCGAACTGCTGCTTCTTAGGGATTCATAAACTATGACAAGGGGATGAATCTTTTCTTGCTATATAGAATGTTTTGGAAAAGTTTTACCTCTGGTCTAGGCTTCAAGTTAATCCAGCCAAGAGCATCATATTTTACATGCAGGAAAACACAGTAGCATTTTGTACTAGAACCATGCTCCTAAGAAGATATTTGATAATAGGAAGATTACTTGCAGAATGCAGAACTCTAGTTGAAAAAATTTCTTAAAAATAATTCTCTTTTACTGTCTTGAATTTCAGTAACTTTTGATTGTCCATATTGTATTGTATAGGAGCACGTAGACATAAAAGAAGGCTAAAAATGGAGCGAATAAGTTCCATGCAAGTTCCAACAATCTCAAATCTAAGAGGATAAAAATTAAACCAAGTTTAAAATTGGAATTTGCAGTTTCACTTCAGCACCATGCAATTCTAAATAGACTAATTTTGCTTCTAAGAGAGGGACACATGCAATACACAATTCATTTATACAAATTGACAGTGCACTACAAATTCCAATTGTATTAACAAGAAAGCAGGAAACATCATTGACAAGATAGTTCACTAGATACAACATGTTACAAGAAAAGCTCACCAATTTGAAAAGCAAAAAGATTTTTATTGCTTAAATTCCTTCAGCTTGTTGAGATGTCGAATTTATTTCAAGAGGATTTTTTTCATTATCGTAAAAGTTGTACCCTGTGCACAAAGCTCTCACTTTTGCAGGGTCTGGGAGAGGTCATGGTAAGCATCTTTATCCCCAGTTGTTAAAAAAACAATAATAATAATAAGAAGAAAAGAATTACTCAATATTAATTGGAATACAAGTACAAAGAGCACCCTGATTATAATCAAATCCAAGTAGCAAAAGTTAGTTGATCCACCAAAAAAAAAAAAAATGTCACACAAAGCTGGACACTCAAATCATAAACTTTGAAGAAGAAATGAAATATTCGATACAATACTCAACATGCTGAAAATTGGAAATTCAACTTTCCTGACGAAATGAAAAGATACATTCAATTGTCCTCATATATGTAGCAAAACTGTCGAAGATGACTAATACTTCTCCACAAGGATAGCTACTTAATAACACTCTTTGATCAGTGATTCACCAACCACTAGATTGATGAATAATCTCTCCAAAATCTGCTCTTTGATCAGCGAATCACCAACCACTATAGGTGGCAATCCAAACAGGCACCAATGTGGAGTAATGTTGCCAAGCACAGAGGAAGGCAGTTGATGATAAAGGCCATGATGAAAGGGACCCCAACTAACATAGGGCCCTTTTTATGATATGTGATCGCTAAATTTTATGCTAATGTAGAAAGATTGTTGGGAAACTGATACTATAACATGAACACACACCTAGCCTCTGCACAAAATGTAAGTGCTCAAGTCTCATATATGTAATTGCCCATGGCTTGGAATATTGTGGTATCCTAAGCAGCCTTACGTAGAATTGAAAGACTACTTCAAGGATGACTAATACCATGCTATGTGGAGATAATAGCACACCCAAAGAGGTTCTTTGTTGTGGAAGTCTCAAAAGCCATCTCAACAGAGCAAGCCCCAATTTGCCTTGCACTTGAAGTTGTCAACTGAAAAACAAATTTAAAAATTTGTAAGACTTTTGCAGATGATGTCAACTGAAGTGAGGCGTATTACTCAATCTATTGAAAAGTGATGCTTCATTTTTGTAGAGTCATCTTTAATTTTGCCACACTCTCCTCTGTGTTATATACAAAAACACATAAATTGAAAGCTCTTAAAAGAGAACAACGAAAAAAGAGCAAAACTGATCAAGATAGAAGTTGAAGGATTTAAGAACCTGTGCAGCTAATGGGGTGAGATCCTTCTGGTCCAAGTTAGAATATTTGGGGCACCAACAATCTTATGATCCATTATTGCCTCCTCAATTCATGTTTCTGATAGTTTGAGAAAGAAAAAGTGGCAAAGTATTCATCATACATTTTAGAAACATGAAATTCCCACATGATTATAGCTAAATAATTAAATAAAGCAATTTAAATCTCTTCTATACATCTGGTGTACTAGGGTTGTGCCCTTTTTGTACTTTTTTAACAAAATGCTTACTCGTTAAAAATAAATGTATATAGCCAAATCAAGTAGTTTTGGCTACCAAATGTGTCAAAACAATAGAAAAGAGGGAACTGAAATGGAATATATATCACCACATTGTTTAGGATTATAGCATGCACATAAATTGAATAGTATCAATACTTAAGCCTTATAGTTTAGTGTTGCAATCCATTCTACAGTAGTTAGATTTTTTTTTTTTTTTTTTTTAATTTATAAAATTAAAAAAAAAAACATTTAAAGAGATGAATAAAGAAAAAGAAGAAAACAAAGAACATGATGATATTTGATAGCTTGTGAAGGATGCAGCTTAATTAGCATACCTATAGAATCTTAGGTATATTTCTTCAGCAAAAGGATATTTATCTCTGTCCCATCATATGGTTTTTCTTTTTCCTTCCTGCATAAATATGGGATTTTAGCCATCATATACCTATTCAATCCTTGTATCTTTCTAGTAAGTGGGACAACTGGAGATTCACAATCTCCTTAAAGTGGTGAGAGTGCGACGCAACTATAGCCCTTAATTAGGGCAATGATACCATACTATGGCATCTGAGATTACAAGGATTCAACTGAGATGAGCTTGTTGGTCACTTCAAGAAAGCATTGAACTAGAACAAAATTGAAAGTGAAGTTGTGAACATATTTGCAGAGTAATAGATGTTGAAATCACTCAACAAGAGACCCCAGATTTGGATAACATGAAAGTCATGAAAATGACTTAGTTATTGGTGTATGATTTGGTTCTTAAATATAGAACTACATCTCCAGGGAAGATTCCTTTTGGGAAAATTGAGAAAATCTAGGTACCTTAAATTAATATTTGGCCAACCAGTGACATGTAAAATTTTAAGGAAGTGATTTTCAAATTATCCTAATAGGAAAGTTGAGAGACACTTTGACATTGGGTAACACTTTTTTCCTGGAAACAAATCACTAGATCATTCCCACCCACTTCTATATGTATGTTAAGTCAAACATTTACAATTATTTTCAACTATTTTACTTTCTACCAGCTGCATCTTTGAGTTGGTTTGACACATGCACTTATGGCACTGGAGTCCTTCCTTTGAATTGATTAATCATTTAGCGGTCCATAATTTTAGCTTCCAAATTACAAAAAAGGCTAACACATAGAACTAGTTTGAAATGCGTAATTTCACATACTGCATAGATTTCTGGTTATAATTACAAAGGAAACAATCTTCAATTCAAACAGAAACTTCTACACAAAACTATCAAAAATTGGAAACAACTTCCGCTCATTTTTGTAAGAAAATGCATGTCTTTTAGTATTAGAAAAGAATATAATCAAGGTCAAGTGGTAAAGAGTAGGACTATATCAAGCTACTCCTCCCTTGGTGAGATCAGCACTGGATAGTATAGAACCAGCCAATTAAACCATATATTATTAGATGAGTGGCACATTACCTTCTAAATAATCTACAAGAAGAATGTTGATATGGTTTCCTATGTAGTCTCTTGGAAGTTGGCACAAAAATGATAAGGTAAGAATAACTAAAATGGTCTACAAGAATTGGCATACCTCTGCATCGCTTTGCAGCAAGTTACTCCATCTTTAGGACATTTAATAAAACTCCTTCTCTTACTTGTCTTGGCTCAACCGTCCTTACCCATACTACATCTCTTTGACTTAAAGAACTCCAGGAACTCTATCCATCCATCACACAATGAACCATACTTGTAGTGATTAAACTCATTAAAGAAAATAACGTGCGCAATGTGGCCCAATGCTTGGACAGAGGCTGCACAACAAAAAGTTAAGAACCAAAGACTATGGCTTTAGGAGGTAGAGAAATAGACAAAACACCAACCACATAGAAAATGAAAAGTTCCTAAACTTGGCTGCTGCTTTGAGCATTAATAAATCATCATAAAACAATAGGTAGAGAAGTATCCTGAATAAAGTAAGAAAAATGAAGGTATCCTCAAGTTTTAACAAGTATTTAAGCAAAAGAAAAGTCTTTATTAGTCCTTTTAAATTTAGTAACTGGTAAAAAATCCAATCCAATTTAATTGATCTCTGTATTCTTTTTTTAATTTTTTGAACGAGCTATTATTCTTTGACTTTAAAGTTAGTCTTCAGATAGGAAGCAGATAAATATTTCAGTTGAATCATGACAACAACAAAAAAACTATTTTAAGTCATTGGTTAGACAATGCAATTTCAGAACTAACCATTGCTTTATTAGCTTTAAACTTTAAAGTTGTACCCAACGCACAAAACCCCCACTTTTGGGGGTGTTTGGGAAAGGTGAACTAGAACCACGACCTAACACTTTTTTTTATATATAAAAGAGCATACCTTCATGATAAGCATGATTCATGCAATGTATTTTGATAAACAGTTCTATCTTATGGAAATTTAGACCCCTTAAAACAACAATTGGATTAACCTAGTGAATTAGCCAAGTGATTAACTTAGTCATATTATGCAAATCTAGGTTAAACACAATCAAACAATCATATCAAATATATAAAGCAGCGGAAAATAAAAGAACACAAGATATGATGACCCAGGAAACTACACGGTAAAAACCTGGGGAGGATTTGACCTAACTATCCTCAAGGTAAACCTAAATCCACTATGAAAGAATCAAAGTTCATACAAAAGGACTTACAAGCTCCCCGCTTGACTTCCTAATGCTACCCACCAGTAGAACTTACTGACACGACCATGTGCAAGCTCCGAATCCACGGACTCCTTCTTTCTTGGATTCTTCAATCAGCTACAAGCTCCTCGCTTGTTTTTCTTTAAGATCCAATGGTAGCAACCGAGTTGATCATCAAGATGTTGAAGTAATCTCTACCTTGAAAACCCTAAACTTTGTGTAAAGGAAAGCTCCTCTAAATCTCACAAGAGATTTACACAAAACAACAAAGTATGAGTAACAATACAATAGGAACAACTCTCAAAACGTGGCTAGAGTTTTGCCTTACATACCTAGGGCAAAAACATAAAACCTTAAACGTTTAATGAGATAGGGCTGAGTTGGAAATTCTGCAGAAAAAACAATCTGGCCGACTTTCGATCGATCGAGTCTAAGTCTTCAATCGATCGAGCCAGACCGAAAATCACAAAGACTTCTGCAGCCACTCGATTCCAACTTTACAATAATTAATCAATTTTGAGACAGCCTAAACAAGACTAAACATATTATTTTGATCATGGTTTGCCAACATTTCACATTAGAGTTCTAAATACATTAAATCCTAAGTCTTTAGAACCTAACACTATCTACACAAGTAATTGAAGCATTAAGAAGCCTCTCTTAAAAAAGAAACGTTTATAGCAAAAGAACCAAAAAGAAAAAAAGTATAATGACATAATTTTTTGAAAAAAATAAAATGAACTTTTCCTTTTTGGCAGGCAAGGATGAGAAGGTAAGAACATTCAAAAGAGTATAATTTTAAAGAAATATTTGAAGAGGAAAGGAAGATTGCAAGCAGCTGCAGGAGGCAGACAAAGCCCAAAATAAGAAAAAAGCACTAGGAAGGCAAAAAATTTCTAGTTGTGTACTGCTCTGAGCATTAGAAACCTTGGATATAAAAACAGATAAAGAAGAAATAGTCCTGAAAGCACCAACAGTTTGTTCAAAATGTTTGAACAAGCTCAAAATCTAATTAGAAATTTTTAGTCAGAAGGAGACTATCTATGAATTTGTTGTTTTTATGTATCAGCTCATATGAGACTTTTTGTAAATTAATTGGGAAATTATAGATACCATCCCAGTGGTATACTCTTAAAACAAGAATCTACAGTGTGCTTTGTTTTGTGACACTTACCCCCCCCCCCCCCCCCAATAGTTTGCTCTATAGACATTTCCGGTTATCTTCAACAAAATTTGATGATGTGGCAAATGAACTTACAAGAAAAGAATTGATAAAAAGAACATTCTACCCCAATTTACTTTGATGAGCAGTTAGTCAAGTAGGGGAAAAATAGAAGCTGTAGCGCGTTCACATTGTCTTAACAGCATTAGTTTGTTAGTCCATTACTAAACAAAAGGTAGGTAAGTGTCACAAAATAAAACATGAGATAGTTGCTTGTTTTAAGGGTATTCCACAGGGGTGGCATCTGTAATTGCCTAAATTAGTTTTACTAGATCTACAATGGAAACTTTTATAGCTCCACCACCACCCTCAAAGTATAAACCAAGTCTGCAGTGTTAGCCATATACGTCATTACATCACCACAGTTTTAGCCTTTTAGGTACAAAGATATAAATCATTAGAATAAAAAAAACAAATCAAAGAATTTAAATTGTTCTTTTTTCTTGTCCTAGAAATTTGAAAAGAAGTGTAAAATTAAAATTTTGATGACAAAAACAAAAAAGGAACAAAAGAAACAGAATTAAAAATAAAAAATAAAAAAGGTTATTACCTCCGAATTCTTGTCATATTGCATAATTGCAGTTTTTGAATAGGGTCTAAATTTTGAGCCCGTCTGTTCCCTGCATAAGGAGTCATATGACTGAGAAGTCCCCAGAATATCACAACCCTCAACAAGCATAAAGAAGAAGAGAAACAGTAAAGCATCCTTATTTTATTGTCTATGAAAAATTGGGATTAAAAGATAGATGTTCACCTAAAGAACTTGTTTCTCACCACTGCTTCGAATAATGCAGTTTCACGTTTAGGACATGAGCAATCTTGGGCCAATCTTCACCTATTTGCCACTGGCATCTTTGCAGTAAAATGGGACAATCAATAATTTTCAGTAATTCTAAAGAGGTGAGATCACGAATCCCTTGAGGCAATGATGTCAGATTATGGCATTTGTCAATTACAAGACCTCTTAGTGATGTGAGGTTGCCCATCGACTCAGGTAAAGCCATCAAATTAGGACAACTTTCAATTGTCAGACATTCTAAAGAGGTGAGATTGCCCATCGACTCAGGTAAAGCCATCAAATTAGGACAACTTTCAATTGTCAGACATTCTAAAGAGGTGAGATTGCAAATTTCTTGAGACAGTGACGTCAAATTGGGCCATTGCCCAATTGTAAGCACACTAAGTAATGTGAGGTTATCTATGGACTCAGGTAAAGCCATCAAATTAGGACAATTTTTAATCTTAAAAATTTGCAAGGAGGAGATATTGCAAATCTCTTGAGGCAGTGACGTTTGATTGGAGCATCCAGAAATTGAAAGATGATGTAGTGATGTGAGGTTGCCTATCCACTCTGGTATAGCCATTAAATCATTACAATTAAGAATTTCAAGTTTTTGAAGAGTGGTAACATGTTGAAGCCCATCTGGTAGAGACATCAATTTTGGAGTTCTCAAGAAACGCAAAGAATGGAGGCTCCTAAGACCTTGCCATTGCATGCCATCATCTTCATCATTTTCCAGAGCTATCTCATTGCAGTTCACTATTTCTATCTCTTGAAGTGAGGTGAGATATTGAATACCTCTACAAGGAAGATACATAAGACCATGGCATTCATAAATGAAGAGTCTCCGAAGAGAAACGAGGTTCTGTAGCCACTTCGTTGGAAGAGATTCTAAATCGTTAACCTCTTTTAAATCCAAAAACTCTAATCCAGAGAGAGGAAAGCAGCATGAGGAGGTTGTCGATGTTGATGGTCTCTGTGTATTCATTGTTTGCTGCAATACCTTCGAGCTAGCTTCCCACAATTTCAACTTTACTAGATATGGAAACAGGGGCAGGAAAGTAAGATTAGGGCAATCTTCAATCTCCAATTTAGAGAGACGAGGAAATGATGGCAGCAACAGATGGCCTGGCCCATCATTATCATCTTTCCTCCACCATCCCTTCAGATTAGGGCATTTCTTTATTTCGAGAGAAAATAATGATGGGAAGAACGTTGTTATTGAGTAACCTAACACATTACTAACAATGTCTTCTGATATGTATTGAAGTGCTTCCATATTTCCAAGACAGACAGAGTTGAGAAAAGGGAGTTGATTTAATGGTGGGAGGTGGTGGCATCTACAATTACTCCACAATTGCAAATCGACAAGATTAGTGAGAGAAGAGACCCAACTTGGAATTGTAACACCCATATAAAACGATAATTCCAACACATTAAGATTTGGATGTGGCTGGAGACCTTCTAGGGACATTTCATCATAACATTCAGTTTCTCCAACCAACTTTGGGTCCCACCCTAATTCCAGTCGGTGAAGATGTTGTTTCTCCTTCATATTTGCAGCTTTACATTCCATCACGTCATCTTTTCCATGTCCTAGATTCATAATCCACAGGTTTCCTCCCAAATTGCTCAGCTTATTTAATTCACTAAGCCCACCACTAGCCCTGGCCTTGACACCTCCGTCTCTCACAACAAAATATGGTAGTATCTCAAGAGAAGTCAAATTTCCGAGTCCGTAAGGCATATGAGTCAGTTTATAACAACCAGAAATATCTAGATGCCTAAGATTGACCAGATTTTTAGTGTCCCGGGGTAATTCTCTAAGTGCACGACAATTCTTGAGTTTCAGTGTTTGCAAATTCAGCAGCATGACAATGGAATTAGGGAGAATTTTAAGGCGATCATTTTCAGAAACATCAAGATATCTTAAATGCTTCAATTTCCCAATTGAACTCAGCATTTTTCGTGACCGTAGATAGCTCAAATCTAGTGTGCGTGAATACTTAAGATTTGAAACAAGCACATTACAAGGAAAGTCACGCCCTCTTCTATGTCCAAGAACCGTTCGTATCCTCTTTCCTTCAAACTTGATGATTGGAAACTGCATCGACGAATCCAAAAGATTTAACGATACATGACGAACATTTTCACCAATATTTTCCTCAGCTGAATGTAATACAGTACATTCTGTTCCAGCCACAGAGATTGCAAGATCATGCATGAGATCATGCATTTTGCACCATATATTGCCCCAGTAATCCTTTTCAACATCTTGGAAGAATGACCTCCAAAGTAATAACCTGAAGTAATCTCTACCAACATCCTTAACACGTTGCTTTGGATTCGATAACTTAATAAAACCTTGCGCTGCCCAAAGATCAATCAATGTCCCCACATGAATCTTGTAATCTTTTGGAAACAATCTACAATAAGCAAAACATTGTTTTAAGTATGATGGTAGATGATCATAACTCAACTTAAGTGTTGATAAAATATTATTTTCTTCTCCTTGAGTTATTTTTGAGAGTTCATAATTCTTGAAAGATCGCCACTCATTTTCAGAAGCTTTGAAGCGTAACAAGCTTGCTATTGTTCTTATGGCAAGAGGCACCCCAACACATTTTTCCAAAATCTCCTTTCCCAGGCTAATAAAGGCTTGGTTCTTTGGCAGCTGGCCTTCTCCAAATGCAACTTTTACAAACAAATTCCAAGCCTTTTCTACAGGTAGGCCTCGTAGAGCATACCATGAAGTTGCCCCTGTTATGCTTGCCACCATTTCAGAACGAGTGGTTACAACTATCCTACTTCCCCTTGCACCTACCATTAATAAATTTTTCAAGAGAAGCCATTTAGTATTGTCCTCATTCCACATATCATCCAAGACAAGCAAGTACTTTTTTCCACTAAGTTTTTCCCGAAGCTGATTTTGCAGCATCTCAAAGCTTTCTTTAAGTCTCTCATCTGTCAACTGTTCTAAAATTTCTTTAACAATTCGTTTTACATCAAAGATTTCAGAGATACAAACCCAAAGTTTTAGCTCAAAATTTTTGTTGACACTTTGATCATTGTAAATCAGTTGAGCTAGTGTGGTTTTCCCTAATCCTCCAATACCAACAATAGGAATGATAGAAATATTCTCTACAACATTGTCATCAAAAAGAAGTTCGATAATCACTTCCTTGTCATTCTCTCTCCCAACAACTTCATCTTCAAGAACAAAAGAATAAGTTTCTCTGTCCCTACTCATGACTTGTGGCTCAATGAAGCTTTGAATAAAGTGGAAATCCTCCTTATCTTTTGCAATGGCATTTAGTCTCTCCCTAATTGCTTTTATTTGACGACCCATCTTAGGACTAAAAGCAATACGATTAGAACTGGAAGAGAAAATGCGTACCTTCTTCTTTCTCATCACCTTGTGCCGCAAAACTTGGGTTGAGAAATCATCCAGCAAGTCATCAGCATCATGGAGAACATCTTTGAGCTTTCTGAGCCAATCTTTGATCTGACGATTATGAGAACTCTGCTTTTCTGCATCAAGAATCACAGCTTGGATTGTGGAAACTGTGCTTGTTAGTTTTTCAATCTCAGTTTGAACACCGAAGGCCAGTTTGACCTCTGGGAGAGTGAAGGAACCCAGCAGTTCAAGGACTTTTCCGGCGAGGTGGAATAAAGCTCCTTCCGCCATAGTTTTTGTCTCTTTCAGGAATATTATTAAGATCAGATGGGTTTGTGAAATAGTGAAAGTGATGAGAGAATCTTTGCTGTGTTCTTCAGCTCATAATTGCAACATCACTATTTATATGCTTTACGCTTTACACTTTAGAGTAATCTACTAATCTTGTTGACCACTTTCCTCGTACTTTTTGACCTTTGTCACTGTACGAATTATTTTGATTTTTAATGTTACTTGTAGTTTTTTACCCCAAAAAAAATTTTAAAAACAAATGTTCCTTATCATTATGACTGTGAATCTTTTTTGTCGATGCCTATGCTAATGTGTTAATACGTGTTTGGTCGGTTCAAATTTTTTTTTTTTTTTTCTTGTAGTTTTTTACCCAAAAAAATTAAAAAAAACAAATGTTCCTTATCATTATGACTGTGAATCTTTTTTGTCGATGCCTATGTTAATGTGTTAATATGTGTTTGGTTGGTTCAACTTCTTTTGTTTTTTTTTTTTTGAGAAAGAAACCTACTTATTGCTTTTTATTTCATAGAGTTGGTTCAATTTCAATTAAATCATGCTATGTCATTTCATAGTCATATTTTTATTAAAAACCTTAAAAGACTAAAATAATTTTAGTTAAAAATTACATGCATTGTAAGGTGTCCGTTAAACCCAGCTTTATGTCAGTATTTTGACAGCCTTATAGATTATGAGGTCAACTTTATATTGTTTCCTTCTTTTTCTCTCATTTATCCAATTTTTTTTATTAAGTGAGACCTATATTATTTTAACCTAACAAGTATTGTACGGTGCCTATTAACATTTGCCTTAATATAAAGATGCGAAAGACAAATGCTTAATTAACTTTTATAAATATTCAACAAGTCAGCAACCACTAAATAAAGGCAATCAAAATGGAATGTTCAATTAATTGTTAGCAACTAGCAAGTAGCAACAAACTAACTTTATTTAAATATTTAATCACTACTCTAGTTACTTTATTTACTCTCCAAAGTAGTCTAGACAAAGAGAAGAAATTTTTAAATTTTAAATTTTTAGTTTTTTTTCTTTTTAGGCAAATCCACAAATGTTGAATTATTTTAATTTAATGACGTGTATTCTTTAAATAAGGTGGCATGGTTTAATTGGATGTGCATTTACTGGACCCAAAACAAATTTGTTTTGAGCTTACTTCGTTATGGGCACAAATGGAAGGGTTCCAATCAAAACAATAAGTAACATTAGGGGACAAAATCAAAAATATTCAAATTTTAAGAGGAAAAAATAAAATCATCCTCAAACTTTAAGCGTGTAATTTACAATTTACTCTATTAGGTTTTCTAAGAAGCATCAATCAGTCTCTATAATAGCTTAATAAAATCGTTAGAATTATTCATTGGATCTTATTTCTAAAGTTGTTCCTCTGTTGGAAAAAGCTTAAAGCATTACATAAAATTGAAATTGAAATGGGTAAATTGAATTTGAAATATTAGTCCCCACCCAGCATAGGAATTGAATTTGAAATATTAGTCCCTAAAAAGAAAAAAAAGGGAAAAAGGAGCTTGGCACGCGGAGATGGGGTCAATTTTTCAACACTGTTCAATACTATTATTCACCAAGTCACACCCAAAAAAGGTTGGAAAGGAGGTCCTTGGAGTCAAAAAGAGCTTTTCTTTTTCTTTGGACAAAATACTCATGGGGACAAGAAGTCGTGCACAAACATTGGTACCTTTGCTCCTTGCTATGGTGGCTTGGCTTGATTTCAATTCCAAATCCAATTAATCTATTTCTCCTCCATAGATATGGATCTTCAATCATCGAAAGCGAGTTTGATTTGATCAAACTTGAGTCGGGTTGATTTCCCAAGAACTCCATATTCTTGAATTGTTCTAATAATTCATTAAAAAAGAAAAAAGAAAATATTAAATATTAGATGAGGAATATTATTGTTTTTGCGATAAATTTTACAAATTTGTGGTGACAGTGGGAAATGTACTTATACTCTTTAGGATTGAGTAAAATACCGAGTGAGGGAGTTCAATATAATCCAAAAAGTCTAGCATCACCAAAAAAAATCGCAATTTTGATCACAACTTTTTATGTATTTATTGTGATTGGTAGAAAAAAAGTAGTTCGTCCATTACTCCATGTGAAAGTTTATACGGAGAATAATTATGGCAAAAGTTGTAAGTTTTTTTGTGTAATGGTGGCTTAGGTATGATGAATAATGCTCCAAGGTGCAATTGAAAGGTGTACAAAGTCTAATTACACTACAAATTTTCACCATTTGGGTCCAATACTCCAATCTCTTGTGGAGAGAAAGTGTCTAATTGAAGTCTGACGTTTTATGGTGGGGATAATAATGGGCCTTCTTTTTGAGCTTTGAACTTATTCGCTGTGTGTTAAAAATAAAATTAAAACTCCATTCTTTTTTTAAAAAAGGAAAATTTTAATTTTCTAAAAATTATTCTTCTATTAAATAATAAATATCCATTGCAAATTGACCCATGTGACCAAGCCATGTCCAACTAAAAAGCTTTGTTATTATTGATACTGGAACACATCCTGTAATTACTTGAAATCTCTCTCCTAATTTATCGATCCAATTAGCAATTTATAATCTCGAAATGCACAAAATAATCACACCAATCTTCTAAAAGGGGTTCAATTAAACAATAATCTCCAACTTTCTATGGTTACATCAAATCATATTCAAGAGATCTCATTATTATTGTTTACTAGTTGCAAATCCGCGCATTGCGCATGATAATTTTTTTAGAGGTTCTCATTAAATATATTATTATTATTATTATTATTATTGCTTTAGTTATTAACAATTGGTTTTTCATTATCTTTTAAGTTAATTAAAAACTTATATATACATTTTTTTTAACCTTTACATATACTTTTTTTTAGTGTGAATCTTTACATATTATACTTTAAGTAAACTCTATATATTCTACTTCATTAGATGCGTAAAACCATAGACTATTACTCCATAATGAGAGCGGTGGCTAATAATTTCATCACTTTTTTCATGATCTCATTTGTAACGTTTTTTATTATTATCATATTATTGGCTGATGAATTGCATAACAAAGACCTTAAATGAGAGGTAGCACCATTCATTTGATTTTCAAAAGAAATGGTGTATGAAAATTTTATATTTAGGGTCCATTTAGATACAGCTGAAAACTGAAAACTGAAAATACTGTACCAAAATAATTTTTAAATGTGTGAATAGTACCGTGAGACCCATTTTTAATGAAAAAGTTGCTGAAAAGTGATGTTTGTGGGTCCTGTGAACAGTGCACGGGTCCACTGTTCAAGCAGAAAAGTCAACAATCACGGCTAAATAAAAAATAAAAAAATAAAAAAAAGAAGAAGAGAAAAATGCAGACGCAAAACGCCATTTCATCCAAATCCAAACACCACCTTATGTTATAAATATGGTTAAATGAAAGGTCAAAAAAGAGATTTTAAAATTTTATTTCTAGTGTAATTTCTATTATTATTGGAGAATATCTCCTTTTAGTTATGATTGGAAATATGGTTTCTATGGCTAGAGTTTGGTTAGTTTTTAGTTTAAATGTAGTGCTATGATTGTATTTAATTTTTGATTATTGATTTAATTTTTTAAGTGAATGTAACAGTTTATTTCATTGTACTGTAAAGTTTTTAATGTTCCCTATATAATCATCTCTATTTTATTTTTTACTTCTCCTTACAGCTTCTTTGTTTTCCAATTAACTGTTACTAATTAACGTTTGATTTTTCTTTTCTTTATATACTATTCATTACTTTGTATTTTTTTTTTATTTACAATCTCTCTCTCTCTCTCTCTCCATTGGCAACTATTATTTTCCAAAATTTGATGATGATTCTATTGCATTAAATATGCATTATTAGTTTCTTTATGTTATATTTGGTTTGATATTATCATTAGTTCTCTCTCTCCATTGGCAACTATTATTTTCCAAAATTTGATGATGATTCTATTGCATTAAATATGCATTATTAGTTTCTTTATGTTATATTTGGTTTGATATTATCATTAGTTTTTTTTTTTTTTTTAATTTAGTGTTTCTAAATTGGAATTTGTTTGGAGGACAATTTTATTTATTGAATTATGTAAAATATTATATGTTTAATTTTTTTTAAATAAAAAACTGAGAGAAAATATAAAAAATTTAATGATATGGAAGATTTTTCTGAATTTACATGTTGAATAAACTAGATTGAGAAGAAGAAAAAAGTAAAAAAAAAAAAAAAAAAACAATAAACACCAAATTATCCAAATCATACTATGTAATAGAATAATATAATATTCTTATACTATATTTAATTCTTTATAATACAATAAGATAACATTTAACAATTAAAGAGAACAAAAAAAAAAAACTTAAAACACAAAACTAAATTACATCAACTCAAAGTAGAGTTATAGAAAATACAAAAATTTATCAACCTATAGCAAAGATGCAAGAAAAATAAATAAATAAAATCCACCAACAAAATTGAGAGAGAAATAACCTTTTTTGTGAAGGAAAATTATGTAAAAATATAGAATTACAAACAGAATGAAAAATTTATAATAAGAGGATAAGAATAAGAAGAGACAAAGTAAAAGAAAATAAAGAGAAATATGACGAGTGATATTAAGGTTGAGGGTAGTGGGGAGATGAAAATGTGAAAGGAATGCAAAAGGTTGGAGAAGGTGTAATTGTTAAAAAAAAATGAGTACAATCCTATAAGAAAATTTTTATTTATTTGTATGAAACTAAAACATTATAAGTTAAATTTTTTTTAAAAAAAGAGAGAAAATATTAATAATATTACTTCTAGAAGACACAAAAAGAGGCCAAGGAACCAAAACCCAAATGCACCCATTAAATAAAAAGTGAAGCTTTCACTTACAACTTGGTCTATCTATCTTCTGGCATAATTATGGTCACTAAATTTTCTGTGATACTCTGTTACTTAAAGTTACAAATTGTTGCATTTGCATTGTAGGAGATTCTCTCTATAAAGAAACCTGGCTATTTAGGTTAAGGTAGAACTGCATGCTTGTTCACCAACATAGATATCACACATTATAGTTAGAATTCAATCAATTATTGACTTCATATTTATCACAACATGAGGAGTGAAAAAAAAATCAAATGAAAACATAACATATCAAGTCTAAAAGGAATTTCATAGAACAAATGCCATGAAATACAAAAATAACATATATAGAACAATTGAATAAGTGAATTCAAAGCAACCCAAACTGAGAATTTAAAGAAAAACACATGTAATAAAATTAACAATTAAAGAGAGGAAAAAAAAAAAAAACTTAAAACACAAAACTAATTCGCACCAGCTCAAAATAAAGTTACAAAGAACATAGAAATTTATTAACCTAAAGCATAGATGTAAGAAAAATAAAAAAAATAAAAAATCTACCAAAAATTTGAGAGAGAGAGAGAGAGAGAGAGAGAGAGAAGGCTTTTTCATGAGAGAAAAGTATGTAAAGAATTGAAAAGAGATTGGCAAATTTATAGTAAGAGGGTGTGAATAAGAAGAGACAAAAAAATAAAGTAAGATGAATGGAAAGATGAAGAGTGATATTAAGGTAAAGGGTAGTGGAGAGATGAAAAGGTAAGAAAAGGAAAAAGGTTTGAGAATGAGTAAATATTTTTTTTTATAAAGTAAATGTTAAAAAAATTATAGAAAAATGATAATGACGTGAACGCTGATGTGGCTCAACTAAAGCGTAGTAACAATAAATGTTACGCTTCAACTTTTAGATATATATAGATATAGATTATGTTTTCTTTAACAAATTTTATTGATTTTTTTTTTTATACATGTTATATTATATTTCCGTTTAGAGGAGAATACTTTTTTTTTAAGTACTCCCAACTCAACACTTTTGTACACAAACATCAAACCATAACAATGCAAAAAAATATGCTTAGGACCGTTAATGCTTTTTTCCCATACATTGTGGAAGTTTGATCTTATTGCCTTGTTTGCATAATCCAACTTTGAAATTTAAGCTAATCCACACATAGACTTTTGACAAAAGTTAAATCAACTAAATTTGATAGCATTAAATTTATTTGATATATACAATTATGTAGAATGAAGCTTTAGGAATAAGAGATAAATGAAACGGTGAGAATCTTATGACTTAATTAGATATCCTGTCTTAAAAGATAAAAAAGCTTGATGGACACACAACTTACTTTCTCAAAGTTACTAGGAGTATAGCATGCAGTGATTTCGCACAAGTAGTTTTTCTGTCTTCCACCCAAGTAAATTAGTGGGTCAATGCAATAATAATGACCATCAGTCCTAAGCGTCTAGTCCATCAAAGATAAGTTGAGTTTAGGTCAATATCATATTGTAATATTGCATACAAACAACAAGGGCATAGAAAGGTTTTTTTTTTTTTTTTGACCAAGTCAACTTGAAAGGCATAGATAGCAAAACTACTAGTTGAAAATCAATGCCCTGTTATATCATCAGTTCTCTGAATAACCAGTCTTTACTAAAATAAAATATTTGATCCCAAGATGCGCAGTTGAACTTAATCTCATTGAAACCTCCTAATTGAGTGCCTCATTAACAAAAGCCTAAAAAGAAAGAGAATAATTTGTAAAAAAAAACATTATTTAAAAATGTTTATCGGAGTTGGCCCATATCTGTTACAAGGTCGCTGAGTTTTGGGCCTTGTGGTTGTGGAGTGGGTGGACCTTATTTCACCTGAAGGTTTCTAAGGACAAGTAGTTTTGTTGGTAAGCAGATGCATATGGGTATATTAGTATGAGTGTTAAAGGATTTTATGTAAGGGCTGAGACTGACTAATTTGGGAACAGATATTGGGCCAGGCCAGGAACATTGGTAACCCAAGTTGCATTGATTGCTTTCTTTCAAGTCTACCAATGCTTCTTTTTTTTTTTTCTTTTTTTTTGGCTGGAAAATCTTCAACAATCAACTTGGTAAGCCTTCTTATTTTCTTGTTTTTGTTTTACCATTTTGATTATTTATTTCCTCAAATTTCAACCATGTGTACGGCCTATTTAGTTGTTATCAATATGCATAGTAGTAACACATCATCACTGGATTGTTTAAGAGTTTTAGTACCAAACTGCAAATTACAATGTGTAGCCTATCTATTTAGAATTGGTAGATGTAAACCCTGATTTCTACGTTGATCCAAGCTCATACTGCCAAGACAACCCAGATGCAGTGATTCCTAATAGCAGAGAAAGTAGGTTCCACTGCAGTCTAACTGGTACAAGATTAATTATGCAAAACTATGTTCTTTGAAAAGATCAATCACCCCAATTTTTGTCTATTGTTAATTTGTTATGTTGCATGTCTCATAATAATATGCAACAGCAATAATAGTCACACTCATATATTACACACTCATTGCAAACACATGGCCACATGACTAATAATTGTGTATTTAAAATTATTTTTTTTGATAGGTAGAGTATTTAAAATTCTATTAAGGAGTGTATACGAAATGTGCAATACAGAGCTCACTGAATTTGAAAAATAAAAACCGAAACAAAGATAAAAATGATTGATTTGCTAAAAATTCTCCGGCTTGTAGACATGTAGAATTTCTTTCCAAAGTTTCTATACAAAAAAAAAAAAAAAAAAAAAAAAAAAAAAAAAAAAAAACGTTAATTGGCATATGAGCACAAAGGGCACCCTAGTTATAATTGCAAAAGGAACCCAACAAGTGGATCCACTAAAACCTAACACAAAGTTGGCCACCCAGCAGTTCAAGGACTTTTCCTGCAAGGTGGAACAAAGCTCCTTCAGCCATTTTTTTCTTTTTCTTTCACAAACGTGGGATTGTGGGGAAGTGAAATGATAAAAGGTAGTTGTTGTTGTGTCCAGCTTGGAACAGCCACATCAATATTTATAGTAAGCCTTGAGTAAAATATTGTAGACCACTTTCCTTGTAATTGTCAATGGTGACTACTAACACCAAGGATGGAATATAAATTTGGAATTTCCGTTTACACATGTGGGAGTGCATTTTTCCTTTTTCTTGCTTCTGCAATTACTAATTTATGCCATTATTTAAGACGTTATGGTTCTTCAAATTATTAGTTTGTTATTATATAATTTTATTGTATTGTTCAAAGTATTTTTTTTTCAATTACTCAACCCAAATGGGAGTATAGGATAACCCTCATACAAATACAGCACTACCAGATCAGCTAAATACAACATTGACTTTATATATTGATTAGGTATGCATTAATGTGTATATATAATTATATAGTATTAAACAAGTTTCAATATAATTTTAAAAATACTTAATCAAAACTGCTTCCAATTAGAGTTTAGAAAAGCTGGATATGATTTTATTTCCAGTTCTATGGTTTATTTCTTGTGGCTAAGTAATAAAGGGAAAGAAATAATGCTGAAATTTTAAGTTTGATAATGAGAAAGAAGGATAACTTGTGGTAGGAGGGTATTCAGAAGGGTAAAAGCTAACTTGTTGTGTAGGTTAATACAAAATCCTCTGCACAATGTATTCCTTGGTTGATGAAAACTAAAATCATATATGTTAGGTTCTAAAGATTTACATTAAATGTTGAGAATCATGGTTGTAATGTGTTGGCAAACCGAGAGCAAAACTAGTCTAGTCTAAGTGTTTAGAGTGTGTGCTTAAATAAGTGTGTTTCAAGATTACAAAGTCCAGCTGATTGCAAAAAAGAGAATTCAAGTTCTATCTTTCTCGACCGATTGAGAAATAGACCCAACCAATTGAAAATCGCAGATAGGGTTTTCTGCAGAAGCTTATTTCAATCCAATCAAAACAAAAACGTTTAGGGTTTCCATTAAACTTCTCCACATATAAAAAGAAAACCCTAGCTACGTTTTGAAAACTTTTAAAAGACTTGTGTATTACTCTTTGTGAGATTTGAGAGGTTCTGTATCTTCTAACTATACAAGATTCTACCGGAGCTTAAACTACAACAAGAATTGGTAGAACTAGTTGCTACATTCAAGATCAACTACTGATGGTGATCTGAAACCTTTGAGTGGAGTCTTAAAGTCACAAGTAAGGGTGTGCTTGTGTTGCTGTTAATCCAAGAAGAGAATGAGTCCGTAGATTCGGCGCTTGCATGTGGTCGTGTCAGTAAATTACTACATGAGGTAGCATTAGATTTAGGGTTAAATCTTTTGTAAAAACTTTGATTCTCTTATAGTAGATTTGGCTTACCTTGAGGATAGCTAGGTCAAATCCTCCCTAAATTTTTACCTTGAAATGGGTTAGTTTCATTGGTTTTCTTGAGAAATCATATTATAGTGTTATTTACTTTTCCGCAACTTTGTATGATATGATTTATTTGTTTTAACCTAGATTTGAAAATTAATCTAAGTAATCACTTGGTTAATAAATTAAGTTAAACAATCTGTTTAAGGGGTCTAAACAAACTCTCAATATATAATGTACAAACATTGTGTGAACATACACCGTTTCCACTTTGTTGACATAATGTTTTGTTACAGAGTAAACTCTGTCGATACTCACATGCATTCAAAAATAAAATAAATGATATTCACATTCATATGCAATGCAGGGAAGGTGTGAATCAGGACTAGTTGCTCAATCAACATTACATTTTGTTTAGACAAGATAATTCGGATTACAGAGCCAGCTAACAATGTGCTGCTTTTGTCCACTAAACAATGTTAGTTTAAAATTACAAATGCTATATTCTTCTTAAGTACATTAAAGAAATGAAATGAAAGAGCATTAAAAATAAAATAAAAAAATAAAAGGAAAAAGAAGCTTGCCAATTCTCTCCTTTCTCTATTTTTATTTTTTATAGCCGCCCAGCAATTTCATGGAGCAAGTTGTCCTGCACATGCGCACACACACACCCACCAGAAAGAAGCTCTTTCAAGATTCAAGTTAAATATTGTTACTGGTTTTTTTATTATTATTAATTTAGGTGTTTTAGATAATTTAATGGAGAAATATCAAGTTACAATTTTGTATTAGGTTATTTGTTTTTTTATTAATGCAAAATATCTTGATGGACATGTGTCTGTCCTGAAAATGGATTAGCCAGTTGTATTTTATGGATTTAGCAAATTAGAAATACAAAAATATTTAAGCTAAATTACAAAGTACATTGATCTGTTTTCAATTTTGTTCTGAAAGTTTGGCCCATCTCAAATTACTAGGAAAAGTGCAATTCAGTTGAAAAGATTGTCACATATATAGGTCCAATGCAAGAAAAATAATAGTTCAGTAAAATCAAATAAATTTTCCTTTCAATGTGATGTAGAAGGTGTTTGGTTTTCTAAAATTTTTCTCATCAAAATTCTGCTTCTTATTTTTTTCTTCAAACATAAAAATGAATTATAAAAACAACAAAGAGATAAAAGAATGATGCACCAAATTCAGGATTTTGAGAACACAAAAAAGAACCCTGAAAAATCAAACCTAATAAATCAAATTCGAAAATTTTTCTAAAAACAAATAGAGGTACAGTTCAGTTATCTTTTATTCCTTTCTTATTTTCTCTCTCTTCTATTGGGGATGTTTGCGCGGGAAAATCACACAAACTGAATTACCCAATGGGGATCTGACACGTCATGGATTTTACCGCCAAAATTATCTTCGTTACAGAGAGAGACGGTGACTAACGGAAGACCTCTTGTATTTTTTGGGGTTTGGGCTTGAAATTGAAGAAGGCCTGGTGAATGTGCTGAAATAGAGTAGGCCCACTCCGCTATTGTGTGTAAAGCAGTGGGGCCCAATGGGTTTGGTAACTCTGGTGTCGTTTTGTTCTTGCTGTAAACCCAACTGCTATTTGAGGTGTTTTTTTTTTTTTTTTTTTTTTTTTTTTTTAAGTAACTTTATATTGATGTGATTATTAATTATAAAATAGATAATTTAAATATTAATGATATTTTCAAATTATTATATATCTTGACTAGAGTATTGTTATTGAGTTATGCGTTCTAAGAGAAATCAAGGTTCAAATTTTCCCTTACTTCTTGTTATGACTATAAAATTATTATAATAATAATAAAAAGAGAAATTATATACTTTAAAATTTAAATCAAACATGAAGAATTTTAGTTAAATTATATTTTATTTTTACATAAGATAATAATGGACATAGCTATTAAAACTTCTTCCTATGATGCCAAATGCATATACACCCAATAACATTATATTCTCTATTTTAAATTTTATCTTTTCAACAAAATATTTTGAATATTAGTGCCTAAAATAATATGTATCTAACTAACAAGTTCAATTACAAAACTTTTTCCACAATTTGTTGAGGTGGTAGATTGTAAATAATGGAAATAAAATTGAGACTCACAACCTCCTACTTCAACAAACTGTAGAAAAAGTTGAGAAAAAAGTTGTATCCATAGCAAAGTTGGAATCTACCCATTTATATGATTCAAATTTCATTTCAATCACTTTTTTAAAAAAGATAAATAACATTCTTCATGTTGATAACTTATAAGTTAGATGATATATATGTGTGTGTGTGTGTTTTTCATACATAGAATAAACTCCGATGGTTAATTACATAAAAAATAGAATTCATGAGTTTCCTTCATTATTTGTTACTTATCATGTTTTCTCAATAACAAGTTGTTTATATTTTCCAGCAATTTAATGGAGCAAGTTGTCTCACACAAGCACACCCAAGAAAGATGTAGAATAAGAGAGATCTTTCAAGATTGAAGTTAAATATTGTTACTGGTTTTTATTAATTTAGGTTTTTTAAATAATAATGTCCCCTCCCCTCCCCTCCCCCCCCCCCCCCCCCCTTGTTTTCATTTTATAGGTTTTGAATCTCTCTAAAAATAGTGATAAAATAGAAAATATTTTCTTTTACTTTTTAAATGTGACATAAAATATAATAGTCTATTATTTATGATATAAATTAAAAAAATACCTATAGAAAATTAATTTTAAAAAAACAGAAATAAATAGAAAACACTTCAAATTAGAAGAAGGGTGTTCCTGTTGCCTGATGCATTTAATGCCTTTTATAGGTAATTGTCCAATACTTTGTGTGGTTTTTTTTGCCTGTTGCCTTTAATGTTACAGTGGAGCAATTGGAAACTTAAATGGGAAGGGCAGATGTTGCATATTTGTATGGCTTGATGAGGGGAGATATTGTTGAATTTGAGGCAAGAAACGTCGTATAATATGGAATGTTAGTCAACCTGACTAGTAATACTTTTATTCATATGATCAAGATTATTTGTCATCAATTCTCAAAAACAAAAAATTATTTGGAGAAGAAATGAAATATTTAATAGTCTAATCAATAGCAACATAAACCATGTTGAGAATTATGAACTCGACATTACAAATGAAATGAATAGATCCATTCAATTGTTCTCATTCTCTAGTGCAACTATTGAAAATAACTAAATTTTTTTCAAAACTAGAACGATGACCAATCCACATCATTATATGATATTCTTTGTAATAGCTCAAATCTAGAATTAATAGAAACTTTGCTCTATGTATACTTAATTTTTAATACAAATTTGCTTTGTGTATACTTAATGTTAGTATGCTTTCCTTTTAATGGCCATCCAATAGTGAACTTCACAACCATGTTATGGCTTACATCCCTGACAAAGAGTAAGAAAGGTGTTAGAGAAACAAGCATTATCTTCAAATATCTAAACATCTAAATTGTTTAAATATCATAATAAGTACTAATCAATAACCGCTAAATTGTTTCGTTGTACTCAAATATTATAGCTACCTCTCTTTTCCACTATACTAACCCAAAATAATGGTTGTCCAACATTGAAGCAATTGGTCTGCAAAATAAGAACAGTGGCTCTAAGTATCTTCCCTACAATGCAATAGTCTTACAAAAAGGAAAAAAAAATTAGAGAACAAAGAAACCAACAAAAATCTATTGATATTGGTTCCTATATAATCTTTTGGCACTTGGCATCTCTAACAAAGTTGTTAATTTTTTATCCTTCAAATGTCTATGTCAGTAATCAAGTATAACTAGAAATTATTATAGAAGAGTAATTGGGATCATTCGCATACTAAGTTTATCGTAATGAGCTTATCAAATTTCAAGTGGCACCAATTTTTTTCAGCTCTTCTGGAATAAAAAATACTAACATAAAGGCATGTGACTTCTAATTGCTATATGAATGCCCCCTTCTTCCTATGAAACATTTGGAGTGGCCCATCAAATTAGATCACATGGTGTGGTGTGGGAGGATGTGATACCAAATTATAAAACCAGCCAAGACAAACAAAATTTACCTGTGACTTGAAGCCTTTGTTTGTGTACATTAGTTCAAAGAAGTTTTTGTCGAATTGAGTGTAGTTCAATTATAATAGCACTCATGTTCATCCTTTCTCTTGGAAATTCAACAGAACAAGAAACTCCCATTCCAAGAATCAAAGTCAAGCATTCTAGAATTTTTGAACTTTCATTTTGAACTTCGTTGTGAGCAATGTCATTCATCTTTGTCAATTATTCTCTCTAGCAAAGCAACATTAACAAAGTCAATTATTCTCCTTTGTGAAGAATGATAGGATCTACAATGTCAATTATTCTCTCAAGCAGGCTACATTAACAAAGTCACGAAGGTTAAGGTTATCTTGGAAAATGTTGTCAATTGATTTTATTTCCTGTGAACATCTCTAACAATAATATTTCATAACTATAGACATTACCATATATTGACACTTCATTTCCTACACCATACTCTACAATTACACATAACAAATATATAAATGTGACCATGGTTTTGTATCAAACAAAGACGGGAAAAAATATATATAACCTAACAGATATTAAAGGACCTTTTTAAAGTTGCATGTTATCAGCCAAGAAGATAAGTAAATTTTTTTGATGTATATCTTTCTAAGTTCTAACTAGAGTACAATATCCTTGTTAAACTTGTCCTTTAAAGCTTAAAAATATGATAAAAGATTATGGGACAAGTAAAAGAAATTAAATTTAAGAAAGCATAGTGATATTCACTTGGAGGAGTATAACCAATACTTCCTCTTACTCCAATGGTGCTTGAATAGTCAATAGAAGAATCTTGGGTAGTATCAAAAAGCAATCTAGCCAAGCCAAAGTCACCTACATGTCCCACCATTTCATCATCAAGAAGAACATTGCTAGGCTTAAGGTCACAGTGAATGATTGGTGTTTGACAACATCAATGGCAATATTCAATCTCCAAAGAAGATTCAAATTCCTTGGTTCCTCAAGAGTCTCATTTGTTCTTGAAGTTGGATGCAACCATTCATCTAGGTTGCCATTTCCCATGAACTCATATGCTAGAGATTTAAAATCATGACCATGATAGTCAATACTAGAATATATTGTAAACACCTTTACAAGATTTCGATGTCTAGTGTTTCATCATAGAGCCTCACACTCAGATATGAAACTTTTGGAAGCTCCATAATGATAAAGGTCTAGCACCTTGATTGCAACCGTATTCATTTGTCCACCTTAATCAAGAATTCTTTTATACACATACCCAAAGCTACTCACACCAATAAAATTGGTAGGAGAAAACCCATTGGTTGTGTTTAAGAGACTTTGATAAGATAGATTCAAAAGCAAATTTCTTGAGTCCCTTGAAGTACTTTCTTTTCTTTTATTTCTTAAAGAAGAAAGAAATAGAAGGTGATAGAACCAAAATTACTCCATGAATCCCAAAAATGTAGAGATTATCAAATTCAAGGTAAATAACTTCCTCTTCTTAAATTTTTCATTTTTGCATTTAGGAAGTTGAAACTTAAGTATGCCCCCACAGAGCTTACCATTGCCCTTAACAAAAGTTGCACTCCTATTCATAAAAACCCCATCTGTTGGTACTTCACTCTAATTTTTTATATCATTTTTACATAGGCCACAAGTCATCTTCCTTGGGTAGGATAAGAAAGAAAAGGGCGGACTAGAACCAAGTAATTAGTTGCCACATTATTGAGACTTAAGAAAATAGTATTTTAACCACCATTCTTCTTCTTCTTCTTTTTTTTTTTTTTTGGTGAGTGTGTATCTATACTACTATTTAAGGGGCTGCACCTGTTTGAACCAGATTTTTTATTTATTCCAAAACACCCCTACAGCCTATGTTTAAGTAGGGGCAAAACTAAAGGACAATTTAGTAAGAATACATTTTTAACTCCCACTAAAACATTGCCTATAAAACAGGATCACTTTCCTGTTGGTTTTTAAATTGTTTTATCCACGTAAAAGGCAATTTGATAAATCAACCACAACAAAGCGGTTAACCAAAAACACAACGCTTATTATCCAACTTCCATATTAAATTCATTTTCGGTTTTGACAATTGTGGAAAACTTTGAAGCGTGAAGAGGGGTATTGGTCAGGACAAGAGGTATGTATTTTCAATAAATTTAAGTAATATTTAAATTTTACACTAATATTTACACGTAATGTGTGTCCTCTCTTTGATAATTTCTGTTTTTTCTTGATTAGGATTGCTTTTGGTTTTCTGAAAGTGCTACGTTCACAGCAGAATTAGATACAGGATGCCCAAATTCAGAACCCATTCGAGACTAAAGAAAACTTGCAGTATCGGCCAGTGAGTACTAGCGAGTGGTTTGAAGGTGCAGGTCTCACTTCTTATTCAGGTACCATTACTCATCAAAAACAAAAATATTTGTGTACCATTCAATTTTATCTTTTGTAATGCTATATAATTAGTATTATATATTCGGTACTTTATTTTTCTTTTTTCTTTATGTTTGGTTGAGGTTGTTTATAGTTCTTACCTTCTAAATACTTATTACTTTGATGGTTTTTTTGGGATAAACTATTACCTTTGTAAATAATTATTATTATTATCTTTTTTGGTAGGACAAATAATTATTTCCTTTGGTTTACGTTTTTTTTTAGGCATGTTCGACGTTCTGTGGTGATTGATGAAATCTCGGGGAAATTGTCATTCGAAAATATTTTGATGACTAGATGGGAAATTGGAGTAGTGGATTTCAAAAAATTATGAGCAGTGTTCATTTCAATGGGCAGTTGTAGTATCTCTTTTCACTACAGGATGCATTACAAAGGCCAGAAATGGTATCGAATGGTCTTCATAGGATTCTTTTGCATTTGTCTCTAATATAGTAGCCTGAATCACATAGGTGTTACTGATGTAATCCAAACTTGAGAAGCTATATTTTCTTGCTAAAAAGTAGGATGGGAAAAATTTACTAAAGTTTTATTACTTATTATCTATCATTCAAGTTAGGTAATATTTTAACCAATTAATCATATACTAGCCTCTGAGCACGCGCTCACACACATGCTCAGAGGCTCTTCTAATTTTTGGGTAAGGATTAATTTAGAGCATCCATTATAATTTCGGATCACTACATTTTCCAATAACAAAAAAAACTTAGGCGTGTGATGAAAAAGTATTTCATCACGCATAATACTCATCACACCCCTACGTTTCTTTTTGTGATTGAAAAATGTAATAATCCCAAATTTTAATAAATGCTCTAAATGAATTTTTACCCAAAAAATAGAAGAGCCTCTGAGCACGCGCGTGAGCGCGTGCTCAAAGGCTAGTTGTCATTAAAAGGGCTTTTGTGAAAAGGGATTTTGTTAAAAACTATGCCAAATTTAAAAGTAGGCATAAAATGTAATAATTTAAGCAAGTATCAATAAATAAATAAATAAAAACTTTGTTCTAGATGGTTGTAGATATTTGATGAAAAGCTTCATTTGAAGTGATTGACATCATTAATTATGGAAATTTAACCTTTGCGTTAATGTCTTGGCAAAACTTGGCTACTCCATCTGGAAAATAATGGTTTTTGTATTAACTCTTGGAAATTTTGGAACAATAGATTATATCTTTAAGTCATATATAGGTTCTAAGAATCAATCTTACTTACATAGATAAACAATGATTGGAGGAGTTTTTATTATTCATTTGTTGATTTTGTAGATTGTTTAAGTTTTCAATTATAATCAAAATTTTATATGAATGAGATTAGGTACATTTGCCATTTATTTTTATTCGTAGTGCTGTAATAAGTCATGATGATTCAAATGGAAGATCCTTCTTTTTCTTTTATTTTTTTTTATTTTTGCATTCAAAGAAAGTAGCACATGATTTGCACATGCCACCACTATCAGTGAGTATAAAAGAGTCTTATGACTATACTCAAATATATTAGGAATGGCAACGAGTCGAGTTCGGACTGAATTTTTCCATACCGGGACCCAACCCGCGAAGTAAGACCCATGGCCCAAACCCGACCCGTTTAGGTTACCGGGTTTTTTCCCGGGGCTCGTACCCGCCCCAGCCAGGCCCCACGGGCCCGTTTAGGAATTGGGCCCAACTCGTGGCCTAACCCAAAAAAAAAAAAAAAATATTATGCCCAAATTTATTTTTTCCTACATTAAGCCCTAGATAATGTGACCCAGACCCAATTCGTGGCCCAACCAAAAAAAAAAAAAAAAATTTAAGCCCAAATTTATTTTTGCCTACATTAAGCCTGCATATTCTAATTCAAGGCCCAAAAGCCAAATCAGTCCAAATAATAGGCTACAAATCATAAATAAATAAATCACTTGTTAATAATAAATCTATAAATCAATAAACCATAACTAATGTCATAATCATAATTCAATAAATCATAACTAAGATTTTAAATCAATAAATTACCTAGCTAAGATAACCATTTAATCATTAATCAACAAAATCATAACTAAAATCACCAGCTAAACATAAAAATAAAACAAATCCAACATGTCCAATAAATAAGTATCAAAAGTCCAACAAGTCCAAGAAATTAAAAAGTTACAAAATAAATCCCACAGGTTTAGAATAATTACAAACCAACAAATTAATCCAACAAGTCTAAGAAATTAAAAAAGCTACTAAATTAATACAAAATGTTTAATCTTCATCAATTGTGATACAACTCCCATCAATTGTGGCACAACTCCCATCATCTTCATTTGGCTCCCCATCATCAAGAATGGATTGAAGTGTACTATCTCCCGATATAGTTGAAGAACCTACAACAACAATGAATTAAAAAATGGAATAAACTTCATCAAATTGTAACTAGCAAATATAAAGGAGGTAAATGCATTTGGACATCACAAAATCACAATAAGAAAACAAGAAATGCAAGTATTGAACAATAGATCACATTAAACAACACTATTCAGCTTCATAGCCCTAGACATACATATATCAACAGTGAAAGTGCAAAGCAGAACAGAACACACAAATCAACTTATTCATTACATTACAATTCAGTGCTCCTTTATACTAGCATGTGACAGAATCTACAATCTATATCAGCCTAACAGTTTCTTAACTACCCCTTAACTACCTCATCTCTAAGCATATTAAGCACATGCTCAATTACAGTAACAACACATTTTTTTTATTACAGTAGCTACACATTACAAGATACACAGTTACTGCTATCTGCACTATCACAAGCATAAACCATATCTTAACAATATACGACATAAAAGATTAAAAATTTGTAACCTCACCCTCCACCCTTTTACTTCGTTTTTTTTAGGGCGACCACCAGCTTCAGGTTGTGAGCACAATCCAATTAGCTCAACTGACCTGGATAATTCAAAACTATTCAGATCAATACACATTTATATACACACAGAGTTTTCAAATAAAACCACAAAGCTATATACAAAGGATTTCTCATTAAAAATGGCTAATTTAACTAAAAACACACAAATCCAAAGATAAACTATGAGAACCCAACAAAAATAAAAGGCACCCAGATGAGAAAAAAGAGCAAAGCAACAATGAAAACAACCGCTTTCTTAATCAGACTCTCATATCAAGTATCAAATATACAAAGGACATCTCATAAAAATGGCTAATTTAACTAAAAACCATGAAAACCCAACAAAAATAAAAGTCACCCAGATGAGAAAAAAGAGCATCTGACAAAAATGGCAAATTTCGCTGAAAACAAGGAAACCCCAACAAAAATAGAAGGCACCCAAATGAGAAAAGTATCAAATATATAGAGGATATCTCATAAAAATGGCTAATTTAGCTAAAAACAAGGAAAACCCAACAAAAATGAAAGGCACCCAGATGAGGAAAAAAGAGCAAACAAACCATTGATGAAGTAAGAGGAAGAAGGCCAGCCACGTTGGGAAGCGACGGTGGAAATGGTAGTGGGGCCACCGAGGATAGAGGAGGAAGATGAAGAGGCAAACAACACGTCATTTTGCATAGCGAAGTGGTGGACCAAGTGGTTGAGGCCGTGCAAAGGCGGCGGGACCGAGGGAGTTTCAGAGTGAGGGAGTGTCTCGGAGTGAGTTGCTGAGGGAGAGGGATTGATGTAAGGAGGGACTGAGCTAAAATGAAGGACTGAAGGAGTGTGAGTGTTGACTGAAGAGTGAAGAAATGAGGGATTAAGGTTAGAATATAGGAATATATATATATATATATATATATATGTAGGGTATTTTTGTAATTTTAGGGTATCGGGTTTTTAACCGGGCCGAATTTCTGGTCGGGTCTCGGGTTTTTTTTATAAAATCCGAAACCGATCCGGACCCGCTTCGGGTTTTTTTTTTTTTTTTTTTAAACCCATGCCCGATCCTATTCTTAATCAGACCAGGTAAAATCTGACCCACTAGGATCAGGCTGGACCGAGTACTCGCGAGTCGGGCAAAAATTACCATCCCTAAAATATATATCATTTCCATCCCTCTTTTGTATGCAACTTTAAAACGGTATTTTTTTTTACCCAAAATAAAAACTTAAAAATGAAATGATTATTAATTATAAAATTAAATATTGAAAAGAAAAAGATCTTTTCAAAATATCATATATCTTGACAAGACAACTAACAATTGTCAGTGATACAATGCTCGTCTAACTAATAAATTTAGTAACACAACTTTTTTCACAACTCGATAAAGTGACACAGTGTGAGTGGTGAAAACAAAAGTAAAACTAATAGCGAGCCCATGTAAAAATAATTATCCACCAATCACAACCTTCTACTTCAACTTGTAGAAAAACTTGTGCCCATGACAAAATTGGAATATAGACTTCTATATGGATTTATATTGGGTTTCAAATGTTTTTTTTTTTTTTTTTTTAGATATAACAACATCTTCACGAATAAAATTAACATCATGTCCGATTTTTTATTTTTAATCAGAGTATGGTTGATGCTCGATTTAAGTAGCACCTTCAAATTACTCATCTGCTTTTTTTTCTTTACTTTTTTTTTTTTTTTTCTTCACTATTACATGATTTTCTGCTTTTCAAATTATCAAAACTACTCATTAGTGCTTTTCAACTTCAATGTGATGTTTAAATAAGCTTTTCCTTACAATCAATGTAATCTCAGCTTTACATGGGTGATGCGTATCATCATCATCTTGGCCTACACACATACACGCATGAATTACCCAATCAAGATCTAACACGCCATAAGGTTTTGAAGCTTAGGTTTTCTATTTGTCTTTGGCTCTCTCATTTACAGCCAAAATTCCAGTCAAAGAGAGAGTGTGTATGATTGAATCCTGCCATTACGGCAGGATTACGGTGACTAACGGAAAGAGCCTTTGTTGATGAACCTATGATTAAGAATAGCTTGGAACATGGACGACTCAGAAACAGGCCCAGCCCACTTTGAGTGGGCCTGGAAAGAGTGGTGATTTGATGAGACCAACTTTATTGATTTGCTGTGAACTTCTCAGTTGTTTAAGTAAACAAGTGTTATTCTTCGCTTTCTACCCCTTTTTATTTGCAACTTTAGCATGGTAGGAATTTTTCTAAGGAACTATAAGGATCTTTTTCAAACATTATATAAGATTTAAGTTACCAGTGATCCTCAAAAAAATAAATAAAAGAAAGACAACGTTATGATTTATGAGTGATCCATGGGTTTTAATTGGCTCACCGGTTTAAATCTATTATCATCATTATTATTGAGAGAACATCATAGATTCAAATCTACGGGCCTGTTTGGTAGCCCATTTTAAACACACTTACACACTTTTTTACACATTCTTTCACCTACATGTATATCAAAAACACTCAAACAACATTACTCAAACTCCACTACCAAACACCCTCGTAGAATTTCTTTCCAAAGTTTTCATCCCCATAAGAAAAATAAATAAATAAAACCTCCAAACATTAATTGGTATACAAAGTACAAAGAGATCCCCAGTTATAATTGCAAGAGGAACCCAATAAGTTATTCCACCAAAACCTCACACAAAATTGGCCACCCAAATTATAAATTTTGAAGTGAAATACACGTACTTATCATCTAGTTGGCAATAGCAATCAACAAGTTGAGAATTGAAATTTCAGCATTCCGGTTGAACTAACTAGATCTACTCAATTGTCCTCATTTCTCTACCAAAACAGTTAAGGTGACTAATACTTCTCCAAAGGGACTAATATGACCAGTCCACAACATTATGTGATCTTAAACATATTCATTGTGATAGCTAGATTCAAGACTTTGTTTCCTTAGTGCTGTATAGTCACCATTTGACAACCCTTCCAGGGGGGAACTACACAGCCGTATAATGGCTGACATCCCAAGGAACAATAAGAAAGGAGATAGAGAAATATGTTAGTCTTGACATATCTACACATATGGTTACGTGTGAAAGCAACCCCTGAATGTGAGACAAAATACTTATCTCAGATACTTAAAAATAAAAAAGGAATGTTGAAATTTACCACAAACAAACATGTACGCTAAAGTCTCACAGATTAGGGGTTATGAGACAGGTTGCATTCTTAGTGGAACTGTCATCTGTAGAGGAAACAATAGCTAAATATCATGTTAAGTACTGACCAATTTCCTTAGACTTTTATCATTTTTCTCAAAAATCTTACAGCTTACCTCTATTTGCCTCTCTATTAAACCCAAAACAATGGCTCACCTTAAGACATTTAAGGCAAATATGCCACAAAATGAGGATAGAGGCTCTTACCATCTTAACAACAAAACATAATGCAGCAGTCATCAACAAGGAAGAAAAGAAATAAATCGATAAGAAAAGCATGACATAATCTATGGCTATGCTGACCAGAATAATAGCAGTTAAACAGAACCATCATAATAAGTGAACAACTCCAGTAAACATATATGCAGAGGATAAAAACTCTTGCTTAAGACAAAATAATGGAAAGTTCAACAGAGTAAGGTCAGGGGTGAGAAGGAAAAAGGAGTGAACATTAAACACAATTATATAACAAAGGGAGTAGTAGAGTAGATAGAGAGGAAAGTAAAAGGACAAAATTGTGTTATGGTGTTTTCCCTCTTCTCATTAAATATTGTTGTTAAGTAGAAATACACATTTCAGCATTGCACTTATGAATTTTTATTCCTGCATTCTTCAAGTATGAAATAGAACTGCTTGAATCTGAAAATAAATATTAAAAAAGAGTAAATTTTGCTCTAAAGACAGTATCTGTGATTTAAAAATACTACAAGCCTAGCTAGCAGTAGCAAGGAGAACTTTACCGGAATAATTATCATGGATTATATCAAGATTTAAAATGTGTAAAATTTGTGAATATCAAGATCTAGGGCCAAAAAAAAGATATGTAAAAAATAAATTGTGAAAACTATACACATAGTTGACCTTCAGTCAAGCCCTTCAGAAATTTTGAAGGCATTCACTCATACTTCAAGTGGTAAGAATCTAAAATCTAGGAATGGCATAACATCCTGACTAACTACAGGGAAAAATTCATATGACCCTAGAACATAAGAATTCTCAAAAACAAAACCCCCACCAGCAGGGGGCAGGGGAGGGAAGTCGAGCTCTTCCAGAGTTCTATTTCTTACAGTTGAATTTAATTTCAATTGTTGTGAGGAATAGGAAAGTACTATACCAGCTTTTATATTAATCCAAACGCATGTTCGCATACCTTCTAAAAACTTGCTTGTAAAGAGTACATGGTTCAACAAAGCTCTGGTCACCATATCTTCCATGATGAACAACTTCACCAAGCAGCTTTATCACCTATGAGGGAGATCCCAAGATTGTCCAATAAGAACAAAAATTAATAGGAAAATTCAGCTAAGAAAACAAGGAATTTCATCTAAATGGAAGTCATCAAGGGACATAATCTTTCTCACCCTAATTCTAGTCCCTTTTGGAAAATGCTCCCTTTCCCTTTTCTCTAAAATACACAGATACGGATCATATTCACACCTCACACTTACATCAAATACAACACAGTGACCTCCATCCACACTGCAAAACAAAACAAATATTATGGGGGAACTAATACTAGAACATGAAACATACACCTAGCATCTGCACAAAGGGGAATCCATTGCATGTGTATAAAAGTTTCAGGTTAATGTAAGTGTTTGTGACTTTCATATATGCAATTGCCCATGGCTTATGCTACTCTAGGTTCTTTGGAGGCCCGGCTACCTCGAATTAGTCATAAATCCTGTGTTGTTTTGTTTACTTGGTTTAGTATGGGTGGAGTTAGAAGTTTTTTTATTGAATCTAAGTTGTTTCAGTTGGTGGTGGAGGAAGGAGGGAAATTTTACTCCCTTAAGATTTTTGAACGGGGAAAATATTACATGCAATCGGTTTTCATGGGTAAGAATGCAGCACTTTGGATGATGAGGAGTCTGGAACAAACCGTGATAGGGGTTAATCCGAAGCACTTTTTCACGTTTAGGGATGGTGATACCGCTTACACTTTGCAAAGGGGGTCCAACTCGTTTGGACAGTTCTTATCTGTGTCAGAGCTTAAGGTAGGGGGGATGCGAAGAACTATCATTATTCCTGCCGGTAAGTCACATGGAGGATGGAGAACTTTTGGAATTGAATTAAGAAGAATATTGGAACCTTCCCAATATGCTTTAGGTGGACTGAATTTTGTACCTTACAAGTATAAGCAGGTTCCAAAAAATCGTACTGCCAGGTCCTATGTGGAAGCTGTCAAAGCTCCAGTGCAGGCAAGGTTGAGGCCTGTTCAGCAGCCTTGTATCAAAGAGAAGGTCAAGGATGGTGTTGTGGAGAATATTGTGGAGCCTCTGAGTGATAATTCTCGCACACAGGTAGTAGTGTATGAAACTCAGGCCGGTAGTTTTCCACCGGTAGCCGTGGGTGGTGGTGAGGGTAGGGAAGGTGGTATTAATGGTAAGGAGATTTTTGAGGAGCAAATCCCGGAAGGAAATAAGATCAATATTCCTTTGAAGTTTAATTCGAATTCAAAATGTGTTGAGTTTGGAAAGTTGCATGATAATAGGAAGGCACGTTGGTTAGGGAGAGGGCTGATTGTGGATGTGGATGAGTTTGGTAAGAGGCGGGTTTCCTGGGACAGATTTAAGAGTGGTAAACTAGCTGGCAACTGGGTAGAAAAAGAGAGTAATCAGGTTCAGAATAAAACCGTGGGGCTGGGCCCATGCAATCACAAAGCCCACGTAACTTTGAGTAAAACAATGGGTCATCTGGGAAGTAATGAGTCTACTTTGGGCCTGGGTATGTCAAGCCCATGTAACTTTGAGGCTGGAGAAAGTTCTTTTAGTGGCCTTAATGTTCTGGAGACTTCTCATCGGAACTGCCTAGCTAATCCGAGCCTCAGTAGAAGTGAAACCACTGACTTGAAGAAAGTTGAGAGCTACAATGACTCACCCACTACAGCGGTGATGCTTGCGATGTCGCCGAAGGTGATCTCAGACACGAGCTCCTCCATAGCAGCGACGGAAGTGGGAGGCGAGGGAGTTCAGCATAGTCTGAGCCATTTCGATCCATCTTCCACTGTGCCGATAGGTCCAGAGGAAGTGGCCCATGCATCTCATGACCCGGTATCGACGACCGGTGACCTGAGTGGGTCGATGTTGGTGCCGGTGGTGTCCTCAGCCACGTTATCCTCTATTATTGCTCCGGCAGTGACGGGTACCGATAGTTTTGGTGGTCCGAGACTTCAGACTCAGTCCTACACCATGCCAGTCAAGCCACTAGGGGTGGTCCAAGCATCCAGTGAATCGGTAATAGCCTACAGTGACTCGATGGCGTCGGCACAAGTGGCTTTGACTTCTCAGGTAGCAACAGAAGAAGGGGGAGAGGATATTGTGAGTTTGGAAGGTTCGGCCACTACAAATTATGATTCTGATTCTGAGGGTGTTCATCTACCTGGCCCCACTATTAGGGAGTTGGTTGGAGAATTGGATAAGACTTGGGGTAATTCCAAAGACTGGGTGCTCCAATTGCGTGATGGCAGACAATTAGTGCTCCCATTGTCATTGTATCGATCTCCAGATTGTATGTCAGCCTGCTCAAGTTTGGAGGGTGAGTGTGTACCAGGTAATGCTTCTATTACTAATGCAAGACAGGGGGTTAGTTGGGCAGATGAGGGTGAGGGGCTAGTAGAGTCTTCATCTGTGATTCCTGGGACAGAGACGGAGATGTGGAAATTTGATGAAAGGTTGAGATATGGTGAGAGAGGTGATGAGCCATTGGTTGTGGTACCTTTGGCCACTGAAGGTCCGTTGGAGTTGGTGTCTAGTCATGTGAAGGAGATTGGGTGTAAGGAGAGTGTGGACAATTGTCAACTATCACAATGGGTAACCAACAGGATAAAGGCTTTCAAGAAATCTGTGGGCACTTCACTGGAAGGTTTTGAGGAGCAGATTACAGGATTGTTATTAGCCTGGAGGCCAGAAAGAAAGATAAACAAAAATTTGTGGTGGGTGATCAGACGAAGTTGGTCAAGTCAGGCCAGAAAGGCCAGAAAGGTCAGCGGGAGTTGAAGAATTTGTTGTCATCCTTGAATGTTGAATATGATCCGGATAAAGCAAGGAGTGCAAGTACTGAGAGGGCTGTTGTGCCTTATCAATGAGTGTAAAGATTATTTCTTGGAATGTTAGAGGGTTAAATGAGCAGGATAAAAGGCTCAGGGTTAGAAATTTGATTAGGAAATGGGGGCCAGATGTGGTTTGTCTTCAAGAAACCAAAATGGGGCTGATTAATAGAGTGGTCATTCGTAGTTTGTGGAGTGGCCAACATGTTGACTGGTCTTATTTAGGTTCTTGTGGAGCTTCGGGTGGGGTGTTGGTGATGTGGGACACTCGGGTAGTGAATAAAATGGAGGAGGCAGTGGGGAGATTTTCGGTTTCTTGTAAGTTTGCAAGTGTGTCAGATCAGTTTGTTTGGGCATTTACCGGTGTTTATGGTCCTAATTTACACCGAGACAGGAGGTTTTTATGGGAGGAACTTTGTGGATTGAATAGTTGGTGGAGTGTTCCATGGTGTGTGGGTGGTGATTTTAATGTGGTTAGGTTCCCTTCCGAACGATTGGGGTCTACTTCTTTCAATGCTGCTATGCGAGAGTTTTCCAATTTTATTTCGGAACAGGGTCTCATTGATCTGCCATTGCAAGGGGGTACTTTTACTTGGTCTAATTCTAGAGAAGTTGTTTCGGAGGCTAGGCTTGACAGATTCTTGTTTTCTGCAGATTGGGAGGATAAATTTCCAACAGTCTCTCAAAGACGGTTGTCTAGGTTGTGCTCGGATCATTTTCCAATTGTCCTTGAGGGTGGTTCTTTTCAGAGAAGGAGTATGCCATTTAAATTTGAGAATATGTGGCTCAAGGATGAGGGTTTTGTGGATAGGGTTCGGTCTTGGTGGGATTCCTATCAGGTCCATGGTGCACCGAGTTTTATTATGGCTAATAAATTAAAACTCTTAAAAAATGATCTGAAAAGATGGAATGTGGAGGTGTTTGGTCATGTTGAAGTTCAGACTAAAAAATTGTGGAAGGACCTGAGTGTTTTAGAGAATATGGAGGAGAGCCGAGGATTATCAGCGGAGGAAAGGGTAGAAATGGGAAGAATTCGTGATGAGTTAGAAAAAGTTACTCTGTTGGAAGAAATATGTTGGAGGCAAAAATCTAGAGTTCTCTGTGTTAGGGAGGGAGACAGGAATACTAAGTTTTTCCACCGTATAGCTAACTCTCATAAGAGGGTTAATTCTATTGATAGGCTTATGGTGGGTGGGGTGTTGTCTTCGGATCCGGTTGCTATAGCTCAATGTATTTCTCAGTTCTATAGGCAACTTTATTTTGAGGATGTGGCTCATAGACCTGTCTTAGATGATGTGGCTTTTTCTAGTATCTCGATGGAAGATGCAAGTTGGTTAGATAGGCCTTTTGAGGAGGAAGAGGTGTTTGGGGTGATCAATGATTTAAATGGTGATAAGGCACCTGGCCCGGATGGCTTTTCCATGGCATTCTTCCAGTCTTGTTGGGGTGTTTTGAAAACAGAAATTATGGCTGTATTCCATAATTTTCATACTCAGTCAGTATTTGAGAAGAGCCTTAATGCTTCGTTCCTTGCCCTTATCCCTAAGAAAGTGGATGCTGTGGAGGTAAAGGACTTTCGGCCTATTAGTTTAGTTGGTGGGATTTATAAGATTATTTCTAAGGTATTGGCTAATCGGCTTCGTAGGGTGGCGCATAGACTTATTTCGGATTCTCAAAATGCTTTTGTGAAGGGCAGACAGATTTTGGATTCCGTCTTGATTGCGTCTGAATGTATTGATAGTAGATTGAAGTCAGGAGTTCCAGGTGTGTTGTGTAAATTGGATCTGGAGAAGGCGTATGATCATGTGAGTTGGGATTTTTTAATGTATATGCTTCAGCGTTGTGGTTTCTCAGAGAAATGGAGAAAATGGATTAGGTATTGCATCTCAACTGTAAAGTTTTCCATCCTGATCAATGGTAGCCCTTCTGATTTCTTTGGAAGTTCTAGGGGGCTTCGGCAAGGAGACCCTTTATCTCCATTGTTGTTTGATATTGTGATGGAGGCCTTAAGTCGTATGTTGGATGTGGCTGCCTCCGCTGGGCAATTCTCAGGCTTTTCTGTGGGTAGTACGGCTGATTCATCAGTAATGGTGTCTCATCTTTTATTTGCAGATGATACTCTGATTTTTTGTGATGCTGAACCTTCTCAGATTGTTAATTTGAAGACGATTCTTGCTAGATTTGAGGAGGTGTCAGGGTTGCGTATTAATTTGGGGAAATCGGAGTTGGTTCCTGTTGATGGGGTGCCCAATTTGGAGGATTTGGTGGGTCTGCTGGGGTGTGGGCAGTCTTCTCTGCCCTTGAAATATTTGGGCCTTCCATTAGGTGCAAAATTTAAGGATTTATTTGTTTGGAATCCTATTTTAGAAAGAATGGAGAGGAGATTAGCAGGTTGGAAGAGAATGTATTTATCTAAAGGGGGTAAGGTGACTCTCATTAAAAGCTCGCTCTCGTCTTTACCCACATACTTTCTCTCCCTTTTTCCTTTACCGGGTAAGGTGGCAAAGCGTATGGAGAAATTACAGAGAGATTTTTTGTGGAATGGGATTGGTGGTGAACCCAAAATACATTTAGTTAATTGGGCCAAGGTTTGTAGACCTTTGAAAGTTGGGGGGTTGGGTATAAGAAGGTTGGAAAACTTTAATTCTGCCTTGCTAGGAAAATGGTTGTAGAGGTATGGCACGGAGACTGATGCTTTATGGAGGAGGGTTATAGAGGCAAAATATGGAAACATTTGGGGTGGTTGGTGTACGAAAAAGGTGACAAGTCCTTATGGGGTCAGTCTGTGGAGATACATTAGAAGTGGCTGGTTGAACTTCTCTAAACTTCTAGTGTATGATGTGGGAGATGGTACTAGAGTGAAATTTTGGAAGCATATGTGGTGTGGGGATTGTACTTTACAAGAGGCCTTTCCGGAGCTTTATGGTCTTAGTAGGTCAAAGGATTCTTCGGTGGCAGAAGTTATGGGTTGGTTTGCTGGGAGGTTTCACTGGAATGTGCAATTTCGTCGTCCTCCACAAGATTGGGAAGAAGAAGCCTTTGATCGGTTTATGGGGTTGGTCTATTCTTCGTCAGTGCGGGGGTTTGGCCCAGATAAGGTTTGTTGGAAGCCTGCAAAGAATAGAGGTTTTGAGGTTAGAGGTTATTATAGCTACTTCTACCCTCCTACTTTTGTTTCCTTTCCTTGGAGAATGATATGGCAATCGAAGGTTCCTCCAAGGGTGGCTTTCTTTTCTTGGTCTGCCTCCTTAGGTAAGATCTTAACAACAGATAACCTTCGTAAAAGACGAGTGATAGTGATTGATTGGTGCTATATGTGTAAGAGGTGTGGGGAGTCGGTGGATCATCTGCTACTTCATTGCTCCATAGCTTGGGAGTTGTGGTCTTTGGTTTTCTGCTTGTTTGATCTTCAATGGGTTATGCCTCATACTGTTCTTGAGTTGTTTGAGGCTTGGCAAGGAAAGTTTGAGCGACATCGTCACATGGATGTTTGGAAATTAGTACCTCACTGCTTGATTTGGTGCATTTGGCGTGAAAGAAATGCTAGAAGCTTTGAGGGTTGTGAACGTTCTTTGCTAGAGCTTAAGTCTTTGTTCTTACACACTCTCTTTGAATGGAGTGTGGTCTTTTCCCATTTTTCTTGTTCTTCCTTTTCTACTTTTCTTGACCGTTGTTCTTTTGTTTCTTGATTTGTGCCCCCATAGTACATCCCCAATGTACTCGGTTTGGCAATTTTTCTATTATTAATAATATTCTTACGTTATTTATCAAAAAAAATTGCCCATGGCTTGGAATATTGTACCATCCTTATCAACCTTAAGAAGAATTGAAAGACTACTTCAAGGATGAGCAAAATGATGCTAATATAGAGATAACAGCACTTATGGAAGAGGTTCTTTGTTGTGGAAGTCTCAAAAGCCATCAATGGAGCAAGCATAAATTTGCCCTGCACTTGAAATTGACAACTGAAAAAAAAAAATACAACTTTTAAGACTTTTGCAGATTGTGTTCCACACTCAATTCTTTTAAATGTAAGATTAAATGGGATTAGTCACCTACTTGTACACAACAATGAGCTCCAGACAGCACAAAAAGAGAAAACAACAAAATTAAGAATTCACCTGTTAAAAACTATAAAAAAAATTTAAGAATTCACCTGTTAAAAAATGTTATTGTTACAAAATTAATTTTGCATGAAAAGTTTTGAGAAGACAAAACTGTTTGTTACAAAAATTATCACAAATATGAAACTAAATTAAGAAAGTGAGAGGCGTATTATTCAATCTATTGAAAGTTGATGCTTGATTTTTGTAGAACCATCTTTGAAAATCCTTTTGGTTTCAATGCCACACCCCTGTTTATATACAAAAACAAATAATTTAGAAATTCAATAAAATGGTGCTCTTGAAAGAGAACAACTTAAAGAGAGCACTGATCAAGATGTGGTTCAATAAATATATGAGGTAGAGGAATAAATATATGAGGTAGAGATCGAAGGATTAAAGAACCTGTGCAGCTAATGCGGTGAGATCCTTCTGGACCTGGTTAGAATATTTGGAAAGAGAAATTGGCAAAGTATTCATCACACATTTTAGAAATACAAAATTTCCACATGATTTTTGCTAAATAATTAAATTTCCACATGATTTTTGCTGTTCCTGATCTTTCTTGCCAATTGAATGAAGCATAAAGTTAAGTTATCCCTAGAATTTTGCGACTTTAAACTCCAAAGCATGTTGGTGCTTTTGATGCACACTACGCTATAGAAAATAAAATTGAGAAAAAAAAAAAAAATTATTCTGTGAAATCTTCTCAAGGACTACATACAAGGTGAAAATTAGTGACCGTTTTTTAGTAAAATATTAAGGATAGCTAACATGGATAATAGCTCCAAGATATATCCCTGAGCATTTTATTCAGGATTCACCCCCTTGAACAATTGTAACTCAAGGTCAAGAAGTGCCAAATATCACTTGGTCTATACATTGCATGATACAGAAACGAAATGCAAACAGCTGTCAACTAAGTATGAGATACAATTCTATAGAAAAGATGAAAATGAAAGGACATGGAGATATCAGATGCCAAATAAAAGTACAATAGAAGAGAGTGCAATCCAGTCATGAATTGGAATATATATCACTGCCATGGTAAAGGATTTCAGCAGGCATATGATGAATAGTATCAATACTTGAGCCCTATAGTTTAGTGTCGCAATTCATTCCACAAATGAAATGACGTATTTTAGAATTTTATTACAAATACTTTTTTAGAAATACCCTTAAAGAGATAAATAAAGATAGGGAAAAAAAGGAACAAAATTACATTTGATAATTTGTGAAGGGTGCAGCTTAATTAGTATACTACAGATCATATGTATATTTCTTCAGCAAAAAGACGTTAATCTCATGGCACTAGTGCCCTTCCTTTGAATTGATTAATTATTTAGTGGTCCTTAATTTTAGCATTCAGATCACAAAAAAGGTTGACATACAAAACTAGTCTAAAATGCGTAATTGCACACAGTATGGATCTCTAAAAATTCAAACAGCAACAACTTTATAAAAAAAAAAGTACAAAAAAATTAGAAACAACTTCCTCTCTCTTTTGTAAGAAAACGCATGTCTTTAGTATTATAAAAGAGTATACTTCAGGGCAAGTTCTAAAGAGTAGGACTGTATCAAGCTACCCTCCCTTGGTGAGATTAGTGCTAGATAATATCCCTTAAATATTTAAAAACCCCCCAAAAACATATAGAACCGGCCAATTAAACCATTAATTTATTAAATGTGTCGCACAATGTATTTGATTCACCATTCTAAATGATCTACAAGAAAATTTTCATATTGGTTCCTATATAATGATTTGGCTATTGGCACAAAAATGATAGGTTAAGAATAGTTCAAAGGCTAGAATTACTCCTTACCTCTGCATTGCTTTGCTGTGAATTACTCCATCTTTGGGATTAATCAAACAGCTTCTCCTACCAGTCATGTCTCAACCATCCTTACTCGTTCTACCTCTCTATGGCTTAAAATTCCATGTACACTATCCCCAGTACTCGCGTGGGGGCCCTGCATGTTGGTCTCCTCTTCTTTGCATTGATTAATGAAAAGAACATGCGCAATGTTGCCCAATATTGAAACAGAGTCTGCACAACAAAAATTAAAAGAAAGGGGCTTTAGGAGGTAGAAAAGTAGAAAAAACGCCAACCTCAAAGAAAATGAAAAGTTCCTAAGTTTGGATGCTGCTTTGAGCATTAATAACCCACCATAGAACAATACATAAGGAAGTAAAAAAAAACGAGGGTATTCTGAAATCTGTTAGATAATTTACCATTAGATTTGTGCATGTCTAGACACACTAGACTAAATAAACCAACTAGACTCTATCTCATTTATACTTTTGAATTAAATGAATTCTCCAGAAACATTTGGAAAATGAACAAATCATTCAGCCTTATTGTCTCAACCCATAAACTACATAATTCATTAGTTGTTTACCAATTACCCAATGACATTGTGCAAATCAATTTCTAGAATACAGAAGATCATGTTTTAAGCATATATATATAAAGAAAATAATTGGCCAAACGGAATCCATTTAATAAGATAACTCCTTCATTGTTAGCTGGCATGGTAAACACTCCCCTCAAGTAGTAAAAGTTTCTCTATTTCTGCAATTGTCAGCGAAGCAACCAAGTACATCACCATTGAGTCAATTGTAGGTACAAAGATATAAACTCTATCTGTTCTGCGCAACAGCAGGCCTTTGAACATACAGAAAGGAAACAAAACAAAAAGAGATTTCCCTAAATTTTAAAAGGAAGAGAGAAGATAATTACCATTGAGTCCACTACTTGTTACACGATTTCAAGGCCAGAGAGTTTTGAACAGGGCAGGTTCTTGAATTTTGTCTCAACAGTCAAAATTCAAGAAGAAAGGACCACGGCTTTAGCAGAGAGAGGAAGTGCCAAATTACCAACCAATGGAAAAACCAAACATTCTCAAATTTGGGTTTTGTTTTGAGTAGAACAACCTATTTTATAAAAATGGACACTGTAAGAAAAATAAGAGCATCCTCTAATCTTAATTGGTATTCAAGCAAAAAGAAAAACCTTAATTGGTAATTTTCAATTGAGTAACAGATAAAAATTCAATCACCTTTGAATTTGTGCAACTCACTCAGCCATTCTCTCATTCTTCTCGACTTCAAAGTCAGTCTTCACATCAGCGATTCAACATGTGAGGGAGCAAATAAAGTATTAGTAAGCAAATATATGCTGGAAACTTTTATACCCCAAAAAAAAATTAACCACCAAAATACCGGTTTAGTAAGCTAATTCCAGCCATGTTAGCTGCCTGGTCAAGTGCTGCCAAGTTCTAACAAATTTGCTATGATTCTGCAATTATGAACAAGCAACCATATACAAGTTTAGATGAAAAGATATAAATCATTATAATGAAAGAATAAATGATAGAACAGTTATCCTTTTTTATTCTCATATTAAATTGAAGAAATCGTGCATCTTATTGAAGATCTGATGGGAAAAAAGGGAAACAAATGATTACCACTGAGTTCTTGACCTGTCGCACAATTGCAGCTTTTGAATAGGGTCCGAATTTTGCACCCAAGCTTGTTCTTTGCCTCGGTTCTGCATCAGAAATCAAATGACTAAGAAGTTCTCCAAGAGATGATAAACCTCAAATTGCATCAAGAAGAAGCGCATCTGTATATGATTTTCCATGAAAAATTTGAATTAATAATATAGACACATACCTGAATAAATTGTTTTCAGCAAATTCCGATAATCCACTTGCAATTCTGGGACATGCTGCACAATTGCAAGGCCTGAAAGTTTTGAAAAAGGTCTGAATTTTAAGTTCTACATGAAAACTGAAAAGTCCAACACCTGATAAGTTCTCCAAGATATATCAAAACAAGAATATTGGTGTTAGTTTCTTCATTAAAAGTCAAATACCTGAAGTGGTTAAAGATGCCATCAGATTCCAACTTCTATCCAATATTCTCTCGTTCTCATGTTTGCTTGGACCCCACTGATTAAAAAACAACAGATGCTTTGTAGCCTCAAGTTTACAGGGACTTCACAACCAAATGCAGCAAGGACTATGGCTTTAGGAGGCAGAGAAAGTTACAAAATAACAAGCACTTGAAAAACCAAAAGTTCTTAAACTTGAGTGTAGCTCTGTAATTAACAACCTATTATTAAAGTAATAAAAAAAATTAATTAGTCATTTTTATTGGCAGTAATATATATAATAAAAAATCAATCCAATCTAACAATGAATTGTACACGACTAAACAGATTAGACCCTTCTCTAGTACTTGGATACACAGTATTATTTACATACATGATGGAATTGTTATGAATCGTTTGTTTTAGCACAAGAACCAAAAAATAAAGTACATGAAATGTGCAACAATGCATTGAAAAATTAGAACTTCACCATTTCTGGCAGGTTGCGAGACAACAATGAGAAGGAAGATTTTTTTTTTTTTTTTTTTTAAAGTGTAGGATTTTTCGTTTTGAAATGCTTGGAGATGAACGAAAGGCTGTAAGGGGCTGTTGGTGGTAGAGGAAGAGCCAAAAATCACTAGGAAACCAAAAAAGTAATGATTGTGTGATGCTCTGGCCATTAGAAATCTAACATATAAAAACAGATTAAGAAGAAAGAAAATTGAAAGCACCAAAGGTTTTGTTCAAATGCACAACTTAGATAAATATTATCTCTAGATTTGTGAATGTCTACATTGGTTGATCTCAATCTTTGTTCTGCTTTTGACTAAATCAATGTCTCCAAAATTAAAAATAAAAATAAAAAAATTCTGGGAAAAGAGAGAATTCATTCAGCAATTATCCCATCAAAAATAGTAATTAAACCATTAGTGAACAATCTAATGAAATATCTGAAAAACAAGCTAATTCCTCCTCTGGAAGTGAACAATCCAACTCCGATTCTAAATAAGATTCTGCAACAATTAAGAAGCAACCATGCACTTAGGTACAAAGATATGAATCAGCAGAATTATAAGAAAGATAGAAAAAAGGGATGGATTACATTATCCTAATTTTACTTGTTCAAATAACAGTTTATAGACAAGAAAAAGAAAAAAGATTGGAAAGAATGAAGTTGAATAGTTTTAGAAGTTGTTCAAAATATAATAACCCTAAAAAAAAACAGTAGTTGATTTTGAATTTGGGATTATAAAAGATAGATGGATGGATGCATACCTGAATAAAACGGTAGGTCCCACGTGATTAGACCAAACGCAACAGAACTTCTCTCTCTCATTCCTCTAGGACTTCTTTTCTCTTTCTTTCTTCTATCATTCATGCCTAGAAGCTTCTCTCTCACGCAGAGTCCTCTTCAAACTCCTCTCTCTCCCTCTTTCACAACAGATTCATTTGGATTCTACCTCATAAGTTTTCATAAATAAAAGAGAAGTTGAAACGACTGAAAAAGAGGGGAGTTCCCCTCTTTTTAAGCCGTTTAAACTTCCTTTTATTTGTGAGAGGCAATAGCGTTTTCCAGTTCGGTTGCTAAACTCATCTGTGACAGAGAGGCAATAGCGTTTTCCAGTTCGTTTTCCATTAGGAGTGTTCCCTTTAGCTGCTTCTTCTAACAAAAAATCAATGAACTGCTTTTCTACCGGTCCAGGCCATAACTTCAAATCCTCAGCATTGGATGGCTCTGCCATCTAATAGGACATACACACTTACGCCCTAAATATTTGTTTTATGATTTCTCAACTTGAACCTAACCCGATGGTCTAACCCATTATCTGCACAATGGTAAAATCTTCGTTTGAACAGAAAATTGTACCAAACAAGTTGTAGAGTTATGTATAAAAGAAAGTGATGCATCTAGAGCAACACAGAGTGAAGATTAACTCAAAGCAGTTATTACAGGTATATTTTGAAGACATTCTTTTGTAGACAAGTTACATATAGCATTGGAAAAAAAACCAAATCTAGAACACAACTAAAAATAAATTGCAGGGAAGCAAGTAACCAGTTTAGTCCTTTAATAGCTTCAGGAAGCCCATTTCAGAAATTATATATATACATATATATATATATATATATATGAACAGTTAGAAGGGCATGTAGGAAAAAAGTGTCCAACGTCAAGAGCAACAAGCAACAATGAACAGCAACCAAGAACAAATTTCAGTAACGGTAAACATACCATTTTTGAATTTAACAGAAACACTAAACACTTACCTTAGGTGCAGGAACTGCGTTGGAGGAGGATGATGAAGATGGTGCAATGACTGAGGAGGACGAAGCAGTGTCTGCGAGCTCCACTTGTAATGCCAGACGTGGGGTGAAGGGCAATTAAAGTTGATTTGAGATAAAGGCTGTGGGTTTGACAAAATCCAACAAATCTCAGTGATCAACGGTGTAGCTGGGCTGTGCGAGTAAATATGGTGGTTGGGAGGTGATCAGACCGTACGATTTGGGGTCTGAATAAGGGCTTTGATTTTAGGGGAGAAGGACAACGTTTATGAAGTAGCCCAGCAGACAGTTGGGACTAGTTACGGAGGGTGTGGGAGAGGTGAGCATGGTGTGTGAGATTAATGGTGATGCGAAGATCTGTTTGCTTTTGTCAAAAAGACGAAACTACCACCAAAAGGTAAAACAATTCCTGAAACTGGGTTGACTTGGTTTGCCTTAATTTCTTTGCAAATTGCATAGATATGTTGTATCTGATTCCATATATATCTACTCATGAAAGAATTTATGAATCTAAAGAATTTATGAAAATTTATGAGAAAGCTGGGAAGCATTTGTTAAGAGATCTGAAGTATGATTTGAATCAGAAAGACTTCTTTTATGAGAATAGGCCGTTGGTGTATAGAGGAGTAAATATGAATCTAAAGAATTTAAGAAAATTTATACGGTAGAGTCCAAATGAATCTGTTGTGAAAGAGGGAGAGAGAGGAGTTTGAAGAGGACTCTGCGTGAGAGAGAAGCTTCTTGAACGATAGAAGAAAGAAAGAGAAGAGAAGTCCTAGAGGCACGAGAGAGAGAGAGAGAGAGAGAGAGAGAGGTTCTGTTGCGTTTGGTCTAATCACGTGGGACCTACCGTTTTGAACGTGGTTCTTGTTGGACAATCTTCCCTGTTTCGTTCGCAGCCGTAAGAGGGGACAAGAAGCGTTTGGATTAAATGTTTTTGTACGAAAAGAAGCGTTTTCGGCACGCAAGTCACGGAGTCAGGGTTAGCTAGTTGTCCTGACTCTTGAGGCCTAAAACACTGTTTAATTCTGCTGATTACTGACACCTAATAAAGGCTGAAAAGATGTGTTATCAACTTTCAACTCAAAAATGAGTTGTCATGCACAAACGTGCTTCTTCTCATCTGCACTTTGTACTTTTGCTCAGAGCCTCAAACAAGGTATGAAAAATAAAAACGTCCCGGTAACAAATATATTTTTGAAAAAACTTTATTGAAATTTTTTTTTTATTTTTGATAAATTTTTAAAAAAATTAGTTTATTATTGTGAGCACACATCAGTAAAATCTGAATAAAAAGAGAGTGTTTAGTAGAATAGTTTAAAAAAAGTTGTTTGTAATTTTTTAAAATATATATAAATAAAAAATGTGTAAAAATATGTTTAATGTTATTTAAAATGTAAAAATATGAGTTTGACATTAATGACCAAATAGACCCAAAATATCTCGAAAAATTATCACTTTCTTTGTTGAGTTTAAAATGTTTTTCAAACATAAACGTTTTTAATTGAAAATATTTTTAAACATTTGGTATGTGTGACTTAAAAACAAAAGTGAGGCTTGTGTACTAAACATAAGCCGTGTTCTAAAAATATTGAGACAAAAGTTCAAACCTAATCACCCATAAATAAAAAAGATATTAGTGGTTTTTTGGTGTGTTAATATATAGGGTCCGATTAAATATATATACCGTATTTTATGTTCTATTTTATGTTTTAATAATCAAGTCTTGTCATATATTTGTTTATGTTGCCTTATAAAATAATAGTAGAGGTATAAAGATATTGATTTAAGAACTATTTTTTAAAATGATTTATTAGAAAAAAAAATATCAAATGCCCTAAAAGTATCTATTAATCGGACTATTTAATTTATTTCATCTTATTTGACTTGGGCCAAATCAACAAATTTAAGGAGCAAAAACTTTAAATGCTGTATTTTTTTATTTAAATATTAATTAATTAAATAATATTTATTTAATTTTTAATATTTTCTATCTATTTTATTTTTTATTTTTGCCTTTTGAAATGAAAATTCTTTAATTAAGTTTTTTATTCAAGTTCTACTAATATTTCATTTTTTATTGATTAAAAAACAGAAATTAAAAAAATAATTTATAATACAAAATTATAATTTGACTAAAATAAAATTTTAAGTATAAATCAATCTCAACTTTACTAGATGATGTGGTGAGTTTATATTCTAAACTTGCACAATTGAAATTTATTTATCACATAACTCAATAAATTAGTACTAACACAAAATAAATTATTCTAAATTCATATTTTTTATTATGATAATTTTTATATGAATTTTTAGATTAGCTTAAAATTATTATTATTCAATAAAGGACAATTAATGAAAATATATCAGACAAATATAAATTAAATAAACTGGTTCAAATATAAAAAATTGAAAATCGGTACAAATTGAAAAGTCATACAACTAATTAAAATATTTAAAAGAATTATAACATTTTTTTATAATAGAAAATATAACATAATGACAAAAGTGGGGGTTGATGTGATATCACATCAACCCACGTGATAGTTGCAGACTATCACAACAAAGGATCCATATTCTGTGTAATACCCCAAATCTTAGCCTTCCATTCAATCTAATGGCTTCAAAACAGCTCCACATTATCAATTCGCGTGACTTAAAAAACAAAATTTAAAAATTCGAAAGTGTTTTTTTTTTTTGAAAGCAAAATTCAAGAGTGTTTAGTTAGTGTTTTTAAATAACTATTTTCAGTTTTTAAACAATATTTCACGCATTTTTACACACTTTTTCATTCACACATATTTTCACAAATATTTTCAAATAACAATTTTCAATTTTTAAACACATGTAACAAACGGTCCTCACTCTCATTCATTCTTTTTCTCTTCTTTTTTTCTTTTCTGTTTATATCTCTCTCTGCAACTCTTCACACCTTAGTCCACTCCTCTGTTCTCTACTTCTCTCTAATTTCAAAATTTTAAAAAAAATCTTGTTGTTGTTGCTGCCGCTACCACTCTCGCGCCAAACCACCATCATCGCATGGACCAAGTCTCAAACAGTCACCATTGCGCCACCCACCGTTGCGGTCTTTCTCTCCCCCAACGATCTATCAACTTCTGCTACGCCTTCGCCTGCTCCACTGCCTAGCATCTCCAAACTGTACGGCCGGCACAATCACTTCCCAGTAAGTTCTTTCTCTCTGACTTTTCATAAATATTGGAAACACGAAAAAAAAAAATTGATATTGCAATTTTTCTTTTATTTATTTTAGTTGGTTCTGAGTTTAGGGATTGAAATCAGATGGTGGGTCTTTTGGCTGTGAGATTTATGGGTTCTTTTAATATGGGTCTTGTTTTTTTATAAATTTGTGATTTTTTTTTTTAATTTCTTCATTTTCATGGTGTTGATTTGTACTAAGAGCCAAGAAACTGTTGATGGGTATATTGTTTTACCCTATTATGGGTTAGGTTATTTATTTATTTATTTTTGTTTAAGTTTCACTTGTTGGTTTTTCTATTTGATGGTGTGGGTTAGGATGGAAAAATGAAGAATTTTAGTCCGTAGTTGATCTCTCTAATTGCAGTAAATTATAGATAAATTATTGAATTATGGTAGATGCAGTTTTTCTTCTATTGGGTTGCCTTTGTCATGGTATTTGCAATATGTTTTTAGTCAAGCTTTAAATAAAGGTTTGGGTTGTCAGTTGTGTGGGGCATTAGAACAGTACTTATATATAGTAATTATGTTTCAAGTTCCAGTCAAATTGTTGGACTATTTCACTTGAAACCAATGAATCATATAAGATTTTTGCAAGTAAATTGAGAATTGGTCTCCTAAGATGTTACTATATTGATTGAAATTTGTTTTTCAACGTTGCAGGATGATAGAGCATAGAGATCCAGTCAAGCTATATTGCCAGAAAAGGTTTTGAAACATTCATTATGGATTGATATCTTGACGTTAGCAAGACTAATTTTCAGTTTTATTAAAGTTTTAGACTTGATATGAGTGAACTTCTTTTTACTTTGAAACATGTATTGTGACAAAAAAGACTTGCTTGAGTATTATGTTGTCTTATCCAATTTTGACACTCGAGTGTCCTCGTTTATGTATACAAAAACCATTACAATGATGTATAGTACAAACCAAAGAGAATGTAATAAAATGTAATTCTTCTTTTCTTGATATTTCAATATCTATAATGATTTTTATGAGTTATCTTTTGAAATGTTACCAAGCCATTAGCCAATTATGGTAGTTTTGATTTCATAAAAAGGATGATAAGAGACTTTTCTTGAAAACTTTTTTTCATCAAAATCAATAGATGGCAGATAATTGAGTAACAAATTTAGTGACAAATGCAATATTAAAACAAACACAAGAAAAAAAAAATTTTGTTCCAAAAGACTACAAATTCCATTGAAATGTATACTTTGATTACAAGGCCAGATAACCAAGATAACAAGAGTTCTATTGAAATATAGACTTTGATTACAAGACCAATTTTTCCCTTAGTAGAATATATAATTTTCACACTAACGGTCCATTTGGATACAGTTGAAAACTGAAAAACACTGTAGCAAATAAATTTTAAATGTGTATATAGTGTCATGGGATCCATTTTTAATGAAAAAATTGCTAAAAAGTGAAATTTGTAGGTCTATGAACAATAAAATTTGTGTGAAAAAGTCAAATGTTGTGGCTACTGTTCATGAACTGTAGCTGCAACAGTAATGAACAGTAAGAAAAATGGACTGAAAGTCTGAAACGAGTGAGAAAAAAAAAAAAAAAAGCTGAAAACACAAACGCCCAGACCAAACGGTTAGAGCATTAGCATTGGGGAATGCTAATGCCAAATCTAAGGAAAATTTAGAATTTTAAGTCCTAAAACCATCTGCATTGGGGAATGCTAAACAGCAGTATTGCAAATTTTTTTGCAATACTGCTACAATGCAATTCTAAACATAAAATTGCACTGTAGCAAGTATTGTAAAAAAATAATAATATTTTATTTGGAAGAAAGCTAAAAATGAGAGAGAGGAGAGAGATGGGAGAGAAGATATAATTTTGAGATATATTATTTTAATGAGTAAAAGAGGAAAATAGAAGTTTAGGATGTGGAGGTATTGTAAAACGGTATGGTATAAATTATAAAGTGGCTTTTTAGAATTGTAAAATAGAGTAGCATTGGAATTTTCCAATGTTAATGCTCTAAGAAAAGAGGAAAAAAAATGTGTTTGCTTCAAGATCATATTCTTCATCGATCTCAAGTGGCTTGACCATGGTTGCCCGTCAGCGCCAGCCTTTACGTAACAATGCTGAGATTATTGAGACACCAATTCAGAAAAAACAGGTTTAGCATTCAATTGCATCCAAGAAATCACCTGCATAGTAGATATCAAAAATTAGCAACCTTTAGTATTGTGACTCAGTGTAATAATATTGAAAAGTTGAAACAGTGCTAAGAAAAACAAGGTTTAAGTACTATCAATTTCAAGTATTACTACAAATTGAGAGCAAATTACCACAAAAATGCTGTAAACCGAAGCATATTATGAATATTTAATGACACACTGAAAGGCATCAGTCTTTAGTACCTATTGTTTACAACCATTGTCAAATTGCATCTGTCTTTAGAATCTTTTGTTTACTACCAATGTCAAATTGCCTAGTATCACTTCAACAAGAATCACGCCCATGGTCTTTAGCTCTTTTTGTAGCTTTCCAACAAGCTACATCAAAACCAACCCAGATTACTACTAGCAAGATCACAACCAACAAGTACAAAAGGTAAGCATTCCACTAATGCTACATGTGCACAGCAAAATCTACCTTTTCAACTTTGAGAGGTCCCCAATGGAGACTCTCCATCATCAAATCTAATGCCATCCAACTGCAAATGAACACATTAAAGTGCTGTATAAATTTAGAACTTCACATTGATGCAAGTTTTGTAATAATGAATTATTCTAATCACCAGTAGATTTTGATATGCCTAATCTTCTTTGCAATACCCTACTAAAAAAAAAATCAAGTCACTAAATTGTCCATATATATCACCTATATGCCCAACTTAAGTTAAATAAAGGTACTCATAGTCCATTTCAAGTTCAACAATGAAGAAGCATTAAAATTCTGTTCAAGTTGATAAATAAATAACCCAACCCATAATACCGAGCAAAACAATATACCCATAAAAAATTTCTTGGCTCTTAGTACAAATCACCACCATGGGAATGAAAAAAAAAAATCACAACTTTACAAAAAAACAAGACCCAGATTAAAAGAACCCACAAATCTCACAGCCAAAAAACCCACTATCTGATTTCAATCCCTAAGCTCATAACTAACTAAAAAAAATCGAAAAGATTGCAATGTCAAATTATAATTATTTTCTTTCGTGTTCCCAATACATATGAAAAATCAGAGAGAAAACTTATTGAGAAGTGACTGTGTCGGCGGTGCAATTTGAAGATGCTAAGCAATGGAGCAAGCGAAGGCGTAGCAAGGGTTGATAGATTGTTGGGGGAGAGAAAGGCCGCAACGGTGGCTTGTGGGTGGCGCAATGGTGACTGGTTCAAGACTTGGTCCGTGCGATGATGGTGATTTAGCACAATAGTGGTAGCGGCAACAGTGACTAAGGGATTTTTTGAAAATTCTGAAATTTAGAGAGAAGTATAGAATAGAGGAGTGAAGAGTTGCAGAGAGATATATGAACAAAAAAAAAAAAAAAAAGAATGAATGAATGAAAGTAAATTTTTAAATTTTGTTTTCTAAGTCACGCGGATTGATGACGTGGAGTTGTTTTAGAGCCGTTAGATTGAATTGAAGGCTAGGATTTGAGGTATTGCGCCCGTACAATACCCTAGGTATTGCACGGGATACGAATCCCACAACAAAATAGGTTGTAAACTGTAAAGTGTAAACGCTGCAGCCTATGTTGGAATAAAAAAAGCTTTGGACCCTATGGTTAATAACACAACAAAATAGGTACAGATGGTGTAAACTGTAAAGTGTGTGTGGACGGTGGAGAAGCTTATTCAAAATTTCAAAAGGAGGTGATATGAATAGCAATATGATAGCATTTAACCATCAAGAAAAAAGAAAAATAAAAATAACAACTTAGCAAACCCAAAACGTATGAAGTGTGAAATACAATTTAATCATATTTATTTTTTGTAGAGGTATGCATCAACTTAGAGTAGAGTTCTAAAAAAAAAACACATAAATTCATCCATTTAAAGTAATGATATAAAATATAAAAAAATCCACACAAGAAAGGAAAAAAAATGACTGAGTAAGGGAGTAATAACCAAAAAAAGGATAGGGATAAAGTAAAGATACCAAAAAAAAACCAAAAAAAAAATATAAGACCTTTTTATGCGATAAAATATGTATAGAGTGAGAGAGAATAACAAATTTATAATGAGAGGATAGGAATAAAAATAGTCTAAATAAAAGAAAAATGAAGGGGTAAAGGAATAATGATTTAATGTTGATAGTAGTGGGGAGGTGAAAATGTAAAAAATAAGGAAAAAAGTTGGAGAAAATGTAACAGTAAACTACAAAATTAATAAAAGCGAAAATACTATTTTGGTCCCTACATTTTAGAGTTACAGTCAATTTAGTCCCTACATTTTGGTAGCAGTCAATTTGGTCCCTGTTATTTTCAACTTACAGTCAATTTAGTCCCTACCGTTAACTCACTAACGAAAAATGTCTATGTGGCAAACAGTTTGCATTGTTGGCATGTCTAATATTTAAATATTAAATAAAATGTTGACTTGGTAGAATTTTAGTGGCTACATCAATGCTTAGATGGCAAGAAAAATCCACATCAGCTTTTAAAAAAATAATTTTCTTTTCTTTACTAATTTTGTTCCTACCTTTATTTTTTCTTTTAATTTTATTACAATTTCTTTAACCATTCATGGTTTAGAAACTACTTATTCATTGTTTTGGAAACGGGTCACCACGAGAGGCTATGTCCAGTTGCAACACCTGGGTAAAATCTTTTTCTTCTGGAAATGAATTATAAAAGAACATTTTCTCTGATGACGTATGACACACCTCTTACCAATTCTAAACAGGAATGGGAGGATGCCTCCATTTACCAATTAGATTGCTGCACTAGAATTGAACCACCTTTCCCAAAGTTGACACAACATTTTGAAACCCAATAAACCGCCAAAGCTCCTTTTTCATTTTTTAATCTCTCTTTCTCTATAAGTCCTCTTTTTCTCTCTTGACCAGCCACCATGGCTAGATCTGCACTACCATCACCGCTAACGTCAGTGGTCTATCTCTTCCCCTTTCCTCAAATAAATCCTCAATTCTTACAATCAAACTTAAATCTAACCCTTTATCATTTATTCCGATTCTCTCCAAACACAAGGCTCCTGCTCTCTGTCTCTCACATGGGTTTCCTAGATCTGTGATGGAGGAGATTTTTAGGTGCTACGGAGGACTTGGTTGTCAAAGATTGGCAGTGCGAATGGGTGTTTGGCTAAAAGAAATTGTAATAAAATAAAAAATAAAAAAAATAAAGATAGGAACAAAATTGGCAAAGAAAAGAAAATTATTTAAAAAAAAATTGATGTGGAGTTTTCTTGCCATCTAAGCACTGATGTAGCTACTATAATTTTGCCACATCAGCATTTTATTTAATATTTAAATATTAGACATGCCAACAATGCAAATTGTTTGCCACATAGACATTTTCTGTTAGTGAGTTAATGGTAGAGACTAAATTGACTGCAAGTTGAAAATAATAGAGACCTGTGGGGCCCTATTGCACTAACCACGCTGGCCTACTACATGCGGCCCAAGGCCCGCGCCGAGGATAATGCAAAAGCCGAGGACAGTGGGAAGGAGCCTAGGACATCCAAGGCCCGCGCCGAGGATGACCTGTCCTCGGCACACCGACTTTACTAAAGGGAAAATATCCCTCATCCGTTGAACATATCTCACCAGCATTCTGACCGCTTTAATGGTGAGGTGACCTGAAAACCCAAAGCATCAGTCACTTCAACTATTATAAAGCCTGCAAAGGCGGCTTGGACCTAACATAAAGCCTGCAATCGCAGAAGATGGGACGGATCCCTGTACACAAAACTCAGATAATTGCCGAATGGACGGCTAAGATTAAGAGAAGAAAACACTATATGACTAAGAGATTTCCCAACGTAAGAGAAGGGTGGGGGTTCTAAGAAAAAAGGCCTAAGCCGAGGAGAAATATGCCTTACAAACACTTAACCATGATCACAACTGAGATCGTCCAAAACACTGAGCGAAAGCGCCAATCATTCTTATAAAAACTCTTGGTCTAATTCGTCTATGAGGATCCCTTACCCATTTCATGTTAGCTGTTGTTTGCTTGTTAGATGCCTAGTCTACCGGACCCATTCTTTACCATTCATTATTGTTTAAGGGTCCAGTACGTTTTGTGCCCTTACAATTGGCGCCCACCGTGGGGCCGACTTGTGCATTAGCGGTGCGACGGCTGGGGTGAAGAAAACAAAACAACAAATCGATCAAGAACAGATGCAAATCTATGCAGTTTTCAGCAACAGTATTTATCCAGCAATCTATAACAACAAGAAACAAGCGCATACGAAAAAGAAAAGAGACAACACATAAAACAAGTCTACTTCTTTTATTCATATATGAAAAAAAATTACATCTTTTACAAGTAATGCCCAGGGGGCTTGTTCTAAAGCTAACTACAAAGGCAGACGCTTGACAAAACCGGCAGGGGAACAAAAGGTAGAAAGCAAAGCTGGTTGAGGAACAAAAGAAAAGAAAGAAAAAAGGAATGAAAGAAGAGATGAAGAACAAATGGTAGAAAGCAAAGCTGGCTGAAGAACAGAAGATGGAAAAGAAGTGAAGCAAGAGAAGAGGAAGGAGAAGAGAGAAGAAGGATTAGAAGAAAGGAAAGCTACATAGAAGGCGGAAGAGGCCGCGGCACAGGACAGTTCCGCTTTTGGGTCCCGCCTGGTTCCCCTCCCACCCTCATTGTAGCTAGCTTGGGGGGTCAAAAACCCAAACCCAAGAGAGGGAGGTTACGTTCTCTCCGGATCCTCCTCTAGGCGGCAAGGAGGGCTTTGTCTCCGGTTAGGTTGAAAAGAAGAAGAATCTTCGGATCTCCCACACACCCATCCCAGCGTAGCGGCCAGGGTTGGAGTGTCATCCTCGGCTCCTGATGGGGGTTGTGCATCTCCAGGATTGCCCTTTCCAAGGGCCAACTCGTTCGAAGGGGCCCATACGGCAATGTTTGGCAGAACCTTCTTGGGTAATAATTTTTGAGAGGAGTTTACGATGGATATTTGTTGGGTGTGAAGGAGAAGGCTGCCCTAGAAACGCTTTATATAGAAGGTGGAATGTTGAGGAGCGCCAATCCGCAATAAATCCCAGGGAGAAATTTTCGGATGCAATAATGCCGCCCCAATTTCCAAGGGGCTTGTCAACCGTTAGATCCTCGTAGATCCATGGCCGGTATTAATGAGGAGACGCTTCATTAAACGAGAAGACACCGAAACGTCAGAATGCGTTACTCGGACAACCCAGGAGACGCCTCGTTATCAGAAGAGTCCCATCAAACGAAGAGGCAAAACACGGCAATGTCTTATCCTCCACCAACTCCAACTTGCATTTATTATTATTATTCTGCTTGAAAAATGTAATTATTTAAGGCTTATTGTAAATTATAGCAATGTAGAATTAAACGGCTACGAATAAATAGCTAAAATAAATGAATAAAATGAGAAAACTAGGTACTGGACAGAACCAAGGCATTGCATGGTCCTCGGACCCAAGCCTCAAGGGGAAACCAGATACTTTAGATGAATAAAATGAGAAAACTAGGTACTGGACAGAACCAAGGCATTGCATGGTCCTCGGACCCAAGCCTCAAGGGGAAACCAAATACTTCAGATGACTAAAATGAGAAAACTAGGTACTGGACAGAACCAAGGCATTGCATGGTCCTCGGACCCAAGCCTCAAGGGGAAACCAGATACTTCAGATGACTAAAATGAGAAAACTAGGTACTGGACAGAATCAAGGCATTGCATGGTCCTCGGACCCAAGCCTCAAGGTGAAACCAGATACTTCAGATGGATAAAATGAGAAAACTAGGTACTGGACAGAACCAAGGCATTGCATGGTCCTCGGACCCCAGCCTCAAGGGGAAACCAGATACTTCAGATGGATAAAATGAGAAAACTAGGTACTGGACAGAACCAAGGCATTGCATGGTCCTCGGACCCAAGCCTCAAGGGGAAACCAGATACTTCAGATGGATAAAATGAGAAAACTAGGTACTGGACAGAACCAAGGCATTGCATGGTCCTCGGACCCAAGCCTCAAGGTGAAACCAGATACTTCAGATGAATAAAATGAGAAAACTAGGTACTGGACAGAACCAAGGCATTGCATGGTCCTCGGACCCAAGCCTCAAGGGGAAACCAGATACTTCAAATGAATAAAATGAGAAAACTAGGTACTGGACAGAACCAAGGCATTGCATGGTCCTCGGACCCAAGCCTCAAGGGGAAACCAGATACTTCAGATGAATAAAATGAGAAAACTAGGTACTGGACAGAACCAAGGCATTGCATGGTCCTTGGACCCAAGCCTCATGGGGAAACCAAATACTTCCGATGATTGAAACTTAAACATTCCATGGTCCGAAACCTTAGGCCAGCAGGAAGAACATTTTATCATAAAAACTAAATGTTAAGAAAAACCAAGGTCTTGTGTGGTCCTCGGACCCAAACCAACATGGGAATCAGTCATTATGAGACAATACAAACGCTGAACGGAATCAGGGCTCTTGTACGGATCATAAGCTCAAAACTAAGGCAAAGCCAACTTCCTTTCAGGCACCAAATAACCGAGCCCCATCAAGGACAAAAACCAGGAGAAATTGAGTGCTATAGCACAAAAAACCCAAGCCTAACCATCCTCAAGCGACACTTTGCGCAAAAAGAAAGCTACAAAAACAGCCGAAGTAGCGATAAACACTGACGATAAGATAGAACCCAACAGGCCGAGAAAACGCGCCGAGGTAATCAAAATCCTCCTCCCCGCCCAAGGGGACGTGCAACAGAATTTTGAGGGGCTATTGTGGGGCCCTATTGCACTAACCACGCTAGCCCACTACATGCGGCCTAAGGCCCGCGCCGAGGATAATGCAAAAGCCGAGGACAGTGGGAAGGAGCCTAGGACATCTAAGGCCCGCGCCGAGGATGACCTGTCCTCGGCACACCGACTTTACTAAAGGGAAAATATCCCTCATCCGTTGAACATATCTCACCAGCATTCTGACCGCTTTAATGGTGAGGTGACCTGAAAACCCAAAGTATCAGTCACTTCAACTATTATAAAGCCTGCAAAGGCGGCTTGGACCTAACATAAAGCCTGCAATCGCAGAAGATGGGACGGATCCCTGTACACAAAACTCAGATAATTGCCGAATGGACGGCTAAGATTAAGAGAAGAAAACACTATATGACTAAGAGATTTCCTAACGTAAGAGAGGGGGGGGGGTTCTAAGAAACAAGGCCTGAGCCGAGGAGAAATATGCCTTACAAACACTTAACCATGATCACAACTGAGATCGTCCAAAACACTAAGCGAAAGCGCCAATCATTCTTATAAAAACTCTTGGTCTGATTCGTCTATGAGGATCCCTTACCCATTTCATGTTAGCTGTTGTTTGCTTGTTAGATGCCTAGTCTGCCGGACCCATTCTTTACCATTCATTATTGTTTAAGGGTCCAGTACGTTTTGTGCCCTTACAAGACCAAATTGACTGCTACCAAAATGTAGGGATTAAATTGACTGTAATTCCTAAATGTAGGGACCAAAATAGTGTTTTCGCCATTAATAAATAAATAAAAAGAGTAAAAAATTAGGGAGAAATGATTGAAAATAAGTAAGTGATATAGCCGCTGACGTGACTAAACTAGAGCGTAACAACAATAAATATTACAATTCAACTTTTAGATATATATATATATATATATTTGTTTAGTGACAATAGGAATAAAACCCCAAGAATAATGAAATAAAAGCATTTTAAAAATCAAACGGTCTAAATTGTAATATTAAAATAAAACTTAAGATGTATAAGAAATATCTTACTTATATAATTATATTTTCTAAAAAATAAATTTTTTTAATTTGAAAGAAAGATTAATATTTTTATGATTTTTTATTTTTGTAATTGTTATGTGTATATAAAAAGTTTATTTATTTTGAAATATATTAATTTTATAAATTAATACACTTACTAAAAAATAACTATTACTTTCATTTTATAAGAAAATAGTTATTATTCATTTAAAAAAATAAATATTTATAAAAAATGACTATTTCATATAATAAAAATATAAACAAACTATTATATAACTAAACTATTCGAATGACTATTAGATTACTGTATCTATCTTTTGACCCAATTGCTACACAATTGCTTTTTCCCTATCAATCGATCCCTCCAATCAACGTGCTGCTTATATTAATTAATGAGCTTTTCCTTTCCATCAATGTTATGCTAATCTTAGCTTTACATGGCATATGATGCGTATCATTATTATGCCCGACACACATACATGCATGAATTACCCAATAGAGATCTGACACGTCATGGAGCTTTGAAGCTTGGGTTTTCTTTTTCTTTTTGATCTCTCTCATTTACGGCCAAAATTTCCACCCTTAAAACGGACAGAGTTTATAAATATATACAAGGCTTAATTTAATTTAGAGCAATCTACTACTAATTAATGAAACGTTAATCAATGAGTTTCCATTAAATTAAGAGCGTTCTTGGCACGCAGGTTGTGGACTCGGGGGCTAGTAGCAGTTGTCCTCAGTCCTTACACCCTGTTTCATGTTACTGATTACTGACATCTGAAAAAGGTCTGAAAAGATGTGTCCTCAATCCTTACGCACAAAACGTGCTTCCATTCTGCACTTTGTACTTCTTGCTCACATCCGCGGTATCAAAAATAAAAAATGCCTGGAAAATTTTTTCACTTCCTTTGTTAAGTTTAAAATATTTTCCAAATGTAAACATTTTCGATTGGAAATATTTTTAAATGTCTAGTGTGTGACGTAAAAACAATAAAATAAAGTGTGGCTCCCACCAGCGTTGAGAAAATAATTTAGAGGATTGATTTAGAAAATATTTTTAAAAATTTTATATAAAAAATAATTGCACTTTTTATATTTTCATTAAAATGTAAGTAAAACTTTTTTAAAATTGTTATTAACAAAAAAAAAATCTTAAACTATCTGTTAATTGGACTTTTTATTTTATTTTAATTTAAGGCTGGTCCAACAAATTTGGAGGCTAAAAAACTTTATATGGAGTCTTTTCTTAAATTTGAATATTAATTAAATAATATTTGATTAATTTTTTAATTTTTGCTTTTTGCTTTTTGAAATGCAATATTATTAATTAGGTTTTTTTTTTTTTTTTTTTTTTTTTTTTACATTCAAATTTCGCTAACATTTTATTTTTTATTGATAAAGAAAATTTGACTTAAAAAATTTAAAACATAAAATAGTCCTAAATAATGTTATTACTTTTAACATAAATCAATAAGTGTGCGTTATTACTTTCTTGTCTCTCTTTTCTCTTTTTTTGTCCCTACGGAGGCCTGGTTCCCCTGAAGTGACCAATCTTTTCTTTTCTTTTCACAATCTTATAAGCAAAATCCTAACATAAATTTACAAATTTGTTACATCTCTAATTGTGTGAATTTATATTGATATTATTTATTTTTGAAAAAATTTGTTAAACCCTTAAGAGAGATAATGGAGAACCCCTCAACTTGAATTATTGAAGAGGGTTTGCTGACTTTTATATAATGCAAGAAGAGCCTGTACAAGGAAATTGAATCTATACAAGTCTACTATATTAAATCCCTATAATTATGCTAAACTATATAGAGGCAGAAAATGTGATAGTACCGCTGATTATGTCTTGCCATATTGATTCGAATCTGGTGTTGGCATTGACTCCTTACAACTAGAATGAATTGTTTCCTTATTAGTCTTAACACCCTCCCACAAGCTAAATGTGGGTGGTGACACATTTAACTTGGAACAGAAAAATAGAAACTGAGGTCATGACAGACTTTTGGTGAAAAGATCAGCAATCTGAAAAGCAGAGGGAACAAATTGAACACGAAGATGACTAGCAGCAACCTTCTCACGCCCAAAGTGATAGTCAAGAGCAATGTGTTTAGACCGATTGTGAGAGACAGGATTGTAAGACATGAAAATGGCACTTCTATTATCACATAAGATAGTAGCTGGGACTACGGGGAGACGAAGCTCCCAGAGAAGAAGAGACAGCCATGTGAGCTCAACAACAGTGATAGCAAGAGAACGATATTCAGATTTAGCACTAGAGCGAGACACAGTGGGTTGTTTCTTGGAGAACCTTTGATGTAACGAAGGATACGTTTAACAGCTTGATAAGGCTCCTCTATGGGGGCATGCATAAATTGACACACCGTGTTAACACTATGAGCAAGATCAGGACATGTGATTATCAAGTATTGTAGAGCACCAACAATAGAACGAAAATGTGTGAGATCAGCATAAGGAGAACCATTACTAGAGAGGTGTCCCACAACCATGGGTGTGGAAACTGGTTTACAATCAACCATGGATGCCTGCTCAAAAATATCAAGAGCATATTTGGATTGGCTCAAAAACAATCCTTGAAGAGTGTGATGAACTTCAATGCCCAAAAAGTAATGCAGGTCACCAAGATCTTTCATGGCAAATTCATTGCTAAGACAAGCAATGAAATCCTTGAGGAGACGTGGATTGCTACCAGTCAAAACAATGTCATCAACATATACTAACAATTAAAAAGTGCCGACTTTCCGCTGATAAACAAAGAGAGAAGGGTCGGCGCGGCCGCAATGAAAACCAAATTGTAGCAGGAAAGTGCTAAAACGGTGAAACCAAGCCCGATGAGCTTGTTTAAGGCCGTAAAGAGCCTTATTGAGGTGACACACATGATTAGGGTAGCGAGGATCAACATAACCTGGGGGTTGTTCCATAAAGACTTCTTTATTAAGAATGCCACGTAAAAATGCATTCTTGACATCAAGATGCCAAAGAGACCAACCAGAGGTGGCAGCAAGTGATAAAATAAGGTGAACAGTTGTGGGTTTAATGACTGGGCTGAAAGTCTCATTAAAGTCGAGATCAGCTTGTTATGTGTAGCCTTTGGCGACAAGACGCACTTTATAGCGCTCAACGGAACCATTAGGCAGCAATTTGGTTTTGAAAACCCAACAACAGCCAACAATATTTTTGTGAGATGGGCGAGGAACCAAAGTCCAAGTGTGATTTTGCCGAAAAGCTTGAATTTCTTCCTCCATTGTTGAGAGCCACTTAGGATGCTTAAAGGCAGACTTGAAATCGGGTGGCTCTTTAAGTGCAAAAAGAGTTTGAGAAAATGGAGTGTCTAAAAACAAAGCGAGGCAATGGTAGGCTCTTGGTTTGTGAACACCAGCCTTGCTTCTAATGATCATAGGATGTGAGTTGACCAGTGGTGCTAGTGGAGGAAGAGAGGAGGTCATTGGTTCAAGAGCAGGAGGAGATGTTGGAGAAACAGGTGAAGGAGCAGAAGCTGTGACAAAGGAAGGTGGGATGGTAGACACAAAATCAGTAGTACAAGAAGGGCATGGGCGGGTGGGAAGAGAGCTTGATGCAAACCCAAGAGTGGTAGAGATAGAACCTACAAGAGAAGAACCACTAGAGCTGCAAGACAAAGAAGGTGAAGACACAGGAAAATCGTAAAAGAAAACATGATCAGATAAAGAAGAAGAAATAGAAGAAGAGGAGGATGTGGCAAAGGGAAAAACAGTTTCGTCGAACACTACATGACGTGAGATGTACAAACGCTGAGTGCGATGATCCAAACAACGAACCCCTTTATGTAAAGTACTACAGCCAACAAAAACACAAGGAATGGATTTAGGTGAAAGTTTATTATTAGCATAATTACAGAGATAAGGAAAATAGAGGCAACCAAAGGTACGCAACATGAAGTAAGAAGGTACTTTACCATACAAGACTTCAAAGGGAGAGGTTCCATGAAGAACCGGTGTTGGGAGCCGATTGATGACATAGGTGGCTGTGGCAAAAGCTTCTACCCATAAGCTTGATGGAGCTTAAGAGTGAAAAAGAAGAGTAAGCCCGATTTCAGTAATATGTCGATGTTTACGTTCAGCGGTGCTGTTCTGATTTGGAGTGTAAGGACATGAGAGGCGTTGCTGAATGCCACACCAAACTAAATGATGTTTGAATTTAAGATTAGTGAATTCAGTTCCACCATCAGCTTGAAAAGCTTTAATAGTCCTAGAAAATTGATTTTCGACAAGCTTTTGAAAACGTATGAAAACATCAAAAAAATCAGATTTGTAGCGTAGAGGATAAAACCAGGTAAATCTACTATGATCATCAATAAAAATAACATAAAAGCGAAAACCAGATAAGGATGCAACTGGAGATGGACCCCATAAATCACAGTGAATAATATCAAGGGGATACAAACATTGGAATTAAAAGGACCAACAGTACAAATGACACCATTTTTATTTAAACGTTCACCAGTTTTAGGAGAGGAGTGGCCAAGACGAGCATGCCAGATCTCAAATGAAGCACACGTGGGATGTTGACGAAGAAGTGTGAGGAAAGCTTGTTGACCACGATCAAGAACATAGAGTCCGTTCCTATGTCTACCGATGCCCAACACTGCCCCTGTTTGAAGGTCCTGTATAGTAAAACTAGAAGCAACAAATATAACACGACAATTGAGGTCTAACGTAAGACAACTGATAGAAATAAGATTCTTGGTTAGTTCAGGAACAACAAGAATATCACGCAAAGAAAGGGAATTAAAAGAATTAAGGACAGAAATTGAACCAGTATGGGTGATGGGAAGAGATTCTCCATTGCCAACAATAACTCCATCATTACCGGAATAGGGAGTAGCATTATCAAGTGCATTGGCATTGTTGGTCATGTGAGAAGTCGCACCATTGTCAGGATACCAATCCAGATTTGAAGGGTCTTGAATGGAGCAAGAAGAGAAAGCCTCTGTTAGGTGGGCTGCCTGCCCATATCGCTCCCAACAAACAGTGGCAACATGTCCCTGCTTTCCACAAATTTGACAGAGTGGTTTGTTGTTGGAGGATGAGCGAGATCAAGAATTTGAATTGTTGTTGTGGGAAAAATTATTGCGACCACCACCTCGGCTAGAGCAACCTCCGCCCCGATTATTACGACCTGCACATGTTGAGAAATTTCCAGCATGCTGAGCGGTGAAGGCTGCGGCATGATCAGATTGAGTTCCAAATGATTTAACAAAAAGATCGTGGCTTTGGGCCTTGGGCACAACATCCTTGAAGCTGGGAATTGGAGAATGGGACATAATGGTTGTAGAAAATGAAGAAAATCCCGCACCTAAGCCTCAGAGGAACCAGTGGACTTTGTCAGTATCATCCACAAGACAGCCCATGGTTGAAAGTTGACCACACACTGTCTTAAAAAGCCCGAGAATATTCAGCAACAGATCCGGTGCCTTTCTTGATTAGTTGAAGTTCATCCTTCAACTGAAGTTCTCGAGCTTTGGATTTATGAGAGAAAGAAGCTTCAAGAGCTTGCCATGTTTCGCAAGAAGACGTGAGACCAACAATCTCACTCATTGCTTCTTCACTCAGAGAAGAGCAAATCAGACTGAGTATCAACTGGTCAGTCTGCTTCCACTCGATATATTCAGGGTTTGAAACCACTGTGTTGTCTTTATCAGAAATAGTAGATGACGGTTCTGTGGCCGAGCCATCAACATAGCCAAGAAGGCCTTGACTTCTAAGGAGACGAAGAAACTGATTTCTCCATAGAAGATAATTTGTAGAGGATAATTTGATGGTGATCATGTGTACCATTGTATTGAAAGTTAGAGGGCTAGGAGAAGAAGTGGTTGAATCCATAGCTTTGATACCATGAAAAGGTTTGTTAAAACCTTAAGAGAGATAATGGAGAAACCCTCACTTGAATTGTTAAGGAGGGTTCACTGACTTTTATATAATTCAAGAAAATTCTGTACAAGGAAATTGAATCTATACACGGCAAGTCTACTATATTAAATCCTTATAATTATACAAAACTATATAGAGACAGAAAATGCGATAGTGCCGCTGACTATGTCTTGCCATATTGATCCAGATCTGGTGCTGGCAGTGACTCCTTACAGCTAGAATGAATTGTTTCCTTATTAGTCTTAACACATTTTGTATATAATTTTTTATTATTTCTTTGCATATCTCGAGGATGAAGGAAAAGAGTGGATAATGATTGTTGTAAGTGAAGAAAGATATACAATTAAAAAAATCAAGAAAAAATTGATATTTTAATGAAATGTTGTGTAAAATAGATAATCTGACATGAGGTGTTTTGAAAAGTAAGTATGGAAAATAGAAAAAATAGTTTGTATATTAAAATAGATAGAAATTTTTGCATGAGCGGATACAAATGCTCTGAGATAGGCATCAATCAAGTTAGGATTGAGTTGGGTGGACTCATATTTTTTTCACATGAAATTCTTTGTGTAGAAAATATGTATTTGTCACTTGGTAAGAGCAACTATATCTCAATGTATAATAATATAAATGATAAATTTTGCATATTCAATTCCAAAAATCAACCATATTAGTTCATGTAAATTTTAATTATTGGTTATTATAATACTATTTACATGCAAATATATATTTTTAATACTTCTTTACTCATACACACACAGAGAAAATAATAAAAAACTAACAACGATATAATATTTTAATGAAATGTAGTATAAAATAAATAATTTTATATATAAGTGTTTTTGAAAAATGGTTGTGTAAAATAGGAAAAATATATTCTTATATTTACATGAGTTGATACAAATGCTCTAAGTTTTTTTTCCTTTTTTAGAAACAAATGCTCTAAGTCATATAGCAAATTACTTGGTATGAAATTCATTAGTTTGAATTCATTCATGTCAAGAAAAAGTTCATATCAACAAATTAAAAATTGTTCATTAATAATAAAATTATACAAATTCCAAGATTGTTAACCAAAACAAAACGGCTCAGTCACAAACAAGCCTAGTCTACCATTTGAATTTATAATTAAAACAATCACATAGCTTCCATTTTAACGCAATATCAACATTCCGAATCTAAATACAGCATTACAAATGCCTTACTGGATAACTAATTTAACAAAAAATAAAAACAAATAAAAATTTACAATTTTGAAAACTTATATTAGATTCACAGTCTAATTTTGGATGTGCTTATTTTAGAAGTATATTGGTTGACACTTTGTTTTATTTTCAAAAATATGCATTAATTGTATAAAAAAAATGCATTAATGTTTAGTTGTTTACTTATTTATAAATGATATAGTAGTTCCATACGAATCAATAAGGGGTGCCAGTAAAATTGTTGTTTAATAGAATTTTTTTTTTTTTTCATTTTTTGAGAAGATTGTTGAAGAGACTGTTCATATTAAATAAACTTATATTATCATCATTAAATGGAAAATATTAGGATGACAACTTTTGCCATAACTTGTAAAAAATGGATTGCTTTATGAGTCAACCCACTTTTACTTTGAGTAAAAAAAAAAAAAAAGATTTGGATTAGGTTATCAAGTCGGGTTCAACTTTACCATGTCTAACATTCTCAAAAAAAAAAAAAAAAACTCTACCAGGTCTAAGTAAACGTCCATGGATATTAAAAAAAAAAAAAAGAAAAAGAAATAGAGAGATAAAGTGTAGATGAGATTACTATCACAATTTTACTCTTTGCATTTAAGAAAAAGAAGGAAGGGAAGAGAATAAATTTAAGGGTAAAATATCATTTTCGTCTCTAAACTATCTCAAAAGTTCGTTTTTCATCCCTAAACTTTCAAAAGTTCGTTTTTCGTCCCTAAACTAACACAAAAGTTTGTTTTTCGTCCCTAAACATTTTCAGAGTGCTAACGTGACTTTGACAGAGTGCTGATGTAGGAGGGACGAAAATCAATACATTTGGAAAAGTTGAGGAACGAAAATAGAACTTTTAAAAATTTAAGGACGAAAATAGAACTTTTGTGATAGTTTAGGAACGAAAAACGAACTTTTGAAAATTTAGGGACGAAAAAAGAACTTTTGTGATAGTTTAAGGACGAAAATAAGTAGGCTCATGGGAGCAAGTGAATAAAATATGATAACTACAATAAGTAAAAACTAATATATGTTCTTATCAACTTATTAAAATAAAAATATAAACATATCTTTTTATCTTCGTACTAATTATTAATTTATTATATATAAAAAGAGATAGCTTTTACTTCTTGTTTGTATTATGTGTTATAGTAGTTCACTTAATCATAGATTTCATTGAAGAATAGTTAACAAGATACGTCGCTAGCTGTTCTGCTTAATATAATCCAAACGAAACAACTTACACTTGTAACCATAACCTACAACAGAAGCAAAACTGAATTCTAACAAACTAATTAAATAGACCCAATGATCTGTAATAACAAACCATGACAAACTAAACTGTCAGATTGTTCACTTTTATTAATTTTATTTGTATTGATGGCTTAAAACTGGGTTTATATATGGAAATCTCCAGTTACGTCAATATGTTTGCCACCAAGAATAGATTCAAACAAAAGACTTTCAATTTGTAAGAAACAAATCCTCTGTGTGTCTTCTTGAATGAGACATTGGTCTCTGAAACGGTTTCTTAAAAACCATTTATTGATTTTAGTGGTGGTGAACTTGTATTAAGTGAATTTAGGTAATTGTGAATGTTACTTCCTACATCCCATTTTTTTTGTCCTCTATTTCATTTTGAGATGTCCCAAAATATTGTTCTGTTTCTAAAAATAAAAGTCATTAATTTACTAATGTTCCTATTATACCCCTATTAATTTATTAATTCAATTTTTTGATAATTTTTTTTAAGGGTAGTTTTGGAAACTTATACATTTTTTATAAATAGACAAGATAATAAATGATGTTCCCTTAAAAAGTTTGACTTTTCAAACAGGACAAAAAAAAGGAGACGGAGGGAGTATTACTTCTGGGAATTATAAATGTATATGAAAGTCATGAACATGAGTTATTTATTCACATGCCTAAGCAGAATGGTCTGTAACGAGTGAAAAGTATTGTAGATAATGTGTTTACAGATGGAGGGACAATCCCTCTTAGTAATGGCAGAGTCTAGGATAGATTTGATTGTTGTTTTAATCATTAGATAGTAGATTCACATGCTTATCATCATATGGCCGACACATGTACATGCATGAATTAGCCAATGGATATCTAACACGTCATGGAGGTTTGAACGTTTGGTTTTTGTTGGTGGGCTTGAAGTTGATGAAGCCGAGAATAGTGTGAGTAACAGAAAAACTGGGCTAGCTAACTCGTGGTGAATGGGGAACCTTTGGGTTGGTGTTATTATCGGACTGCTCTATGTAATATGTACTATATAATTTAAGTTACGAGTGAAACTGGGTTTTAGTTAGCTCTGCTTAAAATATACTTGCATTATTATCGTTATCGTAGAGTAAGCAACATAGATTTAAATCTACTATATCTAGCAAAAAAAAAAGTATGAGTGATTTGATTTTTGATTAAAATTTTATTAAATTTTAAAATAAAATAATAATAGGTAATATAAGAAATTTAGATTTTATACTTTTGAAAAGCTTTAATTAATATTGTAAAAAAAAAAAAAAAAAGCTTTTTGAAGTTGGTTTTAAAAAATAAATAAAATAAAATACATGTTGGGAAAAGAAATACAATGATCATGCATTATACATGAAAATGATCATTAGCAATTAAAACGGAGTTATTTCATAGTTCAGATTTTGATAATTTGATAGTTCAAATTAAGTTTTACAAATTTAAAGGTGTATAAACTACTAGTCTACTACATCATTTAGAATTTCAAATAATGTGGTAGTCTATATATTGTTCTCTCTCTCTCTCTCTCTCTATAAATATATATATATATATATATAATTATTGTGGGGGTAAGAGCCCAACACTATGAATTGGGCCTAGGGCCCAATTTGTTACCCTTGTTTGTCCGAAGAGGTAAAAGAGATCAGGGCTGGGCCCGTTTGGTGGAAATGCACTTGAAAAGGAATTGTGGGATACGTCCGAAGACTATCCTGTTTGTCCGAAGAAGTCCCATCATCGGATCATTAGGGAGCTTGATCAAGCAAATATACTGAAGGCCAGAGCGACATTCCCAACTAATTCCACGATGGAGAGCAAATTCTGGGCGTGCCTAGGGATGAGAAGAGCATAAAAATATCTTAAAGGAAAAGCTGCTACCACCGCATTTAATGCACTGCAGCAACTTTCCTGACCGCATTTATGTGGAGAAGACACCTGAACAGTTCAGCCTCAGCTACTACCACTCACAGCAGACTAAAGCAAATGTCTGATGTGACATGTACTCAAGTGAATGCTTGGATGAAGAACAAGTGTACGGTGAAGATGAGGAAGGAGGATGATATATAAAGGGAATAGGTCTCTGAAGAATAAGGGAAGGGATGGTATTCATTGAGTTGATAAATATTAAGCTTCTTCGGATCTAAGAGAATTTTCACTGAATACTAGTCTGAACATCGTTTTATCCTTACTTGCATGTGCGAACCGTTGCTAAATCCATAACCAGCCTAGTTATTTAACCCATTCTCTACAAATTTATTGTTGGGGGGGTTCATTGGGCTCAGTTTGCAAAATTTGTGCCTAGCCCATCAAATACTCACCCTACAATTATATATAGGTAACAGGTAATTATTATTTACCAAAAAAAAAAAATTTAAGAAAAATTAAATAGAAAATATTTACTGTATATTCTAAGCATGAGAGAAGCGTATAAAGTAGTTTTAGATTTCTTATAATACTGTCAACCTTAATGACACATTTAGTTCTCTACTGTTCCATGGCATATAAAAAAGTGCTTATTGTTTATCAAAAAAATAAAAGGTGTTTATTGATTAGACGAGGGAGTTCTCTTACAAAAGATATTTCAGCCAAAGTGGAGAAATTTCCAACCAAATATAATCTACAAATTAGCTAACAAACATAGCTAATAGAACTTCTTGCTATAAATAAAATACTTGAGTTAAAGCTAATGACAAAATAAGCATGACAGAGCTAAGCAAAGGGAAATAAGCATTACAAAATATAAAACATAGGATAATTCCATGTTTTAAGAGTATATCACAAAAGTTGTATCTATAATTTGCCTCTTAAATTTTGCACTTTCTATTTTTTTCCACCATCAAAGACCAAATTTGCCTCCAAAAGACGACTGCATGCAATGCACCAAGTTCATTTTATACAAATCAGCAAGATGCATCATCGGCAAGATTCTTCACTAGATGGAATATGTAGAAGCTTACTGGATTAAAAAAAAAAAAAAAAAAGCGAATGATTTGCTTATATTTCTTAAGTTTATAGCTATATTACATTTCTTTCCAAAGTTTCCATCTGCAGAAGATAAAAAAGAAAAAACTCCAAACATTAATTCGCAAACAAGTACAAAGACCACGCTAATTATAATTGAAGAGCAGAAGACAGTAGAGGAAGCCATCTCTGGTGATGAAGAACCTTCAGCTGCTGGAAGCCTGGAACATCTCTTAGACTTGCAAAAGGGAAGATGAAAACGGTGTCGTGTTGAGAAGCTAAACGCACTGTATCACTAAAACCAAAACATCGTCGTTTTATCTCAGTCTGTTTATGATTCAAGGCCAAAACGCAACGTTTGAGTTAGTCAGATATTTAGCTCCCAAATGTAGTTGTTTCACACGTGTTAATAGTGGTTAATTAGTTGTAACTACCTCCGTTATTTAAGAGCTCTCTCTCTCTCTGATTATGTATATAAGCATAGCAGAGCTCAATGATGTAACTGAATTAGTCATTTTGCAGAAATAATAGAATTCCTTTTCTGTTTTTCCTCTCAATCAATTTCTCCCAGTTTTTTGCTTCTTTGTTCAATAATTGCATGAGGAACCCAATAAGTTAGCCACCCAAATCATACAATTTGAAGAAGAAATAAAATATTTGATAGTTTAGCTGACTAACATATTTCAACAAGTTGAGAATTATGACTTCAACATTCCAGTTGAAATGACTAAATCTACTCAATTGTCCTCGTTTATCTACCAAATCTGTTGAAGATAATTGATACTTCACCAAAAGGAAAAACATGACCAGCCCACGTCATTAAACATCTTCTTTGTGATAGCTAGATTCAAGAATGATGTAAATTTCCGTAAGTCTTTTCAGTGCTGAATAGTCTCCATTCGATAACCATTCAATGGGGAAATTCACAGCCATATAGCATAGCTGACATTCCTACCGACAATAAGAGAGGAAATAGAGAAATATGTTATTGTCTTTAAATACCTATAAATATGGTTATGCATTAGAGAAAATTTACACCCCACAATGTAAGGAGACATAATAATTTTTAACAAATAATCTAAACTAAAAAACCCAGATACTTAAAAATATAAAAGAATTGCCAAATTTACCACAAAGAAGCATTGTAGGCTCACCTTTCACAGAAAAAGGAGTTATGAGACAGGCTACATGGTTAGTGGAACCGTCATCTGCAGAGCAAACAATAGTTAAAATATCATATCAAATACTGACAAATTTTCATAGGCTTTTATCATTTTGCTCAAAGATATTATAGCTTACCGCTCTATTTGCCACTCTATTAACCCAAAACAATGGCTCTTCTGAAGGCATAGAGGCAAATAATCTGCAAAATGAGAATAGAGGCTTTACTATCTTAACTAAAAAACATAATGAAGCAGTCATCAAGAAGGAAGAAAAAGAAAGAAATCAACTAGAGCTTCATGAGATAAACTGACTATGCTGACCAAAATAAGAACCATTAAACAAAACCATTCTAATAAGTGAACAACTCCAGCAAGCATATATGCAAAGGATGAAGCTATTGCTTTAGACAAAATAATAATTAGTTCGTGACAATAAGGTCTGGAGACTGACTATGCTGACCAAAATAAGAACCATTAAACAAAACCATTCTAATAAGCGAACAACTCAAGCAATCATAAATGCAAAGGATGAAGCTATTGCTTCAGACAAAACAATAATTAGTTAATGAGAGTAAGGTCAGGAGGTGAGACAGGCAAGAAGGGAAGTATTCAACACAATTAAATCACAATGGTAGTAGTAGAGTAAATAAAGAGGAAAATAAAGGAGGAAATTGTATTATGGTGTTTTCCCTATCCTCACTAGATTTTGTTGTAAAAAGAAATATACATTTGACAAGTCAGCATTGCACTTGTGAATTCTTCCTGCCTTGTTCAATGAAGTACGAAAAAAAGGGTAAATTTTGCTCTAAAGCCTTACATGGGGGCAATGGACAACCTGCCCTTTAGAAAGTTTGATGGCATATACTCATACTTCAAGTAGTGAGAATCTAAAATCTATGAAGGGCAAAACATCCTTACTAAATGCAAGGAAAATTCACGAACCCAGAACATATGCATTCTCATCAATATAACCCCCACAGCAGGAAGTAGGGGAGGGGAGTTGAACTCTTCCGGAGTTCTGTTTCTTAGAGTAAAATTTGACTTCAATTGCTGTGAGGAATATGTAAGTTCCATACCCGCTTTTATTTTAACCCAAATGCATGTTCTCATGGCTTTCGAAAATTTGCTTGTACAGGGCATATGGTAGGACGAAGCTTTAATCACCAACTCTTCATTGATTAACAGTTTCACCGAGTGGCAAATCACCTATGAAGGAAATTCCAAGATTCTCCAATAAGAACAAAACTTAATAGGAGAATTCAGGTTTAAAAAAAAGGTATTTCATTTGAATGAAAGTCAACCAGGGACATAATCTCTCTCCCTAATTCTAGTCCCTTCAGGAAAATGCTCCTTTTCTAGAATACACAAAGATATGGATCATCTTCACATTTCACACTTACTACAAAGACGACACAGTGACCTCCATCCAAACTGCAAAAGAGAACGAATATTATTGGGAAACTGATACTAGAACATGAAACACACACCTAGCATCTGCACAAAAGGGAAACCATTGCATGTGTATAAAAGTTTCAGGTTCGTCTAAGTGTTTGTGAGTCTCATGTATGCAGTTGCCCATGGCTTGGAATATTGTGATATCCTAAGCAGCCTTTAGAAGAATTGAAAGACCAATTCAAAAATTACTAAAACCATGCTAATGTAGAGATAACAGCACTTACAGAAGAGGTTCTTTGTTGTGGAAGTCACAAGAAACATCAATAAGCAAGCACAAGTTTTCCCTGCACTTGAAATTATCAACTGAAAAACAAATATAAAAATTTGTAAGACTTTTGCAGATTATGTCACATGCTTATGCTTTTAAAGTAGGATTAAATAGATTTAGCCACCTAATTGTACAAAAAAAGAGAAAACTACAAAATTAAGAATTCACTTGTTAAAAAATATTATTGTTACAAAAATAATTTTGCAAGAAAATTTTTGAAAAGGCAAAACTGCATCACAAAAATTATCATAAATATGAAACTAAATTAAGTGAGAGGCGTATTACTCAATCAATTGAAAGATGAAGCTTGATTTTTGAAGAACCATTTTTGAAAATCCTTTTGGTTTCAATGCCACACTCCTCTGTTTTATATGCAGAAACAAATAATTTAGAAATTCAATAAAATAGGATGCTCTTGAAAGAGAACAACGAATAGAGAGCACAACCGATCAAGATTTGGTTCAAGGCAGAGGACGAAGGATTTAAGAACCTGTGCAAGTAATGTGGTGAGATCCTTCTGGACCCGGTTAGAATATTTGGGGCACCAGCAATCTTATGATCCATTACCACCTCCTTAATTCATGTTTCTGATAGTTTGAGAAAAAAAGATTGGCAAAGTATTCATCACACATTTTAGAAATTCAAAATTCCCACATGATTTGAGCTAAATAATTAAATTAAGCAAATTAAATCTCTTGAATAGATCCGGTGTACTAGGGCTGTGCCCCCATTTTGTGCTTTTTTAACAAAATGCTTACTTATTAAAAAAAAATTGTATTAAGCCAAATCAAGTAGTTTTGTGTACCAAATACCAAACGATGTTGAAATTTTTTTTGCTGTTCCTGCTCTTTGTTGCCAATCAAATGAAGCATAAATTTAAGTTGTCCCTAGAATTTTGCGACTTTAAACTCTAAAGCATATTGGTGCTTTTGATGCACACTAAGCTATAGAAAAATAAAATTGAGGGAAAAAAATGAGTTATTCTGAGAGATCTTCTCACAGACAACATAAGAGGAGATAATTAGTGACCGGTTTCCAGTAAAATACTAATGATAGCTTACATGGATAATAGCTCCAAGCTACTTCCCTGTGCATTGTACTCAGGATTCACCCTCTTGAACAATAGTAACTCAAGGTCAAGAAGTGCTAGATATCACTTGGTCTATATATTGCTTGATACAGAAACCAAATGCAAACGCCTGTCAACTAAGTATGAGATACAGTTCTAAAGAAAAGAAGCAAATGAAAGGACATGGAGATAATAGCTGCAGAATAAAAGTACAATAGAAGAGAGTGCAAACCAGTCATGAAATGGAATATATATCACTGCCTTGTTGTAGGATTTTAGTATGCACATGATGAATAGCATCAATACCGAAGCCCTATAATTTAGTGCCGCAATCCATTCTACAAATGAAATGACGTAGTTAGAACAAAATTACGTTTGATAGCTTGTGAAGTGTGCAGCTTAATTAGTATACTACAGAATCACATGTATATTTCCTTAGCAAAAATATGTTAATCTCATGGCACTTGTACCCTTCCTTTGCATTGATTAATCATTTAGTGGTCCTTAATTTTAGCTTTCAGATCACAAAAAAGGCTGACATACAGAACTAGTCTAAAATGCGTTATTGCCACACAGTATGGATCTTTAAATATAATTACAAAAGAAACTACCTTCAATTCAAACAACAACATCTTTAAAAAAACTATAAAAAATTAGAAACAACTTTCGCTAATTTTTGTAAGAAAATGCATGTCTTTTAGTATTAGAAAATAGTATACTTGAGGGCAAGTTCTAAAGAGTAGGACTGTATCAAGCTACCCCTCCCTTGGTAAGATCAGTACAAGATAATAACCCTTAAATATTATAAAACCCCAAAACATATAGAACCAGCTAATTAAACCATTAATTTATTAAATGTGTGGCACAATGCATTTAATTCACCATTCTAAATGATCTACAAGAAGAATTTTCATATTGGTTCCTATATAATCTTCTGGCAGTTGGATCAAAAATGATAAGGTAAGAATAGTTCAAAGGCTTGAATTTGCTTACTTCTGCATCGCTTTGCAGTGAATTGCTACATTTTTGGGATATTTAATCAAACTGCTTCTCTTACCTGTCATGTCTCAACCATCCTTACTCGTTCTACCTCTCTATGGCTTAAAAATTCCACAAACTCTATCCCTCATACTCATGTGGGGGGCCTGCATGCTAGCCTCCTCTTCTTCGCAGTGATTAGAGAAAAGAACATGTGCAATGTTGCCTAATATTGAAACAACATCTGCACAACAAAATTTTAAGAACCAAAGGGGCTTTAGGAGGTAGAAAAATAAACAAAACACCAACCACATAGATAATGAAAAGTTCCTATGTTATTAGCCAAATTTATTAATGCTTCTTTGAGCATTAATAATCCACAATAAAATAAAACTTAAAGAAGTAAGAAAAAGAGGTTATTCTGAAATCTGTTAGATAATTTACCGTTGGATTTGTGCATGTCCAGACACACTAGACTAAAAAAACCAACTAGACTCTATCTCATTTTATACTTTTACTTAAATGAATTCTCCGAAAACATTTGGAAAAAGAAAAAATTATTCAGCTTTATTGTCTCGACCCATAAACTACATAATTCATTAGTTGTTTACCAATTACCCAATCACATTGTGCAAATCAATTTCTAGTATACATAAGAACATATTTTAAGCTTATATCCATTTAAAAAGATAACTCCTGCAATGTTAGTTGGCATGGTAGATACTCCCCTCAAGTGGTAAAAGTTTTTCTCTATTTCTACAATTGTCAGCAATGCAACCAAGTACATCACCATAACATAAAGTCAAATGTAGGTACAAAGATATAAAGGCTATCCTTTCTTCTCCATATATGTGAAGAAGTCATATATGCAATAGCAGCCTTTGAACGTACAGAAACGAAACAAAACAGAAAGAGATTTCCCGAAATTTTTTTTAAAGAGAGAGAAGATGATTACCATGGAGTCCACTACTTGTTACACGATTTCCAGGCCAAAAAGTTTTGAACAGGGCAGGATTGTCCCTGGCTTAATTTGTTCTGTGTGAGAGTCAAATGATTGAGAAGTTAAATATGCAGTTGGATTCCACTCTTATGTTCTTTCCCTCCTATACTCATGTTTTTGCTGCCTTGTGTTCACACAGGGACTCCACGGCCAAAATTCAAGAAGCAAGGGCCACAGCTTTAGCAGAGAGAGAAAGTCCAAAATTACCAACCATTGGAAAAACCAAAAGTTCATAAACTTGGATTTTGTTTTGAGCAGAACAACCTATATTATAAAAGTGGGTAAAGTAAGAAAAATAATAGTATCCTCTAATCTTAATTGGTATTCAAGCAAAAAGAAAAATCTTAATTGGTAATTTTCAATTGAGTAATAGATAAAAAGCAATCCAATCTACCTTCGAATTTGTGCATTAATGAACAAATTAGATTCATTCAGTCATTGACTCATTCTCTCATTCTTCTTTGACTTCAAAGTCAATCTTCACATCAATGATTCAACATGTAAATAAATTATTATGTGTGCAATGAAAGAAAGAATTTTGTTTTAGCAGGACAACAATAAGAAGCATATCACAATCAAATGATGGAAATCTTTTACCTTCGAAATATTTGGAGATGAGGAACAGGATCCAGTAGTAGAAAGTGTGGCAAGATCCAAGCAAATTAAAAAACTTGCAAATAAGAAGATCCAGAAGTCAAGGGGTTTGAGCATTAGCAGCCTGACTTATAAAAAAAAAAGGTGGGGGGAAAAGTAAGAAAAATGATAGATACCTAAAAACTGATTGGTTTATATATATAAAATTGAGAGACAAGAAATGCAATTTTCATGGAGATTTTTATATATTAGATCATTGACCTTGGAATTGTGCATGTCTTGATACACTAGACTCAAAATCATTTATGCTTTTGACTTAGACGAATTCTCAAAACAAAATTTGAGAAAAAGAGGAATTTATTCAACCAAATTATATATTATTACATTGCATAAACTATGTAAGCCATTAGTTATTAGTATTACTAGTTACTAAAATGACATTGTGCAATATGAACATGTCGAAAGCTTATATATAAGGGAAAATTGTGACTGAACATAATACCTTAATATAAGCAAAGTCTTGTAGTGGTATACTGTTAGTTGGTATGGTACTCCAAGTGTTAAAAATATCTTCTCCATTTTTGTAATTATTAGCAAAGCAACCAAATACATCACCTTCTTAACTAATTTTTAGGTACAAAGATCTAAATTTTTAAGAGAAGAAAATCAAGTTGCATTATCCTTTTCTTCTCCATATATATGAAGAAACCATGCATTCAACTAAAGTCCTTTGGAAATACAGTAAAAAAACAGAATACAAGGAGAATTACTAAATGCAAATAAAAAATAAAAAATGATTACAACTGAGTTTACAACTTTGGCACAATTTGAACAAGGTCTGAATTTTAAGTTACCTTTGTTCCTTGCCGTAATCCATAATAATTAAAAAAATCTAATAAAAACCCACAGATACTAAAAATGTAAAGGAATTTCGAAATTTACCACAAACAAATGTGTACGCCCAAGTCACACAAATTAGGAGTCATAAGAAAGGTTGCATGCTTAGATGAACTGTCATCTGCAGAGGAAACAATAGCTAAAATATCATATTAAATATTGATCAATTTCCATAAAATTTTATCATTTTGCTCAAAAATCTTACAACTTACCAGTATTTGCTTCTCCATTAAACCCAAATCAATGGCTCTCCTTAAGACATTGAGGCAAATAGTCTCCAAACTGAGGATAGAGGCCCTTACCATCTTAACTACAAAACATAATGCAACAGTCATCAACAGGGAAGAAAAAGAAATAAATCAATAAGAGATGCATGAGATAATCTATGGCTATGCTGACCAAAATAAGAGCAGTTAAACAAAACCATTCTAATACATGAACAACTCCAGTAAACATATATGTAAAGGATGAAGCTCCTGCTTAAGACAAATTAATGGAAAGTTCATGACAGTAAGGTCAGGGGGAAAGACAGGCAAGAAGGGAAAAGGAGTGAACTATTAAACACAATTAAATAGCAAACGGAGTAGTAGAGTAGAGAGAGGAAATTAAATGGAGGAAGTTGTATTATGGTGTTTGCCCTCTTCTCATTAGATATTAATGTTAAACAGAAATACAAATTTGACATTTCGGCATTGCACTAATGAATTTTTCCTGCCTTCTTCAAGGAAGTATGAAACAAAACCACTTGAATTTGAAAAATAACAATAAAAAAATAAAAAATAAAAAATAAAAGACTAGATTTTACTCTGAAGACAAAGTATCAGCGATTTAAAAAATACTATAAGCCTAGCCAGCTGGTAGAACTTTACTAGAAGAATTAGCATGGATTATATTAAGCTTTAAAATATGTGAAACTTGTGAATATCAAGCTCTAAGGCCAAAAATAATATGAAAAAAAAATTTGTGAATATAAGAATAAATAACTATATACACAAAGTTGACCTAAAGTAAAGCAATTAAAATGAGGAACAACTTCCACTAATTTTTGTAAGAAAATGCATGTCATTTAGTACTAGAAAAGATTATACTCAAGGGCAACAGCTAAAGAGTAGGACTGCATACAAGCCACCCCTCCAGAGGTGAGATCAACATATAGAATCAGCCAATTAAACCATACATTTATTAAATGTGACACTGTCTACATCAGAAATGGATTCATGAGTGTGGGGCATATTGTATTTAATTCCCTATCTAAATCACCTATGGAAGAATGCTGAGATTGATACTTATATAATCTTTTAGCAGTTGCACAAAAATAATATGGTAAGAATAATTAAAAGGCTAGAATTTGCTCACCTCTGCATCACTTTGCAGCAAATTACTCCACCTTTGGGACATTTAATCAAACTGCCTCTCTTACCCTTCACAGCTCAACCATTCTTACCCCTTTTACCTCTCTTTGGACTAAAACCTCCATACACTCTATCCATCCATTATGCAGATTGCCCCCTCTGCTTTCCAGTGATTACAAAAAAGAACATGTGTAATGTTGCCCAATGTTCGAACAAAGACTGCACGACCAAAAGTTAAGAAGCAAAGGCTATTTCTTTAGGAGGTAGAGAAATAGAAAAAATTTCGAAGACAGAGAAAATGAAACGAACAAAGATGTTATTATCACATCTTAATTAGAATTCAAGTGAAATGACAAACCTTAATTAGTAATATTTAATTGAGTAACAGATAAGAATTCAATTCAATCCAATCTACTTTAAGATTTGTGCATGTACAAAAAATTAGACTTTGTTCAGTCATTCTTGTGTTCTGTTTTTTTTTTTATTTTTTATATAAGTATTCTTGTGTTCTTCTGACTTAAAAAAGTCAAGTATTCACACCAACATATGCAGAAGCAAACAAATATTCTCCAAACAAAAGAAAAAAAAAAAAAAACCAAAATACCTTTATGGTAAGCTGATTCCCTGGAGTGCTAGTTTCCTGGTCATATTCCTCCCTTCAAAATTCTACCAAATTTGCTATGATTCTGCAATTAGTAACTATATATGTCATTTCACCAACACAAGCTTAGATACAATGATAAAAATCATTAGAATAAAAGAAAAATAGAAGAATTTACAGTTATTCCTTTTTATTCTCCTAATAATTTGAAGAAATCATGCATCTAATTAAAGTTTTGATGGGAAAAAAAACTGGGATTTCTTTTTTTATTTTTTTATTTTTTAAAAGAAGATTTACTTTGGGTCCAAGACTATTCTTGTTGTAATAGCAAAACCTCAAAAGGCAGAATGAAAAATAACAAAAAAATTGGTTTTCAGTTCTGCATAAAAAGCAAGATACCTGAAGTAGTTAAACCACAATTTGTAATTATATTCTATTAATAGATAAAAATTCAATTCAAACTATCTTTAAAATAGTGCATGTATGAACAGAGTAGGTTCATTCAGTCATTCCCTTGTTCTTTTTTGACTTTTTAAAGCAAGTATGCAACAAACATATGAGGAGTATTTTGGTTTAATCATCTCATGAAAAGCATTTAGTAGATATATGTTGGAAACTTTCATACCCAAAAAAAAAAAAAAAAGAGTTAACCACCAAAATACCGGTTTAGTAAGCTAATTCCTACAGCATTAGTTGCCTGGTCAAGTCCTCCCTTCAAAGTTCTAAGAAATTTGGTATTATTCTGCAAATATGAACAAGCAACCATATATGTCATTTCATTAACACAAGTTTAGATAAAAAGAAACAGATCATTAGAATAAAGGAACAAATGATAGAACAGTTATCCTTTTTTATTCTCCTGATAATTTGAAGAAATCATGTGTCTTATTAAAGTTTTGATGGAAAAAAAGGGAAACAAATGATTACCACTGAGTTCTTGACCTGTTGCACAATTGCAGTTTTTGAATAGGGTCCGAATTCTGTACCCAAGCTTGTTCTTTGCCTCAGTTGGTTCTGCATAAGAAGTCAAATGACTAAGAAGTTCTCCAAAATATGACAAACCTCAAAGGGGTGAAACATAAGCAAAATGAGGTATCCTCAAGTCCTAGTATTCAAGTAATAAAAAAAATTAATTCGTAATTGTTATTTGCAGTAATATAAATAAATAAATAAATAAATAATTCAATCCAATCTATCCATGAATTGTAAACAACTAAACAGATTAAACCCATTCTCTACTCCCTAGTACTTGGATACACAATATCATTTACACACATAATGAAGTGTTATGAACCGTTTGTTTTAGCACAAGAACCAAAAAATAAAGTACAAGAAGTGTGCATTAAAAAATTAGAACTTTTCCGTTTCTTACAGGGCAATAATGAGAAAGAAGAATAAAAAAAAGGGTAGGATTTTCCGTTTTGAAATACTTGGAAACGAAAGAAAGGATGTAATTGGCCGTTGGAGGCAGAGGAAAAGCCAAAAATCACTAGGAAACCAAAAAATCTATGACTGTGTGATGCTCTGGGCATTAGAAATCTAACATATAAAAACAGATTAAGATAGAAAGAAAATTGAAAGCACCAAAGGTTGTGTTCAAGATGTTTAACATCTAATTAGAAGTATTTAATTATTTGGAGATAAGAAATGCACAACTCAGATAAATATTATATCTAGATTTGTGAATGTCTGCATTGGTAGACCTCAATCTTTGTTCTGCTTCTGACTAAAACAAAGTCTCCAAAATAAAAATAAAAAATTCTGAGAAAAGAAAGAATTCATTCAGCAATTATCCCATCAAAAACAGTAATTAAACCATTAGTTATTTTCCATATACCAATAGTTCAAATGAGAATTTTGAAATTAATCTTAATAAATAAATAGACCCCAAAAAAGAAAAAATAAATAAATAAAAGAGAGTGAAACAACGAAATAACTGTAAAATAATATAAATCTTGCAATGCTTGTTGCAAGATTAATTCATCCTCTGGAAGGAAACAAACCGACTCAGATTCTGCAATTATTAAGAAGCAACCATACACACATCATATTATCAACATGCTCTTAGGTACAAAGATATAAATCATTAGAATTTAAACAAAAGAAAAAAAGAAGGATGGATTACATTATCCTAATTTTTCTTGTTCAAATAACTTTGTGAAGAAATCGTGTGTCTAATTAACATTTTATAGACAGGAAAAAGGAAAAATACTGAAAAGAAGGACAGAGAGTTTTAAACTGGTTCAGTTAAGCATAAAAAAGAAGTTGAATAATTTTAAAAGTTGATTTTTTAATTTGGGATTAAAAGATAGATAGATGAGATGCATACCTGAAGAAATTGTTTCTTCTTACTGGTTCTGCCCATTTACATATACGTGTGGGACATGGGCAAGGAAGGGCCAATCTTCACCTATTTGCCTCTTGCATCTTTGCCCTAAGAGGGGACACTCCCAAATTCTCAATTCTTTTAAAGAGGTGAGATTGCGAATCTCTTGAGGAAGTGACGTCAGATTAGGACAACTCCAGATGTGAAGGGATTGTAGTGACGTGAGGCTGCCTATCCAAGGAAGAGAAACCAGTTCATCGCAGCTTTGTATAGTGAGTTGCCGGAGAGAAATGAGGTTCCGAAGCCACTCCTCTGGAAGAGATTCTAAATCGTTAATATCTCTTAATTGTAATTCCTGTAATTGAGAGAGAGGAAAGTAGGTTGATGTGGTTGCTGCTCCCATTTTCATTTTCATTTTCATTGTCTGCTCCAATACCTTCCAGCTACACTCATACAATATCAGGCTTTCTTTCAAATATGGAAATGGGGGCATGGAAGTCAGGTTAGGGCAAAACCAAATCTCTAATTCCGAAAGAGAAGGAGGAAATGATGGAAGTAAGAGATGGTGTGGCTCTTTCCTCCACCATCCCTTCAGTTTTGGGCATTTGAACAATACAAGAGAAGATAAGGATGGGAAGAATGGTGTTTTTGAAGAAGAAGAAGAGGATGCACCCAACACGTTACTAACACTGTCCTCATCTATCCATATGTATTCAATGTATTCAAGTGCTTCCATTCCATCAACCCAAACATTCTTGAGAAAAGGGAGTTGATTTAACGGTGGGAGGTGCTGCAATCTCCTATTGTTATGTAAGCTAAAACTAACAAGATTAGTGAGAGAAGAGACCCAACTTGGAATTCTCACACCCATATAATCCGACAATTCCAACACTTTAAGATTTGGATGTGGCTGGAGCCCTTCCAACATTTCATCACAATCGCTTTCTCCATCCCACGAGCCCCACTGTAAGCAAAGTTGTTGAAGAAGCTGTCTATCATTTAAATTTGCATCTTTATATTCCCACACGTCATCTTTTCCATATCCCAGATTTTCAATTATTAATTTTCCTCCCAAGTTGTGTAGTTCCTTTAATTGACTTGGCCCACCATTGGACTTAGCCTTCTTTTTCTTATACGAACCACAACAGCTAGCCCCAGAACCTTCCTTTCTCACAACAACCCCTGGTAGTATTGTCTCAAGATATGTAAGGTTTCCAATTTCAAGGGGCATATTAGTCACTCGACTGCCGCAACCTGTCATATCCAGAAACCTGAGATTGACCAACTTTTTAATGCCCTTGGGTAATTCTCTAAGCAAACGACACTCTTGTAGTATTAGTGTTTGCAAATTCAGCATCTTAGTAATGGAATTAGGGAGAATTTTAATTCCATTTCTAGAAAGATTAAGGTATCTTAAATGCTTCAATTTCTCAATTGAATGTGGCACTACAAGTAATCCTAGATTACTCAAATTCAATGCACGTAAATACTTGAAATTTGAAATGAATGCATTACAATTTAAGTTACCCAAATTCCCCCTTACATTAGATATTAAAACTGTGCGTATCTTCCTTCCATTAGGCATGGGGATTGAAAATTGCATTGATGAATCCACAAGATTAAATGATACATGACGAACTTTTTCAATATCATTTTCCCCACTTGAATTTAATACGGCACTTTCTGTTCCAGACACAAGACTTGCAAGATCATGCATGAGATCATGCATTTTACAGGATTCTATATTGCCCAATTCATCATTTTCTACATCTTGGAAAAATGACCTCCAAAGTAATTCCATAAAATATTTCCTACCAACATCCTCAAAACGCTGCTTTGGACCTACTAACACAATAAATCCTTGTGATGCCCAAAGATTAATAAGTGTACATATATTAATCCTATCATCTTTTGGAAACAATCGACAATAAGCAAAACATTGCTTCAAGTGTGGTGGAAGATGATCATAACTCAACTTAAGAGTTGATGAGATCTTATTTTCTTGTTGGCCTATTTTTAAGAGTTCATTCTCTAAGAATGATTGCCACTCAATCTCACAAGTTTTAAGGTACAATAGGCTTCCTATTGTTCTTATAGCGAGAGGCAATCCATAACACTTTTCAACAATCTTTTTTCCTATAGCTACTAAGACTTTATTTTTTTGCTCTTGACCTTGTTCAAATGCCACTTTTACAAACAAACTCCAAGCCTTTTCTTCAGGTAGGCCTTTCAGAGCATGCCATGAAGTTGCACCTATTATCCTCGCCACACTTTCTGAGCGAGTAGTTACCAGTATCTTACTTCCCCTTGTACCAACCATTAACAAATTTCTCAAGCGAAGCCATTCACTATTGTCCTCATTCCACAAATCGTCCAAGACAATCAGGTATTTTTTTCCATTAAGTTTTTCTCGTAGCTTATTTTGCAAGCTCTCAAGGCTTTTTTCACGCTTGCTCTCTTTCAGCAGTTCTATACTTTCTCTCTCAAGGCATTCTTCATGCTTCCTCTCTTTCAGCTGTCCTTGATTTTCTCGAAGCTTATTTTGCAAGCTTTCTTCGCGTTTCCTCAGCTGTTCCAAAATTTCTTTAACAATTTTTTTTACGTCAAAAATATCAGAGATACAAACCCAAAGTTTTATCTCGAAATTTTTTTGAACATTGTCATCATTATATACTTGTTGAGCTAGTGTTGTCTTGCCCATTCCTCCGATACCAACAATTGGAACGATAGAAATATTCCCTACAACATTGTCATCAAAAAGACGTTCCATAATCTCTTTCTTATCATTCTCTCTCCCAATAACGTCATCTTCGAGTACAAAAGAGTAAGTTTCTCTACTCCTATTCATGACTTGTGGCTCAACCGGGCTTTGACTAAGGTGAAAATCCTCCTTATCTTTTGCAATGGCATTTAGTTTCTCCCTAATTGCTTTTATTTCACGGCCCATTTTAGGACTAAAAGCAAGCGGGTTTGAAATTGAACAGAAAATACGTACCTTCTTTGTCATCACTTTGCGGCGCATAACTTCGGTGGAGAAATCATCTAGCAAGTCATCAGCATCATGGAGGACATCTTTCAGCTTACTGACCCAGTCTTTGATCTGATGGCTATGAGAACTCTGCTTTTCTGCATCAAGAATCACAGCTTGGATTGTGGAGACTGTGTTCCTTAGATTTTCCATCTCAGTTTTAACACTAGAGGCCAGTTTGACCTCTTGGGCAATGAGAGAGCCGAGCACATTAATGACTTTCCCAGCGAGATCGAACAAAGCTCCTTCCGCCATAGTTTCTCTTTCTTTCAGGAATAGTACGTAGATGGGTCTGTGGAGTAGTGAAAGTGATGAGAGAGAGCTGCAATTGGTGTACTGTGTCCAGTTTATAAATATATACAAGGCTTAATTTACTTTAGAGTAATCTACTACTAATTAATGAAACGTTAATCAATGAGTTTCCATTAACGCAGGTCGTGAAGTCGGGGGCTTAGTAGCAGTTGTCCTCAGTCCTTACATACTGTTTAATGTTACTGATTACTGACATCTGAAAAAGGTCTGAAAAGATGTGTTTTCAACTTTCAACTCAAAAAAGAGTACTCTTACGCACAAAACGCGCTTCTCATCTGCACTTTGTACTACATTTTCAATTGGAAATATTTTTAAATGTTTGATGTGTAACGTAATAAAGAGTTCAATTAACAAATATTTAATTTTTTATTGTTAATAACAATTTTAGAAAAGTTTTACTTAGGGTATGTTTGTTTCGTGTAAAATATTTTTCGAAAAATATATATTTTTTGGAAACGTTATTTTTCGAAAAAGAAAAATATTTTTAAATGTTTGGTTGTATTATGAAAATTGTTGTGAAAAATATTTTTATGTGTTTGGTTCTATTAGGAAAATGCTATTTTCCTACCATTCAACAATAAATTTCGGCAACAAATTCCCGCGACAACAACACAACAACAACAACAACAAATTCCGGCGACAACAACACAACAACAACAACAATCAAACTTAAAAAAAACAAAACTGAGTCGTCGACGAGATCGAGGAAGAGAGAGCGATGGGTTGCTGTCTAGGTTTGGGTCGACGACGAGCTTTGGGTCGAAGGTCTAGGTCGTTGAAGGCGATGGTTCGAAGGTCGAAGGTCGAAGCCTCGTGGGTTCGTCGGTGGGGTGCGATCTTCGGTGGATCGATCTTCGATGGTGATCTGGGCTCTGGGTTCGCCGGCGAAGTTGAAGATCGGTTCGTGGCACGAAGGCGAAGTCGAAGATCGTGGGTTCGTCCGTTCGTGGCGCCGGCAAAGTCGAAGATCGTGGACGCCGGTGATGGGCTGTGGTGGTGGATCGAAGCTCGAGTTGGTTCGTTCTCTCTCTCGCTCTCTCTCTCTCTCGCTGGTGGTTCGTTCTCTCTCCGTTTCTTCCTTCCTCTCTCTCTCTCTCTTCATGCTCTGTTTCTCTTTTCCGAAAAATGTGGTTTGAAGTGAAAATAATGACTGAAATCATTTTCACCCATTAGGACCTTATTTTACGGTCAATCCGGAATTGCATTTCCGTTGACCGAATTTTACATACCAACCAAACACCCTAATTTTCCGAAAATGCATTTCCGGAAGTGGTTTGAAGCCAAACCAAACACACCCTTATATTTTGAAGAAAACATAAAAAGTGCAATTGTTTTTTATATAAAATTTTTAAAAATATATATTAAATCAATATATCATTTCGTCATTGCTGGTAGGAGTCTAACTTTATTTTGTGCCCGTTTGTTTGGGCGTTTTGAGCCCAAAAGTTGACTTTTTAAAAAAGCCAGCCCAAGTTCAGCGTTTGGTGATTATAAAACACAGCTTTTTGACAAAAGTTGCGTTTTTATTTGCAAAGGAAATGCGCGTTTCAGTTATGGACATTTTCAGTCCATTTTGTAAAAGCTAGACTGGGCGTTTGAGATATATCCATTGGGTGAGTTGAATTACCAAAATTGCCCTTCAATAAAGGGCAAGGTGTCTTCTTCAGATCACGCACAGCCTCAGCAAATCTCATCTCTCTGCTCTGCGCAAGCCAACTCACGCCTCTCATCTCATCTCATCTCTCTACTCTCCCTTTGCCTGAAGCTCACTCACGCAATAAAATTAATCAAACCACAACAATAAAAGCAAAAAAAATTCTTACTCTCATAAAACTGATATAATTTAAACAACAAATCTAAAATCAAAACAACAACAACAGCAGATCAAGAACAGAGAAAAAAAAAATTAGAACAACAATAATAAATGATCGAGTAAAAAAAATAGAAGCCTATCTGATAAATCTAAAATCAGAAACAACAACTAATCAAGAACAAGGAAAAAAAATAGAAGCCGATATGACCCCTGGTAGAAGCCGATAGAAGAAAAGAGAGTTGGAGAAAGAAAGAGTGAAAAAAATAGAAATAGTGAGGAGCTTCTGAAAAAAAAAAAAAAATAGAAGCTGATAGAAGAAAAAAAAAAAAAAAAAAAAAGAGTAGAAAGACCTTAGAGAGCTGGAGAAAGAAAGACTCAGAGAGCTGGAGAAAGAAGAATGAAGGGCTTCTGGAACCAAGGGAAAGTAAAGAAACACAAAAAAAAAAAAAGCAGAAATACCCTTTTCGTCCCTACATTTTCACGCGATTCCCACTTTGGTCCCTAATTTTTTTTTCCACCGATTTTAGTCCCTATTCTGGAAAACACGTTTCGTTTTTGTTCCTACCGTTACATCAAAGACGGAAATTGCACAGCTGACAAACGGAGTGCACTTTTGGCACACTAAAAGCTGACATGGCAATTAAAATAATAATAAAAAATATTATTTGGCATTAAAAAATGCCACGTCAGCATTTAAATTTAAAAAATTAATTTATTAATTTTAAATAAATAAAAAAAATCAAAACAGAAATAAAAATCAAAATTCATATGAATTAAGATCTAAAAGTATTTTGAACAAGAACACCAAGAACACTATCCCAGATTTAAGATCTCAAAATTGAAAACCAAAATCTACAGATTGCACAAAAGCCACCGCCACTGCCACAAAATCTCTGCCAAACATCCATCAAAGCTTCTGCCAAACTCCACAGATTGCACAATTTCTCCAACCCACTCAAATTCTTCACACGAATTCAACCCTCATCAAAATCAAATTCCAGAAATCCATTAAACCCCATTCAATGAGAAACCCATAAATTCATTACCAAAAAAAAAAAAGAACCCATAGACCAAAATCAAACCCCAAAAATCCATCAAAGTGATCAAACCCTCATCAAAATCAAATCTCAAAAACCCAGTAAGCCCCATTCAATGAGAAACCCATATTTCATTCTCTTCTCTCTGAATTCTAGGGCTTGATAAATGGAGGTTTGCATGATCGATCGGCAAGAGTGAAATGGCGAGTGGTGGAGGAGACGAAGACGTTGATGCAGTGCTCAGCGACGTGGAGGAGGGAGACGAGCCGGTGCCGATTTCGATAAAGAGCCCGAGCATGGGGGATGAATCGGTGGAGAGGTTTTAGGAGCTTCTCACCGAGCTCGATCGGGAGAGGCAAGCGCGCGAAGCAGCGGAGAGTACGAAATCGGAGTTGCAGGTTTCGTTCAACAGGCGAAGGTGCTGGCTCACGAGGCGATCAAGAGGCGCGACGAGTGGGGGAGGCAGAGGGACAAGGCTCTGCGCGAGAAGGAGGAGGGTCGGATTTGGGTTTTTTGGGTTTTATGAAGATGGGTTTTTTGAAGATGGATTGAAGGACGAGGCTTTGGGTTTTTTGTATTCTTATTGATATTTGGGTTTGTGTTTGGTTTGGTTGATCTGTTACTAGGTTTGTGTTTGTGTTTTTGGGATTGTGTTTTTTGGATTTTAATTTTGTATTCTTAAATCTGGGTTGTGTTTGTGATTCTGGATTAGTGTTCTTGGTGTTCTTGTTCAAAATACTTTTAGATCTTAATTCATATGAATTTTTATTTTTATTTCTGTTTTGATTTTTTTTATTTATTTAAAATTAATAAATTAATTTTTTAAATTTAAATGCTGACGTGGCATTTTTTAATGCCAAATAATATTTTTTATTATTATTTTAATTGCCACTTCAGCTTTTAGTGTGCCAAAAGTGCACTCCGTTTGCCAGCTGTGCAATTTCTGTCTCTGATGTAACGGTAGGGACAAAAACGAAACGCGTTTTCCAAAATAGGGATTAAAATCGGTGAAAAAAAAAGTTAGGGACTAAAGTGGGAATCGCGTGAAAATGTAGGGACGAAAATGGTATTTCCGCCAAAAAAAAATGGAGAGGATGTACTAATATGGGTATATGTGTGCAGTTGACAAAATGCAAGAGAAAAAAAAAAAGAAAAAAAAAAAGAAAAAGAAAAAAGATGGAACGTATGGATGAAAGAAAAGACAAAAAAGAAGAAATCACAATTTAAAAATAATACCATCATATTTTTACAATAAATTTTAAGTAATTAGTTAATATTGGTGAGTAAAAATATAATTTCAGTAATAAGTTTAAATTAGAACTAGAAACAACTTTCCATATAAGATTTTGTTATAATTCTTGGGAAAGTATTGCAAAAAATATTGTAGATGTAACATTTTTTGTTGAAAAATATAATTGTTGAGAATGAATAGAAAAAAAATAAATAAAGATTAAAAAATAATAAATTTAATTAAAAAATAAATATTAAAAAAGTGGGTAGGCAAAGGGTAAATGTCACTATTAATTGTCTAATCAGTACAAAATTTTGCCTAACCTGCTAAAGATGCTCTTATCTATACAATGCCCTTTTTGGTAATTTATAACTCAAAACGCTACTTTTATAAGTTCTAACCAAATACTCAATTTTTTCAAAAAACACTTTTTAACAACTTTACCAAACACTCAGCTTTTTGAAACTCAACTTTTTCATTATGAACTTTTTGAAAACTCAACTTTTTCATTATGCACTTTTACAAAAAGCTATACCAAACTCACTCTTAAGGCACTCAAAAACTTTATGGGTCTAATTGGGTTGAACTTATTTTTGTTGAAACTAAAAAGTAAAAACTAAAAATATTGTAATAAAATAATTTTTAAATATATGAATAATACCATAAGGCCATTTTTAATTTTTTTTTCTGAATAAAATTATTGTGAGTCCCATATACAGTACTACTATAGTTGTGAACAATAAATTTTGTCTCCTTGAAACGCAAGAAAAAAAAAAAAAAAAAAAAAAACGCTGAAATGAAAATGCAAACGCCAAATCCAAACTAGCACTATATAGAGTCTTTTTTTATATTTAAATATTAATTAAATAATATTTTTTTAATTTTTAATTTTTGTAATACAAAATTCTTAATTAAGTTTTTTTTTTTTTTTTTGCATTCAAGTTTCACCGTTATTTCATTTTCGATTGATAAAGAAAATTTCACTTAAAATTTTTAAAACTTAAAATAGTTGCAATTTTACTAAATAATGTGATTACTTTTATTACGTAAAATCAGAAATTAATAAATTAGTACAAACACTGTAGCACAGTAAATTATTCTAAATTCATTTTTTTAATTATGGTTTATATGGATATCTAGATTTGAATAAAATTATTATTATTAAATAAAGGACAATTAATGTAAATATATCTGACAAATATAAATTGAATAAACGGATTCGAATAATTAAAAATGAAAATTGGTACAAATTTTTTTGATAAATTGATAAATATTAAAAAATCATACTACTAATTAAAATTTAAAAAATAGGTTAAATTCTATTAACATATTCTAGCTGGAAAACTAGTCAGTGTAATCCTAAAATCAACTTATTCCTAAACAGTTAGTTAGTTATTTTTTCTCAATTATTGACTAAATTAATTTTAAGAACAAAATTAATTTATTTTTAGAAGTCTTAAACATTATTAGCATAAACTCAAACTTGACGGGGGAAATAAAATTTACCCAAAACAATAACATAATAAATGTGGGTTGATGTGATATCACATCAACCGACGGGATAGCTGCAAACCATATTGGGAATCAGAAAAAAAAGCTACGGAGTATGGACCCTACTGTTATAAAACAACAAAATAGGTACAGACCCTGCAAACTGTGAAAGTGTAAACGCATGACGTTTTGTGTGGACTAGCGGACGGCGGAGAAGGCAGTGGGTTTATTCAAAATTTCAAAATAGGGTAATATGAATATATGATATATTCTGAATTTTTTTTTTAAAGATACAATAATATGCATAGACGTGACAACTAAGTTGGGTCGGATTTGAGTACATAAAAATAAGTTTAGGTTACGAATGGTTTATTTTAAATGTGTTAGAAATAGGTTGGGTTAGGATTATATGATTTTTTTTTTTTTTTTGGGAAAACAAGTAATTTGTCATTTGGTTAGAGCACAAGGATATAAACACCTCTCGGTTGCTATTTACAACATAAGATGTCATAAACTCACTCCATCCAGATTTATAAACATAAAAAAAACAAAAACAAAAACAAAAACAAAAACAAAAACAAAAAATTTACAACCTATACGCAACCTCACTATCCATAGGTTGTAAAGAAAATAAATAATATTTTAATATTGTGGTTGTGATTGAAGATAAAAAGATACTTTTTATTATTTTAATAGATAGTTTATATTATTTTATTAGGTTATATGTAAAAATAAAAACTAAGATGTTAAGTGAATTATAAAATAAATTAGTAAAATAAATAAAATAATATTTGAGGATGCAAAATAGGTTTTTTTTTTTTTTTTAAATTCGCGAATGCTAATGCTCTTAAAGCACTTGTATCAATCAATGAATAATAACATGAGGGTCACTTTTGCATATCTTTTATTTATTTTTTGATAATCAAGATAACTGAACTTTCATTAAATTGAGTTAATGCTCAAATGAGCTACATCAAACAACAATTGATTTGCAATGACAGGTGGGGTATCTTCCACCCATATACAGCAATCAGTTACAGACTTGGCAAACTTTGCCATGATATGTGCTGTAGAATTTCTGGTCCTGCAAACATGGTTTACTTCCCATGAATTAAAAACACTAAGGTCCATTTTAATCCCTTCAATCACCTTCTGGATAGCGCTCACTGGACTCTTTGCACTGAAGGCTTTAATGACAACTTGTGCGTCGCTTTCCACACTGATATTGCTGAGACAGAGGTCCCTAGCAAATTTGATGCCCTCCTCTACTGCTTTAGCTTCCGTTTCCAACGCTTTCAAAGGCAGCTCCACCCTTTTACTCATCGTGCCCATAATCTGTCCTTCTTCATTTCTGATGACCACACCCACCCCACAGCAGCCCAATTCTTTAAACACAGCCCCATCAACATTGACCTTGTATCTCCCCCTTCTAGGCGGGGTCCAATGTTGCCCAGCTAAGCGCGAAGGTCTACTCTGAACCTCCTTTTTCTGCCTAACTTCCATTGCATAGGCAGACGCTTCTTGCACAATCAAGTCCGCTGCTTTGCTCCTCCCTCCATAACAGATTGAATTTCTATTGCTCCACAGGTTCCATGCTGTGATCACGAATAATTCCCAATCTAATTCAGGCTTCATGAGCTTAGTTTCCCACACAACATCTATGAAGTCCCTGGGCGTAGTCTCAAAGAAAGGTAACTTCAGTCTTATACTTCCCCAGACTTCCCCTGCCAATTTACGCCCCCACAAAGCATGTCCCGTCGTTTCACAGCAGCCGCACAAAGCACATTTATCATCATGCCCAATTCCCCTGCTTCTTAGCTGGTACTTTGTTAGGAGTATGTTCTGGCATGCTCTCCACATAAAGTGTTTAATCTTTTGAGGGCAGTTCAGACTCCAAATCAGCTTCCATAAATCTTGCATACCTGAGTTGTTTGAGCTCTGCCCCCATTCCATCTTGTGGTCTGCCTCTCTCAACAGCAACTGGGCCACTTTGTATGCACTATTGACGGTAAAATTACCACTTGGAGTCCAGGCCCATGTCAGCGAATCTTGAGGTAGTCTAGAACTAATGGGGATACCTAGGATTACTTGGGCTTCTTGGGGCATGAAAGTATTTCTCACTTTGGGAACATCCCACCCTCTTCTTTCCATATCAATGAGGCTTGCCACCAGCTCAGAATTCGCATGAGGAGGTCTCTGGCTTACAACTTTGAAAGAACTCGGGGTTGGGAGCCAACAATCTTTCCAAATACAAACCTGTTCCCCATTTCCAATAGACCACTTTGAACCCCTTTCTACTATCTCCCTGGCTGCCATGATACTTCGCCATGCATAAGACGGCCTTCTTCCCAACTGGGCTTCCATAAAAGAGCATTGTGCGAAATATTTTGCTTTGAATATCCTATGAATCAAAGAGGTCTGATTTTTCTGGATTCGCCAACCTTGCTTAGCGAGTAGGGCCAAGTTAAAGGCTTTTAAATCCCTAAACCCCATCCCTCCTATTTCCTTTGGAGTGCACAATTTTTTCCATGAGACCCAAGCCATCTTCCTTTCCCTGTCCTTCTGTCCCCACCAAAAGTTACTAATCATGGAGTTAAGCTCATTGCACAGCGAATCCGGGATTTTGAAGCAGCTCATTGTGTATGTGGGGGGTGGCTTGGGCCACCGCCTTGATGAGGATCTCCCTACCTGCAGTTGACAGCAACTTTCCTTTCCAACCAGCCAAGTGTCTCCCCACTTGATCCTTGATTCGGTTAAAAGCTTTACGTTTCCCTCTACCAATTAATGGAGGCAGTCCTAGGTATTTCTCATGGTGATGGACAATTTGAGCCCCAAATCTTCACTGCACATACTCTTGGATCTCTCTAGGGGTGTTCTTACTGAAAAAGAGGGAGGTTTTCTCTTTGTTAAGCTTCTGCCCCGAGTCACCTTCATACTCCTCCAAAACTTTGATAAGCCTATTACATTCTTCCACTGATGCTCTACAGAACACTATGCTGTCATCAACAAAAAGCAGGTGGGATATGAGCGGAGCGCCTCTGCATACAGCCACTCCTTTAATCTGCCCATCCCTCTCTTCCTTCTTAAGCATAGCAGATACCCCTTCAGCACAAAGCAGGAAAAGGTAAGGGGATATAGGATCCCCTTGTCTCAGGCCTCTAGTAGGATTTATTTTTCCTTTTGCTTCCCCGTTAATTAGAACCGAGTACTCCACTGTGGTCACGCACATCATAATGAGAGAAATCCACTTCTCATGAAAGCCCATCCTCCTCATCATTGCCTCCAAATAAACCCATTCAACCCTGTCGTAGGCCTTACTCATATCTAACTTCACTGCCATAAGAGCTTCTTTCCCCTTCCTCCGTTGGTCTATACTATGCATGGTTTCGAAAGCCACCAAGACATTATCTGAAATGAGTCTACCCGAAACAAAGGCACTCTGGGACTCATCAATAATCTCTGCAAGCTTACTTTTGAGTCTATTAGCGAGCACTTTAGAGATTATTTTATAGATAACATTACATAGGCTAATCGGTCTATATTCTGTAATTTTTTGGGGTGATTTAACTTTAGGGATAAGGCAAATATATGTTTCATTAATTCCACAGGGCATCACACCAGTATTAAGAGAGTTTAGAACACAATTAATCACCTCGGAACCCACAATATCCCAATATTGTTGAAAGAAAATTGGGGACATACCGTCTGGTCCCGGGGCCTTTGTGGGGTGCATTTGCTTTAATGCTCGCCAAACCTCCTCTGCCTTGAACTCAGCTATTAAGCTCTCATTCATCTCCGGGGATACCCTTTGGTTTATGGCATTCAGGCTAGCATCGAAATTCGTAGGTTGGTCCGACTTGAAAATACCCTAAAAGTACTGGAGAATGATGCTGTCAACATCCTCTTGATTCTCCTACCATTCCCCGTTTCCATTCTGTAACCCCTCAATTCTGTTTCTTCTTCTTCTTTGGCTAATGTAGCATGAAAAAATTTTGTATTGCGATCCCTCCATTTAATCCACGACGCTCTAGACCTTTGGCTCCACATGATCTCTTCCCTGACCAGCATTTCATTAATCTCTTTTCTTAATCCTTGGATTTCCTCTGCTTTCTCGTGTAGACTGCTCAGGTTTTCCAGATGCTGAAGTCTATCTTGCTTTTGCTTCAGGATTTTGTTTACATTTCCAAAAACCCTCCAATTCCACTGTTAAAGGTTCGCTTGGCAGCTCTTAAGTCTATCTGTAACTTTATACTCCTCATCCCCCCTATACGGATCCCAAGCTTCCTCCACCACTTCCCTACATCCAGCCTCTCTCACCCACATTGCCTCAAAAAGAAAACGCTTTCTAACCGGTTTTCTTTGTTGCCCAATCTTCAGATTAAGTATCAGCAAACAGTGATCCGAGCTTGACATTGAGTGGTGGCGCACTCTGGCCTCTTGGAAGAGCTCAGACTAGCTTGCATTAGCCACCATTCGGTCAAGCCTAATCAGTGTTCTGTGGTCCCCCAACCGCTCATTACACCAGGTAAACCGTTGCCCCACAAAGCCTAAATCAAAAAGCCCACATCTACTCAAGCATTCCCTAAAGCCTTCCATCTGATTAACATCCCTTTCTAACCATCCAAGCTTCTCATCTGGGTGCGTGATTTCATTGAAATCACCAAAAACTACCCACGGCATCACACACTGATCTCTCAAAGTTTCTAGAAGTTGCCATGATACTTTTATGATAACTTTTAAAATTATTTTATCTTAAACATTCATGTGCATTGCACTGGTAGTTAACAACTAGATATGTGTCGGTACTTCTTATACCCCATCTTCATCCCAAATGGTTCAAACGATAATAATTGAGTTTTTCACAGATTGGGAGTATAGAATCTCGCCTTAAGAGTAGGTAGGATGCCATTATGGTTACACCTAAGTAGGGAAGCCACATAGATCGCCTCCCTCTAACCTTTCTTTTTACAAAAAAAAAAAAAAAAAAGATTATAAAAATAAAACATACGTGCAAAACATGTTTCTGTTGGGTTAGGGTTTTTTTTTTTTTTTTTTTTGCTAAGGATAAATAAACACATCCTGATACTGTATGATTGTCTATTTATGCCTTTTTTTTTTTTTAGAGCAAAATTACAAATCACACGTTTTCACTTTGTCTGAAAATTTAATTTAATCTGTTAATTTTAATTTTATTTTTCAATTTAGTCATCTAACTTTTAAATTTACTCAATGTTGTCCTCTTGCTGTGGTCGACAGAATTATGCCGTTAATGTCTCCTAAAATGACATAATTTTGATTTTTTAATTTAATAAATTAAAAAAATTTAGAAAACCAATATCTAAAAAAACCAAAATGAAAAAAAAAATGTATTTAAAATTAAAAAAGGATTTAAACAAAATGATTATACCAGAACACAAACAAATACACATTAAAAAAAAAAAAAAATTATCCAACCAAAACTTTCTATGCAAAATTGAAGAAGAAAAAAAAGTGCAGAATTGACATCAAAGCTGAGAGGCTTCATTTATGATTCACATATTTTAATTACATCTGTAATTGTTTAATTAAGGGCGGGGGGAGAAAGAAATAAAGAAATATTACATTTTAATCATACCGTAGTTCACCCGTTATATCTATACTACTTATAAGATGATTTTTTTATTTGGACTAAACTTTAGTAGACTGAGAAATACTTTTAAACCTTAAGTTTAATGAGATAAAACTTGAGGACAACTTTATAAAAATATATCTCAAATTCTACTTAAAATACCTACAAAATAATACATTCTCCTATTAATCCATGTGTTCAAAATAAACTTATACCAAATTTTGATTTTCAAAAAAAAATAAAGAATACTGTGACACTAGACCAAAAAAGAAACTCATTACACATGCGAAGCGTGTGTGATAAGACTAATTTATAATAGGTACATTAATAGGAGCGTTTTTGGCACGTAGATCGTGAAGAAATTATAAGGTCTATATGGTGGACAAATGACGTGATCTATCATTCTACTAAAAAAGTCACACTTGTTTAAAATTGTTGAGTTGAAAATTTTTTTAAACAAAAATTGATTACTTACTCAATAATTTTAAATAAATAAAAAATTTTTAGTAAAATGATGTACAGACGTAGTCCATCGGATGATTGTATAATTTCTCCAGGCCGCGGAGTCGGGCCTAATTCCTGAGGCCTTTAACACTGTTTAATTCTACTGATGACTGACACCTAATAAAGTATAAAAAGATGTGTTTTCAACTTTCAACTCAAAAATGAGTTGTCATGCACAAACGTGCTTCTTCTCATCTGCACTTTGTACTTCTTGTTCACACAAGGTATGAAAAATAAAAAATATCTCGAAAAATTATTCTTTGTTGAGTTTAAAATGTTTTTCAAACGTAAACATTTTCAATTGAAAATATTTTTAAACGTTTAGTGTGTGTGACTTAAAAATAAGAGTGAGGGTTGTGTACTAAACACAAAGGCGTGTCCTAAAAATAACAAGACAAAAGTTTAACTCTAATCACCCATAAATAAAATAGATATTAGTGGTTTTTTTTTTTTGTGTTAATATACATACCATTTTTTATGTTTTATTTTATATTTTAATAATTAAGTCTTGTAGTATTTATTTAACTTGCCTTATAAAATAATAGTTAAGGTCTAGAGATTTAAGAAATATTTAAAAAAAAATTAAGAAAGAAAAAAACAATTACTTTTTTATATAATTATTTATATTTTTCTTTAAGTGAAATTAAAATTTTTCTAAAATAATTTATTAAAGAAATGTCAAATGCTCTAAAAGTATCTATTAACCACACTCTATATTTTTAGAGAGCAAAAACTTTAAATACAGTATTTTTTATATTTAAATATTAATCAATTAAATAATATTTATTCAATTTTTAATATTTTCTATCTATTTTACTTTTCATTTTTGCCTTTTGAAATGAAAATTTATTAATTAAGCTTTTGTATACAAGTTACACTAATATTTTATTTTTTATTGATTAAAAAATAGAAATAAAAAAATGATTTATAATACAAAATTATAATTTGACTAAAATAAAATTTTAAGTATAAAACAATCTCAACTTTAACAGATGATGTGGTTAGTTTATATTCTAAACTTGCACAATGGAAATTTATTTATCACATAACTCAATAAATTAGTACCAGCACAAAATAAACTATTCCAAATTCATATTTTTTATTATGATAATTTTTATATGGACATTTAGATTTGCTTAAAATTATTATTGCTAAATAAAGGATAATTAATGAAAATATATCAGACAAATATAATCAAAATAAACTGGTTCAAATATAAAAAATTGAAAATCGGTACAAATAGTCATACAATTAAATAAAATATTAAAAAAAATTATAACATTTTTTTGATAATAAAAATTATAATATAATAACAAAAGTGGGGGTTGATGTGATATTACATATCAACCCACGTGATAGTTGCAGACTATATTGGAATAAAAAAAAAGCTATGGACTCTAATGTTAATAACACAACAAAATAGGTTGTAAACTGTATAGTGTAAACGTTGCAAAAGTTTAATAAATGCTATGGTTGAGGTTGATAACACAACAAAATAGGTACAGACTGTATAAACTGTAAAGTGTAATAAATGCATGTCTTGTGTTGACGGTGGAGAAGTTTATTCAAAATTTCAAAAGGCCGTGATATGAATATATGAAACTATCTTCTCGATAGAAATTTTTAAAAAATAATAATAATAAATGATGTAATGGGCAAACAAATCGGATCAGATTTAAGTCCGGCGGTAATAGTAATAATAATAATTAGTCGCCATCTTATGCATTGTATGAAATAATTAAATTTAAAATCACATATATTTAAATAAATAAATAAAATTATGTATGAAAAAACTATTAATTAAAAGTAAAATATTAATTAGTGCCGTACGATGTTGGTTAAGAATCTAATTAAAGAAAGTTTTATAAAAAAAAAAAAACAATTAATATTTTAACAATTTTTTTCATTTCTCATAAAATTGATGTCAATATTTTCTTAAAATAGATTCTTAACCAATAGGCACTTGTTAACATGATGCACCAAGACTATACCACCATCATATGTACAGAGGTTATTACACGACCTTATTTAGTTTTTTATCAATGTGAATTGTCACTTTTAATATGAATAATGCAACTTCTCATTCCATATTATTCTACTAATCAATCTGAGATTTCCAAATCAAGAATGAAACATCTAAACCATTCCCATATGGACTATACTTCTCCTTTTTTTTAAAAGAAAAGATACCTATGGACTATATCACAACGTTAATATAAAATTGATTATTGATGACAAGAAATTTGTGGTTTTGATGGTAAGGAATAGACTCTTCTTTTTATTATTGATGACAATTTTTTTTTATAGAGTGGTTTTTCCAGGATCATATAAGGGTTTTATATATAACATACATAACAGTAAAAATTACACCAAGCAGTGACAAGCACTAACTAAAACTACTCTTGCACTCAGCCAAAAAAAAAAAAAAAAGAACACAAAACTACTAACAATTCCTTGCAAGAGTATTGAAATCACGTCAGTAAATTAATATCTATATTAGTTTTTAATCTGTGAACTTTTCTTTTTCTTTTCTTTTTTACCTTGAACGAAACCAAGTATTGAGCAATATACTATATGTCTATATCATTCACCAAAAAAATAAACCCAGAAAAGAAAATTATTCAAAAGTACTTTAAGCAAGAGAGAGATCATACCTATAATGAAGCAGCAAAGTGAACTGTTTCTCTTTGATACCAACTCTGTTTAACACACATGACTATGTTGTAAAATAAAAGCTTTATATACGAAACAGAGCTATAGTTGAAGATGAAGAACGGAACTGACTTTATTTTAATATACAAATTCAAATGGGCCAAGCTCAATACTATAAGGGTCCACCAATCTGACTTTTCGCTTTTGCTTTAAAAAAAAGGGAGAACCAACCAAAAAATTTTTTTTTGATAGGATAGGAACAAATGAATTACCGTAAAATAATTTGTATGATAATCAAATTAAAATTTTTATCAACTTAGAAATTATGGGAGAATAAGTACACGTTGAAGAGAAATAATAAACATATAAGATATAAAACCTAAAATAAAAAGAAAAAGAAAATAGATTGAAAATTGTGAAAGTTTCATAAGTCTTGGTTATATATATATATATATATATAAGGATGTGTTTGGATACCGCTTATTTTGTTGAAACTGAAAAATTATTGCTAAAAGTACTGTAGATAAAGGTAAAAGTTAGTTAACAGTAAGGCTCATGAATAGTGTCAAAAAGTGCAGTAAGGTCCATGAATAGTAACAAAAATAAGTTGAATAGTGAAACAATTTACCCACACTAAGAAGGAATTTGGATTGTGTCTGCGTGAAAACGCATATGCGTTTTAGCTCCTTTTTTTTTTTTTTAAATCCAGCGCCTATTGCATTGTTCATGGGACATGAACAGTGCAATTAGGCAAATGAATAGTGATTTTATTAATGAAGAGTAACTGGAAAATATTTTTTTTATTGTTTTCAGCAAAATAAGCGGTATTCAAATGCACCCTAAGTGTGAGTTTGGATAGCATCCTGCAGCAGGTGTTTACGTTTTTCTTGGGTCCCACGCACTGTTCACGGGACCCACAAGTACGGAAAATGCAAAAAAAAAATAAATAAATATGGGTCCCATGGGCACTATTCATAGTTTAAAAATTATTTTACTACAGTGTTTTTAGTAATAAGTTTTCAATTTTCAATAATAAGCGGTATCTAAACAAACCTTAAACATGTGTGTGCTTGGCTCCAACTTAAAAAGTCAGTTTATTTTACTCTTTAACTTATTTTTGCTACTATTTATGGGTCCCACTGTACTATTTAAGCTAACTTTTATCTTTTATTTACAGTACTTTCAACAAAAAGTTATCAGTTTCAGTAAAATAAGTAGATCCCAAATAGACAGATCTATGATTATGTAAATTTACAAGTTTGTTATAGCTCTAATCGTGTGAATTTATATTGACACTATTCATTTTGTAATTAATTTTTTATTATTTCTTTACGTATCTATAGGATGAAAGAAGAGAATGGATGATGATTGTTGTGTATGAAGAAAAATAAACAATTAAAAAAAAAAAATTGATACTTTAATGAAATGTTGTGTAAAATAGATAATCTAACATGAAATGTTTTGAAAAGTAATATGTAAAATAGAAAATGTAGTTCTTATATTAAAATAGATAGAAATTTTTGCGTGAGCTGATACAAATGCTCTAAGATAGGTGTCAATCAAGTTAGGATTGAATTGGGGTGGACTCATATTTTTTCACATGAAATTTTTTGTGTAGAAAATATGTATTTGTCACTTGGTAAGAGCACTTATATCTCAATGTATAATAATATAAATGGTAAATTTTGCAGATTCAATTCCAAAAATCAACCATATTAGTTCATGTGGGGCACCATTCGTTTAAACCACCCCGGCCCACTCTATACCCGACCCAAGGCCCACACCGAGGATAGTGTGAAGGCCGAGGATAACGAAAATGGCTTAAAGCACCTAACGGCCTCGTCGAGGATGACACATCCTCGGCACACCGACTTCGCCAAAAAGAAAATATCACTCATTCGCTGAAAATATCTCACCAACATTCTGACCACTTTAATGGTGATGTGACCTACGAACCCAGTCGCCTTGGTTACTCCAACTAATAAGAAGCCTGCAAAGACGGCTGAGAACTAACATAAAGCCTATAAAATCAGATGATGGGAAAAACTCTTATTTACAGTAACCGAATAACTGACAGATGGACGGCCGAGATTAATTAGAACGATGCTATATAACCAAGAGAATTCCCAACAAAGAGGGGGGGTCAAAAAAGAAAAGAGAGAGAGAATCTATTAACTCTAAGAGAAATAGATCCTCGGCATAATCCGAGGACAAATGTGCTTCGTAAACATACAACCGAAGTGATGGTCATCCCCAATAAAAACCCTTAGCCAAATTTCGTGAAGGAGATTCTATTGAACTCCATATCCCCTATCATTTGTTATAAATATCAAATTAACCGTTGTTTACCTCGATGATGCCAAATCCTTATACCCACATCTCTACAAATTTTTATTGTGAAGGGTCCATTACAAATTGAGTCCTTACAATTGGCGCCGTCTGTGGGAAAGGATGTTGTGCGCTAACAGGTACAACGGTTAGTGTAAATGAAAAATCATCAGTCAAGTCCAACACAGTTTGTAGTAGCAACATTCGTTCAGAAGTCTATAACCGCAAGAAACAAAAGTATAAAAAAGAGATAAATAAATAAATAATACAAAACAAGTCTACTTCTTTTATTCATACTTGAAGAAAAATTACATCTTTTACAAGTGAAGCCCGCGGCGCTTGTTCTAAAGCTAACTACAAAGGCAGACGCTTGACGAAGCCGGCAGAAGAACAAATGGTAGAAAGCGAAGCTGACTGAAGAACAAAAGATAGAAAAGAAACGAAAGAAGAGATGAAGAACAAATAGCAGAAAGCGAAGCTGACTGAAGAAGAAAAGATAGAAAAGAAGAGAAGCAAGAGAGGAGGAAATGAAGAGGGGGAGATTGGTTGGGAGATGGAAATAGAAGAGATAAAAAGGAAAAAGAAAAAAAGGAAGGCTAGTTGAGGAGCAAAAGAAGAAGAGAAAAAAGAGAAAAAAGGGAAGAAGAGCTGCATAGGAGGTGGAAGAGGCCGCGGCACAGGACGGCTCCACTTCTGGGTTCCGCCTGGTTTTCCTCCCACCCCCAATGCAGCCGGTTTGGAGGGTCAAGGACCCATACCCAAGAGGAGGTGGTTACGTTCTTCCTGGACCCCCCTCCAGGCGGCGAGGGGGCTTCCTCCTTTGGTTAGGTTGAAAAGAAGGAGGACCTTTGGGTCTCCCCTACTCCAACCCCGATGTGACGTCCAGGGTCGGAGTATCATCCTCAGCTCCTGATAGGGGCTGTGCACCCCCGAGGTCGCCCTCTCCAAGGGCCAACTCATTCGAGGGGACTCGGACGGCGGTGTTGGGGAGAGCCTTTTTGGGTAATATTTCTGGGAGAAGTATAAGATGGATGTTTGTCAAAAGTGTGAAGGAGAAGGTTGCCCTAGGAACGCCTTATATAGACGGTGGGACATTGATGAGGGCTAATCCACAATAATTCCCAAGGAGAGATTTCCGGAGGCAATAATTCCGCCCCAAATTCCAAGGGGCCTAACAGCCGTTAGATCCTCGCAGATCCACGGCTAGCATTAATGAGGAGGCGCCTCATTAAATGAGAAGGCACCGAAGAGTCAGAACACGTTACCCAGACAACCCAAGAGACGCCTCGTAATCAAAAGAGTCCCATCAAACGAAGAGGCAAAACACGGCAAGGTTTTATCCTCTACCCACTCCAACTTGCATTTATTATTATTGTTCTGCTTGAAAAGTGTAATTATTTAAGACTTATTGTAAGTTATAGCAAGGTAGAATTAAACGGCTATGGATAAATAGCTAAAATAAATGATAAAATGAGAAAACTAGGTACTGGACAGAACCAAGGCATTGTATGGTCCTCAGACCCAAGCCTCAAGGGGAAACCAGATACTTCAGATGATAAAATGAGAAAACTAGGTACTGGACAGAATCAAGGCATTGTATGGTCCTCGGACTCAAGCCTCAAGGGGAAACCAGATACTTCAGATGAATAAAATGGGAAAACTAGGTTCTGGACAGAACCAAGGCATTGTATGGTCCTCGGACCCAAGCCTCAAGGGGAAACCAGATACTTCAGATGAATAAAATGAGAAAACTAGGTACTGGACAGAACCAAGGCATTGTATGGTCCTCGGACCCAAGCCTCAAGGGGAAACCAGATACTTCAGATGAATAAAATGGGAAAACTAGGTACTGGACAGAACCAAGGCATTGTATGGTCCTCGGACCCAAGCCTCAAGGGGAAACCAGATACTTCAGATGAATAAAATGGGAAAACTAGGTACTGGACAGAACCAAGGCATTGTATGGTCCTCGGACCCAAGCCTCAAGGGGAAACCAGATACTTCAGATGAATAAAATGGGAAAACTAGGTACTGGACAGAACCAAGGCATTGCATGGTCCTCGGACCCAAGCCTCAAGGGGAAACCAGATACTTCAGATGAATAAAATGAGAAAACTAGGTACTGGACAGAACCAAGGCATTGTATGGTCCTCGGACCCAAGCCTCAAGGGGAAACCAGATACTTCAGATGAATAAAATGAGAAAACTAGGTACTGGACAGAACCAAGGCATTGCATGGTCCTCGGACCCAAGCCTCAAGGGGAAACCAGATACTTCTAGAGCAAAAGCCGAACATTAAGACAAAGCTTAAAACATTGCATAGTACAGAGCCTCAGGCCAACAGGAAGAACATTCCCTCATAAAAACTAAGCGATAAGAAAAACCAAGGTCCTGCATGGTCTTTGGACCTGAATCTATCCATCCTCGGGCGACCCTTGGTGCAAAAAGAGAGCTACAAAAATAGCTGAAATAGCGATAACACTGACGATGAGGTAGAGCCCAACAGGCCGGGAAAAGTGCGCCGAAAAGTCAAAATCCTACTGCCCTCCCTAGAAGTCGTGCAGCAGAATTTTGAGGGGCTATTGTGGGGCACCATTCGTTTAAACCACCCCGGCCCACTCTATACCCAGCCCAAGGCCCACACCGAGGATAGTGTGAAGGCCGAGGATAACGAAAATGGCTTAAAGCACCTAACGGCCTCGTCGAGGATGACACATCCTCGGCACACCGACTTCGCCAAAAAGAAAATATCACTCATTCGCTGAAAATATCTCACCAACATTCTGACCACTTTAATGGTGATGTGACCAACGAACCCAGTCGCCTTGGTTACTCCAACTAATAAGAAGCCTACAAAGACGGCTGAGAATTAACATAAAGCCTATAAAATCAGATGATGGGAAAAACTCTTATTCACAGTAACCGAATAACTGACAGATGGACGGCCGAGATTAATTAGAACGATGCTATATAACCAAGAGAATTCCCAACAAAGAGGGGGGGTCAAAAAAGAAAAGAGAGAGAGAATCTATTAACTCTAAGAGAAATAGATCCTCGGCATAATCTGAGGACAAATGTGCTTCGTAAACATACAACCGAAGTGATGGTCATCCCCAATAAAAACCCTTAGCCAAATTTCGTGAAGGAGATTCTATTGAACTCCATATCCCCTATCATTTGTTATAAACATCAAATTAACCGTTGTTTACCTCGATGATGCCAAATCCTTATACCCACATCTCTACAAATTTTTATTGTGAAGGGTCCATTACAAATTGAGTCCTTACAGTTCATGTAAATTTTAATTATTGGTTATTATAATACTATTTACGTGAAAATATATTTTTTAATGCTTCTTTACTCATTCACACAGAGAGAAAATAATAATAAACTAACAACGATATAATATTTTAATGAAATGTAGTGTAAAATAAATAATCTTATATATAAGTGTTTTTGAAAAGTAGTTGTATAAAATAAGAAAAATATATTCTTATATTTACATGAGTTGATACAAATGCTCTAAGTGTTTTTTTCTTTTCTTTTTTTTAGAAACAAATGCTCTAATTCATATAGCAAATTAGTTGGTATGAAATTCAATAGTTTGAATTCATTCATGTCAAGAAAAAGTTCATATCATCAAATTAAAAATTGTTCATTGTTTGACCTCGTCAACAATGATAGAGCCCAGCAGTTGAAGGACGTTCCCTGCAAGATCGAACAAAGCTCCTTCCGCCATAGTTTTTTCTTTCTTTCAGGAATTGTAGATGGGTTTGTGGAGTAATGAAAGTGATGAGAGAGATAGCTGCTATTGTTGTACTGTGTCCAGTTTATATACAAGGCTTTACTTTAGTGTAATCTACTACGTACTAATTCAATTTTCTTTATCTATAATTCATTATTATTCATGAATTTAATAATTAAATTGTTAATGGTAAAATTGAAATTAAAAATTGCTATATCACGTAGCACTTCAACTTTGTCATTCTGCGTGTGATGTTTTAATTTCATTACCTAACAAGATGTCTACTTTTAAAGGCGCGGGTCAGGCGGAGAAAGGTAGTCCTAATAGTCAACATATATGTGTCCTAAGTAAAGTTGGGGTGTCTGCTTATTGGTGGACTAGAGCCATCTGATATGCAATCAGAATCTGATCAAACGAGTGAAAAGTAAAGGAAACGAAAAAATGAACAGAAACAGAAAATATATAGAAGATAGCCAGACAAGGACAATGAAGCTCATATTGTAATGTATGCTACACTGAAGACGATAAGGATCATTGTTTAAAAATGAAGACTTGATTAGAGCTCAAGAGGATAGGGATCATTATCACAAATTAGTTTTTTTTTTTTTTTTGGTAGTATTAAAAATGGATCATATTAACAGTTGTCTTTAGGAAATTTGTTAATGGACGATTTAAAAAAAGTTTTGATATCACTTTTAAGAAAAATATAAAAAATTATATAAAAAATAAAAAATTAATTACTTTTTTCTTTTTCAATAAATTTTTAAAAAAAGTTCATAAATCAAAACTTTTACTACATCCATTTATTTTTCTCATATTAAAAATTAGTATGATCATGGGAAATGAATATATATATATATATATATTCTTTCTAATGACTATATATAAAAAAATCCAAAATCCATTCAGCATTCTTTATTTTTCCCCTTAAACTGATGGCAAGCCGAATAAATTGGGTAGGTGAAATCAGAAATGCGTACCCACGGCGATAAATGTAGTGGGGGTGGAAAAACAGTTGCCATTACTTGAGTTCGGTAAAGATTTTATTATGCATTAAATTTTGCATTAAACTCCTTCATAGATTTTTTTTTTTTTTTTTTTTTTTTTTGAGGAGGAAACTCCTTCATAGATGAATTAAACAATTCTGCAATAAATTTTATTATGCATGATAACAAAACGTATTATATACTTTTTTTTTCTTTTTTCTTTTTTTGAGGGGAAAATTTATTCTTTTTAAATGAATTTTTATAGGGATAGTATGTTAAACTTCTTGAAATTGGATAAGGTCTATTTAATTAGCTTATTTTCATTGGGTATTTTTTTTAAAAATTTAAAAAAAAAATTACAAGAACAAAAAGTCACTTCATTTTGCAATACATCATGTTACGATAATCTAAACGAACAATTTTTATTGTACTATTCTTTTACCCTCTATAATGGTACTATTCTTTTACCCTCTATATGTGTGTGTGTGTGTGTTTCTCAAATAAAAAAAGATACTCAGTGTTGTCGAGTCATCCCACATCGGTAAGGTGTGATATTGAGAAGGGGTTTATTACTTGCTCCGCGACACTAACTGTTGCATGCAGTTTTGGTGTTGGCGTGTGAGTATATTCCCTTATCTCATCCCCCTTCCCCTATATATGTGTGTGTGTGTGTGTTTCTCAAATAAAAAAACTGGATGAAAGTGCACTAAGTTATATAAAAAATACAGATGTACTTTTTTTTAAAAAAAAAAAATCAGGTTTATTTGATACTAAATAATCAGATTTTATATATATAAAAAATCTAAAATCCATTCAGAAGTCTTTATTTTTCCTCTTAAACGAATGGCAGGTTGAATAAATTGGGTTGGTGAAATCACAAATACGTACCCATGGCAATAAATGTAGTGGGTGGAAAAACGATTGCCATTGCTTCGGTTAGGTTGAGACTGCCCCATTTGGTAAAGTTGTTAAACAACTTATTTTCAATTTTTTAAACAACATTACATACATTTTCACACACTTTTTTATTCACACGTATTTCAAAAAATTGCAAATAATATTACTCAAACTTCTTTACCAAAACAGGCCTAAGAGTATGAAAGTACCCTTACATATGAGAAATTATTATTTACACTGAGAGAACTGCTGATATGGTCTTTCTTGACTAATGAGATTATGTCATTTATGCAAATGTATGTGTGAGCTTCCTAATCAGCATAAGGAATAAAAAATAAATATATAAGATGATGTCACATTTGCATAAATAACAACATTTTATTAGTTGGCAAGTCAAAGAGAACCACATCAGCAATCCTCTCGATGGACCTAATAATTTTTCCTTATATAGACGAAACAATTCTACATTAAATTTTGTTATGCATGATAACAAAACGTATTATATACTTTATTCTTTTTAAATGAATTTTTATAGGGATAGTATGTTAAAATTCTTAAAATTGGGTCAGGTCTATTTAATTAGCTTATTTTTATTGGATATTTTTTTAAAAAAATTATTTTTTCAAGAACAAAAAGTCACTTCATCTTGCAATACATCGTGTTACAATAATCTAAATGAACAATTTTTATCGTACTATTCTTTTACCCTGTATAATGGTACTATTATTTTACCATTTATAATAGCAAAAACTTTAATTTAGAACACCAGATAAGAGAGCACTAAGTTGTATAAAAAATACAGATGTACTTTTTTTTTATTTTTTAAATCAGGTTTTAAGGTGCTGTACCTAGGCAAGATAAACAAGATAAGTTATACGTAATTGTTTCAATAATTTTAATTTACTTAGATTATATGATGAAAGTAGATAATACAAATAAAACTCGAGGCACATGGTCCTTTATTATTAAAACTAAAAATTGTGATAGATGAATAAACTAATTTAAAATAAATAAGCTTCCTTTAAATTGGCACAAAATTCACAAAACGGCATTTTATTATAAAATCATTGAAATCTTGATATAGAGGGTTTAACCAAGAATATTAGGTTAATATTGTTAATATACTATAGGGATGAGGGCCCAATTATATATTGGTCCTTGGCTGTTGGCCGAGAGTGTACGGTGATTCGAGGACGAAAAAATAGTAGTGGGTGGGTGAAGCTCCGAGTCCCATGAGTAGGTTACAAATGGGAAGGTAGGCCGAGGAGAAATATCTCATCAGATAAGCCAAGCACAGGTCAAATGTATATCATAATGTTCAAGGTGACCTTCCAGGGAGTTTTAGTGATAGGAACGTTCATCATGAACGTACAAGAGGGATGAGAGCTTAGAAATATCTAAGAAAAAGCTGCTACCACTGCATTGAATACTTTGCAGCTAACTCCCTGACCGCATTAATGAGGAAGTGATATCTGAACAGTGTTTTTCAGCCTTACAGCTACCCCCAAAAGACTTCTGGAGGATGCTGATGGGACAAGAATCAACCCAAGCAATCTACCGTCCAGGTGGAGGGTAAAGATGAGAGGGGAGGAGTAGTATAAATTAGAGGGGAGACCCTAAGAGAAAGGGATCGAAGAATAAAGGAAGAAATACTGTAGCAATCAAAACTATATTTGTAACCAACTTCAAATAATATATACAAGAACTAATCTCCTTGGACTGTGCCGATAACTATTTTACTTAGATAAATCCAGTCTACTTTTAATTTATTATCTCCTGGACTCATTATAACTGTTATCCAACTCATAAGAGCCTAGTTTTCCAACCTATTCTCTACAAAATCATTGTATTGGGTTCTTTGGACCTAAATCCTCTCATCATTTGGGCTTAGGATCCAAAACATGTCCATAGTCCATACATATACTTTTAGTGCATGCTATATAGAAAAGCATGGCATACGAAGTGTAACACTTATGTTGAATCATATGAAACAAACTCGTATAAGACCTTATTTTTACCATATGCTATATGGTACTCCCAATCCTATATTATTGGTCCTATTCAAAAAATATACTTTTTAAGAAAATATCATTTAATATGCATTATCTTTTCAAATAAAAATGTATATAGTTTTTCAAAATCATCAAATCAAATAAAACTAATATTTAAAAATGAGTTGTGACTTTTCAAGTAAAAAAAAAAATGATAAGTTAAAAGATTTATCAAATAAATTTTTTTTGTTAGATGGTTAAAAATACTACTTATTAAATATGCTACCCTGATAGTTTGAATCCATGATAAATATCAAACCTGTGCTAAGTGTTTGTGGATTGGTAGCCACTTGAACAACCTTTTTTGGCTCCCTCCTCATCAAATAACAATTTTCATAATCAGCATTGTCTCTACATTTACAATAAGATCATTAATGAAAATGAAAAGATTTCATTGGTGTTCAGGAGGATGGGGATCACTATTAAAAATGAGTAGGAGCAAGTGAACGAAAAATTATGACTTCAAAAAGTAACATACAACATATAATAAGCATACGAAAGTTGTATTCATTCTTCCTCTTGTTGTGATTCCCCTTTTCAAAGTTTTTACAATAATGTAAAATGTCAAATAACCAACATTCAGGTGACCTAGTTGGTTAGATAAAGGGCCAATAAGTCTCAGGACTTAGGTTCGAGGCTCAACAACTAGTTGTGTGTCCTTACTTTTTATATCTCATCTCCATTTTAAATGATCCAAAGATAATAAGTGAGTTTCTCAAAGACCAAGAGTATAGGGCCTTGCCCGAGAGTGGATAGAGTGCTACTATAGTCACGTATGAGTAAAGAAGCCACACTAATCGTCCCCCTCCATCAATTTTTTGTTTACCAAAAAAAAAAAATGTAAATGGTCAAAACATGTATATTTCTTGTACCACATATTTGAATAGGTTTCAAATTTTCTACCCTACAAATACAATAGGGTAGCAAGCACATTAGATGAGTCATGTGCGATTTTGGGTTAAAGAAGGATTCAGGATAACGACAAAAGCTTTTTAATCCCTGTGGGGGCCTTTTTTACTATATTGGGCTGGGCTGCCCCTTTGTGATTGTAGAACCAAGTGTTCTGGGTTGCAGGAGTCGAGACCGGTCCAACTGGAACTCAACTTGGCCGGCTTGTGCGCGAACTGTGCCTCTTCTGCCAGGAAAGTGCTTACGGTAGGCAGAGCTGTTTTAGAGAAGCTTGCGGCAGGCAGATATAATTGATAAAATAGAACCGTGTATTCTGGAATGACCAGATAGTTCTTTTAATAGGAAATGACCAAATGATCCATAATCACAATAATATTAACAATTTTGACAAATAAAATAGTAAGGGCAAATGGTAATAAAGATTAATCAACAGACAAGGAAATAAGTTCAGTTCAGCCCGCAGGAGCAAGGCCAAAAAGGAAGAACGCCTCTTCTCAACGCGATTAACCTCTGAGGAAAAGAATTCCTGTCGTGGAAATTAATGGGTTTGAGGGAGGCGGACACGAATGGATAATGCCCAAAATAATTATAGAAGAGTGTAGGGATTTGAGAGGGAGAGAAGGGAAGGGACCTATTGGTGCATACCACTAACTCTTGCTCTCTTTCTTTCTATCTTTCTCCCCTTTTTCCCTTTTTAGTCTTTCCTTAGTGATTTCCACAATTGTGGTTTTTTAGTGTTGTGCTTCCCCTGTTTACCTAAGTATGTTTCAGAGTATTTTTACGTTGTGTTGTATTGCCCTCTTCTTGTTTTCTGTACACGGCAAAGGCTTCCTTCTTATAGTGCCTGCCATGAACGGATTTTACTATTCTACCCCTCAACCACCTTTGTCTGGTCCAGGCGTACTTGTCGACCATCACTGTTCCGTCTGCAAGTCCCCCTATTACAGACAAAGACAACCATTTTTTCTATTAGTCTTTTGTGGCATCTCTTCCTGCCGCGGTGATGTTTTTCTCTCTTTCTATCCCTCGTGGCATGCACCTAGTGGTTCCAACTCAGCATTGCCTCTTTTGGGAGGTATGTCATCCCAGCAGGATGTATCCCCCGAAAGAGCTTGAGCAGGAACCTCAAAACAGGTCTTCCCCTCTCCCCACCACCAAACCACGCCCTCTTACCTCTGACCCATGACCCCACCATGTCCAGTATTGGCTGGGTACAGGCTGGTGGTGCCTGGGCCTTGCGCATACATATGTCTGAAATCTGCCTACTATTCATGCATATGCCGTGGACTGGAGACTTTGCCTGTACTACCTCCCATCCATTTCTGGCTTTCCATGAGCTATTACTCTTTATTTCCCGCTCCCTTAGGATCTGGGCTTTACTCAGTACAAGGCTTTGCGTTCTTTTCAACCCAATTCTTTAATTGCCTCTGCTTTTTACCGCATTACTTAGCATTTCCTGCCGTGGCGACTTGTTCTTGCTGGGCCTCTTTTTAGGCCTGCCGTTCCATTCTTTCCTCCAGTGGTTTAATATGGCCACTGGTGTTCTCACTTATGGGCTCCAATGTCCCTTTCTTTTCCTTTGGGCCTCTCTGGCCCAACTTCCTTTGGACTTTCCCGGTCCATTTACTAACTCCGCATCCCATGAGTTTTTACTAACTTAATTGGGCTTCCTTGGCCCAATTTCCTCATTCTCATCCTTGGGGTTCATGGGCTTGTCATTATCCCCTACTTTCTTTGTTTACATTGCTTTGGGCCTGCTGCGGCCCATTCTCACTTTTTCAAACCATATACTGCCCATGTGTGCTATTTTCTCTCTTTTCGGGCTTTTTAGGCCCGTTTACTTCCTCAAGACTCATTTATTCGTATTAAGGGCCTGTGATCCATTGTTTTTGCTGCTTGGACCTAATGGTTTTACTTAATCTGCCGCTCCTCTGCTACCCGTATTGCTGGATTGGGCTGACTTCTATCTATTTCAAAATAATGATCCTCAACAATCCCTTTAGTGTTCTTTATTTATTTATTTATTTTCTCTTAAATTGATTGCAACCCGAATATATTGGGAAGGTGAAATCAGAAATCTGTACCCATGGCAATAAATGTAGTGGGTGAAAAGTTAGTTGCAATTAAATTGCCATTGCTATGGTGGGTTAAGACTTTACGAGTATGGATTATCAAAAAAAAAAAAAAAAAAGAAGACTTTACGAGTATGAAAGTACTGTTCTAAATAGACGAAGCAATTTTGCATCAGTTCAGCAAAAAAAGAAACAATTTTGCATCAAATTTTACTATGCATGATAACGAAACATACTTTATTATTTTTAAATTTGTTTTTATAAGGATAGTATTTTATAAACTTTTTGAAATCGGTAAGGTCTACTTAATTAGCTATATATTTTCATTGGATATGGTTTTTTTTTTTCTTTTTTTAAGTTTAAAAAGTAAGAGCATTGACATCAATTTTTGTAAAAAAAAATCTATTTTTACAAGAACAAAAAATCACTTAATTTTGCAAATACATCATGCAACAATAATTAAATCGGACAGTTTTTATATTGCTATTCTTTTACCCTCTATAATAGCAAAAACTCTAATTTAGAACACTGGATAAGAATGTATTAAGTTATATAAAAAATACAATTGTACTTTGCTCCAAAAAAAAAAAAAAATTGTACTTTAAAAAAAAAAAGGCAAAAATACAAAACTGACCTTCTAATTTTCACTCTTTTTCATTTCAATCCTCTAATTTTTAATTTTTGTCAATGCAAGATTTCGTTAAACCTAATCCATAACTGTCGTTAATGTCACTGTTCCTTTTTTTTTTTTTTTTTTTTTTTTTTTTTTTTTTTTTTCACTCATCATTAATTAATTAACTCTCTGTATTACTAGCTTCCCGTTTGTTTCCCAAGAAAATCAAAAAAGAGAAGGCATCAAGATCCTAAAACTCCTTCTGCTCCCACCATCACTTCTAAGTTCTAAACATCGCGGTCTCGTTTGCACTCGGGTGGGAGGCTAGGGAAGCGAACACGATTTGTATAGTAGTTGTAGATGGTGTATCCATGGTGGACCCAACTGAGTTTTCTGTATTGGAAGGCATCAAGATCCTGAAACTCCTTATGGTCACACCATCTCTTCCCTTGAGTCTGGCAGAACCTTGCATTCACTGATGCCTCACATGCATCAATGTGGAAGCTCTTGTAAAAGGCTACAAAGGGAGCCTTGGACCAGTTTGCCTTCTCCAAGCCACCCTTTGTGGGCCAGTCGTTTGCGTTCCAGAGGCTTGAATATATCTTCGTGGGTTGGTTAAATGGGAATGTTACCCCCAAGTCTTTTTTTTCAAGAAATGATCGGAAAAAATATTATCAACGATTCATTTCTAAAAGTTGAAATCAAAAGCTCAGTTGAAAACAAAAAAACATTAGATTAGCTTCATCCAAAACCAAAGCAGAAACCAGTTTCTTCTTTTTTCTATTACGGTGAAAATGGAGGCTATAGGTTGCCGGAAAAGGAGAGCCGACAAGTGAGAGCAAAAATTGATTTCTGGGTGTGGAGATTCCTCGGTTTTGATTTCAGGGAAGGGGAAGGACCCTTAAATGTTTTTTTTTTTTTCAAAAAAAAAAAGAAAAAAAAGAAAAGGCAAAACGGCGTTGTTTCAGTGGCATTAACGGCAGCCCATAACTGGGATTTAACAGAATCCCACATTGACAAAAATTGAAAGTTAAAGGACTGAATTGACAAAACTGAAAGTTAGAAACTAAAATGAAAAAGAGTGAAAATTAGAAGGTCAGTTTTGCATTTTTTACAAAAAGAAATCAGGTTTCAAGATGTACCTAGCTAAAATTAACAATATAAGTTAGAAAGGGCATAAATTTTGTCAAGTCTCTCCAGTGCATTGGACCCGCTGCAATCATGACACGTGTCTAAAATTAGACACGTGTTATGATTGCAGCAAGTCTAGTGTCACAAGACACTGGATAGAAGCCACACCCAGTTAGAAAATAAGCTAAAACAAACAAACCAAATACAAAGTTTCACATAGAGCAAATTGTTTCTATAACTTTAATGTACTTACATTTCATGATGAAAGTAGATCATAGGAATAAAACTTGAGGCACATAGACTTTCATTATCAAAAATAAAAATTGCAGATGAATAAAATAATTTAAAATAAATAAAATTCTCTTAAATTGCTAGTAAATTTCAGTAATCGGCGTTTTATTTTAAAATGATTGAAATCTTGAGATAGAGGATTGCACCTAGAATATTGTTAATATACTTCTAGCGCATGCTTTATAGAGAAAATCATGTGATATGAAGTTAGCACTTATTTTGAATCATATGACACAAACTTGTATAAGACCTAATTTTTTACTATATACTATATGGTACTCCCTATCCTGTATTCTTGGTCTTATTTAGAAAATCTACTTTTTCAGAAAAAACCAATTATGCATTATCTTTCAAATAAAAATGAATAATTTTTTAAAATCATAATTTTTAATTTAAACTCAAATAAAATTAAGGAAAAATAAGTACCGATTTTTCAAGTAATAATAAATGATAACTTGAAAGATTTATAAAATACTGTTTTGTTTTGTTTTTGTTTGTTTTGGAATGGTTAGAAATACTACTTACTAAATATGCTTCACTGACAACTTGAATTTATGCTAAGCATCAAACATGTGCTAAATGCTTAGGGAGTACCTCAATCCACCTAAAGTCTGGTTGGTTCAATATGCTATATTAATTGGATTTTCAAAGATGGCCATATTTTGTGGTATACCATAATTAAAAAATTAATAATATATCTCAAAGTTCATTTCAAATTTCTTTATGTATAATTTATGTATTTAAAATTAAATTGTCAATGGTAAATTTGCAATTAAAAATTGCTATATAACATAGCACGTAAATTAACTTTGTCATTTTGCATGTCATGTTTTAATTTCGTTATCTAATGATGTCTATTTTTAAAGGCTCAAGTCAAATGTGGAAAGGACTAAGTCTCTAAGGCCCCGTTCGTTTGGAGTGAAAATAGGGAGGATGGAAAATAAAGAGAGGAAAATAGGGTGGAAAATGTTATTTTCCACTGTTCGTTTGGGGAAGGAAAATAAGAAGGATGGAAAACTGGAGAAAAAGTTTTCTCTCCGAGCCCACATTTTTTTTTCCTCCCAAATTGGGAGGAAAACTTGGGGAGAAAAGTGCTAGCACTTTTCCACAAATGTCCTTCTCTCTCTCTCTCTCTCTCTCTCTCTCTCTCTCTCTCTCTCTCTCTCTCTCTCTCTCTCTCTCTCTCTCTCTCTCTCTCTCTCTCTCTCTCTCTCAACGTGACGTTCTGTGTGTTTTTTTTTGTTTGTCCTTTTTTTTTCCAATTGACTTGCTCTTATGTTTTTTTTCCTTTTTTTTTTTCAAAGTGACGCGCTTTTTTTTTTTTCAACGTGACATTCTCTTTTTTTTTTTTTTTTTTTTTCAACGAGACTTGATCTATTGTCCCCATTATACTCCTCATTAATCTTCTTTTTTTTTTCTTGTTGATTTTTTGGTTTTTTTTTTTTTCCGTATGACATTAATTTTTACATTATAATAATAAAAATAATAATAAAAATTTATATATATGATGTGATAAATTTTATATTATTTAATGGGTACAAATAAATCTATTTCTTACATAATATGTATCAAGGGTATAATAGTCAATTTATATAAATTACATTTTCCATCCTTCTTTTTTTCTCTCAAACCAAACAAAAGAGTTTTCCATCCTCTCACTTTTCTACCCCTTCAACCGAACACACAAGAGGAAAAACTAAATATTTTTCATCCTCCCATTTTTCCATCCTCCCACAATTTTCTACCTCTCACTTTTTTACTCTTCCAACCGAACGGACCCTAAGTGCTTAAGGAGGTATCAATCCACCTAAACGTATGGTTGGTTCAATACTATATTAATTGAATTTTCAAATAAGACCATATTTTGCGGCATCTCATAATTAATAATATATCTCACAGTTCAATTCAATTTTCTTTATCTATAATTCATTATTCATGTATTTAATACCTAAATTGTTAATGGTAAAATTGAAATTAAAAATTCCTATATAATGTCATGTTTTAATTTCATTACCTAACTATGTCTACTTTTAAAGGCGCAGGTCAAAGGGGGAAAGGACTAAGTCCTAAGTAACGGTCGACGCATGTGTCCTCTAAGGTTGAAGTGTCGATCTGCTTATGGGTAAAGGAAACGGAAAAATGAACGGAAACGGAAAATATATAGAAGACAGCCAAACAGGGACAATAAAGCTTTTTTTTTTTTGAGGATCGGGACAATAAAGCTCATATTGTAATTATGCTACACTCAAGTCTCAAGACAACTAAGGATCGTTGTTTAAAAATGAAGACTTGACTGGAGCTCAAACGAGTATAGGGATCACCATTACAAAAGAGTTTTTTCTTTTTTGTCTGAGTACAGTTAAAAATGGGTCATGTTGACAAATGTTCTTAATAAATAGTCGATTTTAGTAAGGTTTTTATATTACTTTTATGTGAAATATAAAAAGATATAAAAAAATTAGTTACTATTTTCTCTTTTTATAAAAAGTTTTTTAAAATAATTTCTAAACTCGTACTTTTATGACATCCATTATCTTTTTCCCATTAAAAATTAGTAGGCTCACGGAACAAGAGAGAAAAATGATAACTTCAATAAGAAACGGTTAGCATAAGTGTATATCTTCTTATTTTCTTGCAAATTACTATATATATATATATATATATGAGTTTTTGCATCCTGTAGTTCACTTAATCATGGATTTCACAGAAATTTATTAATAAAATACAATTATTGTTCCGCTTTATTATATGCATTGAGAAATGCTATATTTATAATATTTTCATAAAAAATCATATGTGACAAGTTATTATAGGTGGACAAAAATGTAATTTCAATAGTAAGTTTAAATTAGATACAATAACAACTTACCCTTATAATTTGTTATGAAAATATTGTGGACATAGCACTTCTCATATACATTAGGCGGTTTGATTTTTAAACTTTATTTTAATAAGTAATTTAGGCATGTTATTTTTTTTCTTTCTAATTACATATTAATTTTGTGATTTCTCAAACTTATTTATATACCTTTTAAATTCTCATTTAACCCTGCAATTCAACCAGCAATCCACTAGTTGAACTAGTAATCCAATGACCTGATTCTTAGACGAGTTAAGGTTCAGTGAAGGTTTAATAATACATGCCTATTGTCAGGAGTGTTGTAATTCAACTGTCACTTTTTGTATTATCAAGGTAGCTAGAGATGTTTGTTTGAATCTTTTTAAACATATACAATATGATATAACACATCGCGTTGCTAATATATATAACATGGTATCAGAGCCAAACTTCGTTCTTGGCATTAAACAATCATCTCTACACAGCAAAGAAGTTTCCCACGTGCACAACACAGATCCACAGTGCCCTTGCTTGTCTTTAGATCTGAACCTCACGGCACCACATAGTTCCCACAGATCACCGTTGTTGTCACGTGCCAAACACGCACCGAAGAACTACGTCAACCTTCTTCTGACGTCATCCATGACATCATTTATTGGTGTCATCAAGAGCCATGTTAGCCCTAGCCACGTCATTGCCATGCAAGCCTCGCCACATCAGTGAGTCTCTATTTCGTCACCACGTCATCTTTGCCAGCTAACCGGACCGACCTGACCCAGACCACCTAGATTTGACCTGTGGGCATTGACTGTTGACTTTGACATTTTATTGACTTTGACTTATACATTGACCATTGACTAAAAGTCAAAATTTCTGAAAATGACCTATCTTGCTCAATTTTTTTGCGTAGATTCCAATTTTGGACTTTGTATCTTCATTTGAAACTCCAAAATCGATCAATTGGCACATTCTCATCGTGGTTTCAAAGGCATTTTTCAAGGCATCTCTAAGGGATCTTCTCATGTTTATCCAACCTTAAGCCTTCATCGAGCTTCTGCCTTGAGTTTGAGGGAGGGTGTTAAAGATATATTAGACATATTAGCTAACGTAATAGGTCCAAGCCCATACCTACTATGTACTAGTAGTCTAGAGTTTAGTCGCCTATATATACTTATGTTATGGTTCATTGTAACAAAAGTTTTGTACTACACTCTTACATAATAAATATATAGCCCTTAAGGGATTTTTTTATGGATGTAAACCGACAAGGCTGAATCACGTAACTCTTGTGTTATTGGTATTTCTATTCTATACTTCCCCTTCCGCATCTACTATAGCATTACATCATGGAATAACACATTATATTACTAATATATTTAAAAGATTTATTCAAAACTCCACTTCAACTATTGAAATTAAAAAAAAAAAAAAAATCTGAAATCCAAGCCGAATAAGTATGGCCAGGTGAAATCAGAAATGTGTACCCACGGCAATAAATGCACTGGGTGAAAAAATGGTTGTAAATTGATGGCAAGCCGAATAAATTGATGGCAAGCCGAAATGTGTACCCACGGCAATAAATCCAAAATCCAATCAGCATCTTTATTTTTCCTCTTAAACTGATGGCAAGCCGAATAAATTCGGGTAGGTGAAATAAAAAATGTGTACCCACGGCAATAAATGTAGGGGGAACAAATGGTTGCAAATTGCCAATACTTTAGTTAGGTTAGAGCATCCATATCAATCTTTTTAAAGTCATGTAAAACACAATTTTTATATATTTTGGTTTAAAAATACTCAATATCAGTCCTTTTAAAATTGTGTATATCTTTACACAAGTTACAGTAACCGTGTAAATATACACGGTTACTGTAGCTCGTGTAAGGATTATTTTACTAATTTCCGTTCGCTCATTTTTTTTCTCTCTCTTCTCCGGGCTCAAGAAACTCAGTAACTTCTCATCTTCTTCTTTTTCCTTAGATGCACACAATCACATCCATACACAAACACATCCACACAGACAAATCAACACAGAGATACACTTGCTCAAAAAAAAAAAAAAACACAAAGATACACAAACCCAAACGGACAAACAACAAAGAGACAGATCGGTGCTTATCAGAATGATCGGTGCTTGACTGGAACGATCGTGGGTCTCGCTTGATCAGAGCTCGTGGGTATGGGTCTTGCCTGATCGGAGCTAGGGAGCTAGGGAGATTGGTGCTTGTGACCGAGATGGTGCGGATCGGAGCTTGTGACCGAGATGGTGTGGATTTAGACCGAGAGGGAGAGTTGATTCAGAAATGGGTATAGAGGCAGAGAGATGGGTATAGAGAGAGAGCAACGTTTTAGAAAAAATGGAGAGAGAGAGAGAGAGAGAGAGAGAGAGAGAGAGAGAGAGAGAGAGAGCATGTATGTATAGGAGTTAGTTGAGAGAAATAATAAAAAAATTGAGAAAATTGATTATTTAAATAAAAAATGCGATAGAATAGATGAACTGATGTGAGTGTTTTGTAAAAATAGATGTGTAAAATATAAAAAGTAGGATTTTAGTGTAAAAATGGATGTATAAAATGCACGAACTGATGTGGATTCTCTTAAAACTTAATAGAATAGTTTGAATAATGTTGTTTGTAGTTTTTTGAAATACGTGTGAGTGAAAAAATATGTAAAAAAGTGTATAATATTGTTTAAAATGTGAAAATGTGAGTTTAAAATTGTATACCAAACAGGCCCTAAGAGTACGAAAGTACTACTCCATCGACTTTATTTTTTTTAAATGAGTTTTTATGGGGATAGTATTTTAAACTTTCTGGAAATTGGATATGGTCTACTTTTTTTTTTGAGAATGGGATATGGTCTACTCAATTAGCTTATTTTCATTGGATATGTTTAAAAAAAAAAAAAAAAAAAAAGTAAGAGTATTGACATCAATTTTTGTTTAAAAAAAAAAAAAAAAAATTTACCAAGAACAAAACGTCACTTCATTTGCAATACATCATGTTACAGTGATCTAAACGAACAATTTTTATAGTACTATTCTTTTCTGAAGTATTATAGTACTATTCTTTTACCCTCTATAATAACAAAAACTATAGAACACCGCCAGAATGAGAGTGCACCAAATTATACAAAAGTACAGTTGTAATTTTTTCTTTATAAAATCAGGTTTTAAGATGGTCTAGGCAAAATAAACAAGATCTGTTAGAAAATAAGCTAAAACAAACAAACCAATTATAAAGTCTCACATATAGCAAATTCTTTCAATAATTTTATTTTACTTGCATTACATGATGAAAGTAGACAATACAAATAAAACTCAAGGCACATAGACTTTTATTATTGAAATTACAAATTATGGTAGATGAATAATAATTTAAAATAAATAAACTTCTTTTAAATTGCTAAAAAATTTCAGTAATAGGCATTTTATTTTAAAATGATTGAAATCTTGATGTAGAGGGTTTCACCTAGAATATTGACATATTGTGTTAATATTGTTAATGTACTTCAGTGCACGCTATATAGAAAAGCATGTCATAGCCTACTCATAGGAAGTGTAACACTTATTACAATGCATATGCTTAAGATTAATCATTGAATATTTAAAATGAATATAAATTTTTATAATTAAGAGAATATAGTAGTAGTTTAGAAGAAAGAAGATGGCTTGTTAGAAAAGGAAAATACAGGACTTTATAATTCTCTTTGTTAATAGTAAAGATACGGAGGTTTTGTGTCAAAAGTTGTTGACATTGTTTCCAAATCATCATAACTGTTATCAAATACAAGCAGTGACAAAGTCAATAATTTTTATTTGGGGTTCATAATTATTATAGTGATAAACAAATTATAATAAACTAAAAACATATACATGCACTAATATATATGTGTGTGTGTGAATACAAATTTTTATTTTTATTTTTTTGTAGCCAAAAATCTTAATTTCCTAATACTAAAATTAGATATAACTTATAAATTATAAATATATTGTATTCAAAATTATTGACTTTGATATATCATTTTTCCTAATACAAGGTTAGTGAACTTAATATTTTGTAAGTTTATAAACAAAAATCATTATAACTACGTAACTCAAATAATATTATTTAAACTATAATTTATTTATTAATTATCAACTTATATTTGTGAAGGAATACAAAATTTTAGTCATTATAACTCGTGAATAAGTTCAAAAAATTGTTTGATAATAAAATTAAATCAAGCTTAAACATGTAATTTAGTTCGTTAAAAAACTCAGACTCAACTTATGCTCATAATGAAATTAAATAAATAATTTGGAATATTCAATACTTCGTTTATAGCAGTAAGTGTAGTTAAAGGAGTACCCTGGTTTTATTCAACCCTTTTTTATGCTCCTAGTGAATTTGTAAATTGTTCTATCGCTTTTTTATAATATAAAAAAAATTTTAAAAATTGAAAATATAACAAAGTTAGGGGTTTAATTTGGGTCTAGTGTCCTATACATTAGGCTCAATAGGATGCAGCCATGTTTCTAGGAATTGCCATGTGGCAGTATCCCATCAGGTCCAGTACATAGGATGCACTGCGCCGCACTGGACCTAAGCCTATCCCCAAAGTTAGAGGATATACTTTGCAGTTTAGCTTTAAAAAATTATTACTACTTAACTAATGATTACTCGAATAAAAATTCTAAGTATTGACGGAATTAATTAGAACTACAACTTATCATTCAAATTTCTAAGCATAACAGCACTTCACCCTTTTCAATTTTCATTATGGATAATAACTCTTAGGCCAACATTTTTTTTTTAAACCAAGTTTTCTCGCTTAAAACTAATAAATAACAATCGATCATCATCCACAAATATTTAACTATATAATTTAGCAAGTGAGTTAAACAAATCACATAACAATGAAATAAGTCCATCAAAATAACAAAAACAAGTGCACCTAATGATTTTATCGTCATATTTTTAGGGTATTGAGCCACATTAAATCGCTAGTTAAGTTATTTATTTATTAAATTTTGCTATTTTGTAATGTACCTTTGTGGAGTGCCTCCTTAAAAAAAGCCAAAAAAGAAAGAAAATGATAAAAATATATTTTTTTAAAATTTTATATATAACTTTTTTTTTTTCCTCTAAAAAGGTTTGTTGGAGTTGGCTCACGTCCGATATTGGGTCACTGAATTTGGGGCCTTATGGACCGACACTGACTGATTCGAGCCCAGATATTGGACCAGGCCAGACCATCGATTAACCATGGTGGTCTACCTCTACTGTATGAGTATGAGTATGAGTAATTCTCTTCTTTCTCTCTAGCTCTCTACCACTCCTTCCGTCGATTCCAGATTGGAGAGCATTCATTGCTTTCTTTGAGGTTTTGCTTGAAATTCTTTGGACAGATCAACATGGTAAGCCTTCTTATTTTGTTCCGTCGATTCCAGTTGAAATTGCATACAACTTTTTTTTTTTTTCCTTCCCTTAAATTGTTTTTGGTTTACCATTTGATTTTTTTATTTTCCCAAATTTCATACATGGGTACGGCATAGTTGTTAACAATTTGTAAAATTTTCATCACTGTATTGTTTAAGAGTTCCATTAATCTCCACCCATTTATTTAAAATTGTTAGATGTAAACTCTGATTTCTATGTTTATCTTTGCTTTATTTACTTAAAAAAAAAAAAGCCTAACCAATGTCCTTTGTGGAATGCTAAAGTTGCCCAGTTTAACTATCATTACCCGGGTTGAGGTTTTGAGTGTTAACACTTAAACCCTTGTGATAAAGTTAATTGTGTAAACATTAAAACCTTCTGGGGGGTTTTGAGTGTAACAGAAGACCCCCCTGTGGTACTGTTTTATACGCGGGTTAAGTGTTCAACTCAAAACTCTGAGCGGCTTTCGTGTTTTTTAGGTAAACCACATAGGGGTTATTATGGTATTAATGTTAGTATCATGGCATGTGTTGTTTATTATTCTCAGGAAGTGTTCAGGAAGTTATAAAACCTCAGGTATTTCACACATCATATATCAACATGTATCAGCTTTGTTTCCTTTTTATGTTTGGTGTGATTATGGTTATTTAAACAAACATCAATTATTCCTTTGTTGTGCTGTTCATTTTAATTCTTTTTAGTATATGAGAGGTTGTAAGTTCAAGACACACCGGGTTCATGCTTAACTCATCCAGAAAAAAAAAAATATATTTATGTTGTTATTTGTAAAATAAATTGAATGATATAATGGCGTTTGAGAGAGATCTATGATTTGAAGGGCAATGTATCTTCGGTGGATACGGTTTTGGATAGAATTAATTTAGAAGTTTTACCTTTATGTCTTGTAGTTTCTCTACTCTCTAACTTCAAATGATTGTTTTAGTGGCCTTTGTCGTATTTGGCTCTCAATTTACAAGGTAGGCCTTCAGCTCTACCTTAGTTAATTTGAGCATTTGGAGTGCGTGAAAAAGTTGGTGTGTGAAAACCTTCTTACAAACATTACTTAAAAATGAAAAAAAAGAAAGGCTTGAAATTGTAGACCAATTAACCAGGTGGAATTTGTGTTCTCCATTATGACCCCCCCAATCTTTTCTAGCTTGTTAGCAATACTGACTGGTAGTGGAAAGAGAGACAGGCAATAAAATAAGTAGGGAGGCTTGAAATTGTACTTTTTATTAAGGTTAGGCAACCACCTTTTGTAAGATAAATTTTCTTCTAACCCGCCAACCTCTTCTCCATTTTCTAAAGAATCCCATCCCAGATTCTACAAGATTTGTAAGGAGCATCAGGATGATACTTCATAGGAAGAGTGGAAATCTGAAATCCTACAACCCAAAGTACCAGTCAGAATTTCCATAGAGGAACCATCTCAGACTTTAGCCAAATTAATGGGAAGTCCAGAAACAGCCTCAAAACATAACAAAATGGATCGAAGGTGACGTAGCTGATCTAAATCTGCATAAAAAAAGACCAGGGTATCATCTGCAAACAGCAGATGTGAAATATCCATAGCATCCCCACCAGTTAATGAAACCGAAAAACTATCTATTGACCACCCTCCTTTGCTCTTAACATTAGTTTACTAAATGCCTCCATTACCAAAACAAACAGCAAAGGTCAAAGTGGATCACCTTGCCACAGACCACGAGTACTAGGAATGAATCCTTTAGGAGTACCATTAATAATGAATTAATGATAAGAGAATCTTATCTTAGGAATACAAAATTGAATCCAGCCCCTAAATTTTCATTGGACACAGTGTCACTTCATTGGCAATAATTTACCAAGCCAAATTCTTTATGTCCTTTTATGGTCTCCATGACAACAAACTTGTGGCAGATCTGCTTGTATTAATTATTTCTTTGTAGTTATTGCTTTTATACACTCCATGTAGTAGGATAGCACTTTTGTAATAAAATTTATTACTTATTAGCAATAAGATCTGCTTGTATTGATTCTATTATTTACATTTTTGGGTACTTCTTTAGGTTCCTTTTAAACGTTCTCCTGTAATTTTTTTTTTCTTTTTTTCATATTTGATTGTTGAAAAGATGCAGATGTTAAAAAAATAAGAAATAAACCAATGTTTGCTTGTATATTTGATTCAGGAAATATTTGCAATTTGGTGATTTGATTGCTTGCCGCTTGCACACTTTGAGGCCAGTTTTATGTTTAGATTAATTTTGAAACTGACATAAAAACTAAGAGACTTCAATTTTCTAGAAATTAAATTAGGTTAATATGCTGTGTTCATCGTGTTTAAACTATGTTCTTGGGGATTTGTTTCTTAACCTTTGGTTAACAGAGCAAAACAAACCCCCCAAAAAAAAAAAAATAGCAATTTTCTCCAGAGCTGGGGCATGTATTGTATTTGTCCTATCATAGTTCACTTCTATTATTAACTAAATTTTGTGCGTGATTGAATTAAGTTTTCTTGTATATTTTGCAGTCATTTGCAGTACAGTTGGGTGCAAATAATGTAGTATGGGCAATCGATTGATGACAGTGAAACTACCAGGTTCATATTCCTCGTTTTCTTGGTCTGTAAGTTTCTTCTTACTAAAAGTTAATCACATGATAGCATATGACAGTCTATAACGGGGTTTCATATTCTCACTGAAATTGCATTTCCAAAGCCATTTCAAAGAATGCAGCATAAATAACGTCCCCAAGATAATGGTTCTTTGAACAGTCTATAATAAAAGTATTTACATTGTTCTAGGTGTCGAAAGTTGATATTAGCCTATTTATGCTTTCTTAATGAAATTAGCCCATGTGATATAGAACTTAACGGATGACTTTCACTAATGGCCTAGGCTTCAAGTTAATCCAGCCAAGTGCAAGATTTTTTACATGCAGAACAATATGTTAGCATTTTGTGATACAATCATGCTCCCAATAAGATATTTAGGAGTACCTTGAACAATTGGACGAGTACTTGCTGAATGCAGAACTCTAAATGGGAAAATTTCAAAAGAATTATTCCTTTTGACTGTCTTGAATATCCACAGCTTTTGAAGCATCTCTTTTCTTTTAATTCTTTTTGGCTGCTGTCCATATTTTATTGAAGCACATAGAAATGAATTGTTAACCTCTTCTAAGCACAACCACTCTAATTGTGAGAGGGGAAAGCAACATGAGGAGGAAGGTGATGTTATTACTCCCATTTTCATTGTTTGCTTCAATACCTTAACCTAGCTCCATCCAATTGTGGCCCTTCCTTGAGAAACATATGTTAAAAATATTTTATTTTATTTTATTTTTTTTTTCATTGAGCAAGGGCAAAACCTTGAAGGTTACAGCCAACTCAAAGAGAAATCACTTTCTTTTGCAAGAGACCTCTTTGTTGCAAAACCTAATTTAAATGTTAAATGGCTAAATCTAAAAAACCTTTCTTTTTACTTGGGGGAAATTAAAGAAACTCTCCTTTTTACTCAAAATATGCTAAAGCTCCATAACCACAAGGTGATGATTAACATGGCTTGCATTCTCAAAGCTACTAAGGCCAAATTAGGCAGATATATCACTCATGCAATGCCCTCTTTCTTCCATTCCAGTGAAGTAGGAAGTAAATGCAATAGGGATGATACTGGTTCATTATAAGGGTCCTAGGCCATCAAAGATGAGTGAGTGAGGTCAATATCACATTGTAATACTTCGTACAAACTACGAAGGCATATAACAATAACAAAGCTACTACTAGTTGATATAGCAAAGCTACAAAGCTACAATGGCAGAAACGTATTCTTGGCTCAAGAGGCTAAAGAATTCTAACAAAACCTCTTTGATCCCATGATGTGCAATTGAAATATCCTCATGAATGAAGGCACATGACAAACTATAATGGGTCTGGGGAATTAAGCACTCATTGCAATTGGTATTCCCGAATCCTTTTCAAAGATTGATGGTAGAGTGAATAGCTTCCCATCAAATTATTGTTGCCTTAATCACTAAATGGTTTTTTGAGCAGCTAATTTGAAAGGATTGAAATGGACTAAAGAAGGGCAATCAATTCCCTATTCTTGTTTATGCAAGTGATGGAAGTATTTAAATTGTTCTGGGTGTTTAATGCTGAATTTATCCTGTTATGCTCTGTTAATACCTATAATGCAGTTCATAGCTGCTAATTCTGAATCATGTTTTGGCCAAGGTTTACTTGTGGTCCAGGTTTCAAGCTAATCTGAGTAATGCATCCTAACCTCTCAATCAGATTATTTAGAAGTCCCTCGGATCATTGAAAGATCACTTGAAGAATGTAAAGCATTGATTGGGAAATTTTAAAAACTAATTCTATCAGTAACATTTGTCCATATGGTATTGTAACAAATCAGTTAGAAATAATCAAGCGATAGAGTGAATCGATTCTATGCGTGTTCCAGCATTATCAAGTCAAAAGAGATACTTTAACAGCATTTTGGCATACGTACATAGGTATAACTAAGGAGCACCCCCATTATAAGCAAATCCAGATAGCAAAAAAAGAACCTAATAAAATTGATAAACACCCAAAACATTACTCAAAGCTGGACACCCAAATCATAAAATTGAAAGAAGAAATGAAATGTTCATAAAATTGAAAGAAGAAATGAAATGTTCGATAAGTCGACTCTGCAGCACACTACACGTGCTAAACATTCCTGATGAAATGAATGAACAGATCTATTAAAATGTCCTCATTTCTTTGGTGCAACCTTAATTGGAAGATGAGTGAGTGAGACTTATTGAAGAAGAAAAATAACCATTCCACATCATTATAATATGACCTTAACCATCTTTGATATATTGTGATAGCTCAATTAATGGCGAACTGCACATCCTTATAATGGCTAATACTAATTAATATCTTCAACAACTAATAAGAAATGAGTTAGAGAAACATGTTTTCTTCAGATCAAGAGTGAATATACGACGGCGTTTTTTGCAGATCCAATCAAGAAATAGTTTATGAATCCTATCTATCTTTATTTATTTTTAGAAGCTGAATAGCTGGGTTAATGAAAAAGGGGGCTTGGCCATGTGTGAGAGCAATGGTGCCCAATGGGCTGGTCGTTTTTTTTTTTTTTTGCAAGTTTTGAAAGAGTGGTGATTTGATGGGACAATCTGCATTGCTGGTGGTGCACCCAACTTTTCTCTCTCTTCTTCTTGTTTTTATTTTTAAATTTAATTAATTTTTTTTTTTTTTATAAAGCTATACGGTTACACCCAAATTTATGCTCTTTCCGTCCCTTTTACCCAAGGAAAAAACTTGCTAATAATTCTTAATTTGAGTAAAAGATACAAATTCAATCCAATCAAACATTGAAGTTGTGAATGTATGAAAAAAAAAGTTAGACATTTTCTTCTAACTTTAAATAGTTAGTGTTTCACACCAACATGTGAGGAAACAAACAAATATTTTGTTTTAATAAACAAATGTTGGGAACTTTTATAACCACCAAAATACCAACATACTAAGCTAAATTCTCTGTAGTATTAATTGCCCAGTCATGTCCTCCCTTCAAAATTCTACCAAATTTGTTATAATTCTGCAATTATTAAGAAGCAACCATATATGTCATATTTCATCAACTCAAGCTTCGATACAACAATACAAATTTTTAGAATAAAATAACAAATGAAATAATTTACATTTTATACTTTTTTATTCTCCTAATGATTTGAAGAAATCAAGCATCTAATTAAATTTTGATGGAAAAACAAAAGTAAAGGAATTTTTTTTTTAATTATATATATATATATATATATATATACCATTGAGTCCATGACTATACTTGCTTCAACGTCTAACCATTGAAAAATTATACGCAAGATGGTAAACCCTAATCAAGAAATTTTAAAAAACAATTTGTTTGTCAAGATTATCCACATTAAATGTATGGTAGCACATTGGACTAGAAACAGGGCCAGGCCGATGACATCGTTTCAATCCTATGCGTATTAAATCTCAAATCAAAAAAAGATAATTAAACCAAATTGAATTTGAAAATTTGCACTTTTATGCTTGGCGCCATGCAACCTAACTGGACTAGTTCTGCCTCTAAAGTTAGACACATGAACACAATGCACATAACTTATTTAATACAAATTAGCAATATTTTGCAAATTCCATTTGTATTAACCAGAAACAGGAAACGTCATTGGTAATAATATGTTTCATTAGATGGAAAATTTCACAAGCAAACACTCACTAAATTTAAATAAGAAAAACAGAAATAGAATTAAAAGTCAAAATATAATGTAACTATATTAAAAAAAATAGAAATAGAAAACTCAAAATATAACATAAATTGGCATATTAGTATAGACTTGCTTAAAATTCTTGTGTTTGTAGACGTGTAGAAATTTTTTTTTTTCATAAAGAATTCCCTCATCGCATAAAAAATAACACAAAATATTAATTAGTATACAAATATAGAAAACACCTTATAAATAATAATCAAATTTATACAAAGTAGCAAAGAGCCCAATAAATTGATTCGTGGAAATGTCACACTAGTCTAGACACCCGTATAATAATATTTGGAGAAGAAATGAAACTTGTAATAGTTTAACCGACAGCAACATTAACCATTTGAGAATTACGAACTCAACATTCTGAATTAAATATGTAGATCCATTCAATTGTGCTCATTCTCTTTGGCAACTATTGAAAATGAATAAAACTTTTCCAAAATTAGAATGATGACCAAATCCAAATCATTAAGTGATATCTATATAGTAGTATAAAAAAACTGAAGTGTAACATTTATTGTTCCTACAATCCTGAGTCACATCAACGTAGTATTTTGGTTCATTCAGTCCACTTAGGTCCCTTTAGGTCCATTTTTTCTATTTTAGCCCATTTCGGTCCACTTTACTCTATTCGTTTTATACATAAAAAGATAAGTTACACCAAAATTTGGAGGGCTATTCAAGACACCCCACCCACCAAGGAAAATTTACTATTGGCATCGACAATATGCTGAAAAAGGGTTGTGTAGTTGTGTGCAAGACAATGAGACAGTCCTCCCCACATTGTGGCAATGTCCTCCATCAAGGGGAGGATAGGTGGTTGGTCCAATAAAAGTATACAAAAGATGCCAAAATACCCAAAAATATTTTTAAACGGTATTTGAAAACGAGGTTGGGAATTGCAGCCAAGAAGAGTTGGGAGAGAATTGTTGTTCACTTGTTCTTGCATAGCTGCTTTGGTAGTTGATACCATTGAAACACACGTACACATGGGGTTAGTGAAGTGCTAACATCTACCATCATGCAACCAGATTCTATGAGGATTACAAAGCTCATTCCTCGACAACAACCTAGATACATAGTCATTCTCAAGAAAATGGGTTCTAGAGTCTGAAAGGTATAAGATTAATTTTTGACAAACCTGTGTTCTTTAAAAAGATCAGTTACCCCAAATGTTGCTTTCTATTATGTCAGATTTCCAATAATTTTATGGGATAAAATGAATTATGCAATTTTTTAAACATATTTAGATAGATGGATTGCAAGAAACATCATTGGCAAGATGTTCCACTAGATGGGACAGGTAAGAGCTCATAGAATTTGAAAAACAAATACCAAAAACAGAATAAAAATGATTGATTTGCTTAAATTTCTTTGACTTGTAGACATGTAGAATTTCTTTCCAATGTTTCCATCCCCACAAGAAAAAAAAATATTCGAAACATTAATTGGCAATGGCATACAAGTACAAAGAGCACCCTAGTTATAATCGCAAAAGGAACCCAATAAGCTGATCCACCAAAACCTCACACAAACTTGGCCACCCAAATCATAAAATTTGAAGAAGTAAAATACTTGATAGTCTAGTTGGCAATAGTATTCAACAAGTTGAGAACAACAATTTCAGCATTTCGGTTGAAATGACGGATCTACTCAATTGTCTTCATTTTTCTGCCAAAATTGTTGAAGATGACTAATACTTCTCCAAATGGACAAATATGACCAGTCCACATCATTATGTGATCTTAAACATCTTCTTTGTGATAGCTAGATTCAAGATTGATGTAATTTCCCTTTTTTTGCTTAGTGCTGTATAGTCTCCATTTGATAATTATTCAATGAGGAACTACACGGCCATATAATGGTTGACATCCCTAAGGAACAATAAGAAAGGAGATAAAGAAATATGTTAGTCTTCAAATACCTATAGATATGGTTATGCTTGAAAGCAACTTTTCACCCTCGAATGTGAGGCATAATAATTAAAAAATATCAAAAGAAAATCCCAGACTTAAAAAAATATAAAGAAATTTCAAAATTTACCACAAAGAAACATGTAGGCTCAAGTCTCATAGATTAGGACTTATGAGACAGATTGCATGCTTAGTGGAACTATCATATGTAGAGGAAACAATAACTAAAATGTCATATTAAATATCGACCAATTTCCATAGATTTTATCATTTTGCTCAAAAATCTTACAGCTTACCTTTATTTGCCTCTCTATTGAACCCAAAACAATGGCTCTCCTTAAGACATTGAGGCATATAGTCTGCAAAATGAGGAGAGAGGCTCTTACCATCTTAGCTACAAAACATAATGCAGCAGTCATCAACAAGGAAGAAAAAGAAATAAATCAATAAGAAAAGCATGAGATAATCTATGGCTACGCTGACCAAAATAAGCAGTTAAACAAAACCATTCTAATAGGTGAACAACTCCAGTAAACATATTTGCAAAGTATAAAGCTCTCGCTTAAGACAAATTAATAGTAAGTTCATGAGAGTAAGGTCGGGGTGAGACAGGCAAGAAGGGAAAAGGAGTGAAATATTAAACACAATTAAATAACAAAGGGAGTAGTAGAGTAGATAGAGAGGGAAGCTAAAGGGGGAGATTGTATTATAGTGTTTTCCCTTTTCTCAGTAGATATTGATGTTAAACAGAAATACACATTTGACATTTCAGCGTTGCATTTATGAATTTTTCCTGCCTTCTTCAAGGAACTATGAAACAGAACGACTAGAATCTGGAAAAAAAAAATGTATCTGTGATTTAAAAATACTATAAGCCTAGTAGCTGGCAGAACTTTACCAGAAGAATTATCTTGGATTATATCAAGCTTTAAAATATTATAAAATTTGTGAATATCAAGCTCTAGCACCAAAAAAATTGTGAATATAAAAATAAATAACTATACACAAAGTTGACCTTAAATAAATCTGTTAAAACCATATACATGGGACAATAGACAACCTACCCTTCAGAAATTTTGCAGGCAACCTAAAATCTAAGAAGGGCGTGACATCTTGACTAAAGTCAGGGAAAAATTCATATGACCCTAGAACATAAGAATTCTCATCAATATAATCCCCACCAGCAGAGGGCAGGGGAAGGAAGTTGAGCTCTTCCAGCATTCTGTTTCTTATAGATGAATTTAATTTCAATTGTTGTGAGGAATATGAAAGTACCATACCAGCTTTTATTTTAATCCAAATGCATGTTCTCATGGCTTCTGAATACTAGCTTGTAAAGAGCACATGGTAGGACAAAGCTTTGGTGGCCAAATCTTCCCTGATGAATAATTTCACCAAGCAGCTTTATCACTTTTTTTGATAAGTAGCTTTATCACTTATGAGGGAGATCCCAAGATTGTCCAATAAGAACAAAATCAATAGGAGAATTCAGGTTATAAAAAAAAAGGTACTTTATCTGAATGGAAGTCAACCAGGGACATAATTGTTCTCTCCCAAATTATAGTCTCTTTCAGGAGAATTGGAGTTTTCACTTCTCTGTAAAATACTCAAAGGAATGGATCATCTTCACACTTCACACTTACTTCAAAGACTCGCCGATACAGTGACCTCCACCAAACTGCAAAAGAGAAATAATATGATTTGGAAAATGATACTGTAACATGAAACAGACACACATAGCATCTAAGTAAAAGGGAATCCATTGCATGTGCTTACAAGCTTCCAAGTTCATGTAAGTGTTTCCCAGTCTCACATGCCCATTGATTGGAGTACTGTGGTATCCTAAGCAGCCTTAAGAAGACTTGAAATACTACTTCAAGGATGACTAGTACCATGCTAATGTAGAGATAACAGCAGTTATCGAAGAGGTATTTCATTGTGGAAGTCTCAAAAGCCATCTCAATGGAGCAAGCACAAAGTTGCCCTGCACCTGAAATTGTCAACCTAAAAACAAACACTAAAATTTGTAAGTCTTTCGCAGGCACGTCACATACATTTTAAAGTAAGATGAAATCGTTTGTCACCTACTTAGTCACCTACTTGTACACATACAGGTACCTCCAGACTGCACGAAAAGCAGAGCTACAAAATTACAAATTCACAACCTGTTAAAAATTATTCTTTCTATAAAAATTCAAAGTTCATAGACCAAGCTGTCTCTACACAAGGATTGATACATGTTGCAATAAATATTCTGAAAATTCGAAACTGTTTGTTACAAAAATTATCATAAATATAATTAAAAAAAAGAAAAGAAAGTGACAGGCGTATTACTCAATTTATTTCAAGATGATGCATGATTTTTGTTGAACCATCTCCAAAATATTTTTGGTATCAATGCCACTCTCCTCTGATTTTTATACAAACATAATTTAGATGACATTGAAAGCACTTGAAATGAAAAGAGAGAACTGATCAATATAGGTAGCTCACTAATATACGAGGCAGAGTTTGAAGGATTTGAGAACCAGTGCAGCAAAAGGGATGGCTACTAATCCATTGATGTCGAAACTATTTTTTATTTATTTATTTATTTTTCTGTTATTACTCTTTCTTGGTAATCAAATGAAGCTTTAAGTTAAAGTTGTCCATAAAATTTTGTGACTTTAAACTAAAGCATATTGGTGCTTTTCATGCACACTAGGCTATAGAAAATAAAATTGAGAAAAAAGTTGTTCTGTGAAATCTTGTCACATACTACATACAAGGAGATAATTGGTGACATTTTTCTATTAAAATATTAGTGATAGCTTATATAGATTATTAAATTAACAATTGTATCAAACGCTTAAACTGTTTGGAAATGGTGAACTTAATCACTAAACCATAATTCTAACACTCCCCCTCACTTGTGAGCTTAAACTCCACCTTAATTACTTGAACAACTAGTAATTCACAATCTCATTAAAGTGGTGAGAGAGCGAGGTAGCTATATTCCTTTCAAGTAGCAATATCATACTAGGCCATCTGAAATTACAAGGACTTCAAGTGGCTATATTCCTTTCAAGTAGCAATATCATACCAATGACAACATGTATAAATTTGAGCCAGAATTTTTTGAATTATCTTTATTAAAAAAACTGAGACTTTGGTATTGGATAACACCTTTTGCATCACTGCAAAACACTAGATTATTCCCACCCACTCCTATATGTAAGATGTTAAGGCAAACATAAAAGTCCTTGGGATCATTTTCAACAATTTCCTTTTTACCAACTGCATCCTTGAGTTGGTTTGACAAAAAAAAAACCTAGAAAAGGAGGGTGCTGATGGCACTAGCGTCCTTCCTTTGAAATTTTAGCTTCCAAAGCACAAAAAGGGCTGACATATAGAACTAGTCTAAAGTTAAAAATTACATACACTACATGCATTTCTGGTTATAATTACAAAAGGAACTACCTTCAAATGGTAATTTCTATACAAAATTAATAAATAAGAGGAACAACTTCCACTCATTTTTGTAAGAAAACGCATGTCATTTAGTATTAGAAAATATGCATGGTAATTTCTATACAAAACTAATAAGGGCAAGTGCTAAAGAATAGGACTGCATTCAAGCCACCCCTCCATAGGCGAGATCAACATATAGAATCAACCAATTAAACCATTAATTTATTAAATGTATGGCATTACCTCCATCAGAAATGGAATCATTAGTGTTGGGCATATTGTATTTTAATTCATTATCTAAATGACCTACGGAAGAAAGCTGATATTGATACCTACATAATCTTTTGGCAGCTGGCACAAGAATGATATGGTAAGAATAATTAAAAGGCTAGAATTTGCTCACCTCTGCATCACTTTGCAGCAAATTACTCCGCCTTTGGAAAATTTAATCAAACTGCCTCTCTTACCCTTCACTGCTCAACCATCCTTACCCCTTTTACCTCTCTTTGGCCTAAAAACTCCATACACCTTATCCATCCATTACACAGATCGCCCCCTCTGCTTTCCAGTGATTAAAAAAAGAACATGTGTAATGTTGCCCAATGTTCGAACAGAGACTGCACGACCAAAAGTTAAGAAGCAAATGCTATTTCTTTAGTAGGTAGAGAAATAAACAAAATTTCAAAGACATAGAAAATGAAAAGAACAATGATATTCTCCTCAGTCTTAATTGGAATTAAAGTGAAATGAAAAACCTTAATTAGTAATATTTAATTGAGTAACAGATAAGAATTCAATTCAATTCAATCCAATCATGTATGAAAAATTAGACTCTATTCAGTCATTCTTGTGTTCTTCTGACTTAAAAAAGACAAGTCTTCACACCAACATGTGAGGAAGCAAACAAATATTCTCCCAAAAAAAAAAAAAAAGGTTAACCACCAAAATACCTTTATAGTAAGCTAATTCCCTGGAGTGTTAGTTGCTTGGTCATGCTCCTCCCTTCAAAATTCTACCAAATTTGCTACAATTCTGCAATTATTAGGAAGCAACTATACATGTCATTTCACCAACACAAGCTTAGATTCAATGATAAAAATCATTAGAATAAAAGAACAAATGGAAGAATTTACAGTTATTCCTTATTATTCTCCTAATAATTTGAAGAAATCCTACATCTAATTTAAGTTTTGATGGGAAAAAAAACTGGGATTTATTTTTTTTATTTTTTAAAAGAAGCTTAACTTTGAGTCCAAGACTGTACTTGCTGAAATAGCAAAACCTCAATAAGCAGAATGAAAAAGAACAAAAAAATTGGTTTTCAGTTCTGCATAAAAAGCAAGATACCTGAAGTTGTTAAACCACAATTTGTAATTATATTCTATTAACAGATAAAAATTCAAAATTCAAACTATCTTTGAACTAGTGCATGTATGAACAAATTAGGCTCATTCAGTCATTCTCTTGTTCTTTTTTTACTTTTTAAAGCCAGTATACACACAAACATGTGAGGAGTTTAGCTTAATCATCTCATGAAAAGCATTTAGTAGATATATGTTGGAAACTTTTATAACAAAAAAAAACTACCAAAATACCGGTTTAGTAAGCTAATTCCTGCAATGTTTGTTGCCTGGTCAAGTCCTCCCTTGAAAGTTCTAAGAAATTTGCTTTGATACTGCAATTATGAACAAGCAACATTATATGTTATTTCATTAACACAAGTTTAGATGAAAAGTTAAAAATCATTAGAATAACAAAGACCAAAAGATAGAGCAGTTATCCTTTTTTATTCTCCTAATAAATTAAAGAAATTGTGCATCTTATAAAGTTTTGATGGGAAATGATTGCCACTGAGTTCTTGACCTGTTGCACAACTGCAGTTTTTGGATAAGGTCCAAATTTTGTAACCAAGCTTTTTTTTTTGCCTCAGTTGGTTCTGCATAAGAAGTCAAATGACTAAAAATTCTCCAAAATATGACTAGCCTCAAAAGGCATCAAGAAGAAGGGCATATGTATATGATTGTCCATGAAAAATTGGAATTAAAAGATAGAAGCATACCAAAATAAATTATTTTCAGCAGATTTCGATAATCCACTTGCAATTCAGGGACATGCGGCACAATTGCCTGATAAGTTCTCCAAGATATATCAAAACAAGAATATTGGTCTTGGTTTCTTCATTAAAAGTCAAATACCTTAAGTGGTTAAAGATTCCATCAGATTCCAACTTCTATCCAATATTCTCTCCTACTCATGTTTGTTTGGACCCCACTAATTAAAAAACAACAGACGTTCTGCAGCCTGAAGTTGACATGGACTTCATAATCAAATGCAGCAAGGACTATGGCTTTAGGAGGCAGAGAAAGTGTCAAAATAAAAAGCACTTGAAAACCAAAAGTTCTTTAAACTTGAGTGTAGCTCTGTAATTAACAACCTATTATTCAAGTAATAAAAAAATTAATTAGTAATTTTTATTAGAAGTAATATATATATATATATATATATAAAATAAAAAATCAATCCAATCTAACAATGAATTGTACACGACAAAACAGATTAGACCCTTCTCTAGTACTTGGATACACAGTATTATTTACATACATGATGGAAGTGTTATGAATCGTTTGTTTTAGCACAAGAACCAAAAAATAAAATACATGAAGTGTGCAACTATGCATTGAAAAATTAGAACTTTTCCATTTCTGTCAGGTTGCAGGACAACAATGAGAAGGAAGAATTTTTTTTAAAAAAAAGTGTAGGATTTTTCGTTTTGAAATACTTGGAGATTAAAGAAAGGCTGTAAGGGGCTGTTGGAAGTAGAGGAAGAGCCAAAAATCACTAGGAAACCAAAAAAGTTATGATTGTGTGATGCTCTGGCCGTTAGAAATCTTACATATAAAAACAGATTAAGAAGAAAGAAAATTGAAAGCACCAAAGGTTTTGTTCAAATGCACAACTTAGATAAATATTATCTCTAGATTTGTGAATGTCTACATCGGTAGACCTCAATCTTTGTTCTGCTTTTGACTAAAATGATGTCTCCAAAATAAAAAAATAAAAAAAAATTCTGAGAAAAGAGAGAATTCATTCAGCAATTATCCTATAAAAAACAGTAATTAAACCATTAGTTATTTTTTATAGATCAATAGTTCAAATGACCAAAAAAAAAAAAGGGGGGGGGGGGGGGAGAGTGAACCAATGAAATACCTGAAAAACAAGCTAATTCCCCCTCTGGAAGTGAACAAACCGACTTCGATTCTAAATCAGATTCTGCAACAATTAAGAAGCAACCATGCACTTAGGTACAAAGATATAAATCATTAGAATTAAAAGAAAGAAAGAAAAAAGGGATGGATTACATTATCCTAATTTTTCTTGTTCAAATAACTTTGTGAACAAACCCACTCTGATTCTAACTTAGACTCTGCAATAATTAAGAAGCAACCATACACACATCATATTATCAACATGCTCTTAGGTATAAAGATATAAATTATTAGAATTAAAAGAAATATTTTTTTTATAAAAAGGGACGGATTACATTATCCTAATTTTTATTGTTCAATTAACAGTTTATAGACAAGAAAAAAGAAAAAAGATTGAAATGAATGAAGTTCAATAGTTTTAGAAGTTGTTCAAAATATAAAAACCCTAAAAAAACCAGTAGTTGATTTTGAATTTGGGATTATAAAAGATAGTTGGAAAGATGCATACCTGAATAAATTTTTTTTTTCTCGTTGGATTATTTGGGACAATCTTCACTCTTTCCTTCGTAGCCGTAAGAGGGGACAATCTTTAATATCTAGCTCTTTCAAAGAGGTGAGATCGGGAATCAGAGGCATGGAAGTCAAGTTAGGGCATTTGTCAATCCATAATGTCGAAAGAGAAGGAGGAAATGATGGAAGTAAGAGATGGTATAGCTTATTGTCATCATCATCATTTGAATTCCTCCACCATCCCTTTAGTTTTGGGCATCTATATAATTCAAGAAAAGATAAAGATGGGAAGAATGGTGTTTTTGAAGAAGAAGAAGAGGAAATGTATTCAAGTGCGTCCATTCCCTTAAGAGAGACAACCTTGAGAAAAGGGAGTTGATTTAACGGTGGGAGGTGCTGCAATCTTTCATTATCAAATAATATCAATTTGACAAGATTAGTGATAGAAGAGATCCAACTTGGAATTCTCACACCCATATAATGATACAATTCCAACCATTTAAGATTTGGATGTGGCTGGAGCCCTTTCAGTGACATGACATCATAGCATTCAGTTTCTCCATCATCCCACTTTTCATCCCACCATAATTGCAGCTCTTGAAGATGTTGTTTCTGCTTCATATTCGTGGCTTTACATTCCACCATGTCATCTTCTCCATGTCCCAAATTCTTAATGACTAGACTTCCTCCCAAATTGCTCAGCTCCTTCAATTCACTTAGCCCACCACCAGACTTAGCCTCCTTGGAACCCCTTTGCCTCATGACAAATCGTGGGAGTATCTCAAGAGAAATAAGATGCCCAAGTCCAAGGGGCATATGCGTCAATTTGTAGCAATTACTAATGTCTAAATGCCTGAGATTGACCAAATTCTTAAGGCGCTGGGGTAATTCTTTAAGTGAGCTACAATAATAAAGTTTTAGCGTCTGCAAATTTAGCAGCTTGGTAATGGAATTAGGGGAACTGCAATATGTTTATTTTCAGAAAGATCAAGATATCTTAAATGATTCAATTCTCCAATTGAATGGGGCACTACATGTAGCCCTAAACAACTCAAATCCAATGTGCGTAAATAATTGAGATTTGAAATAAGTGCATCACAAGTAAAGTTACCTAACTTTCCCTCTACACTAGCTGCAAGAATTGTTCGTATCTTCCTTTTATTAGCCACGGGGATTGAAAATTGATTCGATGAATCCATTAGATCAAATGATACATGACGAACTTTTTCAATCACATTTTCCCCACTTGAATTTAATATGACACTTTCCGTTCTAGACACAAGAATTGCAAGATCATGCATGAGATCATGCATCTTACATGATTCTATATTGCCCAAATCATCATTTTCTACATCTTGAAAGAATGACCTCCAAAGTAATTCCATAAAATATTTTCTACCATTATCCACAAAACGTTGCCTTGGACCTTCTAACACAATAAAGTCTTGCGCTATCCAAAGATCAATAAGTTTATTTACATAAATCTTATAATCTTTTGGAAATAAACTACAATAAGCAAAATATTGCTTCAAATGTGATGGAAGGTGATCATAACTCAACTTAAGAGTTAATGAAATGTCATTTTCTTGTTGAGCTATTTTTGAGAGTTCATCATCCAAAAAAGATTGCCACTCAATTTCAGTGGTTTTATCATACAATAAGCTTCCTATTGTTCTTATAGCGAGAGGCACCCCAAAACACTTTCCAACTATCTGTTTTCCTAGGGTTACTAAGGTTTGGTTTTCTGGTTCTTTACCTTCTTTAAATGCCATTTTTACGAACAATGACCAAGCCTTTTTTGGATCTAAGCCTTTAAGCTCATGAGTTGTAGTTGTACCTATTATCTTCGCTACCTTTATCGAGCGAGTAGTTACCATTATCCTACTTCCCCTTGCACCCCCCATTAATAAATTTTTTAAAGGAATCCATTTATTTTTGTCCTCATTCCACAAATCATCCAAGACAATGAAGTATTTTTTTCCATTAAGTTTTTCTCGAAGGTGATTTTGTAAAATCTCAAGGCTTTCTTCATGCTTCCTCTTTGTAAACTGTTCTACAATTTCTTTAACAATCCGCTGTACGTCAAAGATATCAGAGATACAAACCCAGAGTTTTATCTCAAATTTTGTTTGAACATCTTCATCATTGTATACCAGTTGAGCTAGTGTTGTCTTGCCCAATCCTCCGAAACCAACAACTGGAATTATAGAAATATTCTCTACAACATTGTCATCAAAAAGAAGTTTCATAATCTTTTCCTTATCATTCTCTCTCCCAATAACTTCATCTTTGAGTACAAAAGAATAAGTTTCTCTGCTCCTATTCATGACTTGTGGCTCATTGCAGTTTTCAGTAAGATTAAATTTCACCCTATCATCTGCAATGGCATTTAGTCTCTTCCTAATTGCCTTTAATTCATGACCCATTTTAAGACTAAAAGCAAGCTGGTTTGAACTTGAAAAGAAAATGCGTACCTCCTTTTTCATTTTGTTTCCAGACATCACTTTTTGGCGCAAAACTTGGGTGGAGAAATCATCCAGCAAGTCATCAGCATCATGGAGGACATCTTTGAGCTTACTGAGCCAGTTTTTGATCTGATGGCTATGAGAACTCTGCTTTTCTGCATCTAGAAGCACAGCCAGGGCCGGCCCAAGATTGTTTGAGGCCTAAGGCGAGAATTTTATAAGGGTCTTTTTACATCTAAATATCACTTAAATAATATTTATTTATTTTTATTTAATTTCAAATCCATTATTAATTCTTACTTATTAATATGACTAATTCACTAAGTTATTCAAATATTCATTTTATTATATTATTTAAGTAACATTGATAATATTCCTGTCACATCAGTTTGTAAATTTTTTTTCCTAAAATTTGTATTAGCTTTAGCATTTTTTATACACTTAATGGTGACTGTGTTGTACTTTTATTATTATTATTATTATTTTTTTTTTGTGGAGAAAATGCTAAATTTATTACAAATTTTACTACAAAATACTTACAAATTGATGTGTCAATGAGGTGACACTTCAACAAAAAAATAAATGAGTATTGAATTACTTTATTGGTGACATATCAATTTGTAAGGCCTACATAATAAAACTTGTAATATACTAACATAACTCTAATATTTTAGGCCTTTTTAAGATTGTGACAAAATATTCACTTAATTCACACTTTTTATTTAAAAAAAAAAAAAAACTTACCCCCCATATTTGGGGGCCTTCTTATGTCAGGGGGCCTTAGGCCATGGCCTAAATGGCCTAGGTCTAGGGCCGGCCTTGAGCACAGCTTGGATCGTGGAGATTGTGCTCTTTAGATTTTCAATCTCAGTTTTGACAGCAATGGCCAGTTTGACCTCTTGAGCAATGAAAGAGCCCAGCACATCAATGACTTTCCCTGCAAGATCGAACAAAACTCCTTCTGCCATAGTTTCTCTTTCTTTCAGGAATAGTAGATGAGTTTTGTGGAATAATGGGAGTGATGAAAGATAGCTGTTGTTGTGTCCATATAAGACTCAGAGAGTAAATACACGCGGTTTTCAATCTCAATTTTGTGGAATATTTAGAGCAGCCATATAAGACTCAGAGAGTAAATCCACGCGGTTTTCCAAGCCGACACGCGCTAGGACCAAAATATCTACATTTGACTAAAAAATATATGGTTTTTGCGGCGTAGTTTTTGCAGCAATTAAAATATTGTCACAATAAATCTTTATAAGAGGAAGTTGGAAGCCGGTCCAATCTATTTTTTAAATTCAAGAAGCCCACTAATATTGAATAATTTAAAAGAAGCCCATTATTTTTGCCGCAAACTTTCATTATACATGGTTGAGCTTTTTCTTTCTCTTCCCTTTTTTTTTTTTTTTTTTTTTTTTTTTTTTTAATACAAGCACAACAATATCTATAATAAAAAAGTGTGCTTTAAAAATTTTTATTTACCAAAATAATTCATGTAACACAGAATATATTTTATCAAAATATGATTCTTTATCTCTTTTATTTTTGTATGAATATGAAATCTGATAAGTAAGATAGTTATAATAATTATAATAAGCTTTTACTATGATTGACAATGACTTTGAATATGGAACCACCTATTCTAACATTTAATGAAAATATAATTTGATAATATTCAAATGAAGTGATTAAATATAAAATAGAGTTTAAACTCAATTAACAAATATATTGTTAGTGTATAGTTTCGACTAGATTAGCCCATTGGGCTTAGTCTAGTATACTGTACTTAAAATTTACTCATATTACTTGTACTACACACATACCTAGCCTATATAAGGCTCTCTATTGTATATTATTATTTACACAAAATATACAGACTATTAAGTCTTTTTTTCTCACTTTATATTCTTAACATAGTATCAAAGTCAATGCTCTGACTTTCTGGCACCTGTGGTTTTCTCTAGCGTCTTTCCGCTGCCTTTACCTTCGTCTAGTGCCCACTGTTAGAAACAAGTTATCGTCGTCAGACCCACAGCACCAAAAACTGTTGAATCCAGTCTTTCTGTCCATCACCCTGCCAAACTGAGTGCATAGATTGATAAATCACACAATTCCGAGAAAAACCCAACCTGAATCAACTCCGTACGGCATTGCACGTGCTCACACGCATCCCCAGAAGGTTCGGTCTCGCAGTAACACGCGCCCACGTGCCTACATGCGCCACCACCCAATCTCAAGCGCTTTCACATGCTGTCACGCACCCCACGTGCCATCCACTGCCGCGTCGCCACGTCAGCCCTAGTGACGTAAGCATCTGTTGACTTTTGCGTTGACTATTTTGCCAAAGTCAAAAATTTTCAACAGGGCCTGTCTTGCTCAGTTTTTCGGGTAGATTCCGATTTTGGGCTTCATTTCTTCATTTGAGGTTCCTAAATCCAACTTTTTGGTCATTTTCTTCGTTATAACTCAACAAAACGAACGAGATATCATTCGTCTTATCACCATTATGTTGGATGGTCCTATTAGCTATCATGCATGGTCTCAAAATATGACTGTCTTTCTCAAGGGTCGTAAACTGTGAAGATACGTGACTGGTTCAATTCCTAAGCCAATACCAAACCCTAAGTCCAAAGCCACAGTTGCTGAAGATGCCTCCAAGATTGCTGTTACAGTGGATGATTATGAAGAACACCTAGAGGAATGGGAGAGTATTCAGAGTAAAATCTTGTCTTAGTTTATTAATACCTCTATTCCCTTCATTCATAATCTTCTTCCTCATCTTGAGACTACTGAGATTGCTTGGAAATTTCTAGTCGATCGCTATAATTGTACTAATGATTCAAACCTGGAGTTCCACATTGAATCAAAACTTTATCAAATGCACCAAGAGATAGGTTAGTCTATTTTTTATTTTTATTCTCAAACTTCTACTATGTGGGAATAACTCTCTACTGCAGAAATTTATGCAAGAGCAGAATAAAGCTTATCTTTCTTAGGCAGTTATTGTATGTCCTTCAGATCCATCAGTTTCTATAGGTCCATCTTTGGCTTCCTCACTTATTACAACTGATATTAAGGTAGTAGTTCAACAGGTTTTATTCCACACCTCCACTGCCCTTTCTGTCACCTCAGGTAAACAACCTTGGTTTTTTGATACTGCATATTGTAACCATATGACTCCTGATGAATCCCAATTTCTGATAAGGCACTCTTAGAACATCCAATCACCATTTACATTGCTGATGGAACTCCTATGCCTGTTAGTCATAAAGGAACAATCTCTTCTCCTTATTTATCCCTTTGTGACACTTTTCATATCCCAAAGTTATCCTTTAATTTGCTTTCTGTTGGTCAACTTTGTGAATTAGGCATAGATCTTCTATTTGTTAATCATGTTTTGGATGTGCAGATCCCCGGACAGGCCAAGTGCTTAGGACAAGCCGTAAGGTTGGTCGTATGATTGAGGTTCTGGACTTGAAGATTCCTTCACAAGCAGTTTCTGCAACTGCTACCACTGCCACCCCCTCACCTGATCTATGACATGCTCATCTTGGTCATCTATCCTTATCTCGTCTTCAGTTGTTAGATTCTCAAGGTCATTTAGGTTCAGTTTAGTTTCAAAATTTTGATTGTACTTCCTATCATTTTGGCAAACAAACAAAATTGCCCTTTAATAATAGTGTCGCCTTTTCTTCTACACCTTTTGATCTTATACATTCTGATATTTGGGGTCCTGCACTTGTTCCCACTGAAAAGGAGATCTAGATATTTTGTCATATTTGTGGATGATTTTTCTCGATATACTTGGATTTATCTACTTCACCATAGGTCTGAATTTGTGTCTATTTACCAAACATTTCATAAAATGATTGAAACACAGTTTAATCGCACCGTTAAAGTCTTTCGATCAGATAATGTTCAAGAATATAATGATAAATCTTTCCTATCCTTTTTAGACAGTCATGGTATCCTTCCTTAGCGGGCTTGTCCTTACACCTCTCAACAAAATGGTCGTGCAAAATGAAAACATCATAACATTCTTGATGTTGTCCGCACCCTTCTCATTTCTGCCTCTCTTCCTGAGCGCTTTTGGAGTGAGGCCGCACTTACTGCTATGTACACCATTAATCGTATTCCTTCACCAACTACACACAACAAATCACCATTTGATCTTTTCTATGGTCAAACTCCTGACTACTCATTTCTTTGAGTTTTTGGTTGTTCTTGCTTTGTCTTTCTTCCTCCTCATGAACGAATAAAGCCCCAGCCTCGTGCTTGTCTTTATTATTTCCTCGGTTATGGTGTATCTCAAAAGGGGTTTCGTTGCTATGATCCCATTTCTCATTGCCTTCGTGTCTCCCGTCATGTTGAGTTTTGTGAACATTGTCCTTTCACGAGTCTTTAGCAGTTTCCTGCATCCTCTTCCTCAGAGTCTCCCATTTTTACTGATCTTTTCCTCCCTCTCTATCCTAAACTTTTGGAGGATTCTTTGACATCGGCTACCTCTCTAGACGACTAATCTCCAATTCTGTCCTCGGCATATGACCTACTTGTCTTGGATCTTGTGGCACCACCCTCTCCTAAGTCTCCTGTTGGTCTTGAACTTCATCGTTCCACTCGGGTAGGCATTCCACCCCTTTATCTCATTGATTATCACTGCTTTTTTGCTCTTGCCATCCTCTATGAACCTCACACCTATCGTAAGGCCCATACTAACCCCTTTTGGCAGCAATTTATGAACAAAGAACTAGATGCCCTTCATAAGAATCACTCTTGGGATATGGTTGATTTGCCTCTTGGTCAGTCTGTAGTAGGTTGTAGGTGGGTTTAGAGGATCAAGATCAAGGCTGATGGATCTATTGAATGGTACAAAGCTCACCTAGTTGCCAAAGGCTTTACTCAGAAGTATGGCATTGACTATGAGGAAACATTTGCTCTTGTTGCTCGCCTTACATTTGTCAAATGTCTCATTGCTGTGGCTACTGTTCACCGTTGGCCTCTTTATCAAATGGATGTGAAGAATATTTTCCTCAATGGAGACCTTCAAGAAGAAATGTACATGCAACCAACCCTGGCTGTCCACATTCAGGCAGTTAAGTTTGTCGCCTTCGCTGTGCTCTTTATGGCCTTAAGCAAGCTCCTTGAGCTTGGTTTGAAAAGTTTAGCTCAGTTGTTGCTCAACAGGGTTTCACTTTGAGTCCTTATGACACTGTTCTCTTTGTCTAAAGATCCTCTACTGGTATCACTCTTATTCTTCTTTATGTTGATGATATGATTATTACTAGAGATGATTCTATATGTATCCACTATCTTCAGCACTTCCTTAGTCAGCATTTTGAGATGAAAGATCTAGGTACTCTTAGCTATTTTCTTGGGCTTGAGGTTACCTCATCCTCTGATGGATACTATCTTTTCCAAGCTAAATATGCTTCTAATCTTCTCTCCAAAGCTAGTATCACCAACAACAAGATTGTTTCCACTCCCATGGAATACAATGCAAAGCTCACACCTTTAGATGGTGAACCTATATTCGATAATATTCCCCTATAGTCAGTTGGTTGGTAGTCTGATCTATCTCACTGTTACTTGTCTGGATATTTCACATGCTGTGGGTATGGTTAGTAAGTTCATGGATGCCCCTCGTTCTGTCCACTATGCTGTCGTTCTTCTGATTCTTCGATATGTCAAGGACACACTTTATCATGGTCTCCACTAATCCTTTCGGTCTTCTCTTGAGCTTTATGCTTGTAAGATGCGGACTAGGCAGGTGATCCGACTGATCAATGCTCTATCACATGTTTCTGTTTCCTATTGGGTACTTCTCTTGTCTCATGGCGTAGCAAGAAGTAGGATGTGGTTTCTCGTTCCAGTATTGAGACTGAGTATCATGCCCTTGCTAACACCACCTACAAGCTTGTCTGGCTTCACTGGCTCTTGGCTGACATGGATGCTCCACAGCCCATTGCCACTTTTCTTTATTGTGACAATCGTAGTGCTATCTACATTGCTCATAATGATGTCTTCCATGAACGCACTAAGCACATTGAGATCGACTGCTACATCACTCGCCAGCATCTCAAGAAAGGCAATCTCAAGTTGTTCTCTATCTCCTTTGTTGACTCGCCTGCTGATATCTTCACCAAAACTCACCTGCCTGGTCGTCTTCAAGATCTTATATCCAAACTTCAGTTGGCTTCCTCTTTGCCACCACAAGTTTGAGGGGGGATTTTAGTGTATAGTTTAGACTAGATTAGCCCATTAGACTTAGCCCAGTATACTGTACTCGTAGTTTACGCATATTACTTATACTGCATATATACCTAGCTTATATAAGGTTCTCTATTGTACATTATTATTTACACAGAATATACAGACAATTCAGTCTTTCTCTTTCACTTTATATTCTTAACAATATAATGGATCTTATTAATGGGTGCTCTTAGGGTAATTGTTAATAGAAAATTTTAGGAAAATTTTGACATCACTCTCATGGGAAATGTAAAAAGACGTCAAAATAATTAATTTTTTTTTCTTTTCCCATTAAAAGTTTCTTAAAATAGTTCCTAAACCAATACCCTTAGGGTATCCATTAACATTTCTCATATATAATTAAAAGAATGATGTGTAAACTTGTGAAGTATCAAAGTCTTATGTGACAACTATTAAAAAGTAAACGAAATGGTAAAGGTTTCAATTTTATATATACTAGCCTAGACTCGTGCGATGCACAGGATAATTAGTTAAATAACTATTGTAGAGGCCCTTTTTTTATATCTCTGGGCTGCGCTGTCTCTTGCGGGGACGGGCCCTGGTTCTTTTTGCTTCTTTTCTTTTTCTTTCTTTCTGGGTAAGGGAGTCGAGACCGGCCCAACTGAAACTCACCTTGGGCCGGCTTGGCGCAAACTTGGCCTAGACTGCCAGGCTCACTCTTGCGGCAAGCAGAGTTATTGCAAAGAGGAAAAAGAGGTTGCGGCAGGCAGGTTATAAATGACAATAAAGAGGAAAAAATAGCGGAATACAACAGTTAATAACGGCAATGACCGAGCATTATAATAATAACAACAGTGATAATAACGTTCTAATGGAAAGGACAATGGGTTAAACGACAAATAAAGATAGCTTAATTAGAATAATTATTCGGCGAAAGAATCAAGCCTCGTGGCAACAATCCTTCAAAAAGGAAGAACGATTCTTCTCAATGAGATTAACCTCCCAGGAGAATATCCTGCCGTGGAGATTAATAGCTTTGAGGGAATCGGACCTAGATGTTAGACGTCCGGAAGAAATTTCCCTTTTGCTTAATTATTCTTTGGAAAAGTGTAATTTTTGAGGGGGAGAGGGGGGAAATGATCTATTGGTGCATGCCCCTATGCTCACAAGTTGTCTTTCCTATCTTTTTCTTCTCTGTCTTTTCTTTCTTTTCCTTTGCTTTTTCTCTATGATTTTTTCCTCTGTTTTTCGGTCCCCTTTACAGGGCACGGCAAGGCTCCTTTTATAGGGCCTGCCGTGTTCGTTCTTTTACCATTTCACCCTTTAACGGCCTTTGTCTGGTCTGGGCATGCTTGCCGACCACCGTCTGCACTCTGCTTACCCTTGCCAGACAAAGACAGGTGAGTCCTGTTTCTGTCCGCCGTGGCACTGTTTTCCTGCCGTGGCTTTAAATGCTCTCTCTCTCTTCCTATGGCATGCACCTAACGTTCCCTCCCCAATTTTACCTCTTTTGGGCGGTTTGTCATCCCAGCAGGACATACCTCCAAAAGGGTTTGGGCAGAGATCGTGAAATAGATCTTTTCCCTCCTCCCCACCACCAAACCGCACCCCCCCTTACCTTTTCCCCTTGACCCGTGGCCTCACCATGACCCATATTGGCTGGGTACAGGCTGGTGACGCCTGGGCTTTGCGCGTGCTTTCCTGTAAGTACGTTTGAAAAGGGCCTCCCTGCGGCCCATGCGTTTGTTGTGTTCTGAAGCTTTTGCTTGCATTTTGTCTGCCATACTTCTTCATTCTCCCTTGCGGGCTTGGAACACTTTCTTTCCCCTGGGGGTTGGGCCTTTGTTAATGCTGGGTCTCCACATCTTTCTTGGCCCATTCCCTAGTTCGTATTCACGCTTTATCTTATTACCTGGCACTTCTTGCCGTAATGATGTGTTACTGTTGAGCCTTCATTTAGAGCCTACCGTTCCATTCTTTCCCCCAGTGACTCAAAAGAGTTCGCTGGTGTTATCCCTTTTCTTTTTCTTTTGGGCCTGCGGCCCTTTTTACTCCCCTCGGGCTTCCTCGGCCCATTTTATTGTTTTTCGGGCTCCTTTGTCCCATTGCATTCTCTTGGGCATCCTTGGCCCGTTTCATCACTTTTGGGCTCCTTTGTCCCATTTCAATTCTTTATTCCCATGGGCTTTTACTAATTTCATTGGGCTTCCCCGGCCCAACTACTGCATACTCATCCTTGGGGCTTATGGGCTTGCCATCAACCCCTACTCTCTTTGCTTTCATTACTTTGGGCTTGTCACGGCCCATTCTTGCTTTCTCATACCATACATTGCCCATGGGTGTTATTTCTCTCTTTCCGGGCCCTTTGGGCCCATTTGCTTTCTCAAGATCCATCTATTCATGTTATGGACCTATGTTTTATCCTTCTTGCCGCTTGAGCATGATAATTTTATTCTGTGCCTGCCACTCTCACTGCCTGCCTTGTTGGGTTGGGCTGGTTTTACAAATATGACCCTCAACAACTATTACAAATAGTTAAAAAAAAAAAAAAAACATGTTCTTTGATTACAAATTTAGGATATTCCACATAACACATAAAGGCCACACCTTAGTTGCTTTATGGCAATGAAAACATTATTACCAACATTCCAATAGCTCATAAGTCATAACTTCATACACAAATTTGGGCACAATCTTTATTATCTAATAATAAAGATGAGAGTATGACTTGTGTAGGGGCCCTTTTTTTTATATCTGGGCTGGGCTGTCTCCTGCGGTGACGGGACCTGGTATTTGCTTCTTTTCTTTTTCTTTCTTTCTGGGTAAGGGAGTCGAGACCGGCCCAACTGAAACTCACTTTGGGCCGGCTTGGCGCAAACTTGGCCTAGGCTGCCAGGGACACTCTTGCGGCAAGCAGAGTTATTGCAAAGAGAAAAGGAGATTACGGCAGGCAGGTTATAATGACAATAAAAGAGGAAAACAGCGGAATACAACAGCTAATAATGGTGACGGCCGAGCATCATAATAATAACAATAGTAATAAAAAATAACGTTCTAATGGAAAAGTACGATGAGTTAAACAACAAATAAAGAGGGCTTAATTAGAGTAATTATTCGGTAAAGGATCAAGCCTGTGACAACAATCCTTCAAAGAGGAAGAACGTTTCCTCTCAATGAGATTAACCTCCCAGGAGAATATCCTGCCGTGGAGATTAATGGCTTTAAGGGAATCGGACCTAGATGTTAGACGTCCAAAGGAAGTTTCCCCTTTGCTTAATTATTCTTCGGAAAAGTGTGATTTTGAAGGGGGAGAGGGGGGAAATGATCTATTGGTGCATGCCCCTATACTCACATGTTGTTTTCCTTATCTTTTTCTTTTCTTCCTTTTCTTTTTCTTTTTGTTCTTTCTCTATGATTTTTTTTCCTCTGTTTTTCGGTCCCTTTTACAGGGCACGGCAAGGCTCCTTTTATAGGGCCTGCCGTGGTTGTTCTTTTACCATTTCACCCTTTAACGGCCTTTGTCTGGTCTGGGCATGCTTGCCGACCACCGTCTGCACTCTGCTTACCCTCGCCAGACAAAGACAGGTGAGTTCTGTTCCTGTCCGCCGTGGCACTGTTTTCCTGCCGTGGCTTTAAATGCTCTCTCTCTCTTCCTATGGCATGCACCTAACGCTCCCTCCCCAATTTTACCTCTTTTGGGCGGTTTGTTATCCCAGCAGGACACGCCTCCAAAAGGGTTTGGGCAGAGACCGTAAAATAAAACTTTTCCCTCCTCCCCACCACCAAACCGCACCCCCCTTTGCCTTTTCCCCCTGACCCACGGCCCCACCATGACCCATATTGGCTGGGTACAGGCTGGTGACGCCTGGGCTTTGCGCGTGCTTTCCTGTAAGTACGTTTGAAAAGGGCCTCCCTGCGGCCCATGCGTTTGTTGTGTTCTGAAGCTTTTGCTTGCATTTTGTCTGCCATACTTCTTCATTCTCCCTTGCGGGCTTGGAACACTTTCTTTTCCCTGGGGGTTGGGCCTTTGTTAATGCTGGGTCTCCACATCTTTCTTGGCCCATTCCCTAATTCGTATTCACGCTTTATCTTATTACCTGGCACTTCCTGCCGTAATGATGTGTTACTGTTGAGCCTTCATTTAGAGCCTGCCGTTCCATTCTTTCCCCCAGTGACTCAAAAGAGTTCACTGGTGTTATCCCTTTTCTTTTTTCTTTTGGGCCTACGGCCCTTTTTACTCCCCTCGGGCTTCCTCGGCCCATTTTATTGTCTTTTGGGCTCCTTTGTCCCATTGCATTCTCTTGGGCATCCTTGGCCCGTTTCATCACTTTTGGGCTCCTTTGTCCCATTTCAATTCTTTATTCCCATGGGCTTTTACTAATTTCATTGGGCTTCCCCGGCCCAACTACTGCATACTCATCCTTGGGGCTCATGGGTTTGCCATCAACCCCTACTCTCTTTGCTTTCATTACTTTGGGCCTGTCACGGCCCATTCTTGCTTTCTCATACCATACATTGCCCATGGGTGTTATTTCTCTCTTTCCGGGCCCTTTGGGCCCATTTGCTTTCTCAAGATCCATCTATTCATGTTATGGACCTGTGTTTTATCCTTCTTGCCGCTTGAGCATGATAATTTTATTCTGTGCCTGCCACTCTCACTGCCTGCCTTGTTGGGTTGGGCTGGTTTTACAAATATGACCCTCAACATTTAGCCCCCTGAACATATGGAGCGCTCTTGCGATTCATATGTGAATGAAGGACCTTTTTGTCTTTTTCCACTTTTTCTTTTTCTTCGCGGGCTTTTTGAAACCACGAACTCCTTTCTGCATATACATATATTTTTCTTGCCGTGAACAGTGACAACTCTTCGATTATACCAAAATGGTGGTTGCTTTAAAGTATAATTGCTGCTTCATTAATTTCATTCCCTTCTTAATGGCTGACCCGTCACCTCCCTTCACGTCGGCTTTAATTACTCAGGCATTTAAGAGAAGAATCCCTTCCCCACGCAGACACAAACTTCTTCTATCTCAAAATATTTTCTTTTCTCCATCATCATCTTTCTCTCGAACACCCACCCCTTTCTTGCTTCGTTCAAACCCTCTTGTCATGGCACCGGTGAAAAGTCAAGCCTCTTCTCGCCGTAAGGGGAAAAGTGTCGCCGCGGACTCTCCGGTGGAACAAGAAATAGAAGAGGAAGACGTGCACTCCGATTCGAACAGTTCCGAGGAGGAGGGAGCGCGGCGCGACCCAGACAGTGAGTGCGCCCCTTTGATTGATCCTTGGTATAGTCTTAGCCCTCACTTCCCTATGGCCCTTGGAGATTATGTGCCGCCGCCGCCGGGCCGTGTGTGGCTCGTTCTTTGCCGGCGAAACCTTAATGTCTCTTGGGCTCCGGTGTCTTCCTCCATCTCCGATTTGGTTATCCGTCAAGGCATCGCCCTCCCCGTGCCTATTCACTTTGAATTTGAGTCTGGCACCGCCTTGGGTTGGAAAGAATGGGTTGACAGCGAGTTATCCGATACACATTTCATGGGTTTGCTTCAGAGGGCCGGTGTTCTAAAGGCCGTCGTCCTTTCCCGAAGTCTTTCCAACTTTCGCGACCTCTATAACCTTCGCCACTTAGTTCGCCGGTGGTGCTCCGCCACCCATACGTTCTTCTTTTCCTGCGGCGAAGTCACGGTTACTCTTGAGGACGTGGCCAATCAGTTACTTTTGCCCATCCTTGGGGATGCCGATCCTGCCGCGATTGAGCTTTCTCCCGAAGAGGAAAACATTGAAGCAGAGTTGAGGAAGAGGATGACCGGAAACGCCAAGTTGTCTTATTGGGTTAGTTCCTCTTCTAAGTTTTCTGCCACTGCTCGCCGTGCTGCCTTCCTTGCCTTTTGGCTTTCGAAGTTTGTCTTTGGGTCTCCTCCCCATTATGCCATAAAGCCGTTATACTTTCGTTTGGCCATTAAAATATCTGCTGGGGTGAGTCTGCCGCTAGCCCCCATGTTCTTAGGGCATTTATATGTGCAATTGGATATCCTGCGGAGTGATGAGAGTCAGGCTGGTTCTTGTCACATTGTTTCTTCTTCTGTACACAGCACTATCCTGCAGCAGTTATTGTTTGAGCGTTGTGCTCAATATTTGGCGAAGTGTAGGCCCGTCAGATTTGCTAAGGAGAAGTACCAGTCTTGTCCGCGGGTTATCACTGACTTCTGTGGCAGGTTTGAGTCTGATTTCCCTTTGGCTTTTCGTTGGTCTGGTTTGAAACCCATTGATTATCCTGTTGTTGAGTCTTTTGATGAGGGTGTTGGTTTTTCCTGGAGAGCTTATAGACAGTTGCGTCCTGGTTTTACTTGTGCTGATTCGGTAATGGGTCCGTTTGTTGATACTGTTGGTACTACTACCCCGTTGGCTGGCTTTGATGAGACGGGCATCACATATTTGGCTGCCACCAACCCTGGGTGGCTGCCTTATCTAGCAGATGAGGGTGTTAGGTTTGTTCATTATCCTGCCAATAGAGTGAGGAGGCAATTTGGCCTGGATCAATATATTCCTGATGCCCTTTCCACCCTTGCGGAGTATCCCACTTCGGTTAGGCCTTTTCTGCGGCATACAGCTTTTGACTTTTGGAGAGAGCGCTTTAGCGCAGTCACCGTTGCTGGTACTTCGAGGGAAGGTGTTTGTACTGCTGCTATGCACCTCTATTGGCAGCTTGTCATGAATTCCTTTGATAGAGAGTTGACGGGTAGTCGTGGCTTCTCTCTCGTTCCCCCTGAGGGACTTAGTATGGTTATCTCCCCCAATCCTCGGTTACTCCTCCCTTCTAAGTCCGTGCTGGCCTATGCTAGGAAACAGAGCCGATCCGCCATATTCGAGTGGAACGAGGAGAAAAGGGGATGGTTTTGGCACACAGGTGATTACCCCTCAGGTTGGGGAAAGAAGGTCAAAGTTGTGAATATTCCTGCGTCGGCCAAGAAAGTTTCTGCCAAGCCTAAGTCTGTTAGTAAGTCCAAGTCTGCCACTCCTCAGTCTCCTGTAAGCGCTACTCCTGCCAGCAGAACACGAGGCAGCAAGAGGAAGACAACTCCCCATCCTGCGTCTGCAGCTCAGCGAAGGGTAAGTTTCTAAAAGACTTTTCCTTGCTCTTGTCTTTCGAGTACACATATACATATATATGCCTTCTTGTTTTTGACTCACTCTGAATCTTGGCTGACTCTTCCTTAACTTCTTTTCTCAATCCCTTTTGCTTTTGCAGTTTAAGCAGAAAGAGGATACGTCAGCAGCCCGTCCTATTATGCTTGAGGAACCAGACTCAGAGGTAAGTTTCTTTCTGATCTTGCACTTGTCCACTCTGTTGCATTTTGTCTTCATTTGCTTTATTTGCTCAAAGAATTGGTTTGGTCTTCACATCTTTGTTTTGCCTTTCAGGATGAGCCTGAACCTCTTTCCATATATCGTCCCACAGCCGAGGAACTTTCTGCCCCTATGGGTACTCCTGCGGAAGACATTTTTGGCGGAGTTGAGTTTGCGACGCCTGTTCCCCCTGCAGCCACTGCCTCTCCTACTGGACCGGTACCCATGGATGAGGGTACTCACATTGGAGAGGTTAGTGAGGCCATTTCTGCTCCTGCTGTGACACCTTCTGCCCGAAAGGGGACTACCCCTCCTGCCGCGGCTGAAATTGAAGTTACTCCTGTTACGCCGCTCATTATCTCTACGGGTGACCCTTTTGCTGCTCTTTCTCAGGCAGCGCAGGGTGTTTCTTCTTTGGTAATCACTCCTTCCTCTATCCTCATTTCTGCCACACGTGGATCCCGTATTGAGTTGTCCTCTGAGGAGTCTGAAGAGGTCTTTGGGGATCCTGAGGACGAACCTGGCTTGGGGAGGAGAGTTTCGGAGTCTGAGGAAGAGGATGGCGTTCCGCCTGAGGCAATGGGTATTTCTTCCTTAACCCTTTTCTTCTTCTGTTTCTGTTAAACTCTATTCCTTCCCCTTCTTATTTGCATGCCCACTTCCCTGCTTTGTAGAAACTTTTGGGGAGTTAGACATTTTAGCTACTGTGGGGGTATCTGCGACAGCTTCTCCTGCCACACCTACATCACCCCCTCCTGCCACATCTTCCGTGCCAGTCTCCGCCATATTTACGGCGTCTGTTTCTGCGGTCCCTTTTATTCCTGCCTCTGCTTTCCCTACTGCCCCTGTCACCGTTGGCTCCGGTAAGCCTTATTTCTTTTACTCCTTCTTCGTGGGCTTCTTTCTCTTTCATTCTTGCCATGGTCCCTCATTTTGACTTTTGCGTTCTTTGACAGGTCCGCTTCCTTTAGTGCCTTCTCATTTTGAGGTGGGCAGTAGCTCAGCCACCCTTCCAGATCCTGTGGACGAGGCCGCGGCATTCTTCGTACTTTTTGATCAATCTGAGGTCAACGACTTGGACCCTGCTTCTTTCTGGGGGTCCGGTCCCCCTTATATAGATTTTCATGGCTTCAGAGTTCCTGCAGACTGCGCTCCACATTTGGTGATGATTTATGATAGTCGTGGAGACTTTATGCGGGGATTCCGACTTGGCCGATCAGTCAGGGAGCATTTCTTAAGGATGTTAGGCAGCGTGCTGAACGATATTGAGCACAATTTCGTGGATACTGTCTCTACCGAAAGGATTCTTCAATGGAGGGCCGCAGTGCAGGAGCTTATCAGTGTTGGCTTTGCAGTGGAGTTCATCTTGGATCACCTTCGAGAGATCGCTCGTGCAGTTTTTATGAGGAGGGTCCAGCCTACCGTTGATGCCATTGACTCTCGCCTTGCAGCTTTGAGAAAGGAGGTGGCAGATTTGGAGGGTCGTAGAGAGCGTCTTCTTTCTGGCGTGGAAGGACTTGGTCGTTTTGGGGATCAGTCACTTATCTTCGGACTTTATTGATGATGCAATTTCTTCCTTGTTTTTTTTTTTTTTTTTTTTGCTATTTTCTCTTTTGCCTTACTACTCTGTCTAGCACATTATGTTTTCTGTAGCACCTATTTGGGCTTGCTTGCCATAGTTTGGGTTTGTATTTTAACTTCGTGATGCTACACTTGTGATGCCATACTTATGATGCTATACTTATGATGCTTTACTTATGATACTATCTCTTTTTTGATAACAAATACTTCGTGCTTTTCATTGCAAAGAAGCAAGTTACAAGACTTGATAGCCATAAAAAAAACAGAGTAAAAGAGAAACATGATAACTTTTGACAAAGCACAAGGGTAATGGATAATCACATTGCTTTTCTCCCTAGGCGTAGTAGCGTTTCAGCCATTTGCCGTTGATGGGATCCATTAAATCTTTTCCATCCGTCTGGGTCAAGCGGTAATATCCACTTGGATGCGCTTCCCTTATCACAAAGGGTCCCTCCCACTTTGGCGCGAACTTTGATGGTCCTGCCAGGCCCCTCCTAACGTAGTCTGCCACTTTCAGGACCAGTTGCCCTTCTGCAAATACTCTTTCTTTAGTTGTCCTGCCATAAGCCTCAGTCATTTTCTGCCTGTATCTGCGGCAGTGTTCTTGAGCCTTTTCTCTTTTTTCATCCAGTCCTTCCAAGTCTTCGCACCTTTCTGCCGCAAAGACCTTTTCATCATTCTCCTTTTCTCGCATCTGCATTACTCTTAGGGATGGGGTCATCTTTTCTGCCGGGCTTACTACTTCAGTTCCATAGACCAAGGCAAAAGGGGAAAAACCTGTGGCTGACTTAGGCGAGCTCCTGTAAGCCCAAAGAGCGTCTGGCAGGTGCGTTGCCCATTCTCCCGTATATTCCTGGCTCATTTTACTGATGATTTTTATAAGAGTCTTGTTTGTTGCCTCTGCTTGCCCGTTTCCTTGAGGGTAATATGGTGACGATCGGTGATGTTTGACTTGATAAAACTCTAGCATTCTCCTCACCTCACTGTTGACAAAAGGGGTACCATTATCACTGATGATCCTGTGGGGAACCCCGAACCTTACAATTATGTTTTCCTTGATAAAGTTTGCCACTGCCCCTCCTGTGGCTTTTCGAAGTGGCACTGCCTCTGCCCACTTAGTGAAGTACTCCGTAGCCACTAATATCCATATATACCCTCGCGATGGTGGATTTACTGGTCCAACTAAATCCAGCCCCCAAGTATGGAAAGGCCATGGTGTGACCATGCTATGTAAGCTCTGTGGATGAGTGTGAATCAAGTTGGCTTGTACTTGGCAACTGCGGCACTTTTTCACAAAATCTGCCGTGTCCTTTTTCATGGTAGGCCAGTAATAGCCCATTTGCAGCAGGCACCTGTAAAGCCTTTTCTTCCCTTGGTGTTCCCCACACTCTCCTGAGTGTACTTCTTTTATCATTTCTCTTGCCTCCTCGGGGCCTAGACACCTCAAAGGATCCCCATCGTATCCCTTTTTAAACAGGATCATATTGTGTAAGAAATAGCGCGTGGCTAGCCTCCTTAGCTTGTATTTTTCGCTGTGCTTCTGCGGCAAGATGCCTTCTGTCAGGTATTGTATGAAAGGGTTTCTCCAATCCTCGCTGACGAATGCAGCGTAACTTTCTTCTCTATCTGCCGCCAGTTTGCAGTTCTCACACTGAGTTTGGACTCGATCTGCGTCCTTGCTCATAGTTGGCCAATAAAAGCCTGCCCTTTGCAATCTGCGGTACAGGCTGACTTCTCCGCAGGAACCGCAAGTCTTCTCATGAACTTCTTCTAATTTCCTCTGGGCCTCCTTTTGTCCCACACATCTGGACAAAACTCCACCTGGCATCCTGCGGTATAGCTCTCCTTTCATTAAGGCGTAGTCCTTGAGTACTTTTAGCTCCATGGCTTCCTCCTCTCCCATCAAGATTTCCTTCACGGGTGTCCGCCAATCCTCTTCGCAGTGTTCCTCTTGGAACCTTTCTTTCAATACTTCAATTATGGATTCCTCCCTTTTGCAAATCTCGACTCTGGTACTTTTCCTTTCGAACATTACTTGTGAACCTAGTGCAGCCAATGCATCGGCAAACCGATTCTCATTTCTCGGGGTATGTTCTATCTCGAAAGTTAAGAACTTTTCTTCCATCTTCTGAGCCATTGCTCTGTACGGGGCCAGATTGGGTTCCTTAAGGGAAAAGCTTCCTTTGGCCTGACAGACTACCAAATTGGAATCACCTAATACCTTCAAATGCTTGACTCCCATCTCGAGGGCTGTGGCCAGCCCAGTTAAGTAAGCTTCATATTCAGCCGTGTTGTTTGAGCAGGGGAACTTCAGTTTGAACGATAGCGCTACTGCTTTATCTTCCTCCTGGTATAAAACTACCCCAACCCCTCCAGACTGGGCGGTAGAAGACCCGTCAAATTTCATTACCCACTGTTCTCCGAGTTCTTCTGCCACGGCTACTTCCCCTGGGACTTCGTCGTCCAGCGGAAACTCTTCCTCCCCTGGGAACTGTGCCAATAAATCTGCTATAGCCTGGCTTTTCACTGCTCGGGGCGCGCCCATTCTTAAATCATACTGTGATAGTTGCAATAGCCATTGTGATATCCTGCCAGAGAGGATTGGCTGCTGTAATAAAGCTTTGATGGCATAAGACTTAGTCATCAGCCACACTTCATGGGCCAAGAAGTAATGGCGCAACCTTTAGGAGGCATAGACAATAGCCAGACAGGCCCTTTCTGCCCTTGGGTAACGAGTTTCTGCGTCTTTCAGGGCACGACTGATGTAATATATTGGTTGCTCAGTGCCACCTTCATCTTCTTGGGCGATTAAGGCTCCAATGGCATGTGGATTGGTGGCCATGTAAAGCAGCAAAGGCCTCTTATGTATTGGGGCTTGTACTGTAGGGAGGTTCATCATGATCTGCTGCAGCTTCTTGAAGGCTGCCTGCTGCGTTTCTCCCCATGTAAAGTTTTGCCCTTTTCTTAACAGCTTGGTAAAGGCCGAGGTGATTGATGCCAACCCGGGGATAAATCTTCGGATATATGAGACCTTTCCCAAGAAGCTTTTCAGTTCTCTTACCGAGGTTGGAGGTCTCATGGTTGCAATGGCCGTAGCCTTTGCTGGGTCAACGTCTATCCCTCTGCTGTGCACCAAGAAGCCCAAGAACTTCCCCGAGGACACACCAAATGCGCATTTGAGGGGATTCATTCTCAACTTAAAGGTCCTGCACCTTTCGAATACCTTCTTCAGCACATGGAAATGTTCTTCTCTTCTTGTTGACTTGACTACTATGTCATCCACGTAGTCTTCTAGTTCTTGATGCATCATGTCATGAAATATAGCTGTCATCGCCCGTTGATACGTTGCGCCTGCATTTTTTAACCCGAAGGGCATCACCGTGTAGTGAAAGTTTCCCATGGGTGTTCTGAAAGCGGTTTTCTCCGCATCTCTTGATGCCATCCTGATCTGGTTGTATCCGCTGAAACCATCCATGAACGAGAACATGGCGCTTCCTGCCGCGGAATCTATTAACAAGTCCATATTGGGCAATGGGAATTCGTCCTTTGGGCATGCTTTGTTGAGATCCCTGAAATCTACGCAACACCTGATCTGGCCATTTTTCTTCTTTACTGGCACTATGTTGGATAGCCAGCGAGGGTGTTGAATAGGTTTAATGAATCCTGCGGCTAGCAGTTTCTGCACTTCTCTGACTATCTGTCCCTCTATTTCTGTGTGAAATATTCTGGCAGGCTGAACCACTAGCCTGGCTTGCGGGTCCACATTTAACGTATGCGCTACTAACCCAGGGTCTAATCCCGGCATTTCACTGTAGTCCCATGCAAACACGTCTTTGAACTCTCTTAGCAATAGTATCAACTCTTTTTTCTCGTTTTTTGTCAGACTTGCACTGATTGAGATGGGTCTTGGTCCTTGTGAGACAGACCCTAGGTCAACTTCCTCCATTTCCTCTTCTGCCATAACCTGTACTTCCTTTTTAGCTGCAACTCTTCCACTTTCCTCTTCGCTGTTTCTTTCCTCTAGACTTTCTTGGACTCTGCAGCACGTCAAGCCTTCGTGCTGTTCTTCTTGAGTGGGGCCTGTCGGGGTAATCGTGGGCCCCGCGTGCCTTCATAATTTGTAAATGATTCTGCCGTCAGAACCTCGGACTCTAACGCATTGGGGTGCGTCCTCAAGTTCTGCGGCAGGCGTCTCTTTCCTTCGTCTCTTCCTTGCCAATAATTCCCTTAAATCGGGCTCTGGATCATTCTGGACGTCTTCCCATCTAGGCACGAAAGTACCTAGCGGCCTTGACACTGAGCTTTCCCCAGAGGGAGCCCATTGATCGTAAAACATAGTTTCCACCAAGTGGGCTTCTGCTTGCTCGAACGGCGAGGGATTTGCTGCCACACGTATCATCCTGCCATTTAATCTCCCTTTCACACATTGGTGATAGGTGGACGGGACCAGCCGATGCTTGTGCAACCATGGCCTCCCTAGAAGCACGTGGTAGGATACCTCAGTTTTCACTACGTGGAACCGTGCTAAAGAGGCTATGGGCCCCACTTTTAACCACAGCTGAATGTGGCCTGCTGTGTACTCACCCCTTCCACCAAAACCTGTTACTTCCATCGGACATCCCTGGATCTTCTTCTCTGGAATTCCTGCCGCCCGCAGAGTGCTCAACGGGATGAGATTCACAGAAGCGCCTGTGTCTACTAAAGCTCTCTTTATGGGGATTTGATTTATGGATGCCGCCAGGTACAGGGGTCTCCTGTGATCCGGATACCCTACCTCCATGTCTTCTTCACTAAAGGTAATTTCAGTTGACTCTTGTAAGAGAGCCCTTTCCCCTGACACTTCTGCCGACAGGCATTCTACTCCTGCACCAGAGGCGATGCTCACCAAGGCCTCTGTGGCTACCTTCCTTTCCTTTGTCGAGAGTCCCAGTTGGTCGAACAAATTTCTGAACTTGGAACTCTGCTGTAGAGTGGTTATGGCTGCCGCGGGCAAAGCCATGTTTTCTTCTTCATCCTCTCCTGGGTCGGCGCAAATTACAACTGCTGCTATCCCCTTCCCTTTATGGTTTGGAAGCGGGTTTCTTTGGACTTCCTGCTGGGACAATTCTAAAGTTCCTTCCTTAATTCTGCGATGCACTAGTCTGCGGAGCGCCCAACATTCTGCGGTAGAATGTTGGACATAATTATGTAGGCGACAAAAGTGTGGGTCCCTCCTTTCTTCCTCGGTGGGCTCCCTGGCAACCTGATTAGGTTTGAAAACTCCATCTGCTATCCATTTGTCTAGTAGCACGTCCAGCTCTTTTGAGGTGCATGGTATTGGTGGGGGAGTGTCGTATTCCCTCCCCCCGGTCTTCCTTCTCTGTTCTCCCGTGGATGCTGCCATTGCCTGCGGGGCACCTCTTTTGTCCGAGCTTGGCTTCACAAACTGGGCTGTCTTTCGTGCCTTCTGCAATAGCTGGGCAAATTGGGAAATTTCCAAATTTTCGAGGACTGCCCTGTACTCTCTGATCATATTCGTCATGCACATTTCAACCAACGTCCTTTCTTCACAATGGTCATAGCAGTTGAGTGCTATGTCCCTGAATCTCTTGATGTATTCCATCAAGTCTTCTCCGTTTCTTTGTTTGGTCGCTTGCAGGGTTGCAAGCGTCACTGTCTCTTCTCCGTGGAAGTACTTGGTACAGAATACGTCTACCATGTCATCCCACGTTGGGATTGTTCCTGGCTTTAATCCAATATACCAGGTGTAAGCCCGATCACACAACGATTTAGAAAATTCTCGAAGACACAGGTCTTCGTCTGCGGCATAAGGGCCAAGTGTATCAATGAACTTGCTCACGTGCTCAATAGCACTTCCCTTTCTGCCATCGTACTGTGCGAAAGCCTTTGGTTCATACCTCTCGGGGTATGGCTTACTGAGTACTTTCAGTGGGTAGGGAGGCCTTCGTGCGTAGAATCTTTCCTTCGGTGTCCTGGTCCTCTCCTGCTCCAAGAGGGCGGCCACCTCGGCCATGGTGATGAAACGTTGTTCTGTATTGTGTGGGATACTTCCCGCCGGTGTCTCTTCTTTGTTTGTCGCATGTCCTGGATCATGCTGACTTCCCTTTTCTTTTGTCTTGTCAGCCTTCAGCTGACGGATTTCCTCCATTATTTGCTGCTGCGAATGTTGTAATGACTGTAAAACTTCAATGAAAACGTTGGCATTGTCAGTGGGGATTCTTGGTGGTGGTTGGGGGTCAGCCCCCGTTCCGTTGGCACCTTCTCCCTGGTTAGGTTGTAGTTGGCGAGGCGTTGTGGGCCTCGACTCTGCTTGTGAGGGTACAACACTCATGTTCCGAGTTGTTCTGGACTTTGGAGGCATCTGTTTGCGTGGGCTTTCTGTCCCTATCTTTTTTCTCAACTCCCCAGTGAAGTCGCCAATTTAATGTAGGGGCCCTTTTTTTTATATCTGGGCTGGGCTGTCTCCTGCGGTGACGGGCCCTGGTATTTGCTTCTTTTCTTTTTCTTTCTTTCTGGGTAAGGGAGTCGAGACCGGCCCAACTGAAACTCACTTTGGGCCGGCTTGGCGCAAACTTGGCCTAGGCTGCCAGGGACACTCTTGCGGCAAGCAGAGTTATTGCAAAGAGAAAAGGAGATTACGGCAGGCAGGTTATAATGACAATAAAAGAGGAAAACAGCGGAATACAACAGCTAATAATGGTGACGGCCGAGCATCATAATAATAACAATAGTAATAAAAAATAACGTTCTAATGGAAAAGTACGATGAGTTAAACAACAAATAAAGAGGGCTTAATTAGAGTAATTATTCGGTAAAGGATCAAGCCTGTGACAACAATCCTTCAAAGAGGAAGAACATTTCCTCTCAATGAGATTAACCTCCCAGGAGAATATCCTGCCGTGGAGATTAATGGCTTTGAGGGAATCGGACCTAGATGTTAGACGTCCAAAGGAAGTTTCCCCTTTGCTTAATTATTCTTCGGAAAAGTGTGATTTTGAAGGGGGAGAGGGGGGAAATGATCTATTGGTGCATGCCCCTATACTCACATGTTGTTTTCCTTATCTTTTTCTTTTCTTCCTTTTCTTTTTCTTTTTGTTCTTTCTCTATGATTTTTTTTCCTCTGTTTTTCGGTCCCTTTTACAGGGCACGGCAAGGCTCCTTTTATAGGGCCTGCCGTGGTTGTTCTTTTACCATTTCACCCTTTAACGGCCTTTGTCTGGTCTGGGCATGCTTGCCGACCACCGTCTGCACTCTGCTTACCCTCGCCAGACAAAGACAGGTGAGTTCTGTTCCTGTCCGCCGTGGCACTGTTTTCCTGCCGTGGCTTTAAATGCTCTCTCTCTCTTCCTATGGCATGCACCTAACGCTCCCTCCCCAATTTTACCTCTTTTGGGCGGTTTGTCATCCCAGCAGGACACGCCTCCAAAAGGGTTTGGGCAGAGACCGTAAAATAGAACTTTTCCCTCCTCCCCACCACCAAACCGCACCCCCCTTTGCCTTTTCCCCCTGACCCACGGCCCCACCATGACCCATATTGGCTGGGTACAGGCTGGTGACGCCTGGGCTTTGCGCGTGCTTTCCTGTAAGTACGTTTGAAAAGGGCCTCCCTGCGGCCCATGCGTTTGTTGTGTTCTGAAGCTTTTGCTTGCATTTTGTCTGCCATACTTCTTCATTCTCCCTTGCGGGCTTGGAACACTTTCTTTTCCCTGGGGGTTGGGCCTTTGTTAATGCTGGGTCTCCACATCTTTCTTGGCCCATTCCCTAATTCGTATTCACGTTTTATCTTATTACCTGGCACTTCCTGCCGTAATGATGTGTTACTGTTGAGCCTTCATTTAGAGCCTGCCGTTCCATTCTTTCCCCCAGTGACTCAAAAGAGTTCACTGGTGTTATCCCTTTTCTTTTTTCTTTTGGGCCTACGGCCCTTTTTACTCCCCTCGGGCTTCCTCGGCCCATTTTATTGTCTTTTGGGCTCCTTTGTCCCATTGCATTCTCTTGGGCATCCTTGGCCCGTTTCATCACTTTTGGGCTCCTTTGTCCCATTTCAATTCTTTATTCCCATGGGCTTTTACTAATTTCATTGGGCTTCCCCGGCCCAACTACTGCATACTCATCCTTGGGGCTCATGGGCTTGCCATCAACCCCTACTCTCTTTGCTTTCATTACTTTGGGCCTGTCACGGCCCATTCTTGCTTTCTCATACCATACATTGCCCATGGGTGTTATTTCTCTCTTTCCGGGCCCTTTGGGCCCATTTGCTTTCTCAAGATCCATCTATTCATGTTATGGACCTGTGTTTTATCCTTCTTGCCGCTTGAGCATGATAATTTTATTCTGTGCCTGCCACTCTCACTGCCTGCCTTGTTGGGTTGGGCTGGTTTTACAAATATGACCCTCAACAACTTGTAAAATTAGAATTATTAAGTTATTAATATGTACTTCCTCAAAAAAAAAAGTTATTAATATGTAAAAGGAATAATTTATAACAATAATATTTTTATACTAAATATATATATATATATATATTTAGCAGTTATTAGTAGAATGTAATTAGTTTAAATTTCTTTATTAGTTCTATCAAGTCAATCAAAAAAAAAAATCTTTATTAGTTGATTTAAATTTCTTTATTAGATAAGAAAAGAGAGAGTTGTGTATTAATCCAAACTTTGTGCTGGGGTTAAACTTATCTAATACAGTATACTTTAAAATTGGATAGATTTATAAAAATTTAAATTATTTTGTTAAATTTATTTTGGTAATAGGTAGGATAAGAACAAGATGATCCAAAAAAAAAAAAGGTGGAGTAACATTGAAAGCAAATTTTTACATTGCAAATACTTTGAAGGGATAAGCATAAGTTTAAACGTGATAACTGATAAGCTTAATTTTTTTTTTCTTATTTCAAGTTGTAACCGTGATAGACATCTTCTGGCTTCTGCCACTACTACCATCCACCATTAAGCAAACGAAAAATTATGCCATATATGATTTCTCCTCAAATATAAATATAGATATAGTTTTATTTAAATAATAATAATAATGATGTGGCAAGTTCTGTACCCAAACCTAACATTTACAAATCAAATGATAGAGAACCAAAGTCTGATTTATGGATTCACCAACACATCAAACTATAACAAAACCAATTACAACAAAACTTAAATCTCGCCATAAAACCATAACAGAACCAACCCAAAAAAACCAAAAATTAAACATGCATAATAGAATGAACAACACATATTCATTACAGAGCAAACAAAAAATCAAAATTAAATTGTTGCAAAACCATAACAAAACAAAAGGGCCTAAAACAAAATTGGAGTAGAAAATTAGTAATTCCGTAAGACCCAAAACTATAAGTAATCTTTTTTGTAATTTTCGTAATCTATAAAATAGCTTGACTTGAATATGAAAAGAGACAAACAAAACCATATGAAATCAACATGTTCTCCAGAACCAAATAGGATTACAAAAACGTACCAAGCTTTAGAGGTCAAGACTTCAGCTAGCAAAGGCTATGAACAGAGAGAGCAAGACTGAGAGAAGAGGGATGCTCTGCGTTTATGCCAAAAAGAAAGGAATGAGGGGTAGCATGAAGAGAGAAGAGTAACCCTGCGTGCTGAGTTTGTGTTTATGTCTATCGGGTTTTGTTTATTTTTAAAGGTAAGTATCGGGTTTTATCAACAAAAAAAAAAAGAAGAGATAAGTATTGGGTTTTGAAAATAGTGTTTTTAATTTAATTTTTTTATTTTTTCAATATTGTGTTGTGCTGATGTGAAAAATTGTGGTGCCAGCAGAGGCTTTGATTATATATATATATATATATATATATAGATGATTAGATCATTTTAAAAATAAGTTGAAAAAAAAGCACATAATAGAGTCTCACCTTCAAACTTGTAATAGACTCTCATTTAGAACAAAGGTGTTAGTAATTTTGAAGTATTTATTTTGCATTATGAAAGCATGTTGTGTATATGGAACACTTGTGTAACACATCACAAACACAACATATAAAACCCAATTTTATTATTAAACAAAAAAAAAAATTACAGGATTAAAATAGTTTTAAATAAATAAGCAAATTGTTTGAAACTAGAGATCTAGGGTTCTATCTTCATCTATACCAAAAACCAAAACGCTATAAAATAAATAAATAAATAAGCAAACTACTTTTATTTTTTATTTAAAAAAAAAAAAAAAAAACTAGTAATAGGATTTTAATCAAAATCGTAATTTTAAAATTATTAAACTTTGATAATTGATATAGAGAGTTTCACCTAGAACATTATGTTAGTAATTTTCTTATACTTAAAAAGTGTGCTATATAGAAAAGCATGTTATAGAAAGCATAACACTTTTTTGAATCATATGACAATAGATTATATAAGACCTAACTTTTGGTTTATGGTACTCTACTCTATCTATGCTAAATTATTGGTTCATATGACAATAGATTATATAAGACCTAACTTTTGGTTTATGGTACTCTACTCTATCTATGCTAAATTATTGGTTTTATTTAGAAAATCTAACTTTTTAAGAAAATATTATCTAAGGTGGGTTACACACCACATTCTGGAGGGCTATTCAAGACACCCTGCCCACTAAGGAAAATTTATGACTGTTGTTGATGATGTGCTAAAAATGGGTTGTGTAGCTGTGTGCAAGACAATGAAACAGTCCTTCCCACCTTGTGACAATGCCCTCCATCAAGGGGAGCAAAAGTGGTTGGTGTCCAATAAGTATACATAAGATATGCCAAAATACTCATATATTTTAGAATGGTGATTGAAAATGAGGTTGGGAACTGCAGCAAAGGAGAGTTGGAGAAGTTTGTTGTTCTTGCATGGCCAGCTTTGGTAACATCGATCATTATACAAGATGCAACCAGATTCTATGAGTATTACAAAGCTCATATATACCTCGAAGACAGCCTACATACATATAGTGATTCTCAATAGCAAAGAAAATGGGTTACAATGCAGTCTAACTAGTACAAGATTAATTTTGGCAAAAACTATTTACTTTGGAAAGACTTGTTACTCTAAATTTTTATTTCTATTGTTATGACTCATGTCCCATAATTAAATTATGGGATAAAATGCAACGGTGCCTTTTATCAAATATATATAGGTAGATAAATAGCAAGAGACATCATTGCATTATTGGCAAGATGTTTCATTAGATGGAACATTTACGATTATTTTCAACCATTTTACTTTCTACCAACTGCATCTTTGAGTTGGTTTGACACATGCACTTATGGCACTGGAGTCCTTCCTTTGAATTGATTAATCATTTAGTGGTCCTTAAGTTTAGCTTCCAAATCACAAAAAAGGCTAACACATAGAACTAGTCTGAAATGCGTAATTTCACATACTGCATAGATATCTGGTTATAATTACAAAAGAAACAATCTTCAATTCAAACAGAAACATCTACAAAAAAACTATCAAAAATTAGAAACAACTTCCACTCATTTTTGTAAGAAAATGCATGTCTTTTAGTATTAGAAAGGAGTATAATCAAGGGCAAGTGGTAAAGAGTAGGACTGTATCAAGCTACTCCTCCCTTGGTGAGATCAGCACTGGATAATACAGAACCAGCCAATTAAGCCATATGTTATTAGATGAGTGGCACATTACCATCTAAATAATCTACAAGAAGAATGTTGATATGGTTTCCTATGTAGTCTTTTGGCAGTCGGCACAAAATTGATAAGGTAAGAATAACTAAAATGGTCTACAAGAATTTGCTTACCTCTGCATCGCTTTGCAGCAAGTTACTCCATCTTTAGGACATTTAATAAAACTCCTTCTCTTACCTGTCATGGCTCAACCATCCTTACCCATACTACATCTCTTTGACTTAAAGAAGTCCAGGAACTCTATCCATCCATCACACAATGCCCCATACTTGTAGTGATTAAACTCATTAAAGAAAAGAACGTGTGCAATGTTGACCCAATGCTAGGACAGAGGCTGCACAACAAAAAGTTAAGAACCAAAGACTACGGCTTTAGGAGGTAGAGAATAGGCAAAACACCAACCACATAGAAAATGAGAAGTTCCTAAACTTGGCTGCTGCTTTGAGCATTAATAAATCATCATAAAACAATAGGTAGAGAAGTATAATGAATAAAGTAAGAAAAATAAAGGCATCCTCAAGTCTTAACAAGTATTTAAGCAAAAGAAAAATCTTAATTCGTCCTTTTAAATTTAGTAACTGGTAAAAAATCCAATCCAATTTAATTGATCTCTGTATTCTTTTTTTAATTTTCTGAACAGGCTATTCTTCTTTGACTTTAAAGTTAGTCTTCAGATAAACATGTGAGGAAGCAAACAAATATTTTAGTTGAATTATAACAACAACAAAAAAAATTTATTTTAAGTCATTGGTTAAAAAATGCAATTTCAGAACTAACCATTGGTTTATTAGCTTTAAAGTTGTACCCGACACACGTAACCCCCACTTTTGGGGATGTTTGGGAAAGGTGAACTAGAACCACAACCTAACACTTTTGATGGAAGGCACTTGTATCGCACTAAGGTTCAACCTCTAAAGTCTATATATAAAAGAGCATACCTTCATGATAAGCTGATTTATGCAATGTATTTTGATAAAAATTTTATCTACACAAGTAATCGAAGCATTAGGAAGCCTCTCTTAAAAAAGAAACGTCGAAAAAGAACCAAAAAGAAAAAAAGTATAATGACATAATTTTTTGAAAAAATAAAAAGAACTTTTCCTTTTTGGTAGGACAAGGACGAGAAGGTAAGAATATTCAAAAGAGTATATAAGTTTAAAGAAATATTTGAAGACGAAAGGAAGATTGCAAGCAGCTGTAGGAGGTAGACAAAGCCAAAAAAAAAAATCACTAGGGAAGCAAAACAATCCTAGTTGTGTACTGCTCTGAGCATTAGAAACCTTGGATATAAAAACAGATAAAGAAGAAACAGACCAGAAAGCACCAAAAGTTTTGTTCAAAATGTTTGAACAAACTCAAAATCTAATTAGAAATTTTTAGTCAGAAGATAGGAAATGCAAATCAGATGGAAACTTTCAATGAATTTGTTGTTTTTATGGATTAGCTCATATGAGAATTTGTAAAGTAATTGGGCAAATTATAGATACCATCCCGGTAGTATACTCAAAACAAGGAACTACCGTGTGCTTTATTTTGAGACACTTACCTCCCCTGTGGATTGTTCTATTAGACATTTCCATTTATCAATAACAGAATTTGATGATATGGCAAATGAACTTACTAGAAAAGAATTGATAAAAAGAACATTTACCCCAATTTACTTTGATGAGCAGTTAGTCAAGTAGGGGAAAAAGAGAAGCTGTGCGCATTCCCGTTGTCTTAACTGCATTAGTTTGTTAGTCCATTACCTAAATTGTTTGTGAAAGTTATACTAGCAGCGTGAGTACCTGTATATAACAAACTCCTTGTCACCGTTTTGAACATGAAAAACAAAACCTATCTTGTAAGCAGGAAAAATAAGCCGGAGAGCACCATTTTAACACAATTATCACGATGACGGTTTTAATCAATGGGTTGCAATTTGGAACCACTGTATTATTTTTATTCTATCTAAAAATATATAAATTAAAATCATGCATGATGAAAAGAATGTGCTTGAAATCTAATTCTAGCCCTCGATTGATTCCCTGTTCATTGGAGATCCATAGACTAATATGAAAAAGGGCTAGTGACACTGCAATGTGCTGATGCAGTGATGCATGCATATATCAGAAGTAGATAGTGAGGCATGCCAGATAGAAAAAAGAAGGCCAAGGTAAGGCCGTAGAGTACCAGGGTTTTCATCATTGGATGATACAATTGCTTTAAATTGGTGGTAAAAACTAACAAGTGTTATGAAATTGAACGTGGTATGGTGGTGCTAATCCGAAGAACTTGGATTGGTATATATAGAGCCTTATACGCGGATTTCAAGGTGGCATCTGTAATTGCCTAATTAGTTTTAGTAGAATCTACAATGGAAACCTTTATAGCCCCACCTCCCCCTCAAAGTATAAACCAAGTCTGCAGTGTTAGTTACCTAGTAAAGTCATCACCTCTTAAGTGATAATTATCTGACTCTGATTTTGAAATTATCACAATCAACCATATATGTCATTAAATCACCACAGTTTTAGGTACAAAGATATAAATAATTAGAATAAAAATAAAAACAAATCAAAGAATTTACATTGTTCTTTTTTCTTGTCCTACAAATTTCAAAAACAATGTGTCTAATTAAAATTTTGATGACAGGAATGGAAAAGGAACAAAATAAATAGAATTAAAAATTTAAAAAAAAGTTAAAGACGTTATTACCACTGACTTCTTGTCATATTGCACAATTGCAAATTTTGGATAGGTCTAAATTTTTGAGCCCTAGTCTATTCTCTGGATGAGAAGTCAAATAACTGAGAAGTCCCCAAAACATCACAACTCTCAAAAACATAAAGAAGAAAAAAGCTAAAAGCATCCTTATTTTATTTTCTATGAAAAATTGTGATTAACAGATAGGCACATACTTGAACAACTTGTTTCTCACCGCCACTATCGATTCAATCTCAAGACTGGAACATGAGAAATCTTGGGCCACTCTTCACCTATTTCCCACAGGCATCTTGCTCGTAAAATGGGACAATCAGTAATCATCGGCCGTTGTAAAGAGGTGAGACCATGAATCCCTTGAGGCAATGATGTCAGATTAAGGCATTTGCAAATTACAAGCTCTTCCAGTGATGTGAGGTTGCCTATCCACCCTGGTAAAGCCATCAAATTAGGACAATTGCCAACCCTATCTCATTGCAGTTCACTATTTCTATCTCTTGAAGTGAGGTGAGATATTGAATAACTCTACAAGGAAGAGACATAAGTATTAGGAAAACAGAGAAAGAAGAATATGGAATTGATGAATTTCTGTATATTGTATGGAATGAATAAGAGTTACAGTGCTCTGTATATATATACACGAGTAAAAGACAAAAGAAGGAACTAAAAGAGCTAACTAACTGACTACCCTCCAATCCTAACTAACAGAACTAACAAACACCCATGTGCTGTCTACATGCTTACTAAAGCTATACACAATAATACAAAACTACACGTCGTATAGGACAGAATAAGAACAAGCATACAAACTCTGCTCACTGTCGTTTAAGCAGAGTTGTGGACTTTCTTCTTCCCTTGATCTTGTAATTTGTCCTAATCCTTGCCGTTCTTCTTTGTAGTATCTTGACAATAAGACCATGGCATTCATAAATGAAGAGTCTCCGAAGGGAAACGAGGTTCCATAGCCACTTCTTTGTCATTTTGTTTCCAGTCATCACTTTGTGCTGCAAAACTTTGGTGGAGAAATCATCCAGCAAGTCATCTGCATCATGGAGAACATCTTTGAGCTTTCTGAGCCAGTCTTTGATCTGGTGGCTATGAGAACTCTGCTTTTCTGCATCTAAGATCACAGCGTGGATCGTGGAAACTGTGTTCATTAGATTTCTAATCTCAGCTTTGACACCAAAGATCAGTTTGACCTCCAGGAGAGTTAAGGAACCTAGCAGTTCAAGGACTTTTCCTGCAAGGTGGAACAGAGCTCCTTCTGCCTTTTTTTTTTTCCCTCACAGATTGAAAATGATAAAAGATGGTTGTTGTTGTGTGTGTCCAGCTTGGAACAGCCGCATCAATATTTATAGTAAGCCTTGAGAAAAATATTGTTGACCACATTCCTTGTAATTGTTAATCGTGATAAGTAGCAAGATGGATGGAATATAAATTTGGAATTTACGTTTACTATATCAAAGTGAGGTTTTACTATGTGTGTGAATTTTTCTTTTTTCTTGCTTCTGTAATTACTGATTTATGATGTTATTTAAGACGTTATGGCTCTTCAAAATATTAGTTTACAATTATAATTTTATTGTATTGTTCAAAGTATATTTTTCAATTAATGGGCAAAATTTCCTTTCAAAAAATAGTTATATCAGCTCAAGACTAAACCCAAATAGGACAACACTAAACAAATACAGCACCACCAAGACATGAACAACACCAAAAATCTACCAAACCAGGTTAGCTCAATGCAACATTGACGTTATATATTGATTAGGTATGCATTTTACATATGTGTATATATAATTATATATTAAACATTACATATGTGTATATATAATTATGTTTAATATACTATTAAACATACTGATTATCAAAAAAAAAAAAAAAAACATACTGCATATTAATCAAAACTGTTTCCAATTAGAGTCTAGAAAAGCTGGATATCAAATAACAATAGTTCAAATTAAATGGATATGATTTTATTTCAAGTTCAATTTAGTTTGTTATTATATAATTTAGTTAAATTTATATGGTTCTTCAAATCATTAGTTTGTTATTATATAATTTTATTGTATTGTTCAAAAGATGTAGAATAAGAGAGGTCTTTCAAGATTCAAGTTAAATATTGTTACTGGGTTTTATTAATTTAGGTGTTTTAAATGATTTGATGGAGAAATATCAAGTTACAATTTTGTATTAGGTGATTTGTTTTTTATCAATGCAAAATACCTTGATGGACGTGCACGTCCTGAAAATGGGTTAGCCGGTTGTATTTTATGGGTTTAGTAAGATAGAAATACAAAAATATTTAAGCTGAATTACAAAGTACATCTTCTAAGATTGATCTGTTTTCAATATTGTCTGAAAGTTTCATCCATCTCAAATTGTTCATCATGCTCTGTACTATGAACTGTGCAATTCAGTTGAAAATATTGTCACATAGGTCCAATGCAACCAAACTGTATTGTCATTCTAGTTGGAGTAAAGAAGGCTATGCCTATGCTAGAAAATAACAGTTCAGTAAAATACAATAAAATACAGACATGATTGGGCAGGAACAAACTGAAAGAGAATTAACTACAAACATATAACATTTTGATGTCTGAAGTTCATTCCAGTCCATATTAAATATAGGTAAGTTCTTCAAATGTATAATCTCAACTGTACAGATATCATTTCTTTTACCTATATATAAATGAATGAGTTTTCTTCCTGCAATGTGTTCTTCGGGCTCTTCAGTTTTCTGGGTACCCGCCAAATGGGCGTACCATTGTAGGAAAGCACTTAAGTTTTGAGTTTCTCCAGTACTGAAGGAAGCCCACTCTTTTGCCTTCTGGTATTTCCTCTCTTATTTGAGGGTTTCTTTTTAGTAACTATAAATTGATATGATTATTAGTTATAAAATATATAATATATAAATAATAAATAATTAGTAACCATAGTTGAAAAGGTCCACCAAATACCTTTATAGTTTCCTGGTCATGTTCCTCCCTTCAAAATTCTACTACCAAATTTACTATGATTCTATAATTATTAAGAAGCATAATATATGTCATATCATCAACACGAGCTTAGATACAATGATATAAATCATTAGAATAAAAGAACAAACTGAAGAATTTACAATTATCTCTTTTTATTCTCCTAATAATTTTAAGAAATCATGAATCTAATTAAAGTTTTGATGCATAAAAAATAAGTAAAGGAATTTTTTTTTTTAATAAAAAAAAGAGGACATTGTGCTGTTGAGCGGAAATTAGTTTGGTGGAAGAAGTTGTACTTGTCTAAGGGCATGCTGTTGAGCGAAAATTAGCCGGGTGGAAGAAGTTGTACTTGTTTAAAGGGGGTCATTTGATGTTACTCAAGAGTATGCTATCTAGTTTTCCTACTTATTTTCTATTGTTATTCACCATTCCTACTCATGTGGCTAATAAAATTGAAAAGTTGCAAAGGGACTTTCTATGGGGTGGGGTGATAGCAAGACTCATTTGGTAGGTTGGGATAAAGTTTGTGCGCCTATAGCCAATGGCGGCTTGGGGATAAGGAAACTTACTACTTTCAATAAGGCCTTATTGGGGAAATGGTTGTGGCGGTTTGGGAAGGAGGAGGATCGATTATGGAGGAGGGTGGTAGCCTCAAAATTTGGGGAAGAATTGGGGGGGATGGACCTCCAAGCTAGGTAGGGGAGTTCATGGGTGTGGTTTGTGGAGAGGTATTCGCATAGGATGGGAGGATTTCAACAAAAATTGTCCGTTTGTTGTTGGGTTGGGGAATAGAGTGAGGTTTTGGCAGCATGGGTGGTATGAGAATCAACCTTTTCAATTAGCTTTCCCAAGGCTGTATGGTATTGCCATTGATAAGGAGGTTTCTATAGAAGTTTCTTTGTCTAGGCAAGGGGCGGAGGAGAGAAGAATTTGGGATGTTCGTTTTATTAGAGAATTTTATGATTGGGAGATGGATGAAGGGCTGCATTTCCTTCGTTTATTGGGAGCTAATACTCCTCTAATGGATGTTGGAGACCGGATGAGATGGAAGTGAAAGTTGGAGCCTAATGGGGAATTTGACATCCGGTCATTTTATAATAAATTAAGGGATTCTCCCTCGATTGTTTTTCCTTGGAAAGCTATATGGAGAGTAAAGGCCCCTAGGCGAGTTTCTTTTCTTTTTTTGGTGTGTAGCTTCGAATAAGATCCTAGCGGGTGATAACTTGAGGTTGAGGAGATTGGATTTTGTGGACTGGTGCATTATGTGCTGTCATTGTGGAGAGACGGTAGACCACTTACTTTTTCATTATGAGATGGCTTATTGGTTATGGAGTTTTGTCTTTATAACTTTTGGCTTGTCTTGGGTTATACCTAGATCGATCCCAGATTTGCTTTTTGGCTGGTGGAATTGGTTAGAGAAGCACTCATCTTAGATTTGGAATTTAGTTCCGTTGGGCATCCTTTGGTGTGTTTGGAAGGAGCAGAGTCGACAGACTTTTGAAGACTTGGATAGCACCAGTGATCAGATGCTTGCTTCCTTTAGTGGGACTCTTTTTGATTGGTCTCGGGCATGGGGACTCACGATTAGTGACTCTCTCCCTTCTTTTCTTAGCTCCTTTTCTCTTTTGCAATTATTCTGTTGTTTGGTTTCTTTTTTGTTTTTGTTCTGTTTTCTCCTTCTTGTTTTTTCTAGGTTTGTTTTATGTTCTTCATGCATAGAGTAGCCTTTCGTATATATATCATTCTGTCTTATCCAAAAAAAGAAGAAGATGATTACCATTAAGTCCAAGACAATACTTGCCTGAATTTCTGGGCCATAAAGTTTTGAACAAGGTAAGACAAGTTTGTCCTTAATGTGTTTTGCATGAGAAGTCAAATGATTGAGAAGTTCTTCAAATATCAAAACCTCAAAAAGCATAATGAAGAAGAACAAAAAAATTTATTTTCAGTTGCACATAAAAAGCAAGATACTTGAAGTAGTTAAAACATAATTTGTAATTATAATCTATTAACATATAAAAATTCAATTAATTAGTGCATGTATGAACAGATTATGCCCATTCATTCATTCTCTTGTTATTTTTTATTTTTTATTTTTTTTTACTTTTTAAAGCTAGTATACACATAAACATGCATGTGAGGAGTATTTTGGTTTAATCGTCTCATGAAAAGCATTTAGTAGATATATATTGGAAAGTTTTATAACCAAAAAAATAAAAAAATAAAAATTTAACTACCAAAATATAGGTTTAGTAAGCTAATTTCTGCAGTGTTAGTTGCCTGGACAAGTCCTCCCTTCAAAGCTCTAAGAAATTTGCTATGATTTTGCAATTATAAATAAACAACCATATATGTCATTTCATTAACACAAGTTTAGATGATAGAACAGTTATCCTTTTTTATTCTCCTAATAAATTTAAGAAATCATGCGTCTAATTAAAGTTTTTTTTTTTTTGGATAAACCATCTAACTAAAGTTTAGATGGGAAAAAAGGGAAACAAATGATTACCACTGAGTTCTTGACCTGTTGCACAATTGCAAATTTTGAATAGGGTCTAAATTTTGCACCTAAGCTTTTTCTTTGCCTCAGTTGGTTTTGCATAAGAAGTTAAATGACTAGGAAGTTCTCCAAAATATGACAAACCTCAAATGGGGGGAAACGTAAGCAAAATGAGGTATCGTCAAGTCTTAGTATTCAAGTAAAAAAAAAAAACTAATTTGTAATTGTTATTTGCAGTAATATAAAAAAATTCAATCCAATCTACCCATGAATTGTATACAACTAGACAGATTAGATCCATTCTCTAGTACTTGGATATACAATATCATTTACACATAATTGAAGTGATATGTATCATTTATACATGAGTGTGCATTAAAAATTAGAACTTTTCCGTTTCTTGTAGGACAATGATCAGAAGGAAAAAAAAAAAAAAAAAAAAAGCGCTTGGACTTTCCTTTTAAAACACTTGGAGATGAAAGAAAGGCTATAAGTGGTTGTTGGAGTTAGAGGAAGAGCCAAAAATCACTAAGAAACCAAAAAAATAATGACTGTGTGTTGCATTAGAAATTTAACATATAAAAACAGATTACGAAGAAAGAAAATTGGAAACACCAAAGGTTTTGTTCAAAATGTTTAACATCTAATTGGAAGTGTTTAAATTATCAGGAGATAAGAAATGCACACCTCAAATAAATATTATATCTAGATTTATGAATGTCTACATCTGAATTCCCAAAATAAAAAAATTTTAAAAAAATTCTGAGAAAAGAAAGAATTCATTCAGTAATTATCCCGTCAAAAACAGTAATTAAACCATTAGTTATTTTCTATAGATCAGTAGTTCAAATGAGAATTTTAAAATTAATTTTAGTAGATATATAGCCCCCCCCCCCCCCAAAAAAAAGAAAATAAATAAATAAATAGAGAGTGAACCAATGAAATACCTACAAAATAAGCTAATTCCTGCAAATGTAGTTGCTAGATTAAGTCCTCCACCGGAAGTGAGCAAACCTACTCTAATTCTACCTCAGATTCTACAATTATTAAAAAGCAACCATACACACATCATATTATCAACATGCTCTTAGGTACAAAGATATAAATCAGTAGAATTAAAAGAAAGAAAAAAAAAAAGAGGGGGGGGGGATTGATTACATTATAAAACCACTTGAAAATAACTTTGTGAAGAAATCATGTGTCTAATTAACATTTTATAGACAGGAAAAAGAAAAAAAGAGTATTGGAAAGAATGATACAAACTCTTTCATAAAAAAAAATATATATAAAAAAAAATTATACAAACTCATATAATACCTAATTTTTTACTATATATTATATGGTGCTCCATATCCTATATTATTGGTCCTATGTAGAAAATCTACTTTTTAAGAAAACACTAAAATGATAAGTTAAGGAAACACTAATATGCATTACCTTTCAAATAAAAATGTATAATTTTTCAAAGCCATCATTCTTAATTAAAACTCAAATAAAACTAATGAAAAATGAGTATTGACTTCTCAAGTAAAATAAAATGATAAGTTAAAAGATTTATCATTTTTTTTTTTTTTTGGAGATGTTTAGAAATATTACTTACTGAATATGCTACCATGATAGCTTGAATTCACGCTAAGTATCGAACCTGTGCTAAGTGCTTGGGGAGGTACCAATCCACCCAACGTACTCTCTATATTAATTGGATTTTCAAGAGATGACCATAATTTGTGGCATCCCATAATTAATAATATATCTCACAATTCAATTCAAATTTCTTTATGTAGGATCTGTATTTAATAATTAAATTGTCAATGGCAAAATTGAAAGTTAAGATTGCTATATAATAGCACTTAAACTTTGTCATTCTGCATATGATGTTTTAATTTCATCACCTAACGAGATATCTACTTTTAAAGGCGTGGGTCAGATGTGGAAAGGACTAAGTCCGAACAGTCAACATATATGTGTCCTAAGGAAGGTTGGGGTGTCTACTTATTGGTGGACTAGAGCCATCTGATTTGCACTCAGAATCTAATCAAACGAGTGAAAAGTAAACAGAAAAATGAACAGAAATCTCATATTGTAATTTATGCTCTGTATGCTACACTCAAGATGGTAAGGATTATTGTTGAAAAATGAAGACTTAATTGGAACTTAAGAGAATAGGGATCACTATTACAGATGAGTCTTTTTTTCTTTTTTTTGGCTGAGTACTATTAAAATCGAGGGATTAAGATTAGGTGCAATACCTCTCTTCTCCCTCACCAAATATATATATATATATATATAATCTTTATTCTTTTAATTTTATTTATTTATTTAATGATTAAGATTAAAAGTTGGTTTTTTCAATTCTCAAGTTCAGCCATTAAAAAGTATTGCATTAGGTACAATACCCGATCTCAATCCAAAAATGAGTAGGCTCATGGGAGCAAGTGAATAAAATATAATCACTACAATAAGTAAAAACTAACATATCTTCTTATCAACTTATTAAAATAAAAATAAAAATAAAATATCTTTTTATCTTCGTACTAATTATTAATTTATTATATATATATATATATATATATATATATATATATATATAAAAGAGAGAGCTTTCGCTTCTTGTTTGTATTATGTATTATAGCAGTTCACTTAATCGTGGATTTCACTGAAGAATAGTTAATAAGATACATTGCTAGCTGTTCCGCTTAATATAATCGAAACGAAAGACCTCACACTTGTAACCATAACCTACAACAGAAGCAAAACTGAATTCTAACAAACTAATTAAACAGACCCAACGTTCTGTAATAACAAACCATGACAAACTTAATTGTCAGATTGTTCACTTTATTAATTTTATTTGTATTGATGGCTTAAAACTGGGTTTATGGAAATCTCCAATTACCTCAATATGTTTGCTTCCAAGAATAGATACAAACAAAAGACTTTCAATTTGTAAGAAACAAGTCCTCTGTCTGTCTTCTTGAATAAGACATTGGTCTCTGAAACGGTTTCTTAAAAACCATTTATTGATTTTAGTGGTGGTGAACTTGTATTAAGTGAATTTAGGTACTTATGAATGTTACTGCTTCTGGGAATTATAAATGTATATGAAAGTCATGAACATGAGTTATTTATTCACATGCCTAAGCAAAGTGGTTTGTAGCAAGTGGGATGTACTGTAGATAATCTGTTTATAGAGAGAGCGACAATCCCTCTTAGTAATGGCAGAGTCTAGAATAGATTTGACTGTTGTTTTAATCATTAGATAGTAGATTGATGAGTCTCATGAGTTGTAACTTGTAGCTCAGCTTGATTCAGATAGGCTTGGTTTGTTTGTTAGGCTATGGCTGTGTTTCGACTTTCAATATCTATATGCTTGTTGCAGCCATTGGAGCATGCATATCGTCATCAAGGCCGACACACATACATGCATGAATTAGCCAATGGATATCTAACACGTCATGGAGGTTTGAAGGTTAGGTTTTTTTTTTTTTTTTTTTTTTTGGGGGGGTGGGGGTGGTTGAAGTTGATGAAGCCAAGAATAGTGTGAGTAACAGAAAAACTGGGCCAGCTAAATCGTGGTGAATGGGGGCCCACTGGGTTTTATACTTCTGAAAAGTATAATAGGTAATATAAAATAAAACAATAATAATAATAGGTAATATAAGAAATTTAGATTTTATACTTTTGAAAAGTTTTAATTAATATTGTCAATTTTTTTTTAGCTATTTCAAGATGGTTTTAAAAAAAAATACATGTTGGAAAAAAAAAATACAATAATCATGCATTATACATGAAAATGATCATCAGCAATTAAAACAGAGTTATTTCATACTTCAGATTTTGATAATTCGATAGTTCAAATTAAATTTTACAAATTTAAAAGTGTATAAACTACTACATCATTTAAAATTTCAAATAATGTGGTAGTCTATATATTGTTAATTCTGTCTCTCTTTCTATATAAAATTATATATGGGTAATTATTATTTACCAACAAAAATAAATTTTAGAAAAATTAATATTCACTGTATATTCTAGGCATGAGAGAGAGTCCAAATCTTCTGTCTCACTCTTCATGCTTCAGTATACTCTCCACAAATAAAAACATGCCACATGTCCATCTATTTTATTAAATGCTAAATTTATGTATTTTATTATTTCAATTTCCTAAAATAAATAAATAAATAAATAAATAACCCATCATATTTAAGTAATTGAAATAATAGAAGACATAAATTTTGCATTTAATAAAATAAATGGACCAAAAAGAGTGGGATAAAAGATTTGAATTCCATGAGAGAAGCATATAAAGTAACTTTAGATTCCTTGCAATAGCAATACTGTCAACCTTAATGACACATTTAGTTCTCTACTTTTCCATGGCATATAAAAATGTGCTTATTGTTTATCAAAAAAATAAAAGGTGCTTATTGATTAAACGAGGGAGTTCTCTCACAAAAGATATTTCAGCCAAAGTGGAGAAATTTCCAACTAAATATAATCTACAAATTAGCTAACAAACATAGCTAATAGAACTTCTTGCTATAAATAAAATACTTGATTTAAAGCTAATGATAATGCCTCACGGAGCCCTTTTTTTTTTTTTTTTTTTTTTTTTTTTTTGAGAATGACGGAGCTAAGCAAAGGGAAATAAGCATTACAAAATATAAAACATAAGATAATTCTATGATTTAAGAGTATATCACAAAAGTTGTATCTATAATTTGCCCCTTAAATTTTGCACTTTCTATTTTTTTCCACCATTAAAGACCAAATTTGCCCCTTAAATTTTGCACCAAGTTCATTTTATACAAATTAGCAAGATGCATCATCGGCAAGATTCTTCACTAGATGGAATAGGCAGAAGCTTACTGGATTAAAAGGAAAAAAAGAAAAAAAAATGCGAATGATTTGCTTAAATTTCTTAAGTTTATAGATATATTACATTTCTTTCCAAAGTTTCCATCTGCAGAAGATAAAAAAGAAAAGAACTCCAAACATTAATTGGCAAACAAGTACAAAGACCACGCTAATTATAATTGAAGAGCAGAAGAGAGAAGAGGAAGCCATCTCTGGTGATGAAGAACCTTCAGCTGCTGGAATATCTCTCAGCCTTGCAAAAGGGAAGATGAAAACGGTGTCGTGTTGAGAAGCTAAACGCACCGTATCACTAAACCAAAACATTGTCGTTTTATCTCAATCTGTTTATGATTCCAGGCCAAAACGCAGCGTTGAGTTAGTCAGATATTTAGCTCCTAAATGTAGTTATTTCATGCGTGTTAACAGTGGTTAATTAGTTGTAACTACCTCCGTGATTTAAGCTCTCTCTCTCTCTCTCTGATTATGTATATAAGCATAGCAGAGCTCAGTGATGTAACTGAATTAGTCATTTTGCAGAAATATTAGAATCCCTTTTCTGTTTTTCCTCTCAATCAATTTCTCCCAGTTTTTTGCTTCTTTGTTCAATAATTGCATGAGGAACCCAGTAAGTTAGCCACCCAAATCATACAATTTGAAGAAGAACTAAAATATTTGATAGTTTAGCTGACAACATATTTCAATAAGTTGAGAATTATGAACATTCCAGTTGAAATGACTAAATCTACTCAATTGTCCTCGTTTATCTACCAAATCTGTTGAAGATGATTGATACTTCACCAAAAGGAAAAACACGACCAGCCCACATCATTAAACATCTTTGTGATAGCTAGATTCAAGAATGATGTAAATTTCCGCAAGTCTTTTTAGTGCTGAATAGTCTCCATTCGATAACCATTCGATGGGGAACTTCACAGCCATATAATATAGCTGACATCCCTACCACCAATAAGAGAGGAAATAGAGAAATATGTCATTGTCTTTAAATACCTATAAATATGGTTATGCATTAGAGCTACTTTACACCCCACAATGTAAGGAGACATATTAACTTTTTTTAAATAATCTAAACTAAAAAACCCAAATACTTAAAAATATAAAAGAATTGCCAAATTTACCACAAAGAAGCATGTAGGCTCACCTCTCATAGAAAAAGGAGTTATGAGACAGGCTACATGCTTAGTGGATTTGCAAAGCAAACAATAGTTAAAATATCTGACAAATTTTCATAGGCTTTTATCATTTTGCTCGAAGACATTATAGCTTACCTCTCTATTTTCTATTTTCTACATCTTTTTTCTATTTTATTTTCATAGGCTTGTATCATAGGCTTTTTTCTTTTTATTTAAATACGATAGAATTTCAATTTGTCCTACGCACCCATCAGAAAGATATAGAAAATAGAAAATAGAGACCGACTTATACCTTCCAAACCACATTTCCTCAATTTCCCCCAATATGTCGCATGGGCTTAGGCCACGCTTAAAAGAATAAAATAAAATATAATACAAGAATTGAGCCCACAAGGAAGTCGGGCTAGGTTGAATCGGGCTTGTAAAACATGTGTCGTAAATATGGGTATCAACAACTTCCAAAGCATGAAAGGGTTGACATATGGAGCTAACCTAAAGTGTAAAATTGCATACACTACATGCATTTCTAGTTATAATTACAAAAGAAACTACCTTCAAACTGTAATCTCAATTCAAAGTTTTTAAAATTGAGAAACAACTTCCTCTAATTTTTGTAAGAAAATACATGTCATTTAATATCAGAAAAGGGTACACTCAAGGGCAAGTGCAAATCAGTAGGACTGCATACAAGCCACCCCTTCCTATGTGAGATCAACCTATAGAATTGACCAATTTAACCAATAATTTATTAAATTTGTGGCCATACATGTCCATCAGAAATGAATTCATGTGAGAGATATTGTATTGGTTTCTAAATGATCTACGGGAAGAATGTTGATATTGGTTTCTATATATTCTTTTGGAAGTTGGCACAAAAATGATAAGGTAAGAATAATTAAAAGGCTAGAATTTGCTCATCTCTACATCGCTTTGTAGCAAATTACTCCATCTTTGGTACATTTAATCAAATTGCTTCTCTTACCTATCATGGCTCAACTATTCGTACTCGTTCCACCTCTCTTTGGCCCAAAAACTCTATCCACCGATCTCGCAATTCCCCATATTCTTTTCTTTCTAGTGATTAAAGAAAAGAACATGCGCATTGTTGCCGAATGTTTGAACAGAGACTGCACAACCAACAGTTAAGAACCAAATGCTAAGGCTTTAGGAGGTAGAGGTAGAGGTAGAGATATTAACAAAACATCAAAACATAGAGAATGAAAATATCCTAAACTAAGATTTTGCTACTTTGAGCATTAATAACCCATCATAAAAAACTCATAGATAAATTTGCAAGCAAAAAGAGAGTATTCTAAAATTCTATTTAAAATTTAGGAGGTAAATTCAAACTTTAATACAGAAAGCTTATGTATAACAGGGAACACACCCAAAAAAAAAAAAAAAAAAAACTAAAAAGCATATAATAGAAGTTATGAAGCACCAGAAAAAATGGAACATTTGCAGCACAAGAACAAAAGTTTTATTATTGTGTTTACCAAAGAAAGAACAAAGAAGTTTTCTTTTTGTTAGGACAAATATATATATAAGAAGCTAAGCACAATAAAAAGAAGAGAATATTTTACCTTTGATATATTGGGAGAAGAGGTAGAGACTGCAGCAGTAGAAGGTGGGGCAAAATCCAAAAGATTCAACCATTGGAAAATAAAAAGTTCCTACAGTCAGCTTTGAGCATTAGCAACCTGACTTATAAAAATTGAAACAAAAAAGAACAAAAAACATAAGGAAGTTCAAGGATTTTCTGAAATTTAAGAATACATCTAGAAATCTAATTGGATTTTTTTTTATTCCTTTATTTTTTTTTATAAATAATTTGATAGTTGGGGTAGAGGATTTATGAATTCTCAACCTCTTTGTTGGAAACACCGACAAAACACTTAGCTATTCTTTTTTAAATTAAGAGATAAGAAATGCGACGACGGAGATTGTTTTATTCCTTTTTCCTTTTAAATCTACCATTAAATTTGTGTACGTCTAGACATGCTAGACTAAATTATAGTCAGTCTCATCATTTGGTATAGCTTTTTATAAATGTAGTTATTCGAAAAAATTATACTTAAAAAGAAAAAAGTAAAGTTTAAAAGAAATTGTGCTTTGAAAAAGTAAGGTTATCAAATTAGCAAATTCTTTTGACTTTAATGAATTCTCCTTAAACACTTGGGAAAAAATAACAATATCCTTTAGTCCAATCTACCTTTGAATTTGTGCATGTATGAACAAATTGTACTCAATTAATCATTCTCTCATTCTTCTTTGACTCTAAAAGTTTTTTCACACCAAGTCACCAACATGTAGATATCTATCCACACAAAAAAGGAGAGAATTTGATAGACATGTTGGAAACTTTTATAAATGAATGAATTTAAATTATCCTTTTTCTTCTAGCATTTTGAAGAAATCATGTGTCTAATTAAAGTTCAATTCTATAGAAAAATAGTTAAATAAATTTTATATTAAGAAAACAAAAGAAGATGATTACCATTGAGTTCTTGATCCACAATTGCAATTTTTGAATAAGTTTCTAATTTTGGGGGTTAAAAGATAGATGCATACCTTAAGAAGTTTTGTGTTGCTTTATTATCCACATACACGTATCGGACATGAGCAATGTTGGGCCAATCTTCACCTGTTTTCCTCTGGCATCTTTGTTGTAAGAGGGGACAATTGGTAATTATTATTTCCTGTAATGCTGAGAGATTGCAAATCCCTTGAGGCAATGATGTTAATTTAGGGCATTTGTCAATTTCAAGGCTTTGTAGTGATGTCAAGTGGCCTATTCATCCTGGTAGTGCCATCAAATTAGGACAATTAATAATTTGGAGATATTTAAGAGTGGTAACATGTTGAAGCCCATTTGGCAAAGACGCCAAATTTGGAATTCTCTCTAAATGTAGAAAACGGAGGCTCCTAAGGCCTTGCCATTGCATGCCATCATTTTCATCATTTAGTAGAGCAAGCTCATTGCAGTACATGATTTCCATCTCTTGAAGTGATGTGAGATGTTGAATACCGTTACAAGGGAGAGATTTGAGTCCATTGCAGTTGTAAATGGAAAGTTTCTTGAGAGAAATGAGGTTCCGCACACACTTCTCCTCCAAAAGAGATTCTAAATTGTTAACCTCTTCTAATGAGGAGAAGGTTGATGCAGTTCCTGCTGTTGATGGGCTCTCTGTTTCTCCCATAATCATTGTATGATGAAAGGCCTTCCAGCTAGTTGTGTCTAATATTAGCCCTTCTTTGAGATACGGAAACAAAGGCATGGAAGTCAAATAAGGACATTCAGTAATCTTTAAAAAAGAAAGGCAAAGAAATGATGGTAGTAAACAGTGACGGAGCCACACTTGGACTAGGGGGGGCAATGGCCCCCCCCCCTAAATTTTTTTAAAAAAATATTATTATTATATATATGTGTATACTAATTTTAGCAATTTTGTTCTATAAAATTATATTTTGTTTCCTTTTAGTAATATCATTGATTCTTTTAAGAGCAATGCTATACTCACAAACTTTTTTAAAACATTTTTACAAACTATTATGGTAGCAAATTTTTATTAGTTCGCATACAGGCACACTTCTCACATCATTTTTTTTACTTATCAGTAATCACTTAATTATCACATCAGTAATTTATAAAAAAACTTGTAGCTCTAGCATTTCCCTCATTTTAATGACCACAAAAAAAATTTATAGATCTAAAATCTAAAACAAAATATACAAGCCTTAAAAAAAAATAATTCAACAAAAAAATTTATCAATAAAACTAAAAATTAACTAATTTTATCCAAAATAAATAACCTTGCCTTTTAAAAAATTCTAAACAAAAATAATTTTGTTCTTATCCATAAAAAAAAAAAAAAAAAAAAAATCTCAGCAACTAAGTAGCAAAATTAGATGTTGAAACCGTCACACACAACCAACAGTAAAACTGCCCCCTCTAACTCAAAGTTCTGGCTTCGTCCCTGGTAGTAAAAGATGGTCTAGCTCATTACCATCAACTTTCCTCCACCAACCCTTCAAATTTGGGCATTCATACATTATGAGAGAAGATAAGGATGGGAAGAATGTTGTTTTTGAGGAACCAACTGCTTTTCTAAGAATGTCTTTTGATATGTATTCAAGTGCATCCATATATTTAAAGACGACAGACTTTAGAAAAGGTAGTTGACTTAATGGTGGGAGGTGTTGCAATTTGATATTTCTATAGAATTCCAAATTGACAATATTAGTGAGAGAAGAGACTCAACTTGGAATTATCACACCCATATAAAACCCCAACTTCAAAGCTTTAAGATTTGGATGCGGTTGGAGCTTTACTAGTGACATTTCATCATAACATACATTATTTTCAGCCCACCTTGAGTCCCACCATAATTTCAACTGTTGAAGTTGTTGTTTCTCCTTTAGTTTTGCAACTTTACATTCCATCTCCAGCATGTCATCTTTTCCATGTCCCAAATTGTTAATACTTAGGCTTCCTCCCAAATTGCTTAACTCCTATAATTCACTCAATCCACCACTACACTTAGCCTTGCTTACAACAAAAAGTGGTAGTATCTCAAGAGAAGTACAAAGTTCGAGTCCAAGGGGCTTATGAGTCAATCTTTGACATTCAAAAGTATCTAGATGCCTGAGATTGACAAAATTTTTAATTTCCCTTGGTAATTCTCTAAGCGACTTACAATACTTGAGTTTTAGTGTTTGCAAATTCGACAGTTTAGTAATGGAATTCGGGAGAAATTCAATATCTTCATTTTTAGAAAGATCAAGATATCGTAAATGCTTTGATTCTCCAATTGAATTTGGTACTACACAGAGCTTTAATTTACTCAAATCTAATGTGCGTAAATAATTGAGATTTGTAATGAGTGCATCACAAGTTAATTTACCCAACTCTTGCCCTACACTAACTCCAAGAATTGTTCTTATTTTCATACCTTTAACCATGGGGATTGGGAATTGCCTCAATGAATACCTAAGATTAAATGATACATGATGAAGTTTTTCATCAATATTTTCCCCATTTAAAGTTAACATGGTACTTTCTGCCCCAGCCACAAGATTTGCTAGATCGTGCATTTTGCAAAATACTATATTGCCCAATTTATCTTTTATTACATCCTGACAAAAAGACCTCCAAAGTAATACCATAAAATACTCTTTGCCAACATTCTCAATACGTTGCTTTGAATTTGATAGCTTAATAAAACCTTGTGCTGCCCAAATATGAATAAGTGTTTTTACATCAATTTTGGAATCTTTTGGAAACAATTTACAATAAGCAAAGCATTGCTTTAAGTGTGATGGTAGATGATCATAACTCAAGTGTTATTGAAATATTATATTCTTCTTGTCGTGTTATTTTTGAGAGTTCATAGTTTTTGAAGGATTGCCATTCATTTTCTGAAGGTTTAGAAAGTAGCAAGCTTGCTATCGTCCTTACAATGAGAGGTACCCCACCACACTTTTCCACAATCTCTTTTCCTATGCTTATAAAGGCTTGGTGTTCTAGCAGTTGGCCTTGTTCAAATGCCATTTTTACAGACAAGCTCCAACTCTTTTCTAAAGGTAGGCCTTTTAGAGCATACTATGAAATTGACCCTATTATCCATGCTACCCTTTTTGAGCGTGTGGTCACAATTATCCTACTTCCCCTTGCACCAACCATTAGCAAATTTCTCAAGAGAAGCCGTTTCCTTTTATCCTCAATCCACAAATTGTCCAAGACAAGCAAGTATTTTTTTTCCATTAAATCCTTCTCGAAACTGTTTTTCCAAGATCTCAAAGCTACCTTCATGCTTCATCTTTGTCAATTGTTCTAAACTTTCTTTAACAATTCGTTTTACATCAAAGATATCAGAGATACAAATCCAAAGCTTTAGCTCAAAATTTTTGTCCACATTTTCATCATTATATACTAGCTGAGCTAAAGTTGTCTTCCCCAATCCTCCAATGCCAACTATTGGAATGATAGAAATATTCTCCACAACATTATCATTAAAAAGACGTTCTATAATCACTTCCTTATCATTCTCCCTCCCAACAACTTCTTCAAATACAAAAGAATAAGTTCCCCTTTCCCTATTCATGACTTGTGGCTCAACGAAGCTTTGACTAAAATGAAAATCCTCCTTGTCTTTTGCAATGGCATTTAGTCTCTCCCTAATTGCTTTTATTTCATAACCCATCTTAGGACTAAAAGTAAGCCTGTTAGAACTTGAACAGAAAATGCGTACCTTCTTTATCATCACTTTCTGTCGCAAAACATCAGTGGAGAAATCATCCAGCAAGTCGTCTGCATCATGGAGAACATCCTTAAGCTTTTTGAGCCAATCTTTGATCTGATGGTCTTGAGAACTCTGCTTTTCTGCATCTAGAATCACTGCTTGGATTGTGGAAACTGTGTTTGTTAGTTTTTCAATCTCTGTTTTGACACTAGAGGCCAGTTTGACCTCTTGGAGAGCTAAGGAACGCAGCAGTTCAAGGACTTTTTCTGCGAGGTGGAACAAAGCTCCTTCAGCCATTGTTTTTCTTTCAGGAGTATTAGATGAGCTTAGAGTAGCCGCACACGCATTTATATTATAATCCAAAATCTTGTAGTTTGTCTTTGAATGGTTGGTGGTGGCACACACACACACTACCCCACACGGTTCTGTAGATGCTGACACTGGGAGAAAGTTGTGTAAAAGTATAACTATATAAGAGTAAGTTTAATGTCACAAACTTTTTCATAACTTTGTCACAATTTTGCTATATGGCAACTCGTGAGTAGTGAAAATAAAATAGTAAAAATTAAAAACTATATTTATCTAAAATAGACTAAATAAATAAATAAAAATAAGTTGAAACAAGCATTACTGGAATAGAGTCTCATTTAGAGCAAAGGTGTTCATAATGTATTCGTGTTAAATAATGTATAAATCCCAATTTTTATTTAAAAAAAAAAAAAAAACAAAGATGGTAGATGATTCACGCACTTTTTTAAAAAGTAAGCAAACTTCTTATTAATTTCTCAAAAGAAATTTAGTATTAGGATTTTAATTGCACTTGTGTATTCTTCTTGAAAATCAAATACAGAGGGTTTTGCCTAGGACAATGTGTTATTATTATACTTAGAAGTGTGTTATATATAAAAAACATGTCCTACAAAATGTAACATTTATGTGGAAGCATGTATTCATATGACATAATCTTGCATAATACCTAATATTTAGTACATATTGTTCTATTTGTCCTATACACTATTAGTCCTATTTGAAAAATCCAACTTTTTAGAAGATTGTTAATTAATACATTATCTTTCAAATGGAAATGTACAAATTTCAAGTCATCAGTTTCTTAAGTTTGGTAGCATTAAATAATATAGGTTAAAAAAGAAAATAGCACACAACAAAAATTTTAGGCTAAAATACAAATAACATTTTTTAAATTCTTCAATTGATATTTTCATCTTTCATTTTTATAATTCAGTCCATAAAATTTACGTGTTTTGCCACCATTAATCCTACAGTCCAAAAAATGCCTATTTCCATTATAAAAAACTTTTTCTTAATGCTAATATACTATTAAATTCTCTTTAAAAAAATTTCATAAAAATCCTTTTAAAAAAAAAAAAAAAAGTTGAAACAAGGATTGCTACAATAAAGTATCACTTTCAGACATAAAATAGTCTCATTTACAGCGAAGGTATTCATACATATGTAAAACTTGAGTCATACATGATACAACACAATGTATAAATCTGAATTTTTATTATGAAAAAAAAAAGATTTTCTTTCTGGAATATTCCTTCACCATATAAAAATAATAATACAAAACATAAATTGACATACAAGTATGGACTATGGAGAGCACCCTAGCTATAATCAAATCCAGGTAGCAAAGAAGAACCTAATAAACTGGTTTCACACGAAAATGCCACACAAAGCTGGCCACCCAAATCATAAAATTTGAAGAAGAAACGAAATATTTGATAGTCAAACTGACAGCAAAATTTAAGTTGAGAATTGCAAATTCAGCATTCCTAATGAAATGAATGGATCTGCTCAAATGTTCTCATTCTCTGGTGCAACTGTTGAAGAAGAAATGAAATATTTGATAGTCTAACCGACTGTAACATTAAACAATTTGAGAATTGCAAATTCAGCATTCCTAATGAAATGAATGGATCTGTTCAGTTGTTCTCATTCTCTGGCGCAACTGTTGAAGAAGAAATGGGATATTTGATAGACAAACTGACAGCAACATTAAACATATTGAGAATTGCAAATTCAGCATTCCTAATGAAATGAATGTATCTGTTCAAATGTTCTCATTCTCTGGGGCAACTGTTGAAGATGACTAATACTTTTCCAAAGGAGAACAATGGCCAATCCACATTATCATGTGTGATCTTAACCATCTTCCTTGTAATAGGTCAAATTCTAGACTTAATACAAAATTTGCTCTCTGTATTAATGTCAAATAATCCCCTTTTGATGACCCTCCAATGGTTATCTTCACAACCATATGATGGCTGATATCCCTGACAAAGAATAAGAGAGTTAGAGAAACATTTTGTTTTCTTCAAATGGCTAGAGATATGATCATGCATGCAAACAACTTTCACCCCATGATGAAAGGAAACAAGGGAGTTTTTCCATAATAAGCTGGTTAAAGAATAGAGTCTAAAATTTGAATATTAGATATTTGAAAATATAATGGAACTGTCAATTTTACAAAAAAAAAAAAAAAAAAAAAAAAACATGTAGGCTCACCTCTCATGGAAAAGGATCTGAGACAAGTTGTGTGCTCAATGGAACCGCCATCTACAGAGGAAACAATGGTTAAAATATCATATTAAATACTAATCAATAACAGCATACTTGTAACATTTACTCAAAATATTATAGCTACCTCTATTTTGCACTCTAATAACCCAAAAGAACAGCTATCCAACATTGAAGCAATTAGTCCGCAAACTGAGAACAGAGGCTCCAAGTACCTTACCTACAAAATATAATGCAAGTCTTCAACAAGAAAAATAGAAGAAGAATAAACCAACAAGGACTTCTTGAAGCAATCTATGACCATGCTGACCAAAATAAGTAGGACAAAAAAAAATCTAAGACAACTCCAGCAAACATAAGGGCAAAGGATGAGCGTAACATTGGGAGCTAAAATTGAAACTGGCAAGAGGTAAAAGGAGTGAACTATCAACAAGTTTTGGAAGGCATACACTCAAACTTAAAGTGGCAAGAATTAGTTGGATTTAACTTCAATTGTTGTGAGAAATATGTAAAGTTGCATACCAGCTTTACTTTGAACTCAAATTTGACTTTTTTGAAGGCTTCTCAAAACTTGCTTCTAGAGAGAATACAATATGACATAGCTTCAATCACCTATTCTTCCTTGATTAATAACTTCACCAAGCAGCAATATTTGTATAAGGAAAGTTCCAAGATTATAACTTACAACAACAAAATGTAACAGGAGAATTCCGGTGAAAGACAAGGTACTCCTCCAAGTGGAATTCAACCAAAATTCCCCCTTTTCTTTCCTCTCTATCGTACACAACACAAGGATAGGATCATCTTCACACTTTGCACCTACTTCAAAGAAATTGTTGCAGTGACCTTCATCCCAACCACAAAAGAGAAAGAATATTATTAGGAAACTGAAACTATAACATGAAACAGACACTCCTATCATTAGCACAACTCCAATTAATTGTGTTCTTAGTGGAAAATTGATTTGTTCTAATACGCTTGATGATACTTTTCTGCCCCTTTTTGTTCTTTCTTTGTGTTATTTCACTTTCAGCTTGAAATCTTCCTAGACTAGATGAACAGGATTCTAGTGCACATCAATACAAGTTTTTGAGTTCAAGTTTTCAGCATTAATAAACCATGATAAAATAATAGGTAAAGAAGTAAGAAAAGAGGATATTCTACAATTCTGTTTGAAATTTTGGAGAAAATTTTTAATGTAATACATAACAGGGAACACACCCAAAAACAAATCTGAAAGCATACCTGGAATAACAAGCTAATTCCTACAAGGTAGTTGGATGCTCAGTTTTCATTCATACAATAATGGAAGTTCTGAAGTATCTGCAAAAATAAAACATTTTCAGCACAAGAACAACAAAAACAATTATTGAGTTTACCAAAGAAAGAACTCCTCTTTTTGGGAGGATGACAATAAGAAGCTAAGGCACAATAAAAATGATAAGAATATTTTACCTTGATATATTTGGAGATGAGGTAGAGGCTGTAGCAGTAGCAGGTGCCACAAGATCCAAAAGATTCAACCACTAGGGAAAAAAGTTTTGAAAAAGGTCTGAATTTTAAGTTCTGCATGAAAACTGAAAAGTCAAATGTCTGATAAGTTCTCCAAGATATATCAAAACAAGATTATTGGTGTTGGTTTCTTCATTAAAAGTCAATTAACTGAAGTGGTTAAAGATGCCATCAGATTCCAACTTCTATCCAAAATGAGGGATCTTCAAGTCTTAGTTAGTATTCAAGAAATAAAAAAAATTAATTAGTAATTTTTATTGGCAGTAATATATATATATATATATATAATAAAATATTCAATCCAATCTAACAATGAATTGTACACGACTAAATAGATTAGACCCTTCTCTAGTACATACACGGTATTATTTACACACAAGATGGAAGTGTTATGAACCATTTGTTTTAGCACAAGAACCAAAAAATAAAGTACATGAAGTGTGCAACTATGCATTGAAAAATTAGAACTTTTCCTTTTCTGGCAGGTTGCAGGACAATGATGAGAAGGAAGAATTAAAAAAAAAAGGGGGGGGGTAGGATTTTTCGTTTTGAAATTCTTGGAGATAAAGCAAGCTGTTGGAGGTAAAGCAAGAGCCAAAAATCACTAGGAAATCAAAAAATTTATGACTTTGGGATGCTCTGGGCATTAGAAATCTAACACATAAAAACAGATTAAGAAGAAAGAAAATTGAAAGCACCTATGGTTTTGTTCAAAATGTTCAACATCTAAGTAGAAGTATTTAAATTATTAGGAGATAAGAAATGAACAACGCATATAAATGTTATCTCTAGATTTGTAAATGTCTACATTGGTAGACCTCAATCTTTGTTCTGCTTTTGACTAAAACAAGTCTCCAAAACAAACAAAAAATTCTGAGATAATTAAACCATTAGTTATATTCTATATATCAATAGTTCAAATGAGAATTTTAAAATTTATCTTAATAATAGATAGCCCCCCAAAAAAAGAAAAATAAATAAATAAATAGAGAGTGATCCAATGAAATACCTGCAAAATAAGCTAATTCCTGCAATGTTAGTTGTTAGATTAAGTCCTCCATTGGAAGTGAACAAACCCACACTGATTCTAACTCAGACTCTGCAATAATTAAGAAGCAACCATATACACATTATATTATCAACATGCTCTTAGGTACAAAGATATAAATTATTGGAATTAAAAGAAATATTAAAAAAAAAAGGGATGGATTACATTATCCTAATTTTTCTTGTTCAATTAACAGTTTATAGACAGGAAAAAGAAAAAAAATTGAAAAGAAAGAAGTTGAATAGTTTTAGAAGTTGTTCAAAGTATAAAAACCCTAAAAAACCAGTAGTTGATTTTGAATTTGGGATTATAAAAGATAGATGGATAGATGCAAACCTGAATATATTGTTTTTTCTTGTTGGATTATTTGGGACATGAGCAATGATGGGCTAATCTTCATTGTTTGCCTCTTTGCCGTAAGAAGGGACAATCACAAATATATGAGTTAGTGAGATCGGGAATCAAAGGCATGGAAGTCAGGTTAGGGCAATCGAAAATCCGTAATTGAGAAAGACAAGGAGGAAATGACGGAAGTAAGAGATGGTGTGGCTCATTATCATCATCATATGAATTCCTCCACCATCCCTTCAGTTTTGGAAATTGGACTATCACAAGAGAAGATAAGGATGGGAAGAATGGTGTTTTTGAAGAAGAAGAAGAGGAACCACCCAACACGTTACTAACACTCACTTTATCTAATATGTATTCAAGTGCTTCCATTCCAGAAAGCTGAACAAACTTGGGAAAAGGGAGTTGATTTAACGGTGGGAGGTGCTGCAATCTCCTATTTCCCCAAAATTGAAAAAAAAAAACAAGATTAGTGAGAGAAGAAACATGTAGGCTCACCTCTCATGGAAAAGGAGCTATGAGATAAGTTGTGTGCTCAATGGAAGGATGGAACCACCATCTACAGAGGAATTAGTGGTTAAAATATCATATTAGATACTAATCAATAACAGCACACTTGTATCATTATACTCAAAATATTATAGCTACCTCTATTTTGCACTCTAATAACCCAAAATAATAGCTGTCCAACATTGAAGCAATTAGTCTGCAAAATGAGAACAGAGGCTCCAAGTATCTTACCTACAAAATATAATGCAACAGTCTTCAACAAGAAAAAAAGAAGAATAAACCTACAAAAAAATCTTGAAGTAATAAATGACTAAGCTTACCAAAATAAGTTGGACCAAAAAAATATCCAAGAGAACTCCAGCAAACATATGGGCAAAGGATGAGTGTAACATTGGGAGCTGAAACTGAAACTGGCAAGAGGTAAAAGGAGTGAACTATCGACAAGATTTGGAAGGTATAGATTCACACTTAAAGTGGCAAGAATTAGTTGGATTTAACTTCAATTGTTGTGAGAAATATGATAAGTTGCATACCAGCTTTTGTTTGAACTCAAATTTGTCTTTTTTGAAGGCTTCTCAAAACTTGCTTCTAGAGAGAATACAATAGGACAAAGCTTCAATCACCAATTCTACCTTGATTAATAACTTCACCCAGCAGCAATATTTGTATAAGGAAAATTCCAAGATTATAACTCACAACAACAAAATGTAATAGGAGAATTCAGGTGAAAGACAACGTACTCCTCAAAGTGGAATTCAACCAAAATTCTCCCTTCTCTTTACTCTCTATAGTACACAAAGATGGGATCATCTTCACACTCTGCACTTACTTCAAAGAAATTGTTGCAGTGACCTTCATCCCAACTGCAAAAGAGAGAATATTATTAGGAAATTGAAACTATAACTTGAAACAGACACTCCTATCATTAGCACAACTCCAATTAATTGTGTTCTTAGTAAAAAATCGATTTTTTCTAATACGCTTGATGATACTTTTCTGCCCCTTTTTGTTCTTTCTTTGTGTTATTTCTCTTTAAGCTTGAAATCTTCCTAGACTAGACGAATAGGATTCTAGTGCATGTAAATACAAGTTTTCAAGTTTAAGTTTTCAGCATTAATAAACCATGATAAAATAATAGGTAAAGAAGTAAGAAAAAAGAGGATATTCTACCATTCTGTTTGAAATTTTGGAGAAAAATTTAAACATAAATACATAACAGGGAACACGCCCAAAAAAAAAAAAAAATCTGAAAGCATACCTGGAATAACAAGCTAATTCCTACAAGGTAGTTGGATGCTCAGTTTTCATCCATACAATAATGGAAGTTATGAAGTATCTTCAAAAATAAAACATTTTCAGCACAAGAACAGCAAAAACAATTATTGAATTTACCAAAGAAAGAACTTCTCTTTTTGGGAGGACAATAATAAGAAGCTAAGGCACAATAAAGATGATAAGAATATTTTACCTTGATATATTTGGAGATGAGGTAGAGGTTGTAGCAGTAGCAGGTGCCACAAGATCCAAAAGATTCAACCACTAGGGAAAAAAGTTTTTAAAGTGACTTGGCTTATAAAAGTAGGAAAATAAAAATAAAAAAAGTAACAAAGTTGACAGATTACCAAGGTTTTATCTGGAATTTTAGAACATGTCCAGAATATGATTGGAAATTTTATATTTTTTCAAATAAAGAGATAAGAAATGGAATGATGGAGAATTGTTTTGTTACATATACCATAGGATTTGTGTGCATGTATAGGCACACTAGACTAAATAAACCTATTGGACTCGATCTCATTTTATGCTTTTGACAAAAACGAATTCTCCAAAAACATTTGGGAAAAGAAGATATTATTCAGCCTTATTATCTCACTGCATAAACTACATAAGTCATTAGTTAGTTACTAATTACCCAAATGACAATGTGTAAATCAATATTTAGCAAATACAAGAACATGTCAAAAGCTTATAATATAAAGGAAAAAACTTGACCAAACTGAATACATTATAATAAGTTAATTGCTGCAGTCTTAGTTGGCAGGGTAGATACTCCCTTAAGTGTTAAAAGACTTTCTCCATTTCTACAATTATCAGAAATGAAACCAAGAACATCACCTCATGACATCAAAGAAGTTTTACGTACAACGATATAGATGTTATCATTTCTTCTCCTTTTATGTGATGAGCTCATATAAGTAGCAGTCCTTTGCACATACAAAAGGGAAACAAAACAGAAAGATATTTCCCAAATAATATAAAGCAAATAGATGATAACCATTGAGTCCATGACTTGTTGCACAATTTCAGGGCCAGAAAGTTTTGAATAGGGTCCAAATTTTGCGCCAGGTTAGTTGTTGCCTAAATTTGTTCTGCACGAGATATCAATTGATTGAGAAGCTTCAAAATATCAAAACTGAAAATGCAAAGATGAAGAAGAAGAAACAAGAACAAGAAAATTGGTGTTTGGTTTTTCATAAACAAACAAATACCTGAAGTAGTTAAAGACACCATCAGATTCAATTCTTTCCCTCCTGTACCAAATTTGCTATGATTCTGCAATTATTAAGAAGCAACCATATGTGTCATTTCATCAACACAAGCTTAGATACAATGATATAAATCATTAAAATAATAGAACAAATGGATGAACTTTCTATTATCCTAATAATTTAAAGAAATCATGAATCTAATTAAAGTTTTGATGTTAAAAAAAAGTAAAGGGATTTATTAAAAAAAAAGAAGATGATTACCGTTGAGTCCAAGATTGTACTTGCGATAATTTCTAGGGTATAAAGTTTTGAACAAGATAAGCCAAGTTTGTCCTTAATTTGTTCTGCGTGAGAAGTCAAATGATTGAGAAATTCTTCAAAATATCAAAACCTCAAAAAGCAGAATGAAGAAGAACAAAAAAATTGGTTTTCAGTTGAGCATAAAAAGCAAGATACTTGAAGTAGTTAAAACATAATTTGTAATTATATTCTATTAACAGATAAAAATTCAATTCAAACTATCTTTGAACTAGTGCATGTATGAACAGATTAGGCTCATTTAGTTATTCTCTTGTTCTTTTTTGACTTTTTAAAGCAAGTATACACACAAAGATGTGGGGAGTATTTTGGTTTAATCATCTCATGAAAAGCATTTAGTAGATATATGTTGGAAACTTTTATAATAAAAAAAAAAAAAAAAAATTAAACTACCAAAATACCGGTTTAGTAAGCTAATTCATGCAGTGTTAGTTGCCTGGTCAAGTCCTTTCTTCAAAGTTCTAAGAAATTTGCTATGATTCTGCAATTATGAACAAGCAACCATATATGTCATTTCATTAACACAGGTTTAGATGAAAATATATAAATCATTAGAATAAAAGAACAAATGATAGAACAATTCTCCTTTTTTATTCTCCTAATAAATTGAAGAAATCATGCGTCTTATTAAAGTTTTGATGGGAAAAAAGGGAAACAAATGATTACCACTAAGTTCTTGACCTGTCGCACAATTGCAGTTTTTGAATACGGTCCAAATTTTGCACCCAAGCTTGTTCTTTGCCTCAGTTGGTTCTACATCAGAAATCAAATGACTAAGAAGTTCTCCAAAATATGATAAACCTCAAATTGCATCAAGAAGAAGGGCATCTGTATATGATTGTCCATGAAAAGTTGGAATTAAAAGATAGACACATACCTGAATAAATTGTTTTCAGCAGATTCCAATAATCCACTTGCAATTCTGGGACATGCTGCACAATTGCAAGGCCTGAAAGTTTTGAGAAAGGTCTGAATTTTAAGTTCTACATGAAAACTGAAAAGTCCAATGCCTGATAAGTTCTCCAAGATATATCAAATCAAGATTATTGGTGTTGGTCTCTTCAAAGTCAAATACCTGAAGTGGTTAAAGATGCCATCAGATTCCAACTTCTATCCAATATTCTCTCCTACTCATGTTTGTTTGGACCCCATTGATTAAAAAAAATAGATGTTCTGCAGCCTCAAGTTTACAGGGACTTCACAACCAAATGCAGCAAGGACTATGGCTTCAGGAGGCAGAGAAAGTGACAAAATAACAAGCACTTGAAAAACCAAAAGTTCTTAAACTTGAGAGTAGCTCTGTAATTAACAACCTATTATTCAAAAAAGGGGGGGAAAGTAAGCAAAATGAGGGATCTTCAAGTCTTAGTTAGTATTCAAGTAATAAAAAAATTAATTAGTAATTTTTATTGGCAGTAATATAAAATAAAATAAAAAATCAATCCAATCTATCCATGAATTGTACACGACTAAACAGATTAGACCCTTCTCTAGTACTTGGATACACTGTATTGTTTACACACATGATGAAAGTGTTGTGAACCATCTGTTTCAGCACAAGAACCAAAAAAAAAAAAAAATACATGAAGTGTGCAACTATGCATTAAAAAATTAGAACTTTTCCATTTCTGGCAGGTTGCAGACAACAATGAGAAGATGAATTTTTTTTTTTTTTAAAAAGGGTAGGATTTTTCTTTTTGAAATACTTGGAGATGAAAGAAAGGCTGTAAGTGGCTGTTGGAGGTAGAGGAAGAGCCAAAAGTCACAAGGAAACCAAAAAATTTATGATTGCGTGATGCTCTGGGCATTAGAAATCTAACATAAAAAAACAGATTAAGAAGAAAGAAAATTGAAAACACCAAAGGTTTTGTTCAAAATGTTTAACATCTAATTAGAAGTATTTAATTATTAGAAGATAAGAAATGCACAACTCAGATAAATACTATCTCTAGCTTTGTGAATGCCTACATCAATAGACCTCAATCTTTGTTCCGTTTTTTACTAAAACCAAAAAAATAAAAAATAAAAAAATAAAAAAAATAACTGAGAAAAGAAATGATTCATTCAGCAATTATGCCATCAAAAATAGTAATTAAACTAATTCAAATGAGAGTTTTAAAATTAATCTTAGTAGATATATAGCCCCAAAAAATAAGAAAAATAAATAAATAGAGAGTGAACCAATGAAATACCTGCAAAATAAGCTAATTTCTGCAATGGTAGTTATTAGATTAAGTCCTCCACCGGAAGCGAACAAACCCACTTTGATTCTAACTCAAACTCTGCAATAGTTAAGAAGCAACCATATTATCAACATACTCTTAGGTACAAAGATATAAATTATTAGAATTAAATGAAATATTAAAAAAAAAGGGATGGATTACATTATCCTAATTTTTCTTGTTCAATTAACAGTTTATAGACAAGAAAAAGAAAAAAAAAATGAAAAGAAAGAAGTTGAATAGTTTTAGAAGTTGTTCAAAGTATAAAAACCCTAAAAAACTAGTAGTTGATTTTGAATTTGGGATTATAAAAGATAGATGCATACCTGAATAAATTGTTTTTTCTTGCTGGATTATTTGGGACATGAGCAATGATGGGCCAATTTTCACTCTTTGCCTCTTTGCCGTAAGAGGGGACAATCACAAATATATTCCAATAGTGTGATCGGGAATCAGGGGCAAGGAAGTCAGGTTGGGGCATCTGACAATCTTTAATTCCACAAGACAAGGAGGAAACAATGGACGTAAGAGATGGTGTGGCTCATTATCATCATCATCATCATCATCTGAATTCCTCCACCATCCCTTCAGTTTTGGGCAATCATATATTTCTAGATAAGATAAGGATGGGAAGAATGGTGTTTTTGAAGAAGAAGAAGAAGAAGAAGAGGAAGCACCCAACACGTTACTAACACTGTCTTCATCTATCCATATGTATTCAATGTATTCAAGTGCTTCCATTTCTTGCAGATAGACCTCCTTGAGAAAAGGGAGTTGATTTAACGGTGGGAGGTGCTGCAATCTCCTATTTTCATATAATTCAAAACTAACAAGATTAGTGAGAGAAGAGACCCAACTTGGAATTCTCACACCCATATAATAAGACAATTCCAACATTTTAAGATTTGGATGTGGTTGGAGGCCTTCCAGTGACATTTCATCATAACATTCGCTTTCTCCATCATCCCACTTTTTATCCCAACATAAATCCAGCTGTTGAAGATGTTGTTTCTGCTTCATATTTGTGGCTTTACATTCCACCATGTCATCTTCTCCATGTCCCAAATTTTTAATGAATAGATATCCTCCCAAATTGCTCAGCTTCTTCAATTCATTTAGCCCACCACCAGACCTAGCTTGTTTTTTCTTATACCGACTAAAAGAGCTAGCCTTGAAACCATCTTGCCTCACAACGAAACATGTTAATATCTCAAGAGAAGTAAGATCTCCAATTCCAAGGGGCATATGAGTCAATTTGTGACAATCGGTAATGTTTAGATGCCTGAGATTGACCAACTTCTTAAGGCCCCAGGGTAATTCTTTAAGTGATCGACAATAACGGAGTTTTAGCGTCTGCAAATTTAGCAGTTTGGTAATGGAATTTGGGAGAAATTCAAAATCTTCATTTCTAGAAAGATCAAGATATCTTAAATGTTTCAATTCTCCAATTGAATGGGGCACTACATGTAGATTTAACTCACTCAAATCTAATGTCCGTAAATAATTGAGATTTGAAACAAGTGCATCACAAGTTAAGTTACTCAGTTTCCCCCCTACACTAGCTATAAGAATTGTTCGTATCTTCATTCCTTTAACCTTGAAAATTGAAAGATTCCTTGGCGAATCTTCAAGATCAAATGATACATGACGAACTTTTTTACCATTATATTCCTCAATTGAAGTTAGCATGGTACTCTCCATTCCAGCCACAAGAGTTGCAAGATCATGCATGAGATCATGCATTTTGCAATATGATATATTGCCGTATTCATCTTTTTGTACATCTTGAAAAAAACATCTCCAAAGTAATTCCATAAAGTACTCTCTCCCAACATCCCCAATGCGTTGCTTTGGATTTGATAACTTAAGAAAACCTTGCGCTGCCCAAAGATAAATCAATGTCTTAAAATCAATTTGGTAATCTTTTGGAAACAACCTACAATATGCAAAGCACTGCTTTAAGTGTAACGGTAGATGATCATAACTCAACTTAAGCATTGATGAAATACCATTTTCCTCTTCTTGAGTTATTTTTGAGAGTTCATAATCTTTGAAGGATCGCCACTCATTTTCTGAAGCTTTGGTGCGTAGCAAGCTTGCTATCGTCCTTATGGCAAGAGGAACCCCAGCACACTTCCCCATAATCTCCTTTCCCAAACATATAAAGGCTTCGTTCTCTAGTTGACCTTGTTCAAATGCCACTTTTTCAAACAAATTCCAAGCCTTTTCTTCAGGTAGGCCTCTTAGAGCATGCCATGAAGTTGCACCTAATATCCTCACCACACTTTCTGAGCGAGTAGTTACCAGTATCCTACTTCCCCTTGCACCAACCATTAACAAATTTCTCAAGAGAAGCCATTTATTATTGTCCTCATTCCACAAATCGTCCAAGACAATCAAGTATTTTTTTCCATTTAGTTTTTCTCGAAGTTGATTTTGCAAGATCTCAAGGCTTTCTTCATGCTTTCTTTCTGTCAATTGTTCTACAATTTCTTTAACAATTCGTTTTACATCAAAGATATCAGAGATACAAATCCAAAGTTTTGGCTCAAAATTTCGTTTGACATTTTCATCATTGTATGCCAATTGAGCTAGTGTTGTCTTGCCCAATCCTCCGATACCAACAATTGGAATGATAGAAATATTCTCTACAACATTGTTATCAAAAAGACGTTCCATAATCTTTTTCTTATCATTCTCTCTCCCAATAACTTCATCTTCGAGTACAAAAGAATAAGTTTCTCTACTCCTATTCATGACTTGTGGCACAATGAAGCTTTGGCTGAAGTGAAAATCTTCCTTATCTTTTGCAATGGCATTTAGTTTCAACCTAATTGCTTTTATTTCACGGCCCATTTTAGGACTAAAAGCAAGCGGGTTTGAAATTGAACAGAAAATACGTACCTTCTTTGTCATCACTTTGCGGCGCATAACTTCAGTGGAGAAATCATCCAGCAAGTCATCAGCATCAAGGAGGACATCTTTGAGCTTACTGAGCCAGTCTTTGATCTGATTGCTATGAGAACTCTTCTTTTCTGCATCTAGAATCACAGCATGGATTGTGGAGACTGTGTTCCTTAGATTTTCCATCTCAGTTTTGACACTAGAGGCCAGTTTGACCTCTTGGACAATGAGAGAGCCCAGCAGTTCAAGGACTTTCCCTGCAAGATGGAACAAAGCTCCTTCCGCCATTTTTTTTTTCTTTCTTTCTTTCCGGAATATTAGATGGGTTTGTGAAGTAGTGAAAGTAATGAGAGATGGCTGTTGTTGTGTCTTGCTTGGAATAATAGATAGTAAGCCAGGAGGGTAATCTTGTTGAGCACTTTACTTGTAATTGTTATTGAATGGTGGTAGCACCTCACAAAAGAAAAAGTGAGCCAAGAATTGCACAACAGCTAACCTCAATACTTCATGCCCAAAGTTTTGATTCCAAAACTTTAAACTGCTTTTTTTGTAACTTTTTTTTTTTCCTTTTCCTTTTGCTGGTGTCGTGTCAGTATTTAGTATTTACGAGTGGGCGGCTAAAAAACACTGGGCGGCTAAAAATAAATAAATGTGAAACTTTTAGGATTTAAATGAATACTTTTGAGTCAGAGCCTCATACTTAAGTCTAGACACAACTGTAGATTAAGTTCAAACATAATAATACATCTAAGAATAAAATTAGTATGATGCTTGATTTTTAAGTATATGTAAATGATATATATATATATATACCTATATATTTTAGATTTGATTGAGTTTGTAATAAGTTCATAAAAAATTAAATTATTATTATTTTATTTATTAATAATATAAATAGTCCATGTTGGTTATGAAAAAGACCCCAATATGATAAAAAATAATCTATGTGTGTGTATTAGATGCAGAAAGAATTTGCAATTAGCTGATCATATATCGTGCTTCTTGATGCTAGATCCATTTACAACTTAACTTTGAAACTGACTTCAAAACTGAGAGAGCAAGAGAATTTCTTCACATTTGTTTAACCCACCAAAAAACAGGGGAAATAGAGTGATTATTATATACTCAAAACAGAGCATCTTAAAGTGGAAAACAGAGGCAAAACTGAAATCTAACCAACGGTCTGAAATAAAAAACAAGTAACAAACTTAACTGTCCCGATTAAGGAATAACAGCTCCAACGACAAACAGTTTAAGCAAGTTCATTACTAAGCTTTAGAGAAACGACTTGTAGCTTCAAGTGCTGCTGGACTACATATAACCTTAGACATTAAGGCACCATTTGGTAATGGTGTTTAAATAACGAAAACTGTTGTTTAAATACTACAACATGTATTTCTACACACTTTTCCACTCACACGTATTTTTATAAAAATTTAAACAATGTTACTAAAAATCTCTTACCAAACAAGCCCTAAACAACACATCTTAAAATCATCTAGACGATTACCAAAAGGAATTTAAAGTGCCTTGTCGTATACGAAGAACCTGACTTAAAGCGGCCTGTAGTATATCCCTTGTCTTGTGAATAGTAATTTCTCCCTCTTTAATTATTAGAATTTTAAATAGATAACATTGCAATGTTTACTTCAAAGATGTCAGATTGTTCACTTTTATTAATTTTACTTGTATTGATGGCTTAAAACTACATTTGTGGAAATCTCCGCTTTACCTCAACATGTTTGCCACCAAGAATACATTCAAACAAAAGACTTTCAATTTGTAAGAAATAAGTCCTCTGTGTGTGTATTTGAATGGGACATTGGTCTTTGAAATGGTTCTTAAAAACCATTTATAGATTTTAGTGGTTGTGAACTTGTATTAAGTGAATTTATGTATGTAGGTGTGGATGTCACTGCTTCTGGGAATTATAAATGTATATGAAAGACATGAACATGAGTTATTTATTCACATGCCTAAACAGAGTGGTCTGTAGCGAGTGGAAAGTACTTTAGATAATGTCTCTTTATAGAGAGAGCCAATCCTTCTTAGTAATGGCAGAGTCTAGAATAGGTTTGACTGTTGTTTTAATCGTTAGATAGTAGATTGATGAGTCTTGTGAGTTGTAACTTGTAGCTAGCTTGATTCAGATGCTTGGTTTGTTTGTTAGGTTATGGCTGTGTTTCAACTTTCAATATCTAATTGCTTGTTGCAGCCATTGGAGCATGCTTATAGTCATCATGGCCGACAAACATTCATGAATGAATTACCCAATGGAAATCCGATACGTCAGGGACGTTTGAAGGTTAAGGTGGTGGTGGTGGTGCTGTTTTTTTTTTGGCTTGAAGTTGATGAAGCCGAGAATAGTGTGGGTAACAGAAAATCTGGGCCAGCTAACTCATGGTGAATAGAGGCCCACTGGTTTGGTGTTATTATCGGAGTACCATATATATTATATAATTTAAGTTTTTTTTTTTTTTTGAGGGGTTTATATAATTTAAGTTACTAGTGATACTTGGTCTCAGTTAGCACTGCTTAAAATCTATTATTATCGTAGAGTAAGCAACATAGATTTAAATCTACTATACCTAGCTAAACAAAAAGTATGAGTGATTTGATTTTTGATTAAAATTTTATTACATTTTAAAATAAAATAATAATAGGTAATATAAGAAATTTAGATTTTATACTTTTGAAATGTTTTAATTAATATTGTCAAATTATTTTTTTAGCCATTTCAAGATGGTTTTAAAAAATAAATAAAATAAAATACATGTTGGAAAAAAAAAAAATACAATAATCATGCATTATACATGAAAATGATCATCAGTTTAGATTTTGATAATTCAATAGTTCAAATTAAGTTTTATAACTTTAAAGGTGTATAAACTACTACATCATTTAGAATTTCAAATAATGTGGTAGTCTATATATTGTTAACTCTCTCTCTCTCTCTCTCTCTCTCTCTAGGTAACAGGTAATTAATATTTACCAACAAAAATAAATTTTAGAAAAATTAAATAGAAAATATTCACCATATATTCTACGCATGAGAGGAGTATACAAATAACTTTAGATTCCTTGTGTCAACCTTAATGACACATTTAGTTCTCCACTTTTCCATGGCATATAAAAAGGTACTTATTGTTTATCAAATAAATAGAAGGTGCTTATTGATTAAACGAAGACAAAGAAATACAATTAGGCGTCCTCTTACAAAAGATATTTCAGCCAAAGTGGAGAATTTTCCAACCAAATATAATCTACAAATTAGCTAACAAACATAGCTAATAGAACTTCTTGCTATAAATAAAATACTTGAGTTAAAGCTAATGACAATGCCTAACGAAGCATTTTTTTTTTTTTGAGAATAACGGAGCTAAGCAAAGGGAAATAAGCATTACAAAATATAAAATATTGGATAATTCCATGTTTTAAGAATTAAGAGTATATCACAAAGGTTGTATTTATAATTTGTCCTTGAAATTTTGCACTTTCTATTTTTTTCACCATTAAAGACCAAATTTCTCTCCAAAAGATGACCGCATGCAACGCACCAAGTTCATTTTAGAGAGTTTAAGAATTTGTATGATGATATTTTAGTATGCAAAATGATAAAACTCAAACAGGGAATTCTAGATAGTATAGATTTAGTGTGTGACCTAAGAATAATAAAATAAAGTTGGGCTGCAGCCACCAATGAGAAAATAAGATTAGTGGCTTTTTTTATGTAAATACAAATTTTGTGTTTCAATTTATGTTCATAAATCAATACTTGACATATTTTAGTTCAACTCTCCTTATAAAATAGCCAAGAGTATTGATTTAGAGATATATTTTAAAAAAAAAATTATAAAGAAAAAACAATTGCACTTTTTTTTATTTTTCATAAAAATGTTAGTAAAACTTTTCTAAAATTGTTATTAACAAAAAAATATCTAAAGACATCTATTAACTGGGCAATTTTTTTTTTTTTTTCCAGGTTTCAGGAATACTATTCGGGTTAGTACTTAGTAGGATGATGAAAGGAACAAGAAGCAGGTTGTTGCGTTGTGCCCAACTTAGAATAATCGCATCAATATTTAGAAGCCTTGAGGTTAACATAGTTAAACAGTTTCCTTGCAATCGTCTTCTAATGATGCTTTGCAAAAAGAATATTAATTCTTCAGGTGAAAGCAAATAATATTACAAAGCCATGCTTATCGACAAAAGGTAATACTTAACTTTCGCAATTGTTCCTTCCTTCATGGATGGTGTGAGTGGTTCGAGGTTCTTTTCTTCCTATGCTACCTTTAATTTATTCCAATTCCATTCAATTCTCATCCATTTTTTGTGATCCTTAAGATTATTGGGAGGTATATCAAGTAAGGAATCAAGTAATGCCTTAGATTACGTTGAACCATCTATAGGTATTTTTGTTGTTTTCACAATTTTTAATCATGTTTTTCCTTCTTAATTAATAATAGTGGGCTATTAGATTTAGCTAATGAATGGGAATAGTAGACGGATTTGGAAGGGAAAAACTAACTTATTGTGTAGCCAGGATTGTCGGTTGATAAAAAAAAAAAATGGTGAATGTGGGATCAATAAACCAATTTATCCATGTGGCATGCAAGTACTTCAAGCCATCTACGTCAATATATAAAATATAAAGCAATAACCAACGTATGTATCAAAAATAAATGAAGTAACCAACATATGAAAGTTCACTTTGGCTTTTGCTATATTCAATTTGAAGGCTTCTTGTAATTGGCATGCAAGGACTTCCATATATAGGCTTGCTTGTAATTGTCTTCTAATGATGCTTGCGTAAAGAATATTAATAGTTCTTCAAGTGAAAGCAAATAATATTACAAAGACATACTTCTCCGCAAAAGGTAACAACTTTGTAGTCGTATTGTATGCTTCAACTTCCTCTTAGAAGTTGATATGTGTCCTTGTTCAACACTTGTCATATGCATTGCATTTATGTCAACTTCTTAGAGGAAGTTGAAGCCCAAGACAGCAACTAATTTTGTATACAAATTCTGTCCATATATAAATAGAAATGCCTAGTATATTGTTAAAATATATATATATATATATATAAATAGATAAAGATCATGAGTTTAAGACATTTTAATAAATTTATTTTTAAAGTTGTTTGAAGTAAAAGATTGTTTGATGATTTGAGATTTGGTTTGGCAATACAGATAGAGTGAACCAAAGAGGAACATATGATGCTAACACTAAAACAATGTCCCTTTCTTAAATTTTGATACGGCAAGTATATATCTAGAATAAATTAAAGTATGAGGCATGTGCTGTGTTATTGGAGAATAGATTCAAATCTTGCCAACTTAGAAAAGAAAAGAGGAAGTTTTCAACCAACCTATTTCATGTAGTCTTTTGTTGCAAATCGTGCTCTCTTGCAACGTAGGGCGCTCTAGGGTGTCGGGTGTTGCATGTGGAAGCAGTTAGAGTCTTGTAGGCCTTGCCCTTGCAGGAGTGGAGTGGTCTTCGTGTTGTAAGACCAACAGAGGGGGTGGTGAGATGGAGGACGAATTGGAGGAACTATGGAAGAAGCTTTCCTTTACAGAGGAAGAAGATGAGAGTATATTACTAGGGAGCAGTACCACGAAGGCTGCGAAGCTAGTTGGAAAGAACTGTCTTGTGATGAAAGTATTGTCACACAAATGTATGAACATTGAAGCCCTTAGGAAAAACATGAGAATGCTATGGAAACCGAACAAAAGGGTGTAGATAAATGAGATTGGGGACGAATTGTTCCTTGTGGAGTTTGGAGATGGAAGAGATAAGAAGAGAGTTATGGACATGAGCCCGTGGACTTACGAGAAACAACTGATCCTTTTGAAGGAGTTTGAGGGTGATCAAGTGCCAAAAGAAATATCTCTGTGGCAATCCCTTTTTTGGGTGCAAATACATAATCTGCCCCTAAATAGTAGGACTAGAGAAATTGGTTTGGCAATTGGCTCAAAGTTGGGAGAGGTTCTTGAAGTTGATGTCACGGAATCGGGTGTCCAATGGGGAAAAGGCCTCAGAGTAAAAGTCTAGATAGATGTTACGAAGAAGCTGGTGCGAGGGAAAAAGATAGCCATTGAGGGTGGGGAGCAGAGGTCGATAGCGTTCAAATACGAGCGACTTTTGAACTTTTGTTAGAGGTGTGGCATGCTCAGCCATGAGCTTAGGGACTGTTCAGACGGGAAGATGGAAGACTCGTCGGAGTCACCATCTTTACAATATGGTGCGTGGCTGAAGGGTGAGGTGCTGAGGAGAGGGGGTGCTGATTATATGAAGTTCAAACCTGATGATGGGTGGCATAAAAAGGGAGGTCAGGCGAAAGGCACAGTGGGAGGCCAAGGAAAGTTTTTGCACGTGCTGGGGAAGAGTTTTGAGCAAGGAAAAATCACAGAATCAATGCTGCCACATCAGGGGGTCAGTGATAGAGGGAAAGAGGCTATCGAGGGAGGTCGGGAAAGCCAAAAACTAAGGAGTGATCATGAAAAGGGAAAGGAGACCAGCCTCGGTGTGAACCCTCAGGGAATCAATGCTAATTTGGAAGATGAAAACAAGGAAAGGCTCTGGGCTTAAAATCAAAAGGCGGAAGTGATGCAATGGGAGAAAAGGACCAAACTTGAGGTTGATATTCCTTTTAAATTTCGTGTGGCGCCAATTGGTAAAAGGGGTGGAGTCAAAGTGGGCCCAGTAAGCGTGGAAAAGGAGAATGGCTCAATAGCGATGAGTTTTGATGAAGATTTGGGCTGGGTTGCGGGAAACTTGGCCCACAAAATGGCCATTGGAAACACATGGCCAAGAAGGCCCATGTTGCAAACCCAACTGAAGAAAAAGAGAAGGATAAAATGCTGGGGAAAAGACCAGGCTTGATACCGATACAGGAGTTAGAAGCAAATGTAGCAACTCAGAAAAGGAGAAAACACCAGGAACAGAGCAACGCACAAGTACACAGTGAAGTGAGGGATGGTGGAGAGGCAGTGGTTGCGAAGCAGCATCGCCGAGCCTCATGAGTCTGCTTGCATGGAATTGCCAAGGTTTAAGGTCACCCCCAATGGTCTGAACTCTCAACGATGAGGTGAAATCCAAAAACCCAACATTGGTTTTCCTTATGAAGACCAAAGCGAGTCCGAGTAGAATCAAAGGCTTGTAGAGAAAACTTGAGTTCACCCAAAGGATTACGATGTTGTGTGATGGTTAGAGTGGAGGATTGGCTATGCTTTGGCGAGAAGGGTTAGATGTGAGGTTCAAGAGCAGCTCTCACTCCCACATTGATGTGGTGGTCTATGGCGATGGTGGGGCTAAGCCGTGGAGGGCATCGGGCTTCTATGGGCATCCGGATGCAAGTAAAAGGTATGTATCTTGGGATTTGCTGAGTTCTTTAAAAAATCAATGTGATATGCCTTGGATAGTTTTTGGGGATTTCAACAAAATTACCCATCCTGATGAGAAGTTGGGTTGGCTGGATCATGATGTAAACCAGATGAGGAGTTTTAAGGAATGTTTAAGTAATTGTGGGCTGATTGATTTGGGGTTTGTGGGGCAGAGGTTTACTTGGTGTAATGGGAGATTGGGTGAACAAAGGACTCTCATTATATTAGATAGAATGGCGGCAAATGAGAAGTGGATGAAGCAATTTTCTGAAGCTCAGGTGCACCATATCTCTATGTCCACATCTGGCCATTGCATGTTAGCTCTGTTCTTGACCAAGAAGAAGCGTTCAACACCAACAAAGAGGAGATTTGTTTTTTAGGCGATGTGGGCAAGAGATGACAGATGCAAGGAGGTGGTTGAAAGGGCATGGGATCTTCTCCAGGTTAGCTGTGATTTCAGCATTGTAGGAAGGATTCGAAGCTGTCAAGCTCAATTGCAAAGTTGGAATAGTGGGGTCTTCGGGAATGTCAAAAAAAGGTTAAAAGTCTTGAAGGAGCGCCTTCACCAGCTTGAGGTACATAATAAATTACATGAGACAGCAAAGGAAATTAATGAAGTGAGGAAGGAAATTAATGAGATGCTGGCTAGAGAGGAGGTAATGTGGAAGCAAAGATCAAGAGCACTTTGGCTCAAGTGTGGAGACAAAAACACAAAGTTCTTTCATGCAATAGCTTCATAGAGACGGAGAACGAACAAGATTGAAGGGTTAAATGATGATGGGATATGGTTGGACAGTCAAGAATACATTGAAAGGGTGGTTCTGAATTATTTCACCAACATGTACAGTTCAGACCATCCAACTTCATTTGAAGCAAGCCTAGGGGCAATGAGGCAAAGGGTAATGCCAAGGATGAATGAAGCATTGCTATATGAGTTCAGAGTGGAGGAAGTCAGGCTTGCCTTGAACCAGATGCACCCTACCAAAGCTCTCGGCCTGGACGGTATGTCTCCTATTTTCTTTCAAAAGTATTGGGATATTGTTGGCCCGAGTGTAGTAAACAGTGTGCTCCAAACCCTTAGAACCGGGGTGATGCTGGATGGTTTAAATGAGACATTCATATGCCTTATGCAATGTAGTTTACAAGATAGTGTCAAAAGTACAAGCAAATAGGTTGAAGAAAATTATGCTTGAGGTGATTAGTGAGTCCCAGAGTGCTTTTGTTCCCGATAGGCAAATTACAGGTAATGTGTTAGTGGCATTTGAGACAATGCATTGCATAGACCAAAGGCGGAAAGGAAAGAAAGGGCTAATGGCGATAAAACTTGACATGAGTAAAGCATATGATAGAGTGGAGTGAGATTTTTTGGAGGTGATGATGAGGAAATTGGGCTTCGAGGAGAGATGGACTGGGCTGATGATGATTTGTGTAAAGACAGTATCCTACTCGGTGCTTATAAATGGGGAGCCTAAAGGAAAGATTATACCGACAAGGGGGCTGCATCAAGGCGGTCCTATATCACTTTACCTCTTCCTTTTGTGTGCGGAGGGGTTGACAGCCATGCTCATAAAGGAGGAAAGTAAAGGGATGATCAGTGGAATTTTGGTCTGTAGAGGGGCTCCATGGATTTCTCATCTTTTGTTCGCCGATGATTGCATCATTTTTGGAAAAGCTAGCATTGATGAAGGCAATAGAGTACTAAAAGTGCTGGCTGATTATGAAAAAGAATCGGGTCAAAAACTGAATAAAGAGAAGACATCACTTTTCTTCAGTAGGAATACTAGAGAGGAAATAAGGGAGGAAATCAAAGAAATCTTTGGAGCTCAGATTATCCACAAGCACGAAAGGTATTTGGGGCTGCCTACTCTTGTGGGGAAAGGGAGATAGAAGGCCTTCAGTCGCATCAAGGACCAAGTTGGGAGGAGAATTGCGGGATGGAAAGGAAAACTTTTGTAGAATGCAAGACAAGAAATCCTGATTAAGGCAGTAGCAGAAGCGACTACAACCTATACTATGAGTTGCTTCAAGATCCCGGATTCCTTTTGTCATGACCTTAATTCAATGGTGAGCCAATTCTGGTGGGGGTAGAAAAAGAAGGAGTGTAAGATGGCGTGGATTTCATGGAAAATATGTGCCGTCCTAAATCGGAAGGGGGAATGGGGTTTAAGGACCTAAAAGCGTTCAACTTAGCTCTTTTAGCAAAGCAAGGCTAGCGGCTAAGTAAAAACCCAACTTCCCTCATCCACAGAGTGTTTAAAGCAAAGTACTTTGCGGGCTACTCTTTTATGGAAGCACAAGTGGGGAGAAAGTCTTCCTATGTATGGAGAAGTTTAATGGCAGCAAGGGAGACGGTTGAAATGGGATCAAGGTGGTGCATAGGCAATGGTAAAACAGTGGAGATTTGGCGGGATAGGTGGATCCCAACCCCAGACAATTTTAAGGTAATTAGTCCCTAAGGACCGAATGTGAAGCTGGTAAAGGTGGCGTAACTCATCGACGGGGACACCAGAATGCAGAAGGTGGACCTAATCAAGAAGATTTTCTTTCCCCAGGAAGCTGACATTATTCTTGGAATGCCATTAAGTCCAAGAATGCCAAAGGACTCCTTGCTTTGGGCTTGGTCAAAGAATGGCAACTTCACAGTGAGGAGTGCGTACAGGGTGGTCCTCAAGGTTCTTAAAAAAGCACGCTCGGCTAAAGAAGGTGGAGATTGCTTAGATAAGGGGAAGGTTGTTGGATTATGGAGGTTGGTTTGGCAGCTAAAATGCCCAAAAAAAATTAAGCATTTCCTATGGAGAGCATGTAAGAACATAATACCGACAAATTTCTGCCTTGCATCAAGGAAAGTGACTTCGGACAAAAGCTGTGGTTTCTGTGGTGGTTATGAATTGTCTGGTCATGCATTATGGGACTGCGTTGTTGTGGCAGAAGTGTGGAAGGAAGTAGGCATCAACCTTCCTAAACTAAAGCAGCCAATAAAATTTTTTATTGATGTGGTGTGGTCGCTAAAAGAGGGGGAAGGGGTTTCGGATTGGGAGTTGTTTGCTACAACAGCGTGGATGGTATGGAACAATCAAAACGGGTTTAAGCACGAGGGGAGACGCAAAGATCCTAAGAGAATTGCATTAGATGCCAGGGAGTATGCAAAGGAAGTAGCAGATGATTCGTTGCCCCCTAGCCACGGCCAAGCCCCTGCCAGAACAACATGGTGTCCACCTCGACATGGGTGGTTCAAAGTTAACGTGGATGGGGTAGTGTTCACTAGCCTAAAAAGCTGTGGAATCGGGGCGGTCATCAGGAACGAGGATGGATAGATTATGGGCACGATGAGTAGAAATTTGCCCCTGCCTTTAGGAGCTTTGGAAGTGGAAGCGAAAGCAATGGAAGAAGGGATTAACTTGGCTCGAGACCTGGGATTGTGGGAGGTGGAAATAGAGAGTGACGTTTCAGACGGTAGTCAAAGCAATCACAGGTGCAGAATCGGGGCCAAGCTCTATCTTGAAGGTGGTGGAAGGGATAAAAATGGGGTTGTGTTCCTTCAAGCATTGGTCAGTAAGCCATGTTCGCACACAAACTAACTTGCTGCACATATTATGGCTAGGGAAGCTAAAGGTATTAGTGATTGTCAGATTTGGGTGGAAGACACCCCCTGTAATAGCAAACCAAGTTCAGTTGGATGTAATCTGTGAGGACAGTTTGTCCTAAGTAATGAAAATGCTCTAAGTTTTTCACTATAAAAAAAAAAGAAAAAAAGAAACAAAAAAAGAAACAAAAAAAAGAGGAAGGATTCTAGAGAGGATAGAAAGCAAAGCATCTATATTGTCATTAATGGCTAGTCCACGGAAGAGAGTGACATTTTGAGGTGAAAAGAATAAAGGTTGTTTAATTCACTTTATTCTTTACAAATCACTTAGACTCCCTTCTTTTCTCATATACTTTGAATTTAATTGCAACTTATGCCTCATCTCTTTTTTCATAATCAAAAAAATTCTAGTTAAATTATCTTTTCAATTTAATTAGACACTCTCATAACTGTTCATTTATTAATGTCATTTGTGCGGATATATTTTCCTGCTTCTTTTTATATATAAAAAAATTATCTTGTCAAAATTTATACTATATTTCATAGCATTCATAAATCTCCATTTTAGATATGCTTTACAATTTTTATTTTTATATTAAATATTATCTTTTGGTAAAGATGCATATGCTTAAGTTTATTTATTAAATATTTCAAATGAATATAATTGTTTATAATTAAAAAAAAATATAGTAGTAGTTTACTACTTTAGAAGAAAGAAGATGACTATTTAGAAATGGAAAATACAGTACTTAAGAATTCTCTTTGTTATTAGTAAAGATAAGGAGGTTTTGTGTCAAAAGTTGTTGACATTATTTCAAAAATCCTCATAACTATTATCAAATAAGCAATGACAAAGTCAAGAATTATTATTTGGGGTTTGAATAATTATACACATGCCAACTTCTTAGAGGAAGTTGAAGCCCGAGGCTGCAACAAATTTTGTAATCAAACTTTGTCTATATATAAATAAAATGGCTTAGTATTTTTTTAAAAGAAATAATTATAAATAAGGATGAAGAAATTTTATTATTATTATTTTTTTTTTAACTTGTTTTAACTTTGAAGTAAAAGATTGTTTGTTGACGAGATTTGGTTTAATAATACAAACAGAGTGAACCAAAGAGAAGCATATGATGCTAACACAAAAACCATATCCCCTTTTTAAATTTTGATACCGCAAGTATGTATTTAGAATGAATTAAAGTATGAGCCATGTTCAGCATGTCTTATTAGAGAATAGATTCAAATCTTGCCAACTTAGAAAAGAAAAGAGGAAGGATTCCGGAGAGGATAGAAAGCAAAGCATCTATATTGTCATTAATATATGGATAGTCCTCGAAAGAGATTGGCATTTTGAGGTGAAAAGAATAAAGGTGGTTTAATTCACTTTATTCTTTAGAAATCACTTAAGAGTTAAGACTTCCTTCTTTTCTCGTGTACTTTGAATTTAATGGCAATCTATGCCTCCTCTCTTTTCTCACCAAAAAAAAAAAAATTGTGTTCAAAGTTGTCTTTTCATTTTAATTTGACACTCTCATAGTTGTTCATTTATTAAAGACGTTGTGGTGATACATTTTCTTTTTCTTTTTTTCTTTTAAAATTTAGTTCCCAAGCTTCTCAAAAATTATACTATACTTCATAGCATTCATAAATGTCATTTTAGATTCAACAAAAAATATATATATATATATATATATATATATATTATCTTCTGGTTACGATGCATATGCTTAAGATTATTTATTGAACAATTAAAATTAATAAAAAATTTTATAATTAACAAAATATAGTAGTAGTTTAGAAAAAAGAAGACAACTATTTAGAAAAGGAAAATACTCTCTTTATTAATAGTAAAAATAAGGAGGCTTTGTGTCAAAAGTTGTTGACATTATTTCGAAAATCATCATAACTTTAGTTTCAAATAAGCAATTATAGAGTAAAAAAAAATTTATTTGGGGTTCAAATTATTAAAGTGATAAATCAATTAAAATATACTCAAAACACACACACACATGTTTGTGTGAATGCAAATATTAATTTTTTTTTGGAAGCCACGACTCTTAATTTTCTAATACTCAAATTAGTTATAACTCATAATAAATATATTGTATACAAAATTATTCACTTTGAGATATATTTTTTTTATAATATAAAGTTAGTGAATCTATATTTTTTAAGTTCATAAACGAAAATCATTATATCTATGTAACTCAAATAATATATTTTCAACTATAATTTATTTATCAATATCAACATAGATTTATGAACAAATACAAAATGTTAGTCTTGATAACTCGTGAATACGTTCAGACTTGCATTTGATGATAAAATAAACCAAACTTAAACATATAATTTAATTCTCTGATAAGCTCAAACACAAATTATGTTCGAATAAAATTAAATAAAAAATTTAGAATATTTAATACTTCATTAATAGCCCTCAATGTAGTTAGAGGGATGCCCTAGTTTTATTCAACCCTTTTTTATACTTCTCGTGTATTAATAAAATGTTTGACTGCTTTAGAAAAAAAAAAAAAAATCAATCAATCATTGTGTCTCTCTTCATCTAATAGCATGGCTTCATTCTAATGTTGACAAGAAAAAAAAATTCTTAAAAGTTTACTTTTGGCCTCCCTTTTTTGTGGAAGAGAGGGGGGGGGGGGGGGGGGGAGTATCGGTAAATAATATTAAGAAAAATATCAAAATTTGTCCAAACTAGTTTAGGGAAAACACATATAATTTTAATTATATGACTTTTTTTTTTTTTAGAGTTTCAATTTATGGTATCCAGTCTTGATAATAGATCTTTATTATCAGACCAAAATACCAATCGGTTTTTGGTATAGGCGAGAATTAAACCTCAGATCTCTTATTCAACAATTAGAGACTTTACCAGTTGAGCTAACTGGAACTCACTAAATTATATGACTTATTTCATAGTTATGTGATTTATTTTTAACTCACTTGATAAATTATATAGTTAAATATGCATGGATAATCAATTGATTGTTGTAAAAGGAATATAAAAAAAAAGGGGTTGGCCTAGGAGTTATTATCCATCAATACTCATAATTTTTATCTAAGTAATCATTAGTTAAGAAATAATTATTTTTAGGCTAAATTACAAAATATATCCTTTAACTTTAGGGAAAGACTTAAGTGTAGTGCATTGGATCTAATGGGATGCAACCACGTGGCAATTTTGGACACATGGCAGCATCCAATCTAGGGACAAAGTAGGACTTGAAGTTGGTGTGGGGGGGGGGGGGGGGGGGGGAGGCTTTGCTATTAGTTGCATACAACGATTCCAACCTCCGGTATTAGTTGCGTACAACGATTCCAGCCTCCGGCTCTACTGCTTAACCCCTAAGGGTTTTTATTTATTGATTTATTATTTATATGTGGTTTTTATGAGTGCGTCTAGGTATGAACAAATTTTTTTTTTGAGAATACTAAATATTTTAACACACACTCACATGGGGAGAAGGGAGAAAGTCTTAAAGAAACTAACAATAATATATATCCAAAAGAGCCTAACTCTTGGATACATAGCATAGACTTTATCTCTATGTGTGTGTGTGTGTGTGTGTGTGTGTGTGTGTGTGTTAAAATACTTAGTATTCTCAACAACAAAAATATATATATAGACAAAATTATTTTGTTTAAATTTTTAAAGGGCAAGGTTGTTTGTTTTAGGTAAAATTGGTTGATTGGACTTAATTGTTTTTAGCTTTACTATTGGTAATTTTTGTTATTGGGCTAATTTTCTTTGGCTTGTATATTTTGTTTTAGATTTTAGATCTAGCCTTTAAAAGGAGGAAAATGTTAGACTTACAAACTTTTTTGCAAATTGTTAATGTGGTGAGTAGTTATTAGTAAATAAAAAATTGATATAATTGGTATTCGTGGTACAATTTGATGCAATTGTGGGTCATTTTAAGCACCACACTTTGTGGTGCGGTTTGGTCAAAACCATAACCACACTTTGAGGTGCGGTGTGATACGGTGTTCAAGGTGCAATTTGGACAGTTTTGGGATGGTATATTTTTTAAGATGTCATGGTCAATTTTTAATTTACTATTAATAATCATGACAATATGATAGTAAAATTTTTTTTTTTTAATATAACATATGTAACCAAAAAAAAGAAGTAATACCAATATATACAAAACAAAACAAAACAAAAAATCCATGATAGATTGACAATAAACTAAAAATATCATAAATATATAGTATATACAAAACAAAAAATTTATATTAAACTTTTGAAATTTTGATTTTCTGAGAGTGAGTGTGAAATGAAGAAGTGAATGATGTTTTGAATTTTTGATTTTGTATTTAACCAAAACGAAGTCGTTTTACATGAAACTAGAATGCACTAGCATTAGGCTGGCCACTTACTTCTTATAATATTAAATTATTATTATATATATATATATATGGGTGCGGTGAAGTGTTGTTTTGCGTGGTTTTCATATTATAAAACTACACTACGCACTACACAATGTGGTGCGGTGTGGTTACTTCATTTTGCAGGCAATTTTAGTTGGCTTGGGTACAGTAGTGCGGTTTGGTGAACACCCTTAAATGTAAGTGGTAGGCCCAGATATAAATCAATAAGAATATACTAGTTCAGCAATTTGTAACAATGTTGTAGAGAAATTTGTGACTATAACATTACTTTAAAAATGATAACATTACTCTAAAAAGGATCGATGATATTGTTAAGGGAGGTAAAATGTAATTTTATAGAAAAAAATTGCTAAAATTGATTCTTATGTATATACTAATATTTTTTTTAAAAAAATTAGGGGGGCCATTGCCCCCCATTGTCCAAGCCTCCCTCCGTCCCTGATCCTATCAATTCCAGGATCCTAAACCCAAGCGAAATCCCTAACTTTGATCTATTTTCAATTTAAACATTTAATTTTTTTTCTTCCCATTTTAATCATTTTACTTTATTTTATTTTCAATGTACTTCTTAATGCTAGTTCTATCTAATGTGTACCATTAAGTCCATCAAAATGACAAAAATAGGTGCACCTAATACTTTTATCCTCATTTTTATAAGGTGTCAAGCCACTTGAAACATCTAGTTGAGTTTTATTTATTAAATTTTGGCTATTTTGCAATGTAAGTAGGATCCTTTGGAAACTTTCGTAACGGGTGCCTCGTTAACAAAAGAAATTCTTAAAAGGGTTTGTTGGAGTGGGCTCATATCCATTATTGGGTCACTGAATTTGGGGCCTTATGGGCCGAAACAAACTGATACGGGCTCAGATGTTGGGGTCAGGCCGGGGCCATCGGTTACCTAAGGTACTCTACCTCTACTGTATGAGTGAGTAATGCTATTGCCCCTGTCTCTCTGCTATTGATTGCAGATTGGAGCATTGATTGCTTTCAACAATCAACATATAATATTTGTTGTTACCCACTGTAAATTATTAATCCATACCCATCTATTTAAAATTGGTACATGTGAACTTTGATTTTTATTTTATTTTTTCACGTATAAACTTCTATATTATCTCTTTCTCTTCCTACGTGGGACTCCAGAATTTTCATAACTTTTAATAACATCTTCAAGTGAACATATAAACCATACTTCCATAGCCATTTGTGCAGTAGAGCACCATTAAAACAGAGCATACTTTCTGATACCTAAGCCCCCTTCTTGTGTTGGCTTACTCACTGTAGACTAATCAACTTGGTGGAATTTGTGTTTTCCATTTTATAGCTTGTGAGCAATTCTGGCTGGTAGTGAAAAAACTGAAAAAGAGACAGAAAGTTGCATACTTTTAATAACTTTCTTTTCTCCTCAATCTATACTTTTAATAATTTAACAAATTCAAAGATTGAGTCGAAAGTATTTTTCTTTTAATTATCTCAAGCATTCACAAAAAGCATACACAACCTTTGTTGCTCACTAACGATATGGATAGAATTCAATACGGATCTCATCTAATCGGATTGAACTTTATTATTTTCATTCACTAACATTAAACAAATGATTTACTTAAAATCTTTTTTTTTTTTTTTTTTTTGTGTGTGATTATTTTCTCAAGCAACCAAACGATTTCTTAAACAAAATCAAAATATTGAGACCTAAAACGTCATTTCTTTAAACTAGAAAAAAATCCAAGTCCACTCTATATTTTTTCATCTCTTTCAATAGATCAAACTTTCAGAAACCCAAGTTTGTGTTAGAAATACTACAATCAAATCAAAAGAATCAGAAACACATTCAAATCACAAGCTCAAATTCACATAGAAGATCATTGGAAAACGCTGAAGAGGTGAGATTTCAAAGAGAAATGAAGAAATTTATTACCACGGATCTCCTTGATAAGGATAAGCTTTGTTGCGAAGAGAAGAATGTAATCGCCGTCCTTGTACCCACGATCTTGCATTTCCACCATGAGAGAGAGAGAGAGATTTTGAAGAGCTTAATATCTAGGAGGGGAAAGCTGTTAGAATTGCTTGCTTATATACTGTTCTTCTAATTTTTTTTTTATAATCTTGGTCGTTAATCTTTTTGATGGAGTTGATCAGAAATTTTGGACGGTAAGAGATTGACTTGAATATCGTTGGACTGGCAGGTAGTTATTTATTTTGCATAACAGAATTAGTCAGCGGCGGTGATGGAGTCACAACTTGGTGAAATAAGTATCTCACAACTCTTCAAAAATCGAAACTACTAGTAGCTGATCTAAATCTGCGAAGTCCAAAAACAGTCTTAAAACATAACCAAATGCATTGAAGGTGATGTAGCTGATCTAAATCTGCATCACAAAAGACCAGTGTTTCATTTGCAAACAGCAAATGTGAAATAGCCATAGCATCCAAACCGGTTGATGAAACCAAAATGCTACGTCTACAACAATTTTACAACATTTTTACAACAAATCACAGGTGGCTAGTTGTTATTGGTTCAAATTTGAAACTAATACTAAGATTACTTTTTTGCCCCAACAATAACAACCAGTAACAATCTGTCACTTAGGATTTGTTGTAAAAATATTGTAAAATTGTTGTAGACATATCATTTCTCATCTGTATGACCACCCTCCTTTGCTCTTAACATTAATCTACTAAATGCCTCCATTACCAAAGCAAACAGCAAAAGTGAAAGAGGATCACCTTGCCACAGACAACGAGTACCAGGAAAGAATCCTTTAGGAGTACCATTAATAATGATAAGAGAATCATATCTTAGGAATACAAAATCGAATCCAGCCCCTAATTTTCAATGGACGCATTGACACTTCATTGGCAATAATTTACGAATCCAAATCTTCTGTCCCACTTTTCCTGCTCCACTCTATACTCCACCAATAAAAATTTGCCACGTGTTCACATAATTAATTAAATACTACTATTAATTAATAACTGTAGTATTAATAAATCAATAATGATAGTATTTAATTAATTAGATGAACACGTGGCAAGTTTTTATTGGTGGAGTATAGAGTGGAGCAGGAAAAGTGAGACAGAAGATTTGGACTCATAATTTACCAGGCCAAATTTATTATGTACTTTTATGTTTTCCAAGACGAAAAACTTGTGGCAGAGCTGCCTGTATTAATTCTTTCTTTGTAGTTATTCCTTTGTATACACTCCATGTGCTAGGATAGTACTTTTCCAATAAAATTTATTGCTTATTAGCAATAAGATCTGCTTGTATTGAATCTATTATTTACTTTTTTGGGTACTTCTTTAGGTTCCTTTTAAATGTTCTCCTTTATTTTTTTTTTCCTTTTTTCAAATTTGATTATTGAGAAGATGCAGATGTTAAAAAAAAGAAGAAATAAACCAATGTTTGCTTGTACATTTGATTCAGGAAACATTTGCAATTGGGTGATCTGATTGCTTGCTGCTTGCACATTTTGAGGCTAGTTTTATATATGGATTAATTTTGAAACTGACATAAAAACTGAGAGACTTCAATTTTCTCGAAATTAAATTAGGTTAATAAGCTCTGTTCATTGTGTTTAAAGTATGTTGCTGGGGATATATTTCTTAAACTTTGATTAATAGAGGAAAAAAAAAAAACCCACAAAAAAGTAGGAATTTTCTTCGGAGCTGGGGCATGTATTGTATTTGTCCTATCAAAGTTCACTTCTATTATTAATTGAATTTTGTGTACAATTGAATTAAGTTTTCTTGTATACTATGCAGTCTTCTGCAGTACAGTTGGGAGCAAATAATGCAGTATGGGCAATTGATTGATGATGGTGAAACTACCATGTTCATATTCCTCGTCTTCTTGGTTTGTACAAGTTTCTTCTTTCCAAAAGTTAATCACATGAAAGCATATGACAATCTATAATGGGGCTTCATATTCTCACTGCAAGTCTGCAATTGCATTTCCAAAGCCATTTCAAAGATTGCAGGATAAGTAACTTCCCAAAGATAATGGTTCTTTGAACAGTCTATAATAAAAGTATTTACATCGTTTCAAGTGTTGAAAGTTGAAATTAGCCTATTTATGCTTTCTTAATGAAATTAGCCCGTGTGATATAGAACGTAATGGTTAAGTTTCACCAATGGTGAAGGCTTCAAGTTGATCCAGCCAAGTGCAAGATTTTTTACATGCACAACAATATGTTAGCATTTTGTGATACAATCATGCTCCCGATAAGATATTTAGGAGTACCTTGAACAATTGGACGAGTACTTGCTGAATGCAGAACTCTAAATGAGAAAATTTCAAAAAGAATTATTCCTTTGGGCTGTTTTGAATATCCGCAGCTTTTGAAGCATCTCTTTTCTTTTAATTTTTTTTATATTCTTTATCACATATCACTTCCTCATTAGTAGGGCCGACTCAACAATTTTGGGGGTCTAAGGCGAAAATTTTAAGTAGAGTGTTTTTTTAATGCTTAAATATTAATTAAATAACATATTTTTGAGATTCCTTTTTGAGATTCTATTTGTTTTTCAATTTTTCTCTTTTTATGAAGTTTTTCATATCTCAATAGATATTTTCTAGTAGACACTTATAATGAGTAAATATTTATAAATAAGTAAAACAAGATTTATAATTTAAAATTACAATTTAACTACAAATAAAACTTAAAGTATAGAATACTCTTCAATCTTCATGTCTTCCATTGAGAGAGACAGAGAGAGAGAGAGAGAGAGAGATTTTGGTTTTGGTTTTGGTTTTGGTTTTGATTTTTTTTTTTTGATTTTTTTTTTTTATGTCTCTTTGTTTTTAAAGATTTATAATCTCTATTTTAGCATATTCAAGATATTTACGTTGAACTTATTATGAATATGTCTAGTATTAATTTTGATTTTAGCAAATTTCAAGAATAAGTTAATGAACTTGTCTCCTATTAATTTACATTTAATTTTGTTAGCCACGTGACTATTTTTGTTTTTTTACTTCTTAATCTTCTGTATTTTGGGATATAGTGGGACCTTTTTAATGCATTCTATTAACTAGTAAAATGATTTAATTTTTTTTCTTAATTAAAATATATAGATAAATATATTATATTATATTAGTTAAAAGTGAAACCTTCTTTTATTTGGGTGCCTTAGGCCATTGTCTCACTTGCCTGTATGCTTGAACCAACTCTGCCCATCAGGCAATGGGAATTTTACCCTCTTGGTATCAACACCAATAATCTCAACTCAACTGTGGTGGAGTCTTCTCAAAATCCTTGACCGCATTGAACTTCTTAGGCTTTCACATGAGTCCAATGCATACCACAACAAGCATGTGTTTTTGTAACAACTAACGTACCTCTAGTAAGTTTTCATCTTTCACTGCCAAGGAGGTTATAATAACCCTCTTGATCCATAGCCAATGTAGACAATACATTCATCCTTAAATTTAGAACATGTCTCACATCCTTCAACCTTATTGTGCTACCAACATTGGTTTTGATGCGCACAACACTAATTCCCACAATTTTTGAATAACTGGAAGTAATCTTCATGGTATCAAATTCCCCTGTTTTGTACATGGTGCACAACCCTTTCATAGGGATAATATGGTGGGATGCAATCAAATCAACAACTCATTCAACATCATTATTAGCAACATGCTCACACTTTTGCTCTTCAATAAAGAGCACCATAACTTCTTCAACAATCACAGTAGCTGTAATATTTTTCTCACTATTATTCTTTTCATCTTTACCTTTATTTTGTTATTTATTTCAATGCCAACAATTTCTTCTTATGTGACCATTTTTCCCACAATAAGAGCATTCTGTAGTATTATTAAACCGAGATTTAATTCTTGATTATGACCTATCATTGAATTTAATGCAATCATTAGACCCTGCTTCTACCTCTGTTCCTATTCTTCATGAAAAAAGATTGATCTTGTGCGTTGTCTATATGCAAACCTCCTCGCTTAAAATCAAATCTTGAATATCATTATATTTGAATTTGGTTTTCCTTGTAGAATTGCTTACTATTATTCTCGTGGCCTCTAAACTGTTTGGCAAAGAAGCCAAAACAATCAATACATGAATGTCATCATCAAAATCAATTTCTACATAGGATAATTGATTTGTAATCATATTAAATTACAAATTACACTTATACAAAGAACTCATCTTTTTGTTGGAAATAGTAGGGGTGTGTAAGGATTGGGTTGGGGTAGCATTCAACCCAACCCAATTTCCTTGATGTTAGGACATATGTGTTTACATGTTAGGAACATATGTCACATTTTATGTAAATTGGCTAATCCTTTGACAAAACGCACTCTTCTTGTAATTGGGTAGTTCTAGGTGTATTTAATACTTCATGAAACTATGTTTCAAAATCAAGTGTTGAAGTCATCAAGCCTGTCCAAGAAAAAGCAAGTCGAAGTGCAGATTTTATAAAGCTCGACACCTACCTCGACACCTTCTAGCTGTCGAGAATTACAAAAGTCAGAATTCTAATCTGATTTTCTTGGGATCCGTGAATGTGTTTTTGGGCCTTCTTTTCTTCTAACCCTAAACATATTTAAGGAGTGTTTTAAGAGCCGTCAACATAGACACAAGTTGCATAAGCATTGAGCAATCCTTGTTCAAGCAAATTGTGCTCTAAAGACAAAGTTCTTAACCTAGGATCATCTTCTTCAAGAAGTTGCTGTGTATTGTGCACCTTAGGGTTTTGTGACCAAGCATCTTCCTGATCTTCATGCAAAGGATGATCTGAAGAACTCTGCAGCCAACCTCTCATTCTAAAGTTGGTGATTGAAGTCGCGTACTGGGATCCGCGCATCTGGTTAGTCACGTACTTGGGAGCCGTGCATCAAAAGGGGGAACTGTCGCTACAGATCAAGTCCAATTGGGTATTGGGGTAAGAGTTCAACTGTAGGTTGATAAGGTACTTGGGATTCCTTATTTGTAACTGCTTGATTTGATAATAGTGGAGTTTCGGGAGTGGTGACCTGAAAATCACCCGGCGGGGTTTTTGCCGTTAGGGTTTTCCCCATTCGTGAACAAATCACCGTGTTATTTATTTTCCGCTGCATATTTTGTTATTCGGTGATTTGTTTGTGCTGCCACGTATTTGCATGTTAACTTGATTAATTAATAACTTGGCTAAATTAATTAATTAGTTTAAATCACAAGGGGTCATTCAGTTTGTGGCCTATCACTTGAGAAATCTCTAACCTAATCCAACCTATAATATATAGCTCAAAAACTGACCTCCAGCCCAGAAGGGCTGTGTTATGTTGGATTGAGTCATTGAATTGAGATTATTTCGTCATACCTAATAAAACAAATTAGGTTTTATTTAACCTTCTGAGCTCATACATTAATATCCATCTTCTAAAATAATTTGTTTTCAATCTAGTTTTGAAAGCATCATTTATCCCATATATTTTTCATCATCATATCTTTTCTTGTAGGAAAAGAGTGAATAAATCTATTAAAAAAAACCAACACAAAAAAGGCCTTGTCCTTTCCTCTCTCTCTCTTTTTTTTTTTTTTTTCAATAAAACAAATTTACTACCATTTTCAACCCATGCATACCGGTGTCTAATACAATACATGAAAACATTTATACAAAGGACACATCTTTCTATAGGCTTTTGTTGGAATTAGTAGGGGCCTTTGTTGGAATTAGTAGGGGTGTACATGCATGGGCTGGGTTGGGTTTGAGTTCAGGATGATTTATTTCTACGAAGCGATTCTCCCAAAAGCTTAAATTGTTAAGAGACGATAAATTTATTCACTTCATCTAAAACTCTCCCTTCACGTGTGGGTCATCTAAGTTGCCATTGAGTAGGGGTCTAACACATGAAAATTTAAATAAGAGGTGAGGCGGTAAAGAAGGGATTAAACTAGAATCTCTTACTCTGAAACCATGTTAAATAACCAATTCTTCAAAAGGCTTAAACTATTTGGAGATGATAAATTTATTCATTTAATCTAACTCTTCTAATGAATTCAGATGTTGCCTCAATTCTCTCCGGCGGGATTCTTCATGTCTAATGAAACTTTCGATGACCTTGCTAAGATCAAAAGCTGTAATGCCAGTCCTCTCCAACACTGCAGGAAACAGCATAGTAACAGTCTTATGTGTTGCCAGAACTAGTTCAGCAGAATAGGCAAGCATACATCTATAGAACCTCTCAATAGTCAATAGAGCTGTCAAATTACTTGCATGCAGTATTTGGGCCTCTGCTCTACAAATTGCTTCCACAACCCTACAATATAACTTGAGTGCTTCAAATTTTCGTTGTTCTGCCCCGATGCTGTCCATGAGATTTGCAGATTGCAGGCTTGTAGACATACAATGCTCTCCCCGAGCAGTACTTGGAAATATAGCAAACAATATTATTAGTGCCCTTGTATCTACTTCCTCAGATAAATCCCTATCACAAGATCCCAGGAAACGCTTCAGCTCTGGTTAGGGCTTTGATGGAAGTGGTGAAATGACAGTACGGAGCCACTTTGCAGTTGTCATCACTGTGCTTACAGGCATAGCTACCATCTTTGAATTAGAACCCCCAAAATTTCCATTTGCATGAGATGCAGGAGAGTGTTGAGGAGAGAGTGGACTTGTAATCGTCTTATAGCCAGTGAGGCTATCAAATCAAATTTCCTCTAAATATAATAATAAATATCAATATTGAACATATTTTCTTCCACACAAAATACATAAATTGACATCATTTGCACATGCATTCTTCATTGAAAATGTACCTTCACACCACTTATATTCACAAAACCTCCTCATCATTAATGAAAACCCTCTCATCCAGTTCGCCGTTACTACGAATTGCACCGTCATAATCCTTTTCTAAAATACCTAAACTGGATGACGAAGATGAGTCCTCCAGTAGATTTTCAAAATATGTCAAACCATCTGCATGGATATCAAAATTTCAGAAGTGTCTCCTAAATTACAAAATCAATAGTTATATATATATATATATATATATATAAATGTACCTGTGTCAATATTCTCCAAGTTTCCAATTCTACACTCAGATGCTGGTTGTGGCTTTTTATAAAAAATATCTACTATTAAATTATTGGCATTTTCCATTGTTTTCCTCAACTCATCTTCTGATGTTTCATATTTGTTGCAAAGTGATGCGAGGATGTCTACACCTTTGCCGTCTTTCTTAACTGAACCACACATTAACACAATCAGCACAGATGAAGAAGGAAAATAAGGGATCAGATAGCCATGAATCATGTAAAATATAGACATCTCTTCTGAAAAAGAAGAAGAAATAATCTAACAAAATCTTCTAAAAGGGCTAAATGAGGAATTACAAAATAGTTGAGAATCATCAAATTTGAAATTTCTGAAGCAAACAGGAACATGAATAATTAAGATAGCCTGTTACAGACATTACCACACAATCTTCTAAAAAGGTAAAAAGTATAGCCAAAAATTATTATCAACATGGTCAAATTGTCAACAATAATGTACAATATACAAAATCTTTAGCTTTCATTGTTTTCTAATCCTCCATCTATGACGTTGGCTCATGTTGCCGCACAATCTAATGACAGCAAAACTGTCTCCTCTCCTAAGCTTCAGAATAGCAACATTTAAAATAAGACACATAACATTTCATGCCCCTAACCAGAACAACATCCCAAAACTTTACTAAGCAATGGAATTGAGTAAAGCAGAAAAATGACTTACCAATATGGAAACCAAACCATTCATGCAAGTCACCAAGTCCTTAAAATGGCTGAACGAATGTATGCGGAGTGCCAGAAAAAGCAACCACCCAAAACGGTGGTGGTCTGAGACATAGCCAGATGCACTAGCAACAGCGGACTGCTTATCAACATTTGCTTCAGTTGTCAAGAAAAATTCCCAGATCGCACGTTTGTAGGACCTTGAATTATTAATGTGTAAGATAATTATACCATTTATGCACAAACTCGAAAAATTATTAAGAGAGAAAGTACTGAAAAACACAGTTGTGTATTGTAAAATATGAAAGTTTCATCATATGCACAGTGAAATTCAGATGCAGAAATAGAATAATAATTTTAACATATAAGAATAAAAAAATATCACTAGAGCTGTTGAGTTCCTCAAAAGTAATTAGTGGAGCTTAAAGAAAAGTCAAAAGCTTTACAAAATCCAATCTTTGACACAAAAAATTGTCTCCATATACCAAGCAAGTACCACCATGTGGCCAGTGGCCACCACTGCCCTACACAACCTATTGTCACCTTAACACAGTTTGCCAACCCAATCCACCATGGAAAACAATGGCGATCATCAATGCTCACCACTACTTCCACCAAAAGCATTAATTTCAATATGGACACTCAACACTTCAGCACACACATCATGACTACTAAAATACACAAATAAAACTAAAGAGATTTGCATGATCTCCACTAACATTAGAGCCTCTGGAAGTAGCTGTATTAAATTGCATCCAGGTCTCATCCTTCTTGCATACAATATAAAACAGTAAAACCAACTCAAGCAAAAAGAAAGGGATTAAAACAGAAACATGTGGTGTACTCAATGGAGAAGGCAAAATCTTAAACAAAAGGTCAATTGATGATGCAGCAGATACTAAAGTCATTACTTCAAATAAAAGATGCAAAAGAAAAGATACGCACTGGCTTAGTAGACTCAAGTGCACAAAATTGGCCTGCATCTCTTTTGCCTGATCGGAGAAAAGTGAAAACAAAACCATGAATAAAAGCCCAAATAAATAGACACATATTTAAACAATATATTTTTTTTTAATTATAGGCATAAATTGCTGTCACACCAATACCTCAAGTCTATTCTCCCAATCTGCACCATATACATTACTCAAAGTTGGACCAGCCTTGACAACAAACTGAGGAAGCTCCTTGAAGAAGTCCACAATGCTATGAAAAACAAAAATATGAGGATGACCCCGAAACACAAAAAAGCAATCGATCACAAAATAAAGGAAATTTGAATGATCAGAAACATACTTCAGCTTCGCAGCTCTCAATATCTGGCATAACGTATATCCATTATCACCAGACCCTTGCTGCTCACTATCCCCATTCTTCTCACTTAGCCTTTTAATAGAAAACAGAACAAAAGCAAACCAAAACCTTTCTGCTTCATCAAGCTGGTACAGACAAAATACAATTCTGTTAGTTCACATAAAGACCTTTCCTCACCTTATCTCCACATTTACGGGACAATACAAACCAATAATACATACCGTTCCGTTGCCAAAAGCTGAAACATTAGTCTGTAGAAGGTGTTTGGTTTCTTTGAACAGCTTCATAGCTTGCGTGCAAGTGTTCTCATCCAACGACATTCCATTCTGTCATCAAAAACCCATATTTAATTCACAGAAAGCCCACATTTTTTTTTTTAACAACATAAAAATATAGAACCAACCCGCCAAACCTAAATTTAAATATAACATTAATAACAAGGAATGAAGAGAAAAATAAACCTTGCAAGCCTAAATTCACAGAAAACTCACTTTTCGCTTATAAAAACTGAGTAATGCTAGGGAAAGCAAGCAGTATAAGCTAAAAACAAATAAAGAATTGAACCGCGTGAACCTCAATTTAATCGCATACAATAAAATATAACATTGATAACAATGTAGTAGAGGGGGGAAAAAAAAAAAAAAACCTTGCAGAAGTCGGAGAATCGAGCTTCAGATGGGTCGACAGTAGCCGCCGCGCTATCTGTTTGTGAATTGTTGGCCGATGCTGCTTCCGAAGGCTTAGCATCTTCCATCTTCTCCAATGCAGCTGGACTCATCCAAACCCTAGCTGATTCAATCTATCACAATAACGCACCAATTTCAAATATTTCACAAATTATTTAAAAAAAAGAAAAAGAAAAAGAAAAAGAAAAAGCTAATATCACTTAAATTCCCAAAGTCAAATTCCGAGTCCACAAAACCCTTAAAAACTCAAACCTCATAATCCAAATTCTAAAAAAAAAAATTTACGGAATTTCTAAAATTAAAACTTAATGTATTAAAAAAAAAAAAGCAAATTTTAAAAAACAAAAAAAATACTTTCTAATTATTAAAAAAAAATTACATTGAAGAAAAATAGTATTAACAAGACTGAGATTTTAACGAACAAAATATTGAAGAAAAAAAAAAAAAACTTACGAATTTGGTATAGATCTGGTGGATCTCTCTGACCTAAACTGTAGGTATGAAGAGTGAAGATACGATGGCGTTTTTGTTCAGATCGAAACCAGAAATAGGGATTTTTGGGGTTTTTGTTTCTCTCTCACACACACTCTTTCTTTCAGTTCTCTCTGAACCCTATCTATCTTCCTTTTTTTTTTTTTTTTTTTTGTTTCTCTCTCACACACTCTTTCTTTCAGTTCTCGCGCGGGAAAAAATCCACACATGGATGATCCTTATCAGTTATCATCATCATCATGGCCGACACTCATACATGCATGGGTTGCCCAATGGGGATCTGACACGTCATGGTGGTTTCAAGGTTAGGTTTTCTTTGTCTCTCCAATTTACCGCCAAAATTTTCTCCGTTATGGAGAGAGAGAGTGTGTGATTGAAGTCTATCGTTACGGCGAGGATGACGGTGACTAACGGAAGTGTTTTTTGGGCTTGGAGTTGGAAAGAGCCCTTTGGTTATGAACTTAGTCTGGGTATGTGAAAAAGGGGGCCCAGCCCAAACTTTTGTGAGCAATAGGGCCCAATGGGGTTGGTGTCCTTTTTTTTTTTTTTTTTTTTTGTTGGGGGGGGGGGGGGGGGGGAATCTCTAAAGGCTCCAACTACTGTTTTGATATACGGCTATACTCAAATTTATACTCATTCCATCCCTATTTTGTATGCAACTTTAAAATGGTATTTTTTTAAACCCAAAAAAAAAAAAATAATAAATAAATGATATGATTATTATCGGGATGTTTTTGCGACAAAGGCCAAAATTCAAGAACGGCCCAAAATTCCCTTTGAGTTTCTTATTTGTAGATAGTCAAGCTCAGAATTCCAAATGTATGATGAATAAAGGCTAAGAGTGATTTAACAAGAAATAAATCGAAACTGCAATAATAAAAATGCTAAAATACACTAAGAACTTTAGGCCTAAAACTTTGACCCATAAACAACTAGAAGAGGCAATTGAGTGAGTTCGTGCGAGGGAAAGGGAAAGTTCCTCTATAATAGTATTTCCACCCCCCAAGCTTTAGAATAGTGAAAATCTTTGCTAGTTGAATGAGCTTTTTCCCTAAAGTTTCAGCTCTAAAGATAAAATGTGGCTAATTCATTTTGAACCGATGAAAGGGGGTTTATAGTAAGTATTGGGTGTGTTTAATGACTGGTTTTTAGCTAATGGCTGAGGCTTTGGACCTTCAAGATGTTGAATGAGGGTAATGTTTTAGTTAGCCTTTGCTTGGGAAAAGCCATAACATGCTTTAATCACAACTAGGGAAATGTTTTGACCAATTCTGATTGGGTGTTCTTCCCCAACCATTTCAATTCATTGGGAAGATGTTCTTAGTGGTGTCCAACTGCCAAGTTTAGTCGAGTGCCAGCCAAACTTTAGGAGCTAAAATAGGTTGGTTAGAATGTTCAGCCACACACAGCAAGAGCTAGAAACCTCTAATTGGGTGAAAATTTAGGGTATTACAACATGCATGACTTGGGCTCATGCAAAAGGCATAAAGAAAAGTCAACTCATGCCCTCCAGATCACACTCTCTCAACTTTCTCTTATGTTATATGGATCTAGGTCATACTTAAAAGAATGAAATAAATTATAATACACGAATTAGGCCCACCATAAAGTCAAATTTGGCCAAATTGGACTTGTAGAAAATGTATCGTGAAAACGACCATCAACAATTATTAATTATAAAATCAAAAATTCTATAGCATTGGATCTATTCTGTTATATATGTATTTAAGCATTACAATTATGTAGTATGAAGCTTTAGAAATAAGAGACGAATTAAAGCAACAAGAGTCTCATGGCTCAATGAGATAGCATGTCTCAAAAATATGGTAAAGCTCATGCCCACACAATTTACTTTCTCAGAGTTGCTAGGAGCATAGAATGCATTATGCGGTGATTGCACAAAAGTAGTCCTCAATAGAAAAAGCTTTTTTATTTTTTATTTTTTTTGCTAAGTCAACTTGAAAGGCATCAATAGCAAAGCTACTATTTGACAATCAATGAATGTTATTTCATCAGAATAACCAGCCTTTGTTCATTAATTGGATAATTGGGGCAACATATCCTTGGCTGAATATGTTATCAAGAACTACAATAAAACCTATGATGATCTATGTGCAATTGAAGTTAACCTCATTCAAAAATATTAGAATATGATCGTCTATAATGGTGTTGGCACCAATGTGCATTACGGTTGGTATTTTCGAAACCTTTACAAAGATTGATTGTACAGTGAACACGAACACCACCCCAAGATTCACTGTTTGCCTTTTTTTTGATACCAGATGAACATTAGATAAAAAAAAAGAGATAGTACAAAAGAGGGCCACCTGACTTATACATGGTCCGGATTGAGTCTACAGTGGCTAACAGGGAAGCAAGTAGTTATAGCAGCTAAGTCTATTATATGTGAGATAATATCTTTGGGTACAAACAAGTAATGAGTGGTCAAACCCTGTTGTTGGAGCTGATTCATGTCTGCAACAAAATTCTGATCTGTCCAAGTTGGATCCTTTCCTTGGTTGCACAGCTGCACAAGCCTGGTGTTGTTGCTTAGAACCAAAATCTTGTTGTATCCCATCTGCATAGCCTTCAAAATTGCTTCTCCCACTGCATCTTGGATTGCAAGTTGTTGAGTCTTTCGTCCACAGCTAGCTCCACCAGAGAAAAGCTCATTCCCTTCCAAAGTCTTTGCTTCATAAGCATATCCACTTCTCTTTGACCTTCTATTTTTGTGAGCTGCTACCTTCAAAATAATCTCCCACTGTTTGCCTTTAGTAGTCCTTCCAATAGTTAATTTGAAGGGACGAATGGACAAAGGGGATTCTCTCTCACTATACTTGTTAATAACTTAATTGAGGTCATAGCAACCGCTGATTCTTTCCATATTTTAAAGGATGTTTTGGATTGATTTCACTTACCGTCCAGGCTCCAATTTTTTCCATCTAAGAGTGAAATTTACTACATGAAGAAGCAGTATGGTAGCATTTTGTGATATAAGCAATGCTATGCTCCCATTAGAAATTCAGGAGTGTCTACTATCATTGAAAGATGCCTTGTAGTGTGCAAACCTCTGGTTGAGAAATATACTTTATTGAACTGTCTTGAATATCAGTATCTTTTGACTGTCCATAGCGTATTATGGCACAAAAAAAGGGGCTAATGATGGAGTGAGATATCTCAAGACAAAAAAGTTGATCAAACCAAATTGAAAATTGGAATTTTGAACTTCTTTACACCACACAATTTTAAAGGTATCAGATTTGCCTTCCAAAGACAAACACATGCAATGTACCTAATTCAGTTTATACATATAAGCAACATTGCTTATTTTAATTATATTAATTCATAAGCAAGAAAACCTGTTGGCAAGATGCTTCACTAGATGGAACAAATTTTGGGCAAAAGCTCATTGAATTTGAAAAACGAACACCAAAAAGAAAAACAATAGATTGATTTACTAAAATCTCTTGAGTAGGGCTGTCCACTCGCTTAGGTCGGGTGGAAGAAGTGAAGATCTGCGACTAACCGGCAACCGCTATGGGTCGAGTCAGATCGAGCTCTGGCGGACGATCGGTCAGTTCGGTTGAAACTGATGAAGGAGCGGTGGTGGGTGGAGGGTGGTAGATCTTTGCTAGATCTTAGCGGAGGAGAGAGATTCAGCTGGATTTAAGCGATCTGAGCCAAACCTTGCCGAATCTAGGCTAAACGTCGCAGAATCTAAGACCAACATCATCGAATTTGAGCAAATCTAAATCAAACATGGTTAAATTTCCCTTTGTCGGCTTCAGTGGGAATTGTGTGACCATATAATGGTTGATATCCCTAACAATATTAGAAAGGAGATGGAGAAATATGTTATTGCCTTTGGATACCAACAGATATGGTTATGCATGAAAGCAACTTCATCTTACAATAAAAGGAGACATAGTAACTAAAAAAGTCTAAATTGCAAATCTTAGATACTAAATATAAAGGACTTAAAAAAACATGCAAGCTCACCTCTCACTGAAAAGGAGTTATGAGACGGGTTGCATGATTAATGGAACCATCATCTATAGAGGAAACAATAGCTCAATATCATATTCGAAATTTTTACTAATTAATGCAAGAATTCAGGTGAAAAATAAAACACAAGATACTTCAGTAGAGTGGAAGTTCACCAAGTACATAATTTCTAACTCTCTTCAAGCCTAGTCCCTTGCTGGAAAATGTTTCATTTTTTAATTCTAGTTCACAAAGCTAAGAATAATAGTATTCTATCCCTAATTTTTCTTTTCTATATTTTATTTCACTTCTAACCTGAAAACTTCCTAGACCAGACAAAATGGATCCAATGCATGCGTATAAAAGTTTCCAGTTCAGGTAAGTGTTTGCTGATTACAGCACTTACTAAAGTTTTGTTGTGGTAAAAGCCATCTCAATGGAGCAATCACTAATTTTCTTGGGACTTCAAATTGTCAACCTAAAACAAGTAATAAAATTTGTAAGTGTTTTCACAGATTATGCCAAATATTCATGTTTTTAAATAAGATGAACTGGGTTTAGACACATACTTATGCACAGCCTTTACCCTTCATATAGAACATGTTTCAAGCAAAAACAAAAAACAGTTTGGTACAAAAATTATCATTAAAAAAAAAAAAGAATTAAAGAAAGTGAGAGATGTATGTCTCAATCTATTGCATGATGATGCTTAATATTTATAGCACCTCTAAAAATCTTTTTATAGCAACCCATACTAAACTCACTTATAAAATAAATAAGTAAATAAATAGAGAAAAGTTCATAACTTGGATGCTGCTTTGAGCATTAACAACGCATCGTATAATAATGAATAACGAAGTAAGAACAAAATATTATTCTAAAATTTTGTCTGAAACTTTGACAATTATGATTCTAATACACAAATTGTTGAAAGCTTATGTATAACAAGGGGCACACCTGCATTATATGCTAGTTCTTGTAGTATAATTGGATGCTCGATTATTATTCATACACCCTAATTGAAGTGTTATGAAGCATCTGCCAAAGTAAAAAAATATAAGCACAGCAGCAACCAAAGTATTTATTATGTGCATACCAGAGAAACAACTTTCTTTTGGCAGGACAACAATAAGAGGAAAAGCATAATAAAATGACAAGAATCTCTTACCTTTGAAATATATGGAGATGAGGCATATGCTACAACAGGAGAAAGTAAGGCAAGATCCAAAAGATTCAAGATTCAACTACTAGGAAAATAAAAATTCCAAAAGTCCTGTGGTTTGAGCATTACGCCATTACCAACCTGACTTGTAAAAAAGGGGGAAAAGGGTAAGAAAATTGATAGATTTGAAAGCTGTTGTCTGAAAATTATAACACATTCCAAATGAAATTGGACTTTTTTTTTTTATCAAGAGATCTGAAATGTATTTAGGATGGAAATTTTATTTTAAATCTACCTAAGGATTTGTGCATGTCTAGACACACTAGACTCGATATCATTTATGCTTTTGAATCAAACAAATTCTCCAAGCTACGTTTGAGAAATTGAAGATATTATTCAGCCTAATTATCTCATTGCAATAACTACATAAGACATTAGTTATTTACTAGTTACTCAAATAACATTGTGCAATAAGAACATGTTAAAAGCTTATATATAAAGAAAAGATTTGATAAGTTCCTTCAAACAGCAATACAACACTATAAAAAATGTGGAACAACTACAAATTTTTGTAAGAAAAAAGTGCATCATTTAGTATAGTAAAGGTATACACAAGAGAAAGTGCTAAAGGGTATCACCTAGTTGAGGCATCCCCCTCATAGGACCGTATCTAGTTGAGACCATTGTTAGGTAATGGTCCTTAGATATGCTCAAAAACTCAAAATTAGGCAATTAAACAATTAATTTATTAAATTTGTGGCTTTACAACCGCTAGAAAAGGACACATAAGTGTGGGGGATATTGTATTTATTTTACTACCTAAATGAATCCCTGGAAGATATATACAGTATTTAGTATATTGTCTACATGATTCACTGACTTCTGGTACAGAAACGATCAGAATGTAAGAATAATTAAAAGTCTAAACTTTGTTTACCACTGCTTTGCTTTGCGACGAATTATTCCAGCTTGGGATGTTTATCTGAACTGCTTCTTTTGCTGTCATGCTCTACCATCTTTACACTTTTTACTCTCTTTGGCCTGAAAGGTTCCATGACTTCCATCTATTCCATTCATCTATGGCCCAAAAGAACATGCAGAATGCTGATCCATGTTTGAACAGAGACTGCAGACACGTCAAGAAGAAAATCTTATCGCTTATCAACCTTTTGGAAAATGAAAAGCTCCTACATTTTTGGAAGCTTCTCTGAGCAGTAACAGCCTACCATATAATAATGGGTAAAAGAACATAAGAAAAAAGATGGTTATTTTAAATTTTGGAAAAATTCAAATTTAGTTTGTAATCTTTAAACTAGTATTAGAAAAGAACCATTGCACCTAAAAGTCACACAGCCCAGCACAAAAGTATGAATTTTCTATAGATCAACAGTTCAAATGAGAATATTAAAATTAATATTAGTAGATATATAGAACCACCCCTCCCCCCCACCCCCCCCAAAAGAGAGAGAGAACCAACAAAATACCTGCAAAATAAGCTAATTCCTGCAATGGTAGTTGCTAGATTAAGTCCTCTCGGCGTGTTTTAAAAACCACTCTATTTCTGCAATTATTAAGAAGCAACCATACAGACATCATATTATCAACATGGTCTTATGTACAAAGATATAAATCATTAGAATAAAAAAAAAAAAAAAAAAATCAAGGGAAGGATTATCTTATCCTAATTTTTCTTGTTCTAATAACTTTTTGGAGAAATCAGGTGTCTAATTAACATTTTATAGACAGGAAAAAGAAAAACAGATTGAAAAGAAAGAGAGTTTTATATTGGTTCAATTCAGCATAAGAAAGAAGTTAAATAGTTTTTAGAAGTTGTCTAGAATATCAAAACCCTCAAAACCAGTAGCTGAATTTTAATTTGGGATTAAAATATAGATAGATAGATAGATAGATAGATAGATGCTTACCTGGAGAATTTGTTTCTTCTTGCTAGTTCTCATATTCCACGATCACGCATGGGACATGAGAAATGATGGGCCAATCTTCACCTGCAGGCCTCAAGCATCTTCGCCATAAGATTGGACAATTCTCAATTGTTAACTGCTTTAAAGAGGTGATATTGCGAATCCCTTGAGGAAGTGAAGTAAGATTGAGATAACCATGAATTGAAAGTTGTTGTAGTGATGTGAGGTTGGCTATCCAAGGGAGAGAACCCAGTTCATCACAGTTGTATATTTTGAGTTTCCTGAGAGAAACGAGGTTTCGCAACCACTCCTCTGGATAAGATTCTATATCTCTGACTGAACATAACTCCATAGACTGTAATTGAGAGAGAGGAAAGTAGCATGAGGAGGGTGACGTGGTTGTTCCCATTTTCATTTTCATTGTCTGTTGCAATACCTTCAAACTAACTCTAACCATTTTTAGATCTTCTTTGAGACATGGAAACAGAGGCATGCAAGCTAGGTTAGAGCATCCGACAATCTTTAACTGAGAAAGACAAGGAGGAAATGATGGAAGTAAGCGATGGTCTAGTTGATTATCATTATCATCATCATCTGATTCCTCCACCACCCCTTCAAATTTGAGCAATTCCATAATTTAAGATAAGATAAGGATGGGAAGAATGGTGTTTTTGAAGAAGAGGAACCACTCAACACATTACTAACACAGTCTTCATCTGATATGTATTCAAGTGCTGCCATAAATTGAAGACATATAGACTTGAGAAAAGGGAGATGATTTAATGGTGGGAGGTGCTGCAATTTTTTATAATTAAATACTACCAATTTGACAAGATTAGTGAGCAAAGAGACCCAACTTGGAATTCTCACACCCATATATAAAGACAGCCACAACACTTTAAGATTTGGATGTGGCTGGAGCCCTTCCAATGACATTTCATCATAAAATTTGGTTTCTCCATCATCCCACACTCGATCCCACCATAAATGCAGCTCTTGAAGATGTTGTTTCTCCTTCATATTTGTGGCTTTACATTCCATCATGTCATCTTTTTCATGTCCCAAATTTCTGATCATAAGGCTTCCTCCCATATTGCTCAGCTCCTTCAATTCACTTACCCCACCAACAGTCCTACCCTGTTTTTTCTTATACCAACTACAAGAGCTACCCTTCAAACGTTCTTCCCTCACCACAAACATTGTTAGTATCTCAAGAGAATTAAGATTATCAAGTCCAAGGGGCATATGAATCAAATTTTGCCTAAGATTGACCAACTTTATAATGTCTCGGGGTAATTCTATAAGTGAGTAACAACGATTGAGTTTTAGTGTCTGCAAATTCAGTAGCTTGGTAATGGTATTAGGGAGAAAATTTATTTTATTTTCAGAAAGATCAAGATATCGTAAATGTTTCAATTCTCCAATTGAATGTGGCACTACACGTAGACCTAAATTGCTCAAATCTAATACATGCAAATACTTAAATTTTGAAACGAGTGCATTATAAGTAAAGTTACCCAAATTTTCCCCTACGCTAGATGTAAGAATTGTTCGTATCTTCCTTTTCCTAGGCTTGGGAGTTGATACATGGCGAATTTTTTTTTTTTTAAAAAAAATTTTTCCCACTTGAATTTAATATGGCACATTCCATTTGAAACATAAGACTTGCAAGATCATGCATGAGATCATGCATTTTACATGATTTTATGTTGCCCGAATCATCATTCTCTACATCTTGAAAAAATGACCTCCAAAGTAATTCCATAAAGTATTTTCTACCAATATTCACAAAATGCTGCCTTGGACCTTCTAGCACAATAAAACCTTGTGCTATCCAAAGATCAATAAGTGTATTTACATAAATTCTACGATCTTTTGGAAACAATCTGCAATAAGCAAAACATTGCTTCAAGTATGATGTAAGGTGATCATAACTCAACTTAAGATTTAATGAAATGTTATTTTCTTGTTGAGCTATTTTTGAGAGTTCATTATCTAAAAAAGATTGCCACTCAATTTCAGTGCTTTTGCCATACAACAAGCTTCCTATTGTTCTTATAGCGAGAGGCACTCCAATGCAGTTTCCCACAATCTGTTTTCCTAGGGCTAATAAGGTTTGGTTTTTTGGCTCTTTACCCTCTTTAAATGCCATTTTTACAAACAATGACCAAGCCTTTTTAGGAGCTAAGCCTTTAAGTTCATGAGGTGAAGTCGTGCCCATTATCTCAGCTACCTTTATAGAGCGAGTAGTTACCACCATCTTTCTCCCCCTTGCACCACCCATTAATAAATCTTTTAAAAGAATCCATTCATTTTTGTCCTCATTCCACACATCATCTAAGACAATGAAATATTTTTTTTCCATTAAGTTTTCCTTGAAGGTATTTTTGTAAAATATCAAGGTTTTCAATTTCTTCACACCTCTTGCCTCCAAAATATTCTAAGATTTATTTCACAATCCGTTTTACAACAAAGTTATCAGAGACACAAGTCCACAACATTAGCTCAAAATTATTTTTTACATTTTCATCATTGTATATGAGTTGAGCAAGCGTAGTTTTCCCTAAACCTCCGCTCCCAACTATTGGAATAACTGACACATTCTCTACAGTGTTGGTATCCAAAAGAAGTTTTATAATTTCTTTCTTATCATCCTCTCTCCCAACCACATTTTCTTCCAATACAAAGGAATAAGTTTCCCTCCCCCTATTCATGACTTGTGGCTCAATGGAGCTTTGAATAAAGTGGAAGTCCTTCTTATCTATTGTAATGGCATCTAGTCTCTCCCTAATTGCCTTTATTCTATGACCAATCTTAAGACTATAAGCAAGCTGGTTTGAACTGGAAAAGGAAATTCGTACCTCCTTTGTCATCTTATTTCCAGTCATTATTTTGTATCTCGAATCTTCAGTGGATAAATCGTCCAGCATGTCATCTGCATCAAGTAAGACATCTCTAAGCTTGTTGAGCCAATCTTTGAGCTTGTTGTTATGAGAACCCTGCTTTTCTGCATCTAGAAGCACAGCTTGGATTATGGAAACTGTGTTCTTTATATTTTCAAGCTCAGCTTCGACATCACCATACGCCAAGTTGATCTCTTGGAGAGTTAAGGGACCCAGCATTTCAAGGACTTTCACAGCAAGGTTGAAAAGAACTCCTTCCTCCATTTTTTTGTTTCTTTCAGGAATACTATGTGGGTTTTGTGGGATGATAAAAGTGATAAGAGGCAGGTTGTTGTTGCTGATGTGTACACTTGGAACAGCCACATCAAATTTTATAGTAAGCCTTGAGAAAAATCTTGCTTACCGCTTTCCTGGAAATTGTTAATTGTGGTAATAAAAAATGAGAGTCAACTCTTTTGATACTAAAAACACGGATTCCTCTCTTTGGACATAAAATTTAGTTAGAAAGTCAACTCTTTTGATACTAACATGCATTCAAAATATATATATATATATATATATTCACATGCATATACAGGGAAGGTGGAAACGGGACTAGTTGCCATGCCCACAAGTCAGATAACAATGGCTGCACCTGTCTACTAAGCAATATATGAATTTTTAAAATTAGGCATGGCATATAATCAATATCAATCATCAATCAATCAATATATCTATATCTATATCTATATCTATATCTATATAATACTAAAAGCTGAAGCGTAGCATTTAATGTTGCTTCGCTCCTGTTAAGCCACGTCAGCTGCCATGTCATTACCCTCTTATTTCCTAAATTTCTCCTATAATTTCAAAGTATTTTTTCCTAAAATTTTCTCTTAATTTTAAAATACTATTAAAAAGAAAATAATTTCTAGCACTATCTCATCATAAAGCCCAACTTTAATTATATGTAACTTATGTTTAGTGTTGTCCACCGTTAGGCCCAAACCTACATGTATCTTACGTTCAACCCAAGTCGAATGGTATTTACTCCCAACGCCAACAGCTTTCTATCTCCCCTCCTTTTGCTCTATCTGAACTTCAACCCTTTAGCTTTCTAACGCCAACCTCTATCTCTTCCAAAGACAGTTTCAAAACTTCCGACTTTCAACTTTCTACCGCCAACTTCTTTCTCTTCCAAATACAGTTTCAAAAATTCAGACTTTCAGCTTTCTAACGCCAACCTCTCTCTCTTCAAATACAGTTTCAGAAATTCAGACTTTCAGCTTTCTCGCCAACCTCTCTCTCTTCCCTCCTTCATCTCTTCTTCAGGTATCTCTGAATCTCAATTGTAAATAAAATGAAATGGATATTGTAAAATAATTTTCAGTTGAGGATGCGTTGATGGGTCTCCATGGTTATTGAAAATTGATTTGAAAAGATTTTTTTTTGGTGAAATTATTTCAGTAGTGTTATCTGTCTATTGTGAATATTCCAACACAGTGGCTTAGGCTCCTGGAAAAAAATATGCAGGAAATATCACAGATTCGACAGCCCCAAAATCCCAATGTAAATACCACAGACCACCTCTGGTAGTCGTCCAACAGTGTTTGACAGCCCCAAAATCCCAGTATAAATACCCACAGAAAGCCTCTGGTAGTCTTCTAACATCATTGTTTCAATTATTTATTAATGGATTGCCTACAATGTGTTTGATTATAGTTGTCAATTTTGATTGTTCATTAATGGACTGCCTACAATGTGTTTGATTATAGTTGTCAATCACGTTCACACTGCTCGGTTTCAAAAAAAAAAAAAAATCCTCTTGAAGCAACCAAGGTTCAGAAGATGGGGAAACTTCAAGTCTTGAAGGATGGGCTTTCAAGTTAGTCGAAGGTGATTCAAGTAGGAGGAATTGGTGGATGAAGGTACTACTATTGATAATGCCTTTTTCTACATTTAGATCGATGTTCCATTCCGCAATATATTTGTCTCTTTCAATATATGTTGTCAATACATCATCTGTTTTTATGTACCTTGGTCAAATTATTGATTAAACTAATTAGACACTTCCCAAAAAACTTAGCACCAGAAGCCAAGAAATCATTGCCTTTTCACAGAAACTGTTGAACTTGCTCTCAATCTGCTTGATTATCTTTGTTCTAGAACAAACATGTTGGTCCAATAGACTTGAATACAAAACAACAATACAACACTTACTGGATGTTTGGATTTGTTGAAGTCTACCATCAAATGACAAAAGATTTGCTATCCATGAATTGATTCTCACCAAAATTTATCGATTACAGGGAAGCAATCTTATCACCTATAGCTTCAAACAATTTGATAAACTGGATTTGATTGTTATTCATTTATGATTTCGACAATATTTGATTCATGAAAATTGTGGCTATTTAAGTTTTCTTATGAATTTTTTTTTTTTCAATGGCAGATTATTATTTTCTTTAACTATGAACTTTGTTTCCCTCAACCCCCCTTTTTTTTATGGGAAATTATTATTTTCTTCAGTTTATCAATACTATGAACTTTGGTTTTTTCCCCTTTGTTTCTTAATTCCTTTCAAAGTTTTAGAAGAGATGCTTGAATCAAATGTGATTGATTTGGTTTTACAGATTTTGTAGATTAGCTTTGACTTTGGGAACATTTTTTTATTCTATTTCAAACCAGTGCCATTTGGGTTCTAAAGTTTTCTCAAATTATTGATTAAACTAATTAGACACTTCCCAAAAAACTTAGCACCAGAAGCCAAGAAATCATTGCCTTTTCATAGAAACTGTTGAACTTGCTCTCAATCTGCTTGATTATCTTTGTTCTAGAACAAACATGTTGGTCCAATAGACTTGAATACCAAACAACAATACAGCACTTATTGGATGTTTGGATTTGTTGAAGTCTGCCATCAAATGACAAAACATTTGCTATCCATGAATTGATTCTCACCAAAATTTATCGATTACAGGGCAGCAATCTTATCACCTATAGCTTCAAACAATTTGATAAACTGGATTTGATTGTTATTCATTTATGATTTCAACAATATTTGATTCATGAAAATTGTGGCTATTTAAGTTTTCTTATGAAATTTTTTTTTTCAATGGCAGATTATTATTTTCTTTAACTATGAACTTTGTTTCCCCCAACCCCCCTTTTCTTATGGGAAATTATTATTTTCTTCAGTTTATCAATACTATGAACTTTGGTTTTTTCCCCTTTGTTTCTTAATTCCTTTCAAAGTTTTAGAAGAGATGCTTGAATCAAATGTGATTGATTTGGTTTTACAGATTTTGTAGATTAGCTTTGACTTTGGGAACAATTTTTTTTTTCTATTTCAAACCAGTGCCATTTGGGTTCTAAAGTTTTCTCAAATTATTGATTAAACTAATTAGACACTTCCCAAAAAACTTAGCACCAGAAGCCAAGAAATCATTGCCTTTTCATAGAAACTGTTGAACTTGCTCTCAATCTGCTTGATTATCTTTGTTCTAGAACAAACATGTTGGTCCAATAGACTTGAATACCAAACAACAATACAGCACTTATTGGATGTTTGGATTTGTTGAAGTCTGCCATCAAATGACAAAACATTTGCTATCCATGAATTGATTCTCACCAAAATTTATTGATTGCAGGGCAGCAATCTTATCACCTATAGCTTCAAACAATTTGATAAACTGGATTTGATTGTTATTCATTTATGATTTCAACAATATTTGATTCATGAAAATTGTGGCTATTTAAGTTTTCTTATGAAATTGGTTTTTTTTTTTTTTTTTCAATGGCAGATTATTATTTTCTTTAGCTATGAACTTTGTTTCCCCCAACCCCCCTTTTTTTATGGGAATTATTATTTTCTTCAATTTATCAATACTATGAACTTTGGTTTTTTCCCCTTTGTTTCTTAATTCCTTTCAAAGTTTTAGAAGAGATGCTTGAATCAAATGTGATTGATTGGGTTTTACAGATTTTGTAGATTAGCTTTGACTTTGGGAACATTTTTTTTTTTTCTATTTCAAACCAGTGCCATTTGGGTTCTAAAGTTTTCTCCCTGTATATCACATCCTTTTCTCAAAGAAAGTCACTCTAAAATGATTTTGATTGGCAAGTGATATATATATATATATATAATATGTGAATTCTATTGACAGAATTGTAAAGCCTTATATTACTACAAAGAATATTTTCCTAACATGCAGCTGAATCAGCCTAATAAAGCCTTTTTCTTTTTATTCTTTCAATTATTATAAAATGTATGGAATGTAGCTATTTAAAAAGAGAATTTTTGATTTTCCTTATATGACAAAAAACTTTCAATTTCGCTTTTGAAGCTTTTATTTCTTTTGCATGCTTAGAGTTTTATGCATTCATTTTGTTTCAGATTTGTTCACTTTATTGAATTAACATCATCTTATGTTGATGTTGTTTGATGATGTGCAATATTATAAGATATCAAAATCCAAGAAAGTCTAAGATCTTTTTTATTTTGGGTTTCTACATAGTAAGAGCACATAAATATGAAAGACAAAACCTACATGTATTATGCATTTTAATGAGTAGGAGCTTTGTGCGTTGAATACGACCTTCTAATGAGCAAGATGCTATAGCTTAAGATGAAATTATAAGATGTTATCAGCTTAATTATAAGACCTAAAGTGAGTTAGGTTGCTTAGATTATGTGTAAATGTGATTTTTACTTGAAATCACTTTTGACAACTTTCTTACTTAAAATTGTTGATGTGCAGCTTTAAAGAAAAGATATAAGATTCTAGAAGGAGAATGCTTGGATCAAGATTATCATAGCATTGAGCAACTATGATAGTTATTGCTATTGGCTTATGTGTAAATTAAATGCCTAAAATCGAGATAGATGTGGCAATAGTGTTTATTGAAATTCTTGATAGTGTCTGATTTGCAAAATAAATTAGAGCAAAAAGTGGATTTGTGTAGAGAGGCTGTTGTATATATATATTATTTTTGTTGCAAAATTGAATTTGAATTTTGGCTTTGAGCCAAGTAAACATACTAATGATGCCAAAATCGTATCACATACGAGGGTTGCAATTCTCCTTGCAAATAGTTTCCCCATTGTCTTTAATGTTGCTTTAGTTTCAAACATTACACTTTTGTTTTTCTTTTTTTTGGTAGGCAAATTAGTCTCTTACTTATTATTTTAGCTTTTTCTTTTAATTTTTAACATAACCTAACAATTTTTTTTTCTTTCTCAATCTCTTCTCTTCCTCTTTCTTTTTCTTGTTGGGCAAACCAGTCTCTCCCTGATTTCTTTTAATTTTTTCTTTTAACATAAGGTTGGTTAATTATTCTTTTATTTAACTATTCCGTGCATCGCACGGGTTAGCGACTAGTATATATAAAAACAGAAACCTTGTGTGGGAGAACATAAAGTTCTATCATGTGGCGCTCTCTTTGGCAATGAATTTGTTCACATAAATTCTTTACTCAAATGCCATATCAGAGATAAAGACTAATTAAAATTCAAAAGATAATTCCCATGAAAAAAATATTCAAAAGATAAGAAATTTATTTTCTTAAATTCATTGTATCAAGACATTTCTCAAGTGTCACATTATAGATAAGGACTCTTTATTTTCTTGAGTTCATTGTTTCAAGACTTTTCTCTCTCTCACAAAACACAAAACATTTTGTGTTTCCACTCACCCGTTTTCACCTCTGGCACTTTTGCTACTTTATATACACCTACCTATAGTCTTTCATCTTCATGCCATAGGTTAGGTGCTTTTTGATTTTGTTTTAGCCTTCACAATTCCTTGGTTTCTTTTTCAATTTTTTACTACTATTTAGTGTGGTATTGGTATGGGCCTCAACCATAAAAGTAAAAAAAGATGATTATTATGGAGTTTTCTTTGTTGTGAATCAAGAATATCTCAACTTTAGTTGCAACCCTAAGTTTAATTGTAGCTATTCAGGAATAGTGTGAAACCGTGTACAAATCACAATCATATTGTTAGTTCTATCCATCAAAGCTACAATTAGGTAGTTCTTCACATAATTTTTATGTTCTTTCTCATGTATCTTTCACGTATAATACTTATCCACCTATATTTTTTTTATTACGTTTGTTAGTGCTGTAAATTATAATTTGTTAGGTTCTAAGTACTTAGGAACTAATGTATTAGAACTCTAATTTGTATTGTTGGCAAACCATGATCAAAACAGGTTTTTAGTCTTGTTTTAGACTTGCTCAAAGTATGTGTTTTATGTAAAGTTGGAATCGAGCTGCTACATAATTCATTGTGTAATTTGATCTGGCTCAATCGATTGAGAATTAGACTCGACCGATCGAAAGTCGGGCAGAATGGTTTTTTCTGTAGAATTTCCAACTCAGCCCTAAACCCATATGACGTGTAGGGTTTTATGTTTTGCCCTAGGTATAAAAGGGAAACCCTAGTCACGTTTTTGATGTTGCTCTTTTGCTGTGTGTGTGAATTTCTTGCGAAATCTGAGAGGTGGTTGCCTTCACACATGCTTAGGATTATCAAGAAGGAGAATTCATTGAGAGCTTGATGATCATTCAATTGTTGCACTAAAGAGCTTAAAGATACACAAGCGGGAGTGCTTGTACTTGCTAGAGAATCCAAGAAAGAAGGAGTCCATGGTCTCGGAGCTTGCACGTGGTCGTGTCAGTAAATTTTCTACATGAGGTAGCAATAGAATGTTAGTGGTCTAAGTCATTATTGTAAAACTTTGATTCTTTCATAGTGGATTCAGTTTTACCTTGAGGATAGTTAGGTTAAATCCTCCCTAGGTTTTTTACCAGTTTGGTTTTCCTGGGTGATCATATCTTTGTGTTCTTTATATTCCATACTTTACATTGATATGATTATATGATTGTGTTAACCTAGATTTGGAATTTGGACTAAGTAATAATTTGGCTTATTAACTAGATTAATCTAATTGTGTTTTAAGGGGTCTAAAAACAAACATAATTGTTGTGGTTTGTTAAGATTAGTTTCAAATGATTTAATTTGTTGTTATGGTTTTGATGTACGATTGTAAACTAATTAGCGTGCTCTTCTTCTCTATATAAAGACAAAGCTCATGTGTAAAATTAGTAATATAAGATTAGTTCTCCCATTTTTAACTTATACTTTTCTTGAATTTTAGAATTCTCTTTGTTTCACTTAGATTACAAATAAAGTGTTTGAGATAGGGGTTTTGGGTTTTGGTGGTGAGAATGAAGTGGTTGAGGAGGTGTTTAGTTTTAGAATAAAGTCTACCTTTTATCTAGATGTTATTTTATTATTGAATGTTCAAATAGCGTGTAAAACACTATGAACGTTTATACCCCAATTTACAAAATTATCAATTCAAGCTTAATGTCAAACAATATATGTGTAGAAAATGAACAAGAGCCAAAAAAACAGAATTGATAAACAATCTAAACCAATTAAAATCACATCCACAGCAGAAATTAAATGGCAAAGATTATGAGAAGAGAGATACATGAACAGCAGAAGACCATCTAAGCCTAGTCTACCCAGTGTGCCTAATCTACCCAGTGTACCTAAACCTTCCAAGCTTCTTGCTCCAACAAGGTTACGCTGAACCTTTGTCTTCTTTAGTTTACCAGATTCCACTATAGCCTATAGCATTAACCAATATCCATTGGTCCCTTCTTAACAGCTTCCTAAAGCACCAAAAAGCCTTCTCACAGATGTGAGTATGGTGAGAAAATGATTTGGTCAAGAACCTCTTAAGGATGTAACAATGGAGAGGGTGAGAGTAGAGGAATTTGAAGAGTCTCTATGTAAAGATTGTGGATGAGTCAATCTTGTTTTTCTTTAGGGTTTCTCTCTCAAAATTCTCTCTAGAAGCTCTCTACATTTTGTGGGTATAAGGGGTATTTATACTAGGGTGAGAAAGGAATGCGAAGAGTCAGTTTTTCAAAACAGAGCTGGCTGGCGACTTAGCCTTGTGACTTGACTGAGTCGGGAGTTCAAGCCCGCAAGCTAACTAAAGGCCAATCTGGACTTTTTGTCCTGTAGTGCTACAGTTGGCATGACGGTTCAGCTTCTCTGCATGCTTCGCTCGTGTGCATCATCTGGCGGCTTGCCAGTCGCGAGCCACCCACGAGATCTAGTCATGAGTCCTTGCTTCACTGCACAGTCTTGAGTATTTTTTCACCCTCTCTCACACACTACCCTTACATGATTCCCACCTAAATACAGGGTTTCTAAGTGCTGAATTACAAACAAATTGGCACGGAATAAAGCCAACAAGATAGTTGATTAAATTCAACCTTACAATCTCCCCCTTTGGCTATTCCGTGACAAAACCCTATAACAAACTCTAGACTTAATGCATGAGTTGGGAACAGTTGAACAAAACTCACTCACACCTAACTCTAGAATCTATGAAGCTCTTGAACCATAAGAACAAGTATCTCCTGAAACACAACAACACAGTATGATCATTGTATGCAGAAAACTTGTAATGCATATAGAGCAAGCACAATGCGACTATGCAAAAAGGAATAAAACAATAGACCATGGCTTGACCAAAAATGAATAATCACTATAAAAAGTGACCACAATGCTGATTCGCACATGGAATGAACATCTGGACATGCAAGCTAATAAGCTCAATTGCAAAGTATTATTTGCATGTCCAACACTCAACCAATGCATAAACACTAGGTAAATGCATCAAGGATAAAAATCCAACAAGGGCACAAGAGTGATGTACTTAAAGAAAATGCATGACATTTAACAACAAGTACTAAAGCTACAAAGCATGGATACAAAACCTTAAAGCTTACAAAAGCAAAAAGTACAAAACATCTGAATAACATAACATAAACACTGAAATATGCTAATATGAAGCAAAAATATTAAACAAAGGCCTGCTTGCTGAAATCTTCCCCTTTAATCAAGCTTCTTCTCCCCTTATCATTGTACTCCCCCTATCAACATCATCTCCCCCTTTTTGTCATGGAATAGATAGTCCTCATCTTCTTCTAACTTTCTTTGAATTTGATCCAATTGAGTTTGGAGAGAGGTGAACTTCATGTCACACCGAATGTTGTGATGGTGCAAGATAGATGTGAGTCCGGACATCTTGGTGCTCAACTCGTGGGCAGATGCCACAATGTTGTCTAGCTTTTCGTCAAAGGAGGATGAGCTAAAGTGCGAACCACTATGAGATGCTGAAGTTTCCATTTTGATTCCCTTTCGACTATGACCAATGCTAGCTTTGAACGTACGCATGTTGATTGGACTCAGTTTTGTGCAGGGAGACTCATCTTTTGATGAATGAACCCCTTTGAGCTTCAAAATCCTAAAAATGAGGTAGCAAAAAGGAATGCATGACCTTGAATCAGTTCGTAGAACCGTTTTGCATAGAACATGAAAGATATGTGCACAAATTTCAATCTCTACATCAGAGATTAGATCATGAAGAAACAAGGCACGTCCGAGGTTTATATACCCGATACTGGATAATGGGTACAGGTTGTGAAATATGATGATTGTAAGCACCCTCAATTTTGGAGGAAGAGAGGAAACACTGACTAAGTTCCCATTTGGTGAGAATTCCAAGTCTTTTCCAAGAGCATCCCGAAGTAGGTCCTCATCTAGAGATAGATCATCATAAACCAATGGGTTTTTAAGCATTTGTCGGTTGATGTGAAGGATCTTTGCCAGATATGTAGGAGAGACTGAGAAACTTTTTCTTCTAACCCAGCACTTGAGTTCTTCACCTTCGACAATTGCATTGGCATAAAACTCATTTGCCAAATTCTCATATGAGTCATCAAGGTCGGAGAGAAGGTGATTCCAACCCTTGTGAGCAAACCATTTAGGAATGTTGGTGTCAAAAAAAGAAGGTTGATCAACAGCCCTTTCAACCAATGATGTAGCATCTCTGAAATAATTCTCATGAGTCTGAAAGGCAGTATAGGATCTGAACTTGTTGGGATCGAACACTCCTGATGGTGAACGGGTCCTTTTTGTTCTAGGTGAGAGGTCATCAACATCAATGATAGGCTCCTTCCCTTCGCTGCTGCCCCCCTTTCACAACTACTCTCTTGAATGGAGACATTTTCACCCTGCATCATGTTTTACCAAAAACAAAAGAAACTGCACAAGACATCAAACATTATTAGCATTGGGTTAGTTCCAAAACATGGATAATGAAGAAAACCCTAAAAACTTGAGATTTAGGTCCCAAGCATGACAATGAATGCGTGTGTGCCACTAACAACACAATGTTTACTCAAGATAGAGTAGATCAGTACATAACCACCAACAATCACACATCAATTTCACCATAAGATCAGATACCCATATTCAATCAAGAGATATACAAATATCAACAAAAACACACAATCCAAGATATATATGCAGTAAATGAAAAATATAGTAAGGAACAAAACCCACACCTTTCCTTGAAGATTGAAGCAGAAATGATGAACAACAATGGTGGTTTATGTGAGAAACAAGGTAGGTTTGAGAAAGGTTCAAATGGGGAAGACAATGAATAGTTACAAAAGTTCGAGGGAAAACTGAAAAGTTTTGAAAACTGCCCTTAAAGCGCATAACATGTGATTTTTACGACTGAACCAAATCGCGAACAAGTTGCCAGGGCCAGCCACCAGAACACTTAAAAACAAAAATTTGAAAAATTTTCTAAGTGTTTTTCGCGACTAGAAGGTCTACCCGTCAGGTAAGTCGCAAAATTTCTGTGTACTCCTCGCGACTGAACCTTCCACTTGTGAACAAGTTGCCAAACTAAGCCGCGAGAAACATAAAAACTCAAAATTTGAAAAATATTCAAAGTATTTTTCACGACTGGAGCTTTAACCCACCAGTGAGTTGCAAAAACTTCTGAGTAATGCTCGTAACTGGGGGCATGTGACTAGACTGACCCGTGACTGAGTCGCCAGAACAGGGCAACATTGTTTTTGAAATTTTGACAATTTTTGTAAAAACAAAATACTTTCCAAAAACAACTAAAACACTCAAAAATATTTTTGTGTTTGATAAACAAAGATTGAGCATGTGAAAAACACATTTAATCAAGTACAATCACACAAATGAATAAGGCGTTCATTGAACATAGACATGTGTGATGTGTGTGGGTACCAAAAATGAGATAGTCCTTAGTCCAATGTGAAGCTTCAATGATCAATTCAACCGAGACATACACAATTAGCACTAGATAATGTGACCCATCTCAATTATAGAAATATGCATATATGACCTCCTACATAAAACTTGATAATATAACTTTGAAGCTTTTCATTTGGCTCCATATACAACATATCATTTGATCTTTTTGAATCAATACATCTCATTTTGAGATCGATGCCTGAAATTTTTGATATTTCAATTTGATGAGCAAACCTTTGGCTTTTTGGGCATTATACAGTTTATTTTTGGTCACTTTCCCTTTTCCTAGTCAAACACTAGTATGTGTGACAGGTTTTTGTAGCTCAATATCTCTTTTCATTTGGAGATTTACATTTGATGAGCTCTTTAAGAAAAAACAATAAAATAAAGAGTGGGAAGATATATAGGCATAAGTTTATGCATGTCTCAAGATCAACAAAACCATTCACTAATCATTCATGACAAGATTGAAGATCTATTTACAACAGTCACATAGATTTCAAGATTTCTCCCACAATGATATGAGTGCATAGGGAACAAGCTAAGCTCATAGATGCATAAAGCCATTAGTCCAAAAGTACAAGACAAAACATGCTTTGAGACAAAACTCAACAAAGTCGATCAAACTTTTTGGATTTTCTACTTTTTATGAGTTTTTGGATTTTTGACACAAAAGCAAGAAAAGACTGATCAAAGACAATAATGTAAAAACATTTAAAACATATGCAAATAAACAAACAAACACAATTTTTTTTAGCATAAGCTGGATCAGAAACAAAAAGCACACAACCAAATAAAATCACAAAGCATAGAAAGTATTAATGCATAGACATGTTGTAATGTTTATGCATGGGTACCCTTCTTCACCCACACGTCACGTGCGTTTGGGGTGGTATCTTATAGTATTTGGTACGAGAGTTAGGACTTTCAAACCTTCTACTGAAGCTTTCCAATCAAGTGGTGAATGCACCGATCATCTTCATCACGTCCATCACATCGAGATTACCAATTCGACCTCTTGATGACTCAACAGCCCTAGTCCTCTTGTCATTTCTTGGTCCTCTTGACCTTTGATCAGTTGCATTCTTCAATGCTCTAAGCTTATGACAATTTGGTCCGGTGTGTCCTTGAAGTCCATAATGATGGCAAAAATGATTCATTCTCGGACCTCTTTGTGATCTTGGAAGAGATTTCCCTCTAGCTTCAGGTTTGATCACTGATTGGTTACAGGGCTTATTCAACACCCGTTGGCCAGCCACTTTCTTCTTCTTTTCATCCTCTATTTTCTTAGGTGTAGAGGCAGCCACTACTGGTTCTTTGGCTTGCACAAACTTCACTTCCTTGGTGATTTTGACAGCTGAACTACTTTCTTCGGTATATCCCAACCTAGATTTTTCTGAGAAATGTTTTTAAGAGGAAATGACATCATCTAGCTTCTTGGTGGAGACCCCCTCTACCTTGGCATTTGCTTGAACCACCTCAAGCTCAAGGAATCTAATTTTTAGATAAGCTTCCGACAACTCTCCATTCAGCTTCTCTATCTCACACTTGGCCTCTTTATTTGCACTAGGAGACTTCTATAGTCCTCCTCTGCCTTCTTCATCTTTTTCACGGCTCCTTTGGCCACACGTGCATATTCTCCTGATTTCTCAAGGAGTGAATTGAAGTTTTCTTGTAGACCCTCTGTACTCTCATCTTCTTCAACATCCAATTCTTCTACAATACCCATTGATTGCTCATCACTATGCTCCTCAAGCTCTTGTACAAGCAAATTCAAGTCCTCTGAAGACTCAATATGAGCAATAGTCATAAAAGTTGAGTAATTCCCTTCTCCGTCACAGCTTTCCTCAGAATCAGAATTGGATGAATCCGAGTCACTAAGAGTTGTGGCATACACCTTACCCTTCGATTTCAAATAATTAGGACATTCTTTCTTGAAATGTCCATGTCTGTTGCACTCGAAGCAAGTGATTCCTTGTGTAGATTGGGATTCCTTTCCATCTTTCCTTTTGAATTCATTTTTCTCCTTCCCAAAACTTTGGAATTTCCTTTTATCACCAAATTTTCCATTGTTCTTGAATTTCAAGAACTTTCAGAAATTCTTCACCAAATATGCCACATTTTTATCGACAACATCCTCATCTGATGAGTTGTGAGCTTCAACCCTTTCATTAACCATCTTAAGAGCAAGAGATTTGCTCTTCCTTTGTGTGGGCAATGACAATTCATAAGTCTAAAGTGAGCCAATCAGTTCTTGGACTTTGATATCATCAAGGTCCTTACTCTCTTCAATCGCTATCACTTTTGCACAGAAGCTCTTCGGCAACGAACAAAGGATTTTCCTCACAACTTTCGAGTCCTCTGTTTTCTCCCCCAAGTTAAACTTGCCGATGACCACTTCATTCAGCTTGCTATAGAAAGAGTCAAAAGACTCATCCTCACTTATTTTTAGCTCCTCAAACCGAGTGGTCAGCATCTGCAACTTGGTATCCTTCACTTTCTTCGTTCCTTCATACGTGGTCTCCAATATCTGCCATGCCTTCTTGGTAATAGAAATGTGAGATATTGTGGAACTCATCTAGAGACACACCACAAAAAATAGCGTCAAGTGCTTTGCTATTTGCATTAGACACTGCGAGGATTGCCTTATCCCACGTGGATTTGGCAGCCTCCGGTCTAGTCCATCCAATATTCACTGCATCCCAAACGGTTTCATCCATTGAACACAAAAATGCCTTCATCCTGACTTTCCAAAAGGCATAGTTGCTACCATCAAAATATGGTGGTGCATTTAAAGATTGCGACCGGTCCATCTCAATACGGGGTCAAGGATCGCATTAAGGTGTTTAAACCACAAAGAGTGCACCCGCTCTGATACCAATTGAATGTTCAAATAGCGTGTAAAACACTATGAACGTTTAGACCCCAATTTACAAAATTATTAATTCAAGCTTAATGTCAAACAATATTTGTACAGAAAATGAACAAGAGCCAAAAAAACAGAATTGATAAACAATCTAAACCAATTAAAATCACATCCACAGCACAAATTAAATGACAAAGATTAAGGGAAGAGAGATGCAAACACAAGGACAACACAACGATGTGTTATCGAAGAGGAAACCAAAACCCTCAACATAAAACCTCTCCGCCGCCCTCCAAGCGGTCAATAATCCACTAAAGAATGAAGTTGGGATACATGAACAGCAGAAGACCATCCAAGCCTAATCTACCTAGTGTACCTAAACCCTCCAAGCTTTTTGCTCCAACGAGGTTACAAACCTTTATCTTCTTTAGCTTACTAGATTCTGTTATAGCCCATAGCATCAACAAATATCCATTGGTCCCTTCTTAACTGCTTCCCAAAGCACCAAAAAACCTTCTCACAGATGTGGGTATGGTGAGAAAAGGATTTGGTCAATAACCTCTCAAGGATGTAACAATGGAGAAGGTGGGAGTAGAAGAATTTGAAGAGTCTCTATGTAAAGATTGTGGATGAGTCAATCTTATTTTTCACTAGGGTTTTTCTCTCAAAATTCTCTTTAGAAGCTCTCTACATTTCGTGGGTATAAGGGGTATTTATACTAGGGTGAGAAAGGAATGCGAAGAGTCAGTTTTTCAAAATAGAGCTGGCTGGTGACTTGGCCTCACGACTTGACTAAGTCGCGAGTTTAAGCCACGAGCTAATTGAAAGGCCAGTCTGGATTTTTTTTCCTATAGTGCTACAACTGGCATGACGGTTCAGCTTCTCTGCATGCTTCGCTTGTGTGCATCATCTGACAGCTTGCCAGTCGCGAGCCACCCGCGAGATCTAGTCGCGAGTACCTTCTTCACTGCACAGTCTTGAGCATTTCTTCATAGTCTCTCACACGCTACCCTTACATGATTCTCACCTAAATACAAGGTTTCTAAATGCTGAATTACAAGCAAATTGGCACGGAATAAAGCCAACAAGATGGTTGATTAAATTCAACCTTACTATTATTTTAAATATTAAATTTATAATATGGTGTAAACTCCTAGAAATTTCTAAAAACTATGTAATTACAATATATATATATATATATATATATATATTAGTAAAGAAAATCTACTCAATAGTTGGAAACTACTTCTAGAATAAGGAAAAATTAAAATTATAAAATATGAATTAAGAAAATTAAACAATAAAGAAATTTGGGAGAATGATATTCCACCCCAAATGTTCCCTTTCGGTTAATATTAATAATGGAATATTCCAATTTTTAAAAGAAAAAGAGTAATTACGTTCTCCGCCCTTGAATTTGGGAGAATGATATTCCACCCCAAATGTTCCCTTTCCATTAATATTAATAATGGAATATTCCAATTTTTAAAAGATCTCAACACTAAAGTTCAACCATAGTTAGTAAAAATAGCATATTATAAACTCAATTCTATTTGACGTATAAAAAAATCAACTCTTTTTTTTTTTTTTTAATAGAAGCCAATCAACTTAAATTGAAGATTGAGCTACATATTCAACTAATATTATTCAAGTTTGAATTGCCAAACATAGGTGTTTACTATCTCAATATGCTAAGATTTAGTTGCTTATTAACCTTACTTAGTAAAGCATTGTTCTTTTCATATAAATATAAATATATATATATATATATATATATGTATGTATATACACATATAGCTTTGTAAACATATCTTAAATCTCTCTCCTTCCCCAAAACACATTTGTGAATTACAATTTTAAAAGAAAAAGAAAAGGGTGATGAGTCTTATTTTTTAGTCACACATTACCAAAGGGAATGTTAGTTTTAGAAATATTAACTCTAAGAGGAAGAGTAATTTTGGAAATCCACTCTTCGCCAAAGGGCATATTAGTACACAACATTTTTAACATTAATATAATAGAGTTTAGTCAAGTGGGGAAAATGTTTTTTCTGTAAAAGTTTGGATGGGGTGTTATTTCATCAAATCTCAAAGGATGAGAATATAGTTACCCAAAATAAAAAATAAAAGGAAAAAGAAGCCTGTCCATTGTCTCCACTCTCTAAGAAATTATTATTACCGCCTATAACTTTGCAGTTAGAATACTTTTTCCTTCCAGACTCTCAAGTACTTTGTGCATGAAAGGATATTAATTAAGATATAAGACTCTTGGTAGACACTGTGGTTCTTGGTTTATTGTAAATTTGTAATCGGACATTGCGTGAACATATCAACATACATTGTTTCCGATTTCCACTTTGTTGACACAGGGGCGGAGCCAGGGGGGGTCGAGGGGGGGCAAATGCCCCCCCTGACCTTCCCCCAAACTCTTTTAATATAGTAGCCTAACTCTTATGGCACTTTTGGTGTTTTACATTAATTGAAAATCAATAATTTTAAGGGAATCTCAGCTAGCTAATCCACGGGTTTTATGGGTCAACAAGTTGCTATTGCTGCAAAGTTTCAAAAGTTGGGAAAAATACTCTGTTTTAAAGTCATGAAACAGGGGAGTTTCATGCTAGCTCCCTTGGCTCTCAAAACTTTTGAATTGAAAGTGTCCAGAGGAAATCCTTACTAGCTTTTAAGATGTGCTTAAAGTTGCATCATTTTCAAAGGTGTTTTGTAACTTTTGTTAGTTCTAAGTAACCAAAGTCATTTATAGCCAAGGTTTGTTTTGACGTTTTTGCAATTATAATTGAAAATCATGAACACAATTTCAGCTATGTGTTTCATTCACATAATATGTAACTATGCTATTCTTTTTAATCTTGCCCCCCCTAAACTAAAATCCTAGCTCCGCCACTGTGTTGACATAATATTTTGTTAAGAAAGTCAACTCTGTTGATAGTTGATACTCATGCTTTCAAATATGAAATGAAATAAAATAAAAAATATTCACATGCATATGCAGGGAATGTGGAAATCGGGATTAGTTGCTCAATGAATCAACATTATATTTTCTTTATACAAGATAATCGGGTCTTGTTGCTAAGAATGCGCGCAGCCCTGTTCTCTAAAAAATGTTTGTTTAAAATTACGCATGCCATTTTCTTCTTAATAAGTAATTAAAGAGCTGAAAGAAACATTAAAAATAAAAAATAAAAGGAAAAAGAAGCATCAAGCTTGTCCATTCTCTCCGTTTTTTATAGCCTGCCCAGCAATTTTAGAAATACTCTCCCACGATACTCGAAGCAAGTTTTCCTCCTGCACTGAGTCACAAACAAAAAAAACCTTTAAAAAATAAAAGTCTTTAAAGTAAAATATTTTACTAGTCTTTAATAATTTGGGGGTTATAAACAATTTAATTAAAAACAGTATTATGTTATAATAAGGTGATTAGTTTTAATTGGTGTAGAATACCTCGATCGTCATTCTTGCCTACATTCCGAGATAAATTAACTAATAATTTTACATTTGACATGAGAGTGAATTTTTTTTTTTTTTAAAGCAAAACCAATATTCATTCATTCATTCATGTTTAAACAATCCTGATACAAGGCTTCTATAACCGGGGGAGGAGAGTCCTCTATCCAGTACAATTCATTATCAACATTTCTAGCATATTTGGCCAAAATATGGGCAACCTGGTTTCCCCCTCTTCTAATACAACTTATATCAGCATATTGCAAGCCACGAATGCTGCATTTGATGTCCTCGTACACATGTCCCAGCAAAGAAAGATCGCCTGAAGTGCTTGCTACTGCGTTCCAGGGCCGGCTCAACAACTTTTGGGGCCTTAGGCGAAAATTTTAAATGGGGCCTTTTTATAATTAAATATTAATCAAATAATATATATATATATATATTGAATTTTTTTATTGAAAATCTATTTTTCTTGCCTTTTGAGATGCAAAATTACTAATTAAGTTTTTGTATTTAAGTTCTTCTAACATTTCTTTTTCAATTGATAATATAGCTAATCCATTTAATCTTTCTTGTGACATAGTAGACCTTAAATAAGATTTTATTAATTTTAATTTTGAAAAACTTCTTTCTGCAGATGCAACCGTAACAGGTATTGTTAGTAATATTCTATAAGCAATATATGCATTTGGAAAAGAATCTAGTCTTTTTAAATAATTAAGTACATTAATTGGAGTATTTTCATCTATTTGCACAACTTCTTTTAAAATTTTTAGTTCTGAAAATAAATCTAAGCCATCAATATCATAATAAACATCATGTTTGAGAAAACTTTCAAGATTAAGACAATATTTTTTCAAACTATTATCATTTAGTGCTTTTAGTTTTTCAAAATTAAATAAAAAACCAAAAATATCCTCATATATTTGAAATTGTTCAAACCTACTTTCAATTGATGAAATAGCTTGATCTACTATATATAAAAAATAATTAATTCTAAAAGATTCTTCAGCAGATTGTGTTATCTCATCATTGGCATTCTCATCAAATTGTTTCTTTCTACGAATTATACGTTTTTCATGAAATATAGGCTCTATTTCCATTTTGATAGCAATCTCTTTAGATGAAATCATAGCAGATGTAAATCCATCTTCTCTATATTTTTTTAAAAAAGATATGAGACCCTTTAGTTGATCTATGGCAACATCAATATGCATGTCTTTTGATTGTAAATTTTTACTAATAGAGTTAACGGCAAATAATATATCATACCAAATAGTCATTCCTAACAAGAATTCAAAACTTTCAAGCTCATATATTGCCAAACAATTAGCTTCACTTTTTGTTTTAGGATCTTCACTCGTTTTTGCTAATTGTAACAAAGCATCTCTTATTTCTAAAGCTTGAAATTTTATTGCTTTTACACTTTCAATTCGACTTTCCCAACGTGTTTGTGACAATGGTTTAAGAGTTAAACTTGAAACATTATCTTGTAAAACTTTCCATCGCTTTGTGGAAGAAGCAAACAATGTATATATACGTTGTACTACTCCAAAAAAAGATATAGCTTTAGGACAAGAATTGGCCACATCGCATAGCACAAGGTTAAGATTATGACAACCACATGGCGTGTAAAATGCTCTAGGGTTTATATCAATTATTCTTTTTTGTACCCCTTGTTTTTTTCCTTTCATATTAGACCCATTGTCATATCCTTGTCCACGTACATCATTAATATCAAGTTCAAGACTTTTTATTACACTTATAATTTCATTAAAAAGACATTTTCCAGAAGTATCATCTACTTCTAAAAATTCTACAAAATGCTCATCTATTTTTATTGGACTAGTTGAAATATCTACACATCGTAGTACTAGAGTCATTTGTTCTTGATGACTTACATCGGGAGTACAATCAAGTATAATTGAAAAATATTTTGCTTCCTTAATCTTTTTAATAATTTTACCTTTAATTTCATTTGCTAACAGTTGTATCAATTCATTTTGTATATTATGTCCAAGATAATGATTATGAATTGCACCATGTTGAATACGTCGAACATGTTCTTGCATTACTGGATCAAATTCTACAATCATTTCAATTAGACTTAAAAAATTTCCATTATTTTCTTGACAGATCTTTTCGTTTTTTCCTCGAAAGGCCAAATTATTTTTTCCAAGATTTTTTACTACAGCAATAATTCTTAACAACACTTTTTTCCAATGATCTTTCTCTTTGTTAACTTGTTCTTGGAAATTTTTATCAATTGTTTTATTTTTCAATAATCTCATTTCTAAATCAATCCAAGCATTCATGTTAGTAACATGCTCTTTGCTTGTTTCATGATTTTTAATCTTATTGCTAATATTTCTCCAATCATTAGTTCCTTCATTAGCAAGTTGATTTGTACCACTACCATGTGTTGTTGAATTAAACAACTTGCAACAAAAACAAAATGCTTTATCCAAATCTTTTGAATACACTAGCCATCTTCTATCAAATTTCTCCCCATTTGATAACTTTTTAAAATAAAATGTAGTAGAAAAATGTCTACGATCTTTATCTATAGGAAAATTTAGATCATATTCTCTAATTGGACCCTTTTCTACTAATAAATCTCTTAATTTTGTATCAATATTTTCCCATTGACTTGGATCATAGATATTATTAGTAAGTAGGTTAGTCAGTTTTTCATTTTCTTCTAAATTATTTTGTTTTTCATTATCAATTATTGTTACATTAGATATTTCAACATTATTAGGACTATTTTCATTATTCTCTTTTTGTTGTATAATTTCACTATCTTCCAACTCTTTTTGACAAGTTTCTTGTTCATTTGTAATATTTTCACCTAAACTTTCTGCTATGTTTTTTTTAACACTAGTAACAAATTTGTCCATAGATCCTTTTTGAGATTCAATTTGTTGTTCAATTTTTCTCTTTTTTAGAAGTTTTTCATATCCAGATAAATATTTTCTAGTAGACATTTATAATAAGAAAATATTTACAAATAAATAAAACACAATTTTATAATTAAAAATGATAATTTAATTAAAAATAAAATTTAAAGTATAGAATAATAGAACTTGGTTATTGCAATTTTTCTAAAGTCGTGACCACTTTAAAACTTAAACCTGCACAAATAAAAATTAATTTAGTACATGATTTAATAAATTAATTTCACTATAATACAAATGAATTGATATTATACACATCAAATTATTAATTGGTACAATAATTTATAATAATATGTAAAGTGTTACTGTGTCAAATTAAAAAAAAAAGAAAAAAAAGAAAAAGAAAAAGGGGTAAGTAACCGGCCACCTGTACACCACATCCTATGGCTAAGCTTTAAACAAAAAATATATCCTATCATTCTATCAATTGCCAGAAGCGTCCAAACAGGTGAGGGGCTGAGGCAGAAAAGTTGTCATAGAAAAAAGTAAAAACATGTCCCTTCCCATCAAGTTATTGTACGGCAATAAAAGTGTAAAACAAACAACATATATATATATATATATATATAATTTAAGTTAAATAAATTGAAGACAAAGAATTGCCAGAAGCGTCCAAACAGGTGAGGGGCTGAGGCAGAAAAGTTGTCATAGAAAAAAGTGAAAACATGTCCCTTCCCATCAAGTTATTGGACGGCAGTGAAAGTGTAAAACAAACAACATATATATATAATTTAAGTTAAATAAATTGAAGACAAAGAGAAAGAGGGGAAACAAAGAGAAAGAGGGAAACTGGGAAAGACAAAGAAAAATAGATTTTCGGAAAGAACTGGGAAGAACTGGGAAGAACTGAAGAGTGAAGAATAATACCTCTTGTGGCTGCCGACTGATATGCTGCATCATCAAAGAAAAATTTCAAGCAGTTTATAGAAAAAGATCAAGAATCAAGGTGAAGATAAAGAAAAGAAAGGTGAGTCCGTAAGAATAGATGGAGAGGCAGAGAGATAGAGAGATGAGAGGTTTTTTTTTTTTCTGTTTTTGAAATTTATATTCTCTATTTTAGTATATTTCAAGACAATTACGTTGTATTATTAATGAATTTGTCTACTATTAATTTTAATTTTAGCATATTTCAAGAATGAATTAATAAATTTGTCTCCTAAAATTTAATTTGGTTGGTTGAAGTTTGACTATTTTTATTTTTTCCATTTTAATCTTTTGCATTTTAGAATATAATGTGGCCTTTTTAATGCATTTTATTGACCAATAAAAGTCCTTAAATTTTTTTAATTAAAATAAATAAATAAATTATATATATATATATATATATATAATTTTTTTTTTACAAGTGGGGCCTTCTTTTATTTGGGGGCCTTAGGCGGTTGCATCAATTGCATCTACTGTTGAGCCGGCCCTGCTGCATTCATGAAAGCAACGTTATCACCCTCTATGATCAGCTCAGCAAAACCTGACTCCACAGCGAATTCAAGGGCTTTTCGACACGCCAACGCCTCTGCTTCTTCACTGCAACTGACCGAGGGCCCTTTAGTAGACATGGCCGCCATTAATTCACCTGCAGAATTTCTAATTACTGCTCCAAATCCCGATCTCTGAATTCCAGCAAAAACCGCGGCATCGAAGTTAAGCTTATACAACTGTGAAGGGGGTGGTTTCCATCTCTGTCCGGCCTGTGGCGCTGTGTGCAGAATATTCATATGATTCTGAACATTTCGATACTCGTCTAAATACTCCACTGCTCTCTGATTTAGCCACTTCGGGTCCCTCATCTGTTCGGTTATATAAACTGAATTGGAAATGGATTTTTCGGTTATATTTTTCAAAGTATTAAACATTGGCTTTGTTTATTGATTAAGTATGCATATATGTGTATAGTTTTAAATATACGATCTTAATCAAAACTGTTTCCAATTAGAGAGTCTAGAAAAACTGGATATAAAAAAAAAATTGTTCAAAATTGATATGATTTTATTTTAAGTTCAATTCAGATGTGAACTGAATCTATTCTATGTTCTAAGGTTATTTTTGTGGCTAACTAATGAAAGGAAGCAAATAATGCTGAAATTTTAGGCTTGATATAACGAGAAAGAAAGATAATTTGTGGTAGGAGGGGATTGAAAAGGGGAAAAGCTAACCATTTGTGTAGGTTAAGATCCTTAGTTGATGAAAACTAAAGTCATATACAATGTACCAACAATTGAATCGCACAGACCGTGGTCCTTGGTTTATAATTTTGGGAACACATGATTTCCACTCTATTACATAATATTTTGTTAGTGGGCACAATTTTTTTTTCTTTTTATTTAAATACGATAGATTTTAATTTGTCCTGCACGCTCACACACGCTCATTAGAAAAATGTAGAAAATAGAATTGACAAAATTGGCTAGAGTTGAACCAATTTGAAAGCTCAAAAATGTATGAAAACACAAGAGCTATTTAGACCCCAAAATTAAATATTATGGCTTGGTTGATTTTACTCTAACTTAAACTAAGTGCGGAATAGAGTAAATGCGAGCGGATAAACAATATAACTACTCTAAGCCATATTCATCAAATCACAGCAGTAAAATGAAAGCTAAAAGAGTAGGGAAGAAGAATGCAAACACAAGATAACACGCCGATGTGTTATTGAAGGGGAAACTGAAGAACTCGGCAAAAAATCTCTCCACCGCCCTCTAAGCGGTAAATCAATCCACTAGAGAATAAGTTGGAGTATATGAATAACAAAAGACCCTCCAAGCCTAGTCTACCCCATGTACTCTAGCCCTCCAAGCTCTTGCTACCAACTGACTTCGCCAAGCCTTGTCTTTTCTAGCTCTTCGGATTACGCAATTCAGCCCGATTGCATCCACCAAACAAATGGCTTCTTCCAATGCTTCCCAGCAGTACCAAAACCTCACTTTACACTCAGGATGGGTGTGGTAAGTATTTGGGCTATCAACCTCTCAAGGATTTGGAAATGGAGAGGTAGGAGTTGAGGAAAACCACAATGGATTGTGTATAGAATTATGAGTATAACAATCTCTCACTCTCAAGGGTTGTGGCTAGGGTTTTCTCTCTGAAAGTACTCTTCAACATCTGTAGGTAATGTGGATATATATAGTGTGGGTAGGGACAGGGTGTATCAGATATGATAAATTGGCAAAACAGAATGTTTCGTCGGTATCTCGTGGGAAGGCCTTACCCGCGAGATACTCGTGAAAACTAGCTGTCACCATATGTCATGACTCTTCACATTCCAGTCATGTGCTGAGCACATGCTTCACTTCACGGGAAGGCTTCTCACGAGCTACCCGCGAAAATTTCTTTGCTCTTCACTTTGCCTTGAGTCTTCACTCTCTTTCTCACACACAACCTTTACAAAGAAATCCCACATAAAATACAGGGTACATAAAATTGAACATAATTACAATCAAATTTGTCAAGGAATTAAAGCCAACACAAAATTGTTGTAAATCACAACTTTACAATCCCCCCCTTTGGCTATTTCGTGATAAAACCCCTAAAACAGACTATAGACTTAAATGTGAGTATGGAAATAGTGGTAAAACTCACTCACTCACACATAATCTAGAAGCTATGAAGCACTTGCTTATATATACCTGTAACCTGAAACACTCACACACAAAAAAAACTTTCATTAAGCTTATAACAAGTTGAATAGACGGTACGTATATGAGCAAGTAAAATGCGATCAAGGTAATAAACACTATATAAACAGTTAAGCATATCTTGATCAAACAGGAACAATCATTAAAGAATGACTACAATGAACATTTAGCTAGTAAATGATCATCCGGACACGCAATGCAATTAAGAGCAATGCAAATATCAATTGCATGTTCGACACACAACCAATACTAAATACAAGAAGTATTTGCATCATGGATACAAGATCCAATAGGGGCACAAGTGTGTAGTACTCAAGATAATTCAACAACATCTAAAAGTACTAAAAAAATGCTACAAAGCAAGGATATAAAACAAGGTACTGAGTATTAAACTAATCTTAAACCAATGTACTTAAAGCTTTAAAAGAAAGCAATGAAAATATAAACAGATAATGTGAAACATAATGTCTAATGTTAAGCTTTGTTAGGCTTTGCTTGCTCTTTTGAACTTGATCAAATGCTCCCCCTTCATTCTAGCTTTTCCTCCACCTATCACTACATTCCCCCTCTCAACAACCATCTTCCCCTTTTTGTCATGGGATAGCTAGTCTCCATGTTCCTCTAGCTTCCTTTGAATTTGGTCCAATTGAGTCTGGAGAGATGTGAACTTTGTGTCAAAGCAAATGTGTTGGGAGTGCATGATGGTTGCTAGTCCGGATATCTTAGTGTTGATCTCTTGGAAATGGTCATGATGTTGTCTAACTTTTCATCATAGGTATGTGAGCTAGAGCTTGAACTGCCATGAGGAGCATGGCTCTCATGCTTGGTGCTCTTTTAGGTGTGACCTATACTGGCATTGAGAGTGTGGATGTTTATTGGACTTGGCTGTGGGTGTGGGTACTCATCTTCCGAAGGTTGCATGCCTTTGAGCTTCATAATTTTTGAGATAAGGTGGCAAAAAGGAAGGCAGTTCCTTGAAACAGTCCTTTCAGTTGTTTTGCTCAAGATGTGGAAAATGTGAGAGCAAACATCAATCTCTTCTTCATTGATCAAATCGTGAAGGAACAAAGCTCGACCAAGATTCACGTACCCGGTGCTTGATAAAGGGTAGAGGCTGTGAAACATGATCGCTGTGAGTAGCCTTAATACCCGGTGTGGGTACTCATCTTTCGAAGGCTGCTAGCCTTTAAGCTTCATAATTTTTGAGATAAGGTGGCAAAAAGGAAGGCAGTTCCTTGAAACAGTCCTTTCAGCTGTTTTGCTCAAGATGTGGAAAATGTGAGAGCAAACATCAATCTCTTCTTCATTGATTAAATCGTGAAGGAATAAAGCTCGACCGAGATTCACGTACCCGGTGCTTGATAAAGGGTAGAGGTTGTGAAACATGATCGCTGTGAGTAGCCTTAGTTCGGGAGATAGGGATGCCACACTTGCTGATTTCCCATTGGATGAAAACTCCAAGTTGTCTCCTAATGTTTCTCGAAGAATTTCCTCTTTCAGATTCAAGTCATCATATATTGGTGGTTTTGGAAACATCGGCTGGTTGATGCTAAGATGTCAGCCAGGTAGACAGGTGTCACTGTGAAGCTTTTTCCTCTAACCCAGCTCATCCCCTTCAGAAATAGCATTTGCATAGAACTCTTTCACCATGTTCTCGTATGCATCATCAAGGTTGGTAAGAAGGTAGTTCCAATCCTTGGTGGCAAACCATTTAGGGATTTTTGTTTCAAGGAGAGATGCCTGGTTAACAGCCATTTCAACCAACAACGAAGCGTCTATAAAATAGCTCTCATATGCCTGAAACGCAACATAGGATCTGAACTTGTCAAGATCATAAACTCTTGTTGATGATCGAGTCCTTTTTGACTTTGGAGAGAGGTTATCAACATCAATCACGGGTTCTTTTCCTTTGCTACTGCCTCCTTTCACGGCTGACTTCTTGAATGGAGACATTCACAGACATAAAGCAGAGAAACAAGTGCAAACCACAAAACAAGATCACGGTCTTGATTAGTGTCAAGTTAGTCCACAAAAAACAAGCACAAAGTCTTAAAAGGAACAAAACAGTGTCACATGAACATGGTATAAGTGCTAAAACATGTAATCATCATTAAAATGCAAGAAAAAAAAAATGACAACTTTGCAACTGTGTGCATCAAGTGTGCATGTGGTGTGCATTGTGATGCATGTGCAAGGCATGACTAAATACAGTGGGCACATAGTGTGTTAAACACACAACTAATGATCAAAACATGATAAACAAGTTCAGTCAAGGTAAATCCCAAAGTTTGGAACTCATTGGAGTCCAAAACAACACCAAAATGCCATTTGAGCATTTTATCAAACACTTGATATGCATTAAAACAACTAACATGTGGGCAATGCATGAACATGGGTGAATCTTGCCTAAATACATGTTAAAATTGCCACAAGGGGCCAACACAATCACAAACAAACTAAATGGGACAAAGCCCCATCAAGAAATTGAAAAAATTTAAGATTCCCAACCCATTTTCAAAAATTCCCAAATCAAGTAAACCTAGACAATTTTCTGCATAATCTAAGAATAAAGAAAAGATTGTTAAAAAACATACCTTAGAAATTATTTTGCAGAGATTGTACTTGAAATTTGTTGGGTTTTTTAGTGAAAAACAATTTGGGGTTGAGAAAGGCACGAGGGAGGTGAAGTGAGGGAAATTAGGATGTGTTCGAAAATTTGTCACATCAGCCCTTTAAAACTGAAAACACGTGTTTTTCGTGGGTTACCTTCTCGCGAAGTTACTCACGAAAAATGCATCTGAAGCATAAAACTTTTCGCAAGTAAGCACTACTCGCGAGATAGTCGTGAGCCAGTTGTGAAAGCTTTTGTCTGAAATTTTGTGTTTTCAATATTTTGCCTTATCCCATATTCGCGGGAAGAGCATAGTTGCGAACTTTTCACAAAAATGCCTTTGAAGAACGTATAAAATACTCAAAAATCTTTTTAGGTTTGTTCGACAAGCATTTGAGAATACACATCAGATTTGATTATGTACAATCACACAAATGAAATAAGCATTCATTGAACAAAAGTCTTGTGTGTTGTGTGTGAGTATCAAATGTGGAATAGTCCTTAGTCCAGAGTGAAGCTTCAATGATCAATTCAATCAAGTCACACACAACTGGTACTAGGTCAAGAGGTCTATCTCAATTATAGAAATGAACATATATGACTTTTCACAAGAAAATGATTACATAACTTTGAAGCTTTTCATTTGACTTCTTTACAATTCATAACATTTGATCATTTTTGAACAATACATCTCATTTTGAGAACAGTGCCTGAAATTTTTGATATTTCACTTTTGAGAATAAGCCTTTGGCTTTTTGGGCACCATACATTTCAATACAAGTCGCTTTCCCTTTTTCCTAGTCAAATACTAGTATGTGTGATGGCTTTTGTAGCTCATTATCTCTTTTCATTTTGAGATTTATATTTGTTGAGCTCTTTAAGCAAAAACATAAAAGGTGTGGAAAGATATATAGGCACAAGTCTATGCATGTATCAAAACCATCAAGACTATTGACCAATCATTCATGACAAGCTTGAAGATCGATTTACAACAGTCACACATAGATTTCAAGATTTTTCCCATAATGATAGATGTGCATACATAACAAGCTAAGCTTGTAAATGCACTACGCCATTAGTACGAAGGTACTAGGCCAAACTCACATGTGATATACACAACACAAGCGATCAAACTTTTTAGAGATTTTTTAATTTTTATGGGTTTGAATTTTTCAACACACTCAAAAACAGAACATGTAAAGTAAGATCAACAAAAACAACAAGTACAGAAAAAATTAAAAAAAAAAAAAAAAAACATGCTAGAACATAAAACATAAGCAAACAACCAATTCAAAGTTGTAAAGTTGTTATTTACAACTATGTATTTTGTTAGCTTTTATTCCGTGCCAAATTTGATTGTAATTGTTTTTAATCGTTTATACCCTGTATTTATTGTGGGACTTGATTGTAAGGGTTGTGTGATAGAGAGAGAGTATGAAGACTCAAGCATTTGAAGACTGAAGATTTCTCGCGGGTGTCTTGCAACTTAGCTTCCAGCGAAGTGACACATGTGCCCTACACATGCTAGAATGAGAAGAGTCAGGCCAAGTGGAGACAGCTGTGTCTCGCGAGTATCTCGCGGGTAAGGCCTTCCCGCGAGACACCCGCGAGGCATTCTGTTTTGCCAGCCTATCCAGATTGAGTCACACTTTCTGTGCCTATCCTATTTATACCCTTATTACCTACAAATGTTGAGGAGTGCTTTAGAGAGAAAACCCTAGCCAAACACATTGAGAATTAGAGATTGTCCTCCCCACATTTCTCTATACACTTGCTTGTGGTATTTCCTCAACTCTTCCTTCTCCATTTCCATACCATTGAGAGGTTGATAGCCCAAACACTTACCACACACTTTGAGAGTGTTGAGTGACATTTTGGTGCAGCTGGGAAGTATTAGAAGAAGCCAAGGATGGTAGATGCAACATGGAGCTTGTTGCGGGATCTAGAGAGCTAGACAAGACACGGTTCCGAGAAGCCTTGTTGGAGTAGGAGCTTGGAGGGCTTAGGTACATCGGGTAGATTAGGCTTGGAGGGTCTCTTGCTAACCCATGTATCCCAACTGATTGTCTAATGGATCGATTTCTGCTTGGAGGGTGGCGGAGAGGTTTTTCACCGAGTTCTTCGGTTTCCTCTTCGATAACACGTCTCGGTGTTATCTGTGTTTGCATCCTTCTTCCCTACTCTTGTTTATTTCGTTTTTACTGCTGTGGTGCTTTAAGTATGGATTAGAGTAGTTGTCTTGCATATACGCTTGTGTTTACACTATTCCGCACTTAGTATTAAGTTAGTGTAAAATCAACCAAGCCGTAAGTTTAATTTGGGGGTCTAAATTGCTCTTGTGTTTTCAACACATTTTCGAGCTTTCAAAAGTTACAACATATAGGAAGAATTGATGCATGGACATTGTGAAATGCTTATGCATGTGTACCTTTCTTCACCCACACGACACGCGCGTTTGGGGTGATATCCCTAAAGGATTGGGTACTGGAGCTGTGATTCTCAAACCTTTGACTGAAGCTTGCCAAACAAGAAGTGATGGTATCAATTATTTTTATCACATCACCAAACCCAAAATCAGCTTCTCACCCTTTTGGCTGCTTGAAGTTCTAGTTCCCTTTTCCTTGTCCTCTTAGCCTTTAAGAATCCGCTTTCTTTAATGCGTGAAGTTTATAGCAGTTAGGTCTTGTGTGTCCTCTAACTCCACAATGTTGGCAGAAGTGTTAAACCTGAGGACCTCTTCGAGACTTTGGAAGAGATTTCCTTTTAACCTTAGGTTTGGCCACAAATGGATTTTGAGGTTTTGTCAAAATCTTTTGAGCAGTTCCATTTGTCTTCTTCTCCACTTTTGCATTCTTAACACTTGGAGTTGCTACCATTGGTTCCTTGGATTTAACAAGTTTCATCTCCCTGGTCACATTGGCACATGACTTACTCTTTTCGGAATATCCCAAGCCACTTTTGTCAGAAAAATGCTTTTGATGTGCAAGCACTTCGTCAAGTTTCTTGGAGGCAACACGCTCCACTTTGGCATTAGCTTGAATCACTTCAAGCCCAAGAAACTTGATCTTGGAGTAAACTTCAGTTAGTTCTCCATTCAGCGCCTCAACTTCACACTTCGTTTCCTTGTACCTTACAAGTATGCTCCTGTAATCTTGTTCAGCTTTCTTCATTTTTCTGATGGCTGCTTTAGCCACTCTAGCATACTCTCCAGTTTTCTCAAGAAGAGAATTATACGACTCTTGCAGTTCCTTGGTTCCTTCTTCTTATTCTTCATCTAATTCTTCCCCAATTCCCATAGATTCTACTTCGGTGTGCTCACCAAGTTCTTCCACTAGAAGGCTCAAATCTTCCGATGAGTCCACGGGTGCAATGGTCATGAATGCGGAGTAATTTCCTTCTCCATCATAGCTTTCTTCCGAATCAGAGTTTGAACCATCTGAGTCACTGAGGGTAGTTGCAAAGACTTTACCTTTTGCCTTTAAATAGGTGGGGCATTCTTTCTTCACATGTCCATGCCCTTTGCACTCAAAACACGTGACCATTTCAGACGGTGGAGAATCTCTTAAATCCTTCTTCTTGAAGTCTTTCTTGTCCTTCTTGAACTTTGAGAATTTGCCATTCTCAAAAGAATTTCCATCTCTCTTGAACTTCAGGAACTTACAGAAGTTCTTGGCAAGGTATGCCATATCCTTTTCAACCTCATCCTCATTTGAGGATTTTTGAGCTTCCAATCTCTCATTGACTGTCTTAAGAGTAAGAGATTTGCTCTTCCTTTACGATGGTAGAGATAGCTCATAAGTTTGAAGAGAACCGATGAGTTCTTGAATTTTAATCTCATCAAGGTTTTTGCTCTCTTCAATGGCAGTGACCTTTGCACGGAAACTCTCCAGCAATAAGCGTAGAATCTTCCTCACAATCTTGGAGTCCTCCATCTTTTCTCCCAAGTTGAATTTCCCAATCACCACTTCATTTAGCTTCCCATGAAATGAGTCAAATGACTCATCTTCACTCATCTTTAGCTCCTCAAAGCGTGTGGTAAGCATTTGCAACTTGGTGTCTTTCACCTTTTTGGTGCCTTCATAGGTTGTGTCGAAGATTTGCCACGCTTCCTTAGAAATTGTGACATGAGAAATCCTATGAAATTCATCAGGGGAAACACCACAGAAAATAGCATTCAAAGCCTTGCTATTAGCATTAGCTGCTGCAAGAGTTGCCTTATCCCATGTGGATTTGGTGGCCTCTGGCCTAGTCCATCCTATCTTGGCAACATCCCAAACATTATCATCAATAGAATATAGACATGCCCTTATACAGACTTTCCAAAAAGCGAAATTGCTCCCATCAAAGTATGGAGGAGCATTAAACGATTGAGATCGGTCCATCTCAAGCAGGGTCTAGGATTACACTTAGGTAACGAAACCACAGCAAGTGTACCTACTCTGATACCAATTGAAAGCTTGAAAATGTGTGAGAACACAAGAGCTGTTTAGACCTCAAAATTAAATATTACGGCTTGGTTAATTTTACTTTAACTTAAACTAAGTGCGGAATAGAGTATATACAAGCGGATAAACAATATAACTACTCTATGCCATATTCATCAAATCACAGCAGTAAAATGAAAGCTAAAAGAGTAAGGAAGAATAATGCAAACACAAGATAACACGTTGATGTATTAACCAAGAGGAAACCGAAGAACTCGGCGAAAAACCTCTTTGTCGCCCTCCAAGTGGTAAATCGATCCACTAGAGAATAAGTTGGAGTATACGAATAACAAAAGACCCTCTAAGCCTAGTCTACCCCATGTACTTTAGCCTTCCAAGCTCCTACTACCAATTGACTTCGCTAGACCTTGTCTTCTCTAGCTCTCCGGATCACGCAATTTAGCTTGATTGCATCCACCAAACAAATGACTTCTTCCAATGCTTCTCAGTAGCACCAAAACCTCACTTTACACTCAGGATGGATGTGGTAAGTGTTTGGGCTATCAACCTCTCAAGGATTTGGAAATGGAAAGGTAGGAGTAAAGGAAAACCACAATAGATTGTGTAGAGAATTGTGAGTATAATAATCTCTCACTCTCAAGCGTTGTGGCTAGGGTTTTCTCTCTGAAAGCACTCCTTAATATCTGTGGGTAATGTGAGTATATATAGTGTCGGTAGGGACAGGGTGTATAAGATATGACAAATTGGTAAAACAGAATGTTTCACAGGTATCTTGTGGGAAAGCCTTACCCGCGAGACACTCGCGAAAACCAACTGTCACCATCTGTCATGACTCTTCGCATTCCAGTCATATGCTGAGCACATGCTTCACTTCGCAGGAAGGCTTCTCGTGAGCTACCTACGTAAACTTCTTTGCTCTTCACTTTGCCTTGAGTCTTCACACTCTCTCTCACACACAACCCTTATAAAGAAATCCCACATAAAATATAGAGTACATACGATTGAATATAATTACAATAAAATTTGGCATGGAATTAAAGCCAACACAAAATAGTTGTAAATCAAAACTTTACACAATTAACCTGACCTAAAGAAAAAATCAAACTTAAACCTGATTTTTTGGACCTACATGGGAAACAGGTCAGCCTGTACCTAGCCAATTCAGGTTGGGTTGACCTTTTGCTTTTTATTTTTATATTTTTTAATAAAAAATTGAAGGTAAAATGCAGAGTTGGATGAATCAACTTTAATACTTGAGGTAGACCTTTTTGGATATACGCCACTGTAAGTTTTTTTAAGACCTTCTCTCCTTTCCCCATGTGTGTTTGTGTGTTAAAAATACTTAGTATTCTAAAAAAAAGAAAAAAAAAACTTTAATACTTGAGGTAAAATTCTTAGTTTCTTACTCATTATGGATCTATTTTTATTGCCTAAGAATGTAGAAGCTTTGATGTTATAAATACGGCACCCAATTCTAGTCAAGCCTTGGAATGCAAGCAAAGAATAATATTTGTACTTTAAGTCTATTAACATTGATTTAATACATGGTTAGCCTAGTGTTTAATCTTCTATAAATATTCACGTTGGGTTCATTGTAATATATAATTCAATATAGTGAAGATGTAGTTATGAAGAGCTTCATTCATAGTCGTAGGTCATTAGGCCAAACCACTTAAATTTGAAAAAATGATTTTCTATTAAGTTTTTGGATACTTAGTTAGAGTGTGATTGAATTTTTCTTATTTCCAATAGCTCATTTACATAATGTTAAGTTTATTGTATATGATTTTTGGTAATTTTTATTGTAAATGTGTTGAAAAAGCTAAAGCTAGTTTTTTGAGAATCATTACAGAGAAAAAAAAAAAAAAAAATTGATATATGCCTCCAGAAGCCATCAAGAAGTTGATCCATATTTACTTATTTTAAAAAAAAAAAAAACTAAAAGTTAAATTATTTGCAAAAAAAAAAAAAAAAAAAAAAAGCAAAGACAAAAGGCAATATATATATATATATATATATAAAAGCAAATCTCCAACACACTCTTAACAGCAATCCACTAACTGAAGTGGACAGAAGGATTAAATTAAAAAAAAAAAAAAAAAAAAAAAAAAAAAAAAAAAAACAAAACAAAAGTTTTTTTTTTTAAAGAATATAAAAAAAGTTAAATGACTAAAATAAAGAAAATATATAAAATAAAATAAAGGATTGACTAATTAAAAACCAACTAAAGTTGAATACTGTAATTTATAATTTGGCGTAAAATTAAATAGGCCCATGTGATATGGGTCTCTATCTTTTGAATTGTAAGTGGTGTCTAAGGCATGTTCTAGTGGACAAGATCATTCGGAAATGTTTTTGGTGAGGAACAAGATCCTCTTTATTGCCATTGAAATGGACAAGATCCTTTGGGTGAACCGTGGGGACACATTGATAGATTTCTGAACATTACAATCATACTACTAAGCTTAAACTCATGATTCTCACCAAACTGCCTTTTAGAAATTAGAAACAAAAATAATATTTTTCAAATAACCCAAGAAGAAGAAGAAGAAGAAGAAGAAGAAGAAGAAGAAGACATGTTTAAAAGATATATATATATATATATATATATATATTTTTTTTTTTAAATCTTGTTAAGGGTAGAACCTAGAAGAAGGTTGGGTATATGTCCCCGTGCATTAGTGCACTGGATAAGTTAGAATGCGAACATGTGTATAGTTTTGGTTTTTTTCCTTTTTCAATTCAAACTGTTGCTTATTTATTCATTTTTTCAACATTTGTTTTCCTTTTATAGGGTTTGAGCCTTTGAAAATATTGATAATTTAGAAACTAATCTGTTTCCCCTTTTAAATGTGACAAAAAATAATGGTCTATTTTCATCAACAAAAAAAGTCTCCCTAGTTATGATATAAATTAGAAAGATAGCAAAATTTAGCTACAAAACTAGGCTACATCCTTACTCAATAAAATAAACATCATTACATATTTTAAAAATCTAACTGTTAAATTGCATATTCTTTACACTCTTAATATACATGTCAAATTTTGTGTCAATCGAATGTTATTTACTAAATGATCTATAAGCTTATATTTTATGCATAGTTTTAAACAACAAAAACTTGCAATTTAAACAATTTATTGATAACATAGTTATTGATCTTTAATTTTCTAGAAATTTTGCAAGCATGGAGAATATAAGAAAAAGATGTAATCCAATGGTAGATTTATCAAAATTCACCTCCAATAAAAAGATAAAATATAAGGCTGTAGTATTAGACTACAATCAATTTTGTAGCTAAACTTTATCTTTAAAAATATACCTAAAGGAAATTATCTATCACCACCAATACTCTTATCATTAGTCTTTAAATGGATAGAGCATACCGGTTCCAAGCATGCAATACCACTTCTGAGGAATGAAATCCCATGACTATTGAGGGTCTTTATTCGCCATAGTTTTGCCATCACAATTCAAAATGTGTACAATATTATGTTCAGAAAAAGGAGAATTGAGAAAACACATTTCTGGCTCAAGAGTTTATAAAGAACTACAATAAAACCTATTTGATCCCAAGATGTACAATTGAGGTTAACCTCATGAAGGTATATGAGTCTATAATTGGGGGGTTGGGGCCTACAACACTCACTTCTATTGGTATTCCCAGAGGCTTGCCAAAGATTGATTGCAAAATGAACAGCATGCCCGCCAAGATTCACCATCCTTAATAATTCTTTGAACAGAAACTTTAAAGGGAGGAATGGCCTAAGGCCAAAGTTGTCATGATCAAGATCCTAGATAGGATCTTCTTTTGATGACCTACAAGAAAAATAAAATATTTATGTAATTCAATTTCCATAATACTAAATACTAGTAATTTTTTAAAAAACTTATTCTCACATAAATAAATAAAAAACTAATTTTTCATAAATGAGCAAGGAAGAAACAAAACCCTTTTTTTAAGTATAAATTTTTTCAATTATAAGCACTGATGATTTGTTGGAGTTGGAATAATTTAAAATTTTAAGGAGTTATATATAAAAATCTACAAAATCAATAATGGGTAGCTAGCTAGAGACAAACTTTGCTTCAGCCGAAAAGTAAATCTATTAGTTTTCAAGTATCTAACAATCGATCTCTTGTACAAAAAAACAAGTATCTAATAATAGACCTAGTGTAAAATCAATAAACCATTGTCTCTTTTCATTTATTAAAATTAAGAAAAAAAAGATAGGAATACAAATTACACCATTTAAAATTACACCATACAAATTACAACATAATTTTCAATTTATGAAACAAAAACTTTGTAGTTGTTTTAGATAATTTATGTGTCTTTCCATTAAATTAAAATAATTAATCACTTAGCTTCTATCGGGGACGTTTTTGCGACAAGGGCAAAAAATGTGAGAATGACCCAAATCTCCCCTTGGGTTATTTAGGAGTGATTATTTGTAGAGAGTATCAAGTTCAAAATTTCAAAATTTAGTAAATAAAGGCTAATGGTGCTTGTAAAGTTATTATTTACAACTATGTTTTTTGTTGGCTTTTATTCCATGCCAAATTTGATTGTAATTTTATTCAATCTTATGTACACTATATTTATTGTGGAATTTAATTGTAAGGGTTGTGTGTGAGAGAGAGAGAGTGTGAAGACTCAAGCAATTGAAGACTGAAGAGTTTTCGCGGGTATCTCGCTACTAAGTATCCCGCGAAATGATGCATGTGCCCTGCACAAGACTGGAATGTGAAGAGTCAGGACAGATGGAGACAACTGTGTTTCGTGAGTAGCTCGTTGGTAAGGCCTTCCTGCTAGATACCCGCGAAACGCTCTGTTTGGCTAAACTGTCATTTTTGATACACTCTATCCTTGCCCACTCTATATATACCCTCATTACCCACATATGTTGGTGTGGCCAATTCAGAGAGAAAAACCCTAGATAGGTTTTCTACAATACACCCACCCATCTTTTGAGAGAGAGCTACTCCTCCCTAGTGAGAAATCATTGTAGCCTCTTCACCATCCCTCTCACATTATCATACTTTGAGAGGAGATTTGTACCCAAACATAACCCACACCTATTCAGAGTGTAGAGAGTGTTTTGGAGCTGTTGGGAAGCATTGGAAGAAGCCAAGGATGGCAAATGAAACATGGAGCTTGTTGCGGGATCCTGAGAACTAAGACAAGACACGGTTCCGAGAAGCCTTGTTGGAGTAGGAGTTTGGAGGGCTTAGGTACATCGGGTAAATTAGGCTTTGAGGGTCTCTTGCTAACTCATGTATCCCAACTGATTGTCTAGTGGATCGATTTCTGCTTGGAAGGCGGTGGAGAGGTTTTTTGCCGAGTTCTTCGGTTTCCTTTTCGATAACACATCTCGGTGTTATCTATGTTTGCATCCTTCTTCCCTATTCTTGTTTATTTCATTTTTACTGCTGTGTTGCTTTAAATATGGATTAGAGTAGTTGTCTTGCATATACGCTTGTGTTTACACTATTCCGCACTTAGTATTAAGTTAGTGTAAAATCAACCAAGCCATAACTTTAATTTGGGAGTCTAAATTGCTCTTGTGTTTTCAACACATTTTCGAGCATTCAATTGGTATCAGAGCGGGTACAATTACTGTAGTTTAAATACCTAAGTGTGATCCTTGACCCCTTGTGTGTTTTGCCATGGATAATGCTTTGTATGCTTCAATGGATATTGTTGATTGTAACATGCCATGTGTTTGTGAAAATGTCTCTATGAGTGTTAATCCTCATAATTGTGATGACATGTTATTTGAATCTATGGGTGTTGTTGACAAACTCTTGAAGAAAGAAGCTAAGAAGTTTCAAAAGAATTTGTGCAAGTTCATTTGTGAAAATGATGATTTGATTGCTAAGCTCAATGAATCCAATAAATTGGTTGAAAAATATAAGAAACTTACTGAAAATTCTCTTGAAAAGCTAAAAGAGTTTGAATGTTTGAATATGGACGTGGATGCTAAACTTGTTTTGTCTAACAAACTTGTTGATGATCTTAATGTGAAAATGAATCTCTTAAGATGCATGCCAAGTGTTTGATTGCTGAACCTACTGTTAAAAGGGATGAAAATATTTGTTGCAATCATGTTGTGGTACCCGATTTTGTGCCTATTGTTTGTTCTATCTCAAAGGACAAATCGATGTACATTCCTCCACACAAAAGAAATCAAAAGGTGGAGAGAAAGGCTCTTAAGCCACAGCCTCTATTTAGGTCTCAATCTAAAGCTTTGGATGGATCTAAGTTTGTTCCAACTTGCCACAATTGCGGTGTGATTGGCCATATAAGGCCTCAATGTTCTAAGTTGAAGAGAGAACAAAACCAAGTTGTTAGATCCATTCCCAAAAAGCCTAATGGACCTAAACACATTGTTTGTCACCATTGTGGTGCTTTTGGTCATCTAAGACCTCATTGCTCTAAGTTTCATGCTCTTAAAAGAATTAAAAGAAAAGAGAAACTTGAGCCTCTTGGAAGTTGTGCTTTGCATGATAAACCAGATTTGAGTAAAAATAGCATGTTGTTAAAGGAATTGTTTAATGCTCTTAACTCCTTGACTATGTGCATCTCCGATTCTCATTCTTCCAACCCTCGTCTCACTTCTCTTGAGACACTCATTCCAAGCAATCATTCCGTTTGGATGAGAAAGGGTTCCTATGGTTGAGCTTTTGCTCTTTTGGTCATTGATCTAATTCTTTCGATCTTTGTAAGACCCTTCATGCATTTTGTACATCTTGCATTTCGTTATATGCATTGTTTTGTTTTGATCTTACTTTTATGTTTTAGTTTTGTGTGAGTAAAAATCCAAAACCACATAAAAAGTGAAAAATTCAAAAAGTTTGATCGTATATGTTTGAGCACATTTCACATGTGAGTTTGGCCTAGTACCTTCGTACTAATGGCGTAGTGCATTTACGAGCTTAGCTTATTTTGTATGCATATTTATCTTTGTGGAAGAAATCTTGAAAACTATGTATGACTGTTGTAAATAGATCTTTAAGCTTGTCATGAATGATTGGTCAATAGTCTTGTTGGTCTTGATACTTGCATAGACTTGTGTCTATATCTCTTCCCACTTTATTTTTATGTTTTTGCAAAAAGAGCTCACTAAATGTAAATTTCCATATGAATAGAGATATTGAGCTGCAAAAGCCTGTCGCACACACTAGTATTCGACTAGGAAAAAGGGAAAGCGACTTTTTTTAATGCGAATTGTATGGTGCTCAAAAAGTTAAAGGCTAATCATCAATATTGAAATATCAAAAATTTCAAGCACCAATCTCAAAATGAGATGTTTTGTCCAAACAAAATAAAATGGACCAATTGTTATGCTTTATACAGAAGCCAAATGAAAAGCTTCTAAGTTTTGTAATAATTCTCTTGTGGGAGGTCATATGCTCATTTCTGTAATTGTGATAGTCCACTTGTCTTAGTGCTAGTTATGTATGACTTGATTGAATTGATCATTGAAGCTTCACTCTAGTCTAAGGACTATTCCACACTTGATCCTCACACACAACACACAAGACTTTTGTTCAATGAATGTCTATTTCATTTGTGTGATTGTACATGTTCAAATGTGATGTATGTGTGCTCAACTATATGTGGTTCAAACCAAAAAGATTTTTGTTCTTTTTGTTTGCTTTTGGAAGTGATTTGTATCACCCATGTTTTTCAAAGTTTTTGAAGTGTTATTGTGTGAAAAACATGTTTTCTGGGTGTTTTCGTGACTTATTTCATGTATAGGCTCAATTGGGAGTTAAATGGTCCAATTTTAAAGCTTTTTCAGCTTTGGACAGAGAGTTTCGCGACTGTTTCGTGAGTAGCTCGCGAGTAAGGCTTACCTACGAAAATTTCGCGAGTACTTTTGCGAGTTAGCTTCTCGCGAAAATTTTCAGATCAACTTTTTAAAGGGCATTTCGTGGGTCTTTTGTTTTAAACTTCTCCCATCTTCTTCCAAACCCCTGTTTTAATGCTTCAACATCAAAACCCAACTAATTTCAAGTGTTTTACATTTCATAAACATCTCTAAGGTAATCTTTAACTCTTTTTCATTAATTTTGATCCTTATATTATGTTTTGGGGGTTTTATGTTCATAGTTGGGATTTTTTCAAATGAAAGTTGGAAAACTTAATTTTTGTCAATCCATTTGATTGGGCTTTATTTTAAATGATGATTTGGTTTGGTTGTTGGCCCCTTGTGGAAAAAATAACATGTATTTAGGCAAGTTTTTCATATGTTCTTGCATTGTTTATCATACATGTGTAGTGTGTGCACTCTAAGTGTTTGATAAAATGCCCAAATGGCATTTTCTCATTGTTTTGGACTCCAATGAGTACCAAATTTTGGGGATCACCATAATTATTCATGTTTATCATGTTTTGATCTTTGGTAGTGTGTTTTGTACACTTTTCCCCTTGAGTGCCTTGCTCACGCATTAGTCATGCATCACACATGCACACTAGATGCAATTTGCTGCACACACTCTAACACTTGACATGTTTTTGCATTCACTCATGCTAGTTAAGTCTTTTTAGACATATTAGCACATTTAACATGTTCTTGTGTCTATGTTATGCCTAGGTCCATATCATGTTCCATCATCTTTAGCATGTCATGTTCTTTATGCTTTGTAGTATTTTTCTTAAAATGTTTTTGTCTTATATTTGAGCTTCATTTTCTCATTCATCTTGCACCCCTCATGCATCATGTCTTCTTTTCTTTCCCTCATTCCTCTTGATTCATTTGTCTATTCGTGACAAAAAGGGGGAGAGTATCGTCATTCTCTATGTGACTCATGTGCACAATCTTGGGGGGAGAAACTCTACCTTGTGCACATTCGTAGGGGGAGAAAGCCCTAGGGGAGATGCATATACCAAGGGGGAGAAGACACTGTTTTGAGAAAACCTTGATTTACTTTATGCTTGTTTTCTCGTTGCTTTATGGTGCTTTGTTTTTCTTTATTGCGCTCATTGCATCGTGCTTATGTGTTGGACATGCTTTTATCATTTTGCTACTATGCTTTATTGGTTGCATGTTCGGATGATCATTTGCTTTGCTATATGATCATTGTAGTCATTTCCATATGACTGTTTTGGTGTTTGATCAAGTTGCTCACATGTTTCACATCTTGACTACTTGATTGCAATTTACTTGTTACATTATACTTGTCCATTTATTACTTGCTTTACCTTGAGGGTCTAATGTGTTTTGTGCAAGTGTTTCAGGTTATAGGTATATATGTTCCAAGTTCATCACAGCTCCTATGATTTATGATAGGGGGAGTGATATGATAGGGAAGTACTTTATTGCTTGTACCCATGTTGCTTTTGTAAGCTTTTAGGGTTTGTTTCCATGCATATATTTGTAGGCTTTTATGGTTTGTACCATGCTTATGCAGTACCATGCTTATACAGCCTTTATGCTTATGTACTTGATGTTAAATGTCATGCATTTCACTTAAGTACCTCACTTTTGTGCCCGTGTAGGATTGTTCCTAGATGCAAATACTTCGTGTATTTTGCATTGGTTGAGTGTTGGATTTGCAAATGATACTCTTCAAATGAGCTTATCATCTTGCATGTTCGGATGTTCATTCCTTGTGTGAATGAGCATAGTGATCACTTTTGTATAGTGATTGCTTGTTTGGTCAAGCCATGGTTTATTGATTTATCCCATTTAACTTGATCGCATTTTGCTTGCTCATATTCATACCTTGTATTCAACTTGTCATAAGCTAAATAAAAGGTTTGTTTGTGTACAAGTGTTTCAAGTTACAGGTATCTACGTGCAAGTGCTTCACAGGATCTAGAATTAGGTGTGAGTGAGTTTTGCCATTGTTCCCAAACTCACATTTAAGTTTAGAGTCTGTTATAGGGTGTTTTGTCAAGGAATAGCCAAAGGGGGAGACTGTAAAGTTATTATTTACAACTATGTTTTTTGTTGGCTTTTATTCCATGCCAAATTTGATTGTAATTTTATTCAATCTTATGTATCCTGTATTTATTGTGGGATTTAATTGTAAGGGTTGTGTATGAGAGAGAGAGAGAGAGTGTGAAGACTCAAGCAATTAAAGACTGAAGAGTTTTCGTGGGTATCTCGCTACTAAGCATCCCGCGAAATGATGCATGTGCCCTGCACATGATTGGAATGCGAAGAGTCAGGACAGGTGGAGACAACTGTGTTTCACGAGTAGCTCATTGGTAAGGCCTTTCCGCGAGATACCCACGAAACGCTCTGTTTGGCTGAACTGTCATTTTTGAACACTCTATCCTTGCCCACTCTATATATACCCTCATTACCCACATATGTTGGTGTGGCCAATTTAGAGAGAAAAACCCTAGATAGGTTTTCTACAATACACCCACCCATCTTTTGAGAGAGAGCTACTCCTCCCTAGTGAGAAATCATTGTAGCCTTTTCTCCATCCCTCTCCCATTATCATACTTTGAGAGGAGATTTGTACCCAAACACAACCCACACCTATTCAGAGTGTAGAGAATGTTTTGGAGCTGTTGGGAAGCATTGGAAGAAGCCAAGGATGGCAAATGCAACATGGAGCTTGTTGCGGGATCCGGAGAACTAAGACAAGACACGGTTCCGAGAAGCCTTGTTGGAGTAGGAGCTTGGAGGGCTTAGGTACATCGGGTAGATTAGGCTTGGAGGGTCTCTTGCTAACCCATGTATCCCAACTGATTGTCTAGTGGATCGATTTCCGCTTGGAGAGCGGCAGAGGGTTTTCGTCGAGTTCTTCGGTTTCCTCTTTGATAACACGTCTCGGTGTTATCTGTGTTTGCATCCTTCTTCCCTACTCTTGTTTATTTCATTTTTACTGCTGTGTTGTTTTAAATATAGATTAGAGTAGTTGTCTTGCATATACACTTTTGTTTACACTATTCCGCACTTAGTATCAAGTTAGTGTAAAATCAACCAAGCCGTAACTTTAATTTGGGGGTCTAAATTGCTCTTGTGTTTTCAACACATTTTCGAGCATTCAGTGCTTTAACAAGAGAGAAATCAAAATGACAATAACAAAAATGTTGAAAAATGCATAAAAACAACACAAGTTCAAAACTTTGACCCATAGTCAGCGAGAAGATGAAATTGAGAGAGGTTGTGAGGAAGAGAGGGAAGGTTCCCTCCCCCTCTCCCCCCCCCCCCCTCTGGTACTCATATTCCAACCATGGCTTTAGAATTGTGAGAATGTTAGCTGACTGAATGAGATTTTGCTCTAAAGTTTCAATTCTAAGGGTAAAATGTGTCTGGTTCCTATTGAATTTGATTGAGGCTTTTTATATTGAGTTTGGGGTGCTCTAAGCGACTAGTTTTTTGTCAATAAAAGAGGCTTTGAACCCCAAATAAACAATCAAAGAGGCTATGGTCAAATTTGCTTTGATTAGGTAAAAGGGTTGGCTTGCTTTTTGCATAATTTGGGAAATGAAGTGGCCTAAATTCATGGGTTGATGTTTCCTAAACATGGCAAGTCCTTGGAGGCTGCATTTAGTTGTTGTAGCAGACAAGGCTAGTCACTTAGGTCAGCTATGTGTTTTTGGCAAAAAAAGTGTAGAGCAGAAAAGTAAGGCCACAGTCAGACAGAGTATAAAAGTTCTTTTGTGGTGGAAATTTAGGTACAAAACCTCCTCTACGAGCCTTAGGTGCTACTAGTGTCCCTTACCCACTTGATAGCACACATGGGCTGGGCTCATGCAAAAAGTCCAAAAGAAACCGACTTATAACCTCTAAACCACACTTCCTCAATTTCCCCCAATATGTTGCATGAGCTTGGGCCACGCTTAAAAGAATAAAATAAAATATAATACATGAATTGAGCCCACAAGGAAGTTAGGCTTGGTTGAATCGGGCTTGTAAAACATGTGTCGTAAATATGGGTATCAATAGCTTCCAAAGCACAAAAGGGTTGACATATGGAACTAACCTAAAGTGTAAAATTGCATACACTACATGCATTTCTGGTTATAATTACAAAAGAAACTACCTTCAGACTGTAATCTCAATTCAAAGTTATTAAAAATGAGAAACAACTTCCACTAATTTTTGTAAGAAAATACATGTCATTTAATATCAGAAGAGGGTATACTCAAAGGCAAGTGCAAATTAGTAGGACTACATACAAGCCACCCCTTCCTATGTGAGATCAACATATAGAATTGACCAATTTAACCAATAATTTATTAAATTTGTGGCCATACATGTCCGTCAGAAATGAATTCATGGGAGAGATATTGTATTGGTTTTTAAATGATCTATGGGAAAAATGTTAATATTGGTTTCTATATATTCTTTTGGAAGTTGGCACAAAAATGATAAGGTAAGAATAATTAAAAGGCTAGAATTTGCTTACCTTTGCATTGCTTTGTAGCAAATTACTCCATCTTTGGTACATTTAATCAAATTGCTTCTCTTACCTATCACGGCCCAACTATTTGTATTCGTTCCACCTCTCTTTGGCCCAAAAACTCTATCCACCCATCTCGCAATTCCCCATATTCTTTTCTTTCTAGTGATTAAAGAAAAGAACATGCGCATTGTTGCTGAATGTTTGTACAGAGACTGCACAACCAACAGTTAAGAATAAAATGCTAAGGCTTTAGGAGGTAGAGGTAGAGGTAGAGATATAAACAAAACACCAAAACATAGAGAATGAAAATATCCTAAACTAAGATTTTGCTGCTTCGAACATTAATAACCCATCATAAAAAACTCAGAAAAAATTGTAAGAAAAAGCAAGTATTCTAAAATTTTGTTTAAAATTTAGGAGGTAAATTCAAACTTTAATACAAAAATCTTACATATAATAGGGAACACACCCAAAAAAAAAAAAAAATGAAAAGCATACAATAGAAGTTGTAAGGTTGAATTTAATTAACCATTTTGTTGTCTTTATTTGTGCCAATTTGCTTATAATTTAGCATTTAGAAACCCTGTATTTAGGTGGGAATCATGTAAGGGTAGTGTGTGAGAAAGTGTGAAGAAAAGCTCAAGAGTGTGCAACTTAACAAAGCCTCGCGATTGGCTCGCGGCTTGCAAGTCGCCAAAGGCAGCACACGTGTGAAGCATGCAAAGGAGTTGAAGAGTCACGCCAGCTGTTGCACTACAGGACAAAACTTCTAGCTGGCCAGGCCGTTATCTCGCAACTTAGACTCGCGACTCAGTCAAGTCGCGAGGCCAAGTCACCAGTTCACTCTGTTTGGGAAAAACTGACCTTTCGCATTCCAAACACTCACCAGTATAAATACCCCTTATACCCAAGTATTGTAGAGAGCTTCCAGAGAAAATTTTGAGAGAGAAACCCTAGAGAAAAACAAGATTGACTCATCCACAATCTTCATCCTTGTTTCTCCCAATTCCTCTACTCTCACCCTCTCCATTGTTACATCATTGAGAGGTACATTTAGCCAAATCTTTTTTCTCACCATACCCATATCTGTGAGAAGGTTATTTAGTGCTTGGGAAGTAGTTAAGAAGGGATCAATTGATATTGGTTGATGCCATGAGCTATAGCAGAATTCGGTAAGCTAGAGAAGACAAAGGTTCGGCGCAACCTCTTTGGAGCAAGAAGCTTGGAGGGCTTAGGTACACTGGGTAGATTAGGCTTGGAGGGTATTCTGTTGTTCATGTATCCCAACTTCATTCTCTAGTGGATTATTGATTGCTTGGAGGGCAGCGGAGAGGTTTTATGTCGAGGACTTCGGTTTCCTCTTCAATAACACATTACTGTGTTGTCTTTGTGTTTGCATCTCTCTTCCCTTAATCTTTGCCTTTTAATTACTGCTATGGTTGTGATTAAGTATGGTTTAGATTGTTTTATCAATTCTGATTTAGCTTATTTTAATATTCTGCACATACATTATTTGATAATAAGCTTGAATTGATAATTTGTAATTTGGGGGTCAAAACGCTCAAGGTGTTTTACACACACATTTTAACATTCAGAAGTTATGAAGCATCAGAAAAAATGGAACATTTTCAACACAAAAACAAAAGTTTTATTATTGTGTTTACCAAAGAAAGAACAAAGAAGTTTTCTTTTTGTCAGGACAAATATATATAAGAAGCTAAGCACAATAAAAAGATGAGAATATTTTACCTCTGATATATTGGGAGAAGAAGTAGAGATTGCAGCAGTAGGTAGGGCAAAATCCAAAAGATTCAACCATTGGAAAATAAAAAGTTCCTACAGTCAGGTTTGAGCATTAGCAACCTGGCTTATAAAAATTGAAACAAAAAAGACCAAAAAACATAAGGAAGTTCAAGGATTTTCAAAAATTTAAGAATACATCCAGAAATCTAATTGGATTTTTTTTATTCCTTTATTTATTTTTTAATAATTTGATAGTTGGGCGTGGAGGATTTATGAATTCTCAACCTCTTTATTGGAAACACTGACAAAACACTTAGCTATTCTTTTTTAAATTAAATTATAAAAAATGCAACGATGGAGATTGTTTTATTCTTTTTTCCTTTTAAATCTACCATTAAATTTGTGCACGTCTAGACATGCTAGACTAAATTATAGTCAGTCTCATCATTTGGTATAGCTTTTTATAAATGTAGTTATTTGAAAAAATTATACTTAAAAGAAAAAAAAGTAAAGTTAAAAAGAAATTGTGCTTTGAAAAAGTAAGGTTAAGAAAGCTTTATCAAATTAGCAAATGCTTTTGACTTTAATGAATTCTCCTTAAACATTTGGGAAAAAATGACAACATCCTCAAGTCCAATCTACCATTGAATTTGTGCATGTATGAACAAATTGTACTCATTAAATCATTCTCTTATTCTTCTTTGACTCTAAAAGTTTCTTCACACCAAGTCACCAACATGTAGATATCTATCCACACAAAAAAGGAGAGAATTTGATAGAGATGTTGGAAACTTTTATAAATGAATGAATTTAAATTATCCTTTTTCTTCTAGCATTTTGAAGAGATCATGTGTCTAATTAAAGTTCAATTCTATAGAAAAATAAATAAATAAATTTTGTATTAAGAAAAACAAAAGAAGATGATTACCATTGAGTTCTCGATCCACAATTGCAATTTTTGAATAAGGTTCAAATTTTGGGGGTTAAAAGATAGATGCATACCTTAAGAAGTTTTGTGTTGCTTTATTATCCACACACATGTATCGGACATGAGCAATGTTGGGCCAATCTTTACCTGTGTGCCTTTGGCATCTTTGTTGTAAGAGGGGACAATTGGTAATTATTATTTCTTGTAATGCTGAGAGATCGCGAATCCCTTGAGGCAATGATGTTAATTCAGGTCATTTGTCAATTTCAAGGCTTTGTAGTGATGTTAGGTGGCCTATCCATCTTGGTAGTGCCACCAAATTAGGCAATTAATAATTTGGAGATATTTAAGAGTGGTAACATGTTGAAGCCCATTTGGCAAAGACACCAAATTTGGAATTCTCTCTAAATGCAGAAAACGGAGGCTCCAAAGGCCTTGCCATTGCATGCCATCATCTTCATCATTTAGTAGAGCAAGCTCATTGCAGTACATGATTTCCATCTCTTGAAGTGATGTGAGATGTTGAATACCTTTATAGGGGATAGATTTGAGTCCATTGCAGTTGTAAATGGAAAGTTTCTTGAGAGAAATAAGGTTCTGCACACACTTCTCCTCTGGAAGAGATTCTAAATTGTTAACCTCTTCTAATGAGGAAGAGGTTGATGCGGAACCTGTTGTTGATGGGCTCTCTGTTTCTCCCATAATTATTGTATGATGAAAGGCCTTCAAGCTAGTTGTGTCTAATATTAGCCCTTCTTTGAGATATGGAAACAAAGGCATGGAAGTCAGATAAGGACATTCAGTAATCTTTAAAAAAGAAAGGCAAGGAAATGATGGTAGTAAAAGATGGTCAAGCTCATTACCATCAACTTTCCTCCACCAACCCTTCAAATTTGGGCATTCATACATTATGAGAGAAGATAAGGATAGGAAGAATGTTGTTTTTGAGGAACCAACTGCTTTTCTAAGAATGTCTTTTGATATGTATTCAAGTGCTTCCATATATTTAAGGATGACAGACTTTAGAAAAGGTAGTTGACTTAATGGTGGGAGGTGTTGCAATTTGATATTTCTATAGAATTCTAATCAACAATATTAGTGAGTGAAGAGACCCAACTTGGAATTATCACACCCATATAAAACCCCAACTTCAAAGTTTTAAGATTTGGATGTGGTTGGAGCTTTTCTAGTGACATTTCATCATAACATACATTATTTTCAGCCCACCTCGAGTCCCACCATAATTTCAACCGTTGAAGTTGTTGTTTCTCCTTTAGTTTTGTAGCTTTACATTCCAGCTCCAGCATGTCATCTTTTCCATGTCCCAAATTGTTAATACTTAGGCTTCCTCCTAAATTGCTTAACTCCTTCAATTCACTCAATCCACCACTACACTTAGCCTTGCTTACAACAAAAAGTGGTAGTATCTCAAGAGAAGTACAAAGTTCAAGTCCAAAGGGCATATGAGTCAATCTTTGACATTCAAAAATATCTAGATGCCTGAGATTGACAAAATTTTTAATTTCCCTCAGTAATTCTCTAAGCGACTTACAATACTTGAGTTTTAGGGTTTGCAAATTCAACAGTTTAGTAATGGAATTAGGGAGAAATTCAATATCTTCATTTTCAGAAAGATCAAGATATCGTAAATGCTTTAATTCTCCAATTGAATTTGGCACTACACATAGCTTTAATTTACTCAAATCTAATGTGCATAAATAATTGAGATTTGAAATGAGTGCATCACAAGTTAATTTACCCAACTCTTGCCCTACACTAGCTCCAAGAATTGTTCGTATTTTCATACCTTTAACCATGGGGATTGGGAATTGCCTCAATGAATACCTAAGATCAAATGATACATGATGAAGTTTTTCATCAATATTTTCCTCACTTAAAGTTAACATGGTACTTTCTGCCCCAGCCACAAGATTTGCTAGATCATGCATGAGATCGTGCATTTTGCAAAATACTATATTGCCCAATTCATCTTTTATTACATCCTGAAAAAAAGACCTCCAAAGTAATACCATAAAATACTCTTTGCCAACATCCTCAATACGTTGCTTTGAATTTGATAACTTAATAAAACCTTGTGCTGCCCAAAGATGAATAAGTGTTTTTACATCAATTTTGGAATCCTTTAGAAACAATTTACAATAAGCAAAGCATTGCTTTAATTGTGATGGTAGATGATCATAACTCAACTTAAGTGTTAATGAATATTATATTCTTCTTGTTGTGTTATTTTTGAGAGTTCATAGTTTTTGAAGGATTGCCATTTGTTTGGAACGTAGCAAGCTTGCTATTGTCCTTACGATGAGAGGTACCCCACCACACTTTTCCACAATCTCTTTTCCTATTCTTATAAAGGCTTGGTGTTCTAGCAGTTGGCCTTGTTCAAATGCCATTTTTACAAAGAAGCTCCAACTCTTTTCTATAGGTAGGCCTTTTAGAGCATACCATGAAATTGACCCTATTATCCATGCTACCCTTTTTGAGCGTGTGATCACAATTATCCTACTTCCCCTTGTACCAACCATTAGCAAATTTCTCAAGAGAAGCCATTTCTTTTTATCGTCAATCCACAAATTATCCAAGACAAGCAAGTATTTTTTTCCATTAAATCTTTCTCGAAACTGTTTTTCCAAGATCTCAAATCTTCCTTCATGCTTCCTCTTTGTCAATTGTTCTAAACTTTCTTTAACAATTCGTTTTACATCAAAGATATCAGAGATACAAATCCAAAGTTTTAGCTAAAAATTTTTGTCCACATTTTCATCATTATATACTAGTTGAGCTAAAGTTGTCTTCCCCAATCCTCCAATGCCAACTATTGGAATGATAGAAATATTCTCTACAACATTATTATTAAAAAGACGTTCTATAATCACTTCCTTTTCATTCTCTCTCCCAACAACTTCTTCAAATACAAAAGAATAAGTTCCCCTTTCCCTATTCATCACTTGTGGCTCAACGAAGTTTTGACTAAAATGAAAATCCTCCTTATCTTTTGCAATGGCATTTAGTCTCTCCCTAATTGCTTTTATTTCATGACCCATCTTAGGACTAAAAGTAAGCAGGTTAGAACTTGAACAGAAAATGCGTACCTTCTTTGTCATCACTTTCTATCGCAAAACATCGGTGGAGAAATCATCCAGCAAGTCATCTGCATCATGGAGAACATCCTTGAGCTTTTTGAGCCAATCTTTGATCTGATGGTCTTGAGAGCTCTGCTTTTCTGCATCTAGAATCACTGCTTGGATTGTGGAAATTGTGTTTGTTAGTTTTTCAATCTCTGTTTTGACACTAGAGGCCAGTTTGACCTCTTGGAGAGTTAAGGAATGCAGCAGTTTAAGGACTTTTTCTGCAAGGTGGAACAAAGCTCCTTCAGTCATTGTTTTTCTTACAGGAGTATTAGATGAGCCAAGAGTAGCCATACACACATTTATCTTCTAATCCAAAATCTTGTAGTTTGTCTTTGAATGGTTGGTGGTGGCACATACACCATCCCACACGGTTCTGTTGATGCTGACACTAGGAGAAAGTTGTGTAAAAGTACAACTATATATCTAGAAAAGAAAAAAAAATTAAAAACTATATCTATCTAAAATAGGCTAACTAAATAAATAAATAAAGATAAGTTGAAACAAGCATTACTGGAATAGAGTTTCATTTAGAGCAAAGGTGTTCATAATGTATTTGTGTTACATAATGTATAAATCCCAATTTTTATTATTTAAAAAAAAGGATGGTAGATTATTCATGCACTTTTTTAAAAAGTAAGCAAACTTCTTATATAATTTGAAAGTTCAAAAAGGGTATACAATACCTTTGAACGTTTGGACCCCAAATACAAAAATACTAATTCAAGCTTTATATCAAACAATTAATGTGCGGAATATCATAACAAGCTTATAATAAAATTGATAAACAATCTAAGCCAAATATAAACACATCCACAGTAGTAAATATAAGGCAAAGATAAGGGGAAGGAAGTTGCAAACACACGGACAACACACGATGTGTTATCGAAGAGGAAACCGAAGCCCTCGGCGTAAAACCTCTCCGCCGCCCTCCAAGCAGTCAATAATCCACTAGAAAATGTAGTTGGGATACATGAACAGCAATAGACCCTCCAAGCCTAATCTACCCAAGTACCTAAGCCCTCTAAGCTTCCTGCTCCAACGAGGTTGCGCCGAACTTTTTTCTTTTCTAGCTTACCGGATTCCGCTATTAGACCATAGCATCAACCAATGTAGATTGGTTCCTTCCTAACTGCTTCCCAACAGTACCAAATAGACCTTCTCACAGACGTGGGTGTGGTGAGATAAGGATTTGGCTAAAGGCCTCTCAAGGGTATAACAATGGAGAGGAAGAGAGTAGAGGAATTTGTAGAGTCTCTAAGGTTAAGATTGTGGATGAATCAATCTTGTATTTCTCTAGAGTTTCTCTCACAAAATTCTCTCTGGAAGCTCTCTCAATATGGTGGGTATAAAGGTATATATATATAGTAGGGTGAGAAAGGAATGCAAAACGTCATTTTTTGCCAAACAGGGCATTTTGGATACTTGATCTCGCGACTGGGTCAAGTCGCGAGTTCAAGCCGAGAGCTAACGGCCTGGCCAGCCTGGGACTTTTGTCCTGTAGTGCGACAGCTGGCGCGACTTTTCAGCTTCTGGCATGCTTGGCACGTGTGCAGGCATTTGGCGACTTGCAAGCCGCTACTCACCCACGAGATCCAGTCGCGAGACTCTGTTTTCTTGCACACTCTTGAGCATTTCTTCACATCTTCTCACATACTACCCTTACAATTTTCCCACCTAAATATAAGGTTACTAAGTGCTAAATTACAAGCAAATTGGTCACAGAATAAAGCCAATAAGATGGTTGATTAAATTCAATCTTACATAATTCTTAAAAGAAATTTCGTATTAGGATTTTAATTGCACTTGTGTAATCTTCTTGAAAATCAAACACAGAGGGTTTCACGTAGGACAATGTTTTATTATTATACTTAAAAGAGTGTTATATAAAAAAAACATGTCCTACAAAATGTAACATTTATGTGGAAGCATGTATTCATATGACGTAATCTTGTATAATTCCTAATTTTTAGTACATATTGCTCTATATGTCCTATACACTATTAGCCCTATTTGAAAAATCCAACTTTTTAGAAGATTGTTAATTAATACATTATCTTTCAAATGGAAATGTACAAATTTCAAGTCATCATTTTCTTAAGTTTGGGATCATTAAATAATATAGGTTGTTTACCAAAATAATAATGAGAATAATAATAACCTATATCTATATCTATATCTATCTATCTATCTATATCTATATACTACTAAAAGCTGAAGTGTAGCATTTAATGTTGCTATGCTCACATTGAGCCACGTTAGCAGCCACGTCATTCCCATCCTCTTTTCTAAATTTTTATTTTAATTTTAAAATAGATTTTATCAATTTTAAAATACTAATAAAAATAAAATTATTTCTAGCCCTATCTCTACTTTAAAGTCCACTCCTTATACATTTAATTCCACTTCTTATACATTTAATTCCACTATAAAGCCCAAGCCCACACCCAAAGCCTTTTCAATTAAATCCTTGATGTTTTTTCACGATTACAACTTCCTATCTCCCAGTCCCACGTTTTGTTTCATTGTTTCAGGTTTAGTCCCTTCCCCTTCCCCAGTTTTTGATTCTCACGGTTTCAACTTCTACTATTTCACTCACGGTTTCATCTTCTTGATCTACGGTTTCAGCTTCTGTTTTGGCTTCTAATGGCAGCCTCTCTATCTTCCTTCCTTCCTTCCTTCCTTCCTTCCTCTCCTCACATCTATATAAATACTAACGTAAGTGGGGTGGTTCAGTTGAGGTATCCCTACATTCCAATTTCTTTTGTGCTCAATTCTTTTGCTTGATGGTTTTTTTTTTCCCTTTCTACGTTTGTTTCTGCCTAGGGTGTTGAATTTATTATTGCTGGGTTATTTAATTGGAGCAGTGCTTCTTTTGGGTATGTTCATTATGATTTTCTAGCTATATTGAATCTATATATTAAATCTGTCTCCTTTTACTATTTCGTGTTGTGCTCTATTCTTTTGTTTGATGGTTGTTTTTTTTTTTTTTTTTTTTTTTTTTTTTTTTTTTTCCTTTTTATGTTTGTTTCTGCCTAGGGTGTTGAATTTGTTACCACTGCTTCTTTTTGGTATGTTCATTCTGATTTTCTAGCTATATTGAATCTATGTATTAAATCTGTCTCCTTTTACTATTTTGTGTTGTGCTCTATTCTTTTGTTTGATGGTTTTTTTTTTTTTTTTCCTTTTTATGTTTGTTTCTGCCTAGGGTGTTGAATTTGTTACCACTGCTTCTTTTTGGTATGTTTATTCTGATTTTCTAGCTATATTGAATCTATGTATTAAATCTATCATCTTTCTTATTAATCTTATTTTTCCACTTGCTGGTTGGTTTCTCACTGTCCCAAAAAATCGATAATGAACAATCCCACACTTAGGATTGTTCATTATTGGTTTTATGGTATATTCTAATGTTGAAATTTTGTGCACACCATGTGTTTGACAAAATGTCTTACTTACTCTTGCATTAGTTTATATCCACTTCATGATTTGTGCCTGTTGGTTTTAGTTGCCATTGGAGCATTGCTTCTTTCGGGTATTTTCATTCTGATTTTCTAGCTATATTGAATCTATATATTAAATCTATCATCTTTCTTATTAATCTTATTTTGAATTCTAGGTTCTATATTTTATTTTGTGAATTGGAAGGTTTAACATCAATTAAGACAGATATCATGTGCTTTCTTATGATATAAAAGCCATGGAAGAGTTGGGTTTTTGGCTTTACACTGTTGAGGTATCCCTACATTCCAATTTCTTTTGCGCTTGATTCTTTTGCTTGATGGTTTTTTTTTTTCCCTTTCAACGTTTGTTTCTGCCTAGGGTGTTGAATTTGTTACTACTGGGTTATTTAATTGGAGCAGTGCTTCTTTTGGGTATGTTCATTATGATTTTCTAGCTATATTGAATCTATATATTAAATCTGTTTCCTTTTACTATTTCGTGCTGTGCTCTATTCTTTTGTTTGATGGTTTTTTTTTTTTTTTTTTTTTTTTTTTTTTTTTCCATTTTATGTTTGTTTCTGCCTAGGGTGTTGAATTTGTTACCACTGCTTCTTTTTGGTATGTTCATTCTGATTTTCTAGCTATATTGAATCTATATATTAAATCTGTCATCTTTCTTATTAATCTTATTTTGAATTCTAGGTTCTATATTTTATTTTTTGAATTGGAAGGTTTAACATCAATTAAGACATATATCATGTGCTTTCTTATGATATTAAATCTGTCTCCTTTTACTATTTCGTGCTGTGCTCTATTCTTTTGTTTGGTGGTTTTTTTTTTTTTTTTTTTTTTCCATTTTATGTTTGTTTCTACCTAGGGTGTTGAATTTGTTACCATTGCTTCTTTTTGGTATGTTCATTATGATTTTCTAGCTATATTGAATCTATATATTAAATATGTCATCTTTCTTATTAATCTTATTTTTCCACTTGCTGGTTGGTTTCTCACTGTCCCAAAAAATCGATAATGAACAATCCCACACTTAGGATTGTTCATTATCGGTTTTATGGTACATTCTAATGTTGAAATTTTGTGCACACCATGTGTTTGACAAAATGTCTTACTTACTCTTGCATTAGTTTATATCCACTTAATGGTTTGTGCTTGTTGGTTTTAGTTGCCATTCGTCATTACATTTTTCCTAATGTGCATTTGGGCATACTATGTCATCAACATAAGTGGCAATTTAGTACTATGTACACTAGAACTTTCCATCATCAAAACCCAAGTTGCAACATTAGAAAATTTAATAATCTACTTAAATAGGAATGAATTATGGACTATACCTTCTTTATTAATATATGTATATAACTAGACAGCTACAACTTTAAATTTGATTGAGATCATCTAGATAGGCATGTTTTATAAATTAATTGCGGTAAAGTGAAACAAAAAATTACATCTAATTATATGTAGCCATTCTTAGACCTCATACTCCTATTAATGGCCGCATCTTTCCTAAATATCTAAGTCAAGTTAATTACATTTCAAATGTATGCAATTCATATAACTTCTTGGTGGTTGTTTCTTATTTGATGTGTTGTTTAAGAAAATAGGGCAATGATTAGTGAAGGAAAAGACAATTCAATTTGGTTAGTGGAGATAGAGTTGCTGGTAAAATTGAGACAACAAAGATGCTCGTGAGATATCTTGCACACTTAGGCAGGCAATCTGGAGTAGAAGAATGCACAGTTGGATTTTAGATTTTCCTAAATGAGTATATGCTTGTCATGTTATCAAAAGAATTAAGTAAGAATCAAGGTTTATGTCCACATTGACCTTTAATATCATAGTCCAACCCAGTTCTTAAGGCCTTTAGCAATGCCAAAACAATTCAAAACAACAACTCAAGGTTTTTAATAGTTTTCCATGTTTTGCTTTTCAATGAAGACTATCTTTACACTTTTATTTCTTTCATTTCAATTATACATACTGCATATATATTTCTTAATTATGCATATGTTTTAGGTATATCTGTTTGAACTTCTCATTATAATGTCTCTTTCATGTCATAGTGACAATTTTTTTTTTGTTTTTGAAAAGGTCAGTGTGACATTATTATGTAGATATAGTTGGGCAGAAATTAGAACGAATTTGCTAGAAAGTACGCCTATTTGCTAGATTACCAATTCTGAAAGAAAATACATTTGCTTTTACCTCCTATGTGCCACACCACCTTAGGTATTTTACAATACTCTGCTCATTAATTTGTCTCTATATATATGTCATTTTAAATATTAGTTCTATTTCAAGTTTTTTTTTTTTTTTTTTTTTTTTTTTTTTTTTTTTTTAAATTTGCTTGCATTTCCTTTTTATTAGGGAGGATTTGATATGATCTGTAGTGGGAGAGACAAGATTGATACTCCAAAGCAATTAAGATTTTTTTTTTTTTTTTTGTCTAGCTTATTTATTGACTTTCTACCAAGTTTTTATGCACTAAGATTAATTGATTGCAAATGGATATGATTTCCAGTTTAAGCAAGCAGAAGAAACAACATTGAAGCTTGATTTGGACAGGCGTTAATATGTTGTTACTTATGCAGTGAGCCACATCAAGTGCAGTTTCTACTCATTATAATGTCTATCAATATTGTGTGCTTTGTTTGAGGAGTCAGGCTGTGTTGTAAAATTGTTTGTACCATAAAATTGTTCATTTCCTTGCCTTTGTATTGATTAATAACAGCAGCTAGATAAATGTATGGCCTAGCAAAATGCCACATGTTGAAGTTATCATTTCTTTAAACTTTAAAGTTCACCTGTTAAGGCAACATGGAGCAGTTGTAAGTTATTAATGAAAAGAGAATATGGACGCACTAATATAGGTGAGTGAGTAATGGGGATACTTTGTCATGGACAATGGGAATTAAATTGCAAGAACCATGATTGGGGCTAGGGGGTTTGGTGTCATGGTGAAGAATAAGTTTTTATTTAATTTTTTTGGTTATCTTATATTCATTATCAAGGAATAGGATATTTTTGTGATAGCTGAACGAGCACCCTTTTCAATATTAATTGTTTAGTAACCAATACCAATCAAACTTTATACTCAATAACAAAAATTCAATTCCTTAATTAAAAGATTAGTGTTATTCTATAAAAATTCAATTCATAATATATTTGAATTGTCATTGTAAATATGAGACTTCCTTTTTGTTCGTTTGTTTGTGTTTGGATTTTATTTAAGTTTATGGATTGTGTTTTTGTTAATTGTAGTTTAAGTTTCATTGATATTTTTGATTTAGTAAATTAATGTTTCGTATCAAAAGTAGGAATTTTTGAGACTAGAATTCAATGTACAATCAAAGAGGAAGAAACAAAGAATTGTTTAAGTTTTGATACACTAACTTTCTCATGCATCGCATGGGTTAGCGACTAGTCTATATTATACTAAAAGCTGAAGTGTAGAATTTAATGTTGTTGCACTCACATTGAGCCACATCACTTCTTATAAATTTAATTCCACCATAAAGCCCAAACCCAAAGCCTTTTCAACTAAAACCCTTTCTAAAGCTTTGTTTTCACAATTACAACTTTCATTCCTCTCTCCCACGTTCGGTTTCAGTTTCACCGTTTCATATTTTGTTCCTTCCCCTTCCCCACCTTCTGTTTTACGGTTTCACACTTATTTCACTTTAGCCTCTCTCCCTTCTAACGGCAGCCTCTCTGTCTCCTTTCCTTCCTGTCTTACTCTCCTTATAGTATATAAATACTGGCAGAACTTGGATGATTGAGTTAAGGTATCTCTAAATCCCAGTTTCTTTTGTGCTTTGTTCTTTTGCTTGATTTTTTTTTTTCCTTTACTTTCTAAATCGTTTTTCTTAGGGTGTTGAATTTTTTATTGGTGGGTTTTTTAATTGGAGCTCTACCTCTTTTGGGTCTGTTCATTTTGAGTTTTTTGATTGGGTCTTATCCTGTGAAAATTTTCTACTTATTGTTGGGTATTGTACATGGTAGATGAAGTGCGTCTGTTTTTGGTAAAAAATTGAAGCTGGAAGAGGAAAGCATGGTGGAGAAAAGAAATCGGATTGCTTTTATTCATGACTGATTAATAGAAGGAATAAATATGGAGGTGATAAATATGTTCACAACCTATGTAATTTTGACCATGTTAATTTCCTCTCAAATGTTTTTTTTTTCTTTTATGATTTGATCATCTCAAATGTTTTTTTTTTCTTTTATGATTTGATCCTCTCAAATGTTTTTTTTTTTCTTTTGTGATTTGATAGATAACAGTAACTCAGCAAAGATTGGTATATTGCTGAGTTCGTGTTGACTGGTGTTAGGTTTTGAGTTTGTAATGTTGGCAAACCATGACAAAACATGACAAAAACTAAGTCTCATTAGTTTAGAATGGTCTACATTGAAGCCAAAGACAAAAACTTCAAGTTCAGGATAAAAACAAATGAGTTACAAGCTGGTTGGTTCGATTGATCAGAAATTAGACTCGATCGATCGAAAGTCGCATATCAGCAAAATCAGCAAACGTAAATAGGCCATAACTTATTCGTTTGAAGCCCAAATCGCGAGCCGTTTTTTCCAGTATTTAAAGGACATCATAAGCTAACCCTAGGTAGGGTTTTCAGAGCTTTTTAGAGAGATTAGAGTGCCTCTTGTGCCTCTTTGGTATTTTAGGGTTTTGTACCCAAAAGCTCTCTTATGTTTTCTACCGGTGTTATTCCTTGAAGAATCTCAAGATCCGGTGTTGTAGAAGTTGATGCCTTCTCTCGTCATCAAAGGTGATGATGATCTAAACCTTCAAGGGTGGTCTTGGAGTCACAAACAGGAGAGTTTGTGTTGATAAACCTTTGAGTGGGATCTCAAAGTCACAGACGTGAGTGTTTGTGTTTTGCAAAGGCCAAAGAAAGGAGTCCGTGGATTCGGAGCTTGCACGTGGTCGTGTCAGTAAGTTCTACTGGTGGGTAGCATTAGGAAGTCAAGCGGGGAGCTTGTAAGTCCTTTTGTATGAACATCGATTCTTTCTAGTGGATTTGCTTTTTACCTTAAGGATAGCTAGGTCAAATCCTCCCCAGGTTTTTACCGTGTGGTTTCCTGGGTCATCATATCTTGTGTTCATTTATTTTCCGCTGCTTTATATCTTAATATGATTATTTAATTGTGTTAACCTAGATTTGCATAAATTGACTAAGTTAATCACTTGGCTAATTAACTAGGTTAATCTAATTGTGGTTTAAGGGGTCTAAATAACCTAACAACTGGTATATTGCTTATTACTATTTTTTAATGAGAAAGGGGCTACTCATTGTTGTCTGAATTTTTTTTTTGTGGTTTTATATTTCTGAAAGTGATCTACCTATAGGTTCCCACTCTATCCTCTACTTAATTGATCTTATATTTTCCCCTGTATTGATTGGTTCTTGTGATTGATTTAATATTATTATAGAGTGAATTGGGGAATTGAACATTTACTTAGCATAACAATGCTTTTGTTATATTTTTATTCAATTGGCCAACCAACTTTCTTCATAGATAATTTATAATAAATTTGCTTCAATGGAACTCCAAAAGTTGCTTACAAATTTAGATGTTATTTAAAGTAGAATTAAAAGTTCATATGCTTGATGCTAAGTGTCTTGCACTGTCATCTATTACTTCATGTTTTTTTTTTTTTTTTTCATACTTATAACATTGTTCACAATATTAAAACCACGCAAAGTGATTATTTTTAAAAGTCCAAGTTCATTCATTATTTATGATGTTTATAGGTATTAGGGGAAGCATATCAAGTTTTAAGTGATCCACTGCATCTTTTCAAAAAAAAAAAAAAAATCTTTGCATCATCTGGTGCTCTTATTTTGAAGTTCTTTTGGAATTTCACAATTCAATGCAACATTAGGCTTGGAGATAAGAAAACAATAAGCAATAAGTGCTTCAAAAGCAATGACTAGGCTTATTACCATCCAGTCATAAACTTTTTGGAAACCTAACTCTGAAGGACAGAACAACATGCCTGAAAAGTGATTGGAGGGAGAGGAAGCTCAGTTAAAAATATTACAAATTATTTTAGAAATTTCAAGGAAAACAACTAGGCTACTCAACATTGGTTTGTAAGTTTTGAATTACCCTTACCCTCACAGTTTCAATCTCATTTAATGAGCAACTTCATTGATTATGAAAACTAAGTTTTCAGTTTGGGGGTACTAATTGAAGTTTTCCAGAAGGTGACAAGGTTGGTTGGATATCCAAGTTGTTTAGAGAGCTTGGTGGTTGCGGGCATTAGAAAATTAATTGAAGTAGATTCCATCGATTCCCATATTTGCAGGGTGCTTAGCATGTTTGATTGGATTGTAATGCCTGGACCATGTCTCAAAAGATATTTACTTTTATAATAATGTATTTACAAAGACATTAAAGTAATTTTGTACATGTAAAAATCTATTGCACACCATTTTCCTGCTTTGGTAGCTAGCTTTTTTGGAACTAATTACGGTTTATTGTTAAGAGTTAATTGTATAGCCACTTTAAGTAACTCGATGTTGGTTTTATTAACTTGAGTTGGGTTGTAGCTTAATTTGTTGATTTGGTTCAATTTGGTTTGGTTAACGTGTGGGGAAGTTCTAGGTAGGGATAAGCCAAAAATAGTGTGACAATCATGTAGTGCAAAATTAGGCAATATTGTAGCAGCTGAAGAAAATCTCCCAATACAGCATTTATACCTATAAACTTTAATCCAAACCATTGTCTCTGCCATGAGCTGTGATGCAAGAGCCACATCATCACCTTCCATAGTATCCCATATGCCTTTTGGGATATGATTTTGCAGATTCTCTTTTGTAACGTACAATAAATAACTGAAGTACATCAACCATATGCCTCCTTGGTCCACAAGTGTCATAGATAGATTGATAACTATTACCACTATAGAGGCAGAGGTAGTAGTCTATCTGGATAAAAAACAAATATGCATGTGGTCAAAGCTTGATACAGTTGCACATAGTCAGAACATATTACTTCTACTTTTCTGCAGTGTATTGTTTAATGAGTTGCTTTGCTGGGAAATTCCATTGTAAATAAAGCTGGAATGTTTCTTCAAGTATGTCCAACACTCAATTATAAATAAAATGAAAAGGCTATGCTAAAATATTTTTATAATATCTTTTGGTATGCTTGAATAATTTTATATAATCTTTTGGTTGTGTAGGCTATTCAGTTCAAAAGCTGGATTGTTTCTTCAAGTATTTGTAACTTTTAATTATAAATAAAATGAAAAGGCTATGCTAAAATATTTTTTATATTTTCTTTTGGTCGTGTAGGTTGTTCATATTTTCTACCAGTTGATTACGGATTATCTATTAAATTGCAAGTTCAACAGCTGGATTGTTTCGTAAAGTAGGTCCAACTCTCAATTAATGAAAAGGCTATTATAGAATTGAGATTATATTATCAATCTTTTGGTGTGCTAAAATAATTTTAATATTATCTTTTGGTTTCTACCAAATTATAATGGATTATCTTGGGGGAATTTTATAAATAAAAAATTTTCCAAATACTTTAGAACCACATGATATTCAAATTTTAAGATAATCGTCAGATGAGATTGTAAAATAATTTAGTGAAAATTCCAAATTCTTTAGAACCACATGATGTTTTGATTTTGAGATAACTGTTAGATGAGATTGTAATATGTTTAGAGATTAGATATTTTCTATTGAAAAACATGATTGGTGCAAAAATATCACATAAAAGGTCTTGTTGTTGAATGATGTGGACACCTGTCATCGTTTTTTATTACTATTTTAACCACCAGTTGCTCACAAGTTACCTGTTAATTTACATGTTTTTAAGCTGGATTGTTTCTTCAAGTATTTGTAACTTTTAATTATAATTAAAATGAAAAGGCTATGCTAAAATATTTTTTAAATTTTTATTTGGTTGTGTAGGTTGTTCATATTTCCTACCAGTTGATTACGAAATATCTATTAAATTGCAAGTTCAACAGCTATAAAATGAAAAGGCTATGCTATGCTAAAATATTTTTTATATTTTCTTTTGGTTGTGTAGGTTGTTTATATTTTCTACTAGTTGATTACGGATTATCTATTAAATTGCAAGTTCAACAGCTGGATTGTTTTGTAAAGTATGTCCAACTCTTAATTAATGAAAAGGCTATTATAAAATTGAGAATATGTTATCTTTTAGTGTGATAAAATAATTTTATATTATCTTTTGGTTTCTACCAAATTTTAATGGATTATCTATTAAATTGCAAGTTCACATAAGCTGGAATATTTCTTCAAGTCTGTCTAAAATGAAATGCTTTGCCAAAATAGTCCTCATATTATTGGTAGGGTGTTCATGTTATCCACCAGTTATTTGAAATGATCTTTTACTATAATGACGGTTAGTAAATGATGGTTGGTAGGTACTATGGAGTCACGTCAGTAGCTAGGGTGTCTATCTTTCAACAAGAAATTTTACTGAATTACATTCCCACGGTACAAAAGATATAAAACCCAGACAGGTTGGGAAAATGGGGGAATTTTAAAAATAAAAAATTTTCCAAATACTCTAGAACCACATGATATTCAAATTTTGAGATAACCGTCAGATGAGATTGTAAAATAATTTAGTAAAAATTCTAAATTTTTTAGAACCACATGATGTTCAAATTTTGAGATAACCGTCAGATGAGATTGTAATATGTTTAGAGATTAGATATTTTCTATTGAAAAACATGACTGGTGCAAAAATATCACATAATTTTTATTTATGTTTTGCAGCCACAATGCTTAATATTTTATTTATATTTTCATTTTGAATGGAATTCCATAAAGGCAGGAATCTCCAAATAGTCTTGGAAAAATGCTCTCCATGTTACACGTGTGAACTTACTTACCAACTGGGAAGACACTATAAATAGATGACAGCAAAATGAATGCACCCCAAAAAAGAAGGCTAAAATATTTTTTATATTATCTTTTGGTTGTGTAGGTTGTTCATATTTTCTACCAGTTGATTACAAATTTTCTATTAAATTGCAAGTTCAAAAACTGGATTGTTTCGTCAAGTATGTCCAACTCTCAATTATAAATATAATGAAAAGGCTATGGTAAAATATTTTTATATTCTATTTCGGTATGCTAAAATCATTTTTATATTATTTTTTTGGTTGTGTAGGCTGTTCATATTGTCTACCAAATTATTGCAGGTTATCTATCAAATTGCAAGTTCAAAAGCTGTAAGTTTTCTTTAGGTATGTCTAAATGTCAATTGTAACTAAAATGAAACGTTTTTCTAAAATTGTCCTCATATTATTTTTGGTAGTGTAGGTCGTTCATATTATCCACCAATTATTTGAAATTATTTTTTACTATAATGACAGTTAGTAACTGATAGTTTGTAGGTACTATGGAGTCTTCTTATTATGCACAATTGAGAAGAAGGATTATTCTTACATCCAGGAGAAGTCACAATTATCCAACCAATATTCATGCTCCTGCAACTCAACATATTTCTACTGACTTATAGTTGGATAGGGGTATTGTGTTGGATAGGAAAATGAATATGAGTTATTGGGCAGCTAATAGAAGTCATTTAGTAGATGCTAACTTCAACAATGTTGATGCTTTGAGAGGAGAGGTTTCTATAAAAAGACGATCTGCTTCATTTACGATTGTGCCACCTTCACATCGTATTGTTGGATTGTTGGTAGGTTTTTCATAAAGTTACATTTTTTTTTTTTTTTTATATATACTATTAAAGTCTTCAATTTAACATTATATATATGTGTGTGTGTGTGTGTGTGTGTGTATAAATTATGGATTTACTTATATTTGATTACTCTTTAAGCCATTCAAGAGATATGGAGGATGATCCATTTGTGAGGAGCACTAGACAGAGATGACATGATTATAATTGTGAGACTGCGAACAAAAATTCTAATATCTATATATGCACTACTTTAAATGAAAATGGTGATGTCACCAAAAATGTATCTGAAGACCGAATTCCTCCGGGTAATATATTATGGATATCAAGTAATATATTAAGATATCCGTTAATATATTATGGATATCTTAATTGATTGAGACCAAACTAGAGAAATGCCTTTCATATTTCCTTGAAAATTTAGAAGGAAAAAAAAAAAAAAAAAACTTTTGACATACCATTAACGTAACTACATCTATAACTATTTAAGCCATCCATGATATCTATTTTTTATTGATATCCATAAATTTTACAACTAGCAAGGGAACATACAAAGTTATAAAGAATAAACGAAGGAAGAAAAAAAGAAATGAAATCAAATGTCAATTAATAACCATTATTTGGAAAATAAAAAGGTGGTCAAGAGGAGTAAGAAATAAAATAAAGATGGTTATACAGAGGACGTTGAAAACTTTATAGGGCAATAAAATCAACCATTACATTCACTTAATTAAATCAATAATCAACAATTAAATATAATTATACAACATTTAAATTTAAAACTAATCAAACTCTAACTAGGGAAATTATATATATATATATATATATATAATCATAATCTTCATACACCATGACTTAAAAAAATTTAATGAATAGTTTTATCTCTTATTTAATGTCTATGTTTTGCAAATCATCAACCAATAAATATATGATAATGGTAAAAAATAATAACATTTTATTTTATTTATCAAAAAAGATAATGGTAAAAAAAAATGTTATAGACAAGATTATGAAAAATATGATAAAACTTTTTTTTTTATTATTTAGAAGGCTCTTTATAAAGTCTAGGGACTAAAATAATATTTTATCTAAAAAATTATCACGTGCAACGCGCGGGTCTGCAACTAGTAATAATAATGGTTAAAAAAGAAAATAGTACACAACAAAAATTTTAGGCTAAAATGCAAATAACATTTTTGAATACTCGAAAATGTATTGAAAACACAAGAGCTGTTTAGACCCCCAAATAAAAGTTACAGCTCGATAGATTTTACACTAACTTAATACTAAGTGCGGAATAGTATAAATGTGAGCGGATAAACAAACAAGCTACTCTAATCCATAAACTAAGCAACACAACAGTATAATGGAATATAAAAGAGTAGGGAAGAAGGAAGCAAACACAAGATAACACACCGATGTGTTATCGAAGAGGAAATCGAAGAACTCGGCGAAAAACCTCTCCGCCACCCTCCAAGCGGAAATCGATCCACTAGACAATCAGTTGGGATACATGGGTTAGCAAGAGACTCTCCAAGCCTAATCTACCCGATATACCTAAGCCCTCCAAGCTCCTACTCCAACAAGGCTTCTCGGAACCGTATCTTGTCTAGCTCTTCAAATCCCGCAATAGGCTCCATGTTGCATCTGCCATCCTTGGCTTCTTCCAATGCTTCCTAACAGCTCCAAAACACTCTCTACACTCGGAATAGGTGTGAGTTGTGTTTGGGTACAAATCTCCTCTCTAGGTATGATAATGGGAGAGGGATAGAGAAGAGGCTACAATGATTTCTCACTAGAGAGGAGTAGCTCTCTCTCAAAAGATGGGTGGGTGTATTGTAGAAAACCTATCTAGGGTTTTTCTCCCTGAATTGGCCACCCCAACATAGGTGGGTAATGAGGGTATATATAGAGTGGGCAAGGATAGAGTGTATCAAAAATGACAATTCAGCCAAACAGAGCGTTTCGCAGGTATCTCGCGGGAAGGCCTTACCGGCGAGATACTCACGAAACACAGCTGTCTCCATCTGTCCTGACTCTTCGCATTACAGTCATGTGCAGGGCACATGCACCATTTCGCAGGATGCTTAGTAGCGAGATACCCACGAAAACTCTTCAGTCTTCAATTGCTTGAGTCTTCACACTCTCTCTCTCTCTCACACAACCCTTACAATTAAATCCCACAATAAATATAAGGTACAAAAGATTGAATAAAATTACAATCAAATTTGACACGGAATAAAAGCCAACAAAAAACATAGTTGTAAATAATAACTTTACAATTTTTTAAATTGTTCAATTGATATTTTCATCTTTCATTTTTATAATTCAGTCCACAAAATTTACATATTTTGTCACCATTAATCCTACCGTCCAAAAAGTGCCTATTTCCATTAAAAAAAAAAAAAAAACTTTTTCTTAATGCTAATATACTATAAAATTCTCTTTAAAAAAATTTCATAAAAATCCTTTTAAAAAAAAAAAAAAAGTTGAAACAGGGATTGCTACAATAAAGTGTCACTTTCAGACGTATAATAGTCTCATTTATAGTAAAGGTGTTCATACATATGTAAAACTTGAGCCATACATGACACAACACATTGTATAAATCTGAATTTTTATTATGAAAAAAAAAAGATTTTCTCTCTAAAATATAAAAATAATAATACAAAACATAAATTGACATAGAATGATAGAAGTATGGACCATGGAAAGCACCCTAGCTACAATCAAATCTAGGTAGCGAAGAAGAACGCAACAAACTGGTTTCACACGAAAATGCCACACAAAGCTAGCCACCCAAATCATAAAATTTAAAGAAGAAATGAAACATTTGATAGTCAAACTGCCGGCAACATTCAACAAGTTGAGAATTGCAAATTCAGCATTCCTAATGAAATGAATGGATCTGTTCAATTGTTCGCATTCTCTGGCGCAACTGTTGAAGAAGAAATGAAATATTTGATAGTCTAACTGACAACAACATTAAACAAGTTGAGAATTGCAGACTCAGCATTCCTAAAGAAATGAATGGATCTGTTCAATTGTTCTCATTCTCTGCAACTGTTGAAGATGACTAACACTTTTCCTAAGGAGAACAATGACCAATCCACATTATTATGCGATCTTAACCGTCTTCCTTGTAATAGGTCAAATTCTAGACTTGACACAAAATTTGCTCTCTGTATTAATGGTGAATAATCCCCTTTTGATGACCCTCCAATAGTTAACTTCACAATCATAGTGGTTGATATCCCTGACAAAGAATAAGGGAGTTAGAGAAACTTTTGTTATCTTCAAATACCTAGAGATATGATCATGCATGCAAATAACTTTCACCCCATAATGAAAGGAAACAAGGGAGCTTTCCATAATAAATTAAAGAAAAGAGTCTACAATTTAAATATTAGATATTTAAAAATATAAAGGAACTGTCAATTTTACAAAAAAGTAACATGTAGGCTCACCTCTCATGGAAAAGGAGTTATGAGACAAGTTGTGTGCTCAATGGAACCGCCATCTACAGAGGAAACAATGATTAAAATATCGTATTAAAATATCAATAACAGCATAATTGTATCTGTAAGGTTGAATTTAATCAACCATCTTGTTAGCTTTATTCTGTGCCAATTTGCTTGTAATTTAGTACTTAGTAACCCTGTATTTAGATGGGAAAATTGTAAGGGTAGTGTGTGAGAAGATGTGAAGAAATGCTCAAGAGTGTGCAAGAAAACAGAGCTTCGCGGCTAGGGCTCGCGGGTGGATCGCGACTGGCAAGCCGCCAAACGCAGGCACGTGAGATGCACACAGGGAAGCTGAAGGGTCCCGCCAGCTGTCATGCTACAGGACAAAAGTCCCAAGTTGGCCAGGCCGTTGGCTTGTAGCTTGAACTCGCGACTTGACCCAGTCGCGAGGCCAAGTCGCCTAAATGCCTTGTTTGGCAAAAACTGACGTTTTGCATTCATTTCTCACCCTACTATATATATACCCTTAAACCCACCATATTGAGAGAGCTTCTAGAGAGAATTTTGTGAGAGAAACCCTAGAGAAATACAAGATTGATTCATCCACAATCTTAACCTTAGAGACTCTACAAATTCCTCTACTTTCTTCCTCTCCATTGTCATACCCTTGAGAGGCCTTTAGCCAAATCCTTGTCTCACCACACCCATGTCTGTGAGAAGGTCTATTTGGTACTGTTGGGAAGCAGTTAAGAAGGAACCAATCTACATTGGTTGATGCTATGGTCTAGTAGCGAAATTCGGTAAGCTAGAAAAGAAAAAGGTTCAGCGCAACCTCGTTGGAGCAAGAAGCTTGGAGGGCTTAGGTACCTAGGTAGATTAGGCTTGGAGGGTCTATTGCTGTTCATGTATCCCAACTACATTTTCTAGTGGATTATTTGACCGCTTGGAGGGCAGCAGAGAGGTTTTACACCGAGGGCTTCGGTTTCCTCTTCAATAACACATCGTGTGTTGTCCGTGTGTTTGCATCTTCTTTCCCTTTATCTTTGCCTTATATTTACTGCTGTGGATGTGTTTATATTTGGCTTAGATTAGTTATCAATTCTGTTATTAGCTTGTTATCATGTTCCGCACATTATTTGTTTGAGATAAAGCTTGAATTGGTATTTTTGTAACTTTCAATTGGTATCAGAGTAGGTACACTTGTTATGGTTTAAATTACCTAAGTGTGATCCTTGACCCCTTTGAAATGGATAGGTCTCAATCTCTTAATGTACCACCGTTCTTTGACGGTAATAATTATGCATTTTGGAAAGTCCGTATGAGGGCGTTTTTGTGTTCTATTGATGATGCTGTGTGGGATGCAGTGGAAGTAGGATGGATAAAGCCAGAGGCTACCAAGTCTACTTGGGATAAGGCTGCTCTTGCGGCGGCAAATGCAAATAGCAAGGCATTGAATGCTATTTTCTGTGGTGTTTATCTAGAAGAATTTCACCGGATTTCTCATATCACCATTGTTAAGGAAGCATGGGAAATTCTGGAGACAACCTATGAAGGGACTAAGAAAGTGAAGGACACAAAACTTCAGATGTTGACCACTCGCTTTGAGGAGTTAAAGATGAGTGAAGATGAATCGTTTGATTCGTTTTATAGCAAATTGAATGAAGTTGTTGTTGGCAAATTTAACTTGGGAGAGAAGACGGAGGACTCGAAGATTGTAAGGAAGATCCTTCGATCACTTCCAGAAAGTTTCTGGCCCAAAGTTACAGCCATTGAAGAGAGCAAAGATCTTGATGACATCAAGGTTCAAGAGCTGGTTGGTTCTTTGCAGACATATGAGTTGTTCCTTCCTTCAGCAAAGAAGAGCAAATCCCTTGCTCTTAAGACAATTGATGAGAGAATGGTGTCTCATGAATCTTCGGAAGAGGATGTAGTGAATAAAGATGTGGCATACCTTGTAAAGAATTTTCGAAAATTTCTAAAGCTCAAGAATAGTGGGAAATTTGGTGACAAAAGAAAATTTCAGAGCACCGGAAAAGAGAAGAAAGAATTCCGAAGAAAATAGGGTAAAGATTCCCAATCATCACAAGGTATTACATGTTTTGAATGTAATGGACATGGGCATTTTAAAAAGGAATGCCCCAACTACTTGAAGTCGAAGGGAAAGGCCTATGCCACTACTTTAAGTGATTCGAACTCATCAAATTCTGATTCTGAAGAGAGCTGTGATGGAGAAGGAAATTTCTCTGCATTCATGACCATTGCTCATGTGGAGTCCTCGAAGGACTTGAATCAACTTGTACAAAATCTTGGAGAACACAGCGATGATGAATCCTTAGGGATTGTTGAAGAATCAGATGCTGAAGAAAATAGAAATACAGCCAGTCTTCAAGAGAATTATACTTTACTCCTTGAGAAATAGGGTGAGTATGCAAGGGTTGCAAAGGCAGCTGTGAAGAAGATGAAAAGGGCTAAAGAGGACTCTTCTTGCCAGATATAAAGAGGCTAAGTGTGAGATTGAGACACTAAATGGCGAGTTATCGGAAGCTTATACCAAAGTAAGATTCCTTGAGCAAGAGGTGGTGCAAGCGTAAGCCAAGATAGAAAGAGTCACCTCCAAGAAGCTGGAAGATGTTATCTCTTCCCAAAAACACTTCTCAAACAGGTCCGGGTTAGGATATACCGGAGGGAGTGGCTCATCGACCAAAGCTACCAAAGAAGTAAAATTTGTGAAGGCCATAGAGCCAATTGTGGAAGAGTCGATTCCAGAAAATGGTAAGGTTGAGAAGAAGAAGAATGTGGTTGAGCAGCGGATAGTGAATAAGCCTCGAAATCAATCTGTGGGCAGACACGAAACCAAAGCAAGATCTCTCTCAAGACCACGACGGGACCCAAGAACAGATTATGTGTGTCACTATTGTAGATTGCAAGGACATACAAGACCCAATTGTCAAAAGATGAGAGCAGACAACAATGCTAGTGCACCTCGGTCACGAGGAAGAAGAAATGACGTGAGGTCTTGGGGTGGTGAGCAATCAAGAAGTCAAAACCGTGATCCAGGAATGACGGACGTGATGAAGATGATCGGTGCCTTCACCAACTGCCTTGAAAGCATCACACGAAGGTTTGATAGTCCTAATTCTCATACCCAATCCGTCAAGGATATCACCCCAAATGCACGTGACGTATGGGTGACAAAGGGTACTCATGCATAAGCATTACAACATGTCCATGCATCAATACTTCCCATATTTTGTGTTTATGCTTGGTTGTTTTGCTTCTTGCTAGTTTGTGATGAAATTTTTTTTGGGTTAAATTATTTTTCACTTTGCTATTTTTGTCTTTGATCAATTTTTGTGTCAAAAATTCAAAAACACATAAAAAGTAGAAAATCCAAAAGTTTGATCAACTTTGTTGAGCTTTTGTCTCAATTCATGTTTTGCCTTGTACCTTTGTACTAATGGCTTTGTGCATCTACGAGCTTAGCTTGTCTTCTATGCACTTGTATCATTGTGGGAAAAATTCTGAAATCTATGTGACTGTTGTAAATAGATTTTCAACCTTGTCATGAATGACTAGTGAATGGTTTTATTGATCTTGAGACTTGCATAGACTCATGCCTATATATCTTCCCACTCTTTATTTTTGTTTTTGCTTAAAAGAGCTCTTTAAATGTAAATCTCCAAATGAAAAGAGATATAAAGCTGCAAAAGCCTATCGCACATACTAGTATTTGACTAGGAAAAAGGGAAAGCGACCAATGTAAAATGTTTGATGCCCAAAAAGCCAAAGGCTAACTTATAAATTGAAATATCAAAAATTTCAGGCATCTATCTCACAATGAGATTTTCTTTGCTCAAAATGTGCAAATGATATGTTAAAAATGGAGCCAAATGAAAAGCTTCAAAATATGTAATCAAGTTCTTGTGGGAGGTCATATATGCATGTTTCTATAATTGAGATAGGTCACATTATCTAGTGCTAATTGTGTATGCCTTGATTGAATTGATCATTGAAGCTTCATATTGGACTAAAGACTATCTTATTTTTGATATCCACACACAACACACAAGTCTATGTTCAATGAATGCCATATTCATTTGTGTGATTGTACTTGTTTAAATTTGTTTTCACATACTCAATCTTTGTTTGATCAAACACAAAAAGATTTTTGAGTGTTTTTATTTGTTTTTGGAAAGTACTTTGTTTTTACAAAAATGTCAAAATTTCAAAAACAGTGTTGCCCTGTTTTGGCAACTTAGTCGCGGGTTGTCCTAGTCGCAAGTTCCAGTCGCGAGGGCCACTCAGAGACTTTTCGCAGCTCACTGGCAAGTAAGTAACCAAGTCACAAAAAGACTTAGAAAATTTTTCAAAATTTGAGTTTTGCAATTTTTCGCGGCTCTGTTTGGCGACTTGTTCACAGGTGGAAAGTCCAATTATGAAGGTTACTCAGAGATTTTCGCGGCTTAGTTCGCGACTCCTTCACGAGTAGACCTTCCAGTCGCGAAAAACACTTAGAGAAATTTTCAAATTTCTTACCTTCACAGTGTTTCGCGGCTTAACCTGGCAACTTACTGGCGACTTGATCAAGTCGCGAAAAACGCGTGTTTTGCGTTTTAAAGACAGTTTAAAAAAAAAAAAAATTCAGTTTTTCCCTCGAATATCAGTGACTGTTCATTGTCTTCTTCATTCCCTCACTGAAACACTTCGTTTCTCACTGAAAAAGACTCCATTTTTGCATCATGTTTGCATCATCCTCCAAGAAAAAGGTATGGTTCTTGCTCCCTATACTTTATTCTTAAGGTTCTGGTGTTATGATTCCTATTTTGTGAGTTACATTAGTGTTTTGCAACATATTAGCTTCGAACATGGGTTTGTTCAAAATGTTGAGTCTGACTGTTTGAGTATTGCTATTCTCTTGTTTGATGTATTTACTATGTACCTTGTTAATGCTTCTAATTGCTTGTTATGTTCTGAGCATTTCCTTTGGGCATAAGGGTTTTGGGTTTCTCTATGGGTCTCTCTAAATGCTGTCATTGGTTTTGATTTTAAGTATCTATGTGTTACATTTGTTTTGCCTTGTGTTATTGTCTTTCATATTTTGGGTATGCTACTGCATTGGGGTGTTCATGCTCACTTCATACTCTTCATATCCTGTTTCATTGCCTTTTGGTCATTTCTAGGTACATTTCCCTTTAACTGACTTTTTTACTGAAACTAACCAATCTGATGTTTGCTTCTGGTGGTATTGTATTTGGTTTGTTTTTGTGTCTATTGTGTTGCAGTTAACTCGCTGTTCATCCAGAGGTAAAGGCATTGTTTCTGAAGATTCAGCAACCCCAGTTGCTAAACAGACACGGTTGTCATCTAAGTCATCCAAGGACTCAACCATTGAGAAATTCAGGACTCCTACTGACTTAAAGACCTACATAGACATCTTCAAAGAGTCCTCTCCCATTGTGGAACAAGTTGTTAAGTTTGACACTCTAGAGAAAACTTTCATTCTTAACATTTTTAAGGACAGAGATTGGGCTGACTTGTTTGGAAACTTTGAGGATCCGATCAAAGAACTGGTTAAGGAATTCTACTCCAATGCCAGATTTACAGGTGTAGAGTTAAAATGTTGGGTTCGAGGAACAGAGTTTATCCTAAATGCAGACTACAATGCAAAGATACTCCGCATTTCCAGACCAAGAAATGTCGATCGAACTCCATATGATGACAGAGTGCTTCAGGCACAAGACATCCTCTAAGTTCTTGGGAATGAACATGTAGTAGGAAGCACAGGGTCATCAAAAAGCACCGCATTTTTTTCGCCCAAACTGACAACCCTAAAGCTGATTATGTTTTCCAATCTCTACCCTTTGTCAAATACTACCTTCATCAATTTTGGAAGGGCCCAATTTCTGAGTGATCTGATTACTAGTGCACCAATTGATATTTGTGCTCATATATTCCAAACCATTAGGAAGACATCGGCTCATTCAGCAACACGAACAACACTTCCTTTCTGCAGTCTAATCATAAAGATTGTTATTCGTGAAGGTGTTAGTCCTTCATCAGATGAGAAGTTCCTGTCTCGTCCTCGACCAATATCACTATACTCTCTCCAAGCTAGCAAGAGTCACTCCTCCAAGAAACCTAAAACTGAACCATCCACTCAGGCATCTCCTTCTGCTCATGCTACAGCTACTCCTGTACAGTCAACCAGCACCCCATCTATTCCTCCTGGATTCCAATTTCCAAGACAAAGTCACTTCATTGAAAATGTATTTCAGCGGATTTCTGATTTAGAACAGCTTCTCAACTCATTTCACAATCAAACTCAAATGCGTCTCGGAACCATTGAGTTACAATTAGATAACATCCAACAGAAGCTCGAAGACAACCTTTAGCTATTCGTGCCAAAAAGGGGGAGAGCAACTTAAAGGGGAGAAAGTGCTTAATCATGAAAAGGAGGGTGCATACTGAAAGGGGGAGTGTTTTGTTTTTATAGTTACTGTTTTAAGTTTTTTTATGATGTTATACTTTTGGGAAAACTTGGTTATGATGTTATACTTTTGGAAATCTTATGGTACACTTGTCGTATACTTTTGTATAGGCTTGATACACTATGGTTTAAGTCTGTTTTTTAAACTCAAATCTTTTGGATGGCTGTGGAACTTTGGTCCTTATATATATTGATGTTATTCAGTTATCTCAGCTTGTCTTATCTGTTTTTGTACCCATGTTGCATATGTAAGCTTTAAGGGTTTGAATATGCATGTGTTTTGTAGGCTTTTATGGTATGTGCCATGTATTTGCAATTCTTTGCTTATGTAGCCTTTATGCATTGTGCTTTTGTACTTGTTATTGCTTTGCATTATTTTAAGTACAACACTCTTGTGCCCTTGTAGGATTGTTCCTAGATGCATGCATGTTTGTATGCATTGGTTGAGTGTTTTTCATTCAAGTGATATGCCTTGTGTTTGTCATCTTGAATGTCTAGATGTTCATTCCAAGTGTGAATGTGCATTGTGATCACTTGGTTATAGTGATTACTTGTTTTGGTCTTGCCATGGTATACTAATTTATTCCATTTTGCTTGATCATGATATTTTTGCTTCATATGCATATCAAGTTTTTCTGCATACAATGATATTGTTATGTTATTGTGTTTCAGGAGCTACTTATTCATATGTTCAAGAGCTTTACAGAATCTAGAGTTAGGTGTGAGTGAGTTTTGTTCAACTGTTCCCAACTCACGTTTTAAGTCTAGAGTCTGTTGTAGGGTTTTGTCACGGAATAGCCAAAGGGGGAGATTGTAAGGTTGAATTTAATCAACCATCTTGTTGTCTTTATTCCGTGCCAATTTGCTTGTAATTTAGCACTTAGTAACCCTATATTTAGGTGGAAAAATTGTAAGGGTAGTGTGTGAGAAGATGTGAAGAAATGCTCAAGAGTGTGCAAGAAAACAGAGCTTCGCGGCCAGGGCTCGTGGGTTGATCGCGACTGGCAAGCCGCCAAACGCAGGCACATGAGATGCACATGGGGAAGCTGAAGGGTCGCGCCAGCTGTCACGCTACAGGACAAAAGTCCCAGGCTGGCCAGGCCGTTGGCTCGCGGCTTGAACTCACGACTTGATCCAGTCGCCAAAATGCCCTGTTTGGCAAGAACTGATGTTTTGCATTCCTTTCTCACCCTACTATATATATACCCTTAAACCCACCATATTGAGAGAGCTTCTAGAGAGAATTTTGTGAGAGAAACCCTAAAGAAATACAAGATTGATTCATCCACAATCTTAACCTTAGAAACTCTACAAATTCCTCTACTCTCTTCCTCTCCATTGTCATACCCTTGAGAGGCCTTTAGCCAAATCCTTGTCTCACCACACCTATGTCTGTGAGAAGGTCTATTTGGTACTGTTGGGAAGCAGTTAAGAAGGAACCAATCTACATTGGTTGATGCTATGGTCTAGTAGCGGAATCCGGTAAGCTAGAAAAGAAAAAGGTTCGGCGCAACCTCGTTGGAGCAAGAAGCTTGGAGGGCTTAGGTACCTGGGTAGATTAGGCTTGGAGGGTCTATTGCTGTTTATGTATCCCAACTACATTTTCTAGTGGATTATTTGACCGCTTGGAGGGCGGCGGAGAGGTTTTACGTCAAGGGCTTCGATTTCCTCTTCGATAACACATCGTGTGTTGTCCGTGTGTTTGCATCTTCCTTCCTTTTATCTTTGCCTTATATTTACTGCTGTGGATGTGTTTATATTTAGCTTAGATTAGTTATTAATTCTGTTATTAGCTTGTTATCATGTTCTGCGCATTATTTGTTTGATATAAAACTTGAATTGGTATTTTTGTATTTGGGGTCCAAACGTTCAAAGGTGTTGTATACCTTTTTGAACTTTCAGTATCATTTAATCAAAATATTATAGCTACCTCTATTTTGCACTCTAATAACCCAAAAGAATAGCTGTCCAACATTGAAGCAATTAGTCGGCAAAATGAGAACAGAGGCTCCAAGAATCTTACCTACAAAATATAATGCAATAGTCTTCAACAAGAAAAAAAGAAGAAGAATAAACCAAAAAGACTTCTTGAAGTAATCTATGACTATGCCGACCAAAATAAGTAGGAGCAAAAAAAATCTAAGACAACTCCAGCAAACATATGGGCAAAGGATGAGTGTAACATTTGAAAGTTCAAATAGGGTATAAAACACTATGAACGTTTAGACCCCCAATTACAAAATTATCAATTCAAGCTTAATGTCAAACAATATATGTGCGGAAAATGAACATAAGCTAATAACAGAATTGATAAACAATCTAAACCAATTAAAATCACATCCACAGCAGAAATTATATGGAAAAGATTAAGGGAAAAGAGATGCAAACACAAGGACAACACAACGATGTGTTATCGAAGAGGAAACCAAAGCCTTTGGCGTAAAACCTCTCCACTGCCCTCCAAGCAGTCAATAATCCACTAGAAAATGTAGTTGGGATACATGAACTGCAATAGACCCTCCAAGCCTAATCTACCCAGTGTACCTAAGCCCTCCAAGCTTCTTGCTTCAACGAGGTTACGCCGAACCTTTGTCTTTTCTAGCTTATCGGATTCCACTATAGCCCATGGCATCAACCAATAACCATTGGTCCCTTTCTAACTGCTTCCCAAAGCACCAAAAAGCCTTCTCACAGATGTGGGTATGGTGAGAAAATGACTTGGGTAATGAACCTCTCAAGGATGTAACAATGGAGAGGGTGAGAGTAGAGGAATTTGGAAAGTCTCGATGTAAAGATTGTGGATGAGTCAATCTTGTTTTTCTCTAGGGTTTCTCTCTCAAAATTCTCTTTAGAAGCTCTCTACATTTCGTGGGTATAATGGGTATTTATACTAGAGTGAGAAATGAATGCGAAGAGTCAGTTTTTCCAAAACAGAGCTGATTGACGACTTGGCCTCAAGACTTGATTGAGTCGTGAGTTCAAGCCGTGAGCTAACTGAATGGCTAGTCTGGACTTTTTGTCCTATGGTGCTACAGCTGGCATGACGGTTCAACTTCTCTGCATGCTACACTCATGTGCTTCTTTTGGCGGCTTGCCAATCGCGAGCCACCTGCGAGATCCAGTCACGAGTCCCTGCATCACTGCACAATCTTAAGCATTTCTTCACATTTTCTCACATACTACCCTTACATGATTCCCACCTGAATACAGGGTTTCTAAATGCTGAATTACAAGCAAATTTGGCACGGAATAAAGCCAACAAGATGGTTGATTAAATTCAACCTTACAACATTGGGAGGTGAAATTGAAACTGAAACTGGCAAGAGGTAAAAGGAGTGAACGATTGACAAGATTTGAAGGCATACACTCACAGTTAAAGTGGAAGGTAGTTGGATTTACCTTGTAAAATTGCCTTTTTTGAAGGCTTCTCAAAACTTGCTTCTAGAGAGAATACAGAAGGACAAAAGTTCAATCACCAATTCTTCCTTGATTAATAACTTCACCAAGCAGCAATATTCGTACAAGGTAAATTCCAAGATTATAACTTACAACAACAAAATGTAACAAGAGAATTCAAGTGAAAAGGCAAGGTACTCCTCCAAGTGGAATTCAACCAAAATTCTCCCTTTTCTTTCCTCTCCATATTACACAAAGATTGGATCATCTTCACACTTTACACTTCAACGAAATTGTTGTAGTGACCTTCATCCCAACCACAAAAGAGAAAGAATATTATTAGGAAATTGATACTATAACATGAAACAGACATTCCTACCATTAGCACAACTCCAATTAATTGTGATCTTAGTGGAAAATCGATTTTTTCTAATAAGCTTGATGATACTTTTCTGCCCCTTTTGTTCTTTCTTTGTGTTATTTCACTTTCAGCTTGAAATCTTCCTCAACTAAACGAACAGGATTCCAATGCATGTGAATACAAGTTTTCAAGTTCAAGTTTTCAGCATTAATAAACCATCATAAAATAATAGGTAAAGAAGTAAGAAAAAAGAGGATATTCTACAATTTTGTTTGAAATTTTGGAGAAAAATTTTAACGTAAGTACAAAAAGCTTATGTATAACAGGGAACACACCCAAAAAAAAAAAAAAAAAAAATCTGAAAGCATACTTGGAATAATAAGCTAATTCCTACAAGGTAGATGGATGCTCAGTTTTCATTCATACAATAAGGGAAGTTATGAAGTATCTGCAAAAATAAAACATTTTCAGCACAAGAAGAACAGAAAAAATTATTGAGTTTACTTCTCTTTTTGGGATGACAACAATAAGAAGCAAAGGCACAATAAAAATGATAAGAATATTTTACCTTGATATATTTGGAGATGAGGTAGAGGCTTTAGTAGTAGTAGGTGCCACAAGATCCAAAAGATTTAATCACTAGGGAAAAAAGGTTTTAAAGTGACTTGGCTTATAAAAGTAGGAAAAAAGAAAAAAGAAAAAAGATAACAAAGTTTATATTGCTAGTAATTTTCCTTTTGGTACTATATTGCTAGTAATTTTCCTTTTGATACAAAAGCTTATAATATAAAGGAAAAAAATTGACCAAACAGAATACATTATAATAAGCTAATTCATGTAGTCTTAGTTGGCAGGGTAGATACTCCCTCAAAGTGTTAAAGATTTTCTCCATTTCTACGGTTGTCAGAAATGCAACCAAGAACATCACCTCATGACATCAAAGAAGTTTTACGTACAAAGATATAGATGTTATCCTTTCTTCTCCATTTATGTGATGAGATCATATATGTAGCAACAGTCCTTTGAACATACAAAAAGGGAACAAAACAGATAAGAGATTTCCCAAATAAAAATAAAAAGGAAATAGATGATAACCTTGAGTTCATGACTTTTTGCACAATTTCAGGGCCAGAAAGTTTTGAATAGGGTTCAAATTTTGCACCAGGTTAGTTGTTGCCTTAATTTGTTCTGCATGAGAAGTCATTTGATTGAGAAGTTCTTCAAAATATCAAAACTGAAAAGGCAAAGATGAAGAACAAGAACAAGAAAATTAGTGTTCGGATCTGCATAAAAAACCAAATACCTGAAGTAGTTAAAGATGCCAACCGACGCAACTCTTTCCCTCCTATATTCATGTTTGCTGCCTCATGTTCACATAGGGACCCCACGACCAAAATTCAAAACTAAGGGCCACGGCTTTAGCAGAGAGAGAAATTGCCAAATTACCGACCATTTGAAAAACCATAAGTTCTAAAACTTGGGTGCTGTTTTGAGCATAACAACCTATTATATGAAAATGGGTAAAGTAATAGTATCCTCTAATCTTAATTGGGATTCAAGCAAAAAGGAAAACCTTCATTGGCAAATTTTAATCGTGTAAAAGATCAAATTCAATCCAATCTACATTTCAATTTGTGCATGAATGAACAAATTAGACTCATTTAGTCATTCTCTCATTCTTTTCTGACTTCAAAGTCAATCTTGCATTAACAATTCGACATGTGAGGAAGCAAACAAAAAATTTCCGTTTAATCATCTCATTAAAATAAAATATGTTACTTCCTCAACAAAAGAAAGAATTTAATAAACAAAAGAACAAATGAACAAATGACAGACTTTTAAATGAACAGAAGAGAATCAACCAACAAAATACCTAAAAATAATCTAATTCTTGCAATGGTAGTTGCTAGATTAAGCCCTCCTCTCAGAGTGTTAACAAACTGACTCTGATTCTGATTCTGCAATTATTCAGAAGCAACCATACACACATCGTATTATATTCTTATGTACAAAGATATAAATAATTAGAATTTTAAATAAATATATATGTATGTATGTATGTTTGATGGGAAGGATTGCATTATCTTAATCTTTCTTGTTCAAAAAACTTTGTGAAGAAATCAACTATCTAATTAACATTTTATATATAGGAAAAAGAAAAAAAAAGATAGAAACGAAAGAGAATTTTAAATTGGTTCAATTGAGCATAAGAACAAAGTTGAATAGTTTTGGAAGTAGTTCAAAATAACAAGATAACAAGAATTTCCAACTTTTTTAAAGGGGTGAGATTGCAACTCCCTTGAGAAAGTGACATTAGATTGGGACAATTATCAATTCCTAGTTCAATAAAGATGTGAGATTGCAAAACCCTTGAGGAAGTAACATTAGTTTGGGACATTCCCAAAATGTTAAGGCTTTGTAGTGATGTGAGGATGCCTATCCAATGGAGAGAACCCAAACTATCACACCTTTTTATATAGAGTTCCCGGAGAGAAATGAGGTTCTGCTGCCACTCCTCTGGAAGAGATTTTAAATCGTTAATCTGATATATGCCTAAAACCTCTAATTGAGAGAGAGGAAAGTAGGTTGATGTTGTTGCTCCCATCTTCATTGTCTGCTCCAATACCTTCCAATTTGGGACATTTAATCAAACAGCCTCTCTTACCCATCACAGCTTAGGCATTCTTACTCCTACCTCTCTTTGGCCTAAAAACTCCATACACTCTATCCATCCATTACATTGTGCTCGCCCCCTCTGCCTTCCAATGATTATAAAAAAGAACATGCATCACGTTGCCCATTGTTTGAACAGAGACTGCCCAACTAAAAGTTAAGAAGCGAAGGCTATGCTTTAGGAGGTAGTGAAATAGACAAAATACCAATGACAGAGAAAATGAAAGAAAAATGGTGTTATCCTCAGGTCGTAATTGGAATAAAAGTGCAATGAAAAACCTTAATTAGTAATATTTAATTTAGTAACAGATAAAAACTCAATCCAATCTACCTTTAAATTTGTGCATGTACAAAAAATTATACTTAGTTCAGTCATTCTTGTGTTCTTCTGAGTTCTGACTTTAAAAAGTAGTCAGTCTTCACACCAACATGTGAGGAAGAAAACAAATATCCCACCCCTCCCAATCCCCCACCCAAAAAAAAAAAAAGTTAACCATCAAAATACTTTTATAGTAAGCTGATTCCTTGTAATGTCATAGTTGCCTGGTCATGTTCCTCTCTTCAAAATGCTACCAAATTTTCTACGATTCTGCAATTATTAAGAAGCAACCATATAGGTCATTTCATCAACACAAGCTTAGATGCAATGATATAAATCATTAGAATAAAAGAACAAACGAAAGAATATACAATTATCCCTTTTTATTCTCCTAATAATTTAAAGAAATCATGAATCAAATTAAAGTTTTGATGAAAAAAAAAAGTAAAGGGAATTTTTTATATAAAAAAAGATGATTACCAGTGAGTCCAAGACTGTACTTGCCTTAATTTCTAGGCCATAAAGTTTTGAACAAGGTAGGCTAAGTTTGTCCTTAATTTGTTCTGCGTGAGAAGTCAAATGATTGAGAAGTTCTTCAAAATATCAAAACCTCAAAAAGCAAAATGAAGAACAAAAAAATTGATTTTCAGTTGTGCATAAAAAGCAAGATACTTGAAGTAGTTAAAACATAATTTGTAATTATATTCTATAAACATATAAAAGTTCAATTCAAACTATCTTTGAATTAGTGCATGTATATGAACAGATTAGGCCCATTCATTCATTCTCTTGTTCATTTTTTACTTTTTAAAGCCAGTATACACACAAACACGTGAGGAGTACTTTGGTTTAATCATCTCATGAAAAGCATTTAGTAGATATATGTTAGAAGCTTTTACGAAAAAAAAAAAAAAAAAAAAAAAATTAACTACCCAAATACTGGTTTAGTAAGCTAATTCCTGCAGTGTTAGTTGCCTAGTCAAGTCCTCCCTTCAAAGTTCTAAGAAATTTGCTATGATTCTACAATTATGAACACAAGCAACCATATATGTCATTTCATTAACACAAGTTTAGATGAAAAGATATAAATCATTAGAATAAAAGAACAAATGATAAAACAATCATCCTTTTTTATTCTCCTAATAATTTGAAGAAATCATGTGTCTTATAAAAGTTTTGATTGGAAAAAAGGGAAACAAATGAATACCACTGAGTTCTTGACTTGTTGCACAATTGCAGTTTTTGAATAGGGTCTGAATTTTGCACCCAATCTTGTTTTTTGTCTCAGTTGGTTCTGCATAAGAAGTCAAATGCCTAAGAAATTGTTTTTGGTAGATTCTGATAATTCACTCACAATGCTGGGACATGTAGCACAATTGCAACGCCTGAAAGTTTTGAATAGGGTTAGAATTTTAAGCTCTGCGTGAAACCTGAAAAGTCCAATGCCTGATAAATTCTCCAAGATATGTCAAAACAAGATTATTGGTGTTAGTTTCTTCATTAAAAGTCAAATACCTGAAGTTGTTAAAGATGCCATCAGATTCCAACTTCTATCCAATATTCTCTCCTACTCATGTTTGTGGGACTGTATTTGGAGCCCACCGATTAAAAAAGAACAGATGTGCTGCTGCCTCAAGATTACAGGGACTTCACAACCAAATGCAGCAAGGACTACGACTTTAGGAGGTAGAGAAAGTGACAAAATACCAAGCACTTGAAAAACCAAAAGTTCTTAAACTTAAATGTAGCTTTGAAATTAACAACCTATTATTCAAAAAATTGGGGGGGGGGGGGGGGGGGGAGTAAGCAAAATGAGGGATCTTCAAGTCTTAGTTATTCAACTAATAAAAAAACTATTTATCCCATCAAAGGCAGTAACTAAACCATTAGTTATTTTCTATATATCAATAGTTCAAATGAGAATTTAAAAATTAATCTTAATAGATATATAGACCTGCAAAATACCTGCAAAATAAGCTAAACTATATATTACTAAAAGCTGAAGCGCAGCGTTTAATGCTGCTGCTCTCACCTTGTGCTACATTAACTGCCATGTCTTTTTTTTTTTTTTAAATATAATTTGTCCTTCAATTTTAAAATGGTTTTTACAAATTTCAGCCCTATAAATCCCAACCCTATAAATGCAGCCCACTACTTATTTATTTACTTCCACTATCACCCTATAATAAATTTGTATAATTAATCCAGCCCACATCTTATTTATTTAGTTCCACTATCAAGCCTAACCCAAAGCCTTTTCAGTTTAGCTTAAAGGAAAAAAAATCAAAATAAAAAACGTTGAAGCCGATTTTGTGTGAGCCTTTTCAGCTTAAAGGAAGAAAAAAAAAAAAACATGTAAGCCTTCAGGGTTTTGCATGACCAAATAGAAATGTGAAGAGACAGAGTGTTTGAAGATTGTAACGTGAAGGGAAGCTTAAAGGGAGGGAAAAAAAATGTTGAAGCCTTTAGGTATTGTATGAGAAAACAAAGAGTTTGAAAGCTATCCACCTTCCTGCTCTACTGTTTCGCAGGCTGCCTATCTGATTTCCTTCCTTCCTATCTTCCTTTCCACATGGTGTATAAATACTAACAGAACTTGCCTGCTTCGATTGAGGTATCTCTACATCTCAATTCCTTTTTTTTTTTTTTGGTGCAAAACTTTTATGCTCTGTTTATATTAATATGAGACCCTTTTTTTTTTTTTTTTTTTTTTCATTTGTTTGTGTTTGTGTTTATATTAAACTAGCATCCTTGACATGCCATTGATGTGTTTGTGAGATTGCCTGAATGTCGTTTCAAAAATAAAAGGAGTTTTTATGTTGCTCAATAGTGCTATAACTTAACTGTTAAGACATATGTGGTTCACTTGTTAAGAACATATGTCATTTTTTTATGTAATTGGCTAATCTTTTGACAAAACGCATTTCACATGTATTTGGATAGATCTAGCATGTGTTGAAATACTTCAAGAAACCATGTTTCAAGATTAAGCGTTGAAGCCTTCAATTCTGTCCAAGAAAACAAGCTGAAAGTGCAGAGTTACTAAAGCTCGACAGCTAGCATGTGTCGAGGTTGAGAAAGCTGCTTAAGCCCGTGTGCTTGACACCTGCTCAACAGCTGCTCGACACCTCCTATCTGTCGAGGTTTAAGAAAAATAGATTTTTCTGTTCTGTTTTCTTGGGATCCGTGTTTATGTGTTTAGGCCTTCTTTTCTCATAACCCTAAACATATAAAAGGATTGTTTTAAGGGTTGTCAAAATATACACAAGTTGCACAAGCATTGAGCAAAGTCTGTTCAAGCAATTTGTGACTGGAGACAAAGTTTCGCCCTAGTTCATCTCTTCTGAAGAAGTTGCTGTGTATGTGCACCTTTGGGTTTTGTGACCAAGTATCTTCTTGATCTTCATCGTGGATGAACTGAAGAACTTTGCAGCCAACAACTCATTCTAGTTGGTGATTGAAGTTGTGTACTGGGATCCGCGCATTGGTTAGTTACATACTTGGGAGCCGTGGGGGAAATTGTCACTACAGAACAAGTACAATTGGGTATTGGGGTAAGGGTTCAACTGTAGGTTGGTATAAGGTACTGGGATTTCTTTACTTGTAACTGCTTGTTATGATAATAGTGGAATTTCGGGAGTGGTGACCTGAAAATCACCGAGTGGGGTTTTTGTCGTCAGGTTTTCCCCATTCGTAAACAAATCATTGTGTTATTTATTTTCCGCTGCATAATTAGTTTATTGGTGATTTGTTTGTACTAGCACGCGTTTGCATGTTAATTTGATTAATTAATAACTTGGCTAATTAATCAATTAATTTAATCACAAGGGGTCAATATGTTTTTTGGCCTATCAAGTGGTATCAGAGTAGACACACTCTAATTAGGTTTAATCTTTTCTATGTTTGATCCATTGACCCTTGTTTGTCAAGGATAGAGGACAGTCGTTAATTATACCTTCTTTATTTGATGGCACTAACTATGCATACTGGAAAGTATGCATGAGAGCTTTCTTGCAGTCTTTAGATGAGAAGGTGTGGCAAGCTGTAGAGATTGGCTGGACCAAGCCAAAGGAAGCGCCGACCGATTGGGATAAAGCCAAGATCAAGGCGACAAACTTCAACAGTAGAGCATTGAATGCCTTATTTAGCGCAATCACTAATGAGGAGTTTAAGAAGATATCCTCGACTGAAATTGCTAAGGAAGCATGGACCATCCTCCAGACAACCTATGAGGGTACAAAGGTTGTCAAAAATTCAAAGTTTCAGAGGCTCACTACAAGCTTTGAAGAGATAAAGATGAAGGAGGATGAGTCGTTTAATGAGTTCTATGCCAAGCTCAAGGATATAGTGAACTCAGCCTTCAATCTTGGGAAAACCATTCATGAACCCAAGATTGTGAGGAAAGTGCTCAAATCTCTACTGGAGAGATTCCATGCCAAGATTACGGCGATAGAGGAATCAAAGGATATTGACAAGATTCCTTTGATAGAGCTAGTTGGAAATCTGCAGACCTACGAGCTAGATTTATCAAGGATAGGCAAGTCGGGTAAAGGCAAGAGCATGGCTTTGAAGGCCAAGAGCAGTGACACTGATGAGTCTTCAGATGATGAGAATTCTAAGATGAAGTCCTACATTACAAGGCAGTTCAAGAAGTTCATGAAGAATGCCAATGGGAGGAGCTTCGACAAGGACTGTAGGCAATCCAGTTCTTCTCAGTTCAAGAGCCAAGACAAAAGGAAGAATGATGCAAAGGATGGCGGTTAGTACACTGTTCCTGCAGGACCTAAGTGCTTTGGATGTCATGGATTCGGTCACATGAAGTAAGAGTGTCCCACATATCTCAAGAGCATTGGGAAAAGTAAGGCACTTGCTGCAACCTTGAGTGACACTGAGCCCGAGGATGATTCTGACAATGAGGATGATGAAATCTTGAATGCCTTCACTGCCACAGTCAATCCTACTGAAGGGATTGTTGAAGACGTGGACAAAGAAGAAGAATTAGTGGATTCTAAGTGTGAGAAGATGGATGATTAAGATGATATCCATACAGCTTATGAGAAACTGTACAAGCTTTCTGAGAAGCATGAGAAACTATATAGGCTGGCCACCAAGAAACTCAGTGATGTGGAACTTGACTGTGAAGAGTTATCCATAAAGTTTGATAAGGCTAATCAGACTATTGGAGCACTGTGATTCGAGAACAATTTCTTGGCTGAGAAGACCAAGAAGCTTGAAGCGGAGCTATTTCAAGTTAGAGCTCAATTAGAGAGGACTTTAAGTGGAAAGCTTGATCAAATGCTTAGCATTTAGAAATCTGCTTCGGATCGAACAGTTTTAGGGTATGGTCTTTCTTCCTCTAATATTGCTTCTACTAGTGCTACTGTTTTTGTTCGTCCTGCTAATAATGCTGAAAATGAAAACAATGATGTTAAAACTGAATTAGCTAGTGAGAACTTAGACAAGGGTAAATCTATCTTAAGAGCACCCTCGAAGTAGGATAAGAAAGATATTAAAAACCCTAGAGCTAAGAAGGCTAACTCTCAAAAGCCTAAACAGAAGAAGCAGCATCTTTGTCATTATTGTGGAGCTACCAATCATACTCGACCAAATTGCTATAAATGGTTGGTCACTCAACAGAGCAACAGCATGATAGTATCTGGAAGCCAAAACCAGCTTCAATCCTCTCTTGCTCCTCTTGGAGATCTTCTCAAAGCCCTCATGTTCCTTTCAAACTTGAACAGTTTCAATTCTTCCCCCTCACCGCCGGTTCAAGGGTTTAATCAAAGGAAAGGTTCTTCCAAGGTGTGGAAGAAAAAGGACTCTAAGTGATTATATCACTTATATCTTCTTGTTTTTGTCTGTTGCATTACTTGTTTGTTTTGCATTTTTTTTTTAGTCAGTTTAGTTTTATGCTTTGCTTTGTTTAACATGTTTTTGTTTGTTTATTTTCAGTTTTGTTTATTTTGTTTTTGATATAAAAATAAAAAATTTTGAAAAATCAGAAAAATACAAAAACAGTGTGTGTTTTGTGTACATTGGTACTTGTGTACCTTGGATGGCCATTGACAAAGTTTTCTAAACTTTGTATCTCTTGTAGCTTAGATGAGCATCTCTATGCACGACTAAGCAAGTGAGCTTTGTGGCTCTTGTTTGTGATGAGTAAGATTAAATTGTCTCTTGTACTTAACACTCGTATCACTCTTTTTGATGGGTAGGATAAATAATCATCTCACCACTGTTGCTTGCCAATCATGAAAGACACCTGTATGCTTTGGCATAGCAAAAGTGTAGTGTTAATGACATTTGTGTGCTTTGGCATAGCAAAATTGGAATGTCAAATATCAATGAGTATTTCTTTTCTCTCTCTTATATGCCTATGCATGATATGCTAAATAAAAGAAAATATGCAAAGAAAACAAAAAGCAAAAAGATCAAAAAATGCTTTAAATATGATTGCAAGCATGTATTCTAGGGGATGTGGGAGTTATAGGATGTATGTCGAAGGTGATAGTCCCCATTAAACAGTTATGATTGTGTGTGAGTTAAAGTGATTTTCTCATATCTCAAATCGTCATAACTAGTTGACACTTATACAATCTTGCGATGTTTTTCAAACACAACACACAATATTCTTTGCTACTCTTGATACATGTGTAGGTACAATATGATTTGGCTATCACAAGGTTTTACATGTGCTAATGTATGCTCACTAAACTGTCTTGACTTGTTTTTGAAATATAAAATTGGTTAGACTTGTTTAGTGTGTGTGTATGTGTGTGTGTGTGTGTGTGTGTGTGTGCGTGTGTTTTTGGGATCCATGTGCTTAAAATTATTGTTGAGAGATTTTGAGAGCCTAATATGTTGATTGGATCATTGGTTGAGTTGCATGTTGGATTGCATCCATGTCTGCGTTTTTCACTTCTCGAAAAACTGTTTTTAAAAGCTAGCTCGACACCTCCTCGATACCTAGCTATCTATTGAGCTTCTCAAGCTTTTTCTTATCGCAATCTTAACAACTTCTCGACACTTGGTGGATCGATTGAGAAAACTTCTGCCTCCTCGATAGCTTCTTGATACCTGGCCGATCGATCGAGCTTTAGTTTCATATTTGGTGTTCTGTTCCTCAATACCTTCTCGACACCTGAATCTGTCGATGACCATTTTCCTCGACACCTCCTTAGACAGATGTCTCGACACCTCTCGATACCTTCATCTATCAAGCTTTTCTGAGGTTCTATTTAAGCTCTTCGTGCGATCCGGTTCTCATTTTCTCGATCTCTCTCGATCTATCCACACCTGTTCACCTCCTAAACTCTCTTTTCTCACTCAAAACCTTCAATCCACGTGATTTTTGGCCTTTCTTTGCTTCAGATCACTTGGTATGCTCTCTTATCTCTTCATTCTTCATGCATTTCATGATTTGAAACCTAGGTTTTGGGGTTTTTGAAAAATTTTGGGGTTTTTCAAAATTGATGAGTGTTTATTGTAATTTTGGGATGGATTTTCATTTAAATGTGTTTAAAATCTCATACATTGCATCACATTTGTATTATAATGGTATTTTCATGCATTTATATGTGTGCAATATGCTTGTGTGCTGGTAGGTTTGGTTTGGGCTGAGCCCATGATGAAATTTCTTTTGCATGTCACATGTTCATGCATTCCCTATGCATACATACTCTCTATTCAATATACTTGTTATACTTGAATTGCTTTGGGACTTTTCTAATTGTCTCTCTCTCTCTCTCTCTCTCTCTCTCTCTCTCTTTCTGTTTACATTAGTTGTGTCTAGGGCATCTAAGCGTAAATCTACTCCGGCTCGAAACCCTCTTCGTTCCGGAGCTTCTTCATCTTCTGATTCTGCTCCTCTCTCTCTTCGGTTCCGTGATGATGATGCCCATAAGACATTCTCAAAGAGCTTTTCTAAACGAGGTGTTCATTCGGAACGCCAAGTCATTTTGGCAGATTTCGCCGACACCGACCTTCCCGATGTCATTCACAGTTGGGGATGGGAGTCACTGTGTGAAGTCTCGGTCACTTGTCCTCTCGTGCTTATTCAGGAGTTTTACTCCAACATGCAAGGTATTGATCGTTTAGTACCTATTTTCTTTACTCGCGTTCGAGGTATGCGCATCCCTATCACACCGCAGCTTGTTGCGGATGTGCTTCGGGTTCCTAGGATAGAGTTTCCTGACTATCCTCGCTGTGAGCATCTGAAGACTGTGTCTAAGGATGAGCTAATATCTGCTTTCTGTGAACGCCCTTCTAAGTGGAATGAGCGTCAGTTTACACCATGTCGGTATTTTGCTAAAGGTCCTAGATTCTTGAACATGGTGATGACTTTTGTACTCCATCCTTTCTCTCACTACAACTACATCACAGAGCCTCGTGCTTGATTTTTGTTGTCCCTACTTGAGCATCTTACTCTAGATTTTCCTTCTCACTTTATTCTCTCTATTATAGATGTTCATCTAGATTCAGCGTCCCGTGACAAGCTCATCTTTCCTTCTACTATCACGAGGATCTTACGCCATTTTTCCATCCCTTTTCTTGTGTCCAACCATTTCACCTTCATATGTGCCATAGACGCCGCTACTGTAAAACGTAGTGAGGCGCAGTTTCGGTCGCGACAGGAGTCAGCAGCACCTCCCTCTAGTTCGACTCCATCTCGTTCGGCACCATCTCGATCTGCTCCATCTACATCCGCTCCTTTTTCTTCCATGGGTGATGTGTCACTTGGAGACATCATGGGAAAGCTGCAGCGCATGGATGCTCGCTTTGATACACTCTCTACTGAGTTATATCAGGTGAACGTTCGTGTTGGTCGTATTGCACGATGGCACGACTATGGGTGGTTTTGCTCTTGAGGCTTTTTCTTCACCACCTCCTTCAGTGGCTTCTGATTCTGATGCTGAGGATGATGATGATGATGGCGATGACAATGATGCTTCAGATGATGATGATGGAGATGCTAGCTCTACCGATAAGATGTCTACTTGACACTCTTACCCTTTGTCACTCGTGACAAAAAGGGGGAGTAGTTTTAGGATATGAGAGTAGTCATTCTTAGGGGGAGAGTTAGTATAGGACATTTTTGTTAGGGGGAGTGTTGATATGAAGAATGTAGTAAGGATATTATGTATCTTTTCTTTTCTTTCTTTTTAGATACATTGATCTTGTACATTGGGTCTTGTGATCATTTTTACACATACATTGTACTTATATTCTTTATATGTGGATGTATGTTTCTTTCACCTATCTTTACATGTGTTATTTCTTTTCTTTCTTTATACACATGCTTCTTATACTTGTATGCAATTTATTATTTCTGTCTCACACAAAGATACCTTGATGAGTTTTGTTTAAAGTGTTTCAGAAATACAGGTTGTCAAAGTCTACTTGCCATATACTCTCTTCTTGCAAAGTTTTTCAAAAGTTTGTGTTAGGATAGATTTTATTGTATTCAACAAGTGAATATGAGTTGAGTGATTTATGACTTCTCTTATATGTTCATTTGTTTGTTGTGGTTTTGTCACGGATTGCCAAAAGGGGAGATTGTTAGGACATATGTGGTTCACTTGTTAAGAACATATGCCATTCTTTTATGTAATTGGCTAATCCTTTGACAAAACGCACTTTACTTGTATTTGGGTAGATATAGGATGTGTTGAAATACTTCAAGAAACCATATTTCAAGATCAAGTATTGAAGCCTTCAAGTCTGTCCAAGAAAACAAGCTGAAAGTGCAGAGTTACTAAAGCTCAACAGCTAGCATGTCTCAAGGTTTAAAAAGCTGCTCAAGCCCGTGTGCTTGACACCTGCTCAACACCTCCTATTTATCAAGGTTTAAGAAAAACAGATTTTTTTATTTTGTTTTCTTGGGATCTGTGTTTATGTGTTTGGGCATTCTTTTCTCCTAACCCTAGACATATAAAATGATTGTTTTAAGGGCCGTCAAAATATACACAAGTTGCACAAGCATTGAGCAAAGTCTATTCAAGCAATTTGTGATCGGAGACAAAGTTTCGCCCTAGTTCATCTTTTCTGAAGAAGTTGCTGTGTATGTGCACCTTTGGGTTTTGTGACCAAGCATCTTCTTGATCTTCATCATGGATGAACTGAAAAACTTAGCAGCCAACAACTCTTTTTAGTTGGTGATTGAAGTCGCGTACTGGATCCACGCATTGGTTAGTTATGTACTTCAGAGCCATGCATCAAAAGGGGAAATTGTCACTACAAAACAAGTCTAATTGAGTATTGGGGTAAGGGTTCAACTGTAGGTTGATATAAGGTACTGGGATTCCTTTACTTGTAACCGCTTGTTGTGATAATAGTGGAATTTCGGGAGTGGTGACCTGAAAATCACCCGATAGGGTTTTTGCTGTCAGGTTTTCCCCATTTGTAAACAAATCACCGTGTTATTTATTTTTCGCTGCATAATTAGTTTATTTGTGATTTGTTTGTGCTACCACGCATTTGCATGTTAATTTGATTAATTAATAACTTGGCTAATTAATCAATTAATTTAATCACAAGGGGTCAATACGTTTTTTGGCCTGTCATTAACAACCAACAAAACTATTTTATTTTACCTTGGTTTATTTGGAAATATCTGAGGTCTCATTTTTTTTAATGTGTTATGGCTTATTGGAAGAATGTAAGACTCTGAAGTAGTGACGTATAAAGTGTTGGTGGCAGGTAGTTCAAATTCTTGAAGGAGTGATGCAAGTGAACATGCCTCAAATTCCTCTATATTTCCAATGCCTTTCAAAAAATCCAATGGTAGCGGTTGTTTCTCAAGAGATTGAGACTTCTTCCAGTTCCTGTAATGGTTGTTGCAAGATTAATTACCCCTCTGGAAGCTAATAAATTGTCTCTGATTCTTACACAAATTCTGCAATTATTAAGAAGTAACCATACACACATCATATTATCAACATGCTCTTAGGTACATAGATATAAATCATTAGAATTAAAAGAAAGAAAGAAAAAAGGGAGATTGATTACATTATCCTAATTTTTCTTTTCAAATAACTTTGTGAAGAAATCATGTGTGTAATTAACATCTTATAGGCAGGAAAAAGTAAAAAAAAAATGGAAAGAAAGAGAGTTTTAAATTGTTTCAGTTCAACATAAGAAAGAAGTTAAATAGTTTTAAAGGTTGTCCAAAATATCAAAGACCCTAAAAAAACCAATAGTTGCAGTGAATTACTCTGTCTTTGGGATATTTAATCAAACTGCTTCTCTTATCTGTCACCTTTCAACCATCCTTACTCGTTCTACCTCTCTATGGCTTAAAAATTCCATGAACTTTATCCCCCATACTCGTGTGGGGGGCCTGCAGGCTGGCCTTCTCTTCTTCGCAGTGATTAGAGAAAAGAACATGTGTAATGTTACCTAATATCAAACAACATCTACATAACAAAAAGTTAATTACTAAAGGGGCTTTATGAGGTAAACAAATAGAGAAAACACCAACCACATAGAAAATGAAAAGTTCCTAAGCTTGGATGCTGCTTTGAGCTTAATAATCCACCATAAAATAATACATAACGAAGTAAGAAAAGGAGGGTACTCTAAAATCTGTTAGATAATTTACCATTGGATTTGTGCATGTCTAGAAACACTAGACTAAATAAATCAACTAGACTAATCTCATTTTATACTTTTGACTTAAATGAATTCTCAAGAAACATTTGGGAAAAGAGCAAATTATTCAACCATATTGTCTTAACCCATAAACTAAATAATTCATTAGCTATTTACCAATTACCCAATGACATTGTGGAAATCAATTTCTAGTATATATAAGAACATGTTTTAATCATATATATAGAGAAAATAATTGACCAAACAGAATCCATTTAATAAGATAATTCCTGCATTGTTAGTTGGCATGGTAGATACTCCCTTTAAGTGGTAAAAGTTTTTCTCTATTTCATCAATTGTCACCAAACTACCAAGTACATTAGCTCAGAACTTAAAGTCAAAGATATAGATGCTATCCTTTCTTCTCCATATATGTGAAGATGTCATATATGCAATAGCAGGCCTTTGAACATATAGAAAGGAAACAAAACATAAAGAGATTTCCCAATTGTTTTTTTAAGAGAGAGAAGATGATTACCATTGAATCCACTACTTGTCACACAATTTTAGGGCCAAAACTTTTTGAACAGGGTCAAAATTTTGAGTCAGGTTTGTTGTTGCCTTGATTTGTTCTGTGTGATAAGTCAAATGATTGAGAAGTTAAATACGCAATTGAGGATTCCACTCTTATGTTCCTTCCCCCCTACCTATGATTTTGCTACCTCATGTTCACACAGGGACTCCACAACCAAAATTCAAGAAGCAAGGGCCACCGTTTTAGCAGAGAGAGAAAGTTCCAAAATAGCAACCATTGGAAAAACCAAAAGTTCTTAAACTTGGGTGTTGTTGTTTTGAGCATAACAACCTATCACATAAAGATAGGTAAAGTAAGAGAAATCAAAGTATCCTCTAATCTCAATTGGTATTCAAGCAAAGGAAAAACCTTAGTTGGAAATTTCAATTGTAAAAGATAAAATTCAATCCAATTTACCTTTGAATTTGTGCATGAATGAACAAATTAGACACATTTAGTCATCCTCTCGTTCTTATTTGACTTCAAAGTCTGTCTTCACATCAACGATTCAACATGTGAGGAAGCAAACAAATATTTTTTGTTTAATCATCTCATTAAAATTTTTAACTTTAAGAAACGATAGAAAAAAAGAATAACAGAAGTCTTTAAAAAAATAATTTCATAATAATTTGAAGTAATCTTCTACGTAGTTTTTGAATAAAAGAACAAAAAGATTACCACTGAGTTCTAGTTGAAAAGATTCCGAATTTTGAGGCCAAGCTTGTTCTTTGTCTTAGTTGGTTCTGCATAAGAGGTCACATAACTAACAAGTTCTCCAAAATATCCCAAATCTCAAAAGGCACCAACAAGAAGATAGATGCATACCTGAAGAAGAAGAGGCAAACTATAACTCTGACTCTGACTAAGATTTTGCAATTATTAAGAAGCAACCATGCACACATCATATTATCAACATGCTCTTAGGTACAAAGATATAAATCATTAGAATTAAAAGAAAGAAAAAAAAAAAAAAAAAGGATGGAATACATTATCCTAATTTTTCTTGTTCAAATAACTTTGTGAAGAAATCGTGTGTCTAATTAACATTTTATAGACAAGAAGAAGGAAAAATACCGAAAAGAAGGACAGAGAGTTTTAAACTGGTTCAATTCAGCACAAAAAAGAAGCTAAATAGTTTTAAAAGTTGATTTTTAATTTGGGATTAAAAGATAGATAGATGAGATGCATACCTGAAGAAATTGTTTCTTCTTGTTGGTTCTCCCAATCCACTAGCATGGTTGGGACATGGGCAATGAAGGGCCAATCTTCACCTATTTGCCTCTTGCATTTTTGCCGTAAGAGGGGACAATAAGAAATTATCAACTTTTTTAAAGAGGTGAGATTGCGAATCTCTTGAGGAAGTGACGTCTGATTGGGACAGCTTTGGATTTCAAGGGATTGTAGTGACGTGAGGATGCCTATCCAATGGAGAGAACTCAGTTCATCACAGCTTTGTATAATGAGTTTCCGAAGAGAAATGAGGTTCCGCAGCCACTCCTCTGGAAGAGATTTGAAATCGTTCATCCAATCTAAGTGTAATTCCTGTAATTGAGAGAGAGGAAAGTAGGTTGATGTGGTTGCTGCTCCCATTTTCATTTTCATTGTCTGCTCCAATACCTTCCAGCTACACCCACGCAACCTCAGTAGCTCTTTCAAATAGGGAAATGGGGGCATATATGTCAGGTTAGGGCATTCTTCAATATGTAATTTAGAAAGAGAAGGAGGAAATGATGGAAGTAAGAGATTGTGTGGCTCATTATCATCATCATCATCTGAATTCCTCCACCATCCCTTCAGTTTTGGGCAATCAGATATTGTGAGAGAAGATAAGGATGGGAAGAATGGTGTTTTTGAAGAAGAAGAAGAAGAAGAAGAGGAAGCACCCAACACATTACTAACACTGTCTTCATCTGACATGTATTCAAGTGCTTCCATATCCCAAAGAGAGACAACCTTGAGAAAAGGGAGTTGATTTAACGGTGGGAGGTGTTGCAATCTTTTATTATCAGATAAATAAAAATAAACAAGATTAGTGATAGAAGAGATCCAACTTGGAATTCTCACACCCATATAATAAGACAATATCAACACTTTAAGATTTGGATGTGGCTGGAGCCCTTCCAGTGACATGTCATCATAACATTCAGTTTCTCCATCATCCCACTTTTTATCCCACCATAATTCCAGCTCTTGAAGATGTTGTTTCTGCTTCATATTTGTGGCTTTACATTCCACCATGTCATCTTCTCCATGTCCCAAATTTATATTGAGTAGACTTCCTCCCAAATTGCTCAGCTCCTTCAATTCACTTAGCCCACCACCAAACCTAGCCTTGGAACCCGCTTGCCTCATGACAAACATTGTTAGTATCTCAAGAGAAGTAAGATGCCCAAGTCCAAGGGGCATATGCGTCAAATTGTCACAATATCTAAGGTCTAAATGCCTAAGATTGACCAACTTCTTAAGGCCCCACGGTAATTCTTTAAGTGAATGACAATTATAGAGCTTCAGCGTCTGTAAATTTAGCAGCTTGGTAATGGAATTAGGGAGAACTGCACCAGGTTGATTATAAGAAAGATCAAGATATCTTAAATGACTCAATCCCCCAATTGAATGGGGCACTACATGTAGCCCTAAACAACTCAAATCCAATGTGCGTAAATAATTGAGATTTGAAATAAGTGCATCACAAGTTAAGTTACCCAACTTTCCCCCTACACGAGTTGCAAGAATTGTTCGTATCTTCAATCCTTTAACCTTGAAAATTGAAAGTTTCCTTGATGAATCTTCAAGATCAAATGATACATGACGAACTTTTTTACCATTATACTCCCCACTCAAAGTTAGCATGCTACTCTCCATCCTAGCCACAAGAGTTGCAAGATCATGCATGAGCTCATGCATTTTGCAATATGATATAATGTTGTATTCATCTTTTTGTACATCTTGAAAAAAACATCTTTAAAGTAATACCGTAAAGTACTCTCGCCCTACATCCTCAACACGTTGCTTTGAATCTGATAACTTAATAAAACTTTGTGCTACCCAAAGATTAATCAATGTTGTTACATCAATCATGCAATCTTTTGTGATAGGTCACAAACTGAATGACCCCTTGTGATTTAAACTAATTAATTAATTAAGTCAAGTTATTAATTAATCAATTTAACATGCAAATACGTGGCAGCACAAACAAATCACCGAATAACTAAATATGCAGCGGAAAATAAATAACACGGTGATTTGTTCACGAATGGGGAAAAACCCTAACGGCAAAAACCCCACCGGGTGATTTTCAGGTCACCACTCCCGAAACTCCACTATTATCAAATCAAGCGGTTACAAATAAGGAATCCCAAGTACCTTACCAACCTACAGTTGAACCCTTACCCCAATACACAATTGGACTTGATCTGTAGCGACAGTTCCCCCTTTTGATGCACGGCTCCCAAGTACGTGACTAACCAGATGCGCGGATCCCAGTACGCGACTTCAATCACCAACTTTAGAATGAGAGGTTGGCTGCAGAGTTCTTCAGATCATCCTATGCATGAAGATCAGGAAGATGCTTGGTCACAAAACCCTAAGGTGCACAATACACAGCAACTTCTTGAAGAAGATGATCCTAGGTTAAGAACTTTGTCTTTAGAGCACAATTTGCTTGAACAAGGATTGCTCAATGCTTATGCAACTTGTGTCTATGTTGACGGCTCTTAAAACACTCCTTAAATATGTTTAGGGTTAGAAGAAAAGAAGGCCCAAAAACACATTCACGGATCCCAAGAAAATCAGAACAGAAATCTGACTTTTGTAAATCTCGACAGCTAGCAGGTGTCGAGGTAGGTGTCGAGAAGGTGTCGAGATTTAAAAATTCTGCACTTCAACTTGCTTTTTCTTGGACAGACTTGATGACTTCAACACTTGATCTTGAAACATAGTTTCTTGAAGTATTAAATACACCTAGAACTACCCAATTACAAGTAGAGTGCGTTTTGTCAAAGGATTAGCCAATTTACATAAAATGTGACATATGTTCCTAACATGTAAACACATATGTCCTAACATTTTGGAAACAATCTACAATAAGCAAAGCATTGCTTTAAGTATGATGGTAGATGATTATAACTCAACTTAAGCGTTGATAAAATACCATTTTCTTCTTCTTGAGTTATTTTTAAGAGTTCATAAACTTTGAAGGATCGCCACTCATTTTCTGTAGCTTTGGTGCATAGCAAGCTTGCTATCGTCCTTATGGTGAGAGGTACCCCACCACACTTCCCCATAATCTCCCTACCCAAACTTACAAAGGCGTCATTCTCCAAAAATCGACCTTGTTCAGATGCCACTTTTACAAACAAACTCCAAGCATTTTCTTCAAGTAGGCCTCTTAGAGTATGCCATGAAGTTGCACCTATTATACTCGCCACACTTTCTGAGCGAGTAGTTACCAGTATCCTACTTCCCCTTACACCAACCATTAACAAATTTTTCAAGCAAAGCCATTCACTATTGTCCTCATTCCACAAATCGTCTAAGACAATCAAGTATTTTTTTCCATTAAGTTTTTCTCGAAGCTTATTTTGCAAGATCTCAAGGCTTTCTTCATGCTTCCTCTCTTCCAACTGTTCTAGAATTTCTTTAACAATTCGTTTTACGTCAAAAATATCAGAGATACAAACCCAAAGTTTTATCTCAAAATTTTTTTGAACATTCATCGTTATATACTAGCTGAGCTAGTGTTGTCTTGCCCAATCCTCCGATACCAACAATTGGAATGATAGAAATATTCTCTACAACATTGTCATCAAAAAGACGTTCCATAATCTCTTTCTTATCATCCTCTCTCCCAATAACTTCATCTTCAAGTACAAAAGAATAAGTTTCTCTGTCCCCCCTATTCATGACTTGTGGCCCAACCAAGCTTTGGCTAAAGTGAAAAGCCTCCTTATCTTTTTCAATGGCATTTAGTTTCTCCCTAATTGCCTTTATTTCACGGCCAATCTCAGGACTAAAAGCAAGTGGGTTTCAACATGAAGAGAAAGGGCGTACCTTCTTTGTCATCATTTTGATGCGCATAACTTCGGTGGAGAAATCATCCAGCAAATCATCAGCATCATGGAGGACATCTTTGAGCTTACTGAGCCAGTCTTTGATCTGATGGTTATGAGAACTCTGCTTTTCTGCATCCAGAAGTACAGCACGGATTGTGGAGACTGTGTTGGTTAGATTTTCAATCTTAGTTTCAACTCTAAAGGCCAGTTTGACGTCTTCAACAATGATAGAGCCCAGCAGTTGAAGGAAGTTCCCTGCAAGATCGAACAAAGCACCTTCCGCCATAGTTTTTTCTTTCTTTCAGGAATTGTAGATGGGCTTGTGGAGTAATAAAGTGATAAGAGATAGCTGTGGTAATGTCTTGCTTAGAACGGTGGTAGCATCAACAAATGCGGAACAGCTAGCCTCAATAATTATGCCCAAAGAAAATGTTGTTTTTTATTCTAAAACTTTAGACTGCTTTTTCAACCTTTTTCTCTTTTTTGTTTGATGGTGTCCTGTCAGTATTTATCATTTACAAAGTGTGAGTATGAACGCTGTTAGAATTATAGTGTGAAACAACATTTCTAAATTCCAAAAAGCATAATTGTAGTTAAAACTTTTTTAAAAAATTTAATTTATGGGAAATTAAAACTTTTATCATTTAAATAAATAGAGCTATTTTTCTTTTTTTCAGAAATGAATCAAGCTGTTGAGTACAGCTCAAACTTAAGCTTATTATCAATGGTTTTTTCTTTTTTGTAATAACATGTTCTTGAATAAAATTAACATCATGCTCGAATTTTTTTCTTTTTTATTAGAATATGATGCTTGATTTTAAGTATATATTTATGTATATGGGTTTCTCAAAAAAAAAAAAAAGAACAAATATTTATGTATATGCAAACATAAAACTCTACTTAAATATATTTAAGATTTAATTGTGTTAATTAAGTTTGTAAACAAGTTTATATGGTCGAATAAAATTCTTTCAGCCATTTTTTATAAACTGCTAATCTGGAAAGTAGTTATTTCGTAAGAAAAAAATGATAATGGGGTGGACTCAAATGATAACTAGTAAGAAATTGTATGCACCAAAGATAGAATTAATATTTGTTTTTAGCAGGACAACAATACTAAGGTTTTGAAAGATAGTGAGAATCTCTATACCCAACTAAGGTGTGGACGCAGTTAGCAACTGTAGCAAGCAATAGTGTGAAACAATATTTCTAAATTCCAAAAGCACTAGAGACTAAAATAAAAAAGTTAAAACTTTTTGGATTTAAATGAATCAACCAAACTTTTCTTTTTATTAGAAATGAATCAAGCTGTTAAGTTCAGCTCAAACTTGAGTTTATGGTCAGCAACTGTTAAACATGGCTCAAATATAATAACTTGTTAATAAATAAAATTAGCATCATGTTAGATTTTTTTTTTCTTTTTTATTGGAGTATGATGCTAGATTTAAGTATATATTTATGTATATAGATTTCTCAAAAATAAAAAACAAATATTTATGTTTATACATGCATTAAAATCTTCTTAAATATATTTAAGATTTAAAAAAAATGGTTATTTGTAAGTAAAAAAAAAAGATAGCTCAGATGATAGCTATTAGTTAATAAGAAATTGTGCACACCAATTAGAGAATATTTGATTTTAGTAGGACAACGAAACTAAGATAGGTGTGGAAGTGTGTCTTGCTTAGAATAGCAATATCGAGTAATAGTAATCTAGGAGGATAATCTTGTTGAGCACTTTCCTAGTAATTGTCCTTTTTTTTTTTTTTTTATGGGAAAACTGCCAAACTTCATTAAGATCTCAAACCAACAATAACATCATAGAGAAGAGCTTGTTCCAGAAAACAATGAAAAAATGAGTCTCTTCAATCTATACAGAAAAATCAACAATACAAAGTGCATGTTTAGCTAATAAGTGAGCGGGCCTATTGCCCTACCTCCCTACATGTCTAGTAATTGTCCTGTTAATAATTATGACCAGAGAAAATGTTTTTTTTTTTTTAATTCTAAAACTTTAGACTTCTTTTTCTACCTTTTTTCTCTTTTCCCTTTGATGGTGTCCTGTCAGTATTAATCATTTACAAAGTGTGAGTGTGAATGCAGTTAGCACTTAGCAGTAACAAGCAAAAATAAAACAACATTTCTAAATTCCAAAAGCACGGGCGGCTATAAAAATCTATATATATATATATATATATATCTAATCTAATCTAATCTAATCTAATACTATATATAAAAGCAGAAGCTTTTAATAAGGTGCTGACACGTTAGCAAAAATGGCTACTTAAAATGCTGACACGTGTAGAGTTAATCCTTTAAAAAGCGCCGCACGGTACACCGTTTGAGAGTCTTTTCTAATATCTTTGACCGACTGTTTGAGTCTTCATCTATATCTATATATATATAATAGCAGAAGACTTTTACCAGGTGCTGCCACGTTAGGCAAAATGCTGACACGTACACAATTTACCCTTTAAAAAATTCGCTCGGTGCGTTGGAGAGGCTCACTTTCAGACACAAACGTAAACCTTTATAAAAAACAACAGCCGCTTATCCACGGAACAAAAAAAGAAAAGAAAGACAACACAAACCCTAAAACCCAAACCATATTTCCCAATCAAAATTCGGTAAACACTGCATCGATTGGGAATAAGAAATCAAAAAGTTTAAAAACACGATTTTGCAAACCCAAAACCTAGGCAGAATGGTAAACAGAGAAGGCACGGAGAAAGAAACAGTGAAAGAGGCAGAGTTCCTAAGGTCGTCCATTGTGCATTACAATCAAAAGGAAAAGAGAGAAGAGTTCGTCTGAACCATACAGCATCCGTTCCCTTGCCAAATTTAGACCCCCAGACAGCGGAACCGACATTGACAACGGTACATTTTTTTTCTTCCAATTTTGTAGGTTTGGGTATAAAACGTTACTTTTAATTGAGTTTTTTTGTTGGGTAGGTTTAGATTTGATTCGTTTTTGTTTTGGGTTTTGGAATCTCTATCAAAATGTTTGTTTTCTCAATTTTAGATATTTGCTTTTGTTTTGTTTTGTTTTTTTTTTTAGATTACAGAAATCACTAAAAATGTTGTTTTTAGTTTGGGTACTTCTGTTTCTAATCTTAACGAAATCGTTGGGATTAAATAAGTATAGGATCGAATGTTGCATTGATTTTTATTTTAAGTTTTTTTGCCGTATACACATAACCAGTAAAGTTATTGTTATTGTTTTTTTCCTTTTCTTTTTCAAATCTGGGGATTGAATATGATTTAGGTTGAATATTTTGGTTGGATTGCTTTAGATTTAGTTATTTGAGATAAAAAATTAAAATGCAATCGAAACTCGAAAATCTTGAGATACAGAGATAGGAGAGACAGAGTTCATAGGGTGCCAAGAGATAAATATTAAAGGCCGGCCATAACCATCGGTTTTTCCTCTACCATCCGTTCCTTTGCCAAACTTAGACCACTGGAACCACAATCACAAAGAGAAACAGTTTGTAAGGCGCAGAACGGAATGAGAGAGACTCAAAGTTCTAAGGAAAAAAATCAGTTCTGATTCTTATTTTTCAGATTTGTATATTCCTTTTTTTTTTGTTAATGCTATTGTTCTCTTCTTTCTTTCTTCTTATTCTCTGAATTATATTTGGTTTTTCTTTTCTTTCTTACTTATTTTTTTCTCTGCAACCATTCTATGGCAATTTCTGTTGAAAGGTAGAACCGCAGTTGCTGTGAAAAACTGTTTCAATATCAAACAGGAAAAATTTGGGGATTTTAGAATAATGATGTAGAGATTTGAGATTATAAAGTAGAGAAAGAAAAATCAGAGTCTTCACACACAGTCAGATTGCCGAAATAATTACCTGCAAAAGTTCTGTTTTTAATTTTTGAAATCTTTGAAATACTTTGTTTCATAGGAGCACATTGCATTAGAAGAAATTTTTGAAGAATGAAGTGGATTTTCAATAGAAAATGCTGAAGTGATGATACAAATTCAGTGGTTATGGCCAAGAGAAGAAGTAAGAATGTTCTTTATTTGACCAATTTTGTATACTTGGCACTGATAATTTACCAATGGAAATGATATGAACTTTTTTCCCCTCAAAATTCTTAATGCATATAACAGTGAAACCAATTTTGGATTCATAAACAAGCTTGGAGTTGATTGGTGGTGCTTCCATGACAGGGATATAGCCCCTGATGGCAAAACCCTGGAGGTGAGTCATCTTTTAGGTCATTGTGCTAATAGGAGGTGAAATTCCTGTTGCTTAATTTAATTAATGGAATCAGAAGCAGATGTGAATTTTTTTTTTTTTTTTTTAAATAGAATTTAAGAATCTCCCACAAAACCAATCATTTGGCATTGTTATCTTTGTAACAGGAAAGTAACGCAAACTTGGATGAAGTAGTGGCCCTTGCCAAGAAGCTTCAGGTAATTTTATATGAATTGTCTTTGGATTTTTATTTTTGGTGGTGGGGGAATTCTTTGTACTTTTGGAGCCTCTAGGTATATGTAGCTGTTATACTTGGTTCAAATCCTTTGTGTATTTGACAATGCGTGTGCCATTCTCAATTTTTGTGAAGTTTTGGTAGGAATGAGCTTTGGCACAAATGGCACTTCCTTCCCCTAAGTTGTAGGGTGAGATCATGGATTTTAAAATGCATTGGGTGTTTGTGTAACTCAACAATAAGTTTTTTTTGTTTTTGTTTTTGGTTATTCAAAGTTTTGATAAGAAAACACATTTTGTTATTTAAAGTTTGGTTTTTTGTTAATTGTTTACTTGGCTTGTGGTTTATAAATGTGTTATCTTTGGGATGTTGCTATTTGAAAATGGGAGTTTTTTGGGTCATTGTTCCAATGGAGTTTGCTTTTTGGTTAGTGAAAGTGTGGTTTGTTTTTAAATTTTTTATGGGTTTTGTGCATTCTGATGATGAGACAAATTGTATATGGGTTATGAGGGTGATTCTTTTTCTCTTTTCTTTTTTTAATGTTAAATTAATTATTTTGCTGATTGTTTATAGTTTAGAAAGTTGTGCTGGCTTTGATGGAATGTGATGGGAAATGTTTGAGACCGTGTGAAGTTGGGAGGGAGGGGGGAATGATAAACAAAGATTAGGTAAAGAAAATAGGGTCTTGGTGAAATTGTTTGGTTTTTATGGGTGTTATATGTGCAAGCTGATTTTTTACTAGAAAATTTTCTGAAGGCAACTTCACTTAAAGTTTCAAGGAAATGAGGGAAGATTTGCATTTTCTTTTTATGACATTGAAAGAATCTGTGATAGACATACAATGTACTTTTTGGTATCAGAAACTATCAAGTTGATAAATGGACAACATGGAAAATTGTATGTATACCTCTGCCTGTTGAATCTATAGGAAGCCTCAGCAAACCATAAATCTCATCTTATTGTTATGGCAAACTAGAAAAATTTTGTTTTACTGGATGCCTAATTATGGCATGCTAGAGGAAGAAATTTTTTTATTTTGTAGAATGCATGCCTATTTTCCCATTAAGTTTGTAAATGGACTGCTTTCCCCCTCTCTCTCTACACATAGGGTTCTATCCCCATACTCAGTTCTTAGTAATAAACCTTTAATTCTCCTTTCTTTGATTTATGTAGATAACCCTTATATATATATATATATATATATATTATTTTCTAGACTGCTGCAAAGTACGAACATCAGAGAGAGAACTTTTTCAATGAGTTGGAGATTGTCTTTGCTGATGTGGTATGGATATATCAATCATCATCATCATCATAATACATACATACATATATACATTTAAAATCACAGTAAGCTTGGCTTACATCACTGCTTGGTATTGGGCATGATCTGTAATCATGTAATCATGTGTAGTGAACTGTGGGTATAAATTAAACTTTTACTTTCTATGTTAAATTTTAATGGAAATAGCTTTATAGTCTCAATGAGGATCAAGAACGCCCTGACTCTCTTGAGGCTCAAATATCCACACATATTTCCTTTTGTTGATTTTATCAATTTGATTACATGTACTCATTGACCAACTAAAAACCTTAATAATTTAAGTATATGAATTGTGGCATTAAACCACGTGTTATTTTTGTCATATTCTGGAAAAGAAACCAAGCATACCCAATCTTCAATGACATGTGAAGCTTAATCCTGTGTATTCCTGCCAAGTAGATGCAAGTTAAGGTGGAAAATTAAATTTTATGATGCATACATTCATGTAAATATTTTTGTTATTGTCAGCCCTTTAATTTCCTGGACCTGTTTGGGCAAGAGAAAATTTGCATAAGTTCATGATTTGTTTTTGAAGCAATTTGAAGATTTAATTGTACTAACTAGCTTGGCTCTTGATTAAAATTTAACTTTATATTGTTGAAAGCAACAACGTGTGCTAATTAAAAAGTAAGAGTTGGGTGTTTTGTCATTTGATGAATTGCCTTGAATATTTTTGATTATAGTTGTAAAGCGGACTCACATTAGAGTTATGAATGAGATTTACACTACTTTGATTCAAAAGAATGAAATACAAGCCCTCTCTCAAAACTCTTTTTAAAAAACAGAGAATGCCAAGAAGAAACCAGCACTTGACCATAAATTAGTACTTAAAAATAGCTAAATTGAAATTCAGTGACTGATAGAAGTCAGTTCTTTACATGGAAGGAAGAAAAGGAGATAGTCATGCCCCTGGAAGACGTGAAATTTATTTACTTTTTTCCTTTCTCTGATCTTTTTACAAATCCTTTGGAGATTGGTACCTCTCTCCTGGCTCGTCAGATAGCAGAGTAACCTGCTTCACTGTGAGCATAAAGTATTATTGTAAATCAGTATAATAGAAAAGAGTGTCATGTCCTCATACATTCAATTGTTCTTCTTCCATGTGTTCACAAAAAATGAAATAAAGGTATCCATGATTGAGTTCTTAACTAGCATCTCCTATCCATGTATAAGAACTGTGTTTTGAAGCATATATGAATGCCAAATGTTTGTTGAAATGTGTGATAGAAAATCTAATAGCCTATGTGCAAATCAATATTAGCTACTACACATTGCCAAACCTTTTAGACTAACTTTATAACAATCCATTATTATTGTCTCTTTTACTTTCCACAAACTTTTATGCTTAGAGCTTTAACATAATATGTAATTCATATCTATGAGAAATACCTAATTTGAGGCAACTGGCCTCCAAGAATGAGAAATAAGATTTAGAGAGAATAGAGAAGATTAGGAGAGAAACTGTTGCATATTTCATTCAATGGTCCTTACAATCACAACTCTAGCGAACCACTAATATCCAGTTTTCTTGAGTATTCAAAGCTATTCCAAGTAAAGCCATATATATTGTATTCTAACAACCTATCTATCTAACTGACAGCAACTAATAGATGTTAACAGCTTTTATGGTAAAAGACTAACAATTCCCTAACTCTAATGCAACGGCTTAGGACAGGTGTATGTTAGGCAACATCAACAATAACAGCTATGGCAGCAAGTCAACTTCAGTAGCAACATCACAGCAGCAACATCACAGGTGTTGCTTGATGACTCTTAACATATTCTATATTGTTAAGTAATAAAATAGTTTACTATATTTTAATATACAAGTTACAAGGAAAGTTTTGATGCACGGGTTAAATATGATCTGTTATGATTTATTATTGCATAATATTCTCCTTGAGTTTGGTAGTGATTTGATTTGATGCAATGTTTTCCTATGTTCAGGTTTTACTAGAATGAGACTGATTTTCAGGATTTATGATGGCTGAACCAATGCTCATGATTGGTGGCAATAATGCTCAACTTAAGTTGCTGCATAACTCATGTTGGTGCTGCTGCTAGAGGCTTAAGTAGCTGCATAATTGCTGGTGTTGTTGTTGCTTAAAGTCAAATTCTTTTTGTAGACACTATATGCTTAAATATACTACATTATTTAAGTTTGAATGTATGCAGTGGAAGTATGATGACTAAGTTTATGTAGGATGCAAAGTTTATAATTAATATGAAAAATGTTCCCGCGCATTGCGCGGGTTAAATACTAGTATATATAATAGCAAAAGCATTTTAAGGAGCTGCTGACACGTTTACAATTTAAAGAGCGATGCATTATATTGTTTGGCAATGCTGTGACACGGTTAAAAGTGAATCAGTGCATTAAAATAGTGTTTAGAGCCTCTAGGTATAAAAGGAAAAGTAACCGATTAAAATACTATGCACGCATAGATGGAAATAGAGAGACAGAGAGAGAGAGAGAGAAAGAGAGGCGATGAGGCCTTTCTCCTATCTCTAAGCCTCTGTTCAATCTGTTAAAAAAAAAACCATTCCAGAGCACATATTTATAACAGAGTAGTGCATCCCTAACTTCTTCGCTGCAAAGAAAATCCATACCATCGCCAAATACTCCGACCGATTTCATCGCTGATATATTAAGCAGATTAGCGGTCAAGAGTGTCGCTATTGATGGAGCACTTGAAGTGGGTTTGATGAATCCAGGCTTTGAAACACAGATTTCATCCATGAGAGCAGATTTCGTCGGAACCATACACCGAACAACAAAAACAATCCCCTTCACTCCATATTCGGAAGGTACGCATTGAATTTTCCTGGAACTTCTTACCGGCAAAGAGAGAAATATCAAAGGCTGGCCATCGCCATTAGTTTCCCCACCATCGTCCGTTCCATTTCCAGAGTCAGACCATCAGATCGCCAGAATCGACATCAACAACGGCACATTTTTCCTCAATTTTGTAGGTTTGGGTATAAAACATTACTTTTAATTGATTTATTTATTGTTCGGTAGGTTTAGTTTTGATTTGTTTTTGTTATGGGTTTTTGGATTCTCTATCAAAATGTTTGTTTTCTCAATTTTAGATATTTGCTTTTGTTGTTTTTTTTAGATTATAGAAATCACTAAAAATATTGATTTTAGTTTGGGTACTTCTGTTTCTAATCTTAACGAAATCTTTGGGATTAAATAAGTACAGAATTGAATGTTGCATTGATACTTATTTTAGGTTTTCCTGCCACAATACGGTTGAGAGAGAGATACGTTGCAGAAATACAAGGAGAACAGAGAAAGAGAACAATGGAGAGAGAGATTCGGTCTGAACTACTACTGGAACTGCTACCGGTTAGTTTTTCTCTTTACTTTTCAGTTTATACATTAAATTAGATCAGGTTTTTATAATTTTGCTGGATTGTTTTTTATTTGACTTTTTGGGTTATATTTCTGATTAAGGTGTCTGAGTTAGGTTTTTTTTTTTTTTTTTTTTTTTTTTTTTTTGGTGGGTATTTGGTTAAATTAGATCAGGTTTTAATAATTTGGCTAGATTGTTTTTAATTTGACTTCTTGGGTTATATTTCTGATTAAGGTGTCTGAGTTATTATTATTATTATTATTATTATTATTTGTTTTGGGTATTTGGTTAAATTGATGTGTGAGTATCTATTTATGGTGTCCGGTTAAAACTCAGATGAATGGAATGAAAGCAGTGAGTTCCATTCTCTTTTGGATACCTTAAAGATCAAAAGAGAGCAATAGATTATTGGGTTTTTTCCTTTTCTAGGTCTTTTAGAAGAAGTAATGTGGATGTATCTGTTTCTGTTTCTGTGATGTCGCTGTATTTCTGCTGCTGCATATTCTGCTTTTGTAGATCAGGTTCAGGATTTTCTGCATAATCTGTGCATACAGGGGGGCTGAGTGTAATATTTGTTGCTGTTTCTGTAATGTATGTACATGGGTGTATTTTTGTTGCTGCATATTTTGTTTTCTGCAGAACAATTTAGGATTTTCTGCAGAATTTGTTCTTACAGGGGGGCTAAGTGTAATATCTGTTGCTTTTTCTGTGATGTATGTCCATGGCTGTATTTCTGTTGCTGCATATTTTGTTTCCTGCTAAACAGGTTCAGGATGCTAGGAAAAATTGAATCCAATCATCGCTAATTAAGTCTAAAATGCTTATACTACTCGAATTTCAATTTGTCTTCTTCAATATATCTATATTTTAGTTTTTTCCCCCTGCTTAATTGTCTAGGGTTCTTCTTTTACCCTTTTTAAAAAATAGATTGGTTGATTCTCTTTCTTTGGACACTTTGGTTTGGTTTTTAATTTTGGTAACATTAGGGACTTATCCTTTGATTTATTGTAGTTAAAAGTAAAATTTCACCTTGGATTGTTTAAAATCTTTATGTATAAGACGAAAACAAATTTTCCAGTTCAAGTTTGTGCCAAAAAGTGATATTGTTTAATGTTAATTTTGCTGTAATCTTTAACAGCATGATCAAATGATTAAAATAAATACATTTTCCCCTTTTGTTCTGTTTCTGTGAAGTGAGAGGTATGATGTGTTGAGGTTTGAGTACAAAGTAGATTTACCTGCTAGGCTGACCATTATTTTAAGTTATGTGTGTTCGGCTATCTGCATAAGTTCATTAAATAATTGGATATGTAAATGATGCTGTATTAAGCCATTTTGGTGAATAGGTACAGTTTTGCTGCTAGCAAAATGCATCCATCCAGATCTTCAACACCAGCTGATGATGCCCAGTCTGTTTCACCTGCGCTAATTCGATTAAAATCTACCATTTTAGGATCTCAAGGGAGTCTTTTACCTCCACAAGCAGTATTTTATTTAGTTGAAATTTAATGTTACAGTTTTTTTTTTTTTTTTTTTTGGTTGTGAACTAAGAAATATGAGTTAACAGCATGATCAAATGAATAAAATACATACATTTTCCCCTTTTGTTCTGTTGCTGAAAAGTGAGAAGTATGATGTGTTGAGGTTTGAGTACAAAGTAGATTTACCGTTCCTGAGTTATTTGTTTTATTTTCTATTTTTTATTTATTTACATAAATATAAATATGCAGTGTAGCCCCTCTCCAACTTATTTATATTTACTTTCCTCTTGCTTTCCATTTCAAAATTCTGTAATCAAATATGTTTTTTAAAATTTATTTATTGTTAAATGTTCTATGCTCTCATTCTTTTGTTCATTGTGGTTTGTAGGAATGGTAGATGAGAATATCACATTTTTCAAGTAAGTTTTAGATTTGGTGTGATTCAAGTTTTTAAATTTTTTTGTGAAGTTTCTATTTTTATTTTTTAGTCTATGTTACTTTTTTCCTGTGTACCAATTGCTAATTTGGAACTGTTAAGACTTTATTTATGCAAATTACTAAATTTTTCCTGTTGAGAGATTTCTTGAATATGAAAATCCATAGACCCAAATTTAGAACAAGGCTGTCAATGATTGAATATAATATAGTATTCTCTTCTACATTTTTAGTTGTTGACAGACTAGGTCAGGATCCAGATAGTATAGGTGTTCAGCTATCTGCATAACCTCATTAGATTAGTGGATATGTAAATGATGTTGTAGTGAGTCATTTTGGTGAATAAGTATAGCTTAGGTGAAATTGAATGTTACAATTCTTTTTTTTTTTTCCTTTGATTTGGTTATGAACTAAGAAATATGAGTTAGTTTTGAGTGTATTGGTTGGGTTGGTTTTGATTTAAGTTTTTTAGTTGGGTTAGTTGTATAGTGAAAAGGCATGTTTGTTTATTTCAATGTAATTTGTTAGGATCCTTCGTAAATACCATCAAAGTTTGGGTTGTGATGACTAAGAGTCTTTAGAATGTATAGTAATAATAATTTCTTGGTAAATGGAATTATGGAATTTTTTGAGAGCAGATTTGTAGAAAGCAAGCAAAACTTGATGTTGAGATCTAGCTCAAATGGCATCTCCATGCCTTCAAGGAATGGGGTGGAGGGTGATATGTAGACATGGGAAAGAACGATTCAACATAAAGTAGAGAGCAAAACTTAGGAAGGCTTCTTACTGTAGATAGAACAACTCTATACATGATGAGTTTAAAATTTTCTAAATATAGCAAATTTCTTTAGTCACAAAACATAAAGAACTACGTTGATGCATGGAAATATGTCTCATGTGTCAAATAAGAGAAAGTCAAAGTTCAAAGACTCATCTTATATATGAAGGAAAATAATCAAGAGTCTCAAATAAGTATATATAGAATGATTAGGATCTTGACCAGATAAATTGACATTGAGAAATGAAAGCACTTTCCACAATTTTTTAAGAGGTCAAACTACATTTGCAATACTCTAACGTTGAGGTTGGTTTATGAGCTCTAGCAATGTTAGAGGCTCGAATTTTCTTAACTTGGAACTTCAAAAACCAAATATTGGCAACCATAATGTTGGAGGTTTAAGAAAGTAGTTCAATTGTAGTTCTGGTACAATTGTTTACCCATTTTGGGGGTAAGTCAATATCTGTAATTGCTTAGGCCAAATTAAATATCTGTAAAAATTTCTTAAATTTGTTTGTAAAAAGGGAGAGCTTTTGTTTTGTTTATAATATGATTTGTAGTGTAGTGTTTTGGCCTTTTAGAATTTGAAAGTTGTTGACTACTTAAAATGAGGGGTTCGTTTTTGTGATCAAATGATTATTACACTTTTTTTTTTCTTTTGCATCCTATTGATCTTATTCTGAACTAAATTTTGTGGGATGTGTATGGTTGTGGTGCAGTGGGTATTCTTTGCTTAGGGATCCCCAGTACAACAAAGGACTTACAAATGCTTTGGTCACTCAGTTGATTCCTTGCTACTAGTCTGTACTTGCTGTCATGCTAGGAAAAAAAGGAGTTTCAGCTGGTGTTTCCTATCATTGGATTTGAACCAATGACTTACCCCATACTATTCAAAGGGGGGCGGAGCGCTAAGAAAGAGAAAGCATTATCACTATTCGAAATGATGCAGTAGCTAGCACGCTAAGATCAAAAGGGAAAATAGCAACTATAAAATTCAATTTAGTTTTCAATTTTTGTTTTCCATCCAACCTGATTTGCTGTTTTTGAAGAGTGATTGAAATTGTAGAACTTTGAAATCTAAAAGTGTATAATTATTAATGTTAGCTAATATTAACTGTCTATCATTGATCATATGGAATCTTCAACTTAGTGCTATTTTTACCGTGTTTTTAACATGTGAAAGCAATCAGTTGGATAAAGGTTCAAAAGATTAAAATAATAGTGTGTTGAATGGATGGTCCAAATTGATAACTAACATATCTTACACACTTTACAACAAATTTTTTTCTTTAAAAAATGATTTTATTAGCCAAATTTCTCTTCTACTAATGAGATTTCAAATGATCCCGCGCATTGTGCGGGTTAAACACTAGTAAATAAATAAAATTTAAAACTTTTTTTTATAATTTTTTTTGGGAAGTTAAACTTTTAGGATGGCCTGTTTGAAAGGGCATTTTATACACTCATTTTCAGTTTTTAAACAATATTACACATATTTCACACACATTTTCACCCACACATATTTCAAAAAACTACAAACAACACTACCCAAACTCCTCTACCAAATGGGCCCTTATGAATAGAGCTATTTTTCTTTTTACGAATCAAGCTGTTGAGTGCAGCTCAAACTTAAGCTTACTTTCATTGCTTCAACAGGGTTCAAATATAATAACATGTTCATGAATAAAATTAACATCATGCTTGATTTTTTCTCTTTTATGATGCTTGATTTAAGTATATATTTATGTATATAGGTTTCTCATAAAACAAATATGTATGTATATACTTGCATAAAAATCTACTTAAATATATTTAAGATTTAATTGTGTAAGTGTATAAACAAGTTCATAAGGTCGAACAAATTCTTTTAGCCATTTTTATAAACTATTGATTTGGAAATTGATTACTTGTAAGTAAAAAAAAAAAAAGTGATGACAGTAATGGACTCAGATGATAACTAGTAAGAAATTGTGTGCACCAAATTTTGAAAGCCACCTCAATGGAGCAAGCACAAATTTTCCCTGCACCTGAAATTGTCAAGCTAAAATCAAATACTAAAATTTGTAAGTCTTTCGCAGGTTATATCACATACTTTTTAATGTAAGATCAAATGGGTTTAATCACCTACTTGTACATCAATCCACCACCGGAAAAAAGTAAAGCTTTCCCTTTCTTCACATGCGAAAATATCATAATTAACCTTCTATATAAACCATCTCCACTGCATAATGAATGTACTCCACAAACCAAGCACTCTATAGAAGTGTCACAAAGCTAGCTCCACAACCACAAATTACACCCTTTTAGCTACATTTGTATTGTATTAGGAATATAGCAAGGTTTGTTTTTGAGGCACATACACATGGCTGATCAAGGTTACTCATCTTCTTCTTCCAGCTCTCATCAGTCTCCTTTGACCTTACATCTATGTTTCGTCTTCCTCATACTGCTCATATTCCTTGGCTTTTCATGGTACATCAACTACGAGCCTGTGCTAGAGAGCGTGTTTGATAATTTCAAGCTTTTTCTCATCGTGTCCCCCTTGTTGCTTTTATTAGTTGTGCAATCAAGCAGTGATTTCAAAAAGATTTTAGAGGTCATTGTGTAAATTGACACTGGACAAGAAAAAATCAGTTATAATTTACATTTAAATTAACTTTTGCATGAAAAATTGAATTTTATTTATTTATTTTGTTAGTTATGTTAGTTAACATTTTCTATTTCAATTTTGCTATGCTTGCCTTTTACTCTTGCCCCTTTAAATTGAAATATTTCTGAGTACACTACAAACACCTGTAACCCCTTGAGTGAAACTCAACAAGACCAGAGATTTCAATCAGTTAACTACTAGTTTATATATGACCAATCATTTAATAAGATACATTGGTTCAACTTCTATTTGTTTAGTTAAAACCATATAATCAACTAACTCGTATAGGACACACTTGATCGGGTAATCTGGGTAACTAAGCATAAAAATTAAACTTTTTAGTTAGTTGGCCCGGTTCCGGAAGTAAATAGGATAGTAGCAACTCGAGCATAAGAAGCTTGATTTTGGGTTTAAAAACCGAGCCTCAAAGGCTCGGTTTTGATGTTTTGTGGCAGTCTGACGTGGGAAGTATCCCACGTGGAAATCGAGACTATAAGACTCGATTTGTATATCGAGCCTTTGAGGCTCGATTTCAGTGGTTTAATTTGCCACCTGGGCACCACGTAGATATCGAGCCTTAGAGACTCGGTTTGCTAAAAGCAAAACCGAGTCTCAAAAACTCGATTTTTAAGGTGTGATAATCATGTGACACGTGGTCTGGGTCCCTAAAGATTTGACTGCTCCATGTCCTTCACGTGTTCAGCAGCTCAAACTCTGACTGCTCCAGGTCCTTCACGTTCAGCTAGTGATGTTTTGAAATTGCTATCTCTCAGTCTCATGTTCACTTTCACTGATTCACTTTTTCACTGGAGCTTTCACTTTCACAGCAACTTGACTGAGTCTTCCATCTCTCTCACTCTGCCTCTCAACCTCCCTCTCACTCTCATACAATCACAGCACATCCTCATGTCAAGTAAGGGTCTCACTCTCTAGTTAGTTGTTTGTTGTTTGTTGTTTGGTTTTGATATTTTTTGTCTATAATTTTTTTTTTTGCTTGAGTATGAAATTATAATCATTGATTTGGTGATGTAATTGCTTCATTTTGGTTTTGCCATCTACTAAAAATATCAAATGTTGCTCCAAAAAATAAGAGCTGCCCCTTGCAAAAAAGTTTAAATAACTACTTAAACGTTGAGCAGTGAAACAAGAATGCTGATTTTATCTTATAGAGATTAGGGGCTTTATTGTGGAAGTTTTGTAACTATGTTAATATCATGAATGTAACTCAAAATTGCACAGGCAGACCATTTCGGTCCATTTCGGTCCACTTCGGTCTTTTAAGTCCATTTCAGTCCATTCAGTCCACTTTGGTCATTCACTCTTTTTGGTCCATTTCGGTCCCATAGGTACACTTTAGTCCATTCGGTCCATTTTGGTCTATTAGGTCCACCTTGGTACATCCAGTCCAATTTAGTCCATTCGGTCCATTTTGGTCTATTAGGTCCACCTTGGTACATCCAGTCCACTTCGGTCCATCCAGTCCATTTCGGTCCACTTAGGTCCACTTCAGTCCATTCGGTCCATCCAGTCCAATTTGGTCCAAGTTAATATAAATCATAAGAAAACAAAATTAAAATAAACTAGTCATTTAACATAAACGTGTAATGTGATAAAACCACTGAAATCCCATCAATTAGAGTAAATATTATTCTCTAAACTTTGATTTTATTTTTTTGCTTGACTATGAAAGAATGATTGATATATATTTAAGATGTATTCTTGGTATATTTGTATTGTTAGGTTTTTAATGATTGTATTGTTGTTTGGTTTGATTTTTTTTATTTATATTTTTGTTAGAGCTGATTTGAAATTTTGCAATGGGATGACTTTTGTCTTTAGATTTTTTTTGTGTTAATATGAAATGATAATGATTGTGTGCGTGTATGTGATGTGGGGTGAGTATATGCAAATGCAAAGTGACAAGTTGTAATTTTTGAACTTTGAGTAGATAGAAAAGGTTTTGCAATTTATGTTAAATGAAAAAGATAAATATATGTGACTAACATATTATTACACTTGACTTAGGTTCACAACATATTATTACACTTGACTCTCTCTCTCACGCACTTGCTCTTGCTTATCCAAATTTTATTTTATTAATTTCTGAAGACTAGTAAAATATAGGACTAACATATTATACTTGACTCTCTCTAATAGGTTCACAATCTTTGAAGAATATTGAGTTAAATGTATACTTCGGTGGACCCCTTGATAATCCTGGAGGGATTGACGGATTCCCATTTAGAGGGGAGGGTATCGAATGCTACTATATGATGACACGTCGTAAGTTGAAGACATTGGATGATTTGAAGAAGAAAATAATGGACGAATTGAATTTGAACCGTGTTTGGTATGACATAAAGATTATTTATCGTTACCCACAAGAAGTCCTTCACGAACGGATAAATTACGGGTATATGGCAATCAAAGAAGACAAACATGTAAAGATGATGTTCAATAGGATCCAGAAAATGCCCCAAGTAAATGCTGCTGAGTTGTACGTAAGTTTAGAGGCACTTGCAGAAGTTGATACGGAGACGGTGCAACAAACAACTACGTCTTTACAATTTACAGCCCTAGATGATGGATGCACTACAATGGGAGGGTATACAATGGGAGAGTATACAATGGGAGGTTATACGCTCCCAACTCAAGATCATGTTGCCAATACTGGTGAAACCCTCCATCCTCAAGAGACACACTTAGAGGAGGGAGGGTATACAATGGGGGAGTATACAATGGGAGGTTATACGCTCCCAACTCAAGATCATGTTGCCAATACTGGTGAAACCCTCCATCCTCAAGATACACATTTAGAGGAGGAAGACGAAGACGAAGATCATGCTATGAATGATGGTGAAAATGTTGATGATGTGGACGAGTACGAAGAGAGGATTGACCGAGGCGACTTTGAGAACGATGTGGATGACCATGAAGTCGTTCCCATGTTTGAAGAGGAAAATATGGAGAACCATGGTGAAGGTGATGCAGACGATGGTATTGGCGTCCACCATGATACAAATATGACCACTACCTACGCACCTCCTAGCGAGTCCTTTTACGCAAATACTTGGGAAAATATGGTTGATCCTTCAGCTCTTTAGATACCATTTGTTTCTACTTGGGAAGATGGGATGCATTTTAGTAAAGGGTTGACTTTTGCAAATAAAGAGGCGGTGAAGCGTGAATTGATAATATATGCAGCAAGTGATAATAGAAATTTTATTATCCGGAGGTCGACCACAACTAAATTGTGCACCGCATGCATTGACATGAACTGTAAGTGGTACGTTGGGGCTGTCAAGAAGGATAAATTTAATGGTCTGTGGATGGTCACGTCTTATATGGGTCCACATAGTTGTATACCCTTTGGTCGGCGAAAAGACGGTAAAATGATGGATTCTAATTTTGTTGCATCAGAAATTATGGGAAAATTGCGACAAAAGCACACTGCTCATATTGATGAGCTCTGGGAGATCATACATACCAAGTATAAGCATGAACTTTCTTACTATAAGGTATGGGACGTAAAACAAAAGGCAATTGCTAAGATATATGGGGATTGGGAGGAGTCTTACCAAAGGTTGCAAAAGTTGTTGTTGGCATACTTGGATCAGGATTCGGGTACCCAGTACAACTATTACACCATACCTAGGGGCATAGATGATACTACGTTACTGCGCTATGTATTTTGGGCATTCACTCCATGCATTGCTGCATTCAAATATTGCAGGCCGGTGATCAGTATTGATGGGACTCATTTGTATGATAAATATCGAGGGGTGTTGATGATTGCAATGGCAACCGATGCTAACCAAAAGGTTTTGCCTCTCGCCTTTGCTGTTGTGGACAAGGAGTCAGGGGCTAGTTGGTGATGGTTTTTAGAGTGTCTCAGGACTTCGATAGAGCATGTCATACCTGCCGATGGCATTTGCATTATTTCTGATCGACATAAGGTATCAAATGCGCCATTCGAGAGTGGCCTAGAGGTCAGGACGGAAGAGAACGGGTATTTCACCGATATTGCCTTCGACATGTTGCTAGCAACTTCAACACACACTTTGATGACCCGACTCTAAAGGCATTGGCCTTGAAAGCTGGATATGCGACTAATGAAGCTAAATTTGAGTCCATAATGCAAACCATTAAGGATGTCGAGATCAACATGTTAAGGGGTGTAAGACCTGATGATCCCATATTACACGCTATATGCCATATACATATCTAGTGAGTTTGGATTTGGACAAATGGACCCAGTCACATAATGGGGGAAGACGTTATGGGGCAATGACAACCAATATCTCTGAGTGCTTTAATGGGGTACTTAAAGGTGCCCGCGGTTTGCCCATTGCTGCAATGGTTGAGTTCATTTGGTGCAAACTTGTTGCATATTTCCACGATCGAAGGGAACTAATTACTTCTGATCTCTCTCAATCTAAGGTGTGGACTGATTATGCAATGGGGATCTATACAAAAAATGAGGAGAAAATTTCAGGACACACTTTGAGGCATTTTAATCATGAACTTGGTATATATCAAGTGGTTACCCCGTACAACAACCGTAGAGGTGGAGGGGGAAACCACAGTCATGATGTGCGTGTATTTGCTAGAACATGTGGTTGTGGAAAGTGGCAAAACATTAAGATCCCTTGTTCACATGCAATTAAAGTTCTTCAAGGTCTGCACCTCAATGCCATCGACTATATTGACCCATGTTACAGTTTGAAGAACGCCATTGACACATATGCACATCAATTTGTGGTGCCACTGTCAGAGTCATTGTGGAGGGACGTTCACGGACCACGGTGGGTGCCTGACCCACAGCTGTTGCGGGCCAAAGGTCGTCCTGTGAAGTCAAGATTAAGGAATGAAATGGATGGGGTACGGTGAGAACGGGAAAGTCGGAGGGAAGATCCGGACTTGATTGAGATTCAATCGAGGCAGCGATGCGAACTGTGTCATGTAGAGGGGCATAACCGCAGAAGATGTCCCAATTCCCGTGGGGCTTTGACAAGCGGTTCCCATGGGGCTTCGACAAGTGGTAGTGCTGCAAACTAGGCAAGTGGTATCTCCTGTTTTTATATAATATGCTTATAAATGCATTTGGTTTTTGATCTTTGCATTTGGGAACTAATGACCGTACAACAATGTCTATCAGGCGAGTGGAGACTCGATTTTGGAGTGGCATTGTACGTGGGACTTCTGGTTATCTTTGGTATGGACAAGTGCTAGGCGACTATGTAGACTATGTTGTATTGACTCAGTTGTTATTTTGTTTATGGCTTAATGTTGTTGTAATTGAACTATTCGTTATCCATTGTACTCGTTACATTACTTGTGTTGTGCAACGTTTGCCTATAATGTCGACAATGATAGTACTTTGGCAAGTTCAATGATAGCTAGTAATGGCGTTTTTATTTGTGTGCCTCATGTAGTGGTTAAATCTGTTTGGTCTGTAGCTCATAGGGCAACTGTATTGCCCATGAACATTAACTTGCTTAATCCAGTTTTTTTTTAATATCTCATGTGCTTTCCCTTTGACTGGTGGTAGCAAAAACATATCTACATATATATATATATATATATAATGCTCGTGGGGTAAGGAAAAAGAAGTTCCTAGTTTGTGGATCTGGGTTTAATGCAGGTGGGGGAAGGAAAAAATAGTGGGGAGAAAAAAAAAATTTCCAGTGAAAATCGAGACTCTTAAACTCGATTTTCATTTGGGTGTGATTTCTGGTCAATTGGAAATCGAGTTTAACAGACTCGATTTCCACTGGGCATAATAATTTTGAAGAACTCTCGGCCTAGCCTACTCGCCCATTGGGAACTCGAGTACTAACTTAAAAATCGAGTGTCTAATACTCGAGTTCCATTGGATTTTTTTTTTTTTACAGCATTTTTAGAAGTCCGTTTGAAACTAAACTGGCTTCCTAATATTTCTCACTAATATCTATTGCCTAAGATTGCCATAATCTCCTCGATTCTTGCCAATTTCCACATCTTTAGGATTACTGTCTTAGAACTTGACCTTATGACCGCCAAAAGAGGTGCATGACATGATGAAGAGGCTGAATTTTATAAGGTAAAGTTTTTTTTTTTTTTTTTTTGTTAGGTAAAGTATTTGTTAAAATAGTCACAAATAAAAATAACATCATGTTTTTATTTTTTAAGCAATTTAATATCAAGCGATGAAAAAGTACAACCAAATAAACAAACTATACTTTTTCATAGTCTCAAAATTGACAGGTTAATGTTTTTACATTTATCAATTTAATGTACAATCAATGCTAGAATTCAATAAAACAATTAGACAATATTAAAGGAACATTCAAAGACTTGCAAACATTGTTTTGGAACATTTTTTTTTAATAAAAAACTGAATGCAACAGAATATGTAATAAATGTGTTCTGTGATGGTAAACAGTTGCATTAATCTAAAACGAATAAAACATTATTAAAATCCTATATATCATAATTTTTATTGAAGCTATAATGTCGTCTTATAGGTCTTTCGACAGAGTTTGCAGGGGCTGGGGGGGAAGCTAACTTATGAAAGCTTGTTTTTTCCTAACATATCTTGGCAACATTCCCTTGCCAAACTAAGACGCATTTGTTAGGAGGTTTATCATCACTTTCGAGTTCGCATACTTTGAATACGTAAAAGAGTGACAGGTAAATTCTGAACATCTTGCTTGCACACATCACAGGTCTTGTTACCCTTGATGCTGAACCATTTTACAGCACATTCTTGGTGGGCGAGAGCAAGTTCACCTTTGCAGCTGCACTCCATCTTGAGAGTCTCACCTCCTTCACACAGTTCAACCAGACAAATTCTACAGACAGCCTCTTCTTCCGCTATGTCTTCACCATCCTCATCATTGTTATCTAACCATGAGATTACAATAAGATATCCGCTGATAACTTCAAGGAATAGATTTTATAATATGCAGACAATGAAAATTTTAAAGTAATAGCATTCAGTTAAAAAACCATTGAAAAGGAGGAGAAGAAATAATATTTCTATACGCCTCTTAAAGATCAGCAATATTATGCATATACACCATAAGCTGTAAGTTAGTGAACTTGTCCCATTTTTTAGAAAAAAACCAGGCCTCATTTTTAAGAACTTGTCCCATTTTGATTTGTCAATTTATTTTCTATCATATTAAATAGAGCTATCAAACATAAAATCCAATTAAATTCTGATAGTCATGAATGCAATCATGAGTGCTCAAAAAAATTAACACAATTAAATTACCAGCATCCTTGGTGGGAGAAGTATTTGACATTGCATCTACATCCTTCACTCGAGGTGTAGAAGGAATTACACGGAAAAATGAATCCATCCTCCTAATGCTTCTCTCTTTGTTGTTTATAGGGACTGAAAGAGAGCGAGATATCTGCACTCGTACTCCTTTTCCCTGCAAATGGAAATAAAAAATAAAGCTATGGATGCTAAGATCCTTGTACGAATATCACCATGCTGTTAAGACTTCAAAAAATATAATACCATAGGTGTTGGAAAAAGAAAGGGAAAGTGTACTCAAAGTTAGCACAGGCAACTTTGGAAGTGATTGACTTATTCTTGTGATGCTTGCTTAGTGCACATGCCACATTGAAAATATTTAACTATAAATTAATTTCCTTGTCCCTAAGCATTGCAAACAAAGAATATTTACTACATGTCCAGAGAAGTTGTGCCCCTAATGTTTACTACCATATGTTGGTTCAAAGAAGTCTGGTCAATCAACTAGATTAAGCATTCTGAAGACACTAATCATGAAAAACTTACACTTGAATTTATAGGTCCAGCTCCACCTAGGCTTCCAATTTGCACAGATTCCAGGTTTGAATGTGCAATTTAGTCAAGATTTGTTGCAGAAATAAAGTACTTTTGCACTATAAGTTATGTTTATATTTCATTTGAAAGTTAAAAGGAAGGTTACATATAAAAAAGCCAACTTAAACAAGCTTCAAACCTCCCATCTTTATAGAATACATTTTTTTTTTAAGGAAGCATAACAGCCAATCATAAGCTTTGCAACCAAGAAGTTCTCTAGTGAAGCAAAGGCAAAAGTCATGCTACACAAAAACTAAGATATGCAGGGCCAAAAAAAAGAGACAGAACACACGCTACAGAAATGCATGACAGATATACTCATACAAAAGTGGTTTTCCTCCTTTATTTGCAGTAGTTTTATATACCCCGTATTACAGGAAAGGGAAAATATGTAGGTACCATTTTTGTTTGAGCTTGCAATAATATTTCTTACTGATTCATCAAATCTATACACGCAGAAGTACTTGAATGCGGAGTTAATTCCATTTTGACTCAAATATATAGTTGTATGATACCTGAAGATGAGTGACTTCAGAAAGGCCTACCTAGAGAGCTTCCTTTCTGCTCTGCCTGCAAAATCAACAGCCACCTTCAATGTAAGGTTACAGAAAAAGTGTTCCCATGTAAAGTAGGACAAAAAGAATTGACACATACCAAAATGAATAATTTAATATGGATGCAGGTTTTAAAGTTCCGTTTCAGCAGCAGCAAGATTCTCTTTACATTTAATGATTCTTTCTTGACGAGATTCCCTTGCGTCCACAACTCTTCCATTTCTTTATATTTTCCCCTCGGACCCCGAGGGAAAAATATAAAGAAATGGAAGACCTGCGGAAGCAAGAAGAATATCGTCAACAAAGACTCATTAAAGCTACGGTTGACTTTTGCTGATGCTGAAGCAGTAGTTGACAACCTGCCCGCATATGACAAAACCATGGGATGAACTTGTTGCTAACTTTTCCAGCCAATTGTTGATGTTTGCTGCCGGGGTGGGTGTCTTTTCCGGGTTGCTGAGAACCTACCATAAATCACGTTCAATGTGTTATCTCTCTCCAATATTGCTAGTTTCTAAGGATTTCAATGAATACTATTAACATTTTCTGAACCATTTTGGTTATGATCATGATCCAAGACCCTAGGACAGTACTGTTTTACTAGCAGGTCCAGTTCACTAGTTTAATGCACAAGACACTACTCCAAGCCTAACGCTACCAATACGTTAGACTATATTGTAGCAGTTACGCTTACAGTAGTAGAAGTAAATCCATTAATCAGGATTCCATAAACTCTATACAATAACTTCTAAATAGCCCGATTTCTTTTTCAGCACCATTACCACCATTATTTTCTGTAAATAAATCAGCCACCTATTTACCAAAAAATTAAACTGTCCACCTCTCAACCAGATTGAAATCTGTCTCCCTAGGCCTTTCATTCGAAATCCAAACTAAAGTAAAGTAAAACACTTTATAACTAAACAGTCACTGATCTAGTAAAAAATACATACCAGCACTAAGCAGCAAGGTGCATACAGCATAGGAAAAAAAACAGTGACTTCAGAATTATAGTTTTAGATGGATCCTATAAATTTAAAAAAAAAAAAAAACAAAATTCATAGTGTCAATTTGCACCAAACCTTCTAGGAAGAGCAGCACAAGCCCGGTTAAAGCTTCCAAATAAACCTCTTCATTGGCTTCCAAAATGACAGATTTTACCTCATCAATAGGCTCAAATTAAACTCGTTTTGTTCAGGTACCATCAATGTACAAACAATGCAGGTAAAGAACTTGAAACAATGCAGGTATTTTTTGTCCAAACGTAATACACAAAGCTCCTCATATGCAGCCCACATTAGAGGATCTATAACAATACAACCTTGAAGTCAATACAACCTATCAATAAAAATTAAGCACCCACGATGCTAAACTAAGAAATTTCGTAAAATTGAAGTAAATATAACTCATATGGATACATTCTCAATGGGCAGTATAAGTGTAAGCAAACTTCATTGACAATCCACTTCAAAAAACCATATGAGAGAAACCAAGAAGCTTAAAAAATGTCCTATGTCCCATTCATTGTATTATATATATATATATATATATCTAACAATAATCATAAAGAACCCAATAGTCATTGTAGAAGACTGACCGGTTATTTTGTAAAAAATAATAACAATTTGATAGCTAGGGTTGGGGGGATTTGAACCCTAAATGTCTCCCTTTGAAACAACAAGAAGTGCTTATTGAATTACAACGCTCTTGGTAAGACTAATATACATTAAGAAAGAGAAACAGGAAATCACCCAAGATAAATTTCTAACCAACAAAATTTGAAAAATATGCACCATACTTTGAAGTAAGATCTACCATTGTAAATGAGTGTGACCAATATAAATTCCCAAAATAAAAATAATTTTTACTAATTACTGATTAAACTAGACCATGAAATTAAAGAGCATCACAAATACAAGACATACGTCAATAAATTTAAAGGAATACTCAAAATACGATTCAAAAGATTAATTTGTACCTTATTCGGCAATAAATAAGGAGAGAAAAATTATAGTGGGTAGGCATATATGGTGGAAAGCAATAAATATTTAATGGTGTTTTATAAACTCTCAAAGTGTACAATTTTTAACCCTTACCTAACCCAACTTAGGCTGAATTTAGCTGACTCGTTGCAGCTGAATTAGCTCAAGGGGGAGGTAGTTTCAGTCTTGTCTCTATGGTAGGGATAATTGGAACCAAACACCTGGAGTGTTAGGCCACAAACTGAATGACCCCTTGTGATTAATTAACCAATTAATTAGCCAAGTGAATTAATTAGGTTCAATTAACATGCAAACGCGTGGCAGCACAAACAAATCACCAAAACTAAATATGCAACGGAAAATAAATAACTCGGTGATTTGTTCACGAATGGGGAAAACCCTAACGGCAAAAACCCCACCGGGTGATTTTCAGGTCACCACTCCCGAAACTCCACTATTATCAAATCAAGCGATTACAAGTAAAGGAATCCCAAGTACCTTACCAACCTACAGTTGAACCCTTACCCCAATACCCAATTGGACTTGATCTGTAGTGACAGTTCCCCCTTTTGATGCACGGCTCCCAAGTACGTGACTAACCAATTTGATGCGTGGATCCCAGTACGCGGCTTACTCCTTTGCACGAATCCAAGTACGTGACTAACTCCACAGCAACCCCTTGATTGTTGTAGATGATTTGCAACAGCTTCACAGAGAAACACCAATAAGATCTTCAATGTTGGTGCAAGAGACTTTGCTTGGTTACAAAACCCAAAGGCGTACAAGAAACGCAGCAAGAACTCTTTCTTCTGTAGGAGGAGGCTAGGGTTTCAAAAAGAAAACCTTATGAAGCTCTCTAGGGTTTTTTTTTTTTTTTTCCACCTCCTTTAAATAAGAGCTTAATGGGCTCTCCTATTCCAAATAGGTTTACACAAACCTTGGACTTTTCCTTGTCCAATAAGGATTATACAAACCCATAAATAAATAACCTTTTAGAATAAAACATTGCTGGCTATAATCTGAAAACCCGTAAGCTCGATTGATTAAGGCATCTATCGAGCTTTAATGAATCTTGACAGATCGAGCTTCTATCGAGCATGTATCGAGATCTGCAGATTTGCACTTTTCTTGAGTAGTCCTCATGTCTTCAATTTAACCACTTGTAATGATCATCTTGAACATACTTAGATTTACCCAAATACAAGTAAAGTGCGTTTTGTCAAAGGATATGCCAATTACATAAAAATATGTCCCCAACAATCTCCCCCTTTGGCAATCCGTGACAAAACCACAAGAGTACATTGAATGTCCTAGAATACATTCTACTCAAGATTACAGAATAAATAAGCCTAGTCTAAAAGATTTGAACCTTGGAAGTTGCTGCAAGAAGAAGGTTCGGAATCTTGACTTGGCTTTTAACTTGTCTTTCCTGAAAGGCACTAAACAAAACACATCAAGGTACCATGTGGAAAATAATGACAAGTTAAATAAATAAGAAACATGTGTATAAAGAGAGAAAAGAAACAACACATGTGAGATAAAGAGTGAAACACATACATCATCATCAAATATAGAAGCAACACATGATGTATGTAAATGGTTACAAAACCAAAGGATACACAACACAAAGAATATATCAATGTCAAAGTGTATCAAACTAACTCTCCCCCTCAGTTAGTTACATCAAAAACTTTCTTCCTTTTAACATGAAGTTCTCCCCCTAAATCTATTACTCACCCTGAGGAAAAACATTCAATTCTCAAATTTCTCCCCCTTTTTGACACGATTGTCAAAGGGCATAAGATGCCAAAAGACATGACAAGAGACAGACAGAAAATTGACAAAGAGGGAACGAGGAGAACAAGGAACCATAGACCTACAAGAAAAGAAAAACAAGATGCTATGGACACAAAGGAAAAAAAATGCAAAACAAAAATGAAATGCATGCAAGGGAAACTCGATCGATCGAGTGGTGTCGAGACAGGTGTCGAGAAAGAACAGGTGAATCAAGAGTGGATTCTCGATTGATCGACCAGGTATCGAGGAGGTATCGAGGAGACAGGAGGTTTCTCGATCGATCCACCAGGTGTCGGAGAGGTGTCGAGATTGCGATAAGAAAAAGGCTTGAGAAGCTCAACAGCTGATCAGATATCGAGGAGGTGTCGAGGAGGTGTCGAGAAGGTGTCGAGCTAGCTTTTCAAAGCAGTTTTTCGAGAAGTGAAAAACATAAACATGAATGCAATCAAAACATGCACCTCAACCATGATCCAACCAACATAATAAGCTCTCAAAAATCATCTCTCAATGAAAATTTAAGCACATGGATCTCCCAAAAACTCACACACACACTAAACAAGTCTAACAAATTTTATATTTTAAAAATAAGTCATGACAGTTTAGTAAGCATACAAAAGCACATGTAAAACCTTTGTGATGGCCAAATCACATTGTACCTGCACATGTATCAAGAGTAGCAAAGAATATTGCGTGTTATGTGTGAAAAACATTGCAAGGTTGCATATATGTATACATGTTATGACGATCTGAGATATGAGAAAATAACTTTTAACTCACACACAATCATAACTGTTTGATGGGGACTATCACCTTCGAGGTACATCCTATAAATCCCACATCTCCTAGAATACACGCTTGCAATCATTTTTAAAGCATTTTTTTAATCTTTTTGCTTTTTATTTCTTTGCATATTTTCTTTTTAAACATATCATACATGGGCTTATGAGAAAGAAAAGAAATACCCATTGATATTTGACATTTCAATTTTGCCATGCCTAAGCACACAAATGTCATTGACATCACACTTTTGCTATGCCGAAGCATACAGATGTCATTAATGATTGGCGGGCAACAGTGGTGAGATGGTTATTTATGCCTTTCTCTTAGGATTTTCTAGTCCTACCCGTCAAAAAGAGTGATATGAGTGTTAAGTTTTAAGAGATAACCTAATCTTACTCATCATAAACAAGAGCCACAAAGCTCACTTGCTTAGTTGTGCATAAAGATGCTCATCTACGCTACAAGAGATACAAAGTTTAGAAAACTTTGTTTCATTGGCCATCCAAGGTACACAAGTACCAAAGAACACAAAATACACACTATTTTTGTATTTTTCAATTTTTTATTTTTTATTTTTATTTTTATCAAAAACAAAAAATAAGCAAAATTGAAAATAAACAAACCAAAACATGTTAAGCAAAGCATGAAAGAAAGATGCATATGCATAAAGGCATGATAGAAGAGTGCAGATGCATGAAAACATGATTTCAAAAACAGATAAGAAATCAAGCAAAGAGAGTCCAGCTTTAGATAGAAAGAATTAAAGCAAAGGACAGACAGAAAGACAATTAAGTCTTAGAATCCTTTATCACCCATACAGCACGAGTCTTTGGCCGTGAAGATGAAAAGGCATGTGTCTTAGTATGACTACTAAAGGACATAGAGGAATTAGAATTCCTCTGAAATTGAGTCAAAAAGCTCAAAACTTTTAATAACTCACCAAGAATAGGTACAGAGTCTTTAGACAAAGGATGAGACCTATTTGACACTCGTTTATGAGGAAACAACTTGAAACAATTAGGACGAGTGTGACCGGAAGCACCACAATGGTGACAAACATGAGTAGTTTTAGAATTACTCAGTTTCCTAGAAGGCGGTCTAACCTTGGAGGTTGACAGAGACCTTAACTTAGGACAATTTGGCCTAATAGGACCAACAATATGACAATGATGACAAGTGGGAACAAATTCAGAATTTTTATTCTTCCTAGGAGGAGTTTTAGACATAGGTTTAGAAACTTCAGCGTTAACATCAGAATTTTTACCTTTGTCTATCCTAGCAATATTAGCCTTCAACTCTTCATTATTCCTTTTAAATGGGGGAATATAAAAATCTTTTTCTTTTAAGTTAGGCTCAACAACAAGTTTGGCACTAGTTAATTTTTCAACTTCAGTTTTAAATTCAACTAGTTGCTCTTCCAAACTATTAATTTTGTCCACCTGAGATGAAATTTGATTTTTAAAATTTTCATTCAAATTATTGGCTTCATCCAATTTTGCAATCAAATCATCTTTTTCAAGCTTGACCTTTTTAAATTTAGCCTTTAATTTTGTAGAACATTCAAGAGATTTCATACAAAAATTATAAAGCTTGCAATAGGCATCTTGAATATCATCATCATCATTCAACACAAGATAATGCAAATCAAAACAATCAAGAGTTTCCATGACAACAGGGGTCAATGGATCACACAACAAAGATTAAAACCTAATCAGAGTGTGCCTGCTCTGATACCACTTGATAGGCCACAAACTGAATGACCCCTTGTGATTAATTAACCAATTAATTAGCCAAGTGAATTAATTAGGTTCAATTAACATGCAAACGCGTGGCAGCACAAACAAATCACCAAAACTAAATATGCAACGGAAAATAAATAACTCGGTGATTTGTTCACGAATGGGGAAAACCCTAACGGCAAAAACCCCACAGGGTGATTTTCAGGTCACCACTCCCGAAACTCCACTATTATCAAATCAAGCGGTTACAAGTAAAGGAATCCCAAGTACCTTACCAACCTACAGTTGAACCCTTACCCCAATACCCAATTGGACTTGATCTGTAGTGACAGTTCCCCCTTTTGATGCACGGCTCCCAAGTACGTGACTAACCAATTTGATGCGCGGATCCCAGTACGCGGCTTACTCCTTTGCACGAATCCAAGTACGTGACTAACTCCACAGTAACCCCTTGATTGTTGTAGATGATTTGCAGCAGCTTCACAGAGAAACACCAATAAGATCTTCAATGTTGGTGCAAGAGACTTTGCTTGGTTACAAAACCCAAAGGCGTACAAGAAACGCAGCAAGAACTCTTTCTTCTGTAGGAGGAGGCTAGGGTTTCAAAAAGAAAACCTTATGAAGCTCTCTAGGGTTTTTTTTTTTTTTTTTTTTTTTTTCTTTTTCCACCTTCTTTAAATAGGAGCTTAATGGGCTCTCCTATTCCAAATAGGTTTACACAAACCTTGGGCTTTTCCTTGTCCAATAAGGATTATACAAACCCATAAATAAATAACCTTTTAGAATAAAACATTGCTGGCTATAATCTGAAAACCCGTAAGCTCGATTGATTAAGGCATCTATCAAGCTTTAATGAATCTCGACAGATCGAGCTTCTATCGAGCAGGTATCGAGATCTGCAGATTTGCACTTTTCTTGAGTAGTCCTCATGTCTTCAATTTAACCACTTGTAATGATCATCTTGAACATACTTAGATTTACCCAAATACAAGTAAAGTGCGTTTTGTCAAATGATATGCCAATTACATAAAAATATGTCCCCAACATGGAGCATCTAGGACATATATGCTAGGTTGATGCACATTCTGCAGCACAGCAGTCACCATTTAGGTATATATAGATGTTGAAAAAAAAGCATTTAGATGTAGGACAATAAAAATTATAGACAAAATGTCATATTATCATATATGCAGAACTGGAAAGTTGTAAGGCACACAAACTATTGATAATACAAGATCAATAGCAGTTTTAGCTAAACTAAAAATATAGATTGGAAGTCCCCTGGTGCTTTAAGACTAGTACTTCAAAAGTCTATTGTTTATCCAATGACTACACATTAGTTTTCGGGACAACTTACCACCTATCCTAAAAGCCTCTCGTCACCCCATTTCCTTGCCAACTTTAGAGCTGTTTCTACACCATTCAGCACCTTCAAGCTCCACTTTCTTTTTGCTCATAGGTAGGGTCCAAGGAAACTGATGAAAAGGATGATGAGGTTCTAAAGTTGCATATTCTGGACTGTTGGACTCCAGAAAATCACTACAGATGGTCTACATCTAGAAATGGTTACCATTTAGATGCAATCCATCCATAGTGAATTTCTGGTGTCCAACAATCTAGAATATGCTACTTTAGAACCTCATCATCCTTTTCATCAGTTTCCTTGGACCCTACCTATAAGCAAAGTTGAAAAATAGATAAGCTCCTGATAAGAAACACAATCATATAGCACATTTTCAAATCCTTTACAAGGAAAAATAGAACACAGGAACAGAAACATACCTTCCGCTTATGCATTCTTAGAGCCTGCTCTGCCTTTGGGTTTTGCTGCCTCAGGAGCTCTCTGGGGTAAATGAAGCAGATGTACACCAAAAATCAAACAAAAACTATTATACATATAACAAACATAAAAATGTTTGACACTTACCAATTTCCATTGCAGCCATAGATGACGAGACAGCGTCTGCAACAGATTCTGTATTGTCTAAATTCTTATTATTGTTCTTCCGTGGGTTCTGGGGGCCTTGTCTAGTAGACTTCATAGCAGCTTCACCCCTTGCTTTGCCTCGCATTTTATTTCTTCACTCCTCTAACTGAGCATCACTTTTCTCTAGCTCCTAAATGACATAAAAGCTACAAACAGTCAAGAAACAGGAAGACACAAAAAAAAAAAAACAAACCATCACAACGAATTGTTAATTTTTCAATCATACATCGAGTTGCCCTTCCAAAGCATCAAGATCTTTCATCCAAACGGACTTTGGAGTTTCCTTTCTCTGTGGGAGACACGATGAAATGCATGCAAAGTATGGGGTAGTTCAAGAGGTGCAATAGAGTCACAAGATCCTTCTTTTGGAGCCCTCATTCTCATGATAATATGCCAGCTGAAAAGCAGGAGAGAGAGCACACCAATGATCAATCAATATAAATATATTACAAATAAAAGAGAAGAAATCAAGGTCATTGCAGACATGCTTTGTCATAGAAGCCATAACGGAAGTCCTCACCTGAATTGACCAGATTAAAAGGATTACACAAGGACACAGCACCAGAAAGAGGGCAAGTATGAGATTCCTGCAAGTAACACATCATAAAAATATAAATGAAAAAGAAGTACATTTGCAGTAAAGTGGAAAGAAGCAAGCAAAAACAATCCAGTCCAAGAGTGGCTCCTTACAACCAGACCAATAAAATATAATATTCTTATCCAGAAAATGACAACTTTAGGCTGGTGATATTCAAGGTCACATGAGTGTAATTAGCTCAGCCCAAAACTCAACATTTTTACTTTTAACATTCCATTCTTCAAAGGTCCCACAATATCAGATTTCTTGACCACTGATTAATATGAAACAATATAAAACTAAATCTAAAAATGCGAAGTCGTTTTCCACTACCCCAAACTCCTTGTTGACTTCGCCGTTGTCCTTTAGAGCCTCCAAATTGAACTATATTTGACTCGGAACAGACATGTGGCATAAGTGTTAACATACAATCTAGTACTATTTCTGAATAGAATAGGTAGCAAATATGTGACAGGGGAACAAGTTGAATGCCCCAAAAGGAAATTAGGAACAAATTACGGCAGTGAGAAATGAACAAATCCGCCTATGATCTAATGGAAAATATCACCTACGGTAGCGCATAATTGGGGAAAAAAAAAGAGTCAAGCATTCCACCTCGTTGTTTGGATTTTTAAGGAATTGATGAGTTTAGAAGAGCAGAAAATAACAGAATTTTACAACAATAAGAACTTGTTACAATTTTCGAGCTTAGCCTCAAACTATCATTATGCAAAATTAAAGCCAAATTCATATTTTTCATAAGCTATTATTTATTAGTCATGGAATAAAATACAGAGAATGAATTTAAATATGAAAGCTCGAAAACGTGTTGAAAACACACGAGCGGTTTAGACCCCCAAATTAAAATTACGGCTTGGTTGATTTTACACTAACTTAATGATAAGTGCGGAATAGTGTAAACACAAGCGAATAAGCAAGACAACTACTCTAATTCATATTTAAAGCAACCCAGCAGTAAAAATGAAATAAACAAGAGTAGGGAAGAAAGATGCAAACACAGATAACACCGAGACGTGTTATCGAAGAGGAAACCGAAGACCTCGGCGAAAAACCTCTCCGCCGCCCTCCAAGCGGTAATCGATCCACTAGACAATCAGTTGGGATACATGGGTTAGCAAAAGACCCTCCAAGCCTAGTCTACCCTCTGTACCTAAGCCCTCCAAGCTCCTACTCCAACAAGGCTTCTCGGAACCGTGTCTTGTCCTAGTTATCCGGATCCCGCAACAAGCTCCATGTTGCATCTGCCATTCAAGGCTTCTTCCAATGCTTCCCAGCAGCACCAAAACGTCACACAGCACTCTCAAGGTGTGGTAAGTGTTTGGGCTATCAACCTCTCAAAGATATGGATAATGGAGAGGGAAGGGTTGAGGAAATACCACAAGCAAATGTATAGAGAAAGATGGGGAAGACAATCTCTAATTACCAATATGTTTGGCTAGGGTTTTCTCTCTGAAGCATCCCTCAACAATTGTGGGTAATGATGGTATATATAGGAGAGGTGCAAAAGGTGTGACTCAAAAAGTACAGGCTGGCAGAACAACTAGTCTCGCGGGTGTCTCGCGGGAAGGCCTTACCCGCAAGATACTCGCGAGACACAGTTGTCTCCACCTGGCCTGACTCTTCGCATTCCAGCATGTGCCTGGCACATGGTTCATTTCGCGGGATGCTAGGTCGCGAGATACCCGCGAGAATCCTTTAGTTCTTCAAATGCTTGAGCCTTCATACACTCTCTCTATCACACACCCCTTACAACAAATCCCACAACAGATACAGGGTTTTAAACGATTGAACATAATTACAATCAAATTTGGCACGGGATAAAAGCCAACAAAACATAGTTGTAAATTACAACTTTACAATCTCCCCCTTTGGCTATTCCGTGACAAAACCCTAAAACAGACTCTAGACTTAAACGTGAGTTTGGGAACAAAGGCAAAACTCACTCACACCTAATTCTAGATTCTGAAGTGCTCTTGAAACATATGAACAAGTAACTCCTGAAACACAACAACACAATAACATCATTGTATGCAGAAAAACTTGAAACGCATATGGAGCAATACAAGCATGATCCAGCAAAGCGAAATAGAAACACTAGATCATGGCACGATCAACCAAGTAATCACTATACAAAAGCAATTACTGTGCTCATTCACACATGGAACGAACATCCGGATATGCAAGATGATAAGCTCATTTGAAGAGTATCATTTGCATCTCCAACACTCAACCAATGCAAAATACACGAAGTATTTGCATCTAGGAACAATCCTACATGGGCATAAGAGTGTTCATCACTCAACCAATGCATAGAACATGTATGCATCTAGGAACAATCCTACATGGGCACAAGAGTGATGTACTTGAAGTAAAATGCATGACATTGAACAACAAGCAAACATGCATGAAGGTTGCATAGGCAAGGTATTGCAAATGCATGGCACAAACCACAAAGACCTACAGAAAATGCATGAAACAAACCCTAACGCTTACATAAGCAATCATGGGTACAAACTAAAATTGCCACATAGCATATATGCCACAAAGCATAGAAATAAACACACAATTCTGAAAATATACTGAAATAAAGTATAAGAGTAGCTAGTAAACACAAAGACGTCATCTCCCCCTATCACTACACTCCCCCTGTCGATGACATCATCTCCCCCTTTTTGTCATGGAATAGCTAGTTGTCATTCTCTTCCAATTTCCTTTGAATTTCATCCATCTGAGTTTCGAGGGAGGTTAGCTATTTATCCAGACGGGAGTGTTGGGAGTACATGATCTGAGTAAGTCCTGAAAGTTTGGTGCTGAGATCTTGAAGTGCAACCATGATGGTGTCAAACTTGTCATCATAGGAATGAGAAGTAGAACTTGAGGTACCATGAGGAGCATGATGTTCTTGTTTGACATTCTTCTTGGTGTGACTCAGACTTGCTTGAAGGGTACGACCGTTAATTGGACTTGGCCTAGGATGAGGGCGCTCATCAGCAGATGGACGCACACCTTTGAGTTTCAAAATCCGAGAAACGAGACGACCAAAGGGAATGCAATTCCTTGAAGCAGTACGGTTGACTGTTTTAGCCAAAATGTGGAAAATGTGAAAGCAAACGTCAATTTCCACATCAGACACCAGATCATGAAGAAATAATGCTCGACCTAGGTTGATGAAACCGGTGCTTGACAATGGATAGAGGTTGCTGCACATGATTGTAGACATGAGTCTTAATTCTGGAGAAAGTGAAGCCACACTGATTGACGTTCCACTAGAGGAGAATTCTAAACTTGCTCCTAATTGTCCTCGGAGTAATTCTTCATCCGGATTGAGGTCATCATACACAGGTGGTATAGGTAAAATCGGACGGTTTATGTGTAGGATTTCAGACAGGTACACAGGTGTTACCAAGAATCGCTTTCCTCTAACCCAGCATCTGATCTCTTGTCCTTGTACAATAGCATTGGCATAAAATTCTTTTACCATGTCCTCATAAGCATCTTCAAGATCGGAGAGAAGAAAATTCCAGTCTTTTGTGGCAAACCAAGTAGGAATTTTTGTGTCCAGAAGAGATGACTGATCAACTGCTCTCTCAACCAACAAAGGAGCATCTCGGAAGAGATTTTTATAGGATTCAAAAGCAGCATAAGAGCGAAACAAGCTATGATCAAAGAGTCCTGTTGAAGCACGAGCTCTCTTTGGTCTCGGGGAATCTTCATCAACATCGATGATTGGTTCTTTCCCTTTGTTGCTGCCACCTTTCACAACTGAAGTCTTGAATGAAGACATCTGTGCAAAAGAAATCCAAAAACACCAGGAAACACGAGCACAGCAGACAAAATAGAGCCCAGAGCCTGATTAGATTGAGGTTAGGGTAAAACAAATGTAGTGCTGTGTGTGAAGAGTGAGCAGAATGAGTGAGGTGTATGAAACACACAATCAATGACCAAATGGAGTGAAAAATGGTTAATGAAGTGAGAGTTCTCAGATTGAAATCACTTGATTTCAAATAGGCACAAAAATGTCATTAGGACATTTTATCGAACACTAAGCATGCACAAATTCAAATATGACATGAATAATGCATGAACATGGTGAAAACAGGCCTAAATACACTTTAAAACGCCACAAGGGGCCAACACAGGTGCACCAAGATCAATAGGAACACAACCCAATCAAAATTAAAAAAAAAAAACTTCACCCAATTTTGAAACACAACCCAAAATTTTCGAAAATCCCAAACTAGCAAAACCCTAACATAAAATCTGCAAAATCAATGTAAAAACATGAAAAGGATGTGTTAGAAATCATACCTTGAGAGAGAAAATGCAGAAAGATTCTTGATTTGGAAGGGGATTTGATGGAATGGTGATTTGGGTCAAGAATGGTTTTGAGAGAGGTTAAGCGAGGGAATGGGTTAAGGTTTGAAAAGCCATCACATCAGCCCTATAAAACTGAAAACACGCGTTTTTCGCGGGTTAGGGAGTGGCGACACAGTTGCGAGACAACCGCGAGAGAGGCAACTGAAGCACAAACTTCTCGCGAGAAGCGCTAAGTCGCGAAACAGTCGCGAGACAGTCGCGATATTCTCTGTCTGATTTTGAGAAAATTCCAGTTTTTGCCAAACAGCATTTCGCGAGAAGCTTTTGGTCGCGAGACAGTCGCGAGACAGTCGCGAAATTCTCTGTGTGACAGGATAAAAAAAATATTTCCCTCAAATCTTTTCGCCGGAAGCAGCTTAGTCGCGAGCTTCTCGCGAAAGAACCCCTGAACCAGTTTTTTGGATGAAAAACACACAAAAAGCATTTTGACCAAAAAGAAGCACAAGAAAGTATAAAATCACTTTCAAAAGCTAATAAAACTCACAAAAATCTTTTTGGATTTGATCAACAAGTTCATGGGCATACACATCACATTTGGACATATACAATCATGCAGATGAGATAGGCATTGATTGAATCAAAAACTTGTGTGTTGTGTGTGAGTATCAAATGTGAAATAGTCCTTAGACCAGAGCGAAGCTTCAATGATCAATTCACACGAGTCATACACAACCGATACGAAATCAAGTGGACTATCTCCATTATAGAAATGAGTATATATGACCTCCCACACATTGAAAACATAACTTAGAAGCTTTTCATTTGGCTTCTTATAACTCATAACAATTGGTCCTTTTTCATTTTGATTGGACAAATACATCTCTTTTTGAGATTGGTGCTTGAAATTTGTGATATTTCAATTTTGATGATAAGCCTTTGGCTTTTTGAGCACCATAAAATTTACATTAGAAGAGTCGCTTTCCCTTTTTCCTAGTCAAATACTAGTATGTGCAACAGGCTTTTGCAGCTCAATATCTCTTTTCATTTGGAGGTTTACAATTGGTGAGCTCTTTTTACAAAAACATAAAAATAAAGTGGGAAGAGATATAGACACAAGTCTATGCAAGTATCAAGACCAACAAGACTATTGACCGATCATTCATGACAGGCTTGAAGATCTATTTACAACAGTCACACATAGTTTTCAGGGTTTCTTCCACACAGAAAGGAGTGCATACTGAACAAGTGAAGATCGTAAATGCACTACGCCATAAGTACGAAGGTACTAGGCCAAATTCTCATGATATATGCACAAAACAAGTGATCAAACTTTTTGAGATTTTTCAATTTTTATAGGTTTTTGAATTTATGAAACACACCCAAAACAAAACAAGAAAAGTAAGATCAACAAAAATAGGTTTAAACCAAAACAGGAAATAGAAACATCTGAAGCTAAACATGTGAAACCATAAAAAACATATAAGCACCAAAGAGCAGTAAAGTTCCACACAAGAGATAGAGTTCAAGGGATGATACCGACACCGATGGTCTTACGCAAAGATTCAAACTTCGGGCCATCGAGGGGTTTAGTGAATATGTCTGCCTTCTTATTGTCAGTGTTGATAAACTCCAAGTACACTGTCTTTTCTTCCACCAAGTCTCGAATGAAATGATACCGGATTTCGATATGCTTTGATTTCGAGTGTTGAACTGGATTTTTTGACAGATTTATGGCACTTGTATTGTCACAATATACACACATTGTGTCTTGAGTGATTCCATAATCATGAAGGAGTTTCTTCATCCAGAGTAATTGAGCACAAGCACTTGCAGCAGCAATGTATTCAGCTTCGGCTGTTGATAAAGAGACTGAATTTTGCTTTTTGCTCATCCATGACACCAGGTTGTTTCCAAGATAAAAGCATCCACCGGAGGTGCTCTTCCTATCATCAACACAACCGGCCCAATCAGCATCAGAATATCCGGCCAGGCATTCATTGGAATCTCTTGAGTACCAAATTCCATAATCAGATGTCCCATTTATGTATCGAATAATCCTTTTGACTGCTGTTAAATGTGACTCTTTAGGGGCTGCCTGGAATCGAGCACATACGTCTACGCTGAAGGCAATGTCTGGTCTGCTTGCAGTAAGATACAAGAGACTCCCTATCATGCTTCGATAGAGCGTTGGATCCACTTCTACACCTGCAGCATCCCTACTCAGCTTTGATGAGGAGCTCATTGGGGTGGACATGTGTTTCGTAGAGTCTAGACCAAATCTTTTAACCAGATTCTTGGCGTACTTTTCTTGAGATATGAATATCCCATCTTTCCGTTGTTTCACTTGAAGTCCTAGGAAGTAGTTCAGTTCCCCTACCATACTCATCTCAAACTCCTTTTTCATTTCTTCGGAAAATTCAATAGCCAAATGATCAAGTGTGGATCCAAACACAATATCATCCACATATACCTGAGCAACTAGGAGAGACTTCTCATCTCTCTTCACAAACAATGTTCGATCAACTTGCCCTCTTTTGAATCCACGATCCAACAAGTATGTTGTGAGGCGATCATACCATGCTCTTGGTGCTTGCTTTAACCCGTATAGTGCTTTCTTCAATCTTAGCACATGATCTGGAAAATGAGGATCTTGAAATCCCTTTGGTTGTTCAACAAATACTTCTTCATTTAGAAAACCATTCAGAAAGGCACTTTTCACATCCATTTGGTACAGTTTGAAATCCATAACACAGGCTATGGACAATAGGGTTCGGATCGACTCTAGTCTTGCTACTGGCGCAAACGAATCATCAAAATCAATGCCTTCCACTTGAGTATATCCTTGAGCTACCAACCTGGACTTGTTTCGAACAACCTCACCGTCTTCATCAGTTTTGTTCTTGAAGATCCACTTAGTGCTAATCACCTGACTATCTTTGGGCCTTGGAACCAATTCCCATACATCATTTCTAACAAACTGATGTAGCTCTTGATGCATAGACTCTATCCAGTTCTCATCTCCAAGAGCTTCCTCTACCTTCTTGGGTTCAAATTGAGCAAGATAACAGTTGTATGTCACATGATTCGCACTGTATTTTGGTCCTTTTCTCAGCCGAAGTCCCTCATTGACGTCACCAATGATATTACTTGATGGATGATTGAGAATTACCCTCGATGACGGTCTCTTGGAGGTAGAAGGTTCTTCATCTCGAGAGATTGGTGGTTGAACTTCCGGTGGAGTGAGAGGGCTAGAGGACCCATGTGTCGACCGAGTTTCCCTTCTTGGTATAGGAGGTGTGGACTCTTTTTCCGGTGATTCTTTCTCAACATCATCCTGTTGTGACATGTTGTCCTCAGCCTCTTTCTTCTTCAGATCAGATCCTTCACCAACATCAATATCTTTTTCAGATATGGTATCATCGATTACCACATTTATTGATTCCATCACTGTTTTGGTGCGTTTGTTGAACACTTTATATGCTCGGCTATTTAGTGAATAGCCTAGGAATATCCCTTCATCACTTTTAGGATCAAATTTTCCAGGATTCTCTCTGTCATTAAGAATATAACATCTGCTTCCAAATATTCAGAAGTATTTCACCTTCGGTTTCTTTTCTCTCCAAATTTCATAAGATGTCTTCTTCGTTCCTGCTCGAAAGTAAATTCTATTACCAATATGGCATGAGGTATTTACTGCTTCAGCCCAAAACTTCTGAGGAAGGTTTTTGTTGAGTAGCATTACTCGAGCCATTTCTTGAATCACCCGGTTTTTTCTTTCAACTACTCCATTTTGCTGTGGAGTCTTTGGAGCTGAGAATTCCTTCTTGATGCCGTGTTCATTGCAAAATGCTTCAAACTTCGCATTTTCAAACTCCTTTCTGTGGTCACTTCTGATCTTGACTATAGGAACTCCTTTCTCATTCATTAGTCTCTTGCATAATTTCTCCATCTTGTCACATGCTTCTGATTTCTCTCTAAGAAAATCCACCCAAGAGTACCTTGAGAAGTCGTCAACCACCACCATAATATACCGCTTTCCACCCAAGCTTTCTGTTCTTGTTGGGCCCATCAAATCCATATGCAGTAATTCTAAAGGGCGAGAGGTTGCAATCACATTTACTTTCGAATGGCTTGACTTTGTTTGTTTCCCTAACTGACATGGACCACAAACATTCTTCTCAATTTTCCCAAACTTTGGTAAACCAACCACTGCTTCAAACTTCGAAACTTTTGCCACTTGTTTGTAATTGGCATGCCCAAATCGTTGATGCCACAATTCCAAGAGATTCACCCGGGCACTTCGACATGCTATGCTTGGTTTGGGAATGACTCCATAACAATTATCGGTGGTTCTAAGTCCCTTCAGAATTTGTACACCTTCTTCATTCAGAATTAGACATCCTTTCTTTGAGAATTGAACTAAGAGATCATCATCACAGATCTGAGTAATGCTCAGCAAGTTCACTTTTAATCCCTTAATATATAACACGTCGTTCAGCAGTGGCAGTCCCGGAATGTCCACCGTTCCTTTTCCAAGAACTTGTGAATGACTGCCATCTCCAAAAGTCACAAAGCCATCTTCCTTTTCCTTGAGCGTTTTGAATAGTGACTTATCTCCTGTCATGTGCTTTGAACATCCGCTGTCAAGGTACCACAAACATGAATTAAAAACTTTCAAGGCGGTATGTACAAAAAGACAAGCATGAGAGAGACACTCTTGACCCTCGAAACAGGACTCTTTTTCCCTTATTTTGTGAAGTTTTCCTTTCATATGATCAAGTTTATCACACAGGTGTCTATTTCTCCTCTCATAATTAGAGACTAAAGACTTTGACTCACATAAGCTGTTATGTAAATCATGGTTTCTATGAACAAGAGATTTCAGCATGTGACAGAAAATTCTAGCATGTTTCTTAGATTTAAATAACTGTGAAAACACGTTACTAGACCAGTTTTCAACTATGCTCATAGAGTCTTTTTCACAAACATCTTTACTACCCTTCATGATGATTACAAACAAGACACTATACGAGAAACACAAAGAGGTCAAGGATCACACTAAGGTATTTAAACCACGACAAGTGTACCCGCTCTGATACCAATTGAAAGCTCGAAAACGTGTTGAAAACACACGAGCGGTTTAGACCCCCAAATTAAAATTACGGCTTGGTTGATTTTACACTAACTTAATGATAAGTGCGGAATAGTGTAAACACAAGCGAATAAGCAAGACAACTACTCTAATTCATATTTAAAGCAACCCAGCAGTAAAAATGAAATAAACAAGAGTAGGGAAGAAAGATGCAAACACAGATAACACCGAGACGTGTTATCGAAGAGGAAACCGAAGACCTCGGCGAAAAACCTCTCCGCCGCCCTCCAAGCGGTAATCGATCCACTAGACAATCAGTTGGGATACATGGGTTAGCAAAAGACCCTCCAAGCCTAGTCTACCCTCTGTACCTAAGCCCTCCAAGCTCCTACTCCAACAAGGCTTCTCGGAACCGTGTCTTGTCCTAGTTATCCGGATCCCGCAACAAGCTCCATGTTGCATCTGCCATTCAAGGCTTCTTCCAATGCTTCCCAGCAGCACCAAAACGTCACACAGCACTCTCAAGGTGTGGTAAGTGTTTGGGCTATCAACCTCTCAAAGATATGGATAATGGAGAGGGAAGGGTTGAGGAAATACCACAAGCAAATGTATAGAGAAAGATGGGGAAGACAATCTCTAATTACCAATATGTTTGGCTAGGGTTTTCTCTCTGAAGCATCCCTCAACAATTGTGGGTAATGATGGTATATATAGGAGAGGTGCAAAAGGTGTGACTCAAAAAGTACAGGCTGGCAGAACAACTAGTCTCGCGGGTGTCTCGCGGGAAGGCCTTACCCGCGAGATACTCGCGAGACACAGTTGTCTCCACCTGGCCTGACTCTTCACATTCCAGCATGTGCCTGGCACATGGTTCATTTCGCGGGATGCTAGGTCGCGAGATACCCGCGAGAATCCTTCAGTTCTTCAAATGCTTGAGCCTTCATACACTCTCTCTATCACACACCCCTTACAACAAATCCCACAACAGATACAGGGTTTTAAACGATTGAACATAATTACAATCAAATTTGGCACGGGATAAAAGCCAACAAAACATAGTTGTAAATTACAACTTTACAAAATATATTACAAAACAGTTGGTACAAGAATATATATTTATTTAAAACACTCAGCTAAACACAAGGTATACAGACAATCATTATCGATGGTCTACATCTAGAAATGGTTAGCATTTAGATGCAGTCCATCGATAGTGATTGTCTGGTGTCCAACAATCCAAAATATCCTACTTTAGAACCTCATCACCCTTTTCATCCGTTTTCTTGGACCCTACCTATGAGGACAGTTGAAAAATAGATAAGCTTCTGATAAAGAACACAACTCCATAAATGATGTAAGTCTGTCATCATAAGAAAAAGTTTCAATCATCAAGCTCAGAATTTATCCAAAAAATGGACAGAACCAAAATATTCAATCTCCTTAAACAATGTAGTCTTTCTTTAATGCAAACAAATTTGATGGCTTAAATCTCACCTTATATAAACTGATAATATTCAACATTTGTATTAAAATTCAGGAACAGAACCAAAAAAAATAAAAAATAAAAATAAACAATTTTCCATTTCTCCACATCATAATGAGAAGCTTTCCATTCCTCCATCCCATTATTGTGGGAGGGAGTGCAATTTGAGCTAGAGACTAACAAAGATGGAAAAGAAAAATAGAAAACCCAAAGAGCTAGAAAAGTAAATGGAAGAAAAATAATTAAAAGAAAGATAAAAGGGAGGATGGATACACAAGGAGTAATACAAAAATACATTACAAGCACTCGATGGTTGCAAACCAAATCATGCTGACTCAAACCACTCCAAAGATTGCATCATCGTGTAATAAACAACACTTAGAAGGTTTTAACGTAGAAAAGCGCGCACATATAAAAAGTAGAACCACCCAGCTAAAATGCATTCCAATTATCAAATGTTTTCCTAGCAGATTGACTAGCAGGTTGGCTATCTATGGATGTTCTAAATGGCTCAGATCCAAAAAGGTCTGAGTCTTCAAAGGTTGGGAACCCATGACCTTGATCAGAGTCTCTACTGCTGAGAACATAATCAAATCGTGCTAGTGTTTGAGATTCGTGTGGGGCAAAAAAGTCATTGTCATGCGTGAGAGAAAATCAAATTTTGAAAAGCCATCAAAAGCGGGTCCTGACCCCTCATATTTATGTGGCGAATTGCTTGAACTGTAGAGTGGTGTGCTAGGAACAGACTCGTCAAAAGCAAATGTACTCTTCTTCTAGAAAAGGCCACTTGCCTATGGTGACCCTATTCTGATAGGGTTTAGACCAAAACCCCCATACCCAAATAAACGACAGACATGTCTGCAGAAATAAGGGGATTAAAACGTCTTTCAATTGTTAGTGGGTTAATTATTTTTTGTTCACATGAACCTCGTACTCATTGGAGTTTGATACCGTTGATATGATATCATTTCATACCAACTACCGAGTTTTGTCATATAGAGTAGACTCAGGAAAAAACCTTTAAAATAATGACCTTTGTTAGCTGATCTATGCCCATTAGTGATAATAACAATAAATTGCTATGTATTTGAGTAAAAGGCATACTTAAAAACTAGAATGAGGGAACAATAACACTTCACCAATATAAAAACAAAGAAGAAGACGATTACCCATCTTAATGGGCAATTCAACAGTCACAATGGTCGTGCCAGCTACACATAAAACTGGGCATAACAGCTACAATTCTGTCATTTCTAGATACAGATGTGGGCTGCGCTGCAGCTTCACCCTCCACTGCTTGCCTACCATCATATACCACTATCGAATGGCCTTCCCTTCGTACCAAACTCTGCATTACAAAGCCCTTGTTATGTAAAATTAACAGATACCATTTTTTTAATTGATTTGATCCTATAATATTTGGTAGGATGCAAGATTTCTGTTGAGTTACCTGTATAATAGCTTGAAGTTTGGAAACTTCAGTTGCTGCCTCCTCAATGGAGCTGTAGTTATTTTTCTCATTCTGCTGAGCCACATACCATTGAATCAAGTCCCTCTGTCTCATTCCAGCCAGCCCAGTCCCTGCTAAAATGAAGCCCACACAATGTTTCAAGGCCATGGATTACAATGATGACGAAATAATAAACCATGAACAACTTCTACAGAAAACTTCTAAGCCTCAATTGCTCAAAACAAACTTCCTACGAATTCCACGTTGAACCCTCAATTGCAAAGAGTAACAAACTTCTAAGCCTAACACTTGTTCGACTTTTGGAAGAACTCACATTATATGTCTAAAAACTGATTCTTATTTTTTCTTCTTTTTCACTTTAACCCTCTGGGACAATATTTCATTGATGAGTACAAACGACAATACCGCCCCTAGTACAAACGACATATACAACAGATTAAAAAACTAGATAAGAAATAGTTATAGACCTAGGAAAATGCTGCTCCCGACAAAATTTAATTGGTTCAGGTCATGATTGTTGATTTTTCATATACATGTGGATGCACCATAAAAGAAGAAAGAAAAAGCAATACATGAAGTGAAAAATACCATTGAAGGTCTTTATTTGTATAATCCTGTGAGAGGAGAAGGCAAGTGAAACACTTCAATACATTAATCTGTTTGGTTTGACAGATTTTAGGGAGGATGTAAAATGGGGAGTGTGGTGATTTCTTTCTCTGGGCCCACATTCCCTTATCCAGCCCAAATGGAGAGAAACTAATAGGAAAATGAACAATGGTAAATTAATAATTTAACATCATTTTGCTGGGACCATCAAACACTGTCAAACTAGGAGATCATAAGTATTTACTATTTTCTTTTTCTTTTTTTGATAATTTTTTTTAATTAAAAAAATAAAGTATTTTAGTATTTTCTTTGAGTCCAATGGTAAATTTTCGTGGTCAATGTACTCAAAGAATAGATGAAATTGATCTATAAAAGAAACATGGAGATTGGAGAATGTAGTATGACGTAACAGAAGAAACAGATTTTTCTATAATCAATGTTTAAAATTGTCTGTTCCTACATTCAGATTCAGTCCATGACTGCCTTTAATGTTAAAAATTCATAATAGAATCAGTGTTTTCACTTGAATATATAAAAAAGATGAAATATAATTGAATATCAATCATTCATGGACTGCAGAAGAAAAAAATATAAACTTATAGGCATCACGCTTCGTCTCTTGAGCATCATTCCTTAGAGAATGTTGTTTCACAAAATCTCAAACAAAATTTCATATCCTCTAAGAAATTTGAAAACATCTTCTCTCCCCTTGAATAGAAAGGGTTAATATAAATAGATCGCTAAAACCTAACCCTAACAAGACTTGGACTCCTAGGGCTTTGATAGCCAAAAGTAAATAACTGCACTCACAAATAAAACCCAATAATTAATCAAACACCCAATGGACCAATTGTACAATCCATGTCCAGAAACCAAAATAGTACAATGTTGCCCCAAACTCTTAAAATTAAATTAAATTAAAATGAAAATTGACTTCTTGCTACCTGCTTTGTTCTCCCTTGATTGGAGAAAAATTCAATCAAGTTTTTAAGTGTTGTAGTAGGAAGAGTCTTGGTTTCTTGAAGTGCGTCATTGACATTAGATAAAAGATTGAATTTGAATTTCCTTTCTTTTCTTTGTATGAGGTAGCAATGATAATAATGATACATTCACCAGTCCAATTGAACAAATAAAATTTTCAGATGTGATAAGATTCAATATATTGAAAGTTGATGCAAGCAATATGACCTTGGTTTAATATGAAACATGAACATAGTCTTTGGGCTTTATTTTTACTGCTTGTTCAATTTGAACTTCATCAGTAGGTTTTTTTTTTACAAGTACCTTCATCAATAGGTTTCATCTCTTTAAAATTTTGTCTCAATTTTAACTTTAATGAGAATGGTAGTCAAGACTGGTTTCAACACTTACAATCCTTGAATGGATGGCACCTTCTGATTACATTAATCGTTTATCATATATCCTTTGATTGTGACTTCAAGCTCCCTTTATTCATCTTAATGTATCTTTAACTTGGCATGTCCTATGTCAAGTCCAAACAACTTGTATCTTTGACAAAATCAGTGGAGTAGTCATGCATAGGACGTAAGGACTTCATTAGATCTTTCAAAGAGAAATCAGGGCAGTACTTGGACAACTAAGCTAGAACTCTAGGCATTTCTGATTTCTCTAAGCTGGTCAACTGCTGGTATGGTAGCTTTTGTTGTTATAATGGAAATTTTAGGTTCTTCGTTTTTAAACTTGTAGCTTGTTGTTTGGACTCATCTTCATGCTCTTTTTTTTTAGATGTTTGTACACCTGTTTGGAATTTTCTTCTCAATTTTCTTCTTGTTCAAACATGACAACAAGCTGTTCTAGCTTTTTAGCATGCCTTGAAATTCAGCTCTCTGTTTAGACTTAAAAATTGTAGATTTTTTCACTTTGTTGATAAGATCCTATAACCCTTGTGACTGCTCTGATCAAGACAATGTGTGATTTCCTAAGTTTCATATTTCTTGGTTTCTCATCCTATTACTTGTTTAACTCCAAACAACCATCAAACACATTTAAGATCCAATATTTTTATTACTTAACCTACCTAAAACCATAAAAATCAAACACCATACAAGAACCCCTCAAGATCTTATGAAGAACCCTAATACAATGCTGCATTTCTATGTTCCTTCATAAAAAAGGACTCAAAAAATCAAGGAAGTATAGATTTTCTACTTGGGAAAAGGAATGGTAAGATTTGTGGATTAAATAATGGGGAAAACCTAGATTTGGGTTGTTGTTCCAAGGCTGTGAAAAGTGACTTGAGAAAAATTATTTGGTTGTTTGTGGGTTATTTAGAGCCCGTTTGTTTAGGCGTATTGAGAGAGCTAAACGCCCGTTTATCAAATCGCAGAAATCATGATACGTTTGGCTGGGCGAAATCTGTGGGATTGCGTTTTTCAATTAGCAGATTTTCGCGTTTCAGAAAAGGCAATTTCCCATTGCGATTTCGATATCGCGCGATTTGCAAATCGTGATTCCGCCAATATTTTTTGCTGAAAACCAAAAATAGCCTCTAGTCCTCTTCCTTTACCGTTGCGTCTCCAGTCCTCTCCCTTCACCATATATATCCTCAGTCCTCTGCTTCAACGCATCAGCTTCACAAGGATTGGTTCTCTCTTCAACGTTTTTGCTCTGCTCCGTGTATTGTCGTTCTTCATTGCAATTCCAAGTAACTATTCTCCATTACCCATCTTTGAATTTATGATATAGATTTGGGCTTTTGGCATGTTGGTTTACACTATTTGAACTCAAAATATTAGAATCCAGAGATTTGTTGCTGTTATTGTTGTTTTCGCTTTGCTCCGTTTATCGTCGTTCTGATCCACCCATTACAAAATCTCAGTAGATAGGGATAAATTTCTGGTTGATATTCAAAGGAGATATGGATTCTATCTTCTTAGCATTAGATAATAACAATTACACAGGATGATGAATGTTTGCCTCAAAAGAAAATGTTGGGACACTGCCCTCTGTGGTTTGCTAGTTTTTGAATGTTTGCCTTAGAATAATCTTTTAGAAAAGATAAAATGAACTAAAATTCATGTGTTGTCTTTTGCTCATGGATCTTAACTCTGCTTGGACACTCAAATTTTAGTGGTCGTAGTGATATATTAGATTCTAATGTGGCATTACTTACCTTGTCTTGCATTTCAGTTGAATTTTTCCTTTTGAGTGATTATTAGGGAAATTCGGTTGGGATTTGTGCATTGAGTGGCTGTGATAAAACTTAAGAGTTTTATGGTTCTGTTGTTAACACAAGTTAAAGTTTTTGGTGTCCTGTTGCCATTGTGTGTATTAAATCTTATGCAATCATCTTCACATGTCTCTTCCCTTGCTAATAGTACTGGAAATAAAAATCACATTTTCGTATAATCTTAGACTTGACTCATCGACCAACTTATCAATTTGTCTGATTCAGGAATACAAAACACTGCCAAAGAATTACTCTCCATTTTCAACTTTGTCACCATTCTCTGTTTATCAAAGCTTTTGAGCTTATATATTTTATCACACAAACCATTTGTAAATAGATAGTCATCACACAGACCATTTGTATTAACCATATTTTATCACATAGCAACAGTTATTGTAAATAGATCATTTGTATTAAACCTCTTTTCTATGTTTATAACTGATAAGGTATCAAACTTATGTTTCTTTTAGATGGGTAAGCCATCCCTAAATAGCTCAAATGTTAGAGCTCAATGGCCATCAAGAGTAACAACTATCTTTTGTGAAGCTTGTGTGGATGAGGTATTTAAGGGTAATCGACCTAATACCCACTTTAGTAAAAAGGGTTGGACAAATATTATAGCAACTTTTGAAAAGAAAACTGGAAAGGAATATCCTAGGGCGAAGTATAAGCATAAATGGGATAGTTTGAAGAAAGATTGGGTACTTTGGAATAAGTTTAAGGGAAGTGAAACTGGATTGGGATGGGATGCAGCCAAAGGAACAATAGCTGCAACTGATGAGTGGTGGGAGAGGAAACTAATGGTATGTTTTGTATAACCCATTGTACATATTTTGTATTAGTAGATAAACCATGCTATTTGAGTTATTAATGAAAATATTTAAAATTGTAGGAGGTTCCTGAAGCTGCAAAATTTCGAGAGAAAGGTTTGGAGAATATTGACTTATTAGACATTATGTTTAAGGACATTGCGGCCACAGGAGATTTAGCATGGGCCCCCACTTCAGGTGTGTTACCTGATGATCTTGAGACACCTAAGGAGGGGTTAGGTGATACTTCTGCTGACTCATCTTCTCAAAATGATGATGATGACGTTCATGAAAATGAGACTCCTAACCTCACACAACCACCTAACCCAACACAAAAGAAAGGAAAGAAGCGAGTTTTACCATCATCCACACAGAGCAAAGGGAAGAAAGGAGGAACGGCATTACAGTTGTCACAACAGCTTAGTCGTATCTGTGATGTTGTGGAGTTAAGGAACTCAGTTTTTCAGTGGAGCCAAGTAGTACTATTCGTAACGTCATGGAACGCGTGTGCACCTTAGATGGCATTGAGAAGGGTTCCGAACTCTACCTCATGGCAGCACGTATTTTTCAGAAACGAGAGAAGAGAGAGATGTTTGTCGTGATGGAAGAACCATATTTACAACTTCAGTTTCTTCAAGAGGAGGCAAGATTGTTAGGAGGGCACTACTTTGGCACTTAGGTGTTTTATGTTTTATCCTATGAATAATGTTTTATGGAAGAGAGATGTTTAATATTTTATTGTTTTATCCTTTGAATAATGTGGCTGTTAGGGAGGTCACTACTTTGGCACTTAAGGTGTTTTATGTTTTATCCTTTGAATAATGTTTTATGGAAGAGAAAGATGTTTTTAATATTTTATTGTTTTATCATTTAAATAATGTGGCTGTTAGGGTGTTTTAACTTGTTGGGTTGTTAGGGTGTTATTATTACAAAGATAGAAGCTTAGCTGTATATGTCAAAGCACTGCATTGTTTTAGCCACTGCCCTCTGTCATTCTTTCTTAACTTCTATCCCTACACATTTTAAATTCCCCACATGCTTTGTTTTATGAAGTGCTTCTCTTTATTGATTCAATAGTTTGGTTAGTGCAGACAAAATCTCAACTGCAAGTGCTACATGGTTCATATCAATAGTTGAAGTATTAGTTATAAATTTCAAAGACACTAATAAGAAACTCTAAATAATGCTTTACTATTATTAGTGTTAGTTTTTTTTTTTTTTTTTTTAAGTAACAAGAAACTTGCAGTTCTGTAAAGGAAACTGACATTTTGCACACTTTATTGATTAGTATTTTTCCAACTGACATTTTTCCAATTTTATTGATTAGTATCTGCTCTAGTCTTGTCTTTGATAACAAATACAACTTGCTCCCAGCTTTGTCTTGGGCCACGGCACTCCTTATTATTATTATTATTATTATTATTATTATTATTATTATTATTATTATTATTATTATTTTTAAACACTATTCAAAGTTGATTTTGTGCATAAATTAAGCTACTTTCCAACTGATCAGAATGTTGTGTTTGGTGTCAATGTGCTTAGAAAAATCTGTACATTTCGTCTAAGTGAACGTAAAAATTGCCTTCTTGTTACAAATAGTGTTTTTTTAAATAGTTTGTTAGTTGATCTTTCTTGAATTTTTTCATGTGTTTGAGGTAGTATTGGTGCAGGTCTCACCTGCTTGAAGGAGAGAATAAAATGAGGATACTCAAAATTCTGCAGGCCATTTGTTTGATACTTGCAATTTGTTGTTTGGTTGTGAAATTAGTTGTTTGGAAAGATATAGAAAGAATACTGTGGAGTGGGATTGGTGAGGAGTTTAAATTTTATTTTGTGGACTGGAATGTGGTTTGTAGCTGTATTAAGTGTGGAGTTTTGGGAGAAGTTAAGCTCTTCCTTTGAGCTTTGTTAGGGAATGGTGAAGAGTGGTTTTTAGGATTTATAGAGCTATGTAGGGAATGGTGAAGAGTTTGCTTTTGGCATGATGTGTGGTGTGGACTGTAGAGGTTTCATTAAAAGATATCTTCCTGATTTGTTCTTAATTGTAGAGCACACTGATGTATTGGTAGAATCTTTTATTCATGCTTTTTAAGATTGGAAATTAGAGCTAGTAGATTCGTTTTTTTAGCTGCTCTATGCAATAGTCCTTCTGGCAAAAGGGATGAGATGTTTGGAGACTTAACCACAGTGGCAGGTTAGATGTTCAGCCATTTGTAAATGTTTGCTGCAAACTTCCTTGGAAGTATGTTTGGCGTGTTAAGGCGCTTCAAAAGGTTGCTTAGTTGTTGCATGAACGTGTTCAAAGTGAACAAGTAGGCAGAAAAGCACAACCCTTTTTATTGTGTTGAGGAAACTAAGTAAGATGTGGGGTCCAATTAGTTTGGAAAAAATGGGACAAAGCTAAAGACAAATTGGTGACCCTTTTTTTTGCTAAATAACTGGTGACCCTTTATTGATTAAAAATTTGTCTCAACAACCCCACCATAACCACCATGTTGAAAATTCTACTGTTAAAGTGTTAATTACATTATCACGGGGTAAAGAGAAAGGAAGTTTGTCTTTGAGTAGTTCTATTTCATTGGTATTGTTCTATGCATAGTTCTAAGTGGTATTGTTCTGTGTATAGTTCTATTTCATTGAACATATCAATGCTGTATATGAAATACTGTAAGGTGCTCCTAGAGTTATTCTGATTTATCAAGTTATTATTTTTTAAATGTTTAATCATTTTCTTTATTGTGATTTATCTAATTTATTGTTATAATATTTTAGGTGTTATTCCTATGGATTACAATGATTATATTGATAATAGTGATGAAGATCATTCTTCTGATGTGGAAAATGATGAATATGATGATGAGGAATTATATGATCTTGCTATTGCTGGATGTCATGTTGCAGTGACATATTATATGAAATATATGGATAAACAACCTTGTAGAGATTCTGAACAAACTGGCTATATGTGGTTGATGAATTGTTTGACGGGTAATGAAACGAAATGTTATGAAATGTTTAGAATGAAGCCACATGTTTTCCTTCAATTGTGTAATGTTTTGCAACATACATATGGGCTTCAACACACAAGGCATATAAGGCTTGAAGAGTCAGTAGGTATATGTTTAATGATACTTGGACAAGGAGCTTGTTATAGGATGGTTCAAGAAAGATTCCAACATTCTGGTGAGACTATACATAGACATTTTCATAGAGTTCTGAAACGCCTTAACATAATGTCAATGGATATCCTTAAGCCTTCTGACCCTACATTTAGTGTAGTTCCAAGGCATATACAGAAGAATCCATTGTACATGCCACACTTTCAAGTATTCATTTCATACATTCTAATTTGTTTCTAATATTTGTTAGGATTATTTCCTAAGTATCTAAACTTTATATTCTATTTTAGGACTGCATTGGTGCCATTGACGATACACATATTCAAGTTGTTGTTGGAGACGACAAGAAAGCTTCATATTATAATAGGAAAGGCGTGACATCTTTTAATGTGATGGCAGCATGTGATTTTGATTTGCTTTTCACATTTGTTATGGCTGGATGGGAGGGTGCAGCACATGATACGCGTATTTTCTTAGATGCTATCCGTCGACAATCTGTCAACTTTCCAAAACCACCACCAGGTATATAAAATTTTAACATATTAAATATGTATGAAGGATATTATTTATGTACATCTTACATTTTTTTTTTCCTTTTACTAGGAAAATATTATTTAGTTGATGCTGGATACCCCTTAAGGAAAGGATATTTGCCACCTTATAAGGGACAGAGGTATCATCTTTCAGATTTTCGACGAGCTGGTCGAGGGAATCACATAGAAGAGAGGTTTAATTATGTTCACTCATCACTTAGAAGTGCAATTGAGCGAACTTTTGGAGTGTGGAAGAATAAATGGAAAATTTTGAAGCAAATGCCACCTTGTGACATTAAGCACCAAAGAAACATTATAGTTGCTACATGTGTTTTGCATAATTTTATTAGAAAACATGATAGGGAAGATGAGGGATTCAATTGGGATGACCATGGCTTGGACAGACCAAGAAGCAATAGTAGTGGAGAAGGTAGTAGCAAACGGGCAAACGTTGAAAATATACAAGATGAGGAGATGAAATTTGTTCGTGACAAAATAGCTCAATCCATTTGCGGGTTGTAAACAATATTTTTATTATTTCTGTTTTGGTGTTTTGGTTTTAATTTTTCGGGTAAGAACTTTTTTATTATTATAATGGATTGTCTAGTATTGATATTGTTGGCAATTAACATTTTAATATAATTATTTTCCTAATCAGTTTAATATCTTTTTCTTGATGAGTTATTTTTAATATTTTAAATTTTATAAACTTCTCTCCATGAATTTCAACAACAAAAAATCATTATTGTTGTTATTATTAATGTGATTGTTAAGCTTAATTGCATATTTTCAATAATAAGAAAAAACACTGATCACAGGAAAAATGACAATATAACTTTCAAAAAATAAGTAAGTCCTTTTTTGGAATTTACACTCAAAACAGCTATTTTTAAAACAGCTTATCCAAACGTTTAATATGACTTTAGAAATAGAAAACGCATATTTTCACATTTTTACCAAACACTTATCTATATTTTTTAAAATGGAGTTTTCAAAATGCACGTTTTAAAAACGCTAGTTTTAAAAACGCACATTTTGAAACAGCTTATCCAAACAGGCCCGTAGTATATTTTAGCACCAAGTAACTCACGCACCAACCAATAACTCATTTTCATAACTTTCATGTTTTCCAAAGCCGTGGTGTTTGGTAGAGCAACTTCAACATCTATTGCAATGCAAATTTGTTCATATTTGATATTGTTCTAGTCTAATGCTTTCTTAGAGTAATCAACAACCTCACCTCAATTAAATCCTTGTAATCTCAGATGGCCTAGTATGATATCGCTACTTGAAAGGAATATATCTACCTCACTCTCTCACCACTTTAATGAGATTATGAATTACTAGTTATTCGAGTAATTAAGGGGGAGTTTAGGTTCACATATGAGGGGGAGTGATAAGTTCACCACTTCCAATTGGTAATTTAACAATCTATATAAGCTATCATTAATAGTTTACTAGAAAAATGCCACGCCACGAATTATCACCTTGTACGTAGTATTTGACAAGATTTCATAGAACAGCTCATTTTTTTCTCAATTTTATTTTTTATAGCCTAGTGTGCATGAAAAGCACCAATATGCTTTAGTTCAAAGTCACAAAATTTTATGGACAACTTTAAATTTATGCTTCATTTGATTTCCTAGAAAGAGTAAAAACAAAAAAGCAAATAAATAATAAAAAAGAGTTTCAACATCAATGTATAAGTAGCCACCCCATTGGCTGCATAGGTTTTTTTTTTTTTTTAATTTTAATTTTTTTTTTTATAAACAAAAAATGGGTAGAGGGAGGTAACCTGAGTTGACGTCTTTTACCTGGGTGTAATCATAGTGACACTCTACCCGTTAGGCCCAGGTCTGTAGGAGCAAGGAATCCAAATGAGCCATAATTGTACACCCGATGCCATCAAGGACACTAGTGAGGCTGCACAGGTTCTTAATCCTTCCATCTCTACCTCATATATAGCCACCAATATTGATTAGTTGTTCTCTTTTCATTGTTTTGCTTCATATTCCAGAGCTTTCAATGTCTTTGAATTTCTAAATTATGTTTTTATATAAATCAGAGAAGAGTGTGGCATTGAAACAAAAAAGATTGTAGAGATGGTTTTACAAAAATCAAGCATCATCTTGCAATAATTTGAGCAATACGCCTCTCACCTTCTTTTCTTATTTTTATATTATATTTATGATAATTTTTGTAACAAACAGTTTTGAATTTTCAGAATATTTATTGCAACATGTCACATGTATCAATCCTTGTGTTGGGACAGCTTGGTCTATGAACTTTAATTTTTATAGCAATAATAATTTTTAACAGGTTGTGATTTTTAATTTTGTATCTTTGCCCTTTGTGCAGTATGGAGGTTCATGGCCCACTACAAAAAAAAAAGTTCTGTGGCCACATTTGTAAAACACGGCCTTAGGTCCAAAAAATGTGGCCATAGGCCGATTTGGCCTATAGCCGTGTTTTCAAATATGGCCCAAACCTCGTGACTATAGGCCAGAAGGGGTCTATGGCCGCACTTTCCAAATGCGGCCTAAGGCCAGGTCCTATGGCCGCGTTCCAAACGCGGCCATAGTCTATAACCAAGGCTGTAATGACAATGTGAGCTGTAATTCATCTATTCCTTGGATACATGCTACATATTAGTGTCATTTAAACCACAATCAACAGTTTTTGTTGTCTACTTCTAGGTAGAAATTTAAGATACAATCTGAACCCCCCTAAAAAAATAAAAGTATAAGCAAGAAGGCTCACTTGTATGACTCTTTGGCATAGGACTGTATGCATCCAGTTTTGGTTATGATAAGATTTCATAGAAATCTTCCATTAGGGGATTTTCCTTCAATTGTTGCCAACACATATATTTTGCAAAAAGAAGCCTACGTTTCTGATTAAGTTTTTTATACCTTATGCAAATTGTGAGCCATCTACTGGCAATTTTTGCTAACAGCTAGCACTACTATGGAAATTTTCATTATTTAACAAGAGGGAATGATGACATCTAAGTAAAGTGAAGCCATGATTTTCAGCTTACAAAAGGCTTATAAATATGTTGTTGATGGGAATTTGTTAATTGAAATTCATGAAGAGAAAGATTTGGAAGATATGAGCAAAAAGTTATTTGAAAGAAAGGGAGACATAATATCCATAAGCCCTTGAAAAATAGAGATACCTCTTTCCATTATCCGTAAAGTCATATTTTTTTTCCTAAGCATATTCAAATATAGTCAACTAATTGACAAGAAAGAGCAACTGTTCCTTCATTTAACCAAACTCTTATATCTTTTATTAATAACAATGAGTTACAAAACAACAACTGCAATATAATGTTTATACTGACAGGGGCCAAAGCTTTATTAACTGATATATGACATTGATTATGAGCTAAATATAAAGAATAGAAAACAAAATTTGAAGGCAATACCCAAGTGCTGATGAAGTTTTGGATCTATAACTTCAGTAATTGCAGCCAAATTACTAAGTTGTGCCTCCACTCCAATGGAGCTATCAACGCATCTGAAATTTCCTCGCTATAATTTTAAAACAAGAACACATATTGTAAGGAACTGGAATTAAAATTAGAAACAAAAACGATTAAACTAAAAAAAAAAATTCCAGCTCTGGAATAACAATATGTTAACAAATTATATAGAATGGAACATAGTGTGGTTACTTGTAAACATAGAAGATCCAATATTGAGTTGCAATAATTATGTAAATTTTTGTTACCTCTTGCTATGCAAGGAATGTAAATGAGAAAAATTTCAATGAAATATATATATTTAGATAATAATGCTAGACCCACATGTAACAATATAAGTAGACTACATCAATGATTATTATTCTTCCCTTCATAAACAAGTGAGAGAATCAAAGGTTGTTCCAACTCTTGAACCTTAGAAAAAAAAGCATTACTACAAGTATAATGGAACACAACAAAGAGCTGATATTGGGTAAATATTAAAATATATATATATATATATATAATTTTTTTTCCTGATATGCCATTTATTTAGATACAATGGAAAAGATATTAAAGGAAAATGGACCCCAATGTAAAAAAATGGTTATTTGGACAATTCTCTCTACCTACTAACAGAGAAAGGGGATCTAAGGAGCTTCCTGGACCTAATCTCTGATGATTTCATGTCATGAAAATGCCATGAGAGCATGGAGAAACATATTATCAAGACCCACTGGCAAATGGACCCCAATTTGTAAATCATGTTTGTCATTATTTTTCCATTCAAATGTTATGATTAAACAAGTAGCATTTTCGAGAGCATTGTAAAGAAGACGATCATGCTAGATTTGTAGATACTTTATACTAAAAGTAGTCCACTAGATATGTGTCCCTAGCCATAGATGTTGAAAAATTATTTCATAACATTTCAAGCATGTTATAAATGGTATTCATATCCAGTATTTTTCACTCTTTTATGGTGCAAACATCATATCTACTCAAATCCATGACAATTTAAGATTTACGAAATGGATAGTTAAAAAGAGGACAATTAAATGGCCCAAAAGAAAATTGAACTTAATCACTCATTTGATCCTTCAAGCAACAACACCCTTGAGCTCTCCCTAACCCTTCCCCATTAATTCCCCCATGTGATACAATTTATAATTAAAAGAAAAGAAAGAAATTGTGTGTTGAAATATTAAATTTTCAACCAAAAAAAAAAATGGTTATTTAAAAAAAATAATGTCTAAGCAAGATTTATCAAAAAATATAAATTTTGGACAAGTTCATAATGATGGAAATTTAGACCCCTTTAAATACAACTAGATTGCGTAGCCTAGATTAATTAGCCAAGTTGTTACTTAGTCAAATTAAACTATTCTAGGTTAAAACAATCAAATAATCATATTATGCATATAAAACATATAAAGCAGCGGAAATAATAAAGAACACAAGATATGATCACCCAGGAAACCACACGGAAAAACCTGGGAAGGATTTGACCCACCGATCCTCAAGGCAAACCAGAATTCACTATGAAAGAATTGAAGTTCTTACAAAAGGACTACAAGCTCCCCGCTCGACTTCCTAATGCTACCAACCAGTAGAACTTCCTGACACGACCACGCGCAGGCTCCGAATCCACGGACTACTTCTTTCTTGAATTCCTCAATCAGCTACAAGCTCCCCGCTTGTTTATCTTTAAGTTCCAATGGTTGCAACTGTAATGATCTTCAAGATGTTGAAATCATCTCTACCTTGAAAACCCTAAGTTTTGTGTAAAGGAAAGCTCCTCTAAGATCTCACAAGAGATTCACACAAAACCGCAATGTATGCGCAACAATACAATTTGTGCAACTCTGAAAACGTGGCTAGGGTTTTGCCTTATATACCTAAGGCAAAAACATAAAACCCTAAACGTTTAAAGAATTAGGGCTGAGCTGGAATTTTTGTAGAAAACACATCTGGGCCGATTTTCGATCGATCGAGCCAGGCCGAGATGTCCCAATACATCTGTAGTCACTTGATTCCAACTTTACAATATTTTACTAACTTTGAGCAAGCTTAAACTATACTAAGTACAATGTTTTGATCATGGTTTGCCAACATTACAAATTAGAGTTCTAAATACATAAATTCCTAAATCTTTAAAACCTAACAAACTCCCCCTTTGGCAATCCGTGACAAAACACAAATTAAAAGCTCAAAGTTTACAATTAAAAAACCCTTTACAAAAATAATGCTCATAAACCAAATTCAATCCTAACTACTATCCATCAGTTGCAAGTGTAGACAGCAGCTTAATTGAATTAACCTGTATATTCCTGAAATACTCAACAAACGCATAAACGCATGTGTGACAGAAAATAGTATATAAACAGGTATAACATTCTTGTAAGATTCACACAACACAAAATAAAGATATATATCAATGAACAACTCATAAATATAAATCAATAAGCAGTGAATCAGAGACAACAAGAATCAAATAAAATCATGTATATCAATATATCAATCAATGTTACTCCCCCTAACATGAATATCCCCAAAAATGATATACAAAGTGAAGCACCTAGATACAATCTAATAAATTCCACAAAAAATCTTATGCTAACAAAAAATCTCCCCCTAACTACAAAATCTGCTCAAAAAAGTCAAAACTCCTCTACAAGACAATATATCCACTCCCCCTTTTTGTGACGGAATGCCAAAGGGCAATCACAAGTCGCCATCAAAAGGAGGTGGTGAGGGTGAATGAAGACGCGCAAGATTGGCTCAGAGAGCATGAATCTCATCCGGCAGGTCCACCAAAATCTGACCATGAGCCGCCTGAACGGTCATGACAGTCTCTAGAGTATGACGAACATCGAAGTCGGCCGAAGGAGGTGGAGGAACATCAGCAACAGCAGCATTATCACCAACTGGATCAAGGATATCCTCACCAGTAGGACCTGTAGAAGACGAAGGAGGAGGAGGAGCACTACTAGATGGCTCAGACCTAGGGTGTTTAGAACCAGCTCGAAGATGAGCGGCCCTCTGTCTAAGAAAAGACGCACCTATAGGACCAATCACATGTACAGGCTCAGATGAAGGGAAGTCACTAAGAGCTAGATAAAGTAAAATCCTATGAATGAAAATAGGATGAACAAGAGCATGAGAAGTAGATGAACTCCTATAAACTTCGTTCAAAGAACGAAGAAAGAGATGAGGAAAATTAATAGGAGCATCGGTAACAAGAGCGTATAAAAATACACACCTCTCAAGAGGAATGGTGTGAACATGAGAGATAGGCCAGATGGAATGACAGGCTATCCTAAAGAAAAGATAGTGTAACCCGGAAAGCTCAGCAGAAGTGATCCTAGGATCAGAACCCCACTGGACAATAGTCCCAGTGATGTAAGACAAAATATCGCTCAGCTCGGGAGACTCAGTATAAGGATAGACAGGATGACTAACCAACGGTACCCCAAGAGCATCAACCACTATCTGAGGAGTAATGGAGTACTCTACGCCTCGTATCCAACTCCTAACTAGAGTGTTGGAATCATAGACGCGGATAGAGATGTTCGAGAAGAACTCTCTAATCAAGGTAGCCGGAAGAGGAGGGTCAGACACATCTAACAAAGGCAACCAGCCCCTACGCTTAAAGTTTACCCTAATGGCAGGATCAAGCTCATCTAGAATAACCGAACGCTCAGCCCAAATCTTCCTTTGAAGATTGAGCTTCTCATAGGTCTCTTGGTTTTTCTCGCTCGGAAACCTCTCTCGGTCAAAGGAAGGGGGGGAAGGGGAAGGAGAGGGAATAGTCCTACGAGCTCTAGTCTTCCTAGGCATGGTGCTAAGGAAAGGACAGAGACATGAAGACAAAACCAAAAGAACAAAAAAAGCAAGACCAAAGGCAGACTGCAAGTTAGCACAAAAAACAAGAGAATAACAATCTATATGATGCATGAACAAATGCAATGCCATGACACATGTACTAATGCAGTAAACATGTTGAAATTAAGTTCAATTACACAAAATTGGCTTGAACATAGAGTTTCTAACAAAAACCCTAAAAAATTTTGAGAACCACTTGAAAAATTTGAAACAAATTGATGAATTAATCATTACACAAGGTTGAAAACAGATTGTAATAACTAATTGCATCAATTACACAAGCCAATTTTATCAATTAAACTCAATTTCACAAAAAGACCCAATTCGAATCAAGCATAAACCCTAGAATTTTCAATTTTTCACAAAACCCAAAATTGATCAAATTAACAGTTAAGAAACATGTTTATGATGTGTCCCCACAAAAACCCAATCATCAATTGCAAGAAAAAGGGCTTGAATCAACAGAAAATTCCATATATGCTAAGTCCGAAATTCTCCCTTAAAATGCATGAAAAATGCATGGAAACTTGAAAATAAATTGAAAAGGAAGGGCAAAAGAGTCTTACCGGCATGAGGAAAGAGAGATCTTGCAAAAAATCCGGAAGAAAAACGACAAAAAATTGACTGTGTAGCTTGCCAACTCGGAGAGAGAGAAGAAAAAGTTGAAAACTTTTGAAAAAGTGTTTTGAAAAGGTCAGATTTCATCTTTTTAAAAAAAGCTTCTCCACGATCTTCGATCGATCGAAAATTACATTCGATCGATCGAATGTGACAGTCGTTTTAGAACAATCTAGGGCACTTTTTCGATCGATCGAAAATCACAATGGATCGATCGAAATGGGCAGAAACTCACAAAAATTTTGGGAAAAATTACAATTTTGAAAAATGCAAGCCCAATTTTAAAAACAACTCCTCAAAGCATTTGATCAATGAAAACAAAATGCATGAGTATGAAATGGAATGCTTTTTCAAAAACCCAAAATTTTAAACCCAAATTTTCTCAAAAGAAATTTCAATCATTTTCCCATTTAATTTTCTCAAGCAACAAATATGTTGTGCACAAATCTCAAGATATTTTCAAACTTGGTTGGTCAGACCAAAAACACACACACTAGCATGTACAATGTTTAATAAAGAGTAACTTGTGAAGTGTGTGATACTAGCAAAAACTTGAGATACATGTGAGGTGATATGTGAATAGTAATCAAACACACAGTCTACACAATTCATCACATAGAATTTAAAAGAGACTATCACCTAAAGAGTTACATCCTATAACTCCCACATCTCCTAGAACAAAAGCTTGCAATCATGTAAGTTTCTTGCATTATTGCCTCTTATTTATATGAATTGGCATTCAACCTAATAGTACACACCGGTTTGAATTAAGTGAATTGGCATCAAGTCTAATAGTACACACCAGTTTTAATTAAATGAATTAATTGAGGCTACACCTTATGTTCTTTTTGTGCATGTGCTACACTTTCTCGAGCACAAAATCTTATGATATGCACTAAGGTGTTCATGATTGGCTAGTGAACAGTGGTGAGATGGTTATTTATGCCTTTCTCAAAAGGATCAAGTCCGACAGTCAAAGAACATGTGACTTGATGATTAAGGCAAAGTGATTAAAAACCACACACATCTTTCCCACACAACATGCACTACAAATTTTCAACTAGTCAAGTGCAGTATATAAGCTTATCAAAGTTAAACAAGGTACACAGGACATAACATGTGTAAAAAGATTGACCAACCTTGTTTTCAAAAATCAAGAAAAATAGTGTCAAACATAGTTTTTGCTTTCTCCTTTTTTTTTTTAAATTTTTTTTATTATTATTAAAAGAGAAAACAAATAAATACTAGAATGAAATGCATGTATGGAATGCAATGCAATTCCTAGAACAAAAAAAAAAAACAAAAACCCAAGAACAATGGTCACAACAGAATAGAGCAATGAAGTACAGGGACCATGTCAAAAAGACTCAGTTAGTTCGAGTCTTTTGCATCCAAAACTTTTTAGATGCACCACGAGCATTTGAGTTCTTATTCACATTAGAGTGATTCCCAACTCCAGGATTGGAATAAAGGTTTAACACCTTTACCAATTCACCAATTAGTGCCATAGGATCTTGTGCTTGAGGCACAGGCACCTTTGGTTTATTTGCTCTCTTATCAGCTTGAAGCTTGAAACATTTAGGACAAATGTGTCCAGACTTTCCACAGTAATGACAAACCCAAGCAGGTTTACCATGCATCTTGTCCTTGGATTTGGTAGGCTCCTTAGGTTTAGATTCTCTTAAGTCTACCCTAATCTTCTTAGGTGGTGAAACTTCTATAGGTTTAACAACCTCACTCACAGGGGGTTTAACAGTTTCACTCACAACCTCACTCACAGAAGGTACAGAAGAAGAAGCAGGAACAAAGACAGTGGAATGGGGTGCAGAATCAAAGATGCTTTCAACATATCCTAACCCAGATTTATCAGAAGAAAACTTTTGAACATTCAGCATGTGATCAAGTTTAGAACTTACAGATCTAGCAACAGATAAATCATGTTCCAAAGTTCTAACTTTATCAAGCAAAAGCATGTTTTCAGATTTAACATTATTCAAAAGCTCATTAGCATCAAACAATTTAACAAGCAGATTTTTCTTTTCAAGCTCAAGAACATCAATTTTCTTCAGGCCTAAATCAACTTTCATAGCATCTTTTGCAGCAATTTTGCAAAGTTTGTTGTAGGCCTCTTGAAGATCTGCATCTTCAGAGAGTTCCCTATCAAAAGGGTTCTCCTCAGCAAATATGCTTTCATTGACTGTAGCAGTAGCCGTGAAAGCAATGAAGTTTCCATCCTCGTCACAACCGGACTCATCATCAGAAACGTCATTATCACTGAGGGTTACAGCCATAGCTTTACCCTTAGTCTTCAAGAATGTAGGACATTCAGATTTCATATGTCCATACCCTTGACAGCCAAAACACTGAGGACCCAAAGAATTATTTGAAGATTGACCAACTTTTTCTCTAGGTTTTTCAAAGTTATTAACTTTAGTGGGATCATTCTTCCTAAAATTTCTAGGTTCAGCAGTGTAAGTACCTCTTGCCTTTCTATTGGTATTCCTAAGAAAGTTTTTAAAGTTTTTGACAAGGTACGCAATCTCTGTGGCAGAGAGCTTATCATCAAATCCACTACCATCAACATCATCAATTGACTTAAGAGCCATTGATTTGGTTTTGTTCACTTTATGTAGGTCAGACTCATAGGACTAAAGAGATCCTACAAGCTCATCAACAGGGATGGTGTCCACATCCTTGCTTTCAGTAATGGCTGTCACCTTGGGTCTAAAGCCTTCAGTTAAGGATCTAAGTATCTTCCTAACAATTTTAGGTTGATCATAAACTTCTCCCAAGTTATAAGCAGAATTAACAATATCATTGAGTTTAGCATAAAACTCATCAAAGGTTTCATCATCAGACATTCTAATGCTTTCAAACCTAGAAGTTAATTGCTATAATTTGTTTATCTTAACAGCCTTTGTGCCTTCATGCACAGTTTGGAGGATTTTCCAAGTAGTATGAGCAACCTCAACATTTGAGATCCTCTTAAATTCCTCCATTGAAACAGCATTAAAAATGACATTCATAACTTTGCTATTAAATGCAACTGCTTCTTTCTGAGAAGTTTGCCATTCACTCACAGGAGTAGTGGGCTTCTCCCATCCGTATTCAACAGAGTTCCAAACCCTCTCATCAATGGATTTCAGGAATGCTTTCATCCTTACTTTCCAGTAAGCATAGTTGTTCCCATCAAAGTGAGGAGGAACAAACAAAGAGTGTCCATGCTCCATGACAACCGGGGTCAAGGATCAGCTCAGAGATAAAAAAAATCTCAAACAAAAGAGCAACCTGCTCTGATACCACTTGATGGAAATTTAGACCCCTTTAAACACAACCAAATTGCGTAGCCTAGATTAATTAGCCAAGTTGTTACTTAGTCAAATTAAACTATTCTAGGTTAAAACAATCAAATAATCATATTATGCATATAAAACATATAAAGCAGCGGAAATAATAAAGAACACAAGATATGATCACCCAGGAAACCACACGGAAAAACCTGGGGAGGATTTGACCCACCGATCCTCAAGGCAAACCAGAATTCACTATGAAAGAATTGAAGTTCTTACAAAAGGACTACAAGCTCCCCGCTCGACTTCCTAATGCTACCAACCAGTAGAACTTCCTGACACGACCACGCGCAGGCTCCGAATCCACGGACTACTTCTTTCTTGAATTCCTCAATCAGCTATAAGCTCCCCGCTTGTTTATCTTTAAGTTCCAATGGTTGCAACTGTAATGATCTTCAAGATGTTGAAATCATCTCTACCTTGAAAACCCTAAGTTTTGTGTAAAGGAAAACTTCTCTAAGATCTCACAAGAGATTCACACAAAACCGTAATGTATGAGCAACAATACAACTTGTGCAACTCTGAAAACGTGGCTAGGGTTTTGCCTTATATACCTAGGGCAAAAACATAAAACCCTAAACGTTTAAAGAATTAGGGCTGAGCTAGAATTTTTGCAGAAAACACATCTGGGCCGATTTTCGATCGATCGAATCTATTCTTCGATCGATCGAGCCAGGCCGAGATGTCCCAATACATCTGCAGTCACTCGATTCCAACTTTACAATATTTTACCAACTTTGAGCAAGCCTAAACTATACTAAGTACAATGTTTTGATCATGGTTTGCCAATATTACAAATTAGAGTTCTAAATACATAAATTCCTAAATCTTTAGAACCTAACACATAAGACAAAAAAAATGCCCTTCAAAATTAACAAAATTAATTAAAAAAAATGGTGCAAAAAAAATATATATATATAAGGAAGATGTTACAAAAAAGAAAAAAGAAGAAAGAAAAAAAAAAGAATATTACAAAATCCCACACTCACATCACGTGAGTGGGGTTTGTTTATGGCAATACTGCCACACTGTCAGTATGCCACATCCTTGTTAAAAAAAAGAAAAAGAAAGAGAAGAGGATAAGATGAAAGTGGGACGTGTGGCTGGGTAACTTCCTGCCACATGCACCACTCAAGCAATTCCAAAAGCTGCTGAAATTTAGCCACAATCCTCACCAACTCAACTGTACCCGAAAAATGCTAGTGCATATTGCACTTTCTTTGCAGTTTTGGCCCATGAACTGATCGGTTAAAGAGAAAAAATAGGGGAAACTGCTTCTCAGTTTCTCTATAAATTAGAGAGGAACGCGTAAAAAACAAGGGGAGGAGCATACGAAAAGAAAGAAGGCAGAGACACAAAAAAGGGAGTCAATGTCTGGATCGGATTTTATTTGCATCTACAGTCAATGTCATGGACAATTTCTTCCACTGCATTTTTTTTTTGGTAAACAATTTCTTCCAATGCTAGAAAAACAAGCAAAGAAAATAAAATATTTTGTGATGTTAGTGACATGGGGATCAAGTGGAACGAAATTGGGATTTAACCCAGATTTGCCAACTATTTAGTTAGTTGGCCTAGTTTTAAAAGATATTTTCATACTAACAACTCGAGTCTAAAAGACTCGAGTTTGAGCCTCTAAATCGAGTTTTTTAAGCTCGGTTTTGGAGTTTTCATCAAATCTGACGTGGAGCAGGCAGCCACCTAGAAATCGAGTTTTAGAAACTCGATTTCCACCTTGCAGCCACGTGGAAGCCACATGGAAACCGAGTCTCTATGACTTGGTTTCTAATAGGCATTTTTTTTCAAATTTGAAGTTCCGTCTTTTAACCAAACACTCTCACTCACTCACCCTCTCACTCACTCTCTCACTCACTCACCATCTGCCCTCTCACTCTCACTCATCGTCGCTCACTCTCTCAGCCTCACCGTCTCACTCTCAGCCTCGCCGTCGCTCACCCTCTCTCTCTCAGCCTCGCCGTAGCTGACCGCCTCACTTTCTCAGCCTCACCGAGACCTAGTCAGTCACTCTCTCACTCTCTCAGCCTCACCGTCCCCAACCCACTGTCAGTCACCCTCTCACTCTCTCGGCCTCACCGTCCCCAACCCACTGTCAGTCACACTCTCACTCTCTCGGCGTCACTGTCCCTAACCCACTCTCACTCACCCTCTCAGTTTCCAGTCTCAGTCCAGTATTTGACATTCATTAGCTTCGCCAAAAGAACAGAGATATAGCAAACGGTCATCACAAAGCTTTAAGGTCCTTTAGTCTACGCGGTCTGTGAAAACAAAAAAAAAAAGGTGAGTCCTTTTATGCTTAATGCAACGTGTGTTTCACCCTTTGATTGCTGAGAAACAGTGGGAAAAATCAAAGATTTGGTGTTTTTTTAGAATGAGTCCATTTAGCTTTAATTTACTAACATTTCTTTTTATTTTATGGAGAAATGTTAGGTCTAATGATTTCGTTGTTGTTGTTGTTGTCATGAATTATGTGTTGTTTGGTATTTTGATTGATGGGCTTTGCTTGATTAGCCTCTGGCTTAACATTTCTGAATAGAGGCATAGTATTTTTATTTTTTGTTACCATGTTGTTTGCTAGCTGATTTTAGTTTTTAAAGTTATGAATTGATTGAGTGGTTAGGGTGTATATGAAAATCCTGAGGAAATTGGTGCTTATGTGCAATAATCACTTGAAATTATGATATGTTGAAACATGGCAGCCATTAGTAGGATTTGTTATCAAAACGTGGCCATGGTTGATGTGTGTTCCTATCAACCATCGTTGTTGCCTATGAACTATGAAGAGAGACAAGGTTCCATTGCTCATCCACTTCCCTTTTTATTCTTCATTTCATCTGTTCCCCATAATTTGTGTGTGTATTGAGTGATTTCATAATTTTCATTGTTGAGGGTTTTTTTTTTTTTTTTGGTTATATTAAATTTTATTTATTTTTCAATTTAAATAGGTTTCTAGAGTTAAGTGTTCAATTCATTTATACTATAGTTTCATGAGTCATTTACTCAATTTTGATAGTGATACTCTTGTTTGGGTTTTTTAACAAAATTTCCCTGCACAGACACACACATGCACACGCACACGCATAAGTTTTGGTCCAATGGGGAAGGGGAAGGGGAAGGTGAGATTGGAACTATTTTCCTCCACTTCTTGAAGTGTGGCCCTCGATTGATTGTGTTTTCGCTTTGGAGTTTTTTCCCTGATTCCTTTCAATCTACGTCATATGAGTTGCTTAATTTATGACGTTAGTATATTTTGGTTTTTGTTATATTTGTCTTGCAAGTTACTGGAACTGCTATTTGTGAACTTGTGATTTGATGAATTTCTCTTCACAAGGGCTTAATTTTCTTTTACTTGGTCTACCATATTTGTCTTCCTGCATCTTAAACAATTAATTGAGTCATAATGTACTCCTCTTTTAGATTAATAAATCAAAGTACATTATTGCACTGTGCTCATATAAAATTGCACATTTTTGCGTGTTACTGTTTGCTTTTGTATGTTTATTTATGTTGGAAATAAATTCGTTGAAATGATCTTAATGTTTTCAGTAAAAGTTGTTTTCTTCCTCATGTAGAAACTTTCAAAAAATAGGAAACATGCATTGAGGTCTTATCTTTCTTACTTGTATGAATTAAATATGCTTGTATAATCGAGTTTTTCTTGATGCTCTTGCTTGTTCTATAAGTTTCTCAACTTTGTTTCATGCATTTGTTTGATTTATTTCGAAAATCCAATTATTTAGCAGAGGATGGTTGTTGGAAGTATGTCTTCGACATTGTAGATCTTTATCATATGCATATTGCACTCTAATTGCTCGGAAGTGAGAAGTTAGTGAGACATTAGTATTGCTGACCATTCCATTCAGTCTCTCAATTTGTTTGTGTAGGGTTTTTTTTTTTTTTTTGGTTCATTCATTAAGGCTATGTTGAAATCCCATGGAATTTCAATTGCTACATACAATTGTCTTCCACTTAGAGTTGTGTGTCATTATATTTCATGGGAATCATCATCTTATACATTACAAATTAAAATGAGGTCATTTTTTGTTTTATGAATCATGTGTATTATGTGCTAATTCATTATCATTCTCCTGTAGTATGGCTGCTGCAAATGCTGGATGGATTGACCATACGAATCCTGGCCCTATTGACAATTTGGTGTTGATGTTGCAGCCCACCCATCGGTCTGAAGTTATTTGGAAGGGGCAGGTAAAACACAACACTAACCAATGTACACGCATTTAATTCACACCATGATTTCACGCAATTGCTGTCATATATTAATCCATGGTTTTGTCATGTGCAGGATCCGGGGTCCCTTACATGCCGTGCCCGTAGTGAAGAGTTCTCCAATCGAGAGCCAATGGTGGACGACCAAGTCGTTCACATCATTAAGGCACTCGGTTTGGAGGGACTCCTTTGGATCCCGGGTAGAGAGATTGACCATGGCCTAATAACGGCCTTAGTGGAGCGATGGCGGCTCGAGACTCACACTTTCCACATGCCACATGGTGAGATCACCATGACATTGCAAGACGTGGAGGTCCTTCTTGGTTTTCCTGTTGATGGTGAAGCTATAACAGGAGGCACGCAGAAAGTCTGGACAAGTGTGTGCCGGGAATTCCTTGGATTTGACCCAGTAACTGAAGGCCAGCATAAGGAACTTAATGGCCAGAGGATTCTTATCAACCAGCTTTTGTAGCAAGTTGCTGAACCATTGCCACCTAATGCTGAAGAGGATCACCTGCATCAGTACACATGATGCTACATCCTAGCGCTACTGGGGGACACGATATTCATGGACAAATCCGGCGATAGGGTGCATCTAATGTGGGTACAGCAGTTGGAAAACCTTCGCAACTCATGAAGGTACAGTTGGGGAAGTGCTTGCCTTGCATGGTTGTACCGAGAGTTATGCAGAGAAAGCTATAAGGACACCAGTCAGATCGGTGGGTGCTTACTGTTGGTCCAGTATTGGGCATGGGCCAGGTTTCCTTATTTGTGCCCGGCAGTTGAGCGTGGCCTGCCAGTGGGTGCTTATGGTCCTCCAGTGCGTGCTCCACTGTCCCTGAAGTAAGTATCTGCTTTATAAAGTTTGTATTTTACTCTAGTGATATTATTCATTGAGTAAACATCTATAAGATTATCTTACTAGTTATGTGATTACATTATAGTTTCAGTCATTACATGATCTTAGTAGGAAAGTTCTAGATATTGATAATTTGTTCTTGATTGTTGTAGGTGGTTGTGAGTCCCAAACAAGAAAAATAGGCCTGCCCACATCTTTAGGGACAGGTATCGCCAGCAAACAGCTTCAATACTGCCAAGCCAGGTATGAAAATGCCTTGTTCAAGATGTTAACATGTTTAGATTAAAGATATATGTTTCGTGAAATTTGAAATAGAAACATAGTTGCCTAATGTGTTGCATACTTGTTTTTGGGGTACTGTAGGTGGTGTGGCAGTCGTATGAAGCCCATTTCGAGGACCTTCCACCATGGTGTGTTGCAGGGAGGGTTGTGTGGACGGCAATGGTGCCGCTTGTATGTTTCCACCTAGTAGAGTTACATACACCGGATCGTGTCGTTCGTCAATTTGGGATGATCCAAGAAATTCTCCGCAATGTTGACACTGACACCATGCTTCATGCCATTGATTTGAGGGGGAAGATCGGTGTTAATTGGATGCAGAAACATTCTCTGCATATCAACAATTGGGGTAACCGCCTTCAACGGCGTTGTGAAGCAGTGCTTGGTGCTATGCCTCCACAGCATCAGTACTTCGGCTGGTTCAAAAGGGTGACTCGGAGGTTCATCAATGTTCCTAGTGCTACATCGATTATAATGGTAACTTCTTCTTGTCTTCTACATCTTTCAAGACTTCTTAGCATGAAACCAGTATTTAGAGAACGTGATATATGTGGTCCAATGTATGCTTAGCATCAAACCTCCCTTTTAAAGCTATTGTCTAGTTAAGATTCCTTATAGAGAACTTTGTTGATTTACCTTATAGAGAACTTCGTTGATTTCAAAATTTAATTTCAATACCTAAGGTCAATTTTCCTATTTTAGCCTTTCGAGTTATGGTATACATTCTTCTTCCCATTCTTATCATTTTTAATTTTCTGCTCATTTGAATTTTTAATTAGAATTTCTGTCTACGCTATTGGCTAGCTACATCTTTATTAGAAATTATTATTTAAATTGCAATTAAAGGTAATACTTGGTCGCCCTATAATTTGCAATTATTGCTAGCAGAACCAGTTACTGTTTAAACTATTAATTTTTTATTCATTGGCATTGTTCTTCTAGGCGGATAATTGCTAATATACTTGGTTTTTTTGTTTGCAGATTGAAGGATACCTCCGTTTGTTAAACCGTCACCCAGTGGGCACGGAGGACCACCAGGACATTATTGATGTGCTGACTGCAGTGCAGGTGATTGGTCGTGTACGACCTCCGGACCCTGAGGCCCCGAACGAGGAGGTAGCTACTCCTGTTGCAGCACCTACTCAGATATCAGTTTCTGCTGAGAGCCCTAGCACGAGCACAGCTCCTATTGGACGTCTCCCTGTTGCTACCCCTCGAGTTGTCCCTACCCCCATCCCTCTCCACCCACCCCACATCCATCCCTTAGCCCCACCATCCCTTCACCCGCCCCACATCCATCCCCTAGTCCCACCATCCCTTCACCCACACCACATGCAGCCCCTAGGCCCACCATCCCTTCACCCATCCCACATCCACCCCCTAGCCCCACCATCCCTTCACCCACCCCACATCCATCCCCTAGCCCCACCATCCCTCCGCCGACCCCTCATCCATGTCCTACGTCTGACGTCCGTCCACCCACCCCACAGGAGTTTCCTGAGCCGTCACCCATTCCATCATTGGACCTGGGTATTGGTCCAACCCCTCCTGACATGCAACATGAGCCACCGTCCCACAATACGCCTACTGGCCCTTCTTCGGGCATTGACCCACCCCCTGTTTAGGCTGAGCAGGCTGTTGGGTTACCTGCAGTGCCAGAAGGTCGGCCGAAACGCATATCAAAGGCACCTCCTTGTGGGATAGGGGGGCACAAACATGGACACAAAGCTGGGCCCGAGGCATCTGATGAAGGACATGCAAGACCTCCTCCTCGTTATACAAGACAGCGTAAGGTTCAAAAAAGGTAACTCATCCAATACCTTATTCCTTTGTAAGAGTGAAGTGGATTGTGAGGTTGTGGGTTTAACATATTATGGCGAAGAACCCGAGGATGCTAACCGCAATGGTGTATGTCATTGTTCTTTGTATAAACTATAATGATTTCTAGGTTTGTTGGGTTTTTATTTATTTTTTATTCTTTTTGTTCTTTTCATTGATTTGAATTCAATTTGATTGATTGAAGGTGAGAAAAAGAGAGACTTTACCAAATTAGAGTTCAAATTGGACCACGCTAATACGCCTTTGCAAGCTTGCGCATATGATTGTTTCATGGCTATAGCTCAACCTGTTTGTAGGTATCAAATTGCTTGACTAACATTCAATTCTTTTAACTGTTTAAATAAATTCTTGTGCAATCTCACAAATTTCCTTTGTTTTACTTATGGCGTAGATCTTCAAGTACTTAGACTCGCTAGATGTGGAGGATTTTAAAGATGTGAAGTCAGTGTACTCTATTACAATTGTAACTCGCTTCATCCATTCTTGCTTAGCTGATCGTGTGCATATGATGTTCTCCACTCTTGTTATTTCATGGTTGTTATATAATCTTAGGCTTATATTTTTTTTGTTCAATATAGTACGCTTATATTGTCTAATAGTGTCTTATTGGAAATCACTAATTTCTGTATGTATTTTCTAAATTGTAATTTTCGGAATTTCAATGAGAATCCCTTTTTGTGTACTGCATGTGCATTGTGAGGGATTTCACAATTCGCTCCAATACCAATGGGCTTGGTCTGCGATCGAATGCTATAAAAGATTTGTGCCCCCTCATCCTTCACCAATTGGTGGTTGGATGGATTGGTAAGGCACACGGTCCGACAAGTGGTATCAGAGCCAAGGTCATAGGTTCGAGTCGTTGGAGCCGCATTGTGAGGGAGGGATTGTGAGGGATTTCACAATTCGCTCCAATACCAATGGGCTTGGTCTGCGATCGAATGCTATAAAAGATTTGTGCCCCCTCATCCTTCACCAATTGGTGGTTGGATGGATTGGTAAGGCACACGGTCCGACATGCATAAATTAATTTATGTGCCATTGGACAATAAATTTTGACATTTTTTTTTGTGAGGTGAGCTTACTATCCTTTATCTTTCATGCAGGTAAACCCATCTCCAGTGGGAAAGTTGTCATTGACGTTTCTTACTTTGGTGTGCACGTCCATACAACATAGTCATGATCTTTCTGAGGAGATAAGCTGTCCTATTGCAGCAGGAAGGTTTGTGCTCTCTCACAGCCAAACTTTACAGCCAAACTTTACTTGGATTTACACCACCTGTAAGTCTCATTTTACTAGATTTATACTTTTGCTCTAATTATCAAAAAAAAAAAAAAAAAAAAAGATTTAAACTCTTGCTTTATGTATCGATATTTAAGGTGAACCCTTCAAACATTCTCACTGTGTGTTTCCATTGGTATTTGGTAGCATGTTCAAATTTTGAATCCTTTTCTTTTGTGTGATTAATCTAAATTGAAATTAATAAAATTTGTACTTCGGATTAACTTATCAACAAAAAAAAAAAATGTACTTTGGATGATATACTAGAGTTTTCCTGGAGAGGCAGACATGCTGTGCTTAAGTTTTTAAAGTATGTAGTTGAGTTCAAGAGTAAAATTGTTTTCAATAAATTTTTTGTCGTACTAATTGAATGTCCTTTTTTTAAGTTGAGGCAATGGTTCATTATACACTGTTAATCCATGTTTGCACCTGGGGTCTTACATAAGTGTTCATTGCAAACCACTTACAATTTGCATTCATTCCAGTAGAGACTTTTTTGCATCCATACCGTTTCAACCATGTCAAGTTTGGAGGAACCCCTTGGTGTTGACAAGTTGCCAAGCATGAGTACTATTGATAGGATTCAGAGGTTCTCATCTGGTGCTTGCTGGCCAAGAGCAGAGGATGTGGGAATGGGGAACTGCTGGATTGAAGGAAGGAGTTGCAGCTCATCCAACAGTTGCAAGTGAGTAAAATTTCATATATTTGTGCTATTTGTCCTAACACTGCTTAAACCATCTTTGTTGTTTAAATTTCCATCATACAATTCCCTTTTCTCTCTATTCGCATAAGATAGATGTATGTATGTATGTGTTACATTGCTTCTTTTCTTAGTGTTGTTAGCATAGCGTAGCTAAATGAGAAATTGTGTTCACACCCCGGTGGAATGAGTTTCAAATTCTGGTCAAAGTGCCAAGCATAGATTTATTGCCAAAGAGGATACCATACTCGTACTAAGGGCCTGTTTGGATAAGCTGTTTCAAAATGTGCGTTTTTAAAACTAGCGTTTTTAAAACGTGCGTTTTGAAAACTCCATTTTAAAAAATATAGATAAGTGTTTGGTAAAAATGTGAAAATATGCGTTTTCTATTTCTAAAGTCATATTAAACGTTTGGATAAGCTGTTTTAAAAATAGCTGTTTTGAGTGTAAATTCCAAAAAAGGACTTACTTATTTTTTGAAAGTTATATTGTCATTTTTCCTGTGATCAGTGTTTTTTTTATTATTGAAGATATGCAATTAAGCTTAACAATCACATTAATAATAACAACAATAATGATTTTTTGTTGTTGAAATTCATGGAGAGAAGTTTATAAAATTTAAAATATTAAAAATAACTCATCAAGAAAAAGATATTAAACTGATTAGGAAAATAATTATATTAAAATGTTAATTGCCAACAATATCAATACTAGACAATCCAATATAATAATAAAAAAGTTCTTACCCGAAAAATTAAAACCAAAACACCAAAACAGAAATAATAAAAATATTGTTTACAACCTGCAAATGGATCGAGCTATTTTGTCACGAACAAATTTCATCTCCTCATCTTGTATATTTTCAACGTTTGCCCGTTTGCTACTACCTTCTCCACTACTATTGCTTCTTGGTCTGTCCAAGCCATGGTCATCCCAATTGAATCCCTCATCTTCCCTATCATGTTTTCTAATAAAATTATGCAAAACACATGTAGCAACTATAATGTTTCTTTGGTGCTTAATGTCATAAGGTGGCATTTGCTTCAAAATTTTCCATTTATTCTTCCACACTCCAAAAGTTCGCTCAATTGCACTTCTAAGTGATGAGTGAACATAATTAAACCTCTCTTCTATGTGATTCCCTCGACCAGCTCGTCGAAAATCTGAAAGATGATACCTCTGTCCCTTATAAGGTGGCAAATATCCTTTCCTTAAGGGGTATCCAGCATCAACTAAATAATATTTTCCTAGTAAAAGAAAAAAAAAATGTAAGATGTACATAAATAATATCCTTCATACATATTTAATATGTTAAAATTTTATATACCTGGTGGTGGTTTTGGAAAGTTGACAGATTGTCGACGGATAGCATCTAAGAAAATACGCGTATCATGTGCTGCACCCTCCCATCCAGCCATAACAAATGTGAAAAGCAAATCAAAATCACATGCTGCCATCACATTAAAAGATGTCACGCCTTTCCTATTATAATATGAAGCTTTCTTGTCGTCTCCAACAACAACTTGAATATGTGTACCGTCAATGGCACCAATGCAGTCCTAAAATAGAATATAAAGTTTAGATACTTAGGAAATAATCCTAACAAATATTAGAAACAAATTAGAATGTATGAAATGAATACCTGAAAGTGTGGCATGTACAATGGATTCTTCTGTATATGCCTTGGAACTACACTAAATGTAGGGTCAGAAGGCTTAAGGATATCCATTGACATTATGTTAAGGCGTTTCAGAACTCTATGAAAATGTCTATGTATAGTCTCACCAGAATGTTGGAATCTTTCTTGAACCATCCTATAACAAGCTCCTTGTCCAAGTATCATTAAACATATACCTACTGACTCTTCAAGCCTTATATGCCTTGTGTGTTGAAGCCCATATGTATGTTGCAAAACATTACACAATTGAAGGAAAACATGTGGCTTCATTCTAAACATTTCATAACATTTCCTTTCATTACCCGTCAAACAATCCATCAACCACATATAGCCAGTTTGTTCAGAATCTCTACAAGGTTGTTTATCCATATATTTCATATAATATGTCACTACAACATGACATCCAGCAATAGCAAGATCATATAATTCCTCATCATCATATTCATCATTTTCCACATCAGAAGAATGATCTTCATCACTATTATCAATATAATCATTGTAATCCATAGGAATAACACCTAAAATATTATAACAATAAATTAGATAAATCATAATAAAGAAAATGATTAAACATTTAAAAAATAATAACTTGATAAATCAGAATAACTCTAGGAGCACCTTACAGTATTTCATATACAGCATTGATATGTTCAATGAAATAGAACTATACACAGAACAATACCACTTAGAACTATGCATAGAACAATACCAATGAAATAGAACTACTCAAAGACAAACTTCCTTTCTCTTTACCCCGTGATAATGTAATTAACACTTTAACAGTAGAATTTTCAACATGGTGGTTATGGTGGGGTTGTTGAGACAAATTTTTAATCAATAAAGGGTCACCAGTTATTTAGCAAAAAAAAGGGTCACCAATTTGTCTTTAGCTTTGTCCCATTTTTTCCAAACTAATTGGACCCCACATCTTACTTAGTTTCCTCAACACAATAAAAAGGGTTGTGCTTTTCTGCCTACTTGTTCACTTTGAACACGTTCATGCAGCAACTAAGCAACCTTTTGAAGCGCCTTAACACGCCAAACATACTTCCAAGGAAGTTTGCAGCAAACATTTACAAATGGCTGAACATCTAACCTGCCACTGTGGTTAAGTCTACAAACATCTCATCCCTTTTGCCAGAAGGACTATTGCATAGAGCAGCTAAAAAAACGAATCTACTAGCTCTAATTTCCAATCTTAAAAAGCATGAATAAAAGATTCTACCAATACATCAGTGTGCTCTACAATTAAGAACAAATCAGGAAGATATCCTTTAATGAAACCTCTACAGTCCACACCACACATCATGTCAAAAGCAAACTCTTCACCATTCCCTACATAGCTCTATAAATCCTAAAAACCACTCTTCACCATTCCCTAACAAAGCTCAAAGGAAGAGCTTAACTTCTCCCAAAACTCCACACTTAATACAGCTACAAACCACATTCCAGTCCACAAAATAAAATTTAAACTCCTCACCAATCCCACTCCACAGTATTCTTTCTATATCTTTCCAAACAACTAATTTCACAACTAAACAACAAATTGCAAGTATCAAACAAATGGCCTGCAGAATTTTGAGTATCCTCATTTTATTCTCTCCTTCAAGCAGGTGAGACCTGCACCAATACTACCTCAAACACATGAAAAAATTCAAGAAAGATCAACTAACAAACTATTTAAAAAAACACTATTTGTAACAAGAAGGCAATTTTTACGTTCACTTAGACGAAATGTACAGATTTTTCTAAGCACATTGACACCAAACACAACATTTTGATCAGTTGGAAAGTAGCTTAATTTATGCACAAAATCAACTTTGAATAGTGTTTAAAAATAATAATAATAATAATAATCTATATCTATATCTATATATTACTAAAAGCTGAAGCGTAGCATTTATTGTTGCTACGCTCCAGTTGAGCCACGTCAGCATCCATCTCATTATCATTTTCTTTCTAATTTTCTTATAATTGTTTTTAACATTTATTTTTTATTTTATTTTAATATTTATAATTTTTCCAACCTTTCTTCATCCTTACCTTTTCATCTCCCCACTACCCTCTACATAAATATTATTCTTCTTCTTTCTCTTCATCTTCCTTTATTTTATCTCTTCTTATTCACACTCTTTTACTATAAATTGGTAACTATCTATTCCATTCCATGTATAGTTTTCTCTCACAAAAAAAGGTTCTCTCTCTCTCTCTCTCTCTCTCAATTTTTCGTTGAATTTTTTATACATTCTTCTATTTATGCCAAATTACTAATCTTTGGGAATCTTTTTTTTTTTTTTTTTTACACTGGAATCATTATGCTCATTTCTCACTTAATTTAATCGGATAGTTTGCCGAAATTCAAAAAAAGGTTCTCTCTCTCTCTTTCTCTCTCAATTTTTCGATGAATTTTTTATATATTCTTCTATTTATGCCAAATTACTAATCTTTGGGAATTTTTTTTTTCTACACTAGAATCATTATGCTCATTTTCTCACTTAATTTAATTGGGAAGTTTGCAAGAATTCAAGTAAAGCCAGACAATAAGGAATTTCGCGGCATTAGAGAACTCCTGAATATATACCAGCCAAAAGTTGAAAGTCGGCAAATTAGTGGAGCTATGATTAAGCTTCAAACGGGATTGATGGTATTGCCAATGTTCTTTAATTAGCATCCTTATTTCTATTTCTCTATATATGTTTCCTAGAATTAGTATTAGTCTCATTTTTATTTTCTCTATTATATTCTAGGTAAACCAAGAGTTCTTTAAAACTCCACATTGGTTAATGCCATTTAGATTTGTTTTAAAATTTTTTTTTCTCTTTAATTGTTAAATGTTACCCTTTTTTTGCTCTTTCTTATAACTCTAATTAATGTTGATGGTTCTTTTTTTTTTTTTTTTTTTTTTTGGGGTTAGTTAAGGTTGATGGTTCTTTCTTACAGAGAAAAGAAAAAAATGAAAGCAATTGAATTCTATATAAACCTGTACCTAAAGGGGACAGGAGCCTTTGTTTATTTTAGTAGAGACAATATATTAAAGGGGCATATCCTTTGGCCATTGCATTGCATTTCTTAGAGGTTAAAAGATAAAGTTTGTCATTATAGGAAAACATTTTGGGTGGGGATAAGGGCGTCATTTTTTTTGCTCTAAGAGTAACAAAAGATCCTATTATAAAGGAAGCCCACAATCATATCGCATGCTTATTACACTAACCACGAGCACAACCCATTATTCTCTCTCACCATGTTTCTACTACATTTGCATTTAGCAACCTAAGATTAGAATTTATTCCCAATAGAAGACTTGTAGAATCATTCAGTTTTTATAGGAAACTAGCCGCAAACTCGCACGATGCATGGGAATATAAATATTATGCAATGAAGTGTCATATATAAAAAGTAACAATTACTTCAAGCATTGTATTTTTTTCCAAAAAAAAAAATATATTTTTACACTTTTTTTTTAATCTTTTTATCTCTACAAATATATCATTTTAATATTTTTTGTTTATTTCATTAATAATTTTTAAGGTGAACCATATTCTTCTAACTTTGTTGTAGTGTGTTACATTTGCTTAATATACAACTCATCTCTTAAGGAAATTATCATAATAATAAAAAAATTATCACAAAATTACAATGTTAACTTAACCAAAATTAAAATAAAACTACAGAAATAAAAAATAGATTTTATAATAATTTGTTAGTCAAAAAATTAGAAGGCCTATTCAAATTTCTATTTCCAAAAACAACTAAGTATTAATCCATACCAAAATTCAATCAAAATTATAAAAGGGAAAGAAAAGACTTTCTTATGGGAAATTAAAAAAGCACAATCCTAAAACACATATTAAAAAAAAAAAGAAAAACATCAATCTTAATTTGAGTTATAAGAAAGAACAAAAATCTTTTATGTGCAATTGTTCTCTTTATTGGTATTTATTGTTATATATTTTATTTTTACTTTTTTTTTTCTGCTCATCTTATGTTATTCAACATTTAAATTCAGTCACATCTTCGACACCATTAAATTATTTATATTTTCTCTCTTTTTATTTTTAATAATTAAACATGGAATATTTTATTTAAATAATAAAATTATCCTTAAAAAATTGTACTCTTCTTTTTTTTTTTTTTTTTTTCTTCTTTTTTTTTTCTTTTTTTTTTTTTTTTTTTTTTTTTTTTTTACATTTACACTTTGTCCAAGCTTTTTCCTTACCTTTATCTTTTCATCTCCCCACTACCTTCTACCTTAATATCACTATTCATCTCCCCACATCTTCCATATCATTAAATTATTAATATTTTTCTCTCCTTTTTATTTAAAAAATTAAAAATTAAAAATTATACTTAATTTCAATAAATAAAAGTGTCATCATAAAGTGGAGTAATACTAGGGACACACTCACTCTCAAACCCAAAACATCAAAGAAAAAATATAATACAAAACAAATGCCAATTGGGAAACACTAAATTAAAAATAAAATAAAAATAATGAGGATATCAAACCAAATATAATATAAAGAAACTAATAGTTATGGATATACTAACTTAAGGGTAGAACAATTAAATGAAAAAAAAAAAAAAAAAAAAAAAAACTACAGTGCATATTTAATGCAATAAAATCATCGTCAAATTTTTGAAAACAAAGAGGTTGTAAAGAGAAGTAAAAATAAAAAATAAATATGACCAATATGGAGAATATTAAAAATTTTACAGTTCAATAAAATCAACTGTTACATTAACTTAAAAAAATGAATCAATAATCAATAATTATACACAATCATAACAATATATTTAAACTTAAAATGAATCAAACTCTAATTCATAACTAAAAGGAGATGTCTCATGTAATAATAGAAATTACATAAGAAATAAAGTTAGAAAATTTTAAAATCCCTTTTTTGACATTTCATTTAACTTTATATATATATATATATATATATATATATATGTATGTATGTATGTATGTATGTATGTATATATATATATATGTAATCTTCCTACACAATTACAGTTAAAAATCTAATAAACAATGCTACATCTCATTTATCACCTCTGTTATGAAAATCATTAGCCAGTAAATATATGATAATGGTAAAAAATGTTATAAATGAAATTATGGAAAAAAAGTGATAAAACTAATTAGCTACTATCATTATGAAGTAATAGTCTATGATTTTACACATCTAAAGAAGTGGAATGTATAGAGTTTACTTAAGGTATATGTAAAGATTCACATTAAAAAAAAGACATGTAAAAATGTATATTTTATAAATAAATAAAAAGGTATATGTAAGGTTTTTATTAACTTAAAAGAAAATGAAAATTCAATTATTAACAACAATAACAACAACAACAACAACAACAACAACAACAACAACAACAACAATAATAATAATAATAATAATAATAATATAGGGGTAATTACATTCCCCTTCCTTGAGGTTTGAAGAAATGACACTCTACTCCAAACTTGAAAGGAAAAAATATTTTCACTCTTTACATTTTTTTAACCAAACTTTGTTAAATTAATATTAAAATATTTTATACTAACCTGCCTGTGCTTAAGGTAGGTTCCAAAATTATCCTTAATTCTAAAATTAAATTCTCTTATTTTAAAATTTTAAATTAAAGTGTATTTCAGAATATTAAGTAATGTCTTTTGCTTTTTTTTTTCCCCCCTTTTCTTTTCCTAATGAGTTATGGAGAGATTTGTCATTTCAAATATTTTGGTATTTTATAAAATTGTATTTTAATTCTAAAGTTATGAGTAATGTCTTTACTAACCATGATTAAACATTTATAAACAGATTCTTAAATAAATTTAAAATATTTTGTTATTAATATAAAAAAAAATGGGAGAGTGTTATTACTTATTACCCCAAATATATTTAATAAGATCACCCTAAAAAAAAATTATCTCGCGCAATGCGCGGGTCTGCGACTAGTAATAATAATAAGGAGTGCCGTGGCCCAAGACAAAGCTGGGAGCAAGTTGTATTTGTTATCAAAGACAAGACTAGAGCAGATACTAATCAATAAAATTGGAAAAATGTCAGTTGGAAAAATACTAATCAATAAAGTGTGCAAAATGTCAGTTTCCTTTACAGAACTGCAAGTTTCTTGTTACTTAAAAAAAAAAAAAAAAAAAAAAAAAAAAAAAAAAAAAAAAAAAAAAAAACTAACACTAATAATAGTAAAGCATTATTTAGAGTTTCTTATTAGTGTCTTTGAAATTTATAACTAATACTTCAACTGTTGATATGAACCATGTAGCACTTGCAGTTGAGATTTTGTCTGCACTAACCAAACTATTGAATCAATAAAGAGAAGCACTTCATAAAACAAAGCATGTGGGGAATTTAAAATGTGTAGGGATAGAAGTTAAGAAAGAATGACAGAGGGCAGTGGCTAAAACAATGCAGTGCTTTGACATATACAGCTAAGCTTCTATCTTTGTAATAATAACACCCTAACAACCCAACAAGTTAAAACACCCTAACAGCCACATTATTTAAATGATAAAACAATAAAATATTAAAAACATCTTTCTCTTCCATAAAACATTATTCAAAGGATAAAACATAAAACACCTTAAGTGCCAAAGTAGTGACCTCCCTAACAGCCACATTATTCAAAGGATAAAACAATAAAATATTAAACATCTCTCTTCCATAAAACATTATTCATAGGATAAAACATAAAACACCTAAGTGCCAAAGTAGTGCCCTCCTAACAATCTTGCCTCCTCTTGAAGAAACTGAAGTTGTAAATATGGTTCTTCCATCACGACAAACATCTCTCTCTTCTCTCGTTTCTGAAAAATACGTGCTGCCATGAGGTAGAGTTCGGAACCCTTCTCAATGCCATCTAAGGTGCACACGCGTTCCATGACGTTACGAATAGTACTACTTGGCTCCACTGAAAAAGCTGAGTTCCTTAACTCCACAACATCACAGATACGACTAAGCTGTTGTGACAACTGTAATGCCGTTCCTCCTTTCTTCCCTTTGCTCTGTGTGGATGATGGTAAAACTCGCTTCTTTCCTTTCTTTTGTGTTGGGTTAGGTGGTTGTGTGAGGTTAGGAGTCTCATTTTCATGAACGTCATCATCATCATTTTGAGAAGATGAGTCAGCAGAAGTATCACCTTACCCCTCCTTAGGTGTCTCAAGATCATCAAGTAACACACCTGAAGTGGGGGCCCATGCTAAATCTCCTGTGGCCGCAATGTCCTTAAACATAATGTCTAATAAGTCAATATTCTCCAAACCTTTCTCTCGAAATTTTGCAGCTTCAGGAACCTCCTACAATTTTAAATATTTTCATTAATAACTCAAATAGCATGGTTTATCTACTAATACAAAATATGTACAATGGGTTATACAAAACATACCATTAGTTTCCTCTCCCACCACTCATCAGTTGCAGCTATTGTTCCTTTGGCTGCATCCCATCCCAATCCAGTTTCACTTCCCTTAAACTTATTCCAAAGTACCCAATCTTTCTTCAAACTATCCCATTTATGCTTATACTTCGCCCTAGGATATTCCTTTCCAGTTTTCTTTTCAAAAGTTGCTATAATATTTGTCCAACCCTTTTTACTAAAGTGGGTATTAGGTCGATTACCCTTAAATACCTCATCCACACAAGCTTCACAAAAGATAGTTGTTACTCTTGATGGCCATTGAGCTCTAACATTTGAGCTATTTAGGGATGGCTTACCCATCTAAAAGAAACATAAGTTTGATACCTTATCAGTTATAAACATAGAAAAGAGGTTTAATACAAATGATCTATTTACAATAACTGTTGCTATGTGATAAAATATGGTTAATACAAATGGTCTGTGTGATGACTATCTATTTACAAATGGTTTGTGTGATAAAATATATAAGCTCAAAAGCTTTGATAAACAGAGAATGGTGACAAAGTTGAAAATGGAGAGTAATTCTTTGGCAGTGTTTTGTATTCCTGAATCAGACAAATTGATAAGTTGGTCGATGAGTCAAGACTAAGATTATACGAAAATGTGATTTTTATTTCCAGTACTATTAGCAAGGGAAGAGACATGTGAAGATGATTGCATAAGATTTAATACACACAATGGCAACAGGACACCAAAAACTTTAACTTGTGTTAACAACAGAACCATAAAACTCTTAAGTTTTATCACAGCCACTCAATGCACAAATCCCAACCGAATTTCCCTAATAATCACTCAAAAGGAAAAATTCAACTGAAATGCAAGACAAGGTAAGTAATGCCACATTAGAATCTAATATATCACTACGACCACTAAAATTTGAGTGTCCAAGCAGAGTTAAGATCCATGAGCAAAAGACAACACATGAATTTTAATTCATTTTATCTTTTCTAAAAGATTATTCTAAGGCAAACATTCAAAAACTAGCAAACCACAGAGGGCAGTGTCCCAACATTTTCTTTTGAGGCAAACATTCATCATCCTGTGTAATTGTTATTATCTAATGCTAAGAAGATAGAATCCATATCTCCTTTGAATATCAACCAGATATTTATCCCTATCTACTGAGATTTTGTAATGGGTGGATCAGAACGACGATAAACGGAGCAAAGCGAAAACAACGATAACAGCAACAAATCTCTGGATTCTAATATTTTGAGTTCAAATAGTGTAAACCAACATGCCAAAAGCCCAAATCTATATCATAAATTCAAAGATGGGTAATGGAGAATAGTTACTTGGAATTGCGATGAAGAACGACAATACACGGAGCAGAGCAAAAACGTTGAAGAGAGAACCAATCCTTGTGAAGCTGATGCGTTGAAGCAGAGGACTGAGGATATATATGGTGAAGGGAGAGGACTGGAGACGCAACGGTAAAGGAAGAGGACTGGAGGCTATTTTTGGTTTTCAGCAAAAAATATTGGCGGAATCACGATTTGCAAATCGCGCGATATCGAAATCGCAATGGGAAATTACCTTTTCTGAAACGCGAAAATCTGTTGATTGAAAAACGCAATCCCACAGATTTCGCCCAGCCAAACGTATCATGATTTCTGCGATTTGATAAACGGGCGTTTAGCTCTCTCAATACGCCTAAACAAACGGGCTCAAAATGTGAGTGTGAACGCAGCACTATCAAGCAATAATGAAACAACATTTCTAAATTTCAAAAGCTCTGGCGGCTAAAAAAAAAAAGTCAAAACATTTTTTATAATTTTTTTAATACTTCTAGGATTTAAATGAATAGAGCCATTTTCTTTTTATCAGAAATTAATTAAAGCGGTTGAGTCTAGCTCAAACTAAAGCTTATTTTAATTACTTAAACAGAGTTCAAATATAAGAACATGTTCATAATAACATTATGCTTGATTTTTTCTTTTTTTATCAAAGTATGACGCTTAATTTAAGTATATATTTATGTATATAGGTTTCTCAAAAAAAAAAGTATTTATGTATATACATGCATAAAATCAACTTAAATATATTTAAGATTTAATTGAATAAGTGTATAAACAAGTTCATAAGGTCTCCTAAAATTCTTTAAGCCATTTTTATTGTTAGAAATACTGAATAATTGTATTATATTTCTCAAATGAAAGAATATACACAAGTGCTTTTATATAGGAGGCATATGAGTGTAGTACAAGTATGTGTGCTATACAAGTAATCTAGTTTAGGCCTAAACCCCACAACACTATACATGTTAACAGCCCCCCTCAAACTCAAGGTGGATGTGAGACCACCTTGAGGTTGTCAACCAAAGTACGAAGGCATCCCTTAGGATGTGACTTGGTGAAGATATCTGCAAGTTAATCTTTAGAGGAGACTAAGATCAGCTTGAAAGCACCATGGAGAAGATGATAACGGATAAAATGACAATCGATCTCGATGTGTTTAGTCCATTTGTGGAAGACATCATTGTGAGCAATATGAATGGCATTCTGGTTGTCACAATAAAGAGGAGTAGCAGGGGATGTAGACACACCTAAGTCTTTGAGAAGCTATCGTAGCCAAATGAGCTCAGATGTGGTATCATCAAGGGCATGATATTCTGCTTCAGTACTAGAGCGGGCCACATGAGTTTGTTTCTTGCTTCGCTAAGAAATTAAAGAAGAACTAAGAAGAAAGCAATAGCCAGTGGTGGACCTGCGATCAGTGGAATCTCCTGTCCAATCAGCATCATAAAATGCACGGAGAATAAAAGGAGACTAAGCAAAGTAAAAAAGGCCATGGAATAGAGTGCCTTTTAGGTATCGAAGAATGCGCAGAACAGCAACATAGTGGGTCGATTATGGAGCAGACAGATACTGGCTCACCTGATGAACAGCATAGGAAATGTTTGGACGAGTGACAGTGAGATAAACTAGGCTACCAACCAAGCGTCTGTAAAAAGAGGGATTAGACAATGGTTTCCCCCCTGAGGGAGTCAGATGCACATTAAGCTCAACTAAAATGTCAATAGTCTTGCTATCAGTGAGTCCAGCTCGAGACAAGAGTTCATAAGCATACTTGGCTTGAGTAATATAAAGTCCATCTGTAGAATGAGTGATTTCAAGACCCAAGAAATAGCTGAGATGTCCAAGATCTTTCATCTCAAACTGCTAACTGAGAAAATCCTTGAGTTCTTGAATGCCACTGAGGTCATTACCAGTTATGATCATATCATCCACATACAAGAGAAGTAAAATAGTGCCTTTGTCAGTGCGAAAAAGAAATAAGGTAGAATCATAATAAATGGCCATGTAATCCAAGCGAGAGATGGTAAAGCTAAATTTGGCAAACCAAGCCCGTGGAGCTTGTTTAAGGCCATAAAGTGTACGTCGAAGATGACAAACCTTGTTTAAGTCAACAGAGAGACCAGAAGGAGGTTGCATATAAGCTTCTTCACTTAAATCCCCATTAAGGAATGCATTTTTAACATCCATCTAAAAAATGTCTCATTTACTGGCAGCAGCAACAGCTAAGAGGGCACGAACAGATGAGATACGAGCAACCGGAGCAAAAGTCTCTTCATAATCAATCTCATACTCCTGTGTAAAACTTTTTGCAACAAGATGAGCTTTGTAGCGCTCAATGGACCCGTCAGAGCGAGTGTTAATCTTGTAGATCCACTTACAACCAACCACAGATTTCCCAGAAGGGAGTGTTACTAAATCCCAAGTATGGTTTTTAGATAATGCATCAAGTTCCTCTTTCATTTCAATCTGCCATAAAGGGTCAGTGGAAGCCTTACGATAGGTGTGAGGCTCGTGTAGTGTAGTAAGGGCAGTGTAACAATGATAGTCAAGTAAATGTGCAGGAATAGAACTTACTCGAGTTGAGTGATGAGGTGGAATGTCTTGTGCAAGATCTTCAGGCGGAGCAGGAGTAAGGGACCCAAGCTCAGGGTTGGGGTTGGGTAACTCGTCTTCGACCTGTTCATCTTCCACCTGTTCATTAAAAGGTGAACTAGGAAAGGGATTAGTAATATCTGGTTGTTGGACAAAGAAGTCTATAGGAGAATCAAGAGCAATTATAGGAGGATCAGGAGCAACTACAGAAGGAATATGTACCTCATCTGAAAAAAGATCTAAGACAAAAGAGGAAGATAAGGAGGCACGGAAGTGAGAGAGCTCGACAAAGAGGCGATGTTCCCAAAAGAAAACATTGCGGGAGATACGAAGACGATGAGAGACAGGATCATAACACCAATACCCCTTTTGAGTTTCGCCATAGCCAATAAAACAAAAAAGCCTTGACCGAGGCTCAAGTTTGTTATGTTCATGTGGCTAAAGGTTATCCACGGGAAAAATTCGCCCAACTCTGGGACCGGTCCCAAGCTCTTGTCCCACCCTTAGATCCTACACAATGCACCCAGAATAATCAAAGGTAATACGATAACCTAACTCGGCTAATTGTCCCACAGAAAATAAATTATAAGAAAGGTCAGGAACATTAAAGACTCTAAGAACCGAGAGGTTGGAGGTTGAAACTGAACCTATATTATGACCAGACATTGTGGAACCATTTGTTGTGCGAATATTAAGAGGGTGCGGTGCAGGTTTAAGGTTAGAAAATAAGGATGAGTGAGGTGTCATGTAATTGCAACAAGCAGAATCCATAAGCCAAGAGGTAGGAGACATACCAAATAAAGCTGAGAGAGAAGAGGAATAAGATGCATTACCAACCATACGAATGACATTGGCGATAATATTTATAAAATCATCTCTGGAAATGGAGAAAGTGGATCTAGAAGATTGAGACTGTGTAGAGATGGGAGCCATGGGTTGGACACTCTCAGTGTTAGCAACTATAGCAGCTGAAATGGAAGTAGCTGATTTGTTGCATTGACAACAAGTCTCAATATTATGGCCAAAACGTTTGCAAAAATTGCAAAAACGTTTGTTGGATTGTCGACGACGATTGTTGCAAAAGGAAGAAGACTTGTCCTTATTCTTCATTTAGAAGCAAAATATGCAAAAATGGACTGAAAAAATGAAATCTACACGAAAAACTATGTAAGGAGCACCTAGACTGAAAAAAGTCAACTTTGGCCCAAAGTCAATGGTCAAACCTAGTCAAAGTCAACAGATGACGTCAGCAGGCTGACTGGCAATGACGTTAGCATAAGATGACATCAGCAGATATCCCAATGGCGCGTGTGGCGCGTGGAACAGCTTCGCCGAATTTTTGGGCGGCACATGAGGGCGCATGGGCAATCCGATGAAGGTGATTCTTTGCCAAAAATGCAGATCGGAGAAGGACGATTCTGATGGTGTCAGCAGAAATAAGATCAAAGCAGCCCTGGTGGCATGTGAAGCATGTGGAAGTATTGGCCGAAACGTTGACCGGCGCGTGGATGGTCAGATGTGGATGTTTCTAGCGGAGATGTGTAGATCAAGTGAATAGCTACACGGTGATATGTCTTATGTTCTAATTGGAGGTCAGAGGTGACAGATCCGATGATGGCAGTGGTTTTGGCCGCGGAGGAGGAGCTTCTGGAGGTGGAGATTCAACCCTGAGGACCTCTGACGGCGGCAGGGTAGTCAGGAGGGGGCACTAAAAGGGTTTACTGACCACAGAAGTTGAGGCAACGAAAAATACCGAACAAACAAGACTGCAAGACACAAGAAAATTAGACCAGTGGCTCTAATACCATGTTAGAAATACTGAATAATTGTATTATATTTCTAAAACGAAAGAATATACACAAGTGCCTTTATATAAGAGGCATATGAGTGTAGTACAAGTATGTGTGCTATACAAGTAATCTAGTTTGGGCCTAAAGCCCACAACACTATACACATTAACATTTATAAATGGTTGATTTGGAGAGTGATTATTTGTAAATAGAAAAGTGAAGATATTAGTGGGCTCAGATGATAACTAGTAAGAAATTGAATGCACCAAAGATAGATTATTTGCTTTTAGCATGATAACAATATTAAGGTTTTGAAAGATAATGAAAGTATTTTTACCGTCCAATCTATTAATTAATACAGTATCCCATTATTGCTAATTTTCTACAGAATTGCTTCTTCCACATTCAATCTTTTCCCATCAATTAATCCCTACACTATATGTAATTGTTCCAATTCCACAGTTACGAAGAGAGAGCATTTGTGTACGATTGACGAGCCTTTGTTCTAATTTCTAGCTTCGCCACTGTGTGCATTATATATGTGTATATTAAAACAAGTTTCAATATAATTTAAAACATACTGAGTGTGCGTTTCAGAAGTTTTATTTTATTTTTGCTTTTTGAGCCGAATTATTTGACTTTTTCTGTGAATAGTGCACGGACCTACAAATTTCACTTTTTATAAACTTTTTCATTAAAAATGGGTCCCACAGTACTATTCACACATTTAAAAATTATTTTGTTACAATATTTTTCAGTTTTCAGTTTTCAGTTTTTAGCTATATCCAAACGGACCTTGAATATCAACCAAAACTGTTTCCAATTAGAGTCTAGAAAAACTGGATACAAAAAGAGTTTAAAACTGATATGATTTTATTTCATGTTCAATTTAAAAAGGCGTAGAAAAAGTTAGGTCTTCGAAGTAAAATACTGTTGAATATAATAAACTACTGAGGTTTTGTTACTAGTTTTTTTGGAGCAAGTTCTCCTGCATGCACACACTCACCAATTAAATCCGATATTCGAATTTTATCAAAAATAATTTTGAAATATTTGGTGAGAAAATATCTTTTATCTGTATAAAGACTTATTAGTTCTATTGCAACGGAGAAATTGTATTTTCTCCACTGACATTCGTTTTTATTATAAATTTAATGAAAATAGAATCTGTTATAACTGTGTGAGGACGGAAGATTATTCTACATATTTCCATGCCAGCACCAGATTTGATTTTTGTACCAACCCAAATTTACTTTCGGCAAAAGTGATTACACCCATGAATCAATAGTTACCAGGACAAACATTATCATCTCAACCTTATCTCTTTGTATTAGAATTATTGAAGCTTTTCACGATTTCATATTGGTCCTACCTTTGACAAATTGTATTCAATCCACTTTTCATTGGATTAGAATGAATCAAACAACTTAGCATTTATCCTTGTTGGCGGTATTAGGAAACTATTGCCGACATGTCACTGTAACAAGAATGACTCAAGTTACAGTTCATCAAATAGTATTTTGGATATCAGGAAATAATTCATAAATGCTGCACTGTCATGGATTGAGATGCAATTAACCCCCTCTCACACGCTAATTTTTTTTTTTACTAATCCTACTTTTTTTTTTTTTTACTCAATGATTGAGATTTAAAATTGCAACTTTAAATCTCAATCACTCACACCAATTGTATCAAATATAATACCTATTGTAATGGATCTCAATTCATCCAATCACACAAAATAAAAGAAAAAGAAAAAGAAAAAAGAAGAACAGTTATATGTGGTCTGGTTGGCATAAACAAAGCACAAAACCAAGAATTCCACAACAGCTAGCCTCAATAATTTTTTATTTATTTATTATTATTATTATTATTATTTTTTTTTTTTTTTTTTTTTTTTTTTTTTGATGAATAGCTAGCATCAATAATTATTAGACGTGGCAAAACGGTCGGGTCAAGTTCGAGTCGAGTCAATCAGGTCGCGGGTCAAAACGGGTCACAGGTCAAAATGGATCCTTTTTAAACGGGTCGCGGGTTAAGTCAGGTCGCAGGACAGGTTGAGTTGACCTGTATTTTTCAAACAAGTTTTTTTTTTTTTTTTTTTGAAATAGATGCAATTTGTCAATTGTTTCTGAGTTCTTTAACTGTGATTAGATTCTCATTGGTGATACTGTTACCACTTACCAATTACCACTAAACACTTGATACCTAAATTTGGTGCAACTCTTGTTCTAGCTTTCTAGAAGCTAATCTTGGTATAATCTTCAATCTGTTTAAAGTAGGAAGAGAAAATAAAGGTGGCAAGTAAAGAATAACAAACTATAATGGAGTACATAACACATTAAGTAAAGAAGAATAAGTAAATATCTTATAAGGATTACACCTCAATCTCAATCTACTCAACGTTGCCAGAGGTGGCAAAACAGGCGAGTCGAGTCAGGTTTGAGTTGGATCAATCAGGTCGCAGGTGAAAACGGGTCACGGGTCAAAACGGGTCATTCTTAAACGGGTCAAACGGATTGCGGGTCAAACGGATCGAGTTAGAAAATTCTGACCTATTTTACCATGTCTAATAATTATGCCCAAAGAAAACATTGTTTTTTATTGTAAAACTTTAGATGGCTTTTTCTCTTGCTGGGTTCATGTCAATATTATAGTATTTACAAAGTAGAAGTGGGAAACCGAGTGTGTCAATATTATAGTGTTTAGTATTTACTACTATTTAGTATTTACAAGTCACGGTGACCAACGGCCCAGTCTCTGTAACTGAAAAAGGCCTAGCCCACTCATCAGCAATGGGGGCCCACTGGCGTTGGTGTTTTTTCTCCATATGCCATTTTTTTGGGCTTGGAAAGAGTGGAAATTTGATGAGATCAACTGAACTGATTTGCTGTGAACTTCATTGCTGTTTAAGTAAACAAATGTTATTCTCTCTTTCTATCTCTTTTTATTTGCAACTTTAGCATGCTCAGAATTTTTCTAAATAAATATAAGGATCTTTTTGAAATATTATATCATTTATGTTATGAGTGATCTTCAACAAATTTTTTTTTAAAATGTTTTATGAGTGATCCTTGGGTTTTTATTATTATTATTATTATTATTATTATTCTTGTTGAGAAAACTGTAAGTTTTAATTAGCTCAACAATTTAAAGTCTATTATCATTGTTAATTTGTTATCATTGAAGGAACTTCATAAATTTAAATCGATCATATCTAACAGAAAATAATTACAAGTGATAAAGTTTGATTAAAATTTTATTTCATATTAAAAATAATAATAATGGGTAACGTAAGGAATTAAATTTTATACTGCGGTCCATTAGGTCTAGATATAAAAAAAGATGGGTTAGACTAGTGTCAGGAGGGCTATTCAGAATCAAGACACCGCACCCACCATGGAAAATTTACTATTGGCATTGACGATGTGCTGAAAAAGGATTGTGTGGTGTCCAAGACAATGAGACAGCCCTTCCCACCCTGTGGCAATGTCATCCATCAAGGGGAGGATAGGAGTATACAAAAGATGACAAAATACCCATAAATTATTTTTAAACAGTATTTGAAAACGAGGTTGGGAACTGCAGCCAAGAAGAGTTGGAGAGGATTGTTGTTTTTGCATGGCAGCTTTGGTAGTTGATACCATTGAAACACACGTACACCTGGGGTTAGTGTTCAAAAAATTGTTCGATAATAAAATAAATCAAACTTAAACATGTAATTTAGTTCATTGAAAACTCAAACTCAACTTGTGCTCATAATAAAATTAAATAAATAATTTGGAATATTCAATACTTCGTTTATAGCAGTAAGTGTAGTTAGAGGAGTACCCTGGTTTTATTCAACCCTTTTTTATGCTTCTAGTGAATTTATAAATTGTTCTATCGCTTTCTTATTATATACAAAATTTTTTAAAAAAAATTGAAAATATATCAAAGTTAGGGGTTTGGTTTGAGTTTAGTGTCCTATACATTAGGCTCAATAGGATGCAGCCATGTTTCTAGGAATTGCCATGTGGCAGTATCCTATCAGGTCCAGTACAAAGAATGCACTGGACCTAAGCCTGTCCCCAAAGTTAGAGGATATACTTTGTAGTTTAGCTTTAAAAAATTATTATTTTTTAACTAATGATTACTCGGATAAAAATTCTAAGTATTGATGGAATTAATTAGAACTACAACTTATCATTCAAATTTCTAAGCATAACAGCACTTCACCCTTTTCAATTTTCATTATGGATAATGACTCTTAGGCCAACGTTTTTTTTAAAACCAAGTTTTCCGGCTTAAAACTAATAAATAACAATCGATCATCATCCACACATATTTAACTATATTTTTTATCAAGTGGGTTAAACAAATCACATATCAGTGAAATAAGTCCATCAAAATAACAAAAACAAGTGCACTTAATGATTTTTTCGTCATATTTTTAGGGTGTCGAGCCACATTAATCCTCTAGTTAAGTTATTTATTTATTAAATTTTTCTATTTTGTAATGTATCTTTATCGAGTGCCTCCTTAACAAAAGCCAAAAAAGAAAGAAAATGACAAAAAAATTTTAAAATTTTTTTTATATATAATCTTTTTTTCTAAAAAAGTTTGTTGGAGTTGGCTAATATCCAATATTGGGTCAATGAATTTGGGGCCTTATGGGTCGACACTGACTGATTCGAGCTCAGATATTGGGCCAGGCCGGACCATCGATTAACCATGGTGCTCTACCTCTACTGTATGAGTATGAGTAATGCTATTCCTTCTCTCTATCTCTCTGCCATTCCTGCCGTCGATTCCAGATTGGAGAGCATTCATTGCTTTCTTTGAGGTTTTGCTTGAAATTCTTCGACAAATCAACATGGTAAGCCTTCTTATTTTGTTCCGTCGATTCCAGTTGAAATTGCATACAACTATTTTTTTTTCTTCCCTTAAATTGTTTTTGGTTTACCATATGATTTTTATTATTTTCCCAAATTTCATACATGGGTACGGCATAGTTGTTAACAATTTGTAAAATTTTCATCACTGTATTGTTTAAGAGTTCCATTAATCTCCACCCATTTATTTAAAATTGTTAGATGTAAACTCTGATTTCTATGTTTATCTTTGCTTTATTTACTTGTAAAAAAAGCCTAACCAATATTCTTTGTGGAATGCTAAAGTTGCCCAGTTTAACTATCATTACCCAGGTTGAGGTTTGAGTGTTAACGCTTAAACCCTTGTGATAAAGTTAATTGTGTAAACATTAAAACCTTCTGGGGGGGGTTTTGAGTGTAATAGAAGACCCCCTTGTGGTACTGTTTTATACGCGGGTTAAGTGTTCAACTCAAAACTCTGAGCGGCTTTCGTCTTGTTTAGGCAAACCACATAGAGGTTATTATGGTATTAATGTTAGTATCACGGCATGTGTTGTTTATTATTCTTAGGAAGTGTTCAAGAAGTTATGAAACCTCAGGTATTTTACACATCATATATCAACATGTATCAGCTTTGTTTCCTTTTATGTTTGGTGTGATTATGGTTATTTAAACAAACATCGATTATCCCTTTGTTGTGCTGTTCATTTTAATATTTTTTAGTATATGAGAGGTTGTAAGTTCAAGACCCACTGGGTTCATGCATAACTCACCCAGAACAAAAATATATATTTATGTTGTTATTTGTAAAATAAATTGAATGATATAATGGCGTTTGAGAGAGATCTATGATTTGAAGGGCAATGTATCTTCAGTGGACACGATTTTGGATAGGATTAATTTAGAAGTTTTACCTTTATGTCTTGTAGTTTCTCTACTCTCTAACTTCAAATGATCGTTTTAATGGCCTTTGTCTTATTTGGCTCTCAATTTACAAGGTAGGCCTTCATCTCTACCTTAGTGAATTTGAGCATTTGGAGTGCATGAAAAAGTTGGTGTGTGAAAACCTTCTTACAAGCATTACTTAAAAATGAAAAAGAGAAAGAAAGAAAAAAAAGAAACAAATAAAAAGCTCAAACCTTTATATGGGAGTTGTTTTCTTGTGTCTCCCAAATGAAATTACCCATGTTTCAACTGGGATCAATGCTTGATCCTTGGAGCAATTTCTGATCATATGTCTTTAACATATTTAATGTCAATGACTTTACTCCTCAAGGACTGCCTCTCGAAAACCATACCTCCATAGCCATTTGGGCAGTAGAGCACCATTAAAACACAGCATACTTGATACTTCTGATACCTAAGCCCCCTTGTTGTATTGGTTTACACAGTGTAGACCAATTAACTAGGTGGAATTTGTGTTCTCCATTATGACCCCCCCAATCTTTTCTAGCTTGTTAGCAATACTGATTGGTAGTGGAAAGACAGACAGGAAATAAGTAGGGAGGCTTGAAATTGTACTTTTTATAAAGGTTAGGCGACCACCTTTTGAAAGATAAATTTTCTTCTAACCCTCCAACCTCTTCTCCATTTTCTAAAGAATCCCATTCCAGATTCTACAAGATTTGTAAGGAGCATCAAGATTTGTAAAATTGAATCCTGCCTCTAATTTTCAATGGACGCAGTGTCACTTCATTGGCAATAATTTACTAAGCCAAATTCTTTGTCCTTTTATGGTCTCCAAGACAACAAACTTGTGGCAGATCTGCTTGTATTAGTTATTTCTTTGTAGTTATTCCTTTTATACACTCCATGTAGTAGGATAGCACTTTTCTAATAAAATTTATTACTTATTAGCAATAAGATCTGCTTGTATTGATTCTATTATTTACATTTTTGGGTACTTCTTTAGGTTCCTTTTAAATGTTCTCCTGTAAATTTTTTTTTCTTTTTTTCATATTTGATTGTTGAAAAGATGCAGACGTTAAAAAAAAAAAGAAATAAACCAGTGTTTGCTTGTATATTTGATTCAGGAAATATTTGCAATTTGGTGATCTGATTGCTTGCTGCTTGCACACTTTGAGGCTAGTTTTATGTTCAGATTAATTTTGAAACTGACAAAAAAACTGAGAGACTTCAATTTTCTAGAAATTAAATTAGGTTAATATGATGTGTTCATCGTGTTTAAACTATGTTGCTGGGGATTTGTTTCTCCAGAGCTGGGGCATGTATCGTATTTGTACTATCGTAGTTCACTTCTATTATTAACTAAATTTTGTGTGTGATTGAATTAAGCTTTCTTGTATATTGTGCAGTCATCTGCAGTACAATTGGGAGCAAATAATGCAGTATGGGCAATCGATTGATGATGGTGAAACTACCAGGTTCATATTCCTCGTCTTCTTGGTCTGTACAAGTTTCTTCTTACCAAAAGTTAATCACATGAAAGCATATGACAATCTATAATGGGGCTTCATATTCTCCCTGCCATTGCATTTCCAAAGCCATTTCAAAGATTGCAGGATAAATAATGTCCCCAAGATAATGGTTATTTGAACAGTCTATAATAAAAGTATTTACGTCGTTCCAGGTATCGAAAGTTGAAATTAGCCTATTTATGCTTTCTTAAAGAAATTAGCCCATGTGATATAGAATGTAATGGATGAGTTTCACCAATGGTCTAGGCTCAAGTTAATCCAGCCAAGTGCAAGATTTTTTACATACAGAACAATATGTTAGCATTTTGTGATACAATCATGCTCCCAATGAGATATTTAGGAGTACCTTGTCCAATTGCTTTCTTAATGAAATTAGCCCATGTGATATAGAACGTAATGGATGAGTTTCACCAATGGTCTAGGCTTAAGTTAATCCAGCCAAGTGCAAGATTTTTTACATGCAGAACTATATGTTAGCATTTTGTGATACAATCATGCTCCCAATAAGATATTTAGGAGTACCTTGTACAATTGGACGAGTACTTGCTGAATGAAGAACTCTAAATGAGAAATTTTCTTCAATAAAGCTGTTATTACCTATCAAAAAAAATATATATATCCGCAGCTTTTGAAGCATCACTTTTCTTCTAATTCTTTTTGGCCACTGTCCATATTGTATTGAAGCGCATAGAAAAGAATTGTTAACCTCTTCTAAGCACAACCACTCTAATTGTGAGAGGGGAAAGTAGCTTGAGGAGGAAGTTGATGTTATTACTCCCATTTTCATTGTTTGTTTCAATACCTTCAAGTTAGCTCCATCCAATTGTAGCCCTTCCTTGAGAAACATATGTTAAAAATAGTTTTTTTTTTTTTTTTTTTTAATTTAGTTTAATTTTTTTTATTGAGCAAGGGCAAAACCTTGGAGATTACAGCCATCTCAAAGAGAAACCACTCTCTTTTGCAAGAGACTTCTTTGTTGCAAAACCTAATTCAAATGTTAAATGGCTAAATCTCAAAAACCTTTCTTTTAAAGTGGCCAGAGAAATTTCTCAGGGAAATTAAAGAAACTTCTTTTTTACTCAGAATATGCAAAAGCTCCACAAGGCGATGATTACATAGCTTGCATTATCAAAGCTACTAAGGGCAAAGTAGGTAGATATTTCACTCATACAATGAATGCCGTTTGTCTTCCTTTCAAGAGGAAGTAAATGCAATAGCAATAATACTGGTTTGGTTGGTGGAATTGGCCTGGAAAGCATGTGTCTAGCATTTGGAATTTAGCTCCATTATGCTTGATGTGGTGTCTTTGGAGGGAGCAAAATAGGAGGACGTTTGAGGGCATGGAAAGTTCAGATGACCAGCTATTGGCTTCATTCAGTGGCTCTCTATTTGACTAGTCTAAGGCTTGGGGACTCACCTCTAGTGATTCTCTCCCTTTGTTCCTAAGCTCTCTCTTGTGTAATTAGTATCTTTTCCTTTCTTTTTTTCTTTTTTCTCTTTCTTTCCCTTTGTACTTTTCTCTCTACCTTATGTTTTTTGCATAAGGTAGTGTTCTTGAATATATATCTTTATTACTTATTAAAAAAAAAAAAAAGATAAGGGTCCTAGTCCATCAAAGATGAGTGAGCAAGGTCAATGCCATGTTGTAATAGTTTGTACAAACTATGAAGGCATATAGCAAAGCTACAATGGCGGAAACGTATTCTTGGCTCAAGAGATTGTAGAGAATTATAACAAAACCTCTTTGATCCCAAGATGTGCAATTGAAATAACCTCATGAATGAAGGCACATGACAATCTATAATGGGTCTGGGGAATTAAACACTCGTTACAATTGGTATTCCGAATCCTTTTCAAAGATTGATGATAGAGTGAATAGCTTCCCATCGAATTATTTTTGCCTTAATGGTTTTTTAAGCAGCTAATTTGAAAGGATTAAAATGGACTAAAGAAGGGTGACCATGTCCCTATTCTTGTTTATGCTGCAAGTATTTAAATTGTTCTGGGTGTTAATGCTGAATTTATCCTGTTATGCTTTGTTAATAACTATAATGGAGTTCATAGCTGCAAATTCTGAATCATGTTTTGGCCAAGGTTTACTTATGGTCCAGGTTTCAAGCCAATCTGAGCCGAGAATGCTAACCTCTCAATCAGATTATTTAGAAGTGCCTCTGATCATGGAAAGATCACTTGAAGAATGTAAAGCAATGATTGGGAAAATTTAAAAACTAATTCTATCAGTAACATTTGTTCATATGGTATTGTAACAAATCCATTAGAAATAACTGAGACAACGATGGAGCAAATTGATTCTATGCATGTTCCGGCATTATCAGGTCAAAAGAGACACTTTAACAGCATTTTGGCATAAGTACATGAGGTATAACTAAGGAGCACCCCAATTACAAGCAAATCCAGAGAGCAAAAAAATTGATACACCCAAAAACATTACTCAAAGCTGGACACCCAAATCATAAAATTGAAAGAAGAAATGAAATGTTCAATAAGTCGACTGTGCAGCACACTACACATGTGCTCAACATTCCTGATGAAATGAATGAATAGATCTGTTAAAATGTCCTCATTTCTTTGTTGCAGCCTTAATTGGAAGCTAAGTGAGTGAGACTTATTGAAGGAGAAAAATAACCATTCCACATCATTATAATGTGACCTTAACCATCATTGATATATTGTGATAGCTCAATTAATGGCAAACTGCACATCCATATAATGGCTAATACTAATTAATATCTCTCTAACAACTAATAAGAAAGGAGTTAGAGAAACATGTTTTCTTCAAATCAAGAGTAAATATACGACAACGTTTTTGTGCAAATCCAAATGAATAATAGTTTATGAACCCTATCTGTCTTCATTTATTTTTAGGAGCTGAGTAGCTAGGTAAGTGAAAAGGAGGGGCCAACCCGTCTGTGTGTGAGAGCAATGGGACCCAATGGGCTGGTGTCGTTTTGTTCTGCGGGCTTTGAAAGAGTGGTGATTTGATGGGACCATATGCATTGCCTTGTTATGCACCCAACTTTTCTTTCTCTTCTTCATTTTATTTTAATTTTTAAATTTTTTTTTTTTAATAAAGCTATACGATTACACCCAAATTTATGCTCTTTCCGTCCCTTAAAAACTTGCTAATAATTCTTAATTTGAGTAAAAGATACAAATTCAATCCAATCAAACATTGAAGTTGTGAATGTATGAAAAAAAAAATTTAGACATTTTCTTCTAACTTTAAATAGCCAGTGTTTCACACCAACATACGAGGAAACAAACAAATATTTTGTTTTAATAAACATATGTTGGGAACTTTTTTACTACCAGAATACCAACATACTAAGCAAAATTCTTTGTAGTATTAGTAGTTGCCTGGTCATGTCCTTCCTTCAAAATTCTACCAAATTTGTTATAATTCTACAATTATTAAGAAGCAATCATATATGTCATATTTCATCAACTCAAGCTTTGATACAACAATACAAATTATTAGAATAAAATAACAAATGAAAGAATTTACATTTTATACTTTTTTATTCTACAAATAATTTGAAGAAATCGTGCATGTAATTAAAGTTTTGATGGGAAAACAAAAGTAAAGGGAATTGTTTTTTTTTTTTTTTTTTTAATTTAATATATATATATATATATATATATATGTGGGGTCAAGTAATTTGGCAGCCTCGGCCCACTTTATGCTAAGCCCAAGGCCCGTGCCGAGGAGGAGGAAGTGTCCGAGGATGAATAAAGAAAGCTTAACTCACCAAGAAGTACTACCAAGGACAACCCCATCCTCGGCCAACTGAGGTCATGGAAGCAGAAGGTAATGCACCATCAGAGGTAATCCCTCAACGCGCCCCAGGGAAGAGACAAGTACAGCGAGTTAACCATAGAAGTATGGTGGAGGAGCAATTCCATGAGGGACTGTCACCTCCACATTAAATGTCCACAACTAACATTCTGGCCGCATTAATGGAGAAGTGACTCCTGAGCAATATGGCCTTAGCTGCTGCAACCCACAGAAAGAATGGGAAGGTGGCTGATGGGACAGGCACTCAAGTTATGGCCTGCGTGATCAACAAATAGAGGGACAAGATTAACCAAAGGGGGGTATATAATGTAAGAAGTCCTCCAGAAATGGGGACGGAAATTAGAAGGAAGAAACACTGTAGCACTTGTATCATCTCTGTAGCCAAGCACTAAAGAAATAATAAGACTTACACTCCCCTGGGAGATTGCCGAGGAGCTAGATTTTACACTTTTGATTATATACTTGCCATCTATTCCGCACATCACCATGTTTAATTGTTGCAATTCTCACTAGGGCCTAGTTCCTTATCTCGCTCTCTACAAATTCATTGTATTGGGCCAGCTGGGCTTGAGTCCACTCATCCGAAAGGAAAAGTGCTCAAATTTGGTCCCTACAATTGGCGCCGTCTGTGGGAAGGAACTTGTGCGTTAGTAAGGGCGATGATCAAGCATGGCAGGACCAGGCCCTCATCAAGCTGGCTCCCATCAACCTGAACCGGCCAGACCACAACAATAGGGTAACTCTCTCAACCCTAGGCGAGATCGAAACGAAGAGAACAGAAAGTTTCAAGAAGGAAGCATGCACACATCCCAAACCAGCGGAAGCCACACTTGTGGGGACAGCCACATACCCAAAGGCACAATAATGGCCAGGCTGTGCAATCAGAAGAGGTTAAGAGTCACGCATCCCAGAGACAGGATGATAAGGTGGCCATGCAGCGAGAAATAGACGACTTTAAGAGAAGGCTGCGCCACGCACAACGAAGATAGTCTCGTCCTAGTCTTGACATGCCCTCCGATGAGGAAGGCGATGATGACTATAGGCGAAGATCAAGGACTCCTCCAAGCGAGACCTTCTCTCACGAAGAAGAGTGCTACTGGAGGCGCAAACACAGAAGCCCATCACCTAGGGGATTGGGGAGCGATGCCATGAGCAGGGCACTGGATCAGCTCTCCAAGTCACCTTTCATGCACCATATAGAAGAGGTCGTGCTTCCTCAGCGGTTCCAGCAGCCAACCTTCACCATTTATAATGGCAGAACGGACCTCGTAGAGCATGTGAGCCAATACAACCAAAGGATGGTTATCCACTCTAAGAATGAGGTGTTGATGTGCAAGGTCTTCCCATCTAGCCTGGGACCAGTGGCAATGAGATGGTTCAACGGTCTGAGGATGAATTCCATAGACTCCTACAGACAGCTAACTCAGGCCTTTGGCTCCCGCTTCGTTACGAACAGCAGAGCTCCTCGGCCCTTGAGTGCACTGTTGTCTCTGTCTATGTATGATGGAGAAACTCTAAAGGCCTACTCGAACCGATACTGGGAGATATACAATGAACTGGACGGCAAGTTTGACGATGTCGCCATCAACACCTTCAAGAACGGACTCCCAATAGGGCACAACTTGAGGAAGTCCCTGACAGGCAAACCTGCCACTAACGTGCACCAGCTGATGGATCGGATTGATAAGTACAAACGAGTGGAGGAAGATCAGTTGCAAGGTAAGGGAAAGGAGAAGGTCATCCCTCAAAAGAAGAGGGATTTCAAGTTAGACCGGTATAACAGCAATCGCCCGAGGAGAGATTTCGCAGGGCAATCCGGAGCGACCAACGCTCAGGCTGTCAATGCTGTGTTCCGAGAACCAGTACACAGGGTGTTGGAGAAGATTAGGAACGAGCCATACTTTAAGTGGCCAAATAAGATGGCAGAGGACCCTACGAAGCGTAATCAGAACATTTATTGCCAATACCACGAGGATCACGGACATGCCACAGAGGACTGCAGGAACCTCTATGACCATTTGGAATAGCTGGTCCGAGAAGGAAAGCTGAAGCACCTCTTGCACCATTCTAGTGGTCATCAAGGCCAAACCCATCAGGGGCCCTAGAGAGATACTGCCATGAGGCCACCCATAGGAACGATCCATGTGATCTTGGCTGCGCCGGGAAGAACAGGCACGCGCCCCTCACGAGTATTGTCTGTGGCCCAGATGCCAGCCAATAAGTCCCAGCTAGAACCGAAGAGAGCCAGAGGGAATTTTCACTCGGTCCTGAATTTTTCGGAGGAAGACAAGGTCGGGACCTCTTAGCCCTATGATGACGCGCTGGTGATCACTCTTAGAATCAGGGACTACGATGTGAAAAAAGTGATGGTGGATGACGGCAGTGGAGCCGAGATTATATACCCCGACCTCTACAAGGGGCTGGGGTTAAAACCAGAGGATTTGGCACCGTATAGCTTCCCCCTGATGAGCTTTGACGGAAAGCTGGTTATCTCAAAGGGCATGATTAGGCTGCCCATCCAAACCGGTCCGGAAGTGGTGGAGATGAACTTTATAGTAGTGGACACCTACTCCCCATACACGACTATTATCGGCAGGCCTTGGCTCCACACCTTAGGGGCTGTGGCCTCCTCCCTGCACTAGAAGGTGAAATTCCCGTCAGGGGACCAAGTCTTCGAAATTCGTGGGTGCCAATCCACAGCAAGGCAGTGCATGGTGGCTGCCATATCACATCAGCTCGATGCAGAATCCTCGGCCATTGCTGAAGGGGGTTTATAGCAATCAAAGAGCCCGATGGCGCCCCCTGATGCAGCTGCTGAGGAAGCAAAATGTGAAGATCTTGAAAAGGTGATCATTGGTGACGACCCAGAGAAGTTCTTTCAGGTCGGGGCTCAGTTGTCTCCCCAGGAGAAGGAGGAGTTGACTGAGTTCCTCAAAGCAAACATTGACGTATTCGCATGGGATGCTTATGATGCTTCAGGGATTGATCCAGCTTTCATCTGTCACCACCTCAATGTCAACCCATCCATTATTCCCAAGAAGCAACCACCTCGGCGCCCGTCAAGGGAGCCCGCCGATGCGATTAGGGAAGAGGTGAAGAAGCTTAAGCGTGCAGGGGCCATCAAGAAGGTTTTCTACCCTAAATGGTTGGCCAACACCGTGGTGGTCAAAAAGAAAAGTAGAAAACGGAGAGTTTGTGTGGACTTCACGGACCTAAACAAGGCTTGCCCAAAGGACCCGTTCCCTATGCCTCGGATAGACCAGCTGGTGGATGCAACTGCAGGACATTCCCGGATGAGCTTCTTAGACGCCTTTCAAGGCTACCATCAAATACCACTAGCCCTAGAGGATCAGGAGAAGACAGCCTTCGTGACGCCTACTGGAAACTACCACTACAAGGTGATGCCATTTGGCCTGAAGAACGCGGGATCCACTTATTAAAGGATGATGACGAGGATGTTTGAGCCACTGTTGGACAAAAACATTGAAATTTATGTTGATGATATGGTGGTGAAGAGTAAAGTGGTGTCCGAGCATCTAGGAGACCTCAGCTGTATCTTTGACGTCCTAAGTGATAGGCCACAAACTGAATGACCCCTTGTGATTTAAACTAATTAATTAATTAAGTCAAGTTATTAATTAATCAATTTAACATGCAAATACGTGGCAGCACAAACAAATCACCGAATAACTAAATATGCAGCGGAAAATAAATAACACGGTGATTTGTTCACGAATGGGGAAAAACCCTAACGGCAAAAACCCCACCGGGTGATTTTCAGGTCACCACTCCCGAAACTCCACTATTATCAAATCAAGCGGTTACAAATAAGGAATCCCAAGTACCTTACCAACCTACAGTTGAACCCTTACCCCAATACCCAATTGGACTTGATCTGTAGCGACAGTTCCCCCTTTTGATGCACGGCTCCCAAGTACGTGACTAACCAGATGCGCGGATCCCAGTACGCGACTTCAATCACCAACTTTAGAATGAGAGGTTGGCTGCAGAGTTCTTCAGATCATCCTATGCATGAAGATCAGGAAGATGCTTGGTCACAAAACCCTAAGGTGCACAATACACAGCAACTTCTTGAAGAAGATGATCCTAGGTTAAGAACTTTGTCTTTAGAGCACAATTTGCTTGAACAAGGATTGCTCAATGCTTATGCAACTTGTGTCTATGTTGACGGCTCTTAAAACACTCCTTAAATATGTTTAGGGTTAGAAGAAAAGAAGGCCCAAAAACACATTCACGGATCCCAAGAAAATCAGAACAGAAATCTGACTTTTGTAAATCTCGACAGCTAGCAAGTGTCGAGGTAGGTGTCGAGAAGGTGTCGAGATTTAAAAATTCTGCACTTCAACTTGCTTTTTCTTGGACAGACTTGATGACTTCAACACTTGATCTTGAAACATAGTTTCTTGAAGTATTAAATACACCTAGAACTACCCAATTACAAGTAGAGTGCGTTTTGTCAAAGGATTAGCCAATTTGCATAAAATGTGACATATGTTCCTAACATGTAAACACATATGTCCTAACAATCTCCCCCTTTGGCAATCCGTGACAAAACCACAACAAAACAAATGAACATATGAGAGAAGTCATAAATCACTCAACTCATATTCACTTGTTAAATACAATAAAATCTATCCTAACACAAACTCTTGAAGAACTTTGCAAAAAGAGAGTTTATGGCAAGTAGACTTTGACAACCTGTATTTCTGAAACACTTATAAACAAAACTCATCAAGGCATCTTGTGTGAAACAGAAATAATTAGATTGCATACAAATATAAAGAACATGTGTATAAAGAGAGAAAAGAAACAACACATGAAGAGGTAGGTGAAAAAGAAACATACATCCACATATATAGAAGATAAGTACAATGTATGTAAACTGATATACAAGACCAATGTATCTAATAAGACTAGAAAAGAAAAAGATACATCAAAAGCCTCACTACATCCCTCAAAAAGTATGAACACTCCCCCTATCAAAAATGTCCTATACTAACTCTCCCCCTAGGATGACTACTCTCATAATCCAAAACTACTCCCCCTTTTTGTCACGAATGACAAAGGGTAGAGTGTCATGTAGACATCTCATCAGTAGAGCTAGCATCTCCATCATCATCATCTGAAGCATCATCGTCATCACCATCATCATCATCATCCTCAGAGTCAGAATCTGAATCCACTGGAGGAGGTGGTGGAGGAGAAGCCTCAGAAGCAAAACCACCCATGGTCGCCTGCCGTCGTGCAATACGACCAACACGAACATTCACCTGATACAACTCAGTGGTGAGTGTATCGAGGCGAGCATCCATGCGCTGCAGCTGCGCCATAATGTCTCCAAGAGATACATCGCTGGAGGAAGGAAGAGGAATCGATGTAGATGGAGCAGATCTGGATGGAGCCGAACGGGAGGGAGGAGTGAAATTCGGCTATCTCGCCCTGAACTGTGCCTCACTACGTTTTACGGTAGCGGCATCTATGGCAGAGATGTGTGTGAAGTGGTCGGATGAAGGAAAAGGGATGGAAAAATGGCGTAGAATCCTCGTGATAGCGGAAGGAAAGATGAGCTTATCACGGAACGCCGCATCTAAATGAACATCTATGATAGAGAAAATGAAGTGGGAAGGAAAATCTATCGTGAGATGCTCAAGTAGAGAAAGCAAGAAACGAGCACGAGGCTCGGTGATAGAGTTATAATGGGAAAGAGGATGAAGTACACAAGTCATCACCATGTTAAGGAATCTAGGACCTTTAGCAAAAGGTCTACATGATGTGTACATATGCTCACCCCACTCAGAAGGGCGCTCACAGAAAGCAGAAATGAGCTCATCCCTGGACACAGTCCTCAGTCGCTCACATGTAGGATAGTCAGGAAACTCTATCCTAGGGACATGAAGCACATCCGCAACCAGCTGCGGTGTGACAGAAATGCGCGTACCTCGAACGCGAGTATGAAAGAGAGGTACTGATCGATCTATCCCGTACATGTTGGAGTAAAACTCCTGAATGAGTACGAGAGGACAAGTGACTGGGACGTCACACAGTGACTCCCATCCCCTACTGTGAATGACAGAGGGAAGGTCAGTGTCGGCAAAGTCTGCCAGAACGACGTGGCGTTCCGAATGAACACCTCGTTTAGAAAAGTTCTCAGTAAATGCCTTGTAGGCATCTCCATCACGGAACCGAAGATTATGAGGAGCATTATCAGAAGATGAGGAGGCTCCAGAACGCAGAGGGTTCCGAGCAGGAGTGGATTTACGTTTAGGTGCCATAGATGCAACTAACGTAAAAGAATGAGAAAAGAGATAGAGAGGGAGACAATCAGAAAAGTCCCAAACAGTTCAAATATAACAATATTTTGAACAAAAATGGACGTATGCATGGGAATGCATGATCATGTGACATGCAAACAAAAGAAACATCATGGGCTCAGCCCAATCCAATCCTAGCAGCACACAAGCAAGAATCACACAACTAAATGCATGAAAATATCATTCTAATGCTTATGGATTGCAATGCATGACATTTTAAACACTGTTTATTGAAAACCCAACCCAAAATTTCAATAAAAACTCAATAATTTTGAAAAACCCAAAGTTTTTTTAAAGAAAATCCCAAAACCTAAGTTTCAAATCATGAAATGCATGAAGAATGAAGGAAAACAAGATCATACCAGGTGATTCGAAGCAAGAAGGTGCCAAAAATCACGTTGGATGAAGGTTGGAGAGAAGAAAAACCGCTCAGGAACACGAACCGCCTCTGACAGATCGAAGAGAGATCGAGAAATGAAGGAGAAAATCGCGAAAGAAGAATATATAGGATCTCCAGTAAATCTCGACAGCAGAGGTGTCGAGAGGTGTCGAGATGCTGTCGAGAAGGTGTCGAGATAAAAAGCCTTCGACAGCTAAGGTATCGAGGATGTATCGAGGTGCCAAACAGCTGAACCAACACAGAATCTCGATCGATCGACCATGGTGTCGAGAAGGTATCGACCAGACAGAGATTTTCTCGATCGATCCACCAGGTGTCGAGGAGGTATCGAGATTGCGATAAAGAAAAGGCTTAGAGGCTCGACAGCTGACCAGGTATCGAGGAGGTATCGAGAAGGTGTCGAGCCAGCTATGAAATGCAGTTTTTCGAGATGTGAAAAACACAGACATGAATGCAATCAAGACATGCACCTCAACCATGATCCAACCAACATAAAAAGCTCTCAAAAATCATCTCTCAATGAAAATTTAAGCACATGGATCTCCCAAGAACACACACACACACTAAACAAGTCTAACCAATTTTATATTTCAAAAATAAGTCATGACAGTTTAGTGAGTATACAAAAGCACATGTAAAACCTTTGTGATGGCCAAATCACATTGTACCTGCACATGTATCAAAAGTAGCAAGGAATATTGCATGTTGTGTGTGAAAAACATCGCAAGATTGCATATGTGTATACATGTTATGATGATCTGAGATATGAGAAAATAACTTTAACTCACACACAATCATAACTGTTTGATGGGAACTATCACCTTCGAGGTACATCCTATAACTCCCACATCTCCTAGAATACACGCTTGCAACCATTTTAAAGCATTTTTAATCTTTTTGCTTTTTATTTCTTTGCATATTTTCTTTTTAAAGCATATCATACATGGGCTTATGAGAAAGAAAAGAAATACCCATTGATATTTTGACATTTCAATTTTGCTATGCCTAAGCACACAATGTCATTGACATCACACTTTTGCTATGCCGAAGCATACAGATGTCATTAATGATTGGCGGGCAACAGTGGTGAGATGGTTATTTATGCCTTTCTCTTAGGATTTTCTAGTCCTACCCGTCAAAAAGAGTGATATGAGTGTTAAGTCTAAGAAATAACCTAATCTTACTCATCACAAACAAGAGCCACAAAGCTCACTTGCTTAGTTGTGCATAAGGATGCTCATCTAAGCTACAAAAGATACAAAGTTTAGAAAACTTTGTTTCATTGGCCATCTAAGGTACACAAGTACCAAAGTACACAAAACACACACTGTTTTTGTTTTTTTTTTTTTTTCAATTTTTCAATTTTTTTATTTTTTTTTTTTATATGAAAAACAAAATAAACAAAACTGAAAGTAAACACACAAAGACATGTTAAGAAAAACAAAACAATGCATAAAACTAGACTGACTCAGCAAAAATGCAAAACACACAAGTAATGCAACAAACAAGATGAACAAGAAGGGAGAAGAAAGTGATAAAATCACTTAGAGTCCTTTTTCTTCCACGCCTTGGAAGAACCTTTCCTTTGATTAAGACTTTGAAACGGCGGTGAGGGGGAAGGATAACACCCGTTCAAGTTTGAAAGGAACATGAGGGCTTTCAGAAGATCTCCAAGAGGAGCAAGAGAGGATTGAAGCTGATTTTGGCTTCCAGATGCTGTCATACTGTTGCTCTTTTGGGTGGCTAGCCACTTGTAGCAGTTAGGTCGAGTATGACCAGCAGCTCCACAATGATAACAGAGATGCTGCTTCTTTTGTTTAGGCTTTTGAGAGTTAGCCTTCTTATCCCTAGGGAGTTTAGCATCTTTCTTTTCTGATTTAGGGGGTGCTCCTAAGATGGATTTACCCTTGTCTATGTTCTCACTAGCTAATTCTGTTTTAACATCAATGTTCTCAATTTTAACATTATTAGCAGGAGGAACAAAAACAGTAGAACTAGTAGAAGTAGAGTTAGAGAAAGAAAGACCATACCCTAAACCTGTTCGATCTGAAGCAGATTTCTGGTTGCTGAGCATCTCATCAAGTCTTGCACTTGAAGTCCTCTCCAGTTGAGCTCTGACTTGAAATAGCTCTGCTTCAAGCTTCTTGGTCTTTTCAGCCAGGAAGTTGTTCTCAAACCTCAGTGCACCAATAGTTTGATTCGCCTCATCAAACTTTGTGGACAATTCTTCTCTATCGAGTTCCACATCACTGAGCTTCTTGGTGGCTAGCCTGTATAGCTTTTCATGCTTTTCAGAAAGCTTGTAAAGCTTTTCATAGGCTGAATGGATATCATCTTTGTCATCCATCTTTTCACATTCAGTGTCCACCAATTCTTCTTCTTCTTCTTCAACAATCCCATAAGTAGAATTGACTGAAGCAGTGAAAGCATTTAGGATTCCGTCATCTTCACTATCGGAATCATCTTCAGGCTCAGTGTCACTCAGGGTTGCAGCAAGAGCCTTACTCTTTCCAATGCTTTTCAGATATGTAGGACACTCATTCTTCATGTGTCCAAACCCATGACACCCAAAACATTTTGGTCCTGCCGGAACAGTGTACTGACCGCCATCCTTGGCATCCTTCCTTCCCTTGTCTTGGCTCTTGAACTGTGAAGAACTGGATTGCCTGCGGTCTTTGTCGAAACTCCTCCCATTGGCATTCTTCATAAATTTCTTGAACTGCCTCGTAATGTAGGACTTCATCTTTGAATCTTCATCATCGGAAGACTCATCTGTATCACTGCTCTTCGCCTTCAGGGCCATGCTCTTGCCCTTGCTTGACTTGCCTATCCTTGATAACCCTAGCTCGTAGGTCTGCAAGTTCCCAACCAGCTCAGTCAAAGGAATTTTATCAATGTCCTTTGATTCTTCAATTGCCGTAATCTTGGCATGAAATCTCTCAGGTAGAGATCTGAGCACCTTCCTTACAACCTTGGGTTCAGGGATGGTTTCCCCAAGATTGAAGGCTGAGTTCACTATGTCCTTAAGCTTGGCATAGAACTCATCAAATGACTCATCCTCCTCCATCTTTATCTCTTCAAAGCTAGTAGTGAGCCTCTGTAGCTTTGAATCTTTGACAGCCTTTGTTCCTTCATAGGTTGTCTGGAGGATGGTCCACGCCTCCTTGGCAGTTTCTGTTGAGGATATCTTCTTGAACTCCTCATTGGTGATAGCGCTAAATAGAGCATTCAGCGCTCTGCTGTTGAAGTTCGCCGCCTTGATCTTGGCTTCATCCCAATCAGCCGGCGCTTCTTTTGGCTTTGTCCAGCCAATCTCCACAGCTTGCCACACCTTCTCATCTAAGGACTGCAAAAAAGCTCTCATGCGTACTTTCCAGTAGGCATAGTTAGTCCCATCAAATAAAGGAGGTATAATAAGAGATTGTCCTCTATCCATGACAAACAGGGGTCAATGGATCAATCATAGCAAAGATTAATAACTAATCAGAGTGAGCCCGCTCTGATACCACTTGATAGGCCACAAACTGAATGACCCCTTGTGATTTAAACTAATTAATTAATTAAGTCAAGTTATTAATTAATCAATTTAACATGCAAATACGTGGCAGCACAAACAAATCACCGAATAACTAAATATGCAGCGGAAAATAAATAACACGGTGATTTGTTCACGAATGGGGAAAAACCCTAACGGTAAAAACCCCACCGGGTGATTTTCAGGTCACCACTCCCGAAACTCCACTATTATCAAATCAAGCGGTTACAAATAAGGAATCCCAAGTACCTTACCAACCTACAGTTGAACCCTTACCCCAATACCCAATTGGACTTGATCTGTAGCGACAGTTCCCCCTTTTGATGCACGGCTCCCAAGTACGTGACTAACCAGATGCGCGGATCCCAGTACGCGACTTCAATCACCAACTTTAGAATGAGAGGTTGGCTGCAGAGTTCTTCAGATCATCCTATGCATGAAGATCAGGAAGATGCTTGGTCACAAAACCCTAAGGTGCACAATACACAACAACTTCTTGAAGAAGATGATCCTAGGTTAAGAACTTTGTCTTTAGAGTACAATTTGCTTGAACAAGGATTGCTCAATGCTTATGCAACTTGTGTCTATGTTGACGGCTCTTAAAACACTCCTTAAATATGTTTAGGGTTAGAAGAAAAGAAGGCCCAAAAACACATTCACGGATCCCAAGAAAATCAGAACAGAAATCTGACTTTTGTTAATCTCGACAGCTAGCAGGTGTCGAGGTAGGTGTCGAGAAGGTGTCGAGATTTAAAAATTCTGCACTTCAACTTGCTTTTTCTTGGACAGACTTGATGACTTCAACACTTGATCTTGAAACATAGTTTCTTGAAGTATTAAATACACCTAGAACTACCCAATTACAAGTAGAGTGCGTTTTGTCAAAGGATTAGCCAATTTACATAAAATGTGACATATGTTCCTAACATGTAAACACATATGTCCTAACACTAAGGAAGCACAAGCTGTGCCTGAATGCCTCCAAATGCTCATTCGGCTTGGGGTTAGGCAAGTTTTTGGGCTATATCATCACTCATAGGGGAATTGAGGTTGATCCCGACCAAATTAAAGCTATCAACAACTTGAAGCTTCTGCAAAAACCTAAGGAGGTCCAAAAACTCACCGAAATGATCGCGGCCCTGAATCGGTTCATCTCCAGGTTGGTTGATAGATGCAGGGCCTTTTATCTCCTGATCAACAAATGGAAGGGATTTGAGTGGTCTGAGGATTGTGTTGTGGCCTTCCAGCAACTCAAGGAGTACCTATCTCGGCCACCGATCATGTCCAATCTTGAAACCGACGAAGTCTTATACGCATACATTGCCGTAGCGCCTCATGCGGTGAGCTTGGTGCTAATATGAGACGACAGTGGCATTCAGAGGCCAATCTATTACGTGAGCAAGTCGCTGCATGAAGCTGAGGTCAAGTATTTGCCCTTGGAGAAGGCCATACTGGCTGTGGTCCATGCTACACGAATGCTTCTCCACTACTTCCAGGCCTACACGTTGGTTGTCCTAACCCAACTCCCCCTGAGATCCGTACTTTGGAATGCCAATTATACTGGGAGAATCGCCAAGTGGAACACGATCCTGGGGGCTTTTGACGTTAAGTACATGCCCCGGACCTCCATAAAGGGTTAGGTCTTGGCTGACTTGGTGGCCGAATTTGCCGAGCCGCTCTTGGAAATAGTAACAGAGGAGGGAGACATGGATGAAAAATTAGTTGGGGCAATCTCTATTCCAGGACCCCCGTGCTGGAAGGTGTATGTTGATGGCGCAGCGAATCAAAGGGGATCTGGAGTGGGGCTGGTCTTAGTGTCCCCAAAGAAGTCTGTTGTGGAGAAGTCCCTAAGACTTGGGTTCCTGGCCACAAATAACGAAGTCGAGTACGAGGCCTTGTTGCAAGGGATGGTCATGGTGCAAAAAATGGGAGGAAAAGCGGTGGATATGTTCTCGGATTCGAGACTGGTGGTGGGCCAGGTAAACGGAGAGCTGGAAGCTAGGGATGTGAGAATGCAAGAATACTTAAGCCAGGTTAAATACCTGCAATCAAACTTCGACCTTTTCAGCCTGTCACATGTTTCTAGAAGTGGAAACACCCATGCAGATTCATTGGCCATGCTTGCTACATCCTCGGTAGGAGATCTACCTCGTATTATCCTTGGAGAGAGCAAATGAGGTGGCAAAGGGCACGACTCACATCTACTAGGCTAGAGTGAGCCCCAGCTGGGTGGACCCTATAGTGAGATTCCTCAAAGATGATACCCTGCCTAAGGAGAAATCAGAGACTGATAAAATACAAAGGAACGCTCCTCGGTTCTGGTTGTCCAAAGACCATAAACTGTATAGGCGCTCCTACTCTGGACCATACTTACTATGTATTCATCCCAAGGTATCAGAACTACTACTCGAGGAGTTGCACGAAGAGATCTGTGGGAGTCACACAAGAGGAAGATCCCTGTCGCACCAGGCCATCATCTAGGGATGTTGGTGGCTGGGGATGCAGAAGGAAGCCTAGAAGTATGTTAGGAAGTGTGACCAATGCCAAAGGTTTGCCCCAAATATTCATCAGCCAGGAGGGGTTCTTAACCCTTTGTCCAGCCCATGGCCGTTTGTCTAGTGGGGCCTGGATATTGTAGATCCTTTCCCCAAGGCACCAGGAAATAAGAGATACTTGTTGGTCGGCACAGATTATTTCACCAAGTGGGTTGAAGCTGAGCCGTTGGCCAACATTAGAGATGTGGATGCTAAGAAATTCATCTGGAGGAACATTGTCACACGATTCGGAGTCCCTCATACCCTCATTTCAGATAACAGGCTCCAATTTGACAACAAAGCCTTCAGAAGATACTGCTGTGAACTGGGGATCACAAACAGGTACTCAACTCCAGCTTATCCTCAGAGAAATGGGCAAGCCGAAGCTGTCAACAAGGTCATTGTGAATGGGCTCAAGAAAAGGCTGGATGACGCCAAGGGAAGATGGGTAGAAGAGCTGTTGCACATCCTATGGACTTACCAGACTACACCACAGTGGTCAACAGGGGAAACACCCTTTGCCATGACCTTTGGGGCTGAGGCTGTTATCCCTCTAGAAGCAAACTTTCCAACACTGAGGACGAGCTCCTTCACCCCAAATAGTAATGATGAGCTACTAGGGCGGAGCCTAGATCTAATTGATGAACGAAGGGAGAAGGCAATGATCCAGCTAGCCTACTACCACCAGAAGCTCAAGCAAGGATATGATGCCAACGTGAAGTTAAGACCACTAGCACCAGGAGACTTAGTATTAAGAAAGGTTCTCGGCGCTGCCAAGAACCCATCCTATAGAAAGCTAGGACCTAACTAGGAGGGACCCTACCGAATCACCTCAGTGGCAGGGGTAGGTGCATACTACTTAGAAGATTTAGATGAAAAACTTGTACCTCGTCCATGGAATGTAAATAACCTATGAAGGTATTATTATTAATGAAAACAGTTCTGTCAATTCAAATTCTAGATCTATTATGATTGCATGTTTCGCACCCTGACGACCATCTAAGTGTTAGACAGAACCAAGGTCTTGCATGGTCCTCAGACTCAAGCCTATGGGGAAACTAACTACTTCAAGAAAATTCGAAGTGTTAAATAGAACCAAGGTCTTGCATGGTCCTTAGACTCAAGCCTATGGGGAAACTAACTACTTCAAATAATCTAAGTGTTAGACAAAACCAAGGTCTTGTATAGTCCTCGGACTCAAACCTATGGAGAAATTAACCCCTACAAAGAATCTAAGTGTTAGACAGAACCAAGGTCTTGCATGGTCCTCGGACTCGAGCCTATGAGGAAACTAACTACTTCAAGAAAATTCTAAGTGAAACCTATGGGGAAACTAGTCACGTCAATAAAACTCTAGGTGTTACTCAATGGTCCTCGAATCATTGTGAGCGATGACGACCTCTTCCTACAGCAACATCCAAAAATTAAGCCCATAAGCATCACTTAAAGCGTTTTAAGGTGCCATGGACTCAGTCCTGGTTCGACCCACATTGGGAAGATCCCCTTTTTTCCATAACTTTGAATGTTTGCTAAGAAGCTATTCACGTAAATATTCTTACGTCAGTATAATTATTATCGTGATAAGCCGAGGCACAATTAGAGCTAAAATTGTACAAGTATAAAAGGCAAGTGGGGTAAGTAAAGGAAAAATAAAATGCACCCTTCATTAAATTCATATAAATTGCATGTTAGGAGTTGCATTACAATGTCCAAAAAAAAAGAAAGAAAAGAAAACGCAGGAAAGAAAGGAGCGCAAGGCAAAAGGACAACAGGAGGCTAGCCCAGAAGGCTTATTTCTTCAGCTTTATCCTCTTCCCCCCCTTGAGAGGTTGGTCTGCGGCGGACTCAAGGTCCTCAGGATTCTAATTTAGAGGGATAGCCTACAGAGGCATCGCAGAGGGGGCTGTCTCCTCAATGAGGGGGGTCTGGGTGTCAGATGGGGGGTTCGCAGCCTCCTGGGATGATTCCACAATGGGACCTCTATCTGTTCCAGTTACTCTAAGAGGATCAGCTTCTTTGGGAGGCTCATTAGAGGTAGCGACAGCCAGAGCATCTTCATTCACAGCTACACCAGCCTCCTCAGGAGCTACCTCGCCTTAGAGTTAGAGGGAGCAGCCTCACGAATGGTCGGTGGGAAGTATACATTCTCCGCCTTCCATAGGTCAGATAAGGCCGCAACACTAGCTTGTCTGAGAGCCTCATTCCAAACCTGGGAGCAGTAGAGCCTACATACCCCAAGTACTTGAGCCTTGAGATTGGCCTCTGTGTCGGCCACACCAGAGGCATAGGCCGCCTCTTCGTCCTCTTCCTTAGAAGCCAGAGCCTCCTCCCTTCCAAAATCTGCCTCAGCCTTAGCTCTTACAGCCTCATCCTTGGCAAACTCTGCGGTGTTCCTAGCCCTCTTTACCTTATTCGCCTTCTTCTTCAGATTGGCGAGTTACTCTTTGGCAATCTTCAGCTGGTCCTCCGCCTCGAGCAAACGCTTCGTTTGATCCTCGGCCTGCTTTTGAGCACTAGCAAGGCCCGACTCGGCGCTGTCTCGAGCCCTTGTCACTTCAGTAAGATCCTCCTTGGCCTTCTTGAGATCGGCCTCCGAGATCTTAAGGGTGCGAGCAGCGTTTAAACGTTTATCACGCTCGCTATCCAAGGCCTTGCCCTAGCTATTGGCTTCTTCCTCCAGCCTGAAGGTGGCCTGGACAGCTTATCGATCAAAACAAGCACATAATAAGATTGAAGCCAAGGAATAAGATCAACGGAATCAAATGTCAGAAGTCTTACCATGCCCAAGTATCTCTTAAGACTGAGGAAGACCTCCTTACTCCTCAGACCCACCGGATCGGCCATGTCCACAGGGAGCAGCAGGAATCGCTTCAACGCATCGACCACGTAAGCTCCTTCCCCTTCTTGGAAGTCACGGAGGGAAGCATCATCCATCAAGGGCTCCCCGTGAAGCATCGGGGCAGGTAGCCAAGCCAAGGCTTCAGAGCACAGGGCGGCCTCCTTTTCCTGGCCTTGGTGCCCGGTCTTCTGCTGCTTAGGAGGCCGCCAAGCTTCATCCTCCTCTTGGGAGGACTGGGATCTATCTGTCCCCATAGGCCGTTTGCCCTTGTCCTTCTTCTGCTTAGGGTCAGAAGGCTCGGGCCTTAGTGCCAAACTTGACTGAGGGGGAAGAGGTGGAAGCTTGGATTGGGTGGAGGGCCTGGTCTGCGCAGGCTAAGACCTGAGTAGAAAGGGAGGAAGCTTAGGCTGAAACCCCCCGGGCGCGTCCTTCCCAGGCTGGCCCTCAATCAGATCCAGCAAGCTGGTCTGAGGTCGTCTCTTGAAACTCATCTCTACCTAAGGAGAGGTTTCTGCGGATAAAAAGTCCGCTTCAGTGAAGTTAGGGTCACCCAAGTCACCAGAAGGATCTTCAGACGGGTGGACTTGGTCAAACACGCCAAATTCGTCCTCGGATGGACCTAAATCGACAACTTCTTCCTCCCCTTCCAGCTCTCCCTCCTCGGCCTCTACAACTCGAGGTGATGAAGAAAGACCCGTTAACGGAACACCTTCTGGAGTGGGAGATCCCTCTGGGATCAAGAAGCCGTCCTCGGTTACAGTAATCTTCCGAAGCCAAGGATCCTTTGCCCTAATTACGTACTTTGGCACCGAGAACGATTTCTGAATGGGATCGTACCTCAGGATTTTATGAGCAGCCCTAACTTGGTTGTCGGCCTCGTTTACAAAGATCTCTACCGTTAGTACGGCCTCCAAATCCGCCTTGTTGACCAATCCAAAATGACGCTCAAAAGTGCGTGGATCTGAAGAAAGAAAAACATGTTCTTGTTAGCAATCAAACAAAGTAAACCGCGAAAGCACAAAAGATCAGACCCCCTCCTACTCTGAGTATCCCACCTAGTGTACCCTCCACTATCGGATAATGAAGGCCATCGTGCCACTCCCCGTACACGATGAGGAAGTCCTTGTCTAAGCCCTTGTTAGACGAAGGGAGGCACTAGATAAGCCGCACCCTATCTTCCCTCGTCTTCATGTAATAGGACTTGCCCTTTAGGTGCTGGAGGTTGTAGCACCAGTTCTCGTCGTGATGGGTTAAACTCAACCCCATCTTCTCATTTAGGGCATCTACACAGCCCAGAATCCTAAACACATTGACGCCACACTGGGTAGGGATCAACCGGAAATGCCTAAGGTAACCTCTCATCACCGGACCCATGGGGATTCTCATACCGCCCTCCAGGAAAGCGATTATGGGGATTACCACCTCGCCCGTCTGTCTCCTAAAACTCCCCTCTCCCTCTTCACAATACATTAGACCTACGTTACTAGGAATCTTATAATCGACGATGAATTTCTCCATCGCCTCTTCAGACTCAACCAGCTTCTTGAACCTACCCATCTCTAGAGACAACTAAAAGACTCGGAGAAAAAAGTTTAGGAAAGAGGAAGCGTGATTTAGAGAGAGAGAAGAAGACTTACAGAAATGAGGAAAAGCTCCTCAGATAGGCTTTTTGTGCTGAAGGGAGTCGTGAGTTTAGTTGGAGATGTGACTAAATTCAGGGTATGTGAGCAAGAACTCCTGAGTGTGAAAGCAAAGAGGCGGACCAATTCCAATGGGTATTTATACCCCCAAATTAAAAGTAACCGTGTGAGTTTGCCCACCCATAAATCAGAAGGACCACCACCGTTCAATTATCATTGCACCGTTAAACGTGGGGAGCACAGAGCCGCCCGAATTTAATGTGAGTGCGCTCCGCGTACCGAAGCGTCAGGAACGTGCCTTAGGCAAGTGAAAAGGCTCTGGTACTGATGGAGGACAAGACTTGACAAGCCATGGTGAGGGCCCGAGGATATCAAAATCCTTCTCTCCGTCCGAGGTGCCTGACAGCAGGATTTTGAGGGACTATTATGGGGTTAAGTAATTTGGCAGCCCCGGCCCACTTTGTGCTAAACCCAAGGCCCGTGCCAAGGAGGAGGAAGTGTCTGAGGATGAATGAAGAAAGCTTAACTCACCAAGAAGTACTACCGAGGACAACCCCGTCCTCGGCCAACCGAGGTCATGGAAGAGGAAGGCAATGCACCATCAGAGGTAATCCCTCAACGCGCCCCAGGGAAGAGACAAGTACAGCGGGTTAACCATAGAAGTATGGTGGAGGAGCAATTCTAGGAGGGACTGTCACCTCCACATTAAATGTCCACAACTAACATTCTGGGCGTATTAATGGAGAAGTGAATCCTGAGCAATATGGCCTTAGCTGCTGCAACCCACAGAAAGAATGGGAAAGTGGCTGATGGGACAGGCACTCAAGTTATGGCCTGCATGATCAACAAATGGAGGGCCAAGATTAACTAGAGGGGGGTATATAATGTAAGAAGTCCTCCAGAAATGGGGACAGAAATTAGAAGGAAGAAATATTGTAGCACTTGTATCATCTCTGTAGCCAAGTACTAAAGAAATAATAAGACTTACACTTTCTTGGGAGATTGCTGAGGAGCTGGATTTTACACTTTTGATTATATACTTGCCATCTATTCCACACATCACCATGTTTAGTTGTTGCAATCTTCACTAGGGCCTAGTTCCTTGTTCCGCTCTCTACAAATTCATTGTATTGGGCCAGCTTGGCTTGAGTCCACTCATCCGAAAGGAAAAGTGCTCAAATCCAGTCCCTACAATAAATATATATATATATATATATATATTTACCATTGAGTCCATGACTATACTTGCCTTCAACGTCTAACCATTGGAAAATTATACGCAAGATGGTAAACCCTAATCAAGAATTTTTAAAAAACAATTCGTTTGTCAAGATTATCCACATTAAATGTATGGTAGCACATTGAACTAGGAATAGGGCTAGGCCAATGACATTATTTCAATCCTATGCATATTAATTCTCAAATCAAAAAAAGATAATTAAACCAAATTGGAATTTGAAATATTGCACTTTTATGCTTGGTGCCATGCAACCCTAATTGGACTAGTTCCGCTTCTAAAGTTAGACACATGAACACAATGCACATAACTTATTTTAAAAAAAATTAGCAACATTCTGCAAATTCCATTTGTATTAACTAGAAAGCAGGAAACATCATTGGTAATAGTATATTTCATTAGATGGAACATTTCACAAGCAAACACTCAATAAATTAAAAAAAAAAAAAAAAGAATTAAAAGTCAAAATATAATGCAACTATATTTTTTTTTTTTAAAAAGAAAGAAATAGAAAACTCAAAATATAACATTAATTGGCATATTAGTATAGACTTGCTTAAAATTCTTGTGTTTGTAGATGAGTAGATTTTTTTTTTTCATAAAGAATTCCCTCACCGCATAAAAAATAACACAAAATATTAATTAGTACACATATATAGAAAACACCTTATAAATAAATGGGCCATGCTAACGAGTGCCCTTAGGGCACTCCTTAATAATCAATTTTAAGAAAGTTTTGATACTACTTTTATGGGAAATGAAAAAAACTGTCAAAATATTAATTATTTTTTTTCATTTCCCATACAAATTTTCTTTAAATGGATTATTAACCAATGCCCTAAGGGCACTCGTTAGCATTTCCCTAAATAATAATCAAATTTATACAAAGTAGCAAAGAGCCTGATAAATTGATTCATGGAAATGACACACTAGTCTAGACACCCATATAATAATATTTGGAGAAGAAATGAAACTTTTGATAGTTTAATCGACAGCAACATTAACCATTTGAGAATTACGAACTCAACATTCTGAATTAAATGAATGAATCCATTCAATTGTGCTCATTCTCTTTGGCAACTATTGAAGATGAATAAAACTTTTCCAAAATTAGAATGATGACCAAATCCAAATCATTATGTGATATCTATATAGTGATATAAAGAGAAATCTAAAGGGTAACATTTATTATTGCTACGCTTTTAAGTTACATCAACCTAGGAGTTTGGTTCATTCAGTCCACTTAGGTCCCTTTATGTCCATTTGGTCTACTTCAGCCCATTTCGGTCCACTTTGCTTTATTTGGTTTATAAATAAAAAGATGAGTTACACCAAAATCTGGAGGGCTATTCAAGACACCCCACCCACCAAGGAAAATTTACTATTGGTATTCGACGACGTGCTGAAAATGGGTTGTATAGTTGTGTGCAAGACAATGAGACAGTCCTTCCTACATTGTGGAAGTGCCCTCCTTCAAGGGGAAGATAGGTGGTTGGTCCAATAAAAGTATACAAAAGATGCCAAAATACCCAAAAATATTTTTAAACGGTATTTGAAACCGAGGTTGGGAACTGCAGGCTGCAGCCAAGAATAGTTGGAGAGGATTGTTGTTCACTTGTTCTTGCATAGCAGCTTTGGTAGTTGATACCATTGAAACACACGTACACATGGGGTTAGTGAAGTGCTAACATCTACCATTCTATAAGATGCAACCAAATTCTATGAGGATTACAAAGCTCATTCCTCAACAACAACCTAGTCACATACACATTCTCAAGAAAATGGGTTCCAATGCATCCTGACAGGTACAAAGATTAGTTTTTGACAAAACTATGTTCTTTAGAAAGATCAGTTACCCCAAATGTTGCTTTCTATTGTTATGTCAGATGTCTAATAATTTTATGGGATAAAATGCAATTATGCAATTTTTCAAACATGTTTAGATAGATCAATTGCAAGAAACATCATTGGCAAGATGTTCTACTAGATGGAACAGGTAAGAGCTCACAAAATTTGAAAAACAAATACCAAAAACAGAATAAAAATGATTGATTTGCTTAAATTTCTTAGACTTGTAGACATGTAGAATTTCTTTCCAATGTTTCCATGCCCACAAGAAAAAAAAAATCCAAAACATTAATTGGCAATGGCATACAAGTACAAAGAGCACCCTAGGTATAATCACAAAAGGAACCCAATAAGCTAATCCACCAAAACCTCACACAAACTTGGCCACCCAAATCATAAAATGTGAAGAAGTAAAATACTTGATAGACTAGTTGGCAACAGTATTCAACAAGCTGAGAACAACAATTTCTGCATTTCAGTTGAAATGACAGATCTACTCAATTGTCTTCATTTTTCTGCCAAAATTGTTAAAGATGACTAATACTTCTCCAAATGGACAAATATGATCAGTCCACATCATTATGTGATCTTAAACATCTTCTTTGTGATAGCTAGATTCAAGACTGATGTAATTTCCCTTTTTTTGCTTAGTGCTGCTGTATAGTCTCCATTTGATAACCATTCAATGAGGAACTACATGGCCATATAATGGCTGACATCCCTAAGGAACAATATGAAAGGAGATAGAGAAATATGTTAGTCTTCAAATACCTACACATATGGTTATGCATGAAAGCAACTTTTCACCCTCAAATGTGAGGCATAATAATTAAAAAATATCTAATGAAAATCCCAGAGACTTAAAAAGATATAAAGAAATTTAGAAATTTACCACAAAGAAACATGTAGGCTCAAGTCTCATAGATTAGGAGTTATGAGACAGATTGCATGCTTAGTGGAACTGTCATATGCAGAGGAAACAATAGCAAAAATATGATATTAAATATTGACCAATTTCCATAGAATTTTATCATTTTGCTCAAAAATCTTATAGCTTACCTCTATTTTGCCTCTCTATTGAACCCAAAACAATGGCTCTCCTTAAGACATTGAGGCAAATAGTCTGCAACTTTACCATCTTAGCTACAAAACAAAATGCAGCAGTCATCAACAAGGAAGAAAGAGAAATAAATCAATAAGAAAAGCATGAGATAATCTATGACTATGCTGACCAAAATAAGAGTAGTTAAAAAAAAAACATTCTAATAAGTGAACAACTACAGTAAACATATATGCAAAGTATAAAGCTCTCGCTTAAGAAAAATTAATGGTAAGTTCATGAGAGCAAGGTCAAGGGGTGAGACAGGCAAGAAGGGAAATGAGTGAAATAGTAAACACAATTAAATAACAAAGGGGAGATTGTATTATGGTGTTTTCCCTTTTCTCAGTAGATATTGATGTTAAACAGAAATACACATTTGACATTTCAGCATTGCATTTATGAATTTTTCCTGCCTTCTTCAAGAAAGTATGAAACAGAACTACTTAAATCTGAAAAAAAAAAATGTATCTGTGATTTAAAAATACTATAAGCCTAGTAGTAGGAAGATCTTTACCAGAAGAATTACCTTGGATTATATCAAGCTTTAAAATATTGTAAAATTTTTTAATATCAAGCTCTAGGACCAAAAAAATTGTGAATATAAAAATAAATAACTATACTCAAAGTTGACCTTAAATAAATCTGTTAAAACCATATACATGGGACAATAGACAACCTCCACTTCAGAAATTTTGCAGGCAGGCTAAAATCTAGGAAGGGCATAACATCTTGAATTTAAAAATTCTTATGACCCTAGAACATAAGATTTCTTATCAATATAACCCCCACCAACAGAGGGCAAGGGAGGGAAGTTGAGATCTTCCAGCATTCTGTTTCTTATAGATGGGTTGGGTCAGGTTTGGTGGGTTTGTAATTTTATGACCCAACCCACCATGGTTGGTCAAAAAAAATTCAACCCAACCCAACCCATCACATAAGCTCAACCCAACCCAACCCAACCCACATGGGTCGGGTTAAACCCATGGGTTTGATAAATTTTTATTATTATTATTATTATTATTATTAAATTTATTAAATATATTATTATTAGTATATTATATATATATATATATATAATATATTATATATAAGCACTTATATATAAGCACTTATAGTATATAATATTATTATTAGTATATATTAAATATATTATTATTAGTATATATTAAATTTACAGCTGATTTAAAAAAAATTATTAAATATATAATATATTTTAAATATATATTAAATATGGGTGGGTCGGGTCGGGTTTGGTGGGTTTGTAATTTTATGACCCACACCCATCCCGACCCGCTATAAAAAAAAATTTTTGTGACCCAACCCAACCCACCAAGCCTTAAAACCGACCCAACCCGGCGGGTCGGGTTGGGTCGGGTCAGGTTTGGCGGGTCGGTGAGTTTTCTGCACACCCTTACTTTTGATGCACACTAGGCTATAGAAAATAAAATTGAGAAAAAAGTTGTTTTGTGAATTCTTGTCACATACTACATAAAAGGAGATAATTGGTGACATTTTCTAGTAAAATATTAGTGATAGCTTATATAGATTGTTAAATTACTAATTGTATCAAAAACTTAAACTGTTTGAAAATGGTGAACTTAATCACTAAACCATAATTCTAACACTCCCCCTCACTTGTGGGCTTAAACTCCCCCTTAATTATTCGAACAACTAGTAATTCACAATCTCATTAAAGTGGTGAGAGTGAGGTAGCTATATTCCTTTCAAGTAGCAATATCATACTAGGCCATCTGAAATTACAAGGACTTCAAGTAGCTATATTCCTTTCAAGTAGCAATATCATACCAGTGACTACATGTATAATTTTGAGCCAGAATTTTTTGAATTATCCTTATGAAAAAAACTGAGACTTTGGCGTTGGATAACACTTTTTGCATCACTGAAAAACACTAGATTATTCCCACCCACTCCTATGTGTAAGATGTTAAGGCAAACATAAAAGTCCTTGGCATCATTTCAACAATTTCCTTTTTACCAACTGCTTCCTTGAGTTGGTTTGACAAAAAAATACTTAAAAAAGGAGGGCACCGATGGCACTAGTGTCCTTCCTTCGAAATTTTAGCTTCCAAAGCACAAAAAGGGCTAACATATAGAACTAGTCTAAAGTGCAAAATTACATACACTACATGCATTTCTGGTTATAATTACAAAAGGAACTACCTTCAAACGGTAATTTCTATACAAAAACTAATAAAAATGAGGAACAACTTCCACTCATTTTTGTAAGAAAATGCATGTCATTTAGTATTAGAAAATATGCACGGTAATTTCTATACAAAACTAATACGGGCAAGTGCTAAAGAGTAGGACTGCATTCAAACCACCCCTCCATAAGTGAGATCAACATATAGAATCAGCCAATTAAACCATTAATTTATTAAATGTATGGCATTACCTCCATCAGAAATGTAATCATTAGTGTGGGGCATATTGTATTTAATTCATTATCTAAATGACCTACGGAAGAATGCTGATATTGATACCTATATAATCTTTTGGCAGTTGGCACAACAATGATATGGTAAGAATAATTAAAAGGCGAGAATTTGCTCACCTCTGCATCACTTTGCAGCAAATAACTCCACCTTTGTGAAATTTAATCAAACTGCCTCTCCTACCCTTCACTGCTCAACCAACCTTACCCCTTTTACCTCTCTTTGGCCTAAAAACTCCATACACTCTATCCATCCATTACACATATCGCCCCTTCTGCTTTCCAGTGATTATAAAAAGAACATGTAATGCTGCCCAATGTTTGAATAGAGACTGCACGACCAAAAGTTAAGATGCAAATGCTATTTCTTTAGGAGGTAGAGAAATAAAAAAAATTTTCAAAGACATAGAAAATGAAAAGAACAATGATGTTCGCCTCAGTCTTAATTGGAATTAAAGTGAAATGAAAAGAACAAATGGAAGAATTTACAGTTTTTCCTTAATATTCTCCTAATAATTTGAAGAAATCATGCATCTAATTAAGTTTTGATGGGGAAAAAAAACTGGGATTTCTTTTTTTCTTTTTCTTTTTTTAAAAGAAGATTAACTTTGAGTCCAAGACTGTACTTGCCGAAATAGCAAAACCTCAATAAGCCGAATGAAAAAGAACAAAAAAATGGGTTTTTAGTTTTGCATAAAAAGCAAGATACCTGAAGTACTTAAATCACAATTTGTAATTATATTCTTTTAACAAATAAAAATTCAAAATTCAAACTATCATTGAACTAGTGCATGTATGAATGGATGAGGCTCATTCAGTCATTCTCTTGTTCTTTTTAAACTTTTTAAAGCCAGTATACAGACAAACATGTGAGGAGTTTGGTTTAATCATCTCATGAAAAGCATTTAGTAGATATATGTTGGAAACTTTTATAACCAAAAAAAATATTTAACTACCAAAATACCGGTTTAGTAAGCTAATTCCTGCAGTGTTTGTTGCCTGGTCAGGTCCTCCCATCAAAGTTCTAAGAAATTTACTTTGATACTGCAATTATGAACAAGCAACATTATACGTTATTTCATTAACACAAGTTTAGATGAAAAGTTATAAATCATTAGAATAACAAAGAACAAAAGATAGAACAATTATCCTTTTTTATTCTCCTAATAAATTAAAGAAATTGTGCATCTTATAAAGTTTTGATGGGAAATGATTACCATTGAGTTCTTGACCTGTTGCACAACTGCAGTTTTTGGATAGGATCCAAATTTTGTACCGAAGCTTGTTTTTTGCCTCAATTGGTTCTGCATAAGAAGTCAAATGACTAAAAATTTCTCCAAAATATGACAAACCTCAAAAGGCATCAAGAAGAAGGGCATATGTATATGATTGTCCATGAAAAATTGGAATTAAAAGATAGATGCATACCTGAATATATTGTTTTCAGCAGATTCCGATAATCCACTTGCAATTCTGGGACATGTGGCACAATTGCAAGGCCTGAAAGTTTTGAAAAAGGTCTGAATTTTAAGTGCTGCGTGAAAACTGAAAAGTCCAATGCCTGATAAGTTCTCCAAGATATATCCAAACAAGAATATTGGTGTTGGTTTCTTCATTAAAAGTCAAATACCTGAAGCGGTTAAAGATGCCATCAGATTCCAACTTCTATCCAATATTCTCTCCTACTCATGTTTGTTTCGACCATACTGATTAAAAAACAACAGACGTTTTTCAGCCTCAAGTTTACAGGGACTTCACAACCAAATGCAGCAAGGACTATGGCTTTAGGAGGCAGAGAAAGTGACAAAATAACAAGCACTTGAAAAAACCAAAAGTTCTTAAACTTGAGTGTAGCTTTGTAATTAACAACATAGTAAAAATATAAATTATTAGAATTAAAAGAGTTAAAAAAAAAAAAAAAAAAAAAGGATGGATTACATTATCCTAATTTTTCTTGTTTAATTAACAGTTTATAGACAAGAAAAAGAAAAAAGATTGAAAAGAATGAAGTTGAATAGTTTTAAAGTTGTTCAAAATATAAAAACCCTAAAAATACTAGTAGTTGAATTTGAATTTGGGATTATAAAAGATAGATGGATAGATGCATACCTGAATAAATTGTTTTTTCTTGTTGGATTATTTGGGACAATCTTCACTGTTTCCTTTGCAGCTGTAAGAGGGGACAACCAGAAATATGTGGCCTTTTCAAAGAGGTGAGATCGGGAATTAGGGGCATGGAAGTCAGGTTAGGGCAATTGATAATCACTAATTGCGAAAGACGAGGAAATGATGGAAGTAAGGGATGGTATGGCTCATTATCATCATCATTTGAATTCCTCCACCATCCCTTCAGTCTTGGGCAATCATCTATCACGAGAGAAGATAAGGATGGGAAGAATGGTGCTTTTGACGAAGAGGAAGCAACCAACACGTTGCTAACACTGTCTTCATCTGATATGTATTCCAATGCTATCATTCCCCAAAGAGAGACAGACTTGAGAAAAGGGAGTTGATTTAACGATGGGAGGTGCTGCAATCTCTTATGATAATTTAATTTAAAAAAAAAACAAGATTAGTAAGAGAGGAGACCCAACTTGGAATGCTCACACCTATATAATACCACAATCTCAACGCTTTAAGATTTGGATGTGGCTGGAGGCCTTCCAATGACATTTCATCATAGCATTCGCTTTTTCCATCATCCCAATTTTGATCCCACCGTAATTCCAGCTCTTGTAGATGTTGTTTCTGCTTCATATTTGTGGCTTTACATTGCACCATATCATCTTTTCCATGTCCCAAATATTTGATCTCAAGGCTTCCTCCCAAATTGTTCAACTCCTTCAATTCACTTATCCCACCACCAGACCTACCCTGTTTTTTCTTATATTGACTACAAGAGTGAGCCTTGGAACCTTCTTGCCTCACGACAAAACAAGTTAGTATCTCAAGAGCAATAAGATGTCCAATTCCAAAGGGCATATGCGTGATTTTCCTGCAATAAGTGATGTCCAGATTCCTGAGATTGACCAACTTTTTAATGCCCCCGGGTAATTCTTTAAGCAAGTTACAATTAATGAGCTTTAGCGTCTGTAAATTAAGTAGCTTGGTAATGGAATTAGGAAGAAATTCAATATCTTCATTTCTAGAAAGATCAAGATATCTTAAATGTTTCAATTCTCCAATTGAATGCGGCACTACACATAGATTTAATTTACTCAAATCTAATGTCCGTAAATAATTGAAATTTGAAACAAGTGCATGACAAGGTAAGTTACCAAATTTCCCCCCTACAGTAGCTATAAGAATTGTTCGTATCTTCATTCCCTTAACCTTGAAAATTGAAAGTTTCCTTGATGAATCTTCAAGATCAAATGATACATGACGAACTTTTTTACCATTATATTCCTCACTTGAAGTTAGCATGGTACTCTCCATTCCAGCCACAAGAGTTGCAAGATCATGCATGAGATCATGCATCTTGCAATATGATATATTGCCATATTTATCTTTTTTTACATCTTGAAAAAAACATCTCCAAAGTAATACCATAAAGTACTCTCTCCCAACATCCTCAACACGTTGCTTTGGATTTGATAACTTAATAAAACCTTGCGCTGCCCAAAGATGAATCAGTGTATCCACATCAATCAAACAATCTTTTGCAAACAATCTACAATAAGCAAAGCATTGTTTTAAGTACGATGGTAGATAATCATAACTCAACTTTAGCGTTGATAAAATATCATTTTCTTCTTCTTGAGTTATTTTTGAGAGTTCACAACTTTTAAAGGATCTCCACTCATTTTCTGAAGCTTTAGTGCATAGCAAGCTTGCTATCGTCCTTATGGCAAGAGGCACCCCAGCACACTTCCCCATAATCTCCTTTCCCAAACTTATAAAGATTTCATTCTCTAGTAGTTGACCTTGTTCAAATGCTACTTTTACAAACAAACGCCAAGCCTTTTCTTCGAGTAAGCCTCTTAGAGCATGCCATGAAGTTGCCCCCATTATCCTTGCTACACTTTCTGAGCGTGTGGTCACTATTATCCTACTTCCTCTTGCACCACCCATTAACAAATTTCTCAAGAGAAGCCAGTTATTATAATCCTCATTCCACAAATCATCCATGACAATCAAGTATTTTTTTCCATTAAGTTTTTCTCAAAGCATATCTTGCAAGATCTCAAGGCTTTCTTCTACATACTTCCTCTCTTCGTACCGTTCTAAAATATCTTTCTCAAGGCTTTCTTCATTCCTCTTCTTCAGCAATTGTTCTAAAATTTCTTTGACAATTCGTTTGATGTCAAAGATATTAGAGATACAAATCCAAAGTTTTGGCTCAAAATTATGTTTGACATTTTCATCATTGTATAACAATTGAGCTAGTGTTGTCTTGCCCAATCCTCCTATACCAACAATTGGAATGACAGAAATATTCTCTACAACATTGTCATCAAAAAGACGTTCCATAATCTCTTTCTTATCATCCTCTCTCCCAATAACTTCTTCTTCAAGTACAAAAGAATAAGTTTCTCTGCCCCCCCCCCCCCTATTCATGACTTGTGGCTCAACCAAGCTTTGACTAAAGTGAAAATCATCCTTATCTTTTGCAATGGCATTTAATCTCTCTCTAATTGCTTTTATTTCATGACCCATCTTAGGACTAAAAGCAAGTAGGTTTGAACATGAAGAGAAAAGGCGTACCTTCTTTGTCATCACTCTGTGGCTCATAACTTCGGTGGAGAAATCATCCAGCAAGTCATCAGCATCATGGAGGACATCTTTGAGCTTACTGAGCCAGTCTTTGATCTGATGGCTATGAGAACTCCGCTTTTCTGCATCTAGAAGCACAGCTTGGATCGTGGAGACTGTGCTCTTTAGATTTTCAATCTCAGTTTCGACGAACACCCTTTCTAAATAACAGTAAAATTCTAACTATTTCGTTAGTAGGCCGGTTCTGGAAGAAAGTGGGAAAATAACATCTCGAGTTTTACAAACTCGAGATTGCATATTAGAACTCGAGTTTTATAAACTCGAGTTCCGGTTTTCAGATATCTGAGCTGGATTAAATTGCCAGGTGGTGCCACGTGGAAAGTGAGTTTTAAAAACTCGAAATCTGAAAATATATATACCCCTGTCTGCTCTCTCAAACCGTCCGAAATTTCAAACACTCAACTTTGCTCGCTCCGCCCTCTGAAAGTCACCCTTAAACTCACTCACTCACTCACTCTCAAGCTTACTCACTCTCAAACTCTCAAGCATTTCTAGCCCATTGCTGATCTGAGCGTAGCCCGGTGAACACACGAAACACTCTCAGTCAATCCCTCTCGCGCTCAACGTTCGCTCCGCCCTCTCAAACTCGCTCGACCTTCACTCCGCCCTCTGAAACTCACTCACTCAGTCACTCTCAAGCAATCGTAGGCCTTGTTACTCTGATCGGAGCCCACCGTGCGAAAGGTACTCCTTTTTTCAATTTCGGTTTTTTGGGTTTAATCCTTTTGCCTTTGTGGAATCTGTAGTGTTCATTTGCTGCACCTTCAACCTGTCATATATAAACATTTTTTGAAGGATATGAAGTAATAAAGAGAATATTACTTATCTATTAGAAATCCTGTATTTTTATCTTGGGCAATATATTGTTCAACATATATATTGCCCTTTTTAGGAGTAATTGAATCTTTTGATTTGTTAACAAGAACAATAAATATACATTTCCATTCCATTTGCTTTGACAGAAAACATTTTCTGGAAAATAACTCGGTTTTTGATTGTGTGTGTGTGTGTTCAGTGGTGACCTTTAAAACAATGTAGTAAACATTTATAATGTGGATTTTATCTGTGTTAGTTTGTTGAGTATGTGACATTCTTCTAGAAACTGTTTTCAGCTATATTGGGCAATAGAAAATGTTTTCCTTTTACTTGTGCGTGGACAAACTACTAGAAAATGCATAAAACATTCCGTTTGATGATCTTTTCTAGCTAAAAATACAGCTGATATGGTTGTTTATTGATAGAAATGCACTTAAATAATAAAATAATGGAACCCTCTGCAAAAAAAAAAAGGGTATGTTAGTATGGTTTTCAGGAAATTGAGAATGGATGGACAAATGATTAACAATGTAATTTTGAAACAATGCACTTTGATATTTTTATACTTTTTATATATTTATTTTTTTGGAGTTTGGTATTCTTTCAGCGTTCTTGGATTATTACAAGATTCCATATGGAGTAGTGGAGGTTAGAAATTCAATTAGTCCGAATAAGTTTTCTTCAATAATCACCCTTGCAACACTACAGTCAAATATCTTATATTTCAACATTTTATCACTTCTAGATATTTTCAATAGAAATAAAATGGTAATCACATCATTTTTGTTTATATGAAAAACTTATGTATTTTCTATGTTTGATATCATATCTTCTACCAATTGGTTGTTCCAACTTTAAGTTTGTTTTGAGTTTTATACTTCTGTTTAATTTTTTCTGATAGTTAGTTGCCTGCTGGTATCTATTTTAAGTCCGTTTAATTCTGTTTTAAGGGTGTTTCTTTGGCTGTTTATGATAGTTAAGTTTGCTAGCTGTTTATGTGACTGTTTTACTGCTATTTGTGTTGCTGTTTTACTGTTGTTTGTGTGGCTGTTTGGTGAGATTAGAAGCACTATGTCATGTACCACTTAATTTTTTTTTTGGTGTGGCTGCTTGAAAGGGAAGGGGAATTCGTCATGGTTTTTTCATCTAGATGATATTAGAGCTCTTCTTCTAAATTGTCCTACCATATATATGCACTCTACTCAGGTCCATGTTCTCTTCTTCTTCACATATCCGCTCAATTTTATATTTCTAACTCCTCAATGTCTCAGCCATATGCTTCTCAAGGTAATACTTTAATTTATTAATTGCATCTCATATATATATATATACACCACACTCGTATCTTTACATGTTTGCAGCACACTTACTTGCTAGGCATGCTTGTAATATTGATGACTGTGTAATATGGGTTGAGGACAGCCCACCCATGATTGCTGATCAGATCTGTATGGATGTTGTTTCTATGGGTTTAGGCCCAGATTAATGAAGTTGCTCACGGATTGATTATCAAGAAAAAAAAAAAAGATCAAATTAACCGCAATATCGCTTTGCTTTGTTGATTCATTGTCTTCTTATTTTTTTTCCCAAAACTTTTCCCTTCCTTCAAGGTTCCTGTGATGCTAGAGTGGAGTTCATTTTCACTCCAATTGCTTTCGTGGCAAAATTAAAAGTTTCCACTACCTCTCCAAAGCCTTCTTGTTGCAAGGCCTCTTTTCCTTTGGCTTATCTCTTTTTGAACTATTGCCAAAAAGATTGAGCTATTATAAATTCTATGCTTTCTAGTGCTACCGTTCTTGTTTCTTCTTGAATAGCTTTATGAAACTGTTATATTACTAAATGATGAACTTGATTGCATAATTGACTGTAGTAAGTTTGGGATCACACAATTGTGTATGATCTGGTTCATTGTTTCTAAGTTCACTAGGAGTGAATGGAATAATGCTTTATAATATGTGATATGCTAGAGGAGCATTATCTTTAATAGAAATTGTGAAACTGGCTTATTTGATTTGCTTGATGCAATGTCTTGGTATGACATTTGTGTATTTGTACCACTCAATTGGTTTTGTCTTTTAGTGCTGTGTGTAGAACTTTCGCAATTGGTTAAATGGTAATAGTTGCAACCTGAATTCTGGACCCTATTTTTGTTAACATCTGAAATTTGCAAGAGATAATTTGGTTCTTGGTATGTTATTTTGTTTTGTATGGTTGGGAAGTATGCTCATGAACATTTAGCTTCTTGTTTGGTTGAAGTGGTAGAGAAATTTAATGCAGTAACTTCATCAGCCGATATTTAAATTTAAATTTAAATTTAATGCAGAAATGTAATGCAGAAATTTAAATTTAATGCAGAAATTTAATGAAGTGTAGCAGCCGATACTTATATAACCCACGTCGCATTTCTCCATTTTGATTAATTACCCACATAATGTATTTTTGTTTTTCAGTCATTTTCAATATAGCTTTAGTAAATAAGAGAGGGATCCATACAGATTCTAATTTGTTTCTTCAATTTCAGTCATTTTCAATATAGCTTATTTTTGTTCCCACTCCCAGATTGCACAGTAGGCCATTACTTGGCATAAGATGAGCTAGCATTGTTAATAGTATGTTTGGTTTGGAATAGATGTTGAATTTGACCCAAAAAAAGGGTTTACTGGAAGGAAATTATATAAAGGCCAAGAAATATACGTGACCACTGGAATCAAAATATTAGAATTACTATTGAAAAAAATTGGCTGTTGGAACTTGGAAAGCCCAGGAAAGAAATTGACAGTTGGAAAGAAATGTGACCGTTGGAAACTTGGAACCATGCCAAAATCTGAAAAATTTTTGACACTTTAAAGAAATAATAAAGAAAATTAAAAAAATAATATTTTAATAAAAATAGAGTTTTGGGATGTGGAGGTATTGTAAAATTGTATGGTATAATAGAATTGTGGGTTTTTAGAATTGTAAAATAGAATAGCATTAGCATTTTCCAATGCTAATGCTCTTACTAGCAAAGTTGAGTTTTAAAATCACAGAATTAATGGTTTGAAACTTCTACATGTTTGGAATTGATAACTTAAAGAAAAAATAGATTTAATCAATTATAACGACACAATGGACAAGAGAGTGTTGAACAATTTTTGGTGTTGAATTAACAGTTATCATACACAAATAGGAGGGATAGTTAAATACTACTACTGCACAAATAGGAGGGAATAAAAGGAAATATGTAAAAGAAAGTTTAAAAAAACAATACCATAAGAAATTTATGTAACTCATCCTTAACTCCTTATATTATGCATTTCTGTAAATTTATAAACTGCATAAAGTATTGGAGGCACATACCATCCTCAGGCACCACTTCTTGTCTCTCTTCAAGGAGCGCCATTACATGTCTAAGAGGTTGCATGGCAGCCTCTTTGCACAGTAACCGAATATCTGAACCTGAAAAACCTTCTGTCCTTTCAACCATGAGATCATAAGGAAGCTTCTCCTCATCAGGCTATGATGGTAGGAGCTCCTCAAGCATGGACCTTCTTGCTTCTGGCTCTGGAAGAGGCACTAGTATCTTATTTATCATGGTCAAAGGAGGCTCGTTTGATTAATAAAAGATATCCTGGACTTTAGTTGCTAGCCCTGTTCATTTATCACCTATAATATAACCATTACACTGAAAATATTAAATATATAGTTTGTTCTCATAGGAAACTACAACGACGATCTCCATCTCCACTCCATATTTGGTTGGAGATGTCATTTGGTCCAAGCACCATTGCCTAAACAACAATTAGAATAAGAGTCAAGATGAAATGGGTACTGTAGACTAAGCCGAGCACACTTTATACCATAATTGAGTTAAGCATAATTACAATCAACGCTAGAAGTAGGAGCCAATTATTAAAATAAGTTGGTGTGGCAATGTAAAACCGTATAGATTTTTTTTTTATTTTTTATTATTAACTTTATAGCAACACTAAATCTCAAATGATATTGATCAGTAGTCAATTAATTCTCAATTCACCTTAGATCCAGAATCCAATGTTTTTAAGTTGGAAAACAGCTTAAGTATTTTGTAATGCAACTCTCTGGTAATAGTTGCCACATATATTTAGAGTCACCTCCAATACTACGATAATATGTACCAATCATCAAGGCTCTTCTATAATAAAGCTCTTATTCCTTTTTTTTACTGTTATAAATGCTTTTTCTTCATGATTTAGCTGTGAAATTTCAAATCCATCTCTCATGTAGATATTTTCATGTGAATGTGCGTGAGAAAAGGCTAGAGAAATGAAGGATTCCACTTGTATTGAGATATTATTTTTAAAAATAACTTACCAATTACATAGGAACAAAAAAGATCAAGGCTAGATTGAATCCCCAATTACAGCAAAGTACTCTTCTTGCTTTCCATTCTTTTAGCATCATTTTTTAAATAATGCTAATAAGCTACTCTTCAGTATAGATTTTCATTGCATGTAGAATGGCATTCCTTTGCCCCCAAACTATTAATGATCTCACAGTAGCACTCTTGCTTTCCATTCTTTTCTTTGTGTACACACACACACACACACGCATATATATTACCACTAGTTTTATTATGATTTGCTTGTTCTCAATTTATTTTCCTAAGCATGTGGTATTCTTGATTGGGTTTGACTTAGATTTTTCTGTCTATGCAATAGATGCTTAAGTTTTGCAGTTCAGTTACTTAAGTTATCTGGGTGTGATTAAAAATGTGCAGCTTGGAATTATTGATGATAATTTATTTTGGGAATCATTATAAGTTTAACTCCGGTGTATCACCGTATTTTGGACATGCAACTTCTTTTGCAAATTGTCTATGTGGTTGAGTTTTGGCTTTTACTTATGTTTTTAATTTCTCTTTTGGATTTATTATCCCCTAGATTCATGAGTACAAGTACTAAAAGTGTCACTCTCTTTGATCATAAGACTCATATGTACCATGACACAATGGAATGTACTATGTTCCCTTCCCTTCCTTTATATTTTGAATTAAGTTTCGGCATGATGGGAAAGTTTGAGCAAAGAAATTTAATATGGATTATCTAAGTCTTGGACTTTGGATGTATCATTTCTATTTGCAGTATGGAGCCTCAGATTGATGACGAGCCACAGATCTTGGAGCCTGGTCCTAGTATTGGGTCATTGTTGACGCGACAACGACATCATCGATCAGAGGACATTTGGAATGGCGAGGTGAAATATCTAGTTCTAACAACTGCTTTAATTTTTACGTTATCTTTGACTTTTAGTTAGCAAGTTCTTGCAAAGTTGTATTTATAGTTCTAACAATTGCTATAATTTTTATTGATTTTGCAGGACCCAGGCGAACTTACGTGCCTTGGTCGCAATAAGGAGATGGCAAATGTTCAAATGCAAGATAATCGGGTGATTGACATTATCAAGTTGCTACGGCTGGAAGGATTGTTTAGGATCCCTTCCAGAGAGATAGATAATTGCCTTATAACGGCCCTAGTTGAGCGATGGTGGTCGGAGACTCATACGTTCCATCTTCCACACGGTGAGATGTCAATCACCCTACAAGATGTGGAGGTCATTTTCGGACTTCCTATAGACGGTGAGGTCTTGGTTGGGCCGACTGCTGTGTCAGATGGAACTTGGACAACTGTTTGCACGGAGTTTCTTGGTTTTACTCCGCCGAATGACAACAAAACCTTGTTGGGGCAAAGAATTCTCATTAGCCGCCTTCTTCAGGCCATTGCAGTGCCACTGCCTGACGACGCAACGGAAATTCAGATACACAAGTACGCCCGCTGCTATATTTTAGCGCTACTAGGGGATAAACTTTTTATGGACAAATCGGGAGATAGAGTGCATTTGATGTTTTTGAAGCAACTGCGGAACCTTCATGATCCGCCACAGTATAGCTGGGGCAGTGGTTGCCTGGCCTGGTTGTACAGAGAGTTGTGTCGGGCAAGCGAGAAAGGGGCATCGCAGATTGGTGGGGCGTGCACCTTGGTCCAGTATTGGGCATGGGCAAGGTTGCCCTTCTTATGCCCGAGGATAGAGCCCCCACCTGGATGTGATTACGGCCCGTGGCCGTATGCTCCACTTGCCTTTAAGTAAGTATTTTTTTGATATTTAGTGTGTTATGGAATGTACTCTTCTTAGTAATCAAGTAGCTACTTATCTTATGTTATTCGCTCGTAACTGTAGGTGGGTGCGGGTGCCAGGCTCGAAGAGTAGGCCATCCGGGATGGCCTTGGTCTACTATCGTGAGCAATTAGTTACAATGAAGTCAAACCAAGTAATAATATTCAAATATTCTGTTCGGTTATGTTAATTTTCCTTAAGAATATGATTGCTTCATACTTTAACATATCTTCCGTTTTAATTTTTGTTTTTCCTTGTATCTATGTATTCTCCCTTGTTTCATATTTTAAGATGCTATGATAATTGTTTTTTGTTGCTATTATAGATTGTGTGGCAGCCATACGAGGCACACTTCGTCCACCTTCCTGACTTCTGCGTTGCAGGGAGGGGTACGTGGACAGCAAGGGTGCCACTTGTGTGTTTTTGCATAGTAGAGACACACCACCCAGACCGTGTCCTTCGATAGTTTGGGTTGGCGCAAGGGGTTTCTGATCATGTTGTGTACGATGAAAGGCTGCATAGAATAGACTTGCGTGGGAAATTTGAGAAGAATTGGAGGCATGAGCATGAACCGTATATCATTTCATGGAATAGCAGAGAACGACGACTTTGCAATGCACCTCCTCAGATTGGTGAGATGGACCGCGATGATGACTATTACGAATGGTACCGTCCGGTCACTGTAAAGTATGTTGACCGCAACAGCGCTAGATTACATCAGCTGGTAACGTGTTCTAGTTATATTTTATTGCTTGCGTTGTTTTTTATTTAGTACATGTACGAACGTAGAATCAATTGATTTCTTCTTTCAACAAATTTTGTTTGATTTGACTGACATCCAATTAAAAAGAGTTTCTGTTGCATGACGCATAATAAAACTTTCAGTTCTTACTTTAGATGATTATTTAAGTAGAGTAATAAGCCATATTATGCATTATATAATTGTTACATAAATGTGAAAAATTCTGATTGTACTGGTTCTTTCTCCGTTTCAGATTGAAAGTCATTTAGCGTTGTTGAATTGGCTTCCTTCAGGCAGCCGAGAACACAACCATGTTCGGCGCATCCTATATAGTGTGGCTGGGCTTGGTGGTGATCCTGCAGCCACTGGGACTGAATCAGCAACTACTACAGCCCCAAGCACAAGTGCAGCACCCATAACTACACCGACCCGTGCTCGGCGTGATACAGCAAGCCCAAGCACGAGCACAGCTAGGGGCCGTGGTCAGCCTGCTCCAACAAGCCCAAGCCCAACTACAGCTAGGGGTCGTGGTCGGCTTGCTACAGCAAGCCCAAGCACAAGTGCAGCTACGGGCCGTGGTCGGCCTGATACAACAAGCCCAAGCACAAGTGCAGCTACGGGCCGTGGTCGACGTGCAACAACCCCTCGGGTTGTAAGTACTCATGAGACACCCATCCTACACGCATCTCCCCACCCCGAGGTCCCTCCACTCACCCCACCTTCACAGCCCAGTTTCGATCTCGATATGCATTCTCAGTTGACCCCTCCGTTGTACCCCGCGACTCCCTCATACCTACCCACCAGCTCTAGTGCACCCACTCCTGGCCCCTACGCAGAGCATCATTACCCACCTACCTCAGACTCATCTGACCCTCTAAGACCTCCAGTTGGGACTAACACTTCACAGCCAGATACTGATGTACCGGACGAGAATCCCCCTCCTCAGCCCTCACCCCCACGAGGTAGACCGCAACGTGCTAGAAGAGCACCCACTTGTGGGACAGGTGGACATAAAATAGGACACAAAGGCAGCTCTATGGTACGATAACATTATTTACAATGTATAGGCCTATTTTGCAATTCACTTTACTCTTATTATTACACCGAATATTGATTGTATGCATCTAATGTCTTTGCAGCACAATGACGAGCCTAAGGATGATGCCCCGCAGCCTCCTCCCCCGCCCAAACATTACACAAGGGTTAAAAAACGCAAAATTGGTGAACCTTCAAAAACATAGATGAAGAGGTAAATTTTTGATGAATCATTGGACAAAATTGTTCGTGGTCCAAATAATTATACCATAGCAAGATTTATCTTGTGTATTTTGTCAATATTAGAATGAACCTTGTTGGTCCTTTTTTATTTCTTGTTATATGAATGATCTAAATTACGCAATGTAGGCCTGTTGCTGAGCCCCATTCATGAAGGTGATGAGCTCATATGGAGTGGAAGTGTTGCAATCCCAAGTGGGTTTGGTTGCGAGTACAATTATTATGTGGTGGATGGTGATAAGAATGTTCTGAGATGTGAGATGGGAAGGAAGCGTAAACTGATATTGGCTGATGGGATTCAGGATGCTGAGTTGGTGGAGTTCCATGACCTTTGGCAGGTGCTACTTTTGTTATCGTTTTCTTTCTAACTGTTATCAATTATGACTTTTGTAAGGTTTTCTTTTTGTACCTTATCGGAGTACAACTTTAGCACTTTTAGTGGACTATAGTCATTGCTTATATCTTTGTGTTTTAGGAATTTCATTTATTTGCTGTAGATATTCTTGCTCTGGGAATTTTAGTACAGTATGACTGCCGAGATCCTATAGAAGTTTCAGTTTATGTAAACTGTGAAGCTTTTATAATCTCTTGTTTTTAACATTTTGATTTAGTTGGTTTTGGATTTCTTTTAAAGCTTTTATGGAATCTTATCATAGTTCAAAACAAAAGGCTTAAGATTCTAAACATTCTTTTCTTTTGTTTGGTTTTCTCTCCAAACCAGTATCATTATCCAATTGGAAAAAAAAGGATGCAGCCAGTGGTAAGTCATTTAATCCAACAATTGTGAGGGTGCATTTGGAAATACCTTAATGTATATTTGAATTTTACACTCAACCTTCCTGCAATTACTTTAATAAGTTTTACTGCCATAATAGACAATAGTCTTCTCTTTTCTGTCAGGCCATTACTGTGACTCCAACTGAGTGAGCATGTAGTAGATTTTTTTTTTTTTTTTTTGGGTGGATATTAAAGATTTTGTACAAATTGAGCAGATGCAGAAATTGTAGCTGAAATTTCTTGACGCACTAGAGAAGTGTTAGATCCTAAGAGCCTGTCATCTCTTGGTTGGTATTTCCAATGGAGACGTTCACGGATCAAATTCCACCTCTCCCATTGTTGTAACTATCAAATTACTAGATGGCAATGGTAGTTAATGTGCAAATCTGCACATAAATTGCTTAAAGTGGACTTAGTTGATATAGAGGGAATGGATACTTAAATTTATTTATTAAAAAAAAAAAAAATTAACATTTGTCACCCACGCTAGGGGTTACTCTAACAGGACAAGATATTAAAAGGCATCCTAGAGTAGGCTTTTTATAACTTTGAGAGTTTGGCTTGATAATTGAGATGGGCTTTTCGTAAATTTAATGCTTCTAGACTCAGCATTTGGATTCTTTTGGAAGAATGCATGAGAGCTACATGAGTGATAAATGTTTATGAAAGACGTAAATATGTTGTGGGAATTTACATGGTTTGTTTGCTTTGTGTTTGCCATATGCTCAGAATAAATTGTTATATATATTTCATTGGGTTGTGCAAATGCAGTAAAATATGCAAATTATTTTGAAGTATTGCTAGCAGTACTGTTATTTTTCATGCATTTTGAAATTAAACAATAAAGTTTACAACTGCTCTATGTTAAAGAAATGTTTTTGAATCTTTTGTCAATGATGAGTAAGTACTGGTGGAATGTGGACTCAATCTCTATTTGTGGTTTCCAAGAGCAGGATACCGGATTCCCTTTGACTGAAAGGGATCGTCTAGGGCTTCGTGGCCTCCTCCCACCTCGCGTGATATCATATGAGCAGCAATATGCTCGTTTTAGTAAGTTTGAGTTCTACCTCCTCATGCAACTGTAACTAAAATAAATCTATAAGGAGTTGTTTTATGGACCTTTCTGATACCTTTCTGATTTTTTAACTGATAGTGGAGTCATATCGGTCTTTGGAGAAAAATACTTGGGGCCAATCAGATGGCATTGTTTCCTTGGCAAAATGGAGGATCTTGAATAGACTTCATGACAGGAACGAGACTTTATATTACCGAGTAAGTATGATTACAGGTTTCGAGCTAATAGAACTTAAAATATTTATTGATCCTACTGGAATTTAACATGCTTATATTGCTTTTATTTACAGGTCCTTATTGATAACATCAAAAATTTCGCTCCAATAATATATACTCCAACAGTAGGATTAGTATGTCAAAATTACTCAGGGTTATTTAGACGCCCGCGTGGAATGTATTTCAGTGTGAAAGATAAGGGGGAGATGATGTCCATGATCTATAATTGGCCAGCTCATGAGGTATTAATTGAATCTTGTAATTTAGAGAACTCTGGGAATATTAAGGGTACCTTATCTATTACAATATTTGTGCTGACTTGATGTTCTATAGGGGACTGCTGGTGTTGCACTTGCAGGACTTTTAGGATCTGTGAGAGCCCAAGGTCGACCATTGTCTGATTTTGTGCACCAAAAGATAGTTGTGGTCGGAGCTGGGAGGTACTTTGCATAACTACCTATAATGAACTCTATATTTGGCTTAAAATTATCATTGCATTATATACATGTGCTTCTTCTCACTTCATCCTGCCTCATAATTCTATATATATATATATATATATATATTTTCCCTTTCTTTCTTCTGGCTTTCAGTGTAGGGCTTGGTGTTCTTAACATGGCTGCACAAGCTGTTTCTAGAATGTCAGGAAATGGCGAAGCAGCAGTAAAAAAACAGGTTTTCCTACTTGATAAAGATGTATAGTTCTACACTTTTTACAACAATCTATGCATCTTGCTTGTAATATATCATAGCTGTGACTTCGCTGTTTAAAATATACTATTGGGGCACATGGTCAATTATATTACCTACAAATTCATGTAAAAACTAATAATGATATTATAGTATTTTTTCCTGAATTAATTCTGAATCATATATAATTTTTTCCCTAAATGTTCCCTCAAAATAAAGAGAAGGAAGTAGAAAGAAAGTCATGGCTATGAATGATGGCCATATACTGCTTGACCTAGATGTGTCATGAGATCATCTATTGGAATTTTTCTTTTATGTTTGAAAAAAAAAATGTTTGTATGCAGGGCCTCGAAGATCCTGCTTTGACTCATATTCCCCAAAAAGTAGATCCTGCTCTAATAGCTCCAAATAAATTTTGTATACTTCTTGTTTGCTTGGACTTCTCTCCTCTTTTTATCTTCATGTTAACTATATTTGTCGCATGATGCATATGATGATGTTTTGCATCATAATTTTACGTTTTGGTGCATCATAGTCAATTGACATCTTACATTTATCAAATATAATTTAAACAAAAAAAAAAATTTCCATTTTGTTGGGTTGTTGATTCTTTTATTTTCTGTCTTACTATGTACAGACACAGAGGCTAAATTTGAAGGCTTTGCAGTTAGCCAAGGAAGTAAAGTGGCCGCTTTACCAGAATCTTGCTGTTGCCCCCAGTGCAGAAATGGTAAATTATTTTGACTTGTGAGATTCTGTTTAGCCCACTATATTGAGTTGGTCTATATTTTCACAAGAACTCCTGTGTGTAATGTTTGATAGATTATCTTGATCTTCTGATCATTCTTGGATTTCCATAGAAAAGGAAAATATTAATAACGTTCTATGTGTGTGTATTGGCCATAGTCAAAATGGGGTTCCTGTATGTTCATGTGCCCCTACAATATAAACTTAGGTTTGGAGTTTTCAATTCATGAGTGACTAGTAGCACTGCCAAATATCATGCTATGAACAATTTATATATTTTTGGAAAAGGACTACGTGATTGGTGGATGAGATCAAGGAGCAGCAATGTAGTTGGAAAATGTTCATTTGAAATCAATCTAAAGAAATATTAAATGTTATGGGGAAATCCACTTAAGACATTGGCATTCAAATTGTTGGTGTGGATAAAAAATTGCCATTGCTTATATGCATTAGGGCTAGCTACTTTGATTTGAGTGTGTATTACCATGAACCTCGATGAGATGGCTGGCTCGACCCATACAACATGATTTTAGGGTCATGTCGGTGGATAGTTTAGTGTTCAGTTGTTATTCGAATGTGTCTGATATTTTTATTTTATGGTCCATGTCTGTTGGATATGTTTTTATGGTGGTTTATTTATTTATCTCCTTATTTATTTTCCCGTGAATTATGAAGTTGCATTTGAAACTATTAAAACTAAACTCTAATTTTAGATGACTAGAGTCAATGCTCAATTATTGAATTACAAAAACAACCATGACTATAGGAAATTAAATAACATATTAATAACCTAATTTGCTAATAAGAGTTAGAATAAAATCCAATGGGGGTAATAGTAAAAATACAATTGACTTCTAAAACTAAACAAAACTTAATTACAACAAAATTGTTGTCATGTTCATTGCATCAATTGTTTTTAGTCTTTGTCATGTATTTAAATAAGCACTGTGGATAGAGTGTTGCTGAAGCTGAATTCAGAGTAGATGTATAAAAAATATGCCAAGTGTTTAGATTTTTATGAGAATAATAAATAGTAGATACCGCATATCCATTGACATTAATGCTTTACCTAATGTTTGAAATCTCATCTTTATTTCTAATGCAATTTTTGAATGTTTGAAATCACAACAATGTCATGTATGCAATGAATTGCATCAATGAACAGTGTTGTGATTTCAGGATCATTGCATCAATTTTGTGTGTCTATTCATGATACTGTCCCTCCCCCACACGCCTGCTCCCCCTTTGTCCCTTTTTTATTTTTTATTTTTTATGCTTTATTTTTTCTCTATTCTTTTACAATCTCGTGTGTAAATTCTATTTTGCATCAATAATATTTTGGACCTTGTTCAGCCTGGTTCTCACAGGCTTTGTAGTATACGACGGCGCTGTCTGGTTTTTGAAACGTCAGGAGCTCATAAAAATAAGCCAATATGTGATTCTAATAGTAGTTCTCCCGCAATACCATCTGATTGTGAAGTTTTTTCTAATGAAAAGCAAGCTCAAATCATTAACTGCAAGTGGTTATTCATTAACCATGTTACCTGGTATTGGTTTGCACTTGAATGCTCTTGTAACTGCTCCGATTGATAATAAAGTTGTCAAGCTTGAGAGTCCAGCTTTCAGAAGTAAACAAATAATTATGCTAAACTCATTGGTCTCTTGCAATCCTTTAACACCTGGCCAGAATCCTCTTGATAAATCCCTGACTCTTAAAACTTTGGAAGGTGAATTGGCTCCACATTATAATGAAGCCCAGGTTACAGAAAATGCTCCTCAAACATCTACAAGTGCTGTTAGTGAAGAGTTTGACCAGAGTAGTCCTAGAAGAAAGAGGCATGTATAGACAATTCTATTGTTTGATCGTCAACATTTACTTTTTAATTAAGTGCTTAATATTGCCATTTTTGTTATAATGTTTGATAATTTTCAGATTCAAGTTGGAACATGTTGAAGAAAGCAACGCCTGCAAGCGCTGTAATTGTAAGAGGTCAAAATGCTTGAAGCTGTAAGTTCATTTTTATTTACTTAAAATTAAGTTCAAGGTTTGTTTGCAGTATCTTCATCTCTCAGACAAAATGTGTTTGTAAAATCAGTTGCTAATGTCTTGACTGGTTTTATGGTGGGTTGACTCTAAAAGTTTAGCCAAACTCACTATTCCTTGTTCAAATGGTATAAAATAGGAGATTCAAGGGATACTCCAATGGTTTCAGCACCTTCCATGCTGCCTGGGCATTGGGGTTTCTAACCCCATCACTAATAGCCCTCCCCTCCTCCCACTTCCCTAGCAAAAAAGAGAGTATAAAATACCTATGGAGTGTGGTTGATTATCATCAATCTATTTTTGTGCCTTAGTTCTTGATGTGTATTACTTGCCATTTCAGTTATGAAATCATGAGGGGAAGCACTAGGAATATACAATTTAGAACTTCCTCATGCATGAAATGCCAGCCATGAAGCTACAGATCTTATGAATTGAAACTGATCTTTATCCTGAAACTGAATTGAACTGTGACACTTCAATTCTACTTCTATAAGTTGTTAACAGATCTTATGACCAACTGAGGTGCTTTTTAAAGTTTTTATTTTTATTTTTTAGTTGAATGCTAATATGCAGTAAATATACTTAAATTTTGTCCTCTTCCCACCCTGGTGCCCTTTACTTGGACCATAGATTTCTAAGCATCACACTAAGTAGAGCATGCAATAATTCTAGTTGTTTTACAACTACCTTTTTCTTTTAATGTAATAGGAGCTGAAGAAACTGATATCGAAGGGGAAGAATTAGAAGCTTGTAAGAAGAATACATTGGATGCAAGTCTACACACAGTCAAGGAGGATGAAAAGGAACATCTTGATTTCCCAATTGCAGAATTATCAGAGAATAGCAGGTTATCAATTCTACACACTTTAAATTTTATAAAAGATTTTCCTTTTTTTTTTTTTTTCCTTTTATTTGTTTGGAATTTTTAAATTTACTTTTCTTTCAGATCTCTGAGTCAAGAATCAGAAGGCTGTAAGAATGCATTGGAGATAAGCTTACAGGAAGTAAATGAGAGTGAAAAAGAACATCCAGATCTCTCAATAACACCTTTTTCTGAAATAAGCAGGTTCTTGATTCTATTCATTGTGAGTTTTGGACATTGTTTATCTGTACTGTATCTGTTTTTAATGTCACCAATATTTCATTTTCAGACCTTCAATCCGTGTGCCATTTTCCTTTAGTGGGAAGCTTCCTTTATCTTCTCTGCTTTCTGTTGGATCATCAGCTCAGTTTTGCCCCAGCCAAAAACCCAGAACGAAATATTCTCTCTCCTCTCGGCTCAAGTTTGAGACACATATTCAGATGATTCCTGAAGATGAAACTCCTGAGGCTTTGAATGGTACTAGTGATGTGAAGTGAACCTCTCCAAACTCCAAGAGGGTTTCACCTCCTAAACAAGAGTTTGGTTCAACTGCTCGAAGGATGGGTAGAAAGTTGATTTTGAGATCTATTCCACCATTCCCATCTCTCAGTTCAACAGGAGAGCAGTGATTTTCATGATGCTGAGAAATGTTGTTTGGTTGTACTATTTCGAGCAAATTCAATGTATCCTTCTGGCATGGTAGCATGCTTCAGCTAGTGGCATTGTCAATATGTACAAATAAATTTTACAGTTAGCCTTATTAAAGTGGTTCTTTTCTGTTAGCCTTTTTATTTTTTATTTTTAAATGTCCCAACTCCCATCCTTATTCCTTAATATGCTCCCAAATTCTATTATAGCTTGTACCTTTCAGCTCTAATTTGGGCAATGTTCTGTTGTATGATTAGACTAAGTTGAAGGAATATGTAATGTTACTGTATTTGTTTCCAATAATGGTAGTACACTACTACTAGTACACCTTTACAAATCTTTTCCAATTGTATCACAAATCCTTTGTACTCCATGTATCTTGTGACTTGTGACTTCCACAGCTAAATACCAACAATGAGAATTCTCTTTCATTCTTTTAAAGCTTTCGCAACCCACTGGAATAAAGATTGGACGGTGTATAGATCCAAACATTTGTGCAAAGCTCAGTGGCTCAATTTGTCTCAGGTCTTAGTTCATCCCAAAAGAACCATTAGAGTTATATATTAAAAAGGGACCTACCCAAAGTGTTTCGCAACAGGGACAAAAGGGAAGAGGGAAGAGAGAAAGAAAGAGGGGGGGGGGGTGGTGGTTGACATTGTTTGGGTTTATGATTGACGAAATGCCCAAGAGGCCGAATTTTGTTGTAAACCTATATTGGGTTAATCTTAACTTCTAGCCTTTATATAAACCTTATTAAGGGTTCATTGAAATAGATGACTTGAGCATATAGTAAAGATGTAGCTATTAGGGCATTATGCTATGGCCGTTGGCTGAATAACGTAATCTGATGTGTTCTTTTTTTTTTTTTTGCTTCCGCTTCTTGGTATTATTTTATTCTCTTTAACAGTTTTTATTATACCAACAATACAAGTTATTTTGAATCTATCTTTTTTGGGATAATCCCAAGAATACATGGTTTTTTATTAACTTCTTCACGTCCATTGGGCTTGGTTGTATCACTAAAAAGTTACATGAGGACTTGGAAGAATATACCATGACTTATTAGTTGTTATGCAGCAAGCACAAGCAATTGATAGTTCAGATTCGAAACTAGATTGGGGCGACAGTTTTCTTTCTCTTTGTTGAGGAGAGGAGAAAATAGGTTGATTTTTGGAATAACAACTCCATAGGCATGTAATTGTACATCCTTTGAATTTCTTATCCTAGGAATAATAACTTGGACAAAGTTTGGCTACAACTTCCGCTAACTTTATCAAATCAAACCATTTAGGCAATACAATTATTATTTTGGAAAGGGAGATCCATTCAAATTGTTTAATTGGCCTCATTTCCTAGTTAGTTGTTAACCATTGTATGATATAGCAACTAACATGACAGATATTCAGAAATTGTTAGTGACATATTGCTAGTGACATAATTTGGGGGAGTACTTTTGTTGATACTACCTATTGCTAGTTTTACAATCAGCTGTAGTACTAAGATGAAAGAAATCAAAGGGAAAATATACTACCTATTGCTAGTGACATAATTTGGGGGAGTACTTTTGGTGATGACTGCTTTTATCTTTGTTATGTGCCAGACTCTTATTGAAACCTTTTCCTTGATATATTAGATCCACTCAAGGAAGATGAATGTTCACCCAGATGTAAATTTTGAAGACTTGGCCCGCTCCACTGATGATTTCAATGGGGCACAAGTAAAAGCTGTTTGTGTCGAAGCAGGCATGCTAGCCCTTCGCCGTGATGCTTCTGAGGTGTGCATTCTCCAGGATTTCTGCAACTTGTCACAAATCTGACAAATTTTTTTAATTCGGGCCTTGCATGAGAACAAGTATTGATCACAGTGTTGGTTTTGTCAATTTCAGGTGAACCATGAGGACTTTAATGAAGGTATCATTCAGGTACATGCAAAGAAGAAATCAAGCTTGAATTATTATGCCTAGATTCTGTTCACTTTCATGGTTCAGATCATGCAAAGGCAGGACTTCTGAAATGGTATTATGTGCCCTAAATTTCAATGAAGTCAAGCTAAGTTTACGACTTGATCACAGAAGTAAAACCTCTGTATTGTGTAATCTTGCGAACTAAACAATTAAATTATTAATTTAATCTTGCGTTATTCATAAATCATTAATTTCGTTATTCATAAATTTTGCTTTATATTTACTATTTTTCTTGGATGATTGTTGTTTCTAAATAACATGCAAAAAAAAAAAAAAAAAAAAAAAATTTCCCTAGTGGAACTCGAGTTTATAAAACTCGAGTTCCACTGGAAAAACAGGGGAAATAGGGCAACCCCCTTCTGCCTGAACAGGGGATTTGCCCAATTCAAAAAAAAAAAAAATTTCACCCAGTGGAACTCGAGTTTTATAAACTCGAGTTCCACTGGGGGAAATTTTTTTTTTTTTTTTTTTTGGGCAACTCCCCTGTTCAGGCAGAAGGGGTTGCCCTGTTTTCCCTGTTTTTCCCAATGGAACTCGAGTTTTATAAACTCGAGTTCCACTGGGGAAAATTTTTTTTTTTTTTGAATTGGGCAAATCCCCTGTTCAGGCAGAAGGGGGTTGCCCTGTTTCCCCTGTTTTTCCAGTGGAACTCGAGTTTTATAAACTCGAGTTCCACTAGGGAAAATTTTTTTTTTTTTACTTGGGCAAATCCCCTGTTCAGACAGATTGGTTGCTCTTTTTTTTTTCCTGCACATGCAGGCAAATCAGGAACTGAAATGTGTACATGCACCTGCTGAGAAACATAGATAAAGAAGCTGAGAATGTAATCTAACACTCATTGAGAGGCGGAGAAGTTGATAATGTAAATGCACAACCATTACATCAAAACGTGTTCTCGCACAAACCTATAGAAACTATTACGCTCTATTCATAAATATAGTTTTACAATGCAAGTACATTGGCATCACAACAAAAAGCCATTCTCAATATATCAACATTCTAAACATGCGCAACCATCCTTAATTTGCAATTCTAACCGTACTACTCAAGTCACGATCTTCATAGAGGTACATTGGGTAGAGAATTATAAGTACATTCAACAAAAACCAAAAAGTTAAATGTGCCAATACAACGTAGTCGCTTTTCCTAAGATCAGCAGTTCGCACAACAAAAACGGCGTCCATGGAAGCATGCCTGCAAAACGTAGAATAATCACGTTAATAGAGAAGTAGTAAAAACAGTAGTTAATGGTAGAATGAACAACAATTACATTTAACCAATGCATAATATTTTTCCATCTACCTACCTACTGTGGAACATTACTGCTTGTGGAAGCGCCAAGGGACTGCGGACATTTTCTACGGTTATGCCCGGAAGCATGACACAATCCACATGTTTGCTTGGGTTGAGTCTCTATCAAATCTGCATCCTCCCTCCGCCATCCCGAGCCTCGATCCTTATTCCTCACTCCATCCATCTCATTCCTTATTCTTGACTTCACTGGTCGACCTTTGGCCCGCAACAATGCTAGATTAGGCAACCACTTTGGCCCCATGGGATCCCTCCACAATGATTGTGACTTGGGAATCACAAATGCATGCTGATAATTGTTAAAGGCATTGTCCAAACCATAACATGGGTGAATATATGCGGTCGAATCAATATTCAAATAGTCACATACTCTAATTGCATGTGAACATGGGATCCCTATGTTTTGCCATTTCCCACAACTGCATGTTCTTTCCCGTATCCGAACTTCATAACTGTGGTTTCCCCCTCCTGCGCTACTCGTGAATGAAGTAACTATCTGATATATCATCTGTTCACTGTTAAATGGCTTGAGATAATGTTTCTCAGATTTAAGCTTATTTCCTTCCCACTTGTCAAAGGCATATTGACTCCATTTCTTACCCTCTGACAGGCGATTGAGGTATTCTTTGTGCCGGTCGTGGAATATTCAACAAGTTTGGACCAAGTAAACTCAACCAATGCGGCAATAGGAAGGCCCCGTGCACCTTTAAGTACACCATTGAAGCACTCTGATATATTGGTTGTCATTGCCCCAAAACGTCTTCCACCATCATGTGATTGGGTCCACATATCCACAGACTCGCTCATTAGGTATGTGTATGGAAGATAATCTTGACTCTTTTCCTTCCCATCCTTCCCCGTCACCTTCTTCTTATTCCAAATGGCCTCCATTTCCACTTGCTTAATGGAATCCATTATGGTATCAAATTTAACTACCTGAGTAGCATATCCTGCTTTCAAGCAAGCTGACTTTAGAGTCGAGTTCTGAAAATGTGTGTTGAAGTTGCTAGCAACATGTCGAATGCAATATCTATGATATACTCGTGTTCTTCCATCATCCCCTCTAGGCCAGTTTGCAATGGCATTCTTGATACCGAGATGTCGGTCAGAAATTATGCAAATGCCTCCTTCGGGTATCACGTGGCCAATCGTATCTCTGAGGCATTGTAAAAACCACCTCCAACTAGACCCTGACTCACAATCCACAACAGCAAAGGCAAGAGGGAATACCTTGTTGTTAGCGTCGGTTGCCATTGCAACCAACAACTTTCCCTGATATTTACCATATAGATGGGTCCCATCAATACTGATAACTAGCTTGCAATATTTGAATCCATCAATGCTTGGACCGAAAGAGTAAAACACATAATTCAATAATACGGTGTCATCTTCATTGGTGGGTGTCGTACGATAGAACACTTGGGTAGTCGGATCCGTATCAATATATGCCATAAGCAACTTTTGTAGCCTCTGGTAAGACTCTTCCCAATTCCCAAACAGCTTCCCAATCGCCTTTTGTTTCGCATCCCATACCTTGTAGTAAGAAGGCTTATGGCCCTCATATTTCGACTCTATCATAGATCTAAGATGCTTAATTGGAGTAGTGTGATCCTCACTTAACTTCTTAAGGATGTTTGATGCAATAAAGTTACAATTCATCATTCTACCATCATTTCGCACCCCAGTTCGTATACACGTGTGAGGACCCTTGTACACGATGACCATCCATAGTCGCTGGAGATTGGGCTTCATGACTGCGCAGACATACCACCTGCATGACTCATCCACGCATTTTGCACAAAGTTTTGTCGTTGTCGACCTACTGATCATATACTGTTTGTTTTCCTTGAGGGCACATATTGTTAATACACGCTGCACCTCCACCTTATTGGCAAAAGTCAAGCCTTTGTACAAATTCATCCCCTCTCTCCAAGTAGACACAAATGGTATCTCCATATGTGAAGGATCAACCATATTTTCCCAAGTATTTGCAGAAAATGACAAAGCAGGAGGTGCGTAGGCAGGGATTGTGTCCGTAATGTTTTGGACCCTAAGAACATTGTCTGCATTAGGTTCATTACCGTCCAATGGCTCATCATCATCAATGTCCCTCTCACAGTCCCTAAAGTCCCCTCTCTCAATCCTGTCTTCAATCTCATCTCTATCATCAAAATCTTCATCGTCAATGGCAGTACTCCCATCAACATAGTCGTCGTCATCATCATCGTCATCCTCATACTCATCATCATTCTCATCCTCATACTCATCATCATTCTCATCCTCATCCTCATCATCATCATTATCATCGGTATGAAAATTATCATGCTCTACATGTGTAAAATACTCATATTGAGCATCCGGAACTGTAACCGGTAAACTTGTTTGTGTTTGTTGAATTTCGTCGATACCAACTTCTGCACGCGGCTTCAACTGTATGTATAACTCAATGTTAGTTACTTCAGGTATTCTCTCCAACTTGTCAAACATGATCTTCACATGTTTGTCTGTTTCTATCGCCATGTACTTGTAATTAATTCGGTGCTTCAAGATTTCATTTGGCATACGATAAGTAATTTCTATGTTGTGCACAGCAGGATTCTCACACAGCTCTTCCATAACCATCATCTTCAATTCGTCAAGGGTCTTGAACCTACGATCAATTTGGGTATAATAGCTCTTTATACTCGGCCCTTCAAATGGCAATCCCTTGTTCGCATTGGCATTCTTCAACGGACCACCGTGGTATAGGATTATATCAATTTCAGGCATTGTGAACCTGTTAAAGTCAAGTTACCATGTTAGTTAAAAAACATTTTAAACTTCCCTGATCTAAAAGAAACTTCAAGCAAGTCATTAACTGTCTAATAAACAGAAGCGGCCAAGAAATTTTTTTAATTTGATTTTCATTATACAAACTGAACATTTTTTTCTAAAATTTTAGCTGTAGTACAACTATATTTAACATTTGGTATAATTCAGATGAGAGGAGACAAATGCAAGGGCCCAGATCCAAACTTTCAATTAAAATTAGTGACAAGGATGCAATCGCTTGTAAGAGAGCCAATAAACAACTTGTGAGACACAAACGGCGAGCCAAAAATAATAAGTGAATAACAGTTAACCAAAAGGAAACTTTTTTTCCATCATACAAGTAACATCTGGAACATACACAAAGCACACTTGATGCAGGGCATACTAGTTCAGCGAAAACATAATTTAAATGAATGTTGTGTGTGTGTGTGTGTATGTATATAAAGGAAATTTATGATAATTATCTAGTTAATGGGTATCCTGAGGCATTGATTAAGAGAACAATTTTTTTTTTTTTTTTGGAGAATCAATTAAGAGAACAAATTAAAAGAACAAATGTGTAAGTATATGCCACAAGCCTGCAATACACAGTGGTGTGTTGTACATTTGATTTTTATATAAAAGAATCATTTAATAGGATATAAGATGTCAAAGGTTTTGTAGCTTAGTAAAGGTCTCTTTTTTCAGGCAAAACTGGAAAATTTAAATGATTCACCTACAATGAAATGAAAGGGTATATATTGCTTTCCGCTTGGTAAATCTTTGGCACCACACCCATAGACAACTAATACCCAAATACAATAACAATCAAATCAAAAAACCCTTACCTGAGATATGAAATTGTTGAGAGGGAAGAGCAATGAGAGCCAATGTGGTGAGTGAGAGAGTGAGAGTTATGGGTAAATGAGAGGCTTGTGTATTACGTCTGTTGCTCTGTAGGAAGTGAGAGGCAATGTGTTCAGTGATAGAGTGAGAGTTATGGGTGAATGAGAGAGGCTGACTGTATATACGTATATTGCTCTGTGTTTAATTTTTTTTTATGCTCTGTTTTTTAGTGCTTGTACGTGCTAAAAGTACTGAAACAAACTCGAGTCTTTAAGACTCGAGTTCTAAAGGATATTCGTTAATATATAGTGGTTTCTGTTCAGTAAAACTCGAGTCTTTAAGACTCGAGTTTTGATTTAGGGAAGTCGAGTCTTAAAGACTCGAGATCCAAGTGGACAACTTGTCCACCTCACCAACTGGTCCGGACGCGGTGGAGTGAGAATAAAAACAATATCTCGAGTTTCTAAAACTCGAGATGCTTACTTTCCTTAATAGTTTCATGCGTTGTCTAACTAACCAAATACAACTCTCACCCACAGTCATTTTGCACATTTCCTCCAGTTTCGACACTAGAGGCAAGTTTGACCTCTTGGACAATGAGAGAGCCCAGTGCATTAATGACTTTCCCAGCAAGATCGAACAAAGCTCCTTCCGCCATAGTTTCTCTTTCTTTCAGGAATAGTACCTAGATGGGTTTGTGGAGTAGTGAAAGTGATGAGAGAGATAGTAGCTATTCTTGTTGTCCAGTTTGTAATAGGTACATCAATATATACAAGGCTTAATTTACTTTAGAGTAATATACTACTAATTAATGGTGGTAGTAAGTACGAAGGATAAAAGTGAAACGTTAATCAGTGATCTTAACCAAAAAAAAAAAAAAAAAAACGTTAATCAGTGATGAGTCTCCTTGATCACCTAATTTAGGGTCCGTTTGGATACAGCTTAGTGTTGCTGAAAGTTGCTGAAAACTGATTGTTGTTGAAAACACTGTAGCAAAATAATTTTTAAACGTGTAAATAGTGTTGTGGGACCCACTTTTAATATTAAATATTGCGTGAACAGTGTGTGTACAGTGCGTGAACAGTGCACGCACAGTGAATTTTGTCCCCCAAAGTCAACAAGTGCGGCAAAAAAAAAAAAAAAAAAAAAAAAGGAGAAAATGCGAAGCTGGAAAACGCACCGCAACTATCCTTCCTATCCAAACCCACACATATTTTCAATTTAATCATATAATTTTTTTCCCATTTTAGTCATTTTACTTTATCTTATCTTCGATGTACTTCTTTATGCTAGTTCTATCTAATGCACACCTTTAAGTCTATCAAAATGACAAAAACAAGTGCACCTAATAATTTTATCATCACATTTTAGGGTGTCGAGTCACATTAAACCACTAGTTAAGTTATTTATTTATTAAATTTTTCTATTTTGTAATGTATCTTTATTGAGTGCCTCCTTAACAAAAACCAAAAAAGAAAGAAAATGATAAAAATATATATTTTTTTAAATTTATATATAATTTTTTTTCCTCTAAAAAGGTTCGTTGTGGTAGGCTCATATCTGATATTGGGTCACTGAATTTGGGGCCTTATGGGCTGACACTGACTGATTCGAGCTCAGATATTAGGCCAGGCCGGACCATCGATTACCCATGGTGCTCTACCTCAACTGTATGAGTATGAGTAATGCTATTCTTTCTCTCTATCTCTCTGCCATTCCTTCCGTCGATTCCAGATTGCAGAGCATTCATTGCCTTCTCTGAGGTTTTGCTTGAAATTCTTCGGACAAATCAACATGGTAAGCCTTCTTACTTTGTTCCGTCGATTCCAGTTGAAATTGCATACAACTATTTTTTTCTTCTTCCCTTAAATTGTTTTTGGTTTACCATTTGATTTTTATTATTTTCCCAAATTTCATACATGGGTACGGCATAGTTGTTAACAATTTGTAAAATTTTCATCACTGTATTGTTTAAGAGTTCCATTAATCTCCACCCATTTATTTAAAATTGTTAGATGTAAACTCTGATTTTTATGTTTATCTTTGCTTTATTTACTTAAAAAAAAAAAAAAAAAAGCCTAACCAATATCCTTTGTGGAATGCTAAAGTTGCCCAGTTTAACTATCATTACCCGGTTTGAGGTTTTGAGTGTTAACACTCAAACCCTTGTGATAAAGTTAATTGTGTAAACATTAAAACCTTCTTGGGGGGGGGGTTTGTTTTGAGTGTAACAGAAGACCCCCCTGTGGTATTGTTTTATACGCGGGTTAATGGCTTGTTTGAGCGAAGAGAGTAGTAGGGAGGAGAGTAGAGTGGAATGGTTCTCCATTACCTTGTTTGGATTTTTTAAAATTAGTCAGAGGAAATGGAGTAATTAGCTCTTTCTTTTATTTAGATGTTTTAAAAATTAGGATGGAGATAAGAGGAAATTATATGAATAGACAAATTTACCCCTATTTGAAAATGAACTTGCAACATTAATTTATGATTAATTTGTTAAATTAAATAATTATAACTATAGCATGCAATATTTTTGATAATTTTTTTATAAAAAAATAAAAAATGGTCCCACCCATATATGGTCCAAAACATAGAAAATAAGAAATAAAAGCAAAAGAAAAAGAAGTGTTACTTGTGTTTTTGAGACAAATGAAAGTCCAACTTGGACAATTTCATCCGATTTGACTTGTCACTGATAGAACTGACCGAGTTTTGGCCTAGTTTTGCAAGTTTTCTATTTTATTTTCTTCTTTTTCATGGAATCCTTTTCTGGGTATTTGGAAAATGTCTTCTAAAAATATGTGCAAATGTAAACAAATAATGGAAATGTAGGTACAAAGACTATTTAAACAGTGTTAGTATTGACATTTGAGAGTGGAAGGAAGAGATCTTACTGTGGTGTACACTTTCCTCTGATTCTTGTGAAGGCAAACCCTGGCATTCTATTCTGAGTGGTTCTTGTTGTTGTTGTTGTTGCTGCGGCTTTTGAAGATGGAAAGCTAGAAAGGAAGAGTATAAGAAGAAGAAAATGAAGAACGAGTCGACTCAGGAGTGGAGGAAGCTCCATTTTTCTCTGTTTTCTCTACCGAACTTAGTAATAAGGTCCTCTCATTATTTGAGTTCGAGGTATTTGATATTTGGGCATTTGACTATTTGAGTACCAGACGTTTATGGCAGCACAACTACACAGCTGAGCCACAGGTGTGGCTGCTTGGAGCTTAGGGTGGTTTGGGAACTCAATGTTTTAAGCTTGTATTAGACTTTCTTTCTTCCCCTGTTTTCGGACTGCTTAAACAGGGCATATACAATGTAATTGTTTTGTTACATTAATGATATTCTATCTTCTTACCTCAAAAGAAAAAGAAAAAGAATAGTTAGATTCAGCATTCTATATGGATTGCCTTATATTTTCCTTTCACACAGTTTTCTCAGTAGCCAAACAGTTTCTACTAATTCAGTTTTGTTTCTGCAACTAACTTTCTTTGTTGTTTGTTTAGCTTGATCGACTGACTAGATTGTTTATTTGTGTGAAGAAAATGGAGAGGGAGAAGTTGGAGAAGATGAAGCAAAAGGTTGAGAGAGTTGAGAGAAATTTGAGATTGATGAGAGAAATAACGTAAATTTATTTTATTAAATTGGTTTGTAATTTTGTTAATTTAGAAAAGGTAAATTGAAAAATTCATTTGGCTAATAATTTATCTACTCTACGTTCCCTCCAAATCTCTTTAATTTGTGGGAATTAAAAATGAGGGGTTGGAGGTAGTTGAAACCCCTCCAAATCCCTCCCCCTTCTTCCTTAAAAAACTTCCAAATAAGATAATTGAACTACTCTCCCTCCTTCATCTTTTTAACTTCCAAACAAGCCATAAGTGTTCAACTCAAAACTCTGAGCGGCTTTCGTTTTTTATAGGGAAACCACGTCGGGGTTATTATGGTATAAATATTTATTATTCTTAGGAAGTGTTCAGGAAGTTATAAAACCTCAGGTATTTCACACATCATATATCAACATGTATCAGCTTTGTTTCCTTTTTATGTTTGGTGTGATTATGGTTATTTAAACAAACATCGATTATCCATTTGTTGTGCTATTCATTTTAATTTATTTTAGTATATGAGAGGTTGTAAGTTCAAGACCCACCGGGTTCATGCATAACTCACCCAGAAAAAAAAAAATTTTATTTATGTTGTTATTTGTAAAATAAATTGAATGATATAATGGTGTTTGAGAGAGATCTATGATTTTGAGGGCAATGTATCTTCAGTGGATACGGTTTTGGATAGAATTAATTTAGAAGTTTTACCTTTATGTCTTGTAGTTTCTCTACTCTCTAACTTCAAATGATTGTTTTAATGGCCTTTGTCTTATTAGGCTCTCAATTTACAAGGTAAGCCTTAGCTCTACCTTAGTTAATTTGAGCATTTGGAGTGCGTGAAAAAGTGGGTGTGTGAAAACCTTCTTACAAGCATTACTTAAAAATGAAAAAAAGAAAGAAAAAAAAAATGGAACAAATAAAAAGCTCAAACCTTTATATGGGAGTTGTTTTCTTGTGTCTCCCAAATGAAATTACCCATGTTTCAACTGGGATCAATGCTTGATCCTCGGAGTGATTTCTGATCACATGTCTTTAACATATTTACTGCCAATGGCTTTACCCCTCAAGGACTTCCTCTCCAAAACCATACCTCCTGAGCCATTTGAGCAGTAGAGCACCATTAAAACACAGCATACTTGATACTTTTGATACCTAAGCCCCCTTGCTGTATTGGCTTACACAGTGTAGACCAATTAACCAGGTGGAATTTGTGTTCTCCATTATGCCCCCCATCCCCCCCCCCCCCAATCTTTTCTAGCTTGTTAGCAATACTGACTGGTAGTGGAAAGAGAGACAGGAAATAAGTAGGGAGGCTTGAAATTGTACTTTTTATTAAGGTTAGCCACCACCTTTTGAAAGATAAATTTTCTTCCAACCCGCCAACCTCTTCTCCATTTTCTAAATAATCCCATCCCAGATTCTACAAGATTGTAAGGAGCACCAAGATGAACACCCAGATACTTCATAGGAACAGTGGAAACCCAAAATCCTACAACCCAAAGTACCAGTCAGAATTCCATATAGGAACCATCTCAGACTTTAGCCAAATTAATGGGAAGTCCAGAAACAGCCTCAAAACATAACAAAATGGATAGAAGGTGACGTAGCTGATCTAAATCTGCATAAAAAAAGACCAGGGTATCATCTGCAAACAGCAGATGTAAAATATCCATAGCATCCCCACCAGTTGATGAAACCGAAAAACCATCTATATGAACACCCTCCTTTGCTCTTAATATTACTCTACTGAATGCCTCCATTACCAAAACAAACAGCAAAGGTGAAAGAGGATCACCTTGCCGCAGACCACGAGTACTAGGAAAGAATCCTTTAGGAGTACCATTAATAATGAATTAATGATAAGAGAATCTTACCTTAGGAATACAAAATCGAATCCAGCCTCTAATTTTCAATGGACGCAGTGTCACTTCATTGGCAATAATTTACTAAGCCAAATTCTTTGTCCTTTATGGTCTCCAAGACAACAAACTTGTGGCAGATCTGCTCGTGTTAATTATTTCTTTGTAGTTATTCCTTTTATACACTCCATGTAGTAGGATAGCACTTTTCTAATAAAATTTATTACATATTAGCAATAAGATCTGCTTGTATTGATTCTTTTCTATCATTTACCTTTTTGGCTACTTCTTTAGTTTCCTTTAAAATGTTCTCCTGTATTTTTTTTTTCAAATTTAATTGTTGAAAAGATGCAGATGTGAAAAAAAGAAGAAATAAATCAATGTTTGTTTGTATATTTGATTCAGAAAACATTTGCAATTAGGTGATCTGATTGCTTGCTGATTGCACCCTTTGAGGCTAGTTTTATGTACAGATTAATTTTGAAACTGATATAAAAGCTAAGAGACTCTCAATTTTCTAGAAATTAAATTAGGTTAATATGCTGTGTTCATCATGTTTAAATTATGTTGCTGGGGATTTGTTTCTTAACCTTTGGTTAACAGAGTAAAACAACCCACAAAAAAAAAAAAAAAAAAGGCAATTTTCTCCAAAGCTGGGGCATGTATCGTATTTGTCCTATCGAAGTTCACTTCTATTATTAATGGAATTTTGTCTGCGGTTGAATTAAGTTTTCTTGTATATTGTGTAGTCTTCTATAGTACAGTTGGGAGCAAATAATGCAGTATGGGCAATATATTGATGACAGTGAAACTACCAGGTTCATATTCCTCGTCTTCTTGGTCTGTACAAGTTTCTTCTTACTAAAAGTTAATCATATGCAAGCATATGCCAATCTATAACGGGGCTTCATATTCTCACTGCAATTGCATTTCCAAATCCATTTCAAAGATTGATTGCAGGAAGGGTCTGAGCAACTTATGCTTTAGTGGAAGCACAGTGAAGTTAATCCTAGTGGTTTTATTCACGGAGAGGAAGAAAGTGGATTCTTGGAGTGCTCACCTCTATCTAAATGGGACCCTAATGAACAAAAGGAGTTGGAGGTGATCCAGGAAGTTGATGAGGGTGAAGTTCGGGGATCAGCGATAAAAAATTCGAAATGGGTATGTAGCTTGATGAAAAATTTTTGTAGAATTGTGGGTTTTCCTTTTATTTTTCCTGCAATCAATCTTTGAAATGGATTTGGAAATGCAATTGCGGTGAGAATATGAAGCCTCGTTATAGATTGGCATATGCTTTCATATGATTAACTTTTAGTAAGAAGAAACTTGTATAGACCTAGAAGACGAGGAATATGAACCTGGTAGTTTCACTGTCATCAATCGATTGCCCATACTGCATTATTTGCTCCCAACTATACTGCAGAAGACTGCACAATATACAAGAAAACTTAATTCAATCGCAGACTAAATTCCATTAATAATAGAAGTGAACTTCGATAGGACAAATACGACACATGTCCTAAAGTGAATATTAGACAACCTAGACTTAAGAAATTTCGAAGGCATACACTCCTACTCATAGTGGTAAGAATTTATGATCTAGGAATGAGATAAGATCCTTAATACAAGGGAAAGAGCATATGGCCCTACGCATTGCAAATTTGATGTTTTATCTGGTTCTGTCTGCTAATTAGTTGTATTTACATTCAATTATTGTAAGTAATATGTAAGTTCCATACGATCTTTAGTTTGAACTCAAAGGTGCCATTTTCCAAGGCTTCTAAAAACTTTGCTAGAAAATGCTTCTTTTTACTCTATCTAGCTAGAAAATTATCCTTTTTATTTTTTCTCGAAATTAAGTTCACAAACGTATGGATGATCTACACACTTTTCACTTATTTCAAAGACTCATCGATACAGTGACCTCCATCCTAGTTTCAAAGTAGAAAGAGTATTTTAGGGAATCTGATACTATAACATGAAACAAACTCCTAGCATTGGCATAACTCCAATTCATTCTTATAAATTCAATAATAGTATTCTATTCCTATTTTTCTTTTTGTTATGTTATTTTACTTTCAATTTGAAAACCTCCTAGACCAGAAAAAGGGAATTCTAGTGCATGTTTATACAAGTTTTTGAGTTCAGGTTAAGTGTTTGTTGATAACAGCACTTACTGAAGATGTTCTTTGTTCTGGAAGTCTCAAAAGCCAACTCAATGGAGCAATCACAAATCCTCTGCACTTGAAATTGTCAACATAAAACAAGTAATATAACTTTTTAAATCTTTCACAAACTGTGCCACGAACTCATTGTTTTAATATAAGACCAGCAAGTAACATAACCTTGGTTCTAGGGAGCATATAGTAGGACAAAGCTTTGGTCACCTATTCTTCCTTGATTAATTTCACCAAGTGCCAATATCACCTGTAAGGGGAAGCACAAGATTATCCAATAAGAACAACAATTAATAGGAGAATTCAGGTAAAAAAGAACTTCATCAGAATGGAAATCAACCTGGGACATAATCTACCTCCCTAATCAGTACTCCATTGCTGGAAAATGCTTCTTTTTTCTTTTCTCTACATTAATTTCACAAAGTTTTGGATCATCTTCACGCTTTTCACTTACTTCAAAGACACATTGATACAGTGACCTTCATCCCAACTGCAAGAGAGTATTATTGGGAAACTGATACTATAACATGACACAAATACTCCTACTATTGGCAGAATTCCAAATCTTGTATATATATATATATATTGGAATAATCAATATGTTCATATAAATTTGATCAAATTATTTTACCCCTATTTTTTTTTTCTTTTCTTCATAATATTTCACTTTCGAACTTAAAATTTCCTAGACCAGACAAAGGGATTCAGTACATGTGTAAAAAAGTTTTTTGAGTTCAGGTAAGTGTACTGATAACAACACTTTCTGAACAGTTTCTTCATCGTGGAAGTCTCAAAAGCCATCTCAATGGAGCAACCAAAAAATTTCCCCACTTCTAAATCTGAAGGCGATGTAGCTGATCTAAATCTGCATCACAAAAGACAAAGAAACCGAAAAACCATCTGTGTGACCACCCTCCTCTGCTCTTAACATTGGTCTACTAAACCACAATTCCCAAAACAAACAGCATAGGCGAAAGAGGACCACCTTGCCATAGACAACGAGTACTAGGAAAGAATCCTAAGGAGTACCATTAACAATGAGAAGAAGATACAAAATCGAATCCAGCCCCTAATTTTCAATGGACACAGTCTCTTCATTGGCAATAATATACCGAGCCAAATTCATTATATACTTTTATGTTCTCCAAGACTAAAAACTTGTGGCAGATCTGCTTGTATCAATTCTTTCTTTGTAGCTATTCCTTTGTATGCACTCCATGTAGTAGGATGGCGCTTTTCTAATAAAATTTATTACTTATTAGCAATAAGATCTGCTTGTATTAATTCTATTATTTAAATTTTTGGGTACTTCTTTAGGTTCCTTTTAAATGTTCTCCTGTAAATTTTTTTTTTCTTTTTTTCATATTTGATTGTTGAAAAGATGCAGATGTTAAAAAAATAAGAAATGAACCAATGTTTGCTTGTATATTTGATTCAGGAAGTATTTGTAATTAGGTGATCTGATTGCTTGCTACTTGCACACTTTGAGGCTAGTTTTATGTACTGATTAATTTTGAAACTGACATAAAAACGGAGAGACTTCAATTTTCTAGAAATTAAATTAGGTTAATATGCTGTGTTCATAATGTTTAAACTATGCTGCTGGGGATTTTTTTCTTAACCTTTGGTTAATAGAGCTAAAAAACCCACAAAAAAGTAGGAATTTTCTCCAAAGCTGGGGCATGTATTGTATTTGTCCTATCAAAATTCACTTCTATTATTAATTGAATTTTGTCTGTGATTGAATTAAGTTTTCTTGTATATTGTGCAGTCTTCTACAGTACAGTTGGGAGCAAATAATGCAGTATGGGCAATTGATTGATGACGGTGAAACTACCAGGTTCATATTCCTCATCTTCTTGGTCTGTACAAGTTTTCTTCTTTCCAAAAGTTAATCACATGAAAGCATATGACAGTCTATAACGGGGCTTCGTATTCTCACTGCAATCGCATTTCCAAAGCTATTTCAAAGATTGCACGATAAATAACATCCCCAAGATAATGGTTCTTTGAACAGTCTATAATAAAAGTATTTACATCGTTCCAAGTGTCGAAAGTTGAAATTAGCCTATTTATGCTTTCTTAATGAAATTAGCCCATGTGATATAGAACGTAATGGATGAATTTCACCAATGGTCTAGGCTTCAAGTTAATCCAGCCAAGTGCAAGATTTTTTACATGCAGAACAATATGGTAGCATTTTGTGATACAATCATGCTCCCAATAAGATATTTAGGAGTACCTTGGACAATTGGACGAGTACTTGCTGAATGCAAAACTCTAAATGAGAAATTTTTGAAAAGAATTATTCCTTTGACTGTCTTGAATATCCGTAGCTTTTGAAGCATCTCTTTTCTCTTAATTCTTTTTGGCTGCTGTCCATATTGTATTGAAGCACATTGAAATAAATCGTTAACCTCTTCTAAGCACAACCACTCTAATTGTGAGAGGGGAAAGTAGCCTGAGGAGGAATTTGATGTTATTACCCCCATTTTCATTATTTGCTTCAATACCTTAAAGCTAGCTCCATCCAATTGTAGCCCTTCCTTTTGAGAAACATATGTTAAAAATAGTTTTTTTTTTTTTTTTTTTTTTTTTTTTTTTTTTCCATTGAGCAAGGGCAAAACCTTGAAGATTACAGCCAACTCAAAGAGAAATCACTTTCTTTTGCAAGAGACTTATTTGTTGCAAAACCTAATTCAAATGTTAAATGGCCTAAGTCTCAAAAACCTTTCCTTTTACTTTGGGGAAATTAAAGAAACTTTCCTTTTTACTCAAAATATGCTAAAGCTCCACAATCACAAGGCAATGATTAACATGGCTTGCATTCTCAAAGCTACTAAGGCCAAAGTAGGCAGATATATCACTCATGCAATGCCTGCTTTCTTCCATTCTAGTGAAGTAGGAAGTAAATGCAATAGCAATAATACTAATTCATGACAAGGGTCCTAGTTCATCAAAGATGAGTGAGCAAGGTCAATATCACGTTGTAATACTTTGTACAAACTACAAAGGCATATAGCAAAGCTACTAGTCGATATAGCAAAGCTACAAAGCTACAATGGCAGAAACGTATTCTTGGCTCAAGAGACTCTAAAGAATTATAACAGTACCTCTTTGATCCCAAGATGTGCAATTGAAATATCCTCATGAATGAAGGCACGTGACAAACTATAATGGGTCTGGGGAATTAAACACTCATTTCAGTTGGTATTCCTGAATCCTTTTCAAAGATTGATGGTAGAGTGAATATCTTCCCATCGAATTATTGTTGCCTTAATGTTTTTTTGAGCAACTAATTTGAAAGGATTAAAATGGACTAAAGAAGGGCAATCAAGTCCCTATTCTTGTTTATGCAAGTAATGGAAGTATTTAAATTGTTCTGGGTGTTTAATGCTGAATTTATCCTGTTATGCTTTGTTAATAACTATAATGCAGTTCATAGCTGCTAATTCTGAATCATGTTTTGGCCAAGGTTTACTTATGGTCCAGGTTTCAAGCTAATCTGAGCCAAAGCATGCTAACCTCTCAATCAAATTATTTAAAAGTGCCTCGATCTGATCATTCAAAGACGACTTGAAGAATGTAAAAAATTGATTGGGAAATTTTAAAAACTAATTCTATCAGTAACATTTGTCCATATGGTATTGTAACAAATCCATTAGAAATAATTGAGCCAACGATAGAGCAAATCAATTCTATGCATGTTCCAGCATTACCAAGTCAAAAGAGATACTTCTCATAAAAATAAAATAAATCAAAAGAGATACTTTAACAGCATTTTGGCACATGTACATGAGGTATAACTAAGGAGCAGCCCAATCATAAACAAATCCAGATAGCAAAAAAAGAACCCAATAAATTGATACACCCAAAAACATTACTCAAAGTCGGACACCCAAATCATAAAATTGAAAGAAGAAATGAAATGTTCGATAAGTCGACTGTGCAGCACACTTACACGTGCAACATTCCTGATGAAATGAATGAATAGATTTGTTAAAATGTCCTCATTTTTTCGGTGCAGCCTTAATTGGAAGATGAGTGACTGAGGCTTATTGAAGGAGAAAAATAATCATTCCACATCATTGTAATGTGACCTTAACCATCTTTGATATATTGTGATAGCTCAATTAATGGCGAGCTGCACATCCTTATAATGGCTAATACTGGTTAATATCTCTAACAACTAATAAGAAAGGAGTTAGAGAAACGGGAAATTATTGTGTACTCTCGGAATATCATAAATGCGTACTCTCTCCTCTCACATAAATGGTAGGTTCCACTAATTAAATTCATGGTGAGACCCACCATTTATGTGAGAGGGAGAACTACGTATTTATAATACTCCGGGAGTACCTAATAATTTTTCAAGAGAAACATGTTTTCTTCAAATCAAGAGTAAATATATGACGGTGTTTTTGTGCAAATCCAAACGAATAATAGTTTATGAACCCTATAATCTTCATTTACTTTTAGGAGCTGAGTAGCTGGGTAAGTGAAAAAGGGGCCCAGCCCTGTGGTGTGTGAGAGCAATGGGGCCCAATGAGTTAGTATCGTTTTGTTCTACGGGCTTTGAAAGAGTGGTAATTTGATGGGACCATCTGCATTGTCTTGTTGTGCAGCCAACTTTTCTCTCTCTTCTTCTTCTTTTTATTTTTATTTTTATTTATTTATAAAGCTATACGGTTACGCCCAAATTTATGCGCTTTCCTTCCCTTTTACCCAAAGAAAAAACTTGCTAACAATTCTTAATTTGAGTAAAAGATACAAATTCAATCCAATCAAACTTTGAATTTGTGAATGTATGAAAAAAAAAATTACTTTTTCTTCTGACTTTAAATAGTCAGTCTTTCACACCAACATGTGAGGAAGCAAGCAAATATTTTATTTTAATAAACGTATGTTGGGAACTTTTATAACCACCAAAATACCAACAGACTAAGCTAAATTTTATGTAGTATTAGTTGCCTGGTCATGTCCTCCCTTAAAAATTCTACCAAATTTGCATAATTCTACAATTATCAAGAAGCAACCATATATGTCATATTTCATCAACTCAAGCTTCGATACAACAATACAAATTATTAGAATAAAATAACAAATGAAAGAATTTACATTTTATACTTTTTTATTCTCCTAATAATTTGAAGAAATCATCCATGATGCATCTAATTAAAGTTTAGATGGGAAAACAAAAGTAAAGGGACTTGTTTTTTTTTTTTTTTTAATTTAATTTAATATATATATATTTACCATTGAGTCCATGACTATACTTGCCTTCAACGTCGAACCATTGGAAAATTATATGCAAGATGGTAAACCCTAATGAAGAAATTAAAAAAAAAAAAAAAAAAAAAGCAATTCGTTTGTCAACATTATCCACATTAAAATGTACGGTAGCACATTGAACTAGAAACAGGGCCAGGCCGATGACATCGTTTCAATCCTATGTGTGTCAATTCTCAAATAAAAAAAAAGATAATTAAACCTGTAGGGACCGGCTTTTTTCTCACGCGACGCGGGGGTTCGTGATTTTCACCTCACCAAGGGTTGACCTTGTAGTGTAAGGCTTGACACCTTAATCCCACGTCGGCGAGTGAAGCGCCCCGATACAATAAATTTGTAGAAAGTGAGTAGAAGGACTAGGAATTAGCAAGCATTGCAACGGTTGGTGCGGGTTTACAAGATCATCACATGGGATTTGGCTAAGTGTTTTAAGCGGAAAATTCGTCCTCGGCATAGTCCGAGGAGCCCTTTCTCCATTACTAATGAATCTAGGGGTTCTCTCCTCCATACCTTCTAACTCCCAACCCCCCCCCCCCCAACCAACCAACCCCCTCTTTTCTGGGAGTTCATTCCATTATATAGTTCTATTCAGCTGATCTTTGCCCTCCACTTGTTGATCATCTGAGCTTGTGTCTGAGGGCTTGTCTCATCAGCCGCCTTTCCAGACCTTCTGTTAGTTGAAGTAACCAAGACATTACTGTTCAATGGTCAATTCTTCATTAATGCGGCCAGAGTGTCAGCTGCGTGCTTTTAATGTGGCGATGACAGCTCCTTTCTTCAGCATCGGCCTGTTGAGGACATGGTCATCCTTGGCAATGCCCCTTGACAGCTTGGGCCTTCCTCGCTCATCCTCGGATACTACGTTGTCCTCGGCATGGGCCTTGGGCCCGACATGGAGTGGGCCGGGGTTGCCAAGTCTTTGGGCCCTACAATAGCCCCTCAAAATTCTGCTGCCCAGCTCCTCGGGTGGGGAGGAGGATTTTGATGTCCTCGGGTCCTTGTCCTGGCCTGGCGAGTCTTGTCTTTCTGTTAGTACCAAAGTCCTTCCAACTGCTCAGGGAACGTTCCTGGCGTTTCGGTACTTGGAGTGCGCGCCGTCATTAAATTTTGGCGGCCCTGTGTCCTTCACGTTCAACGGCGTGATGGTGAATGGACGGTAGGGATGCTTCTGACATAATGGGTGGGAAAACCTGTACGGTTACTATTAATTAGGGGTATAAATACCCAATTGAACTGATTTGCCCCTTCAATTTTACATTCAAGAGCTCTTGCACACATATGCTGAATTTGGTCAAGCCTCCAATCGTCTTTACGCCTCATTTCAACATAAAAGGCCTGCCGAAGAGCCTTTCCTCATTTCTGTAAGTTTTCTTCTCTCCCCGGTTCATACTTTTATGCCTTAGTTCCTTGACCTCTTGTTCCTCTTTCTCTCCTTCCTTCGTTTTCCTTGAGCCCTTCGTTAGTTCTTTAGGATAGGTAGGTTTAAGAAGTTAGTTGAGTCGGAGGAGGCGATGGAGAAATTCATTGTTGATTATAAGATCCCCGAAACAGTGGGTTTGAGGTACTGTGGAGCAGGGGAGTGGAGCACTAGGAGAACAGATGGTGAGGTGGTGGTTCCTATAATCGCCTTTTTAGAGGGTGGTATGAGGATCCCATGGGGCAGTGATGAGAGATTATCTTAGGCACTTTGGCTCATCTCCCACCCAGTGTACCATCAATATGTTTAGGATTTTAGGCTGTGTGGATGCCCTGAATGAGAAGATGGGGCTGGAGTTAACCCACCACGATGTAAACTGGTGCTACAATCACCAATGCCTTAAAGGGAAGTCTTATTACATGAAGACGAGGGATGATAGGGTCTGGCTCATTCAGTGCCTCCCTGAGTCCAGTAAGGGTTTGAACAAAGACTTCCTCATTGTGTCCGGAGAGTGGCACGAAGGCCTTCATTGTCCAACGATGAAAGGCACGCCAGGTGGGACATTCAGGCTATAAGAGGTTTTAATTTCTTGTGCCTTCGCGCTCTACTTCGCTTGGCTATTAACAGGAACTTATTTTCTTTTATGCAGATCCGTGTGCTTTGAGCGTGACTTCGGTTTGGTCAACAAGGAGGATTTGCAAACCGTATTGAGGTCGGAGATATTCGTGAACGAGGCCGACGACCAAGTTAGGGCTGCTCATAAGATTTTGGGGTACGACCCGATTCAAACATCATTCTTGGCTCCAAAGTATGTGATCCGAGCTAAAGATCCTCGGCTGCATAAGATAACGGTAGTCGAGCACGGATTTTTGATCCCCAAAGGATCTCCTGTTCCAGAGGGCGTACCGTTGGTGGGTACCTCTTCGTCACTTCAAGTTACCGAGGCTGAAGGGAGGGAGCCAGGAGAAGAGGAAGTTGCTGACTCAGGTCCGTCTGAGGACCAGTTTGACGTGTTCGATCAGTTCCATTCGCCTGAGGACCCTTCTGGCGATTTGGGTGACCCCAGCTTAGTTGAAGCAAATTTTGTATCCAAAGAAGCCTTTTCTCTGCTAAAGATGAGCTTCAAGAGGCGACCTCAAACAATCCTGTTGGCCCTAATTGAGGGGCAGCCGGGGAAGGATATACCGGAAAAGTCTCCTCCCCAGCTTCCTTCTCCCCCACCCCAATAGAGTTCGGCATCTGGGTCCAAGCCCACTGGTCCTCGGCAGAAGAAAGACAAAGGGAAGAGGCCTAGGGAGGGCGATGAGTCTGATCCTTCCCAGGGTGGTGATGAGGCTCGACAGCCATCGAAGCAGCTGAGAGCAGGGCACCGAGGTCAGGAAAAACAGGTTACCGTTCAGCTTGGGACCCAGGCTTGGCTCCCTGCTCCCATGCTTCATGGGAAGCCCTTGATGGAGGATGCCTCCCTTAGAGACCCTCGAGGGGGCGAGGGTGCGCATGTGGCTAATGCATTGGAGAGGTCCTTACTACTCCCCGTGGACATGGCCCAACTGGAGGTTCTAAGGAGCAAGGAGGTCTTCCTCGACCTCAAGCAATGCTTGGGCATGGTAAGTTTTCTGATCTCTTGTGATTCTCTTGACTTCCTGCACTTTGGCTTTTTACTTATCGTGCATTGGTTTTAATTGGCAAGCTATCCAGAACACCTTTAGGTTGGAGGGTATAGCTAGTAGCCAAAGCAAGGTTGCAGGCCTGGAGCGGAAAAAGATGCTAGACGTTGCTCGGACCCTCAAGGCTTCTAAAGCCGATCTTTCAAAGGCGAGGCGGGAGTTGGATGAAATGAAGAAGGCTCGAGATACCGTCGAGTCAGCCCTAGTCAGCGCCCGAAAGCAGGCCCTGGATAAAACGGATCGCCTGCTTAAGGCAGAGGATCAACTGAGGGTCGCCAAAGAGGAGATTGTGACCCTGGAAAAGAGGGCGCTCGAGGCAGAGGAGGCTAGGGGCGTTGCAGAATCCGATAGAGATGAGGCCTTGAAAGCCAAGGAAGAGGCTGAGTCTGCCAGGGCCGAGGCCGAGGCTTCCAAAGATAAAGCCGCGCAGGAGGCTTATGAGTTAGGGGTGGCTGAGACAAAAGCTGCCCTCAGAGCTCAAGTGCCTGGGGTATGCAGACTTTACTGTTCCCAAGTGTGGAATGAAGCCTTGAAACGAGCAAATGTTGAGGCTTCGCTCGACCTGTGGAAGGTAGAGAATGTGTACTACCCTCCTGCCATTCGCGAGGCTGCCCCTTCCAGCTCCGAGGTTGAGGTGACTCCTGAGGGAGTTGGGGCTGCTCCTAATGAAGACGCCCCGGCTGCTACCACTTCGGACGAGCCCGCAAAGGAAGTTGATCCTCTTGGGGCCATTGAGACGAGCAAGAGCCCCATTACGGATGCACCCTGAGAGGCTGCGAACCCCTCAGCCGATGTCCAGGCCCCTCACGTTGAGGAGGTGTCTCCTTCAGCTGACCTTTCCCAGGTTGTGGTCCCAAGTGAGGGTGGTAAGGGCCCTGAGACCTCTTCTGCCTAACTCCTTGAGGGAGGAATTGAGATGGAGCTGAAGGAATTACCCACCATGGCGCCTTCATTTTGTTTGTTTGTTTGTTTTTTTTTTTTTTTTTTTTTTTTTTTTTTTTTTTTTTTTTTTTTTTTAACGCATTGTAATGGCACTTTTGCCTTGTATAATTCTCAAATATTCAATGAAGTGCATATTTTGTTTTCTCTTATTTGTCCTGTTTGTATTATTCTCTTTCTTTTACTTGCACAATCCTGTCTTTAATTGTGTTTTAGCTGACTACATACTTATCTTCTCGAGTGACTAGCTTCCCCATAAGTTTGAGTCTGAGGACCATGCAAGACCTTGGTTCTGTCTAGCACTTGGCTCTTGAATTCATTAGTTTCCCCGTAGGCTTAGGTCCGAGGACCATGCAAGGCCTTAGTTTTGTCTAACATTTACTTCTTCTGAAGTAACTAGTTTCCCCATAGGTTTGAGTCCGAGGACCATGCAATACCTTGGTTCTGTCTAGTACTTGATTCTTTTGAAGTAACTAGTTTCCCCATAGGTTTGAGTCCGAGGATCATGCAATACCTTGGTTCTATCTAGTACTTGATTATTCTGAAGTAACTAGTTTCCCCATAGGTTTGAGTCCGAGGACCATGCAATACCTTGGTTCTGTCTAGTACTTGATTCTTCTGAAGTAACTAGTTTCCCCTGAAGTAACTAGTTTCCCCATAGGTTTGAGTCCAAGGACCATGCAATACCTTGGTTCTGTCTAGTACTTAATTCTTCACTTTTCTCGGGTGCCTTAAAAGGCTCAGCCCCAAGTGCATTGAGTTTTCTCGGGTGCCTTAAAAGGCTCAGCCTCAAGTGCATTGAGTTGACCATTCAAGACCTTGGTTCTTCTTGAGTGACTAGCTTCCCCATAGGTTTGAGTCCAAGGACCATGCAAGACCTTAGTTCTGTCTAGCACTTTTCTTTTGAGGTACCTAGTTTCTCCACAGGCTTGAGTTCGAGGACCATGCAGTACCTTGGTCTGTCTAGGACTTGATTTTTGAAGTAGTTTCCCCATAGGCTTGAGTCCGAGGACCATGCAAGGCCTTAGTTCTATCTAACACTTGGAGTTTTCTTTATTGCTTAGAGTGAGGGAGCTTATCCTCATCGTTGGGGAGCTTGCCCTTGGAGTGGTAACGGTCTTGAGCCTACTCCGCCGAGGGGGGGGACCCTTCTTCGGTCTGGCTCTTTGGCCCTGCGTGCCACTTCCAATTACGAGGCATCTTTTGGGCTATTCGTGTAACGCGTTTGACGCTTCGGTGCGTGAGGTGCGTCCTCATTAATACCCTTGCGGATTTACGAGGATCTAGCGGCTGATAGGCTTTTTGGAAATTGGGGGAATTTAATACCTCCAGTAATTCCTCCTTAGGATTCTACGCAGTCTGGTTTTCACCAACTCTTGCCTTCTATATAAGGAATTTCGGGGTAATCTTTTCTTCAAATTTCACAAACACTTTAGGTTCAATAAGTTCAAAGCTCTCCGTTTGGCAAAATAGTGACTTATGCTTGAGGGGGTGGAGTGGCCTTTAAAAAGGGCAAGGACAAGGAAGCCGAGCCCCCTTCATGAGCCGAGGATGCCACTCCGATCCTGGACAACACAGTGGGGGCGGTATAAGTGGAGGCCAAAGATCCTCCTTCTTTTCAACCTAGCTAGAAAAAGGACTCCCCTTGCAGTTAGGAGGGGGATCCGAAAGGAACATAATGTCCCTCCTCCGCGGGCGAGTCCGCCGGCCTTCCAAGCTGGTAGTGATTTGCCAGTGCCCGGTCGTTGTGGGACTGGGAGGGAATCCAGGGGGAACCTTAAGGTTGGACTGTCAGGCGCCGTGGCTTCTTCTTCCTTCGCCTTCAAAGCACCGTCCATGTTGGTTGGGGAGCTGTGGATGACCTTAGCATAAGTCTGTCTCCACCTCTCCCTCCATGCATGGCTTGGCTTTAAAACAAACCTGCTTAGGCACTTTTTTTTTTTTTTTTTTTAGCTTCAGCACAAGCCTGCCTGGGTATTTATCTTTGTAGTTAGCTTTAGAACAAGCCTGCCGAAGCATTTGTTGTACAATGTAACTTTTCTTTGATTAATAAAGAAGTAGCCACATTTCGTTTACTTTACTTCTCGAATCTTTCATTTCTTTATGATGATTGCCTTCTGAATGAGTGCGTTGCTGTAGTTTGGGTTTGTTTCTTTTTTTCTTTTTTTCTTTTTTTTTTTTTTGAACTTGGAAGAAGTGTTGTACACCAACCGTCGCACTCGCTAATCCTCAAGTCCTTCCCATAGACGATGCCAATTGTAGGGACCGGCCTTTTTTCCACGCAACGCGAGGGTTCGTGATTTTCACCCCACCAAGGGTTGACCTTGTAATGTAAGGCTTGACACCTTAATCCCACGTCGGCAAGTGAAGCGCCTCGATATAATAAATTTGTAGAGAGTGGGTAGAAGGACTAGGAATTAGCAAGTATTGCAACGGTTGGTGCGGGTTTACAAGATTATCACATGGGATTTGGCTAAGTGTTCTAAGGGGAAAATTCATCTTCAGCATAGTCCGAGGAGCCCTTTCTCCATTACTAATGAATGTAGGGGTTCTCCCCTCCATACCTCCTAACTCCCAACCCCCAACCAACCAACTAACCCCCTCTTTTCTGGGGGTTCATTTCATTATATAGTCCTATTCAGCTGATCTCTGCCCTCCACTTGTTGATCATCTGAGCTTGTGTTTGAGGGTTTGTCCCATCAGCCGCCTTTCCAGACCTTCTATTAGTTGAAGTAACCAAGAAATTACTGTTCATTGGTCAATTCTCCATTAATGCGGCCAGAGTGTCAGTTGCGTGCTTTTAATGTGGTGATAACAGCTCCCTTCTTCAGCATCGGCCTGCCGAGGACATGGTCGTCCTCGGCAATGCCCCTTGACAGCTTGGGCCTTCCCTGCTCATTCTTGGATACTACGTTGTCCTCGGCATGGGCCTTGGGCAAGACATGGAGTGGGCTGGGGTTGCCAAGTCTTTGGGCCCCACAAAACCAAATTGAAATTTTAAAATTTACACTTTTATGCTTGGCGCCATGCAACACCAACTGGACTAGTTCCACCTCTAAAGTTAGACACACGAACACAATGCACATAACTTATTTAATACAAATTAGCAACATTCTGCAAATTCCATTTGTATTAACCAGAAAGTAGGAAACATCATTGATAATAGTATATTTCATTAGATGGAACATTTCACAAGCAAACACTCAATAAATTATAATAATAAAAAAAGAAATAGAATTAAAAGTCAAAATATAACGTAACTATATTTAAAAAAAAAAAAAGAAATAGAAAACTCAAAATATAACATTAATTGGCATATTAGTATTGTGGGGCCCAAAGACTTGGCAACCCCGGCCCACTCCATGTCGGGCCCAAGGCCCATGCCGAGGACAACGCAGTATTCGAGGATGAGTGGGGAAGGCCCAAGCTGTCAAGGGACATTGCCGAGAACGACCATGTCCTCGGTAGGCCAATGCTGAAGAAGGGAGCTATTATCGCCACATTAAAAGCACGCAATTGACACTCTAGCCGCATTAATGGAGAATTGACCATTGAACAGTAATGTCTTGGTTACTTCAACTAACAGAAGGTTTGGAAAGGCGGCTGATGGGACAAACCCTCAAACACAAGCTCAGATGATCAACAAGTGAAGGGCAGAGATCAGCTAAATAGGACTATATAATGGAATGAACCCCCAGAAAAGAGGGGGTTGGTTGGTTGGTTGGGGGTTGGGAGTTAGGAGGTATGGAGGGGAGAACCCCTACATTCATTAGTAATGGAGAAAGGGCTCCTCGGATTATGCCGAGGACGAATTTTCCCCTTAGAACACTTAGCCAAATCCCATGTGATGATCTTGTAAACCCGCACCAACCGTTGCAATGCTCGCTAATTCCTAGTCCTTCTATCCACTCTCTACAAATTTATTGTATCGGGGCGCTTCACTCGCCGACATGGGATTAAGGTGTCAAGCCTTACACTACAAGGTCAGCCCTTGGTGGGGTGAAAATCATGAACCCTCGTGTAGCGTGGAAAAAAGGCCGGTCTCTACAATTGGCGCCGTCTGTGGGGAGGACTTGAGGATTAGCGAGTGCGACGGTTGGTGTACAACACTTCTTCCAAGTTCAAAAAAAAAAAAAAAAAAAAAAAAAAAAAAAAAAACGAAACAAACCCAAACTATAGCAACGCACTCATTCAAAAGGCAATCATCATAAAGAAATGAAAGATTCGAGAAGTAATGTAAATGAAATGTGGCTACTTCTTTATTAATCAAAGAAAAGTTACATTGTACAACTAATACTTACGCAGGCTTGTTCTAAAGTTAACTACAAAGATAAATGCCTAGGCAGGCTTGTGCTGAAGCTAAAAAGAGAAAAAAGAAGAAAAGGGCCTAGGCAGGCTTGTTTTAAAGCCAAGCCATGCATGGAGGGACAGGTGGAGACAGACCTATGCTAAGGCCATCCACAGCTCTCCAACCAACATGGGCGGCGCTTTGAAAGAGAAGGAAGAAGAAGCCGCAGCACTTGACGGTTCAACCTCAAGGTTCCCCCTGGATTCCCTCGCAGTCCCACAACGACCGAGCACTAGCAAATCACTACCAACTTGGAAGGCTGGCGAACTCGCCCACGGAGGAGAGACGTTATGTTCCTTTCAGATCCCCCTCCTAACTACAAAGGGAGTCCTTTCTGTGGCTAGGTTGAAAAGAAGGAAAATCTTTGGCCTCCACTTATACCACCTCCACTGTGTTGTCCAGGATTGGGGTGGCATTCTCGGCTCATGAAGGGGGCTCGGCTTCCTTGTCCTTGCCCTTTTTAAAGGCCACTCCACCCCCTCAAGCACAAGTCACTATTTTGGCAAACGGAGAGTTTTGAACCTATTGAACCCAGAATGTTTATGAAATTTGAAGAAAAGATTACCCCGAAATTCCTTATATAGAAGGCAAGAGTTGGTGAAAACCAGACCGTGCAGAATCTTAAGGAAGAATTACTGGAGGTATTAAATTCCCCTAATTTCCAAAGAGCCTATCAGCCACTGGATCCTCGTAAATCCGCAAGGGTATTAATGAGGACGCGCCTCGCGCACCGAAACGTCAAATGCGTTACTTGAATAGCCCAAAAGACATCTCGTAATTGGAAGTGGCACACAGGGCCAAGGAGCCAGACCGAAGAAGGGTCCCCCCTCTCGGCAGAGCAGGCTCAAGGCCATTACCACTCCAAGGGCAGGTTCCCCAACGATGAGGATGAGCTCTCTCACTCTAAGCAATAAAGAAAACTCCAAGTGTTAGACAGAACCAAGGCCTTGTGTGGTCCTCGGACCCAAGCCTATGGGGAAACTAATGACTTCAAGAGCCAAGTGCTAGACAGAACCAAGGTCTTGCATGGTTCTCGGACTCAAACCTATGGGGAACCTAGTCACTCGAGAAGATAAGTATGTGGTCAGCTGAAACGCAATTAAAGACAGGATTGTGCAAGTAAAAGAAAGAGGATAATACAAACAGGACAAATAAGAGAAAACACAATGTGCAATTCATTGAATCTTTGAGAATTATACAAGGCAAAAGTGCCATTACAATGCGTTCAAAAAAAAAGAAAAAAAAAAGAAAAGAAAAAACAAACAAACAAAACGAAGGCACCATGGTGGGTCATTCCTTCAGCTCCGTCTCAATTCCTCCCTTAAGGGGCTGGGCAGAAGAGGTCTCAGGGCCTTTGCCACCCTCACTTGGGACCGCAGCCTGGGGAAGGTCAGCTAAAGGAGACACCTCCTCAACGTGAGGGGCCTGGACATCAGCTGAGGGGTCCGCAGCCTCCTAGGGCGCATCCGTAATGGGGCTCTTGCTTGTCTCAACGGCCCTAAGAGGATCAGCTTCCTTTGCGGGCTCATTCGAAGTGGTAGCATCCGGGGCGTCTTCATCGGGAGCAGCCCCAACTCCCTCAGGAGTCACCTCAGCCTCGGAGCTGGGAGGGGCAGCCTCGTGAATGGCAAGAGGGTAGTACACACTCTCTACCTTCCACAGGTCGAGCGAAGCCTCAACACTTGCTCGTTTCAAGGCTTCATTCCACACTTGGGAACAGTAAAGTCTGCATATCCCAGGCACTTGAGCTCTGAGGACGGCTTCTGTCTCAACCACCCCTGACTTATAAGCCTCCTACGCGGCCTTATCTTTGGAAGCCTCGGCCTCGGCCCTGGCAAACTCAGCCTCTTCCTTGGCTTTCAAGGCCTCATCCCTAACGGATTCTGCAACGCCCCTGGCCTCCTCTGCCTCGAGCACCCACTTTTTTAGGGTCGCAATCTCCTCTTTGGCGACCCTCACTGATCCTCTGCCTTAAGCAGGCGATCCGTTTGATCCAGGGCCTGCTTTTGGGAGCTGACTAGGGCTGACTCGGCGGTGTCTCGAGCCTTCTTCATTTCATCCAACTCCCCCCTCGCCTTTGAAAGATCGGCTTTGGAAGCCTTAAGGGTCCGAGCAACGTCTAGCATCTTTTCCCGCTCTAGGCCCGCAACCTTGCTTTGGCTACTAGCTATATCCTCCAACCTAAAGATGTTCTGGATAGCCTGCTAATTAAAACCAATGCACGATAAGTAAAAAGCCAAAAGGCAGAAAGTCAAGAGAATCATAAGAGATCAGAAAACTTACCATGCCCAAGCATTGCTTGAGGTCGAGGAAGACCTCCTTGCTCCTCAGAACCTCCAGCTGGGCCATGTCCATGGGGAGTAGCAAGGACCTCCCCAATGAGTCAACCACATTCGCACCCTCGCCCCCTCGAGAGTCTCTGAGGGAGGCATCCTCCATCAAGGGCTTCCCATGAAGCATGAGGGCAGGGAGCCAAGCCTGGGCCCCAGGCTGGACGGTAACCTGTTTTTCCTGACCTCAGCGCCCTACTCTCAGCTGCTTCGATGACTGCCGAGCCTCGTCACCACCCTGGGAAGGATCAGACTTATCGCCCTCCTTAGGCCTCTTCCCTTTGTCTTTCTTCTGCTGAGGACTAGTGGGCTTGGACCCAGATGCCGAACTCTATTGGGGTGGGGGCGGAGGAAGTTGGGGAGGAGACTTTTCTGGCACATCCTTCCCCAGCTGCCCCTCAATCAAGGCCAACAGGCTTGTCTGAGGTCGCCTCTTGAAGCTCATCTTCAGCCGAAAAGAGGCTTCTTCGGATACAAAGTCCGCGTCAACTAAGCTGGGGTCACCCAAATCGCCAGAAGGGTCCTCAGGCAAATGGAACTGATCGAACACGTCAAACTAGTCCTCGGACGGACCTAAGTCAGCAATTTCCTCTTCTCCTGGCTCCCTCCCTTTAGCCTCGGCAACTTGAGGTGACGAAGAGGTACCCACCAACGGTACGCCCTCCGGAACAGGAGATCCTTTGGGGATTGAAAATCCGTGCTTGACTACTATTATCTTATGCAGCCGAGGATCTTTAGCTCGGATCACGTAATTTAGAGCCGAGAATGATGTTTGAATCGGGTCGTACCCCAGAATCTTGTGAGCAGCCCTAACTTGATCATCGGCCTCGTTCACGAAGATCTCCGACCTCAATATGGTTTGCAAATTCTCCTTGTTGACCAAATTGAAGTCACGCCTAGCGTGCCTTCCACCGTTGGACAATGAAGGCCTTCGTGCCACTCTCCGGACACAATGAGGAAGTCTTTGTTCAAACCCTTACTGGACTCAGGGAGGCACTAGATAAGCCGGACCCTATCGTCCCTTGTCTTCATGTAATAAGACTTCCCCTTAAGGCATTGGAGATTGTAGCACCAATTTACATCGTGGTGGGTTAACCCTAGCCTTATCTTCTCATTCAGGGCATCCACACAGCCTAAGATCCTAAACATATTGATGGTACACTGGGTGGGAGATAAGCCGAAATGCCTAAGATAATCCCTCATCATTGGTCCCATGGGGATCCTCATACCACCCTCTAGAAAGGCGATTATAGGAACTGCCACCTCACCCTCTTTTCTCCTAGTGCTCCACTCCCCTGCTCCACAGTACCTCAAACCCACTGTTTCGGGGATCTTATAATCAGCAACGAATTTCTCCATCGCCTCCTCTAACTCAACTAACTTCTTAAACTTACCTATCCTAAAGAACTAATGAAGGGCTCAAGGAAAACGAAGGAAGGAGAGAAAGAGGAACAAGAAGACAAGGAACTCAAGCAGAAAAGTATGAACCGGGGAGAGAAGAAAACTTACAGAAATGAGGAAAGGCTCCTCGGCAGGCCTTTTATGTTGAAATGAGGCGTAAAGACGATTGGAGGCTTGACCAAATTCAGCGTATGTGCGCAGGAGCTCTTGAATGTAAAAGTGAAGGGGCAAATCAGTTCAATTGGGTATTTATACCCCCAATTAATAGTAACCGCACAGGTTTTCCCTCCTATTAAGTCAGAAGCATCCCTACCGTCCATTCACCATCACGCCGTTAAAAGTGAAGGACACAGGGCCGCCAAAATTTAATGACGGCGCGCACTCCAAGTACCGAAACGCCAGGAACGTTCCCTGAGCAGTTGGAAGGACTTTGGTACTAACAGAAAGACAAGACTCGCCAGGCCAGGACAAGGACCCGAGGACATCAAAATGCTCCTCCCCACCCAAGGAGCTGGGCAGCAGAATTTTGAGGGGCTATTGTGGGACCCAAAGACTTGGCAACCCCGGCCCACTCCATGTCGGGCCCAAGGCTCATGCCGAGGACAACGCAGTATCCAAGGATGAGCGGGGAAGGCCCAAGCTGTCAAGGGGCATTAACGAGGACGACCATGTCCTCGGTAAGTCGATGCTGAAGGAGGGAGCTATCATTGCCACATTAAAAGCACGCAACTGACACTTTGGCCGCATTAATGGAGAATTGACCATTAAACAGTAATGTCTTGGTTACTTCAACTAACAGAAGGTCTGGAAAGGTGGTTGATGGGGCAAGCCCTCAGACACAAGCTCAAATGATCAACAAGTGAAGGGCAGAGATCAGCTGAATAGGACTATATAATAGAATGAACCCTCAAAAAAGAGGGGGTTGGTTGGTTGGGGTTGGGAGTTAGGAGGTATGGAGGGGAGAACCCCTACATTCATTAGTAATGGAGAAAGGGCTCTTCGGACTATGCCGAGGATGAATTTTCCCCTTAGAACACTTAGCCAAATCCCATGTGATGATCTTGTAAACCCGCACCAACCGTTGCAATGCTTGCTAATTCCTAGTCCTTCTATCCACTCTCTACAAATTATTGTATCGGGGCGCTTCACTCGCCGACGTGGGATTAAGGTGTCAAGCCTTACACTACAAGGACAGCCCTTGGTGGGGTGAAAATCACGAACCCTCGCATCGCGTGGGAAAAAGGCCGGTCCCTACAAGTATAGACTTGCTTAAAATTCTTTTGTTTGTACTTTGTAGACATGTAGAATTTTTTTTTTCATAAAGAATTCCTCCACCGCATAAAAAATAACACAAAATATTAATTAGTATACAAATATTGAAAACACCTTATAAATAATATTCAAATTTATACAAAGTAGCAAAGAGCACAATAAACTGATCCCGTGGAAATGTCACACTAGTCTAGACACCCATATAATAATATTTGGAGAAGAAATGAAACTTTTGACAGTCTAATCGATAGCAACATTAACCATTTGAGAATTACGAACTCAACATTCTGAATTAAATGAATAGATCCATGCAATTGTGCTCATTCTCTTTGGCAACTATTGAAGATGAATAAAACTTTTCCAAAATTAGAATGATGACCAAATCCAAATCATTACGTGATATCTATATAGTAATATAAAAAAGCTGAAGCGTAATATTTATTGTTGCTACGCTACTGAGCTACATCAACATAGTATTTTGGTTCATTTAGTCCACTTAGGTTCCTTCAAGTCCATTTGGTCTACTTTAGCCCAGTTCTGTCCACTTTGCTCTATTTAGTCTATATATAAAAAAAAAATGGGTTACACCAAAGTTTGAAAGGCTATTCAAGACACCCCACCCACCAAGGAAAACTTACTATTGGCGTCGATGATGTGTTGAAAATGGGTTGTGTAGTTGTGTGCAAGACAATGAGATAGTCCTTCCCACATTGTGGCAATGTCCTCCATCAAGGGGAGGATAGGTGGTAGGTCCAATAAAAGTATACAAAAGATGACAAAATACCCATAAAATATTTTCAAATGGTATTTGAAAATGAGGTTGGGAATTGCAGCCAAGAAGAGTTGGAGAGGATTGTTGTTCTTGCATGGCAGCTTTGGTAGTTGATACCATTGAAACACACGTACACATGGTGTTAGTGAAGTGCCAACATCTACCATTCTATAGGATGCAACTAGATTCTATGAGGATTACAAAGCTCATTCCTCGACAACAACCTAGATACATAGTCATTCTCAAGAAAATGGGTTCCAGTGCAGTCTGACAGATACAAGATTAATTTTTGACAAAAGTATGTTCTTTAGAAAGATTAGTTACCCCAAGTTTTGCTTTCTATTGTTATGTCAGATGTCCAATAAAATTATGGGACAATGCAATTATGCAAATTTTCAAACATATTTAGATAGATGGATTGCAAGAAACATCATTGGCAAGATGTTCCACTAGATGGAACAGGTAAGAGCTCACAGAATTTGAAAAACAAATACCAAAAACAGAATAAAAATGATTGATTTGCTTAAATTTCTTAGACTTGTAGACATGTAGAATTTCTTTCCAATGTTTCCATCCCCATAAGGAAAAAAATATTCAAAACATTAATTGGCAATGGCATACAAGTACTGAAAGCTTGAAAATGTGTTGAAAACACAAAAGCTGTTTAGGCCCCCAAATTAAAATTACGGCTCAATAGATTTTACACCTACTTAATACTAAGTGCGAAATAGGGTAAAAGCGAGCGAACAACCAAACAGGCTATTCTAATACATAATCTAAGCAACACAACAGTATAACATAATGTAAAAGAGTAGGGAAGAATGATGCAAACACAAGATAACACGCTGATGTGTTATCAAAGAGGAAATCGAAGAACTCGGCGAAAAACTTCTCTGCCACCCTCCAAGCGGTAATATTGCACTAAACAATCCGTTGGGATACATGGGTTAGCAAGAGACCCTCCAAGCCTAATCTACTTGATGTACCTAAACCCTCCAAACTCTTACTCCAACAAGGCTTCTCAGAACCCTGTCTTGTTTAGCACTCCGGATCCCGCTACAAGCTCCATGTTGTATTTGCCATCCTTGGCTTCTTCCAATGCTTCTCAGCAGCACCAAAACATCACTCAATACTCTCAAAGGGTGCGGTAAGTGTTTGGGCTATCAACCTCTAAATGGTATGGAAATGGAGAGGGAAGAGTTGAGGAAATACCACAAGCAAGTGTATAGAAAAATGTGGGTATAACAATCTCTAATTCTCAATGTGTTTGGCTAGGGTTTTCTCTCTGAAGCACTCCTTAACATTTGTGGGTAATGAGGGTATATATAGGATAGGTACAGAAAGTGTGAGTCATTCTAAACAGGCTGGCAGAACAGAATGCCTCGTGGGTGTCTCGCGAGAAGGCCTTACCCGCGAGATACTCGCGAGACACAGTTGTCTCCACCTGGCCTGACTCTTAGCATTCCAGTAGGTGCAGGGCACATGATTCACTTCGCGGGAAGCTAGGTCACGACATACTCGCGAGAATTCTTCAGCCTTCAAATGCTTCAGTCTTCACACTCTCTCTCTATCACACAACCCTTACAACCAATCCCACAATAGATACAGGGTATAAATGATTGATAATAATTATAATTAAATTTGGCACGGAATAAAAACCAACAAAATATATAGTTGTAAATAACAACTTTATAATCTCCTCCTTTGGCTATTCCATGACAAAACCCCTAAAACAGACTTTAAACTTAAACGTGAGTTTGGGAACACAGGCAAAACTCACTCACACCTAATCTAGAAGACGTGTAGCACTTGCACGTATATACCTGTAACCTGAAACACTTGCACACAAACAAACTTTCATTAAGCTTATGACAAGTTGAACACAAGGTATGAACATGAATAAGTAAAAAGCGATCAAGTATAAATGGGATAAATGAATAAACCATAGCTTGACCAAACAAGCAATCACTATACAGAAGTGATCACTATGCTCATTCACATAGGGAATGATCATCCGGATATGCAAAATGATAAGCTCATTTGAAGAGTATCATTTGCAAATCCAATACTCAACCAATGCAAAATATATGAAGTATTTGCATCTAGGAACAATCCTACTAGGGCACAAGAGTGTTGTACTAAAGTAAAATGTATTACATTTGACCACAAGTACATAAGCATAAAGGCTACATAAGTAAGGTACTGCCTAAGCATGGTACAAACCATACATGCAAACAAACCCTTAACAGCTTACATAAACATTCTGGGTACAAGTGTAATGCCACAAAGTAGGTATGCCACAAAGCATAGAGAAAAACACAAAACAACTGACATTATACTGAAATAAAAACAGGGTATCAAAACTTTAAACCAAAAGTAGTAAAACAGTTATAAAAACTAAAAGAAACTAAATTAAACTGTCTGTAAACCAATAACCAATGTATCTATGTTTCTAAGACTATGCTCCCTCTAACGCTGTGCAAGCTCTTCTTTACCTCCCCTTCAAAATTTTCTCCCCCTTTTTGACCGGAATGGCCAAAGGGCTAGAACTGGTCGGAGTCTGAGTTTGATCCATGTGTGGAGGACAAGTTCTGAATCTGAGATGATAGCGCAGTGATCTGTTCCTGGAGGTATGCAAACTGGTCCGCTGTGTGCTGCACATGGGAGTCAAGCACTGTAGACATCCGATCCATTTTAGCTAACAACTGATCAAGTTTGCTTAGACCTTGCGTTGGAGCAGACGACGATGGCTGTGCTGACGTCTCTGGAGCAGAGGTGAATCTATCAATCTCTTCCTCTATATCTTCACCCTTATCTTGTTGAACACGAGGTTGTGGGATGGTATGCACACCTGTCTTGGAACCTTTGATGTGGGCTATGCTCCTAGTCAGTGTATTAGCACCAATGGGATAGTCCCTCTGAACTATAGTAAAACCACTTGGGAATTTCAGCTTCGTCTTAGCAATGAATCCTATGATCAGTGAGGGAAAAGGCATTATGGTTCTTGAGTTCTGCTTTGTAATAGTCTTCTTTAGAATGTGGAAGATATGACTGCAACTATCAATCTCCGTGTGAGTGAAAAGGTCATAGAGAAACCTCGTCCTTGGAGCTGATAGTGTGGTGAGGTTGGTGACCGGATACAGGTTATGGATCATCACATAACTCAAAGTTCTCATTTCTGGCAAAAACTTGAGTGTATCCATTGATGATTTCTTTGGAACCCCTCCAAGAGTCATTATCATTTCCTTGATAGAACCCAATCTTTCATCATATTGAACTGGCATTGGCTGAGAGGGAGGACGTATCTCCAACAAGTCTTGAATACTGTCCCTTGTGATTACAAATTCCTTGTGCCTCACCCAGCAAATTATCTTGTCATCTTCCACATCAGCATTTGAGAAAAACTCTCTAATAATTTCTGAGTACACAGTCCCAACTGGATTCAACAACTTGGTCCAAGTTCTCTCTTTGAGTGCATCCGGAATGAATGTGTGCTCAAGAGCCTTTAATTAAACTACCCGTTCCATGACAATGGTTGCTCTCTTGTAGCAGTCATTGAACTTCATATCTGCTTCTGCTGACTTGAAATGCTCAGAGTTAGTGCGTGTACATTTTGAAGATGATTTCTTCTTAGCTGCATGCTTGGTGGGAGACATCTGCACAAATTCACAAAGCAGACAAAGAAATGTGCACAAACACCAAAAACATAACACACAAAGATAATTAGATCCATGTTAGAGCAAAAACAAGTGAAATAGTTTAAAACAGAGCATAACCAACTCAAACCAGCATGCTTAAACACACAAACCAGGAGAATATAGACACAATGCATGAAAACAAATGACTGTGCATGTGTGTGTGTCTGTGTGCATGTGCTGATGCATGAGAGGTGCCTAAGTGTGCCTAGTGAGTGCATCATGAGCAAAGTGTATGAAACACTTGATCAAAGACCAAACCAAGTAAAATAAGGTTAAACATATGGAAACCCATAAATTGGAACTCACTTGAATCCAATTAAGCACAAAAATGTCACTTGGACATTTTATCAAACACCTAACATGCACAAAAACATTCTAAGTATGAGCAATGCATAAACATAGTAAAATCTATCCTCAAAACACGTTAAAATGCCACAAGGGGCCAACACAGATGCACAATAATCAAATGGGACTCAGCCCAATCAAAAATTTTGAAGAATTTTCACCCAATATAGGAAATCTAACCCAAATTTCAAAAATTCCCAATTTTCAAACCCTAACAAAAAATCTGCATAATCTAAGCAAAAACCCAAAAAAAATTGTTTAGAAAACATACCTTGAAGAGAAAAATGCAGAAAAGATGCTTGGATTGAAGAGGTTTGAATGAAATAGAGATTTGGGTTGAAAGGGTTCGAAGGAGGTTATGCGAGGGAAATTTTTATGATTTGAAAAACTATCACATCTGCTATATAAAACTGAAAACACGCATTTTTCGCGGGTTAGAGAGTAGCGAGACAGTCGCGAAAATGGCCACTAAAGCACAAAAGCTTTCGCGAGAAGCTTTAGGTCGCGAGATAGTCACAATGTAACACCCGCCTCACTTTAATTGAATTTAATTGCTTTTAGAGTGGCATTGATGAATTATTTAATTTATTCTGAAAGTGATATTATTTTATATTATGGTTACTACAAAGAAAATAAGTAAAAAAAGATGTAACGTGAGAGTTACTTTTGTGGATTATTCATATTTAGCTTTTAGTCTCCTTATTGGTTAAGGAAAAGAATAAGAGATTTCCTATTTCGATTAGGAGTTTAAGTGTTATTGAAACTCTTTCGAGTTTTAGCCTATCTAAACCACCTTAATATGAGTTTTAGTGGGAATTAAAGTCTTGAAAGCTTATTTAAGTTCTAGTAGGCTTTAATTTCAGCCCTAGTGGAAACAGTTTTAACGTGTGCAGCTGAAAGGTAAAATAGTGTATTTGTGAAACATATAGAGAGAGAAAGAAAGAGACTGCAAAATTACAATAGATAAATTCTGCATCCGTGTGGTCGTGTGGTCAGGTATATCTCTCTCTCAAACCCTCATGGAAATAACCTACGTTGCTAGAGTTTACGCATGGTAGTAGGGCTAGACTTTTGAATCTTGTAATCTATATAATGGTCAAGTTCTAATCTTTTATCAATAGATGCTTCAGGTCACTAGGTCCTACGGGTAGGAATTAATTGGTAAATCTATTGTGTTTTTTCTATTGCTTACGGGTAGAAAAAATCCTTGGATATTATATATATGTTAGATTAAAATTCTAACATTCAGTACATGCTATAGATTACTATACGTGTAGAGATTTTTATGGATGTTATAAATATATTTGGATCTTATAGAGTATTTCATGGTGGTGTTGAAGTGTTATATGAAATCTTAAAGAAAATATGAATGTGACACTTATCTAGACAATGGTTGTATTGGTATTAACCTGTTACGACTTGATAAAAATCTTGGTGAACAGTCAGCATGCATATTCTCAATAGATGGTATCCTTACGGGTTGTAATACCTCTATTAGCCTCAAAGACATAATAGGAGTAAGGAGAAGTAATATGTTATAGAGGATTGTAGAGATGTTTAAAGACTATATTTTGTCAGTGGTACTAATGTTTTGTTTTGAAAGACATCCTCATGTTATGTAGTCTCTTATTGGGCTTCTAGCTCACCCCCCTTTCTCCACCCTTTTAGATTAGAGCATTGGAATATCTTTTGGTGGTAGATCATTGGAGACATAGGTTGAAGACTTCTTTTGGTGTTATGATAGTTGATGGACTGTTTTAGTATATTTTCTTAGGATAGTGAGTTTGGCATTTGTAGAACTCTTTGAGATTGTATTTGGAGACTTTATTATTAAAGTTTTTGTTTTACAGATTTCATAGGAAAGTTTTTTTTTTTTTATGGGTTGAAGTTTATTGGTGGATATTTAATTACGCTTTGTTCCATTATATTATTATTGATTATTTATAAGACAGGTTATGCATCTAAATCCTGTGTATGAGTTTGGGGTGTTACAGCTATACAGTCGTGAAACTCTTCGTATGAATTTGGAAAATTTCAGTTTTTGCCATACAGCATTTCGCGAGAAGCTGTTGGTCGTGAAACAGTCGCAAAACAATCGCGAAAGTCTCTAAGTAAATTTGCAAAAAGTTTATTTCCCTCAAACACTTTTCGCGGGAAGCTCTAAGTCGTGAGCTTCTCGCGAAACAACCCTTGAACTAGATTTTGACAAAAACACACAAAATGCATTTTGACAAAGAAATAAACACATGAAAGTATAAAATCACTTTCAAAAACATATAAAACACTTAAAAATCTTTTTGGGATTGATCAACCAGTTTTTGAGCATACACATCACATTTGAACATATACAATCACACAAATGAGATAGGTATTGATTGAATCAAAGTCTTGTGTGTTGTGTGTGAGTATCAAATGTAGAATAGTCCTTAGACTAGAGCGAAACTTCAATGATCAATTCAATCGAGTCATACACAACTGATACGAAATCAAGTGAACTATCTCCATTATATAAATGAGTATATATGACCTCCTACACATTGAATACATATCTTAGAAGCTTTTCATTTGGCTTCTGCATAAAGTATAACAATAGATCCATTTTTGGACAAAACATCTCCTTTTTTAAACCGGTGCTTGAAATTTTTTATATTTCATTTTTGATGATTAGCCTTTGGCTTTTTTAGCACCATACAATTCATATTAAAGAGAGTCGCTTTCCCTTTTTCCTAGTCAAATACTAGTGTGTGCAACAGGCTTTTGTAGCTCAATATCTTTTTTCATTTGGAGATTTACATTTGGTGAGCTCTTTTTGCAAAAACATAAAAATAAAGTGGGAAGAGATATAGACACAAGTCTATGCAAGTATCAAGACCAATAAGACTATTGACTAATCATTCATGACAAGCTTGAAGATCTATTTACAATAGTCACACATGGTTTTCAAGATTTCTTCCACATAGAAAAGAGTGCATACATAACAAGTCAAGATCGTAAATGCACTACGCCATTAGTACGAAGGTACTAGGCCAAACTCACATGAGATATGCATAAAACAAGTGATCAAACTTTTTGAGATTTTTCAATTTTTATGGGTTTTTAAAATTTTGAACACCAAAACAGAACAAGAAAAGTAAGATCGACCAAAGAACAGGTACAAACCAAAACAAGTAGAAGAAACATGCTAAAACTGATAACGATGCATGATATGATGCAATAGCAACTGTCCCTAAACATTGGAAGAATTAATGCATGGACATATTATAATGCTTATGCATGAATACCCTTTTTCACCCACATGTCACGTGCGTTTGGGGTGATATCCTTAATGAATTGGGTACGAGAGTTGGGACTTTCAAACCTTCTGGTGAAACTCTCCAGGCAATTGGTGAAGGCATCAATCATCTTCATCACGTCCATCATTTCTGCATCACAGTTTTGACTTCTTGGTTGCTCACCACCCCAAGACCTCATGTCATTTCTCCTTTCATGTGAACGAGGTGCACTTGCATTGTTGTCTGATCTCAGCTTTTGACAGTTGGGTCTAGTATGTCCTTGCAATCCACAATAGTGACAAACATAATCCGTTCTAGGACCTCTTTGTGGTCGTGGACGAGATCTCCCTCTTGCTTCAATCCTCACTGCAGGTTGGTTTCTGGGCTTATTCACCACCCTTTGATCTATTACCATCTTCTTCTTTTCAACCTTTGCCTTCTCCACAGTGGGAGCGACTACAATCGGCTCTTTGGCCTTCACAAACTTTACTTCTTTTGAGATATTCACAGCAGCTGCACTACTTTCTCCAGTGTATCCCAGTCCGGATTTATCTGAAAATTGCTTTTGAGAGGAAATTACATCATCCAGCTTCTTGGTGGAGACCCTTTCTACCTTGGCATTGGCTTGAACTACCTCAAGTTCGAAGAATCTGATCTTCAACGCTTCTGACAGCTCACCATTCAGCTTTTATATTTCGCATTTGGCCTTCTTATGTCTAACTAAGAGACTTCGGTAATCTTCCTCTGCTTTCTTCATTTTCCTCACAGCCGCCTTGGCTATTCTTGCATATTCTCCTGACTTCTCAAGGAGTAAGGAGTAATTCTCTTGAAGACCAGCTATATCCTTACCATCATTGGCATATGATTCTTCCATAATCCCCATGGATTCTTCATCACTGTGTTCCCCAAGTTCTTGTACAAGTTGATGCAAGTTCTCTGAGGATTTAACATGTTCAATGGTCATAAAGGTAGAGTAATTTGCTTCTCCATCACAACTCTCTTCTGAGTCAGAATTGGATGAATCTGTATCACTGAGTGTTGTGGCATAAGCCTTGCCTTTTCCTCTCAGAAAGTTTGGACACTCCTTCTTCAGATGTCCATGGCCATTGCACTTATAGCACACAATGCCTTGAGGTACTTGAGACTCCTTCTCATCCTTCTTCTTATACTCTTTTCTATCTCCTTTTGAGGATGAGAACTCCCCTTTACTAAACTGTCTTCCATTGTTCTTCATTCTCAGGAATTTTCTGAAGTTTTTCGCAAGAAATGTAACCTCCTTCTCCACAACATCTTCTTCAGAAGAATCACCCATTCTTTCAGCGATGGTTTTAAGAGCGAGAGATTTACTCATCTTGTGAGAAGGAAGTCCCAGCTCATATGTTTGGAGAGACCCTATCAACTCTTGGATTTTGATCTCATCCAAGTCTTTGCTCTCTTCTATGGCTGTAACCTTTGCTCTAAAACTTTCAGGCAAGGACCTCAATATTTTTCTAACCACCTTAGTGTCTTCAATCTTCTCACCAAGATTGAGTTTAGCAATTACAATTTCATTGAGCTTCCCATAGAATGAATCAAACGGTTCGTCATCACTCATCTTGAGCTCTTCAAATTTTGTGGTAAGCATCTGAAACTTTGTGTCCTTACTTTCTTTGTACCCTCATAGGTAGTCTCCAAAATCTCCTAAGCTTCTTTGGCTACTGTCATATGAGAGATCCTGTGGAATTCATCAGGGGACACACCACAAAAGATAACATTTAAAGCTTTACTATTAACATTGGCTGCCGCGAGAGCTGCCTTATCCCAAGTGGATTTGGCTGCCTCCGGCTTAGTCCAACCTATTTCAATCGCATCCCAAATGGTATCATCTATAGAGCATAGAAATGCTCTCATCCTAACTTTCCAGAAAGCATAATTGTTACCATCAAAAAATGGTAGAACATTTAGGGATTGAGACTTATCCATCTCAAAAGGGGTCAAGGATCACACTCAGGTATTTAAACCACAGCGAGTGTACCCGCTTTGATACCAATTGAAAGCTCGAAAATGTGTTAAAAATACAAGAGCTGTTTAGATCTCCAAATTAAAATTACGGCTCAATAGATTTTGCATCTACTTAATACTAAGTGCGAAATAGGGTAAAAACGAGCGAACAACCAAATAAGCTACTTTAATACATAATCTAAGCAATACAGTAGTATAACATAATGTAAAAGAGTAGGGAAGAAGAATGCAAACACAAGATAACACGCTGACGTGTTATCGAAGAGGAAACCGAAGAACTCGACGAAAAACCTCTCCGCCACCCTCCAAGCGGTAATCAATCCACTAAACAACCAGTTGGGATACATGGGTTAGTAAGAGACCCTCCAAGCCTAATCTATCCGATGTACCTAAGCCCTCCAAGCTCCTACTCTAACAAGGCTTCTCGGAACCCTGTCTTGTCTAGCACTCCGAATCCCGCAACAAGCTTCATGTTGCATCTGCCATCTTTGGCTTCTTCCAATGCTTCCCAGCAGCACCAAAACGTCATTCAACACTTTCAAATGGTGTGATAAGTGTTTGGGCTATCAACCTCTAAATGGTATGGAAATGGAGAGGGAAGAGTTGAGAAAATACCACAAGCAAGTGTATAGAGAAATGCGAGTATGACAATCTCTAATTCTCAATGTGTTTGGCTAGGGTTTTCTCTCTGAAGCATTCCTCAGCATTTGTGGGTAACTAGTAAGTTGCCCGTGCGATGCACGGATAATGTTGTAATATTTTTTGCAATATGGTTTTGGAGAATGTTATACATATATTATAGCATACCACTTACTATAAAAACTTAACTATAACATTTAAAATTTTAAAAAGCAAAAAAAAAAACAAAAAACAAAGGTGTCACTTGCTATAAGAACTTAACTTTTTTTGGGCACAGTCTCAAGTTAATACCATCACTAAAATTACTTCTTTCCAACAATTTTTTTTTTTTTTTTTATTTCTCATTACTTGAACTGAAAAAAAAAAAAAAAAAAAAAAAAAAAAAAAAAAAAAAAACACACACACACACACACACACACACATTCTCTCTAAACTACAAACAACACGTACTCTCACGTCTAGCAACACATGAAATGTCCTAACAAATTGGAAACTTTATGTATCAAGGTAAGGAGTAGCATCTTTAATGTTCCCTGATATCCAATGACAAAGGTGAGTAAAGAATATTGAGTTGATTGATCAGAGTTGGAATGTATATAGTCTAATTTAAATTTAACTTGCATTTGTAAGAGGTTTGTGATGTTCCTCTATAGTGTCCATATGTTTTTTTTTTTGGAAAGCAGACGAGACATTTGGGTTCGTCAATACTTTTATTGTTAGTCATAATTAATTAACAGACTTTTGCTAGTAAAACTAAATTCAAATCAATTTCAAACCTGGGTATCATTTGTCATGAATAGTAGAAGGGTAAGGAGACAAATATATATATTTGAAATGTCTAAGAAATCACAGACATCAATATATATATATATATATAAAGCACTCCCATTTCAACGTCAATGTTTAATCAAATCCTATTAAAACTCAAAATTAAAACAAAAAATTCTAGTGAGCGTAGTTAGTGCCAAATATGCCAAGTTTAGATTTGAAAACACATTTATTTTTTGTAGGTGTCCATAACTAATATTAACTTGACCATTTGCAATATGCAATCATTTGAAAGTCACAGACCACAATGGTCAAAAAGTAATTCCATCATGTATATTTGGATGCCCCCTTGAAGCTTTCAAATCTTCAATTCTTTATCTTACATGGAAAACTTCATTAATTTACATAGAAAACTGCCAAATATAAGCATTAGAGCTTAATTTATAGTTGGGTTTGTGTTTGCAGCTTTAAATGTTTCACACTTTCATTTATAGTTTGGATTTGTTCTAATGGAAGCTTGCTTATGTGTAGGCCCCTTAAAGGAAGAAGCAATAGCAAGAGCAGCCACAGTAGTTCGCCATTGCTGCATCGTAATGTGTTATGGTGTCATTGTTTGAATGCTCCACCTCCTACAAAAGATTGCATAAAGTTCATCTCCTGCACATGTAAAGTCAGACCTTCTAATTCACCTTCTTGCACAAATTTATTAAACAGCACATAAACTAACATAAGGTCTACTGCATTGATCAAGAATGAAAACATGAATATCCAAATGTTTTATGGAATCAAAAGCATATCATTAATTAACAACAAAGAATGAACATTGATAAAGAGAAAGTTAAAATCAAAAGAGAAAGAAAGCTAAATTACAATGCACAGGAAAATGAAATTTGTGCTGCGTTGATATCTTGTAAGAATATATAGTTAAACCAAAGATTCCCTATAGGGCCTTTAAGCACCGTAGCAGTTGAAATGAGATTTTAACCCAAAATAGTAACTATTAAAAGCTGAAGCATAAAATTTATTGCTACCGAGCTCCAATTGCACCACTCCATTGACACGTCATTGGCCATATAATTATTATTTTTCTTATTTATTTTTTATTCCTATTCTTTTATATAAAAAAAATATAAATAAATTATTGACTTTACACATTCATCTTGGGCAGTTTTAACATTACATATAATTTTGCCTATACATATTCATCTACTTTAATTTAGAATTATTTTTTATTCTTTTAAAAAAATTTATAAATAAATTATTGACTTTACACATTTATCTTGGGTGGTTTTAACATTACATATAATTTTGCCTTTGCATATTCATCTACTTTAATTTAGATGTTTATAACTAAATAATGAAATCAATGAAGAATCAAAAACCAAAAAGAAAAAAAAAAAAAAAAAAGAAGATACCTAGTTGATTATTGAAATTAAAAATAACATCCCAAAGGACACAACGGGGAAAAATACAACTAACCTCAAAGAGACATACCAATTCTGATGCCATTGCCTTTGTCAAGGGATTTCGTAAACCACTTTTTTTTATTTGTCTGTAATTCCAACAAAAAGCCCAACACGTCAAAATTGCAAACTCTAATGTTAGATTGATAAGAACACAATTAAAACCTAACCCTCCATTGATTTATACAAACAAATTTTATAATAAAAAAATTTAGTTCATTTTTGTTAAAACATTTTATTTGTGTTCCCTCTTACTTACCCAAGAATGCAATCACTTTTCTAGGATAAAATTTCAAAAGGGGAAAAAGAATAAAAATTCACAAAGTTTAGAGATTTGCTTTAGGAGTACCCGTTTGAAGCAGTGTCTGTCCAATAATACATCAAGATTTTGAGTTATAAAAAAGTGTAGCTAAAGATTTTAGAGGGAAAAAAAAATTAAAAAGGAGATCCATAAAAAGAGAAGAAGAGAAGTGATTGTAAAAGGTTATATACCTTTGAATCTCACATTTCCCCTCTTTCTCAACCACATAACTCCAAAACTTTCACAACAAACAAATCACCACAACATCCAAATGAATTGGGCCATTAAAGCAAGACATGGCTAAGATTATAAAATGGAGCACAACATTCATAAGAAATTGAATACAAGGTGCTATGAATTCTATCTGAATCTACATATTAGGATTGATTAGATAACCCTAAAATAGAACAATTCTTTTTTCTTGTTTCTTGTCTATTGAGTACATAATCAGTAGAATACTGCAGTCTGCAGAATGTTTGAACATGCATGTCATGTAAGAGACCGAATACTAATGCTCTAGGAGGAACTCACATTTGCGATATTCTTCTCCAGAATGTCTACTGACCCTGTTAAAGCTTCCTTCTAATAGTTCTGGTCTTTTAATCCTACTTGCAACATGAGAATGAAAAAACAAAACTCAGGTAAAGGTTCCTATAAGAACCCTAAGTTCTGAAAAAAAAAAAAAAAAAAAAAAAAAAAAAAAAAAACAGAGAGAGAGAGGGCTTACTGTAAGTCTGTAATGGGAGAGGCTCACCTCCATTTTAAAATCTCCTACTTCCTCCAGTAGCATGTGGCAAATATTTCATTTAAAGGCTTAAAAAAAAGGAACATCAACCATAGTTTTTCTCATTATTGTTTTACTTCATTCTCTTTCCAGTTTCCAACGTCACCTTCTTCTTCCTCTCCCTCTCTCTCTCTCGCTAATATCACCACCGACACTGTAGAGGCAGAAGCACCAGTTTTTTTTTAAATCAACAATGAAGAATTGCACAATGCTAACATAGATTTCAGTCAATACTCATTATCAATTATCATCTTATTGAGAAGAATAATTGAAAAGATTTCACAAAGCCACCATATTAGCCAAACTAAAATCCCAAAAAATTACAGAGCATAAACATGCGAGAAGGTAATGCAAGAAATTTTTCCAAAACAAATAGATTTAAAACTTCTTTCTTGGCCAACAACTTCACCTTTTGAACCACAAAACAAACAGATTCCCACCCATTTTCAGACCACCGTCTACCTCCTCAGCTCAAAAGCATCAATTTTAGGTGGTGGTGTTGCACGTTTGGGTTTGGGTTGCAAATCGGCGGCGGTTTGGGTTGCAAATCGACGGCAGCGTGGGTCATAGTGGTGGAGATCTGGGTTGTCTGATGGCAGTGGTAGGTGGTTTGGGATTTCAGTTTGGCTAAAATGATGGGTTTTGGGTTTTCAGTTTCTGCTGTGAAACTTTTTCAGTTTGGCTCAAGAGATGATGGTGAAGTTGCAGATTTGTTTGGAGATGGTGATGAAGATATGGTTGTGATGTTGTAGAGAGAAGAGGAGAGGCAAGAGAGATGTAAAAATTACAGAAATTATTAAGACTCAGGGCTGGAAGTATGATAAAGCCTAAAATATAACTTGGATAATTGCAAGGGGCGGACAATTGAAAGGTTAGACGTAGCAGGGCCAAATTAATGGTATACTTGAAAGTTTAAATGTTAGAGGAGGTGAAAGAGCGGTAATAACAGATGACGTGTAATATATATATATATATATATATTTTTTGGGGAATGAGGTGTAATAACTTGGAACCAAAAAAAAAAAAAAAAAAGGCTTAAATAAAAAAGCTATAAAAGGTGCCACTTGTCAAAATCTCATGCTTTTTCGCATGAAGTCTCTGCTTTTATATATATATTGATTAGGGTATATATAAGATAGGTACAGAAAGTGTGAGTCATTCAATACAAGCTGGCAGAACAGAATGCCTCGCGGGTGTCTCGCGGGAAGGCCTTACTCGCGAGATACTCGCAAGACACAGCTATCTCCACCTAGCCTGACTCTGCACATTCCAGCATGTGCAGGGCACATGATTCACTTCGCGAGAAGCTAGGTCACGACATACCCACGAGAATTCTTCAGCCTTCAAATGCTTGAGTCTTCAGACTCTCTCTCTATCACACAACCCTTACAACCAATCCTACAATAAATACAAGGTATAAACGATTAATAATAATTACAATCAAATTTGACACGGAATAAAAGCCAACAAAATACATAGTTGTAAATAATAACTTTACAAGTACAAAGAGCACCCAAGTTACAGTCGCAAAAAGAACCCAATAATCTGATCCACCAAAACCTCACACAAACTTGGCCATCCAAATCATAAAATGTGAAGAAGTAAAATTCTTGATAGACAAATTGGCAATAGTATTCAACAAGTTGAGAACAACAATTTTCGCATTTTGGTTGAAATGACAGATCTACTCAATTGTCTTCATTTTTCTGCCAAAATTGTTAAAGATGACTAATACTTCTCCAAATGGACAAATATGACCAGTCCACATCATTATGTGATCTTAAACATCTTATTTGTGATAGCTAGATTTAAGATTGATGCAATTTCCCTTTTTTTGCTTAGTGCTGTATAGTCTCCATTTGGTAACCATTCAATGAGGAACTACACGGCTATATAATGGCTGACATCCGTAAGGAACAATAAGAAAGGAGATAGAGAAATATGTTAGTGAAACTGTCATATGTAGAGGAAACAATAGCTAAAATATCATATTAAATATTGACCAATTTCCATGGACTTTTATCATTTTGCTCAAAAATCTTACAGCTTACCTCTATTTGCCTCTCTATTGAACCTAAAACAATAGCTCTCCTTAAGACATTGAGGCAAATAGTCTGCAAAACGAGGAGAGAGGCTCTTACCATCTTAGCTACAAAACATAATGCATCGGTCATCAAGGAAGAAAAAGAAATAAATCAATAAGAAAAGCATGAGATAATCTACGGTTATGCTGACCAAAATAAGAGCAGTTAAACAAAACCATTCTAATAAGTGAACAACTCCAGTAAGCATATATGCGAAGTATAAAGCTCTCGCTTAAGACAAATTAATGGTAAGTTCATGAGAGTAAGGTCAGGGGGTGAGATAGGCAAGAAGGGAAAAAGAGTGAAATATTAAACACAATTAAATAACAAAGGGAGTAGTAGAGTAGATAGAAAGGGAAGTTAAATGGGGAGATTGTATTATGGTGTTTTCCCTCTTCTCAGTAGATATTGATGTTAAACAGAAATACACATTTGACCTTTCAGCATTGCATTTATGAATTTTTCCTGCCTTCTTCAAGAAAGTGTCAAACAGAACTACTTGAATCTAAAAAAAAAATGTATCTTTGATTTAAAAATACTATAAGCCTAGTAGCAGGCAGAACTTTACCAAAAGAATTATCTAGGATTATATCAAGCTTTAAAATATTGTAAAATTTGTAAATATCAAGCTCTAGGACCAAAAAAATTGTGAATAAAAAAATAAATAACTATACACAAAGTTGACCTTAAATAAATCTTTTAAAACCATATACATGGGACAATAGACTACCCACCCTTCAGAAATTTTGCAGGCAATCTAAAATCTAGGAAGGGCATACATCCTAACTAAATTCAGGGAAAAATTCATATGACCCTAGAACATAAGAATTCTCATCACTATAACCCCCACTAGCAGAGGGCAGGGGAGGGAAGTTAAGCTCTTCCAGCATTCTGTTTCTTATAGATGAATTTAATTTCAATTGTTGTGAGGAATATGAAAGTACCATACCAGCTTTTATTTTAATCCAAATGCATGTTCTCGTGGCTTCTGAATACTAGCTTGTAAAGAGCACATGGTAGGACAAAGCTTTGGTGGCCAAATCTTCCCTGATAAACAATTTCACCAAGCAGGTTTTTTACTTATGAGTGAGATCCCAAGATTGTCGAATAAGAACAAAATCAATAGGAGAATTCAATTTATAAAAAACAGGTACTTTATCTGAATGGAAGTCAACCAGGGATGTAATTGTTCTCTCCCAAATTATAGTCTCTTTCAGGAGAACTGGTGTTTTCCCTTTTCTGTAAAATACTCAAAGGAATGGATCATCTTCACACTTCACACTTACTTCAAAGATTTGCCCATACAGTGACCTCCACCAAACTGCAAAAGAGAAATAATATGATTTGGAAAATGATACTATAACATGAAACAAACACACATAGCATCTAAGTAAAAGGGAATCCATTGCGTGTGCATACAAGCTTCTGAGTTCATATAAGTGTTTCCCAGTCTCGCATGCCCATTGATTGGAGTACTATGGTATCCTAAGCAGCCTTAAGAAGACTTGAAATACTACTTCAAGGATGACTAGTACCATGCTAATGTAGAGATAACAGCAGTTATCGAAGAGGCATTTTGTTGTGGAAGTCTCAAAAGCCATCTCAATGGAGCAAGCACAAATTTGCCCTGCACCTGAAATTGTCAACCTAAAAACAAATACTAAAATTTGTAAGTCTTTCGCAGGTACATCACATACATTTTAATGTAAGATGAAATCGTTTGTCACCTACTTAGTCACCTACTCGCACACATACAGGAACCTCCAGACTGCACAAAAAGCAAAGCTACAAAATTACAAATATACGACCTGTTAAAAATTATTATTGCAATAAAAATTAAAAGTTCATAGACCAAGCTGTCTCTACACAAGGATTGATACATGTGACATGTTGCAATAAATATTCTGAAAATTCGAAACTGTTTTGTTACAAAAATTATCATAAATATAATTAAAAAAAGAAAAGAAAGTGACAGGCGTATTACTCAATTTATTTCAAGATGATGCTTGATTTTTGTTGAACCATCTCTAAAATATTTTTGGTATCAATGTCACTCTCCTCTGATTTTTATAAAACCATAATTTAGAAATTCAATGACATTGAAAGCTCTTGAAATGAAAAGAGAGAACTGATCAATATAGGTGGCTCACCAATATACGAGGCAGAGTCTGAAGGATTTGAGAACTTGTGCAGCAAAAGGGATGGCTACTAATCCATTGATGTCAAAACTATTTTTTATTTATTTATTTATTTTTCTGTTATTACTCTCTCTTGGTAATCAAATGAAGCTTAAAGTTAAAGTTGTCCATAAAATTTGGTGACTTTAAACTAAAGCATATTGGTGCTTTTGATACACACTAGGCTATAGAAAATAAAATTGAGACAAAAGTTGCCGTGAAATCTTGTCACATACTACGTACAAGGAGATAATTGGTGACATTTTTCTAGTAAAATATTAGCAAAAGCTTATATAGATTGTTAAATTACCAATTGTATCAAAAGCTTAAACTGTTTGGAAATTGTGAACTTAATCACTCAACCATAATTCGAACACTCCCCCTTAAACTCTCCCTTAATTACTTGAACAACTAGTAATTCAAAATCTCATTAAAGTGGTGAGAGTGAGGTAGCTATATTCCTTTCAAGTAGCAATATCATACTAGGCCATCTGAGATTACAAGGACTTCAAGTAGCTATATTCCTTTCAAGTAGCAATATCATACCAGTGACAACATGTATAATTTTAAGCCAGAATTTTTGAATTATCCTTATAAAAAAACTGAGACTTAGGCGTTGGATAACACTTTTTGTGTCACTGAAAGACACTAGATTATTCCCAGCCACTCCTATATGTAAGATGTTAAGGCAAACATAAAAGTCCTTGGGATCATTTTGAACAATTTCCTTTTTACCAACTGCATCCTTGAGTTGGTTTGACAAAAAAAAAAAATCATTTTCAACAATTTCCTTTTTACCAACTGCATCCTTGAGTTGGTTTGACAAAAAAAAAAAAAAAAACTAAAAAAGGAGGGTGCCAATGGCACTAGCATCCTTCCTTCGAAATTTTAGCTTCCAAAGCACAAAAAGGGCTGACATATAGAACTAGTCTAAAGTGCAAAATTACATACACTACATGCATTTCTGGTTATAATTACAAAAGGAACTACCTTCAAACGGTAATTTCTATACAAAACTAATAAAAATGAGGAACAACATCCACTCATTTTTGTAAGAAAACGCATGTCATTTAGTATTAGAAATATGCACGGTAATTTCTATACAAAAGTAATAAGGGCAAGTGCTAAAGAGTAGGACTGCATTCAAGCCACCCCTCCAAAGGTGAGATCAACATATAGAATCAGCAAATTAAACCATTAATTTATTAAATGTGTGGCATTACCTCCATCAGAAATGGAATCATTAGTGTGGGGCATATTGTATTTAATTCATTATCTACATGACCTACGGAAGAATGCTGATATTGATACCTATATAATCTTTTGGCAGTTGGCACAAGAATAATATGGTAAGAGTAATTAAAAGGCTAGAATTTGCTCACCTCTGCATCACTTTGCAGCAAATTACTCCGCCTTTGGGAAATTTAATCAAACTGCCTCTCTTACCCTTCATTGCTTCAACCATCCTTACCCCTTTTACCTCTCTTTGGCCTAAAAACTCCATACACTATCCATCCATTACACAGATTGCCCCCTCTGCTTTCCAGTGATTATAAAAAAGAACAGGTGTGATGTTGCCCAATGTTCGAACAGAGACTGCACAACCAAAAGTTAAGAAGCAAATGCTATTTCTTTAGGAAGTAGAGAAATAAACAAAATTTTGAAGACATAGAAAATGAAAAGAACAATGATGTTCTCCTCGGTCTTAATTGGAATTAAATTGAAATGAAAAACCTTAACTAGTAATATTTAATTGAGTAACAAATAAGAATTCAATTCAATCCAATATACCTTAAAATTTGTGCTTGTATGAAAAATTAGACTCTGTTCAGTCATTCTTGTGTTCTTCTGGCTTAAAAAAGACAAGTCGACACACCAACATGTGAGGAAGCAAACAAATATTCTCCCCAAAAAAAATAAGTTAACCACCAAAATACTTTTATAGTAAGCTGATTCCCTGGAGTGTTAGTTGCTAGGTCATGCTCCTCCCTTCAAAATTCTAGCAAATTTGCTACAATTTTGCAATCATTAGGAAGCAACTATATATGTCATTTCACCAACACAAGCTTAGATTCAATGATAAAAATCATTATAATAAAAGAACAAATGGAAGAATTTACAATTATCCCTTATTATTCTCCTAATAATTTGAAGAAATCATGCATCTAATTAAAGTTTTGATGGGAAAAAAAAAGCTGGGATTTCTTTTCTTTTTTTTTTTTTTTTTTTTTTTAAAGAAGATTAACTTTGAGTCCAAGATTGTACTTGCCGAAATAGCAAAACCTCAATAAGCAAAATGAAAAAGACCAAAAAAATTGGTTTTCAGTTCTGCATAAAAAGCAAGATACCTGAAGTAGTTAAACCAAAATTTGTAATTATATTCTATTAACAGATAAAAATTCAAAATTCAAACTATCTTTGAACTAGTGCATGTATGAATATATTAGGCTCATTCAGTCATTCTCTTGTTCTTTTTTGACTTTTTAAAGCCAGTATACACACAAACATGTGAGGAGTTTGGTTTAATCATCTCATGAAAAGCATTTAGTAGATATATGTTGGAAAATTTTATAACAAAAAAAATATATTTAACTACCAATATACCGGTTTAGTAAAGCTAATTCCTGCAATGTTTGTTGCCTGGTCAAGTCCCTCCCTTCAAAGTTCCAAGAAATTTGCTTTGATACTGCAATTATGAACAAGCAACATTATATGTTATTTCATTAACACAAGTTTTGATGAAAAGTTATAAATCATTAGAATAACAAAGAACAAAAGATAGAACAGTTATCTACTTATCAAAAAAAAAAAAAGATAGAACAGTTATCCTTTTTTATTCTCCTAGTAAATTAAAGAAATTGTGCATCTTATAAAGTTTTGATGGGAAATGATTACCACTGAGTTCTTGACCTGTTGCACAACTGCAGTTTTTGGATAAGGTCCGAATTTTGTACCCATGCTTGTTTTTTGTCTCAGTTGGTTCTGCATAAGAAGTCAAATGACTAAAAATTTCTCCAAAATATGACAAACCTCAAAAGGCATCAAGAAGAAGGGCATATGTATATGATTGTCCATGAAAAATTGGAATTAAAAGATAGACACATACCTGAATAAATTATTTTTAGTAGATTCCGATAATCCACTTGCAATTCAGGGACATGCGCCACAATTGCAAGGCTTGAAAGTTTTGAATAAGGTCTGAATTTCAAGTTCTGCATGAAAACTGAAAAGTCCAATGCCTGATAAGTTCTCCAGGATATATCAAAACAAGAATATTGGTGTTGGTTTCTACATTAAAAGTCAAATACCTGAAGTGGTTAAAGATGCCATCAGATTCCAACTTCTATCCAATATTCTCTCCTACTCATGTTTGTTTGGACCCCACTGATTAAAAAACAATAGGGGTTCTACAGCCTCAAGTTTACAGGGACTTCACAACCAAATGCAGCAAGGACTATGGCTTTAGGAGGCAGAGAAAGTGACAAAATAACAAGCACTTGAAAAACCAAAAGTTCTTAAACTTGAGTGTAGCTCAGTAATTAACAACCTATTATTCAAGTAATAAAAAATTAATTAGTAATTTTTATTAGCAGTAATATATATATATATATAAAATAAAAAATCAATCCAATCTAACAATGAATTGTACACGACTAAACAGATTAGACCCTTCTCTAGTACTTGGATACACAGTATTATTTACATACATGATGGAAGTGTCATGAATCATTTGTTTTAGCACAAGAACCAAAAAATAAAATACATGAAGTGTGCAACTATGTATTGAAAAATGTATTGAAAAATTAAAACTTTTCCATTTCTGGCAGGTTGCAGGACAACAATGAGAAGGAGGAATTTTTTTAAAAAAAAAAGTGTAGGATTTTTCGTTTTGAAATACTTGGAGATTAAAGAAAGGCTGTAAGGGGCTATTGGAGGTAGAGGAAGAGCCAAAAATCCCTAAGAAACCACAAAAGTTATGATTGTGTGATGCTCGGGCCATTAGAAATCTAACATATAAAAACAGATTTAGAAGAAAGAAAATTGAAAGCACCAAAGGTTTTGTTCAAGTGCACAACTTAGATAAATATTATCTCTAGATTTGTGAATGTCTACATCGGTACACATCAATCTTTGTTCTGCTTTTGACTAAAACGATGTCTCCAAAATTAAAAAATTAAAAAAAAAAAAAAATTCAGAGAAAAGAGAGAATTCATTCAACAATTATCCCATCAGAAACAGTAATTAAACCTTTAGTTATTTTTTATAGATCAATAGTTCAAATGACCCAAAAAAAAAAAAAAAAAAAAGGAGAGAGTGAACCAAAGATATATATCATTAGAATTAAAAGAAAGAAAGAAAAAAGGGATGGATTACGTTATCCTAATTTTTCTTGTTCAAATAACTTTGTGAACAAACCCACTAATTAAGAAGCAACCATACGCACATCATATTATCAACATGCTCTTAGGTACAAAGATATAAATTATTAGAATTAAAAGAAATACTTAAAAAAAAAGGGGGATGGATTACATAATCCTAATTTTTCTTGTTCAATTAACAGATTATAGACAAGAAAAGAAAATAGATTGAAAATAATGAAGTTGAATAATTTTAGAAGTTGCTCAAAATATAAAAACCCTAAAAAAGCCAGTAGTTGATTTTGAATTTGGGATTATAAAAGATAGATGGATAGATGCATACCTGAATATATTGTTTTTTCTTGTTGGATTATTTGGGACAATCTTCACTGTTTCCTTTGTGTAGCTGTAAGAGGGGACAACCATAAATATGTGACACAGTGAGATCGGGAATCAGGGGCATGGAAGTCAGGTTAGGGCATTTGTCAATCCATAATTCCGAAAGAGAAGGAGGAAATGATGGAAGTAAGAGATGGTGTGGCTCATTATCATCATCATCTGAATTCCTCCACCATCCCTTCAGTTTTGGGCATTTGAACAATACAAGAGAAGATAAGGATGGGAAGAATGGTGTTTTTGAAGAAGAAGAAGAAGAAGAGGAGGAAGCACCCAACACGTTACTAACACTGTCTTCATTTGAAATGTGTTCAAGTGCTTCCATATCCCAAAGAGAGACAACCTTGAGTAAAGGGAGTTGATTTAACGGTGGGAGGTGCTGCAATCTTTCATTAAAATATAAATCAAAATGAACAAGATTAGTGAGAGAAAAGACCCAACTTGGAATTCTCACACCCATATAATACCACAATTCCAACCCTTTAAGATTTGGATGTGGCTGGAGCCCTTCCAGTGACATGTAATCATAACATTTAGTTTCTCCATCATCCCACTTTTCATCCCAAAATAATTTCAGCTCTTGAAGATGTTGTTTCTGCTTCATATTTGTGGCTTTACATTCCACCATGTCATCTTCTCCATGTCCCAAATTTGTAATGACTAGACTTCCTCCCAAATTGCTCAGCTCCTTCAATTCACTTAGCCCACCACCAAACCTAGCCTGTTTGTTCTCATACCAACTACTAGCCTTCAAACCCTCTTGCCTCACGACAAACTTTGTTAGTATCTCAAGAGAAGTAAGATGCTCAAGTCCAAGGGGCATATGCGTCAATTTGTTGCAATAACTAAATTCTAAATGCCTGAGATTGACCAAATTCTTGATGCCCTGTGGTAATTCTTTAAGCGAATAACAAGAATAAAGTTTCAACGTCTGCAAATTTAGCAGCTTGGTAATGGAATTAGGGAGAACTACAATATGTTTATTTTTAGAAAGATCAAGATATCTTAAATGACTCAATTCCCCAATTGAATGGGGCACTACATGTAGCCCTAAACAACTCAAATCTATTGTGCGTAAATAATTGAGATTTGAAATAAGTGCATCACAAGTTAAATTACCCAACTTTCCCCCTACACTAGCTGCAAGAATTGTTCGTATCTTCCTTTTATTAGCCACGGGGATTGAAAATTGACTCGATGAATCTGCTAGATCAAATGATACATGATAAACTTTTTCAATCACATTTTCCCCACTTGAATTTAATATGACACTTTCCGTTCCAGACACAAGAATTGCAAGATCATGCACGAGATCATGCATTTTACACCATACTATATTGCCACATTCATCATTTTCTACATCTTGAAAAAATGACCCCCAAAGTAATTCCATAAAATATTTTCTGCCAATATCCACAAAACGCTGCCTTGGACCTTCTAACAAAATAAAGCCTTGTGCTATCCAAAAATCAATAAGTGTATTCACGTCAATCCTATAATCTTTTGGAAACAATCTACAATAAGCAAAACATTGCTTCAAGTGTGACGGAAGGTGATCATAACTCAACTTAAGAGTTAATGAAATTTTATTTTCTTGTTGACTTACTTTTGAGAGTTCATCTTCTAAAAAAGATTGCCACTCAATTTCAATAGTTTTACCATACAATAAGCTTCCTATTGTTCTTATAGCGAGAGGCACCCCAATACACTTTTCCACAATCTGTTTTCCTAGGGCTACTAAGATTTGGTTTTCTGGCTCTTTACCTTCTTTAAATGCCATTTTAACAAATAATGACCAAGCCTTTTCTGAAGCTAAGCCTTTAAGTTCATGAGGTGAAGTTGTGCCAGTAATCTCTGCAACCTTTGAAGAGCGAGTAGTTACCAATATCCTACTTCCCCTTGCACCAACCATTAACAAATTTCTCAGGAGAAGCCATTCATTATAGTCTTCATTCCACAAATCGTCCAAGACAATCAAGTATTTTTTTCCATTAAATTTTTCTCGAACTTGATTTTGCAATATCTCAAGGCTTTCTTCATGCTTCGTCTCTGTCAACTGTTCTAGAATTTCTTTAACAATTCGTTTTACGTCAAAGATATCAGAGATGCAAACCCAAAGTTTTGGCTCAAAATTTCGTTTGACATTTTCATCATTGTATACCAGTTGAGCTAGTGTTGTCTTGCCCAATCCTCCGAAACCAACAATTGGAATGAAAGAAATATTCTCTACAACATTGTCATCAAAAAGACGTTTCATAATCTCTTTCTTATCATCCTCTCTGCCAATAACTTCATCTTCGGGTACAAAAGAACAAGTTTCTCTGCCCCTGTTCATGACTTGTGGCTCATTGCAGTTTTCATTAAGATTGAACTTCATCCTATCATCTGCAATGGCATTTAGCCTCTTCCTAATTGCCTTTAATTCATGACCCATTTTAAGACTAAAATAAAGCTGGTTTGAACTTGAAAAGAAAAGGCGTACCTCTTTTTTCATTTTGTTTCCAGACATCACTTTTTGGTTCAAAACCTGGGTAGAGAAATCATCCAGCAAGTCATCAGCATCATGGAGGACATCTTTGAGCTTACTGAGCCAGTCTTTGATCTGATGGCTATGAGAACTCCGCTTTTCTGCATCTAGAATCACAGCTTGGATAGTGGAGACTGTGTTCCTCAGATATTCAATGTCAGTTTTGACACCAAAGGTCAGTTTGACCTCTTGGGCAATGAGAGAGCCGAGCACATTAATGACTTTCCCAGCAAGATCGAACAAAGCTCCTTCCGCCATAGTTTCTCTTTCTTTCAGGAATAGTACGTAGATGGGTTTGTGGAGTAGTGAAACTGATGAAAGATAGCTGTGGTAATGTCTTGCTTAGAACGGTGGTAGCATCAACAAGTGCGGAACAGCTAGCCTCAATAATTATGCCCAAAGAAAATGTTGTTTTTTATTCTAAACTTTAGACTGCCTTTTCAACTTTTTGCCCTTTTCTGGTTGATGGTGTCCTCTCAGTATTAATCATTTACAACAAAGTGTGTGTGTGAACGCAGTTAGAACTATAGTGTGAAGCAACATTTCTAAATTCCAAAAGCATAATTGTAGTTAAAACTTTTTAAAAAAAATTATTTTATGGGAAATTAAAACTTTTACCATTTAAATGAATAGAGTTATTTTTCTTTTTATCATAAATGAATCAAGCTGTTGAGTGCAGCTCAAACTTAAGCTTATTATCAACGGTTAAACAGAGTTCAAATATCTTTCTCTAAAAAAAAAAAAAAACAGAGTTCAAATATAATAACTTGTTCATAAATAAAATTAGCATCATTTAAGATTTTTTTTTTCCTTTTTTATTAGAGTATGATGCTAGATTTAAGTATATATTTATGTATATAGATTTCTAAAAAAAAAAAAAACAAATATTTATGTTTATACATGCATTAAAATCTTCTTAAATATAGTTAAGATTTGAAGAATGGTTATTTGTAAATTAGAAAAGGATAGCTCAGATTATAGCTATTAGCTAGTAAGAAATTCTGTATAACAAATAGAGAATATTTGATTTTAGCACGACAACAGTACTAAGATAGCTGTGGGTGTGTGTCTTGCTTAGAATAGAGATATTGATTAATAATTTAATAGTAATCTAGGAGCTAATCTTGTTGAGCACTTTCCTAGTAATTGTCCTTTTAATGGTGGCCAGCATCAACAAAGCACAGAACCAAGAATTCCAAAACAGCTGGCCTCAATAATTATGCCCAAACAAAATGTTGTTTTTATTCTAAAACTTTAGACTTCTTTTTCTAACTTTTTCTATTTTCTCTCTGATGGTGTCCTGTTAGTACTAATCATTTACAAAGTGTGAGTGTGAACGCAGTTAGCAGTAACAAGCAATAATGAAACAAAATTTCTAAATTCCAAAAGCACTGGCGGCTAAAAAAACAAGTTAAAACATTTTTTTTATAATTTTTTTTTTTATGGGAAGTTAAACTTTTAGGATTTAAAATTTTAAATGAACAGTGCTATTTTTCTTTTTATCATAAATGAATCAAGCTTGAGTGCAGCTCAAATTTAAGCTTATTTTCATTGCTTCAACACAGTTCAAATATAATAACATCTTCAAGAATAAAATTAAAATTATACTTGATTTTTTCTTTTCTTTTTTATGCTCGATTTAAGTATATATTTATGTATATAGGTTTCTCATAAAACAAATATGCATGTATATGCATGCATAAAAATCTACTTAAATATATTTAAGATTTAATTGTGTAAGTGTGTAAACCAGTTCATAAGGCTGAACAAATTCTTTCTGCAATTTTTATAAACTGTTGATTTAGAAGTTGGTTATTTGTAAGTTAAAAAAAAAAAAAAAATGATGATAGTAGTGGGCTCATATAATATCTAGTAAGAAATTGTGTGAGAACTAGTAAGAAATTGTGTGCACTAAATGAAAGCCACCTCTTTATTAGAAATGAACTATTATGATTATTGTAAGGTCACGGTTTGCGGCCCAAGCCCGATGAGTATGGGGTTGTGGGTTAGTGAGCCTAATACAATAAATTTGTAGATAGTGGGTTGAAGAGCTGAGCCATAGTTAGTGTTATAACGACTAGGATGAGTTTGTAAGGCAATTATACAAGAAAAATACACGTAAGGTTAGGTTAATGTGTTGTCCGAGGAGGCCAATCTTGGTAAGATCAATGGAGCTAATTGTAAGTGCAACCCTGGTCGCTACAGTCTCCCTTCTCTCCTTTTCTCAGGGGTCCCCTCCCTCATGGAGGGACTCTCTCGTTATATAGGTCCTTCCTGGTGATCTTGGCCCTCCATTTGTCGATCATTTAAGCCACCATTTGAGTGTATGTCCCATCAGACACTCCTTCTGGCTTTCTGTGAGTTACGGTGGCCAAGGAAATACTGTGTGGAGGTCTTCTCCACATAAATGCGGTCAGAAAAGTAGCTACAGAGCATTTAATGCGGAGATAGCAGCCTTCCCTTCAATATTTCTGGGTTCCCTTCCTTCTTATGTGTTTGTAAGGCACGCTCCTGACACTAGAGCTTCCGTGGAGGTCACTTCTGTTAATGGAGCACGTGTCTAAGCTGCCTTTGCCATGGCCGAGGGGTAATTTCTCCTCAGACTATCATTTACTTTCTTACTTGCCCACGAGACTCTGGGCTGGATCTTCTTATGAATATCCACCCCTCTTCGGACAGGCCGACCTCCTTGGATTGGGCTTAAGGCCCAACACACGAATTTGGGCCTCTGTCCCTACAATGTACAAATTTTAGTATTTGTTTTTAGCTTGACAATTTCAGGTGCAGGGAAAATTTGTGCTTGGAATAGAATTGTGAAATATGATTATATAAATAATTATGTTATATAATTGTAGGGACAGAGGCCCAAATTCGTGTGTTGGGCATTAAGCCCAATCTGAGGAGGTCAGCCTTTCTGAAGAGGGGTGGGTATTCATAAAGAGATCCAGCCCAGAGTCTCATGGGCAAGTAAGAAAGTAAATGGCAGTTCGAGGAGAAATTACCCCTCGGCCATGGCAAAGGCAGCTTAAACAAGTGCTCCATTGATAGAAGTGACCTCCACGGAAGCTCAAGTGTTAGGAGCGTGCCTTACAAACACATAAGAAGGAAGGGAACCTAGAAATATCGAAGGGAAGGCTGCTACCTCTGCATTAAATGCTCTGCAGCTACTTTTTTAGCCGCATTTATGTGGAAAAAAACCTCCGCATAGTATTTCCTTGGCCACCGCAACTCACAGAAAGCCAGAAGGAGTGTCTGATAGGATATGCACTCAAGTGGTGGCCTAGATGATCGACAAGTGGAGGGCCAAGATCACTAGGAAGGACCTATATAATGAGAGAGTCCCTCCATGGGGGAGGGAACCCCCCTGAAAAAGGAGAGAAGGGAGACTGTAGCGACTAGAGTTGCACTTACAATCAGTTCCATTGATCTATACAAAGATTGGCCTCCTCAGACAACACATTAACCTAACCTTATGTGTATTTTTCTTGTATAACTACCTTACAAACTCATCCTAGTCGTTGTAACACTAACTAGGGCCCAGTTATTCAACCCACTATCTACAAATTTATTGTATTGGACTCACTAACGTACAACCCCATACTCATCGGGCTTGGGCTATAAATCGTGACCTTACAATTGGTGCCGTCTATGGGAAGAGCTTGTGTGATAGCGAGTGCAGCGGTGAACAATGGTAGGATCAGGTCCACACCAGGCAGAATCCATGCCACCCCAGTGCGAAAACCCCCTCGCTAACCATGAGCGGAAAAAAGATCGAGAAGGCAGTATGCACATTACGCATACGAGCAAAAGTCACACTCGAGTCAAAAGTTACATCTCCCAAGACCAGCCTAACAGAGCCATGCAGCTGGAGATTGACTGGTTAAAGAGGGAACTGCGCCATGCATGACGAAGGCAAACTCCCTCTAACTCTGATGCTTCTTCTAACGACGAAAAGGACGCTAGTTACAGGTGAAAGTCTTGAACCATGCCTAGCGAGTCTTTCTCTTACGAAGAGGAGCGTCGTTGCGAACGGAGGGTCGAAAGCCCGCCTCATAGAGGCGTGGAAAAGGACGCTATGAGTAAAGCCTTAGACTAGATCTCCAAGTCACCCTTTACATGGAAGATCAAGGGGGCTAGACTTCCCAGACGATTTGCCCAACCTGTTTTCACCATGTACAACTGTAGAACAGACCCCGTGGAACACGTGAGCCATTTTAATCAAAGAATGGCTGTCCACTCCAGAGACGAAACCTTGATGTGCAAGGTTTTCCCATCTAGCTTGGGGCCTGTCACGATGAGATGGTTCGATGGCCTGAGAGCAAATTCTATAAGCTCCTTCAAAGAGTTCACTCAAGCATTTTTCTCTCGCTTTATCACCTGCAGCAGGGTCCCTCGGTCCTTGGCTTCCCTACTGTCCCAAAGCATGCGGGAGGGAGAGACACTGAAAGCCTACTCGGACAGGTACTGGGAGATGTTCAACGAGGTAGATGGTGACTTTGATGATATGGCCATCAGCAACTTCAAGCTCGAGCTCCCTACCGATCACAATCTAAGGAAATCCCTAACTAGCAAACCAGTCACCAGTGTGAGCCAACTAATGGACCGAATTGACAAGTACAAAAGGGTCGAGGAAAACCAGCAGCAGGGGAAAGGAAAAGAAAAGGTTATCCCTCAAGAGAGGAGGGATTTTAGGTCAGACCGATACAAGAGCGACCGACCACGAAAAGACTTTGTCGGATGGTCAGGGTCTGCTCAATGCTATGTTTTGAGAACTAGTACACCAAGTTTTAGAGAAAATTAGGAATGAGCCATTCTTCAAATAGCTAAATAAAATGGTGGGAAACCCCGCGAAGCACAACTACAACCTCTATTGCCAGTACCACTAAGACCACGGACACATCACAGAGGATTGCAGAAGTCTGTGGGACCACCTAGATCAACTCGTCCGTGAAGGAAAGCTGAAGCAACTCTTGCATCACTCAAGTGGTCAGGGAGGCCAGACGAACTCGGGATCTCGGAGAGATGAATCCCCTCCCTAGGGAACAATAAATGTCATCTTCGCTGCTCTAGGGAGAACTGGATCCTGCCCTTCTAGATTAATGTGTGTGGCTCCGTTATCCGCCGAGGATGAGAAGCAAGAAGTAAAGAGGGCAAGGCGGGAAATCCAACCGGTTTTGGACTTCTCGGATGAGGATAATATTGGAACCATCCAACTCCACGACGATGCTTTGGTGGTCACCCTCAGGATTGGGGGATATGATATAAAGAGAGTGATGATGGACCAGGGTAGTGGTGTCGAGATAATGTACCCCGACCTATACCAAGGGCTGAACTTGAAACCAAAAGACTTAACACCCTACAGCTCGCCCCTAGTGAACTTTGATGGGAAGGTCGTCATCCCGAAGGGATAGATCAGGCTGCCTATACAGACTGACTCAGAAGTGGTGGAGGTGGACTTCATTGTGGTGGACACATATTCTCCATACACAGCCATTGTCGGAAGGCCCTGGCTTCATACACTAGGAGCTGTCTCCATTGCCCTCCACCAGAAAGTGAAATACTCGTCGGGGGGACAAATTGAAAAGATTATTAGGAGCCAATCCACGGCTAGACAATGCATGGTGGCCGCCATCTGTCACTAGTCCAAAGTCGAATCCTCGGCTCGTACTAAAGAAGGCTTATAGCAATTAACAGACTCGGCGTCGTCCATCGACGAGTCGGCCGAGGAGGCGAAGTGTGAGAATTTAGTGAAAGTTGTCATCGATGACGATTCGAAAAAATTCTTCCAGATTGAGGCTCAGTTGCCTCTTTCAGAGAAGGAAGAGCTAGTAGAGTTTCTTAGACAGAATGTTGATGTCTTCGCATGGACTGCTTATGAAGCCCCAAGAGTGGATCCGAACTTCATCTGCCATCATCTAAATATCAATCCGTCAGTTGCCCCCAAGAAGTAACCTCCTCGGCGCTCTTCCAAGGAACATTCTGATGTTGTCAGGGAGGAGGTGAAGAAACTGAAGCAGGTAGGGGCCATAAAGGAGGTATTTTACCTTGAGTGGTTGGCTAATACCGTAGTAGTGAAGAAGAAAAGTGGAAAATGGTGGGTGTGCGTAGACTTTACGGATTTGAATAGGGCTTGCCCAAAGGACCCTTTCCCTATGCCTAAAATAGATCAGTTGGTGGATGCAATCATAGGCCATCCTCGGATGAGCTTCCTAGATGCCTTTCAGGGATACCACCAAATACCACTCGCCCTAGAAGATCAGGAAAAGACCGCTTTTGTCACCCCCACTGGAAATTACCACTACAAGGTGATGCCGTTCGGTTTAAAGAACACAGGGTCTACCTATCAAAGAATGATGACCAGGATGTTTGAGCCATAGTTAGGCAAAACCATTGAAGTCTATATAGACGATATGGTGGTAAAAAGCAAAATGGTGTTCGAACACGTAGGAGACCTCAGAGATATATTTAACATTCTAAAGAAGTACAAGTTGCACCTCAACGCCTTCAAATGCTCCTTTGGCGTAGAATCGAGCAAATTTCTAGGCTACATGGTAATCCACAAGGGAATCGAAATTAATCCCGACCAGATTAAAACTATCAACAGCTTGTAGCCACCTTGGAACCCCACGGAAGTCTGGAAGCTGACAGGAATGACTACTGCCCTGACTAGTTCATCTCTCGGTCAACAGATAGGTGCCAACCTTTCTTCCTACTGATGAACAAATGGAAGAGATTCAAGTGGACCGAGGACTGTGCCTTGGCCTTTCAACAGCTCAAAGATTATCTCTCTCAGCCCCCTATCATGTCCAACCCTGAGGTTGACGAAGTCCTGTTTGCTTACACCGCTGTGGCCACCCATGCCGTAAGCTTAGTCCTAATACGTGTCGATAACGGCACGCAAAGGCCTGTCTATTATGTGAGCAGGTCACTACACGAGGCTGAGATCCGTTATCTGCTGCTGGAGAAAACTATCTTGGCAGTAGTACACGCCACACGTAAACTCCCTCACTACTTTCAAGCATACACGGTCATTATCCTAACTCAACTTTCGCTCAGGGCCCTGCGCCGAAGCGCTGATTATACGGGGAAGATCGCTAAATGGGCTACAATCCTGGGGGCTTTCAACATCAAATACATGCCCCGCACTTCTATCAAGGGCCAAGTTTTGGCGAATCTAGTGGTCGAGTTCGCCGAATCCCCGTTAGAAGAAGAAACGAAAGCACATCACATGGATGGAAAATCAGTTGGCCTGATAACCCAGCATGGCCCCTTGTCTTGGAAAGTGCACATTGACGGTGCAGCAAACCAAAAGGGCTCCGGAGTAGGGTTAGTGCTTGCGTCCCCTAAAGGGATTACCATTAAGAAGTCACTTAGGTTGGGGTTCTTGGCCACCAACAACGAAGCTAAATATGAGGCTCTGTTAGAGGAAATAACCATGGTTCGGAGAATGGGTGGAAAGGCAGTAAAAGTGTTCTCTAACTTAAGGTTAGTCATCGGCCAAGTGAAAGGAGAGTTTGAGGCGAGGGATGATAGAATGCAGTGATACTTGGGCTAGGTTAGGCACTTACAATCAAAATTCGAGATTTTCAGCCTATTGCACATCCCTACGAGCTAAAACACCCATGCCGATTCCCTGACCACACTCACAACCTCCTCAGCGCAGAGCTTACCTTGGGTCATCCTCGTAGAGGACCTGTGCAAGCCCACAAGGATGAACGAGGGGGCGGTTCATGTTCACTAAGTCAGGGTAGAGCCTAACTGGATGGATCCCATAACACTGTTCTTAAAAGAAGACACCCTACCCGAGGAAAAATCAGAAGCAGACAAAATACGTAGGAAGGTTCCTCGATTTTGGCTGTCCGAGGACTAGAAGTTATATTAGCGCTCATTTTCTAGGCCATACTTACTATGCATGCACCCCAAAGCAATAGAATTGCTCCTAGAGGAGTTACATTAGGGGATTTGCGAGAGCCACACTGAAGGCAGATCTCTGGCGCACAGAGCCATCACTCAAGGCTATTGATGGCCCAATATGCAAAAGGAAGCACAAGAATATGTGAAGAAATGTGACCAATGCCAAATGTTTGAGCCCAACATACACCAACCAGGAGGAGTCCTTAATCTGGTGTCCAGCTCGTGACCCTTCACTTAATGGGGTTTAGACATTGTGGGCCTTTTCCCAAGACAGCTGGAAACAAGAGGTACCTGCTGGTCGGCACGGACTATTTCACTAAATGGGTCGAGGCCGAGCCTCTGGCAAACAACAGGGACGTGAATGCCAAGAAGTTTGTATGGAAGAATATTGTCACGCGATTCGGAGTCCCTTACACCCTCATCTCAGAAAATGGTCTTCAATTCGATAGCAAATCCTTCAGGAAGTACTTCTGTGACTTGGGAATTACGAACAGGTATTCTACCTCGGCTTACCCTTAAAGAAATGGGCAAGCGGAGGCTGTCAACAAAGTCATTCTAAGTGGACTCAAGAAGAGGTTGGACGACATGAAGGGAAAGTGGGTGGATGAACTGCTACACGTCCTGTGGACGTACCAGACCACACCTCGCAGGTTAACGAGAGAGACCCCTTTTTCAATGACATATGGGGCCGAAGCTGTTATCCCTATGGAGACTGGTTTCCCAACATTAAGAACCAGCTCATTCAATCCGACCACTAATGACGAGCTGTTGGAAAAAAGTCTAGACCTAATCGATAAAAAAGGGAAAATGCAATGGTTCAATTGGCATACTACCAACACAAGTTCAAGCAGGGTTATGACGCTAATGTGAAGCTGAGGCCATTGGCGCCTGGAGATCTGATGTTGAGAAAGGTCCTGGGTACTACAAAGAACCCAGCATGGGGAAAGTTAAGGCCTAATTGGGAAGGACCATACTGCATCACCTCGATGGTTGGTATAGGAGCGTATTTTTTGGAAGACCTAGATGAACATGTAATACCACGCTCGTGGAATGTAAACAACCTAAAAAGATATTACTACTAGTTAGTTCAAGTTTCCTTTGTTGAAAATGTTCATTTGTTTTGTAAGGGCATTGCGTCTCCAGTTTTCCCTCCTTTATAAGTGTTTAAACTAAAACTCGATCATGCCTATAGTCCTCAGATCAGATGACGTGGGAAGGTTAACACTGTTATCAATTTTTATAAGTGTTTAAATTAAAATTCAATCATGCCTGTAGTCCTCGGACCAGATGATGTGGGAATGTTAACACTTTGTTACAAATTTTTATAAATGTTTAAACTAAAACTCAATCATGCCTGTAGTCTTCAGACCAGATGATGTGGGAAGGTTAACACTGTTTCAAATTTTTATAAGTCTTTAAACTAAAACTCAATCATGCCTGTAATCCTCGGACCAGATGATGTGGGAAGGTTAACACTCTGTTACAAATTTTTATAAGTGTTTAAACTAAAACTAAAACTCAATCATGCTTGTAGTCCTCGGACCAGATGACGTGGGAAAGTTAACACTCTGTTACAAATTTTTATAAGTATTTAAACTAAAACTCAATCATGTTTGTAGTCCTCGGACTAGATGATGTGGGAAGGTTAACACTCTGTTACAAATTTTTATAAGTGTTTAAACTGGAAAAAATCAACAGTCCATGATATTTATTTGCTCCTCACTAAGAGTCAAAACAGTTCCAAAATTGGTAGCTCCGGGCAAGTTAAAGTTCTTGAATTATTTATCCAAGTGTAAATTCTTGAATTATTTACCCAAGACCCTAGCCAATTACTGTTAGTGTTTGTTCAAACTAAAATGGTCACAAGGCAAGTTCATTAAAGATAACAATAAGCCCGAGAGTATGGAAAGTAAAGATACAAGAAGTTGAAAGGGAATTCCATTCATTAATCAAAAAGTAGTTTAATTACATATGGTGGCAAGGGCCACAAAAAAAAAAAAAAAAAAAAAAAAAAAAAAAAAAAAGCCCTAATGGCTAAGTCTTGGCTTTGGGGACAGAAGGATCAGCAGCCTGGCTCAACTGGGGAACGGTAGCATCTTTGGCTTTGTCCTTTGCTTTGGAGGGAGACTTCTTCTTTCCCTGGCCCTTGCCCTTATCTTGGGCCCCTTCAGCTCCCTGGCCCTGATCACCAGCCTGTCTAAATCCCTTTAGAGCCTTGAGGAAAGCAAGAGGAGCTTGGCCAATCAGGGGCTGCTCGGGTGCCTCTGGGGCGGGTTCAGGAGCCAAGGCGTTAGAACTTGGGAGTTCGTGAATTTCTGGGTGGTAATATATACTCCCAGGTTGCCTCAAAGCAGAGTCTGCAAGGACTCCTATAACGTCAAGGGCCTTGCCCCATAATATGGCTTAGTAATCCCAGCATACTTCTTCTAGCTCCTCGGCGAGCCTTTTTTGTGTTTCCTCCACGCCGAGCAAATATGAGGCTTTCTTCTTAACCTTCGCTGCCTCCTTGGCCAGTTGAGCCACCTTTTTTGCCTTCTGAAGTTCGGCCTTAAGCTCCAGGACTAGCTGCTTTTCAGTGGCCAAATTTATCTCAGTCACATGTAGCTTTTGGAGCTGGTTCTTAGCCTGCCTTTCTGCGGTCTTCAGGCCCGCCTCAACGCTATCCTTGGCATGGATTGCCTCCTTCAGCCCCGCGGTCAATTTGGCCAGATCCTCTTTAAGAGTCCCCACTGCCTTCTCGGCCTTGGCGCGAGACTGGGCCTCCGCCTTAACCTCATTACGGGCCTCCTTGACCCATTCTTCAGCCACGAAAACCTGCTGGATAATCTGTACAATAGAAGCAGAAGTGCTCGGCATTAGAAAAAGAAAAAGGATGAATAGAAACGACTAAGTGTTTAATTAGAAAAGTGGGTCAAAACACTTACCATGGCAAGGTCCCTCTTAAGGGATAAGAAGAGGTCAGGCTGCTTAAAGCGCCTGTAAGCATCCATGTCTCTTGGCAAGAGAAGCGGCTGCTCCAGGGCTTCAGCAATATGACCTGCGTGCCCCCCTGATAATTTCGGACTTAAGAGTCCCAAGGGATGGGGGCACCATCCACTTCCAGCCTGGGGGACCAAGTGCATAGTGGTCGGTACACGTCAGCCCCCAAAGAATCCTACCAGCTGTCCATGGAAGTTGATCTTTTGTCTCTTTGGGTCTTGGTCCCTTCTGTTGTTTTGTCCCTTTTTGGGGACCTACCTTGCCTTCTTCACGCACCTTGATCGGCCTTTTCTTCGACAACTCAGCCATGGCTTTCAACCCAAGGTCGGTAGGAATTTGAGGAGGAGGAGGTAAGAGATTGGCAGGTACTTGGGACTTGGGGGCATCCTTGGATGACCCCACTTGTCCCATCGCAGCAAAAAGACCCTTTAGCCTCTTCTTTGGGTTAATGTCCATATCCTCTTCTTCCTTGGAACTGGGGTCGACAAGGGCAACAACCAGCTTGGGAGATTAGACAGCGGAATGCCTATCCAGTTCCACCTTGGAACTTGCAAGTTGGATTATGGGGTTCACTTGTTCCTCCTCATCCTCCTTAAAGCGAAACTGATCAATCTCGACCTCGAAGGACGAATGTGCAGAGTCTACCTCTTCTCTCGGGGCAGCTGCCACCTGAAGAGCACGTTGAGCTGGCGGTGGAATAGGCAGAAGTTCTCTCCGAGCCAAAAATCCCCGCTTGGATACGTCTATCCTAGCTAACCGAGAGCTTCTGGCCCTTTTTGCCTGGCCTGTATCTTGGAATATATAGGACAAGGGATTGTAGTCCAAGATCAAATGAGAGGCCCGTAGCTGTTCGTCCTCACTCATGAACACCTCCGACCTTAGGAGGTAGTTAAGAGCCTGAACGCTAGTTAGGCTAAGCCTCAGAGCAACGTGATTCTTGTCTGCAAAAACGATCGAGAAGAAAATCACAATCAGAACAACAAAAATTATCGTCAGAAGAGAAATAAGGATGGAAGGGCTAAATCCCTTGCCTAAAGGGACTAATCCTAGGGCATCCCACCTGGCTCTCCCACCTGAGTTAGGCAAGGATGACCATCATGTCACTCCCCGGAGGCGATAAAAAAATCATCCTTCAAGCCCTTGTTGGACTTAGGAAGGCAGGATATCAACCTAACGACGTCGGACCAAGACTCAAGGTAATATCTCGCGCTAGCAAGGAAATGGCACTCTTACATATAGACGACATCATGCCATGTCAGCCCCAAGTTCATCTAGTCGTTCAAAGAGTCTACGCACCCTAAGACTCTAAACGTGTTGGGAGCGCATTGATGGGGGCATATCCTGTGGTTGATCAGATAATCTCTAGTTATCCTGCCCATGGGAAGCGTCATTCCTCCTTCTATAAAAGTGATCATCGGAATGACGACTTCGCCCACCTCTCTATCAGTATATATCCGATCTGAGAGACAATACTCTAAGCCCACTCCTTGTGGGATACGGTACTTGGCCCTAAAACCTTCCATACCGGACGGGGAGTCCACTAAATGTTTAAACCTACCCATCTATGCGAATATGAATGACAAGGAAAAAGTTTTCAAAGGAGGAAGAAGGCTGAAGAGCTGGCCGTGGAGGAGTAGAAAGTCTGGAGAGATAGATACTTACGAGAATGGGTGTATTGAACCCTGAACCTTCGAGAAGAATCCTTGGGAAGTTCCTTAAGGAAAAGTTCTAAGGATGTTTAGTGATTGAGAAAGCTTTGTGAGTTTGAGCACTTGGGTTCTCTAAAGAGCTTGAAGGCGTAAAATGGGGAAAATGAGCTCTCTAGGTGATTTATATAGGGGGTAGGGTTAAATGGGGGTTACATTGTTCAAAACCCAAAAACGAATGCCAGCCATTAGATTTGTGTTTCACCGTTGGATGCGGGGAACATTAAGCCGCCTAGAGTAATTAATGGCGCCTCGCGAAACATGAAGCATCAGTAGCAATCATAGGGCGTGAAAAACGGCACTCCCACACGTGTGAATCAGGAAAATAAACGATTTTGCCTCTTAAGAATCAAAACCCCACCTTTTCTCCTCAGATAAGAGGGAAAAGTCGGAGTTTTGAAGGGCTATGGTAGGGGCAGGGGCCCAAATTCGTGTGTTGGGCCTTAAGCCCAATCCAAAGAGGTCGGCCTGTCCGAAGAGGGGTGGATATTCATAAGGAGATCCAGCCCAGAGTCTCATGGGCAAGTAAGAAAGTAAATGGCAGTCTGAGGAGAAATTACCCCTCGGCCATGGCAAAGGCAGCTTAGACACGTGCTCCATTGACAGAAGTGACCTCCACGGAAGCTCTAGTGTCAGGAGCGTGCCTTACAAACACATAAGAAGGAAGGGAACCCAGAAATATCGAAGGGAAGGCTGCTACCTCCGCATTAAATGCTCTGCAGCTACTTTTCTGGCCGCATTTATGTGAAGAAGACCTCTGCACAGTATTTCCTTGGCCACTGAAACTCACAGAAAGCTAGAAGGAGTGTCTGATGGGACATGCACTCAAGTGGTAGCCTAGATGATCGACAAGTGGAGGGCCAAGATCACCAGGAAGGACCTATACAACGAGAGAGTCCCTCCATTGATCTATACCAAGATTGGCCTCCTCGGACAACACATTAACCTAACCTTATGTGTATTTTTCTTGTATAACTGCCTTACAAACTCATCCTAGCTGTTGTAACACTAACTAGGGCCCAGCTCTTCAACCTACTCTCTACAAATTTATTATATTGGGCTCACTAACCCACAACCCCATACTCATCGGGCTTAGGCTGCAAGCCGTGACCTTACATAAATCTTTCGCAGGTTATGTCACATACTTTTTAATGTAAGATCAAAATCAAATGGGTTTAGTCACCTACTTGTACACATCCATAAGCCTCCAGACTGCACAAAGCGTTTGTTTAAAAATATGTGCATGCCATTTTCTTCTTAATTATTACATTGGGTAGGTTTAATAATGAGAAAGAATGATAACTTTTGTTAAGAGAGGGATTCAAAAGGGGAAAAGCAAACATATTGGGTAAGTTAAGATTTTATTTTTTATTTTTTCTTTTATGAGAAGAAGGGTAGGTTAAGATTCTTGGTTAATAATAATTAAAGAATAAACTCATATAGTCTATGTACCTACAATTGAGTCACACACTGTGGTTTTGATTTCTATTATGTTGAGATTATATATATATATATATATATATCTATATATATTCTCTGACTCCACTATGTTTATACTGACATGGAGGGGACCATGGAAAAGAAAGTATTTAAATTAAAAATACATATTCTTAAGACAAAGATAAACGGAGTAGTTGAATCTAATTTCTACAAAGGCGGCTAACTATGTTTGTTTAAAATTAGGCATGCTTTACCAAAAAAAAAAAAAAATTAGGCATGGCATATTCTCAGGTACATTCCTATGATATAAATATTGTCTACTTAATTAAATCCAACTGAAAGAAACATTTTAAAAAAATAAATAAAAGAAAAAGTTGCCTCCGTCATTTTCTCTTTTCTCTCCAATTTTTTATAGCCGCCCAACTTTAAAAAAAAGAAGTCTTTAAAGTAAAATATTGTTATAGATAATAAACTATTGAAGTTTTGTCACTGGTCTTTAATAATTCGGGGGTTTTAAATAATTTAATAAAAAAAATATCATGATATAATTTTCAAGAAGGTGATTTGTTTTATTGGGTAAGAATATCTCTGTCATCGTCTATATTTTGAGTGTAACTAATGATTATATATTTGACATGTCGATCAATGAATTGGAAATAAGTTTGCCGGCCAGTTGTATTTTATGGATCCATTAAGTTAGTAATACGTAAAATTTTAGCCTAAATTACAAATTATATTTTCGAAGATGGATTTATGTTTTTAAACTGAAATCCTTTCTCCAAATTGTTTGTCACCATCATAATTTTATCATTAGAAAATTGTAAATATATATATAAAATAAGCCAAAACAAAGAATACTTATTACCTTTTTCAGCTAAATATATATATATATATATATATATATATATAAATCTTTTAACACCACTATCTAATATATATGAATGTAAAATATATATATATATATATATATATACACAAAGAACACATTTATTTGTTGGACTTAGTAAGAATGTGCACGGCTTCAGGGTTTATTATTTTTCAATCCAAACCAACATTATTAGCTTGAGAAATTTTGACCTAACCCAACCCATAATAGCTCTTAAAAACCACCAAACCTAGTCCATAAGGGCCACTTAGGTAGGGTTAAGTCATTAGATTGGAATAATTTTGTCACGGCTAATAAAAAATTAGGTTTCATTTAAATATATAAGCTCATTAATCAATAAATGATTACAATTTAACAATTGAACCCTAATATTTCAATTTGGTCAAAATTAAATCTTAAAATACTATCAAGAGTCTTATAGTTTAGTCACATTGTTTGGTTTCCTTTTTAATCATAGTCACGGTTCAAACACCCCCCCCCCCCCCCCAAAACACTTTTTGTAACAAGTGAATTATGATAATTTGGTAAATACTTAAAAAATCATGATCAAATTGTAATATTTTTAAAACTGTATTATATGCATATATGCGCCTAAACTTTAGAGTTTAATTTGAAAATAATATTAGAGTTTGAAAAGTATTATGTAATTATCCTTATATTTTATTATTTATATACAAATTTTCATGAAGAGGAATAAATTTTTCAATTAAGAATTTGAGCTTATTTTATCTTTTTATCAAAGGTAATATAATAGCCGATTAATTACAAGATAAATTTAAAAAATACCTAAAGAAAATTCATTAAAATAAAACAAAAGAGGTTGGGGGGAGAGGGGGGGTTGTGTTTCTGTGGCCTGTTGCCTTTATGTCTTTCATTTGTGTGGATCAATTGGAAACTTAATTAAATGGGAAGGGCATATGTTCCATATTTGTATGGATTGATGTGGGGAGAGATACATGGTTGAAATTTGGGGCAAGAATGGGCTTCCCAAACGTTGTATAACCAACTTAATCTTCGTAGTTACTGACCCTTTTATTCTTATCAAAATTAATTATTTGTCACCTATGAAGTTGCAATTTTCCACATTAGTTTTGTTGGCTTAAATTCCATGCCAATTTGATTTTAATTCTTTCAATCATTTTTTTTTTCCTGTATTTATGCTAACAATGCGCTGCCTTGTCTACTAAACAATGTTTGTTTAAAAATATACATGTCATTTCCTTCTTGAGTACATTGAAGAACTGAAAGAAACATTGAAAATAAAAAATAAAAGGAAAGAGAAGCTTGGCCATTCTGAAAGTTTATGTTTGATAATGAGAAATTAAAGAATGATAACTTTTGTTAAGAGAGGGATACAAAAGGGAAAAAGCAAACATATTGGGTAGGTTCAGATTCCTTTTTTTTTCTTCTTCTTTCTTTTATGAGAAGAAGGGTAGGTTAAGATTCTTGGTTAATAATAATAAAAGATTAAACTCATATACTGTATGCACCTACAATTGAGTCATACATGACATGATTTTGGTTTATATTCTGTTGAGATAATATATATTTTTCTTGACTCCTCTAAATTAACAATACATATTCTTAAGACAAAGACAAACGGAGTAGTTGAATCTTTCCACAAAGGCAGCTTTTGTTTAAAATTAAGCATGGCATATTCTTATGTACATTCCTATGATATTGTCTACTTAACTAAACGCCAAAGGAAAGAAACATTTTTAAAAAATAACTAAAAGAAAAAGTTGCCTTGGTAATTTTCTCTTTTCTCTCCGTTTTTTATAGCCGCCCAAAGTAGAAAAAGAGAAGTATTTAAATTAAAATATTGTTGTAGGTAATAAACTATTAAAGTTTTGTCACTAGTCATTAATAATTTAATGGAAAAACATCATGTTATAATTTTCAAGGTGATTTGTGCTATTGGCTTAGAATATCTCTATCAGCACCTACATTCTAAGAGTAGCTAATGATTATATATTAGATGTGTCAGTGAATTGGAAATGGGTTTGCCGGTTCTATTTATGGATCCATCAAGTTAATGATACATAAAATTGTAAACTTAATTACAAATTATATCTTCTAAGATTGGTTTGTGTTTTTAAAGCTTCATCCGATCCCAAATTGTTTGTCAGCATCATCATTTTCTCGTTAGAGAATTGTAAATATATCTATAAAACAAGCTAAAACAAAAAATACTTTTTATTTTACTTTCTATAAAGCACATTTACTACCTTTTTCAACTATATATATATATATAATACAAGTATCTAATATATATCACTACAAAAAAAACGTTCTATAGCCACATTTTTAAAATGCAGCTATAGCTCAGAAAAATGTGGCTATAGGACAATTTGGCCTATAGCCGCGTTTTTTTAGGTCGCATTTTCAAACGTAACCTAAACCCTATGACTATAGGCTTGAGGGGTCAAGGCCACACTTTTTCAAACATGGCTATAGGATTCGACCAATGGCCATGTTTTTATAAACGTGGCTATAGGACATGCTCTAGCTGCATTTGTCAAACGCGGCTATAGGTGAAAGCTATAGCCACGTTTTCTAAATGTGGCTATAGGGGCCATCTATAGCCGCATTTAAAAACGTGGCTATAGGTCACTTGTTGACAATTTCGAAGACATATTCTAGCCGCGTTTAAAACGTGGCTATAGGTCACTTGTTGACAACTTCGAAGACATATTTTAGTAGCATTTTTTAAATGTGGCTATATCTGTCACCTATAGTCGTGTTTTTAAATGCGGCTATAACCCTTGAATATTGTTTGAATTTGTCTATAGCCACGTTTTAAAACGCGGCTATAGTTTTTTTTTTTTTTTTTTTCCTGGCCAAATGGAAATTGCATTTACAAACGCTACTATAAAAAACCTGTCACACACACAATTCTAGCTTGTTATTCCTGCAAAATTCCGACTTGTTGCATGCAACAAAATAACAAGCCGGAATTTCAAAGGAATATCAAGCTGGAATTTTCTCAAACCTGTCACATTTTCAATCAATCTTTAAGGAATACGGGAAATTATCAATCTTTAAGGAATATGCAGTTCAATATAGCAACAAAATGGAGGAAAGTTTAGGGTCCATTTGACACAAAAAGGATGTAGCAAGCATCAACACATGATTATGGTTATACCTCAACTGCAAACATTATGCACATGACTGTCTCTAACTTCCTATGGCTATCCCGGATGCTTCTAGGGGTGCCTTCCCATCTCCAAGCTCTTGTCTACAAGTGGGACATCGGTTTTGTACCCTAATTTTACAGGTAGAACACAGTTTATGTCCATAATGGCACTGCAAAAATATAAAGGCAGCAGTCAGCTATTTCGAACCAAGCAGAGAACTAAGAAGAACATAAGTTACTTCATATAAAGAAAACCTTGACTTTTCCAAAATCGAATGCTATGATTAGAATATACAGCAGCTAGAGACGCTCTTAAAAACAAGATTAGTGAAGTTAGACAACTTTTCAGCACTACCAAATGCAATCTTAAGAACACTAGGAAACAAACTCATCAAAGGCACTACAAACTCAAAAGCAATCCAAATTCCATAAAATACCCAATTCATGTTTCTTCCTAAACAACTAAGCATACTCGTCTTTTCTTTTTTAATAATTCTAACCAACTAGGAAGAGTCTATAACTTCGCTTGGATACAAACTTATCAAAAGCAATACAAATTCCATATATATATATATATATATATATCACTGAACCTTTTATTTTTTATTTTTTATTTTTATAATGAATTAGTAAACTTCATTTACAAAACCAAACTGTACACAAAAACGTTTCCACAGGCCAACATAGCAACAGAAACAATTACGGCTTGCCCAGACTAAGTAACCAAAACAGCATTAATGGAGGTAGTGTATTCTTCATTCTTAGTTTGTTTTAGATTGTCAATAAGTTTGCCAAAAAAAGTTTAAACCACAGCTAGTGATAGACCAGTTTGCCAAAGAAATTTGGCTTTGCATGGTGACTAAAGCTAGTTAGATCTTGTAGGCTTCCTTCCAAACCCATGTTTTGTTTATCAATACAGAATTCACCTTGGCCTCAGATCAAGTTGCTTGTGGTACTTGTATCATATATCACCCTAAAGCCATATTTCATTAACAGCAAACTATGGGGCTGTACTTGTATCATGTCCTTCACCAACTTAACAAACTATTTTCTGTTCTCTTTTATCATTCTAATCACCTAAGAACACTCGAACTTCACTAGGAAACAAACTCATCAAAGGCACCACAAACTCAAAAGCAATGCAAATTCCATAGAATACCCAATTCATGTTTCTTCCTAAACAACTAAGCATACTCGTCTTTTTTTTTATAATTCTAATCAACTAGGAAGAGTCTGTAACTTCACTCAGAAACAAACTCATCAAAAGCAATACAAATTCCATAGAATACCCAATTCATGTATCTCCCCAAACAATTTAGCAAGCATATACTTCACTCTTCACTCAGAAACAAACCCATGAAAAGCATCATACACTCAAAAGCCATATAAATTTCATATCATTCCCAATGCATGTCTCTTCCTAGACAACTCAGCAAGTATAAGCTTCACTCATCACTCTTAAACAAGCCCACTCGAAAGCAATACAAATTCCATTGAATACCCAATTCATGTTTTTCCTAAACAACAAGAGAAACAAATCTTTTAAAAGTGCTGATATACCTGCAACTTCTCAAGGTACTGAGGTTGACCATGTCCTCTCTTAATGGTCCCACTACACTCCAAAAGCCTGTTAGCAAGCGTAGACTTGCCATGATCAACATGAGCGATAATGGAAAAATTCCTATCCAACAAAATTACACAAATGGAACCAGCAATTTGTAATTCTTTGAACAGAACAAGAAAAATAAATGTAATTAAAATTTCCATACTACTAAATACTAGTAAAAATATTTTTCTAACTTATTCTCACAAAAAAAAAAAAACTAATTTTTCATACATGAGCAAGGAAGAAACAAAATCCTTTAGTTCATTTAGCATAAAAATTTTCATTGGTTATGGTTTTATTTCAAGTTCAATTTAAATGAGAAATGAACCTACTCTATGTTATATACTTAAATGGTTTATTTTTTTGTGACCAAGTAGTGAATATATAGAAAGAAACAGTGCTGAAATTTCAGGTTTGATAATGAGAAAGAAAGGATATATAACTTGTGGTAGGAGGGAATTCAAATGGGGGAAAAGTCATATATATACAATGTACTAACATTTAAGTCACACAATACACCATGGTTCTGAGATCTTGGTTTACAATTGGGCATTGCTAGAACAAACATGATTTTTACTTTGTCGACATAATATTTTGTACCTTGATACTCACAGTCACATGCATCCATGATTCATCCTTAAAATATATATATATATATATATATATAAAATAAAAGATACCAACATGCACGCATATGTAGAGAGAAGGTGGAATTCGAGATCTGGTTGCTCAAATAAACTATACATTTTATGTTTAGACAAGACAACGGGGACTAGTTTCCATGCTCACAAAGCCTGCTAGTGCTAATTAACAATGCGCTGCCTTGTCCACTAAACAATGTTTGTTTGAAAATATGCATGGCATTTTCTTCTTGAGTACATTGAAGAATTGAAAGAAACATTGAAAATAAAAAATAAAAGGAAAGAGAAGCTAGGCAATGCTTTCTTTTCTCTCAATTTTTTGTAGCCAGCCACCAATTTTAAAAAAGCCACTCACACAATACTCAAAGCAAGTTTGTCCTGCATGCACACATGACACACTCACCACAAAGACGTAGAAAAAGAGAGATCTTTCATGTGAAATTATTAGGGTTTTAGACCTTAGTTGTGTCAGATTTTATCAAATCTTAGCCAAATAATTAATTAAATTAATTATGCAATAGATCTTAATAAAAAATGAACAAAGATCTCATGAACACAAAAAATGATGACCTAGAAAAACTTTTGAGACTATGGTTTCAAAATAAAAAACCTACGGAAAATTTAATCTAAACAATTCTCAAGGCAACATTTCACTAATAGAATTGAAGTTTATACAATAGACTTAACACTAAATTTATGGTTACTTGATATTGTACTTAATAGCGTGACCGCACATAACTCCGAATCTACGGACTCTTCTACTGTGAAATTGTTGCACACAAACTCCCCTATTTGTGAATTTGAAATCTCCACTCAAAGATTTAGATCAATAACGCAAACTTTCCAATTTGTGACTTTGAGATCTCCACTCAAAGATTTAGATTAGCAATTGTGGTTGACTGGATTTCTCTTTGGCTTCATACAGATTTGCACTATGGTAGCAACAAGATTGTGTTGATCTTTCTCTATGTGTTCTTGAAATATCACGGGTTGAATAGATGGAGACTCAGATTTGCTTTGAAAGTCTCCAGTACAGTGAGATTGAGAGAAACTTAGTTATACAAACCCTAGCCGCACATATGGTGATTTCTCTCTTTGAAAGACCTCTCTAGGGATAGCTTATAATTTCCTTTACATAGCACAACAAATAAAAACAGGCTTGAAACGAGCAAGTTATGGGCTTTTTCGCATTTCAATTTTTTGCTAATCTACGACTCTCGATCGATCGAACTAGGTGTCGAGATTGCAATCGAAAATCTTGATCGGTCAAGCTAGGTGTTGAAGTGACAGAAACTTTGATTCTTGCTCTGAAATGATTCTTTCTTGATCTGAACTTTGGGTCTTTGTCTTGGACTATAAAATACACCTTTAACACACTCAAGAGTAACCAAAAACACTATAAATGGATTACATTTGATCACGGTTTGCCAATCTAAAAATATGGACTCTACAGAAATATTGTTAAAAATAATAAACTATTAAGGTTTTGTTACTAGTTTTTTTTTTTTTTTTTTTTAAATGAAGAAATATCAAGTTACAATTTTGTATGAGCTGATTTTTTATTATATTAATGTGAAATAGCTTGATGGACATGTGCGTGTCTTTTTTTCTTTTTTCTTTTTTTGAGAAGAGACATGTGCTTGTCTTGAAAATGGGTTTTCCGATTGTATTTTATGAACCTAGTTAGTGTGAGGGTCCCTTTTGGACAGTGTCCAGGCCCAAGTTGAAGTAAGGACCTTGGGCCTTTTAGTTATTGTTTAAAGGGACTGGGCTTGGTTCACTGCAACTAAATGAGCTGTTTACAAACCAAGTAGTGCATAGAGCAAGAATCGTACAATACGTACATACTAGCAAGCAGGAATATATATGTATTGAACAGCAAGAAACTGTAAAGGAGCAATGCATAAAGACAGACACAAAATGAACGTTAAGGATCCTTAAAACGATATGAAATATCTCATTATTTTCTTAATTTGTGAATTACAATGTGCTCACTAAGACGTGTTACAAGGTCCAAATAAACTCAAAAATTACAGACTTAGGTGGCTCTCTAAGCCTCTAGGACTTTCAAAGTTTGAATCCCTTTGAATCTAAATATGTTCTATAGTGGTTGTTTTGGGATACCGGGCGATATTTCTCTTTCTTTTTTCTACTTTCTTTGAGTTTTTAACAGAGTTTTCTCAATGATTCGATTCTGATTCACTGTTACTGAATGGCCTTTCACTGTTGGCTGCTTCCCCCTTTTATAGTGTCATTCTAGGGTTTCGGGGTACCACTGGTTCCCCTCCTTTGCTCCCCTAGGTATCAGAGCCCATTGTTGTGCCAGCAACTTTGGTGGCTAGTCCCTTCCTTGTTTCTCATAGTTTCCTTCTTTTGGTGCTTTTTCCCTAAAAGCCTCTTGCTGACTTTCCATTTTGGGGTGTCCTTAGAGAGCTGACCTCCAATCTCTCTTCCTTCAAGGCTTCTAAATTTCACCTTTTCAGACTCAGCCTTTTGGCTGTTCTTCCTTTTGTCATTTTTCCCAAGTGAGCCGATTCCATCCCTGCTAGGTTGAAAGTTTTCCCAGCTACTTCCTTTCATAGTTCTTCTTCCTGGGTTCCTTGTGGTACCAGCCCCTTATTCATGAATTGTCACTCTCCAAGCCTTCTGGTTCCTTTTTGCATCATTGGGTGATTGAGAAAGACGTATCTGTTCTTCATTCCTTGTGTTTCTTGGCACTTTTTTTTTAGCTGTCTCAATCTCATCCTAGCTGTGCTGCACGTCCAAGGATCCTGAGCTCTGGTAGCCTCTTGGTATCCCGGCCCAATTCTTACTATTGGACTCCCTTTTGATTTTTTGATCTTAGCAAGCTGGGCTTTTTCTTCCTTTCTTCCCTTTACTTCATGGGCCCTAAGGCCTATCCCTTCATGGGTCTTGGGCTTTAAATCTTTTTTAATGGACTTGGGCCTGCCATCCTTTTTCTTTGTGGTGAGCTCAACCCTTTTATTATTATTTTCCATGGAGTGCACTCACTATGCTATTTTGGGCCTTGGTGTTATAACTTTTTAGACCTCACCAGTAAGTTTGCAATAAAAACAAATTAAGCTAAATTACAAATTACATCTTCTAAAATTGATTTGTTTTCAATCTTGCTCTAAAAGATTCATCTATCCCATATTTTTCATCATCATATCTTTTCTTGTTAGAAAATTGAGAATATATCTATTAAAAAAAGAAAGCCGTTTTTTCAATAAAACAAATTTAGTACTACCATCATTAATATATCTTTATATACCAGTATCTAATATATATGAAAACATTTATACAAGAGAAGACATCTATTTTGTTGGAATTTGTTGGGCTGTGTAAGGGTTGGGTTTGGGTATTATTCAACCCAACCCAAACTCCTTAGCTTGAAAAAACTCTGACCTAATCCAACCCATAATATATAGCTCTAAAAATTGGCCTAACCCAACTCATAAGGGTCATGTTAGGTTGGATTGAGTCATTGAATTGGGATAATTTTGCCATGCATAATCAAATCAATTAGGTTTTATTTAAATTTTAAAATACTATCAATAATTTTGCAGCTTATTTGCATTATGGTTTCCTTTATAAGGAGGGTCATGGTTCGAATCCACCTCCCCCACTTTTTAAAATATGTGAGTTATGACTTATGATAATATGGTAAATACTTACAAAATGATCAAATTGTAATATTTGCAACTAAACTTTTGAGTTTAATTTGAAAATAATAGATATAAAGTTTGGAGTTTATTATGTAATTATTCTTATATTTTATTAATTATATACAAATATCATGAAGAAGAATAGAGTTTTTTTTTTCTTTGTTAATCAAGAATAAAGTATTGAATTAATAATTTTTAGATTTTTTTTTCATTTTTATCATTTTTAAAAGATAATAATGATGTTTCCCCCTTATCAACCTTTATTTTCCTTTTATAGGTTTTGAACCTCTCTAAAAATAGTGAAAAAATAGAAAATATTTTCTTTCACTTTTTACATGTGACATAAAATATAATGGATAAGTTATGATATAAATTAAAAATACCTATAGAAAATTCATTAAAAAAACAGAAAAATAAATAGAAAACACTTCAAATGAGAAGGAGTTTTTTATATGCATGGTTCAAATTTGGGGCACTGGTTCCCCACACAAAAAAAGATTATTTGTCACCACAATAGTTTATAAATTGATAGAGCATACTGGTTAATCTAGTTTCAAGCATGCAATATAATGAAATCCCATGACTATTGAGGGTCTTTATTTGCCACAGTTTTTCCATCACAATGTAAACAATAGCATGTAATTTGTAAAACCTTTGGCATAGCGAAGTTACAAGTTAAACGATTAGTGGTCAGTTTCTAGGTGTTGAAAATTCAAATTACCCTATTTTTTTTTTTATGCTTTATTAATAACTTAATATTATTCTTGCCTTTAACCATTGGAAAATTACAGCAAGATGGTAAACCCTAATTGAGAATGTAAGGACACTATTTGGAGCCCAAGCCCAAAGGATAAAAGGAGTTAAGCCCAAAGAGCCAAATACAATGAATTTAGAGAAAGTGGGCTGAAAAATTAGGCTCCAACGAGTTGGATAACAGTGAGAATGGATCTATGAGACAATCAAGTAAAAATAGACTGGATTTATCTAAGGAAATTCTTCTTTGGCACAGTTTGAGGAGATCAGTTCTTGTATATATTACGTGAATTTGGGTATAGATACAGTTTTGATTGCTACAGTGTTTCTTTCTTAATTCCCCGATTCCCCTCCCTTAGGGCCTTCCTTCTAATTTATACTACTTCTCATTTCTCATCTTTACCCTCCACGTAGATGGTAGATTGCTTGGGCTGATCCTTATCCCATCAACACCCTCCTGAAGTCTTTGGGGGCAACTGTAAGGCTGAAAAACACTGTTCATATATCACTTCCTCATTAATGCATCCAGAGAGTTAGCTACAGAGCATTCAATACGATGGTAGCAGCTTTCTCTTAGATATTTCTGAGCTCTCTTCCCTCCTGTACATTCATAATGCACATCCTTATCAATAGAACTTCCTGAAATGTTACCTTGGATGATAGGATATACAATTGACATGTGCTTCGTTTATCTGGGGAGATATTCCTCCTCGGCCTGCCTTTCCCAACCTTCTCATTTATAACTTACTCATGGGGCTTTGAGCCTTACATCCTCATTACTGTTTATTTATCCTCGAACCATCCAACGTTCTCAGCCAAGGCCTAAGGCCCAATACATAATTTTGGGCCCTTATCCCTATAGAGAAATTAAAAAAAAAAAAAAAAAAAACAGTTCATTTGTCAAGATTATCAACATTGTACAGCAGCACATTGAACTAGATAGAAATAGGGCCAGGCCAGTGACATCATTTCAGTCCTATGCATGTTAATTCTCAAATCAAAAAGAGATAATTAAACCAAATTGGAATTTGAAATTTTGCACTTTTAGAGTATCTCCAACAGTCAAGCTAAACGCCAAATGGCAAATACTCTCCATTGTAGAGAGTGAAACCACAAAACGCTGACGCAGCAGTCTCTCTCTACCTCAAACCACAAAACACTGACACCAATTATCATTTTTATGTTAAATTACAACATACACCCTATAACTTTGATCTTCTTTCAATTTAATCATTTAAGTTTCATTTTTCTCCATTTTAGACATTTAACTTTATTTTATTTTCAATTTAGTTCTTTTGTCTAATTCCATCATATTCATATCCATACCATTAAATCCATCAAAACAACAGGATTTTACAATTTTTTTAATAAAAAATTCAAATTTAAAAATAGAATTTACTGCATCCCTCTTTATCTAAGAGTATAGCCTCATTTCAATATTTTTCTCCTAAAAACATATGGTTTCTATTAACAGGTGCGCCTACTGATTTTCTCCTCAATTCGTAAGGTGTCAAGCTATTTTCAACCTCCAATTGAGTTTTTTTTTTTTTGGTAGTTGTTAAACTTCGCTATTTTGCAATGTAGTTGGACCCTTTAATGCCTCCTAGTCGGGTGCCTCGTAAATATAAACATAAATTTTAAATGAATGTTTAGAAAAAAAAAGTTTGGTGGAGCGGGTGGACCTCATTTCAGTTAAAGGTTTGTAAGGACAAGTAGTTATGTGGGTCAGTAAATGTATTTGGGCTTCTTATTTGTATGAGTTTTAAGGGTTTTATGTAAGGGCCCAGATCGACTGAGTTGGGCACAAATATTGGGCCGAGACTGACTGACTGCTGTGCGTATCGAGAAATAATATTTGTTCCATCGATTCGAGATTGGAGCATTGAATTGATTGCTCTCTTTCAAGTCTCTACCAAGGCTATTTTTTTCTTTTTTTTCTTTTTTTTTGCTTGAAATTCTTCAACAATCAACATGTTAAGAGGCTGTTTGGATCCTTTTTTCATCACTCAATTTTCATTACTCATTACTCGTCATTTATCACTCATCACTCATCACTCTAAAATACTAAGGCTGTTTAACACCATCACTCACTTGCCATCACTCAATATTTTTCACACTATTTGTAGGTCCCATACCTGTCACTAGTGCAATTTTTTTTTTTTTTTTTTTTTTTTTTTGTACCCAAAAACCCGAACCCAGTGAAAAAAAAAAAAAAAAAAAAAAAAAAAAAAAAACCCAGGAGAAGACCGAACGCAGTGAAAGAAGAAAGGGGGAAAAAAAGGAGGAGAAGACCGAACCCACTAAAAAAAAAAAAAAAAAAGTCAAAAAGCGGTCAAAAGGTGCGGCTGAAGTTATGACAGTAGGTCCCTCATGTGTGTTTAATTGCAAAAATGTCATTGAGTTATGAGTTATGGAAACTAAAAACAGCCAAAATGTGTTTTCAGTTTCCATAACTCATGACTCAAAAATTAGAGAATTGAGTGATGAAAACAGAGTTATCCCCTTGCTAAACGGACTTCTCGTTATGGGTCCCATCATTTTTGAGTTATGAGTTATGGAAACAGAGAATTGAGTTATGAAAAATAGCCATCCAAATAGCCTCTAAGCCTTTTTTTAGTTTAACATTTTGATTATTATTTCCTCAAATTGCAAGGCCTATTTAGTTATTATCAGCATGTATAATAGTAGCACATCTATCATCACTAGAAAGTTTGTTAGAGTAAGGTCAGGAGGTGAGACAGGCAAGAAGGGAAAATGAGTGAACTATTCAAGACAATTAAATCACAATGGTAGTAGTATAGTAAATGAAGAAGAAAATAAAAGGAGGAAATTGTATTATGATTCTCTCTTTTTCATTAGATTTTGTAGTTAAACAGAAATGCACATTTGACATTTCACCATTGCACTAGTGAATTTTTCCTGCCTTTTTCAAGGAAGTATGAAATAGGACTACTTGAATATGAGGGAAAAAAATAAATAAATAAAAAGAAGCAATTTTTTCTTGAAAGACAAAGTATCAGTGATATAAAAATACTATAAACCTAGTGTAAGGTCAATTTTTATGGACCAAGCACAAGCTTTGTGGACTCAGCCCAATGAGACCCTGAACAATAAATTTGTAGAGAGTGGGTTAAACAACTGGGCTGGAAATGGAGTTAGCAACGGTACAAGTAGACCAAAAATCAAAAATAGTGTTCAGATTAGCCGTTGGCAAGAATCTTCTTCAATCCGAAGAGGTTAAAGTTTTTGACTAAGAATGAATACAAATTTTTCTCCTCCTCTTACTCTGAGAGACCTATTTCCTTTATATACACATTCTCCACCTCATCTTCACCGTGCACTTGTTCTTCATCTAAGCGTCCACTTGAGTACTAGTCACATCAGTAGTTTGCTTTAGTTTGCTGTGAGTGGTAGTGGTTGAGGTTGCACTGTTCAGGTGTCTTCTCCACATAAATGCGGCCAGGAAAGTTGCTGTAGTGCATTAAATGTGGTGGTAGCAGCTTTTTCTCTAAGATATTTCATGATCTTCTCACCCTTAGGCGTGCCCAGAGTTCACTCCTTACTGAGGAATCTTTTGGAGGGGGGGTTGTTGGGATCTTCAGTATATCTACTTGATCAAATTTTCCTGCGATCAGATGAGTGGAACCTCTTCGGACCAACCAGGTTGTCTTCGGATGCAACATTCGCCCCTTCTTGATTGTATTTTCACCAAACGGATTGTGCTGATCCCTTTCACCTCTTCGGATAGGCGGTGATACTCAAATTGGGCCTCAGGCCCAATACGTGGCATTGGGCTTTCTCCCCACAATAGCCCCTCAAAATTTCAATTTTTCCCTCGTATCCGAAGAGAAAAAATGGGATTTTGACCTTTTGCCAAATAAAAGTATTGAATCTCTGGCTCCACACGTGCGTATGCGCATAAATCTAGGTGCTTTTTTATTGCCGCTGCCGTTGCGTTGTTTCCGAGGCGTCATTAATTGCTCGAGGCGGCGTCTTGTCTATGAAATCTAACGGTACGTCGCAAATCCAACGGACGAGATTTCCCTCAAAATTTTGGGCGGGATAAATCCCACCACTTTGCCTACCTCTATATAAAGTCCCAGAGGCGGTCATTTTCTCTCACTTTGCAAATTTCAGACTCCCCAACGAACTCAAGCATTCAGGTTCCCAAAGCCTCTCTTGTCATCTACTTTAACTCGTCCCAAAATCTGCTACGATCTTCCTGCAAAGCTAAAGGACATCCTCCAATTCGATTCTGCGTAAGTTCTTCATTTGAGATTTTCTTATTCTTTTCAGTTTGCTTCTTCGGCGTTTGGACATTCATTTCCTAACCACCATTCTGTATCATTCCCCACTGTCTTAACTGAAAATGGGTAGGTTCAAACATCTGGTGAATAGTCCTTCCCAAATAGAGAAGTTTAGGGCAATGTATCGCATTCCCCAGGATGTGGGCTTAAGATATTGCTCTACGGAAGGGTTACTATTAGACTAAGAGGAGGGCGAAGTTGTGATCCCCATTATTGCCTTCTTGGAAGGAGGGGTGACCATCCCCATGGGTCGAGTCACCAAAGATTATCTCCTAAACTATAGGCTCTGCCCTGAGCAGTGTGCGGCTAACGTGTTTAGGATTTTAGGAGCCGTCGACGATCTGAACCAACATATAGGGTTGGGGCTCACCTGGCTCGACGTGGTACACATGTACGAATGTCGTTCCAAACAAGGGTCGGGATACTACCTCAGATCCCGATCCGATGAAGTCAGACTCCTTTCCTGCCTTCCCAAGTCTAACAAAGGGATGAAAGACGACTTTCTGATCGTCTCGGGCGCATGGCATGTCGGGCTTCATTGCCCTACCCGGCCAGGAGAGCCAGGTGGGATATTCCCCATATAGGTTTCCCCACAATAAACTTAGGGTTTTTGTTTTCAAATAATCTGGCTTTCTCTATCGTGTTTTATGTTTTCTGACAGTTTCGTTTTGATGTTACAGATAGGGATCACGTTGCTCCTCGGCTGAGCCTCACTAACACCGCAGCACTTAACTTCCTTCTTCGGTCAGAGATCTTTGCTAGCGAAGACGGGCAGCTTAGGGCCGTGCATCTCATCCTTGGCTATACTCCGAAAACAAAGGACTTCCAGCCAGTTGGCAACGTGATAACACTTGGAGACCATCGCCTTAATCGTATCGATGTTGGTTGGAAGGACATTTTGGCCCCATTTGACCTTGCGCCTGTGCCACATCCGAACCCACAGGGCATTCCATTGCTCGTCTAGCCTATTCAGCAGGCCCCTCTTCTACCGGCAGCAAAGGGAGAAAAAGTAGCTTCATCGACCCCTTCGCTTGACGAGCAGATCGATTAGTTTAAGTTTGAAGGGGAAACCTTGGAGGAAGTTCAAATTTTGGCTGTCGACGAGGTGTTTGATAGGCAATCAGTTGCTCCACCCTTAAATATAGCAGTGCCTGACAACTCTGAAGAAGAAGACATGCAGAGTCTAACGGATTTGATGAAGAATAGGAGGCCGAAGGCCGTGACCAAGGGTACTGGTACATCCCAGCCCACGGTCAATCTTCCACCACCTCCTCCTCCTCCTCAAGCCCCAACAGATCCTGGCCTAAAGCCACTGCCGGATCTGAAAAAGAAGAGGGTGGTGACGGATATTGAAAATGGGGAAGTGGCCCCTCCGAAGGGGACCAAGCAGCAAAAAACGGCCCATGATACGAGAGGTAAAAGGGCTTCTTCTACTGAGAGCAGGGAAGAACCCTTGGCCGCAGACGTACAGCGAGGAACTCGGGTATGGTCCCCGAAGTTGACACTGGATGGCGCAGCCATCCCATATGATGCCTCCCTCCGAAACTACGCTGGAGGGAAGGCCGGACACATAGCAGAGGCACTGGAGCAACCTCTCCTCCTTCCAAAGGACATGGAGTTCTATCGGCGCTTCAACCAACAGGAGCTCTTTCTATCCCTCAAAAAGGATATAGCCATGGTAAGATAAGTGACACTCTCATAGCTCTTATGTGCGTTCACAACTAACATAAAATACTTTGTTTGCCATGCAGATTACCTAACAAATTTACGTGGCTGAAGAGTGGAATAAAAAGAAACATATTGAAGTGCAAGCTGAGGCCCATTCTAGGGAGGAGGCCGAGAAGGCATTGGGCAGTGTAAAAGACGAGTGCGCCCGCATTTCAGAGCAACTGAAAGAGGAGACGAAGGCAAAAAAGAGTCTAGAGGCAGGCCTGAAGACTGCTACAAAGAAAGCCGAAGACCAACGCCAGAAGCTGTATACTACCAAAATCAATCTGGAAACAGAGAAGGCGTTGGTGAAAGAACTTCGGGCTGAGCTTAACAAAGCTAAGGATGCTGCTAGATTGGCCAAGGAAGACACTTAACTGGCCAAGGAAGCAGTTGAGGCTGAGAAGCAGGCTGCCTATATGCTGGGGGTGCAAGAGACCCAAACGAGGCTAACCGAGGAGTTTGCAAAGGTCTGCAGGGAGTACTGCGACATCACATGGGGCAAAAGCCTTGATGCGGCTGGAGTCCCCCCAGAGTCTGCCTTGAGGTAGCTTGGGAGTATTTACTACCACCCTGACATCTGCGACCTGCCAGATACCTTGGAAGCTTCCTCGGCTGGTCAGAATCTTCCAGTCCCAGCTGAGACAAGCTAGGCACCTCTTCAGACCGGTGATGAGGGCGATCTGCCAAAGACTGACCTAGTGCCTCAGAAAAAGGCTTAGGATGCACTTTTTGAACTTGTAATAGTTAGGACTCATTATCATCTATTTTGTAACAAAATTACCTCTTTAATGAATGAAATGGTTTACTTTTTGTCTTTGTTGCTTTTATGGTATATGTTAGATTGCGCCATCACGGCTAATAACAACAGCTTGATGACTGAGAATCAACCAAAACCATGGTAATCTTTTAAACATGGCTAAACGAGGCCTTATGATAACAACAGTTGACGTAATTGAGCTTAAATTTGCATATTCTGCCAAACACCAGATTAGGCTAATAACGTAGACAATAACACTTGAGAAAAACTGTTCATAGAATCATGTTTAAACACTTGGGAAGATCATAAATGTGTTAACTAACCCAGATCATCTGGTCCGTGGACAACAGGCATGATTGAATTTAAGTTTAAACACTTTGAGAGGCGTAAATGAGTGTTAACTAACCCAAATCATCTGGTCCGAGGATTGCAGGCATGACTGAATTTAAGTTTAAACATTTTAAGAGGAACGTAAATGAGTGTTAACTAACCCAAATCATCTGGTCCGATAACTACAGGCATGATTGAATTTAAGTTTAAACACTAAAGAGAAACGTAAATGAGTGTTCACTAACCCAAATCATCTGATCCGAAGACTACAGGCATGATTGAATTTAAGTTTAAACACTTTAAAAAAAAACGTAAATGAGTGTTAACTAACCCAAATCATCTAGTCCCAGGACTACAGGCGTGATTGAATTTAAGTTTAAACACTTTTGAGAGGAACGTAAATGAGTGTTGACTAACCTAAATCATCTGGTCCGAGGACTACAGGCATTATTGAATTTAAGTTTAAACACATTAAAGAGTTATTAGCACAATAAAATGGCACCATTACAGAAAGAAAAAGTACACTTAATAATAATACCTTTTCAGGTTATTTACATTCCACGGCCGGGGTACTACATGATTATCCAAATCTACCAAGAAATATGCTCCAATGCCAGCTCTTGAGGTGATGCGGTATGGCCCTTCCCAATTTGGTCCAGGCTTTCCCCAAGCTGGATTCTTTGCAATACCTACCACTTTCCTCATCACCAAATCTCCAGGCTCTAAAGGTCTCAACTTTACGTTGGCATCGTAGCCCTGTTTGAGCTTTTGTTGGTAATGCGCCAGTTGGACCATCGCCTTTTCCCTCCGTTCTTCAATCAAATCCAAGCTCTTTTCCAGCTGCCCATCGTTGCCGATCGGATTAAAAGAGCTAGTCCTATACGTTGGAAACCCCGTCTCTAGAGGTATGATGGCTTCAGCCCCATAGGTCATTGAGAAGAGGGTCTCCCCTGTAGACCTACGAGGCGTAGTTCTATATGCCCATAACACGTGAGGCAATTCTTCCACCCATCTACCCTTAGCTTCGTCTAGTCTTTTCTTCAATCCGTTAATTATGACTTTATTAACAGCTTCTGCTTGCCCATTTCCCCGGGGATAAGCAGGGATAGAATATCTGTTTGTGATTCCCAGCTCACTACAATAATTCCTGAAAGATTTGCTGTCAAATTGAAGTCCATTGTCTGATATGAGGGTATGGGAGACCCCAAACCGAGTGACGATGTTTTTCCAGATAAATTTCTTCACATCTACATCCCTGATGTTTGCTAGAGGTTCAGTTTCGACCCATTTGGTGAAATAGTCTGTGCCGACCAGGAGGTACTTCTTGTTTCCCGCTGCCTTAGGGAATGGGCCCACAATATCTAAACCCCATTGAGCGAAAGGCCATGGGCTGGACAGCGGATTAAGAATGCCTCCGGGCTGATGTATGTTCGGCGTAAACCGCTGGCATTGATCACACTTTTTGACGTACTCATGGGCCTCTTTCTGCATATTCAGCCACCAATAACCTTGAGTAATGGCTCGGTGAGCCAAAGATCTCCCACCAGTATGGCTTCCATAGATCCCTTCATGCAACTCATCTAGTAGTGATTCAGCTGCTTCATGGTGCATGCACAATAAGTATGGACCTGAGTAGGAGCGCTTATAAAGTTTATGGTCCTCAGATAGCCAGAAACGAGTAGCTTTCCTCCGTACTTTATCTGCTTCCCCTTTTTCTTTGGTCAACACATCATCCTTCAGGAACTTGATGATAGGGTCCATCCAGCTTAGGGCGGCCCTGATATGATGAACCTGGACTGCCTCTTTTCTTAATTCCGTTGGTCTTTGCATGTCCTCAATGAGGATAACCCTTGGCAATTCTTGCGCCGAAGAGGTGACGAGCGTGGCCAAAGAATCAGCATGCGTGTTGCTGTTTCTGGGGACGTGCCGTAGGCTAAAAGTTTCAAACTGTGTCTACAGTAATTTGGCCTGACTCAGGTACCCTTGCATTCTTTCATCCTTCGCCTCGAATTCCCCTTGTACTTGACCGACGATTAGTTTTGAGTCCGAAAACATCTGGACTGACTTTCCTCCCATCCTTCGTACCATCGTCATCCCCATTAAAAGAGCCTCATACTCTGCCTCATTATTCGTTGCAGAGATATCCAGCCTGAACGCTTTTTCAATGACAATTTTCTCTGGGGATATCAGCACTAGCCCCACCCCTGAACCTCTCTGATTCGATGCGCCGTCTACGTACACTTCCCAGGGCAACAGGCTCTGTAGAGAAACCATGCCAACGGACTTTCCATCCAAGCCTAGTGTTAGTGTTACTTCCTTTAAATGGGGCTCCGTGAACTCAGCGACCAAGTCAGCAAGGACCTGGCCCTTTACTGAGGTGCGAGGCATGTACTTGATATCGAAAGCTCGTAAGATCGTACCCCATTTAGCAATCCTTCCAGTGTAGTCGGCGCTTCGGAGTATGGCCCTGAGCGGTAGCTGGGTGAGGACTATAATGGTGTGGGCTTGGAAATAGTGAGGCAGCTTCTTCGTCCCCAGCACTACAACCAAGATGGCCTTTTCCAGCAGCAAATAACGAATTTCAGCTTCATGCAATGACTTACTTACGTAATAGACTGGTTTTTGTATACCAGATTCTGTCCGGATCAACACTAAGCTCACTGCATTAGGGGCTACAGCGATGTATGCAAATAAGACCTCATTTGGCTCTGGACTGGACATAATTGGAGGTCGGGCTAAGTAGTCTTTAAGTTGCTGGAAAGCAATAGCGCATTCCTCAGTCCATTCGAAACCTTTCCACTTGTTAATCAGTGAGAAGAAAGGTCTACACCTGTCAGCTGATCTGGAAATGAACCTATTGAGGGCAGCAGTCATCCCTGTCAGCTTCTGGATTTTCTTGGGGTTCCGAGGAGCTCGTAAGTTGTTGATGGCTTTTTTCTGATCGGGGTTAACTTCAATCCCCCTATGAGTCACCATATATCCCAAGAACTTGCCTGATCTCACACCAAACGAACACTTGGACGCGTTCAAGCGTAATCCGTGTTCTCTCAGAATTTCAAAAACGTCCCTGAGGTCCCCAATGTGTTCTGCAATAACCTTACTTTTTACCACCATATCATCAATATAAACCTCCATGCTTTTACCCAACTGCGGTTCAAACATTCTGGTCATCGTCCTCTGATAGGTAGCCCCTGCGTTTTTCAGGCCGAATGACATTACCTTGTAGTGGTAATTCCCCACAGGGGTCACGAAAGCTGTTTTCTCCTGATCACCGGGAGCTAGTGGTATTTAATGGTAACCTTGAAATGCATCTAGGAAGCTCATCCGAGGGTGCCCAACGGTTGCATCAACTAGTTGGTTTATCTTCGGCATTGGAAATGGATCCTTCGGACAAGCCCTATTAAGGTCTGTGAAATCTACGCACACCCGCCATTTTCCGTTTTTCTTCTTTACCACCACTGTGTTAGCCAGCCATTCAGGATAAAAAAATTTCCTTAATAGCCCCCGCCTACTTAAGTTTCATCACTTCTTCCCTAACCGTGTCCGTGTGTTCCCTTGATGGGCGCTGGAGCGGCTGTTTCTTAGGGATGATGGCGGGATTAACGTTCAGATGGTGGCAAATGAACTCCAGACTGACTCCTGGGGATTCTGCTGAGTCCCATGCAAACACATCAGCGTTGGTTCTGAGGAACTCTATCAACCCTTCCTTCTCTTGAGGAGGCAACATGGATCCAACTTGAAAGAATTTCTCAGGGTCGTTATTAACAACTACCTTCACAAGGCTTTCACATTCTGCCCCTTTGGCTGGGGTTTCGGTGTCCAGCACCGAAGGTTTTAACTACTATAAGCCTACATCGCTACGATCTGAGGATTCGGCCTGATGTTGGTACTGGATGGCTGCCACTAGACATTGTCTGGACGTTGATTGATCTCCTCGGATTTCCTCAACTCGCCCTTCGGACGGATATTTAACCTTCTGATGAAGTGTGGAGGATACGGCTCCGAGGGTATGAAGCCAAGGTCTAGCCACAATTGTGGTGTAGGATGAGTAGGCGTCCACCACTATAAAGTCTACCTCCACCGTTTCAGATCCAGTTTGCACAGGGAGTCTGATCTAGCCTTTCGAGATGACCACTTTACCATCAAAACTCACCAGAGGGGAACTGTAAGGTGTCAAGTATTCGAGAGTCAAATTCAGCCCCTTATAGAGGTCTAGGTACATTATTTCTACAGCGCTGCCCTGATCCACCATTACTCTCCTCACGTCGTATCCCCCTATTCTGAGAGTAACCACCAGAGCATCATCATGCGGCTGTATGGTTCCGATTTTATCATCCTTCGAAAAGCCCAAAATAGGTTGAGCCCCCGTCCTAAGCCTCTTCGGCTCCCTATTAATACTCTCCGAGGGCAGCCGAGCAACTGATAATACTCTGGATGGGCAAGACCCTGTCCTCCTTGGTGCGGCAAAGATAACATTTATTGTGCCCAAAGGGGGTTTTATAGGATCCTTTCTTTGAGACACTGCGTTTCCCTGGCTTCCCTGACCGTATGAATGGTGTAAAAGTTGTTTTAGCTTGCCCTCGCTGACAAGTTGATCCAGATGGTCCCACAAACTCCTACAGTCTTCCGTAGTATGCCCATGGTCAAGATGATATTGGCAGTAGAGATTGTGGTTGCGCCTTTTAGGGTTTCCGACCATCTTGTTTGGCCTCTTGAAGAAAGGCTCGTTCTTGATTGTCTTCAGGACTTGGTGTACGGGCTCACGAAATACAGCATTGACTGCTTGAAAATTCGCTGAACCCTGTCCAACCCAATCCTTTCTCTGCCAGTTGTGGCTTTGTCGGTCCGACCTGAAATCCCTCCTCTCCTAAGGGATAACCTTATCCTTGCCTTTACCTTGCTGTTGGTCTTCTTCAACTCTTTTGTACTTGTCAATCCTATCCATCAACTGGCGTACACTGGTAGCAGGTTTGGCAGTTAGGGACGTCCTTAAGAGATGTTCAGTGGGAAGGCCTAGCTTGAAAGAGCTGATGGCCACCAAGTCACAGTCTTCTTCCATTTCGTTATACGTCTCTCAGAACCTATCTGAATATGACTTCAAAGTTTCACCCTCTCTCATGCTGACGGACAATAGGGAGGCCATGGATTGCGAAACCCTTCGGCACGTGACAAAACGCGACCCAAATGCCTGGGCTAGCTCTTGGAAAGAGCTGATAGTGTTTGCTTTCAGACTATCAAACCATCTCATGGCTATTGGTCCCAAACTGGATGGGAAAACCTTGCACATTAGGGCCTCGTCCCTGGAGTGAACGGCCATATGCTGGTTGAAATGACTCACATGTTCCACTGGGTCAATCCGGCCGTTGTAGATGGTGAATGTAGGCTGGTGGAAACGCCGAGGAAGTCTGGCATTCTCGATGTTACGTGTAAAAGGAGATCTGGAGATCTGATCCAAAGCTTTACTCATAGCATCATTCCCTACGCCCCTAGGGAAGGGGCTCTGAGGGTTTCTCTCACGGTGGTGCATTTCCTCATAGGGGAAAGACTCACTGACTGGCGTTCGAGGCTTCCGTCTATAGTCGACGTCCCATTCTTCCTCAGAATCTTCATCAGAGTACGAGGAAATGCGCTTCCTCTTTGCATGGCGCAATTCTCTCCTTAGCCTTTCAATTTCCAATTGCATGCTTTGGTTTTTCTCTGCATGGGACATGTGGCTCTCTCCATGTGACTGATTCTGATCGTCATATGCGGTATGTACGCTGCCCTCACGATCTTGTCTCCACTTCAGATTAAGAAAAGGATTGGTGTGCTGAGATGATTTGGACTCCATTGGTCGTTGCCTCAGTTCAGCCGTTTCTGAGGTGTTGCTTCCACCTTTGCTCAAGCTGTCCCCACAGACAGCGCCAATTGTAAGGTCAATTTTTGTTGGACCAAGCACAAGCTTTGTGGACTCAGCCCAATGAGATCCTGAACAATAAATTTGTAGAGAGTAGGTTAAACAACTGGGCTGGAAATGGAGTTAGCAACGGTACAAGTAGACCAAAAATTAAAAATAGTGTTTAGATTAGCCGTTGGCAAGAATCTTCTTCAATCCGAAGAGGTTAAAGTTTTTGACTAAGAATGAATACAAATTTTTCTCCTCCTCTTACTCTGAGAGACCTATTTCCTTTATATACACATTCTCCACCTCATCTTCACCGTACACTTGTTCTTCATCTAAGCGTCCACTTGAGTATTAGTCACATCAGCAGTTTGCTTTAGTTTGCCGTGAGTGGTAGTAGTTGAGGTTGCACTATTCAGGTGTCTTCTCCACATAAATGCGGCCAGGAAAGTTGCTGCAGTGCATTAAATGCAGTGGTAGCAGCTTTTTCTCTAAGATATTTCATAATCTTCTCACCCTTAGGCGTGCCCAGAGTTCACTCCTTACCGAGGAATCTTCTGGAGGGGGGGTTGCTGGGATCTTCAGTATATCTACTTGATCAAATTTTCCTATGATCAGATGAGTGGAACCTCTTCGGACTAACCAGGTTGTCTTTGGATGCAACATTCGCCCCTTCTTGATTGTATGTTCACCAAACGGACTGTGCTGATCCCTTTCACCTCTTCGGATAGGCGGTGATACTTAAATTGGGCTTCAGGCCCAATACGTGGCGTTGGGCTTTCTCCCCACACCTAGCATGTAGAACTTTAGCAATAGAATTTTCAGGGTTTATATCAAGCTTTAAAATATTTAAAATTTGTGAATATCAAGCTCTAGGGCCCAAAAAAAAAAAGTGAATATAAGAATAAAAAACCAAACACAAAGTTGACCTTAGATAGAGCAATTGAAACCATACATAAGGCAATAGACTACCTTAATAAATTTTGAAGGCATAATACACTCATACTTCAAGTAGTTAGAATCTAAAAAACTAGGAAGGGCATAACTACCTTACTAAAAGCAGGGAAAAATTCTTATGAACCTAGAACATAAGCATTTCCATTAATATAATCAGTGGTGGGCAAAGAGAGGGAAGTTGAGTGCTTCTGGAGTACTATTGTTGACACCCTATTTTGCAACCCGTATTTAACTTCACATGGTGGGTAAAAAGGTAATTTTGTCTTAAAAATATGCATCTAGATTCTAGCCATTAGATCCTTAATCTCATTTCACTAAAATGATCTTAATGTTGTAACGATCAAATTGACTGGTCATAAGCCCTAATCGGACCACCAAATTGAAAGTTATCATCAAATCAAGTTTTAATGGCTAAGATGCACTATCACAAATTGAGTCCAACTATATATGATTATGAACAATTGATTTCAATTGGTTATACGAGTGATCAATTTGAGATCAATGATGTGTCATAATTTGATTGGTTAGGACTACATTTTATGGTGAGATTGCATACACCTAATTAATTAGATAATTAAACATTAATTATTCAATGAGTAATTTGTGTAATTATCTTTTAATTAAAGTAAATTTGGAACCAATTAATTCTGAAATGGGAGCGATTGGAGCCATTTAATGTTAATTGGGAGCTAATTTGGGACCTATTAATGTTAATTGTGCTGAACCATTTTCTAACAAATGACCTCTGCTCACCATTTCATCAATATCTCTCAGAATATTTTGAATTTGTGAATGAGGTTAATTTTTCCAGAAACTAGACATCCGGGGCTTCAATTTGAGTATAAGAACGAGACAATTCCGATCAGAATTGGGTCAGATATGATTTTTCGAAGTTGGCTCTACAAGCTGTTACAGCAGCTACGGGAAAACCGAATTTTGGCTTGCTCCCCACTCCCACTAATCTCTCCATTTAATGCACCAGATTTTCCCTAAGGCTAAAATGAGGTCTAGGTTCATAATCCTTGTCAACCCTCATTAAATGGCCTTCCATTCATATTCCCTCCACTACTACTATATAAACTCTCCCCCTCCTTCATTCCAACACCAAAAACCCCCTCTCTTCTCCTCTCTTGAGTTCTAGTGAAGTAGAGTAGTCTTGTCATATCTTAGTCTTCCTGAGACTCAAGGTATTGAGTGAGACTCACTCTCCCTCTCCTAGTTCTTCTTTTTTTCTCCTCCCTTAGGACCTCCACCAAGAGTCTCTTCCTCCACCCTATGGATCTTGCATGAAGGTAAAATCTCTTTCCCTAACTAGTTTTTTGTATTTCCATGATGAGAGTTTAAGATTAAAGCATGATAGTAATCACTTAAATTCCCTTGAATGTGTTTGAATATTCTTAATTGTTCTTATATGTTCTTCACATGTTCTTGGTTGTTCATCACATGTTCATGCATATCACTAGATTTAATCTTAAATCCACATCAAAAATATGAAAAACATGTTTGTCTAACAATTCTTTCAAATCTTTGAATCTAGGTTATTATCATACACACACATTCACTAGAATTTAATTTTTAATCCAAATGCAATGCTTAATAAATTGAATTAGAGTTCATCACATGCACACACATTAAATTCAACATGCAAATTGATTAACATATTGGATGATATGATGTGAATGTTGGCCACCATAGTCTAGAAGACCGGTTTCACCGGGCAAGGTGGGTGCCTAACACCTTCCCATTTTGTAACATAGCCTCCGAACTTAGATCAAGGGTTAGTAGATCAAGTGCTTATCCGTGTAATTTTCGATTTTTAGATTGTAATTAGGAAACAAAGCCATGTACTTTATCTTAGATTGTATCTAGGACCAAAGCCATGTAATTTTCCTATGATCAATGTAAATTTCAAATTAATAAAATGAGAAATTTTTTTAATTATGGTTTTCTTATTTTTCTAATAATTAAATAAGTGGCGACTCCATTGTTAGACCCTTAATCTAAAGGGGTAAATATAACTAGTCGAACCTCCATTTTGAGAGGCAATAACACGACTCCACCCATTCACGTGGGTTTGGCCCAACATTCCTATAAAAAAGGGGGCCGGGGGCGCGGTCTCTCACAACTGTGTCTTAAAATTAAATTTATCTTCAATTTTTGTGAGAAATATGCCCAATTGCACGTTCTCATGGCTTCTGAAAATTTCCTTGTACAGATCGTATGGAGTGCTAAACTAAAATGGACTTAATAGAACTGAATGGACCAAAGTAGATAGAATAGGTCTGAAGTGGACCAAAGTGGACTGAATAGGATTGAAGTGGACTGACCTAGGCTAAATAGATCATATAAGACCAAAGTGGACAGAATAGACCGAATTGGATCGATTAAGACTGAATAGGACCAAATTGGAAAGTAGTATGCAGAATGTACCGAATTGGACCGAAGTAGCCCGAATAGAACCAAAGGGGACCGAATAAGACTAAAGTGTATAGAATGGACGGAAGTGGACGAAGTAGAGCCAAATAAGACCAAAGAGAACTGAATAGGACAAAAATGGACCAAATGGACCGAATACATGAGGCATTGTTTTACCATCTTCCTTGTGCAGATCTATGTCACAACTTATTTATTCTTTCTTCCTTTTATTCTGATTTGCAATATTTTGGTATGATATCAATGAAAAACATTGCACATTTGACCACTAGATTAAGGGGATGGATATGGCTTAAAGGAAGAAGCAGGATGGCTAGAAAGCTTGACAAAAAACATCAAATTTAGCCAAATCTTATGCAGCTTGATCTATTAAACAGACTCACTCACATAATAAGGGTCTCCATTTTTTGAATTGTAAAAGGTGTCTAGGCATGTCCTTGTGGGAAAGATAATGAACTTAACACAGACCACTAATATTTTGCAGCAGATGGATTAATATGGGAAAAATGCTTAAGAAGGATGAAAGTTTTCAACTCATTTGAAAATGTTTTGGGTGAGGGTAGATTTCCAAATACAACAGATTATTGTACTGAACATGCAATTGTCTACCATGGTGCCTTTGGAAAATTACAAAATGAACAGAAGTTTTAAAAATTTTAAAACCTTTTTATAAATGGCCAAACCTTCAAGAAGATAGCAACTTAAAGAGAAATCCTTTCCTTTTGCAAGAGACTTCTTTGTTACAAGGCCTAATTCAAAAGTTAAATGAACAAAAAAAATACAAGATTTGTCATATTATTCTATTTTCGAACCTCAAAAATCTTAAATGGCCAGAAACATTTATGGGGAAGAGATTAATAAAACTATCTTTTTACTAAAGGTTTGAAAACTCTTTGGTGTGATAGTCACAGAGTTTGCATTCTCAAAGCTGCTAGCTTTAGGAGCAAATTAATCAAGATTTCACACAAGTCTTTTTCCCTTCCAATCAAGTAAATTATGAGATGAGTGCAACAATGGTAGCTCTAGTTCTTAACCTAATGGGCCTAGTTAATCATTTATGCTTGAGTTCATGTCAATATCATCTTGCAATATTGTGTACAAACTACAAAGGCAAAAGGGAAGTTGCTAGTTACTAGTCGTTATGTCATTAGTCCAAATCAAGCAGCCTCTATTTAGAGGGGAATTGGACGAACGTGTTCATGTGCTCACTGCAATTGTATTTCCAAAGCCATTTCAAAGAGTGATTGCAGGGTCAACAATGTCCCCAAGATTTACTGTTTACCTTCATGTTTCTTTGAACAACTGCTTCTAAGGGATTAAACTAATAAGATATGGCAATGAATGTTTTCATGCTATGTACAATGTTTTGGCCAAGTTTCACCTATGGTCTAGGCTTAAAGTTTATCCAGCCAAGAGCAAATTCCCTAGGTAGACCTCGAAGCACTACACAGTAGCTCCTCATTATGAACAACTCCTACTGCAAGAAGCTTGTCTCTAGCTGTCTTGATCTTCTGTAAAAAGCCATTAACAGTCTCATTGCCTTTCTAGAGACTTTGCGACTCCAATTTCAGATTCAAGATATTAGCTCTAGAGGTCTTGAGCATTTGTGATCCCAACAACTAGAGAGAACACCTGCGGTGTTAGTGTTGAGTTGATCAGAGAAAGCAAAGCTTTATCTCTGATTCTCCATGTCTGAAACTCTGGATTCACAACAGTAGTTGGATTTCCTTGAGTATCAAAAAGACAAGGACATAGTTGAGAGACAGAGCCATCAATATGCTCAATTAGAGAATAAGCTTCCAGAATAGTCATCAGCTGGTGCTTCCATGGAATATAGTTGCTGTAGTCAAGTTTGACATATTCGAAAGGAGAAGTAATGGTGATTGTGAACGTACAACAGAATGACTAGTAGATGGAGTGCTAGTGTTGCTCGTTGATGTTGTAGCAGCTGTGGAAGCCATGGTATTTGGCTCTGATACCATGAAGTAAACAAGAAAATATGCAGAGTAACAATGGCGGAAGTGAGAGAGAGAGAGAGAGAGAGAGAGAGTAAAATTCAATGAATGAATATTAGCAACACTTAACTAAAATAATACAACACCTAGCTCTTTATATATAGGGCTTGAAGATAAGCTTAAGGCTACTCTAACGGACTAACTAATTCCGCAAAGTTAGGAATTAGTTCTCCCCTAATTACACATGTGATTAATGTGCTTTTAATAGAAAATATCTAGTTACAAAAATATCTCAACCATCAGTGAGGAAGCTCTGAGTCTGTAGCTGTTGAGTGAAGAAGAAAGACAACGCAGGTAAAAACGACACCGTGTTTCTTCTTGAAATAATCCTTATCAAAATGTCACCGTTTGTATTAATGAGAAACGGTGCCCTTTTTCTGTTTTTAATGTTAATAGAGAATATGACCATTGTCTAGGAAATTAGCCGGTAGGCTTTGTATTATATTCACAATATTTTCACAATAAATTTTAAGTACGTGGTGGGTTATAATTAGTTATTATGAGTGGGCAAAAAAATAATTTAAGTTGTATATTCAAATTAGCACTCCTCTATATATAGTCCAGTAATTTGTGTGGTAATTTCGCCTATCGCCTTTAATGTTACAATGGAGCAATCGGAAACTTAAATGGGAAGGGCATATGTTGCATATTTGTATCGATTGATGTGGGTATATATATATATATATATATGCATGGTTGAAATTAGGGGCGGCTTGATGCATTTGGAGGCTTGAGGCAAAAATTGATTATCTTGTTTTAAATGCAAAATTACTTCTAATTAACATGTACTACGTAGAATTTTTTCTTTTTTAAAAAATTTTATAGAAAGAAAAAATTTGACAAAATTTTTCATACTTGTTGATATGGTAGATTGATAATGGTAAGTAAAAGACTGGTGTCAGTGGTAAACTTAAATGAAAACTAGTAAAAGTTTGTTAACTAAACTCTTATTATTATTATTTTTTTTAATGCAACATTCACAATATTTTTTTACAACAAATCCTAAGTTTTAAGTTGCTTTTTGTTTTCTATTTGAAAATACCACTATAATTATTTTTTTGCCATCAATAACAGTATGTAACAACCTACTACTTAGCATTAGTTGTAAAATTATTGTAAAAAATATTGTGAACGTTGCATTTTTCTCTATTTTTTATTTGTTTTTCATCTGGTAAAAAAATATTATTTTATTTATTGATTATAAATAACTTTATTGGTTAAAATTTGGGGGCCTTTTTTTTACTTGGGGCCTTAAGGGATTGCATCCCTTGCTCCACCATTCAGCAGGACCTGGTTGAAATTTGGGGCAAGAATGGTTTTCCAAACGTTGTATAGCAAGCTTAGTCTTCCTGACTACTAATACTTTTATTCTTATAAAGACTATTTTTCATTGATTCTCCACAAGAAAAATAAAAAGATTATTTGTCACCACCAATACTCTATTTTATAAACTGATAGAGCATACTGGTTAGTTTGGTTCCAAGCGTGCAATAAAATGAAATCACGTGAGTCACGTGACTGTTGAGGGTCTTTATTTGCCACAGTTTTTCCATCACAATGTAAACAATAGCATGCAATTTGTAAAAGCTTTGGCATAGCAAAGCTATTAGTTAAACGATTAGTGGCCAGTTATATCACTATTAGTCCTAATCAGGCAACCTTTGTTCAGAGAAGGAGAGTCGGGAAAACATATTTTTGGCTCATGAGAAGAGATTATAAAGAACTATAACAAAACCTCTTTGATCCCAAAATGCGCAGTTGAAGTTAACCTCATGAAGTTATATAAGTTTGGAAATAAACTTATCTACCTTCATGAGGTATATGAGTCTGTGATGGTGGTGGGGCATAGAACACTCACTTCTATCTGTATTCCCACAGCCTTGTCAAAGATTGATTGCAGAATGAACAATGTGTTTCTTTGAACAGAAACTTTAATAGAAGGGTAAGGCAAAGGGATTGATTCGCTGTCCCTACATTTGTATGTGCCAGTAGTAGAACTGTAGAAGTATTTCTAGGGGTTGAAAATTCAAATTACCCAATTTTTTTATGCTTTATTAATAACTTAATATTGTTCTTGCCTTTAACCATTGGAAAATTATACGCAAGATGGTAAACCCTAATTGAGAAATTCTAAAAAATAATTCATTTGTCAAGATTATCCACGTTGTACGGTAGCACATTGAACTAGATAGAAACAGGGTCAGGCCAATAACATCGTTTCAGTCCTATGCATGTTAATTCTATATTAAAAAAAAAAAAAGAATAATTAAAACAAATTTACATTTTTGGAATCTCCAAAAATCAAGCTAAACACTAAACACTCTCTATAGGAGAAAGTGAAACCACAAAACCTAATGCAGCAGTCTCTCTAAACCTCAAACCACAAAACACTAACACCAATTATCACTTTTAGGTTAAATTGCAACTTATACCCTATAACTTTGATCTTCTTTCAATTTAATCATTTAAGTTTCATTTTCTCCCATTTTAGACGTTTAATTTTTATTTTATTTTCAATTTAGTTCTTTTGTCTAGTCTCATCGTTAAATCCAACAAAACGACATACTTTACAATTTTTTTTTTTAATTTCAAATCTAAAAATAAAATTTATTGCATCCCTATCTATCTAAAAGTATATCCTCATTTCAACATTTTTTTCCTAAAAACATAAGGTTTCTTCTATTAACAGGTGCGCCGATGATTTTCTCCTCACTATTATAAGGTGTTGAGCTACTTTCAACCTCCAATTGAGTTTTTTTGTTTGTTTGTTAAACTTCGCTATTTTGTAATGTAGGTGGACCCTTTAGAACCTCCTAATTGGGTGCTCAAAAATATAAACATAAATTCTATTGTAAAATATTATTTTGGTCCTTAAACTTTAGCAAAAGTTCGTTTTTAATCCCTAAACTTTAACAATTCGTTTTTCATCCTTAAACTATAGAAAAATTTGTTTTTCATCTTCAAACTATTGAAAACGTTTTACTTTTGTCCTTAAATTAAAAAATAAAATAAAAAATTCTTTTTTCATTCCTAAACTATTGAAAAAAAATTTTATCCCTATTTTTGTCTTTAAACTATTGAAAAAAACTGTTTAAAAAATTTAAAGATGAAAGAGTTTTTCAAAGTTTAGGGATGAAAAATAAACTTTTGATAAATTTTAAGGACCAAAATAATATTTTACCCTAAATTTTAAATAAATTTCTTGAAAAAAATTACCAAAACAACGACTTCTATATCCTGCACACAGCATTCACAATGGGCTAATCCTCAAAAAATCTTCCATTAAAAAACCATGTAACATTATTTTGAGTCGAGTCAAGTCGTTACCCGAATCAAACACAACTACGCTCCATAAAGCTCCACAGGGACAAATCCAGATTTCAAGGGTTTGTAGTGACATAAGGCTACCTATCCAATGGAGAGAAGTCAGTCCATCGCATCTTGCTATATAGAGTTTTCAGAGAGAAACAAGGTTCCGCAGCCACTCCTCTGGAAGAGATACTAAATCGTTAATCCTCTCTAATCGTAATTGCTGTAATTAAGAGAGAGGAAAGTAGGTTGATGTGGTTGCTGCTCCCATTTTCATTTTCATTGTCTGCTCTAATACCTTCCAGCTACAGCCATGCAATGTCAGCCTTTCTTTCAAATATGGAAATGGGGGCATGGAAGTCAGGTTAGGGCATTCCCTAATGTCTAATTTAGAAAGACATGGAAGTAAGAGATGGTGTGGCTCATTATCATCATCATCATCTAAATTCCTCCACCATCCCTTCAAATTTGGGCAAAACCTGGATTGAAGATGAGATAGGGATGGGAAGAATGGTGTTTTTGAAGAAGGGGAATCACCCAACACATTACTAACACTCTCTTCATCTATCCTTATGTATTCAAGTGCTTCCATTCTTTCAAGATTGACAAACTTGAGAAAATGGAGTTGATTTATCGGTGGGAGGTGCTGCAATCTTTCATTATGAAATAATATCAATTCGACAAAATTAGTGAGAGAAGAGACCCAACTTGGAATTCTAACACCCATATAATACAACAATTTCAACACTTTAAGATTTGGATGTGGCTGGAGGCCTTCTAGTGACATTTCATCGTAATACTCGCTTTCTTCTTCAACCCACACTAAATCCCACTGTAATTGTAGCTCTTGAAGATGTTATTTTTGCTTCATATTTGTGGCTCTACATTCCTCCATTTCATCTTCTCCATGTCCCAAATTTTTAATGACTAGACATCCTCCCAAATTGCTTAGCTCCTTTAATTCACTTAGCCCACCACCAGACCTACCTTGTTTTTTTTTTGGAACCTTCTTTCTTCATGACAAATAGTGTTAGTATCTCAAGAGAAGTAAGATGTCCAAGTCCAAGGGGCATATGAGTCAATTTTCCGTATCCATATAAATGATGCAAGTATAGATGCCTAAGATTGACCAACTTTTTAATGCCTTGGGGTAATTCTTTAAGGGAGACACAATTATTGAGTTTTAGCGTCAACAGATTTAGAAACTTGGTAATGGAATTAGGGAGAAATTCAATATGTTGATTTCAAGAAAGATCAAGATATCTTAAATGTTTCAATTCTCCCATTGATTGGGGCACTACACGTAGATCTAAATCACTCAAATCCAATGTCCGTAAGTAATTGAGATTTGAAATGAGTGCATCACAAGTTAAGTTACCCAACTTTCCCCCTACACTAGTTGCAAGAACTATTCGTATCTTCTTTTTATTACTCATGGGAATTGAAAATTGCCTAGATGAATCCACAAGATCAAATGACACATGATGAACTTTTTCAATAACATCTTCCCCACTTGAATTTAATATGACACTTTCCATTCCAGACACAAGACTTGCTAGATCATGCATGAGATCATGCATCTTACATGATTTTATATTGCCCAAATCATCATTTTCTACATCCTAAAAAAATGACCTCCAAAGTAATTCCATAAAATATTTTCTAACAATATCCACAAAACGCTGCCTTGGACCTTCTAACACAATAAAGCCTCGCGCTGCCCAAAGATTAATAAGTGTAACTACATCAATCCTATAATCTTTTGGAAACAATCTACAATAAGCAAAACATTACTTCAAATGTGATGGAAGGTGATCATAACTTAGCTTAAGAGTTAATGAAATGTCATTTTCTTGTTGGGTTAATTTTGAGAGTTCATTCTCTAAAAAAGATTGCCACTCAATTTCAGAGGTTTTACCATACAATAAGCTTCCTATTGTTCTTATAGCAAGAGGCACCCCAATACATTTTCCCACAATCTTTTTTCCCAGGTCTATTATGCCTTGGTTCTCTAGCTCTTTGCCTCCTTTAAATGCCATTTTTGTAAACAATGACCAAGCCTTTTCTAGATCTAGGCCTTTAAGCTCATGAGGAAAAGTTGTGCCCGTTATCTCCGCTACCTTTATCAAGCGAGTAGTTACCACTATCCTACTTCCCCTTGCACTCCCCATTAATAAATTTTTTAAAGGTATCCATTTATTTTTGTCCTCATTCCACAAATCATCTGAACAAATATATATATATATATATATATATATAATATTCTAGTTACGATGCATATGTTTAAGATTATTTATTGAATATTCAAAATTACAAATAATTTTTATAATTAATAAAATATAGAAATAGTTTATAAAAACTATTTATCAAAGGAAAATACATTGCTCTAGAATTCTCTTAGTTAATAGTAAAGATAAGGAAGTTTTGTGTCAAAATTTGTTGACATTATTTCGAAAATCATCATAACTGAAGTATCAAATAAGCAATGAGATAGTAAAGAATTTTTTATTTGGGGTTCAAATTATTAAAGTGATAAACCAATTAAAATAAACTCAAAACATATACATACACTAACATGTGTGTGTGAATGCAAATATTAATATTTTCTTTTGAAGCCACAATTCTTAAATTTCTAATACTAAAATCAGTTGTAACTTATAAATATATTGTATACAAAATTATTGACTTTGACATATAATTTTTCATAATACAAGGTTAGTGAATCTATATTTTTTAAGTTCATAAACGAAAATCATTATATCTATGTAACTCAAATAAAATAATTCCAACTATAATTTATTTATCAATATCAATATAGGCTTACAAAGGAATACAAAATTTTAGTCATAGTAAATCGTGTACCTAATACTTTCATCCTCATTTCTATAAGGTGTCGAGCCACTTTAAACATCAGGTTGAATTTTATTTATTAAATTTTAGCTATTTTGCAACGTAAAAAGGACCCTTTTGAAACTTCATCACTCCTCAGGTGCCTTGTTAACAAAAGCCCAAAAAAGAAAGAGAATGATAAAAATATTTAATATATATTTAAAAAAAATCTTAAAATGGTTTGTTGGAATTGGCTCATATTAATTATTGGGTCACTAAATTTGGGGCCTTATAGGTCAAGAAAGATTGATTCGGGCACAGATGTCAGCAAAAAAAAAAAAAAAATCTTTTTATTTTTTATTTTTTACAAACAAAAGTATCAAGATCTCTTCGAGTATCTAACAATTCCCTTGGGTGCATTTAGTTCCCCTATCCACATGTACCAAGTTATTACAGGAAGGAATCTCATGGGGGTAGCCCTAAGATGCTGGCAAGTGGTTTCGAACCCAGGATCTCATGAATATCAAGAGGTCTTAGAAACCACTAAGTTTTTCTTAAAATTTTACTTTTGGCCTCCCTTTAGAGTAGCTCTTTTTTTTCTTTTTTCTTTTCTTTTTTTTTTTTTAATAGGAGGGGAGTATTGGTAAAGAACATAGTTGTCAGTATCGTACAATACGTGTCATATTGTGTGTAAAAACTAAAAAGTTTCGTATTGTATTAGTGTATCATAAGTGTTCATGAATCATACAACAGTATTTGTATCGTACAAATCATATCGTAAAATCGTACGTATCGAACGATACATAAACAAATGCTTTAAAATGAGATTTTTGTTTAAAATTTGTACTTTTATTTGAATCTAACAAGTTGTTAGACTTGTTTTAAACACAAAATTATTAGGTTACTTAATTTAACGTAATAAAATAACATATTCTTAAGTTTTTTTTTTTTTCCTCTCTTTCTTCTACAAAATTTGAACTACATAGTACAAACTTACACTTCACTTTAATATTTACAAATTTATTTTCTATACTGTGAATAAGTTATTAATTAAAAATATATTTATTTTTTTCACTATTGTTATAAGTCCAAGAAACTAGAATGCCAAGAAGAATTTTTTTCATTATTAAAATAAAAAGAATAAGAAGAGATAGTAAATGTTAGTTATGATGAAGAAAATTTTAATGAAAAAATAAATTTGCAAAATGATAAACATGATCATGGCATTAACTTAGATGGGGTTGATTAGCCAATATGATGAATATGATAAAAATAAATTAATTTTTGGGTCATTTGTAATATATTATCACTTTTGAATTTAAGCAATTTGAATATGTATGTTATAAACACGTGCTAGTTTTATTTAGTTAGTTAGCTTGTTAAATATTATTACATTAATGATGAGTAAATTAATCATTAGCTAAATATATTCAAATTTTATAATAAATATACCCTTTATATATGTATATCTATAATTTTTTTTTTTAATTTTATTAAGTGTTTGTGTATCTTCCCATACACAATACAAAAAAAATCAAAAGTCATTTTACAATACAATTCACGTTTTGATAACTATAGTAAAGAATATTAAGAAAAAAGCCAAAATTTGTCCAAACTAGTTTAGAGAAATCACGTATAATTTTAATTATATGACTTATTTCATAGTTATGTGATTTGTTTAACTCATTTGATAAATTATATAGATAAATACGCATGGATAATTGATTGATTGTTGTTTATTAGTTTTGAGTAGGAAACTTTGCAAAAAAGATTATTAAAAAAAAGGGTTGGCCTAGGAGTTATTAACCATCAATACTCATAATTTTTATCTAAGTAATCATTAGTTAAGCAATAATTATTTTTAGGCTAAATTACAAAATATATCCTCTAATTTTAGGGAAAGACTTAAGTCCAGTGCATTGGATCTTATGGGATGCGACCACGTGGCAACTCTTGGACACATGGTAGCATCCTATTAGGTCCATTGCACATAAACCTAAGCCAAAGCCAAATCTCTTACTTTGATTTATTTTCAATTTAATAATTTTTTTTTTTCCATTTTAGTCATTTTATTTTCAATATAGTTCTTTATGCTAGTTCTATCTAATGCGAGCCGTTAAGTCCATAAAAAAAAAAAAACAAAAACAAACAGGTGCACTTAATGATTTTATCCTCACTTTTATAAGGTGTCTAACCACTTTAAACATCTTGTTGAGTTATTTATTTATTAAATTTTCCTATTTTGCAAAGTAGGACCCTTTTTGAAACTTCCTTAACGGTTGCCTCATTAACAAAAGCCAAAAAATAAATAGAAGTATAAAAATATATATTTTAAAAAAAAAAATTATAAAAAATTTCTTAAAAGGGTTTGTTGGAGCTGTCTCATATCCGATATTGGGTCACTGAATTTGGGGCCTTATGGGCCGAAACTGACTGATTCGGGCTTTGGGCCAGGCCGGGACCATAGTTTACCCAACGTGCTCTACAGCTCTACCGTCTGCTGTTCCTATCGTCGATTCCAGATTGGAGCATTCATTGCTTTCAACAATCAACATGGTAAAGCCCTTCTTTTTTTTTAGTTATTAGCCACTTCAACCCTTGGCCTTGGTTGTAATTCGCATTCAAATTTTTTTTGGTTTACCATTTGGTTTTTATTATTTCCCCAATTTTCTTACATGGGTATGGCCTAGTTGTTAGCAATTTGTATAATTTTCATCACTGTATTGTTGAGCATTTGGAGTGCGTGAAAAAGGTGGTGTGTGCAAACCTTCTAATGAGCTTTACTTATAAATAAGAAAAAAGAAATGACAAATAAAAAGCTCAAACCTTTATATGGGGGTTCTTCTCTAGCGTCTCCCAGATGAATGATTCATGTCTCAACCGGGATCAATGCTTGATCCTTGGTGCGATTTCTGATCAGATCAGTTTCTTACCCAGTTAACATTTAACTAATGCTCTTCAATTTTTCTTATGCCGTGATCATGAAACACAACTAGTCTATCAATGGTTTGCGTGCTTATATTGTTAAGCTTTTTGTTGATGTTTTATTTTTTTTCCCCTTTTCTTTTCTTTAGGCTTGATAGGTGATTTGGTTTGTGTTTTTTTCCTTGACAGAAACAAACAAAACAATAGATTAGTGCCTTCTGGTAGTTTTGGCTACCAAATGTGTCAAAACAATAGAAAAGAGGAAACCGAAATGGAATATATATCACCACATTGTTTAGGATTATAGCATGCACATAAATTGAATAGTATCAATACTTAAGCCTTATAGTTTAGTGTTGCAATCCATTCTACAGTAGTTAGATTTTTTTTTTTTTTAATTTATAAAATTAAAAAAAAAACATTTAAAGAGATGAATAAAGAAAAAGAAGAAAACAAAGAACATGATGATATTTGATAGCTTGTGAAGGATGCAGCTTAATTAGTATACCTATAGAATCTTAGGTATATTTCTTCAGCAAAAGGATATTTATCTCTGTCCCATCATATGGTTTTTCTTTTTCCTTCCTGCAGAAATATGGGATTTTAGCCATCATATACCTATTCAATCCTCGTATCTTTCTAGTAAGTGGGACAACTGGAGATTCACAATCTCCTTAAAGTGGTGAGAGTGCGACGCAACTATAGCCCTTAATTAGGGCAATGATACCATACAATGGCATCTGAGATTATAATGATTCAACTGAGATGAGCTTGTTGGTCACTCCAAGAAAGCATTGAACTAGAACAAAATTGAAAGTGAAGTTGTGAACATATTTGCAGAGTAATAGATGTTGAAATCACTCAACAAGAGACCCCAGATTTGGAAAACATGAAAGTCATGAAAATGACTTAGTTATTGGTGTATGATTTGGTTCTTAAATATAGAACTACATCTCCAGGAAAGATTCCTTTTGGGAAAATTGAGAAAATCTAGGTACCTTAAATTAATATTCGGCCAACCAGTGACATGTAAAATTTTAAGCAAGTGATTTTCAAATTATCCTAATAGGAAAGTTGAGAGACACTTTGACATTGGGCAACACTTTTTTCCTGGAAACAAATCACTAGATCATTCCCACCCACTTCTATATGTACGTTAAGGCAAACATTTACAATTATTTTCAACCATTTTACTTTCTACCAACTGCATCTTTGAGTTGGTTTGACACATGCACTTATGGCACTGGAGTCCTTCCTTTGAATTGATTAATCATTTAGCAGTCCTTAATTTTAGCTTCCAAATCACAAAAAAGGCTAACACATAGAACTAGTTTGAAATGCGTAATTTCACATACTGCATAGATTTCTGGTTATAATTACAAAAGAAACAATCTTCAATTCAAACAGAAACTTCTACACAAAACTATCAAAAATTGGAAACAACTTCCGCTCATTTTTGTAAGAAAATGCATGTCTTTTAGTATTAGAAAAGAATATAATCAAGGGCAAGTGGTAAAGAGTAGGACTATATCAAGCTACTCCTCCCTTGGTGAGATCAGCACTGGATAATATAGAACCAGCCAATTAAACCATATATTATTAGATGAGTGGCACATTACCTTCTAAATAATCTACAAGAAGAATGTTGATATGGTTTCCTATGTAGTCTCTTGGAAGTTGGCACAAAAATGATAAGGTAAGAATAACTAAAATGGCCTACAAGAATTGGCTTACCTCTGCATCGCTTTGCAGCAAGTTACTCCATCTTTGGGACATTTAATAAAACTCCTTCTCTTACTTGTCTTGGCTCAACCGTCCTTACCCATACTATATCTCTGACTTAAAGAACTCCAGGAACTCTATCCATCCATCACACAATGAACCATACTTGTAGTGATTAAACTCATTAAAGAAAATAACGTGTGCAATGTGGCCCAATGCTTGGACAGAGGCTGCACAACAAAAAGTTAAGAACCAAAGACTATGGCTTTAGGAGGTAGAGAAATAGACAAAACACCAACCACATAGACAATGAAAAGTTCCTAAACTTGGCTGCTGCTTTGAGCATTAATAAATCATCATAAAACAATCGGTAGAGAAGTATCCTGAATAAAGTAAGAAAAATGAAGGTATCCTCAAGTCTTAACAAGTATTTAAGCAAAAGAAAAATCTTTATTAGTCCTTTTAAATTTAGTAACTGGTAAAAAATCCAATCCAATTTAATTGATCTCTGTATTCCTTTTTTAATTTTCTGAACGAGCTATTATTCTTTGACTTTAAAGTCAGTCTTCAGATAGGAAGCAGACAAATATTTCAGTTGAATCATGACAACAACAAAAAAACTATTTTAAGTCATTGGTTAGACAATGCAATTTCAGAACTAACCATTGCTTTATTAGCTTTAAACTTTAAAGTTGTACCCAACGCACAAAACCCCCCACTTTTAGGGGTGTTTGGGAAAGGTGAACTAGAACCACGACCTAACACTTTTTTTTTTATATAAAAGAGCATACCTTCATGATAAGCATGATTCATGCAATGTATTTTGATAAATAGTTTTATCTGCACAAGTAATTGAAGCATTAAGAAGCCTCTCTTAAAAAAGAAACGTTTATAGCAAAAGAACCAAAAAGAAAAAAGGCATAATGACATAATTTTTTGAAAAAAATAAAATGAACTTTTCCTTTTTGGCAGGCAAGGACGAGAAGGTAAGAACATTCAAAAGAATATAATTTTAAAGAAATATTTGAAGGGGAAAGGAAGATTGCAAGCAGCTGCGGGAGGTAGACAAAGCCCAAAATAAGAAAAAAGCACTAGGAAGGCAAAGAATTTCTAGTTGTGTACTGCTCTGAGAATTAGAAACCTTGGATTTAAAACAGATAAAGAAGAAATAGTCCTGAAAGCACCAACAGTTGTTCAAAATGTTTGAACAAGCTCAAAATCTAATTAGAAATTTTTAGTCAAAAGGAGACTGTCTATGAATTTGTTGTTTTTATGTATCAGTTCATATGAGACTTAGTAAATTAATTGGGAAATTATAGATACCATCCCAGTGGTATACTCTTAAAACAAGAATCTACAGTGTGCTTTGCTTTGTGACACTTAACCCCCACCCCCTGTAGTTTGCTCTATAGACATTTCCGGTTATCTTCAACAGAATTTGATGATGTGGCAAATGAACTTACTAGAAAAGAATTGATAAAAAGAACATTCTACCCCAATTTACTTTGATGAGCAGTTAGTCAAGTAGAGGAAAAATAGAAGCTGTAGCGCATTCACGTTATCTTAACAGCATTAGTTTGTTAGTCCATTACTAAACAAAAGGTAAGTAAGTGTCACAAAATAAAACATGAGATAGTTGCTTGTTTTAAGGGTATTCCACAGGGGTGGCATCTGTAATTGCCTAAATTAGTTTTAGTAGATCTACAATGGAAACTTTTATAGCTCCACCACCACCCTCAAAGTATAAACCAAGTCTGCAGTGTTAGCCATATATGTCATTACATCACCACAGTTTTAGCCTTTTAGGTACAAAGATATAAATCATTAGAATAAAAAAAACAAATCAAAGAATTTAAATTGTTCTTTTTTCTTGTCCTAAAAATTTGAAAAGAAGTGTAAAATTAAAATTTTGATGACAAAAACAAAAAAGGAACAAAAGAAACAGAATTAAAAATAAAAAATAAAAAAGGTTATTACCTCCGAATTCTTGTCATATTGTACAATTGCAGTTTTTGAATAGGGTCTAAATTTTGAGCCCGTCTGTTCCCTGCATAAGGAGTCATATGACTGAGAAGTCCCCAGAATATCACAACCCTCAACAAGCATAAAGAAGAAGAGAAACAGTAAAGCATCCTTATTTTATTGTCTATGAAAAATTGGGATTAAAAGATAGATGTTCACCTAAAGAACTTGTTTCTCACTGCTTCGAATAATGCAGTTTCACGTTTAGGACATGAGCAATCTTGGGCCAATCTTCACCTATTTGCCACTGGCATCTTTGCAGTAAAATGTGACAATCAATAATTTTCAGTAATTCTAAAGAGGTGAGATCATGAATCCCTTGAGGCAATGATGTCAGATTATGGCATTTGTCAATTACAAGACCTCTTAGTGATGTGAGGTTGCCCATCGACTCAGGTAAAGCCATCAAATTAGGACAACTTTCAATTGTCAGACATTCTAAAGAGGTGAGATTGCAAATTTCTTGAGACAGTGACGTCAAATTGGGCCATTGCCCAATTGTAAGCACACTTGGGACAATTTTTTATCTCAAAATTTTGCAAGGAGGAGATATTGCAAATCTCTTGAGGCAGTGACGTTTGATTGGAGCATCCAGAAATTGAAAGATGATGTAGTGATGTGAGGTTGCCTATCCACTCTGGTATAGCCATTAAATCATTACAATTAAGAATTTCAAGTTTTTGAAGAGTGGTAACATGTTGAAGCCCATCTGGTAGAGACATCAATTTTGGAGTTCTCAAGAAACGCAAAGAATGGAGGCTCCTAAGACCTTGCCATTGCATGCCATCATCTTCATCATTTTCCAGAGCTATCTCATTGCAGTTCACTATTTCTATCTCTTGAAGTGAGGTGAGATATTGAATACCTCTACAAGGAAGATACATAAGACCACGGCATTCATAAATGAAGAGTCTCCGAAGAGAAACGAGGTTCTGTAGCCACTTCGTTGGAAGAGATTCTAAATCGTTAACCCCTTTTAAATCCAAAAACTCTAATCCAGAGAGAGGAAAGCAGCATGAGGAGGTTGTCGATGTTGATGGTCTCTGTGTATTCATTGTTTGCTGCAATACCTTCGAGCTAGCTTCCCACAATTTCAACTTTACTAGATATGGAAACAGGGGCAGGAAAGTAAGATTAGGGCAATCTTCAATCTCCAATTTAGAGAGACGAGGAAATGATGGCAGCAACAGATGGCCTGGCCCATCATTATCATCTTTCCTCCACCATCCCTTCAGATTAGGGCATTTCTTTATTTCGAGAGAAAATAATGATGGGAAGAACGTTGTTATTGAGTAACCTAACACATTACTAACAATGTCTTCTGATATGTATTGAAGTGCTTCCATATTTCCAAGACAGACAGAGTTGAGAAAAGGGAGTTGATTTAATGGTGGGAGGTGGTGGCATCTACAATTACTCCACAATTGCAAATCGACAAGATTAGTGAGAGAAGAGACCCAACTTGGAATTGTAACACCCATATAAAACCATAATTCCAACACATTAAGATTTGGATGTGGCTGGAGACCTTCTAGGGACATTTCATCATAACATTCAGTTTCTCCAACCAACTTTGGGCCCCACCCTAATTCCAGTTGGTGAAGATGTTGTTTGTCCTTCATATTTGCAGCTTTACATTCCATCATGTCATCTTTTCCATGTCCTAGATTCATAATCCACAGGTTTCCTCCCAAATTGCTCAGCTTATTCAATTCACTAAGCCCACCACTAGCCCTGGCCTTGACACCTCCGTCTTGCACAACAAAATATGGTAGTACCTCAAGAGAAGTCAAATTTCCAAGTCCGTAAGGCATATGAGTCAGTGTAATACAACCAGAAATATCTAGATGCCTAAGATTGACCAGATTTTTAGTGTCCCGGGGTAATTCTCTAAGCGCACGACAATTCTTGAGTTTCAGTGTTTGCAAATTCAGAAGCATGACAATGGAATTAGGGAGAATTTTAAGGCGATCATTTTCAGAAACATCAAGATATCTTAAATGCTTCAATTTCCCAATTGAACACGGCATTTTTCGTGACCATAGATAGCTCAAATCTAGTGTGCGTGAATGCTTAAGATTTGAAACAAGCGCATTACAAGGAAAGTCACGCCCTCTTCTATGTCCAAGAACCGTTCGTATCCTCTTTCCTTCAAACTTGATGATTGGAAACTGCATCGACGAATCCAAAAGATTAAATGATACATGACGAACATTTTTGCCAATATTTTCCTCAGTTGAATGTAATACAGTACATTCTGTTCCAGCCACAGTGATTGCAAGATCATGCATAAGATCATGCATTTTGCACCATATATTGCCCCTAAAATCTTCTCTAACATCTTGGAAGAATGACCTCCAAAGTAATAACATGAAGTACTCTCTACCAACATCCTTAACACGTTGCTTTGGATTCGATAACTTAATAAAACCTTGCGCTGCCCAAAGATCAATCAATGTCCCTACATGAATCTCGTAATCTTTTGGAAACAATCTACAATAAGCAAAGCATTGTTTTAAGTGTGATGGTAGATGATCATAACTCAACTTAAGTGTTGATAAAATACTATTTTCTTCTCCTTGAGTTATTTTTGAGAGTTCATAATTCTTGAAAGATCGCCATTCATTTTCAGAAGGTTTGGAGTGTAGCAAGCTTGCTATTGTTCTTATGGCAAGAGGTACCCCAACACATTTTTCCAAAATCTCCTTTCCCAGGCTAATAAAGGCTTGGTTCTTAGGCAGCTGGCCTTCTCCAAATGCAACTTTTACAAACAAATTCCAAGCCTTTTCTACAGGTAGGCCTCTTAGAGCATACCATGAAGTTGCCCCTGTTATGCACGCCACCATTTTAGAACGAGTGGTTACAACTATCCTACTTCCCCTTGCACCTACCATTAATAAATTTTTCAAGAGAAGCCATTTAGTATTGTCCTCATTCCACATATTATCCAAGACAAGCAAGTATTTTTTTCCACTAAGTTTTTCTCGAAGCTGATTTTGCAGCATCTCAAAGCTTTCTTTAAGTCTCTCATCTGTCAACTGTTCTAAAATTTCTTTAACAATTCGTTTTACATCAAAGATTTCAGAGATACAAACCCAAAGTTTCAGCTCAAAATTTTTGTTGACACTTTGATCATTGTAAACCAGTTGAGCTAGTGTGGTTTTCCCTAATCCTCCAATACCAACAATAGGAATGATAGAAATATTCTCTACAACATTGTCATCAAAAAGAAGTTCGATAATCACTTCCTTATCATTCTCTCTCCCAACAACTTCATCTTCAAGAACAAAAGAATAAGTTTCTCTGTCCCTACTCATGACTTGTGGCTCAATGAAGCTTTGAATAAAGTGGAAATCCTCCTTATCTTTTGCAATGGCATTTAGTCTCTCCCTAATTGCTTTTATCTGACGACCCATCTTAGGACTAAAAGCAATACGGTTAGAACTTGAAGAGAAAATGCGTACCTTCTTCTTTCTCATCACCTTGTGCCGCAAAACTTGGGTTGAGAAATCATCCAGCAAGTCATCAGCATCATGGAGAACATCTTTGAGCTTTCTGAGCCAATCTTTGATCTGATGATTATGAGAACTCTGCTTTTCTGCATCAAGAATCACAGCTTGGATTGTGGAAACTGTGCTTGTTAGTTTTTCAATCTCAGTTTGAACACCGAAGGCCAGTTTGACCTCTGGGAGAGTGAAGGAGCCCAGCAGTTCAAGGACTTCTCCGGTGAGGTGGAATAAAGCTCCTTCCGCCATAGTTTTTGTTTCTTTCAGGAATATTATTAAGATCAGATGGGTTTGTGAAATAGTGAAAGTGATGAGAGAATCTTTGCTGTGTTCTTCAGCTCATAATTGCAACATCACTATTTATATGCTTTACGCTTTACACTTTAGAGTAATCTACTAATCTTGTTGACCACTTTCCTCGTACTTTTTGACCTTTGTCACTGTGCGAATTATTTTGATTTTTAACGTTACTTGTAGTTTTTTACCCCAAAAAAAATTTTAAAAACAAATGTTCCTTATCATTATGAAGGTGAATCTTTTTTGTCGATGCCTATGCTAATGTGTTAATACGTGTTTGGTTGGTTCAATTTTTTTTTTTTTTACTTGTAGTTTTTTACCCAAAAAAATTAAAAAAAAACAAATGTTCCTTATCATTATGACTGAATCTTTTTTGTCGATGCCTATGCTAATGTGTTAATATGTGTTTGGTTGGTTCATTTTTTTTTTTTTTTTTTTTTTTGAGAAAGAAACCTGCTTATTGCTTTTTATTTCATAGAGTTGGTTCAATTTCAATTAAATCATGCTATGTCATTTCATAGTCATATTTTTATTAAAAACCTTAAAAGACTAAAATAATTTTAGTTAAAAATTACATACACTAAAATATATATATATATATATATATAGTTTATTTTTGGGGAAAGTGAAAAAAAAAATCCACAATTTAATCCTTAGGCAGACTTTTAAATGGTACTAGTTAAATTCCAGATATTCGTAAATTTCATATGTGAGAGTGTAATTTGTTAGGGTATGAAAGTCTAAGGTTTAAAATGAATCATTTAAAAGTGTGGGGTTAAATATATCGTAGGAATAAAATTTTGGGTTTTTTTTTTTTACAACATTTTCTAGGCATCCAAACAAAGCTTAATTTTGTGGGCATCCCAACCACACCGTTTCATTCCAAACAAATGATCAAGATTGTATCTCAACGAATAGCAAACCCCAAAAAAATGATGAACACCTTATTGATAGTCTCCAAAGACAAATTCAACAATGTTGCCACCAAGTTCACTTGAATGGTTAAGTACTTGGACATGATCAAAGATTGAAGGGTTAAGACTTGAGAGTAACTCAAAGGTACATAGCTGGGCCCTAACAATGTTTCTCTCTCTCTCTCTCTCTCTCTCTCTCTCTTAATATAAGGGTTATGTTAACATGCATTGTAAGGTGTCCGTTAAACCCAAGTTTATGTCAGTATTTTGACAGCCTTATTGGTTATGAGCTCAGCTTTATATTGTTTCCTTCTTTTTCTCCCATTTATCCAATTTTTTTTATTAAGTGAGACCTATATTATTTTAACCTAACAAGTATTGTACGGTGCCTGTTAACATTTGCCTTAATATAAAGATGCGAAAGACAAATGCTTAATTAACTTTTATAAATATTCAATAAGTCAGCAACCACTAAATAAAGGCAATCAAAATGGAATGTTCAATTAATCGTTAGCAACTAGCAAGTAGCAACAAACTAACTTTATTTAAATATTTAATCACTACTCTAGTTACTTTATTTACTCTCCAAAGTAGTCTAGACAAAGAGAAGAAGTTTTTAAATTTTAAATTTTTAGTTTTTTTCTTTTTAGGCAAATCCACAAATGTTGAATTATTTTAATTTAATGATGTGTATTCTTTAAATAAGGTGGCATGGTTTAATTGGATGTGCATTTACTGGACCCAAAACAAATTTGTTTTGAGCTTACTTCGTTATGGGCACAAATGGAAGGGTTCCAATCAAAACAATAAGTAACATTAGGGGACTAAATCAAAAATATTCAAATTTTAAGAGGAAAAAATAAAATCATCCTCAAACTTTAAGCGTGTAATTTACAATTTACTCTATTAGGTTTTCTAAGAAGCATCAATCAGTCTCTATAATAGCTTAATAAAATCGTTAGAATTATTCATTGGATCTTATTTCTAAAGTTGTTCCTTTGTTGGAAAAAGCTTAAAGCATTACATAAAATTGAAATTGAAATGGGTAAATTGAATTTGAAATATCAGTCCCCACCAAGCATAGGAATTGAATTTGAAATATTAGTCCCTAAAAAGAAATGGGGTCAATTTTTCAACACTGTTCAATACTATTATTCACCAAGTCACACCCAAAAAAGGTCGGAAAGGAGGTCCTTGGAGTCAAAAAGAGCTTTTCTTTTTCTTTGGACAAAATACTCATGGGGACAAGAAGTCGTGCACAAACATTGGTACCTTTGCTCCTTGCTATGGTGGCTTGGCTTGATTTCAATTCCAAATCCAATTAATCTATTTCTCCTCCATAGATATGGATCTTCAATCATCGAAAGCGAGTTTGATTTGATCAAACTTGAGTCGGGTTGATTTCCCAAGAACTCCAAATTCTTAAATTGTTCTAGTAATTCATTAAAAAAGAAAAAAGAAAATATTAAATATTAGATGACGAATATTATTGTTTTTGCGATAAATTTTACAAATTTGTGGTGACAGTGGGAAATGTACTTATACTCTTAAGGATTGAGTAAAATACCGAGTGAGGGAGTTCAATATAATGCAAAAAGTCTAGCATCACCAAAAAAAATCACAATTTTGATCACAACTTTTTATGTATTTATTGTGATTGGTAGAGAAAAAGTAGTTCATCCATTACTCCATGTGAAAGTTTATATGGAGAATAATTATGGCAAAAGTTGTAAGTTTGTTTGTGTAATGGTGGCTTAGGTATGATGAATAATGCTCCAAGGTGCAATTGAAAGGTGTACAAAGTCTAATTACACTACAAATTTTCACCATTTGGGTCCAATACTCCAATCTCTTATGGAGAGAGAGTGTCTAATTGAAGTCTGACGTTTTATGGTGGGGATAATAATGGGCCTTCTTTTTGGGCTTTGAACTTATTCGCTGTGTGTTAAAAATAAAATTAAAACTCCATTCTTTTTTTAAAAAAGGAAAATTTTAATTTTTTAAAAATTATTCTTCTATTAAATAATAAATATCCATTGCAAATTGACCCATGTGACCAGGCCATGTCCAACTAAAAAGCTTTGTTATTATTGATACTGGAACACATCCTGTAATTACTTGAAATCTCTCTCCTAATTTATCAATCCAATTAGCAATTTATAATCTCGAAATGCACAAAATAATCACACCAGTCTTCTAAAAGGGGTTCAATTAAACAATAATCTCCAACTTTCTATGGTTACATCAAATCATATTCAAGAGATCTCATTATTATTGTTTACTAATCGCAAATCCGCACATTGCGCGTGATAATTTTTTTAGAGGTTCTCATTAAATATATTATTATTATTATTATTATTATTATTATTGCTTTAGTTATTAACAATTGGTTTTTCATTATCTTTTAAGTTAATTAAAAACTTATATATACATTTTTTTTAACCTTTACATATACTTTTTTTTAGTGTGAATCTTTACGTATTATACTTTAAGTAAACTCTATATATTCTACTTCATTAGATGCATAAAACCATAGACTAATACTCCATAATGAGAGTGGTGGCTAATAATTTCATCACTTTTTTCATGATCTCATTTGTAACGTTTTTTATTATTATCATATTATTGGCTGATGAATTGCATAACAAAGACCTTAAATGAGAGGTAGCACCATTCATTTGATTTTCAAAAGAAATGGTGTATGAAAATTTTATATTTAGGGTCCATTTAGATACAGCTGAAAACTGAAAACCGAAAATATTGTACCAAAATAATTTTTAAATGTGTGAATAGTACCGTGGGACCCATTTTTAATGAAAAAGTTGCTGAAAAGTGATGTTTATGGGTCCTGTGAACAGTGCACGGGTCCACTGTTCACGCAGAAAAGTTAACAATCACGGCTAAATAAAAATTAAAAAAAAAAAAAATAGAAGAAGAGAAAAATGCAGATGCAAAACGCCATTTCATCCGAATCCAAACACCACCTTATGTTATAAATATGGTTAAATGAAAGGTCAAAAAAGAGATTTTAAAATTTTATTTCTAGTGTAATTTCTATTATTATTGGAGAATATCTCCTTTTAGTTATGATTGGAAATATGGTTTCTATGGCTAGAGTTTGGTTAGTTTTTAGTTTAAATGTAGTGCTATGATTGTATTTAATTTTTTATTATTGATTTAATTTTTTAAGTGAATGTAACAATTTATTTCATTGTACTGTAAAGTTTTTAATGTTCCCTATATAATCATCTCTATTTTATTTTTTACTTCTCCTTACAGCTTCTTTGTTTTCCAATTAACGGTTACTAATTGACGTTTGATTTTTCTTTTCTTTATCTACTATTCATTACTTTGTATTTTTTTTTTGTTTACAATCTCTCTCTCTCTCTCTCAATTGGCAACTATTGTTTTCCAAAATTTGATGATGATTCTATTGCATTAAATATGCATTATTAGTTTCTTTATGTTATATTTGGTTTGATATTATCATTAGTTTTTTTTTTTTTTTAATTTAGTGTTTCTAAATTGGAATTTGTTTGGAGGACAATTTTATTTATTGAATTATGTAAAATATTATATGTTTAATTTTTTTAAATAAAAAACTGAGAGAAAATATAAAAAATTTAATGATATGGAAGATTTGTCTGAATTTACATGTTGAATAAACTAAGATGAGAAGAAGAAAAAAAGTAAAAAAAAAAAAAAACAATAAACACCAAATTATCCAAATCATACTATGTAATAGAATAATATAATATTCTTATACTATATTTAATTCTTTATAATACAATAAGATAACATTTAACAATTAAAGAGAACAAAAAAAAAAAAAAAACTTAAAACACAAAACTAAATTACATCAACTCAAAGTAGAGTTATAGAAAATACAAAAATTTATCAACCTACAGCAAAGACGCAAGAAAAATAAATAAATAAAATCCACCAACAAAATTGAGAGAGAAATAACTTTTTTTGTGAAGGAAAATTATGTAAAAATATAGAATTGCAAACAGAATGAAAAATTTATAATAAGAGGATAAGAATAAGAAGAGACAAAGTAAAAGAAAATAAAGAGAAATATGACGAGTGATATTAAGGTTGAGGGTAGTGGGGAGATGAAAATATGAAAGGAATGCAAAAGGTTGGAGAAGGTGTAATTGTTAAAAAAATGAGTACAATTTTATAAGAAAATTTTTATTTATTTGTATGAAACTAAAACATTATAAGTTAAATTTTTTTAAAAAAAAAAAGAAAAAATATTAATAATATTACTTCTAGAAGACACAAAAAGAGGCCAAGGAACCAAAACCCAAATGCATCCATTAAATAAAAAGTGAAGCTTTCACTTATAACTTGGTCTATCTATCTTCTGGCATAATTATGGTCACTAAATTTTTTGTGATACTCCGTTACTTAAAGTAACAAATTGTTGCATTTGCATTGTTGGAGATTCTCTCTATGAAGAAACCTGGCTATTTAGGTTAAGGTAGAACTGCATGCTTGTTCATCAACATAGATATCACACATTATAGTTAGAATTCAATCAGTTATTGACTTCATATTTATCACAACATGAGGAGTGAAAAAAAAAATCAAATGAAAACATAACATATCAAGTCTAAAAGGAATTTCATAGAACAAATGCCATGAAATACAAAAATAACATATATAGAACAATTGAATAAGTGAATTCAAAGCAACCCAAACTGAGAATTTAAAGAAAAACACATGTAATAAAATTAACAATTAAAGAGAGAAAAAAAAAAAAAAACTTAAAACACAAAACTAATTCACACCAACTCAAAATAAAGTTACAAAGAACATAGAAATTTATTAACCTAAAGCATAGATGTAAGAAAAATAAAAAAAAATAAAAAATCTACCAAAAATTTGAGAGAGAGAGAGAGAAGGCTTTTTCGTGAGAGAAAAGTATGTAAAGAATTGAAAAGAGATTAGCAAATTTATAGTAAGAGGATGTGAATAAGAAGAGACAAAAAAATAAAGTAAGATGAATGGAAAGATGAAGAGTGATATTAAGGTAAAGGGTAGTGGAGAGATGAAAAGGTAAGAGAAGGAAAAATGTTTGAGAATGAGTAAATATTTTTTTTTTTTATAAAGTAAATGTTAAAAAAATTATAGAAAAATGATAATGACGTGAACGCTAATGTGACTCAACTAGAGCGTAGTAACAATAAATGTTACGTTTCAGCTTTTAGATATATATAGATATAGATTATGTTTTCTCAGTAACAAATTTTATTGATTTTTTTTTTATACACGTTATATTATATTTCCGTTTAGAGGAGAATACTTTTTTTTTTTAAGTACTCCCAACTCAACACTTTTGTACACAAACATCAAACCATAACAATGCAAAAAAATATGCTTAGGACCGTTAATGCTTTTTTCCCATACATTGTGGAAGTTTGATCTTATTGCCTTGTTTGCATAATCCAACTTTGAAATTTAAGCTAATCCACACATAGACTTTTGACAAAAGTTAAATCAACTAAATTTGATAGCATTAAATTTATTTGATATATACAATTATGTAGAATGAAGCTTTAGGACTAAGAGATAAATGAAACGGTGAGAATCTTATGACTTAATTAGATATCCTGTCTTAAAAGATAAAAAAGCTTGATGGACACACAACTTACTTTCTCAAAGCTACTAGGAGTATAGCATGCAGTGATTTCGCACAAGTAGTTTTTCTGTCTTCCACCCAAGTAAATTAGTGGGCCAATGCAATAATAATGACCATCAGTCCTAAGCGTCTAGTCCATCAAAGATAAGTTGAGTTTAGGTCAATATCATATTGTAATATTGCATACAAACAACAAAGGCATAGAAAGGTTTTTTTTTTTTTTTTTTTTTTGACCAAGTCAACTTGAAAGGCATAGATAGCAAAACTACTAGTTGAAAATCAATGCCCTGTTATATCATCAATTCTCTGAATAACCAATCTTTACTAAAATAAAATATTTGATCCCAAGATGCGCAGTTGAACTTAATCTCATTGAAACCTCCTAATTGAGTGCCACATTAACAAAAGCCTAAAAAGAAAGAGAATAATTTGTAAAAAAAAAAACATTATTTAAAAATGTTTATCGGAGTTGGCCCATTTCTGTTACAAGGTCGCTGAATTTTGGGCCTTGTGGTTGTGGAGTGGGTGGACCTTATTTCACATGAAGGTCTCTAGGGACAAGTAGTTTTGTTGGTAAGCAGATGCATATGGGCGTATTAGTATGAGTGTTAAAGGATTTTATGTAAGGGCTGAGACTGACTAATTTGGGAACAGATATTGGGCCAGGCCAGGAACATTGGTCCAAGTTGCATTGATTGCTTTCTTTCAAGTCTACCAATGCTTCTTTTTTTTTTGGCTGGAAAATCTTCAACAATCAACTTGGTCAGCCTTCTTATTTTCTTGTTTTTGTTTTACCATTTTGATTATTTATTTCCTCAAATTTCAACCATGTGTACGGCCTATTTAGTTGTTATCAATATGCATAGTAGTAACACATCATCACTGGATTGTTTAAGAGTTCTAGTACCAAACTGCAAATTACAATGTGTAGCCTATCTATTTAGAATTGGTAGATGTAAACCCTGATTTCTGTGTTGATCCAAGCTCATACTGCCAAGACCCAGATGCAGTGATTCCTAATAGCAGAGAAAGTAGGTTCCACTGCAGTCTAACTGGTACAAGATTAATTATGCAAAACTATGTTCTTTGAAAAGATCAATCACCCCAATTTTTGTCTATTGTTAATTTGTTATGTTGGATGTCTCATAATAATATGCAACAGCAATAATAGTCACACTCATATATTACACACTCATTGCAAACACATGGCCACATGACTAATAATTTTGTATTTAAGATTCTTTTTTTTGATAGGTAGAGTATTTAAAATTCTATTAAGGAGTGTATACGAAATGTGCAATACAGAGCTCACTGAATTTGAAAAATAAAAACCGAAACAAAGATAAAAATGATTGATTTGCTAAAAAATCTCCAGCTTGTAGACATGTAGAATTTCTTTCCAAAGTTTCTATACACACAAGAAGGACAAAAAAAAAAAAAAAAAAAAACTTTAATTGGCATATGAGCACAAAGGGCACCCTAGTTATAATTGCAAAAGGAACCCAACAAGTGGATCCACTAAAACCTAACACAAAGTTGGCCACCCAAATTGTGATATTTGAAGAAGTAATGAAATGTTTGATAGCCTAGCTGACAACAAATTTCAACATGTTGAGAATTGCAAATTCAACATTCCAGATGAAATAACTATATCTACTCATATGTCCTCGTTTCTCTTCCAAAACTGTTGAAGACAACTGATACTTCTGCAAAAGGACAAAATTGAGCAGTCCAAATCATTATGTGATCTTCAAGAGCTTCTTTCTGATAGCTAGATTCAAGAATGATGTAAATTTCCCTTCTTCTATTTAGTGTTATATAGTCTCCATTCGATAACCATTCAATGGGGAACTACATAGCCATATAATGGCTGACATCCCTAACAAATAATAACAAAAGAGAGAGAAATATGTTATTATCTTCAAATACCTACAGATATGGTTATGCATTAAACCAACTTTTCATCCCACATTGTAAGGAGATATAATAAATAAATAAATATAAATTGAAAAATCCAGATACTTAAAATATAAAGAAATTGACAAATTTACCACAAAGAAACATGGAGGCTCACCTCTTTATAGAAAAAGGAGTTATGAGACCAATTGCAAGCTTAGTTGAATCGTCATCTGTAGAGAAAACAATAGCTAAAATACCATATTAAATACTAACCAATTTCCATAGATTTTTATCATTTTGCTCAAAAATATTATAGTTTACCTTTGTTTGCCACTTCACTAACCTAAAGCAATGGCTCTCCTTAAGACATTGAGGAAAATAGTATGAAAAATGAGGATGGAGGCTCTTACTATCTTAACTAAACATAATGTAGCAGTCATCAACTGAAAAAATATAAAAGAAATAAATCAACAAGAGCTTCAAGAGATAATCTATGACTATGCTGACCAAAATAAGAACAGTTAAACAACACCATTCTAATAAGTGAACAACTCCAGTAAACATTCATGCAAAGGATGAATCTCTTGCTTAAGTCAATGTAATGGAAAGTTTGTGAGAGTAAGGTTAGGAGGCGAGATAGGCAAAAAGAGAAAAAAGAGTGAACTATTCAAGACAATTAAATCACAATGGTACTAGTATAGTAAATGAAGAAGAAAATACGAGGACATTGTATTATGATGTTTTCTCTATTGTCATTAGATTTTGTTGTTAAATAGAAATAAACATTTGACATTTCACTATTGCACTCGTGAATTTTTCCTGCCTTCTTCAAGGAAGTATGAAATAGAACTACTTGAAGCTGGAGAGGGGGGGGGGAATAATAAAAGGAAAAAAAAAAAAAACAGATGTGAATTTTTCTCTAAAGGCAAAGTATTAGAGATTTAAAAATACTCTAAACCTAGCAGGTAGAACTCTACCAGTAGAATTTTCATGGTTTATATCAAGCTTTAAAATAATTAAAATTTGTGAATATCAAACTCTAGGGCCAAAAAATTGTGAATAAAAGAATAAATAACCAAACACAAAGTTGACCTTAAGTAAAGCAGTTGGAACCATACATAAGGCAATGGACAACCTTAAGAAATTTTGAAGGCAAACACTCATACTTCAAGTAGTAAGAACTAAGAATCTAAAAATCTAGGAAGGCATAAAATCCTTACTAAATGCAAGGAAAAATTCACGTCCCTGGAACATAAGCATTCTCATCAATATATCCTGCGGAGGGGTAGGGGAGGGAAGTTGACCCTAGAACATAAGCATTCTCATCAATTTATCTTCAATTGTTGTGAGAAATATGTAAGTTCCATTCCAGTGCAATTTCATGTTCTTATGGATTCTGAAAGTTTTCTTGTACAGAGCATATGGTGTGACAAAGCTTTGGTCATCAACTCTGCCTTGATTAATAATTTCACAATATCACCTATAAGGGAAATTCCAAGATTCTCCAATAAGACCAACAATTAATAGGAGAAATTAGGTAAAAAAACAAGGTATTTCATCTAAATGGATGTCAACCAGGGACACAGTGAATTCCATCCAAACTGCAAAAGAGAAACAATATTATTGGGAAACAGGTACTATAATATGAGACACTCACTTAGCATTTGCACAAAAAGGAATCTATTGCACGTGTATAAAATTCTCAGGTTCATGTAAATGTTTGAGTCTCATATATGTAATTGCCCATGGCTTTAACTATTGTGGCATCCTAAGCAGCCTTAAAAAGAATTGAAAGACTACTTCAAAGATGACTAATACCAAGCTAATGTAGAGATAACAGCACTTGCCGAAGAGGTTCTTTGTTGTGGAAGTCTCAAAAGCCACCTCAATGGAGCAAGCACAAATTTGCCCTGTACTTGAAATTGTAAACTGATAAGCAAATATAAAAATTTGTAAGACATTTGCAGATTATGTCACACATTCATTCTTTTAATGTAAGATTAAATGGGTTTAGTCACCTACTTGGACACAACATTGAGCTCTAGATTGCACAAAAAGAGAAAGCTACAAAATTAAGAACTCACCTGTTAAAAATTATTATTGTTACAAAAATCATGCTGCAAGCAAATTTTTGAAAAGTGAAAACTGTTTGTTACAAAAATTATCATAAATATAAAATTAATAAAAGGAAGTGAGAGGAGTATTACTCAATCTATCGAAAGATTATACTTGATTTTTGTAGAACTATCATTGAAAATCCTTTTGGTTTCTATGCCACACTCTCCTCTGTACAATTATCTAAACACAAATTAGAAATTCAACAAAATTGAAAGCTCTTGCAAGAGAACAACAAAAAGAGAGCACAACTTATCAAGATAGGTGGTTCAATAGTATAGTTGAAGGATTTAAGAACCTGTGCGGCTAATGGGGTGAGATCCTTTTGGATTGGGTTAGAATATGTGGGGCACCTCTTATGATCCATTACTGCCTCCTCAATTCATGTTTATGATAGTTTGAGAAAGAAAAATTGGCAATGTATTCATCACACTTTTTAGAAACATGAAATTACCACATGATTTAAGCCAAATAATTGAATTAAGCAAATTAAATCTCTTGTATACTACCAATGTACTAGGGTTGTGCCCTTTTTGTGTTTTTGTGTTTTTTTTTTTTTAACAAAATGCTTACTTATTAAAAAGAATGTGTTAAGCCAAATCAAGTAGTTTTGTCTACCAAATACCAAATAATGTCAAAACATTTTTCACTATTCTTGCTCTTTGTCGCCAATCAAATGAAGCATAAAGTTAAAAAAGAGAATAATCAAGGGCGAGTGCTAAAGAGTAGGAATGTATGAAGCTATTCCTCCCTTGGTGAGATCAGCACTGGATAATAACCCTTAAATATATTCAAAAACCCAAAAACATATAGAATCGGCCAATTAAACCATTAATTTATTAAATGAGTGGCACATCACCATCTAAATGATCTACAAGAAGAATGTTGATGTTGGTTCCTAATTCCTATGTAGTCTCCTGGAAGTTGGGACAAAAATTATAAGGTACGAATAATTAAAAGGCTAGAATTTGCTTACCTCTGCATCACTTTGCAGCAAATTACTCCATCTTTTGGACATTTAATAAAACTACTTCTCTTACCTGTCATGGCTCAACCATCCTAACTCGTACTCCCTCTCTTAGGCCTGAAGAACTCTATGTATTCTATTAATCCATCACGCAATGCTCCATACTCGTGAATGGGGGCCCACATGCAGGGCCCCTTTTCTTCATAGTGATTAGAGAAAAGGATGTGCTCAATGTTGTCCAATGTTAAGACAGTAGCTGCACAACCTAAAGTTAAGAACACTCAAGATAACCATCAGAGAAGCTTCTAGAATGTGTAGCACCTCCCAATAGACACTAGCAATCTATGACTCCTCTCTTTTTTCACAATAAATAAAATTGTGGTCAAAGTTATCTTTTCAATTTAATTAGATACTCTGATGGTTGTTTATTTATTAATGTTGTTGTGTTGGCTTAGTGGTTCCTAAGGCCCCACGATATCCATGAGATCTTGATTTCAAAACCTTTTACCAGCATCTTGAGGCCACCTTTATGAGATTCCTTCCTGTAATAACTTGGTGCCTGTAAAACAGGGGACTGCATGCACTTGAGGGAATAGTAAGATACTTGAAGAGCTTTGAACACCCTCGTTTGGAAAAAAAAAATGTTGTTATGGTGATTTATTTTCCTACTCTTTTTTTTTCTTTTAAAATTTAGTTCCCTAGCATGTCAAAAATTATACTATACTTTATAGCATTCATAAATATCATTTTAGATTCAGCATTATATATATATATATATATATATATATATATTATCTTCTGGTTACAAGGCGTACGGTTAAGATTATTTATATTTATTAAATATTTAAAATTAGAAATAATTTTTTATAATTAATAAAATATAGAAGTAGTTTAGAAAAAAAGAAGATAACTATTTAGAAAAGGAAAATACAATGCTTTAGAATTCTCTTTGTTAATAGTAAAAATAAGGAGGTTTTGTGTCAAAAGTTGTTCGACATTAAAATCATCGTAACTATAGTATCAAATAAGCAATGATAGAGAGTAAAGAATTTTTTATTTGAGGTTCAAATTATTAAAGTGATAAACCAATTAAAATAAATTCAAAGCATATGCATGCACTCATAGATATATATATATATATATATATGGCAAAAAGTACATTTTAGTCCCTACATTTTCAGGCGATTCTCATTTTAATCCCTACATTTTATTTTTACCGCTATTAGTCTCTATCCTGAAAAACGGTTCTCATTTTGGTCCCTGCCATTACATTGGAGACGGAGAAAGCTAACGTGGCAACGGCAAGAATAAATAATACTTATTTAATATCCACGTGGCCTAAATTAATAATAAAAAATGCCACGCCAGCATTTAAATTAAAAAAATTAATTTATTAATTTTAATTAAATAAAAAAATTAAAAACTAAAAATCATATGAATTGAGATCTAAGCGTGCCTTTAACAAGAAGAACAAGAACACAAATTTAGATTCAAGAACACAAACCCAGAAATTCAAAAAAAAAAAAAAAAAAAAAAAAAAAACAAGTAAATCAAAACCCAGCCATATCAAGAACAAAACATCTAAATCATCCAACATCAACAACAAAACAACATAGCACCAATCAGACCACAGATTATCAACAAACCCTATAGAAAACCCAATCATCAACCCAAAATCCATAAACAATGACTCATCACCACAAAACCGACTTCTACAATCAATGAAAGATTAGAGACCGATGGATAGGATTATTGATCAAGGCAGGAACATATTAGCCATGATCGGCTGGATCGGACGGTTGAGCTGCCATGAGTTCATCATAGAATCAGGAATCTCCGGAATATCCACGGAGAATCCACTCACTTCTTCGATCATCTGAAGCACCGAGTTCAAGGATCGCAAGCGATCTGTGAGTTCCGCATGCTGAGCTCTGAGAATGTTGTTGGCGGATTCGATCGCCCCATAGTTCTGCTCCTTGGCGTTGATCTTCTGCACCAGATCGCGATTCGAGAGCTGCAACCGAGTCACCTCGTCTGTCAGATCCTTCAGCTGCTTCTGCTTCCTCATCCGAGATCGCTTCGCCGATTCGCGATTCGACAACATCCTCTTCCTCTTCCTCTCGTCGATCGCCACATCGGATCCAGATCCAGATCCAGATCCGGTCCAGAATTCGCAGGTCGTTGAATTGAAGCCATTAATTACAAATTTTTTTTTTCTTCCGAACAAATTTGTCAAAATCTATGAAAATTAGAGTTTCTAAAAAAGATCAGGCTTAAAGAGAAATAAAATCAAAATCAAAGATTTAGGGATTTAGATCTAGTTCATGAAAACACGTAGAACCAGTAGAGAAATACAACTGAAAACGAATGAAGTAATCGAATTCGACGCATGAGGATGGTGTGTGTCATGGCGATACTATCTAATCCAAATCTCAATATATCTTGTTTCTCAAGCTCTTTCCTAATCCGAATCTCATGGGCTTCAACTTCTTTTTCAATTCTAGCTTCTTCACTCTACAGAAGGCAAATTTTTTTTTTTTGGTTTTGTCGAGGATCTGTGGTTTGATGATGTAATTTATGAATTTTGGGTTGATGATTGGGTTTTCTATAGGGTTTGTTGATGATCTGTGGCCTGATTGGTGCTATGTTGTTTTGTTGTTGATGTTGGATGATTTAGAGGTTTTGTTCTTGATTTGGCTGGGTTCTGATTTACTAGTTTTTTTTTTTTTTTGAATTTCTGGGTTTGTGTGCTTGAATCTAGATTTGTGTTCTTGTTGAACACACGCTTAGATCCCAATTCATATGATTTTTAGCTTTTAATTCTGTTTTTAATTTTTTTATTTAGTTAAAATTAATAAATTAATTTTTTTTAATTCAAATGTTGACGTGACATTTTTTATTATTAATTTAGGCCACATAGATATTAAATAAGTATTATTTATTCTTGCCGTTTGTCACGTTAGCTTTCTCCGTTTCTGATGTAACGGCAGGGACCAAAATGGGAACCGTTTTTCAGGATAGGGACTAAAAGTGGTAAAAATAAAATGTAGGGACTAAAATGGGAATCTCTTAAAAATGTAGGGACTAAAATGTGCTTTTCGCCTATATATATATATATATATATGTTTGTGTGAATGCAAATATCAATATTTTCTTTTGAAGCCATAACTCTTAATTTTCTAATACTAAAATTAGTTACAACTCATAAATATATTGTATACAAAATTATTGAATTTGATATATAATTTTTCATAATACAAGGTGTGAATTTGTATTTTTTAAGTTAATAAACGAAAATCATTATATCTATGTAAGTATGTAACTCAAATAATACAATTTCAACTATAATTTATTTATCAATATCATCATAGGAAACTCGTGAATAAGTTCAAACTTGCATTTGATGATAAAATAAATTAAGCTTAAACATGTAATTTAATTCGTAGATAAGCTCAAACTCAAATTGTGCTCAGATAAAATTAAATAAATCATTCGAAATATTTAATACTTCATTTACAGCACTCAATGTAGTTAGAGAAATACCCTCATTTTATTCAACCATTTTCTTATACTTCCAGTGTATTAATTAAATTGTTCTATCACTTTTCATTATTATTTTCTTAAGGCTAAATTACAAACTATACTCCTAAAGTTTGGGGGTGTTTGCAGAGATGGACTCAGGATTTTGAGCTAGCGGGGCCGGACTATAAAGGAAAAAAAAAAACTCCAAATAGATATCTATATAGTATTAAAAAATTATAAATACGCAAAATTGTTGTTTTTAAATACATTAAGATGCAATCATCTACCAACAAAGACAAAAACAAAAACAAAATAATATGTTTTTTTAATACTAAGTTGGTTAGGATTTTTTTTTTTTTTTTTGAAGTTAGAGCATTCACAATGGTGGTGCTAAAAATTTTACCTTTTAGTAAATTAAAAAAATATTTTATTTATTTTACCACCTCATTTTACTATATACTCAATATCAAATGTTCTATCTATACTTCCATGGGCATGTACTTAGTCAACAATCCTGTTAACCTCGAAACTCAGCTTTGGCCAACATCTTGAAACTTTGAAGCATACTTTTGTTGGTTATCTTCTTTTGGCATTTGGATTTAAGCAATTTTGTAGTTTTGACAAGATGTTCGCAATCTCCAATACGAAACATGTTCTATTTGCCGAAGTAAAAAGCACTCTTCTTTCTTGCACTCTACATATTGAACTTTGAGCCTTCGCCACCGTTGCCATTGCTTGGGTTCACAAGAGCTAATAGGTTTAGGTTCGTGGGGTTTGGGTTAGACAGGTCTGTTTGTGGGGTCCTGTGGATTTTGTTTTAGATTTTAGAATTTGTTTTGAACGGTGACGTTTAAGCTAGAGTAATGTGTTTCAAGTTTAGGCTTGAAATGACATAGTTTTGACGCGTACCAGCTCTTCACTTGGTCATCACTGAAATGACGTAGTTTTGGGGTTAATTTGGCAAAAATAAAACACATTAGCATGATGATGTGTCATTTAACCGCATTTTAGGGTGTAAAATCTAATCAACCCCAAATTTCAGCGGTGTAATTTGCAATTTACCTTTTTTTTGGGGATAGAAATTGTTGTTATTAGTTTTAAGTAGGAAAACTTGGTAAAAAAATATTATAGAAAAGGGTTGGCCTAGGAGTTATTATCCATGATGAAAAGGGTGACATGCTATTATGCTTAGAAATTTGAATGATAAGATGTAGATTTTTTTTTTTTTTTTTTAACAAAATAGAAATTTTACTATAACCTAATCTAAGTGTATATGTGTGAGTCTTCCTTTTGGAGACTTGAACCCCGGCCTTTACCCTCTACAAACACTTATACTTGTGGTAGATATATCTAATATTTTTATCCTCATTTTTATAAGGAGTTGAGCCACTTTAAATATCTAGTTGAGTTTTATTTCACTTTAATATTTACAAATGTATTTTCTTCTACAAAATTTGAACTACATAGTACAAATTTACACTTCACTTTAATATTTACAAATTTATTTTCTATACTGTGAATAAGATATTAATTAAAAATATATTTATTTTTTTCATTATTGTTATAAGTCCAAGAAACTAGAATGCCAAGAAGAAATTTTTTAATTATTAAAATAAAAAGAACAAGAAGAGATAGTAAATGTTAGTGACGATGAAGAAAATTTTAATGAAGAAATAAATTTGCAAAATGATAAACGTGATGAAAGCATTGACTTAGATGAGGTTGATTAGCCAATATGATGAATATGATAAAAATAAATTAATTTTTGGATCATTTGTAATATATTATCGCTTTTGAATTTAAGCAATTTGAATATGTATGTTATAAACACGTGCTAGTTTTATTTAGTTAGTTAGCTTGTTAAATATTATTATATAAATGGTGAGTAAATTAATCATTAGCTAAATATATTCAAAATTTATAATAAATATACCCTTTATAGATGTATATCTATAAATTTTTTTTATAAATTTTATTAAGTGTTTGTGTATCTTACCATACACAATACAAAAAAATCAAAAATCAAGTCACAATACGATTCACGTTTTGATAACTATAGTAAAGAACATTAAGAAAAATGCTAAAATTTGTCCAAACTAGTTTAGAGAAATCACGTATAATTTTAATTATATGACTTATTTCATAGTTATGTGATTTGTTTAACTCATTTGATAAATTATATAGATAAATACGCATGGATAATTGATTGATTGTTGTTTATTAGTTTTGAGTAGGAAACTTAGTAAAAAAGATTATAAAAAAAAAGGGTTGGCCTAGGAGTTATTAACCATCAATACTCATAATTTTTATCTAAGTAATCATTAGTTAAGAAATAATTATTTTTAGGCTAAATTACAAATTATATCCTCTAATTTTAGGGAAAGACTTAAGTCCAGTGCATTGGATCTTATGGGATGCAACCATGTGGCACGGTGGCAACTCTTGGACAAATGGTAGCATCCTATTAGGTCCATTGCACAGGACCCTAGGCCCAAGCCAAATCTCTAACTTTGATCTATTTTCAATTTAATAATTTTTTTTTATTTTAGTCATTTTATTTTCAATATAGTTCTTTATGCTAGTTCTATCTAATGTGAACCGTTAAGTCCATCAAAATGAGAAAAAAAAAAAAAAAACAGGTGCACTTAATGATTTTATCCTCACTTTGATAAGGTGTCTAACCACTTTAAACATCTAATTGAGTTATTTATTTATTAAATTTTGCTATTTTGCAAATTAGGACCCTTTCCGAAACTTCCTTAAGGGCTGCCTCATTAGCAAAAGCCAAAAAATAAATAGAAGGATAAAAATATATATATTTTTAAAAATTTTATAAAAAATTTCTTAAAAGGGTTTGTTGGAGTTGTCTCATATCCAATATTGGGTCACTGAATTTGGGGCCTTATGGGCCTTATGAGCATAAGTCTACAGCTCAACTGTATGAGTAATGCTCCTCTTTCTCTCTGCGTCTTTGCTATTCCTTCCGTCGATTCCAGATTGGACCATTCATTGCTTTCAACAATCAACATGGTAAGCCCTTCTTTCTTTCTTTTTCTTTTTTTCTTTTTTTTTTAGTTATTAGCCACTTCAACCCTTGGCCTTGGTTGTAATTCGCATTCAATTTTTTTTTGGTTTACCATTTGATTTTTATTATTTCCCCAATTTTCTTACATGGGTATGGCCTAGTTGCTAACAATTTGTAAGATTTTCATCACTGTATTGTTGAGCATTTGGAGTGCGTGAAAAAGGTGGTGTGTGCAAACCTTCTAATGGGCTTTACGAAAAAAGAAATGACAAATAAAAAGCTCAAACCTTTATATGGGGGTTGTTCTCTTGCGTCTCCCAGATGAATGATCCTTGGTGCGATTTCTGATCAGATCAGTTTCTTACCTAGTTAACATTTAACTAATGCTCTTCAATTTTTCTTATGCCGTCATCATGAAACACAACTAGTCTATCAATGGTTTGCGTGCTTATATTGTTAAGCTTTTTGTTGTTGTTTTATTTTTTTTCCCCTTTTCTTTTCTTTAGGCTTGATAGGTGATTTGGTTTGTGTTTTTTTTCCTTGACAGAAACAAACAAAACTAGCCCAAGATGAACATCAATTTTTAGAAAACATTCTTCGGACGTTGCTTCAGGAACTGGTGGTAGGTTACTCTTTAGTGCTTGTTCAAGATTTCAATCATGCATGTGGTTGTACTTTTGCACTGTATTTTATCCATATCCTTTTATGTATTGATAAGATTTAGCTGGGTTTTTATTGTTTTTATATCCTTTTATGAATGGGTACATTTAGTCGTTCTTGAAGAAAATCATGACAATATATTTGTCTATAATTATTTCATCCTGAATATGCTTGATTTTCTGTATATTACTCCTGCTTGTTTTCTGCTTTTTGGGTGTTGAGGGACGGAAGCCCCTAATTTTCAATGGATCCATAGTCACTTTATTGGCAATAATTTCTAAGCCAATTCATTATGTCCTTTCTCGATCTCCCTAGACTACACACTTGTGGCAGATCTGCTTGTCTTGATTCTTTCTTGCTAGTTATTCCTCTGTATACACTCCATGTATTAAGATAGCGCTTTTCTAATGAAATTTATTACTTGTTAACCAAAAGTTATGCTGGTATTGCTTCTATCATCTACTTATTTGGGTGCTTCTTTTGGTTCCTTTTAAATGTTCTTCTGTAATTTTGTTGTTCTTTTTACAAATTTGGTTATAGAAAATTTGCAGATGTTGTTGAAAAAGAAGAAGAAAAAAACCAATGTTTGCTTGTATATTTGATTCAGGAAACATTTACAATTAGTTGATCTGATTGCTTGCTGCTTGCACATTTTGAGGCTATTTTTTATGTAGGATTTAATTTTGAAACTAGCATAAAAACTTAAGAGGCTTCAATTTTCTTGAAATTAAATTAGGTTAATATGCTGTGTTCATCGTGTTTAATCTATGATGCTGGGGATTTGTTTCTTAACCTTTGGTTAACAGAGCAAAACAACCCACAAAAAAAGTAGCAATTTTCTCCAGAGCTGGGGAATGTATTGTACTTGTCCTATCGGAGTTCATTTCTATTGTTATACTAAATTTTGTCTGCGATTGAATTAAGTTTTCTTGTATATTGTGCAGTCTTCTGTAGTACAGTCGGGAGCAAATAATGCGGTATGGGCAATCGATTGATGACGGTGAAACTACCAGGTTCATATTCCTCATCTTCTTGGTCTGTACAAGTTTCTTCTTACTAAAAGTTAATCATAGGAAAGCATATGACAGTCTATGACGGGGCTTCATATTCATACTGCAATTGCATTTCCAAAGCCATTTCAAAGATTGATTGCAGGATAAATAACGTCCCCAATATAATGGTTCTTTGAACAGTCTATAATAAAAGTATTTAAATCATTCCAGGCGTTGAATGAAATTAGCCCATTTATGCTTTGTTAATGACTTAATAGAGTTCATAGGTAACAATTTCAAATATTTTCATGTGATATAGAACGTTATGGATAAGTTTCACCAATGGTCTAGGCTTCAAGTAAATACAGCCAAGTGCAAGATATTTTACATTCAGAACAATCTGGTTGCATTTTGTGATACAATCGTGCTCCCAATAACATATTTAGGAGTACCTTGGGCAACTAGAAGAGTAATTGCTGAATGCAGAACTCTAAATAGGGCTAACAATGGAACTAATCAGTTCTATGTAACTTTCAACAATCTCAAGTCAAAAAGGATAAAAACTAAACCAATTTCAATAATAAAAACTGTAATTCTTCAGAAAAGGATTGCTATTGAATAATCTCCTTCTACTTTCTCAATAATAAATACTTTGACCTTTGTATTCATTTTCCAAAGCTTGTTCAGTTCCATGGAAAGCTCGGCTTTCTCTGGATCTTCGTGGAAGAAGAAGAAGCCGTTCACTGACCACTACATTTATGGATCCTGGCAAATCGTTAAACCTGGCGGCTGGTCACTCCTTGATCAGTGATTCGTTGGCCACTAGATTGATCAAAAATCTGCTCTTTTGATCACAATTCACTGGCCACTACAGGCGATGATATGGACTAATGTCTCCAAGCATAGAGGAATTCCGTTATGATAAAGACCATGATGGAAAGGGCCCCTTCCGTTTTCAAAAATCTGCTCAATGGGCCCTTTTTATGATATATGATAGCTAAATTCCATACTGATGTAGATCTCCCTATCTGCTTAGTGTTGAATATTCTCCATTTAATAGCCATTCAACAAAGAACTGCACGGCCATATATTGTCAAATACTCATGTATGTAAGGCTTTAGTCACCTACTTGTTTACATCCATGAACCTCCAGACTGCACAAAAAGCGAAAGCTATGAAAAAAAAAAAAAAAAAAAAAAAAAAAAAATACAGAACCTGTAACAAATTATTTGTCATTAAAAAAAATCAAAATTTCATAGAGCATGCATGCTGTCTCTTCCACGAGTAACAATACATGCAACATGTTGCAAGCAAACTTCCAGAAAGTAAAACTGTTTTTTTTTTTTTTTTTTTTTTTTTTTTGGGGTGTGTGTGTGTGTGGCTAAAATGAGAAGTCAAAAGAGTAGTTGCTTCAATAATATATGAGGGAGAGAGAGAAGGAATTAAGAGAATGTGCAACCAATGGAGTGAAATACTTTGGACCTAGTTAGAATATTTGGTGCACCAGCAAGCTCTTCGTCCTAGTCCAATTCCACAAGTCATGTCTCCAATGGTTTGAGAAAGGAAAATTTACAAGAGTATTCATCTCAAGTTTAATATCATTTTGGGCTTACAAATACGAAATATCCACATCATTTGAGTGAAATTATTGTATTAAGTCAAATTAAATAGTTTGGTCTACCTAATTCCAATTTTTTTTATTTTTTATTTTTGGTGTTCCTACTCTCTCACCAATCAAATGAAGCGTATATTCAGAGCTAAAATTTTGGCTCTAAACTCTAATGCAAAATGGAACTTCTGATGCACGCTAAGTTATAGAAAATAGAAATTGAGAAATTTTAGTATTATGTAACTGTAAATTTTTCTAAAAACAAGAAACAAAACATCTTTAAGAGATGTATAAAGGACATATAAAAAAGAAATATGTGTAAAGCACAAAAACAAAAACAAAAACAAAAATATGATGATGATTGATATTTGATAGCTCAGGCCAAGTGTAAACTTCTATAATATCCTTGTAAAAGTAAGTGGAGGGTGAAATCAAGGGTTCAAAAACCACTTGGTAAATGAGTAAAAAAAAATAGATAAATACAGAAAACACTTGGTAGTTTGCAAAAAAATGCAGCCTATTTAGTTCATACATAGAGAAGCATAAGTTATTTGTTCTACAAAAGGACATTATTCTCCCTCTTATCAGTCCCTTTTTTTTTCCTCCTCTAGAAATATAAGATCTAAGGTATCTTAGGACAATTAAAACCAGAGATTCTCCGTCTCCTTGAGAGTGTGAGGTAGCTACATTCCTTGTTAGCAACAATATCATACTAAGGCATCTGAGATTACAAGCTGTAAAGATATTAAAGTCAAAGGCAAGGTTAGAGCAGCAGTGACACAAGAAGGCAGTGATGCAATAGTGAAGTGCCAGCAAGATGAAGCAAAGTGAAGTGATGTGCAAAGTGATGTGCAAAACGACATGAGCAACTAAGTGACTTGTAGTTTAGATTACTAAGTGACTTGTAGTTTAGATTGTATTAGTTATTTATCATTTACACGTGGGTGATACACGTGCAGTAGCTAATGTAACTCCTCTGTAACTGCCTAGCGTATAATTAGGGAATTAGTTTTCTTCATTCAGTCAGTATAAATATAGGGTTCTGTACAGTTTCTAATTCAATTGATTCAATAGAAAAATCACAGAGATTTTCAGAAATTCTCTCTCTCATTCTCTATCTCTCTCTCAATTCCATAAGCATATTTCTACTTCTTCTTCTCTGTTTTTCTATTCTCATACAAGCATTCAACTTATGCGAGGTAGCTGGTTACTCCAGTAAAGCTAACAAACTAGAACAATATCTAATGTGAAGATATTACCAAAGTAGCAGCATGTTGAAGTCACTCTAGGAGAGACACCAGCTTTGGAACAATATGAAAGTCATGAACATGAGTTATTTGCAAGGGAGCCTAAGTGTAGATAATGTGTTTAGAGAATCAATCCCTCTTAGAATTGGGAGATTTTAGAACAGGTTTGACCATTGTATAATCATTAGAGTAGATTGAGTGTTGTGATTTGTAGCTTACTTCAGATGCTTGGTTAATTAGGTTGGCTTTAACTGCTTTATGGCTCTGTTTCAATATCTAATTGCTTGCAGCTGTTTTGTTGCTTGTTGAATCTTGTTTTTTTAAAATATAATTTACTCATTTGTCCAAAAGAGGAAGTTTTATGAAGCATATGCCAGAAATAGAACATTTTAGCACAAATAACAAGAAAAAAGTATTATTGTGTGTACAAAAGAGACAATATTTCTTTTAGCAGGACAGCAACACTAAGGTTTGGAAAGATAACGAGAATCTTTTTACCTTCCAACTATTTGGAGATGAGCAGCAGTAGAAGGTGTGGCTAGATCCAAAATATTCATTCACTGGAAATAAACGTTCCTAAGCTAAGGTCCTCTGAACATTAGCAACCTGACTCATAAAAGTATATATAAAAAATAAAATGGTAAGAAACTTGATGGATTCCTAATACTTTTTCTGAAATTTTAGAACACATTTGATATCTGATTGAAATTTTATAAATTAAGATATAAGAAATGTAATTAAGATGGAGTCAATGGACTCAATCTCATTTTAAGATTTTGACTTAAGTGAATTCTCCAAACACATTTAAGAAAAGAAGAAACCATATTTAGCCTGATTATCTCATCGGATAAACTATGTAAGCGATTACTTATTTACTAATTACTCAAATGACATTGAGCATTTCAATTTTAAGTAAATACCATGCATCAATAGCTTACATATAAAGAAAAAAAAATTACTGAACAGTATACCTTAATAAAAAGCTATGTCCTGCAGTGTTAGTTGTCACTTGTCATGGTAAATACTCCCCTCAAGTGTTCAAAAGATTTTCTCCATTTCTGCAGGCATCAGCAAAAGGCAACCAAATTCAACACCTTCTCGACTTTTTTTGTTAGGTACAAAGAGAATAAAAACATAACCGAAAGTGATCTCCCAAAAAGAAAAGATGATTACCACCAAGTTGACGGCTTGTAACACAATTGCAAGGCTTGCTAGTTATGAACAAGTCTCAAATTTTAAGCTAGGTCCTTGCCTTAATTCATTCTGCCTAAGGAGTCAAAAGGCTAATAAGTTCACCAAAATATCAGAACCTCAAAAAACAGAATGAAGAAGAACAAACAAGAAACAAAATTATTACCAAGAGTTTTGTAGCTTAATGACATAGTTTGCTCTCCTCTATAAAAAATAAGTTAAGCATAGGAATGAAGTTAATACTTTTTAGAAGAAGTTGTCCAAAATAAGAAAACCCTCAAAAAGCAGTATTTGATTTATAATAGTCTATTTATGAAAAATTGGGATGAAAAGATAGATAAAGGCATACCCAAAGAAATCATTTTGTGATGGATTATATGAAAACAATCACTCGTGGGACATGAACAATGATGGGCCAATCTGCACTTGTTTGCCTCTGGCATCTTAGTTGTAAGAGGGGACAACAAAAAAATATTTCCAAAGATTGTAAAGAGGTGAGATTGTGAATCTCTTAAAGAAGTGATGTCAGATTGGGACAGCTCCAAATTCTAAGGTACTTTTGTGATTTGAGGTTGGCTATCCAAGGGAGAGAATCCAGTCCATCGCACCTTTCTATATTGAGTTTTTGGAGAGAAATGAGGTTCCGCAGCCACTCCTTTAGAAGAGATTCTAAATGGTTAACATTCTTTAACCACAAAGATTGTAATCGAGAGAGAGGAAAGTAGCATGAAGAGGAGAAGGAGGAAGAGGTTGATGTGGTTAATGCCTTTTGGTAATTCTCTAAGAAATAGACAATTTTTGAGTATTAGTGTCTGCAAATTCAGCAGCTTAGTAATGGAATTTGGGAGAATTTCAATATTATTGTTATAAAGATCAAGATATCGTAAATGCTTCAATTCCTCAATTGAACATGGCACTACACGTAGCCTTAAGCAACTCAAATCCAATGCATGCAAATACTTTAAATTTGAAACAAGTGCATCACAAGTGAAGTTACCCAAATCCCCTTCCCCCTACACTACTTGCAAGAATTGTTTGTATCTTCATTCCTTTAGCAACAGAAATTGTAGGTTGCCTCGATCAATACACAAGATCAAAAAATACATGACGAACTTTTTCACCAATATATTCCTCACTCGAAGTTAACATGGTACTTTCTGTTCCAGCCACAAGTGTTGCAAGATCATGCATGAGATCATGCATTTTGCAATATGCAATATCACTTGATCTTTTTCTACATCTTGAAAAAAAGATCTCCAAAGTAATTCCATAAAGTACTATCTCCCAACACCCTTAGCTCATTGCTTTGGATTTGATAACTTAATAAAACCTTGCGCTACCCAAAGATGAATTAATGTCTCTACATTAATCTTATAATCTTTTGGAAACAATCTACAATAAGCAAAACATTGCTTTAAGTGTGCTAACAGATGATCATAACTCAACTTAAGTGTTGATGAAATATAATTTTCTTCTTGTTGAGTGATTTTTGAGAGTTCATAATTTTTAAAGGATCTCCACTCTTTTTCTAAAGCTTTGGTGCGTAGCAAGCTTACTATCATCCTTATGGCAAGAGGTACCCCAACACACTTCTCAACAATCTTCTTTGCCAAACTTACAATGGCTTTGTTCTCTGGTAGTTGACCTTGTTCAAATTCCACTTTTACAAACAAACCCCCAGCCTTTTCTTCAAGTAGGCTTCTTAGAGCATGCCATGAAGTTGCCCCTATTGTCCTTGCTACCCTTTCTAAGCGTGTGGTCACCATTATTCTACTTCCCCTTACACCAACCATTAACAAATATCTCAAGAGAAGCCATTTTTTATTGTCCTCATTCCACAAATCATCCAAGACAAGCAAATATTTTTTCCCATTTAGATTTTCTCGAAGCCGATTTTGCAACATCTCAAGGCTTTCTTCAAACTTCTCCTTTGTTAGTTGTTTTGAAATTTCTTTAACAATTAGTTTTACTTCAAAGATACTAGAAATACAAACCCAAAGTTTTAGCTCAAATTTGCTTTTGACACTTTCATCATTATATACTAGTTGAGCTAGTGTTGTCTTCCCCAATCCTCCAACACCAACTATTGGAATTATAGAAATATTCTCTAAGACATTGCGATCAAAAAGACGATCTATGATTGCTTTCTTATCATTTTCTCTCCCAAATATTTCGTCTTCCAATACAAAAGAATAAGTTTCCCTGTCCCTATTCATAACTTGTGGCTCAAGGGAACTTTGAATAAAGTGGAAATCCTCTTTGTCTTTTGCAATGGCATTTAGTCTCAACCTAATTGCTTTAATTTCATGGGCCATCTTAGGACTTAAAGCAAGAAGACTGTTTGAACTTGAAGAGAAAAGGCGTACCTTTTTTGTCATCACTTTGTGCCGCAAAACTTCAGTGGAGAAATCATCCAGCAAGTCATCTGCATCATGGAGGACATCTTTGAGCTTTCTGAGCCAGTCTTTGATTTGATGACTAGGAGAACTCTGCTTTTCTGCATCTAACATCACAGCTTGGATTGTGGAAACTGTGTTCGTTAGGTTTTCAATCTCAGTTTTGACACCAAAGGTCAGTTTGACCTCTTGGAGAAATTAAGGAACCCAGCAGTTCAAGGACTTTTCCTGCAAGGTGGAACAAAGCTCCTTCAGCCATTTTTTTCTTTTTCTTTCACAAATGTGGGATTGTGGGGGAGTGAAAATGATAAAAGGTAGTTGTTGTTGTGTCCAGCTTGGAACAGCCACATCAATATTTATAATAAGCCTTGAGTAAAATATTGTAGACCACTTTCCTTGTAATTGTCAATGGTGACTACTAACACCAAGGATGGAATATAAATTTGGAATTTCCGTTTACACATGTGGGTGTGCATTTTTCCTTTTTCTTGCTTCTGCAATTACTAATTTATGCCATTATTTAAGACGTTATGGTTCTTCAAATTATTAGTTTGTTATTATATAATTTTATTGTATTGTTCAAAGTATTTTTTTTCAATTACTCAACCCAAATGGGAGTATAGGATAACCCTCATGCAAATACAGCACTACCAGATTAGCTAAATACAACATTGACTTTATATATTGATTAGGTATGCATTAATGTGTATATATAATTATATAGTATTAAACAAGTTTCAATATAATTTTAAAAATACTTAATCAAAACTGCTTCCAATTAGAGTTTAGAAAAGCTGGATATGATTTTATTTCCAGTTCTATGGTTTATTTCTTGTGGCTAAGTAATAAATGGAAAGAAATAATGCTGAAATTTTAAGTTTGATAATGAGAAAGAAGGATAACTTGTGGTAGGAGGGTATTCAGAAGGGTAAAAGCTAACTTGTTGTGTAGGTTAATACAAAATCCTCTACACAATGTATTCCTTGGTTGATGAAAACTAAAATCATATATGTTAGGTTCTAAAGTTTTACATTAAATGTTGAGAATCATGGTTGTAATGTGTTGGCAAACCGAGAGAAAAACTAGTCTAGTCTAAGTTTTTAGAGTGTGCTTAAATAAGTGTGTTTCAAGCTTACAAAGTCCAGCTGATTGCAAAAAAGAGAATTCAAGTTCTGTCATTCTCGACCAATCGAGAAATAGACCCAACCAATTGAAAATTGCAGATAGGGTTTTCTGCAAAAGGTTATTTCAATCCAATCACAACAAAAACGTTTAGGGTTTCCATTAAACTTCTCCACATATAAAAAGAAAACCCTAGCTACGTTTTGAAAACTTTTAAAAGACTTGTGTGTTACTCTTTGTGAGATTTGAAAGGTTCTGTATCTTCTAACTATAGAAGATTCCACTGGAGCTTAAACTACAATCAAGAATTGGCAGAACGAGTTGCTGCATTCAAGATCAACTGCTAATGGTGATCTGAAACCTTTGAGTGGAATCTTAAAATCACAAGTAAGGGTGTGCTTGTGTTGCTGTTAATCCAAGAAGAGAAGGAGTCTGTAGATTCGGCGCTTACATGTGGTCGTGTCAGTAAGTTGCTACATGAGGTAGCATTAGATTTAGGGTTAAATTTTTTGTAAAAACTTTGATTCTCTTATGGTGGATTTGATTTACCTTGAGGATAACTAGGTCAAATCCTCCCTAAGTTTTTACCTTGAAATGGGTTAGTTTCATTAGTTTTCTTGGGTAATCATATTGTGGTGTTATTTACTTTTCCGCAACTTTGCATGATATGATTTATTTGTTTTAACCTAGATCTAAAAATTAATCTAAGTAATCACTTGGTTAATAAATTAGGTTAAACAATCTGTTTAAGGGGTCTAAACAAACTCTCAATATATAATGTACAAACATTGTGTGAACATACACCGTTTCTACTCTGTTGACATAATGTTTTGTTACATAGTAAACTCTGTCCATACTCACATGCATTCAAAAATAAAATAAATGATATTCACATTCATATGCAATGCAGGGAAGGTGTGAATCAGGACTAGTTGCTCAATCAACATTACATTTTGTTTAGACAAGATAATTCGGATTACAGAGCCAGCTAACAATGTGCTGCTTTTGTCCGCTAAACAATGTTAGTTTAAAATTACAAATGCTATATTCTTCTTAAGTACATTAAAGAAATGAAATGAAAGAGCATTAAAAATAAAAAATAAATAAAAGGAAAAAGAAGCTTACCAATTCTCTCCTTTCTCTTCATTTTTATTTTTTATTGCCGCCCAGTAATTTCATGGAACAAGTTGTCCTGCACACACTCACACCCACCAGAAAGAAGCTCTTTCAAGATTCAAGTTAAATATTGTTACTGGTATTTTTATTATTATTAATTTAGGTGTTTTAGATAATTTAATGGAGAAATATCAAGTTATAATTTTGTATTAGGTTATTTGTTTTTTTATTAATGCAAAATATCTTGATGGACATGTGTCTGTCCTGAAAATGGATTAGCCAATTGTATTTTATGGATTTAGTAAATTAGAAATACAAAAATATTTAAGCTAAATTACAAAGTACGTACATTGATCTGTTTTCAATTTTGTTCTGAAAGTTTGGCCCATCTCAAATTACTAGGAAAAGTGCAATTCAGTTGACAAGATTGTCACATATATAGGTCCAATGCAAGAAAAATAATAGTTCAGTAAAATCAAATAAATTTTCCTTTCAATGTGATGTAGAAGGTGTTTGGTTTTCTAAAATTGTTCTCATCAAAATTCTGCTTCTTATTTTTTTCTTCAAACATAAAAATGAATTATAAAAACAACTAAAAGATAAAAGAATGATGCACCAAATTCAGGATTTTGAGAACACAAAAAAGAACCCTGAAAAATCAAACCTAATAAATCAAATTTGAAAATTTTTCTAAAAACAACTAGAGGTACAGTTCAGTTATCTTTTTTTTCCTTTGTTATTTTCTCTCTCTTCTATTGGGGATGTTTGCACGGGAAAATCACACAGACTAAATTACCCAATGGGGATCTGACACGTCATGGATTTTACTGCCAAACTTATCTCCGTTACGGAGAGAGACGGTAACTAACGGTAGACCTCTTGTATTTTTTGGGGTTTGGGCTTGAAGTTGAAGAAGGCCTGGTGAATGTGCTGAAATAGAGCAGGCCCACTCCACTATTGCGTGTAAAGAAGTGGGGCCCAATGGGTTTGGTAACTTTGGTGTCGTTTTGTTCTTGCTGTGAATCCAATTGCTATTTGAGGGGGTTTTTTTTTTAAATAACTTTAAATTGATATGATTATTAATTTAGATAATTAAAAAATTAATGATATTTTCATATTATTATTTATCTTGACTAGAGTATTGTTATTGAGTTACGCGTTCTAAGAGAAATAAAGGTTCCAATTTTTCCTCACCTATTGTTATGACTATAAAATTATAATAATAATAAAAAGAGAAATTATATACTTTAAAATTTAAATAATACATGAAGAATTTGAGTTAAATTCTATTTTATTTTTACATAAGATAATAATGGACGTAGCTATTAAAACTTCTTCCTATGATGCCAAATGCATATACACCCACTAACACTATATTCTCTATATTAAATTTTATCTTTTCAACAAAATATTTTGAATATTAGTGCCTAAAATATGTATCTAACTTATAAGTTCAGTTACAAAACTTTTTCCACAATTTGTTGAAGTGGTAGATTGTAAATAATGGAAATAAAATTGATACTCGCAACCTACAACTTTAACAAACAGTATAAAAAGTTGAGGAAAAAGTTGTATCCATAGCAAAGTTGGAATCTACACATTTATATGATTCAAATTTCATTTCAATCACTTTTTTTAAAAAGACAAATAACATTCTTCATGTTGATGACTTATAAGTTAGATGATATATATACATACATATGTGTGTGTGTTTCATACATAGGATAAACTCCGATTGTTAATTACATTAAAAAAAAAAATCATGAGTTTCCTTCATTATTTATTACTTATTATGTTTTCTCAGAAACAAGCTGTTTATATTTTCCAGCAATTTAATGGAGCAAGTTGTCTCACACACGCACACCCCAAAAAGATGTAGAATAAGAGAGATCTTTCAAGATTGAAGTTAAATATTGTTACTGGTTTTTATTAATGTAGGTTTTTTAAATAATCCTCCCCCCCCCCCCCCCCCCCACCCTTTCTTTCAATTAAAACTTGTGCTTTTTTAATTTCAACCTTTGTTTTCATTTTATAGGTTTTGAATCTCTTTAAAAATAGTTATAAAATAGAAAATATTTTCTTTTCCTTTTTAAATGTGACATAAAATATAATAGTCTATTATTTATGATATAAATTAAAAAATACCTATAGAAAATTAATTTAAAAAAAACAGAAATAAATAGAAAACACTTCAAATTAGAAGAGGGGTGTTCCTGTTGCCTGATACCTTTAATGCCTTTTATAGGTAATTGTCCAATACTTTGTGTGGTTTTTTTGCTTGTTGCCTTTAACGTTACAATGGAGCAATTGGAAACTTAAATGGGAAGGGCAAATGTTGCATATTTGTATGGCTTGATGAGGGGAGATATTGTTGAATTTGAGGCAAGAAACGTCGTATAATATGGAATGTTAGTCTTCCTTACTAATAATACTTTTATTCATATGATCAAGATTATTTGTCATCAATTCTCAAAAATAAAAAATTATTTGGAGAAGAAATGAAATATTTAATAGTCTAATCAACAGCAACATAAACCATGTTGAGAATTATGAACTCGACATTACAAATGAAATGAATAGATCCATTCAGTTGTTCTCATTCTCTAGTGCAACTATTGAAAATAACTAAATTTTTTTCAAAACTAGAACGATGACCAATCCACATCATTATATGATATTCTTTGTAATAGCTCAAATCTAGAATTAATAGAAACTTTGCTCTATGTATACTTAATGTTTAATACAAATTTGCTTTGTGTATACTTAATGTTAGTATGCTTTCCTTTTAATGGCCATCCAATAGTGAACTTCACAACCATGTTATGGCTTACATCCCTGACAAAGAGTAAGAAAAGTGTTAGAGAAACAAGCATTATCTTCAAATATCTAAACATCTAAATTCTTTAAATATCATAATAAGTACTAATCAATAACCGCTAAATTGTTTCGTTGTACTCAAATATTATAGCTACCTCTCTTTTCCACTATACTAACCCAAAATAATGGTTGTCCAACATTGAAGCAATTGGTCTGCAAAATAAGAACAGTGGCTCTAAGTATCTTCCCTACAATGCAATAGTCTTACAAAAAGGAAAAAAAATTAGAGAACAAAGAAGCCAACAAAAATCTATTGATATTGGTTCCTATATAATCTTTTGGCACTTGGCATCTCTAACAAAGTTGTTAATTTTTTATCCTTCAAATGTCTATGTCAGTAATCAAGTATAACTAGAAATTATTATAGAAGAGTAATTGGGATCATTCGCATACTAAGTTTATCGTAATGAGCTTATCAAATTTCAAGTGGCACCAATTTTTTTCAGCTCTTCTGGAATAAAAAATACTAACATAAAGGCATGTGACTTCTAATTGCTATATGAATGCCCCCTTCTTCCTATGAAACATTTGGAGTGGCCCATCAAATTAGATCACATGGTGTGGTGTGGGAGGATGTGATACCAAATTATAAAACCAGCCAAGACAAACAAAATTTACCTGTGACTTGAAGCCTTTGTTTGTGTACATTAGTTCAAAGAAGTTTTTGTCGAATTGAGTGTAGTTCAATTATAATAGCACTCATGTTCATCCTTTCTCTTGGAAATTCAACAGAACAAGAAACTCCCATTCCAAGAATCAAAGTCAAGCATTCTAGAATTTTTGAACTTTCATTTTGAACTTCGTTGTGAGCAATGTCATTCATCTTTGTCAATTATTCTCTCTAGCAAAGCAACATTAACAAAGTCAATTATTCTCCTTTGTGAAGAATGATAGGATCTACAATGTCAATTATTCTCTCAAGCAGGCTACATTAACAAAGTCACGAAGGTTAAGGTTATCTTGGAAAATGTTGTCAATTGATTTTATTTCCTGTGAACATCTCTAACAATAATATTTCATAACTATAGACATTACCATATATTGACACTTCATTTCCTACACCATACTCTACAATTACACATAACAAATATATAAATGTGACCATGGTTTTGTATCAAACAAAGACGGGAAAAAATATATATAACCTAACAGATATTAAAGGACCTTTTTAAAGTTTCATGTTATCAGCCAAGAAGATAAGTAAATTTTTTTGATATATATCTTTCTAAGTTCTAACTAGAGTACAATATCCTTGTTAAACTTGTCCTTTAAAGCTTAAAAATATGATAAAAGATTATGGGACAAGTAAAAGAAATTAAATTTAAGAAAGCATAGTGATATTCACTTGGAGGAGTATAACCAATACTTCCTCTTACTCCAATGGTGCTTGAATAGTCAATAGAAGAATCTTGGGTAGTATCAAAAAGCAATCTAGCCAAGCCAAAGTCACCTACATGTCCCACCATTTCATCATCAAGAAGAACATTGCTAGGCTTAAGGTCACAGTGAATGATTGGTGTTTGACAACATCAATGGCAATATTCAATCTCCAAAGAAGATTCAAATTCCTTGGTTCCTCAAGAGTCTCATTTGTTCTTGAAGTTGGATGCAGCCATTCATCTAGGTTGCCATTTCCCATGAACTCATATGCTAGAGATTTAAAATCATGACCATGATAGTCAATACTAGAATATATTGTAAACACCTTTACAAGATTTCGATGTCTAGTGTTTCATCATAGAGCCTCACACTCAAATATGAAACTTTTGGAAGCTCCATAATGATAAAGGTCTAGCACCTTGATTGCAACCGTATTCATTTGTCCACCTTAATCAAGAATTCTTTTATACACATACCCAAAGCTACTCACACCAATAAAATTGGTAGGAGAAAACCCATTGGTTGTGTTTAAGAGACTTTGATAACATAGATTCAAAAGCAAATTTCTTGAGTCCCTTGAAGTACTTTCTTTTCTTTTATTTCTTAAAGAAGAAAGAAATAGAAGGTGATAGAACCAAAATTACTCCATGAATCCCAAAAATGTAGAGATTATCAAATTCAAGGTAAATAACTTCCTCTTCTTAAATTTTTCATTTTTGCATTTAGGAAGTTGAAACTTAAGTATGCCCCCACAGAGCTTACCATTGCCCTTAACAAAAGTTGCACTCCTATTCATAAAAACCCCATCTGTTGGTACTTCACTCTAATTTTTTATATCATTTTTACATAGGCCACAAGTCATCTTCCTTGGGTAGGATAAGAAAGAAAATGGCGGACTAGAACCAAGTAATCAGTTGCCACATTATTGAGACTTAAGAAAATAGTATTTTAACCACCATTCTTCTTCTTCTTCTTCTTCTTCTTCTTCTTCTTCTTCTTCTTCTTTTTTTTTTTTTTTTTTTTTTTTGAGTGTGTATCTATACTACTATTTAAGGGGCTGCACCTGTTTGAACCAGATTTTTTATTTATTCCAAAATACCCCTACAGCCTATGTTTAAGTAGGGGCAAAACTAAAGGACAATTTAGTAAGAATACATTTTTAACTCCCACTAAAACATTGCCTATAAAACAGGATCACTTTCCTGTTGGTTTTTAAATTGCTTTATCCATGTAAAAGGCAATCTGATAAATCAACCACAACAAAGTGGTTAACCAAAAACACAACGCTTATTATCCAACTTCCATATTAAATTCATTTTCGGTTTTGACAATTGTGGAAAACTTTGAAGCGTGAAGAGGGGTATTGGTCAAGACAAGAGGTATGTATTTTCAATAAATTTAAGTAATATTTAAATTTTACACTAATATTTACACGTAATGTGTGTCCTCTCTTTGATAATTTCTGTTTTTTCTTGATCAGGATTGCTTTTGGTTTTCTGAAAGTGCTACGTTCACAACAGAATTAGATACAGGATGCCCAAATTCAGAACCCATTCAAGACTAAAGAAAACTTGCAGTATCGGGCAGTGAGTACTAGCGAGTGGTTTGAAGGTGCAGGTCTCACTTCTTATTCGGGTACCATTACTCATCAAAAACAAAAATATTTGTGTACCATTCAATTTTATCTTTTGTAATGCTATATAATTAGTATTATATATTCGGTACTTTATTTTTCTTTTTTCTTTATGTTTGGTTGAGGTTGTTCATAGTTCTTACCTTCTAAATACTTATTACTTTGATGGTTTTTTTGGGATAAACTATTACCTTTGTAAATAATTATTATTATTATCTTTTTTGGTAGGACAAATAATTATTTCCTTTTGGTTTACGTTTTTTTTTAGGCATGTTCGACGTTCTGTGGTGATTGATGAAATCTCGGGGAAATTGTCATTCAAAAATATTTTGATGACTAGATGGGAAATTGGAGTAGTGGATTTCAAAAAATTATGAGCATTGTTCATTTCAATGGGCAGTTGTAGTATCTCTTTTCAGTACAGGATGCATTACAAAGGCCAGAAATGGTATCGAATGGTCTTCATAGGATTCTTTTGCATTTGTCTCTAATATAGTAGCCTGAATCACATAGGTGTTACTGATGTAATCCAAACTTGAGAAGCTATATTTTCTTGCTAAAAAGTAGGATGGGAAAAATTTACTAAAGTTTTATTACTTATTATCTATCATTCAAGTTAGATAATATTTTAACCAATTAATCATATACTAGCCTCTGAGCACGCGCTCACACACATGCTCAGAGGCTCTTCTATTTTTTGGGTAAGGGTTAATTTAGAGCATCTATTATAATTTCGGATCACTACATTTTCCAATAACAAAAAAAACTTAGGCGTGTGATGAAAAATTATTTCACCACAAATAATACTCATCACACCCCCAGGTTTCTTTTTGTGATTGAAAAATGTAATAATCCCAAATTTTAATAAATGCTCTAAATGAATTTTTACCCAAAAAATAAAAGAGCCTCTGAGCACGCGCGTGAGCGCGTGCTCAGAGGCTAGTTGTCATTAAAAGGGCTTTTGTGAAAAGGGATTTTGTTAAAAACTATGCCAAATTTAAAAGTAGGCATAAAATGTAATAATTTAAGCAAGTATCAATAAATAAATAAATAAAAACTTTATTCTAGATGGTTGTAGATATTTGATGAAGAGCTTCATTTGAAGTGATTGACATCATTGATTATGGAAATTTAACCTTTGCGTTAATGTCTTGGCAAAACTTGGCTACTCCATCTGGAAAATAATGGTTTTTGTATTCACTCTTGGAAATTTTGGAACAATAGATTATATCTTTAAGTCATATATAGGTTCTAAGAATCAATCTTACTTACATAGATAAACAATGATTGGAGGAGTTTTTATTATTCATTTGTTGATTTTGTAGATTGTTTAAGTTTTCAATTATTATCAAAATTTTATATGAATGGGATTAGGTACATTTGCCATTTATTTTTATTCGTAGTGCTGTAATAAGTCATGATGATTCAAATGGAAGATCCTTCTTCTTCTTTTATTTTTTTTATTTTTGCATTCAAAGAAAGTAGCACATGATTTGCACATGCCACCACTACCAGTGAGTATAAAAGAGTCTTATGACTATACTTAAATATATTAGGAATGGCAACGGGTCGAGTTCGGGCCAAATTTTTCCATACCGGGACCCGACCCGCGAGGTAAGACCCGTGGCCCGAACCCGACCCGTTTAGGTTACCGGGTTTTTTCCTGGGGCCCGTACCCACCCCAGCCAGGCCCCACCGGCCCGTTTAGGAATTGGGCCCAACTCGTGGCCCAACCCAAAAAAAAAAATATTATGCCCAAATTTATTTTTTCCTACATTAAGCCCTAGATAACGTGACCCAGACCCAATTCGTGGCCCAACCAAAAAAAAAAAATTTTAAACCCAAATTTATTTTTGCCTACATTAAGCCTGCATATTCTAATTCAAGGCCCAAATTCCAAATCAGTCCAAATAATAGGCTACTAATCATAAATAAATAAATCACTTGTTAATAATAAATCTATAAATCAATAAACCATAACTAATGTCATAATCATAATTCAATAAATCATAACTAAGATTTTAAATCAATAAATTACCTAGCTAAGATAACCATTTAATCATTAATCAACAAAATCATAACTAAAATCACCAGCTAAACATAAAAATAAAATAAATCCAACAAGTCCAAGAAATAAGTATCAAAAGTCCAACAAGTCCAAGAAATTAAAAAGTTACAAAATAAATCCCACAGGTTTAGAATAATTACAAACCAACAAATTAATCCAACAAGTCTAAGAAATTAAAAAAGCTACTAAATTAATACAAAATGTTTAATCTTCATCAATTGTGATACAACTCCCATCAATTGTGGCACAACTCCCATCATCTTCATTTGGCTCCCCATCATCAAGAATGGATTGAAGTGTACTATCTCCCGATATAGTTGAAGAACCTACAACAATAATGAATTAAAAAATGGAATAAACTTCATCAAATTGTAACTAGCAAATATAAAGGAGGTAAATGCATTTGGACATCACAAAATCACAACAAAACAAGAAATGCAAGTATTGAACAATAGATCACATTAAACAACACTATTCAGCTTCATAGCCCTAGACATACATATATCAACAGTGAAAGTGCAAAGCAGAACAGAACACACAAATCAACTTATTCATTACATTACAATTCAGTGCTCCTTTATACTAGCATGTGACAGAATCTACAATCTATATCAGCCTAACAGTTTCTTAACTACCCCTTAACTACCTCATCTCTAAGCATATTAAGCACATGCTCAATTATAGTAACAACACATTTTTTTTATTACAGTAGCTACACATTACAAGATACACAGTTACTGCTATCTGCACTATCACAAGCATAAACCATATCTTAACAATATACGACATAAAAGATTAAAAATTTGTAACCTCACCCTCCACCCTTTTACTTCGTTTTTTTGAGGGCGACCACCAGCTTCAGGTTGTGAGCACAATCCAATTAGTTCAACTGACCTGGATAATTCAAAACTATTCAGATCAATACACATTTATATACACACAGAGTTTTCAAATAAAACCACAAAGCTATATACAGAGGATTTCTCATTAAAAATGGCTAATTTAACTAAAAACACACAAATCCAAAGATAAACTATGAGAACCCAACAAAAATAAAACGCACCCAGATGAGAAAAAAGAGCAAAGCAACAATGAAAACAACCGCTTTCTTAATCAGACTCTCATATCAAGTATCAAATATACAAAGGACATCTCATAAAAATGGCTAATTTAACTAAAAACCATGAAAACCCAACAAAAATAAAAGTCACCCAGATGAGAAAAAAGAGCATCTGACAAAAATGGCAAATTTCGCTGAAAACAAGGAAACCCCAACAAAAATAGAAGGCACCCAGATGAGAAAAGTATCAAATATACAGAGGATATCTCATAAAAATGGCTAATTTAGCTAAAAACAAGGAAAACCCAACAAAAATGAAAGGCACCCAGATGAGGAAAAAAGAGCAAACAAACCATTGATGAAGTAAGAGGAAGAAGGCCAGCCATGTTAGGAAGCGATGGTGGAAATGGTAGTGGGGCCACTGAGGATAGAGGAGGAAGATGAAGAGGCAGACGACACGTCATTTTGATAGCAAAGTGGTGGACCAAGTGGTTGAGGCCGTGCAGAGGCGGCGGGACCGAGGGAGTTTCAGAGTGAGGGAGTGTCTCGGAGTGAGTTGCTGAGGGAGAGGGATTGATGTAAGGAGGGACTGAGCTAAAATGAAGGACTAAGGGAGTGTGAATGTCGGCTGAAGAGTGAAGAAATGAGGGATTAAGGTTAGAATATAGGAATATATATATATATATATAGGGTATTTTTGTAATTTTGGGGTAGGGTTTCTAGTCGGGTCTCGGGTTTTTTTGATAAAATCTGAAACCGATCCGGACCCGCTTCGGGTTTTTTTTTTTTTTTTTTTTTAAACCCATGCCCGATCCTATTCTTAATCGGACCAGATAAAATCTGACCCATTAGGATCAGGCCGGACCGAGTACCCGCGGGTCGCGCAAAAATTACCATCCCTAAAATAAATATCATTTCCATCCCTCTTTTGTATGCAACTTTAAAATGGTATTTTTTTTTACCCAAAATAAAAACTTAAAAATGAAATGATTATTAATTATAAAATTAAATATTGAAAAGAAAAAGATCTTCTCAAAATATCATATATCTTGACAAGACAACTAACAATTGTCAGTGATACAATGCTCGTCTAACTAATAAATTTAGTAACACAGCTTTTTTCACAACTCGACAAAGTGACACAGTGTGAGTGGTGAAAACAAAAGTAAAACTAATAGCGAGCCCATGTAAAAATTATTATCCACCAATCACAACCTTCTACTTCAACAACTTGTAGAAAAACTTGTGCCCATGACAAAATTGGAATATAGACTTCTATATGGATTTATATTGGGTTTCAAATGCTTTTTTTTTTATTTTTTAGATATAATAACATGTTCACGAATAAAATTAACATCATGTCCGATTTTTTATTTTTAATCAGAGTATGGTCGATGCTCGATTTAAGTAGCTCCTTCAAATTACTCATCTGCTTTTTTTTCTTTACTTTTCTTTTCTTTTTCTTTTTTTTTTTCTCTCTATTACATGATTTTCTGCTTTTCAAATTATCAAAACTACTCATTAGTGCTTTTCAACTTCAATGTGATGTTTAAATAAGCTTTTCCTTACAATCAATGTAATCTCAGCTTTACATGGGTGATGCGTATCATCATCATCTTGGCCTACACACATACACGCATGAATTACCCAATCAAGATCTAACACGCCATAAGGTTTTGAAGCTTAGGTTTTCTATTTGTTTTTGGCTCTCTCATTTACAGCCAAAATTCCAGTCAAAGAGAGAATGTGTATGATTGAATCCTGCCATTACGGCAGGATTACGGTGACTAACGGAAAGAGCCTTTGTTGATGAACCTATGATTAAGAATAGCTTGGAACATGGATGACTGAGAAACAGGCCCAGCCCACTTTGAGTGGGCTTGGAAAGAGTGGTGATTTGATGAGACCAACTATATTGATTTGCTGTGAACTTCTCAGTTGTTTAAGTAAACAAGTGTTATTCTTCGCTTTCTACCCCTTTTTATTTGCAACTTTAGCATGGTAGGAATTTTTCTAAGGAACTATAAGGATCTTTTTCGAACATTATATAAAATTTAGGTTACTAGTGATCCTCAAAAAAATAAATAAAAGAAAGACAACGTTATGATTTATGAGTGATCCATGGGTTTTAATTGGCTCACCGGTTTAAATCTATTATCATCATTATTATTGAGAGAACATACAGATTCAAATCTACAAGCCTGTTTGGTAGCCCATTTTAAACACACTTACACACTTTTTCACACATTCTTTCACCTACATGTATATCAAAAACACTCAAACAACATCACTCAAACTTTACTACCAAACACCCTCGTAGAATTTCTTTTCAAAGTTTTCATCCCCATAAGAAAAATAAATAAATAAAACCTCCAAACATTAATTGGTATACAAAGTACAAAGAGATCCCCAGTTATAATTGCAAGAGGAACCCAATAAGTTATTCCACCAAAACCTCACACAAAATTGGCCACCCAAATTATAAATTTTGAAGTGAAATACACGTACTTATCATCTAGTTGGCAATAGCAATCAACAAGTTGAGAATTGCAATTTCAGCATTCCGGTTGAACTGACTAGATCTACTCAATTGTCCTCATTTCTCTACCAAAACAGTTAAGGTGACTAATACTTCTCCAAAGGGGACTAATATGACCAGTCCACAACATTATGTGATCTTAAACATATTCATTGTGATAGCTAGATTCAAGACTTTGTTTCCTTAGTGCTGTATAGTCACCATTTGACAACCCTTCCAGGGGGGAACTACACAGCCGTATAATGGCTGACATCCCAAGGAACAATAAGAAAGGAGATAGAGAAATATGTTAGTCTTGACATATCTACACATATGGTTACGTGTGAAAGCAACCCCTGAATGTGAGACAAAATACTTATCTCAGATACTTAAAAATAAAAAAGGAATGTCGAAATTTACCACAAACAAACATGTACGCTCAAGTCTCACAGATTAGGGGTTATGAGACAGGTTGCATTCTTAGTGGAACTGTCATCTGTAGAGGAAACAATAGCTAAATATCATGTTAAGTACTGACCAATTTCCTTAGACTTTTATCATTTTTCTCAAAAATCTTACAGCTTACCTCTATTTGCCTCTCTATTAAACCCAAAACAATGGCTCACCTTAAGACATTTAAGGCAAATATGCTGCAAAATGAGGACAGAGGCTCTTACCATCTTAACAACAAAACATAATGCAGCAGTCATCAACAAGGAAGAAAAGAAATAAATCGATAAGAAAAGCATGACATAATCTATGGCTATGCTGACCAGAATAATAGCAGTTAAACAGAACCATCATAATAAGTGAACAACTCCAGTAAACATATATGTAGAGGATAAAAACTCTTGCTTAAGACAAAATAATGGAAAGTTCATGAGAGTAAGGTCAGGGGTGAGAAGGGAAGAGGAGGGAACTATTAAACACATTTCAGCATTGCACTTATGAATTTTTATTCCTGCATTCTTCAAGGAAGTATGAAATAGAACCACTTGAATCTGAAAATAAATATTAAAAAAGAGTAAATTTTGCTCTAAAGACAAAGTATCTGTGATTTAAAAATACTACAAGCCTAGCCAGCAGTAGCAAGGAGAACTTTACCAGAATAATTATCATGGATTATAACAAGATTTAAAATGTGTAAAATTTGTGAATATCCAGTTCTAGGGCCAAAAAAAAAAAATATGTAAAAAACAAATTGTGAAAACTATACACAGTTTACCTTCAGTCAAGCCCTTCAGAAATTTTGAGGGCATTCACTCATACTTCCAAGTGGTAAGAATCTAAAATCTAGGAATGGCATAACATCCTGACTAACTACAGGGAAAAATTCATATGACCCTAGAACATAAGAATTCTCAACAACAAAACCCCCGCCAGCAAGGGGCAGGGGAGGAAAGTTGAGCTCTTCCAGAGTTCTACTTCTTACAGTTGAATTTAATTTCAATTGTTGTGAGGAATAGGAAAGTACCATACCAGCTTTTATATTAATCCAAATGCATGTTCGCATACCTTCTAAAAACTTGCTTGTAAAGAGCACATGGTTCGACAAAGCTCTGGTTGCCATATCTTCCATGATGAACAACTTCACCAAGCGGCTTTATCACCTATGAGGGAGATCCCAAGATTGTCCAATAAGATCAAAAATTAATAGGAAAACTCAGGTCAGAAAACAAGGAATTTCATCTAAATGGAAGTCATCAAGGGACATAATCTTTCTCACCCTAATTCTAGTCCCTTATGGAAAATGCTCCCTTTCCCTTTTCTCTAAAATACACAGATACGGATCATCTTCACACTTCACACTTTACTTCAAATACAACACAGTGACCTCCATCCACACTACAAAGCAAAACAAATATTTTGGGGGAACTAATACTAGAACATAAAACATACACCTAGCATCTGCACAAAAGGGAATCCATTACATGTGTATAACAGTTTCAGGTTAATGTAAGTGTTTGTGACTCTCATATATGCAATTGCCCATGGCTTGGAATATTGTACCATCCTTAGCAACCTTAAGAAGAATTGAAAGACTACTTCAAGGATGAGCAAAATGATGCTAATATAGAGATAACAGCACTTATAGAAGAGATTCTTTGCTGTGGAAGTCTCAAAAGCCATCAATGGAGCAAGCATAAATTTGCCCTGCACTTGAAATTGACAACTGAAAAAAAAAAAAAAAAAAAAAAAACAACTTTTAAGACTTTTGCAAATTGTGTTCCACACTCATTCTTTTAAATGTAAGATTAAATGGGATTAGTCACCTACTTGTACACAACAATGAGCTCCAAATAGCACAAAAAGAGAAAACAACAAAATTAAGAATTCAGCTGTTAAAAACTATAAAAAAATTTTAAGAATTTACCTGTTAAAAACTATTATTGTTACAAAATTAATTTTGCAAGAAAATTTTCGAGAAGACAATACTGTTTGTTACAAAAATTATCATAAATATGAAACTAAATTAAGAAAGTCAGAGGCGTATTACTCAATCTATTGAAAGTTGATGCTTGATTTTTGTAGAACCATCTTTGAAAATCCTTTTGGTTCCAATGCCACACCCCTCTGTTTATATACAAAAACAAATAATTTAGAAATTCAATAAAATGGTGCTCTTGAAAGAGAACAACTTAAAGAGAGCACAACTGATCAAGATGTGGTTCAATAAATATAGGAGGTAGAGGTCGAAGGATTTAAGAATCTGTGCAGCTAATGGGGTGAGATCCTTCTGGACCTGGTTAGAATATTTGGGGCACCAGCAATCTTTTGATCCATTATTTGAGAAAGAGAAATTGGCAAAGTTTTCATCACACATTTTAGAAATACAAAATTTCCACATGATTTGTGCTAAATAATTAAATTTCCATATGATTTTTGCTGTTCCTGATCTTTCTTGCCAATTGAAAGAAGCATAAAGTTAAGTTATCCCTAGAATTTTGCGACTTTAAACTCCAAAGCATATTGGTGCTTTTGATGCGCACTAGGCTATAGAAAATAAAATTGAGAAAGAAAAAAAAAGGGAGTTATTCTGTGAAATCTTCTCAAGGACTACATACAAGGTGAAAATTAGTGACCGTTTTTCAGTAAAATATTAAGGATAGCTAACATGGATAATAGCTCCAAGATATATCCCTGAGCATTTTATTCAGGATTCACCCCCTTGAACAATTGTAACTCAAGGTCAAGAAGTGCCAGACATCACTTGGTCTATATGTTGCATGATACGGAAACGAAATGCAAACACCTGTCAACTAAGTATAAGATACAATTCTGTAGAAAAGAGGAAAATGAAAGGACATGGAGATATCAGATGCAGAATAAAAGTACAATAGAAGAGAGTGCAATCCAGTCAAGAAATGGAATATATATCACTGCCTTGGTAAAGGATTTTAGCATGCATATGATGAATAGTATCAATACTTGAGCCCTATAGTTTAGCGTTGCAATTCATTCCACAAATGAAATGACGTAGTTAGAATTTTATTACAAATATTTTTTTAGAAATACCCTTAAAGAGATAAATAAAGAGAGGGGAAAAAAAGGAACAAGATTACATTTGATAATTTGTGAAGGGTGCAGCTTAATTAGTATACTACAGATCATATGTATATTTCTTCAGCAAAAAGATGTTAATCTCATGGCATTAGTGCTCTTCCTTTAAATTGATTAATTATTTAGTGGTCCTTAATTTTAGCATTCAGATCACAAAAAAGGTGGGGACATACAAAACTAGTCTAAAATGCGTAATTGCAAACAGTATGGATCTCTAAAAATTCAAACAGCAACTTTATAAAAAAAAAAGTACAAAAAAATTAGAAGCAACTTCCTCTCTTTTTTGTAAGAAAACGCATGTCTTTAGTATTATAAAAGAGTATACTTCAGGGCAAGTTCTAAAGCATTGGACTGTATCAAGCTACCCTCCCTTGGTGAGATTAGCACTAGATAATAACCCTTAAATATTTAAAAACCCCCAAAAACATATAGAACTGGCCAATTAAACCATTAATTTATTAAATGTGTCACACAACGTATTTAATTCACCATTCTAAATGATCTACAAGAAAATTTTCATATTGGTTCCTATATAATGTTTTGGCTATTGGCACAAAAATGATAAGTTAATAATAGTTCAAGGGCTAGAATTACTCCTTACCTCTGCATTGCTTTGCAGTGAATTACTCCATCTTTGGGATTAATCAAACTGCTTCTCTTGCCACAGTCATGTCACAACCATCCTTACTCGTTCTACCTCTCTATAGCTTAAAATTCCATGTATACTATCCCCCATACTCGCGTGGGGGCCCAGCATGTTGGTCTCCTCTTCTTTGCATTGATTAATGAAAAGAACATGCGCAATGTTGCCCAATATTGAAACAGAGTCTGCACAACAAAAATTAAAAGAAAGGGGCTTTAGGAGGTAGACAAGTAGAAAAAACACGAACCTCAAAGAAAATGAAAAGTTCCTAAGTTTGGATGCTGCTTTGAGCATTAATAACCCACCATAGAACAATACATAAGGAAGTAAAAAAAACGAGGGTATTCTGAAATCTGTTAGATAATTTACCATTAGATTTGTGCATGTCCAAACACACTAGACTAAATAAACCAACTAGACTCTATCTCATTTATGCTTTTGACTTAAATGAATTCTCCAGAAACATTTGGAAAATGAACAAATTATTCAGCCTTATTGTCTCAACCCATAAACTACATAATTCATTAGTTGTTTACCAATTACCCAATGACATTGTGCAAATCAATTTCTAGAATACATAAGATCATGTTTTAAGCATATATATATATATATATAAAGAAAATAATTGACCAAACAGAATCCACTTAATAAGATAACTCCTTCATTGTTAGCTGGCATGGTATACACTCCCCTCAAGTAGTAAAAGTTTCTCTATTTCTGCAATTGTCAGCGAAGCAACCAAGTACATCACCATTGAGTCAATTGTAGGTACAAAGATATAAACTCTATCTGTTCTGCGCAACAGCAGGCCTTTGAACATACAGAAAGGAAACAAAACAAAAAGAGATTTCCCTAAATTTTAAAAGAAAGAGAGAAGATGATTACCATTGAGTCCACTACTTGTTACACGATTTCAAGGCCAAAGAGTTTTGAACAGGGCAGATTCTTGAATTTTGCCTCAACGGTCAAAATTCAAGAAGAAAGGACCATGGCTTTAGCAGAGAGAGGAAGTGCCAAATTACCAACCAATGGAAAAACCAAATGTTCTTAAATTTGGGTTTTGTTTTGTGCAGAACAACCTATTATATAAAAATGGACACAGTCAGAAAAATAAGAGCATCCTCTAATCTTAATTGGTATTCAAGCAAAAAGAAAAACCTTAATTGGTAATTTCCAATTGAGTAACAGATAAAAATTCAAACACCTTTGAATTTGTGCATAAATGAACAAATTAGACTCACTCAGCCATTCTCTCCTTCTTCTCGACTTCAAAGTCAGTCTTCACATCAGTGATTCAACATGTGAGGGAGCAAATAAACTATTAGTAAGCAAATATATGCTGGAAACTTTTATACCCCAAAAAAAAAAATTTAACCACCAAAATACCGGTTTAGTAAGCTAATTCCAGCCATGTTAGCAGCCTGGTCAAGTGCTGCCAAGTTCTAACAAATTTGCTATGATTCTGCAATTATGAACAAGCAACCATATACAAGTTTAGATGAAAAGATATAAATCATTATGATAAAAGAATAAATGATAGAACAGTTATCCTTTTTTATTCTCCTATTAAATTGAAAAAATCATGCATCTTATTGAAGATCTGATGGGAAAAAAGGGAAACAAATGATTACCACTGAGTTCTTGACCTGTCGCACAATTGCAGTTTTTTTAATAGGGTCCGAATTTTGCACCCAAGCTTGTTCTCTGCCTCAGTTGGTTCTGCATCAGAAATCAAATGACTAAGAAGTTCTCCAAGATATGATAAACCTCAAATTGCATCAAGAATAAGGGCATCTGTATATGATTGTCCATGAAAAATTGGAATTAAAAAATAGACACATACCTGAATAAATTGTTTTCAGCAGATTCCCAGTCCACTTGCAATTCTGGGACATGCTGCACAATTGCAAGGCCTGAAAGTTTTGAAACAGGTCTGAATTTTAAGTTCTAAACGAAAAATGAAAAGTCCAATGCCTGATAAGTTCTCCAAGATATATCAAAACAAGAACATTGGTGTTAGTTTCTTCATTAAAAGTCAAATACCTGAAGCAGTTAAAGATGCCATCAGATTCCAACTTCCATCCAATATTCTCTCCTACTCATGTTTGCTTGGACCCCACTGATTAAAAAACAACAGATGTTTTGTAGCCTCAAGTTTACAGGGACTTCACAACCAAATGCAGCAAGGACTATGGCATTAGGAGGCAGAGAAAGTGACAAAATAACAAGCACTTGAAAAACCAAAAGTTCTTAAACTTGTGTAGCTCTGTAATTAACAATCTATTATTAAAGTAATAAAAAAAAATTAATTAGTCATTTTTATTGGCAATAATATATATATATAATAAAAAATCAATCCAATCTAACAATGAATTATTCACGACTAAACAGATTAGACCCTTCTCTAGTACTCCAATACACAGTATTATTTACATACATGATGGAATTTTTATGAATTGTTTTTTTTAGCACAAGAACCAAAAAATAAAGTACATGAAATGTGCAACAATGCATTGAAAAATTAGAACTTTTCCATTTATGGCAGGTTGCAGGACAACAATGAGAAGGAAGAATTTTTTTTTTTTTTTTTAATGCGTAGGATTTTTCGTTTTGAAATACTTGGAGATGAACGAAAGGCTGTAAGGGGCTGTTGGAGGTAGAGGAAGAGCCAAAAATCACTAGGAAACCAAAAAAGTAATGATTGTGTGATGCTCTGGCCGTTAGAAATCTAACATATAAAAACAGATTAAGAAGAAAGAAAATTGAAAGCACCAAAGGTATTGTTCAAATGCACAACTTAGATAAATATAATCTCTAGATTTGTGAATGTCTACATTGGTAGACCTCAATCTTTGTTCTGCTTTTGACTAAAATGATGTCTCCAAAATTAAAAAGAAATAAAAAAATTTCTGGGAAAAGAGAGAATTCATTCAGCAATTATCCCATCAAAAACAGTAATTAAACCATTAGTCAACAATCTAATGAAATACCTGAAAAACAAGCTAATTCCCCCTCTGGAAGTGAACAATCCGACTCCGATTGTAAATAAGATTCTGCAACAATTAAGAAGCAACCATGCACTTATGTACAAAGATATGAACCATCAGAATTATAAGAAAGAAAGAAAAAAAGGATGGATTACATTATCCTAATTTTTCTTGTTCAAATAACGTTATGAACAAACCCACTCTGATCATAATTAAGAAGCAACCATACACACATCGTATTACCAACATGCTCTTAGGTTCAAAGATATAAATTATTTGAATTAAAAAAAAATATATATATATATATATATATATATATATATTTTAAAAGGGATGGATTACATTATCCTAATTTTGCTTATTCAAATAACAGTTTATAGACAAGAAAAAGAAAAAAGATTGAAAAGAATGAAGTTGAATAGTTTTAGGAGTTGTTCAAAATATAAAAACCCTAAAAAAAACCAGTAGTTGATTTTGAATTTGGGATTATAAAAGATGGATGGATGCATACCTGAATAAAACGGTAGGTCCCACGTGATTAGACCAAACCCAACAGAACTTCTTTCTCTCCCTCTCATGCCTCTAGGAGTTCTTTTCTCCTTCTTTCTTCTATCATTCATGCCTAGAAGCTTCTCTCTCTTCTACCTCATAAATTTTCATAAATAAAAGAGAAACTGAAACGTCTTAAAAAGAGGGGAGTTCCCCTCTTATTAAGGCGTTTCAGTTTCCTTTTATTTGCGAGAGGCAATAGCGTTTTCCGGTTTGGTTGCTAAACTCATCTGTGACAAATGGCCAATAGTCTTTCTTCATTTTCCCATTAGGAGTGTTCCCTTAAGCTGCTTCTTCTAACAAAAAATCAATGAACTGCTTTTCTACTGGTGCAGGCCATATCTTCAAATCCTCAGCATTTGATGGCTCTGCCATCTAATAGGACATACACACTTAAGCCCTAAATATTTGTTTTATGATTTCTCAACTTGAACCTAACCCTATGGTCCAACCCAGTATCTGCACAATGGTAAAATGGTCGTTTGAACAAAACTGTACCAAACAGGTTGTAGAGTTATGTATAAAAGAAAGTGATGCATCTAGAGCAACGCAGAGTGAAGATTAACTCAAAGCAGTTATTACAGGTATATTTTGAAGACATTCTTTTGCAGACAAAGTTACACAGAGCATTGGAAAAAAAACCAAATCTAGAACACAATTAAAAATTAATTGCAGGGAAGCAAGTAACCAGTTTAGACCTTTAATAGCTTCAGGAAGCCCATTTCAGAGATTTTATATATATATATATATATATATATATGAACAGTTAGAAGGGCATGTAGGAAAAAAGTGTCCAACATCAAGAGCAACACCCAACAATGAACAGCAACCAAAAACAAATTTCAGTAACGGTAAACATACCATTTTTTAATTTAACAGAAACACTAAACACTTACCTTAGGTGCAGGAACTGCGTTGGAGGAGGATGATGAAGATGGTGCAATGACTGAGGAGGACGAAGCAGTGTCTGCGAGCTCCACTTGTAATGCCAGACGTGGGGTGAAGGGCAATTAAAGTTGATTTGAGATAAAGGCTGTGGGTTTGACAAAATCCAACAAATCTCAGTGATCAACGGTGTAGCTGGGCTGTGCGAGTAAATATGGTGGTTGGGAGGTGATCAGACCGAACGATTTGGGGTCTGAATAAGGGCTTTGATTTTAGGGGAGAAGGACAAAGTTTTTGAAGTAGCCCAGCAGACATTTGGGACGAGTTACGGAGGGTGTGGGAGAGGTGAGGATGGTGTGTGAGATTAATGGTGATGCGAAGATCTGTTTGCTTTTGTCAAAAAGACGAAACTACCACCAAAAGGTAAAACAATTTCTGAAACTGGGTTGACTTGCTTTGCCTTAATTTCTTTGCAAATTGCATAGAAATGTTGTATCTGATTCCATATATATCTACTTATGAAAGAATTTATGAAAATTTATGAGAAAGCTGGGAAGCATTTGTTAAGAGATCTGAAAGTATGATTTGAATCAGAAAGACTTCTTTTATGAGAATAGGCCGTTCGTGGATAGAGGAGTAAATATGAATTTAAAGAATTTATGAAAATTTATGAGGAAGAGTCCAAATGAATCTGGCGTGAAAGGATCTGGATCGTCTAGAGTACTGTAACAGTAAATTTTCTTAAATTTTAATTATTTTTTAATAATTTAATGGTTGAAATTTTGTTAATATTTTACTAATAATATTTTTAAAATAATAAAATAGTATTGTAAACAAAATAATTAAGAATATTGTTAATTATTGACATAATAGAATCTTGACCATTAAATTATTAAAAAGTAATTAAAATTTTAAAAAATTTTACTTTAAAAAATTTAAAAGATGTAAATCCGATATGAAAAAGGGAGAAAGGAGTTTGAAGAGGACTCTGCGTGAGAGATAAGCTTTTAGGCATAAATAATAGAAAAAAGAAAGAGAAAAGAAGTCTTACCCTGTGTCTGGTTGGGGTGAATTTAGGGGATGGAAAACATTGAGTGGAAAATTGGATGGAAAACAATATTTTTTACTGTTTGAAAAAGAGAGGAAAATAGAAAGAGAGGAAAATCTCTCTCCCAGGCCCACAAATTTCGTCCTCCCAAATCGGGAGAAAAAGCTTGAAAGGAAAACTGTCTCACAGCGCTTTTCCCATAATACCCCGTTCTGGAATCAAGTAAAAAAAAAAAAAAAAAAAGGAAAACAGAGACAGAGCGCTGGAGAAAAAAAAAAAAGAGAATGAGCATTCTCTGCGCTTGGAACGTTCTTGAAGAAAAAGAAAAGAATGATAAGGACAAAGTGTGTGGAGGAGAAAAAGAAGAAGAAAAAAAAAAAAAAGCAGAGACAGGGTGCTGGAGAAAAAAAAAACCAGAGAATGAGCATTCTCTGCTCCTGGACTGTTCTTGAAGAAAAAGAAAAGAATGATAAGGAGAACGTGTGTCGAGGAGAAAAAGAAGGAAAAAAAAGAAAAAAGAAAAACGTATGGCTGAGAAAGAAGATATAGCATAATGAATAAAAAATCCTACTTTAAGAATGTTACTCAATATTTTTATAATATATTTTAAGTAATAGGTTGTAATTAGTTAATATTAGTGAATAAAAAAATAATTTTAATGGTGGGTTGAAATTAAAACTAGTAACAACTTTTTATATAAATTTTATTGTGAAAAATATTGTGAACGTAATACTTCTCATTGAAAAATATAATTGTTGGTAAATTTTATATTATTTAATGAGTGCAAATAAATCTATTTCCTACCTATTATGTAATAAGAGTATAATAGTCAATTTATATAAACTACATTTTTTATCCTTTAACTTTTCTTTTAAACCAAACAAAAAAGTTATCCACCCTCTTACTTTTTCACCCCTACAACCAAACACACCCAAGAGAAAATTAAATATTTTCTATCCTCTCACTTTTCTACCCTTTCACTAATTTTCCATCCTCCCAGTTTTCAAATTCCTCCAACCAAACAAACCCTTAGAGTCATGAGAAAGAGGAAGAAGTGCTGTTGCGTTTGGTCTAAATCACGTGGGACCTACCGTTTTGAACGTGATTCTTGTTGGATTATTTGGGACAATCTTCCCTGTTTCGTTTGCAGCCGTAAGAGGGGACAAGAAGCGTTTGGATTATTTGGATTATGTTTTTGTACGAAAAGAAGCGTTTTCGGCACGCAAGTCGCGGAGTCAGGGTTAGCTAGTTGCCCTGACTCCTGAGGCCTTAAATACTTTTTAATTCTGCTGATTACTGACACCTAATAAAGGCTGAAAAGATGTGTTATCAACTTTCAACTCAAAAATGAGTTGTCATGCACAAACGTGCTTCTTCTCATCTGCACTTTGTACTTCTTGCTCACAGCCACACACAAGGTATGAAAAATAAAAAGGGTCCGGTAGCAAATTTATTTTTGAAAAAAATTTATTGAAAATTAAAAGAGTTGTCCAAATTTTTTTAGTTTTTGATAATTTTTTTTCAAAATTAGTTTATTAGTGTGTGTTATTAGTGCACACAACAGTAAAATCTAAATAAAAAGAGGTGTTTGATAGAATAATTTGAGAAGGGTTATTTGTAGTTTTTTGAAATATATATAAGTGAAAAAATGTAAAAAAAATGAGTGTAATATTGTTTAAAATATAAAAATGTGAGTTTGAAATTGATGACCAAACGGGCCCAAAATATCTCAAAAAATTATCACTTTCATTGTTGAGTTTAAAATGTTTTTCAAACGTAAACATTTTTAATTGAAAATATTTTTAAACATTTGGTGTGTGTGACTTAAAAATAAGAGTGAGGCTTGTGTACTGAACATAGGCTGTGTTCTAAAAATAATGAGACAAAAGTTCAAATCTAATCACCCATAAATAAAAAAGATATTAGTGGTTTTTTGGTGTGTTAATATATATACCATATTTTATGTTCTATTTTATGTTTTAATAATAAAGTCTTGTTATTTTCTCAAAAAAAAAAATCAAGTCTGGTCATATATTTGTTTATGTTGCCTTATAAAATAATAGTTGAGGTATAAGGATATTGATTTAAGAACTATTTTTAAAAGAATAACTATTTTTTAATAACTAATTTTTTTAATAATTATTTAAGAAATTGTGGGGCCTTATTACGTTAACCACGCTGGCTCACAACGAACGGCCCAAGGCCCGCGCCGAGGATAGTGCGAAGGCCGAGGACAGTGGGATAGGGCCCGCAAACATCCAGGTCCTAAACCAAGGATTTCCTGTCCTCGGCACACCGACATCACTAGAGGAAAATATCCTCCATCCATCGAAAATATCCCACCAACATTCTGACCGCTTTTATAATGATACGACCAGTGAACCCAGTTGCCTCGATTACTCCGACTAATAGAAAAACCTACAAAGACGGCTAAGAACTAACGTAAAGTCTACAAAAACAGATGATGGGACAAACTCTCATCTAGAGTGACCGAATAAGCGACAGATGGACGACTGAGATTAACTAGAGCAATACTATATAACCAAGAGGACTCCCACCAAAGAAGGGGGGAAAGAACTCTAAGAAAAATAGATCCTCGGCCTGGTCCGAGGACAAACAAATACTTAGGTTACACAGCCAAAGAGACGATCATTCCCCACAAAAATACTTAACCAAATTCATTTGATGAGATTCTTATTAATCTCTTATCATCTGTTACTTATCGCCAACACCAAATTAACCGTTGTTCATTTCGATGATGCCAAGTCCGTGCACCCACTACTCTACAAGTTTTATTGTTAAGGGTCCTTTATAAACTGAGTCCTTACAATTGGCGCCCACCGTGGGGCGGAGTTGAGCGCTAGCAAGTGCAATGGTTAGTGTAAATGAAAAATCATCAGTCAAAACTAATACGGTCTGTAGTGGCAACATTCATTCAAAGATATATAATTACCAGAAACGAAAATATAAAAAGAAAGCAAGGAAATAAACAATACAAAACAGATCTACTTCTTTTATTCATACTTGAAGAAAAATTACATCTTTTACAAGTAAAGCCTAGGGGGGGCTTGCTCTAAAAGCTAGCTACAAAGGCAGACGCTTGGTAAAACCGGAAGTGGAGCAAAGGGTAGAAAGCAAAGCTGGTTGAGGAGCAAAAGAAAAGAAAGAAAAAGAAACGGAGGAAGAGATGAAGAACAAATAGGTAGAAAGCAAAGTTGGCTGAAGATCAGAAGATGGAAAAGAAGTGAAGCAAGAGAAGAGGAAAGAGAAGAGAGAAGAAGGATTAGAGGGAAGGAAGGCAACCTATAAGGCGGAAGAGGCCGCGACACAGGACGGTTCCGCTTTTAGGTTCCGCCTGGTTCCCCTCCCGCCCTCTAGGCAGCCGGCTTGGGGGGTCAAGAACCCGGACCCAAGAGAGGGAGGTTACGTTCTCTCCGAATACTCCTCCTGGTGGTGAGGAGGGCTCTGTCTCCGGTTAGGTTGAAAAGAAGGAGAATCTTCAGATCTCCACTACGCCCACCCCAGCGTGGCGCCAAGGGTTGAAGTGACATCCTCGGCTCCTGATAGGGGCTGTGCATCCTTAGGAGTGCCCTCTCCCAGGGCCAACTCATTCGAAGGGGCTCAGGTGACTGTGTCCTGCGGAGCTTTTTGGCGGTGCGTTTTTAGGAGAAGTTTAGAACGAACGGTTATCAGGTGTGAAGGGGAAGAGTGCCCTAGGAGCGCCTTTTATAGGAGGTGGAACATTAATGAGGGCCAACCCATAATAAATCCCAGGGAGCGATTTTCGGAGGCCATTATTTCGCCCCAAATTTCGAAGGGCTTAACAGCCGTTAGATCCTCGTGGATCCACGGCTAGCATTAATGAGGAGACGCCTCATTAAATGAGCAGGCACCGAAGCGTCAGAACACGTTACCTGTACAACCCAAGAGACGCCTCGCAATCCGAAGAGTCCCATCAACCCGAAGAGGCAGAGCACGGCAGGGTCTTATCCTTCACCAACTCCAGCTTGTATTTATTACTATTATTTCTGCTTGAAAAGTGTAACTGTATATGGCATACTGTAAACTATAGCGATAAAAAAACCAAACGGCTACGGATAAATAGCTAAAAAACACGAATAAAATGAGAAAACTAGGTACTGGACAGAACCAAGGCCTTGCATGGTCCTCGGACCCAAGCCTCAAGGTGAAACCGGATACTTCAGATGATTAAACAAGAAAACCAAGCACTAAACAAAGCTTAAAACATCGCATGATCAAAGGCCTCAGGTCGGAAGGGGAAATATTTCCTCGCAAAAACTAAAAGCTAAGAAACCAGGGTCATGCATGATCTCCAGACCCTAACCCCTATGAGAACCAGTCACTAGGAGGCGATACAAACGCTGAACAAAGCCGAGGTGCCTGTATGGGCCACGAAACCAAAGCTGAGGTAAAGCCAACCTCCCCTAGCCATTAAAATAGTGAACCCTGTCGGGGACGAGAACCATGAGAAACTGGGCACAAACGACCCAAACCCATCCATCCTCGGGCAAACCCTTTGCACAAAAGGAAAGCTACAAATAGCTGAAATAGCGATAACGCTAAACGGCAAGCTAAAAGTCAACAGGCCGAGAAAACGCGCCGAGATAATCAAAATCCTCCTCCCCGCCCAAGGGGACGTGCAGCAGAATTTTGAGGGGCTATTGTGGGGCCTTATTACGTTAACCACGCTGGCCCACAACGAACGGCCCAAGGCCCGCGCCGAGGATAGTGCGAAGGCCGAGGACAGTGGGATAGGGCCCGCAAACATCCAGGTCCTAAACCAAGGATTTCCTGTCCTCGGCACACCGACATCACTAGAGGAAAATATCCTCCATCCATCGAAAATATCCCACCAATATTCTGACCGCTTTTATAATGATACGACCAGTGAACCCAGTTGCCTCGATTACTCCGACTAATAGAAAAGCCTGCAAAGACGGCTAAGAACTAACGTAAAGTCTACAAAAACAGATGATGGGACAAACTCTCATCTAGAGTGACCGAATAAGCGACAGATGGACGACTGAGATTAACTAGAGCAATACTATATAACCAAGAGGACTCCCACCAAAGAAGGGAGGAAAGAACTCTAAGAAAAATAGATCCTCGGCCTGGTCCGAGGACAAACAGATACTTAGGTTACACAGCCAAAGAGACGATCATTCCCCACAAAAATACTTAACAAAATTCATTTGATGAGATTCTTATTAATCTCTTATCATCTGTTACTTATCGCCAACACCAAATTAACCGTTGTTCATTTCGATGATGCCAAGTCCGTGTACCCACTACTCTACAAGTTTTATTGTTAAGGGTCCTTTATAAACTGAGTCCTTACAGAAATATTAGTGAAATTAAAAATTTTCTAAAATAATTTATTAGAAAAAAATATATCAAATACCCTAAAAGTATCTATTAACCAAACTATTTAATTTATTTCATCTTATTTGACTTGGGCCGGATCAACAAATTTGAGGAGCAAAAACTTTAAACGCGGTATTTTTTTATTTAAATATTAATTAATTAAATAATATTTATTTAATTTTTAATATTTTCTATCTATTTTATTTTTTATTTTTGCCTTTTGAAATGAAAATTCTTTAATTAAGTTTTTTATTCAAGTTCTACTAATATTTCATTTTTTATTGATTAAAAAATAGAAATTAAAAAAATAATTTATAATACAAAATTATAATTTAACTAAAATAAAATTTTAAGTATAAATCAATCTCAACTTTACTAGATGATGTGGTGAGTTTATATTCTAAACTTGCATAATTGAAATTTATTTATCACATAACTCAATAAATTAGTACTAACACAAAATAAATTATTCTAAATTCATATTTTTTTATTATGATAATTTTTATATGAATTTTTAGATTATCTTAAAATTATTATTATTCAATAAAGGATAATTAATGAAAATATATCAGACAAATATAAATTAAATAAACTGGTTCGAATATAAAAAATTGAAAATCAGTACAAATTGGAAAGTCATACAACTAATTAAAATATAAAAAAAAAATTATAACATTTTTTATAATAAAAAATATAACATAATGACAAAAGAGGGGGTTGATGTGATATCACATCAACCTACGTGATAGTTGCAGACTATCACAACAGAATAGGTTGTAAACTGTAAACTGTAAACGCTGCAGCCTATGTTGGAATAAAAAAAGCTTTGGACCCTATGGTTAATAACACAACAAAATAAGTACAGACTCTGTAAACTGTAAAGCGCGTGCGGACAGAGGAGAAGCTTATTCAAAATTTCAAAAGGAGGTGATCTGAATAGCAGTATGATAGCATTTAACCATCAAGAAAAAAAAAAAGAAAAAAGAAAATAACAACTTAGCAAACCCAAAACGTATGAAGTGTGAAATACAATTTAATCATATTTATTTTTTGTAGGGGTATGTATCAACTTAGACTGTGTTTGGTTGGATGTAAAATATTTTTTGAGTGTAAAATATTTTCAGGTATAAAATATTTTTGGGAATGTAAAATATTTTCAAGTATTTGGCTGCATTATGAAAATTGTTCTAGAAAATATTTTCATATGTTTAGTTGCATTCTGAAAATATTATTTTCCTACTACTTCCTCACATTTTCTCACATATTTTCGCGACTACCAAACAAATTTTATAATAGAAAATTTTAATATATAAACTTAAAAAAACAAAAATCAAAACAACACCATTCAGTAAACTCCACGATTCGATCAAACTGAGAGAGGGAAGAAGAGAGAGTGATCAAAAATTGAGGGAAAGGGAGAGATCGGTCATGGGTCATGGTCAACGAGATCGGTCTATGTGCGACAAGATCGAGACGAGATCGGTCATGGGTAACGACGAGATCGAGACGAGATCAAGAAGGCGACGAGATCGGTCATGGGTAACGATGAAAGGGTGATGAGATAGAGACGAGATCGGTCATGCGTAATGACGACACCAATGAGATCGGTTTTGGGTGGATCGGTCTTCGGTGGTGATGCAATCTCGGTGGGGTGCGATCAGTCTGGGGTGCGATCTAGATGGCGACGTCGATGCTGGGGTGTTGGCAGCGCCAGTGCTGGGATGCGATCAGTTTTGGGTGGATCAGTAACTCTCTCTCTCTCTCTCTCTCTCTTTGCGCGTCTAAGACTCGAAAATGGTTTGGAGTGAAAATAGAAATGTAAACCAATTTTCGGGTCAAAGCCATAAAACACACGGTCAACTGAAATGATTTTCAAGAAAATTTTATTTTCCATGCGGAACCAAACACGCAGTGAGATGTAAAATCATTTCCTGAAATAGTTTTACACCAAAACAAACGTAGCCTTAGAGTAAAGTTCTAAAAAAGAACACATAAATTCATCCATTTAAAGTAATGATATAAAATATAAAAAAATCCTCACAAGAAAGGAAAAAAAAATGATTGAGGGAGGGAGTAATAACCAAAAAAAGGATAGGGATAAAGTAAAAATACCAAAAAAAACCAAAAAAAAAAAAATATACGACCTTTTTATGCGATAAAATATGTATAGAGTGAGAGAGAATAACAAATTTATAGTAAAAAGATAGGGATAAAAATAGTCAAAATAAAAGGAAAATGAAGGGGTAAAAGAATAATGATATTAATGTTGATAGTAGTGGGGAGGTGAAAATGTAAAAAATAAGGGAAAAAATTGGAGAAAATGTAACAGTAAACTACAAAATTAATAAATAAATAAAAAGAGTAAAAAATTAGAGAGAAATAATTGAAAATATGTAAGTGATATGGCTGCTGACGTGATTAAATTAGAGTGTAATAACAATAAATACTATACTCCAACTTTTAAATACAAATATATATATATATATATATATTTGTTTAGTGACAACAGGAATAAAACCCCAAAAATAATGAAATAAAAGCATTTTAAAAATCAAACTGTCTAAATTGTAATATTAGAATAAAACTTATGATATATTTTAGGAAATATCTTACTCATATAATTATATTTCTTAAAAAATATTTTTTTTTAATTTGAAAGAGAAATTAATATTTTTATGATTTTTTATTTTCGTAATTGTTATGTATATATAGAAAGTTTATTTATTTTGAAATATATTAATTTTAAAAATTAATACACCTAAGAAATAACTATTACCTTTATTTTATAAGGAAATAGTTATTATTCATTTTAAAAAATAAGTACTTATAATTTCTCAAAAAATAAATAAATATTTATAAAGAATGACAATTTCATATAATAAAAATATAAACAAACTATTATATAACAAAACCATCCGAATGACTATCATATCACCGTACCTATCTTTTTACCCAATTGCTTCACGATTGCTTTTCCACATTCAATCTTTCCCCATCAATTGATCCCTCCAATCAACGTGATGCTTATATTAATTAATGAGCTTTTCCTTTCCATCAATATCATACTAATCTTAGCTTTACATGGCATATGATGCGTATCATTATTATGCCCGACAAACACACATGCATGTTCCTATCAAAAAAAAAAACACACATGCATGAATTACCCAATAGAGATCTGACACGTCACGGAGCTTTGAAGCTTTGGTTTTCTTCTTCTTTTTGGGCTCTCTCATTAACGGCCAAAATTTCCACCCTTAAAACGGACAGAGAGTTTTAAATATATACCAGGCTTAATTTACTTTAGAGCAATCTACTACTAATTAATGAAACGTTAATCAATGAGTTTCCATTAAATTAAGAGCGTTCTTCGCACGCAGGTCGTGGACTCGGGGGCTAGTAGCAGTTGTCCTCAGTCCTTACACACTGTTTAATGTTACAGATTACTGACATCTGAAAAAGGTTTGAAAAGATGTGTCCTCAGTCCTTACGCACAAAACGTGCTTCTCTTCTGCACTTTGTACTTCTTGCTCACATCCGCGGTATCAAAAAAAAAAAATGCTTGGAAAATTTTTTCACTTCCTTTGTTAAGTTTAAAATGTTTTCCTAATGTAAACATTTTCGATTGGAAATATTTTTAAATGTCCAGTGTGTGACGTAAAAACAATAAAATATAGTGTGCTCCAACCAGCGTTGAGAAAATAATTTAGAGGATTGATTTAGAAAATATTTTTAAAAATTTTATATAAAAAATAATTGCACTTTTTATATTTTCATTAAAATGTAAGTAAAACTTTTTTAAAATTGTTATTAACAAAAAAAAACTCTTAAAATGTCCGTTAATTGGACTTTTTATTTTATTTTAACTTAAGGCTGGTCCAACAAATTTGGAGGCTAAAAAACTTTATATATAGTCTTTTCTTAAATGTGAATATTAATTAAATAATATTTGTTTAATTTTTAATTTTTTAATTTTTGCTTTTTGCTTTTTGAAATGCAATATTATTAATTAGGATTTTTTTTTTTATATTCAAGTTTCGCTAATATTTTATTTTTTATTGATAAAGAAAATTTGACTTAAAAAATTTAAAACATAAAATAGTCCTAAATAATGTTATTACTTTTAACATAAATTAATAAGTGTGTGTTATTACTTTCTTGTCTCTCTTTTCTCTTTTTCTGTCTCTACGGAGGCTTGGTCCTCTTGAAGTGACAAATCTTTTCTTTTCTTTTCACATTCCTATGAGCAAAATCCTAACATAAATTTACAAGTTTGTTATATCTCATGTGAATTTATATTGATACTATTCATTTTGAAAAAAAAGATAATGGAAAAACCCTCAACTTAAATTGTTGAGGAGGGTTTGCTGATTTTTATATAATGCAAGAAGAGTCTATACAAGGAAATTGAATCTATACAAGTCCACTATATTAAATCCCTATAATTATGCTAAATTATATAGAGGCAGAAAATGCAATAGTGCCGTTGACTATGTCTTGTCATATTGATCCGGATCTGGTGCTGGCATTGACTCCTTACAACTAGAATGAATTGTTTCCTTATTAGTCTTAACACCCTCCCGCAAGCTAAATGTGTCACCACCCACATTTAGCTTGGAACAGAAAAATAGAAACTGAGGTTGTGAGAGACTTTTGGTGAAAAGATCAGCAATCTGAAAAGCAGAGAGAACAAATTGAACACGAAGATGACCAGTAGTAACCTTCTCACACCCAAAGTGATAGTCAAGAGCAATGTGTTTAGACCGATTGTGAGAGACAGGATTGTAAGACATGAAAATGGCACTTCTATTATCACATAAGATAGTAGCTAGGACTACGGGAAGATGAAGCTACCAGAGAAGAAGATACAGCCATGTGAGCTCAACAGCAGTGATAGTAAGAGAACGCTATTCAGATTCAGCACTAGAGCGAGACACAGTGGGTTGTTTCTTGGAGAACCTTTGATGTAACGAAGGATACGTTTAACAGCTTGATAAGGCTCCTCTGTGGGGGCATGCATAAATTGACACACCGTGTTAACACTATGAGCAAGATCAGGACATGTGATTGTCAAGTATTGTAGAGCACCAACAATAGAACGAAAATGTGTGAGATCAGCATAAGGAGAACCATTACCAGAGAGGCGTTGTCCCACAACCATGGGTGTGGAAACTAGTTTACAATCAACCATGGATGCCTGCTCAAAAATATCAAAAGCATATTTGGATTGGCTCAAGAACAATCCTTGAGGAGTGTGATGAACTTCAATGCCCAAAAAGTAATGCAAGTCACCAAGATCTTTCATAGCAAATTCATTGCTAAGACGAGCAATGAAATCCTTGAGGAGACGTAGATTGCTACTAGTCAAAACAATGTCATCAACATATACTAACAAGTAAAAAGTGCCGATTTTCCGCTGATAAACAAAGAGAGAAGGGTCAGCGCGGCTGCAACGAAAACCAAATTGTAGCAGGAAAGTGCTAAAACGGTGAAACCAAGCCCGGTGAGCTTGTTTAAAGCCGTAAAGAGCCTTATTGAGGCGACACACATGATTAGGGTAGCGAGGATCAACATAACCTGGGGGTTGTTCCATAAAGACTTCTTTATTAAGAATGCCACGTAAAAATGCATTCTTGACATCAAGTTGCCGAAGAGACCAACCAGAGGTGGCAGCAAGTGATATAATAAGGCGAACAGTTGCGGGTTTAATGACTAGGCTAAAAGTCTTATTAAAGTCGAGATCAACTTGTTGTGTGTAGCCTTTGGCGACAAGACGCACTTTATAGCGCTCAACAGAACCATTAGGCAGCAATTTGGTTTTGAAAACCCAACGATAGCCAACAATTTTTTTGTGAGATGGGCGAGGAACCAAAGTCCAAGTGTGATTTTGCCGAAAAGCTTGAATTTCTTCCTCCATTGTTGAGAGCCACTCAGGATGCTTAGAGGCAGACTTGAAATCGCGTGGTTCTTTAAGTGCAAAAAGAGCTTGAGAAAATGGAGTGTCTGAAAACGGAGCGAGGCAATGGTAGGCTCTTGGTTTGTGAACACCAGCCTTGCTTCTAGTGATCATAGGATGTGAGTTAACCAGTGGTGCTAGTGGAGGAAGTGAGGAGGTCATTGGTTCAAGAGCAGGAGGAGATGTTGGAGAAACAGGTGGAGGAGCAAAAGCTGTGACAAAGGAAGGTGGGATGGTAGACACAAAATCAGTAGTACAAGAAGGGCATGGGTGGGTGGGAAGAGAGCTTGATGCAGACCCAAGAGTGGTAGAGATAGAACCTGCAAGAGAAGAACCACTAGAGCTACAAGATAGAGAAGGTGAAGACACAGGAAAATCGTAAAAGAAAACATGATCAGATAAAGAAGAAGAAATAGAAGAAGAGGAGGATGTGGCAAAGGGAAAAACAGTTTCGTCGAACACTACATGACGTGAGATGTACAAACGCTGAGTGCGATGATCCTAACAACGAAACCCTTTATGTAAAGTACTATAGCCAACAAAAACACAAGGAATGGATCTAGGTGAAAGTTTATTATTAGCATAATTATGAAGATAAGGAAAACAGAGGCAACCAAAGGTACGCAACATAGAGTAAGAAGGTACTTTACCATACAAGACTTCAAAGGGAGAGGTACCATGAATAACCGGTGTTGGGAGCCAATTGATGACATAGGTGGCTGTGGCAAAAGCTTCTACCCATAAGCTTGATGGAGCATGAGAGTGAAAAAGAAAAGTAAGCCCGATTTCAGTAATATGTTGACGTTTACGTTCAGCGGTTCTGTTCTGATTTGGAGTGTAGGGACATGAGAGGTGCTGCTAAATGCCACACTAAACTAAATGATGTTTGAATTTAAGATTAGTGAATTCAATTCCACCATCAGCTTGAAAAGCTTTAATAGTCCTAGAAAATTGATTTTCGACAAGCTTTTGAAAACGTATGAAAACATAAAAAAAAAATCAGATTTGTGGCGTAGAGGGTAAAACCAAGTAAATCTACTATGATCATCAATAAAAATAACATAAAAGCGAAAACCAGATATGGATGCAACTGGAGATGGACCCCATAAATCACAATGAATGATATCAAGGGGATACAAACTACGTGTATTATTATTTAAAAAAGGAAGTCTATGGCTTTTGCCAAGTTGACAACTAGAACAAACATTGGAATTAAAAGAACTAACAGTACAAATGACACCATTTTTATTTAAACGTTCAACAGTTTTAGGAGAGAAGTGGCCAAGACGAGCATGCCAGATCTCAAATGAAGCACGAGCGGGATGTTGACTAAGAAGTGTGAGGAAAGCTTGTTGACCACGATCAAGAACATAGAGTCCGTTCCTATGTCTACCGGTGCCCAACTTCGCCCCTGTTTGAAGGTCCTGTATAGTAAAACTAGAAGCAACAAATATAACACGACAATTGAGGTCTAACGTAAGACAACTGATAGAAATAAGATTCTTGGTTAGTTCAGGAACAACAAGAATATCACACAAAGAAAGGGAATTAAAAGAATTAAGGGCAGAAATTGAACCAGTATGGGTGATGGGAAGAGATTCTCCATTGCCAACAATAACTCCATCATTACCGGAATAGGGAGTAGCATTATCAAGTGCATTGGCATTGTTGGTCATGTGAGAAGTTGCACCACTGTCAGGATACCAATCCAGATTTGAAGGGTCTTGAATGGAGCAAGAAGAGAAAGCCTCTGTTAGGTGGGCTGCCTGCCCATATCGCTCCCAACAAACAGTGGCAACATGTCCCTGCTTTCCACAAATTTGACAGAGTGGTTTGTTGTTGGAGGATGAGCGAGATCAAGAATTTGAATTGTTGTTGTGGGAAAAATTATTGCGACCACCACCTCGGCTAGAGCGACCTCCGCCCCGATTATTACGACCTGCACGTGTTGAGAAATTTCCAGCACGCTGAGCAGTGAAGGCTGCGGCATGATCAGATTGAGTTCCAAATGATTTAACAAAAAGATTGTGGCTTTGGGCCTTGGGAACAACATCCTTGAAGCTGGGAATTGGAGAATGGGACATAATGGTTGTAGAAAATGAAGAAAATCCCGCACCTAAGCCTCGGAGGAACCAACGGACTTTGTCAGTATCATCCACAGGACAGCCCATGGTTGAAAGTTGATCACACACTGTCTTAAAAAGCCCAAGAATATTCAGCAACAGATTTGGTGCCTTTCTTGATTAGTTGAAGTTCATCCTTCAACTGAAGTTCTCGAGTTTTGGATTTTTGAGAGAAGGAAGCTTCAAGAGCTTGCCATGTTTCGCAGGAAGACGTGAGACCAACAATCTCACTCATTGCTTCTTCACTCTGAGAAGAGCAAATCAGACTGAGTATCAACTGGTCAGTCTGCTTCCACTTGGTATATTCAGGGTTTGAAACCACTGTGTCGTCTTTATCAGAAATAGTAGATGACGGTTCTATGGCTGAGCCATCAACATAGCCAACAAGGCCTTAACTTCTAAGGAGATGAAGAAACTGATTCCTCCATAGAAGATAATTTGTAGAGGATAATTTGATGGTGATCATGTGTACCATTGTATTGAAGGTTAGAGGGCTAGGAGAAGAAGTGGTTGAATCCATAGCTCTGATACCATAAAAAGGTTTGTTAAAACTTAAGAGAGATAATGGAGAAACCCTTAACTTGAATTGTTGAGGAGGGTTCACTGACTTTTATATAATGCAAGAAGAACCTGTACAAGGAAATTGAATCTATACACGACAAGTCTACTATATTAAATCCCTATAATTATGCTAAACTATATAGAGGCAGAAAATGCAATAGTGCCGTTGACTATGTCTTGCCATATTGATCCAGATCTGGTGCTGGCAATAACTCCTTACAGCTAGAATGAATTGTTTCCTTATTAGTCTCAACACATTTTGCATATAATTTTTTATTATTTCTTTGCATATCTTGAGGATGAAGGAAAATAGTGGATGATGATTGTTGTGTGTGAAGAAAGATATACAATTAAAAAAATCAAGAAAAAATTGATATTTTAATGAAATGTTGTGTAAAACAGATAATCTGACATGAGATGTTTTGAAAAGTGAGTATGCAAAATAGAAAAAATAGTTTGTATATTAAAATAAATAGAAATTTTTGCATGAGCTAATACAAATGCTCTGAGATAGGCATCAATCAAGTTAGGATTGAGTTGGGGTGGACTCATATTTTTTTCACATGAAATTTTTTGTGTAGAAAATATGTATTTGTCACTTGGTAAGAGCACTTATATCTCAATGTATAATAATATAAATGATAACTTTTGCATATTCAATTCCAAAAATCAACCATATTAGTTCATGTAAATTTCAATTATTGGTTATTATACTATTTACATGCAAATATATATTTTTAATACTTCTTTACTCATACACACACAGAGAAAATAATAAAAAACTAACAACGATATAATATTTTAATGAAATGTAGTGTAAAATAAATAATTTTATATATAAGTGTTTTTGAAAAATGGTTGTGTAAAATAGGAAAAATATATTCTTATATTTACATGAGTTGATACAAATGCTCTAATTTTTTTTCCTTTTTTAGAAACAAATGCTCTAAGTCATATAGCAAATTACTTGGTATGAAATTCATTAGTTTGAATTCATTCATGTCAAGAAAAAGTTCATATCAACAAATTAAAAATTGTTCGTTAATAATAAAATTATACAAATTCCAAGATTGTTAACCAAAACAAAACGGCTCAGTCACAAACAAGCCTAGTCTACCATTTGAATTTATAATTAAAAAAATCACACAGCTTCCATTTTAACGCAATATCAACATTCCGAATCTAAAAACAGCATTACAAATGCCTTATTGGATAACTAATTTAACAAAAAATAAAAACAGATAAAAATTTACAATTTTGAAAACTTATTTTAGATTCACAGTCTAATTTTGGATGTGCTTATTTTAGAAGTATATTGGTTGACACTTTGTTTTATTTTCAAAAATATGCATTAATTGTATATAAAAAAATATGCATTAATGTTTAGTTGTTTACTTATTTATAAAAGATATGGTAGTTCCATACGAATCAATAAGGGGTATCAGTAAAATTGTTGTTTAATAGAATTTTTTTTTTCATTTTTTGAGAAGATTGTTGAAGAGACTGTTCATATTAAATAAACTTATATTATCATCATTAAATGAAAAATATTAGGATGACAACTTTTGCCATAACTTGTAAAAAAGGGATTGCTTTATGAGTCAACCCACTTTTACTTTGAGTAAAAAAAAAAAAAAAAAATTTGGATTAGGTTATCAAGTTGGGTTCAACTTTACCATGTCTAACATTCTCAAAAAAAAAAAAACTTTACCATGTCTAAGTAAACGTCCATGGATATTAAAAAAAAAATGGAAATAGAGAGATAAAGTCGTAGATGAGATTACTATCACAGTTTTACTCTTTGCATTTAAGAAAAAGAAGGAAGGGAGAATAAATTTAAAGTTAATTATTAGTCATCTGAAGATTGAAGCAAGACACACATTGTCCCCCCTAGATGAGCATGTACCACAAGGAAACCTTAAAAAGAGGGGAAAAAAAAAAGACTAAGATAAAGAACAGTAAGGTCAGCAGTGAGAAAAAAAAAAGGGATTTAATTTTTTTTAATAATTAAGATGAATTAAGTGTTTTTGTTTTTTTTCTTTTGTTCTTAGAAATATATAGTCTATCTTTTGGCATGTTTCTAGATATAATAAATTTCTCTGCTATTAATTTATATTTTAACAAAATTTAAGAGACAAATGTTAAATTTTTTTAATGAATTAGTATTATGCCCATGCACGACTTAATTAAAAATATATATGTAAAAAATCAAAACTATATTAATAATTAGTAAGTCACCTGATCTAAAACCCATTAAGTTTTACGATATATAATACATATATACATATATTAAGTCATTTTGTATAAACGTGGTTTGTAATATATAAATTTTACATTTTAAAACATAAAATAATGATATATAATCAAAACAATTAAAATAAATATTATATTTATTTTATATTACTTGAAACTGTTGCTAATTTAATTTTAGGTGAAGTAGAATTTTAAATTTCTTATAATTTAGGATATATATATTTATAGTAAATTATTGGTAAAAGAGTTTGACTAACAGTAACTAATTTAATAATTAATGAGTGTGTAAACTATTTTTATGCATATAGTAGTATGACCTAGTATTATAATTGTATGTTAGAAGTATAAGATATGAATATTTACTTAAAATGAATTATATGTATGACACCTATGACCAGAACACTTTATTTTGACAAGAAAAAATTGAAAAAGAAATAAGCATTTAGAGGAGATAAAACACATCATTTGGGGCTTATGAGCATTATTTAACAATCTTGACCCATTATGTAAGCGAAAAAAGAATAAGTGATAACCTTGTGTGTGGAGTGAAGTTGCTTGAGATGGTTAAATTTGAGATCTTCACATACTTTAGTAAAAAAAATCCACTTGCATTCCACAAAAATTAATATAAAATATTAAACGTTATTACCAATATATCAGTTAGAGCCCTAATAATTAAAGTTTTTTTTTTTTTTAACAATCTAACAAAATTGTAATGTTCATATAGAAGTTATCAACATAAATTCTAATGTTCATATAGAAGTTTTCTTCACCTTAAATTCTATCTTCCACTCTCCACAATCCTACGGATATTTACAATTCTTAGAAATCGTTGCCATGCCAAATAGGTGTCAACAACATTTTTGACTCCACAAAAACAGGGAAAAAACATGTGATATCATATGACACACCCAATATAAAAAAAAATAAAAAGTATACCTGGCCTTTATGCATGTTTGGTTTTGTATGAACCTTTTGTAAATATTTACGAATCTCAATAAAACAAATGATTTTTTTTTTTTGAGAATGACAATAAAACAAATGATGAACTAAATAAATGAAAAAAAAAAAAATTGTTATGCATTTAAACCTTCCATTAGATTTATTTATTTATTTTTGGAGAATCCATTAGATTTCTTTAAAATGTATAATATATGATTCCATAAATAAACACAATCATAATAAATGCCTAATGTTAAAATATATAATGCCATAGGCAAACGCAATCATAATAAATACTTATTAATAACTATCGTAATTATTGAATTTCATATTTAGACCAAAGGAAAAAAAGAAAAGAAAAAATAAGAACTAGATTATGTTTTTTTAGACACACACACAAGGAAGAGGGAATTGAGTTCTAATACAAATGTTGAAATGCACATCATAAACTTTTAAGAAAATCAGGGTACTTATCTACGCCCTCCCCCCACCCACTAAACTAAAGTGATGTTATTACTTTCTTTTCTTTCTTTCTTTTTTTTTAAAAAAAAGAAACTATTCAAACAATACTTCTTTTTTCCTTAATAAAATATTTATTAAAAAAAGTTATTAAATAGGGGCATGATAGTAAATTTATACCTACTCTATTTTATAACCCTATACTTTTCCATCCATGAACCAAACAAATCCTTAATTTCATCTGTTTTTTAATTTAGTTCTTTAACTTTCAAATGTATTCAACACAGTCCTTCTATTAGTGGTTCTCATTACCATGTTAGAATATAACATAAATTTGATTTTTTTTTATAAATTTAATATATTAAAAAATTCAAAAAATTAATATCTAAAAAAAGGAAAAAAAGATAGTATTATCTAAGATTAAAAAAGGATTTAAACAAAAAAGGATTACACCACAGCACAAACAAATACACATTAAAAAGAAAAAAAATTATCCAACCAAAAATTTATACGCAGAAGAAAAAAACGTATAGGACTGACATCAAAATTGAGAGACTTCAATTTTGATTCTCAAAATTTAATTACCCTAATAGCATTCAAAGAAAAAAAAAAAAAGAAAGTAGAAAGAAGAAAGAAATATTATATTTTAATCACATCGTAGTTCACTTAAAAAGGATTTCACTGAAGATAAATTAAAGATGCGATAGGTGCACTTCTTTATCATATATCTTACGATTACAACAAAACCAAAACCGAAATCTAACAAACTAAAACAATGTGTTTCTAAAAAAAAAAAAAAACCAACATGATTCTCAAAAGAAAAAAAATAATGGGAAGCTGGCCCTCATCAGCTTCCCCATTACCCATGAGGATATTATGCTGGAACTGTAGAGGTTTGGGCAAATCCTCTATAGTTCTGCAATGCCAGAAAAAAGCCCTCGAGTCTTGTCCTGATTTACTGTTCTTTATGGAGACTCGGTTACCAAAAGATAAGGGAAAGTTAGTTTGGCAGAAGTGTGGTTTTTTTGAAGGTTGGGAACTTCCAAGAGAAGGTGTCAGTGGGGGTTTGCTCTTGGCTTGGAGGCATAGACAACAGGTTCAGATTATTTATGAGTCTCAGAATTTGGTTCACACTGAAGTGATGGACAACAAAGGTAACCCCTTATCCATTACTTTTGTTTATGGACACCCAAATCACTCTAAAAGGGAATCTGTTTGGGCTAAGCTTAGAGAACTTAAATTTTTGTCACATCCAAATTGGCTCTGCATAGGAGACTTTAATCAAATTCTAGACAGTAAGGACAAATTTTCCTTTTCTTGTGGGAAGACCCCTGGCATGGAAGCCTTCCAACAATTAGTTTTTGATTTGGAATTATGTGAATTAGCTTCCTCTGGTCAAAATTTCACCTGGATGAATAATAGGATGGATGAGGAGTTTGTCATGGAGAGATTGGATAGGGCGTTTGCTAGTGTTGAATGGGTTAATTCTTACCCTAACTATGCTCTTTGGAATCATCCTATACTGCATTCTGATCATGGACCCATCACTCTAGATTTTGATCTTCAGCACCCTTTTAAACATAGGCCTTTCCGTTTCGAATATATGTGGCTTGCACATTCTACATGTAAGGAGGTTGTTCAGAATGCTTGGAATTTCCAAACTCCTGGTTCTAGGGCCTTCCAGCTGAAAAGTAAAACTTCCAAACTTAAAGCTGATTTGCTTGTTTGGAATAAGTTTGTCTTTGGTAAAGTGGAGCAGGAAATCTTTCAAAAAGAGAAACAACTCCAAGATATCCAGAACACTATCCTTACCCAGGAGGATATTAGGAAGGAAAGGATTCTTAGGAAGGATTTAGGGATGCTCATGTTACGAGAAGAAATGAAATGGGCTCAAAAGGCAAGGAATAAGGGGATAGTGTTGGGTGATAAGAATACTAGGTATTTTCAAATTGTTGTTAAGCAGAGAAGGGTCAGGAATAGAATTCTTCACATTAAGACTTCTGATGGCAGTGTCTCGAAGAATCCTTTGGTTATTGAACAAACTTTGTTTAATCACTTTAGACAATCATTTAAAGGCACTGTTAATACAGACTTCAGCTCTATTCTTGAGGAGTTAAACTCAATCCCTCTTCCTAAGCTCTCCTCTCAACACTTGGATTCCCTTAATAGACCTTTCACCAATGAGGAGATTGAACATGCTGTCTTTCAATTGGGTCCCCACAAAGCCCCTGGTCCTGATGGCATTCCTGCCTTCTTTTCCCAGGAGTTTTGGGAAATTGTGAAGACTGATGTTTTAAGCTCCACCCAAGCTTTCTTCCATTCTAGGTTCCTTTTAAAAGCTCTAAATCATACTTACATTACCCTTATTCCCAAAATACCCTTTCCTGAAGAGGTATCCCATTTTAGACTTATTAGTTTGTGCAATGTTATCTATAAGGTCATTTCCAAGACTTTAGTCAATAGGCTTAAACCTCTGATGGATACCTTGATAACTCCTTTTCAAAATGCCTTCATTCAAGGGAGGAGCATTACAGATAACATCTTAATTGCCCATGAATTGTTTGACTATCTAGGAAAGAAAAAAGGGAGGAAGAATTGTTTTGGGGCTCTAAAAATTCATATGTCTAAAGCATATGATAGAGTTGATTGGAATTTTTTTAAGGTTGTCCTTACTGCCATGAACTTCAATGAGAGATGGGTCAATTGGATTCTTCAATGTGTCACTACTGTTCAGTACACCCTCCTCATTAATGGCCATATCACAAATTCCTTCTCTCCTAAACAAGGTTTGAGGCAAGGGGACCCCCTTTCCCCTTACCTTTTTCTTTTATGTGCAAATGTGCTATCATTGGCCCTCATGAAGGCAAAGAGTCAAAAGAGAATTAAAGGCATTCAATTGGGCAGAAATGGCTTATCCTTCGCTCATTTACCTTTTGCTGATGACTCCTTGTTTTTTTTCAAGAAGGATGATCACTCTTTGCACAATCTTCAGAATGTCCTTACCTGGTATTGCTCCATATCAGGTCAATGCATTAATTTGGCCAAATCTGACCTTTTTTGTTCACCTAATATGGATGAGGAGGATATGGAAGCTTTGGCTCAAGATCTCCAGGTTAATCTTGTCCGTACCCCTAGTAAGTATTTAGGTATCAACTTTAAATTAAGAGGAAAGAGGGTTACTGATTTTCAATTCCTTGTGGATAGAATGCAATCCAAATTATAGGGGTGGAAAGCTAGACTCCTTTCCCAGGCTAGTAGGACTTCCCTCATCTCTAGTACCCTCTAATCCATGCCTCTCTATACCTTTTCTTGTTTCAAGGTACCTGAAACTGTGTGCAATAAAATGGATGCCCTTTCTAGAGCTTTTCTTTGGGGGCATGATCCAACTGATAGGAAAATGCACATGGTCTGCTGGGAAAAGATTTGTAAACCTAAAAGGGATAGGGGCCTAGGCCTGAAGAAGTTTGGCTTCATGAATCAAGCCATGCTGGCTAAACAATATTGGAGGATAAGTCAGCATCCCCAAACTCTTGTTTCTAGGGCTTTTAAAGCTAAATATTTACCTAGGAATTCAATCCATGACTGTTCACCAAAACCTCACCACTCATGTTTCTAGAGAAGTATCATTTCACCTAAAAATAACAAATTAAAGGAAGGGAGGTGGGTTGTTGGTACGGGTGTAGATATTCCCCTTAATCATAAGGATTGGTATCCCTGTCAGAATCATGCTTTTAGTCACTACAATTTACAACAGGGATCAATTGCTGACTTGATTGACAATAATACTCACACATGAAAACCTGACCTCATCCGTGCCTTTTATCCCCCTCCTCTTAGGAATGAGATTTTGCGGATACCTCTCTCTAGAACTGGTTCAGGTTCTGATAACTTGGTTTGGAAACACTCTATTTTTGGGGAATTCCAAGTTAAAAAGGCTTATGAGTTATTGCTAAAGGATGAAGCAGATAGGAATTCTATAAGAAATCATAGATGGCATTTGGTTTGGAAAGTCCATGTTCCCCTGAAAATTTGTACCTTTGTATGGAGGCTACTCCATGATAGCCTACCTACTTTTCTTACCCTTAAAAGTAGGGGTATTCCTATAGATTGCTCCTGCCCAATGTGTGAGGGAGGGGATGTGACGTAGGACAACCACAAAAACAATAGAATAAAAGATAAAACCCTAGGAGTCAGCACCTAAGGGTTGCTTGGAGTCAGCACCAAGCAAAACTGGAGTCGGCACCAGTGAAAGAAAACACACGTTTTTTTAATAATCATCAAAACTGTCTTACAATAATCCCAAAAAGTGTTTAAATAGCTAACATAAAGAAACCCTAAAGAAACCCTAATTATTAAATGTTTGGGCTTGCTGAAACTCAAGCCCAATGACTAATAAGCCCTAGCCATAAGGCCACAGGTTGGGCCATCTTCTTTCTCCTATACGTGCGTGTAATTGGGGGCTTGTATCTCGTGTCCGCACCAACTCCCCCCGGGTGAGAAGAACTCGACCCCGTCGAGTGGAAATCTGAAGAGCTCTGATAATACTCCAACAGGTCAGGATCCAGTCGCTGTAGCTCATCTCGAGTAATCCAAGTGCAATCAGAATCTAGTCGCCCTCGCCATCGGACTAGGAAACGGTGAACTCCTCCATCCCTGGTAGAAACAATCTGCTCATCTAAAATAGCATCAATAGATTCTTTATGTGCATAAGGTAAATTTAAGGGTAGAGGGGTGGGAATAGTGGCATCAATAGGATTAGACAAAGATTCATCAAAAGGGGCATCAGGAATAGCTGTAGGGCTTTTATAAGCAACTAGATCCTCAATATTAAAGGAGGAGCTAATACCATAATCATGAGGTAGGTCAATGACATATGCATTTGGGCCCATTTGTTTCAATACCTTGAATGGTCCGGCACTATGAGCCTGCAATTTTTTAACGGTCCCAGAGGGAAACCGTTCAGGTCGAATCCGAATCATGACATAATCCCCTACCTGAAACTCTGCATGACGCCGATGAGTGTCAGCATGAATTTTATATTGAGAATTACTTGCCTGAATTTTTTTGCGAATCTCATTATGCAAATCATGAATATGTCGTGCAAATGCCTCAGCAGACTCAGACACCCTAACATGTGGGGACATGGGCAAAAGATCTAAGGGCTTCCTAGGTGTATATCCATGCACAACCTCAAAAGGACTAGCGCCTATAGATCTATTGACAGAACTATTATATGCAAGTTGGGCTACAGGAAGAATTGAATCCCAATTTCTATTGGCTTCACCCACTAGACACCGAAGGAGATTGCCTAGACTACGATTAACCACCTCAGTTTGACCATCAGTTTGAGGATGAAATGCTGTGGAAAATTTCAATTTAGTGCCCACTAAATGCCACAAGGTCTTCCAAAAATAACTCATGAAGCGAACATCCCTATCAGACACTATGGTTTTAGGAAGACCATACAGTTTAACAATCTCATCAAAGTAGAGCTTTGCAATCTTAGAAGCATCAGAGGTCTTTGAACAGGGTAGGAAATGAGCCATCTTAGAGAAGCGATCAACAACTACTAGGATGGAATCATGCTTCCTAAAGGTGCGGGGCAAACCTAACATAAAGTCCATACTTACATCCTGCCACGGGCGGTCTGGCACAGGCAGAGGCGTGTACAGGCCAGTGTTTTGCTTGCGATGTTTGGCCAGTTGACAGGTACGACACTGACCAACTATCTTGGCAACACCCCTCTTAAGACCAGGCCAATAGAATTGACGTTCCACTTCCTCAATTGTTTTGTCTCGGCCAAAGTGACCTGCAAGGCCTCCTGCATGTATCTCCCAAACTAGGAAATCTCGTACTAAAGACCGAGGGATACATAATTGGTTGGCTTTGAACAAGTAACCATCTCGAAGGGTATAATCATCCAGGATTGGTCGTGGGGCATTACTTAGGCTAACGTAGAGCTCCCCAAAATCTGGGCATGACTCATATTCATCCTTAAGTCGCTCAAACCCAGTAACCTTAACACTCATGACAGATAGCAAAGACACCCTTCGACTTAGTGCATCAGCGGCCTTATTCTCAACTCCCGCCCTATGTTTCACCACAAAGTAATAGCGTTGCAGAAACTCAACCCAACTACCATGCCTAAAATTCAGTTTCTTTTGAGAATGAAGATAACGCAAAGCCTCATGATCAGAGTAGATAACAAACTCTCGGGACAATAGGTAATGGCGCCAATGCCAAAGAGCTCGAATAATGGCATAAAACTCTTTGTCATATGTGGAGTACTTTTGCTTAGCGTCATTCAATTTCTCACTAAAATAAGCAATCGGGTGGCGCTCTTGACTAAGTACTCCTCCTATACCAATACCTGAGGCATCACATTCCACTTCAAAAGGCTTGGTAAAATTAGGGAGACGCATGACTGGTGCCTCAGTCATCTTTTGCTTTACCTCATGGAAAGCCTTAGTAGCAGCTTTAGTCCAAACAAACTCCCCTTGCTTCATGCAGTCAGTGATGGGAGACATAATGGTACTAAACCCCTTGATGAATCGGCGGTAAAAGGAAGCGAGCCCATGAAAACTTCGAATTTCATGGATATTCTTGGGCTTGGGCCACTCCACAATTGCTTGAACCTTTTGGGGGTCAGCAGAAACTCCCTCAGAGGATACTATGAAACCTAAGAAGACGACTTTATCGGTGAAGAAAGAGCACTTCTTGAGGTTGCCATATAAACTCTCCTTCCTAAGGGTAGTACAAACTTGAGTTAGGTGGTCTAAGTGTTGCTCCCTAGACTTACTATAGATAAGGATGTCATCAAAGTACACAACCAAGAATTTCCCCATAAAAGGCTTGAGCACTTGAGTCATCACTCTTATAAAGGTACTAGGAGCATTGGACAATCCAAAAGGCATGACCGTCCACTCATATAAACCATCCTTCGTCTTGAAGGCAGTCTTCCACTCATCACCAGAACGAACCCTAATTTGATGATAGCCGCTTTTCAAGTCTATCTTAGAGAAGATCGTTGCTCCAGCCATCATATCCAACATGTCATCCAACCGAGGGATAGGAAAACGATATTTCACAGTGATCTTATTGATGGCACGACTATCAACACACATCCTCCAAGTTCCATCTTTCTTTGGGGTCAAGAGTGCAGGGACTGCACAAGGGCTCATGCTTTCACGAACAAAACCCTTCCTAAGTAGTTCTTCTACTTGCCGTTGTAACTCGGCATGCTCTGCAGGGCTCATCCTATAGTGAGGGAAATTAGGTAGGGTCGCTCCAGGCACAAAATCTATGGCGTGTTGTATGTTACGCATGGGTGGTAAATGATCGGGGAGTTCCTCCGGGAAAACATCCTTAAATTCCTGGAGCACTAATTTCACTTCTTCAGGTTGCTCCTCACAGGCCTCTCCATGAACTTCCCTAGCAACTAAGACAAATACAATAGATTCTTGAACTGCTACCTTTTCGAATGCCTTAGGGCTTATGATGTTCAAGTCTTTCGCCTTTGGAGCTTCTTTCTTCTTGCTCATGTCGATTGGCTTAGGTTTTAAAGGATTAAGCACAATCTTCTTACCTTCAAACATAAATGAGCAAGAATTGGATCGCCCATAGAGGGTGACATCCAAATCATAAAGCCAAGGTCTACCTAAGATGATATGCCCTACATCCATGGGAATTACATCACACCATATTTCAGCCTTATAGGTGAGGAATTGAAGTGGGACAACACATCTTTCTTTGATGGCTATAGAGGAGGCATCCACCCAAGAGACTTCATATGGGTTAGGGTGAGGGGTCAATTTCAAGCCTAGACGGGAAACAACGTTAGAGGACACCGCATTAATGCAACTCCCACTATCTATAATAACCTTGCAAGTTTTGTCTCCACACTTAGTGTAAGTTTGGAAGATGGCACTTCTTCGCCAATCTTCAGTGTCTCTCTGCTCGGTCAAAGCGCACCTTACCACATTCACTCTAGGGACAACAAAGTCCTTGAAGTCATCAACTTGGGGAGAAATGGCTCTAATGCATGCAAGGTAGCTAGGATCATCTTCCCATTCTGCCTCAACATCTTGGGTTCCTTCAACATTTGGATTATACACTAGCTCCTCAACATCTTCAACCTTTTCATCACCCTCTTGAATGACAAGGGCCCTAGAGGGACACCTAGCTGCGATGTGTCCAACCCCATTGCATTTGAAACATTGGAGGCGAGAGCCTAATCTTGAAGGCTCATTGATCACACCTTTTCCTTTGTCCTCTTTTTCTATTGGGGTACTATTGGGATTGACCTTAGGGGGTAAGGCAAGTCTAGGTCTACTACCAAAAGGTTGAGGGTTGGTGGGAATACTCCGGGGCTCAGAACGTCGCCAAAAGATAGATTTGGATGCTAACTCACAATTCCTAGCAAGCTCATATGCTTCTCCTAAGGTAGTGACTCCTCGGGTGATAATCTCTCCTAGTAGGCTAGCATTTAAACCTTTTTTGAACCTATTGAGTGTAACAACCTCTTCCTCAACTATTTGAATTCGTCTCTTGAACTCCTTGAACTTCTCTATATATTCAGCCACAGGAGTATTGCCTTGCCTTAGGCGATCCCATTCCTCAAGAAGGGAGCTCCTATAAGTTGAAGGAAGATAATTCTTCGAGAGTGCATTCTTCATCTCAAGCCAATCAGTAATGGGTGGCTCACGTCGTCGCCTAAGGGTTTCCTCTAAGTCTTCCCAAAAAAGGTCAGCTCTTCCAATTAACTTCATCCTAGCATACCTCACTTTCTTGTTTTCAGCCCAATGGTAATAGTCAAAGAATTTCTCCATTTGACGCAACCAATCAGTGAAAACCCATGGGTCTAGGCAGCCATCAAAGGTGGGTGCATCTATCTTGTCCTTAAACATCCTATCATCAAAATCCCTAGGGCCATTGTGATTATAGTGATCAGGTTCAAAGTTTGGAGCCCTATTAAAGTAACCGAAGTTATGTTGCCTAAGCATGTTATCTCCTTCATGGTTAATGGTCTCCCGTTGAGATGCTTCAATTTGTCCAACCCTATCCATTAAATTTTGGACATTTTTTGCTAGTTCATCTATGGTTTGCTCTAAGGAGGTCCTAGACTCAGAAGTAGATTGATGTTCAGAGTTTGACATGATGCGACCACTACGTAGATGCATGCACACTATATTTATGAATGCAATTGAGATTCACAAAAGCTCAAGTAACCAATTCTCAATGTAAAATTAAGGTCAAGCAAGAGTGCATGTAGGGATTAGATCAATAAAGCACAGGAATAAATCACAGTCAAGTAGTGACAGTATTCTCAATATTGAAAGATAGCCCAAATAAAAGTCAATTTCCAATAAGCTCCACAATTAATAATGAGAATCAGATATTTCAAAGAAATTGATTTTTTTTTTTTTGAATTTAGAATGGGTACTGAAAGAGATCACAAACAATAAAATAGCTAACTGGAGCACAATGGGTAGGCCAATGGGGTATGGTGGGACGTGCACATAAAAAATATAAAGATACTATTTTTCAATGAGACAAAGTTGAATCCACCAAAAAGAAAGTAAGAGTTGTACCCTAGTCAGTGGCCAACTAACTGCACTTGATAGTCACGTGTTTGGCTCCTCAAATTACTGGATCTGACTTGGACAATTGTACCTGTGCATGAATAATTAAAAAGCCCAATACATGTAGTGGGCTGTCACAGTAGCAATTTTTTTTTTTTTTGCAAAAATAATAAACTACACTGAATGAAAGACACGGACTAAAAGGAACTGAGACTCTTAAAAATACTCAAAGTTCAGACTTAAAAAAGAACAAATGAAAAGCATAGAAACTAAAGAGACACACGATCGGCTCGGCGATGGACGGTGTGCTAGCAATCAACGACGGTGGCGGCACAAGATGGGGATGCCGGCATCGACGAGGAGGACAGCGGCGGCGCAAGACATGGAGGTGGTCGACGTCCTCAGCGGCGATGATGGTGTCGGCGGCAGCTAACAACAATAAAGTTGTGTCGGCGGCAGCTAGCTGATGGGTTTGTCCTCTGTGGCGGTGATGGTGTTGGCAGCAGGTGGCTGATGGATCGGCGGCAAGTGATTATCTGTGGGTTTCGGCGACTGGTGGGCTTGCGATGGTTTTTTTTTTTTTTTGGGTTTGTGGGTGTGGGTTCTGTGATTAGAGACGGGCACGAATGTTGGCTACCGGCTTGGGAGGCATCGCTGGCTTCTCTGCTGGCTTGGGGGTGAAAAACTCATGAGGGGCTGCGGGGTATACACAGATTGCAGGGGCTGGCTTGGGCTTGTTCAAAATCTCATGGGGCAAATACTTGAAAGGTAATGTCATCCTTGGCTGGTTTGCACTTTTGATAGTTTTGCTTTCAAGTGGTTGTCTACGGTTGTATTGAATGGATCGGAAGTTTGCTCTGATACCAAAACTGACGTAGGACAACCACAAAAACAATAGAATAAAAGATAAAACCCTAGGAGTCAGCACCTAAGGGTTGCTTGGAGTCAGCACCAAGCAAAACTGGAGTCGGCACCAGTGAAAGAAAACACACGTTTTTTTAATAATCATCAAAACTGTCTTACAATAATCCCAAAAAGTGTTTAAATAGCTAACATAAAGAAACCCTAAAGAAACCCTAATTATTAAATGCTTGGGCTTACTGAAACTCAAGCCCAATGACTAATAAGCCCTAGCCATAAGGCCACAGGTTGGGCCATCTTCTTTCTCCTATACGTGTGTGTAATTGGGGGCTTGTATCTCGTGTCCGCACCAGGATGAATCTTCATCTCATCTCTTTCTGTCATGTCCTTTTGCTAGAGCTATCTGGTATGGATCCTCTTTGGCTTTGCATACCTCTGTTTTTCATGGCCTGACTGTCCAGCAATGGGTTGGGAATCTATTACATCAGCATAAGAATTTGAGTGAGGACAGCATGTGTTTTTTGCAAACTGTGTTCACCACTCTCTGGACAATATGGACTCACAGGAACCTTGTTATCCATGAAGGAAAGCAGCCTAATCCTTTAGATGTAATTCTAACTTCCCAATCTTTATTGTGCAGGTACAAAGAGACTTTTAGATGTTTATCTTCCTCATCACACTGCAGCTTATCCAAGCATAGAGTTGACTCTAAAGTTGGTGGTCCCTAGCAGCTTATCATTAAAGTTGCAGCTGCTAGAGAGAAGAGGCATAATCGGACTGGTCTTGCCTACGAAGCTAAGAGCATTCAAGGAGTTGAGGTTATGCGGGGGATTACCAGTTGTATGGGGAAGTTAATCTCTATAGCCATTCAGGAAGAAATGATCGAGGCAGCAGTTAAGGCTAGGAGCTTGGGATTCAACCACTTTTTGTTCTTATGTGGTAGTAAGAGAGCTGTAAATGTCACAATTGGTTTTTGGCCTCCCAGTTGGCAGGAGAGAGTTTTGTTAACTGACTGGGCTTCCTTAGCCCGAAATGATGTTTACTTTCACTCTATCTATGTCCCAAGAATTGTAAATAGCTATGTCAGTAACCTAGATAAGTTGGCAACCACTATGCCAATTCATCACTGTATGGTCAACCAAGACTTTTTGTAACTTTTCTTTCTGAATGGTATCAAAATAAAATAAAATAAAAATAAAATAAATCAACCCAACAGTCTGCCATAACAAATAGGGACATTCTGGCCTTTTGCCCCTTTGGGCAAAAATATTTGGCATTACGCCCTTGTTTCGAAACTATATAGGTGCGTGGCCCTGTTTTGATATTTGATGACTCTAAAATCGAGTTACTTAAAGTACTCGATTGGTTTAAAATTGAGTTATGCCTGATCAAATTAAAAAAAAAAAAATTGCATAGAACTTGATTTTATGGAAATCGAGCTCCAAAATGCCACTATAAGGCTTAAAAACACCACTATAGAGCTCCCTAAACCTGCCATGGGTCAATCACACTTTTAAAAAAAAAATTGCAGAAAAACGCCGCTATAGAGCGTTAAAACGTCACTATAGGACTTAAAAACATCACTATAGGCTCCCTGAACCTGCCATGGGACACTTAGAAATTTTTTTTTGCAGCAAAACGTTGTTATAGGGCTTTAAAATGTTGCTATAGGGCTTAAAAACACCACTATAGGCTCCCTGAACCTGCCATAGGACTCTTAGAAAAAAAAAATTTGCTCGGGTTTTTTTTTTAGTTTGATCGGGCGTAACTCGATTTTAAACCAATCGAGTACTTTAAGTAACTCGATTTTAGGGTCATCGAGTATCGAAACAGGGGCACGCACCTATATAGTTTCAAAACAGGGGCATATTGCCAATTAAAAAAAAAAGGGTAAAATGCCAGATACTCCTAACAAACAGTAACAAACTTAACTGTCATGACTAATAAATAACAGCTCCAACGACATACAGTTTAAGTAAGTTTATTCGTAAACTTTACATAGACGACTTGTAGTTTCAAGTATTGAAGGAGTATAACCTTAGACATTAAATGACACACTGTAATATCATCTAGAGTCCAGAGGACCACGAAAATAAACCCAAAGCGCCTTATCATATATGAGAAACTTGACTCAAAACGACCTGTCGTACTACTCCCTCCTTAATTATTAGCATTTTAAATAGGTAGCATTGCAATGCTTTCTTGAAAGATGTTAGATTGTACACTTTCATTAATTTTATTTGTATTGATGGCTTAAAACTAGGTTTATGTCTCTCAAAAAAAAAAAAAAAACTAGGTTTATGGAAATCTCCGGTTGCCTCAATATGTTTGCCACCAAGAATACATTCAAACAAAAGACTTTCAATTTGTAAGAAACAAGTCCTGTGTGTGTGTTCTTGAATGGGACATTGGTCTCTGAAATGGTTTCTGAAAAACCATTTATAGATTTTAGTGGTTGTGAACTTGTATTAAGTGAATTTAGGTACTTGTGAATGTTATTGCTTCTGGAAATTATAAATGTATATGAAAGTCATGAACATGAGTTATTTATTCACATGCCTAAACAAAGTGGTCTGTAGCAAGTGGGAAGTACGGTAGATAATGTGTTTATATATAGAGAAAGTGACAATCCCTCTTAGTAATGGCAGAGTCTAGAATAGATTTGACTGTTGTTTTAATCATTAGATTGTAGATTGATGAGTCATGTGAGTTGTAACTTGTAGCTTAGCTTTGATTCAGATGCTTGGTTTGTTTGTTAGGCTATGGCTGTGTTTTGACTTGAAATATCTATTTGCTTGTTGCAGCCATTGGAGCATGCTTAGCCAATGGGTTGCGTCATGTTCCCTCTTCCATTGATTTTCGGCCTTCCGAGGTTAGATGGTGTCCTCGGAGCTTTTATCAACTGTGGTATTTCAACTTCTTTATAAATTATGTGAGCCCTTTCTAAGGACATTTCATGAAGTTTCACCTCCTCAGAAATGCCCCTGCCCATTTATTTAATTGCTTTGGATCCTCGTCCCCCCACAGAGGGTTTCATCTAGAATATTAAGTTAATATTGTTAATATACTTTTAGTGCATGCTATATAGAAAAGCACGGCATACGAAGTGTAACACTTATGTTGAATCATATGATACAAACTCGTATAAGACCTTATTTTTACTATATACTATATGGTACTCCCAATCCTATATTATTGGTCCTATTTGGAAAATATACTTTTTAAGAAAATATCATTTAATATGCATTATCTTTCAAATAAAAATGTATATAGTTTTTCAAAACCATCAAATCAAATAAAACTAATATTGAAAAATGAGTTGTGACTTTTCAAGTAAAAAAAAACTAGTCGCTAACCCGTGCGATGCACGGGATAGTTAAATAAAAAGACAATTAACCAACATCACGTTAAGGTAAAAGAATTAGTGAGAGACTGATTTACCCACCAAGAATTTAAAAGAAAAAAATATTGATATAATAAAATCTAAGAAATTTAGAAATAGAAAATTGGGTTAATAATATGCATATTATAGACATTTTGCTAGTTAGTGTTTAAAAAAAAATGGATCTGTCATAATTAAATAAAATGCAATGAGAAGTGTTGTCTAACACAGAATGTTATTGGGTTGTAAGAAAGATTTTTATAAAATGTTAATACCATATATATATGTGTGTGTGTGTTTATATTGTCAATGTCTCACTGCAGGTGCATAGTTACTGAAACCTACAAAGTAATTTACAATTTTTAAATTAATAAAGCAAAATTCCCAAAAGTTATATATATACACACACACACTCAAAATTGATATAAACTACAAAGATAAAAACGAATCTTATTTAGTCATATTAATAACAATATAAACAATTCAAAACATGGAACATTATCAAATTTATAACACATAATTCCATTATCTTTTACGTTGAATCCAAACAAATAATTAATTGAAATTAATCCAAACAAATAATTAATCAACCAAAAATCAAAGCTTTAATTAAGAAAAAAAAAAAAATCACATGAACCCAAAATAAAAATTCTCAATAAAAAAAAACATATAAGGTAAAGAATTAAGATCAACCTACTAAGATGCAAATACCAAAAACCCCAAAACTCAAACCTTCCAAATTTTATAGAATCCCCAAATTCTATTTTAAAACCAAACAAAACCCTTCAAATTCAAAAAATTCATATATAATATACCAAATAAAAATTTACCACACCTTGGATTGGAAGACATAGGTTGCAGCTTTGATTTTTCTCCAAAAAATAGAGATGCTTCATCTGCTGTATACAATATAAAATAATTATCAGAAATTTCAACCCAAAAACCAAACCCACAAAAACACTATCAAAATATAGAGATTAACCCAAACACTTAGAAGAAAATAAATTCTAAACATAACAAAACAATAAGATAGAATGAAAATTTCAGGCACATATGAAAGCAAATAAAAAAGACAAAACCTACGTTTTTTTTTTTTTTTTACGTGAGTCTATCTCCTTCTTATTTTTTTAATCTTAAAGTGAAGTTGAGTTTAGGGTTTTGAGATGGTAATTGCTAGGGTTTTAAGGAGAGAAGAGAGAGTTCTACCAGGAGTCTCTCTCTTTTTTTCTTAATCCTAAAGTTTTTTTTTTTTTTTTTTTGGTGAGTCCTTTAAAAAAAAAAAAAAATTCAAACCTAAAGTGAGTCATTTTTTTTTTAATTCTAACGTGAGGTATCTTAAAAAATTATAATTAATTTTTAATCTTCAATTTTATATTATATATAGATAATAATAATGATGTGATAGGCCAACAAAATATATCTAATAGAGTTTTACTTAAATTAAACTATTGTAACACTAATAAATATAAGAAGATATAAAACCTAGAATAAAAAGAATCTAAAATAAAAAGAAACTATTTGGTATTTTTGTGATAAGTTGACGTAGGATATTGTTATTTTGGTATTTTTATGCAAAAAAAATGTTATTTTAGGTCTAGGTGATTTATTTCCTTGTTTTTAGGTTCTTTTAATGTTTTTTTAAGTCAAATTTGGTTCCTATTATGGTTAGGTATTAATTAGGGCTTATTTTAGAATATACTTTCTTGTCCATCAAGTTTTATAGAGTCCTTAAATAGGCCTCCAAGTTTGTATACGTTTTTCAATATTATTGATATTAATAAAAATTCAAACTTTTATCTATTGTTTTTCTGGTAGATTCTATATAAGATATAAAACCTAAAATAAAAAGAATTTAAAATAAAAAGAAAAAGAAAATAGTGGTGACGTGGAAAATTGTGAGAGCTTCAAAGGTTTCGGTTTTATATATATATATATATATATATTAAGTTAAAAGATTTATCAAATAAAAATTTTTTTTTTTGTTAGATGGTTAGAAATACTACTTATTAAATATGCTACCTTGATAGTTTGAATCCATGATAAATATCGAACCTGTGCTAAGTGTTTGTGGATTGGTACATTTAGCCACTTGAACAACCCTTTTTGCCTCCCTCCTCACCAAGTTATAATTTTCATAATCAGCATTGTCTCTACATTTACAATTAGATCATTAATAAAAATAAAAAGATCGACTTCATTGGTGTTCAGGAGGATGGGGATCACTATTAAAAATGAGTAGGAGCAAGTGAACAAAAAATTACGACTTCAAAAAGTAACATACGACATATAATAAGCATACGAAAGTTGTATTCATTCTTTCTCCTGTTGTGATTCTCCTTTTCAATGATTTTACAATATGATATCAATGTAAAAGGTCAAATAACCAAGTGGCCTAGGTGGTTTGATACCGGGTTAACAAGTTTCAGAATTTAGGTTCGAGTCTCAAGAACTAGTTATGTGTTAGTGCTTTTTATATCTCATTTTCATCTCAAACAATTCAAAAATAATAAGTAAGTTTTTCATAGACCGGGTGTATGGAGTCTCGCCTGAAAGTGAGTAAGATATTATATTATGGTCACGTACAGATAAAAAAACTACAGTGATCACCCTCTATCCATTTTTTGTTTACCAAAAAAAAAATGTAAAAGGTCAAATAACATGTATTTTTTTTTTTTTTTTTTTTTTTGAGAAAATAACATGTATTTTTCTTGAATCACATATTTGAATAGGTTTCAAATTTTCAACACTACAAATACAATAGGGTGGCATGCACATTTGACGAGTCATATGTACGGTTTTGGGTTAAAAAAGTACTCAGGATAACGACAAAAGCTTTTTAATCCATTTAGTGTTCTTTAATTATTTATTTATTTTTTCTCTTAAATTGACTGCAACCCGAATAAATTGTGAATGTGAAATGTGTACCCACGGCAATAAATGTAGTGGGTGAAAAGTTTGTTGCAATTAAATTGCCATTGCTTGGTTAGGTTAAGACTTTACGAGTATGAAAGTATTACTCCATAGACGAAAAAACTTTTGCATAAAATTTTGTTATGCATGATAACGAAACATACTTTATTCTTTTTAAATTTGTTTTTATAGGGCTGGTATTTATTAAACTTCTTGAAATTGGGTAAAGTCTATTTAATTAGCTATATATTTTCATTGCATATGGTTTTTTTTTTTTTTTTTTTTTTTTTTTTTAAGTTTAAAAAGTAAGGGCATTGACATCAATTTTTGTAAAAAAATTCTATTTTTACAAGAACAAAAAGTCGCTTAATTTTGCAAATACATCATGAAACAATAATTTAATCAGACAGTTTTTATAGTGCTAATCTTTTACTCTCTATAATAGCAAAAACTCTAATTTAAAACACTGGATAAGAATGCACTAAGTTATATAAAAAATACAATTGTACTTTAAAAAAAGAAATCAGGTTTTAAGGTGTACCTAGCCAAAATAAACAAGGTAAGTTAGAAAATAAGCTGAAATAAACAAACCAAATACAAAATTTCACAGAGAGCAAATTGTTTCAATAATTTTAATGTACTTACATTTCATGATGAAAGTATATCATAGGAATAAAACTTGAGGCACATAGACTTTCATTATTAAAAATAAAAATTATGGTAGACGAATAAAATAATTTAAAATAAATAAAATTCTCTTAAATTGCTAGTAAATTCAGTAATCGGCATTTTATTTTGTTGAAACTGAAAACTTTTTACTCAAAATACTATAGATGAAAGTAAAAATTAGCTTAAACAGTATAGTGAGATTCATAAATAGTACCAAAAAATGTAATGAGACTCATGAATAATAGTAAAAATAAGCTAAATAGTAAAATAAGTTAGCAAATAATAAGCTATCCAAACACAACCGAAGTTAGCAGTTATTTGAATCTTACGACACAAACTTGTATAAGACCTAATTTTTTACTGTATACTATATGGTACTCCCTGTACTGTATTCTTAGTCCTATTTAGAAAATCTTTTTTTTTTTCAAAAAGAACCATTTAATGCATTATCTTTCAAATAAAAATGAATAATTTTTTAAAATCATAATTTTTAATTTAAACTCAAATAGAAATTGATGGTTCACAGAAAATCAGTAGGTTGAATGCTCCAGGCTTCAATAGAATGATAGTTGCTGGGAAGGCCTGAAAAGAAAAACACACGATCAAAAGGTGACCGGAGTGGACCAGCCAAGAACCCTGAGATGCTTAAGTTAGTTTCTCTCTTAAATTCTAGAGTTCTAACTTTTCAGGAGTTATGTAAAACTTACTTTGATTTGATGTGGGTGAGCCCTTATATAGAAAGCCTTGGAACGATTACTTGTTTAGTAACTTCCCCAATATTTGTGGAAGTTGGTAAGTTCAGACATAACTTCCACAACGGCTATAGAAGTTAGAACTTTCGATCTTATCTTCTACAATTGCCACTGGAAGTTAAGCACTTGTGAGAAAGTTATGGCGATAAATAATTACTTTGTTCTTGTTTCAAAGTTCCACGTGGTTTGAATCTTTAACTCATGGGGGTAAATCCATTATTGGAAATTTCCCGAGCGTTGGATGATCATTCAGGCGCTTTCCCTTGTGGATGACCCTTTCGTCCATGGACGGCCTTTCACTTATGGACGACCTCATTAAATGGTTGGCCTTTGGCTATTGGACAACTCCTATGGACGAGTCAGAGATGGTACTATTTTTTGGTACCCCATCAGAAATAAAGAAAAATAAGTATCGACTTTTCAAGTAAAAATAAATGATAACCTAAAAGATTTATAAAATACTGTTTTATTTTGTTTTGGAATGGTTAGAAATACTATTTACTAAATATGCTACACTGACAGCTTGAATCCATGCTAAGCATCAAACACGTGCTAAATGCTCAGGGAGTACCAATCCACCTAAAGTTTGGTTGGTTCAATGTGCTATATTAATTGGATTTTCAAAGACGACCATATTTTGTGGCATCCCATAATTAAGAAATTAATAATATATCTCAAAGTTCAATTCAAATTTCTTTATGTATAATTAACGTATTTAAAATTAAATTGTCAATGGTAAAATTGAAATTAAAAATTGCTATATAACACAGCACTTAAACTTTGTCATTCTGCATGTCATGTTTTAATTTCATTACCTAACGATGTCTATTTTTAAAGGCACAAGTCAGATGGGGAAAGGCCTAAGTCCCTAAGTGCTTGAGGAGGCACCAATCCACCTAAAAGTATGTTTGGTTCAATACTATATTAATTGAATTTTCAAATAGGACCATATTTTGCGCATCCCATAATTAATAATATATCTCACAGTTCAATTTAAATTTCTTTATGTATAATTCATTATTCATGTATTTAATAATTAAATTGTCAATGGTAAAATTGAAATTAAAAATTGCTATATAACGTACCACTTAAACTTTGCCATTCTGCTTGTGACGTTTTAATTTCTTAAGGAAGGTTGGGGTGTCTACTTATTGGTAAAGGAAAGCGAAAAATGAACGAAAACAGAAAATATATAGAAGACAGCCAAACAGGGACGATAAAAGCTCATATTATAATTATGCTACACTCAAGACAACAAAGGATCATTGTTTAAAGTACAAAACTTAGGTATTTTATTTTAGGTACTGTTCCTTAGGTCCCCTCTTAAGATTCAGCCATGTAGCTACTTAACTAAAAAATATACTTCTATTCCATGAGAAAAAATTCACATGGCAGAATTTTAAAAGAGAAACCTAAGAAACTGTATCTAAGTCTTGCTCTTATTTAAAAATGAAGAATTGATTCGAGCTCAAATGAGTATAAAGATCACCATTAAAAAATAATTTTTTCTTTTTTGTCTAAGTACAATTAAAAATGGGTCCTAGTGACAAGTGCTCTTAACAAATGGACGATTTTAGTAAGGTTTTTATACCACTTTCATGTGAAATATAAAAAGTTATAAAAAAAAAATTAGTTACTTTTTTCTTTTTCTATAAAAAGTTTCTAAAAATAATTTATAAACCAATACTTTTATGACATCCATTATCTTTTCCCGTTAAAAATTAGCGGGCTCACGGAACAAGTGAAAATAATGATAACTTCAATAAGTAACAGTTAGCATAAGTGCATATATATATATATATATATGAGTTTTTGCATCTTGCAGTTCACTTAATCATGGATTTCACTGAAATTAATTAATAAAATACAATTATTGTTCTGCTTAATTATATACATTGAGAAATGCTATTTTCACAAAAAATTATATGTGACAAATTATTATTGGTAGACAAAAATGTAATTTTAGTGGTAAGTTTAAATTAGATAAAATAACAACTTACCACTTGTAATTTGTTATGAAAATGTTGTGAACGTAACTTTCTCATATACATTAGGCGGTTTGATTTTTAAACTTTATTTTAATTAGTAATTTAGGCATGTTATTGTTTTCCTTTCTAATTACATATAAATTTTATGATTTCTCAAACTTATTTATATACCTTTTAAATTCTCATTTAACCCTGCAATTCAACCAGCAATCCACTAGTTGAACTAGTAACCCAATGACTCAATTCTTAGACCGAGTTAAGGTTCAGTGAAGCTTTAATAATATATTCCTATTGTCAGGAGTGTTGTAATTCAATTGTCACTTTTTGTATTATCAAGGTAGCTAGAGATGTTTGTTTGAATCTTCTTTAACATATACAACATGATATAATACATTGCATTACTAATATATTTAACATGGTATCAGAGCCAAACTTTGTTCTTGGCATTAAACAAACATCTCTACACAGCAAAGAAGATTCTCACATGCACAACATAGATCCATAGTGCTCTTGCTTGTCTTCATATCTGAACCTCACGGCATCACACAGCTTCCACAGATCACCGTCACTGTCAGGCGCCAAACACGCGCTGAATAACTACGTTAGCCTTCTTTTGACGTCATCAAGAGCCACATCAACCCTAGCCACGTCACTGCACGCAAGCCTCGCTACATCAACGAGTCTTCATGTCATCTTTGCTAGTTGACTGGACCAACTGGACCTAGACCGCCTGGATCTGACCCATGGGCAAGATCGTTGATTTTGACATTCAATTGACTTTGACTTATACGTTGACCATTGACCAAAAGTCAAAATTTCCAAAAAGGACTTATCTTGCTCAATTTTTTGTGAAGATTTCAATTTTGGACTCCGTTTTTTCATTTGAAACTCCGAAATCAATCAATTGGCACATTCTCATCATGGTTTCTTCAAAGGCATTTTTCAAGACATCTCTAAGGGATCTTCTCATGCTTATCCAATCTCAAGCCTTCATCGAGCTTCCATCTTGAGTTTGAGGAAAGGTGTTAGAGATATATTAGACATATTAGCCCAACGTAATAGGCCCAAACCCATACCTACTATGTACTAATAGTCTAAGATTTAGTCGCTTATACATATTCATATTATGGTTTATTGTAATAAAAGTTTTGTGCTACACTTTTACATAATAAAGATGTAGTCCTTAGGAGATTTTTCTGTGGATGTAGGCCGACAAAGTTGAAGCATATAACTCTCATGTTATTGGTATTCCTATTCCATACTTTCCCTTTTGCATCCACTATAACATTACAATATGGTAGAACACATCGCGTTGCTAATATATTTAATTTATTCAAAACCCCACTTTAATTATTGAAATTAAAAAAAAAAAATCCAAAATCCATTCAGTATCTTTAGAGATCATTTAGTACGTGTTTAAACACATGTTTTCAGTTTTTAAATAACATTGTACATTTCTAAAAAATTAAAAACTATAATTTAAATACATATAACAAACGGCCTTAGTTTCCTCTTAAACCGATAGCAAGCCGAATAAGTGTGGTTAGGTGAAATCCGAAATGTGTACCCCCGGCAATAAATGCAGTGGCTGAAAAAATAGTTGTAAGTTGATGGCAAGCCGAATAAATTGATGGCAAGCCGAAATGTGCACCCACGGCGATAAATCAAAATCCATTCAGCATCTTTTATTTTTCCTCTTAAACTGATGGCAAGCCGAATAAATTTGGGTCGGTGAAATCAGAAATGTGTACCCACGGCAATAAATGTAGTGGGTGAACAAATGGTTGCAAATTGCCTATACTTTGGTTAGGTTAAAACTTAAGACCATAAGAGTACGAAAGTACCACTCCATGGACTTTATTATTTTTAAATGAGTTTTTATGGGCATAGTATTTTAAACTCTCTTGAAATTGGATATGGTCTACCTTTTTTTGAGAATGGGATATGGTCTACTCAATTAGCTTATTTTCATTGGATATGTTTAAAAAAAAAAAAATTAAGTAAGAGTATTGACATCAATTTTTGTTTTAAAAATAAAAAATTTACAAGAACAAAAAATCACTTCATTTGCAATACATCATCATGTTACAGTGATCTAAACGAACATCATCATGTTACAGTCATCATGTCACTTCTTTTACCCTCTATAATAGCCAAAAACTATAATTTGGAACACCGCGGGAATGAGAATGCAATATTAAATTATACAAAAGTACAGTTGTAATTTTTTCTTTATAAAATCAGGTTTTAAGAAGGTCTAGGCAAAATAAACAAAATATGTTAGAAAATAAGCTAAAACAAACAGACCAATTATAAAGTCTCACATATAGCAAATTCTTTCAATAATTTTAATTTACTTGCATTACATGATGATAATACAAATAAAACTCAAGGCACATACTCTTATTATTAAAATTACAAATTATGGTAGATGAATAAAATAATTTAAAATAAATAAACTTCTTTTAAATTGCTAAAAAATTTCAGTAATAGGCATTTTATTTTAAAATGATTGAAATCTTGATATAGAGGGTTTCACCTAGAATATTATGTTAGGACAATATTGTTAATATACTTCAATGCACGCTATATAAAAAAGCATGTCATAGCCAACTCATTCATAGGAAGTGTAACACTTATGTTGAATCATATGATACAAACTCACATAAGACCTAATTTTTTACTATATGCTATATGGTACTCCTTATCTTATATTATTGGTCCTATTTAGGAAATAAACTTTTTAAGAAAATATCATTTAATATATATGCATTATCTTTCAAATAAAAATGTATAATTTTTCAAAGCCATCATTCTCAATTTAAACTCAAATAAAACTAATGAAAAATGAGTATTGATTTCTCAAGTAAAATAAAATGATAAGTTAAAAGATTTATGAAATAATTTTTTTTAATCTTTTTGGAAATGGTTAGAAATATTTCTTACTAAGTATGCTACCGTGACAGCATGAAGTATCAAATCTATGCTAAGTGCTTGGGGGAAATTTATTGAGTACTCTGGAAGTATACTCTCTCCCTCTCAAATAGGGGTAGATCCCATCCACCATGGAGCTCATCTCTATGTGAGAGGAAGGGAGTATACTCCAAGAGTACCTAATAATAGCCTGTGCTCGGGAGGTACCAATCCACCTAAAGTACTCTATATCAATTGGATTTTCAAAGATGACCATATTTTGTGGCATCCCATAATTAATAATATATCTCACAAGTAAATTCAAATTTCTTTATGTATAATTCATGTATTTAATAATTAAATTGTCAATGGTAAAATTGAAAGTTAAAATTTCTATATAACATATATAGCACTTAAAACTTTGTCATTCTGCATATGATGTTTTAAGGTTGGGGTGACTTCTTATTGGTGGACTAGAGCCATCCGATTTGCACTCAGAATCTGATCAAACGAGTGAAAAGTAATGGAAACGGAAAAATGAACAGAAAGCTCATATTGTAATTTATGCTTTGTATGCATGCTACACTCACAAGACGGTAAGGATTGTTGTTGAAAAATGAAGACTTGATTGGAGCTTAAGAGAATAGGGATCACTATTACAAATGAGTTTTTTTTTTTTGCTGAGTACTATTAAAATTGAGGGATTAAGATTAGGTGCAGTACCTCTATTCCCTCTCACCAAATATATATACACCTTTTTAACCTTTAATTCTTTTATTCTTTTTAAATTTTTTATTTAATGGTTGAGATTAAAAATTGCTTTTTTCAATTCTTAATATCAGCTATTGAGAAATATTGCATTAGGTGCAATACCGGATCTCAATCCAGAAATGAGTAGGCTCATGGGAGCAAGTGAATAAAATATGATAACTACAATAAGTAAAAACTAATATATATTCTTATCAACTTATTAAAATAAAAATAAAAACATATCTTTTTTATCTTCGTACTAATTATTAATTTATTATATATAAAAAGAGAGCTTTTGCTTCTTGTTTGTATTATGTGTTATAGCAGTTCACTTAATCATAGATTTCACTGAAGAATAGTTAATAAGATACATCGCTAGCTGTTCTGCTTAATATAATCCAAACGGAACAACTTACACTTGTAACCATAACCTACAATAGGAGCAAAACTGAATTCTAACAAACTAATTAAACAGACCCAATGATCTGTAATAACAAACCATGACAAACTAAACTGTCAGATTGTTCACTTTTATTAATTTTATTTGTTTTGATGGCTTAAAACTGGGTTTATATATGGAAATCTCCAGTTACGTCAATATGTTTGCCACCAAGAATAGATTCAAACAAAAGATTTTCAATTTGTAAGAAACAAGTCCTCTGTGTGTCTTCTTAAATGAGACATTGGTCTCTGAAACGGTTTCTTAAAAACCATTTATTGATTTTAGTGGTGGTGAACTTGCATTAAGTGAATTTAAGTAATTGTAAATGTTATTACTTCTGGGAATTATAAATGTATATGAAAGTCATGAACATGAGTTATTTATTCACATGCCTAAGCAGAATGGTCTGTAGCGAGTAAGAAGTACAGTAAATAATGTGTTTATAGAGAGAGGGACAATCCCTCTTAGTAATGGCAGAGTCTAGGATAGATTTGATTGTTGTTTTAATCATTAGATAGTAGATTCACATGCTTATCATCATATGGCCGACACTCATACATGCATGAATTAGCCAATGGATATCTAACACGTAATGGAGGTTTGAACGTTTGGTTTTCGTTGTTGGGCTTGAAGTTGATGAAGCCAAGAATAGTGTGAGTAACAGAAAAACTGGGCTAGCTAACTCGTGGTGAATGGGGGACCTTTGGGTTGGTGTTATTATCGGACTGCTCTATGTAATATGTATTATATAATTTAAGTTACGAGTGAAACTTGGTTTTAGTTAGCTCTGCTTAAAATATACTTGCATTATTATCGTTATCGTAAGCAACATAGATTTAAATCTACTATACCTAGCACAAAAAAAAAATATATGAGTGATTTGATTTTTGATTAAAATTTTATTACATTTTAAAATAAAATAATAATAGGTAATATAAGAAATTTAGATTTTATACTTTTGAAAAGTATAAAATGATCATGCATTATACATGAAAATGATCATAAGCAATTAATAGAAAATATTCACCGTATATTCTAGGCATGAGAGAAGCGTACAAAGTAATTTTAAATTCTTTATAATACTGTCAACCTTAACGACACATTTAGTTCTCTACTATTTCATGGCATATAAAAAGGTGATTATTGTTTATCAAAAAAATAAAAGGTGCTTATTGATTAGACGAGGGAGTTCTCTCACAAAAGATATTTCAGCCAAAGTGGAGAAATTTCCAACCAAATATAATCTACAAATTAGCTAACAAACCTAGCTAATAGAACTTCTTGCTATAAATAAAATACTTGAGTTAAAGCTAATGACAATGCCTTATGTAGCCTCTTTTTTTTTTTTTTTTTTGGGAGAATGACAGAGCTAAGCAAAGGGAAATAAGCATTACAAAATATAAAACATAGGATAATTCCATGTTTTAAGAGTATATCACAAAAGTTATATCTATAATTTGCCCCTTAAATTTTGTACTTTCTATTTTTTTCCACCATTAAAGACCAAATTTGCCTCCAAGAGACGACTGCATGCAATGCACCAAGTTCATTTTATACAAATTAGCAAGATGCATCATCGGCAAGATTCTTCACTATATGGAATAGGTAGAAGCTTACTGGATTAAAAAAAAAAAAAAAACCAAAAAAAAAAAAAGAAAGAAAAAAAGCGAATGTTTGCTTAAATTTCTTAAGTTTATAGATATATTACATTTCTTTCCAAAGTTTCCATCTGCAGAAGATAAAAAAGAAAAAACTCCAAACATTAATTCGCAAACAAGTACAAAGACCACGCTAATTATAATTGAAGAGCAGAAGACAGTAGAGGAAGCCATCTCTGGTGATGAAGAACCTTCAGCTACTTGAACATCTCTCAGACTTGCAAAAGGGAAAGATGAAAACGGCGTCGTGTTGAGAAGCTAAACGCACCGTATCACTAAAACCAAAACATTGTCGTTTTATCTCAGTCTGTTTATGATTCAAGGCCAAAACACAGCGTTTGAGTTAGTCAGATATTTAGCTCCTCAATGTAGTTATTTCACACGTGTTAATAGTGGTTAATTAGTTGTAACTACCTCCGTGATTTAAGCGCTCTCTCTCTCTCTGATTATGTATATAAGCATAGCAGAGCTCAGCGATGTAACTGAATTAGTCATTTTGCAGAAATATTAGAATCCCTTTTCTGTTTTTCCTCTCAATCAATTTCTCCCAGTTTTTTGCTTCTTTGTTCAATAATTGCATGAGGAACCCAATAAGTTAGCCACCCAAATCATACAATTTGAAGAAGAAATAAAATATTTAATAGCTTAGCTGACAACATATTTCAACAAGTTGAGAATTATGAACATTCCAGTTGAAATGACTAAATCTACTCAATTGTCCTCGTTTATCTACCAAATCTATTGAAGATGATTGATACTTCACCAAGAGGAAAAACATGACCAGCCCACATCATTAAACATCTTTGTGATAGCTAGATTCAAGAATGATGTAAATTTCCGCAAGTCTTTTTAGTGCTGAATAGTCTCCATTCGATAACCATTCAATGGGGAACTTCACAGCCATATAATATAGCTGACATCCCTACCACCAATAAGAGAGGAAATAGAGAAATATGTTATTGTCTTTAAATACCTATAAATATGGTTATGCATTAGAGCAACTTTACACCCCACAATGTAAGGAGACATATTAACTTTTTTTAAATGATCTAAACTAAAAAACCCAAATACTTAAAAATATAAAGGAATTGCCAAATTTACCACAAAGAAGCATGTAGGCTCACCTCTCATAGAAAAAGGAGTTATGAGACAGGCTACATGCTTAGTGGATCTGCAAAGCAAACAATAGTTAAAATATCATATCAAATACTGACAAATTTTCATAGGCTTTTATCATTTTGCTCGAAGACATTATAGCTTACCTCTCTATTTTCTATTTTCTACATCTTTTTTCTATTTTATTTTCATAGGCTTGTCTCATAGGCTTTTTTCTTTTTATTTAAATACGATAGAATTTCAATTTGTCCTACGCACTCATCAAAAAGATATAGAAAATAGAAAATAAAAACCGACCTATACCTTCCAAACCACACTTCCTCAATTTCCCCCAATATGTCGTATGGGCTTAGGCCACGCTTAAAAGAATAAAATAAAATATAATACAAGAATTGAGCCCACAAGGAAGTCGAGCTTGGTTGAATCGGGCTTGTAAAACATGTGTCGTAAATATGGGTATCAACAACTTCCAAAGCACAAAATGGTTGACATATGGAGCTACCCTAAAGTGTAAAATTGCATACACTACATGCATTTCTAGTTATAATTACAAAAGAAACTACCTTCAAACTGTAATCTCAATTCAAAGTTTTTAAAATTGAGAAACAACTTCTACTAATTTTTGTAAGAAAATACATGTCATTTAATATCAGAAAAGGGTATACTCAAGGGCAAGTGCAAATCAGTAGGATTGCATACAAGCCACCTCTTCCTATGTGAGATCAACATATAGAATTGACCAATTTAACCAATAATTTATTAAATTTGTGGCCATACATGTCCATCAGAAATGAATTCATGAGAGAGATATTGTATTGGTTTCTAAATGATCTACGGGAAGAATGTTGATATTGGTTTCTATATATTCTTTTGGAAGTTGGCACAAAAATGATAAGGTAAGAATAATTAAAAGGCTAGAATTTGCTCACCTCTACATCGCTTTGTAGCAAATTACTCCATCTTTGGTACATTTAATCAAATTGCTTCTCTTACCTATCACGGCTCAACTATTTGTACTCGTTCCACCTCTCTTTGGCCCAAAAACTCTATCCACCCATCTCGCAATTCCCCATATTCTTTTCTTTCTAGTGATTAAAGAAAAGAACATGCGCATTGTTGCCGAATGTTTGAATAGAGACTGCACAACCAACAGTTAAGAACCAAATGCTAAGGCTTTAGGAGGTAGAGGTAGACGTAGAGATATTAACAAAACATCAAAACATAGAGAATGAAAATATCCTAAACTAAGATTTTGCTACTTTGAGCATTAATAACCCATCATAAAAAACTCATAGATAAATTTGTAAGCAAAAAGAGAGTATTCTAAAATTCTATTTAAAATTTAGGAGGTAAATTCAAACTTTAATACAGAAAGCTTATGTATAACAGGGAACACACCCAAAAAAAAAAAAAAAAAAAAAAAAAAAAAAACTGAAAAGCATATAATAGAAGTTATGAAGCACCAGAAAAAATGGAACATTTGCAGCACAAGAACAAAAGTTTTATTATTGTGTTTACCAAAGAAAGAACAAAGAAGTTTTCTTTTTGTTAGGACAAATATATATATAAGAAGCTAAGCACAATAAAAAGAAGAGAATATTTTACCTTTGATATATTGGGAGAAGAGGTAGAGACTGCAGCAGTAGAAGGTGGGGCAAAATCCAAAAGATTCAACCATTGGAAAATAAAAAGTTCCTACAATCAGCTTTGAGCATTAGCAACTTGACTTATTAAAATTGAAACAAAAAAGAACAAAAAACATAAGGAAGTTCAAGGATTTTCTGAAATTTAAGAATACATCTAGAAATCTAATTGGATTTTTTTTTATTCCTTTATTTATTTATTTATTTTTAAATAATTTGATAGTTGGGGTAGAGGATTTATGAATTCTCAACCTCTTTGTTGGAAACACCGACAAAACACTTAGCTATTCTTTTTTAAATTAAGAGATAAGAAATGCGACGACGGAGATTGTTTTATTCCTTTTTCCTTTTAAATCTACCATTAAATTTGTGCACGTCTAGACATGCTAGACTAAATTATAGTCAGTCTTATCATTTGGTATAGCTTTTTATGAATGTAGTTATTCGAAAAAATTATACTTAAAAAGAAAAAAGTAAAGTTTAAAAGAAATTGTGCTTTGAAAAAGTAAGGTTAAGAAAGCTTTATCAAATTAGCAAATTTTTTTGACTTTAATGAATTCTCCGTAAACACTTGGGAAAAAATAACAATATCCTTTAGTCCAATCTACCTTTGAATTTGTGCATGTATGAACAAATTGTACTCAATTAATCATTCTCTCATTCTTCTTTGACTCTAAAAGTTTTTTCACACCAAGTCACCAACATGTAGATATCTATCCACACAAAAAAAGGAGAGAATTTGATAGACATGTTGGAAACTTTTATAAATGAATGAATTTAAATTATCCTTTTTCTTCTAGCATTTTGAAGAAATCATGTGTCTAATTAAAGTTCAATTCTATAGAAAAATAGTTAAATAAATTTTATATTAAGAAAAACAAAAGAAGATGATTACCATTGAGTTCTTGATCCACAATTGCAATTTTTGAATAAGGTTCAAATTTTGGGGGTTAAAAGATAGATGCATACCTTAAGAAGTTTTGTGTTGCTTTATTATCCACATACACATATCAGACATAAGCAATGTTGGGCCAATCTTCACCTGTTCACCTCTGGCATCTTTGTTGTAAGAGGGGACAATTGGTAATTATTATTTCCTGTAATGCTGAGAGATTGCGAATCCCTTGAGGCAATGATGTTAATTTAGGGCATTTGTCAATTTCAAGGCTTTGTAGTGATGTCAAGTGGCCTATTCGTCCTGGTAGTGCCATCAAATTAGGACAATTAATAATTTGGAGATATTTAAGAGTGGTAACATGTTGAAGCCCATTTGGCAAAGACACCAAATTTGGAATTCTCTCTAAATGCAGAAAACGGAGGCTCCTAAGGCCTTGCCATTGCATGCCATCATTTTCATCATTTAGTAGAGCAAGCTCATTGCAGTACATGATTTCCATCTCTTGAAGTGATGTGAGATGTTGAATACCGTTACAAGGGAGAGATTTGAGTCCATTGCAGTTGTAAATGGAAAGTTTCTTGAGAGAAATAAGGTTCCGCACACACTTCTCCTCTAGAAGAGATTCTAAATTGTTAACCTCTTCTAATAAGGAGAAGGTTTTTGCGGTTCCTGCTGTTGATGGGCTCTCTGTTTCTCCCATAATCATTGTATGATGAAAGGCCTTCAAGCTAGTTGTGTCTAATATTAGCCCTTCTTTGAGATACGGAAACAAAGGCATGGAAGTCAAATAAGGACATTCAGTAATCTTTAAAAAAGAAAGGCAAAGAAATGATGGTAGTAAAAGATGGTCTAGCTCATTACCATCAACTTTCCTCCACCAACCCTTTAAATTTGGGCATTCATACATTATGAGAGAAGATAAGGATGGGAAGAATGTTGTTTTTGAGGAACCAACTGCTTTTCTAAGAATGTCTTTTGATATGTATTCAAGTGCATCCATATATTTAAGGATGACAGACTTTAGAAAAGGTAGTTGACTTAATGGTGGGAGGTGTTGCAATTTGATATTTCTATAGAATTCCAAATCGACAATATTAGTGAGAGAAGAGACCCAACTTGGAATTATCACACCCATATAAAACCCCAACTTCAAAGCTTTAAGATTTGGATGCGGTTGGAGCTTTACTAGTGACATTTCATCATAACATACATTATTTTCAGCCCACCTTGAGTCCCACCATAATTTCAACTGTTGAAGTTGTTGTTTCTCCTTTAGTTTTGCAACTTTACATTCCATCTCCAGCATGTCATCTTTTCCATGTCCCAAATTGTTAATACTTAGGCTTCCTCCCAAATTGCTTAACTCCTATAATTCACTCAATCCACCACTACACTTAGCCTTGCTTACAAAACAAAGTGGTAGTATCTCAAGAGAAGTACAAAGTTCGAGTCCAAGGGGCTTATGAGTCAATCTTTGACATTCAAAAATATCTAGACGCCTGAGATTGACAAAATTTTTAATTTCCCTTGGTAATTCTCTAAGCGACTTACAATACTTGAGTTTTAGTGTTTGCAAATTCGACAGTTTAGTAATGGAATTCGGGAGAAATTCAATATCTTCATTTTTAGAAAGATCAAGATATCGTAAATGCTTTGATTCTCCAATTGAATTTGGTACTACACAGAGCTTTAATTTACTCAAATCTAATGTGCGTAAATAATTGAGATTTGTAATGAGTGCATCACAAGTTAATTTACCCAACTCTTGCCCTACACTAACTCCAAGAATTGTTCGTATTTTCATACCTTTAACCATGGGGATTGGGAATTGCCTCAATGAATACCTAAGATCAAATGATACATGATGAAGTTTTTCATCAATATTTTCCTCACTTAAAGTTAACATGGTACTTTCTACCCTAGCCACAAGATTTGCTAGATCATGCATGAGATCGTGCATTTTGCAAAATACTATATTGCCCAATTTATCTTTTATTACATCCTGAAAAAAAGACCTCCAAAGTAATACCATAAAATACTCTTTGCCAACATTCTCAATACATTGCTTTGAATTTGATAGCTTAATAAAACCTTGTGCTGCCCAAAGATGAATAAGTGTTTTTACATCAATTTTGGAATCTTTTGGAAACAATTTACAATAAGCAAAGCATTGCTTTAAGTGTGATGGTAGATGATCATAACTTAAGTGTTATTGAAATATTATATTCTTCTTGTCATGTTATTTTTGAGAGTTCATAGTTTTTGAAGGATTGCCATTCATTTTCTGAAGGTTTAGAAAGTAGCTAGCTTGCTATCGTCCTTACAATGAGAGGTACCCCACCACACTTTTCCACAATCTCTTTTCCTATGCTTATAAAGGCTTGGTGTTCTAGCAGTTGGCCTTGTTCAAATGCCATTTTTACAGACAAGCTCCAACTCTTTTCTAAAGGTAGGCCTTTTAGAGCATACCATGAAATTGACCCTATTATCCATGCTACCCTTTTTGAGCCTGTGGTCACAATTATCCTACTTCCCCTTGCACCAACCATTAGCAAATTTCTCAAGAGAAGCCGTTTCCTTTTATCCTCAATCCACAAATTGTCCAAGAAAAGCAAGTATTTTTTTTCCATTAAATCCTTCTCGAAACTGTTTTTCCAAGATCTCAAAGCTTCCTTCATGCTTCCTCTTTGTCAATTGTTCTAAACTTTCTTTAACAATTCGTTTTACATCAAAGATATCAGAGATACAAATCCAAAGCTTTAGCTCAAAATTTTTGTCCACATTTTCATCATTATAAACTAGCTGAGCTAAAGTTGTCTTCCCCAATCCTTCAATGCCAACTATTGGAATGATAGAAATATTCTCCACAACATTATCATTAAAAAGACGTTCTATAATCACTTCCTTATCATTCTCTCTCCCAACAACTTCTTCAAATACAAAAGAATAAGTTCCCCTTTCCCTATTCATGACTTGTGACTCAACGAAGTTTTGACTAAAATGAAAATCCTCCTTATCTTTTGCAATGGCATTTAGTCTCTCCCTATTGCTTTTATTTCATGACCCATCTTAGGACTAAAAGTAAGCCGGTTAGAACTTGAACAGAAAATGCGTACCTTCTTTGTGATCACTTTCTGTCGCAAAACATCAGTGGAGAAATCATCCAGCAAGTCATCTGCATCATGGAGAACATCCTTGAGCTTTCTGAGCCAATCTTTGATCTGATGGTCTTGAGAACTCTGCTTTTCTGCATCTAGAATCACAGCTTGGATTGCGGAAACTGTGTTTGTTAGTTTTTCAATCTCTGTTTTGACACTAGAGGCCTGTTTGACCTCTTGGAGAGTTAAGGAACGCAGCAGTTCAAGGACTTTTTCTGCAAGCTGGAACAAAGCTCCTTCAGCCATGGTTTTTCTTACAGGAGTATTAGATGAGCTTAGAGTAGCCACACACATTTATCTTCTAATCCAAAATCTTGTAGTTCGTCTTTGAATGGTTGGTGGTGGCACACACACCATCCCACACGGTTCTGTTGATGCTGACACTAGGAGAAAGTCGTTGTGTTAAAGTACAACTATACATCTAGAAAATAAAAATAAAAAGTTTAAAAACTATATTTATCTAAAATAGACTAAATAAATAAATAATTAAAAATAAGTTGAAACAAGCATTACTGGAATAGTCTCATTTAGAACAAAGGGAGTTCGTAATGTATTTGTGTTACATAATGTATAAATCCCAATTTTTATTATTAAAAAAAAGAAAAGAAAAAAAGATGGTAGATGATTCATGCACTTTTTTAAAAAGTAAGCAAACTTCTTATATACTTCTTAAGAGAAATTTGTGTTAGGATTTTAATTGCACTTGTGTAGACAAGGGCATAATCTTTTATTAGTATACTTAGAAAGTGTGCTATATAAAAAACATGTCCTACAAAATGTAACACTTACGTGAAAGCATATATTCATACGACGTAATCTTGTATAATACCTAATTTTTAGTACGTATTGCTCTATCTGTCCTATACTATTGGCCTTATTTGAAAAATCCAACTTTTTAGAAGATTGTTATTTAATACATTATCTTTCAAATGGAAATGTACAAATTTCAAGTCATCATTTTCTTAAGTTTGGTATCATTAAATAATATAGGTTAAAAAAGAAGATAGTACACACCAAAAATTTTAGGCTAAAATACAAATAACATTTTTTAAATTGTTCAGTTGATATTTTCATCTTTCATTTTTACAATTCAGTCCATAAAATTTACATGTTTTGTCACCATTAATCCTACCGTCCAAAAAGTGCCTATTTCTTTTGCTGGTAGCATGGGTGTTGCTGGCTGCCGTGGGGTAGCGAGGAACGAGCATGGTGACTGGCTGGCAGGTTTCTCAAGGCACATTGGACAGACAAACAGCTATGTGGCAGAACTATGGGGATTGAGGGATGGGTTAATGATGTGTTCTAACTAAAACATCCAATCTCTTATAGTTGAATTATATGCTAAAGCTATTATTGATGTGTTTGGAAATCCTCAACATGTAAATAATGTTATCTCCCCTATTTCGGATGATTGCAGATTGTTGATGACTCGGTTCCAGCAGATCTGGTTCCAGCACTGTTTCAGGCAAGCTAACCAGCGTGTGGACAGTCTTGCTAGAATGAGCATTAGTTAGGAACTATACTTTATTTTATACTATAGTCCGCCTGTGGACGTTTTTTCTTTTGAAAATGATTTTAACGGCATGTACTATAACAGGCTATGTCCTGAACTATTTGTTGCTCCTTAGTTTCTTTTGAATGAATTGTCTTTACCCAAAAAAAAAAAAAAAAAGTGCCCATTTCCAGTATAAAAAAACTTTTTCTTAATGCTAATATACTATTAAATTCTCTTTAAAAAATTTCATAAAAATCCTTTAACAAAGAAATTTAAAAAAAAAAGTTGAAACAAGGATTGCTACAATAAAGTATCACTTTCAGACGTATAATAGTCTCATTTACAGCAAAGGCGTTTATACATATGTAAACTCATTTACAGCAAAGGCGTTTATACATATGTAAACCTTGAGTCATACAGGGTACAACACATTGTATAAATCTGAATTTTTATTATGAAAAAAAAAAAAAAGATTTTCTTTCTGGAATATTCCTTCACCATATTAAAAAAAAAAAAAAAAAAAAAACATAAATTGACATACAAGTATGGACAATGGAGAGCACCATAGCTATAATCAAATCCAGGTAGCAAAGAAGAACCTAATAAACTAGTTTCACACTAAAATGCCACACAAAGATGGCCACCCAAATCATAAAATTTGAAGAAGAAATGAAATATTTGATAGTCAAACTGACAGCAACATCAAACAAGTTGAGAATTGCAAATTCAGCATTCCTAATGAAATGAATGAATCTGTTCAATTGTTCTCATTCTCTGGCGCACGTATTGAAGAAGAAATGAAATATTTGATAGTCTAACTGACAGCAACATTAAACAAGTTGAGAATTGCAGACTCAGCATTCCTAATGAAATGAATGGATCTGTTCAATTGTTCTCATTCTCTGGCGCAACTGTTGAAGATGACTAATACTTTTCCAAACGAGAACAATGACCAATCCACATTATTATGTGATCTTAACCATCTTCCTTGTAATAAGTCAAATTCCAGACTTGACATAAAATTTGCTCTCTGTATTAATGGTGAATAATCCCCTTTTGATGACCCTCCAATAGTTAACTTCACAATCATAGTGGTTGATATCCTTGACAAAGAATAAGGAAGTTAGAGAAACTTTTGTTATCTTCAAATACCTAGAGATATGATCATTCATGCAAATAACTTTCACCCCATAATGAAAGGTAACAAGGGAGTTTTCCATAATAAATTAAGAAAAGAGTCTACAATTTAAATATGAGATATTTAAAAATATAAAGGAACTGTCAATTTTACAAAAAAGAAACATGTAGGCTCACCTCTCATGGAAAAGGAGTTATGAGACAAGTTGTGCGCTCAATGGAACCGCCATCTACAGAGGAAACAATGATTAAAATATCATATTAGATACTAATCAATAACAGCATAATTGTATCATTTACTCAAAATATTATAGCTACCTCTATTTTGCACTCTAATAACCCATAAGAATAGCTGTCCAACATTGAAGCAATTAGTCGGCAAAACGAGAACAGAGGCTCCAAGTATCTTACCTACAAAATATAATGCAATAGTCTTCAACAAGAAAAAAAGAAGAAGAATAAACCAACAAGAACTTCTTGAAGTAATCTAAATAAGTAGGACCAAAAAAAATCTAAGACAACTCCAGCAAACATATGGGCAAAGGATGAGTGTAAAATTGGGAGCTGAAATTGAAACTGGCAAGAGGTAAAAGGAGTGAACTATTGACAAGATTTGGAAGGCATACACTCACACTTAAAGTGGAAGGAATTAGTAGGATTTAACTTATTCTTCATTTTTTTAAGAACAAAATGTAACCTAGTTGGATTTAACTTCAATTGTTGTGAGAAATATGTAAAATTGCCTTTTCTGAAGGCTTCTCAAAACTTGCTTCTAGAGAGAATACAGAAGGACAAAACTTCAATCACCAATTCTTCCTTGATTAATAACTTCACCAAGCAGCAATATTCGTACAAGGAAAATTCCAAGAATATAACTTAAAACAACAAAATGTAACAGTAGAATTCAGGTGAAAAGGCAAGGTACTCCTCCAAGTGGAATTCAACCAAAATTCTCCCTTTTCTTTCCTCTCCATATTACACAAAGGTAGGATCATCTTCACGCTTTGCACTTATTTCAAAGAAATTGTTGTAGTGACCTTCATCCCAACCACAAAAGAGAAAAGAATATTATTAGGAAACTGATACCATAACATGAAACAGACATTCCTATCATTAGCACAGCTCCAATTAATTGTGATCTTAGAGGAAAATTGATTTTTTCTAATAAGCTTGATGATACTTTTCTGCCCCTTTTTGTTCTTTCTTTGTGGTATTTCACTTTCAGCTTGAAATCTTCCTCGACTAGATGAACAGGATTCTAGTGCATGTGAATACAAGTTTTCGAGTTCAAGTTTCAGTATTAATAAACCATCATAAAATAATAGGTAAAGAAGAAAAAAGTGGATATTCTACAATTCTGTTTGAAATTTTGGAGAAAAATTTTAACACAAGTAGGGAAAGCTTATGTATGACAGGGAACACACCAAAAAAAAAATTCTAAAAGCATACCTGGAATAATAAGCTAATTCCCACAAGGTAGTTGGATGCTCAGTTTTCATTCATACAATAATGGAAGTTTTGAAGTATCTGCAAAAATAAAACATTTTCAGCACAAGAACAACAGAAAAAATTATTGAGTTTACCAAAGAAAGAACTTTTTTTGGGAGGACAACAATAAGAAGCTAAGGCACAATAAAAATGATAAGAATATTTTACCTTGATATATTTGGAGATGAGGAAGAGGCTGTAGCAGTAGCTGGTGCCTCAAGATCCAAAAGATTTAATCACTAGGGAAAAAAGTTTTTAATTAAAGTGACTTGGCTTATAAAAGTAGGAAAATAAAAATTAAAAAAGTAACAAAGTTTATATTGCTAATAATTTTCCTTTTTGATACAAAGGCTTATAATATAAGGGAAAAAAAATTGACCAAACAGAATACATTATAATAAGCTAATTCCTGCCGTCTTAGTTGGCAGGGTAGATACACCCTCAAAGTGTTAAAAGATTTTCTCCATTTCTACAATTGTTAGAAATGCAACCAAGAACATCACCTCATGAGTCATGACATCAAAGAAGTTTTACGTACAAAGATATAGATGTTATCCTTTATTCTCCATTTATGCGATGAGATCGTATATGTAGCAACAGTCCTTTGAACATACAAAAAGGGAACAAAACAGATAAGAGATTTCCTAAATAAAAATAAAAAGGAAATAGATGATAACCTTGAGTTCATGACTTGTTGCACAATTTCAGGGCCAGAAATTTTTGAATAGGGTCCAAACTTTGCACCAGGTTAGTTGTTGCCTAATTTGTTCTGCGTGAGAAGTCATTTGATTGAGAAGTTCTTCAAAATATCAAAACTGAAAAGGCAAAGATGAAGAAGAAGAAGAAGAAGAAGAAGAAAATTGATGTTTGGATCTGCATAAAAAAACCAAATACCTGAAGTAGCTAAAGATGCCAACCGATTGAACTCTTTCCCTCCTATATTCATGTTTTCTGCCTCACGTTCACATAGGGACCCCAAGTCTAAAATTCAAAACCAAGGGCCACGGCTTTAGCAGAGAGAGAAACTACCAAATTACCAACCATTGAAAAAACCAAAAGTTCTAAAACTTGGGTGCTGTTTTGAGTGTAACAACCTATTATATAAAAATGGGTAAAGTAACAGCATCCTCTAAATCTTAATTGGGATTCAAGCAAAAAGGAAAACCTTCATTGGTAAATTTTAATCAAGTAAAAGATCAAATTCAATCCAATCTACATTTCAATTTGTGCATGAATGAACAAATTAGACTCAGTCAGTCATTCTCTATTCTTCTTTGACTTCAAAGTCGGTCTTACATCAACAATTTGACCTGTGAGGAAGCAAACAAAAAATTTCCATTTAATCATCTCATTAAAATAAAATATGTTACTTCCCCAACAAAAGAAAGAATTTAAGAAACGAGAGAATAAAAGAACAAATGAAAGACTTTTAAATGAACAAAAGAAAATCAACCAACAAAATACCTGAAAATAAGCTAATTCCTGCAATGGTAGTTGCTAGATTAAGTCCTCCTCTCAGAGTGTTAACAAACTGACTTTGACTCTGATTCTGCAATTATTTAGAAGCAACCATACACACATCATATTATATTCTTATGTACAAAGATATAAATAATTAGAATTATATATATGTATGTATGTATGCATGTATGTATGTATGTATGAAGGGAAGGATTGCATTATCTTAATCTTTCTTGTTCAAATAACTTTGTGAAGAAATCAACTGTCTAATTAACATTTTATAGACAGGAAAAAGAAAAAAGACAGAAAAGGAAGAGAATTTTAAATTGGTTCAGTTGAGCATAAGAACAAAGTTGAATGGTTTTAGAAGTAGTTCAAAATCCTCAAAAACCAGTGGTTGGTTTTTAATTTGGGATGAAAAGATAGATAGATCAACAGATAGACAAATTCATACCTGAAATATTGTTTCCTCTTGGTGGATCAAACCATCCACATACACGTATGGTACATGAGCAATGATGGGCCAATCTTCACCTGTTTGCCTCTTGCATCTTTGCTGTTAGAGGGGACAATCAAGAATTTCCAACTTTTTTAAAGGGGTGAGATTGTGACTCCCATTAGGAAGTGACATCAAATTGGGACAATTATCAATTCCTAGTTCATATAAAGATGTGAGATTGCGAATCCCTTGAGGAAGTGACATTAGTTTGGGACATTCCTAAATGTTAAGGCTTTGTAGTGATGTGAGGATGCCTATCCAATGGAGAAAACCCAGACCATCGCACCTTTTTATATAGACTTCCCGGAGAGAAATGAGGTTCTGTAGCCTCTCCTCTAGAAGAGATTTTAAATCGTTAATCTGATACAAGCCTAAAACCTCTAATTGAGAGAGGAAAGTAGGTTGATGTTGTTGCTCCCATTTTTATTGTCTGCTCCAATACCTTCCAGTTTGGGACATTTAATCAAACAGCCTCTTACCCATCACAGCTCAGCCATTCTTACTCCTTCTAGCTCTCTTTGGCCTAAAAACTCCATACACTCTATCCATCCATTACACTGTGCTGGCCCTCTCTACTTTCCAGTGATTACAAAAAAGAACATGCGTCATGTTGCCCATAGTTTGAAGAGCGACTGCACAACACAAAGGCTATGCTTTAGGAGGTAGTGAAATAGACAAAATACCAACGACAGAGAAAACCAAAAGAAAAATGGTGTTATCCTCAAGTCTTAATTGGAATACAAGTGAGATGAAAATCCTTAATTAGTAATATTTAATTGAATAACATATAAAAACTCAATCCAATCTACCTTCAAATTTGTGCATGTACAAAAAATTATACTTGTTTAGTCATTCTTGTGTTCTTCTGAGTTCTAACTTTAAAAAGTCAGTCTTCACACCAACATGTAAGGAAGCATACAAATATCCCAACAGAATTGATTTTCAGTTGTGCCATAAAAAGCAAGATACTTGAAGTGGTTAAAACATAATTTGTAATTATTTTCTATTAACATATAAAATTCAATTCAAACTATCTTTGAATTAGTGCATGTATGAACAGATTAGGCCCATTCATTCATTCTCTTGTTCTTTTTTTATTTTTTAAAGCCAGTATACACACAAAAATGTGAGTATTTTGGTTTAATCATCTCATGAAAAGCACTTAGTAGATATATGTTAGAAACTTTTATGAAAAAAAAAAAAAAAAAAAAAAAATAACAACCCAAATACCGGTTTAGTAAGCTAATTCCTGCAATGTTAGTTGCCTGGTCAAGTCCTCCCTTCAAAGTTCTAAGAAATTTGCTATGATTCTGCAATTATGAACACAAGCGACCACATATGTCATTTCATTAACACAAGTTTAGATGAAAATACATAAATCATTAGAATAAAAGAACAGATGATAAAGCAGTTATCCTTTTTTATTCTCCTAATAATTTGAAGAAATCGTGCGTCTTATAAAAGTTTTGATTGGAAAAAAGGGAAACAAATGAATACCACTGAGTTCTTGACCTATTACACAATTGCAGTTTTTGAACAGGGTCTGAATTTTGCACCCAAGCTTGTTCTTTGCCTCAGTTGATTCTGCATAAGAAGTCAAATGACTAAGAAATTGTTTTCAGCAGATTCTGATAATTCACTTGCAATTCTGGGACATGCTACGCAATTGCAAGGCCTGAAAGTTTTGAATAGAGTCTGAATTTTAAGTTCTGTGTGAAACCTGAAAAGTCCAATGCCTGATAAATTCTCCAAGATATATCAAAACAAGATTATTGGTGTTGGTTTCTTCTTCATTAAAAGTCAAATACCTGAAGTTGTTAAAGATGCCATCAGATTCCAACTTCTATCCAATATTCTCTCCTACTCATGTTTGTGGGACTGTATTTGGATCCCACTGATTAAAAAAGAACAGATGTGCTGCTGCATCAAGATTACAGGGACTTCACAACCAAATGCAGCAAGGACTATGGCTTTAGGAGGCAGAGAAAGTGACAAAATAACAAGCACTTGAAAAACCAGAAGTTCTTAAACTTGTGTAGCTCTGAAATTAACAACCTATTATTCAAAAAATTTTGGGGGGGGGGGGTGGGGAGTAAGCAAAATGAGGGATCTTCAAGTCTTAGTTATTCAAGTAATAAATAAACTAATTATCCCATCAAAAGCAGTAACTAAACCATTAGTTATTTTCTATATATCAATAGTTCAAAATGAGAGTTTAAAAATTAATCTTAATAGATATATGGACCTGCAAATTACCTACAAAATAGGCTAATTCCTGCAATGGTTGTTGCAAGATTAATTCCCCCTCTGGAAGCTAATAAACCAGTTTTAAATTTGTTCAGTTCAGCATAAGAAAGAAGTTGAATAGTTTTAAAAGTTGTCCAAAATATCAAAGACCTGAAAAAAACCAGTAGTTGATTTTCAATTTGGGATTAAATGATAGATAAGGTAAGAATAGTTCAAAGGCCAGAATTTGCTTACCTCTACATCACTTTGCAGTGAATTACTCCATCTTTGGGATATTTAATCAAACTGCTTCTCTTACCTGTCATGTCTCAACCACCTTACTTGTTCTACCTCTCTATGGCTTAAAAATTCCATGAACTCTATCCCCGATACTCGTGTGGGGGGCCTGCAGGCTGGCCTCCTTTTCTTGCAGTGATTAGAGAAAAGAACATGTGTAATGTTGCCCAATATCAAACAACGTCTGCACAACAAAAAGTTAATAACCAAAGGGGCTTTAGGAGGTAGACAAATAGACAAAACACCAACCACATAGAAAATGAAAAATTCTTAAGCTTGGATGCTGCTTTGAGCATTAATAACCCACCATAAAATACTACATAAGAAGTAAGAAAAGGAGGGTACTCTAGAATCTGTTAGATAATTTACCATTGGATTTGTGCATGTCTAGAAACACTAGACTAAATAAATCAACTAGACTAATCTCATTTTATAATTTTGACTTAAATGAATTCTCAAGAAACATTTGGGAAAAGAACAAATTATTCAGCCTTATTGTCTCAACCCATGAACTAAATAATTCATTAGTTATTAACCAATTACTCAATGACATTGTGAAAATCAATTTCTAGTATATATAAGAACATGTTTTAAGCTTATATATAGAGAAAATAATTGACCAAACAGAATCCATTTAATAAGATAATTCCTACATTGTTAGTTGGCATGGTAGATACTCCCCTCAAGTGGTAAATGTTTTTCTCTATTTCTGCAATTGTCAGCAAAGCAACCAAGTACATCAGCTCATAACTAAAAGTCAAAGATATAAACGCTATCCTTTCTTCTCCATATATGTGAAGATGTCATATATGCAACAACAGGCCTTTGAACATATAGAAAGGAAACAAAACATAAAGAGATTTCCCAATTGTTTTTTTAAGAGAGAGAAGATGATTACCATTGAGTCCACTACTTGTCACACAATTTCCGGGCCAAAACTTTTTGAACAGGGTCAAAATTTTGAGCCAGGTTTGTTGTTGCCTTGATTTGTTCTGTGTGATAAGTCAAATGATTGAGAGGTTAAATACGCAATTGAGGATTCCACTCTTATGTTCTTTCCCTCCTACCCATGTTTTTGCTGCTTCATGCTCACATAGGGACTCCACAGCCAAAATTCAAGAAGCAAGGGCCACCGCTTTAGCAGAGAGAGAAAGTTCCAAAATAGCAACCATTGGAAAAACCAGAAGTTCTTAAACTTGGGTGTTGTTGTTTTGAGCATAACAACCTATTACATAAAATGGGTAAAGTAAAAGAAATCACAGTATCCTCTAATCTCAATTGGTATTCAAGCAAAAAGAAAAACCTTGATTGGAAATTTTCAATTGAGTAACAAATAAAAATTCAATCCAATCTACCTTTGAATTTGTGCATGAATGAACAAATTAGACACATTCAGTCATTCTCTCGTACTTATTTGACTTCAAAGTCTGTCTTCACATCAACGATTCAACATGTGAGGCAGCAAACAAATATTTTTCATTTAATCATCTCATTAAAATTTTTAACTTTAAGAAACGTTAGAATAAAAGAACAAATGAAACTCTTTAAAAAATAAATTCCTAATAATTTGAAGTAATCATCAGCATAGTTTTTGAATAAAAGAACAAAAAGATTACCACTGAGTTCTAGTTCTTGAGCCAGTGCACAATTGCAATTTTTGAAAAGGTTCCGACTCCTGAGGTAAACTTGTTCTCTGTCTTGGTTGGTTCTGCATAAGAAGTCACATAATTTTTCTTGTTCAAATAACTTTGTGAAGAAATCGCGTGTCTTGGTTGGTTCAGTTCAGCATAAAAAAGAAGTTGAATAGTTTTAAAAGTCGATTTTTAATTTGGGATTAAAAGATAGATAGATGAGATGCATACCTGAAGAAATTGTTTCTTATTGCTGGTTCTCCCAATCCACATATACGCTTGGGACATGGGCAATGAAGGGCCAATCTTCACCTATTTGCCTCTTGCATCTTTGCCCTAAGAGGGGACAATCCCTAATTTCCAATTCTTTTAAAGAGGTGAGATTGCTAATCTCTTGAGGAAGTGACGTCAGATTGTCACATCCCCTAATTTCAAGGGATTGTAGTGACGTGAGGATGCCTATCCAATGGAGAGAACTCAGTCCATCGCAGCTTTGTATATAGAGTTCCCGGAGAGAAACGAGGTTCCGCAGCCACTCCTCTGGAAGAGATTCGAAATCATTAATTTCAACTAATCGTAATTTTTGTAATTGAGAGAGAGGAAAGTAGGTTGATGTGGTTGCTGCTCCCATTTTCATTTTCATTGTCTGCTCCAATACCTTCAAGCTACACCCTTTCAATTCCGCTATTTTCAAATATGGAAACGGGGGCATGGAAGTGAGGTTAGGGCAATCGTAAATATTTAAATATGAAAGAGAAGGAGGAAATGATGGAAGTAAGAGATGGTGTGGCTCATTATCATCATCATCATCATCTGAATTCCTCCACCATCCCTTCAGTTTTGGACATGCCTTTATACAAAGAAAAGATAAGGATGGGAAGAATGGTGTTTTTGAAGAAGAAGAAGAAGAAGAAGAGGAAGCACCCAACACGTTACTAACACTGTCTTCATCTATCCATATGTATTCAAGTGCTTCCATAATATGAAGAGAGACAGACTTGAGAAAAGGGAGTTGATTTAACGGTGGGAGGTGCTGCAATCTCTTATTATCTTCTAATTTAAAACGAACAAGATTAGTGAGAGAAGAGACCCAACTTGGAATTCTCACACCCATATAATAAGACAAACCCAACTCTTTAAGATTTGGATGTGGCTGGAGCCCTTCCAGTGACATGTCATCATAACATTCAGTTTCTCCATCATCCCACTCTTCATTCCACCGTAAATGCAGGTCTTGAAGATGTTGTTTCTGCTTCATATTTGAGGCTTTACATTCCACCATGTCATCTTCTCCATGTCCCAAATCGCCAATGAATAGACTTCCTCCCAAATTGCTCAGCTCCTTCAATTCACTTAGCCCACCGCCAGACCTGGCCTGTTTTTTCTTATACCAACCACACAAGCTAGCCTTCAAACCCTCTTGCCTCACGACAAACTTTGGTAGTCTCTCAAGAGAAGTAAGATGCCCAAGTCCAAGGGGCATATGCGTCAATTCGATGCAACCACTAATATCTAAATGCCTGAGATTGACCAAATTCTTAAGGCGCTGGGGTAATTCTTTAAGTGAGGGACAACGGCTGACTTTTAGTACCAACAAATTTAGCAGCTTTGCAATAGAATCAGGGAGAAATTCAATATTTTCATTTCTAGAAAGATTAAGATATCTTAAATGGTTCAATTTTCCAATTGAATGGGGCACAACATGTATCTCTAATTTACTCAAATCCAATGTACGTAAATAATTGAAATTTGAAATGAGTGCATCACAAGTTAAGTTACCCAACTTCCCCCCTACACTAGCTGCAAGAACTGTTCGTATCTTCATTCTTTTAACCTTGAAAATTGAAAGTTTCCTTGATGAATCTTCAAGATCAAATGATACATGACGAACTTTTTTACCATTGTACTCCCCACTCGAAGTTAGCACGGTGCTCTCCATTCCAGCCGCAAGAGTTGCAAGATCATGCATGAGATCATGCATTTTGCAAGATGATATATTGTTATATCCATCTTTTTGTACATCTTGAAAAAAACATCTCCGAAGTAATATCATAAAGTACTCTAGCCCTACATCCTCAACTCTTTGCTTTGAATCTGATAACTTAATAAAACCTTGTGCTGCCCAAAGATTAATCAATGTTGTTACATCAATCTCATAATCTTTTGGAAACAATCTACAATAAGCAAAGCATTGCTTTAAGTACGATGGTAGATGATTATAACTCAACATAAGCGTTGATAAAATAACATTTTCTTCTTCTTGAGTTATTTTTGAGAGTTCATAAACTTTGAAGGATCGCCACTCATTTTCTGTAGCTTTGGTGCATAGCAAGCTTGCTATTGTCCTTATGGCTAGAGGTACCCCACCACACTTCCCCATAATCTCCCTACCCAAACTTACAAAGGCTTCATTCTTTGGCAGTTGACCATTTTCAAATGCTACTTTCACAAACAAACTCCAAGCCTTTTCTTCAGTTAGGCCTCTTAGAGCATGCCATGAAGTTGCCCCTGTTATCCTCGCTACACTTTCTGAGCGTGTGGTCACTATTATCCTACTTCCCCTTGCACCACCCATTAACAAACTTCTCAAGAGAAGCCATTTATTACTCTCCTCATTCCACAAATCATCCAAGACAATCAAGTATTTTTTTCCATTAAGCTCTTCTCGAAGCTGAGTTTGCAACATCTCAATGCTTCCTTCATGCTTCCTTTTTGTCAAATGTTCTAAAATTTCTTTAACAATCCGTTGTACATCAAAGATATCAGAGATACAAACCCAAAGTTTTATCTCAAATTTTGTTTGGACATTTTTATCATTGTATACCAGTTGAGCTAGTGTTGTCTTGCCCAATCCTCCGAAACCAACAATTGGAATGATAGAAATATTCTCTTCAACATTGTCATCAAAAAGACGTTCCATAATCTCTTTCTTATCATCCTCTCTCCCAATAACTTCATCTTCGAGTACAAAAGAATAAGTTTCTCTGTCCCCCCTATTCATGACTTGTGGCTCATCCAAGCTTGGACTAAAGTGAAAAGCCTCCTTATCTTTTGCAATGGCATTTAGCTTCTCCCTAATTGCCTTTATTTCATGACCCATCTTAGGACTAAAAGCAAGCGGGTTTGAACTTGAAGAGAAAAGGCGTACCTTCTTTGTCATCATTTTGCGGCGCATAACTTTGGTGGAGAAATCATCCAGCAAATCATCAGCATCATGGAGGACATCTTTGAGCCTACTGAGCCAGTTTTTGATCTGATGGTTATGAGAACTCTGCTTTTCTGCATCCAGAAGCACAGCGTGGATTGTGGAGACAGTGTCGGTTAGATTTTCAAACTCAGTTTCAACACTAGAGGCCAGTTTGACCTCTTCAACAATGATAGAGCCCAGCAGTTGAAGGACGTTCCCTGCAAGATCGAACAAAGCTCCTTCCGCCATAGTTTTTTCTTTCTTTCAGGAATTGTAGATGGGTTTGTGGAGTAATGAAAGTGATCAGAGATAGCTGTGGTAGCATCAACAAGTGCGGAACAGCTAGCCTCAATAATTATGCCCAAACAAAATGTTGTTTTTTATTCAAACTTTAGACTGCTTTTTCAACCTTTTTCTCTTTTTTGTTTGATGGTGCCCTGTCAGTATTGATCGTTTACAAAGTGTGAGTGTGAAACAACATTTCTAAATTCCAAAAGCATAATTGTAGTTAAAACTTTAAAAAAAAAAAATTATTTTATGGGAAATTAAAACTTTTATCATTTAAATGAATTGAGCTATTTTTCTTTTTATCAGAAATGTATCAAGCTGTTGAGTGCAGCTCAAACTTAAGTTTATTATCAACAGTTAAACAGAGTTCAATATAATAACATGTTCATGAATAAAATTAACATCATGCTCGATTTTTTCTTTTTTATTAGAATATGATGCTTGATTTTAAGTATATATTTATGTGTATGGGTTTCTCAAAAAAACAAATATTTATGTTTATGCAAACATAAAACTCTATTTAAATATATTTAAGATTTAATTGTGTTAATTAAGTTTGTAAACAAGTTTATATGGTCGAACAAAATTCTTTCAGCCATTTTTTATAAACTACTAATTTGGAAAGTAGTTATTTTGTAAGTAAAAAAATGATAGTGGTAGTGGAATTAAATGATAACTAGTAAGAAATTTGATGTAGAACAGACAGCACTTGCTTTCCTAGAGCAGCAGTGGCGTAGGAAGTCACAATGCAGGATAAAAGGGGGGTGCCAGTAGGGGGCTGTCGGGGTAACAGTGTCGGAATTGCATGAAATTTGGCAGGTTGAAGGGAAACGGCGTTCTGATCCAGATTCATGCCATGAACGTCGCCAAAATTTAGGCGAATTCCTTCATTAAGGCCCCGAAAACAATGTTTTTGCTATTTATAGTATTATTCGTTTTTCCTTAATAACTTTTAGTTTAAAAGTCAGAATAAGGTCCCGTCTGTTTTGGGACAACCCTTAAGGTCAGTAGGTTGTGATTTTTCATTTAACTCAATTTTGCTATTTTTGGTAAAATTCGGTAATTTTGTCCCCTAATCGCGTAATTAGTGCGAATTAGGGTTTTAGACGTTTTCCTTAGTATTTATATGTTTTGTAGCCGTCAGAGGCAAGTTAGTTGATTATTAATAAAATTTCAGACAATTGTCAAATTTTCTTCTGGTGGATTCCAGTTTTATCTCCTTTTGGATTCAGGAAAACCCCTCGTGGATTCGAGGTTTACTACCAGAAACTAACAGTTTAGTTTCTGTTCCATCAAGAGAGCATCGTGTGTGCTTTTCTTCAGGCTTCCGCGACATCAAAATTGTATGCGCCAAAGATAGAATTAATATTTGTTTTTAGCAGGACAACAATATTAAGGTTTTGAAAGATAACGATAATCTATATACCCAACTAAGGTGCGGACGCAGTTAGCAGCTGTAGTGAGCAATAGTGTGAAACAACATTTCTAAATTCCAAAAACATTAGAGACTAAAATAAAAAAGTTAAAACTTTTTGGATTTAAATGAATCAACCAAACTTTTCTTTTTATCAGAAATGAATCAAGTTATTGAGTCCAGCTCAAACTTGAGTTTATGATCAGCAACGGTTAAACATGTGGCTCAAATATAATAAATTGTTCATAAAGCATCATGTTATATATATTTTTTCTTTTTTATTAGAGTCTGATGCTAGATTTAAGTATATATTTATGTATATAGATTTCTCAAAAATAAAAAAACAAATATTTATGTTTATACATGCATTAAAATATTCTTAAATATACTTAAGATTTAAAGAATGATTATTTGTAAGTAAAAAAATGATGGCTCAAATGATGGCTATTAGGTAGTAAGAAATTGTGTACACCAAATAGAGAATATTTGATTTTAGCAGGACAACAGAACTAAGATAGGTGTGGATGTGCCTCTTGCTTAGAATAACAATATTGATTAATAGGAATCCAGGAGGACAATCTTGTTGAGCACTTTCTTAGTTTTTTCCTTTTAATAATTATGACCAAAGAAAATGTTTTTTTTTATTCTAAAACTTTAGACTTCTTGTTCTACATTTTTTCTCTTCTCCCTTTGATATTGTCCTGTCAGTATTAATCATTTACAAAGTGTTTGTGAGAACACAGTTAGCAGTAACAAGTAATAATGAAACAACATTTCTAAATTCCAAAAGCACTGGCGGCTATTAAAAAAAAAGTTAAACTTTTTTTAATAATTTTTTTATTGGAAGTTAAAACTTTTAGGCTTTAAATGAATAGAGCTTTTTTTTTTTTCTTTTTATCAGTAATGAATAAAGCTTTGGGTTCCAATTAGCTCAATTAGTAAAATTTCTAATGATTGTATAAGAGATTTGGAGTTCAATCTCCACCCACGTCAAAAACCGATTGATGTCTTGGTCTGATGATAAAGAGTTATCATCAAGAACGAACGCATAAGTTGAAACTTTCTCAAAAAAAAAAAAAAAAAAAAAAAAAAAAGGAGAAGAAGAAAGAATCAAGCTGGTGGGTGCAGAACCTCCAGACTGCACACAGGGCAAAGAAAAGATACAAAATTAAAAATCACAACCTGTTAAAAATTAATAATGCTATAAAAATTAAAAGTTCATTGACCAAGCTGTCCCTATACAAGGATTGATACATGTGACATGTTGCAATAAATATTCTGAAAATCCAAAACTGTTTGTTACAAAAATTATCATAAATATAATATAAAAATAAAAAAAGAAGGTGAGAGGCGTTTTGCTCAAATTATTGCCAGATGATGCTTGATTTTTGTAAAACCATCTCTACAATCTTTTTGGTTTCAATGCCACACTCTTCTCTGATTTATATAAAAACGCAATTTAGAAATTCAAAGACATTGAAAGCTCATGAATATGAAGCAAAACAATGAAAAGAGAACAACTAATCAATATTGGTGGCTATATATGAGGCAGAGATGGAAGGATTTAAGAACTTGTGCAGCCTCACTAGTGTCCTTGATGGGATCAGATTTATAGTTATGGCTCATCTGGATTCTATACTCTTACAAGCTTGGGTCTAATGGGTAGAGTATCACTATAATTACGCCCAAATAAAATACGTCAACTCAAGTTGTCTCTATCTACCTTTTTTTGTCTATATAGATAAAAAAAGAAAAAGAAAAAAAACCTGTTCAGCCAATGGGGTGGCTACTTATACATTGATGTTGAAACTATTTTTTATTATTTATTTGTTTTTATGTTTTTACTCTTTCAAGGAAATCAAATGAAGCATAAATTTAAAGTTTTCCATAAAATTTTGTGACTTTAAACTAAAGCATATTGGTGCTTTTCATGCACACTAGACTATAGAAAATAAAATTGAGTAAAAAAGGAGTTGTTCTATGAAATCTTGTCACATACTATGTTCAAGGTGATAATTCGTGGTGTTTTTCTAGTAAAATATTAATGATAGTTTATGTAGATTGTTAAATTACTAATTGTATCTAAAGCTTATATAGATTGTTAATTTACCAATTGAAAGTGGTGAATTTAATCACTCCCTCTCATATGTGAGCCTAAACTCCCCCTTAATTACTCAAACTAATCCTTCACAATCTCATTAAAGTGGTGAGAGAGTGAGGTAGATATATTCCTTTCAAGTAGTGATATCATACTAGGTCATCTGATATTACAAGGATATAATTGAGGTGAGGTTGTTAATTACTCTAAGAAAGCATTAGACTATAACAATATCAAATGTGAACAAATTTGCATTACAGTAGATGTTGAAGTTGCTCTACCAAATACCATGGCTTTGGAAAACATGAAAGTTATGAAAATGAGTTATTGGTTGGTGCATGAGTTACTTGGTGCTAAAATATACTACATCTCATTCAGTGAATGTTTCTTATAGGAAAATTGAGAAAAATTTGAGGTATCTTAAAGTACATTTTTCCAACTAGTGACAACATGTAAAATTTTAAGCCCGAATTTTTTGAACTTTCCTTATTAAAAAAAAATTGAAACTTTGACATTGAATAACACTTTTTTGCATCACTGAAAAACACTAGAATTATTCCCACCCACTTCCACGCGTAAGATGTTAAGATAAATAGAAAAGTCCTTGGGATAATTTTAAACACTAGAAAAAGTTTTTTTTTTTTTTTTTCTTTTTATTCTAAAACTTTAGACTGTTTTTTCTACATTTTTCTCTTTTCCCTTTGATGGTGTGAACATAGTGTGAAACAAAATTTTTCTAAATTCCAAAAGCACAATCGTAGTTAAAACTTTTTTTTTTTTAATTTCTTTTTATGGGAAGTTAAAACTTTTTACCCAATTGCTACACAATTACTACTTCCGCCATAAGTTTTTTTTAGGAACATTGGATATTTAGATGGGTTTGTGGAGCAGTGAAAGTGATGAGAGATACAACTAGCCTCAATAATTATGCCCAGAGACAAAGTTGTTTTTTATTGTAAAACTTTAGACAGCTTTTTCTCTTTTCCTTTAGCTGGGGTTGTGTTATTGGAAACCGAGTGTATGTGAGTGGAACGCAGTTAGCAGCTGTAGGAAGCAGTAGTGTGAAAACAACATTTCTAAATTCTTGATGGCCGTTTGGTATAGGAGTTTAAATAATATTGTTTAGGTACTTTTGATATATGTGTAGATAAAAAAATATGTAATGTTGTTTAAAATGTGAAAATGTATATTAGAGTTGAGCTATCAAATAGGTCGTAAATCACTAGTGGCTAAAATAAAAAAAAAATAAAAAAATTATAACTTTTAGGATTTAAATGAATCAACCAACCTTTTCTTTTTATCAAAAATGAATCGAGCTGCTAAGTCCAACTCAAAATTGAGCTTATGATCAGCAACTGTTAAGCATGCCTCAAATATAATAACATGTTCATAAATAAAATTAACATCATGCTTATTTTTTCTCTATCTTTATTTATTTTTTTATTTTTTTTATCATAGCATGATGCTAGATTTAAGTATATATTTATGTATATAGGTTTCTAAAAAAAAACATATATTTATGTTTATACATGTATAAAAAATCTTCTTAAATATATTTAAGATTTGAAAAGTAGTTATTTATAAATAAATAAATGATAACTCAGACTACAGCTATTAGCTAGTAAGAAATTGTGTACATCAAATAGAGAATATTTGTTTTTAGCAAGACAACAATACTAGGATATTCCATCAAAAAAAAAAAAAAAAAAAAAAGACAACAGGTCGTTCGGTAGAAAAGTTTGAGTAATGTTGTTTGAAATTTTTTGAAATATGTGTAGGTGAAAAAGTATGTGAAAAAGTATGTAATATTATTTAAAAACTGAAAACAGTAGTTTAAACTTGTTTACCAGACAGGCTCTATAAGAATAGTAGAATAGCTGTGGATGTGTCTTGCTTAGAATATCGATGGCTATGGCTATGGATGTGTGACACATGTCTTTCTTTCTATACCTTTTTCTCTTTTCCCTATGATGATGGCTGGTCATCATTTACAAATTGTGAGTGTGAATGCAAATGTATCAAGCAATAATGAAACAACATTTCTAAACGAATTTTGCTAATGTGTGTTCTAAGAGCACACAATAATTTTCATTTTAAAAAAAAAATTCAAAAATTGAAAAAGTATTGACAGTTTTTTCAATTCTTGAAAAAATATTTTCAAAAATAGATAGTTTAACCGGACCCTTTCTAAATTTCGAAAGCACGCAGCTAAAAAAAAAGTTAAACTTTTTTTTATAATTTTTTTAATACTTCTAGGATTTAAATGAATAGAGCCATTTTCATTTTATCTGAAATTAATCAAAACTGTAGAGTCCAACTCAAACTTAAGCTTATTTTAATCACTTAAACAGAGTTCAAATATAATAACATGTTCATAATAACATTATGCTTGATTTTTTTTTTTATCAAAGTATGATGCTTGATTTAAGTATATATTTATGTATATAGGTTTCTCAAAAAAAAAAAAAAAACAAATATTTATATATATACTTGCATAAAATCAACTTAAATATATTTAAGATTTAATTGAATAAGTGTATAAACAAGTTCATAACGTCTTACAAAATTCTTTTAGCCATTTTTATAAATTGTTAATTTGGAGAGTGATTATTTGTAAGTAAAAAAGTGAAGATATTAGTGGGCTCAAATGATAACTTGTAAGAAATTGAATGCACCAAAGATAGAATTTTTTTTTTTAGCATGATAACAATAATAAAGTTTTGAAAGATAATGAGAATATTTTTACCGTCCAATCTATTAATTAACATAGCATCGCATTATTGCTAATTTTCTACAGAATTGCTTCTTCCACATTCAATCTTTCCCCATCAATTAATCCCTACACTGTATGTAATTGTTCTAATTCCACAATTATGGTGAGAGAGTGTCTGTGTACGATTGACGAGCCTTTGTTCTAATTTCTAGCTTCGCCCTTGTGTGCATTATATATGTGTATATTAAAACAAGTTTCAATATAATTTTAAACATACTGAATATCAACCAAAACTGTTTCCAATTAGAATCTAGAAAAACTGGATATCAAAAAGAGTTCAAAATTGATATGATTTTATTTCATGTTCAATTTAAATGAGAACTGAAGGACAAAAGGGGCTTTTGCCCTTTTTGGGCAAATTAAATAGGAAAATGCCCCCCTTCCCAAACTAAATAGGGAAACGCTCCTCTTTTAAAACTCGATTTTTGATAAATCGAGTTAGAAAAAAAAATTTCTAAAGCTCTATAGTGGCGTTTTTAAGGAGCCTATAGTGATGTTTTAAGGACCTATAGTGACGTTTTTTAACTCGACTTTAAAGAAATCGAGTTATAGGTAAAAAAATGCTACTATAGGTTGATTTCATTGCCTATAACTCGATTTTATTGAAGTCGAGTTAAAAAACATCACTATAGGTCCTTAAAACGTTACTATAGGCTCCTTAAAAACGCCACTATAGGGCCTAACTCGATTTATCAAAAATCGAGTTTTAAAAGAGGGGCATTTCTCTATTTAGTTTGGGAAGGAGGACATTTTCCTATTTAATTTTCCTGAAAGGGGCAGAAGCCCCTTTTGTCCGAGAACTGAATCTACTCTACGTTCTGTGGTGAATAGAAAGAACTAATGCTAAAATTTTAGGTTTGATAATGAGAAAGAAAGGATAACTTGTGGTGGAATGGAATTCAAATGGGGAAAAGTCTGCAAATATTGCGCTGCCATGTCTACTAAACAATGTTTTTTTTTTTTTTTTTTTTTTTTTTTTTTAAATATGCATGGCAAGTTGTACTGCATGCACACAATCACCAAAAAGACGTAGAAAAAGATAGGTCTTAGAAGTAAAATATTGTTAAATAATTAACTACTGAGGTTTTGTTACTGGTTTTTTTTTTTAGCAAGTTCTCCTCCATACACACACTCACCAATTGAACGTGGCGACGCCACGTTGAACTCAGGGTGTTCCCAGGAACACCCTGAACTAAAAAAAAAAATTTATATATAATAATTAAATTTTTTTTATTTGTTTACCCTTAAAAAAAATTAGGAACACCCTTAATCAAAATTAGGAACACTCTCAAATAAATAAATAAATAATTATTTGTCCTACTCTTAACAAGAAGGAAAAAAAAAAAAAAAAAAAAATCAGCCCATTCTTTGGCCCATAAACAATTTTGAAAAAAAAAAAACTCAAATCCCTTGTAAATTAGGACTCCAAAATCTGAATAAATACACAAAAACACAACCCAAACTTCCTAACCTCAAAGATCCACACTTCAAGAGGCTCACTGCCATTTGTATAAAAAAAAAAAAAAAAATTGTTTTTACGCCACCAATTGCAACCGAGCAAGTGGCCATGACAGCCTGAATAAAAAACCAATAGTTGAATTTGAATTTGGGATTATAAAAGATAGATGGATAGATGCATACCTGAATAAATTGTTTTTTCTTGTTGGATTATTTGGGACAATCTTCACTGTTTCCTTCGTGTAGCCGTAAGAGGGGACAATCTTCAATATCTAGCTCTTTCAAAGAGGTGCGATCGGGAATCAGGGGCATGGAAGTCAGGTTAGGGCAACTGACGATACTTAATTCCGAAAGAGAAGGAGGAAATGATGGAAGTAAGAGATGGTGTGGCTCATTATCATCATCATCATCTGAATTCCTCCACCATCCCTTCAGTTTTGGGCAATCCCCATATAAAGTTTTGGATGAAAAACTATTTTTCATTGAATTGATTCTGTAGCTATACAATTATATATATATACTAACTTAACAACCACAAACACGTGTGAACACAATGAAACAAACATAACTAACTCTCTCACGTGTCTGACTTAAAACTAACAAACTAATCAATCAAGAAGCAAGAAAAACTACATGCCGTTTAAGTGTACTCATCAAGCAGACCAAGTAATCCACACTGTCGTTTAGATGAGTAATTACAAGTCTTCACTTTCTTCAACTCTGAGAAGCAATCTGGACTTCTACTTGAATTTGTTGTCTTAGTTCTACTGCATTGAGTACCAATCTGTGTTGCACTAATTGTGGCAGCTAGGTCTGCATCACCTAATGCACTCGCTGCTGCATTGAGTGGCATGCTATGCTGCACTGGTGTGGCAGCATCACCTGATGCACTGGTTGCTGCACTGAGTAGCATTCTGTGCTGCACTGCATAGTTCTCAAAACCGGACTGGACCGGGAGGTCGGACCGTGAAAACCATGAACTGGGATGAAAACCGGTTTTTTAAGCTTCAAGAACCGGGCATATGTGGTAATTCTGTGAACCCCTAAAACCGGGATTGGACCGCTAGAACCGTGCAGTCCAACCCTTTAGCAATTTTTTTTTTTTTTTTTTATAAAAACAAATTAACACAATTATATTCTACTTAATTAAATTATCCATCTCTTACAAGGAATAAAAAAAAATTATAATTAAAATCCTTCAAAAATATTCAACTTTACTTCAAAAATTAATCATAAATTTTAATGTTTTCATAGTTATTATTTTAGTTTATTAACTTTCTTATTTAATTATTAAATATATTCTAGAAAATCATTAAATTTCCCTCACATATATAGATATATTAGTCAATTTTGCTATTTTTATAAATTTAATATCTATATTTAGGCTTTAATTAATTATTAAATTAATTATGACGTCATCACGGTTCGACCCCGGTTTGACCTCGGTTCGACCTCAAAAACCTTGAACCTCTCCCTTTTACGGTTCAATGAACGGTCCGAGTTTGAAAACCGTGCAGGTGTGGCAGCTAGTGATGCATCCTGTTGCACTAGTGTAGTAGCTGGGGATGCATCCTCATCCTCTTTCTTTTCATACCCCAATCCACAGAGAAGATAAGGAAGGGAAGAATGGTGTTTGTGAAGAAGAAGAGGAAGCACCCAACACGTTACTAACATTGTCTTCATCTGAAATGTATTCAAGTGCTTCCATATCGAAAAGAGAGACAGACTTGAGAAAAGGGAGTTGATTTAACGGTGGGAGGTGCTGCAATCTCCTATTTTTATTTAATTCAAACTTAACAAGATTAGTGAGAGAAGAGACCCAACTTGGAATTCTCACACCCATATAATAAGACAATTCCAACCGTTTAAGATTTGGATGTGGCTGAAGCCCTTCCAGCATTTCATCGGTTTCTCCATCCCACTCGGAGGCATCCCACTCTAATATTAGTCCTTGAAGGTGATGTTTCTCCTTTAAATTTGCATCTTTACATTCTCGCACCTCATCTTTTCCATGTCCCAGATTTTTAATTATTAAATATCCTCCCAAGTTGTGTAGTTCCTTCAATTGACTTGGCCCATTGGACTTGGCCTTTTTTTTCTTATACGAACCACAATAGCCTTTTTTTCACTTGGCCCCTGGAACCTCCTATTTTCACAACCACCCCTGGTAGTATTGTCTCAAGATAAGTATGGTGTCTGATTTCAAGGGGCATATTGGTCAATTGGTCGTCATCTAAAAAATCTAGGGAACCGTCCGTATCAATTAATTGGCTGCAATATGAAATATCTAGAAACCGGAGATTGACCAACTTTTTAATGCCCTTGGGTAATTCTCTAAGCGAATCACAATTTTGTAGTAGTAGTGTCTGCAAATTCAGCATCTTAGTAATGGAATTAGGGAGGATTTCAATCTCATAATTTCCAGAAAGATCAAGGTATCTTAAATGCTTCAATTTCCCAATTGAACGCGGCACTACATGTCGTCCTAGATAACTCAAATCCAACGTGCATAAATTCTCAAAATTTGAAATGAGTGTATCACAAGTTAAGTTACCCAAGCTCCCCCCTACACTATCTGCTAGAACAGTGTGTATCTTCCTTCCATTAGACATGGGGATTGAAAATTGCATTGATGAATTCACAAGATCAAATGATACATGACGAACTTTTTCAATAACATTTTCCCCACTTGAATTTAATATAGCACTTTCTGTTCCAGACACAAGACATGCAAGATCATGCATGAGATCGTGCATTTTACACCATACTATATTGCCCCATTCATCCTTTTTTACATCCTAAAAAAATGACCTCCAAAGTAATTCCATAAAATATTTTCTACCAATATCCACAAAACGTTGCCTTGGACCTTCTAACACAATAAAGCCTTGTGCTGCCCAAAGATTAATAAGTGTAACTACATCAATCAAATAATCTTTTGGAAACAATCTACAATAAGCAAAACATTGCTTCAAATGTGATGGAAGGTGATCATAACTCAACTTAAGAGTTAATGAAATTTTATTTTCTTGTTGGGTTAATTTTGAGAGTTCATCATCTAAAAAAGATTGCCACTCAATTTTAGAGGTTTTACCATACAATAAGCTTCCTATTGTTCTTATAGCAAGAGGCACCCCAATACATTTTCCCACAATCTCTTTTCCTAGGTCTATTATGCCTTGGTTCTCTGGCTCTTTGCCTCCTTTAAATGCCATTTTTGTAAACAATGACCAAGCCTTTTCTAGATCTAGGACTTTAAGCTCATGAGGTGGAGTTGTGCCCGTTATATCTGCGACCTTTATCAAGCGAGTGGTTACTACCATCCTGCTTCCCCTTGCACCACCCATTAGTAAATTTTTTAAGAGAAGCCATTTTTCAATGTGCTCATTCCACAAATCATCTAGGACAAGACAGTATTTTTTTTCCATTAAGTTTTTCTCGAAGGTGATTTTGTAAAATATCAAGACTTTCTTCATATCTCCCATTTCCCAAAGATTCTAAGATTTGTTTCACAATATGTTTTATATCAAAGTTATCAGATATACAAATCCACAACTTCAGCTCAAAATTATTTTTGACAATTTCGTCATTGTATATGAGTTGAGCTAGTGTTGTTTTGCCTAAACCTCCAATCCCTTTTTAAAAAATTAAATTATTATTATTATTTTATTTATTAATAATATAAATAGTCCATGTTGGTTATGAAAAAGACCCCAATATGATAAAAAATAATCAATGTGTGTGTATTAGATGCAGAAAGAATTTGCAATTAGCTGATCACATATCGTGCTTCTTGATACTAGATCAATTTACAACTTAACTTCGAAACTGACATCAAAACTGAAAGAGCAAGAAAATTTCTTCACATTTGTTTAACCCACCAAAAAACAGGGGAAATAGAATGATTATTATATACTCAAAACAGAGCATCTTAAAGTTGAAAACAGAGGCAAAACTGAAATCTAACCAACGGTCTGAAATAAAAAACAGTAACAAACTTAACTGTTCCGTCTAAGGAATAACAGCTCCAACAACATACAGTTTAAGCCAGTTCATTACGGAACTTTAGAGAAACGACTTGTAGCTTCAAGTGCTGCTGGGCTACATATAACCTTAGACATTAAACGACACATCTTAAAATCATCTAGACGATTACCAAAAGGAACCTGAAGTGCCTTGTCGTATATAAGGAACCTGACTTAAAGCGGCCTGTCGTATATCCCTTGTCTTGTGAATAGTATATTTCTCCCTCTTTAATTATTAGAATTTTAAATAGATAACATTGCAATGTTTACTTCAAAGATGTCAGATTGTTCACTTTTATTAATTTTACTTGTATTGATGGCTTAACACTGGATTTGTGGAAATCTCCACTTTACCTCAATATGTTTGCCACCAAGAATACATTCAAACAAAAGACTTTCAATTTGTAAGAAACAAGTCCTCTGTGTGTGCTCTTGAATGGGACATTCTCTGAAGTGGTTCTTAAAACCATTTATAGATTTTAGTGGTTGTGAACTTGTATTAAGTGAATTTATGTAGGTAGGCATGGATGTCATTGTTTCTGGGAATTATAAATGTATATGAAAAACTTGAACATGAGTTATTTATTCACATGCCTAAACAAAGTGGTTTGTAGCGAGCGAAAAGTACGGTAGATAATGTCTCTTTATAGAGAGAGCCAATCCCTCTTAGTAATGGCAGATTCTAGAGAAGGTTTGACTGTTGATTTAATCATTAGATAGGAGATTGATGAGTCTTGTGAGTTGTAACTTGTAGCTAGCTTGATTTAGATGCTTGGTTTGTTTGTCAGGTTATGGCTGTGTTTCAACTTTCAATATCTAATTGCTTGTTGCAGCCATTGGAGCATGCTTATAATCATCATGGCCGACAAAGATGCATGGGGGCCCACTTAAGAGTTATTATCAGACTACCGTATCATATCATATTATCTATATATTACTAAAAGCTGATGCGTAGAATTTAATGTTGATACACTGACGTTAAGCCACATTAGCAATCATGTCATCATTTTTTATTTCCAATTTTTCTTATATATATTTTTAAACATTTTCTCATTTAAGGTGACTTAAAAACTCCATTATTTAAAAATTAAAATATTTTTTAACCATTGTTTTTATTATTAATTTTTCGAAACTTCCCCTCCCTTTTACCTCTTTATCTCCCCACTACTTTCTACATTAATATCATTCTTTCTTTACCTTTTTATCTTCCTTTATTTTGACTGTTCTTATTCTCAACATTTTACTATAAATTTGACATTTTCTTTTTCATTCTATGCATAATTTTCTCACACAAAAAAGGTTACCTCTCTCTCTCTCAATTTGTTTTTCATTTTTTGTTTGATTTTTTTTATTGCATCAATTCTTTAGGTTGATCTCTCTCTCTCTCTCTCTCTCTCTCTCTCTCTCTCTCTCTCAATTTGTTTTTCATTTTTTGTTTGATTTTTTTTTATTGCATCAATTCTTTAGGTTGATGAATTTTTGTGTTAATTAGAATTCTACTTTGGGTTGATGCAATTTAGTTTTGTGTTTTAAGTTGTTATCTTTTATATTCTCTTTGATTAAATATTATCTTATTACATTATACATATAGTATATAATAATATAATGTTTTTATATTAAATAGAATGACTTGGATAATTTTATGTTTATTGCTATATATTTTATTTTTACTCTTTTTGCTCCTCTCATCTTTTTTTATTCAACATTTAAATCCAATCACATCCTCTTTACTATTAAATTATGCAGCACAAATCAAGAAGGCGGCTAGACACAAACCTGCCTTCTTTTACCATACATTGGAGGAATCAAAATATTTATGTGATAAAGGGTCATATAATTTATAATTTAGATAGAACCATTTGAATGTGTCTAGGCCCATAGATTAAGCAATTTGTAAATTTAAAAGGCTATCGAGAATGAACTTCTTGAATCACGTCTAAAAAAAATATGAACTACTATATATCATTTAGATAAAAACTTTTATCTTAGATAAATTAATATTTTTTTGCTACAAATTTAAATCACGCAAACTTAATAATTTTATATTATGTGTTAGCATTGTCTTTGCTTTTTCTTCTTCTTCTCAAAAATGTTATGTATTAAAAATATTAATCTTATGGGAAAAGTTACATAAAATATGGAGAAAAAAATGTTTTATATTACAATCTACTAAATTTTTTTTTAAAATATTTAAACATTTCTATTTTTCATATCTCTAACGTGTTTTATAACTACCACATGTGTTAACTTAAGTCTTAATATTCTTAAGTTGTTTCGGCAAAAAAAAAAAAAAAAAAAAAAGGTTTTCACAAAACTTGATAATTTGCAAATGATAGAATCACTCGCAATAATATTTGCATAGTTATATAGTTTCAGCTAAAGCAAATAAGCAATTGTGTATACTTTTAGCCTTCAAAAAACACACATCTACTAGTGGTTAAACGTTCATCTTGGGTAGTTTTAACTTTTCATATAATTTTACCTTTACATATTCATCTATTTTAATTTAGATTTTTTTTAAAAAAAAGCTTTAATTTAGATATTTATAAGTAAAAAATGAAATAACGATACATGAATAATAAATAAATAAAATTATCTATACATATTTATCTTGTGCGGTTGTAACTTTACATATGATTTTGCATTTATACATTCATCTACTTTAATTTAGATGTTTATAACTTAATAATGAAATCTATAAACAAGGCAATTAAAACAATTATATTTCTACAATTCAAAAAGTCACAATTTCTTTTTTCAAAAAAAGGCCTTTTACATTTCCTTGGAATTATTTTTAAAAATTTTCATAAAACCTTTGACATACCACTAATCTAAACACTTTATATTTAAAAAAAATTTAAGGCTCATTATTACTTCTGTTAATATATTATATATATCTTAATTGATTGGGACCAAACTAGAGAAATGCCTTTCATATTTCCTTGAAAATTCGGAAGGAAAAAAAAAAAAAAAAAACTTTTGATATACCACTAACGTAACTACATCTATAACTATTTAAGCCATCTATGATATCTATTTCTTATAGATATCATAAATGAAAGAAGAAAAAAAGAAATGAAATCAAACATCAATTAATAACTGTTATTTGGAAAATAAAAAGGTGGTCAAGAGGAGTAAGAAATCAAATAAAGATGGCTATACAGAGGACATCGAAAACTTTATAGTGCAATACAATCAACCATTACATTCACTTAAATAAATCAATAATCAACAATTAAATATAATAATATAAAATTTAAACTTAAAACTAATCAAACTCCAACTAGGGAAATTATATATATAATCATAATCTTCATACACCATGACTTAAAAAATTTTAATGAATAATTCAACCTCTTATTTAATGTCTATGTTATGCAAATCATCAACCAAAAAATATATGATAATGGTATAAAATATAATAGACAAGATTATGAAAAATATGATAAAACTTTTTTTTTTAACTCTTTATAAGTCTAGGGACTAAAATAGTATTTGAACGGTTTAGACCCCTTAAACTATAACCAGATTGCGTAGCCTAGATTAATTAGCCAAGTTGTTACTTAGTCAAATTATGAAATTCTAGGTTAAAACAATCACAAAATCATATCATGCATATAAAACATATAAAGCAGCGGAAATAATAAAGAACACAGTGATATGATCACCCAGGAAACCATACCGGAAAAACCTGGGGAGGATTTTACCCACCGATCCTCAAGGCAAAACGGAATCCACTAAGAAAGAATTGAAGTTCTTACAAAAGGACTTACAAGCTCCCCGCTTGACTTCCTAATGCTACCCATCAGTAGTAACTTCCTGACACGACCACGCGCAGGCTCCGAATCCACGGACTACTTCTTTCTTTGAACTCCTTCTTCAAGTACAAGCTCCTCACTTGTTTTTCTTTAAGCTTCAATGGCTGCAACCTAGTTGATCATCAAGATGTTGAAGTGATCTCAATCTTGAAAACCCTAAGCTTTGTGTAAAGGAAAGCTCCTCTAGATCTCACAAGAGATTTACACAAAACCGCAATGTATGAACAACAATACAACTTGTGCAACTCTGAAAAACGTGGCTAGGGTTTGCCTTATTTACTTAGGGCAAAAACATAAAAACCTAAACGTTTAAAGAGTTAGGGCTGAGTTGGAATTCTGCAGAAAAACGCATCTGGGCCGACTTTCGATCGATCGAGTCTAACCTTCGATCGATCGAGCCAGGCCGAGAAGCCCCAATGCTTCTGCAGTCACTCGATTCCAACTTTACAATATTAAACCAACTTTGAGCAAACTTAAACAAGACTAAATACATTGTTTTGATCATGGTTTGCCAACATTACAAATTAGAGTTCTAAATACATAAAATCCTAAGACCTTAGAACCTAACAGTATTTTATCTAAAAAATTATCACGTGTAATGCACGGGTCTGTGACTAGTAATATTATAATTAGGGAAAACAAAAAATGCCCAAATATAATTTCTCTTCTTGATACAGTGTACCTTGTTCAGTCTTCTTGACCTTACAAATTCAATTTATTGCAACTACCATGGAAAAAATTTTGATTTCAGCTTCTCAAACCAATACATCCATGTCTCTATAACAACTGCTTTTAGTAACTATCTTACAACTAAATATATAAAATCATGACATGTGTCCTTAGGCTTAAGAGTTAAGATTATCCTCTCTCTTCGCAAACGCCACATAGGCGACATGCATTACCAATAGTATGTTAAAAGGAAATTATTGGGCTGACTCGGACTACAATGTCAACAACTTAGCACCGACCTTGTAGTGCCAACCAAAGTGAGTCTACCACTATGATAAATATGCATTACATCATCTGACATGCACATTAGCTCAATAACAATATTTGTTCCTAATCGTTTCTAACACGAAACAACAGAAGTGTCTACTGACAATTTTGTTTTGCTGAATGTCTAATGATATATTAACTAGAGAATTAATGCAATTGAAAATGCAAAAGGAAAACTGACATGGAAGATGATTGTGGGGAAAACATCATTGTTGTAGACTGGTAACAAATGTGATTTCAAAATTGTCTCTATACTTTGATACCCCAACTGACTAGCATAAAAAAGAGTGACAAAACCCTTTCCTCCCACCCCCACCCCCACCCCAAAAAGAAAAAGAAAAAAAAAAAGAGAAAAAAGAAATAATAAACCTAATATTGTGCTACCATATAGCATTTATAAAGTTAATTAACTTCCATCTCAAGTAACATGTCTATGCATTCTTATTTAGTAGTGACCTATATTATTTATAGAGAATGGGGTAGATGGGGTAATGTGGCCTTAAAACTAGATATAATTAAGGCTTAGGATAAGCTAGTATATAATAAAAGTTGGGCTTAGAGGCCGTGGTTCAAAATCTTAATCAATCATTGAATGTTTATCAATTTTATTTAAATTACCATTCATTTGTAGTTTTGTACTTTAATTCATTTAAAAAAAAACGTCTACCCTTATTAGTACTTTCTTTCTTTATACTAATATGAAATTCTATCCATATTTATCCAATAAAAAATTATCGGAGGAGATTTAGTTTAAGTATAAATCATCTAAATTCAAACTTTATCGGATTAAGAAGTTCCTCCTTATAAAAAACAAAGATTTAAAATCTTATCTCACCAAAAATATAGTGTGTTTGTGTATTTGAATAAGGTAACTCTCTTACAAAATCTATTCAACACTAAAACAAATGATTCAAATATCAAAATAAGAAAAAAAAAATTAAATTTCTTTTAAGTGTACAAGTACAATTTATTTTTTAATCTTAAATTTTAAATTAATTCTTTTTTAATTTTATTTGTTATTAAGTTTAATTATATTATCAAAATATTTTTATTAAGCTGTGTATCGCACGGGCATAATACTAGTGTATTATATAATTTAAGTTACGAGTGATACTTAGTTTTAGTTGGCTCCGCTTAAAATGTGTTATTATCGCTACTGTAGAGTAAGCAACATAGATTTAAATCTATTCTATACCTAGCCAAAAAAAAAAAGTGAGTGATTTGATTTTTGATTAAAATTTTATTACATTTTAAAATAAAATAATAATAGGTAATATAAGAAATTTAGATTTTATACTTCTGAAAAGTTTTAATTAATATTTCAAAAAAAAAAAAAAAGCTTTTTGGAGATAGTTTTAAAAAATAAATATAATAAAATACATGTTGGAAAAAAAAAATACAACAATCATGTATTATACATGAAAATGATCATTAGCAAAAAAGGGAGTAATTTCATACTTCAGATTTTGATAATTCGATAGTTCAAATTAAGTTTGACAAATTTAAAGGTGTATAAACTTCTACATCATTTAGAATTTCAAATAATGTAGTAGTCTATATATTGTTAACTCTCTCTCTATATAAAATTATATATAGGTAATAGTTACTTATTACTTATCGAAAATAATAAATTTTAGAAAAATTAAATAGAAAATATTCACGGTATATTCTAAGTATGAGAGAAGCATACAAAGTAACTTTTGATTCCTTGCAATGCTGTCAACCCTAACGACTCATTTAGTTCTTTACTTTTCCATGGCATATAAAAAGAGAAATGCAGCTTCTATAACATTTTCATAACAAATTTTAAGTAGCAAGTTGTCAGTGATTGTTATTAATGGGGCAAAATAGTAATCTCAATGGTAGGTTCAAATTTGAACCAATAACAACTATTCACTTATGATTTGTTGTGAAAATGTTGTAGAATGCTTATTGTTTATAAATAAAAAATAAAAAATAAAAAATAAAAGGTGCTTACTGATTAAATCGAAGACAAAGATATACAATTAGGCGTTCCCTTACAAAAGATATTTCAGCCAAAGTGGAGAATTTTCCAACCAAATATTATCTACAAATTAGCTAACAAACATAGTTAATAGAACTTCTTGATTTAAATAAAATATTTGAGTTAAAGCTAATGACAATGCCTCACGGAGCTTTTTTTTTTTTTTTTTTTTTTTGAGAATCACAGAGCTAAGCAAAGGGAAATAAGCATTAAAAAATATAAAATATAGGATATTTCCATGTTTTAAGAATTAAGAGTATATCATGAAGGTTGTATCTATAATTTGTCCTTGAAATTTTGCACTTTCTATTTTTTTCACCATTAAAGACCAAATTTGCCTCCAAAAGATGACCACTTGCAATGCACCAAGTTCATTTTAGAGAGTTTAAGAATTTGTATAAGAATATTTTAGTACGCAAAATAATGAAACTCAAATAGAAAATTCTCTTATTAATAGTATAGCTTCAGTGTGTGACCTAAGAATAATAAAATAAAGTTGGGCTGCAGCAACCAATGAGAAAATAAGATCAGTGGCTTTTTTGTGTAAATACAAATTTTGTGTACAATTTTTTGTGTTTCAATTTATGTTCATCAATCACAACTTGACATATATTAGTTCAACTCTCCTTATAAAATAGCCAAGAGTATTGATTTAGGATATATTTTTAGAAATTTTGTATAAAGAAAAAAAAAAAAACAATTGCATTTTTTTTTTCATAAAAATGTTAGTAAAACTTTTCTAAAATTGTCATTAACAAAAAAATATCTAAAGACATCCATTAACTGGGCATTTTTTTTCTTCTTTCAGGAATACTATACGGGTTAGTAGGATGACGAAAGGAACAAGAAGCAGGTTGTTGCGTTGTGCCCAACTTAGAATAATCACATCAATATTTAAAAGCCTTGAGGTTAACATTGTTAAACAGTTTCCTTGCAATCGTCTTCTAATGATGCTTGCAAAAAGAATATTAATTCTTCAGGTGAAAGCAAATAATATTACAAAGCCATGCTTATCGACAAAAGGTAACAATTAACCTTTGCAATAGTTCCTTCCTTCATGGATGGTGTGAGTGGTTCGAGGTTCTTTTCTTCCTGTGGTACCTTTAATTTATTCGAATTCCATTCAATTCTCATCCATTTTTTGTGATCCTTAAGATTATTGGGAGGTATATCAAGAAAGGAATCAAGAAATGCCTTAGATTACGTTGAACCAACTATAGGTATATATTTTTGTTGTTTTCACCATTTTTAATCATGTTTTTCATTCTTAATTATTAATAGTGGGCTCGATTTAGCTAATGAAAGGGAATAGTAGATGGATTTGGAAGGGAAAAACTAACTTATTGTGTAGCCAGGATTGTTGGTTGATAAAAAAAAATGGTGATTGTGGGATCAATAAACCAATTATTCCATGTGGGATGCAAGTACTTCAAGCCATCTACGTAAATATATAAAATATAAAGCAAGAACCAACGCATGTATCAAAAATAAATTAAAGTAACCAACGTATGAAAGTTCACTTTGGCTTTGGCTATATTCAATTTGAAGGCTTCTTAGGACGGACTTCCATAGGCTTTCTTATAATTGTCTTCTAATGATGCTTGCGCAAAGAATATTAATAGTTCTTCAAGTGAAAGCAAATATATTACAAAGCCATACTTCTCCACAAAAGGTAACAACTTTGTAGTCGCATTGTTAGCATCATGTGCCCTCTAAGAGGAACATATGATGCTAACACTAAAACAGTGTCCGCTTCTTTAAATTTTGATACGGCAAGTATATATCTAGAATAAATTAAAGTATGAGGCATGTGCGGTGTTATTAGAGAATAGATTCAAATCTTGCCAACTTAGAAAAGAAAAGAGGAAGGATTCTAGAGAGGATAGAAAGCAAAGCGTCTATATTGTCATTAATGGCTAGTCCACGGAAGAGAGTGACATTTTTAGGTGAAAAGTATAAAGGTGGTTTAATTCACTTTATTCTTTACAAATCACTTAGACTCCTTTCTTTTCTCATAACTTTGAATTTAATTGTAACTTATGCCTCATCTCTTTTTTCATAATCAAAAAAATTCTAGTTAAATTATATTTTCAATTTAATTAGACACTCTCATAAGTCATAACTATTCATTTATTAATGTCATTTGTGCGGATATATTTTCCTGCTTTTTTTATTAAAAAAAAAATATCTTGTCAAAATTTATACTATATTTCATAGCATTCATAAATCGCCATTTTAGATATGCTTTTACAATTTTTATTTATTTTTATATTAAATAATATCTTTTGGTTGTGATGCTTATGCTTAAGTTTATTTATAAAATATTTCAAATGAATATAATTGTTTACAATTAAAAATATATATATATATATATATATATAGTAGCAGTACTTTACTAGTTTAGAAGAAAGAAGATGACAATTTGGAAATGGAAAATACAGTAATTTAGAATTCTCTTTGTTATTAGTAAAGATAAGGAGGTATTGTGTCAAAAGTTGTTGACATTATTTCAAAAATCCTCATAACTATTATCAAATAAGCAATGACAAAGTCAAGAATTATTATTTGGGGTTCGAATAATTATACACATGCCAACTTCTTAAAGGAAGTTGATGCCCGATGCTGCAATTAATTTTGTAACCAAACTTTGTCTATATATAAATAAAATGGCTTAGTATGTTTTTTTTAAAGAAATAATTATAAATAAGGATGAAGAAATTTTATTAAAATTTTTTTTTAACTTGTTTTAACTTTGAAGTAAAAGATTCTTTGTTGATAAGATTTGGTTTAATAATACAGACAGAGGGAACCAAAGAGGAGCATATGATGCTAGCACAAAAACAATATCCCCTTTTTTAATTTTGATACAGCAAGTATGTATTTAGAATGAATTAAAGTATGAGCCATGCACGTCTTATTAGAGAATAGATTCAAATCTTGCCAACTTAGAAAAGAAGAGAGGAAGGATTCCAGAGAGGATAGAAAGCAAAGCACCTATATTGTCATTAATACATGGATAGTACTCGAAAGAGAGTGGCATTTTGAGGTGAAAAGAATAAAGGTGGTTTAATTCACTTTATTCTTTAGAAATCACTTAAGAGTTAAGACTTCCTTCTTTTCTTGTGTACTTTGAATTTAATGGCAATCTATGCCTCCTCTCTTTTCTCACAATAAAAAAATAATAATAAATAAAATTGTGTTCAAAGTTGTTTTTTCATTTTAATTTGACACTCTCATAGTTGTTCATTTATTAATGACGTTGTGGTGATATATTTTCCTGCTTTTTTTTTTCTTTTAAAATTTAGTTCCCTAGCTTGTCAAAAATTATACTATACTTCATAGCATTCATAATTATCATTTTAGATTCTTTTAGATTCAGCAATATATATATATATATATTATCTTCTGATTACCATGCATATGCTTAAGATTATTTATTGAACAATTAAAATTAATAAAAAATTTTATAATTAACAAAATATAGTAGTAGTTTAGAAAAAAGAAGATGACTATTTAGAAAAGGAAAATACTCTCTTTATTAATAGTAAAAATAAGGAGGTTTTGTGTCAAAAGTTGTTGACATTACTTCGAAAATCATCATAACATTAGTATCATATAAGCAATTATAGAGTAAAAAAAGAATTTGAACGGTTTAGACCCCTAAAACTATTACCAGATTGCGTAGCCTAGATTAATTAGCCAAGTTGTTACTTAGTCAAATTATGCAATTCTAGGTTAAAACAATCACAAAATCATATCAAGCATATAAAACATATAAAGCAGCGGAAAATAAATAACACAAGATATGATCACCCAGGAAACCACACCGGAAAAACCTGGGGAGGATTTTACCCACCGATCCTCAAGGCAAAACGGAATCCACTAAGAAAGAATTGAAGTTTTTACAAAAGGACTTACAAGCTCCCCGCTTGACTTCCTAATGCTACACACCAGTAGTAACTTCCTGACACGACCACGCGCAGGCTCCGAATCCACGGACTACTTCTTTCTTTGAACTCCTTCTTCAAGTACAAGCTCCTCACTTGTTTATCTTTTAGTTCCAATGGCAGCAACCAAGTTGATCATCAAGATATTGAATTAATCTCAATCTTGAAAACCCTAAGTTATGTGTAAAGGAAAGCTCCTCTAGATCTCACAAGAGATTTACACAAAACCGCAATGTATGAGCAACAATACAACTTGTGCAACTCTTAAAAACGTGGCTAGGGTTTGCCTTATATACCTAGGGCAAAAACATAAAACACCAAACGTTTTAAAGAGTTAGGGCTGAGTTGGAATTCTGCAGAAAAACGCATCTGGGCCGACTTTCGATCGATCGAGTCTAACCTTCGATCGATCGAGCCAAGCCGAGAAGCCCCAATGCTTCTGCAGTCACTCGATTCCAACTTTACAATATTAAACCAACTTTGAGCAATCTTAAACAAGACTTAATACATTGTTTTGATCATGGTTTGCCAACATTACAAATTAGAGTTCTAAATACATAAAATCCTAAGACCTTAGAACCTAACAAAATTGTTTGGGGTTCAAATTATTAAAGTGATAAATCAAGTAAAATAAACTCAAAACACACACACACACATGTTTGTGTGAATGCAAATATTATTATTATTTTTTTTTTTTTGAAGCCATGACTCTTAATTTTCTAATACTCAAATTAGTTATAACTCATAAATATATCATATACAAAATTATTCACTTTGAGATATAATTTTTTATAACATAAAGTTAGTGAATCTATATTTTTTAAGTTCATAAACAAAAATCATTATATCTATGTAACTCAAATAATATATTTTCAACTATAATTTATTTATCAATATCAACATAGATTTATGAACGAATACAAAATTTTAGTCATGATAACTTGTGAATACGTTCAGACTTGCATTTGATGATAAAATCAACCAAGTTTAGATTCTCAAAAAAAAAAAAAAAAAAAAAAAAATCAACCAAGTTTAAATATATAATTTAATTCTTTGCTAAGCTCAAACACAAATTATTTTCAAATAAAATTAAATAAATAATTTAGAATAATTAATACTTCATTAATAGCCCTCAATATAGTTAATTAGAGGGATGCCCTAGTTTTATTCAACCATTTTTTATACTTCCCATGTATTAATAAAATGTTCTACTTTTTTTTTTTAATAAATCAATCATTGTGTCCCTCTTCATCTAATAGCATGGCTTCATTCCAATATTGACAAGAAAAAAAATTCTTAAAATTTTACTTTTGGCCTCTCTTTTTTGTGGAAGGGGCTTGGGTGGGGGGGGGGGGGGGGGGGAGGGCGGCGTATTCGTAAAGAATATTAAGAAAAATACCAAAATTTGTCCAAAATAGTTTAGAGAGACAAATTTTTTAATAAAACACAAACACACACATGTTTGTGTAAATGCAAAATTAGTTATAACTCATTTTTTTGAAGGCACGAGTCTTAATTTTCTAATACTCAAATTAGTTATAACTCATAAATATATTAATTGCATACAAAATTATTCACTTTTAAATATTAATTTTTTTATAATATTAAGTTAGTGAATCTATATTTTTTAAGTGCCACGACTCTTAATTTTCTAATACTCAAATTAGTTATAACTCATAAATATATTGCATACAAAATTATTCACTTTTAAATATTAATTTTTTTTATAATATTTAAGTTAGTGAATCTAGGTGTTCTTTTGGACAATGGTGGTATGAGGATGGGAAGATTCTTCTTCAAATTTGAAGATATGTGTTTCTTGGATTGAGTAAAAGGCCTGTGGGATGGCTATAACTTTCAAGGGCGCTTGAGTTTTGTTTAAGCCAACAAAAATAAGTAATATAAACTCTAACACCAAACTAAAGTTTGAATATGGCAAGGTCTCTCTTTAGAGATAGGAAGACCTCGCATTTTCTGAAGGACCTGAGCTCCTGCATGTCCTCGGGTATGAGGAGGGCTTCCTCTAGACATTCAGCCACTAGACCCAACCTGCCCTTCAGGTGGTCTCTTAGGTTGGCATCGTCCAGAACTGGGCCCCCCATGCTTTCAACTATAATTTATTTATCAATATTGTGGGGACAATTTTTGCTTCAAGGCCAAGGGCTAGACCATGTTGTAACCACATGGGAAAGAAATGCTTCCTCTTCACACCTTATAAGGGATGAGCAAGTGGATGAAGAGTACCACTAGTTTGGACCAAACTAGTGGTACTCTTCATCCACTTGCTCATCCCTTATAAGGTGTGAAGAGGAAGCATTTCTTTCCCATGTGGGACTTGAAGCCAAAAAAGATTACAAAGTGCAACTCTTGGTCTTGAGGCAAAAATTTCCCCACATTAAAAGGATTGGTACTCTTCATCCACTTGGTCATCCCTTATATGGCATGAAGAGGAAGGATTTCTTTCCCATGTGAGACTTGAAGCCAAAAAAGATTACAAAGTGCAACTCTTGGTCTTGAGGCAAAAATGTCCCCACAACCAAGCTAGTGGTACTTTTCATCAACTTGGTCATCCCTTATATGGCATGAAGAGGAAGCATTTCTTTCCCATGTGGGACTTGAAGCCAAAAAAGATTACAAAGTGCAACTCTTGGTCTTGAGGCAAAAATGTCCTCACAAATATTAACATAAATTTATGAATGAATTCAAAATTTAGTCATGATAACTCGTGAATATGTTCAGACTTGCATTTGATGACAAAATAAACCAAGATTAAACGTATAATTTTATTCTTTGATAAGCTCAAACACAAATTATGTTCGAATAAAATTAAATAAATAATTTAGAATATTTAATACTTCATTAATAACCCTCAATGTAGTTAGAGGGATGCCCTAGTTTTATTCAACCCTTTTTTATACTTCCCGTGTATTAATAGAATGTTCTACTGCTTAAAAAAAAAAAATCAATCATTGTGTCTCTCTTCGTCTAATAGCATGGCTTCATTCTAATGTCGACAAGAAAAAAAAAAAATCTTAAAGTTTACTTTTGGCCTCCCTTTTTTTTGTGGGAGGGGGGGGGGGGGGTATCGGTAAAGAATATTAAGAAAAATACCAAAATATGTCCAAACTAGTTTAGAGAAAACATATATAATTTTAATTATATGACTTTTTTTTTTTTAGAGTTTCAACATATAGTGTCCGCTCCTTATGATAACTTTTCGTCATCAAACCAAGATACAAAATGGTTTTTGGTGTAGGCGAAGATTAAATCTTAGATCTCTTATTCAATCATTAGAAATTTTACCAGTTAAGCTAACTGAAACTCACTTAATTATATGACTTATTTCATAGTTATGTGATTTTTTTTTAACTCACTTGATAAATTATATAGTTAAATACACATGGATAATCAATTGATTGTTGTAAAAAGAATATAAAAAAATGGGTTGGCCTAGGAGTTATTATCCATCAATACTCATAATTTTTATCTAAGTAATCATTAGTTAAGAAATAATTATTTTTAGGCTAAATTACAAAATATATCCTCTAACTTTAGCGAAAGACTTAAGTCCAGCGCATTGGATCTAATGGGATGCAACTACGTGGCAATTCTTGGACACATGGTAGCATCCAATCCAGGGACTAAGCCAGGACTTGAAGTTTTTTTTTTTTTTGGGGTGGGGGGGGGGGGGGGGGGCGGCTTTACTATTAGTTGTGTACAACAATTGCAGCCTCCAACTTTATTGCTTAACCCCTAAGGGTTTTTATTTATTGATTTATTATTTATTTGTGGTTTTTATGAGTGTGTCTAGGTATGAACAATTTTTTTTTTTTTTTTTTTGTTGAGAAAACTAAGTATTTTAACACACACTCACATGGGGAGAGGAGAGAAAGTCTTAAAGAAACTGACAGTGATGTATATCCAAAAGGGCTTAACTCTTGGATACATAGCATAGACTTTATTCACGTGTGTGTGTATTAAAATATTTAGTATTCTTAAAATAAAAAAAAAAAATAAAAATGAAAGATATGGACAAAATTATTTTGTTTAAAATTTTTTAAAGGACAGGGTTGTTTATTTTAGGTAAAATTGGTTAATTGAGTTTAATTGTTTTTAGCTTTACTATTGGTAATTTTTGTTGTTGGGCTAATTTTTTTGGGGTTGTTTATTTTGTTTTAAATTTTAGATCTAGCCTTTAAAAGGAGGAAAATGTTAGAGTTACAATTTTTTTTACAAATTATTACTGTGGTGAGTGGTTATTAGTAAATAAAAAATTGATGTAACTAGTATTTGTGGTGCGGTTTGATGCAATTGTAGGTCATTTTAAGCATCGCACTTTGCGGTGTGGTTTGGTCAAAACCATAACCACACTTTGAGGTGCGGTGTGATATGGTGTTCAAGGTGCTATTTGGACGGTTTTGGGATGGTGTATTTTTCAATATGTCATGGTCAATTTTTAATTTACTATTAATAATCTTGACAATATGACAGTAAGTTTTTTTTTTTTTTTTAAATATAATATGTGTAACAAAAAAAGTAATACCAATATATACAAAACAAAACAAAACAAAAAATCCATGACAGATTGACAATAAACTAAAAATATCACAAATATATAGTATATACAAAACAAAAAATAATTATTAAACTTTTGAAATTTTGATTTTCTGAAAGTGAGAGTGTGAGATGAAAAAGTGAACGATGTTTTGAACTTCTGACTTTGTATTTAACCAAAACAAAGTTGTTTTAACTTGAAACTAGAATGCACTAGCATTAGGCTGGCCACTTGCTTCTTATAATATTAAATTATTAATATATATATATATATATATGGGTTCGGTGTGGTGTTGTTTTGTGTGGTTTTCATATTATAAAACTGCACCCTACACCACACAATGTGGTGCGGTGCAATTACTTCATTTTGCAGGCAGTTTTAGTCGGCTTAGGTACAGTAGTGCGGTTTGGTGAACACCCCTAGATGTAAGTGGTGGGCTCAGATACAAATCAATAAGAATGTACTAGCTCAGCAATTTGTAAAAATGTTGTAGAGAAATTTATGACTATAACATTACTCTTAAAAAGATCGATGATAATGTTAAGGGAGGTAAAGTCTAATTTTATAGAAAAAAATTGCTAAAATTGATACCTATGTATATACTAATATTTAAAAAAAAAAAAAAAACTAGGGGGCCCATTGCCCCCCATTGTCCAAGCCTCCCTCCGCCCGTGATCCTATCAATTCCAAGATCCTAGACCCAAGCCAAATCCCTAACTTTGATCTATTTTCAATTTAATCATTTAATTTTTTTTCTTCCCATTTTAGTCATTTTACTTTATTTTATTTTCAGTGTACTTCTTTATGCTAGTTCTATCTAATGTGTATTATTAAGTGTCTGTTTGGCTAGCTTATTTTTTGTTAACTTATTTTACTATTCAGCTTATTTTTGCTACTATTCATAGGTTCCACTGCACTTTTTGGTACTATTTATGGGTCCTATTGTACTATTTTAATTAATATTTACCTTTATTTTCAGTACTTTTAGCAAAAAAAATTCAGTTTTAACAAAATAAGCAAATCTCAAATAGACCATAAGTCCATCAAAATGACAAAAATTGGTGCACCTAATACTTTTATCCTCATTTTTATAAGGTGTTAAGCCACTTTAAACATCTAGTTGAGTTTTATTTATTAATTTTTTGCTATTTTGCAATGTAAGTAGGATCCTTCGGAAACTTTCCTAATGGGTGCCTCGTTAACAAAAGAAATTCTTAAAAGGGTTTGTTGGAGGGGGCTCATATCCATTATTGGGTCACTGAATTTGGGGCGTTATGGGCCGAAACTGACTGATACGGGCTCAGATGTTGGGGCCAGGCCGGGGCCATCGGTTACCCAAGGTACTCTACCTCTACTGTATGAGTGAGTAATGCTATTCCCTCTCTGTCTCTCTGCTATTCCTTCCGTAGATTGCAGATTGGAGCAATGATTGCTTTCAACAATCAACATACAATTTTTGTTGTTAGCCACTGCAAATTATTAATCCATACCCATCTATTTAAAACTGGTACATGTGAACATTGATCTTCTTCTTCTTCTTTTTTCACATATAAACTCATATACTATTTTTTTCCTTTTCTAAGCGGGGCTCAATGATTTTCACTATTTTTAATAACATCATCAAGTAAACATATAAACCATACCTCTATAGCCATTGGTGCAGTAGAGCACCATTAAAACAGAGCATACTTTCTGATACCTAATCCCCCTTCTTGGGTTGGCTTACTCACTGTAGACCAACTAACCAGGTGGAATTTGTGTTTTCCATTTTATAGCTTGTTAGCAATACTGACCGGTAGTGGAAAAACTGAAAAAGAGACAGAAAGTTGCATACTTTTAATAACTTTTTTTTCCCCTGAATCTATACTTTTAATAATTTAACAAATTCAAAGATTGAGTTGAAAGTATTTTTCTTTTAATTATCTCAGGCATTCACAAAAAGCATACACAACCTTAGTTGCTCACCAACAATATGGATAGAATTCAATACGGATCTCATCTAATCGGATTGAACTTTATTATTTTCATTCACTAACATTATACAAATGATTTACTTAAAATCGTTTTTTTTTTTTGTGTGTGTGTGTGTGTGATTATTTTCTCAAGCAACCAAACGATTTCTTAAACAAAATCAAAATATTGAGACCTAAAACGTCATTTCTTTAAACTTGAAAAAAATCCAAGTCCACTCTACTTTATTTTTTCATCTCTTTCAATAGATCAAACTTTCAGAAACCAAAGTTTATGTAAGAGATACTACAATCAAATCAAAAGAATCGGAAACACATTCAAATTCCAAGCTCAAATTCACAGAGGATCATTGGAAAACGCTGAAGAAGAAATTTATTACCACGGATCTCCTTGATAAGGATAAGTTTTGTTTGTGAAGAGAAGAATGTAATCGCCGTCCTTGTACCCACGATCTTGCATTTCCACCATGAGAGAGAGAGAGAGAGAGAGAGAGATTTTGAAGAGCTGTCAGTATTGCTTGCTTATATACTGTTCTAATTTTTTTTTTTTTTTTTTTAAATCTTGGTCGTTAATCTTTTTTGATGGAGTTGATCAGAAATTTTGGACGGTAAGAGATTGACTTGGATATCGTTGGACTGGCGGGTAGTTATTTATTTTGAGTAACAGAATTAGTCAGGGGCAGTGATGGAGTCACAACTTGGTGAAAAAAAAGTATTTCACAACTCTTTAAAAATCGAAACTACTAGTAGCTGATCTAAATCTGCGAAGTCCAAAAGCAGTCTCAAAACATAACAAAATGCATTGAAGGTGATGTAGCTGATCTAAATCTGCATCACAAAAGGCCAGTGTATCACATTTGCAAACAGCAAATGTGAAATAGCCATAGCATCCAAACCAGTTGATGAAACCAAAAAACTAATCTGTATGACCACCCTCCTTTGCTCTTAACATTAATCTACTAAATGCCTCCATTACCAAAACAAACAGCAAAGGTGAAAGAGGATCACCTTGCCGCAGACAACGAGTACCAGGAAAGAATCCTGTAGGAGTACCATTAATAATGATAAGAGAATCATACCTTAGGAATACAAAATCGAATCCAGCCCCTAATTTTCAATGGACGCATTGACACTTCATTGGCAATAATTTACCAGGCCAAATTTATTATGTACTTTTATGTTTTCCAAGACGAAAAACTTGTGGCAGATCTGCCTGTATTAATTCTTTCTTTGTAGTTATTCCTTTGTATACACTCCATGTGCTAGGATAGTACTTTTCCAATAAAATTTATTGCTTATTAGCAATAAGATCTGCTTGTATTGATTCTATTATTTACTTTTTTGGGTACTTCTTTAGGTTCCTTTTAAATGTTCTCCTTTATTTTATTTTATTTTTTTCCTTTTTTCAAATTTGATTATTGAGAAGATGCAGATGTTAAAAAAAAGAAGAAATAAACCAATGTTTGCTTGTACATTTGATTCAGGAAACATTTGCAATTGGGTGATCTGATTGCTTGCTGCTTGCACATTTTGAGGCTAGTTTTATATATGGATCAATTTTGAAACTGACATAAAAACTGAGAGACTTCAATTTTCTCAAAATTAAATTAGGTTAATAAGCTCAGTTCATTGTGTTTAAAGTATGTTGCTGGGGATATATTTCTTAAACTTTGATTAATAGAGCAAAAAAAAAAAAAAACCCACAAAAAAGTAGGAATTTTCTTCGGAGCTGGGGCATGTATTGTATTTGTCCTATCGAAGTTCACTTCTATTATTAATTGAATTTTGTGTGCAATTGAATTAAGTTTTCTTGTATACTATGCAGTCTTCTGCAGTACAGTTGGGAGCAAATAATGCAATATGGGCAACTGATTGATGATGGTGAAACTACCATGTTCATATTCCTCGTCTTCTTGGTTTGTACAAGTTTCTTCTTACCAAAAGTTAATCACATGAAAGCATATGACAGTCTATAATGGGGCTTCATATTCTCACTGCAATTGCATTTCCAAAGCCATTTCAAAGATTGCAGGATAAATAACTTCCCCAAGATAATGGTTCTTTGAACAGTCTATAATAAAACTATTTACATCTTTCAAGTGTCGAAAGTTGAAATTAGCCTATTTATGCTTTCTTAATGAAATTAGCCCGTGTGATATAGAACGTAATGGTTGAGTTTCACCAATGGTCAAGGCTTCAAGTTGATCCAGCCAAGTGCAAGATTTTTTACATGCACAACAATATGTTAGCATTTTGTGATACAATCATGCTCCCGATAAGATATTTAGGAGTACCTTGAACAATTGGATGAGTACTTGCTGAATGCAGAACTCTAAATGAGAAAATTTCAAAAAGAATTATTCCTTTGGGCTGTCTTGAATATCCGCAGCTTTTAAAGCATCTCTTTTCTTTTAATTTTTTTTTTTTATATTCTTCATCACATATCACTTCCTCGTTAGTAGGGCTGACTCAACAACTTTGGGGGTCTAAGGCAAAAATTTTAAGTAAAGTGTTTTTTAATGCTTAAATATTAATTAAATAACATATTTTTGAGATTCCTTTTTGAGATTCCATTTGTTTTTCAATTTTTCTCTTTTTATGAAGTTTTTCATATCTCAATAGATATTTTCTAGTAGACACTTATAATGAGTAAATATTTATAAATAAGTAAAACAAGATTTATAATTTAAAATTACAATTTAACTACAAATAAAACTTAAAGTATAGAATACTCTTCAATCTTCATGTCTTCCATTGAGAGAGAGAGAGAGAGAGAGAGAGAGAGAGAGAGATTTTGGTTTTGGTTTTGGTTTTGGTTTTGATTTTTTTTTTTTATGTCTCTTTGTTTTTAAAGATTTATAATCTCTATTTTAGCATATTCAAGATATTTACGTTGAACTTATTATGAATATGTCTAGTATTAATTTTGATTTTAGCAAATTTCAAGAATAAGTTAATGAACTTGTCTCCTATTAATTTACATTTAATTTTGTTAGCCACATGACTATTTTTGTTTTTTTACTTCTTAATCTTCTATATTTTGGGATATAGTGGGACCTTTTTAATGCATTCTATTAACTAGTAAAATGATTTAATTTTTTTTCTTAATTAAAATATATATATAAATATATTATATTATATTAGTTAAAAGTGAAACCTTCTTTTATTTGGGTGCCTTAGGCCATTGTCTCACTTGCCTGTATGCTTGAACCAACTCTGCCCATCAGGCAATGAGAATTTTACCCTCTTGGTATCAACACCAATAATCTTAACTCAACTGTGGTGGAGTCTTCTCAAAATCCTTGACCGCATTGAACTTCTTAGGCTTTCACATGAGTCCAATGCATACCATGTGTTTTTGCAACAACTAATGTACCTTTAGTAAGTTTTCATCTTTCACTGCCAAGGAGGTTACAATAACCCTCTCGATCCATAGCCAATGTAGACAATACATTCATCCTTAAATTTAGAACATGTCGCACATCCTTCAACCTTATCGTGCTACCAACATTGGTTTTGATGCGCACAACACTAATTCTCACAATTTTTGAATAACTAGAAGTAATCTTCATGGTATCAAATTCCCCTGTTTTGTACATGGTGCACAACCCTTTCATAGGGATAATATGGTGGGATGCAATCAAATCAACAACTCATTCAACATCATTATTAGCAACATGCTCACACTTTTGCTTTTCAATAAAGAGATCCATAACTTCTTCAGCAATCACAGCAGCTGTAATATTTTTCTCACTATTATTCTTTTCATCTTTACCTTTAATTTGTTATTTATTTCAATGCCAACAATTTCTTCTTATGTGACCATTTTTCCCACAATAAGAGCATTCTATAGTATTATTAAACCGAGATTTAAATCTTGATTATGACCTATCATTGAATTTAATCCAATCATTAGACCCTGCTTCTACCTCTGTTCCTATTCTTCGTGAAAAAAGATTGATCTTGTGCGTTGCCTATATGCAAACCTCCTCGCTTAAAATCAAATCTTGAATATCATTATATTTGAATTTGGTTTTTCCTGTAGAATTGCTTACTATTATTCTCGTGGCCTCTAAACTGTTTGGCAAAGAAGCCAAAACAATCAATACATGAATGTCATCATCAAAATCAATTTCTACATAGGATAATTGATTTGTAATCATATTAAATTACAAATTACACTTATACAAAGAATTCTTTTTGTTGGAAATAGTAGGGGTGTGTATGGATTGGGTTGGGGTAGCATTCAACCCAACCCAATTTCCTTGAGAAATCTCTATCCTAATCCAACCTATAATATATAGCTCAAAAACTGACCCCCAGCCCATAAGGGCTGTGTTATGTTGGATTGAGTCATTGAATTGAGATTATTTTGTCATGCCTAATGAAACAAATCAGGTTTTATTTAATCTTTTGAGCTCATACATTAATATCCATCTTCTAAAATAATTTGTTTCCAATCTAGTTTTGAAAGCATCATTTATCCCATATATTTTTTATCATCATATCTTTTCTTGTAGGAAAAGAGTGAATAAATCTATTAAAAAAACCAACACAAAAAAGGCCTTGTCTTTTTCTTTTTCTTTTTTTTTTCTTTTTTTTTTTTCAATAAAACAAATTTACTACCATTTTCAACCCATACATACCGGTGTCTAATACAATACATGAAAACATTTATACAAAGGACACATCTTTCTATAGGCTTTTGTTGGAATTAGTAGGGGCCTTTGTTGGAATTAGTAGGGGTGTACATGCATGGGCTGGGTTGGGTTTGAGTCCAGGATGATTTATTTCTACGAAGCGATTCTCCCAAAAGCTTGAATTGTTAAGAGACAATAAATTTATTCACTTCATCTAAAACTCTCCCTTCACATGTGGGTCATCTAAGTTGCCATTGAGTAGGGGTCTAACACATGAAAATTTAAATGGGAGGTGAGGCGGTAAAGAAGGGATTAAACTAAAATCTCTTACTCTGAAACCATGTTAAATAACCAATTCTTCAAAAGGCTTAAACTATTTGGAGATGATAAATTTATTCATTTAATCTAACTCTTCTAATGAATTCAGATGTTGCCTCAATTCTCTCGGGCGGGATTACTCATGTCTAATGAAACTTTCGATGACCTTGCTAAGATCAAAAACTGTAATGCCAGTCCTCTCCAACACTGCAGGAAACAGCATAGTAACAGTCTTATGTGTTGCCAGAACTAGTTCAGCAGAATAGGCAAGCATACATCTATAGAACCTCTCAATAGTCAATAGAGCTGTCAAATTACTTGCATGCAGTATTTGGACCTCTGCTCTACAAATTGCTTCCACAACCCTACAATATAACTTGAGTGCTTCAAATTTTCATTGTTCTGCCCCGATGCTGTCCATGAGATTTGCAGATTGCAGGCTTGTAGACATACGATGCTCTCCCCGAGCAGTACTTGAAAATATAGCAAACAATATTATTAGTGCCCTTGTATCTACTTCCTCAGTTAAATCCCTATCACAAGATGCCAGGAAACGCTTCAGCTCTGGTTAGGGCTTTGATGGAAGTGGTGAAATGACAGTACGGAGCCACTTTGCAGTTGTCATCACTGTGCTTACAGGCATAGCTACCATCTTTGAATTAGAACCCCCAAAATTTCCATTTGCATGAGATGCAGGAGAGTGTTGAGGAGAGAGTGGACTTGTAATCGTCTTATAGCCAGTGAGGCTATCAAATCAAATTTCCTCTAAATATAATAATAAATATCAATATTGAACATATTTTCTTCCACACAAAATACACAAATTGACATCATTTGCACATGCATTCTTCATTGAAAACGTACCTTCACACCACTTATATTCACAAAACCTCCTCATCATTAATGAAAACCCTCTCATCCAGTTCGCCCTTACTACGAATTGCACAGTCATAATCCTTTTCTAAAATACCTAAACTGGATGACGAAGATGAGTCCTCCAGTAGATTTTCAAAATATGTCAAACCATCTGCATGGGTATCAAAATTTCAGAAGTGTCTCCTAAATTACAAAGTCAATAGTTATATATATATATATATATATATAAATGTACCTGTGTCAATATTCTCCAAGTTTCCAATTCTACACTCAGATGCTGGTTGTGGCTTTTTATAAAAAATATCTACTATTAAATTATTGGCCTTTTCCATTGTTTTCCTCAACTCATCTTCTGATGTTTCATATTTGTTGCAAAGTGATGCAAGGATGTCTACACCTTTGCCGTCTTTCTTAACTGAACCACACATTAACACAATCAGCACAGATGAAGAAGGAAAATAAGGGATCAGATAGCCATGAATCATGTAAAATATAGAAATCTCTTCTGAAAAAGAAGAAGAAATAATCTAACAAAATCTGCTAAAAGGGCTAAATGAGGAATTACAAAATAGTTGAGAATCATCAAATTTGAAATTTCTGAAGCAAACAGGAACATGAATAATTAAGATAGCCTGTTACAGACATTACCAAACAATCTTCTAAAAAGGTAAAAAGTATAGCCAAAAATTATTATCAACATGGTCAAATTGTCAACAATAATGTACGGAAAAGTCTGGTGACACAACCTTTGTGGACAACTTTGTGCACAACTCGCCCACGTGGCGAGTTGTGGTTGGTGGAAGAGTGACCCACCACTACCCTTCCACCAACCACAACTCGCCACGTGGGCGAGTTGTGCACAAAGTTGTGCACATAGTTGTGGCACTAGAACCACTCATAATGTACAATATACAAAATCTTTAGCTTTCATTGTTTTCTAATCCTCCATCTATGACGTTGGCTCATGTTGCCGCACAATCTAACGACAGCAAAACTGTCTCCTCTCCTAAGCTTCAGAATAGCAACATTTAAAATAAGACACATAACATTTCATGCCCCTAACCAGAACAACATCCCAAAACTTTACTAAGCAATGGAATTGAGTAAAGCAGAAAAATGACTTACCAATATGGAAACCAAACCATTCATGCAAGTCACCAAGTCCTTAAAATGGCTGAACGAATGTATGCGGAGTGCCAGAAAAAGCAACCACCCAAAACGGTGGTGGTCTGAGACATAGCCAGATGCACTAGCAACAGCGGACTGCTTATCAACATTTGCTTCAGTTGTCAAGAAAAATTCCCAGATTGCACGTTTGTAGGACCTTGAATTATTAATGTGTAAGATAATTATGCCATTTATGCACAAACTCGAAAAATTATTAAGAGAGAAAGTACTGAAAAACACAGTTGTGTATTGTAAAATTAGAAAGTTTCATCATATGCACAGTGAAATTCAGATGCAGAAATAGAATAATAATTTTAACATATAAGAATAAAAAAATATCACTAGAGCTGTTGAGTTCCTCAAAAGTAATTAGTGGAGCTTAAAGAAAAGTCAAAAGCTTTACAAAATCCAATCTTTGACACAAAAAATTGTCTCCATATACCAAGCAAGTACCACCATGTGGCCAGTGGCCACCACTGCCCTACACAACCTATTGTCACCTTAACACAGTTTGCCAACCCAATCCACCATGGAAAACAATGGCGATCATCAATGCTCACCACTACTTCCACCAAAAGCATTAATTTCAATATGGACACTCAACACTTCAGCACACACATCATGACTACTAAAATAAACAAATAAAACTAAAGAGATTTGCATGATCTCCACTAACATTAGAGCCTATTGAAGTAGCTGTATTAAATTGCATCCAGGTCTCATCCTTCTTGCATACAATATAAAACAGTAAAACCAACTCAAGCAAAAAGAAAGGGATTAAAACAGAAACATGTGGTGTACTCAATGGAGAAGGCAAAATCTTAAACAAAAGGTCAATTGATGATGCAGCAGATACTAAAGTCATTACTTCAAATAAAAGATGCAAAAGAAAAGATACGCACTGGCTTAGTAGACTCGAGTGCACAGAATTGGCCTGCATCTCTTTTGCCTGATCGGAGAAAAGTGAAAACAAAACCATGAATAAAAGCCCAAATAAATAGACACATATTTAAACAATATATTTTTTTTAGTTATAGGCATAAATTGCTGTCACACCAATACCTCAAGTCTATTCTACCAATCTGCACCATATACATTACTCAAAGTTGGACCAGCCTTGACAACAAACTGAGGAAGCTCCTTGAAGAAGTCCACAATGCTATGAAAAACAAAAATATGAGGATGACCCCGAAACACAAAAAAGCAATTGATCACAAAATAAAGGAAATTTGAATGATCAGAAACATACTTCAGCTTCGCAGCTCTCAATATCTGGCATAAGGTATATCCATTATCATCAGACCCTTGCTGCTCACTATCCCCATTCTTCTCACTTAGCCTTTTAATAGAAAACAGAACAAAAGCAAACCAAAACTTTTCTGCTTCATCAAGCTGGTACAGACAAAACACAATTCTGTTAGTTCACATAAAGACCTTTCCTCACCTTATCTTCACATTTACGGACAATACAAACCAATAATACATACCATTCCGTTGCCTAAAGCTGAAACATTAGTCTGTAGAAGGTGTTTGGTTTCTTTGAACAGCTTCATAGCTTGTGTACAAGTGTTCTCATCCAACGACATTCCATTCTGTCATCAAAACCCATATTTAATTCACAGAAAGCCCACATTTTTTTTTAATAACATAAAAATATAGAACCAACCCGCCAAACCCAAATTTAAATATAACATTACTAACAAGTAATGAAGAGAAAAATAAACCTTGCAAGCCTAAATTCACAGAAAACTCACTTTTCGCTTATAAAAACTGAGTAATGCTAGGGAAAGCAAGCAGTAAAAACTAAAAACAAATAAAGAATTGAACCGCGCGAATATAACATTGATGACAATGAACAAGAGAATAAAATAAAATAAAAGACCTTGCAGAAGTCGGAGAATCGAGCTTCAGATGGGTCGACAGTAGCGGCCGCGCTATCTGTTTGTGAATTGTTGGCCGATGCTGCTTCCGAAGGCTTAGCATCTTCCATCTTCTCCAATGCAGCTGGACTCATCCAAACCCTAGCTGATTCAATCTATCACAATAATGCACCAATTTCAAATCTTTCACAAATAATTATAAAAAGAAATTAAAAAACTTAAATTCCCAAAGTCAATATTCTGAGTCCACAAAACCCTTAAAAACTCAAACCTCATAATCCAAATTCAAAAAAAAAAAAAAAATACGGAATTTCTAAAGCAAATTTTAAAAAATAAAAAAAATACTTTCTAATTATTAAAAAAAAAAAAATCACATTGAAGAAAAATAGTATTAACAAGAATGAGATTTTAACGAACAAAAAATTGAAAAAAAAAAAAAAAAAAAAACTTACGAATTTGGTATAGATCTGGTGGATCTCTCTGACCTAAACTGTAGGTATGAAGAGTGAAGATACGACGGCGTTTTTATTCAGATCGAAACCAGAAATAGGCTTTTGGGTTTTTTGTCTCTCTCACACACACACTCTCTTTCTTTCAGTTCTCTCTGAACCCTATCTATCTTTCTTTTTTTTTCTTTTTTTTTTTCCCTCTAAATTTTCTCTCTCTTCGTTTCTTTCTCTCTCATCTATTTTATGGGTTCTCTCTCTCTCTCTCTCTTTGTGTTGTTTTTTTTTTGGGGGAAACCCTCTCGTGTGGGTTGGTCTAGCGCGGGAAAAAATCCACACATGGATGATCCTTATCAGTTATCATCGTCATCATGGCCGACACTCATACATGCATGGGTTGCCCAATGGGGATCTGACACGTCATGGTGGATTAAAGGTTAGGTTTTTTTTTCTTTTGTTGTGGTTTCTTTGTCTCTCCTATTTACCGCCAAAATTTTCTCCGTTATGGAGAGAGAGAGTGTGTGATTGAAGTCTATCGTTACGGCGAGGATGACGGTGACTAACGGAAGTGTTTTTTGGGCTTGGAGTTGGAAAAAGCCCTTTGGTTGTGAACTTAGTCTGGGTATGTGAAAAAGGCGGCCCAGCCCAAACTTTTGTGAGCAATAGGGCCCAATGGGGTTGGTGTCGTTTATTTATTTATTTTTTTCCTTGGGGGTGTGGGGGAGAATCTTTAAAAGGCTCCAACTACTGTTTTGATATACGGCTATACTCAAATTTATACTCATTCCATCCCTATTTTGTATGCAACTTTAAAATAGTATTTTTTTAAACCCAAAAAAACAAAAAAAAAACTTTAAAATGATATGATTATTATCGGGATGTTTTTGCGACAAAGGCCAAAATTCAAGAACGGGCCCAAAATTCCTCTTGAGTTTCTTATTTGCAAATAGTCAATCCTAGTATTCCAAATGTATGATGAATAAAGGCTAAGAGTGATTTAACAAGAAATAAATCGAAACTGTAATAATAAAAATGCTAAAATACACTTAGAACTTTAGGCCTAAAACTTTGACCCATAAACAACTAGAAGAGGCAATTGAGTGAGTTCGTGAGAGGGAAAGGGAAAGTTCCTCTATAATAGTATTTCCACCCCCCAAGCTTTAGAATAGTGAGAATCTTTGCTGGTTGAATGAGCTTTTTCTCTAAAGTTTCAGCTCTAAAGATAAAATGTGGCTAATTCATTTTGAACTGATGAAGGGGGTTTATAGTAAGTATTGGGTGTGTTTAATGACTGGTTTTTAGCTAATGGCTGAGACTTTGGACCTTCAAGATGTTGAATGAGGGTAATGTTTTAGTTAGCCTTTGCTTGGGTAAAGCCATAACATGCTTTAATCACAATTAGGGAAATGTTTTGACCAATTCTGATTGGGTGTTCTTCCCCAACCATTTCAAATCATTGGGAAGATGTTCTTAGTGGTGTCCAATAGCCAAGTTCAGCCAAGGGTGCCAGCCAAGCTTTAGGGGCTAAAATAGGTTGGTCAGAATGTTCAACCACACACAGCAAGAGCTAGAAACCTCTAATTGGGTGAAAATTTAGGGTATTACAACGCGCATGACTTGGGCTCATGCAAAAGGCATAAAGAAAAGTCAACTCATGCCCTCCAGATCACACTCTCTCAACTTTCTCTTATGTCATATGGATCTAGGCCATGCTTAAAAAAATGAAATAAATTATAATACATGAATTAGGCCCACCATAAAGTCAAACTCGGCCAAATTGGACTTGTAGAAAATGTGTCGTGAAAATGACCATCAACAATTATTAATTATAAAATCAAAAATTCTATAGCATTGGATCTATTTTGTTATATATGTATTTAAGCATTACAATTATGTAGTATGAAGCTTTAGAAATAAGAGATGAATTAAAGCAACAAGAGTCTCATGGCTCAATGAGATAGCATGTCTTAAAGATATGGTAAAGCTCATGCCCACACAATTTACTTTCTCAGAGCTGCTAGGGGCATAGAATGCAATATGCAGTGATTGCACAAAAGTAGTCCTCAATAGAAAAAGCTTATTTATTTATTTTTTTTTTTTTTGCTAAGTCAACTTGAAAGGCATCAGTAGCAAAGCTATTATTTGATAATCAATGCATGCAGGGGCGGAGCTACGTTGGTGACTGGCCCCCCCAAAAGTTAAAAAAAAAAAATTTAGACTAGGTAAAATTGCAAACCTGAACTATTTTTCTAAGAACTGGCCCCCACATGAAAAATTATTTGGCCCCTTCATTTGTCCACGTTTAGTGTTCCTTGCAAACTTGCTTTCATCTTTTAATATTTTCCCTCATTTATTATTAGTTTTTACAGTTGAAACTCCTTCATATGTCAAACCATTGGTTTGATTAGAAGTTTTACTTTTTCAATTCCCAACCTTCAATATATTTTTCTGATTTTGTGTGAACTGATATTGCTCCTTATTGTTATTATATTGCTCTATGTTGTAAGATGAGACTGATGTCCGCATCTGTTGCTACTTGCTAGTAAATGTTGTTTTCTGTTACTGAATATACTTGTTACTATTTTTCATGCTTTGTTTTTTCTGCTCTATTTTGTTGTGGCCATTCTTTTGGCTTTGTATTCTTTCTTTTCTTTGCATAAAATTTGTAATTTTGTCTCAAAAAAGAGTACTGAGCTTATTTGAAACTAGCAAAAACGACTTTAAGATCTTGAGAAGTACTAGAGTATTCTTCTCCTTTTCTTATTTTATTAAACCAATTGATAAGCTTTATTCAAAATACAAAGTCATCTTGTATTTTTATATATAATTTTATATTGGCTTATAAGGATTTTGTTATTTTTAATTCTAAAAATTTTATATTTTCTTGTAGATGTAATTGTTATATTTATATTAATTTCTTGAATGGTTTGAACTTATGGTTGTTAAAAGGACTAAGAGAAACTTAGTAGGGAAAATGAACTTAAAATACTTAATTGGTCATTTAGTTTTTTTAAGTGTTGATAAGAATTACATTGATTAAACCAATGCACAAAAACATATATGTAGCATTTTGAGTTTTTCTTGAATTGTAACTCACTACGAGATAGTTTAACCTCGGCCCCCCCAAACCAAAATTTCTAGCTCCGCCCCTGAATGCATGTTATTTCATCAGAATAACCAGCCTTTGTTCGTTAATTGGATAATTGGGGCAACATATCCTTGGCTGAATATGTTATCAAGAACTACAATAAAACCTATGATGATCTATGTGCAATTGAAGTTAACCTCATTCAAAAATATTAGAATATGATCATCTATAATGGTGTTGGCACCAATGTGCATTACGGTTGGTATTTTCGAAACCTTTACAAAGATTGATTGTACAGTGAACACGAACACCACCCCAAGATTCACTGTTTGCCTTTTTTTTGATACCAGATAAAAATTAGATAAAAAAAAAGAGATAGTACAAAAGAGGGCCACCTGACTTATACATGGTCCGGATTGAGTCTACATTGGCTAACAGGGAAGCAAGTAGTTATAGCAGCTAAGTCTATTATATGTGAGATAATATCTTTGGGTACAAATAAGTAATGAGTGGTCAAACCCTGTTGTTGGAGCTGATTCATGTCTGCAACAAAATTCTGATCTGTCCAAGTTGGATCCTTTCCTTGGTTGCACAGCTGCACAAGCCTGGTGTTGTTGCTTAGAACCAAAATCTTGTTGTATCCCATCTGCATAGCCTTCAAAATCGCTTCTCCCACTGCATCTTGGATTGCAAGCTGTTGAGTCTTTCGTCCACAGCTAGCTCCACCAGAGAAAAGCTCATTCCCTTCCAAAGTCTTTGCTTCATAAGCATATCCACTTCTCTTTGACCTTCTATTTTTGTGAGCTGCTACCTTCAAAATAATCTCCCACTGTTTGCCTTTAATAGTCCTTCCAATAGTTAATTTGAAGGGACGAATGGACTAAGGGGATTCTCTCTCACTATACCTGTTAATAACTTAATTGAGGTCATAGCAACCGCTGATTCTTTCCATGTTTTAGAGGATGTTTTGGATTGATTTTACTTACCATCCAGGCTCCAATTTTTTCCATCTAAGAGTGAAATTTACTCCATGAAGAAGCAGTATGGTAGCATTTTGTGATATAAGCAATGCTATGCTCCCATTAGAAATTCAGGAGTGTCTACTATCATTGAAAGATGCCTTGTAGCATGCAAACCTCTGGTTGAGAAATATACTTTGTTGAACTGTCTTGAATATCAGTATCTTTTGACTGTCCATATTGTATTGTGGCACAAAAAAAGGGTATAATGATGGAGTGAGATATCTCAAGACAAAAAAGTTGATCAAACCAAATTGAAAATTGGAATTTTGAACTTCTTTACACCACACAATTCTAAAGGTATCAGATTTGCCTCCCAAAGACAAACACGTGCAATGTACCTAATTCAGTTTATAAATATAATCAACATTGCTTATTTTAATTATATTAATTCGTAAACAAGAAAACCTGTTGGCAAGATGCTTCACTAGATGGAACAAGTTTTGGGCAGTAGCTCATCGAATTTGAAAAACGAACACCAAAAAGAATAAATAATAGATTGATTTGCTAAAATCTCTTGAGTAAGGCTGTCCATGGGTCGAGCGGATCAGGTTTGAGATGAACCTGCCACTCAACTCACTCAGGTCGGGTGGAAGAAGTGAAGACTTGTGACTGACCGGAAACCACTACAGGTCGAGTCAGATTGGGGTGTGGCGGACGATCGGTTAGTTCGATCGAAACCAATGAAGAAGCAGTGGTGGGTGGAGAGTGGTAGATCTTTGCTGAATCTTAGCGGAGGAGAGAAAGATTCAACCGGATTTAAGCGGATTTGAGCCAAACCTTGTCGGATCTATAGGCCAAACATCACCGAATCTAAGACCAGCATAGTAGAATTTGAGCAAATCTATGAAAAACATCGCCGAATCCGAGCAAATCTAAGTCAAACAAATAATGGTTAAATTTCCCTTTGTCTGCTTCAGTGGGAATTGTGTGACCATATATAATGGTTGATATCCCTAACAATATTAGAAAGGAGATAGAGAAACATGTTATTGTCTTTGGATACCAACATATATGGTTATGCATGAAAGCAACTTCATCTTGCAATATAAGGAGACATAGTAACTAAAAAAGTCTAAATTGCAAATCTTAGATACTAAAAATATAAAGGACTTAAAAAATTAACTACAAAAACATGCAAGCTCACCTCTCATTGAAAAGGAGTTATGAGACAGGTTGCATGATTAATAGAACCATCATCTATAGAGGAAACAATAGCTCAATATCATATTCGAAATTTTTACTAATTAATGCAAGAATTCAGGTGAAAAAAAAAAAAAAAAAAAGATACTTCAGTAGAGTGGAAGTTCACCAAGTACATAATTTCTAACTCTTCAAGCCTAGTCCCTTGCCGGAGAATACTTCATTTTTTATTTTTAGTTCACGAAGCTAAGAATAATAGTATTCTATCCCTAATTTTTCTTTTCTATATTTTATTTCACTTCTAACCTGAAAACTTCCTGGACCAGACAAAATGGATACAATGCATGCGTATAAAAGTTTCCAGTTCAGGTAAGTGTTTGCTGATTACAGCACTTACTAACGTTTTGTTGTGCAAAAGCCACCTCAATGGAGCAATCTCTAATTTTCTTGGGACTTCAAATTGTCAGCCTAAAACAAGTAATAAAATTTGTAAGCGTTTTCACAAATTATGCCAAATATTCATGTTTTTAAATAAGATGAACTGGGTTTAGACACATACTTATGCACAGCCTTTTACCCTTCATATAGAACATGTTTCAAGCAAACCAAACAGTTTTTTACAAAAATTATCTTTAAAAAAAAAAAAATGAATAAAAGAAAGTGAGAGATGTATGTCTCAATCTATTGCATGATGATGCTTAATTTTTATAGCACCTATAAAAATATTATTGTAAAATTTTGTCTGAAACTTTGACAATTATGATTCTAATACACAAATTGTTGAAAGCTTATGTATAACAAGGGGCACACCTGCATTATATGCTAGTTCTTGTAGTATAGTTGGAAGCTCGATTATTTTTCATACACCCTAATCGAAGCGTTACGAAGCATCTGCCAAAGTAAAAAAATATTTGCACAACAGCAACCAAAGTATTTATTATGTGTATACCAGAGAAACAACTTTTCTTTTTGGCTGGACAACAATAAGAGGAAAAGCAGAATAAAATGACAAGAATATCTTACCTTTGAAATATATGGAGATGAGGCAGATGCTACAACAGTAGAAGGTGCGGCAAGATCCAAAAGATTCAAGATTCAACTACTAGGAAAATAAAAATTCCAAAAGTCCTGTGGTTTGAGCATTACGCCATTACCAACCTGACTTGTAAAAAGAGGGGGGAAAAGGGTAAGAAAATTGATAGATTCGAAAGCTGTTGTCTGAAAATTATAACACATTCCAAATGAGATTGGATTTTTTTTTTAATCAAGAAATCAGAAATGTATTTAGGATGGAAATTTTATCTTAAATCTACCAAAGGATTTGTGCATGTGTAGACACACTAGACTCGATATCATTTATGCTTTTGAATTAAATAATTTCTCCAAGCTACATTTGAGAAATTGAAGATATTATTCAGCATAATTATCTCAGTGCAATAACTACATAAGACATTAGTTATTTACTAGTTACTCAAATAACATTGTGCAATAAGAACATGTTAAAAGCTTATATATAAAGAAAAAAATTGATAAGTTCCTTCAAACAGCAATACAACACTATAAAAAATGTGGAACAACTGCAAATTTTTGTAAGAAAAAAGTGCATCATTTAGTATAGTAAAGGTATACACAAGAGAAAGTGCTAAAGGGTAGCACCTAGTCAAGGCACCCCCTCCTAGGACCGTATCTAGTTGAGACCATTGTTAGGTAATGATCCTTAGATATGCTCAAAAACTAAAAATATTCAAAATTAGGCAATTAAGCCATTAATTTATTAAATTTGTGGCCTTCCCACCGCTAGAAAAGGACACATAAGTGTGGGGGATATTGTATTTATTTTACTATCTAAATGAATCCCTGGAAGATATATACAGTATTTAGTATATTATCTACACGATTCACTGACTTCTGGTACAGCAATGATCAGAATGTAAGAGTAATTAAAAGGCTAAACTTTGTTTACCATTGCTTTGCTTTGCGACGAATTATTCCAGTTTGGGATGTTTATCTGAACTGCTTCTTTTGCTGTCATGCTCTACAATCTTTACACTTTTTACTCTCTTTGGCCTGAAAGGTTCCATGACTTCCATCTATTCCATTCATCTATGGCCCAAAAGAACATGCAGAATGCTGCCCCATGTTTGAACAGAGACTGCAGTCACGTCAAGAAGAAAATCTTATCGCTTAGCAACTTTTTGGAAAATGAAAAGCTCCTACATTTGGAAGCTTCTCTGAGCAGTAACAGCCTACCATATAATAATGGGTAAAAGAATATAAGAAAAAAGATGGTTATTTTAAATTTTGGAAAAATTCGAATTTAGTTTGTAATCTTTAAACTAGTATTAGATAAGAACTCTTGCACCTAAAAGTAATATCTCACACAGCCCAGCACAAAAGTATGAATTTTCTATAGATCAACAGTTCTAATGAGAATATTGAAATTAATATTAGTAGATATATTGGACCCCCCCCCCCCCCCCCAAAAAAAAAGAGAGAAAGAGAGAGAGAGAGAACCAACAAAATACCTGCAAAATAAGCTAATTCTTGCAATGGTAGTTGCTAGATTAAGTCCACTCGACGTGTTTTAAAACCACTCTATTTCTGCAATTATTAAGAAGCAACCATACAGACATCATATTATCAACATGGTCTTATGTACAAAGATATAATTCATTACAATTTTTTTAAAAAAAAAAAAAAAAACAAGGGGAGGATTATCTTATCCTAATTTTTCTTTTTCAAATAACTTTTTGGAGAAATCAGGTGTCTAATTAACATTTTATAGACAGGAAAAAGAAAAACAGATTGAAAAGAAAGAGAGTTTTAAATTTGTTCAATTCAGCATAAGAAAGAAGTTGAATGGCTTTTAGAAGTTGTCTATGAAAGTTCAATATGGGTATGAAACACCCTTGAACGTTTAGACCCCCAAATACAAAACAACCAATTCAAGCTATTTAACAAACAACGTATGTGCGGAAACTGATAAATAGCATATACCAGAATTGAGGAACGATCTAAACCATAAATACTCACACACACAGCAGTAATTAAATGGTAAAGATAAAGGGAAGAGAAATGCAAACACAAGAACAACACTCGATGTGTTATCGAAGAGGAAACCGAAGCCCTCGGCGTAAAACCTCTCCGCCGCCCTCCAAGCGGTCAATAATCCACTAGAAAATGTAGTTGGGATACATGAACAACAATAGACCCTCCAAGCCTAATCTACCCAGGTACCTAAGCCCTCCAAGCTTCCTGCTCCAACGAGGTTGCGCCGAACCTTTTTCTTTTCTAACTTACCGGATTCCGCTACTTGACCATAGCATCAACCAATGTATATTGGTTCCTTCTCAAACTGCTTCCCAAAGCACCAAATGAACCTTCTCACAGACGTGGGTGTGGTGAGATAAGGATTTGGTAAAATGCCTCTCAAGGTTATGACAATGGAGAGGAAGAGAGTAGAGGAATTTGAAGAGTCTCTAAGGTAAAGATTGGGGATGAGGCAATCTTGTATTTCTCTAGGGTTTCTCTCACAAAATTCTCTCTGGAAGCTCTCTCAATTTAGTGGGTATAAGGGTGTATATATAGTAGGGTGAGAAGGGAATGCAAAACGTCAGTTTTGCCAAACAGGGTTTACTCGCGGCTTGACCTCGCGGCTTGTCCAAGTCGCGAGTTCCAGTCGCAACGTAACGGCCTGGACAGCCTGGAACTTTTGTCCTGTAGCGTGACAGCTGGCGCGACCCTTCAGCTTCCCAGTGTGCCTCTCACGTGCCTGCCTTTCGCGGCTTGCCAGTCGCGATCCACCCGCGAGTCCTAGCCGCGACATTCTGTTTTTCTTGCACACTCTTGAGCTTTTCTTCACATCTTCTCACACACTACCCTTACAATTTTCCCACCTAAATACAGGGTTACTAAGTGCTAAATTACAAGCAAATTGGTCACGGAATAAAGCCAATTAGATGGTTGATTAAATTCAACCTTACAATCTCCCCCTTTGGCTATTCCGTGACAAAACCCTACAACAGACTCTAGACTTAAACGTGAGTTGGGAACAGTTGGAAAACTCACTCACACCTAACTCTAGATTCTGTAAAGCTCTTGAACATATGAATAAGTAACTCCTGAAACACAATAACATAGCAATATCATTGTATGCAGAAAACTTAATAAGCATATGGAGCAAAATAGGCATGATCAAGCAAAAATGAACAAAAGCACAAAAGCAATAATTCATGGCAAGATCATCCACAGTAGTCACTTAAGCAAAAGTGATTACTATGTTCATTCACACAGGAAATGAACATCCGGACATGCAAAAATGATAAACTCAAATGAAGAGTACCATTTGCAAGTCCAACACTCAACCAATGCATACAAACACATATGCATCTAGGAACAATCCTACAAGGGCACAAGAGTGTATGCATCTAGGAACAATCCTACAAGGTCACAAGAGTGTTGTACTTAAGATAATGCAAGGCATTAACAAGTACCAAAACACAAAGCATAAAGGCTGCATAAGCAAATTTTTGCAAATACATGGCACAAACCATAAAAGCCTACAAGCATGCATAAGTGCTATAAACAACCCTCAAAGCTTACAAAAGCAACAAAGGGTACAGGATAACAACTTAGAGTACATAAGCTGAAAAACATAAGATGGATACAGAAAAATGATAAAACTAAAGAAAAACAGCAAACAAAAATCTGTTAGCTAAAATCTCCCCCTTTCGCTGAGCTCTCCCCCTGCCAACAACGTCTCCCCCTTTTTGTCATGGAATAGCTAGTCGTCATGATCTTCCAGCTTCCTTTGAATTTCATCCAATTGAGTTTGAATCGAAGTAAACTTCGTATCCCATCGAAAGTTGAGATAATGCAAGATGGAAGTAAGATCGGACATCTTTGAATTGAGTTCATGAACAGAAGCTACAATAGAGTCTAGCTTCTCGTCTGCCGGGAGTGGGCTGGAGCGCGAGCCACTGGGGGACGCAGAAGTTTCTGTTTTGATTCCCTTCTTGCTATGACTAATGCTAGCATTGAAAGTGCGCATGTTGATTGGACATGGTTTTGTGCAGGGAACTTCATTCTCAGACGGATGGATCCCTTTACGCTTCAGAATCCATGAGATGAGACAGCAAAATGGGATGCACATCCTTGATTCTGTTCGGAGAACGGTTTTGCGAAGGATATGAAATATATGTGCACAGATGTCAATCTCGACATCAGAAATCAGATCATGAAGAAACAATGCACGCCCGAGATTCATATACCCTGTGCTAGATAGGGGATACAAGTTGTGAAACATGACTATCGTGAGCACCCTCAATTTTGGAGGGAGAGAGGAAACACTGACTGAGTTTCCGTTCGAGGAAAACTCCAGATTTTCCCCAAGAGCTGCTTTAAGAAGTTCTTCATCCGGATGAAGATCATTATAGACCGGTGAAATCCCAAGTATTGGCCTGTTGATGTGCAGAATCTCTGCTAGATATGCGGGAGAAACCGAGAAACTTTTTCCTCAAACCCAGCACTTAAGTTCATCTCCTTCAACAATTGCATTGGCATAAAACTCTTTTACCAGATCTTCAAATGCATCATCAAGATCAGAAAGGAGATAATTCCAGTCCTTGCGAGCAAACCATTGAGGAATGTTGGTGTCAAATAGAGAATGTTGGTCAAAGACTCTTTCAATCAGAGGTGTCGCCTTTTTGAAGTAATTTTCATGAGTCTGAAATGCAGCATACGATCGAAACTTGTTGGGATCGAACACACCACATGGAGAACGAGCCCGCTTTGGTCTAGGAGAGAAATCATCAATTTCAATGACATGTTCCTTTCCTTTGCTGCTTCCTCCTTTCACAGCTGATCTCTTGAATGGAGACATTTTCACTCTGCACTATGATATGAGACACACACAAACACCAAACACGACACCAAACATTATTAGTATTTTGTCAGTTCCATTCCATGGATAATGGGGGAAACCCTAAACACTTGAAATTTAGGATCAAAACATGACAATGAGTATATGTAAACAATCAACACCATAGTGAGTAGACAAGATCAAAATGATCAGTATATGGACCAGCACAACCATACATTATACTCCGAAAATCAGAAACCCATGTTTGAACAGGAGAAATCACAAATCACAACAACATCTTCACAAAAACGAAACAAATTGCCCAAATCAGGAAGGAAAAATGGTAAGGAAGAAAACCCATACCTTTTTGTTGAAGATTTGAGAGAAAATGATGCAGAAATGGAAGATTTTCAACGAGAAAACTCGCAGAGGTTGTGAGAGTAAAATGAGGAAGACAATGAACAGTCACACAAGTACGAGGGAAAACTGAAAAACAATTTTAAAATTGTCTTTAAAACGCAAAACACGCGTTTTTCGCGACTGGATCAAGTCGCCAGATTGAGCCGCGAAACACTGTAAGGAGAAAAGCTTGAGAATTTCTCTAAGTGTTTTTCGCGACTGGAAGGTCTACCCGCGATATAGTCGCGATATGAGCCGCGAAATTCCCTGAGTACCTCTCGCGACTGGACCTTCCACCCGCGAACCAATCACCACACTGACCCGCGAAAAGTGTAAAACTCAAATTTTGAAAAAATTTTCTAAGTCTTTTTCGCGACAAGAGTACTGACTCGCCAGTTAGCCGCGAAAAATCTCTGAGTGAGCTCGCGACTGGGACAAGCGACTGGACCAACCCGCGACTTAGTCGCCAAAGCAGGGCGACACTGTTTTTGAAATTTTTTTTTTGACATTTTGCAAAAACAAAGTACTTTCCAAAAACAAAACAAAACTCTCAAAAATCTTTTTGTGTTTGACCAACAAAGATTGAGCATGTGAAAACACATTTAATCAAGTACAATCACACAAATGAATATGGCATTCATTGAACATAGACTTGTGTGTTGTGTGTGGATATAAAAAATGAGATAGTCCTTAGTCCAATGTGAAGCTTCAATGATCAATTCAATCAAGGCATACACAACTAGCACTAGATAATGTGACCTATCTCAATTATAGAAACATGCATATATGACCTCCCACAAGAACTTGATAACAATTCTCTGAAGCTTTTCATTTGGCTCCATATTCAACATATCATTAAAGAAAATCTCATTGTGAGATTGATGCCTGAAATTTTTGATATTTCAATTGATGAATTAGCCTTTGGCCTTTTTGAGCATCACACATTTTATTTTGGTCGCTTTCCCTTTTTCCTAGTCAAATACTAGTATGTGGGACAGGCTTTTGCAGCTCTATATCTCTTTTCATTTGGAGATTTACATTTAGAGAGCTCTTTTAAAGCATAAAAAATAAAAAGTGGGAAGATATATAGGCATGAGTCTATGCATGTCTCAAGATCAACAAAACCATTCACTAATCATTCATGACAAGGTTGAAGATCTATTTACAACAATCACATAGATTTCAGAATTTCTTCCACAAAGATATGAGTGCATTAGAGACAAGCTAGGCTCGTTAAATGCACAAAGCCATAAGTACAAAGGTACAAGGCAAAACATGATTGGAGACAAAACTCAACAAAATGATCAAACTTTTTGGATATTCAAAATTTTATGTGTTTTTGGATTTTTGACACAAAAGAAATTTGACAAAAAGATAAACAGACAGAAGACATACAAAACAAACCACACAAAGCAACTAAACAAAAGAAAACACAATAAGATATCATGGAGGATTGAGTTTAAGGAATGATACCGACACCAATTGTCTTACGCAAGGATTCAAACCTTGGGCCATCAAGAGGTTTGGTGAATATGTCTGCTTTTTGATTTTCAGTATTGATGAATTCTAGACATACTGTCTTGTCTTCTACCAAATCCCGAATGAAGTGATAGCGGATCTCGATATGCTTTGATTTGGAGTGCTGAACCGGATTCTTTGACAAGTTTATGGCACTCGTATTATCACAGAACACACACATGGTGTCTTGAGAAATGCCATAGTCATGCAATAGCTTTCGCATCCATAACAGTTGTGCACAACAACTTCCTGCTGCAATATATTCAGCTTCAGCCGTTGACAGCGATACTGAATTCTGCTTTTTGCTCATCCATGAGACCAAGTTATTTCCAAGATAGAAGCACCCACCAGAAGTACTTTTTCTATCATCTATGCACCCTGCCCAGTCAGCATCTGAATATCCTGCCAAACACTCATTCGAATCTTTTGTATACCAAATCCCATATGCAGATGTGCCATTTACATAGCGAATGATTCGCTTAATTGCTGTTAAGTGGGATTCTTTAGGAGCGGCTTGAAACCTTGCACAGACTCCGACACTGAATGCAATATCCGGCCTACTTGCTGTGAGATAGAGAAGGCTGCCAATCATACTCCGATAAAGGGTTGGATCAACGTCAACACCGGCTGCATCTATGCTCAGCTTTGCCGAGGAGCTCATGGGAGTAGAGGTATGTTTCTTGGTGTCCAGACCAAATCTTTTGACAAGATTTCTGGTATACTTTTCTTGAGAAATAAATATACCATCTCTCCGTTGCTTTACCTGAAGTCCTAGGAAGTAGTTCAACTCTCCCACCATACTCATTTCAAATTCTCTTTTCATTTCTTCCGAGAACTCATGGGCTAGTTTATCAATTGTGGATCCAAATACAATATCATCCACGTACACTTGAGCGACAAGAAGGGATTTTTCATCTCTTTTAACAAACAATGTGCGATCTGCTTGCCCTCTCTTGAACCCACGATCCAATAAATAGGTAGTGAGACGGTCATACCATGCTCTTGGCGCCTGCTTCAACCCATACAAAGCTTTCTCCAGTCTTAGTACATGACCCGGAAAGTGAGGATCTTCAAACCCCTTTGGTTGTTCAACGAAAACTTCTTCATTGAGAAATCCGTTTAAGAAGGCACTCTTTACATCCATTTGGTACAACTTGAAATCCATGATGCATGCTATGGATAAGAGAATCCGAATGGTTTCTAATCTTGCTACCGGAGCGAAAGATTCATCAAAATCTATGCCTTCCACCTGAGTATACCCTTGAGCCACCAATCTAGACTTATTTCTGATAACTTCACCATCTTCATCTGTTTTGTTCTTAAAAATCCACTTGGTGCCGATCACATATGTATCTTCAGGCCTTGGAACCAATTCCCACACATCATTTCTAACAAATTGGTGTAGCTCCTGGTGCATGGACTCTACCCAATTCTCATCCTTCAGTGCCTCTTCCACCTTTTTGGGTTCAAATTGAGCAAGATAGCAGTTGTATGTTACATGGTTAGCAGTATACTTTAGTCCTTTTCTCAAACAAAGTCCTTCGTTCACATCCCCAATAACATTACTTGATGGATGATTGAGTGTCACTCTTGATGAAGGTTTCTTGAAGTTGAGAGTTCCTCATCACGAGAAATTGGGGTTTGAATTTCTGGAGGAGTAAGAGGACTTGAGACTTCTCGTGTTGATCTAGTCTCTCTTCTTGATACAAGAGGCGTGGTCTCCTTTTCGGGTGTTACTTTCTCAGCATCATCACTTAAAGGCATATCGTCATCATTCTCATTCTCCTTGAGTTTGAGCCCCTTGCCATCATCTTCAATTTCCTTTTCAGATATGGTGTCATCTATGACCACATTGATTGACTCCATCACCGTCTTAGTGCGCTTGTTGTACACTCTATAAGCTCGGCTATTCGTGGAGTATCCTAGGAGTATTCCTTCATCACTCTTAGCATCAAATTTTCCCGGATTTTCCCTGTCATTTAGAATATAGCATGTGCTCCCAAATACTCTGAAATACTTCACCTTGGGTTTCTTTTCTCTCCATATTTCATATGACGTCTTCTTTGTCCCTGCTCGGAAATAAATTCTATTACAAATGTGGCAAGATGTGTTCACAGCTTCTGCCCAAAACCTTTGAGGTATGTTTTTGTTAAGTAGCATGACTCTAGCCATCTCTTGGATCACCCGGTTCTTTCTTTCGACCACTCCATTTTGTTGTGGAGTCTTTGGAGCTAAAAATTCCTTCCTGATGCCATGCTCTTCACAAAATGATTCAAATTTAGCATTCTCGAATTCTTTTCCATGATCACTTCTGATTTTGACTATGGGAACCCCTTTTTCATTTTGCAATCTCTTGCATACTCTTTGGAGTTTATCACATGCTTCAGACTTCTCTCTAAGGAATTCCACCCAAGAGTATCTTGAAAAATCATCAACTATCACCATAATATATCTCTTTCCCCCTAGGCTTTCAGTCCTTGTAGGCCCCATTAAATCTACGTGAAGAAGTTCCAGACATCGTGAGGTAGCAATCACATTCACCTTGGGATGGTTTGCTTTTGTTTGTTTCCCCATTTGACATGCTCCACATATAGTCTTCTCCACCTTTCCAAACTTTGGAAGTCCCTCAACGGCCTCAAGTTTAGAGACTTTACATACTTGTTTGAAGTTCGCATGTCCAAACCTATGATGCCAAAGTTTCAGCATATCAACACGAGCACTTCTACACGAAATAGGTGCCGTAGGCACTACGCCATAGCAGTTATCAGTAGTCCTATTTCCTTCCAAGACTTGAATCCCTTTCTTATCAATGATTATGCACCCCATCTTTGAGAATTAAACAAGAAAATCTTCATCACATATTTGAGTAATACTTAGGAGATTTGCCTTCAATCCTCTGATGTATAGAACTTCTTTCAACAAAGGTAATCCCGGTATTTCAACCGTCCCTTTCCCGAGAACTTGAGCATGACTCCCATCACCAAAAGTCACATAATCACATGCTTTCTCCTTAAGAGTCTTAAACAGTGATTTATCTCCTATCATATGACGAGAACATCCACTGTCAAGGTACCATAGACATGAATTAAATACCTTCAATGAGGTGTGCACAAACATACAAGCATGAGACAAGCATTCTTGACCATCAAACAAAAATTCATTGTCATTGTGGGGCCCGTGGGCCTGGAATCCGTGGACCACCTTTAGGCTGGCCCAAAGCCCATGCCGAGGAAGGACAATCGTCCCGGGCAGTTGTCTAAGGGGTTCTAACCCTTTATGGACTCATGCCGAGGACATCCCCTTCCTCGGCATACCTAGTCTAACTCTGGGAAGGGGACAAGTCCAGGGTAGGCAGTCACATCTGCAGTTAATGCATTCGCCTGGCTCCCCAAGCCGCATTAATGACGATAAGACCTCTGAACGGCGCAACCTGGGGGGATAAAGCCCTCAGCATGGGGGAGAACATGTTCGATGGGACAAGTTCAGAAGTAGTAGCCTAGATGGCCAACAGATGTAAGGTCAGGATCCATCAAAGGAAGTATATAAGGCAACGAACCCCTCTCATGGGAGGGGGCCTCCTCGGACGCCTGCCGAGGAGCAACCCCAAATGAAGAAAAGCTAAGGAAAAAGATCCCGGAGGACCGATGGGAGGCCGGCCGGAGCCAAACCCTTCAACCCACTCTCTACAAATTTATTATCGGGGGTCCCCTCTGAAAACGGAGCCCCTACAATTGGCGCCGTCTGTGGGGAGGGTTAGCGCGCCGGCCGGCACAACCGGCAGTCGTTCTAAAGTAGTTGCTACGCAAAAGTTGGCGGTAAAAAAAAAAAAAGAGGAAGAAGAAAGAAAAATTCTGCAGCAGAAAAGAAGACTTAACAGCAAATAAAAAGAAGAGTTCTTTATTATTTCATAAAAAGATTACAAGTACAATCTTTATTATTTCACAAAAGAAAATTACAAATACAATCAGAGGCTCAGACAGGCGTGTTTTACAAAAAACCCTACCAACTAATCCTACAATCAGAGGCCCAGGCGGACCGATCCTAGAACTAGCTGGGCAAGAGGCTCGCAAAGAATTAATATCAGGAATGAGGGAAGTGTCAACCCGTGCTTTTACTGGCGTCTAGAGAATGGGAGAACTGGACAGTAAAAGCACGGGAAGGGGGGGGGGCTGGGGGCTGACTCGCCTTGAAGCCAAAGCTTGAACAAAGTGAGGAGCCGACCCAAGGGCCCCGGAACACCCTCCCTCGTGATGCTTCCTCGACCCTCTCAAAACTGCACGAGCGTTGGCCGTCGGTGACGGCAACACTCGGGCACCAGCCATGACGAGAGTTCGCGTATCTCCTTCGTTGGAGGTGCGCTCGGGGGAGAGACGTTAGGTACTTCAACAACGTCCCTCCTGGCCACCGTATAAGGCACTGCCAGTGTTACGCCTAGACTCTGCCGCGCCGGAAGCCCAGTGGGGGCTGCGGCCACGGCGGCCTTTAACCCCATATCCCCCAACTTTGGTCACAACTCTGGCGGTGGAAGTAAAGGGGCTCAGGGAGTTAAAGGGGCTCAGGGAGAATTAGAGGAGCTCAGGGAGACGAAGGTGCTTAATTTCTGGTTGTAGTGAAAGATCCAGGGAATGAGGAGAAACATTCCCCCCAGAACACCTTAAATAGAAGACGAAGACCAATGGGAGTTGAGCCATGCAGAATTCGAAGGGAGAATTGTCAAAAGGAATTAATGCTCACCCAATTCCAAGGGGCTTGCCAACCGCCGGATTCGTGTTAATTCACGAGGGCATTAATGAAGACACGTTACGCGCACCGAAGCGTCAAGCGCAGAGCGCGGAAGGCCAAGTGACGCCTCGTAAACCAAGAAGATGAAGAGCGCGAACTGGAGGCGAGGTCGACGTCACGTGTGAGGTCACAATCCGACCTAAGGAAAAAACAACTCCCAGCAAACGGCCCGTGGACACCGTTACACCAAAAGCAGGACTCTCGGATCCGAGGACGAACTCTTACTGGGGAGGGCAGCAATTGTACCTAGGTCTTGCATGGTCCTCGGACCCAAGCCTACGAGGAGCTAGCCACTCGCTTTGAAGGCAGCAATTGTACTTGGGTCTTGCATGGTCCTCGGACTCAAGCCTATGGGGAGCTAGCCAATTACCTGGAAGGCAGCAACTGTACCTGGGTCTTGCATGGTCCTCGGACTCAAGCCTATGGGGAGCTAGCCAGTTACCTGGAAGGCAGCAACTGTACCTGGGTCTTGCATGGTCTGCGGACTCAAGCCTATGGGGAGCTAGTCACTTACCATCGAGGGCAGCAACTGTACCTAGGTCTTGCATGGTCCTCGGACCCAAGCCTACGGGGAGCTAGCCACTCGCTTTGAAGGCAGCAACTGTACCTAGGTCTTGCATGGTCCTCGGACTCAAGCCTATGGGGAGCTAGCCACTTATCTTAAAGGCAGCAACTGTACCTAGGTCTTGCATGGTCCTCGGACTCAAGCCTATGGGGAGCTAGCCAGTTACCTGGAAGGCAGCAACTATACCTAGGTCTTGCATGGTCCTCGGACTCAAGCCTACGGGGAGCTAGCCACTTATCTTCAAGGCAGCAATTGTACCTAGGTCTTGCATGATCTTCGGACTCAAGCCTATGGGGAGCTAGCCACTTATCTTCAAGACAATAACTGTACCTAGGTATTGCATGGTCCAAGGACTCAAACCTACGGGAAACTGACTACCTACTGAAGAATCTGAGTGTCGATCCAGCCATACGAGAAAGGACCAGCCAGCGGAAGGCCTTCATGAGGGCCGTGGTTTTCAAAACCCTCCTCCCCGTCCGAGGGAACGTGCAACAGGATTTTGAGGGGCTATTGTGGGGCCCGTGGGCCTGGAATCCGTGGACCACCTTTAGGCTGGCCCAAGGCCCATGCCGAGGAAGGACAATCGTCCTGGGCAGTTGTCTAAGGGGTTCTAACCCTTTATGGACTCATGTCGAGGACACCCCCTTCCTCGGCATACCTAGTCTAACTCTGGGAAAGGGACAAGTCCAGGGTAGGCAGTCACATCTGCAGTTAATGCATTCGCCTGGCTTCCCAAGCCGCATTAATGACGACAAGACCTCTGAACGGCGCAACCTGGGGGGATAAAGCCCTCAGCATGGGGGAGAACATGTTCGATGGGACAAGTTCAGAAGTAGTAGCCTGGATGGCCAACAAATGTAAGGCCAGGATCCATCAAAGGAAGTATATAAGGCAACAAACCCCTCTCATGGGAGGGGGCCTCCTCGGACGCCTGCCAAGGAGCAACCCCAAATGAAGAAAAGCTAAGGAAAAAGATCCCAGAGGACCGGTGGGAGGCCGACCGGAGCCAAACCCTTCAACCCACTCTCTACAAATTTATTGTCGGGGGTCCCCTCCGAAAACGGAGCCCCTACAGTCATTATTAATGCTTATTCCAGATTGAGTTTTCCTTTTCAGATTATCAACCTTTTCACACAATGATCTATTTCTTCTTTTGTATTTCTCAATCAAAGAGCTAGACTCACATAGACTATTGTGAAGAATGTGGTTCTTGTTTTCAAAATATTTCAGCATATGAATGAACATCCTAGCATGTTTCCTGGATTTAATTAGCTCTAAGAGTTCATTATTAGAGTATCCCTCAAATATACTCAGAGAGTCATTATCACAAACACTTAAACCACAATTCAGCATGACCTTTTTCACAGCTGCATCCATAGCCAAGGGGTCTAGGATCGCACTCAGGTAATCAAACCACAAAGAGTGCACCCGCTCTTATACCAATTGAAAGTTCAATATGGGTATGAAACACCCTTGAACGTTTAGACCCCCAAATACAAAACAACCAATTCAAGCTATTTAACAAACAACGTATGTGCGGAAACTGATAAATAGCATATACCAGAATTGAGGAACGATCTATACCATAAATACTCACACACACAGCAGTAATTAAATGGTAAAGATAAAGGGAAGAGAAATGCAAACACAAGGACAACACTCGATGTGTTATCGAAGAGGAAACCGAAGCCCTCGGCGTAAAACCTCTCTGCCGCCCTCCAAGCGGTCAATAATCCACTAGAAAATGTAGTTGGGATACATGAACAGCAATAGACCCTCCAAGCCTAATCTACCCAGGTACCTAAGCCCTCCAAGCTTCCTGCTCCAACAAGGTTGCGCCGAACCTTTTTCTTTTCTAGCTTACCGGATTCCGCTACTTGACCATAGCATCAACCAATGTATATTGGTTCCTTCCCAAACTGCTTCCCAAAGCACCAAATGAACCTTCTCACAGACGTGGGTGTGGTGAGATAAGAATTTGGTAAAATGCCTCTCAAGGTTATGACAATGGAGAGGAAGAGAGTAGAGGAATTTGAAGAGTCTCTAAGGTAAAGATTGGGGATGAGGCAATCTTGTATTTCTCTAGGGTTTCTCTCACAAAATTCTCTCTGGAAGCTCTCTCAATTTAGTAGGTATAAGGGTGTATATATAGTAGGGTGAGAAGGGAATGCAAAACGTCAGTTTTTGCCAAACAGGGTTTACTCGCGGCTTGACCTCGCGGCTTGTCCAAGTCCCGAGTTCCAGTCGCGACGTAATGGCCTGGACAGCCTAGAACTTTTTTCCTATAGCGTGACAGCTGGCGCGACCCTTCAACTTCCCAGTGTGCCTCTCACGTGCCTGCCTTTCGCGGCTTGCCAGTCGCGATCCACCCGCGAGTCCTAGCCGCGACATTCTGTTTTTCTTGCACACTCTTGAGATTTTCTTCACATCTTCTCACACACTATCCTTACAATTTTCCCACCTAAATACAGGGTTACTAAGTGCTAAATTACAAGCAAATTGGTCACGGAATAAAGCCAATTAGATGGTTGATTAAATTTAACCTTACAGTCTAGAATATCAAAACCCTCAAAACCAGTAGCTGAATTTTAATTTGGGATTGAAAGATAGATAGATAGATTGATAGATAGATTGATGAGAAATGATGGGCCAATCTTCACCTGTAGGCCTCAAGCATCTTCGCCATAAGATTGGACAATTCTCAATTGTTAACTGTTTTAAAGAGGTGATATTGCGAATCCCTTGAGGAAGTGACGTAAGATTGAGACAACCCTGAATTGAAAGTTGTTGTAGTGATGTGAGGTTGACTATCAAAGGGAGAGAACCCAGTTCTTCACAGTTGTATATTTTGAGTTTCTGAAGAGAAACAAGGTTCCGCGGCCACTCCCCTGGATAAAATTCTAAATCTCTGACTGAACATAACTCCATAGACTGTAATTGAAGAGAGGAAAGTAGCATGAGGAGGGTGATGTGGTTGCTCCCATTTTCATTTTCATTGTTTGTCGCAATACCTTCAAGCTAACTCCATCCATTTTTAGATCTTCTTTGAGATATGGAAACAAGGGCATCCAAGTCAGGTTAGAGCATCCTACAATCTTTAACTGAGAAAGACAAGGAGGAAATGATGGAAGTAAGAGATGGTATGGTTCATTATCATCATCATCATCATCTGAATTCCTCCTCCACCCCTTCAAATTTGGGAAATTCCATAATTCAAGATAAGATAAGGATGGAAGAATGGAGTTTTTGAAGAAGAGGAACCACTCAACACGTTACTAACACTATCTTCATTTGATATGTATTCAAGTGCTGCCATAAATTGAAGACATATAGACTTGAGAAAAGGGAGTTGATTTAATGGTGGGAGGTGCAGCAATCTTTTATTATTAAACACTACCAATTTGACAAGATTAGTGAGCGAAGAGACCTAACTTGGAATTATCACACCCATATATAAAGACAACCACAACACTTTAAGATTTTGATGTGGCTGGAGCCATTCCAGTGACATTTCATCGTAAAATTTGGTTTCTCCATCATCCCACACTTCATCCCACCATAAATGCAACTCTTGAAGATTTTGTTTCTCCTTCATGTTTGTGGCTTTACATTCCACCATGTCATCTTTTTCATGTCCCAAATTTTTGATCATAAGGCTTCCTCCCAGATTGCCTAAGATTGACCAACTTTATAATATCTCGGGGTAATTCTATAAGTGAGTAACAACTATTGAGTTTTAGTGTCTGCAAATTCAATAGCTTGGTAATGGTATTAGGGAGAAAATTTATTTTATTTTCAGAAAGAGATCAAGATATCATAAATGCTTCAATTCTCCAATTGAATGTGGCACTACACGTAGACTTAAATTGCTCAAATCTAATGCACGCAAATACTTAAATTTTGAAACAAGTGCATTACAAGTAAAGTTACCCAAATTTTCCCTTACGCTAGATGTAAGAATTGTTCGTATCTTCCTTTTACTAGGCTTGGGAGTTGATACATGGTGAACTTTTTCAATAAAACTTTTCCCACTTGAATTTAATATGGCACATTCCATTTGAAACATAAGACTTGCAAGATCATGCATGAGATCATGCATTTTACATGATTTTATGTTGCCCAAATCATCATTCTCTACATCTTGAAAAAATGACCTCCAAAGTAATTCCATAAAGTATTTTCTACCAATATCCACAAAATGCTGCCTTGGACCTTCTAGCACAATAAAACCTTGCGCTATCCAAAGATCAATAAGTGTATTTACATAAATTCTATGATCTTTTGGAAACAATCTACAATAAGCAAAACATTGCTTCAAGTGTGATGGAAGGTGATCATAACTCAACTTAAGAGTTAATGAAATGTTATTTTCTTGTTGAGCTATTTTTGAGAGTTCATTATCTAAAAAAGATTGCCACTCAATTTTAGTGCCTTTGCCATACAACGAGCTTCCAATTGTTCTTATAGCGAGAGGCACTCCAATGCACTTTCCCACAATCTGTTTTCCTTGGGCTACTAAGGTTTGGTTTTTTGGCTCTTTACCTTCTTTAAATGCCATTTTTACAAACAATGACCAAGCCTTTTCAGCAGCTAAGCCTTTAAGTTCATAAGGTGAAGTCGTGCCCAATATCTCAACTACCTTTATAGAGCGAGTAATTACCACTATCCTACTCCCCCTTGCACCACCCATTAATAAATCTTTTAAAAGAATCCATTCATTTTTGTCCTCATTCCACACATCATCTAAGACAATGAAATATTTTTTTCCATTAAGTTGTCCTTGAAGGTGTTTTTGTAAAATATCAAGGTTTTCAATTTCTTCACACCTCTTGCCTCTAAAACATTCTAAGATTTGTTTCACAATCCGTTTTACAACAAAGTTATCAAAGACACAAGTCCACAACATTAGCTCAAAATTATTTTTGACATTAAGAGGTACTACGTCCACAACATTTTTATAATATTTTCACAACAAATTATAGGTGATTAGTTGTTACTGGTTCAAATTTGAACCTAACACTAAGATTATATTTTTACCCAAATAATAACAACCAGTAACAACCTGTCACTTATGATTTGTTGTGAAAATGTTGTAAAAATGTTGTGAACATATTATTTCTCTTTTGACATTTTCATCATTGTATATGAGTTGAGCAAGTGTAGTTTTCCCTAAACCTCCCCTCCCAACTATTGGAATAACTGACACATTCTCTACAGCGTTGGTATCCAAAAGAAGTTTTATAATTTCTTTCTTATCATCCTCTCTCCCAACCACATTTTCTTCCAATACAAAAGAATAAGTTTCCCTCCCCCTATTCATGACTTGTGGTTCAATGGAGCTTTGAATAAAGTGGAAGTCCTTGTCTATTATAATGGCATCTAGTCTCTCCCTAATTGCCATTATTCTATGACCAAACTTAAGACTATAAGCAAGCTGGTTTGAACTGGAAAAGAAAATGCGTACTTCCTTTGTCATCTTATTTCCAGTCATCATTTTGTATCTTGATTCTTCAGTGGATAAATCGTCCAGCACTCATCTGCACCAAGTAAGACATCTCTAAGCTTGTTGAGCCAATCTTTGACCTTGTTGTTATGAGAACCCTGCTTTTCTGCATCTAGAAGCACAGCTTGGATTATGGAAACTGTGTTCTTAATATTTTCAAGCTCAGCTTTGACATCACCATACGCCAAGTTGATCTCTTGGAGAGTTAAGGGACCCAGCATTTCAAGGACTTTCCCAGCAAGGTTGAAAAGAACTCCTTCCGCCATTTTTTTTTTTTTTTTTTGTTTCTTTCAGGAAAACTATGTGGGTTTTGTGGGATGATGAAAGTGATGAGAGGCCGGTTGTTGTTGTTGTGTACACTTGGAACAGCCACATCAATTTTTATGGTAAGTCTCGAGAAAAATCTTGCTCACCACTTTCCAGGAAATTGTTAATTGTGGTAATAAAAAATGAGTGTCAACTCTTTTGATACTAAAAAGTAAAAACCCGGATTGCACTCTGTAGACATAAAATTTTGTTAGTCTTAGAGAGTCAACTCTTTTGATACTAACATGCATTCCAAAATAAAAAAATATTCACTGAAGCAATATACAGGGATGGTGGAAACGGGACTAGTTGCCATGCCCACAAGTCAGATAACAATGGCTGCCCCTGTCTACTAAGCAATATATGAATTTTTAGAATTACGCATATAAGAAATAATTAAAAAAATGTAATTTCGTTCTCCTCCCTTGAATGATAATGATATTCTACTCCAAAGTTCCCTTTCCGTTAATATTAATAATAAAATATTCCAATTTTTAAAAGATTCTCAATACTAAAGTTTAACCATAGTAAAAATAGCATATTATAAACTCAATTCTATTTGACGTATTAAAAAGTTAACTCTTTTTTTTTTTTTTTTTTTTTTGTTTTAGAAGCAAGTCAACTTAAAATGAAGACTGAGCTACATATTCAACTAAGATTATTCAAGTTTGAATTGCCAAACATATGTTTACTATCTCAATAGGCTAAGATTAGTTGCTTATTAACCTTACTTAGTAAAACGTTATTCTTTTCATAAATAAATAATATATATATATATATATATTGCGTTGTAATTATATCTTAAATCTCCCTCCTTCCCCAAAACACATTTGTGAATTACAATTTTAAAAGAAAAAGAAAAGGGTGAGGAGTCTTATTTTTTAGTCGCACATTACCAAAGGGCATGTTAGTTTTAGAAATTGTAACTCTAAGAGGGAGGGTAATTTTGGAAATCTTCTCTTTGTCAAAGGGCATGTTAGTACACAACATTTTTAACATTAATATAAGAGAGTTTAGTCAAGTGGGGAAAATGTTTTTTTCCATAAAAGTTTGGGTGGGGTGTCATTTAATCAAATCTCAAGGGATGAGAATGTAGTTACCCAAAATAAAAAATAAAAGGAAAAAGAAGCTCGTCCATTGTCTCCACTCTCTAAGAAATTATTATTACCACCTATAACCTTGCAGTTCGAATCATTTCTTCTCCTAGACTCTCAAGTATTTTGTTTATGAAGGGATATTAATTAAGCTATAAGGTTCTTGGTAGACACTATGGTTCTTGGTTTATTGTAATCAGACATTGTGTGAACATATCAACATGCATTGTTTATGATTTCCACTTTGTTGACATAATATTTTGTTAAGAAAGTCAACTCTGTTGATAATTGATACTCACATGCTTTCAAATATAAATGAAAAAAAAAAAAAAAAGATATTCACATGCATATGCAGCCTGCATTGTTGCTAACAATGCGCAGCCCTGTTCTCTAAAAAATGTTTGATTAAAGTTCAGACTAAGACACCAATCAGTTTTTGGTGTAGGCAAGAATTGAACCCCAGATCTCTTATTTAACTATCAGAGACTTTACCAGTTGAGTTAACTGGAACCCATGCAATTTTCTTCTTAATAAGTAATTAAAGAGCTGAAAGAAACATTATAAATAAAAAATAAAAGGAAAAAGAAGCATCAAGCTTGTCCATTCTCTCCATTTTTTATAGCCTGCCCAGCAATTTTAGAAATACTCTCCCACGATACTCGGAGCAACTTTTCCTCCTGCACTGAGTCACAAACAAAAAAAACCTTTAAAAAATAAAAGTCTTTAAAGTAAAATATTTTACTAGTCTTTAATAATTTGGGGATTATAAACAATTTAATTAAAAACAATATTATGATATAATAAGGTGATTAGTTTTAATTGGTGTAGAATACCTCGATTGTCATTCGTTGCCTACATTCCGAAATAAATTAACTAATAATTTTACATTTGACATGAGAGTGAATTGGAAATGGATTTTCAGGTTATATTTTTCAAAGTATTAAACATTGGCTTTGTTTATTGATTAAGTATGCATATATGTGTATAGTTTTAAACATACGATCTTAATCAAAACTGTTTCCAATTAGAGAGTCTAGAAAAACTGGATATAAAAAAAAAATAGTTCAAAATTGATATGATTTTATTTCAAGTTCAATTTAGATGTGAACTGAATCTATTATATGTTCTAAGGTTATTTTTTGTGGCTAAGTAATGAAAGGAAGCAAATAATGCTGAAATTTTAGGTTTGATATAACGAGAAAGAAAGATAACTTGTGGTAGGAGGGGATTGAAAAGGGAAAAGTTAACCTTTTGTGTAGGTTAAGATCCTTAGTTGATGAAAACTAAAGTCATATACAATGTACCAACAATTGAATTGCACACACCGTGGTTCTTGGTTTATAATTTCGGGAACACATACAATTTCCACTTTGTTACATAATATTTTGTTAGAGAGCACAATTTTTTTTTCTTTTTATTTAAATACGATAGAATTTCAATTTGTCTTGCACACTCACATGCACTCATAAAAAAGATGTAGAAAATAGAATTGACAAAATTGGCCGGAGTTGAACCAATTAACTTGACCTAAAGAAAAAAAAAATTAGACTCGAACCTGATTTTCTAATTTTTTGGACCTGTATGGGAAACAGGTCAGCCCATACCAGGCCAATTCGGGTTGGGTTGACCTTTTGCTTTTTATTTTTATATTTTTTAATAAAAAATTGAAGGTAATATGCAGAGTTGGATGAATCAACTTTAATACTTGAGGCAAAATTCTTACTCATGGATCTTTTTTTATTTCCTAAGAATGTAGGAGCTTTGATGTTATAAATACGGCACCCAATTCTAGTCAAGCCTTGGTATGCAAGCAAAGAATAATATTTGTACTTTAAGTCTGTTAACATTGATTTAATACATGGTTAGCCGTTTAATCTTTTATAAATACTCACGTTAGGTTCATTGTAATATATAATTCAATATAGTGAAGATGTAATTATCAAGAGCTTCATTCGTAGTTGCAGGTCATTAGGCCAAACCACTTAAATTTGAAAAAAAATGATTTTCTATTAAGTTTTTGGATACTTAGAGTGTGTTTAAATTTTTCTTATTTCCAATAGCTCATTTACATCATGCTAAGTTTATTGTATATGATTTTTGGTAATTTTTATTGTAAATGTGTTGAAAAAGCTAAAGCTAGTTTTTTGAGAATCATTACAGAGAAAAAAAAAAAAAAAAAATTGTACCAAAGGCATGGGAGGCCAGAGAAGTAAGTGGCAAACTAATCTGGATAAAGGTGAATCCCCAGGCCCTTGGGCTTAAATAAATAAATTGATATATGCCCCCAGAAGCCATCAAGAAGTTGATCCATATTTACTTTTTTTTTTTTTAATAAACTAAAAGTTAAATTATTTGTAAAAAAAAAAAAAAAAAAAAGCAAAGAAAAAAGGCAATATATATATATATATATATATATAAAAGCAAATCTCGAACACACTTTTAACAGCAATCCACTAACAGAAGTGGACAGAAGGATTAAATTAAAAACAAACAAAAGTTTTTTTTTTTTTTTTAGAATAGAACAAAAATTAAATGACTAAAATAAAGAAAATACATAAAATATAATAAAATAAAGGATTGACTAATTAAAAACCCACTAAAGTTGAATACTCTAATTTATAATTTAGCGTAAAATTAAATAGGCCCATGTGATATGGGTCTCTATCTTTTGAATTGTAAAAGGTGTCTATGGCACGTTCTAGTGGACAAGATCATTCGGAAATGTTTTTGGTGAGGAACAAGATCCTCTTTATTGCCATTGAAATGGGCAAGATCCTTTGGGTGAGGACACATTGATAGATATCTGAACATTACAAATCATACTACTAAGCATAAACTCATGATTCTCACCATACTGCCTTTTAGAAATTAGAAACAAAAATAATATTTTTCAAATAACCAAAGAAAAGAAAAGAGAAGAATATATGTTTAATATATATATATATATATTTTAAAAAAAATTCTTGTTAAGGGTAGAACCTAGAAGTGGGTTGGGTTTATGTCCTGTGCATTAGTGCACTGGATATGTTAGAATGCGGACACGTGTCCAGTTTTGGTTTTTTCCTTTTTCAATTAAAATTGTTGCTTATTTATTCATTTTTTCAACATTTGTTTTCCTTTTATAAGTTTTGAACCTTTGAAAATATTGATAATTTAGAAACTAATCTGTTTCCCCTTTTAAATGTGACATAAAAAATAATAGTCTATTTTCATCAACAAAAAAAGTCTCCCAAGTTATTATATAAATTAGAAATATGACAAAATTTAGTTACAAAACTGGTTGTAGCCTTTAGGCTATAACCTTACTCAATAAAATAAACATTATTACATATTTTGAAAATCTAACCGTTGAATTGCATATTCTTTACACTCTTAATATATATGTCAAATTTTGTGTCAATCGGATATTATTTACTATATGATTTATAAACTTATATTTTATGCATAGTTTTAAACAATAAAAACTTGCAATTTAAACAATTTATTGATGACATAACTATTGATCTTTAATTTTCTAGAAATTTTGCAAGCATAGAGAATATAAGAATAAGATATAATCTAATGGTGAATTTGTCAAAATTCACCTCTAATAAAAAGATATAGTGTAAGGTTGTAGTCTTAGGCTACAATTAATTTTGTAGGTAAACTTAGTCCTTAGAAATATACCTAAAGGAAATTATCTTTCACCACCAATACTCTTATCATTAGTCTTTAAATGGATAGAGCACACTGGTTCCAAGCATGCAATACAACTTGAGTGAGGAGTGAAATCCCATGACTATTGAGGGTCTTTATTTGCCATAGTTTTGCCATCACAATTCACAACGTGTACAATATTATGTTCAGAAAAAGGAGAAGTGAGAAAACACATTTCTGGCTCAAGAGATAAAGAACTACAATAAAACCTATTTGATCCCAAGATGTGCAATTGAGGTTAACCTCGTGAAGGTATATGAGTCTATAATTGGGGGGTTGGGGCCTACAACACTCACTTCTATTGGTATTCCCAGAGCCTTGTCAAAGATTGATTGCAAAATGACCAGCATGCCCAAGATTCACCATCCTTAATAATTCTTTGAACAGAAACTTTAAATGGAGGAATGGCCTAAGCCAAGGTTATCATGATCAGGATCCTAGATAGGATCTTCTCTTGATGACCCACAAGAAAAATAAAATATTTATGTAATTCAATTTCCATAATACTAAATACTAGTAATTTTTTTGAAACTTATTCTCACATAAATAAATAAAAAAACTAATTTTTCATACACGAGCAAGGAAGAAACAAAACCCTTTTTTTAAGTATAAAATTTTTCAATTATAAGCACTGAAGATTTATTTGGAGTTGGAATAATTTAAAATTTTAAGGAGTTATATATAAAAATCTACAAAATCAATAATGGGTAGCCAGCTAGAGACAAAATTTGCTTCAGCCGAAAAGTAAATCTATTAGTTTTCTTAAGTATCTAATAATCGATCTCTTGTATTAAAAAACAAGTATCTAATAATAGACCTAGTGTAAAAACAATAAACTACCGTCTCTTTTCATTTATTAAAATTAAGAAAAAAAGATAGGAATACAAATTACACCATTTAAAATTGATAATTTGTCATCTTGGTCTTTAAAGTTTCATTTTCTTCCTCTTTTATTACAACTTTATTTTCAATTTATGAAACAAAAACTTCTTAGTTGTTTTAGATAATTTATGTGTCTTTCCATTCAATTAAAATAATTAATCACTTAGCTTATGTCGAGGACGTTTTTGTGACAAGAGCCAAAAATGTGAGAATGACCCAAATCTCATTTTGGGTTCTTTTTTTTTTTTTTTTTGATTGGTCATTTTGGGTTCTTTAGAAGTGATTATTTGTAGAGAGTATCAAGTTCAAAATTTCAATATTTAGTAAATACTAATTAAAGGCCAATGGTGCTTTAATAAGAGAGAAATTAAAATGACAATAACAAAAATGTTGAAAAATGCATAAAAACAACACAAGTTCGAAACTTTGACCCACAGTTAGTGAGAAGATAAAATTGAGAGAGTCATATTTCCAACCATGGCTTTAGAATTGTGAGAATATTAGCTAGTTGAATGAGGTTTTTGCTGTAAAATTTTAGTTCTAAGGGTAAAAATGTAAAATGTGGCCGATTCCTTTTTGAATCTAATTGAGGCTTTTTATATTGAGTTTGGGGTGCTCTAATCTTTTTTGTCAATAAAAGAGGCTTTGAACCCCAAGGTATCAATCAAAAAAGTTATGGTCAGATTTGCTTTGATTAGGTAAAAGGGATAGCTTGCTTTTTGCATAATTTGAGAAATGAAGTGGCCTAAATTCATGGACAAATATTTCCTAGACATGACAAGTCCTTGGAGGCTGCACTTGGTTGTTGTAGCAAACAAGGCTAGCCACTTAGATCAACTATGTGTTTTAGGCAAAAAAAGTGTAGAGCAAAAAAGTAGGGCCATAGTCAGTCAGAGCATAAAAGTTCTTTTGGGGGGAAAATTTCGGGTACAAAACCTCCTCCATGAGCCTAAAGTGCTACTAGCACATATGGACTGGGCTCATGCAACAAGTCCAAAAGAAACCAACCTATACCCTCCAAACCACACTTCCTTAGTTTCCCAATATGTCGCATAGGCTTGGGCCACGCTTAAAAGAATAAAATAAAATATAATACATGAATTGAACTCACAAGGAAGTCGGGCTTGGTTGAATCGGGTTTGTAAAATATGTGTCGTAAATATGGGTATCAACAGCTTCCAAAGCACAAAAGGGTTGACATATGGAACTAACCTAAAGTGTAAAATTGCATACACTACATGCATTTCTAATTATAATTACAAAAGAAACTACCCTCAAACTGTAATCTCAATTCAAAGTTATTAAAAATGAGAAACAACTTCCTCTAATTTTTGTAAGAAAATACATGTCATTTAATATCAGAAAAGGGTGTACTCAAGGGCAAGTGCAAATCAGTAGGACTGCATACAAGCCACCCCTTCCTATGTGAGATCAACATATTGAATTGACCAATTTAACCCATAATTTATTAAATTTGTGCCCGTAGATGTCCATCAGAAAATAATTCATGAGAGAGATATTGTATTGGTTTCTAAATGATCTATGGGAAGAATATTGTTGGTATTGGTTTCTATATATTCTTTTGGAAGTTGGCACAAAAATGATAAGGTAAAAATAATTAAAAGGCTAGAATTTGCTTACCTCTGCCTCGTTTTGCAGCAAATTACTCCATCTTTGGTACATTTAATCAAACTGCTTCTCTTACCTATCACGGCTCAACTATTCCTACTCGTTCCACCTCTCTTTGGCCCAAAAACTCTATCCACCCATCTCGCAATTCCCCATATTCTTTTCTTTCTAGTGATTAAATAAAAGAACATGCGCATTGTTGCTGAATGTTTGAACAGAGACTGCACAACCAACAGTTAAGAACCAAATGCTAAGGCTTTAGAGCATCTCCAGCGATTAATGCATACCCAAAATCTCTAGCTATAATAAAGAATGTAAGCCAAAAAACCAGCTCCAGCGGATTATGCATACCCAATTTTTTTTTTTTGGCTTATGAACAGTAGCTCATCAAATCTGATGGGCTACTGTTCATCAGCTATTGAATTTGTTGGATTAAAATATTACCATTATATTAATTCTTTCTTTCTCCTCCTTTGGAATTTTTTTTCTCTCCTTCTCTCCGTTGCTTCTTTTTTTTTTTTCTTTTTTTTTTTTCTCTCATTCTCTCCGTTGCTGTTGCCGTTGCTTCTTTTTTTTTTCTTTTTCTTTTTTCTCACAAACCAAATGAAATCAGAAAAATAAAAGAAAAAAAAAAAGAAAAAAGAAAACTGTTCATAACCAAAAGAATTAATCCAAACACAAAACACAAAACAAAATCCAATTCTTAAAATAAAGTTGAAAGAACAAGCCGATCTGACGGGAGGACGACGAGCGGCGGCTGGAGTAGCGGCTGGAGCGGCTGCAGGAGCCGCTGGAGGACGACAAGCCTCTCTCTCTCTCTCTCTCTCTCTCTCTCTCTCTCTCTCTCTCTCTCTCTCTGTGATGTGAAGCAAAGTGATGCTGGAGTGTTCTTGATGAAATGAGAAAAAGAAAATAAAAGAGGGGCCTGGACAGGTGCGTGGTGGAGAAAAACAAGAAAAAGAAAAAAGAAAAGAAAAAGAAATGAAACATGGATGATGAAAATGAAAGGAAAGGTAGAAAAATAATATAAAAAATAAAAAATCCTAATTAAGAAATTCTACTACAATATTTTCACAGTAAATTTTAAGTAACAAATTGTTATTAGTTAATATTGATGAGAACAAAAAATAATTTTAGTGGTGAGTTTAAATTAGAACTAGTAACAAATTTTCACATAAATTTTATTGTGAAAGTATTGCGAAAAATGTTGTAAATATAACACTTTTCATTAAAAAATATAATTGTTGGGAATAAATATAGAAAGAATAAATGATGATAAAGAATGAATGAAGAAATAATATTTAAATGAGATAGAGAATGGGATAGAGAATCTGTTGGGAGTGTATTTGAAAAAGTGGGTAGGTAAAAGCTAAATGTCACTGTTCATTAGCCAAACAGTACAAAAATTTGGCTATTCTGCTGGAGATGCTCTTAGGAGGTAGAGGTAGAGGTAGAGATATAAACAAAACACCAAAACATAGAGAATGAAAATATCCTAAACTAAGATTTTGCTGCTTTGAGCATTAATAACCCATCATAAAAAACTCATAGATAAATTTGTAAGAAAAAGCGAGTATTCTAAAATTCTGTTTAAAATTTAGGCGGTAAATTCAAACTTTAATACAGAAAGCTTATGTATAACAGGGAACACACCCAAAAAAAAAAAAAAAAAACCCTGAAAAGCATACAATAGAAGTTATGAAGCACTAGAAAAAATGGAACATTTTCAGCACAAGAACAAAAGTTTTATTATTGTGTTTACCAAAGAAAGAACGAAGAAGTTTTCTTTTTGTCAGGACAAAATATATATAAGAAGCTAAGCACAATAAAAAGATGAGAATATTTTACCTTTGATTTATTGGGAGAAGAGGTAGAGACTGCAGCAATAGAAGGTGGGGCAAAATCCAAAAGATTCAACCATTGGAAAATAAAAAGTTCCTACAGTCAGGTTTGAGCATTAGCAACCTGATTTATAAAAATTGAAACAAAAAAGACCAAAAAACATAAGGAAGTTCAAGGATTTTCTGAAATTTGAGAATATATCCAGAAATCTAATTGGATTTTTTTTATTCCTTTATTTTTATTTTTTTTAATAATTTGATAGTTGGGGGTGGAGGATTTATGAATTCTCAACCTCTTTGTTGGAAACACCGACAAAACACTTAGCTATTCTTTTTTAAATTATGAGATAAGAAATGCGACGATGAAGATTGTTTTATTCCTTTTTCCTTTTAATTCTACCATTAAATTTGTGCATGTCTAGACATGCTAGACTAAATTATAGTCAGTCTCATCATTTGGTATAGCTTTTTATAAATGTAGTTATTCGAAAAAATTATACTTAAAAAGAAAAAAGTAAAGTTTAAAAGAAATTGTTCTTTGAAAAAGTAAGGATAAGAAAGCTTTATCAAATTAGCAAATGCTTTTGACTTTAATTAATTCTCCTAAAACATTTGGGAAAAAATGACAATATCCTCAAGTCCAATCTACCTTTGAATTTGTGCATGTATGAAAAAAATTGTACTCGGTAAATCATTCTCTCATTCTTCTTTGACTCTAAAAGTTTCTTCACAACAAGTCACCAACATGTAGATATCTATCCACAAAAAAAAGGAGAGAATTTGATAGACACGTTGGAAACTTTTATAAATGAATGAATTTAAATTATCCTTTTTCTTCTAGCATTTTGAAGAAATCATGTGTCTAATTAAAATTCAATTCTATAGAAAAATAAATAAATAAATTTTGTATTAAGAAAAACAAAAGAAGATGATTACCATTGAGTTCTTCATCCACAATTGCAATTTTTGAATAAGGTTCAAATTTTGGGGGTTAAAAGATAGATGCATACCTTAAGAAGTTTTGTGTTGCTCTATTATCCACATACACGTATCGGACATGAGCAATGTTGGGCCAATCTTCACCTGTTTGCCTCTGGCATCTTTGTTGTAAGAGGGGACAATTGGTAATTATTATTTCTTGTAATGCTGAGAGATCGTGAATCCCTTGAGGCAATGATGTTAATTCAGGGCATTTGTCAATTTCAAGGCTTTGTAGTGATGTCAGGTGGCTTATCCATCCTGGTAGTGCCATCAAATTAGGACAGTTAATAATTTGGAGATATTTAAGAGTGGTAACATGTTGAAGCCCATTTGGCAAACACACCAAATTTGGAATTCTCTCTAAATGCAGAAAACGGAGGCTCCTAAGGCCTTGCCATTGCATGCCATTATCTTCATCATTTAGTAGAGCAAGCTCATTGCAGTACATGATTTCCATCTCTTGAAGTGATGTGAGATGTCGAATACCTTTACAGGGGAGAGATTTGAGTCCATTGCAGTTGTAAATGGAAAGTTTCTTGAGAGAAACAAGGTTCCGCACACACTTCTCCTCTGGAAGAGATTCTAAATTGTTAACCTTTTCTAATGAGGAAGAGGTTGATGTGGTTCCTGCTGTTGATGGGCTCTCTGTTTCTTCCATAATCATTGTATGATGAAAGGCCTTCAAGCTAGTTGTGTCTAATATTAGCCCTTCTTTGAGATACGGAAACAAAGGCATGGAAGTCAGATAAGGACATTCGGTAATCTTTAAAAAAGAAAGGCAAGGAAATGATGGTAGTAAAAGATGGTCTAGCTCATTACCATCAACTTTCCTCCACCAACCCTTCAAATTTGGGCATTCATACATTATGAGAGAAGATAAGGATGGGAAGAATGTTGTTTTTGAGGAACCAACTGCTTTTCTAAGAATGTCTTTTGATATGTATTCAAGTGCTTCCATAAATTTAAGGATGACAGACTTTAGAAAAGGTAGTTGACTTAATGGTGGGAGGTGTTGCAATTTGATATTTCTATAGAATTCCAAATTGAAAATATTAGTGTGTGAAGAGACCCAACTTGGAACTATCACACCCATATAAAACCCCAACTTCAAAGCTTTTAGATTTGGATGTGGTTGGAGCTTTTCTAGTGACATTTCATCATAACATACATTATTTTCAGCCCACCTTGAGTCCCACCATAATTTCAACTGTTGAAGTTGTTGTTTCTCCTTTAGTTTTGCAGCTTTACATTCCAGCTCCAGCATGTCATCTTTTCCATGTCCCAAATTGTTAATACTTAGGCTTCCTCCCAAATTGCTTAACTCCTTCAATTCACTCAATCCACCACTACACTTAGCCTTGCTTACAACAAAAAGTGGCAGTATCTCCAGAGAAGTACAAAGTTCAAGTCCAAGGGGCATATGAGTCAATCTTTGACATTCAAAAATATCTAGATGCTTGAGATTGACAAATTTTTTAATTTCCCTTGGTAATTCTCTAAGCGACTTACAATACTTGAGTTTTAGTGTTTGCAAATTCAACAGTTTAGTAATGGAATTAGGGAGAAATTCAATATCTTCATTTTCAGAAAGATCAAGATATCGTTAATGCTTTAATTCTCCAATTGAATTTGGCACTACACATAGCTTTAATTTACTCAAATCTAATGTGCGTAAATAATTGAGATTTGAAATGAGTGCATCACAAGTTAATTTACCCAACTCTTGCCCTACACTAGCTCCAAGAATTGTTCGTATTTTCATTCCTTTAACCATGGGGATTGGGAATTGCCTCAATGAATACCTAAGATCAAATGATACATGACGAAGTTTTTCATCAATATTTTCCTCACTTAAAGTTAACACGGTACTTTCTGCCCCAGCCACAAGATTTGCTAGATCATGCATGAGATCGTGCATTTTGCAAAATACTATATTGCCCAATTCATCTTTTATTACATCCTGAAAAAAAGACCTCCAAAGTAATACCATAAAATAATCTTTGCCAACATCCTCAATACGTTGCTTTGAATTTGATAACTAAATAAAACCTTGCGCTGCCCAAAGATGAATAAGTGTTTTTACATCAATTTTGGAATCTTTTGGAAACAATTTACAATAAGCAAAGAATTGCTTTAAGGATGATCATAACTCAACTTAAGTGCTAATGAAATATTATATTCTTCTTGTTGTGTTATTTTTGAGAGTTCATAGTTTTTGAAGGATTGCCATTCATTTTCTGAAGGTTTGGAACGTAGCAAGCTTGCTATCGTCCTTACGATGAGAGGTACCCCACCACACTTTTCCACAATCTCTTTTCCTAAGCTTATAAAGGCTTGGTGTTCTAGCAGTTGGCCTTGTTCAAATGCCATTTTTACAAACAAGCTCCAACTCTTTTCTATAGGTAGGCCTTTTAGAGCATACCATGAAATTGACCCTATTATCCACGCTACCCTTTTTGAGCGTGTGGTCACAATTATCCTACTTCCCCTTGCACCAACCACTAGCAAATTTCTGAATTTTTTTTCTAAATAACAATGAATATTAAAAAATTTAGTTAGTTGTCATGAAGTAAAAGAAAGTTGAAAACTAGCATCTCGAGTGTCTAAAACTCGAGTTCCAACATAAAAATCGAGTTTTTAAGTCTCGATTTGTAAAAAAAATCCACGTGAAAATCGAGTTTTAAAGACTCGAGTTCAAAAATCGCCGCTATAGGGTATAAAAACGTCACTATAGGGCTTAAAAATGGAGTTATAAAAAAATTTAGCAGAAAAACGCCGCTATAGGGATTTAAAACATCAGTATAGGGCTTAAAAACGCCACTATAGGGCTCCCTGAACCTGGTATTGCACTTATGAAAAAATTTTGCAGGAAAACGCCGCTATAGGGCTTTAAGACGTCACTATAGGACTTAAAAACGCCACTATAGGGGCAATAAAACTAAAAAAAAAATTTCATGGAACTCGAGTTTCTAAAACTCGGGATCTATGATATGGATCTCAAGTTTCTAAAACTCGAGATGTCTACTTTCCCTTATAGTTTCAAGCGTTGCCTAACTAACTATATACAAATACTTTCCACAGTTATTCTGCACATTCCCCTCAAATTTCTCAAGAGAAGCCATTTCTTTTTATCCTCAATCCACAAATTGTCCAAGACAAGCAAGTATTTTTTTCCATTAAATCCTTCTCGAAACTGTTTTTCCAAGATCTCAAAGCTTCCTTCATGCTTCCCCTTTGTCAGTTGTTCTAAACTTTCTTTAACAATTCGTTTTACATCAAAGATATCAGAGATACAAATCCAAAGCTTTAGCTCAAAATTTTTGTCAACATTTTCGTCATTATGTACTAGCTGAGCTAAAGTTGTCTTCCCCAATCCTCCAATGCCAACTATTGGAATGATAGAAATATTCTCTACAACATTATCATCATTAAAAAGACGTTCTATAATCACTTTCTTATCATTCTCTCTCCCAACAACTTCTTCAAATACAAAAGAATGAGCTCCCCTTTCCCTATTCATGACTTGTGGCTCAACGAAGCTTTGACTAAAATGAAAATCCTCCTTATCTTTTGCAATGGCATTTAGTCTCTCCCTAATTGCTTTTATTTCGTGACCCATCTTAGGACTAAAAGTAAGCCGGTTAGAACTTGAACAGAAAATGCGTACCTTCTTTGTCATCACTTTCTGTCGCAAAACATCAGTGGAGAAATCATCCAGCAAGTCGTCTGCATCATGGAGAACATCCTTAAGCTTTTTGAGCCAATCTTTGATCTGATGGTCTTGAGAACTCTTCCTTTCTGCATCTAGAATCACAGCTTGGATTGTGGTAACAGTGTTTGTTAGTTTTTCAATCTCTGTTTTGACCTCTTGGAGAGTTAAGGAACGCAGCAGTTCAAGGACTTTTTCTGCAAGGTGGAACAAAGCTCCTTCAGCCATTGTTTTTCTTACAGGCGTATTAGATGAGCTTAGAGTAGCCACACACACATTTATCTTCTAATCCAAAATCTTGTAGTTTGTCTTTGAATGGTTTGTGGTGGCACACACCATCCCACACGGTTTTTTTGATGCTGACAATAGGAGAAAGTTGTATAAAAGTACAACTATATATCTAGAAAATAAAAATAAAAATTTAAAAACTATATTTATCTAAAATAGACTAAATAAATAAACATAAGTTGAAACAAGCATTACTGCAATAGTCTCATTTAGAGCAAAGGTGTTCATAATGTATTTGAGTTACATAATGTATAAATCTCAATTTTTATTATTAAAAAAAAAAGGTAGATGATTCAAGCATTTTTTTTTTAAGTGAGCAAACTTCTTATAAAATGCTTAAAAGAAATTTAGTATTAGGATTTTAATAGCACTTGGGTAGACTTCTTGAAAATCAAACACAGAGGGTTTCGCCAAGGACATAATGTTTTATTAGTATACTTAAAAGTGTGCTTATAAAATACATGTCCTACAATTCAGCCAAAAAAAAAAAAAAAATGTCCTACAAATGTAACACTTATGTGGAAGAATATATTCATATGATGTAATCTTGTATAATTCCTAATATTTAGTACATATTGCTTTATTTGTCCCATACACTATTAGCCCTATTTGAAAAATCCAACTTTTTAGAAGATTGTTAATTAATACATTATCTTACAAATGGAAATGTACAAATTTTAGGTCATCATTTTCTTAAAGTTTGGTATCATTAAATAATGTAGGTTAAAAAGGAAAATAGCACACAACAAATTAGGCTAAAATACAAATAACATTTTTTAAATTGTTCAGTTGATATTTTTCATCTTTCATTTTTATAATTCAATCCATAAAATTTACATGTTTTGCCACCATTAATCGAACCGTCCAAAAAGTGCCTATTTCCATTAAAAAAAAAAAAAACTTTTTCTTAATGCTAATATACTATTAAATTCTCTTTAAAAAAATTTCATAAAAATCCTTCCAAAAAAAAAAAGTTGAAACAAGGATTGCTACAATAAAGTATCATTTTCAGACATAAAATAGTCTCATTTACGGCGAAGGTATTCATACATATGTAGAACTTGAGTCATACATGATACAACACAATGTATAAATCTGAATTTTTATTATGAAAAATAAAAAAAAGATTTTCTTTCTCGAATATTCCTTCACCATATAAAAATAATAATACAAAACATAAATTGACATACAAGTATGGACTATGGAGAGCACCCTAGCTATAATCAAATCCAGGTAGCAAAGAAGATCCTAATAAACTGGTTTCACACGAAAATGCCACACAAAGCTTGCCGCCCAAATCATAAAATTTGAAGAAGAAATGAAATATTTGATAGTCAAACTGACAGCAACATTAAACAAGTTGAAGAAGAAATGAAATGAATGGATCTGTTCAGTTGTTCTCATTCTCTGGTGCAACTGTTGAAGAAGAAATGAAATATTTGATAGTCTGACTGTAACATTAAACAAGTCGAGAATTCCAAATTCAGCATTCCTAATGAAATGAATGGATCTGTTCAGTTGTTCTCATTCTCTGGTGCAACTGTTGAAGAAGAAATGAAATATTTGATGGTCAAACTGACAGCAACATTAAACACGTTGAGAATTGCAAATTCAGCATTCCTAATGAAATGAATGTATCTGTTCACTAATACTTTTCCAAAGGAGAACAATGGCCAATCCGCATTATCATGTGTGATCTTAACCATCTTCCTTGTAATAGGTCAAATTCTAGACTTAATACAAAATTTGCTGTGTGTATTAATGTCAAATAATCCCCTTTTGATGACCCTCCAATGGTAAACTTCACAACCATATAATGGCTGATATCCCTGACAAAGAATAAGGGAGCTAGAGAAACATTTTGTTTTCTTCAAATAGCTAGAGATATGATCATGCATGCAAACATCTTTCACCCCACGATGAAAGGAAACAAGGGAGTTTTTCCATAATAAACTGGTTAAAGAATTAGAGTCTAAAATTTGAATATTACATACTTAAAAATATAAACTGTCAATTTTACAAAAAAGAAACATGTAGGCTCACCTCTCATGGAAAAGAATCTGAGACAAGTTGTGTGCTCAATGGAACCGCCATCTACAGAGGAAACAATGGTTAAAATATCATATTAAATACTAATCAATAACAGCATTCTTGTAACATTTACTCAATATTATAGCTACCTCTATTTTGCACTCTAATAACCCAAAAGAATAGCTATCCAACATTGAAGCAATTAGTCTGCAAAATGAGAACAGAGGCTCCAAGTACCTACAAAATATAATGCAAGTCTTCAACAAGAAAAATAGAAGAATAAACCAACAAGGACTTCTTGAAGCAATCTATGACTGCTGACCAAAATAAGTAGGACAAAAAAAAAATCTAAGACAACTCCAGCAAACATAAGGGCAAAGGATGAGCGTAACATTGGGAGCCAAAACTGAAACTAGCAAGAGGTAAAAGGAGTGAACTATCAACAAGTTTTGGAAGGCATACACACACACTTAAAGTGGCAAGAATTAGTTGGATTTAACTTCAATTGTTGTAAGAAATATGTAAAGTTGCATACCAGCTTTAATTTGAACTCAAATTTGCCTTTTTTGAAGGCTTCTCATAACTTGCTTCTAGACAGAATACAATATGACAAAGTTCAATCACCAATTCTTCCTTGATTAATAACTTCACCAAGCTGCAATATTTGTATAAGGAAAGTTCCACGATTATAACTTACAACAACAAAATGTAACAGGAGAATTCCGGTGAAAGACAAGGTACTCCTCCAAGTGGAATTCAACCAAAATTCCCCCTTTTCTTTCCTCTCTATAGTACACAACACAAAGATAGGATCATCTTCACACTTCGCACCTACTTCAAAGAAATTGTTGCAGTGACCTTCATCCCAACCACAAAGAGAAAGAATATTATTAGGAAACTGAAACTATAACATGAAACAGACACTCCTATCATTAGCACAACTCCAATTAATTGTGTTCTTAGTGGAAAATCGATTTGTTCTAATACGATTGATGATACTTTTCTGCCCCTTTTTGTTCTTTCTTTGTGTTATTTCAGTTTCAGCTTGAAATCTTCCTAGACTAGATGAACAGGATTCTAGTGCACATGAATACAAGTTTTTGAGTTCAAGTTTTCAGCATTAATAAACCATGATAAAATAATAGGTAAAGAAGTAAGAAAAGAGGATATTCTACAATTCTGTTTGAAATTTTGGAGAAAAATTTTATCGTAATACATAACAGGGAACACACCCAAAAACAAATCTGAAAGCATACCTGGAATAACAAGCTAATTCCTACAAGGTAGTTGGATGCTCAGTTTTCATTCATACAATAATGGAAGTTCTGAAGTATCTTCAAAAATAAAACATTTTCAGCACAAGAACAACAAAAACAATTATTGAGTTTATCAAAGAAAGAACTCCTCTTTTTGGGAGGACGACAATAAGAAGCTAAGGCACAATAAAAATGATAAGAATATTTTACCTTGATATATTTGGAGATGAGGTAGAGGCTGTAGCAGTAGCAGGTGCCACAAGATCCAAAAGATTCAACCACTAGGGAAAAAAGTTTTGAAAAATGTCTGAATATTAAGTTCTGCATGAAAACTGAAAAGTCAAATGCCTGATAAGTTCTCCAAGATATATCAAAACAAGATTATTGGTGTTGGTTTCTTCATTAACAGTCAATTAACTGAAGTGGTTAAAGATGCCATCAGATTCCAACTTCTATCCAAAATGAGGGATCTTCAAGTCTTACTTAGTATTCAAGTAATAAAAAAATTAATTAGTAATTTTTATTGGCAGTAATATATATAATAAAATAATCAATCCAATCTAACAATGAATTGTACACGACTAAACAGATTAGACCCTTCTCTAGTACAATGATACACAGAATTATTTACACAAATGATGGAAGTGTCATGAACCGTTTGTTTTACCATAAGAACCAAAAAATAAAGTACATGAAGTGTGCAACTATGCATTGAAAATTTAGAACTTTTCCGTTTCTGGCAGGTTGCAGGACAATGATGAGAAGGAAGAATTTCAAAAAAAAGGGATAGGATTTTTTGTTTTGAAATTCTTGGAGATAAAGCAAGAGCCAAAAATCACTAGGAAACCAAAAAATTTATGACTTTGGGATGCTCTGGGCATTAGAAATCTAACACATAAATACAGATTAAGAAGAAAGAAAATTGAAAGCACCTATGGTTTTGTTCAAAATGTTTAACATCTAATTAGAAGTATTTAAATTATTAGGAGATAAGAAATGAACAACGCATATAAATATTATCTCTAGATTTTTAAATGTCTACATTGGTCGACCTCAATCTTTGTTATGCTTTTGACTAAAACAAAGTCTCCAAAACAAACAAAATTTCTGAGATAATTAAACCATTAGTTATATTCTATAGATCAATAGTTCAAATGAGAATTTTAAAATTTATCTTAATAAATAGATAGCCCCCAAAAAAATAAAAAATAAATAAATAGAGAGTGATCCAATGAAATACCTGCAAAATAAGCTAATTCCTGCAATGTTAGTTGTTAGATTAAGTCCTCCACTGGAAGTGAACAAACCCACTCTGATTCTAACTCAGACTCTGCAATAATTAAGAAGCAACCATATACACATCATATTATCAACATGCTCTTAGGTACAAAGATACAAATTATTGGAATTAAAAGAAATATTAAAAAAAAAAAGGGATGGATTACATTATCCTACTTTTTCTTGTTCAATTAACAGCTTATAGACAGGAAAAAGAAAAAAATTGAAAAGAAAGAAGTTGAATAGTTTTAGAAGTTGTTCAAAGTATAAAAACCCTAAAAAACCAGTAGTTGATTTTGAATTTGGGATTATAAAAGATAGATGGATGGATGCGAAGCTGAATATTTTTTTTTTTTCCTGTTGGATTATTTGGGACATGAGCAATGATGGGCTAATCTTCACTGTTTGCCTCTTTGCCGTAAGAAGGGACAATCACAAATATATGAGTTAGTGAGATCGGGAATCAAGGGCATGGAAGTCAGGTTAGGGCAATCGAAAATCCGTAATTGAGAAAGACAAGGAGGAAATGATGGAAGTAAGAGATGGTGTGGCTCATTATCATCATCATATGAATTCCTCCACCATCCCTTCAGTTTTGGGCATTGGATTATCACAAGAGAAGATAAGGATGGGAAGAATGGTGTTTATGAAGAAGAAGAAGAAGAAGAGAAACCACCCAACACGTTACTAACACTCTCTTCATCTAATATGTATTCAAGTGCTTCCATTCTACAAAGCCGAACAAACTTGAGAAAAGGGAGTTGATTTAACGGTGGGAGGTGCTGCAATCTCCTATTTCCCCAAAATTGAAAAAAAACAAGATTAGTGAGAGAAGAAACATGTAGGCTCACCTCTCATGGAAAACGAGCTATGAGATAAGTTGTGTGCGCAATGGAAGGAAGGAACCGCCATCTTCAGAGGAAATAGTGGTTAAAATATCATATTAGATACTAATCAATAACAGCACACTTGTATCATTTACTCAATATTATAGCTACCTCTATTTTGCACTCTAATAACCCAAAATAATAGCTGTCCAACATTGAAGCAATTATAGTCTGCAAAATGAGACCAGAGGCTCCAAGTATCTTACCTACAAAATATAATGCAACAGTCTTCAACAAGAAAAAAAGAAGAATAAACCAACAAAAAAATCTTGAAGTAATAAATGACTAAGCTTACCAAAATAAGTTGGACCAAAAAATATCCAAGAGAACTCCAGCAAACATATGGGCAAAGGATGAGTGTAACATTGGGAGCTGAAACTGAAACTGGCAAGAGGTAAAAGGAGTGAACTATCTCGACAAGATTTGGAAGGCATAGATTCACACTTAAAGTGGCAAGAATTAGTTGGATTTAACTTCAATTGTTGTGAGAAATATGTCAAGTTGCATACCAGCTTTTATTTGAACTCAAATTTGCCTTTTCTGAAGGCCTCTCAAAACTTGCTTCTAGAAAGAATACAATAGGACAAAGCTTCAATCACCAATTCTACCTTGATTAATAACATCACCAAGCAGCAATATTTGTATATAGAAAATTCCAAAATTATAACTTACAACAACAAAATGTAATAGGAGAATTCAGGTGAAAGACAACGTACTCCTCAAAGTGGAATTCAACCAAAAGTCTACCTTCTCTTTACTCTCTATAGTACACAAAGATAGGATCTTCTTCACACTTTGCACTTCAAAGAAATTATTGCAGTGACCTTCATCCCAACTGCAAAAGAGAGAATATTATTAGGAAACTGAAACTATAACATTAAACAGACACTCCTATCATTAGCACAACTCCAATTAATTGTGTTCTTAGTGGAAAATCAATTTTTCTAATACGCTTGATGATACTTTTCTGCCCCTTTTTGTTCTTTCTTTGCGTTATTTCTCTTTCAGCTTGACTAGACGAACAGGATTCTAGTGCATGTGAATACAAGTTTTCGAGTTCAAGTTTTCAGCATTAATAAACCATCATAAAATAATAGGTAAAGAAGTAAGAAAAAATAGGATATTCTACCATTCTGTTTGAAATTTTGGAGAAAAATTTAAACATAAATACATAACAGGGAACACACCCAAAAAAAAATCTGATAGCATACCTGGAATAACAAGCTAATTCCTACAAGGTAGTTGGATGCTCAGTTTTCATCCATACAATAATGGAAGTTATTAAGTATCTGCAAAAATAAAACATTTTCAGCACAAGAACAACAAAAAAAATTATTGAATTTACCAAAGAAAGAACTTCTCTTTTTGGGAGGACAACAATAAGAAGCTAAGGCACAATAAAAATGATAAGAATATTTTACCTGGATATATTTGGAGATGAGGTAAGAGGCTGTAGCAGTAGCATGTGCCACAAGATCCAAAAGATTCAACCACTAGGGAAAAATGATTTTAGAGTGACTTGGCTTATAAAAGTAGGAAAATAAAAATAAAAAAAGTAACAAAGTTTACAGATTACCAAGGTTTTATCTGGAATTTTAGAACATGTTCAGAATATGATTGGAAATTTTATATTCTTTCAAATAAAGAGATAAGAAATGAAATGATGGAGAATTGTTTTGTTACATATACCATAGGATTTGTGTGCATGTATAGGCACACTAGACTAAATAAACCTATTGGACTCGATTTCATTTTATGCTTTTGACAAAAATGAATTCTCCAAAAACATTTGGAAAAAGAAGATATTATTCAGCCTTATTATCTCACTGCATAAACTACTTAAGTCATTAGTTAGTTACTAATTACCCAAATGACAATGTGTAAATCAATATTTAGCAAATACAAGAACATGTCAAAAGCTTATAATATAAAGGAAAAAACTTGACCAAACCGAATACATTATAATAAGTTAATTGCTGCAGTCTGAATTGGCAGGGTAGATACTCCCTTAAGTGTTAAAAGACTTTCTCCATTTCTACAATTGTCAGAAATGAAACCAAGAACATCACCTCATGACATCAAAGAAGTTTTACGTACAACGATATAGATGCTATCCTAAGTTTTACGTACAACGATATAGATGCTATCCTTTCTTCTCCGTTTATGTGATGAGATCATATAAGTAGCAACAGTCCTTTGCACATACAAAAGGGAAACAAAACAGAAAGATATTTCCCAAATAATATAAAGCAAATAGATGATAACCATTCAGTCCATGACTTTTTGCACAATTTCAGGGCCAGAAAGTTTTAAATAGGGTCCAAATTTTGCGACAGGTTAGTTGTTGCCTTAATTTGTTCGGCGTGAGATATCAATTGATTGAGAAACTTCAAAATATCAAAACTGAAAATGCAAAGATGAAGAAGAAGAAACAAGAACAAGAAAATTGGTGTTCGGTTCTTCATAAAAAAACAAATACCTGAAGTAGTTAAAGACACCATCAGATTCAACTCTTTCCCTTCTATACTCATGTTTGCTGCCTCATGTTCACATAGGACTCCACAGCCTAATTCAAAACCAAGGGCCATAGCTTTAGCAGAGAGAGAAAGTGCCAAATTACCAACCACTGGAAAAACCAAAAGTTCTAAAACTTGGGTGTTGTTTTGAGCGTAACAACCTATTACATAAAAATGGGTAAAGTAACAGTATCCTCTAATCGTAATTGGGATTCAAGCAAAAAGGAAAACCTTCATTGGTAAATTTTAATCGAGTAACATATAAAGTTCAATCCAATCTACATTTGAATTTGTGCATGAATGAACAAACTAGACTCATTCAGTCATTCTCCCATTCTTCTTTGAGTTCAAAGTCAGTCTTACATCAACAATTCGACATGTGAGGAAGCAAACAAAAATTTTTCATTTAATCATCTCATTGAAATAAAATATGTTACTTCCTCAACAAAAGAAAGAATTTAAGAAACGGAAGAAGATAAGAACAAAGGACAGACTTTTAAATGAACAAAAGAGATTCAACCAACGAAATACCTGCAAAATAAGCTAATTCCTGCAATGGTAGAGCTAGATTAAGTCCTCTCTAAGTGTTAACAAACTGACTTTGACTCTAATTCTGATTCTGCAATTATTAAGAAGCAACCATACACACATCATATTATGGTCTTATGTACAAAGATACAAATAATTGAAATTAACATACATACATACATACATACATACATACATATGTATGTATGTATGAAGGGAAGGATTACATTATCCTAATCTTTCTTGTTCAAATAACTTTGTGAAGAAATCAAGTGTCTAATTAACATTTTACAGATAGGAAAAAGAAAAAGATGGAAAAGAAAGAGAGTTTTAAAATGGTTTAGTTCTGCATAAGAAAGAAATTGAATAGTTTTAGAAGTAGTCCAAAATATCAAAACCCTCAAAAACTAGTCGTTGGTTTTTAATTTGGGATGAAAAGATAGATAGATAGATGTATACCTAAAGAAATTGTTTCTTCTTGGTTGATGTATGTTGCACGGACACGGACACGGACACGACACGGACACGGACACGGACACGGGGATACGGCAATTTTTGAAAAATAAGGACACGACACGGCGGGGACACGGCGGTTACCGGCGGTCAAATAATTAATTAAATTTTATATTTAGGCATATTTTTTAATATTTTTACACATAAAATACGTTTATATTTAGAATTTAAATTATGTAAAAACTACAAATAAATAAACTAACAGCCAAAGTAGTACAATAATACACATAAAATGTTTAGAGTACAAACCATAAAAGGATAACAAGTTCAACATCAAACTAAAAATATAAAAGGATAACAAGTTCAACATCAAACTAAAAACATAAAAGGTTGGCAAGTTTTAAACTATCAAGATTATCACAGAACAACAAAATCATCATCATCAACATAGTGATCACCCTCAGCAATACTTGTCTCCATCTCTGGCTCATCTAGTGTGAGATAAGCAATCTCAAGCTGATGATTTTCCACTTTCAATTTCAATATTCATTTGAGGAAAATCACCTACAATATTTAACTTTAATAAATAAATAAAACTATAGCAAGACACACAAAAAAAAAAAAAAAAAACAAATTTATAACTTATACGTTATAACTTATATAAATTTAAAAAAAAAAAAGAAAAAAAGAAAAAGGGAAAGGACAGAGGGCACCCATGGGCTACGGCCACAGCAGCAAAAAAACAAAAAAACAAAAAAGACAAAACACATTATAAGTTATATAAATAATGGAGAGTAAACCACCCATTCACCAAACATAATATCTGAAAGTGAAAGAAAGGAAAAAAAAAAAAAAAAAAACAGAGAGAGGCGAGAGCAGAGAAATGAATCGGACCTGTTGTCCACGGCGAGAGAGAGAGAGATCGGAAGGGACGGAGGACAGAGGGCACGGCGTCGTCGTCGGAGCTCGCCGATCGGGCCGATCTAACTCCGGCGAAGTACAGAGGGCAGCGGCAGTGACAGAGGGAGGGCGGCTGGGCGGGTTGAGTTCACTCACTTCACTGGTTTTTACTCTCAAATTTCAGCAAAAAGACTCTTAACTGGCTTTATTGTCTTAGGATATCACAAAATCAACGGTATTGGTAAGTTTTTTGGTTTTTTTTTTTTTTTTTTTTCACTGCTGGCGTGTCGCACTCGTAGGAGCCGTGTCGAAGCCGCGTCGGCGCCGCGTCGGAGCCGTGTCGGCGCCGTGTCGGAGAAGCGAAAAAAAAAAAAAAAAGGGACACCGCCGGACACCGGAATCTGGCGCGTCGTGGCCGTTCCGGTGTCCGACTCGTGTCGGACACGGACACGACGCCATTTTTGGCGTGTCCGTGCAACCTAGGGTTGATCAGACCATCCACATACATGTATGGACACGAGCAATGATGGCCAAGTTTCACCTGTTTGCCTCTCACATCTTTGCCGTAAGAGGGGACAATCAAGAATTTCCAACTTTTTTAAAGGTGAGATTGGGACTCCCTCGAGGAAGTGACGTCAGATTGGGACAATTATCAATTCCTAGTTCTTGTAAAAAGGTGAGACTGTGAATCCCTTGAGGAAGTGATGTTACTTTGGGACATTCACAAATGTTAAGGCTTAATTGGAATACAAGTGAAAATGAAAAGAAAAATGTTAAAACAAAACACCAACGACAGAGAAAATGAAAAGAAAAATGGTGTTATCCTCAAGTCTTAATTGGAATAGTAACAGATAAAAATTAAATCCAATCTTCAAATTTGCGCATGTACGAAAAATTATACTCGATCAATCATTCTTGTGCTCTTCTGACTTTTAAAAGTCAGTCTTCACACCAACACGTGAGGAATCAAACAAATATTACCCCCCTCTCCCCCCCCCCCCCCCCCCCCCCCCCCAAAAAAAAAAAAAAAGTAACCACCAAAATACCTTTATAGTAAGCTGATTCCCCGTTGAGTTATTGTTGCCTGGTCATGTTCCTCCCTTCAAAATTCTACCAAATTTGCTACAATTCTACAATTATTAAGAAGCAACCATATATGTCATTTCATCAACACAAGCTTAGATACAATGATATAAATCATTAAAATAATAGAATAAATGGAAGAATTTACAATTATCCCTTTCTATTATCCTAATAATTTAAAGAAATCATGAATCAAATTAAAGTTTTGATGTTAAAAAAAAAGTAAACGGATTTATTAAAATAAATAAAAAAAGATGATTACCATTGAGTCCAAGACTGTACTTGCCATAATTTCTGGGGCATAAAGTTTTGAACAAGGTAAGCCAAGTTTGTCCTTAATTTGTTCTGTGTGAGAAGTCAAATGATTGAGAAATTCTTCAAAATATCAAAACCTCAAAAAGCAGAATGAAGAACAAAAAAATTGGTTTTCAATTGAGCATAAAAAGCAAGATACTTGAAGTAGTTAAAACATAATTTGTAATAATATTCTATTAACATATAAAAATTCAATTCAAATTATCTTTGAACCAGTGCATGTATTAACAGATTAGGCTAATTCAATCATTCTCTTGTTCTTTTTTGACTTTTTAAAGCAAGTATACACACAAACATGTGAGGAGTATTTTGATTTAATCATCTCATGAAAAGCATTTAGTAGATATATGTTGGAAACTTTTATAACCCAAAAAAAAAAAAAAAAAATTAAACTACCAAAATACCGGTTTAGTAAGCTAATTCATGCAGTGTTAGTTGCCTGGTCAAGTCCTTTCTCCAAAGTTGTAAGAAATTTGCTATGATTCTGCAATTATGAACAAGCATCCATATATGTCATTTCATTAACACAAGTTTAGATGAAAAGATATAAATTATTAGAATAAAAGAACAAATGATAGAACAGTTATCCTTTTTTATTCTCCTGATAAATTGAAGAAATTGTGCGCCTTATTAAAGTTTTGATGGGAAAAAAGGGCAACAAATGATTACCACCAAGTTCTTGACCTGTTGCACAATTGCAGTTTTTGAATAGGGTCTGAATTTTGCACCCAAGTTTGTTCTTTGCCTAATTTGGTTCTGCATATGAAGTCAAATGACTAAGAAGTTCTCCAAAATATGACAAACCTCAAAAGGCATCAAGAAGAAGGGCATCTGTATGTGATTGTCCATGAAAATTTCGAATTAAAAGATAGATGCATACCTGAAGAAATTGATTTCGGCAGATTCTGACAATCCACTTGCAATTCTGGGACATGCTACACAATTTCAAGGCCTGAAAATTTTGTAAAAGGTCTGAATTTAAAGTTCTGCATGAAAACTGAAAAGCCCAATGCCTGATAAGTTCTCCAAGATATATCAAAACAAGATTATTGGTGTTGGTTTCTTCATTAAAAGTCAAATACCTGAAGTGGTTAAAGATGCCATCAAATTCCAACTTCTATCCAATATTCTCTCCTACTCATGTTTGTTTGGACCCCACTGATTAAAAAAACACCAGATGTTCTGCAGCCTCAAGTTTACAGGTACTTGAAAAACCAAAAGTTCTTAAACTTGAATGCAGCTCTGAACTTAACAACCTATTATTCAAAAAAGGTGGGAGAGTAATAAAAAAATTAATTAGTAATTTTTATTGGCAGTAATATATATGTAAAAAAAAAAAATCAATCCAATCTAACAATTAATTGTACACGACTACACAGATTAGACCCTTCTCTAGTACTTGGATACACAGTATTATTTACACACATGATGGAAGTGTTATGAATCATTTGTTTTAGCACAAGAACCAAAATATAAAGTACATGAAGTGTGCAACTATGCATTAAAAAATTAGAACTTTTCCATTTTTGGCAGGTTGCAGGACAACAATGAGAAGGAAGAATTTTTTAAAAAAAAAAAAAAGTGCAGGATTTTTCGTTTTGAAATACTTGGAGATTAAAGAAAGGCTGTAAGGGGCTGTTGGAGGTAGAGGAAGAGCCAAAAATCACTAGGAAACCAAAAATGTTATGATTGTGTGATGCTCTGGCCTTTAGAAATCTAACATATAAAAACAGATTTAGAAGTAAGAAAATTGAAAGCACCTAAGGTTTTGTTCAAAATGTTTAATTATGAGAAGATAAGAAATGCACAACTTTGATAAATATTATCTCTAGATTTGTGAATGTCTACATTGGTAGACCTCAATCTTTGTTCTGCTTTTGACTAAAACAATGTCTCCAAAATAAATAAATAAATAAATAATTCTGAGAAAAGAAAGAATTCATTCAGCAATTATCCCATCAAAAACAGTAATTAAACCATTAGTTATTTTTTATATATCAATAGTTCAAATGTTTCCAAAAAAAAAAGATAGTGAACCAATGAAATTCCTGCAAAACAAGCTAATTCCCCCTCTAGAAGTGAACAAACTGACTCCGATTCTAAATCAGATTCTGCAACAATTAAGAAGCAACCATGCACTTAGGTACAAAGATGTAAATCATTAGAATTAATAGAAAGAAAGAAAAAAAAAAAGGATGGATTACATTATCCTAATTTTTCTTGTTCAAATAACTTTGTGAACAAACCCACTCTGATTCTAACTCAAACTCTGCAATAATTATGAAGCAACCATACACACATCATATTATCAACATGCTCTTAGGTACAAAGATATAAATTATTAGAATTAAAAGAAATATATTTTTTTTAAAAAGGGATGGATCACATTATCCTAATTTTTCTTATTCAATTAACAGTTTATAAACAAGAAAAAGAAAAAAGATTGAAAAGAATGAAGTTGAATAGTTTTAGAAGTTGTTCAAAATATAAAAACCCTAAAAAAACCAGTAGTTGATTTTGAATTTGGGATTATAAAAGATAGATGCATACCTGAATAAATTGTTTTTGTCTTGTTGGATTATTTGGGACAATCTTCACTGTTTCCTTCGTAGCCGTAAGAGGGGGCAAACCCAAATTTCTGGCTCTTTCAAAGAGGTGAGATCGGGAATCAGGGGCATGGAAGTCAGGATAGGGCAACGCCAAATCTCTAATTTAGAAAGAGGAGGAAATGATGGAAGTAAGAGATGGTGTGGCTCATTCCTCCACCATCCCTTCAGTTTTGGGCATTCCTCTATATGAAGAGAAGATAAGGATGGGAAGAATGGTGTTTTAGAAGAAGAAGAAGAGGAAGCACCCAACACGTTACTAACACTCTCTTCATCTGAAATGTATTCAAGTGCTTCCATATATTGAAGAGAGACAGACTTGAGAAAAGGGAGTTGATTTAACGGTGGGAGGTGCTGCAATCTCCAATTTTGATATAATTGAAAACTAACAAGATTAGTGAGAGAAGTGACCCAACTTGGAATTCTCACACCCATATAATTCCACAATTCCAACGCTTTGAGATTTGAATGTGGCTGAAGCCCTTCCAGCATTTCATCGATTTCTCCATCCCGCTCGAATTCAGCCCACTCCCACTGTAATATTAGGTGTTGAAGGTAATGTTTCTCCTTTAAATTTGCATCTTTACATTCCCGCACCTCATCTTTTCCATGTCTCAGATTTCTAATTCTTAAAGTTCCTCCCAAGTTGCGTAGTTCCTTCAATTGACTTGGCCCATTGGTCTCGGCCTTTTTTTTCTTATACGAACCACAATAGCCTTTTTTCACTTGGACCCTGGAACTACCCATTCTCACAAAAACCCCTGGTAGTATTGTCTCAAGATAAGTATGGTGTCTAATTTCGAGGGGCATGTCGTCACCCAGCAAACTGTCCTTACCAATTAATTTGCTGCAATTTGTAATATCTAGAAACCGGAGATTGACCAACTTTTCAATGCCCATGGGTAATTCTCTAAGCGAACGACATTCTTGTAGTAGTAGTGTCTGCAAATTCAGCATCTTAGTAATGGAATTGGGGAGAATTTCAATCTCATCATTTCCAGAAAGATCAAGGTATCTTAAATGTTTCAATTTCCCAATTGAACGTGGCACTACATGTAGTCTTAGATAACTCAAATCCAACGTGCGTAAATACTTAAAATTTGAAATGAGTGCATCACAAGTTAAGTTACCCCAGTTTCCCCCTACACTAGATACTAGAACTGTGTGTATCTTCCTTCCGTTAAGCATGGGGATTGAAAATTGCATTGATGAATCCACAAGATTAAATGATACATGACGAACTTTTTCAATATCATTTGTCCCCTCTGAATTTAATATGGCATTTTCTGATCCAGACACATGGCCAGCAAGATCATGCATGAGATCATGCATCCTACACGATTCTATATTGCCCAATCCATCATTTTCTACATCTTGAAAAAATGACCTCCAAAGTAATTCTATAAAATATTCTCTACCAACATCCTCAAAACGCTGCTTTGGATTAACTAACACAATAAATCCTTGCGCTGCCCAAAGATTAATAAGTGTGTGTACATTAATCCTATGATCTTTTGGAAACAGTCGACAATAAGCAAAACATTGCTTTAAGTGTGATGGAAGATGATCATAACTCAACTTAAGAGTTGTTAAAATCTTATCATCTTCTTGATGACCTATTTTTGGGAGTTCATTATCTAAGAAGGATTTCCACCTTATCTCAGAAGTATTAGCGTACAATATGCTTCCTATGGTTCTTATAGCGAGAGGTAATCCATCACAATATTCAACAATCTTTTGTCCTATTGCTACTAAGGCTTTATATTTTGATTCTTGACCTCGTTCAAATGCCATTTTTACAAACAAATCCAGAGCCTTTTCTGTAGGTAGGCTTCTTAGAGGATAAGAAGTTGCCCCTATTGTGCTCGCTACCCTTTCTGAGCGTGTGGTCACTATTATTCTACTTCCCGTTTTAACACCCCTAAACAAATTCCTCAAAGGAAGACTTTCATCTCTGTCCTCATTCCACAAATCGTCCCAGACTATCAGGCATTTTTTTCCATTTAGTTTTTCTCCAAGCTTATTTTGCATCACCTCAAGGCTTTCTTCATGATTCCACTCTTTCATCTGTTCTAAAACTTCTTTAACAGTACGCTTTATGTCAAGATTATCAGAGATACAAATCCAAAGTTTTAGATCAAATTTGTTTTTGACATTTTCATCATTGTATACCAGTTGAGCTAGTGTCGTCTTGCCCAATCCTCCGATACCAACAATTGCAATGATAGAAATATCATCTACAACATTGTTATCGAAAAGACGTTCCATAATCTCTTTCTTATCATTCTCTCTCCCAATAACTTCATCTTCCCTTACCACAGAAGTAGTGTATCTAGACTCTCTATCCCTATTCATGACTTGTGGCTCATTGGAGCCTACAATAAAGTGGAAGTCCTCCTTTTCTTTGTTAATGACATCTAGTCTCTCCCTAATTGCCTTAATTTCATGACCCATCTTAAGACTAAAAGCAAGCTGGTTTGAACTTGAAAAGAAAATGCGTACCTCCTTCGTCATCTTATTTCCAGCCATCACATTACGCTGCAAAGCTTCAGTGGCAACATCATCCAGCACGTCATCAGCGTCATGGAGGACATCTTTGAGCTTTTCGAGCCAACCTTTGACAACAGCTCTATGATGAGCCTGCTTTTCAGCATCAAGAAGTACATCTTTGATTATGGAAACTGTGCTCTTTAGATTTACAAGATCAGCTTTCAGACAGCAGGCCAACTTGATCTCTTCACGAATTAAGGGACTCAGCAGTTCAAGCACTTTCCCGGCGAGGTTGAAGACCGCTCCTTGCGCCATTTTTTTCTTTTTTTCTTTTCAGGAATAGAATATGGTTTTGTAGGATGATATAAGTATAAAGAAGCAGGTTGTGGAGTTGTGCCCAACTTAGAATAACCACATCAATATTTATAAGCCTTGAGACAAACATTATCATCTCAACCTTATCTCTTTGTATTAGAATTATTGAAGTTTTCAATATTTCATATTCGTCCTTCTTTTGACAAATTGGATTCGATCTACTTTTCGTCGGATTGGAATGAATCAGACAACTTAGCAATTATCATTGTTGGCGGTATTAGGGAATTATTGCCGACATGTCACTGTATCAAGAATGACTGAGTTACCGTTCATCAAACAGTATTTTGCATGTATCAAGAAATAATTTATAAATGCCAACAGTCACCGTCCATGGATTGAGACGCAATTAACCCCGTCTCCCTCACCCACACTCTATTTTTTTTACTAATTCTACTATTTTTTACTTTTACTTTCTTTTTTTTATTCTATAATTGAGATTTAGGGGTGTTTAGTTTATGTTTTCAAACAATCATTTTTAGTTTTTAAATAACATTTCACACATTTTTACATACTTTTTCATCCACACGTATTTTCACAAATATTTTTAAACAACAATTTCCAATTTTTAAACACATGTACCCAGTGGCGGAGCCAGAAATTTAGGTCAGAAAGGGCAAAATTAAAAGACAATATTGAAAGTAAAAAATTAATCAATATTAATAACAAAATAAATAAACTACTATATGATAATGTAATTGTCATACAAAATCTAACATAAAATGTAAATTTTAATTTATTTTTTTACATCTAGCTTATTTTACTCATTGCCCTCAACGATTTTTCATATTTTAAAACCATTACATGATTTTTTCATACTCAATAGTCTTGAATATATCTTTCTCAATATATGTGACTAAGCAATCATTCATTCACTTATCTCCTATTCGATTGTGTAATTGATTTTTAATTATGTTCATTGTCGAAAAAGCTCTTTCAACAGTAACTATTGCAACTAGTTAGATCAATGCCAAAGTCACTAATGAGTAAACTAATGGATATGAAACATTTTTTTAAAAAAAAAATCATTACCAAGTAGAATCCATAGTTTTATATTATAGTTGTACATTTTTGTTTTTAAAAGTTCATCAAGCTACTGTATAGTGTGTTCAGACTCCTATCTTATTCAAGGCAGAGATTGTTTTTTTTTTTTTAAATCATTACTAAGTAAGATCCATTGGTTTTATATATTAGAATTGTAGTAGGAGAAGAAATATACTGAGAAAATGTACCGTGAATTGATAATTTTTTTTTTTGTCTTTTGTGTAAGGGGGGGGGGCAAATTAGACATTTTATGTCATTATAATAGTATTAGTAAAAAAATTTGAAAGTTCGGAGGGGGCAGTTGCCCCTCACTCGCCCCCTTCCCTCTGTCCCTGCATGTACCAAACAGGCTCTTAAAATTACAACTTTTTTTAAGAAAAATTTAAAATTGCAACTTTATATCTCAGCCACTCACACTAATTGTACCAGTTACCGTACCTGTTACAACTGATCTCAATCCATCCAATCACACAAAATAAAAGAAAAAATTAAAAAAGTAAAAAAGAATAAAGAAGAGCAGGTATATGTGGTCTGGTCAGCATCAACAGAGCACAACACCAAGAATTCCACAACAGCTAGCCTCAATAATTATGCCCAAAGAAAACGTTGTTTTTAATTGTAAAACTTTAGACTGCTTTTTCTCTTTCCCTATTGCTGGGATCGTGTCAATATTATAGTATTTACTGTTGATTTGGAAATGGGTTATTTGTAAGTAAAAAAAAAAAAAATGTGTGAGAACTGGTAAGAAATTGTGTACACCTAATTTTGAAAGCCACCTCTTTATCAGAAATGAACTAGTATGATTATATAACATAATTATTTATATAATCATATTGCACAATACTATTCCAAGCACAAATTTTCCCTGCACCTGAAATTGCCAAGCTAAAAACAAATACTAAAATTTGTAAGTCTTTCGCAGGTTATGTCACATAGTTTTTAAGGTAAGATCAAAATCAAATGGGTTATTCACCTACTTGTACACGTCCATGAACCTCCAGACTGCACAAAGAGAAAAGATACAAAATTAAAAATCAAAACCTGTAAAAAAAATTTATTGCTATAAAAATTAAAAGTTCATAGACCAAGCTATCCCTACACAAGGATTGGTACATGTGACATGTTGCAATAAATATTCTGAAAATTCAAAACTGTTTTGTTACAAAAATTATCATAAATATAATATAAAAATAAGAAAAGAAGGTGAGAGGCGTATTGCTCAAATTATTGCAAGATGATGCTTGATTTTTGTAGAACCATCTCTACAATCTTTTTGGTTTCAATGCCACAATCTTCTCTTATTTATACAAAAAATAATTTAGAAATTCAATGAAATTGAAAGCTCTTGAATATGAAGCAAAACAATGAAAAGAGAACAACTAATCAATATTGGTGGCTATATACGAGGCAGAGATTGAAGAATTTAAGAACTTGTGCAGCCTCACTAGCGTGACAGCATCTTTAATGGGGTTGGGTATACAGTTATGACTCATTTAAATCTCTTATTCCTACAGACTCAGGTCTACCTGGTAGAATGTTACTATGATCACACCCAAGTGAAAGACGCCAACTCACTATGATCACGCCCTGTGCAGCCAATGGGGTGGCTACTAATACATTGATGTTGAAACTATTTTTTATTATTTGTTTGTTTTTATGTTTTTACTCTTTCTCAGGAATCAAATGAAGCATAAATTCAAAGTTGTCCATAAAATTTTGTGACTTTAAATTAAAGCATATTGGTGCTTTTCATGCACACTAGGCTCTAGAAAATAAAATTGAGAAAAAAGGGATTTGTTCTATGAAATCTTGTCACATACTACGTTGGCATTTTTCTAGAAAAATATTAATGATAGCTTATATAAATTGTTAAATTACCAATTGTATCTAAAGCTTAAGCTGTTTGGAAATAATGAACTTAATCACTTCCTCTTATGTGTGAGCCTAAACTCCCCTTAATTACTCAAACAACTAGTAATTTACAATCTCATTAAAGTGGTGAGAGAGTGAGGTAGATATATTCGTTTCAAGTAGTGATATCATACTAGGCCATCTGGGATTACAAGAATTTAATTGAGGTGAGGTTGTTGATTACTCTAAGAAAGCATTAGACTAAAACAATATCAAATGTGAACAAATTTGCATTGTAGTAGATGTTGAAGTTGCTCTACCAAATACCACGGCTTTGGAAAACATGAAAGTCATGAAAATGAGTTAGAGCATCCGCATCCGGATCCTAAATCCTATCTTATTTTACCACCTCAAAAAATCACTTTATCAATTATACAATACAATTTTACAATTCTCCAACATCCCAACTTTTATATCTCAATCTTACTTATTAAAATAATATTTTTACATAATAAAATAATATATCTCACCATTACCATTATCCAATACAATACATTATTTATACATTATTTATTCTTTCTCTCTCTTTCCTTTTGGGCAGAACCACAATCACCACCACCACCGCTGCACACCACCACCGCTGCCACCCCCACCGCCGGCAACCCAGAAACTACCGTCAACAGCAAAAAAAAAAAAAAAAACCAGAGAAAATCACAACCACCGGACCCAGCAAACACACAAACCCAGCAAACACCGAAACCAGTTACCCAGCAAACCCAGCAAACACAGCCACCGAAAAAAAAAAAACTAGAGAAACACAAACCCAGCAAACCCAGCAAACACAGCCACCGGAAAAAAAAAAAAAAAAAAAAAAAAAAAAAAAAAAAACAGAGAAACACAAACCCAGCAAACACAGCCACCGAAAAAAAAACCAGAGAAGCTCCGAGCTTGACGTCCAGCCACCGCGCCGATCGCAGCCAATCTCCAAGCCACATCGGTCTCCAAGCCGATCTCCACCGCGCTTGACGTCCAGCCACATCGCCGATCGCAGCCACGCCACATCGCCGAGCTTGACGTCCAGCCACATCGGTCTCCAAGCCGATCTCCACCACGCGTTGACGTCCAGCCACCGCACCGATCGCAGCCACGCCACCGCGCCGATCCGAGCTGGCTTGGTGACTCGGCGTGAGCTCTGAGAGAGAAGCTTGAGAGCTGTGAGAGACGATGAGAAACAGAGAGAGGCAGACAGAGAAAAGAAAGAGGAAAAATGGGAGGTGAGAGAAAATTTCGGGTATAAAAAAGTATTAAAATTTTTTTTTTTTTTTTTTTACAACCCAGCTACAGTGCCATCTTACATTTGATATGGGACTGTAGCAAAATCCCAAATTTTTTTTAGCATTTGAGATATGACCTTCCCATTGCTGATGGATTTTGGGGCTTAAATGCCAAATGTTCTTAACATTTGGCATTTAGAAACCCAAATGCGGATGCTCTTGGTTGGTGCATGAGTTACTTGGTGCTAAAATATACCACATCTCATTTAGTGAATATTCCTTATAGGAAAATTGAGAAAAATCTAAGGTAGTTTAAATTACATTTTTCAAACCAATGACAACTTGTAAAATTTTAAGCCCGAATTTTTTGAATTTTCCTTTTTAAAAAACTGTAATTTTGAATCTGTTTGGATATAACTTATTTTATTGAAATTGAAAATTGAAAACATTATAAAAAAATAATTTTAAAATGTGTAAATAGTACTATGAGACTCATTTTTAATGAAAACTTACTAAAAATTGAGATTTGTGAGACCCATAAATAGTGTACGGTGCAATGTTAACTGCTGGAAAGTCAACAGTGGATATTGTTTATAAATAGTGCATAAACAGTTGCCGCATTACCTCTGAAATGCCTGAAAAAAAAAAAAAAAAAAAAAAAAAAAAAAAAAACGACACAACTTCCCGCTGAATCCAAACCCACACTTTGACATTGAATAACACTTTTTTGCATCAATGAAAAACACTAGAATTATTCCCACCCACTTTCATGCGTAAGATGTTAAGGTAAATAGAAAAGTCCTTGGGATCATTTTTAACACTAGAAAATGTTTTTTTTTTTTTTTAATTCTAAACTTTAGACTGTCTTTTCTATCTTTTTCTCTTTTCCCTTTGATGGTGTTGATGATGCCGAAAATCTCACCAGTGAGCTGCAAGATGCTTGTACGCTCGAGAACTACACCTGCGCAACAAAAAGGAGAAGACCTAACAGAGAGCCCCGGTGTGGTGCCGGCCAAATACCCTCCGAAGGTCAAGTTAGGACTTGTTTCAGCTCTAGTGTGCTAGAGAGGGGTTAATTATGCGTACCTTGATTTGTGAGGGTATTGGAGCTTTTATAGTAGTAGAGGGTTGACCTCTCTTGCTTAGAGTAGAAGTCTTTTCCATATAGGAATTCATATGAGCGTAGATTACGGAACCCTTTCCTTATAGGACTCTATCACTGGGCGTGGTGTCCAAGTAAAGGACCTTCTTGAACCGTCGGCCTTGTGATCCGTCGGCTTGACTAGGGATGTTGAACCCGTCAGCCTCTAGAGTTCATTCTTCGCCACATGAACCGTCAGCATAAGTGTATGCTGACGGGTTAAGCATGTGGGGCTGTGTAACCGTCGGCCTGACGTATGCTAGAGGGTTAAGCTTAAGGCGATGTAAAGCCGTCAGCCTTAGTATACGCTGACGGATTAAGACTACAATGCTTGCTGTTATTTATTCCTTATCAGTTGCCCCCTACTCCATATCTCCGTCGTCCATAACAGACGGGTTATGGAGTTTTCATCCGTACCTACCAATTGCTTTAACCAGGAGAGAGAATTATTACAGGCTGTCATACCAGCCTTAAATGCTAGGACACGTGGCGTGCTCTGGTTGGCCCGGCGTCTGGTTTGAGGGCGTCGCTTCGTCTTCCGTGCATTTCCCTTATATATAGATGGCCCACTTCTCCCCATTTTCACTATTTTACTTTCCCTGATTCCTGGAGAGCTATCCGTCGCTTATCTTCTGTCAGTACCTGCCAACATTATTTCCGTCACTTCTTCGGCCGTTACTGGTAGGTTCTCTTCTCCTTTTGTTCCTGCTTTATCTTTTTTAAGCCGAGTCGTCATCCTAGGTGCTTAGATTACACCCGTCACTTGTAGGTAGTCAGATGTCGAGTGACGCGTCGAGTGACCGGTCGTCGGTCCGCGATGGAGCGGGCTACGACGAGGTGTTTGGTTCAGGTAGTGAGTCAGGGAGCTCGTCCTGGTCTTCAAAGAGGGAGACGTCGGCCCAAAGTCCCATCGAGGAGGTAGGAGGTCACGGAGACAATGGCCCGGAGAGGGAAGTAGGTGAGGGGTGTGACGAAGTGGAAGGAGAGAGATATAGTGACGGGGATGAAGGTGATGGCGGGTCTAGTGAAGGGGATGAAGGTGATGACGGGTCCAGTGAAGGGGATGAAGGTGATGACGGGTCCAGTGAAGGGACTCCTGCGAGTCCTGGAGGCAACCGTCCCTTTATCCTTCCCAAAGAGTGGGCTGTAAATAAGTTTCTCCCCAAGATGACTCTTAAAATCTTTAATGAGTTACGGACCCGTTTCCAAATCCCCGACCACATTCCCATCCGTCTGCCTGAAGATGGTGAGAAATGTTATACGGGAAGAACTGCAGACGTCGGTATGTACGATGCCATGTTTGCCGCCGGCCTTAGACTACCCCTGACGGCATTACACCGTCAGTTAGTAGACTTTCTTGGTTTATCCGTCAGCCAAGTTGCTCCGAATTCGTGGAGGATTTTTATAGGTGCCGAGGTGTTGTGGGGTCGTCTGAGTGGAGGAAACCGTCAGCTTACCTTGGACGAATTCTTTTATTGTTATAGACCTCGGCACCTTTCTTCTTCCAAAGGGATGTACCATTTTGCCGTCAGGGAGAAAGATCTCAGGTTGGTGTCTGAGATGCCGGACTCGAATAGAGCCTGGAAGAGCAGGTTCTTTTTCGTTGAAGGGACGGACTGGGTGTGCCGTCAGGAAGAATGGGAAACGATACCTCACGGATATTTTGACAATACCTGGGCGTTTATAAAAGAGTCAGGTCTTAGTCGTCAGCTTTTGTCTTTAGTTTATGCAAGTAATTACTTTTGGTCTTTTAATGGTTCTAACGCCGTCGGTTTATTTTGTATTTTTCAGCCCTCATTCGCCCCTCCATCACTGGTGAGCAAGAGGATTTAATCCGTCGGGTTTTGGAGATTCCCTTAGAGGAGCGGTCGTGTCGGGACTTAATCACCCTCGACTATCTTCACGCTTACTGTGGTGGTCCTGTACCGACGCCTGAGGCTCGAAGGCTAGAAGGTTTCTCTCGTCATCGTGAGTACCTTACCCTTATCTTTGAATTTATCCTTTTATTTCCGTCGGTTTTTACCAATGTGTTTCTTTTGTAGAGATGGACAAGGCCAAGCAACGGATAAGGGCTGCCGCTGCCCGTTTGAAGGAGGAGAAGAAGGCAAAGGGGGAGACGGGACCCTCATCTACCCCCAAGGTCGTCAGGAGTTCTTCCAAGAGGAAAACTGACGGGGAAGATAGCCGTCCACCTAAGAAGACAGCCGTCGGTTCTGGGAGTGAGCCACCAAAGAAACCGTCGCCTAAGCTTAGTCATGGGGTAGGAAAAGGTGTAATGACCTCTTCTGGTCCCGTCCTGCAGGGGCCCCGTTGCCTGCTAACTCACAAGGATTTTGCTGTTGAGGCAGTGGAGTCATTCATCAAGCCTGCTGACATAGATCCTTGTGACCTGTTGGCGACGGATGAATTGGGGTCGTCAGCTTTGTTTGACCTCACCCGGGTAAGTCATCTCTCTTGGATGTTTCTTCTTTTATTATTGTTGTTTTTATTATTATTTAAAACGACTGACGGTTGTATCCTTTTCTAGGCCCTGGTTCGTGTAAAGGCGCTTCAGGACAGGTGCGTGGCTAAGGAGAGGGTCGTCGCTCGTGTAAATAAACACAATTCCAACATGCGAGACCAGCAGGCTCAATATAAGGAGGCGATGCGTCTTCTTAACGTTGAGCTGAAGGAAGTGAAAGAGAAGTTAGAGCAAGCGGGCCGTCAGAAAGGCGAACTGGAGTGAGAGCTGACGACTCTCCGTGACCAGTTGGAGACGGCGGGGGCTGACGCGGTCAAGAATTTCAAAGCGTCAAACTCCTTTATTGATTCCTGTGGCGGATACTACGGCACGGGTTTTGATGATTGCCTCAGACAGGTGGCGTCGGCTTTTCCTGAGTTGGATCTTTCTGGTATCTCTTTGGATGACGCCCAGCCTATGACGCCTGCTGCTGACTCCGTCACCGCTGGTGTTGACGACTTAGTGGGTTCTCCCCAAGGAGGTGGTGGAGTCGTCCTAGCCCAGCCTGCTGTGAACCTTCCAACAACTACCGCGACCCCTCCTTTGGTGCTGCTTGACGGAGAGGACCCTTCTGCTAAAGAGTAGAGAATTTTTTGGAGCAACTCATGTTTTTCCCTTCTTTTTATGTCTAGCAAACAGCTCTATTGAGTGCCCCTTGGGCCCTTATTTGTAATATTTTAACAGCTTAGTGCCTTTTTGGGTTTTTGCTTATAACATTGCTGCTTTTTGTATGTAATTACCTTTGCTTGACTTGTTTTACTTCGTATGTTTTGTGGACTCCATTTTTATGTCGTCAGCTTATTTGGTTTGTACGATTAGTGGGTTTTTAGACGTCAGCCATTTGGCTCGTCAGCTTAATAGCTGATAAGTGGACTTAGCCACTTTCCGTCAGCCTTCTTTTTAGACCGTCAGCTTAATAGCTAATATGTGGACTTAGCCACCTGTCGTCAGCCTTCCATTTAGGCCGTCAGCTTAATAGCTGATTTGTGGACTTAGCCACTTTTCGTCAGCCTTTTATTTTAGGCCGTCAGCTTTAACTGCTGATGTATGGACTTAGCCACTTTTCGTCAGCCTTCTGTTTAGGCCGTCAGCTTAACTGCCGAAATGTGGATTTAGCCACCTGTCGTCATCCTTCTATTTAGGCCGTCAGCTTAATAGCTGATTTGTGGACTTAGCCACTTTTCGTCAGCCTTTTATTTTAGGCCGTCAGCTTTACTGCTGTTATGTGGACTTAGCCACCTGTCGTCAGCCTTCTATTTAGGCCGTCAGCTTAATAGCTGATTTGTGGACTTAGCCACTTTTCGTCAGCCTTTTATTTTAGGCCGTCAGCTTTACTGCTGTTATGTGGACTTAGCCACCTGTCGTCAGCCTTCTATTTAGGCCGTCAGCTTAATAGCTGATTTGTGGACTTAGCCACTTTTCGTCAGCCTTTTATTTTGGCCGTCAGCTTAATAGCTGATTTGTGGACTTAGCCACTTTTCGTCAGCCTTTTATTTTAGGCCGTCAGCTTAACTGCTGATATGTGGACTTAGCCACCTGTCGTCAGCCTTTTATTTTAGGCCGTCAGCTTTACTGCTGATATGTGGATTTAGCCACTTTTCGTCAGCCTTTTATTTTAGGCCGTCAGCTTAACTGCTGATATGTGGACTTAGCCACCTGTCGTCAACCTTTTATTTTAGGCCGTCAGCTTTACTGCTGATATGTGGACTTAGCCACTTTTCGTCGGTCTTTTACTAACTTTCATTTGTAAGTAGAAACTTCAGTAGTTCTGAATAAATTCCTCTTATTGTCATGCATCTGTATAAAAAGTATCTTAATGGAGGAAAAACCTGCCCTTATGGGCTTATTGTATCAAAACCAAAGTAAAAGACATGCCCGTTGGGCTTATTGCAGTAAACAGTAAATCTAAAAATAAAAAGATAGGTGTTGCTTTTCATATCGTCGCCTCTACTGGTAGTACTTTCGCAAGTGCTCAGCATTCCAAGGGTGCGGTAGCTTTCGTCCGTCCAGCGTCTCTAGATGATAGGTGCCCTTCCTCTGCCAGGCCGTGACTCGGTAAGGTCCTTCCCAATTCGGGCCGAGTTTTCCTTGAGTTGGGTCTCTTGCTGCGCCCATGACTTTCCTTAGGACGAGATCTCCAACTTGGAAGTCTCTGTGCTTGACCCGGGAGTTGTAGTGCTTGGCCATGTGGTCCTGGTATCGCGCGAGCCTTTGCTCTGCTGCTGTCCTGACCTCGTCCACTAGATCGAGTTGTAGACGTAGGGCTTCGTCATTCTTCCCCTCGTCATGATTGTGCACCCTGTAGCTGGTGAGGCCGACTTCGGCTGGGATGACTGCCTCGCTCCCGTATGTAAGCCGGAACGGTGTTTCCTGTGTCGGTGTCCTTGCCGTTGTCCTGTAGGCCCAAAGTATGCTTGGTAACTCTTCGGCCCATATACCCTTTGCCCCCTCGAGCCGAGTCTTGATAATCTTCAGCAAGGATCGGTTCGTGACTTCGACCTGTCCGTTGACTTGAGGGTGGGCGGGGGAGGAGTAGTGGTTCCGTATTCCTAATTGTGAGCAGAAGTCCCGAAAGGCCTCGTTGTCGAATTGTTTCCCGTTGTCCGAGACTAGGACTCTAGGGATGCCAAATCTGCATATGATACATCGCCAAACGAAGCTGCGGATGCTCTTCTCCGTAATTGTGGCTAAGGCTTTAGCTTCGACCCACTTCGTAAAGTAGTCGATGCCCACAACCAGAAACTTTAGTTGTCTTATTGCCGTAGGAAACGGCCCCATGATGTCTAGTCCCCATTGAGCGAACGGCCATGGCGCCGTCATCGGGGTAAGTTCTTCGGGTGGTTGTCTGATGACGTTGCTGAACCTTTGGCATTTGTCGCATTTCTTTACATATGCCTCGGCATCTTTCTGCATAGTTGGCCAAAAGTACCCCGTTCGTACCATCTTGTGGATTAGCGACCTCGACCCTGAGTGGTTTCCACAGATCCCTTCGTGTACTTCCCTCATGACGTAATCTGCTTCTTCAGGACCTAAGCACTGTAGGTAGGGGCGGGAGAAACCTCTTTTGTACAAGATGTCTCTTATTAGGACGAACCTTGCTGCTTGAACCTTCAGCTTTCTTGCAGCCTCCTTTCCGTCCGGTAGTACGCCTTTCTTCAGGTAGGAAACTAGTGGTGTAGTCCAATTGCTTTCGGAACCCAGCTCCTGTACATCGACAGAATTTATAAGTGGAGAAAGCTGAACGAAAGAGAGTACGTTACCAAGGGTGGCCATATGCTCGGCTGAAGCGGCTTTGGCCAAGCGATCGGCTTGCTCGTTTTCCCCTCGCGGTATCTGTGTGATTTCGGCCTTCAGCTCGCTGACCCTCCATCTTGCTTGGTCCAGGTATTTATTCATCCGTTCGCCTTTGCACTCATAATCCCCATTTATCTGGTTAACCACGACTTGAGAATCGCAGTGAACGATCATTCTTTCGGCTCCCGCAGCTTTGGCGAGGTCAAGTCCTGCTATTAGAGCTTCGTACTCTGCCTCGTTGTTGGTGGTAGGGAACTCAAGGCGGATCATACATTCGACCATGTCTCCTTCGGGTGAGTGTAGCACGATGCCGGCTCCCCCGGCCTGCCTGTTGGAGGATCCGTCTACGTGTATGCTCCATTGGGGAGATTCCTCTGCCCCCTTGTCTTCGCCATTTGTAAATTCAGCTATGAAGTCTGCAACGACCTGTCCTTTAATGGCGGTTCGTGGGCGATACTGGATGTCAAACTCGCTTAATTCTATAGCCCATAGTGCCAGTCGCCCAGCGGCTTCAGGGTTGCTCATTGCCCGTCGCAGAGGCTTGTCGGTTAGGACGATCATTGTGTGCGCTTGAAAGTATGGCTTTAGCTTGCGTGCGGCTGTAACCAGCGCAAATGCGAGTTTTTCCATGGGCGGATATCTTTCTTCAGCTCCGCGTAGCGCTCGACTGGTGTAGTACACGGGTTTCTGCACTTTCTCTTCTTCTCTGATCAAGGCGGCGCTGACCGCGGCCGGAGAGACGGCAAGATAGAGAAAGAGTTCTTCACCTGGTTGTGAGGGACTCAGCAACGGGGGGGAAGAGAGATAAGCTTTCAATTCTTCGAATGCTTGCTGGCACTCGACAGTCCATTCGAAAGATTTCTTCAATGTTCGAAAGAAGGGTAAGCACTTGTCCGTTGCCCTTGACACGAACCTATTTAGTGCTGCTATCTTGCCGTTAAGGCTCTGTACTTCCTTCACATTTTTTGGTGGTGCCATCTCTATTATAGCTCGGATCTTGTCCGGATTGGCTTCGATGCCCCTTTGGGAAACCATGAATCCTAGGAATTTTCCTGCTGTCACCCCGAAGGCGCACTTTTCTGGATTCAGCTTCATGTTATAAGAGCGAAGGGTGTCGAATGTTTCCCTAAGGTCTTCCAAGTGATCTTCCTCCCTTCGGCTTTTCACCAGCATATCATCTACGTAGACTTGGACATTTCTCCCGATTTGTGGCGCGAACATTTTGTTCATAAGCCTCTGGTATGTTGCGCCTGCATTTTTTAGACCAAACGGCATTACCGTATAACAGAAGAGGCCTTGGCTGGTCACGAACGAGGTTTTCTCTTGATCGGCTTCGTGCATCTTGATTTGGTTGTAACCGGAGAAAGCGTCCATGAAACTTAAAAGCTGATGCTGAGCCGTAGAGTCGACTAGAGTGTCGATCCTTGGGAGGGGGTAGCTGTCTTTGGGGCACGCTTTGTTCAGATCGGTGAAGTCTACGCACATCCTCCACTTCCCGCTAGCTTTTTTGACCATTACTACGTTGGCTAGCCAGTCGGGGTAGTAAACCTCTCTGATAAAGTTTGCTTCCTGTAGCTTGCAAATTTCTTCAGCTATGGCTCGATCCCGTTCGGGGGCGAACACCCGCTTCTTTTGCCGGACGGGTGGAATGGACGGTGATACATTCAGCTTGTGCACCATGACTGAAGGGTCTATTCCTGGCATGTCCTCGTGACTCCAGGCGAACACATCCCGATTTTCTCTGAGAAAGGCTGCAAGCGTCTGCCGGATCATGGGACTTGCAAGGGTGCCAATCTTTGTTGTTCTGTCAGGTCTGGAATCATCAAGGGATATTTCTTCGAGCTTTTCGACGGGTTCTGTTGTATTCCGATGTTCTTCGATGCTCATGGCCTGGAGTTGATCATCCATTTCCATCATAGCCACATAGCATTCGCGTGCGGCCACCTGATTTCCACGCAGTTCACCTGTTCCATACTCGGTAGGGAACTTGATCATTAAGTGATAAGTCGAGGTTGCCGCTTTCCATGAATTGAGGGTGGGTCGCCCTAAGATGGCATTGTAGGCCGACGAACAGTCGACTACAAGGAACGTTACGTCCTTTGTGATCTGCTGCGGATAGTTGCCTGCCGTTACAGACAATGTGACCGCTCCTACGGGAAATACCCTCGTTCCTCCAAAACCGACGAGGGGGGAATTCGTCGGAATCAATTGTTCTCTGCTGATTCCCATCTGTTGGAATGCGGGGTAGTATAGGATGTCTGCTGAGCTCCCATTGTCAACCAACACTCGGTGCAAGTTGTAGTCCCCCACTTGCAAACTAATAACGAGCGCGTCGTCGTGCGGGTGGTGAAGACGCCGTGCATCTTCTTCGGAGAATCCAATGACGGGGCTTTCCCTTCGTGCTACTTTCGGTATTGAGCCTGTCAGCTGGACATTTTGAACCATCCTGAGGTACGTCTTCCGAGCCTTTTTGGATGACCCGGCTGGCGTTCCTCCTACAATCATCCTGATGTCGCCAATGGGCGGTCTAGGGCGGTCATTGTCCCGTCTTGGTTGCTGTTCCTGATGTTGTGGATCCGCTCTTTCTTTGCTTATAAACTTCTGCAATTTCCCTTGTCTTATAAGGGCCTCGATTTGCTGCTTCAGGTCGTAACAGTCGGCCGTGTCATGGCCGTGATCTCTGTGGAAGCGGCAGTATTTGTCTCTTGAGCGCCTGCTAGGGTCCCCCTTCAGCTTTCCAGGAAAGGCCAGAGTCCCTTCGTCCTTGATCTGCATTAGGACTTGATCTATCGGGGTGGTTAGCGGGGTGAAGCTTGTAAACCTTCCTCCCGGAGGTTTAGAACGCCTCTCGTCCCTACGATCTCCTGTTCTTGGCCTCTTCCGCCCTTGATCTTGTCGAGCGTCTTCCTGCCTTTCCCTTTTCCTTGGTTTCTCTTCTCGAGCCTGTAGCGCGTCCTTAGCATTCATATACTTAGTGGCCCTGTAGAGTACTTCCGACATGGTCTTTGGGTCGTTTTTGTATAAGGAGAACAAAAACTTGCCCTTTCGCAACCCACTTGTGAAGGCTGCTACAAGTATTTTGTCGTCGGTTTCGTCAATTGATAGCGCTTCCTTGTTGAAGCGTGTGATGTAGGATCTCAGTGTCTCGTCCTCTCGCTGCTTGATACTCATTAGGCATGCCGTGGACTTCTTATACCTGTGGCCTCCAATGAAGTGTGTGGTGAACTGAGCGCTTAGTTCCTTGAAGGTGTTGATGGAGTTGGGAGTCAGCCGGCTGAACCATACCCTCGCGGAGCCTTTGAGTGTTGTAGGGAAGGCCCTGCACATGATCTCGTCCGCTATACCCTGAAGATGCATTAGGGTTTTGAAGGTTTCTAGATGGTCCAGAGGATCCTTTACTCCATCATAGCTGTCGATATGCGGCATGCGAAATTTGTGGGGTAAGGGGAAAGAGTTCACAGCCACAGTGAAGGGCGAGTCGGTGCGGTTGACTAGGTCGTCAAGATCGCTGGACACTCGTTCTTTAAGTGCGTTCATCATGACCTCCATCTGTTCCCTCATCGCCTGCATTTCTGCGATAACGTGTGGTGGAGTTGCATCCGTGAGGGACGGCATGCTCAAGTTCTGCCTCTCTGGTTTGCTTGGGGCGTGGCTGCCTTCCGGTTTCTCCTGATTTTTCTTGGGAGTGCTGTTCCCCTCCTGATCCCCTTGTTGGTCGTTCCTTGTCGCATTTTTCTGGCGCAGCTGCTCCTCCAAGTCGTGGTTTTGCTTGGTGAGGCGCTCCACGGCGGCACCAAGAGTCCGTACTTGTCTCTCGAGGGCAGTCGTGGGTTGCTCCTCTTCTTGAACGTCGTTAGTAGTTGCCATTGAGCGTGTGAGTACCATGCAACTCTTTAGTCCGGGAAACGATAATATGGCTTACAGCGTTTCCCACAGACGGCGCCAACTGATGATGCCGAAAATCTCACCAGTGAGCTGCAAGATGCTTGTACGCTCGAGAACTACACCTGCGCAACAAAAAGGAGAAGACCTAACAGAGAGCCCCGGTGTGGTGCCGGCCAAATACCCTCCGAAGGTCAAGTTAGGACTTGTTTCAGTTCTAGAGTGCTAGAGAGGGGTTAATTATGCGTACCTTGATTTGTGAGGGTATTGGAGCTTTTATAGTAGTAGAGGGTTGACCTTTCTTGCTTGGAGTAGAAGTCTTTTCCATATAGGAATTCATATGAGCGTAGATTACGGAACCCTTTCCTTATAGGACTCTATCACTGGGCGTGGTGTCCAAGTAAAGGACCTTCTTGAACCGTCGGCCTTGTGATCCGTCGGCTTGACCAGGGATGTTGAACCCGTCAGCCTCTAGAGTTCATTCTTCGCCACATGAACCGTCAGCATAAGTGTATGCTGACGGGTTAAGCATGTGGGGCTGTGTAACCGTCGGCCTGACGTATGCTAGAGGGTTAAGCTTAAGGCGATGTAAAGCCGTCAGCCTTAGTATACGCTGACGGATTAAGACTACAATGCTTGCTGTTATTTATTCCTTATCAGGTGTGAACATATATATTAATCATTTAAAAAGTGTTGAGTGTGAAACAACATTCCTTAGTTCTAAAAGCACAATTGTAGTTAAAACATTTTTCTTCTTTTTTATGGGAAGTTAAAACTTTTTACCCAATTGCTACACAATTACTCCTTCTGCCGTAGTTTTTTTTTTTTTTTTTCAAGAAATATTAGATATTTAGATGGGTTTGTGGAGCAGTAAAAGTGACGACAAATACAGCTAGCCTCAATAATTATGCCCAGAGAAAAAGTTGTATTTTATTGGAAAACTTTAGACTGCTTTTTCTCTTTTCCTTTGCCTAGGCTCGTGTTAGTGTGTTAATCATTTACAAAGTGGGAGCGGAAAACCGAGTGCATGTGAGTACGAACGCAGCCAGCAGCTGTATCAAGGAGTAGTGTGAAAACGACATTTCTAAATTCCTAAAAATCACTAGCGGCTAAAATAAATTTGTACACATATATATTAGGCTTTACTTTAGAGTAATCTACTGCATACTAATACTCCCTCCGTCCCAATTTTTTTGTTCTGTTTAAAAAGTTAAACTTTTTAAGGGAACATCATTTATTGTCTTGTCTATCTTTTAAAAAGGTATAAGTTTCTAAAACTATCCTTAAAAACATTTATTAAAAAATTAAATTAATAAATTAATAGGGGTATAATAGGAACATTAGTAAATTAATGAGTTTTATTTTTAGAAATAGGACAATATTTTGAGACATCTTAAAATGGAATAGAGGACAAAAAAAATGAGACGGAGGGAGTATTATGTTGTTGACCATTTTATTTTAATTAACGGTGGTAGTACTAATTGCCTAATTAAACATTCAAATGTTTTTGTACGAAAAGGAGCGTTTTTGGCACGCAGGTCGCGGAGTCGGGGCGAGCTAGTTGTCCTGACTCCGATTACTGACACCTAATAAAGGTCTGAAAAAATGTGTTGTCAACTTTCAACTTAAAACGAGTTGTCATGCACAAACGTGCTTCTTCTCATCTGCACTTTGTACTTCTTGCTCACACAAGGTATGAAAAATAAAAAATATCTAAAAAAGTTATCACTTTCTTTGTTTAGTTTAAAATGTTTTTCAAACGTAAACTTTTTCAATTGAAAATATTTTTAAACTAAGAGTGAGGTTTGTGTACTAAAACACAAGTCGTGTCCTAAAAATAATAAGACAAAAGTTTAACTCTAATCACCCATAAATAAAAGAGATATTAGTAGTTTTTTTGTGTGTTAATACATATTTTATTTTTTATGTTTTATTTTATATTTTAATAATCAAGTCTTGTTATGTATTTGTTTAATTCGTCTTATAAAATAATAATTAAGGTTTAAAGACATTGATTTAAGATATATTTTTTAAAAAAAATTATAAAAAAGAAAAAAAAACAACAATTTTTTTAATAATTATTTATATTTTCTAAAATTAAAATTAATTTTTTTTAAAAATAATTTATTAACAAAAAAATGTCAAATGTCCTACAAATATCTATTATAACTTGACTAAAATAAAATTTTAAGTATAAAACGATCTCAACTTTACTAGATGATGTGGTTAGTTTATATTCTAAACTTGCACAATTGAAATTTATTTATCACATAATTCAATAAATTAGTACTAACACAAAATAAATTATTCTAAATTCATATTTTTTATTAGGATAATTTTCATTTGGGTATTTGGATTTGCTTAAAACTATTATTATTAAATCAAAAATAATTAATGAAAATATATCAGACTAATATAAATTAAATAAACTGGTTCAAATATAAAAAATTGAAAGTCGGTACAAATTGAAAAGCCATACAACTAATTATAAAAAAATTATAACATTTTTTTATAGTAAAAATTATAACATAATAACAAAAATGGGGGTTGATGTGATATCACATCAACCCACGTGATAGTTGCAGACTCTACTGGAATCAAAAAAAGCTATGGACCCTATTGTTAATAACACAACAAAATAGGTACACAAGGGGTAAACTGTAAAGTGCAAACGCTACAGACTACATATATTGGAATCAAAAAAAGCTATGGACCCTGTTGTTGATAATAGCATTTATATCAGTTTGCGTATAAAATTTCGGTTATTTTATTTTAAAATTTATTTTTTTTTATTTTAAACACGTATTTTTATAAAAATCCACATTAACTTATCTATTCTACACATTTATTTAATAAAATATTCATTCATTTATAATTTTTTATTACTCTACCTCACCGCCCCTCTCTTCCACATAGGGCTGTCCACCAGAAACCGAAACCCGACCCACCCGCCCAAACCGCCCGGACCGACCCGAAAACCGGCCGACCCGACGCCGGTGACGATCGGCGGCGGGTCTTTGCCCTGAAAAACCGATTTAGGCGGGTCGGATGGCGGGTTTTCTTCTCCAAAATCCGATGAACCCGATCCGACCGAAGAAACTTGTGAAAGAAGACCAGTTCTACCTAGATCCACTCAGATCCGGTGAAGATTTGGTAGTTTTTGGTTAGATCCGGCGACGAGATGGAAGTTTTCGGTCAAATCTGGGCTTGAGGTGGTGTTTTTTGCTTCGATCTCGTGGTTGTCACACAGATCCGAATAAAAATCAATAGATCCGGCGAAGATCCAGTGAAGATAAGGCGAAGATCCGGCGATGAGATGGAAGTTCTCGTTCAAATCTGGGCTTGAGGTGGTCTTTCTTGCTTCGATCCCGCGGTTATCGCACAGATCCGAAGAAAAATCAACAGATCCGGCGAAGATCCAGTGAAGCTTTGGCGAGAACCGGCGAAGTTTTAGCGATTTCCGGCGAAGTTTCGACGAAGATCTGGAGGTTGAAACTCACTCCAACTTCGACCGACCCGACCGTCGTCCTCCGCAGCCCGATCCGACTCAACCGAAGGTTGTCGCCGGTCGGCGGCGGGTTGTTCAACCTCCCACCCGATGTGAGCGGGTCGGTTCCGGGTTGGGCACAAACCCGACCCGGACCGACCCGTGGACACCCCTACTGAGTTCCACAGACCAACACTCCCTCACAAACCCAGACCCAACACTCTCTCACAAATAACACAAAATAAATTATTTTAAATTTATCTATACTATTATTTAAGGGGTTTTTTCTGTTTGAATTCCTTATTTTTTAGTTTAAAAATGCTCTTATACCCTTATGTTTAAGTTAAAATAAAACTAAATAACAATTTGTTAAAAATGCAACTTTAACTCTTACTAAAATATTGCCTAAAAAATAGAACAACTTTCTTGTTAATTTTTAAATTACTTTATTCACTTATAAATTAGATTTTCAAAATAAGATTACTAAAAAAAAAAAAGCCTCATCGCATGAATAATATTTTTTTATCTTTGGAAAGATTGATATATAAGATGGAGTAGTGGAATAATGAAAACATTGCCTAGACAACTCTTCTATTAATTTTTAAATTAATTTATTCACTTATAAATTAAATTTTTAAAATAAAAATTATATATATAAAATAAAAAAAATATAAATTCTTTTTTTACAAAATAGGACAACTAAAAAAATAGAAAAACTTCATCGCATGCATAGAACGCATGCGATGAGACTCGTATTTTTTATTATGATAATTTTTATATGGACATTTAAATTTGCTTAAAATTATTATTACTAAATAAAGTATAATTAATGAAAATATATCAGACACGTATAATTTTTTTTTTAAAGAAACTGATAAATATAATTTAAATAAACTGGTTCAAATATAAAAAATTGAAAATCGGTACAAATTAAAAAGTCATACAACTAATTAAAAGATAAAAAAAATTATAACATTTTTTGATGGTAAAAATTATAACATAATAATAAAAATGGGAATTGACGTGATGTCACATCAATCCACATGATAATTGCAGACTATACTGGAATTAAAAAAAAGCTATGGATCAGTAACACAACATAATAGGTTGTAAAATGTATAGTGTAAACGCGCAAACTGCATGGTGATATCACATCAACCCACGTGATAGTTGCAGATTATATTGGAATCAAAAGACGCTATTGATAACACAACAAAATAGGTACAGATGGTATGAACTGTAAAGTGTAATAAATGCAAGTCAGTGTGTGATCGGTGGAGAAGTTTATTCAAAATTTCAAAAGGAGGTGATATCACATCAACTCACGTGATAGTTGCAGACTATATTGGAACCAAAAAAACGCTATGGACCCTATTGTTGATAACACAACAAAATAGGTACAGACGGTATGAACTGTAAAGTGTAATAAATGCAAGTCAGTGTGTAAACGTTGGAGAAGTTTATTCAAAATTTCAAAAGGAGGTGATATCACATCAACCCAACCCATGTGATAGTTGCAGACTATATTAGAATCATAAAACGCTATAGACTCTATTGTTAATAAGATCTGGTTAATATGGGTTTTTAGGATACATTTTAAATTTTTTATTTTTTAAAAATTAAAAAATTGTTATTATTTTTTTAATTTTTGAATTTTTTTTTTAAAAATAAAAATTAATTTGTACCTTGAAGACACGTATTAATAAAATTCTTAATAAAATTTTTGTTGATAACACGACAAAATAGGGACAGACGGTATAAACTGTGAAGTGTACTAAATGCAAGTCAGTGTGTGAACGGTGAAAAAGTTTATTCAAAATTTCAAAAGGAGGTGATATCACATCAACCCACGTGATAGTTGCAGACTATATTGGAATCAAAAAACGCTATTGACCCTATTGTTGATAACACAACAAAATAGGTACAACGGTATGAACTATAAAGTGTAATAAATGCAAGTCAGTGTGTGAACGGTGGAGAAGTTTATTCAAAATTTCAAAAGGAGGTGATATAAAATATGGAACTATCTTCTCGATAGAAATAAATAAATAAATAAATGATGCAATAGGTAAATAAGTCGGATCGGATTTAAGTTGGTCAATAATAATAATAAATAATATGTTATTTATAGGTCTTATTATATTATTTATTTTTATTATTTATAAATTTTATTGTATTATTTTAATTAATTTTTATTTTTATTTACAGTATTTTTAGTAAAAAAATTTAATTTCAATAAAATAAACAAATTTCAAACAGACAAATCTATGATTGTGTAAATTTATCTGTTTGTTCTAGCTTTAATCCAATTTGTTATAGCTTTAATTATGTAAATTTATATTGAAAATATTTATTTTGAATTTTTTTTACGTATTTCGAGAATGAAGGAAGATAGTAGATGATGATTGTTGTGTGTAAAGAAAGACATATAATAAAAAAATAAAAAATTGATACTTTAAAGAAATATTGTGTAAAATAGATAATCTGACATTGAATACTTTGAAAATGAGTATGTAAAATAGAAAATATAGTTCTTATGTTAAAATAAATAGAAATTTTGGAATGAGCTAATACAAATGCTCTTAGAGAGAGGGGTCAATCAAGTTAGAATTGAATTGGGGTTGACTCATATTTTTCCACATGAAATTTTTTGTGTAGAAAATATGTATTTGTCACTTGGTAAGAGCACTTTTATCTCAATGTATAATAACATAAATGGTAAATTTTGCATATTCAATTTCAAAAATCAACCATCTTAGTTCATGTAAATTTTAATTGTTGTTACAATAACTGTGTAAATATACATAGTTACTATAATACTGTTTACATGCAAATATAGTTTTTAATACTTCTTTACTCATACACACAGAGAAAATAATAAAAAATAACAACGATGTAATATTTTAATGAAATACAATGTAAAATAAATAATCTTATATAAAATATTTTTGAAAAATAGTGGTATAAAATAGGAAAAATATATTCTTATATTTACATAAATTGGTACAAATGCTCTAAATTTTTTTTTCTTTTCTTTTTTCAAAAACACATGTTCTAAGTCACATAGCAAATTATTAGTTTGAATTCATTCATGTCAAGAAAAAAGTGTGTGTGAAACAACATTTCTAAATTCCAAAACCACAGTTGTAGTTAAAACCTTTTTTTTTTTTTTTTTTAATTTCTTTTTATGAGAAGTCAAAACTTTTTAACCAATTGCTACATAATTGCTCCTTCTGCCATTGGTTGTTTGTTTTTTTTTTTTTTTTTAAAAAGTAATATTAGATATTTAGATGGGTTTGTGGAGCGGTGAAAGTGACGAGAGATACAGCTGGCTGCCTAGCAGCTAGCCTCAATAATTATGCCCAGAGGAAAAGTTGTTTTTTATTGGAAAACTTTAGACTACTTTTTCTCTTTTCCTTTTGCTGGGTCGTGTTACTGTGTTAATAATTTACAAAGGGGGAGTGGAAACCGAGTGTATGTGATTAGTGTGAACGCAGTTAGCAGCTGTAGCAATGGGGCCCACTGGGGTTAAGATTTTTTTAGAAATAATAATATAAGATGGGAACATGTCATGTCACATCTATATATTTCATAGACTAGCTTTATTTTGGACTTAATCGTCTCTTGCTCTATATAATTTTATCATCACTCTAGAAGATATATAATAAACATTAACACTTCTAACCTTTTGCTCAAAAAAAAAAAAAAAAAAAAAAAACATTAACACAACCGTGACTAACGGCCCAGTCTCTATAACTGAAAAGGCCCAGCCCATTCTTCAGAAATGGGGGCCCACTGGAGTTGGTGTTTTTTCTCCGTATGTCGTTTTTTGTGGGCTTGGAAAGGGTGGTGATTTGATGAGACCAACTGCACTGATTTGTCATGAACTTCATTGTTGTTTAAGTAAACAAGTGTTATTCTCTCTTTCTGTTCTTTTTTATTTGCAACTTTAGCGTGCTAGGAATTTTTCTAAATAAATATAAGAATCTCTTTGAAATATTATATAATTTGTGTTATGAGTGATCTTCAACCAGAAAAAAAAAAAGGAAAAAGTAATGATTTATGAGTCATCCGTCGGTTTTATTTTTAATTTTTTGTTGAGAAAACCATGGGCTTTAATTAGCTCAATGATTTAAAGTCTATTATCATTGATAATTTGTTACCATTGAAGGAACTTCATAAATTTAAATCTATCATATCTAACCAAAAACAATTACGAGTGATAAAGTTTGATTAAAATTTTATTTCATTTTAAAAAATAATAATAATGGGTAACATAAGAAATTAAATTTTATACTGCAGTCCATTTCGGTTCATTAGATCTATATATAAAAAGATGGGTTACACCAGAGTCAGAAGGGTATTCAGAATCAAGACACCCTACTCATCGGGGAAAATTTACTATTGGCGTTGACGATTTGTTGAAAATGGATTGTGTAGTGTGCAAGACAATGGGACAATCCTTTCCACCTTGTGGCAATGTCATCCATCAAGGGGGGCATAGGCAGTTGGCCCAATAAGTATACAGAAGATGCCAAAATACCCAGAAATATTTTTTAACGGTGTTTGAAAACGAGGTTGAGAACTGCAGCCAAGAAGAGTTGGATAAGTTTGTTGTTCTTGCAAGGCAGCTTTGGTAGTTGATACCATTGAAACACATACACATGGGGTTAGCGAAGGGCCAACATCTACCATTCTATAGGATTCAACCAGATTCTGTGAGAATTACAAAGCTCATTCCTCGAAGACATCCTAGATACATAGTGATTCTCAAGAAAATGGGTTCCAGTGCAGCCTGACTGGTACAAGATTAATTTTGACAAAACTGTGTTCATTAGAAAGACCAGTTACCCCAAATTTTGCTCTCCCGTGTCAGATGTCCAATAATTTTATAGGATAAAAAGCAATTAAGCAATTTTTCAAACATAATTTAGATAGATGGATAGCAAGAAACATCATCCGCAAGATGTTTCACTAGATGGAACAGGTAAGAGCTCACAGAATTTGAAAAACAAATACCTAAAACAGAATAATAATGATTGATTTGCTTAAATTTCTTAGGCTTGTAGACATGTAGAATTTCTTTCCTATGTTTCCATCCCCACAAGAAAAAAAAATCAAAACATTAATTGGCAATGGCATACAACTACAAAGAGCACCCTAGTTATTATCGCAAAAGGAACCCAATAAGCTGATCCACCAAAACCTCACACAAAGTTGACCACCAAATGGGCCAAATCATGAAATTTGAAGAAGAAATGATATATTTGATAATCTAGCTGACAACAGTTTTCAACATGTTGAGAATTGCGAATTCAGCATTCTGGATGAAATGACTTGATCCACTCAATTGTCCTCATTTCTCTACCAAAACATTTGAAGATGACTAATACTTCTTCAACAGGACAAAACTGACCAGTCGACATCATTATGTGATCTTAGATATCTTCTTTATTATAGCTAGATTCAGGACTGATGTAAATTTCCCTTCATCAGCTTAGTGTTGTATGGTCTCCACTCGATAACCGTTCTATGGGGAACTACTTGTCCATATAATGGCAGATATCCCTAACGAACAATAAGAAAGGAGATTGAGAAATATGTTATTGTCTTCAATTACCTACAGTCTACATATAAGATTATGCATTAAACCAATTTTTCACTCCACAGTGTAAGGAGACATGATAATTAAAAAAATCTAAACTAAAAAACCCAGGTACTAAAAAATATAAAGGAATTGCCAAATTTACCACAAAGAAACATGTAGGCTCACCTCTCACAGAAAAAGAAGTTATGAGATGGGTTGTATGCTTAGTGGAACCATCATCTGCAAAGGAAACAGTAGCTAAAATATCACATTAAATATTGACCAATTTTCATATACTTTTCTCATTTTGCTCAAAAATATTATAGCCTACCTCTATTTGCCACTCTATTAATCCAAAACAATTGCTCTCCTTAAGACATTGAGGAAAATAGTTTGCAAAATGAGGATAGAGGCTCTTACTATCTTAACTACAAAACATAATGCAGTAGTCATCAACAATGAAGAAAAAGAAATAAAACAACAAGAGCTTCTTGAGATAATATATGACTATACTGACCAAAACAAAAACAGTTAAACAAAACCATTCTAATAGGTGAACAACTCCAGTAAAAATAATGCAAAGGAAGAAGCTCTTGCCATCAAAGTAATGGAAAGTTCGAGAGGATAAGGTCAGGAGATGAGACAGGCAAGAAGGGAAAAGGAGTGAATTATTCAACACAATTAAATCTCAATGGTAGAAGTACAGTAAATAGATAGGAAAATAAGAGGGAATTGAATTGTGGTGATTTCCTTCTTCTCATTAGACTTCTTTTTCTTTTTTTTTAATGGAAATACACATTTGACATTTTAGAGTTGCACTTGTGAATTTTTCCAGCCTTCTTCAAGGATGTACGAAATAAAACTACTTAAATCTGACAAAAAATAAAGAAGAAGTAAATTTTGCTCTAAAACAAGGTATCAGTGATTTAGAAATACTATAAACTTAGCAGGTAGGACATTAGCAGAAGAATTGCTAACGTTTATATCAAGGCTTAAAATATGTAAAATTTGTGAATATCATGCTCTAGGGCCAAATAAACACATAAAAAAGAATATTTTGAATATAAGAATAAATAACTAAACACAAAGTTGACCTTAAGTGAAGCAGTTAAAACCATGCATGGGACAATGGACAACCTACCTTTCAGAAATTTTGAAGGAATACACTCACACTTCAAGTAGTAAGGATCTAAAATCTAGGAAGGGCATAACATCCTAACTAAATGCAGAGAAAAATTCATATGACCCTAGAACATAAGCATTCTCATCAATATAACCAGAGGAGGGTAGGGGAGAGAAGTTGAGCGCTTCCAGAATCCTTTTTCTACAGTTGACTTTAACTTCAATTGCTGCGAGGAATATGTAAGTTCTCATGGCTTCTGAAAATTTGCTTTTACAGGGCATATGGAAGGACGAAGCTTTGGTCACCAACTCTTCATTGATTGATAATTTCACCAAGCGGCCATATCAGCTATGAAGGAAATTCAAACGTTCTCCAATAGGAACAAAATTTGATAGGAGAATTCAGGTAAAAAAACAAGGTATTTCATTTGAATGAAAGTCAACCAGGGACATAATCTCTCTCTCCCTAATTCTAGTCCCTTCCAGAAAATGCTCATTTTCCCTAATCTCCAAAATACACAAAGATATGGATCATCTTCACATTTCACACTTACTTCAAAGACGACACAGTGGCCTCCATCCAAACTGCAAAAGAGAACGAATATTATTGCAAAATTGATACTAGAACATGAAACACACCTAGCATCAGCACAAAAGGGAATCCATTGCATGTGTATAAAAATTTCGGGTTCATGTAAGTGTTTGTGAGTCTCATGTATGAAATTGCCATGGCTTAGAATATTGTGGTATCCTAAGCAGCCTTAAGAAGAATTGAGAGACCACTTCAAAGACGACTAAAACCATGCTAATGTAGAGATAACAGAACTTACCGAAGAGGTTCTTTGTTGTGGAAGTCTCAAACTCCATCAATGGAGCAAGCACAAGTTTTCCCTGCACTTGAAATTTGTATAGACTTTTGCAGATTATGTCACATGCTCATGCTTTTAATGTAAGATTAAATGGGTTTAGTCACCAACTTGTACACAACAATGAGCTCCAGACTGCACCAAAAGAGTAAACTACAAAATTAGGAATTCACCAGTTCAAAAATATTATAGTTACAAAAATAATTTTGCAAGCAAGTTTTTGAAAAGACAAAACTGTTTGTTACAAAAATTATCATAAATATGAAACTAAATTAAGGAAGTGAGAGGCATATTACTCAATCTATAGAAAGATGATGCCTGATTTTTGTAGAACCATCTTTGAAAATCCTTTTGGTTTCAATGCCACACTCTCCTCTGTTTTATAAACAGAAACACAATTTAGAAATTCAACATAATTGAAAGCTCTTGAAAGATGTTTATGATAGTTTGAGAAAGAAAAATTGGCAAAGTATTCATCACACATTTTAGAAACATGAAATTCCCACATGATTTGAGCTAAATAATTGAATTAAGAATATTAAATCTCTTGTACACATCTGGTGTACCAGGGTTGTGCCCCTTTTTGTGTTTTTTTTTAAAACAAAATGCACACTTACTAAAAAAAAATATGTATAAAGCCAAATCAAGTAGTTTTGTCTACCAAATAACAAATGATATCAAAACCCTCTTTGCCATATTGCTCTTTCTCGCCTATCAAATGAAGCATAAAGTAAAAGTCGTCCCTCTAATTTTGCAACTTTTAACTCTAAAGCATATTGGTGTTTTTGATGCACATTAAGCTTCAGAAAATGAAATTGAGAAAAATGCATTATTCTGTGAAATCTTCTCATGGACTACATACAAGGTGATAATTAGTGACCTTTTTTTAGTAAAATATTAAGATAGTTTACATGGATAATAGCTCCAAGCCATTTCCCCGGGCATTGTAGTCAGGATTTGCCCTCTTGAACAATTGTAACTCATGGTCAAGAAGTGCCAGATTTCACCTGGTCTATGTATTACTTGATACAGAAACCAAATGCAAAAGCCTGTCAAATAAGTATGAGATACAGTTCGGTAGAAAAGAAGTAAATAAAAAGACATGGAGATATTAAAGAAAAGAACATGTGCAATGTTGCCCAATATTTAGACAGAGTCTGCACAACAAAAAGTAAAGAACCAAAGGGGCTTTAGGAGGTAGACATATAGAGAAAAAACCAACCACAGAAAATGAAAAGTTCCTAAGCTCGGATGCTGCCTTGAGCATTAACAACCCACCATAGAATAATACATAAAGGAGTAAGAAAAACAAGGCATTCTAAAATCTATAAGATAATTTACCACTGGATTTGTGCATGTCCAGACACACTATACTAAATAAACCAACTAGACTCTATCTCATTTTATACTTTTGACTTAAATGAATTCTCCAGAAACATTTGGAAAAAGAAAAAAATATTCAGCCTTATTGTCTCAACCCATAAACTACATAATTCATTAGTTGTTTAACAATTACCCAATGACATTGTGGAAATCAATTTCTAGTACATATAAGAACATGTTTTAAGCTTATATATAAAGAAAATAATTGACCAAACAGAATCCATTTAATAAGATAACTCCTGCATTGTTAGTTGGCATGGTAGACACTCCCCTCAAGTAGTGAAAGTTTCTCTATTTCTGCAATTGTCAGCAAAGCAACCAAGTACATCACCATTGAGTCAATTGTAGGTACAAAGATATAAACTCTATCCGTTCTGTGCAACAGCAGGCCTTCGAACATACAGAAAGGAAACAAAACAGAAAGAGATTTGCCTACGTTTTACAAGACAGAGAGAAGATGATTACCATTGAGTACACTACTTGTTAAACGATTTCAGGGCCAGAAAGTTTTGAACAGGGCAGGTTCTTGAATTTTGTCTCCACAGCCAAAATTCAAGAAGCAAGGGCCACGGCTTTAGCAGAGAGAGAGAGAGAGAGAGTGCCAAATTACCAACCGATGGAAAAACCAAATGTTCTTAAACTTGGGTTTTGTTTGGAGCAGAACAACCTATTATATAAAAATGGACATAGTAAGAAAAATAACAGCATCCTCTAATCTTAATTGGTAGTCAAGCAAAAAGAAAAATCTTAATTGGTAATTTTCAATTGAGTAACAGATAAAAATTCAATCACCTTTGAATTTGTGCATGAATGAACAAATTAGACTCACTCAGTCATTCTCTAGTTCTCTGACTTCAAAGTCAGTCTTCACATCAACAATTCGACATGTGAGGAAGCAAATAAAGTATTAGTAAGCAAATATACGTTGGAAACTTTTATACCCAAAAAAAAAAAAAAAATAACCCCCAAAATACCAATTTAGTAAGCTAATTCCCGCCATGTTAGCTGCCTGGTCAAGTGCTCCCTTCAAAGTTCTAAGAAATTTGCTATGATTCTGCAATTATGAACAAGCAACAATATATGTCATTTCATTAACACAAGTTTAGATGAAAAGATATAAATCGTTAGAATAAAAGAAAAAATGATAGAACAGTTATCCTTTTTTATTCTCCTAATAACTTGAAGAAATCAAGCGTCTTATTAAAGTTTTGACGGGAAAAAAAGGGAAACAAATGATTACCACTGAGTTCTTGACCTTGCGCCAACACAGATAAATATTATCGCCAGATTTGTGAATGTCTACATCGGTAGACCTCAATCTTTGTTCTGCTTCTGACTAAAACAAAGTCTCCAAAATAAAAAATGAAAAAAATTTAAAAAATTCAGAGAAAAGAAAGAATTCATTCAACAATTATCCCATCAAAAACAGTAATTAAACCATTAGTTATTTTCTATATATCATATAGACCCCCAAAAAAGAAAAAATAAATAAATAAAAGAGGGTGAAACAACGAAATACCAGCAAAATAAGCTAATTCCTGCAATGGTAGTTGCTAGATTAATTCCTCCTCTGGAAGTAAACAAACCGACTCTGATATAAATCAAATTGGTTTAGTTCAGCATAAGAAAGAAGTTGAAAGTTTTAGAAGATGTCGAAAATATAAAAACCCTAAAAAAGCAGTAATTGATTTTGAATTTGGGATTATAAAAAGATAGATGCATATATACCTGAATAAATTTTTTTTTCTTGCTGGATTATTTGGGAAATGAGCAATGATGGATGGGCCAATCTTCATTGTTTGCCTCTTTGCCTTAAGAAATATCTAACACTTTTAAAGAAGTGAGATCGGGAATTAGGGGAATGGAAGTCAAGTTAGGGCATTCGATAATCTGTAAATGAGAAAGAGAAGGAGGAAATGATGGAAGCAAGAGATGATTATCATCATCTGAATTCCTCCACCATCCCACAGATTCTTCATCCCACCATAATTCCAGCTCTTGAAGATGTTGTGAGTTTCCCCTTCATATTTGTCGCTTTACATTCCGCCATATCATCTCTTCCATCTCCCAAATATTTGATCTCAAGTCTTCTCTCTCAAATGGCTCAGCTACTTCAATTCACTTAGCCCACCGCCAGACCTAGCCTCTTGCCTCACAAAAAACACAGCTAGTATCTCAAGAGAAATAAGATGCCCAAGTCCAAGGGGCATATGCGTAAATTTGACACAATTACTAACGTCTAATGCCTAAGATTGACCAACTTCTTAAGCCCCTCGGTAATTCTTTAAGCGAGCGACAACCACCGAGTTTTAACGTCAGCGAATTTAGCAGTTTGGTAATAGAATTAGGGAGAAATTCAATACCTTCATTTTTAGAAAGATCAAGATATTTTAAATATTTCAATTTTCCAATTAAACGTGGCATTACACTTAGATTTATCTCACTCAAATCTAATGTCTGTAAATAATTGAGTTTTGAAATAAGAGCATCACAAGTGAAGTTACCCAGATTGCCCCCTACACTAGCCATAAGAATTGTTCGTATTTTCATTCCTTTAACTTTGAAAATTGAAAGTTTCCTCGATGAATCTTCAAGATCAAATTATACATTAAAAAAAAAAAAAAAAAGGTGGGGGGAAGCTGCAAACCGGTCCAATCTATTTTTAAAATTTAAAGAAGCCTATTAATATTGAATAATTTAAAGAAGCCCATTATTTTTCCCCGCAAACTTTCATATACATGGTTGAGCTTTTTCTTTCTTTCTTTCTTTCTTCTTTTTTTTTTTAAAAAAAAAATTTATATACAAGCACAAAAATATCTATAATAAAAAAGAATGCTTTAAAAATTTTTATTTACCCAAAATAATAAATTAACTAGTGAGTAATTCATGTAACACACAATATATTTTTGTCAAAATATGATTGTTTACCTCTTTTATTTTTGTATGAATATGAAATCTGATAATTATGATAGTTATAATAATTATAATAAGCTTTTACTATGATTGACAATGACTTTGCTTTCTCAAAAAAAACAAAGACAATGACTTTGAATATGGAACCATCTATTCTAACATTTAATGAAAATATGATTTGATAATATTCAAATGAAGTACTTAAATATAAAATAGAGTTTAAACTCAATTAAAAAATATATAATGAGTCTTGTTAATGGGTGCTCTTAGGGAAATTGTTAATAAACAATTTTAGGAAAATTTTGACATCACTTTTATGGAAAATGTAAAAAGACGTCAAAACAATTAATTTTTTTTTTCTTTTCCTATAAAAAGTATCTTAAAATAGTTCCTAAACCAATAGCCATAGGGTATTTATTAACATTTCCCATATATAATTAAAAAAATGATGTGTAAACTTGTGAAGTATCAAAGTCTTATGTGACAACTATTAAAAAGTTAACAAAATGGTAAAGGTTTTCAATTTTATATATATGATTAGATAATTATAAAAATAATTTGAAAAAAAGCACATAATAAAGTCTCACTTTCAAACTTGTAATAGACTCTCATTTAGAACAAAGGTGTTAGTAATTTTAAAGTATTTATTTTGCATTACAAAAGCATGTTGTGTATATGGAACACTTGTGTAACACATCACAAACACAACATATAAAACCCAATTTTATTATTAAACAAAAAAAAAAAATTACATGATTAAAATAGTTTTAAATAAATAAGCAAACTATTTGAAACTAGAGATCTAGGGTTTTAACTGTCTATACCAAAAACCAAAACGCTATAAAATAAATAAATTAGCAAACTACTTTTATTTTTTATTTAAAAAAAAAACTAGTAATAGGATTTTAATCAAAATTGTAATTTTAAAATTATTAAACTTTGATAATTGATATAGAGTTTCAACTAGGACATTATGTTAGTAATTTTCTTATATTTAAAAAGTGTGCTATATAGAAAAGCACATCATAGAAAGCATAACACTTTTTTGAATCATATGACAATAGCTTATATAAGACCTAACTTTTGGTTTATGGTACTCTACTCTATCTATGCTAAATTATTGGTTTTATTTAGAAAATCTAACTTTTTAAGAAAGTATTATCTAAGGTAGGTTACACATCACATTCTGGAGGGCTATTCAAGACACCCTGCCCACTAAGGAAAATTTATGATTATTGTTGATGATGTGCTGAAAATGGGTTTTGTAGCTGTATGCAAGACAATGAAACAGTCCTTCCCATCTTGTGGCAATGTCCTCCATCAAGGGGAGTATAGGTGGTTGGTGTCCAATAAGTATACAGAAGATATGCCAAAATACCGAGAAATATTTTAGAATGGTGTTTGAAAATGAGGTTGGGAATTGCAGCAAAGAAGAGTTGGAGAAGTTTGTTGTTCTTGCATGGCCAGCTTTGGTACCATTGAAACACACGTACACATATATGCAGTTAGTGAAGTGCAAACATCGATCATTATACAAGATGCAACCAGATTCTATGAGGATTACAAAGCTCATATATACCTCGAAGACAACCCACATACATATAGTGATTCTCAATAGCAAAGAAAATGGGTTCCAATGCAGTCTAACTGGTACAAAGATTAATTTTGACAAAATTGTGTACTTTGGAAAGACCTATTACCCTAAATTTTGATTTCTATTGTTATGTCTCATGTCCTATAATTTTATGGGATAAAATGCAAACGATGCCTTTTATCAAATATATATAGGTAGATAAATAGCAAGAAACATCATTGCGTTATTGGCAAGATGTTTCACTAGATGGAATAGGTAAGAGCTCACTGAATTTGAAAAACAAATACCAAAAACATAATAAAAATGATTGATTTGTTTAAATATCTTAGAATATTTTCTGATTTATTTACTAATTTTACATTCCCACGATGGGAAAAAAAATATTCAAAACATTAATTAGCAATGGCATACAAGTACAAGGATCACTCTACTTATAATCGTAAAAGCAACCCAATAAGACCGAAATAGACCGAGCAGGACCAAATTGGACCGAATATATGAGGCACTGTTTTACCTTCTTCATATCTATGACACAACTTATTTATTCTTTCTTCATTTTCTTCTGATTTGCAATATTTTAGTTTAACATCAATGAAAAAATGTTAACTAACAAGTATATTTCTTGTACCACATGGTTCTTAGGTTTCAATCCCGTAGTAGGGTTGGAAGCATTGCAAAAATATATGACCATTAGATTAAGGGGATGGATTTGGCTTAATGGCTACAAAACTTGACAAAAAAACACCAAATCTTATGGGGCTTGATATCTACTAAACAGACTCACTCACATGATAAGTGTCTTCATTTTTTGAATTGTAAAAGATGTTAAGGCATGTCCTTGTGGGAAAGATAATGAACATAACACATAGACTGCTAAAATTTTGCAGCAGATGCATGGGTTATGGCAAAAATGTTAAGAAGGATGAAAGTTTTCAACTCCTTTGGAAATGTTTTGGGTGAGGGTAGATTATCAAATACAACAGATTATTGTACTGAACTTACAATAGTCTACCATGGCACCTTTGAAAAATTATAAAATGAACATATATTTTCAGAACTTTTTTTATAAATGGCAAAACCTTCAAGAAGATAGCAACTTGAAGAGAAATCCTTTCCAATTGCAAGAGACTTCTTTGTTACAAGGCCTAATGTAAAAATTAAATGAACAAAAAAAAAAAAAAAAAAATACAAGATTTGCCTTATTATTCTATTTTTGAACCTCAAAAACTTAAATGGCCAGAGAAATTTATAGGGAAGAGACTAATAATACTATCTTTTTACTAAAGTTTTGAAAGCTCCATGTTGTGATGGTCACACAGTTTGATTTTACACAAGCCTTTTTTCCTTCCAATTAAGTAAATTATGAGATCAATGCAACAAAGGTAACTCTAGTTCCAAAATGAGGGGCTTAGTTAATCATTTATGCTTGAGTTCATCATGTCAATATCATCTTGCAATATTGTGTACAAACTACAAAGGCAATAGCAAAGTTGCTAGTTACTAGTCATTATGTCATTAGTCCAAATCAAGCAACCTTTATTTAGAGGGGAATTGGAAAAGGGTAGTCATATGCTCACTGCAATTGTATTTCCAAAGCCATTTCAAAGAGAGATTGCAGGGTCAACAATGTCCCCAAGATGTACTGTTTACTTCAATGTTTGCTTGAACTTTTGCTTCTTAGGGATTCATAAACTATGACAAGGGGATGAATCTTTTCTTGCTATATAGAATGTTTTGGAAAAGTTTTACCTATGGTCTAGGCTTCAAGTTAATCCAGCCAAGAGCATCATATTTTACATGCAGGAAAACACAGTAGCATTTTGTACTAGAACCATGCTCCTAAGAAGATATTTGATAATAGGAAGATTACTTGCAGAATGTAGAATTCTAGTTGAAAAAATTTCTTAAAAATAATTCTCTTTTACTGTCTTGAATTTCAGTAACTTTTGATTGTCCATATTGTATTGTATAGGAGCACGTAGAAATAAAAGAAGGCTAAAAATGGAGCGAATAAGTTCCATGCAAGTTCCAACAATCTCAAATCTAAGAGGATAAAAATTAAACCAAGTTTAAAATTGGAATTTGCAGTTTCACTTTAGCACCATGCAATTCTAAATAGACTAATTTTGCTTCTAAGAGAGGGACACATGCAATACACAATTCATTTATACAAATTGACAGTGCACTACAAATTCCAATTGTATTAACAAGAAAGCAGGAAACATCATTGACAAGATGGTTCACTAGATACAACATGTTACAAGAAAAGCTCACCAATTTGAAAAGCAAAAAGATTTTTATTGCTTAAATTCCTTCAGTTTGTTGAGATGTCGAATTTATTTCAAGAGGATTTTTTTCATTATCGTAAAAGTTGTACCCTGTGCACAAAGCTCTCACTTTTGCAGGGTCTGGGAGAAGTCATGGTAAGCATCTTTATCCCCAGTTGTTAAAAAAACAATAATAATAATAAGAAGAAAAGAATTACTCAATATTAATTGGAATACAAGTACAAAGAGCACCCTGATTATAATCAAATCCAAGTAGCAAAAGTTAGTTGATCCACCAAAAAAAAAAATGTCACACAAAGCTGGACACTCAAATCATAAACTTTGAAGAAGAAATGAAATATTTGATACAATACTCAACATGCTGAAAATTGGAAATTCAACTTTCCTGACGAAATGAAAAGATACATTCAATTGTCCTCATATATGTAGCAAAACTGTCGAAGATGACTAATACTTCTCCACAAGGATAGCTACTTAATAATACTCTTTGATCAGTGATTCACCAACCACTAGATTGATGAATAATCTCTCCAAAATCTGCTCTTTGATCAGCGAATCACCAACCACTATAGGTGGCAATCCAAACAGGCACCAATGTGGAGTAATGTTGCCAAGCACAGAGGAAGGCAGTTGATGATAAAGGCCATGATGAAAGGGACCCCAACTAACATAGGGCCCTTTTTATGATATGTGATCGCTAAATTTTATGCTAATGTAGAAAGATTGTTGGAAAACTGATACTATAACATGAACACACACCTAGCCTCTGCACAAAATGTAAGTGCTCAAGTCTCATATATGTAATTGCCCATGGCTTGGAATATTGTGGTATCCTAAGCAGCCTTACGTAGAATTGAAAGACTACTTCAAGGATGACTAATACCATGCTATGTGGAGATAACAGCACACCGAAAGAGGTTCTTTGTTATGGAAGTCTCAAAAGCCATCTCAATAGAGCAAGCCCCAATTTGCCTTGCACTTGAAGTTGTCAACTGAAAAACAAATTTAAAAATTTGTAAGACTTTTGCAGATGATGTCAACTGAAGTGAGACGTATTACTCAATCTATTGAAACATGATGCTTCATTTTTGTAGAGTCATCTTTAATTTTGCCACACTCTCCTCTGTGGTATATACAAAAACACATAAATTGAAAGCTCTTAAAAGAGAACAACGAAAAAAGAGCAAAACTGATCAAGATAGAAGTTGAAGGATTTAAGAACCTGTGCAGCTAATGGGGTGAGATCCTTCTGGTCCAGGTTAGAATATTTGGGGCACCAACAATCTTATGATCCATTACTGCCTCCTCAATTCATGTTTCTGATAGTTTGAGAAAGAAAAAGTGGCAAAGTATTCATCATACATTTTAGAAACATGAAATTCCCACATGATTATAGCTAAATAATTAAATTAAGCAATTTAAATCTCTTCTATACATCTGGTGTACTAGGGTTGTGCCCCTTTTGTACTTTTTTAACAAAATGCTAACTCGTTAAAAATAAATGTATATAGTCAAATCAAGTAGTTTTGGCTGCCAAATGTGTCAAAACAATAGAAAAGAGGGAACCGAAATGGAATATATATCACCACATTGTTTAGGATTATAGCATGCACATAAATTGAATAGTATCAATACTTAAGCCTTATAGTTTAGTGTTGCAATCCATTCTACAGTAGTTAGATTTTTTTTTTTAAATTTATAAAATTAAAAAAAAAAAAACATTTAAAGAGATGAATAAAGAAAAAGAAGAAAACAAAGAACATGATGATATTTGATAACTTGTGAAGGATGCAGCTTAATTAGTATACCTATAGAATCTTAGGTATATTTCTTCAGCAAAAGGATATTTATCTCTGTCCCATCATATGGTTTTTCTTTTTCCTTCCTGCAGAAATATGGGATTTTAGCCATCATATACCTATTCAATCTTTGTATCTTTCTAGTAAGTGGGACAACTGGAGATTCACAATCTCCTTAAAGTGGTGAGAGTGTGACACAACTATAGCCCTTAATTAGGGCAATGATACCATACTATGGCATCTGAGATTACAAGGATTCAACTGAGACAAGCTTGTTGGTCACTCCAAGAAAGCATTGAACTAGAACAAAATTGAAAGTGAAGTTTTGAACATAGTTGCAGAGTAATAGATGTTGAAATCACTCAACAAGAGACCCCAGATTTGGATAACATGAAAGTCATGAAAATGACTTAGTTATTGGTGTATGATTTGGTTCTTAAATATAGAACTACATCTCCAGGGAAGATTCCTTTTGGGAAAATTGAGAAAATCTAGGTACCTTAAATTAATATTTGGCCAACCAGTGACATGTAAAATTTTAAGCAAGTAATTTTCAAATTATCCTAATAGGAAAGTTGAGAGACACTTTGACATTGGGTAACACTTTTTTCCTGGAAACAAATCACTAGATCATTCCCACCCACTTCTATATGTATGTTAAGGTAAACATTTAAAATTATTTTCAACCATTTTACTTTCTACCAACTGCATCTTTGAGTTGGTTTGACACATGCACTTATGGCACTAGAGTCCTTCCTTTGAATTGATTAATCATTTAGCGGTCCTTAATTTTAGCTTCCAAATCACAAAAAAGGCTAACACATAGAACTAGTTTGAAATGCGTAATTTCACATACTGCATAGATTTCTGGTTATAATTACAAAAGAAACAATCTTCAATTCAAACAGAAACATCTATACAAAACTATCAAAAATTGGAAACAACTTCCACTCATTTTTGTAAGAAAATGCATGTCTTTTAGTATTAGAAAAGAATATAATCAAGGGCAAGTGGTAAAGAGTAGGACTGTATCAAGCTACTCCTCCTTTGGTGAGATCAGCACTGGATAATATAGAACCAGCCAATTAAACCATATATTATCAGATGAGTGGCACATTACCTTCTAAATAATCTACAAGAAGAATGTTGATATGGTTTCCTATGTAGTCTCTTGGAAGTTGGCACAAAAATGATAAGGTAAGAATAACTAAAATGGTCTACAAGAATTGGCTTACCTCTGCATCGCTTTGCAGCAAGTTACTCCATCTTCGGGACATTTGATAAAACTCCTTCTCTTACTTGTCTTGGCTCAACCGTCCTTACCCATACCACATCTCTTTGACTTAAAGAACTCCAGGAACTCTATCCATCCATCACACAATGAACCATACTTGTAGTGATTAAACTCATTAAAGAAAATAACGTGTGCAATGTGGCCCAATGCTTGGACAGAGGCTGCACAACAAAAAGTTGAGAACCAAAGACTATGGCTTTAGGAGGTAGAGAAATAGACAAAACACCAACCACATAGAAAATGAAAAGTTCCTAAACTTGGCTGCCGCTTTGAGCATTAATAAATCATCATAAAACAATAGGTAGAGAAGTATCCTGAATAAAGTAAGAAAAATGAAGGTATCCTCAAGTCTTAACAAGTATTTAAGCAAAAGAAAAATCTTTATTAGTCCTTTTAAATTAGTAACTGGTAAAAAATCCAATCCAATTTAATTGATCTCTGTATTCTTTTTTTAATTTTCTGAACGAGCTATTATTCTTTGACTTTAAAGTCAGTCTTCAGATAGGAAGCAGACAAATATTCAGTTGAATCATGACAACAACAAAAAAACTATTTTAAGTCATTGGTTAGACAATGAAATTTCAGAACTAACCATTGCTTTATTAGCTTTAAACTTTAAAGTTGTACCCAATGCACAAAACCCCCACTTTTGGGGGTGTTTGGGAAAGGTGAACTAGAACCACGACCTAACACTTTTTTTTATATATAAAAGAGCATACCTTCATGATAAGCATGATTCATGCAATGTATTTTGATAAACAGTTCTATCTACACAAGTAATTGAAGCATTAAGAAGCCTCTCTTAAAAAAGAAACGTTTATAGCAAAAGAACCAAAAAGAAAAAAAGCATAAAGACATAATTTTTTGAAAAAAATGATATGAACTTTTCCTTTTTGGCAGGCAAGGACGAGAAGGTAAGAACATTCAAAAGAGTATAATTTTAAAGAAATATTTGAAGAGGAAAGGAAGATTGCAAGCAGCTGCAGGAGGCAGACAAAGCCCAAAATAAGAAAAAAGCACTAGGAAGGCAAAGAATTTCTAGTTGTGTACTGCTCTGAGAATTAGAAACCTTGGATTTAAAACAGATAAAGAAGAAATAGTCCTGAAAGCACCAACAGTTGTTCAAAATGTTTGAACAAGCTCAAAATCTAATTATGAATTTTTAGTCAAAAGGAGACTATCTATGAATTTGTTGTTTTTATGTATCAGCTCATATGAGACTTTTTGTAAATTAATTGGGAAATTATAGATACCATCCCAGTGGTATACTCTTAAAACAAGAATCTACAGTGTGCTTAGTTTTGTGACACTTACCCCCCCCCCCCCCCCCCCCTAATAGTTTGCTCGATAGACATTTCCGGTTATCTTCAACAAAATTCGATGATGCGGCAAATGAACTTACAAGAAAAGAATTGATAAAAAGAACATTCTACCCCAATTTAGTTTGATGAGCAGTTAGTCAAGTAGGGGAAAAATAGAAGCTGTAGCGCGTTCACATTGTCTTAACAGCATTAGTTTGTTAGTCCATTACTAAACAAAAGGTAGGTAAGTGTCACAAAATAAAACATGAGATAGTTGCTTGTTTTAAGGGTATTCCACAGGGGTGGCATCTGTAATTGCCTAAATTAGTTTTAGTAGATCTACAATGGAAACTTTTATAGCTCCACCACCACCCTCAAAGTATAAACCAAGTCTGCAGTGTTAGCCATATACGTCATTACATCACCACAGTTTTAGCCTTTTAGGTACAAAGATATAAATCATTAGAATAAAAAAAACAAATCAAAGAATTTAAATTGTTCTTTTTTCTTGTCCTAAAAATTTGAAAAGAAGTGTAAAATTAAAATTTTGATGACAAAAACAAAAAAGGAACAAAAGAAACAGAATTAAAAATAAAAAATAAAAAAGGTTATTACCTCCGAATTCTTGTCATATTGCACAATTGCAGTTTTTGAATAGGGTCTAAATTTTGAGCCCGTCTGTTCCCTGCATAAGGAGTCATATGACTGAGAAGTCCCCAAAATATCACAACCCTCAACAAGCATAAAGAAGAAGAGAAACAGTAAAGCATCCTTATTTTATTGTCTATGAAAAATTGGGATTAAAAGATAGATGTTCACCTAAAGAACTTGTTTCTCACTGCTTCGAATAATGTAGTTTCAAGTTTAGGACATGAGCAATCTTGGGCCAATCTTCACCTATTTGCCACTGGCATCTTTGCAGTAAAATGGGACAATCAATAATTTTCAGTAATTGTAAAGAGGTGAGATCACGAATCCCTTGAGGCAATGATGTCAGATTATGGCATTTGTCAATTACAAGACCTCTTAATGATGTGAGGTTGCCTATCGACTTAGGTAAAGCCATCAAATTAGGACAACTTTCAATCGTCAGACATTCTAAAGAGGTGAGATTGCAAATTTCTTGAGACAGTGACGTCAAATTGGGCCATTGCCCAATTGTAAGCACACGTAGTAATGTGAGGTTATCTATGGACTCAGGTAAAGCCATCAAATTAGGACAATTTTTAATCTTAAAAATTTGCAAGGAGGAGATATTGCAAATCTCTTGAGGCAGTGACATTTGATTGGAGCATCCAGAAATTGAAAGATGATGTAGTGATGTGAGGTTGCCTATCCACTCTGGTATAGCCATTAAATCATTACAATTAAGAATTTCAAGTTTTTGAAGAGTGGTAACATGTTGAAGCCCATCTGGTAGAGACATCAATTTTGGAGTTCTCAAGAAACGCAAAGAATGGAGGCTCCTAAGACCTTGCCATTGCATGCCATCGTCTTCATCATTTTCCAGAGCTATCTCATTGCAGTTCACTATTTCTATCTCTTGAAGTGAGGTGAGATATTGAATACCTCTACAAGGAAGAGACATAAGACCATGGCATTCATAAATGAAGAGTCCCCGAAGAGAAACGAGGTTCTGTAGCCACTTCGTTGGAAGAGATTCTAAATCGTTAACCCCTTTTAAATCCAAAAGCTCTAATTCAAAGAGAGGAAAGCAGCATGAGGAGGTTGTTGATGTTGATGGTCTCTGTGTATTCATTGTTTGCTGCAATACCTTCAAGCTAGCTTCCCACAATTTCAACTTTACTAGATATGGAAACAGGGGCATGAAAGTAAGATTAGGGCAATATTCAATCTCCAATTCAGAGAGACGAGGAAATGATGGCAACAACAGATGGCCTGGCCCATCATTATCGTCTTTCCTCCACCATCCCTTCAAATTAGGGCATTCCTTTATTTTGAGAGAAAATAATGATGGGAAGAACGTTGTTATTGAGGAACCTAACACATTACTAACAATGTCTTCTGATATGTATTGAAGTGCTTCCATATTTACAAGACAGACAGAGTTGAGAAAAGGGAGTTGATTTAATGGTGGGAGGTGGCGGCATCTACGATTACTCCACAATTGCAAATCGACAAGATTAGTTAGTGAAGAGACCCAACTTGGAATTGTAACACCCATATAAAACGATAATTTCAACACATTAAGATTTGGATGTGGCTGGAGACCTTCTAGGGACATTTCATCATAACATTCAGTTTCTCCAACCAACTTTGGGTACCACCATAATTCCAGTCCGTGAAGATGTTGTTTCTCCTTCATATTTGCAGCTTTACATTCCATCATGTCATCTTTTCCATGTCCCAGATACATAATGCTCAGGTTTCCTCCCAAATTGCTCAGCTTATTCAATTCACTAAGCCCACCACTAGCCCTGGCCTTGACACCTTCGTCTCTCACAACAAAATATGGTAGTATCTCAAGAGAAGTCAAATTTCCGAGTCCGTAAGGCATATGAGTCAGTCTAACACAATTCAAAATATCTAGATGGCTAAGATTGACCAGATTTTTAGTGTCCCGGGGTAATTCTCTAAGTGCATGACAATTCTTGAGTTTCAGTGTTTGCAAATTCAGCAGCAAGACAATGGAATTAGGGAGAATTTTAATGCAATCATTTTCAGAAATATCAAGATATCTTAAATGCTTCAATCTCCCAATTGAACTCAGCATTTTTAGTGACCGTAGATAGCTCAAATCTAGTGTGCGTGAATACTTAAGATTTGAAACAAGCGCATTACAAGGAAAGTCACGCCCTCTTCTATGTCCAAGAACCGTTCGTACCTCTTTCCTTCAAACTTGATGACTGGAAACTGCATCGACGAATCCAAAAGATTTGATGATACATGACGAACATTTTCTCCAATATTTTCCTCAGTTGAATGTAATACAATACATTCTGTTCCAGCCACAGAGATTGCAAGATCGTGCATAAGATCATGCATTTTGCACCATATATTGCCCCTAAAATCTTCTCCAACATCTTGGAAGAATGACCTCCAAAGTAATAACATAAAGTACTCTCTACCAACATCCTTAACACGTTGCTTTGGATTTGACAACTTAATAAAACCTTGGGCTGCCCAAAGATCAATCAATGTCTCTACATCAATCTCGTAATCTTTTGGAAACAATCTACAATAAGCAAAGCATTGTTTTAAGTATGATGGAAGATGATCATAACTCAACTTAAGCGTTGATAAAATATTATTTTCTTCTCCTTGAGTTATTTTTGAGAGTTCATAATTCTTGAAAGATCGCCACTCATTTTCAGAAGCTTTGGAGTGTAGCAAGCTTGTTATTGTTCTTATGGCAAGAGGTACCCAACACATTTTTCCAAAATCTCCTTTCCCAGGCTAATAAAGGCTTGGTTCTTTGGCAGCTGGCCTTGTCCAAATGCAACTTTTACAAACAAATTCCAAGCCTTCTCTACAGGTAGGCCTCTAAGAGCATACCATGAAGTTGCCCCTGTTATGCTCGCCACCATTTCAGAACGAGTGGTTACAACTATCCTACTTCCCCTTGCACCTACCATTAATAAATTTTTCAAGAGAAGCCATTTAGTATTGTCCTCATTCCACATATCATCCAAGACAAGCAAGTATTTTTTTCCACTAAGTTTTTCTCGAAGCTGATTTTGCAGCTTCTCCAAGCTTTCTTTAAGTGTATCATCTTTCAACTGTTCTCAAATTTCTTTAACAATTCATTTTACATCAAAGATTTCAGAGATACAAACCCAAAGTTTCAGCTCAAAATTTTTGTTGACACTTTGATCATTGTAAACCAGTTGAGCTAGTGTGGTTTTCCTTAATCCTCCAATACCAAAAATAGGAATGATAGAAATATTCTCCACAACATTGTCATCAAAAAGAAGTTCGATAATCACTTCCTTATCACTCTCTCTCCCAACAACTTCATCTTCAAGAACAAAAGAATAAGTTTCTCTGTCCCTACTCATGACTTGTGGCTCAATGAAGCTTTGAATAAAGTGGAAATCCTCCTTATCTTTTGCAATGGCATTTAGTCTCTCCCTAATTGCTTTTATCTGACGACCCATCTTAGGACTAAAAGCAATACGATTAGAACTGGAAGAGAAAATGCGTACCTTCTTCTTTCTCATCACCTTGTGCCGCAAAACTTGGGTTGAGAAATCATCCAGCAAGTCATCAGCGTCATGGAGAACATCTTTGAGCTTTCTGAGCCAATCTTTGATCTGATGATTATGAGAACTCTGCTTTTCTGCATCAAGAATCACAGCTTGGATTGTGGAAACTGTGCTTGTTAGTTTTTCAATCTCAGTTTGAACACCGAAGGCCAGTCTGACCTCTGGGAGAGTGAAGGAACCCAGCAGTTCAAGGACTTTTCCGGCGAGGTGGAATAAAGCTCCTTCCGCCATAGTTTTTGTTTCTTTTCAGGAATATTATTAAGATCAGATGGGTTTGTGAAATAGTGAAAGTGATGAGAGAATCTTTGTTGTGTTCTTCAGCTTATAATTGCTACATCACTATTTATATGCTTTACCCTATAAACTTTAAAGTAATCTACTAATCTTGCTTGTTGACCACTTTCCTCATACTTTTTGACCTTTGTCACTGTACGAATTATTTTGATTTTCTCTAGTGACATTTACAAATTTTGATTTTTAACGTTACTTGTAGTTTTTTACCCAATTTTTTTTTTAAAAACAAATGTTACTTATCATTATGTCTGTGAATCTTTTTTTGTCGATGCCTATGCTAATGTGTTAATATGTGTTTGTTTGGTTCATTTTATTTTATTTTTTTTGAGAAAGAAACCTGCTTACTACATTTTATTTCACAGAGTTGGTTCAATTAAATCATGCTATGTCATTTTCATTATTATATTTTTATTAAAAACCTTAAAAGACTAAAATAATTTTAGTTAAAAATTACATACACTATAATATATAGTTTATTTTTGCGGAAAGTAAAAAAAAAAAAAAAAAAAATCCACAATTTTATCCTTAGGCAAACCTTTAAATGGAACTAGTTAAATTCCAGACATTCATAAATATACATTTCATATGTGAGAGTGGAATTTGTGGGGGTTGTGAAAGTCTGGAGTTTAAAATGTATCATTTAAAAGTGTGGGGTTAAATATATCCTAGGGAAAAAATATTGTTTTTTTTTTTTTTTTTTTTATGACATTTTCTAGGCATCCAAACAAAGCTTAATTTTTTGGATATCCCAACCAGAGCCGTTTCACCCCAAACAAATGATCAAGATTGTATCTCAATGAATAACAAACCCCAAACAAATGATCAACACCTTATTGATGGTCTCCAAAGATAGATTTGGCAATGTTGTGACCAAGTTCACTTGAATGGTTGAGTACTTGGACATGATCAAAGATAGAAGGGTTGATACTTGAGAGTAACCGAAAGGTACATAGGTGGGCCTTAACAATTTTTTTTTGTCTCTTTTAATATAAGGGTTGTGTTAACGAGCACTATAAGGTGTCTGTTAACACTCAGCTTTATGTCAGTATTTTGGCAACTTTATAAGTTATAAGGTCAGCTTTATATAGTGTCTTTTTTTTTTTCTCCCATTTATCCAATTTTTTTATTAAATGAGACTTATGTTATTTTAACCTTAATAAGCACTACACGAGTGCTTATTAACATTTGCCTCAATATAAAGATTCTAAAGACAAATGCTTAACTTACTTTTATAAATATTCGTCAAGTCAGCAACCACTAAATAAAGGTAATCATAATGGAATGTTCAATTAATCGTTAGCAACTAGCAAGTAGCAACAAACTAACTTTATTTAAATATTTAATCACTACTCTAGTTACTTTATTGGGTAATTATTGGGTACTTCCGAATTACCATAAATATGTACTCTCTCCTCTCACATAACTGTAGATCCTACTAATTAAATATATGGTGGGACCCACAATTCATGTAAAAGAGGAGAGCACGCGTCTATAGTACTCTCAGAGTATTCAATAATTTTGCTATTTTATTTACTCTCTAAAGTAGTCTAGACGGAGAGAGAAGTTTTTAAATTTTAAATTTTTAGTTTTTTTTCTTTTTAGTTAAATCCACAAATGTTGAATTATTTTAATTTAATGATGTGTATTCTTTAAATAAGGGGGCATGGTTTAATTGGATGTACATTATTGGACCCAAAACAAATTTGTTTAGAGCTTACTTCTATATCGGCACAAATGGAAGGGTTCCAATCAAAACAATAAGTAATATTAGGGGACTAAATTGAAATTTTCAAATTTTAAGAGGAAAAAATAAAATCATACTCAAACTTTAAGCATGTAATTTATAATTTACTCTATTAGGTTTTTTAAGAAGCATTAATCAATCTCTATAATAGCCTAATAAAATTGTTAGAATTATTCATTGGATCTTATTTCTAAAGTTGTTCCTCCGTTGGAAAAAGCTTAAAGCATTACATAAAATTGAAATTGAAAAGGGTAAATTGAATTTGAAATATTAGTCCCTACCAAGCATTGGAATTGAATTTGAAATAGAAGAAAATAAAAAGAAAAAGTACAAAAGGAGCTTGGCACGCGGAGATGGGTCGGTTTTCCAACACTGTTCAATACTATTATTCACCAAGTCACACCCAAAAAAGGTCGGAAAGGCAAGTCTTTGAAGTCAAAAAAAGCTTTTCTTTTTCTTTGGACAAAATATTTATGGGGACAAGAAGTCGTGCACAAACATTGGTGCCTTCGCTCCTTGCTATGGTGGCTTGGCTTGATTTCAATTCCAAATTCAATTAATCTGTTCTCCTCCATAGATATTGATCTTCAGTCATCGAAAGCGAGTTTGATTTGATCAAACTTGAGTCGGGTCGATTTCCCGAGAACTCAATTTTTGTCATTTCAATCGTTTAACTTTCAGCTTACCTCTGCATCACTTTGCAGCAAATTACTCCATCTTTTGGACATTTAATAAAACTGCTTTTCTTACCTATCACGGCTCAACCATCCTTACTCGTACTACCTCTCTTAGGCCTGAAGAACTCCATATATTCTATTAATCCACCATGCAATGCTCCATACTTGTGAGTGGGGGCCCTCATGCAGGGCCCCTCTTCTTCATAGTGATTAGAGAAAAGGATGTGCTCAATGTTATCCAATGTTAAGACAGTGGCTGCACAACCTAAAGTTAAGAACCAATGGCTACAGCTTTAGGAGGTAGAGAAATAGATAAAGCACCAACCTAAACTTGGTTGCTGCTTTCAACATTAATAAACCATCATAAAATAGTAGGTAAAGAAGTAAGAAGAAAGAGGGTGTTCTATAATTCTGTTTGAAATTTTGGAGAAAAATTCAAACTTTAATAAGCTAATTCCTACAAGGTAGTTGGATGCTTAGTTTTCATTTATACAAAAATGGAAGTTATGAAGCATCTACAAAAAGAGAACATTTTCAGTACAAGAACTTTTCTCTTTGGCAGGGGAACAATAAGAAGCTAAGCACAATAAAATGATAAGATCATATATGCAGCAAGAGTCCTTTGAACATACAAAAAAAAACAAAATAGAAAGAGATTTTCCAAATTAAAAAAAAAAAAGTAAAAGAGGATTACCATTGAGTCCATGACCAAAAAGCTTTGAAGAACAGGGTACAAATTTTGCCTTAATTTGTTCTGCATGATAAGTCAAACGATTGAGAAGTTCTTCAAAATACCAAAACCTCAAAAAGCATAATGAAGAATAATAAACAAGAGTAAGAAAACTGGTGTTCGGTACTGCAAAAATAAATAAATAAATAAATACCTGGAACAGTCAAAGACGCAATCAGATTCCACTTTTATGTTCTTTCCCTCATATACTCATGTTTGCTGCCTCAATTTCACACAGGGACTCCACAGCCAAAATTCAAGAACCAAGGGCCACGGCCTTAGAGTAGAGAGAGAAGTGCCAAAATTACCAATCATTGGAAAAACCAAAAGTTCTAAAACTTGGGCGTTGTTTTCAGTGTAACAACCTATTGTAAGTAAATGGATAAAGTAAGTAAAATGACAATATCCACTAATCTTAATTGGTATTCAAGCCAAAAGAAATACATTTGTACGTTTTTAGACCTCTTAAATACAAACAGATTAACCTAGTTATTTAGCCAAGTAATTAACTTAGGTAAATTATTCAGATCTAGGTTAACATATATAAATCATATCATTGAAACAATGCGAAAATAAATAACACAATGATATGGTAACCTAGGAAAACCAAACCGGTAAAAAACCTAGGAAGGATTTAACCTAGCTATCCTCAAGGAAAAACAGATCCACTATGAAAGAATTGAAGTTTACACAATAGCGACTTAGACCACTAACATCCTATTGCTACTTAAATGGAGCCTTTTGCATCTAAAACTTTTTAGATGCAACTCTAGCATTAGAGTTATTATTCACACTAGAATATTAACCAACTCTAGGATTGGAATAAAGGTTTAAAACCTTTACCAACTCACCAATAAGTACCATAAAATCTTGTGCTTGAGGCATATGTACTTTTGATTTATTTGCTTGCGTAGCAGCTTGCAACTTGAAACAGTTTGGACGAATGTGCCCAGACTTTCCACAAAAATGACAAAACCATGCAGGTCTATCATGCAACTTGCCTTTAGGAGGATTAGAAGTCTTAGGTTTAGACTCTTGAAGATTAACCCTAATCTTCCTAGAAGGAGTCACTTCAGCTGGTTTGACAATCTCACTCACAGGAGGCTTAGAAGAAGAAACAAAGTTTGTGGAATGAGTTTTAAGCACAGAGATGCTTTCTACAAAACCTAAACCAGTTTTGTCTGAGAGAGACTTTTGAACACTCAGCATGTGATCAAGTTTGGAGCTTGCAGACCTATTAGTTTGTTCTCTAGTAACAGATAATTCAAGTTCCAAATTCCTAACTTTATCAAGCAAAAGCATGTTCTCAGTCTTCACATTATTCAACAATTCATTAGCATCTCACAGTTTCAAAAGCAAAATTTTCTTATCAAGTTCAAGAGATGAAATTTTCTTTGAGCCTAAATCAACACTCATAGCATCCTTTGCAGTAACTTTGCAAAACTTATTGCAGGCTTCTTGCAAATCGGCATCCTCAAAGAGTTCCCCATTAGAGGGTTTCTCTTCAACAGCAACACTTTCATCAACTAAAGCAGTAGCTGTGAAAGCAATGAAATTTCCATCCTCATCACTACTAGAGTCATTGTCAAAAACTTCATCATCACTAAGGGTTACAACTATAACCTTACCCTTTGATCTCAAGAATGTAGGACATTCTGATTTCACATAACCATAACCTTGACAACTAAAACATTGTTGACCCATAGAATTATTAGAAGGTTGACCTACGTTCTCTTTAGGTTTTTCATTATTGTTGATCTTTGTGGGTTCATTCCTCCTAAAATTTCTAGGTTTAGCATTGTTTTTACCTCTTGCCCTTCTGTTGTTGTTCCTAAGAAAGTTTCTAAAGTTCTTGACAAGGTAAGTAACTCTGTAGCAGAGAGTTCATCATCAAATCCATTCATATCAACATCATCAACAGATTTAAGAGCCATTGATTTGGATTTGGTTGTCTTAGGTAGGTCCAACTCATAGGACTGAAGAGATCCTACAAGTTCATCAACAAGGATGGAGTCCACATCCTTACTTTCAGTGATGACAGTTACTTTGGGTCTAAAATCCCCAGTCAAAGATCTAAGAATCTTCCTAACAATTTTAGGTTGATCATAGATTTCACCCAAATTATAAGCAAAATTAACAATATCATTAAGCTTAGCATAAAATTCATTAAAACTTTTATTATCAGACATCCTAATGCTTTCAAATCTAGTTGTTAATTGTTGCAACTTATTGATTTTAACTGCCTTTGTGCCTTCATGCACAGTTTGGAGAATATTCCATGCAGTGTGAGCAACCTCAACATTAAAGATTCTCTTGAATTCCTCCATAGAAACAGCATTAAACATAGCTTTCATGGCTTCGCTATTAAAAGTGGTTGCTTCTTTCTGAGAAGTTTGCCACTCACTCACAGGAGTAGTGGGCTTCTCCTATCTGTATTCAACGGAGTTCCAGACTCTCTCATTAACTTACTTTCCAGTAGGCATAGTTATTCCCATCAAAGTGAGGTGGGATAATAAGAAAGTGACCGTGTTCCATGACAACAGGGGTCAAAGATCAACTCTTAGATCAAAAGATCTAAACACTAGAACTAACCCGTTCTGATACCACTTGTACGTTTTTAGATCCCTTAAACACAAACAGATCAACCTAGTTATTTAGCCAAATGATTAACTTAGGTAAATTATTCAGATCCATGTTAACATAGATAAATCATATCATTGAAATAGTGCGAAAAATAAATAACACAACGATATGATAACCTAAGAAAACCAAACTGGTAAAAAACTTAGGGAGAATTTAACCTAGTTATCCTTAAGGTAAAACATATTCACTATGAAAGAATTGAAGTTTACACAATAGCGATTTAGACCACTAACATCCTATTACTACCTCGAGTAGGAAACTTGCTACCACGACCACGTGACAGCTCTGAGCCCACGAACTACTTCTTTCTTAGATCCACAACATCCACAAGTACTCCCACTTGTGTTTTCTTTAAGCTCTTTATGCAGCAACTAAACTGATCATCAAGCTCTTGACATAATCTTGATTCTTAATAACCCTAAGTATATGTGAACGCAAACACCTCTAGATCTCACAAGAGATTCACATACACAGCATAAACAACAACTGCAACAATTACAAAACATGGTTAGAGTTTTTCCTTTTATACTTAAGGCAAAACATAAAACCCTACACGTCAAACGGGCTTGGGCTGAGTTGGAAAATTCTGCAGAAAAACAATCTGCATGAGCTTCAATCGATCGAGTCTAATTTTTGATCGATCGAGTCAAACAGATTTACACAGTAAATCCTGCAGTACACTTGATTCTAACTTTACACATAAACATACTTTGAGAAAGTCTAAAACAAGACTAAACGTTTTGATCATGGTTTGCCAACATTACAAAATGAAGTTCTAATACATTTAAACCTAAAGTCTTAGAACCCAACAACCTTAATTGGTAATTTTTAATTTATTAACAGATAAAAATTCAATCCAATCCACCTTTGAATTTGTGCGTGAATGAACGAATTAGACTCATTCCATCATTCTTCTTTGATTTCAAAGTCAGTTTTCACATCAAGAATTTGACATGTGAGGAAGAAAACAAATATTTTTCATTTAATTTAAGAAATGAAAAAAATAAAAGAACAAATGAAAGATTTTTAATTTTCTTTTCCTAATAATTTGAAGAAATCATGTGCCATGCACAAAAAGATTACCACTGAGTTCTAGTTCTTGAGCCATTGCACAATTGCAATTTTTGAAAAGGTTCCGAATTTTGAGGCCAAGCTTGTTCTTTGTCTCAGTTGGTTCTGCATAAGAAGTCACATAACTAACAACTTCTCCAAAATATCGCAAATCTTAAAAGGCACCAACAAGAAGAAGAGAGATGCATACCTGAAGTAGGAGAAGCTTACTCTGACTCAGATTCTGCAATAATTAAGAAGCAACCATACACACATCATATTATCAACATGCTCTTAGGTATGAAGATATAAATTATTAGAATTAAAATAAATATTTTTTTTAAAAAAAGGGATGAATTACATTATCCTAATTTTTCTTGTTCAATTAACAGTTTATAGACAAGAAAAAAGAAAAAAAGATTGAAAAGAATGAAGTTGAATAGTTTTAGAAGTTGTTCAAAATATAAAAACCCTAAAAAAAACCAGTAGTTGATTTTGAATTTGGGATTATAAAAGATAGATGTATAGATGCATATCTGAATATATTGTTTTTTCTTGTTGGATTATTTGGAACATCAAAGTGTGGTGGAAGGTGATCATAACTCAACTTAAGAGTTAATGAAATATTATTTTCTTGTTTGGTTAATTTTGAGAGCTTATCATCTAAAGAAGATTGCCACTCAATTTTAGAGGTTTTACCATACAATAAGCTTCCTATTGTTCTTATAGCAAGAGGCACCCCAATACATTTTCCCACAATCTCTTTTCCTAAGTCTATTATGCCTTGGTTCTCTGGCTCTTTGCCTCCAATAGATGCCATTTTTACAAACAATGACCAAGCCTTTTCTTCAGCTAAGCCTTTGAGTGCATGAGGTGTAGTTGTGCCTGTTGTCTCAGCTACTTTTATAGAATGAGTAGTTACGACTATGCTACTTTCCCTTGCACCACCCATTAACAAATTTTTCAAGTGAAGCCATTTGTTACTATCCTCATTCCACAAATCATCCAATACAAGCAATTATTTTTTTCCCATTTAGATTTTCTCGAAGCTGATTTTGTAACATCTCAAGGCTTTCTTCATGCTTACTCTTTGTTAGTTGTTCTAAAATTTCTTTAAGAATTCGTTCTAAGTCAAAGATATCAGAAAGACATATCCACAACTTCAACTCAAAATTATTTTTGACAATTTCATCATTGTATATGAGTTGAGCTAGTGTAGTTTTCCCCAAGCCTCCAAACCCAACTATTGGAATAATTGACACATTCTCTACAGTGTTGGCATCCAAAAGAAGTTTTATAATTTCTTTCTTATCATCCTCTCTCTCAACCACATCTTCTTCCAATACAAAAGAATAAGTTTCCCTATCCCTATGACTTGTGGCTCAACAGAGTTTTGAATAAAGTGGAAATTATCCTTATCTTTTGCAATGACATTTAGTCTCTCCCTAATTTCCTTTATTCTATGACCCATCTTAAGACTAAAAGCAAGCTGGTTTGAACTTGAAAAGAAATTGCGTACGTCCTTCGTCATCTTACTTCCAGTCATCACTTTGTGCTGCAGAGCTTCAGTGGAGAAATCATCCAGCACGTCATCTGCATCAAGGAAGACATCTCTGAGCTTTTTGAGCCAGTATTTGACCTTGTTGTTATGAGAACCCTTCTTTTCTGCATCTAGAAGCACAGCTTGGATTGTGGAAACTGTGCTCTTCAGATTTTCAAGCTCAGCTTTGACACCATAGGCCAACTTGATCTCTTGGAGTACTAAGGAACCCACAACTTCAAGGACTTTCTTAGCAAGGTCGAAAAGAACTCCTTCCGCCATTGTTTTTTGTTTTTTGTTTTTGTTTGTTTGTTTTTTTTTTTTTTTTTTTTTTTCAGGAATACAATATGGGTTTGTGGGATGATGAAAGTGATGAGAGTCAGGTTGTTGTTGTGTCCAGCTTAGGATAATGACATCGATATTTATAAGCCTTAAGGGTTATGTTGTTAAACACTTTGCTTGTAATTTTCTTCTAATGATGCTTGGGCAAAGAATATTAGTTCTTCAGGTGAAAGCAAATAATATTACAAAGCCATGCATACTTCTCCTCCACAAAAGGTAACAACAACAACATTTTCAATTGTTCCTTCCTTCATAGATGGCGTGAGTGGTTTCGAGGTTCTTTTCTTCATAGGGTGGCTTGGTTTTATACTTTTATTCCATACCATTCTCCTCTATTTTAGTGGTTCTCAAGATTGGAGAGCATACCAAGTAATACCACAGATATGTTGCACCCTCTTATAGCTATTTTTATTGCATTCACCATTTTTTATATCATGTTGTTTCTTCTTAATAATAATGGAATATTGGTTTACTAATGAAAGGAAAGGATAGCAGCCCAGGATTGTTAGTTGATGAAAACAAATACAAAAAACAAAAAACACGAAAAAATAAAAATAAAAATAAATGGTGAATGGCAAGACTCGCAGGAGTATAAAGTTTCCCATACGGGGTTACAAGTAATTTGAATTTTGATACAAACATGATTGAGTATTATTATAAGAGGTCCTAAAAAAAAAAGTATTATTATAAAAGTATTATTTACTTATGAAATGGGTTCAAGTTATACCTGGTGTAACTCTTTAAGAGTTACACCTTTTTTATGCCATAGATTTCTAATATATCCAACGGTTGAAAAAATACCATTAAATGATTAAGGATTTCCACCTTAATTACCTAATTAATAACAGATTTTCTCTATCCTCATTTACTACTTTCCATAGACCTTATTGGGTATTGTTTAATTGTGTCCCTTTCTTCCTTAAAAAAAAAAAAAAAAATTTGAAAGCTTAGTAACGAAAATTATTTTTATTATAGAACACACTTTTGACACTTTGCTACCTTCTTTCATTGATTGACACTCCACAAGATTTGATGCTTTCTTTACATAAACACTCCTCTTGTCCTACTCCCTTAATTCTTTATTTTATTTTTTGATCTCAAATCCGCCCTATCTTCAACTGTAACAGCTTTAACTAAACCCATAGATATGTATAGTGAATGGATTGATGAATGTGAGCCGGTCACCAACCTTGAAGATGATGGTGCATAGGAAGCCATTAAGATGTTAATAATGTTGTTTCTCTGTTGGAAGAAAAAGAGCAAACCAAAAAGTATGTAGCTATTGTGTCTGGGTGTCTTGAGAGGACCTCGTTGGTGAGGTCTCCATGATTTCTAAATTCGATATAGGACTTCTCCATGTATAGTAAGTTTGTAATACTTTAGACGACAGTTTGGTAAATATATGGATCTTGTAGCTTATTCGGGTTGTTTGATGATAATGCCCTTATTGGGTAAAAGATTTTTTTTTTTTTTTAGAAAAAAAAAAAAAGTAAGAAAGGGACACAGTTAAACAATACCCAATAAGGTCTATGGAAAGTAGTAAATGAGGATAGAGAAAATATGTTATTAATTAGGTAATTAAGGTGGAAATCCTTAATCATTTAATGCTATTTTTTCAACTGTTGGATCTATTAGAAATCTACGGCACAAAAAAGGTGTAACTCTTAAGAAGTTAAACCAGGTGTAACTTGAACCTATCTCTTTACTTATTATATTTCAAGAAAAAATAAAGACTACTTTAGGCCTTCTATGTAGATGTACAATCCTAGGCAAAGGCAAGTAAAATTTATTTATTTATTTATTTTTGGATAAGTATAGCAAGGGGAATTAATAGAGGCTAATGTACATTCCTTTCTGATAGGCCAAGAATGTATTGACTTCTTGTGATGAATTAACCAATTAATTAGCAGAGTTAATTAATTAACTCAATTAGCATGCAAAACGCGTGGTAGCACAAACAAATCACCAATTAAGTTAATATGTAGCGAAAAATAAAGTTGACATGGTGATTTGTTTTCAAATTGGGAAAACCTACACGGCAAAAACCTCACCGAGTGATTTTAAGGTCACCACTCTCGAAAATTCACTATTATCACAACATGCGGTTACAAGTAAAGGAATCCCAGTACCTTATACCAACCTACAGTTGAACCCTTACCCCAATACCTAATTGGACTTGTTCTGTAGTGACAATCTCTCCTTTTAATGCACAGCTCACAGTATGTGACTAACCAATTGATGCGCAAATCCCAGTACACGGCTTACTCACCAACTTGAGAAAGATGTTCACTGCAAAGTTCTTCAATTTATCAACACGATGAAGATCACAAAGCTCCTTGGTTATAAAACCCTACAGTGTACAAACACAGTATCTTATTGAATAGAACGATGAATTAGGGCATATGTCCCCGGTTCACAATATGCTTGTGAAAAACTTTTGCATTGAGTTGCATTAGCTGTAACGGCTATTAAAACAATCCTTATATATGTTTAGGGTTGTGAGAAAAGAAAGCCCAAAAATCTATTCACGGATTGGAGTGAAATTAGACTTAAAAAACTGATTTTCATAAACCTCGATAGATACTAGCTATCAAGCTTTAAAATCCAGCACTTCTTCACTTGATTCTTGGACAGACTTGTATGACTTTAACACTTGAACTTGAAACCTTGTTCCTTGAAGTATTAAACACATCCTAGATTTACCCAATTATAAGTAAAGTGCGTTTTGTCAAAGGATTAGTCAATTCTATATTGACATATGTTCCTAACATAATTCACATATGTCCTAACAATCTCCCCCTTTGGCAATCTGTGACAAAACCACAACAACCAAATGAACATATGAGAGCAGCCATAAATCACTCAAGTCTTACTCATTTGTTGAATACAATAAAATCTATCCTAACACAAACTCTTGAAAAACTTTGCAGGAAGAGAGTTCATGGCAAGAAGACTTTGACAACCTGTATTTCTGAAACACTTTAAACAAAACTCATCATGACATCTTAGTGTGAAACATAAATAAAAGATTGCATACAAAATAAGATAGGTGAATAACATACATCAACATATATAAATCCAAAGATAAGTACAATGTATGTCAAATGGTCACAAGACCGGTATACATGAGGCAAATGTAAAAGAAAGAAAAGAAAATACATAAAAACCTCACTACATCCCTTAAAATATAAACACTCCCCCTATCACAAAAATCTCTTATACTAACTCTCCCCCTATATATATGACTAATCTTATCCCAAAATTACTTCCCTTTTTTATCATGAATGACAAAGGGTAAGTAACTCAAGCAGTTATCTTATCGTCACTAGGCGAGCTAGCATCATCGTCCCCATCAGTATCATCACTGTCGGAGCCATCATCACTCTCATCCTCTGAAGTTGGTGGAGATGGAGAAGTATAAGCGGTGAAACCACCCATGGCAGCCTGTCGTCATGCAATATGACCAACACGGGTGTTCAATCCAACCTGTAAAAAATAGGCGTATCTTCTCAGGATCCAAATTGAGCCGTCACCCCACGGACCCTTCCATTGAGAGATCATGGACCCATGGGGTGAAGGGGGCAACTGAAGAGGAAAAAATTGGAGATGACTGATCATGTATGAACGGACGTAGCATGAAAAGATCAAACAGCCACATATCGTCCAACTGGTCTTTATGTGGTTTCTAAGAAACCCTAAATGAAAAATACTTGCGACACACGATTAGCCCTAATTCATAGAGTCCCAACATGAATAGAATTCTAACACGAGGAGAGTTCCGAAATCTATGCGCATTAATGAGGATCTTCTCCATAAGGACAACACTTGTTATGCAAGCAAAGGAGTTTGGCTCTACTCGACTACAAAAACCCAAAGACCCTCAAGAAAAAAGTATGCATAATTCATCCCAGCTCTGGCACTCTAGAGTTGCGAAAAGATTATAACTTAACCTTCGGAGGGTATTTAGCTAGCACCGTACCGGTGCTCTCTGTTAGGTCCTTTCTTGCTATTGTGCAGGTGTTGTTGCGAGCGCACAAGGACTGTGCAGCTCACTAGTGATTTTCTCAGCATCATCAGCATTGATTAATCATTTAGTGGTCCTTAATTTTAGCTTTCAAATCACATAAAAGGCTGACATACAGAACTAGTCTAAATGCGTAATTGCATGTAGAGTATGGATCTGTAAATATAATTACAAAAGAAACTACCTTCAATTCAAACATCAACATCTTTAAAAAACTATCAAAAATTAGAAACAACTTCCGCTAATTTTTGTAAGAAAATGCATGTCTTTTAGTATTAGAAAAGAGTATACTTGAGGGCAAGTTCTAAAGAGTAGGACTGTATCAAGCTACCCCTCCCTTGGTAAAATCAGTACTAGATAATAACCCTTAAATTTTTAAAACCCCAATACATATAGAACCAACCATTAAATCATTAGTTTATTAAATGTGCGGCACAATGTTTTTAATTCACCATTCTAAATGATCTACAAGAAGAATTTTCATACTGGTTCCTATATGATCTTCTAGTGTTGGAACAAAAATGATAAGGTAAGAATAGTTCAAAGGCTAGAATTTGCTTACCTCTGCATTGCTTTGCAGTGAATTACTCCATTTTTGGGATATTTAATCAAACTAATTCTCTTGCTTGTCACATCTCAACCATCCTTACTCGTTCTACCTCTCTATGGCTTAAAAATTCCACAAACTCTATCCCGTATACTCATGTGGGGGGCCTGCATGCTAGCCTCCTCTTCTTCGCAGTGATTAGAGAAAAGAACATGTGCAATGTTGCCCAATATTTAAACAACATCTGCACAACAAAATTTTAAGAACCAAAGGGGCTTTAGGAGGTAGACAAATAAACAAAACACCAACCACATAGAAAATGAGAAGTTCCTATGTTATTAGCCAAATTTATTAATGCTTCTTTGAGCATTAATAATCCATAATAAAATAAAACTTAAAGTAAGAAAAAAAATGTATTCTGAAATCTGTTAGATAATGTACCATTGGATTTGTGCATGTCCAGACACACTAGACTAAATAAACCAACTAGACTCTATCTCATTTTATACTTTTGACTTAAATGAATTCTCCAGAAACATTTGGAAAAAGAACAAATTATTCAGCCTCATTGTCTCAACCCATAAACTACATAATTCATTAGTTGTTTACCAATTAGCCAATCACATTGTGCAAATCAGTTTCTAGTATACACAAGAACATGTTTTAGGCTTATATCCATTTGATAAGATAACTCTTGCAATGTTAGTTGGCATGGTAGATACTCCCCTCAAGTGGTAAAAGTTTTTCTCTATTTCTACAATTGTCAGCAATGCAACCAAGTACATCACCATAGCATAAAGTCAAATGTACAAAGATACAAAGGCTATCCTTTCTTCTCCATATATGTGAAGAAGTCCTATATGCAATAGTAGCCTTTGAACATACAGAAACGAAACAAAACACTGAAATAGAGAGATTTTCCAAAAAAATTTTTAAACAGAGAGAAGATAATTACCTTCGAGTCCACTACTTGTTACATGATTTCAAGGCTAGAAAGTTTTGAACAGGGCAGGATTGCCCCTAGCTTAATTTGTTCTGTGTGAGAAGTTAAATATGCAATTGGATTCCACTCTTATGTTCTTTCCCTCTTATACTCATGTTTTTGCTGCCTCATGTTCACACAGGGACTCCACAGTCAAAATTCAAGAAGCAAGGGCCACCACTTTAGCAGAGAGAAAGTGCCAAATTACCAACCATTGGAAAATCCAAAAGTTCATTAACTTGGATTTTGTTTTCAGTAGAACAAACTATATTATAAAAATGGGTAAAGTAAGAAAAATAACAGTATCCTCTAATCTTAATTGGTATTCAAGCAAAAAGAAAATTCTTAATTGGTAATTTTCAATTGAGTAACAGATAAAAATGCAATCCAATCTACCTTTGAATTTGTTTATTAATGAACAAATTAGATTCATTCAATCATTCCCTCGTTCTTCTTTGACTTCAAAGTCAGTCTTCACATCAATGATTCAACATGTAAATAAAGTATTTTATGTGGACTGAAAGAAAGAATTTTGTTTTGGTAGGACAACAATAAGAAGCATATCACAATCAAATAATGGAAATCTTTTACCTTCGAAATATTTGGAGATGAGGAACAGGCTCCAGTAGTAGAAGGCGCAGCAAGATCCAAGCAAATTAAAAAAACTTGCAAAAAAGAAGATCTAGAAGTTAGGTGGTTTGAGCATTAGCAGCCTGACTTATAAAAAAAAAGGTGTGGGTGGGGGTCGGGGGGGGGGGGGGGGGGGAGTAAGAAAAATGATAGATACCTAAAAATCTAATTGGTTTACTCACCTAAAATTGAGAGACAAGATATGCAATTTGGATGGAGATTTTTTTATATCGTTGACCTTGGAATTGTGCATGTCTATATACACTTAAAATCATTTATGCTTTTGACTCAGAAAAAATCTCAAAACAAAATTTGAGAAAGAGAGGAAATTATTTAGAAGAATTATATATTATTACATTGCATAAACTATGTAAGCAATTAGTTATTAGTATTACTAGTTAATAAAATGACATTGTACAATACAAACATGTCAAAAGCTTATATATAAGGGAAAACTGTGACTAAACATAATACCTTATAAGCGAAGTCTTGTAGTGTTAGACTGTTAGTTTGTATGGTACTCCAAGTGTTAAAATTATCTTCTCCATTTTTGTAATTATCAGCAAAGCAACCAAATACATCACCTTCTTAAATAATTTTTAGGTACAAAGATGTAAATTTTTAAGAGAAGAAAATCAAGTTACATTATCCTTTTCTTCTCCATATATATGAAGAAACCATGCACTCAACTAAAGTCCATTGGAAATATAGTAAAAAAACAGAATATAAGGAGAATTCCTAAATGCAAATAAAAAAGAAAAAATGATTTAACTGAGTTTACAACTTTGGCATAATTTGAACAAGGTTTGAATTTTAAGTTAAGTTTGTTCCTTGCCTTAATTCATAATAATTAAAAAAAAAAATCTAATAAAAACCCCCAAATACTTAAAAATGTAAAGGAATTTCGAAATTTACCACAAACAAATGTGTAGGCTCAAGTCACACAGATTAGGAGTGATAGGCCAAAAACGTATTGAACCCTTGTGATAAATTAATTAATTAATTAGTCAAATTTATTAATTAATCAAATTAATATGCAAATGCGTGGTAGTACAAACAAATCACTAAGTAAGTTAAATGTAGCAAAAAATAAATTGACACAATGATTTGTTTACGAATGGAGAAAACCTACACGGCAAAAACTCCTTTTAAGGTCACCACTCCCGAGAATCCACTATTATCACAACAAGCAGTTACAAGTAAAGGAATCCCAGTACCTTATACCAACCTACAGTTGAACTCTTACCCCAATACCCAATTGGACTTGTTCTGTGGTGACAATCTCTCCTTTTAATGCACTACTCCTAGTACGTGACTAACCAATTGCGCGGATCCTAGTACGATACTTCAATCACCAACTAGAGAAGGTTGTTGGTTGCAAAGTTCTTCAGTTCATCACATGATGAAGATCAAGAAGATGTTTGGTTACAAAACCCTACGGTGCATAAACACAGCAGCTTCTTCACATGAAAGATGAACTAGGGCAAATTCTATCTCCGGTCACAATTTGCTTGAACAAACTTTTCTTAACACTTGTGCAACTTATGTCACCTTTGACGGCCCTTAAAATAATCTTTTTATATGTTTAGGGTTGTGAGAAAAGAAAGCCTAAACATACAATCACAGATTGAATGAAAAACAGTCCTGAAAAACTGAACTTCATAAACCTCGATAGATACCCTATCTATCGAGCTGCTGTCGAGCCACGAGCTGGAACAGCTCTTCAAGGCTCAATAGATGCTAGCTATCGAGTTAGCTGTCGAGCTTTAATGAACAGCACTTTTCACACTTGAATCTTGGACAGACTTGCATTGCTTTAACACTTGAACTTGAAACAAGGTTTCTTGAAGCATCAACCACATCTTAGATCAACCCAAATACAAGTAAAGTGTGTTTTGTCAAAGGATTAGCCAATTACATAAATAGTGACATATGTTCCTAATATATGAAATACATGTGTCCTAACAATCTCCCTCTTTGGCAATTTGTGACAAAACCACAACAAACAAATCAACATATGAGGGAAGTCATAAATCACTCAACTCATATTCACTTGTTAAATACAATAAAATATATCCTAACACAAACTCTTGAAAAACTTTGCAAGAAGAGAGTTTATGGCAAGTAGAATTTGACAACTTGTATTTCTGAGACACTTTAAACAAAACTCATCAAGGCATCTTCGTGTGAAACAAAAATAATAGATTGCATACAAGATATAAGAAGCATGTGCATAAAGAGAGAAAAGAACCAACACATGTAAGGGTAGGTGAAAAAACATACATCAATATAAAAAGAATATAAGTACAATGTATGTCAAAATGGTCACAAGACCCATGTACAAGAGATAAATGTATCTAAAGTAGAAAGAAAAGAAAAAGATACATGAAATCACACTCCCCCTAACAAAAAAGAAAAAAAAAAGATACATGAAATCACACTCCCCCTAACAAAAATCTCCTATACTAACTCTCCCTTTAACTATGACTACTCTCATAACCAAAACTACTCCCCCTTTTTGTCACGAGTGACAAAGGGTAAGAGTGTCAAGTAGATATCTCATCAGTATTGGAAGAGCTAGCATCTCCATCGGAAGCAGTAGTACCATCATCATTATCCTCATCTTCAGGAGCTTCTGGAGTAGGTGGAGGATAAGTAACGAAGCCACCCATGACCACTTGCTACTGTGCAATACGACCAACACGGGTGTTCACCTGACATAACTCATTACTGAGAGTGTTGAGGCAAGCATCCATGCGCTGAAGCTACACCATGATGTCCCCGAGAGTCACACTGCTCGAAGAAGAAGAAGAATGAGCAGATATGGATGGAGTCGAAGGAGTGGGAGGAGTTGCTGACCAGGACCGCCTCAACTAAAACTATGCCTTGCTCCATTTAACGGTAGCGACATCTACAGCACCCATGACAGGGAAATGATCGGATGTGAGAAAGGGAACAGAAAAATGGCGTAAAATCCTAGTGATAGCCGAAGGGAAGATAAGCTTATCATGGGTTGCCAAATTCCTATAGACATCTATGATAGAAAGAATGAAGTGAGAAGGAAAATCTATACAAAGATGCTCAAGAAGGGAAAGCAAAAACCAAGTATGGGGCTCTGTGATAGAGTTATAGTGAGATAGGGGATGAAGAACAAAAGTCATAACTATGTTCAAAAACCGAGGGCCTTTAGTAAAGCTTGAATAGTAGTAAGTGACCTGATGCTCACCCTAATCAGAAGGGCGTTCACAGAAAGCAGAAATAGGCTCATCGTTAGACACTGTCTTAAGACAATCACAGCTAGGGTAGTCAAGATGCTCTACCCTAGGGACATGGAGCACATTGGAGACAATCTCAGGTGTGACAACAATGCGTGTACCTCGAATGTGAGTAGTGAAAAGAGGTACTGAAAGATTAAATTCATGCATATTGGAGTAAAACTCCTAGATCAGCACAGATGGACATGTGACCGAGACGTCACACAGTGACTCCCATTCCCTACTGTGAATGATAGTGGGAAGGTTAGTGTTGGAGAAGTCCGACAAGATGACTTGGCGTTCAGAATGAATGCCTCATTGAGAAAAGTTCTCAAAAAAGTCTGATTTGGCCTTCTCATCACAAAACCGGACGTGTGAGGGAGTAGGATTAGAAGAAGTGGATGCCCTGAAATGAAGAGGGTTTCGGGACGGAGTAGATTTGCGTTTGGGTGCCATAGAAGCAGACTAACGCAAACAGAAGAGAGAGAGGGAGAAGAAGACAATCAGAAAAGTCCCAAGTAGTTCAAATATATCAAAATATATTGAAAAGAAAGAATGTATGCATGGGAATGCATGAACATGTGACATGTGATATGCAATAGAAAAAAAAGCATCATAGGCTCAGCCCAATCCAATCCTACCAGCACACAATCAGTATAACATATATAACACACATCTAAATGCATGAAAATATAGTTATAATGCATATGAAATGAAATGCATGAAGTTTTTAAGATCAAATCTTCAAAACCCATCCCAAAACATTTGCAAAAACCTCATCAATTTGAAAAGTCCCAAACATTTTCCAAAAACCCCCCAATTTTCAGGTCAAAGGATATGAAAATGAAGGATTAAGACACTTACCAAGTGAAGAGAAAATTGATTAAGGCCGAAATCTCTTGGGAATGAAGTTTAAAGAGAGAGAAATGTGTTTGGGAGGTGAAACGATTAAGAGCAATCGAGAGAGATCAAGGAAAGTGAGATCTGAATCATGCTGACCCTATTTATACAAGCTTAGTAATTCTCAACAGATCGAGAGGTGTCGAGAGGTGTCGAGCTTTAAAGAGGGTATACAGATGAAGATATCAAGCAAGTGTCCAAGGTAAAAGGAAGCTCGATGGATCGAGGATCTGTCGAGGAGCTATCGAGGGGACAGGAACTTTCTCGATCGATCCACCTAGCTATCGAGAGGTGTCGAGATTGCGGTAAAAAGCAACTGAAGAGCTCGAGAGATAAGCTAGGTATCGAGAGGTGTCAAGGAGCTGTTGAGATTGCTTTAAAATAGTTTTTCAAAGAAGAGTAAAACACAAACATGAATGCAATCAAACATGCAACTCAACCAAGGATCCAAAGAACATATTAAGCTCTCAAAATCATCTCTCAACAAAAATGTTAAGCACATAGATCCTAAAACACACACACACACACTAAACTAGTCTAACCAATTTTATATTTCAAAAACAAGTGAAGACAGTTTAGTGAGTATACATTAACACATGTAAACCTTGCGATGGCCAAATCACATTGTACTTGCACATGTATCAAAAGTAGCAAAGAATATTGCGTGTTGTGTGTGAAAAACATCGCAAGATTGCATAAGTGTATACATGTTATGACGATTTGAGATATGAGAAAATCACTTTAACTCATACACAATCATAACTGTTTGATGGGGACTATCACCTTCGACGTACATCCTATAATTCTCACATCTTCTAAAATACACTTATGCAATCATATATAAAGTATTTTTATTCTTTTTGCTTTTATTTTCTTTGCATATTTTTCTTTTAACAAGCATATCATGCATCGACATATAAGAGAAAGAAAAGAAATACCCAATGATGTGAAACTTTTGACATTGCACTTTTGCTATGTCGAAGCATACGGATGTCATTTCATGATTGGCGGGCAACAGTGGTGAGATGGTTATTTGTGCCTTTCTCTTAGGATTTTCTAGTCCTTCTCGTCAAAAAGAGCCACAAAGCTCATCACAAACACGAGCCACAAAGCTCACTTGTTTAGTTGTGCATAGAGATGCTCATTTAAGTTACAAAAGATACAAAGTTTAGAAAAATTTGTTTCTATGGCCATTCAAGGTACATAATTACCAATGTACACAAAACGCACACCGTTTTTGTATTTTTTTTAGTTTTCAATTTTTATTTTTTATTTTTTATTTTTTATTTTTATATAAAAAACAAAACAAAGAAAAAACTGAAAGCAAAACCGAACAAAAACATGTTAAACAAAGTAAAGCAAAGAATAAAACTAGATGCAAATGCATGAGGAGGAAGGAGGAGAAAAAGAGATCAATCCATGGAGATGACATCGATGTTTTGACGAAGGAATTCAAAACATTTACTATCAAGAGGTTTGGTAAACAAATCAGCCTTTTGATCATCAGTGTGAATAAACTCAAGAGTGAGAGTACCATCTTCGACAAACTCCCTAATGAAGTGATGTCGAATCTCTATGTGTTTAGTTCGAGAATATTGAACTGGATTCTTAGAGATGTTGATGGCACTGGTATTGTCACAGTAGATGGTAAGATGCTCTTGACAAATACCATAATCATGGAGGAGATTTTGCATCCATAGGAGTTGGGTGCAACAGCTACTGGCAGCAATGTACTCAGCTTTTGCAGTGAATAATGAGATAGAGTTTTGCTTTTTGCTCATCCAGAAGACAAGATTATTACCCACATAAAAACAACCCCCCCAATGTACTCTTTCTATCATTAGCATTCCCAGCCCAATCGGCGTCAGAATACCTTGCTAAAACATCATTTGTGTCCTTACTGTACCACATACCAAAGTCAACAGTGGTTTTTGCATCCTTTATGATTCTTTTCAAAGCAATCATATGAGACTCTTTGGGATTAACCTGATATCTAGCATACACTCCCACACTGTAATTAATGTCAGGTCTACTAGCAGTAAGGTAAAGAAGACTACCTATCATGTTTCTATAAAGAGATGAATCAACACTTTTACCTAACAATCAATAGTGAGTTTAACATTTGGGCTCATAGGGGTTCTAACAGAACTAGCAGATTCTAAACCAAACTTTTTCACAAGATTTTTAGCATATTTAGATTAAGATAAGAATATACCTGAATCTTGTTGATGAATTTGCAATCTAAAAAAGTGAATCAGCTCTCCAATCATGCTCATCTTGAACTCGGCTTGCAAGGGTTTTCAGAAGCTATGAGCAAGTTCATCCTTAGTTGACCCAAAGATGATGTCATCAACATAGACTTGAGCAACTATCAACTTGTCATCTTCCCTTTTGATGAATAGAGTCTGATCAATTTTTCCTCTTGTGAACCCATGTGACACCAAGTATTGTGTGAGCTGATCATACTAAGCTCTAGGGGCTTGCTTTAAACCATAAAGTGCATTCTTGAGGTACAACACATGATCTAAAAAGTGTGGATCAATGAATCCTTTTGGTTAAGCTACATAGAAATCTTCTTTAAGGAGCCCATTCAAGAAAGCAGTCTTTACATCTATTTGGTAAAGTTTGAACTTTAAGTGACATGCTAGGGTAAGGAGAATCCTGATGGACTCCATATGGGCAATTGGGGCAAATGTCTCATCATAGTCTACTCCTTCCATTTGTGAGTATCCTTGAGCTACAAGACAAGCCTTGTTGTGAATCACATTACCTTCCTCATTAGTCTTATTACGAAATATCCATTTTGTGCCGATGATGTGCTCACCCTCAGGTCTAGGTACTAGAGTCCAGACATCATTCCTCTGAAACTGAAGCAATTTATCATGCATTGCTTCAACCCAGCTTTCATCCTGAAGAGCTTCCTCAATTTTCGTGGGTTCAACCTATGACAAATAACAAGAACAAGACACAAAGTTGGCAACACCTTTATCAACTGCCTCTTCCTTAATGTGAGTTCATTTATGTTTCCCACAATAACTTCAGAAGGATGATTTAATTTAATCTTGGAAGAAGGTCCTTTCTCTTAATGGGATTCAGAATCCAGTGAAGTGTACATATATGCAAAATCTTCCACAACACTCGGAGTATCAAGAGTACTTGGAGATGCGGGCTCTTGTTCAACAATTTCTTGAACTTCCTTCACTACAAAAAAAACGAGTTTAGGCCACGTTTGGAAAACGCGGCCTTAGGTCCAAAAAACGTGGCCATAGGCCCATTTTGGCCTATGGCCGCGTTTTTTTTAGGCCACGTTTCCAAATGCGGCCCAAACCCCGTGACTATAGGCCAGAGGGGGTCTATGGCTGCACTTTTCAAACGTGGCCTAAGATTGGGTCTATGGCCGCACTTTCTAAACGCGGCCTAAGACCGGGGTCTATGGCCGCACTTTACAAACGCAGCCTAAGATGGAGTCTATGGCCGCATTTTTAAACGCGGCCTAAGACCAGGGTCTATGGCCGCACTTTACAAACGCGGCCTAAGACGAGGTCTATGGCCGCATTTTTAAACGCGGCCTAAGGCCCATTCTTAGGCCGCGTTTATAAAGTGCGGCCATAGACGTGGTCTTAGGCCGCGTTTACAAAGTGCGGCCATAGACCCTGTCTTAGGCCTCGTTTGTAAAGTGTGGCCATAGATCCCCCTATAGCCGCGGTTTTACAACCCGTTTAATACTTTTCAATATGTCTATAGCCGCGTTTTAAAAACGCGGCCATAGTTTTTTTTTTTTTTCCTTTTTTCCCTTCCTTTACAGCAGATAGTGAATATGTAAACGCTGCTATAAGTTTTACAAACGCTACTATTTCAAGTTGGGATATCAAAATAATATCAAGCTGAAATTTTCACAATATCTTAAACTTGTCACATTATACCTCAACTTGTCCATAATACACATTATATACACATGACTTCCTATGACTATCCCCATCTCCAAGCTTTTTTGTCCATAATGGCACTGCAAGAATGGAACCAGACACAAGAAGTCAAGAATGGAACTTTTTTCCTAAGTACAAGAATTTACAAAATAAATGAGTAGCAAACTTCCACAATATTCAGCCAAACTATCACCACAAGCACCAATCACAACGAGAGTTGATCATTACAAATTAAAGGAATTTCCTTGTTACCTTTTCAATAAACTGGAGAAGTATGAAACGAACAAAATATTTACGTCCATATCTGTATGATTAATAACTTGTGCAGCATCACTAAATTCACAATATGGACATATGAAACTCTCTATGACATGAGTGATGCAACAAGCAAGAAGAGTCAGACATAGACAGTACTTTTACATGGGGGAGGATGAGAAAGACATTCGTCAAATAAGTATTTTCCTTTCAACAAAGGTCCATGGCTGCCAAGGTTCCCAATATTTCCAAGGCTAAGGTTCCTGAAGCACAAAACTAAATCATTTTCACATGAAAGAATTTTTCAAAACCTCTATAAATACAAATGAGTAGGAATTAAGACCAGTGAGTCTTTTGTTTCCACTCTTAAGATTTTTCTTTGGCATAAAACTTAAGGCATTTACATTATCTTTGTTTTTCTTTAGTTTTTTGCTAGGACATGCACATAATAATTCAAACCCACTCGCTCATAATCTATAATGAAAATAAAAAAAGCAATCCAAACTCACTAACCCTAATGTAAAGAAAATTATCCAAATCCACTTCTAGACAAGCGAAGAGAACCACAAAAGCATACCACATTGAGCTAAACTCCTTCACCATTCATTGAGTTGAACTCCAAATGCACTTGCAATCACAACCATAAATTCAATTTTCACATCGCATTTCAAAGTCAAGAACAAAAACCACAAAAGTTCAAAATCTTTCAAGCGCATTGACAAAATTCGAGTCTAAAAAAAAACCAAATTGATCATAATTAAGTTTTTAAAATAGCGAAGTCGAGAGAAATAAAATAGATACCTGATCAAAGGGAGAATAATAGAAAATTTGAATTCTGTTTATAATATCAAAATAATATTCATGTGTACAATATTCCGTCATGAACATCCAAAAAGTAATACAACCTACAATAACAAAATATCCACAACGAGTCCTCATTGTGATGCAGCGCTATCCTGAATATATTAAACACATCGTATTAGTAGCACATAAACAAAGCATTGCAATAAACACACAATTTTCATTAAATTAAATGCAACATTTTTATACCACATAAAACTGTGACGCATTTGGAAATGACTTCATTGACTCAAACATGCTTCTCATGCCCGCCATCATTTCATCAATTTGTATCTTATGCTGCGCATCTGATTGCCGCTTTGCTTCGGCCATTGCTTCGTCGATTTGCTGCTTATTCTGCTCACGTATTTCGGTGATTTCCTCCTTATGCTTCTCCTGCATTTCGATGAGTTGCTCCTAATGCGTTTGCTTTGATTGGGCAAGTTCATCCCTTAAAGTCTGCTGCGAAGTTTCCAATTCAGTCATCCGATGGGCTGTTTCCCTGGACACCAGTGGAGTTGATGTATAACATGGCAGGTTGGACCCACTTATTCCTGATGGGGTTGGTCCAAAACCAACCCCACGTACACGTCCATGCCGTTCTGCCCCCATCACTTGAGCAAAGGCATCATCTTTTGCCCATAGGATTCCTTCGTGAGGCTCTCCTTGTAGTGAGCCCCCTTTGTTTAAAATGTCAGCCATTTTTTTCTGTTTTCATACAAGAACCAAATATCAGTACTAATAGGCTTACTATTCACACACAAAATACAAAAGAAATAAGTTACGATATAGGGCTTACAATCTTATCTCCCACTTCAGTACTAATAGGCTGCCCATCTTTGGTGCTATATACTTTCGCAAAAACAACAGCACGCTTCACTCCTTGCCCACTTTCTTTTGCCTACATCATATTCAATAGCCTCATTACAATAGTAAAAATTTATGATGGTGATATGAAGCGGCAATCGACAACCAAACATAGCCAATGTAATTTGGGATAACACGCAATATAATGTACAACAAAATAAAAAATATAGATTATTGCTTTCAAAAAGACAAGTGAGTTGTTTTCTTTAGTTGTGATAGTGGCTACAATAGTCCCTACATAGCCCCCTCCCAAAGTTACTCCCCAACCCATTTTCCATCACTCAACTTCCTCACATTTCCTCTCTCTCACTTGTCTTTACTGTCAAAGTGTCAATTTTCTTTGCAATCATCTTGTTTTTGCTGTCACAGCGTTAACACTAACGTGATTTAAATAAGCACAATAAACATGAAATGTTCCCATCAATAAAAATTCTTCAACTTTCGCAACATATTCTTTTCTTTTTTGGTTTTTTGTCCCTATAAAGGTAAAGCATATTGTACACATAATTATATACTATAAGCTCTTTTAAGCATTTTAACACACACACACACTTAATCACAAAGTAATAACAGATATATATATAGGCAAAATATCCTCAAAACTGCCACACACCCTAAAACAGTTTTGATATGAACCCATAAAATTTCCTACTTTTCTTAAAGTTCAAATACTACGACTACTAGTTTCTTCATTCTTGTATACATGAAAAAATGGTAATGATCTTTACTATGACCAACAATAAGGACATTTCTCCCTCTCTCTCTCTCTCTCCCTCTGTAAAAAACTATCCCTATTTATTCCAATAAGACCTAATGTCTATCCTGACAAAATTAAAATAATACTAGTGTTTTTTCATATCCAAATTGTGAAATCACATTTGGGGCTTTCAAATCGTACGTTTAATCTCCAAAATCACCAAACCAAATGGATTTTAATATAGAGTAACTCTACGAACATAAGCACTGCTTATTTTATCACTAAATTAGCAGAGTCAATTCAAAATCATGTTTCGTTCCCACAAGTCAAAAATAGTAACGAAGTTAATTAGTTCAAAACAAATACTTGAAGAAAGTATTGAGAATAACAATTTCATGGTGCTAGAACCAAAATAAGATAGGTGATTTGCCTTAGAAGCTACCTACATTGTCCGTTGAGATGTTCAAGATGCTAATTCACACAAGATGCTCAAATTCATCCGTAAATTAGTTTCATCATAAAATATTATAATATTAAAACCCTAGCTAGTTAGGATAAATAGCATTTCTTACCATTTTGTCAGCAGTTTGTGCAAAACTTATAGGCCCTGACCGTGCTATGTCCTTTTGAAACCCACGACTTCTTATGTTCGTATCAATTAATGTCTACGAACACATTCCCGCCAACAAATTAAACCAAAAAAAAAAAATCAGTTAAATAAATTGTACTCAGTAAATTCAAATACCCCATCATATGTATTCAAATACCCCACTAAAAGATAATAGAGCATGAATATAGCGAAACCTTCGTAGCAGACGAAAACCAATAGTCAACTAGCGCCTCGTACTGTAGCCTATCAACCTTATCTGGTTTGGCCCGAATGACATCTTCTTTCAACGCATCTTTTGGGTAGCATTTTTTTTTCAGCTTGCTTCTTCGATTCCTCCTCAATTCCCCAAGTAGGTGCAGTGCCCAGTTCTTTTGATTAGCTGGTAGGATAATTTCAGCGGGAATGATCCACTTTTTCTGAAATGTAAAAATTGAGTGAGCATAGTGCAATAGTCCACCCTTTTGAAAATGCCATTTAACACACATACGGCTGTAAATGACAATAAAAAGTAGCTTAATTTGATACTACCTCAATCTCTACCCAGCAAGCTTCTTTTTCCTTATCAGGGAAACGCATCCAAGCAACTGGCACAAGTGGACACAAGATGGGGTTAAGGCAAATGGTGCCCAACCACCTTTTGAAAGTTTTTCCGCTGTCCCCAATCGGTTGGCCACGTACATTTACCTCCAATTTAACTTTCATATTCGATGGCAGACTCCATATGTGCTGCATTAGCGTTACCCCACGCTTTTGACGCACATTACTGGCTGATGGGGTTTCTTGAACCACATCTTCTGCACGCCCATTACTGGATGCTGGCGTTTCTTGCACCAAATCTCTTGCATATAGTAAACCGCCATTAGGAATGAAGTTTCAAAGTTCACAATTACAGAAAAGTTACTCTATATAGCTCAAGAGCTTAACTAACATGATAGTGATGTTAGTAAATGTGGAAATTTTGATACTTGCCTTTTAAATAATCTTTTTTTCCCCATTCATTCTATTAATTTACTTATTACTCAGTACAATAAGTGAATTAACTCGTTCATAAATTACAAATTACATCATCTAATTTTGTCATAAATTCAATTTAGCTTTCTAACTTCCACGGTCTTTTTAAGTCAATATGATAACTTTTACGTTTATTAAATGTATCTTTTTAAGAGACATTATTTTCAAAATGCAAAACTACCAAAATTACATAATTTCGGACACTTGACAGCTAATTCTATATATATATATATAGTAGACAAAATGACCACTTTAAAGAAATGAAAAAATATGCATTTAGTATCTTTTCTCAAATGTTACATTTGAAGACATGTCAACTACCTGGAGAAGGAGGTTGTGTCTCATCATCGTCATCGTCACTTGCGTCCCCTCTTGCTTGGTCAGCCGCAAAGGCGGCCCTTAGCTCTGCCTGCACTCTCTGTTGTGCACGTGACGATTGTTGGCCAACTTCAACAACACTCAATTGCTTGCCCCTTCGCCTTCCTGCGGCCAACAACAGAACAATTATGCGTCTAGTAATAAATATCAAACATTACATTTGAAGACATGTAAACTACCTCCAGGTTATGTCCTAGCATCACTTGCAGCCGTTGTTGCCCGCTCAGCACTAGACACGGCTTCATGCTCATTCTCCCCCCTCTGTCGTGAACATGAGGGTCCTTCGCCAACTTGTACAAGTGGCAATTGGCGTTTCTTTCCCATTCCTGTGTCCAACAAGTTTACAACACAAAGAAAATGTTAATATTACACAACAATCAATTGCACACAATTTAATTGAAAAAGACAAAGTTAAAATAACTCATTTTAATATCTACCAATATATACAAGCATATATCCAAGTTTGCAATTATTCTTTGCCAAACACAACAACAACGATGAAACGAACTCTTAACACCACACGAACATATATCCAAACTTCGTAAGAAATTATATTCAATTCCAATAACGAACTAGGGAAGGAACTGCATGCATAATAAGTACAAATTAAAAAAATGTACAATATTAAGAGGAATTAACAAATTCATCAAATACTACACAAAGGCATTCCAACTAATTCATGAATGAATATGTTTTCAATAATACTTGTAACATCCAAACGCATAATACAACACTATACTATTACACTACTCATCCTCGATGTACTCGTCCTCGTTGTCATCTTCATTGTCGTAGTCATCATCAATAAACTCACAATTGTCTATGTTGTTTACTTCATGAAGATCTCTTTCAGCAATGATAGAGGCATCAATTGTCATTCCCTCTACATCATCCCGAGCCCAACTAAGGTTGTCACTCATAACCTCATTAGTACTTATATTGTACGGAATGTTCTCAGTTTCACTACATGTGTCATCCTCGTCACGTTGAGGACCAATACCGGCATCAAACACATCCCTGGCTTTAGTTTTGACAACAACATACCAATCCTTGTGCCTTTTATCTTCCACATAAAAAACTTGTGTAGCTTGAGATGCCAAGACATATGGTTCATCTATTATGTCATCCCCACCATGTATGAAGTGTGTAAAGTTCACCATAGGAAACCCAAATTCATCCGTCTTATATCTTCTCCTATTTTGGTCATCAACCCATTTACACTTGAATAACACATGTTTGATATTGTCAGAATAATTCAACTCAATTATATCCCTTAGAACACCATACCACGTAATGCCACCATCCGTAGCGACACTAACTCCACTATTCTGTGTTTTCCTATTTCCCTCATCATTTACACTCCTAAATTTTAAGCCATTTATGACATAATGCTTCAGCCGCTTTACATATATATATGGCCATTTGGACAGTGCAGCAAGGGTATCACTAACTCCCTCCCTTTCCTTATCAGCACCAGTCAATGACATCACCTAACATATCCAAACAAAATTATTCATATTAGGACAAGTAATCGTAATTGGGACAGTATTACAAATCCACTAATAAGTTGAAAATGTTATACATACATGACCCCTAAACCAAGTACAAAACTTCTCCATGTGGTGCTTATATATAATGGCCTCGGAATAACGATGGTGGCCTTGTTGGAGTTCATCATCTATCAATCTTTTGTGCATCCTGTGCAGGCAATTGTATTCGGGTTAATAGACCTAAAGTACATTGGATTGACATGCGATCATATTTGTATACGTACTACTTACTCACGAAAGTGGTTGATGTTTTCGGAATTGAATAAAACGTAGCGATGGGCTTGGGTCCACTCTATATTGTTTAGTGTCACGATTGAAACCACCCCTGTTGACTCCTCAATCGTCCTAGTTGGTCAATTAAATATAGTTTCAACTCCTTCCATATACTGTGAACAAAATGTTAAACACTCCTCTACTATGTATCCTTCAGCAATAGACCCTTCCGGAGCAGCTTTATTTCGTACGTAAGACTTAAGGCGAGAGAGGTACCTATAAAGGAATTATAAGATTAATGATCGGCAATGGTAATTTGAAGACGCACATGCAACACATAATTGATCAATAATATTACACACATCTTACCTCTCAATGGGATACATCCAACGGTAGTGCACTGGACCACCAATCTTGGCTTCAGCAGCTAAGTGCATGACCAAATGTACCATCACTGTAAAGAAGGATGGAGGAAATATCTTTTCCAATTCACACAATGTCATTGCAATGTCTGCCTCAAGAGTCGCAATATTTGAAAGCCTAAGGGTTTTGGAACAAATTTCTCTAAAGAAGCAAGCTAACTTTATCAATGGCCTAGTAACATGAGACGGCAAAGACCCACGTAACGCTATGGGAAAAAGTTGCTGCATCAAGATGTGATTATCATGACTCTTCAAACCAGAAATCTTGCGTTCTTTCATATTCACACGGCGTGAGATATTAGAAGCATAGCCATCAGGCACTGTTACGTCCTTCAAAACTTGCAAGAAACTATCTCTCTCCGACGAAGTCATATGAAAACAAGCAGGCGGTATGGTATACTTATCAGCACTTTTTCGCTGTAGGTGGAGTTCACTCCTTATCCCCATGTCCGCCAAGTCAAGGCGTGCCTTGTAATTATCCTTTGTTTGATCCTTCAAGTTCAATAGTGTGCTAAGTATATTGTCCATCACATTCTTCTCTATATGCATCACATCAAGATTGTGTTGCAACTTCTGATCCTCCCAATAAAGCAAGGTGAAAAATATACTCCTCTTCTTCCAACCATTATGGTCTGCCTCCCCTCTCTTTCTTTTATTGTAAGCAAGTTGACATTTCCTTCCCAGACAATGTCCAACTAAATGTTCAGTTTCCAGAATAATGTCTGACGCGAGTGGTGATTCAGGAGCCGATCACGTATCATTAGATCCATCAAATAACATACCTTCTTTCCGGAAATCATGGTCAAAATCCAACCATCGCCTATGTCCCATGTAACAGAATTTGTGTCCATTTTTCAAATATCGAGAGTCGGTGTACACGGCACAAGAAAGACACGCCAAAGCACCTTTGGTACTCCAACCCGACAAATCTGCGTACGCAGGAAAATCATTTACGGTCCACATCAATGCTGCACGCAATTGGAATATTTCTTTTGAAGATGCATCGTATGCCTGTACTCCAACATCCCATAACTCTCTTAGTTCTTCTAGTAACGGTTGCAAGTACACATCTATAGCAATCCCTGGCGAGGTAGGACCAAGAATAAGTAATGATAGAATCAAAGATGACCGTTTCATGCATAGCCAAGGTGGGAGATTGTAGGGGACCAACATAACAGGCCACGTACTGTGACTACTACTCATAATTCCGAAGGGATTGAACCCATCCGCAGCTAATCCAAGTCTGACATTACGAGAGTCAGACGAGAACTCAAAATGCTTACTGTCAAACATTTTCCATGCATCTGAGTCAGCAGGATGCCACATAACCCCATCATCAGTACGACCATTAACATGCCATTTCATAGAACTAGCCAGATCGGGTGAAAGAAATAGCCATTGCAATCTTGGCTTTAAAGGGAACCACCGTAGGATCTTTGCAGCTTTCTTCTTCCCCTTAGTGGATGAAGCATTTTTACTAGCAACAGATGCCTCATTTGTTTTCCACCTTGATTCGTTACAACAAGGACACGCCTCGAGGTTAACATTTTCCTTCCAAAATAGCATACAATCATTGGGACAAGCATGAATCTTCTCATAACCCAAACCCGAATCTTCTCATAACCCAAACCCAAATCTCGAACAATCTTCTTAGCCTCATAATGGTCCTTTGGCAACTTAGCGTCGGAAGGAAGCATATCCATCAGGACTTGAAGCAACATAGTAAATGACTTGTTCGTCCAACCACACAGAGTCTTCAATTGCAACAACACGACAATGGCTGAGAAAATGCTAAATTTTGTACAACCTTCATATAAAGGTTTGTCTACATCATCTATCATCTTGTAAAACTTCTTGGCCTCATCATTCAGACCTTCTGCCGAATGTTGCGCAGTTGGACCTTCTTCCATTGGTTCGGGTGGCATTTCATGGGGGGGGGGGGGGGGGGCACAAATCGTGCAACATCCCATGAAAATCACCGTATAGATTTTGGGTTTCTTGCACATGAGAGCTCCCACATTCTGTAGGCGTTGTAGCAGCCGCCGATTCCCCATGAAATATCCAAATTTTGTAATTATTAAGCATCCCCCAAGTCCAACAATGATCACGTGCCACATTTAGCGGTTGTAACATCAAATTCACACATTTTGCACATGGACATAAGATCTTCCCATCGCGCGCGGATAGAGATGCAAATTCCATGAATTTTGCTACACCTTCAAAATATTCCCTTGAACCCCTCTTCTTGTCCATCCAACTTTTATCCATTGCGATACAATATTTATGGAATTTTACCTACACCAAGATTTGTTACTACATAGGTAATATTTATGTCCATAATTACATTCATCAATGATTTGTTAAGAACAAACATACCCAAGTATGCTTAAATTTTCTTAGAACATATAACACTTATCCTAGACTAAGTCAGTGTGATAAGTTCTCAAAGTAATTAAGCATAATTGTTTTAAAAGTATATTAACAAATACTCAATTCATGTAATTGTAATAATTATTAAATACGTAACAATTATTAAGTCCGTAATACCATGATGCTTAATTAGTTGGGTCATTGATAAATAATGAGTTAAGAAGAGATTGGTTAACAATTTAAACTGTAATGATGTTGTATGAATATGTGCCCAACAACTAGTGTGGATGCAAGAGTGTGATGTTGGTTTCATACCAAACATGTGTTTCAAAAGGACCTATATGAACATAATCCATCAACAATGCCTAAATGAAGGACTCATTTTCTTTGCTTTCTGTTTTACACAGTGTCATAAGACCAAAAAATAATGCAATGACACCCAAACATGAGAATAAGTTGGCAAGTTTTTCTTAGGAAAGTAGTTCATACCAGATGGTTGTTCTCGTCTAACTGAAAGGATAAAGTTATTCCCCAACCTGCAATCCACAAAATTTCCATCACACATATTACTTTTAGTAAGGGTTCATTCAATGTAAGTGATATACATGCAATTATTATTGCAATGCAAACCACTACCATCATCTCTTCATATCTATTTTACTATGTAAATGAAATCCAACTTCAAAAATGTTGCTTCTGGATTCATACCTCTAGTCCACCACAGCTGGTCGCAATTATCTGTGCAGTTTCAGAAGCTCATTTGAAGCCAACAAAGTATATAGCAGAGATGTTAGGTTCTTTGGATAACCTATCATCCACATTACAAGAAAAGATGAATACGTAGAAAGGTTAAGGCAAATGTCATATTTCATCAAGGTTTGCATAGCCAAAGTGAAGCATGTAAGGCACAACATTAGCATAAGGGAAGTATAAATAAGAGAGAAACATCCAAAAAAGAAATATCTAATCAGCTTCTTAATGAAATAAGTTCATGAAGAGCATGGTAGCCTAGTTCATCTTACTGCCCAAGTGCATGAAGATGCCACCTCTCATAACTAGATTTTCAAATTTATGTTCTATTGCAATCATATGAGAGACACAGATTTTAAAATACGTGCAGATCTTTAGAAATCAAATGTGAGCAAGAGAGGGCAGCTAATTATGATTGTGCATTTCACTATATATTAACTAAAGGCAATGGCATCACATGACATGACATTACTTGTTTTTTTCTTAATACACGACACACCAACTTCAACCAAATCAATAGTTTAATTATATGATGTCTATATATATATAATCCTGGGCTTGAAAATAAAAAGTTAATAGTATTAGGCTAAATGAGGGAAGTTAAAAACCACAATAAAACAGTTACAATGTCAACTCACGACCAAAAATTACTCACAGAATCATTCTCAAACAACACAATTGCAATAATTTCAAGGCACCAAAAATAAAAATAAAAAACACTTAGGAGGAAGAGTAGTAGCCTTTGTAAGACCACCCTTAAATTGTTAGTGGAATCAGAATTTGGTAAGCACTTCTTTAAATTTCTTAATTTACTCTAGTGTCTTAAATTGTCTTATAACGTTACTACATATATTGAAGATAACTTTTCTTCTTAGGGAAAAAAAAAAAAATATATATATATATATATATATATCTATTTTGAAGAGAAAAGTTACTTTTTAAACTTTTGCTCTCAACCATTCATAAGTATTACATTTCATGCAATAAATTGGCTGTTGCATAGAATTTGGATAATATCAATCTATGATGTTTCTAATACCCTACCTACATACTAATGGCCTACATAAAAGTGAATTATAAAAGACTTCACAATCTGGACAAAGCAATGCATCACCTATTATTATTAACAATGTGTCTGCATTGGGTTGAGATTGGAGTACTACTATTATTATTTTAACTGAACCCTACCTCATTAGGTTGACAAAAATCAAACCAAATAAAATCCATCATAATGAAAATCAACTCACCCAACCCCATCCGTGAGGGTGATCGATCAAGTTGGGTTCAGGTCATTTTGTCAAGATTTAAAAACTAATAAAAAAAAGGTGGGTTTTCATTCAAACATTTAATATCATTATTCAATAATCTTTTTATTTTTTGATTAGTAAATAGTTCATTAATAGTCAAAAGAAAAAGTGATATTGATTTACACAATAAAGCCTAATAGTTCAATTTTATCAAAATGAAGTCTGAAAATAATAAAATAAATAAAACTAACATGTATTTCTTCACTCAAATAACAAATAAATCAATCTAACAAATTTAAAAGACGTATTTTTTTTAAAAATATTGTGTAAGTTGGGTTAGTTTACACTTTACAAAAGTGAAATTTTGCAAAACAATCCAACTCAACGAAGCTCTAAAAACAATACAACCAAACGTGGCCATCAGCTAATAAAAAACCAACGAGAAGAATCAAGTTGAAATGGTGAGTTGAATATACACTTGTAATATGTTGGTACCCCACTCATGAATTGTTCATATTTCGAACTTCATATCGACCAAGCCTAAAAGTGAAAAAGAAGATGAAAAATGTTACAACTCGGGAAAAAAGGTTGCCAAATTTAGTATTGTTTTAACACCTTGTTTGACAGTTAAGCCACGATACAAGGAATAAAAAATATATGCTTAAGATTTTAGATTTTAGATTTATATATGGTAATTTTAATAAATTTAGATTTAGATTAGGTGCTTTCAACCGAAACATGTCTTTTCCCATTATTTATAAGTGCACCAAAAAAAACAGATCAAAGTGGACCGAAATGAACTGAAGTGATCCGAATGGACCGAATTGGACCAAATAGACTGAATCGGAACTAGGTGGACCAAATAGGACTGAACTGGACAAACTAGACCAAATAAGACTGAGTACAACGAAAGTGGACAATCAAAGAGGATAGAATGGACCAAATAGAATCAAAGAGAACAAAATGGACTGAATAACACCAAATTGAACGGTGATGGAGCAAAGTGAACAGAATGGACCAAATAGGACCATTGTGGGCCGAATAGGACCAAATAGAATCAAAGTAGACAAAATGGAGTGAATAGGACTAATGTGGTCGAATAGAGCAACTGTAGACTGAATGGACTGAATTGGACCAAATAAGTATATTAAAAATAAATATATAGTTTAATTATATTAAAATAATTATACATTCTCACTAATATGAGAGAGAGAGTCAACTATGGCACCATCATTATTTTAAAAAAAATCCGATCCATTTACATGTTATGCTAGTATTAGCCCAAACTTTGATGGTGGTATGAGTGGTCTTTTAATTTTGAGTTTAAAAACTCACTTGAAAAAAGTTGACTTAGAACACGATATCTATAAAAAATAATAATAATAATAATAATAAATACAAAAAATACAACAACAAAAAAAAAAAACTACTATATTGCCATTTATTAAGTAGGTATAATGATTATGTTATGTTGCCTATAGATCTCATTTGAATGTAGACTTCATGAATATAAACTTTAATTCTTAAGGTGGCCATTTACATGGCCTTACGTTTTCAATGAGGATATTAAATCATAAGTCTAGAATATCCTGGCTACTATTCAACCAAAAAAAAGAATATCTTGGCTACTGCCTCTGTAATAGTAATTTGAGAAGAAACCCGCTTTAGCCTAAGAATGACTACATCAATGGCTGAGAAAGAACCATTTTCTTCTAAATTATATGATTTTAACAATATTCTAGATTGGTCAGGTAACTGCTCTGTCAACATATAGTAAGACAGCCCACAATGTTATCATGATCTCCTCTTTTCTCCCTCATAAATTGATTACGCCCCACCAACCAAAGGTTTTTGATGTCAACAGCATAAAACAAAATTGCTACAACCAATTTGTAGTAATTAATTGAGGTAATCTGCAATATTACCACCAAATAATAGCCACAGACGTAAGTTTTCTATAAAGTTTTCCAAGTGAACTACATTTGTAGCCTAGGATACCAGTTGGCAAACTGCATTCCAATCAGCAAATTGCTCCACTGGGGGGCAAAATGCGGTGAATTTGTGAATTTGACCAATTTAAACAATGCAAACCGCAATTGGACCAAAATTCTTAAATTTTCCCCAGTTTCCGTGTATGACGAACAAGAAAGCAAGTGCAAGGATCAAACCTAGGCCAGTTCGTTGGAGATGTGGGCTTGTTGGTATTTTACTTCTATTTAATAATTTACGACAAATAATATTTAATTCCTTCAAATACGCAAATTATGTAAATAACTTGAACACAAGAATTTATCCAAAAACTTAAGGGAGATAAATATCTAGTAAATTGCGTGAGAGATGACAAAATGCTTAGGATCTAAATGGCATCTAAGGAGTATAGGCAGTTTATGACATAATTCTACAGAGAGTGTGAAGCATACTGTAAATTGCACAAGCTGAAATTGAAACAAAAGCACCAACAAGCATGTGAATTTATAAACTGCCAAAATCTTCCATAACTGATTTTCAAAAATAAAATCAGCATGTCATAAAATTTGCCAATTAGAAGATAATTGGAAAACTATCGAGTGAAATTACAGTAGTCAGTGCTATTAAAAACTCCATATCTTAAAAAGAAACTCAGAAATAACCAAGTTTTTTGGGGTCAAGTGGGAAATTAGGAAGAAAATTTTTCCATTAACTAAACAATCAATAAACTATTCCCAATAATCACTGTAATAATCAATAAGTTGTGAGCTTCTGAATGGTGCATAACAGTATAGGTTTATATGCTTGAGGACCAAGTTGCAACATACTAGGAGAGTCCTACCACAATGATTCCAACCCAAAAAACATTTATGAAAGAAAACAAACATAATGGACAAACTTAGCTTCTACTAAATAATTTAATTCATACTTCTGTTGTACCTCACTTCTAGCCTCACCCAAGCAATTGGCAAAATTTCCAACCTGCAATATGCATACACAGAAAGTCATGACAACCATAAAATGAGGAAAGAGAACTAACAAGTAGCAAGAACACAAAAAGTGGAATTTTATACCAAAACAAGCTATGAGTAACATGGTCTCACCTCTATTTGTGCCCTTCCGCCACCTTGTCAAGTAGGCAAGATGCATGAATCGCTCAATCTTTCTCTCTACAGGTTGAGCTCATTATCTACAATGAACTCCTTATTAGTATAGTTAAATATACTATACTTCTAAAGAAAATTTGGCAAAAGTAAAACAGTAGGTAGAGACTATAACTTTAGAAACCAAAAATCAGTCAAAAACTGAATATGACTTAAATTGTGGGAATCAGATGGAGTGGATATTGTCATATTGTAGATTAAGGGAATCTGTCAAATCTGTTTGCCATGTTAAACTTTCAATAATGTATTGTTAGCATGTAAAAAGATATATTTGGAATTTGCCTTTCTAGTTAGAGACGGTTTCAGCATGCAGGTTTCCTTTTTTTTTTTTTTTTTTTTTTAATCTATAATGTACTGCTTCTCTATTTTATTATATTGCCTAATTTTAGATCTTAAGGGGTAGCTGGATTGATTAGGAACTAAGCTTATAGGCTATTAGTTAGCATTTTCCTTTCTCCTATTTGGAATTAAAAAACTTCTAATGTTGATTTTATTGGTGGGCTTTTTGCTAGCCCATTCCATGACCTTAAGAAGAGAAACTGAACCTCAAAAGTCCACATCATCCTATGGCAACATGGGCCCAGTGATGGGCCTATTTCAACAGGTTTTTGACTTGGATTCAAGCCCAAAATTGGTTGTGCAATCATTCCAAAGCCACCAATAATTGCAAAACCAATTAAATCTCTAGTCGTTTGTACTTCGTAGCAAAGAGTTTGATCAAATTTCACTCACATGAAAGATTGAGGGTTTTAAGAAACGGGAAAGACTATATCTTCATCATGTAGCCGAACCATTGAGCAAATTACAGACAAAAAACAGAAAAGAAAAAAAGAACAAGAAAAAAAGCAAGACCTCTAAAAATATAAATACAAAACTGATAGGAGAGGCTGCAATTCTATATTGCACTAACTAAAAAAATTTAGAGAAGATAAAAGAAAAAAAAGGAGAGTGGAAGACTTTTTAGTCACCATTGTTGAGATGAAAGTCGAAGAAGATAGAATTGAAATCTCTTTCTATCAATTTAACTCATAATTTTCTTTTTCTATAAGTATGTTTGGAACAAAGGAAAATGAAAAGATACAAGATGAAAAGAGCCGTTGGAATATGCTAAAACAACCCAGCCAAAGTAAAGTTTCATCATTGAAAGCTCTTCCACTTGATACATAGCTAAATACATGAAGTACCTCAACTTTTTTTCTTTTTCTTACATTTCTAACTCATGTGGATCAATGCACCCACAAAGGAAGATAAAGAAATTAATTAACTTGAGGTTCATACCTAATTGCACCTTCACCTCTCTCTATATACCAACAATATTCAATGGGGTACAACTATTTTTTTTTTGAAGTATATCTACAAAACTAACAGTCATAACTATTGCTCTCCACTCCCATATAGTTAATTACTAAACCTTTGATTAATTTGGAATTCCTCCATAAGAACCACTAACCACAAGACTTTAACAATCCTATATGACTTTTCTATAACATGACCATTGAAAAATTACAAACACATATATATATATATGAAAAAAAAAATGGTTTGAAAATTCAGAAAACCCAAAATAAGTTAACATTTAAAGATCAGCTAACTTGAGCAATGTCTAACTTTGTAGTTCTAAGACATGAATATCTTAAACTAGACATGTTTTTATACTCGGTTTGCTAACTTACATAAAATTAGTACCTAAACATTTATTCTTAAATATTTAGAACCTAACACACTCACTAATAAGTCATCAAATAAGTTGACAATACTTGAAGTTTTATTAGAAATAGTAACACACCAATAGCGTTATAGCTCAACTAGTTGACACCTCTTGGTATTTTTAAATGACACACTCAAGGTTTAAACAAAAAAACAACAATAACATGTTCAGTGAAATCAATTTTGTTACACCCTCAGCCTTTCAAGTCCAAAGGCTAGTTTTCTCTCTTTTTTAGTCAAAGAAAAAAGTCCAAAAGGGTAGCTCAATGAAAAGGTAGCTGAGCCAACTTGATTTGGCTATAGATAGAAATAATCACCATAACATGACTAGGCTAGCCTCTTTTTTTGGAGAGAAATGAAATGATTTGTCTAGCTAGGAATGCCATGTCTTTACCATTACGTAATTGACCAAGACCTAAACCTAAGTTAGAGGTTCCTAATTTATCATGTAGCCCAGTCTATAATTGGAACCCATAGTCAAAGCAGTCAATTCATTTTTTGTATGAATGCGATCGAAATTAAATTAACAAATAAAAGAGATTGTAAAGTTTTAGTTACTTATAAAAAATGATTCCTTGTCAAATCATGAAATGAGCTATAAATATATAATCAATATTTATATATAATTGGACTCTTGGTATCCATTTTTTTTTTCAATTTCCAAAAATAACATCATTATTTAATTAACATATAAAATAATAATAATACGTTCAAAAAAAATTGAATAACTTAAAATCGCCCTAGAACCATGATTACAAACACTACTTTTTCTCCAATTTCATAGCTTTCTAACTTTAGTCTTTGATTAAGAGATAAAACTGTTGGTAAGAACTTTGTAGCTTAGTTGACATCTCTTGATATTTGTAATGGAGATGTTGAGAATTTAAATCATTATCTCGATTGTAACTATTAAATTATTACAAAAATTGATAAAAAAAAACAATTAAGAATACTATTAAATTATATAATTACTTATTTTTGAAAATACTATATTGTAAAAATAAAATTTAAAATGAATTTACGTTAGTATTTCTTTTAATGCATTTGAAATTAGTGCATTAATTATATTACATGGCATGTAAAGTACAAGGATTTCATGGAACCAAAATTTTCATCTATATCAACTATCATTTATGCCTTCAATTGCAAATGGAAACAAAATAAACAAAACGAAATGGTTTTCAAATGCTGCATCACTGAATTGGAAACACAAAAGGATTAGTGTGAATTCTGACCCCACTGCATTGACATCAAATTTCTAAGCATGCAAGCAATGAAGACTAGCAGGTCACCATGTCAAAGAGCTGTTATGCCCTTGCAACTGTTAGTCCAAATCCCATCACACAGCAAAAACAATGAGGTTATTGTAGTGTCATTGTGAGCCTTTCATATTGTCATTTTCAATATGTTTCATGCCTACATATATTATCATAGGTCCCAAAATCTAAAAGAATCAAAGTAAATGAGCTTTTACCTTCTTTTTTGTTGTTGTTGAAAAGCTTGTACTTGATCTAAAGTTTAGGACGAAGACTATAGAACCAGAATGGTGTTACAAAACCCAAAATTATTGACTATATCTATATAGCTTTAGCTGCCTAGGACTCATGGCTTCTTGTAGGTCAAGATAAAGAAGCACAGCTTTAGCCTCAAATAATCATAGACTAACATAGCCAGCGGTGGAGTTACGTTGTAATCAGTTAGTTCAGTTGTACCTATTACTTTGAATGAAATGTTATGAAGAACAAAAATTGAACCTGAATAACAAGTAGTTACCAATTTATTATCATCTAAAAATTTATATATTTCAAATCTAAAATGTCAGTTCAAACTAAAATACAAATAGATGAAAGATACTGATTTGGTTACAAATAACTCGTGAGGGAACACATATGAGCTTCTCAAAACCATGAGGCAGTGCTGGTGCTGCATAAAATTCAAATTTTTCTTCTTTCTTTGTGCTTTCATTAAGTAGATGTGCAATTTCTATTATATTTCAGTACCGGCTTCCTCTGTTAATGGAGATCATTATTATATATTTAATGCCTTTGGTGCATCAAGCAAAGTTGTTTTTATTATTTGAACGTCCAGTGTATCTGTGGAAAACCCAATACACAAAATTGAAATACTACATATTAAAGAAAACCCAATATAGAACATCAAACATGTCCACAAAAAACTACATATTAAAGGCTCAGATCTCTACATATTAAAGAAAACCCAATACACAAAATTGAAAAACTAAAACAAAAAACGACATACCCCTTGGATCCTCAACCCAGACCATCAAAAATCATCAATCACAAACGAAACTTCAAAAAATTTAGGATCTTTTCAATTAATGCAAATCAGAATCAACAACAACATAAACAAACACACAGAAAGACCCAAATGCAAATTGAGAAAAAGGGAAAAGCTGAGAGAAAGTACCCATAGAAGAGTGGAGAAAGATCGGCGATGGGGCGTGGCCTGCGATGGCTGATTGAACGGATGACGGCACTAGGCTTCGAAGATGGGTGAGGAGGAGGATGAATCCGGTCGGCGATGGAGCGTGAGCTTCGGTGTGACTGTGAGGACGATGATGGCCGATGAGGACGAGCGTGAGCCTTTAGTGTGACTGCTATGGAGAGAATGACTGTGAAACGGCAGGTGGTGTTAAGGAAAAAAAAAAAAAAAAAAAAAAAAAAAAGAAATTTCTGCCCAAAAACAGGAAGCTCTAATGAGGCTTGGGCCGCGTTTAAAACGCGGCCTTAGACCCTTCCTATGGCCCCGTTTTAAAAACGGGGCTTTTGTTTTGTACTACAGCCCCGTTTTTGGAAAACGGGGTTGTAGGTCGTCTGGGGCCGCGTTTTTACAAACGCGGCCCAAAAAAATGCGGCCCAAAACCCCCGTTTTTTGTAGTGTTTGGCTCAGGAGAAAGAATTTCTTTGTGGAATTCTTCACTAACTTTTTCAGAACCAGAATCTAAAGATTCATCAATAACAACATTCACTGTTTCCATTACCTTCATGGTTCTTTTGTTGTATACCCTATAAGATTCCCAAAAATATTCTTTCATCGCTTCGGGAGTCAAATTTTTCCACATTCTCTCTATCCTTGAGAATGAAACAAGTACTTCCAAAAATTCTAAAATACTTCACATTTGGCTTCCTTCCTTTCCATAACTCATAAGGGGTCTTCTTGGTACTGGGTTTAAAGTACACCCTATTAACCGTATGATATGCAGTGTTAATAGCTTCTCCTCACAAGTTTCTAGCCACATCCTTATTTTGCAACATGGCTCTAGCCATCTCTTGAATAACCCTGTTCTTTTTTTCTACTACACCATTCTGCCGAGGAGTAATAGGAGCAAAGAATTCTTGAGATATACATGATCTTATACAAAAGGACTCCATATATGAATTCTCGAATTCTTTACCATAGTCACTTCGAATTCAATCAATCTTTAGGCTTTTTTCATTCTGCAATCTTGTACACAAGGCTTCAATGTGCTCAGGAGCATCAGACTTGGATCGTAGGAGGATAACCCAAGTGTACCTAGTGAAGTCGTCTACCACAACCATGATGTATCTCTTACCACCAAGAGACACGGTTCTAGTTGGACCCATAAGATCCAAATATAGAAGCTCCAATGGTCTAGATGTAGTAGATGTCTAGGTGCTCGGATGTTTAGCTTTTGTCTATTTTCCACGCTGACATGGTCCACACACCACAGTGCTCACTCTACTAAGTTTTGGTATCCCTAAGATTGATTCATGTTTAGATACAATTGAAAGATGTTTGTAACTAGCATGTCCCATCCTTTGGTGCCATAGATCTTCATTTGGTAAACGAATGCTATTGCACACAATATCAACATCAGGAACCAATCCATAACAATTGTCTAGAGTGCAAACACCACTAATGAGTTTCTTTCCAGACTCATCCGTGACAAGACATTTTCCTTTTGAGAATAGTACCATGAAATCTTGATCACATGTTTGACTTATGCTCAAGAGGTTCACTCTTAGACCTTCTGCATATAGAACATCTGCAATGTCTGGCATTTCAGGTAGGGAGATGATTCCCTTTCCTTTAATCTGTGATTTGTTCCCATCACCAAAAGTGACATTGCTACCTTTCTTAGACTCGAAAAGCTTGAAGAGAGATCGGTCTCCAGTCATATGTCTTGAGCAGCCGTTGTCAAGGTACCACAAACACGTGTCCATAACTTTAAATGCAAACTTCATCATGAAGCACACTTTGTGGTTAGATGATAAATTAGTGGGAATGGTATTTTCTCTCATCTGCCTTTTATGAACTAAACCTTTAACCTTCACTCTTTTCAGACAAACTCCTTTGCACATTTTCATTCTAAGACAGTCTAGTTTCTTCTTTGCCAACCTGAGATCTTTTCCAATAGTCATTATAATAGCATTCAAATAACTTTTAGACTTGCGTTTTCTGATACACTCAAACAAGTAGAGATTAGAAAAACAAGATGTATTTGAAAACGAAGATCCCTTCAAGTCGGTTGCAGCCATGACAACAGGGGTCAATGGATCACACAGCAAAGATTAACCCTAATCAGAGTATGCCTGCTCTGATACTACTTGATAGGCCAAAAACGTATTAACCCCTTGTGATGAATGAATTAATTAATTAGCTAAGTTTATTAATTAATCAAATTAACGTGCAAACACATGGTAGCACAAACAAATCACCAACTAAGTTAAATGCAGTGGAAAATAAATTGACATGGTGATTTGTTTACAAATGGGAAAAACCTACACGGCAAAAACCCCCACCGAGTGATTTTAAGGTCACCACTCTCGAGAATTTACTATTATCATAACAAGCGGTTACAAGTAAAGGAATCCCAGTACCTTATATCAACCTACAGTTGAACCCTTACCCCAATACCCAATTGGACTTGTTCTGTGGTGACAATCTCTCCTTTTAATGCACAGCTCCCAGTACGTGACTAACCAATTGCATGGATCCCAGTACGCGACTTCAATCACCAACTAGAGAAGGTTATTTGCTGCAAAGTTCTTCAGTTCATCACATGATGAAGATTAAGAAGATGAATGGTTACACAACCCTACGATGAACAAACACAGTAGCTTTTTCACAAGAAAGATGAACTAGGGCAAATTCTATCTCTGGTCACAATTTGCTTGAACAAACTTTGCTCAACACTTGTGCAACTTGTGTCACCTTTGACGGCCCTTAAAATAATCCTTTTATATGTTTAGGGTTGTGAGAAAAGAACGCCCAAACATACAATCACGGATTGAATGAAAAACAGTCCTGAAAAACTGAACTTCATAAACCTCAATAGATACCCTATTTGTTGAGCTGCTATCAAGCCACAGGTTGGAACAACTCTTCAAGGCTCAATAGATGCTAGTTGTCGAGTTTTAATGATCAACACTTTTCACACTTGCATCTTGGACAGACTTGCATGGCTTTAACACTTGAAACAAGGTTTCTTGAAGTATCAACCACATCCTAGATCTACCCAAATACAAGTAAAGTGTGTTTTGTCAAAGGATTAGCCAATTACATAAAATAGTGACATATGTTCCTAATATGTGAAACACATATGTCCTAACAAGGGGTTACAAGAAAGGTTGCATGCTTAGATGAATTGTCATCTGTAGAGGAAACAATAGCTAAAATATCATATTAAATTTTGACCAATTTCCATAGAATTTTGTCAATTTGCTCAAAAATCTTACAACTTACCTCCATTTGCTTCTCCATTAAACCCAAAACAATGGCTCTTCTTAAGACATTGAGGCAAATAGTTTGCAAACTGAGGATAGAGGCCCTTACCATCTTAACTACAAAACATAATGCAACAGTCATCAACAAGGAAGAAAAAAAATAAATCAATAAGAGATGCATGAGATAATATATGGCTATGCTGACCAAAATAAGAGCAGTTAAACAAAACCATTCTAATACGTGAACAACTCCAGTAAACATATATGCAAAGGATGAAGCTGCTGCTTAAGATAAATTAATGTAAAGTTCATGAGAGTAAGGTTAGGGGGGAAGACAGGCAAGAAGGGAAAAGGAGTGAGCTATTAAACACAATTAAATAACAAAGGGTGTAGTAGAGTAGAGAGAGGAAAGTAAATGGAGGAAGTTGTATCATGGTGTTTTCCCTCTTCTCATTAGATATATTGTTAAACATAATTACAAATTTGACATTTCAGCATTGCATTAATGAATTTTTCCTGCCTTCTTCAAGGAAGTATGAAACAGAACCACTTGAATATGAAAAATAATAATACAAAAAGAGTAGATTTTGCTTTAAAGATAAAGTATCAGCGATTTAAAAATACTATAAGCCTAGCCAACTAGTAGAACTTTACCAGAAGAATTATCATGGATTGTATTAAGCTTTAAAATATGTAAAACTTGTGAATATCAAGCTCTAGGCCAAAAATAATATGGAAAAAAATTTGTGAATATAAGAAAGTTGACCTAAAGTAAAGCAATTAAAATGAGGAACAGCTTCCACTAATTTTTGTAAGAAAATGCATGTCATTTAGTATTAGAAAAGATTATACTCAAGGGCAACAGCTAAAGAGTAGGATTGCATACAAGCCACCCTTCTAGAGGTGAGATCAACATATAGAATCAGCCAATTAAACCATTAATTTATTAAATGTGTGGCATTACCTCCATCAAAAATGGATTCATGAGTATGGAGCATATCGTATTTAATTCCCTACCTAAATGACCTACGGAAGAATGTTGAGATTGATACCTATTTAATCTTTTGGCAGTTGGCACAAAAATAATATGGTAAAAATAATTAAAAGGCTAGAATTTGCTCACCTCTGCATCACTTTGTAGCAAATTACTCCGCCTTTGGGAAATTTAATCAAACTGTCTCTCTTACCCTTCACAACTCAACCATTCTTACCCTTTTTACCTCTTTTTGGACTAAAACCTCCATACACTCTATCCATCCATTACGCAGATCGCCCCCTCTACTTTCTAGTGATTACAAAAAAGGACATTCGTAATGTTGCCCAATGTTCGAACAGAGACTGCACAACCAAAAGTTAAGAAGCAAAGGCTATTTCTTTAGGAGGTAGAGAATTAGAAAAAATTTCCAAGACATAGAAAATGAAAAGAACAAAGATGTTATTCTCAGGTCTTAAATTGGAATTCAAGTGAAATGAAAAACCTAAATTAGTAATATTTAATTAACAGATAAGAATTCAATTCAATCCAATCTACTTTAAGATTTATGCATGTATGAAAATTTAGACTCTGTTCAGTCATTCTTGTGTTCTTTTGACTTTTTTTTTTTTTTTTTTTTTTTTTTTAATAAGTATTCTTGTGATCTTCTGACTTAAAAAAGTCAAGTCTTCACGCTAACATGTGAGGAAGCAAACAAATATTCTCCAAAAAAAAAAAAAAAAATCCAAAATACCTTTATAGTAAGTTGATTCCCTGGAGTGTTAGTTTCCTAGTCATATTCCTCCCTTCAAAATTCTACCAAATTTGCTACGACTCTGCAATTAGCAATTATATATGTCATTTCACCAACACAAGCTTAGATACTAGGGGTGTCCAACCAACCCACCAACCCGCCAAAACCGACCCGACCCGACCCGACCCAACTTGTCGGGTTGGGTCGGGTCGGTTTTTAGGGCTTGGTGGGTTGGGTTGGGTTTGGGTCATAAAATTTCAAACCCACCAAACCGGACCCGACCCGACCCACCGATATATTTAATATATATATTTAAAATATATTATATAATTATTAAATTTTTAAAAATAACTAGCTCTTCCTATCCTATATAAAATCCAATTAGTTCACACAAAGCCTAGTAAATTACTATTGTTGTTTAGTCATTAGTGTTATTTGCCTTTAAAGAGTTATATTGATACTAATCTTTGGTTTTTTTTTTTTTTTTTTTATAATATATTTATATTTATATTTTTTTCTACTCAATTTAATAATAATAATAATAATAATAATTTGTCCAACCCATGGGTTCAACCCAACCCAACCCATGTAGGTTGGGTTGGACTTATGTGATGGGTTAGGTTGGGTTGGGTTGAATTTATTTTGACCTACCATGGTGGGTTGGGTCAAAAAATCTCCTTAACCCGACCTAACCCAACCCAACCCATGCACACCCCTATTAGATATAATGATAAAAACCATTAGAATAAAAGAACAAATGGAAGAATTTACAATTATGGCTTTTTATTCCCCTAATAATTTGAAGAAATCACGGATCTAATTAAAGTTTTGATGGGAAAAAAAACTGGGATTTCTTTTTTTATAAGAATATTAACTTTGAGTCCAAGAATGTACTTGTTGTAATAGCAAAACCTCAAAAAGCAGAATGAAAAAGAACAAAAAAATTAGTTTTCAGTTCTTCATAAAAAGCAAGATACTTGAATTAGTTAAACCACAATTTGTAATTATGTTCTATTAACAGATAAAAAATCAATTCAAACTATATTTAATCTAGTGCATGTATGAACTGATTAGGTTCATTCAGTCTTTCTCTTGGTTTTTTTTTTTTTTTTTTTTTTTTACGTTTTAAAACTAGTATGCAACAAACATATGAGTAGTATTTTGGTTTAATCATCTCATGAAAAGCATTTAGTAGATATATGTTGGAAACTTTCATAACCAAAAAATAAAGTTAACCACCAAAATTCCGGTTTAGTATGCTAATTCCTGCAGTGTTAGTTGTCTGGTCAAGTCCTCCCTTCAAATTTCTAAGAAATTTGCTATGATTCTGCAATTATGAATAATTGAACAAGCAACCATATATGTCATTTCATTAACACAAGTTTAGATGAAAAGAAATAAATCATTCGAATAAAAGAACAAATGATAGAACAGTTATCCTTTTTAATTCTCCTAATAATTTGAAGAAATCATGCGTCTTATTAAAGTTTTGATGGGAAAAAAGGGAAACAAATGATTACCACTGAGTTCCTGACCAGTTGCACAATTGCAGTTTTTGAATAACGTTTGAATTTTGTACCCAAGCTTGTTCTTTTCCTCAGTTGGTTTTGCATCACTTGGTTCTGCATCACTTAGTTCTGCATAAGAAGTCAAATGACTAAGAAGTTCTCCAAAACATGACAAACCTCAAAAGGGGGAAACATAAGCAAAATGAGGTATCCTCAAGTCTTAGTATTCAAGTAATAAAAAAAATTAATTCGTAATTGTTATTTGCAATAATATAAAAATAAAATAAAAATCCAATCCAATCCAATCTATCCATGAATTGTAAACAACTAAACAGATTAGACCCATTCTCTACTGTCTAGTACTTGGATACACAGTATCATTTACACACATAATGAAGTGTTATGAACTGTTTGTTTTAGCACAAGAACCAAAAAATAAAGTACATGAAGTGTGCATTAAAAAATTAGAACTTTTCCATTTCTTGCAGGACAATAATGAGAAGGAAGAATAAAAAAAGGATAGGGTTTTTCGTTTTGAAATACTTGGAGACAAAAGAAAGGATGTAAGTGGTTGTTGGAGGTAGGGGAAAAGCCAAAAATCACTAGGAAGCCAAAAGAAATTATGACTGTGTGATGCTCTGGGCATTAGAAATCTAACATATAAAAACAAATAAAGAAAGAAAATTGAAAGCACCGAAGGTTTTGTTCAAGATGTTTAACAACTAATTAGAAGTATTTAATTATTAGGAGATAAGAAATGCACAACTCAGATAAATATTATCTCTAGATTTGTGAATTTCTACATTGATAGATCTTTGTTCTACTTTTGTTCTACTTTTGACTAAAACAAAGTCTCAAAAATAAAAATAAAAAATTTTGAGAAAAGAAAGAATTCATTCAGCAATTATCCCATAAAAAACAGTAATTAAACCATCAGTTATTTTTTATAGATCAATAGTTCAAATGACCCCCCCCCCCCCCCAAAAAAAAGAGAGTGAACCAATGAAATACCTGCAAAACAAGCTAATTCCCCCTCTGTAGGTGATCAAACCGACTATAAATGAAAATCAGATTCTGCAACAATTAAGAAGCAATAGTTCAAATGAAGGAATTCATTCAGCAATTATCCCATCAAAAATAGTAATTAAACCATTAGTTATTTTCTATATACCAATAGTTCAAATGAGAATTTAAAAAAATTAATCTTAATAAATATATAGACCCAAAAAAATAAATAATTAAAAGAAAGTGAAACAACAAAATACCTGCAAAATAATCTAAATCTTGCAATGGCTGTAGCAATTTTAATTCAACCAGAGATTCTGCAATAATTAAGAAGCAACCATACACACATCATATTATCAACATGCTCTTAGGTACAAAGATATAAATCATTAGAATTAAAAGAAAGAAAGAAAAAAGGGATGTTTTACATGATCCTAATTTTTCTTGTTCAAATAACTTTGTGAACAAACCCAATCTAATTCTAATTCAGACTTTGCAATAATTAAGAAGCAACCATACACATATCATATTATCAACATGCTCTTAGGTACAAAGATATAAATTATTAGAATTAAAAGAAATATTTTTTTTAAAAAAGGGAGGGATTACATTATCATAATTTTTCTTGTTCAATTAACCGTTTATAGATAAGAAAAAGAAAAAAGATTGAAAAGAATGAAGCTGAATAGTTTTAGAAGTTGTTCAAAATATAAAAACCCTAAAAAAACCAATAGTTGATTTTGAATTTGGGATTATAAAAGATAGATGGATAGATGCATACCTGAATAAATTCTACCAGTATTTGTTTTTTCTTGTTGGATTATTCTTCCCTGTTTCGTTCGCAGCCGTAAGAAGGGACAACCACGAATATCTGGCTCTTTCAAAGAGGGGAGATCGTGAATCAGGGGCATTGAAGTCAAGTTAAAACAACGCCAAATCCGTAATGTAGAAAGAGGAGGAAATGATGGAAGTAAGAGATGATTATCATCATCATCATCATCTGAATTCCTCCACCATCCCTTTAGTTTTGGGCAATACCCAATATATAGAGAAGATAAGGATGGGAAGAATGGTGTTTTTGAGGAAGAAGAAGAAGAAGAAGAAGAGGAAGCACCCAACACGCTACTAACACTTTCTTCATTTGAAATGTATTCAAGTGCTCCCATTTCCCAAAGAGAGACAAACTTAAGAAAAGGGAGTTGATTTAATGGTGGGAGGTGCTGCAATCTTTTATTATGAGATAAATCAAAATGAACAAGATTAGTGATAGAAGAGATCCAACTTGGTATTCTCACACCCATATAATAAGACAATTTCAACCGTTTAAGATTTGGATGTGGCTGAAGCCCTTCCAGTGACATGCCATCATAACATTCAGTTTCTCCAACATCCCACTTTTCATCCCACCATAGTTCCAGCTCTTGAAGATGTTGTTTTTGCTTCATATTTGTGGCTTTACATTCCACCATTTCATCTTCTCCATGTCCTAAATTTGTAATGAATAGACTTCCTCCCAAATTGCTCAACTCCTTCAATTCACTTAGCCCACCACCAGGCCTACCCTGTTTTTTCTTATACCAACTACACGAGCTAGCCTTGGAACCCCCTTCCCTCACAACGAACCATGTTAGTATCTCAAGAGAAATAAGATGCCCAAGTCCAAGGGGCATATGCGTCAATTTGCCACAATAACTAACGTCTAAATGCCTAAGATTGACCAACTTCTTAAGGCCCTGCGGTAATTCTGTAAGTGACTCACAAGAATAAAGTTTCAGCGTCTGCAAATTTAGCAACTTGCTAATGGAATTAGGGAGAACTACAATATGTTTATTTATAGAAAGATCAAGATATCTTAAATGACTCAACTCCCCGATTGAATGGGGCAATATATGTAGCCCTAAACAACTCAAATCCAATGTGCGTAAATAATTGAGATTTGAAATGAGTGCATCACAAGTTAAGTTACCTAACCTTCCCCCTACACTGGCTACAAGAATTGTTCGTATCTTCATTCCTTTAACCTTGAAAATTGAAAGTTCCCTTGATGAATCTTCAAGATCAAATGATACATGACAAACTTTTTTACCATTATACTCCCCACTTGAAGTTAGCATGGTACTCTCCATCCCAGCCACAAGAGTTGCAAGATCATGCATGAGATCATGCATTTTGCAATATGATATAATGTCGTATTCATCTTTTTGTACATCTTGAAAAAAACATCTCTGAAGTAATACCATAAAGTACTCTCGCCCTACATCCTCAACACGTTGCTTTGAATCTGATAACTTAATAAAACCTTGTGCTGCCCAAAGATTAATCAATGTTGTTACATCAATCTTGTAATCTTTTGGAAACAATCTACAATAAGCAAAGCATTGCTTTAAGTATGATGGTAAATGATTATAACTCAACTTAAGTGTTGATAAAACAACATTTTCTTCTTCTTGAGTTATTTTTGAGAGTTCACAAACTTTGAAGGATTGCCACTCATTTTCTGTAGCTTTGGTGCATAGCAAGCTTGCTATCGTCCTTATGGCGAGAGGTACCCCACCACACTTCCCCATAATCTCCCTACCCAAACTTACAAAGGCTTCATTCTTTGGTAGTTGACCATTTTCAAATGCTACTTTCACAAACAAACTCCAAGCCTTTTCTTCAGGTAGGCCTCTTAGAGCATGCCATGAAGTTGCCCCTATTATCCTCGCTACACTTTCTGAGCGTGTGGTTACTATTATCCTACTTCCCCTTGCACCACCCATTAACAAATTTCTCAAGAGAAGCCATTTATTACTCTCCTCATTCCACAAATCATCCAAGACAATCAAGTATTTTTTTCCATTAAGCTCATCTCGAAGCTGAGTTTGCAACATCTCAATGCTTCCTTCATGCTTCCTCTTTGTCAACTGTTCTACAATATCTTTAACAATCCGTTGTACATCAAAGATATCAGAGATACAAACCCAAAGTTTTATCTCAAATTTTGTTTGGACATATTCATCATTGTATACAAATTGAGCTAGTGTTGTCTTGCCCAATCCTCCGATACCAACAATTGGAATGATAGAAATATTCTCTTCAACATTGTCATCAAAAAGACGTTTCATAATCTTTTTCTTATCATTCTTTCTCCCAATAACTTCATCTTTGAGTACAAAAGAATAAGTTTCTCTGCTCCTATTCATGACTTGTGGCTCACTGCAGTTTTCACTAAGATTGAACTTCATCCTATCATCTGCAATGGCATTTAGTCTCTTCCTAATTGCCTTTAATTCATGACCCATTTTTAGACTAAAAGCAAGCTGGTTTGAACTCGAAAAGAAAATGCGTACCTCATTTTCCATTTTGTTTCCAGACATCACTTTTTGGCGCAAAACTTGGGTGGAGAAATCATCCAGCAAGTCATCAGCATCATGGAGGACATCTTTGAGCTTACTGAGCCAGTCTTTGATCTGATGGCTATGAGAACTCCGTTTTTCTGCATCTAGAAGCACAGCTTGGATCGTGGAGACTGTGCTCTTTAGATTTTCAATCTCAGTTTTGACACCAAAGGCCAGTTTGACCTCTTCAGCAATGAAAGAGCCCAGCACATCAATGACTTTCCTTGCAAGATCGAACAAAGCTCCTTCTGCCATAGTTTCTCTTTCTTTCAGGAATAGTAGATGAGTTTTGTGGAGTAATTGTAAAAGTGATGAAAGATGCCTGTTGTTGTGTCCAGTTTAGAGCAGCCATATAAGACGGAGAGTAAATCCACGCGGTTTTCCAAGCCGACACACGCTAGGACCAAAATAGTTTCATTTGACTAAAACAATATATGGTTTTTGCGGCGTAGTTTTTGCAGCAATTAAAATATTGTCATAATAAATCTTTACATGAGGAAGCTGGAAACTGGTCCAATCTATTTTTTAAATTTAAAGAAGCACACCAATATAGAATAATTTAAAGAAGCCCATTATTTTTCCCGCAAACTTTCATTATACATGGTTAAGCTTTCTCTTTCTCTTTTTCTTTTTCTTTTTTTAATTTTTATACAAGCACAACAATATCTATAATAAAAAAGTGTGCTTTAAAAATTTTTATTTACTCAAAATAATAAATAAACTAGTGAGTAATTCATGTAACACACAATATATTTTATCAAAATATGATTGTTTATCTCTTTTATTTTTGTATGAATATGAAATCCGATAATTATGATAGTTATAATAAGCTTTTATTATGATTGACAATGACTTTGAATATGGAACATCTATTCTAACATTTAATGAATATATAATTTGATAATATTCAAATGAAGTGCTAAAATATAAAATAGAGTTTAAACTCAATTAACAAATATATAATGGGTCTTGTTAATAGATGCTCTTAGGGAAATTGTTAATAAATAATTTTAGGAAAATTTTGATATCACTTTTATGGGAAATGTAAAAAGACGTCAAAACAATTAATTTTTTTTTTCTTTTCCTATAAAAAATTTCTTAAAATAGTTTCTAAACCAATACCCTTATGTGGCGTTTGATAAAGGGTAATGTTTTAAGATTTATAGGAATGTTTAAAGATTCTCATGTTTAATTGCAAATCACACTCGAGAATTAGATAATAAGGGAATCTAGGTTCCTTCTTTAAACCCCGCTTAGTAGGTATGTGGATTCCCTTTAAAACAAATGGGTATCCAGATTTCCAAGCTTAAAGAAAATTGTATTTTTTTTTATAAATTGACAATTTTAATCATTTTCCCTTATCATTTAAGCAATTAAAATAAAATATTAAACCAAACATTCAAATCTAAGGATGGAATGAGAAAAATAAATAATTCATTTAAGATTCCTGAGAATAAACCAAACACTATCATCTCACATTCCTAAAAATCTTAAAAGATTCTCAATAAAACTATATATAGGAATAGCTACATTCCTAGGCATCTGGATTGCAAAGAATCACATTCTCAAGAATCTAGATGCCAGGAGTAATGTGGATACCCCCGTACCAAATGCCACATTAGGGTATTTATTAACATTTCCCATATATAATTAAAAAAATGATGTGTAAACTTGTGAAGTATCAAAGTCTTATGTAACAAATATCAAAAAGTTAACAAAATAGTGAAGGCTTCAATTTATATATATAATTAGATAATTTTAAAATAAATTGAAAAAATGCACATAATAGAGTCTCACTTTCAAACTTGTAAAAGACACTCATTTAGAACAAAGGTGTTAGTAATTTTAAAGTATTTATTTTGCATTATGAAAGTAGGTAGTGTATATGAAACACTTGTGTAACACATTACAAACACAACATATTATAAAACACATTCCTGGCTCAAGAATTTGTAAAGAACTACAATAAAACCTATTTGATCCCAAGTTGCGCAATTGAGGTTAAACTCACGAAGGTATATGAGTATATATAATTGGGGGTTTGGGACATGCAACACTCACTTCTATTGGTATTCCCAGAGCTTTGTCAAAGATTGATTGCAAATTGAATAGCATACCTAAGCTTCACCATCCTTTGTAATTCTTTGAACAAAAAATACCTTTTATTTTACTTTTCATAAAGCACATATACTAACTTATTCAACTATATATATATAAATACAAGTATCTAATATATATGAATGTAAAACACCTATACAAAGAACACATTTGTTTGTTGGACTTAGTAGGAATGTATATGGCTTTAGGGTTGGGCATTTTTCAAGCCAAACCAACCTCATTGACTTGAAAAGGTTTTTTACCTAACCCAACCAATAGCTCTAAGTGTCGTTTGCGTAGCGTAACTTCTGCGTTTGCGTTTTTGGCTGGGTCCCACGGCATTGTTCATGACCCAACTAAACTCAGCAAAATGCAGATTTCTGGATAAATTTGAGTCCCACGACACTATTTACATATTTAAAAATTATTTTGCAACAGTGTTTTCAGCAATAAGTTTTCAGCTTTCAGAAATAAGTGGTATCCAAACAAACTCTAATAACCAACCCAACCAATAAGGGTCATTTTAGGTTGGGTTAAGTCATTAGATTGGGATAATTTTGTCATGTCTAATTAAGAAATTAAATTTCATTTAACGATTTAGGCTCATTAATCAATATATGACTACAATTTACAAAATTGAAGCTAATAATTCAATTTTGTCAAAATTAAATCTTAAAATACTATTATAGCATAGTCACATTATTTGGTTTCCTTTATAAGCATAGCCATGGTTCAAATCCCCCCAAAATAACCGAGGCTATGCTTATAAAAATATTACAAGTGAATTATGATAATTTCGTAAATACTTGCAAAATAATCAAATTTAAATATTTTTAAAACTATATTTTATGTATATATGCACTTAAATTTTAGAGTTTAATTTGAAAATAATATAAAAGCTTGAAATGTATTTTATAATTTTTTTCTATATTTTATTATTTATATACAAATTTTCTTGAAAAGGAATAAATTATTCAATTAATAATTTGAGCTTATTTTATCTTTTTTTTTTTAATCACTTGTGAAAGGTAATAATAACGTTTTTTTTATTCCTTTTTCGAATTAAAACTATTGCTTATTTATTCTTGTTTCAACCTTTAATTTGCTTTCCTTTTATAGGTTTTGAACCTTTAAAAATGCTGATAATTTAGAACATAATCAGTTTCCCTTTTTAAAGGTAACATAAAAAATAATAGGGTATTTTCATATTTTAAAAAAAATTTATTAGTTATGATATAAATTAGAAATATACCTAAAAGAAATTATCTGTCATCACCAATACTCTTATTATTAGTCTTTAAATGGTTAGAGCATAGTACTTCCAAACATGCAATATAACTTGAGTGGGGAATGAAACCCCATGATTATTGAGGGTCTTTATTTGCCACAGTTTTGCCATCACAATGTATACAATAGCATGTTGTAATTCTCAGAACAGAAAAGGAGAATTGGGAAAACACATTCATGGCTCAAGAATTTGTAAAGAACTACAATAAAACCTATTTGATCTCAAGTTGTGCAATTGAGGTTAACCTCACGAAGGTATATGAGTACATATAATTGGGGGGTTGGGACTTGCAACACTCACTTCTATTGGTATTCCCAGAGCTTTGTCAACGATTGATTGTAAATTGAACAGCGTGCCCAAGATTCACCATCCTTTGTAATTCTTTGAACAAAAAATACTTTTTATTTTACTTTTTATAAAGCACATGTACTACCTTTTTCAACTATATATACATATATATAATACTAGTATCTAATATATATATATATATATATATGAACGTAAAACGCCTATACAAAGAACACATTTGTGTGTTGCACTTAGTAGGAATGTGTATGGCTTCAGGGTTGGGCATTTTTCTTGCCAAACTAACCTCATTGACTTGAAAAGTTTTTTACCTAACCCAACCAATAGCTCTAAGTGTCGTTTGCATAGTGTTACTTCTTCGTTTGCATGCATTTGCATTTTTGACTGGGTCCCACGGCACTGTTTATGACTCGGCCAAACTCAACAAAACGCAGATTTTTGGGTAAATTTGGGTGCCATGGCACTATTTATATATTTAAAAATTATTTTGTCACAGTGTTTTCAATAATAAATTTCTATTTTTCAACAAATATACAGTATTCAAACAGACCCTATTAACCAACCCAACCAATATGGGTCATTTTAGGTTAGGTTAAGTCATTAGATTGGGATGTTTTTATAATGTCTAATTAAGAAATTAAATTTCATTTAACTATTTAAGCTCATTTATCAATAAATGATTACAGTTTACAAAATTGAACCTAATATTTCAATTTTGTCAAAATTAAATCTTAAAATACTATTATAGCTTAGTCACATTATTTGGTTTCCTTTATAAGCATAGCCATGATTCAAATCCCCCCAAAATAATCGTGGCTATGCTTACAAAAATATTACAAGTGAATTAGTAGGAATGTATATAAAGCACATATACTAACTTTTTCAACTATATATATATATATATATATAAATACAAGTATTTAATATATAAGAATGAAAAACATCTATACAAAGAACACATTTGTTTGTTGGACTTAGTAGGAATGCATATGGCTTCAGGGTTGGGCATTTTTCAAGCCAAACCAACCTCATTGACTTGAAAAGTTTTTTACCTAACCCAACCAATAACTCTAAGTGTCGTTTGCGTAGCATTACTTCTGCGTTTGCATTTTTGGCTGGGTCCCACGACATTTTTTTCATGAGCTTGCCAAACTCTGCAAAACACAAATTTCTAGGTAAATTTGAGTTCCACGACGTTATTTACATATTTAAAAATTATTTAACTACTGTGTTTTAACAATAAGCTTTCAATTTTCAGCAAATAAGCAGTATCCAAACAGACTCTAATAACCAACCCAACCAATAACGGTCATTTTATGTTAGGTTAACTCATTAGATTTGGATAATTTTGTCATGTCTAATTAAGTAATTAGGTTTCATTTAACTATTTAGGTTCATTAATCAATAAATGATTACAATTTAAAAAATTGCACCTAATATTTCAATTTTGTCAAAATTAAAGCTTAAAATACTATCTAGAGTCTTATACCTTAGTGACATTATTTGGTTTCCTTTATAAGCATAGCCATGGTTCAAATCCCCCGAAAATAGTCGTGGCTATGCTTACAAAAATATTACAAGGGAATTATGATAATTTGGAAAAATACTTACAAAATAATAAAACTGTCATATTTTTAAAACTATATTATATGTATATATGCACCTAAATTTTAGAGTTTAATTTGAAAATAACATTAAAGTTTGAAATGTATTTTATAGTTTTTTTTCTATATTTTATTATTTATATAAAAATTTTCTTGAAGAGGAATAAATTATTCAATTAATAATTAATGTGAGCTTATTTTCTCTTTTTTCTTTTATCACCTGTGAAAGGTAATAATAATGTTTTCTTAATCCTTTTTCCAATTAAAACTATTGCTTATTTATTCTTGTTTCAAACTTCGCTTTCCTTTTATACGTTTTGAACCATTGAAAAATGTTGATAATTCAGAACATAATCAGTTTCCCTTTTTAAATGTAACATAAAAAATAACAATGTATTCGCATATTTTAAAAAAAAGTTTATTATTTATGATATAAATATACGCGAAGTTTGCAAAAAAGTTTATTTTTAGTGGCGTTTGCAAAAAACGCCACTATAGGTACCCAATAGTGGCGTTTTCCATAAACGCTGTTATAGGGTACCCTATAGTGGCGTTTGGAGTGTCCTATAATGGCGTTTTAAAAAATGGGTCTATAGTAGCGTTTTCAACAGCCTATAGTGGCGTTTGAAAAACGCCACTATAGGTCCTGGTCATACAAGGGCCTATAGTGGCGTTTGTCAAACGCCACTATAGGCACTTTTTTTTTTTTCAGTTGGGTGGACCTATAGTGGCGTTTGCCAAACGCCACTATAGGCCCTTGTAAGAGAAGCACCTATAGTGGCGTTTGACAACTACCACTATAGGCACTTTTTTTTTTTTTTTTTTTTCTGCTGGGATTTTTTAATTTGTGCATGATGAAAAGACCTATAGTGGCATTTGTCAAATGCCACTATAGGCCTTCCTGTAGTGGCATTTGTCAAACGCCATTATAAGCTCTTGTAAGTGTAGAACCTATAGTGGCGTTTGTCAAACGCCACTATAGGCACTTTTTTTTTTTTTTTTTTTCCTGCTGGGATTTTTTAATTTGTGCAGGATGAAAAGACCTATAGTGGCGTTTGACAAACGCCACTATAGGTTCTTAAAGATAAAAAAAAAAAAAAAAATAATAATAATAATAAAATGTTGCGTTCACTACATTTTTACAACATTTTTACAACAAATTATGGGTAGTTAGTTGTTATTAGTTCAAATTTGAATTAAGCACTGAGATTACTTTTTTAACCCAACAATAAGAACTAGTAATAACCCACCATTTAAAATTTGTTGTAAAAATATTGTTGTAAAAATATTTTATGATATATTCCAAACTATTTCTTTAAAAAAAAAAAAAAAAAAAAAAAAAAAAAACTCAATCCGTAAAACAAAAACTATGAAATGTTCTAGGAATATGCCATAGAATATTCCTAGAATATTCTATGGCATATTCTAAACTATTCTTAAAAAAAAAAAAAAAAAAAAAAAAAAAAAAAAAAAAAAAAAAAAAAACTCAAATCCGAATGGATTGTTCAGCTAATATATATATATATATATATATAAATGTATATATTATTATATATTTATATTTAAATGAAAAGTGTTACATTCACAATATTTTTATAATATTTTCACAACAAATTATAAGTGGTTAGTTTTTATTGGTTCAAATTTGAACTGAACACTAAGATTATTTTTTTACCCCAACAATAACAATCAATAACAATATGCCACTTAAAATCTGTTGTAAAAATATTGTAAAAATGTTGTGAACATGTCATTTCTCTATTTAAATATATATATATATATATATATGAGGTGTTACGTCTACAACATTTTTACAATATTTTCACAACAAATCATAAGTGGTTAATTGTTATTAGTTCAAATTTGAACTTAACACTAAGATTACTTTTTTTTTCCCAATAATAACAACTAATAATAATCTGCCACTTAAAATTTATTTTAAAATATTATGTACATATCATTTATTTATTTATTTATTTATATATATATATATATATATATATAAAAGAACTAAACAAAAAAATTTTAAAATTCAAAATTCAAAAACCCACCTAACCCCACCTACCCCCACTCAACTTATATCCTTGTCTCCACGTATAACTTCTTCAGCCTTCTTCTTTCTTTTATTTTCTTTTCTTTTTCTATCTCCCTTATCTCCACTTCTTCAGACTCCTTTCTCTTCATTTCTGTTTCTTTTTGTTTCTTTTCTCTTTCTCTCCTATTTGATTTTATTTCCCCTATTTTATTTGTGGTGGTGTTAATGTTAGTGGGTTTTGGATTTGAAGATGGTGTTGCAACTAGTTAATTTTGTTCAAATTTGTAAATGGTGCTACTATTATGGGATTTGTGATTGAAGAAAGAATGCTATTGGTTGTATAGTTGCAAGTAAGTATTTTTTTTTTTTTAATTTTAATGCTTGTAAATTCTATTCCTTTTTTTATAATAGTTTTGGTCTATTTTTCGTCGACTGTCAACTTTTTCGTGGGTCTCTAAGGTTTAGAGATCTCAAGTGTTGTGATAATATCTTTCTCAAGTAGTGAAAAATTCAAAATCAATTTGATGATTTCTTTTTGCAGGTTATTGGTCTGTGGTGGCTGAATGTGTTGGGGTGGAGTTGCTTCTTTTTTTTTTCTTTTTTTTCTTTTTTTTTTTTTGTGTGTGTGTTTGATTTTGAATATTTTTAGGTGGGTTTGTGTTTTTATTTTGAATTTCCCGGGATAGCCATAGTGTTTGTATTTGGAGTTGCTAATTTTTTTTTTTTTTTTTAATTTTTGGATGTGAGAATGTTGTGTTTGATTTTGAATTTTTTTAGGTGGGTTTGTATTTGATTTTGAATTTGCTGGATAGCTATAGTGTTTGTATTTTGTTTTGTATCTTTTAATTTAATTAAAATTGTAATATTAATTTAATTACAATATTAATTGAATTAAAAAAAAAAAACTTTTTCACGTCAAAAAAAAAAATTTCTTTTGATTACCAAAAATTAATTTTTGGTAATCAATTTTTTTTTAGTGGTTTTTTGGCTATAGTGGCGTTTGTAGAGTCTATAGTGGCGTTTTACAAACGCCACTATTGTACCGTCACTATATACCTATAGTGGCGTTTGCAAACGCCACTATAGACCAATTTTTTTTATTTTTGAAAAAAGCTATAGTGGCGTTTGTTAGGTGTCCTATAGTGGCGTTTGCAAACGCCACTATAGGGTGGTTCTATAATGGCGTTTTCATAAAACGCCACTATAGGCCTATAATAGCGGTACAATAGTGGCGTTTACAAACGCCACTATAGCAAACGCCACTATAGCCAAAATGGGCCTATAGTGGCATTTTTAGTACCTATAGTGGCGTTTTACAAACGCCACTATAGGCTCAATTTTTTGTAGTTTAAATTAGAAATATACCTAAAGGAAATTATCTGTCATCACCAATACTCTTCTTATTAGTCTTCAAATAGATAGAGCATAGTAGTTCCAAACATGCAATATAACTTGAGTGAGGAATAAAACCCCAGGATTATTGAGGGTCCTTATTTGCCACAGTTTTGCCATCACAATGTATACAATAGCATGTTGTAATTCTCAGATCAAAAATGGAGAATTGGGAAAACACGTTCCTAGCTTAACAATTTCTAAAGAACTACAATAAAACCTATTTGATCTCAAGTTGTGCAATTGAGGTTAACCGCACGAAGGTATATGAGTATATATAATTGGGGGCTTGGGACTTGCAACACTAACTTCTATTGGTATTCCCAAATCTTTGTCAACGATTGATTGCAAACTGAACAGCGTGCCCAAGATTCACCATCCTTTGTAATTCTTTGCACAAAAAATACATTTTATTTTACTTTTTATAAAGCACATATACTACCTTTTTCAACTATATATACAACCTTTTTCAACTATATATACATATATATAATACTAGTATCTAATAAATTTTCATTTTTCAACAAATATGCAGTATCCAAACAAACGCTAATAAGCAACCCAACCAACATGGGTCATTTTAGGTTAGGTTAAGTCATTAGATTGGGATATTTTTATAATGTCCAATTAAGAAATTAAATATCATTTATCTATTTAGGCTCATTTATCAATAAATGACTACAGTTTACAAAATTGAACCTAATATTTCAATTTTGTCAAAATTAAATCTTAAAATACTATTATAGCTTAGTCACATTATTTGGTTTCCTTTATAAGCATAGCCATGGTTCAAATCCCCCCAAAATAATCGTGGCTATGCTTACAAAAATATTACAAGTGAATTCGTAGGAATGTATATAAAGCACATATACTAACTTTTTCAACTATATATATATATATATATAAATACAAGTATTTAATATATAAGAATGAAAAACATCTATACAAAGAACACATATGTTTGTTGGACTTAGTAGGAATGTATATGGCTTCAGGGTTGGGCATTTTTCAAGCCAAACCAACCTCATTGACCTGAAAAGTTTTTACCTAACCCAACCAATAACTCTACGTGTCGTTTGCATAGCATTACTTCTGCGTTTGCGTTTTTGGCTGGTTCCCACGACATTGTTCATGACCTTGCCAAACTCCGCAAAACACAAATTTCTAGGTAAATTTGAGTCCAACAGCACTATTTACATATTTGAAAATTATTTAACAACTGTGTTTTAACAATAAGCTTTCAATTTTCAGCAAATAAACAGTATCCAAACAGACTCTAATAACCAACCCAACCAATAACGGTCATTTTATGTTAGGTTAACTCATTAGATTTGGATAATTTTGTCATGTCTAATTAAGTAATTACGTTTCATTTAACTATTTAGGCTCATTAATCAATAAATGATTACAATTTAAAAAATTGCACCTAATATTTCAATTTTGTCAAAATTAAAGCTTAAAATACTATCTAGAGTCTTATACCTTAGTGACATTATTTGGTTTCCTTTATAAGCATAGCCATGGTTCTCCCCCGAAAATAGTCGTGGCTATGCTTACAAAAATATTACAAGGGAATTATGATAATTTGGAAAAATACTTACAAAATAATAAAACTGTCATATTTTTAAAACTATATTATATGTATATATGCACCTAAATTTTAGAGTTTAATTTGAAAATAACATTAAAGTTTGAAATGTATTTTATTGTTTTTTTTTTTCTATATTTTATTATTTATATAAAAATTTTCTTGAAGAGGAATAAATTATTCAATTAATAATTAGTGTGAGCTTATTTTCTCTTTTTTCTTTTATCACTTGTGAAAGGTAATAATAATGTTTTTTTAATCCTTTTTCAAATTAAAACTAATGCTTATTTATTCTTGTTTCAAACTTTGCTTTCCTTTTATACGTTTTGAACCTTTTAAAAATGTTGATAATTCAGAACATAATCAGTTTCCCTTTTTAAATGTAACATAAAAAATAATAGTGTATTCGCATATTTTAAAAAAAAGTTTATTATTTATGATATAAATTAGAAATATACCTAAAGGAAATTATCTGTCATCACCAATACTCTTCTTATTAGTCTTCAAATAGATAGAGCATAGTAGTTCCAAACATGCAATATAACTTGAGTGAGGAATAAAACCCCAGGATTACTGAGGGTCCTTATTTGCCACTGTTTTGCCATCACAATGTATACAATAGCATGTTGTAATTCTCAGATCAGAAAAGGAGAATTGGGAAAACACGTTCCTAGCTTAACAATTTCTAAAGAACTACAATAAAACCTATTTGATCTCAAGTTGTGCAATTGAGGTTAACCGCACGAAGGTATATGAGTATATATAATTGGGGGGTTGGGACTTGCAACACTAACTTTTATTGGTATTCCCAAAGCTTTGTCAACGATTGATTGCAAATTGAACAGCGTGCCCAAGATTCACCATCCTTTGTAATTCTTTGAACAAAAAATACTTTTTATTTTACTTTTTATAAAGCACATATACTACCTTTTTCAACTATATATACAACATTTTTCAACTATATATACATATATATAATACTAGTATCTAATAAATTTTCATTTTTCAACAAATATGTAGTATCCAAACAAACCCTAAAAAGCAACCCAACCAATATCGGTCATTTTAGGTTAGGTTAAGTCATTAGATTGGGATATTTTTATAATGTCCAATTAAGGAATTAAATATCATTTATCTATTTATGCTCATTTATCAATAAATGATTACAATTTACAAAATTGAACCTAATATTTCAATTTTGTCAAAATTAAATCTTAAAATACTATTATAGCTTAGTCACATTATTTGGTTTCCATTATAAGCATAGCCATGGTTCAAATCCCCCCAAATTAATCGTGGCTATGCTTACAAAAATATTACAAGTGAATTAGTAGGAATGTATATCAAGCGCATATACTACCTTTTTTATTATATATATATATATATATGTATATATATGTAAATACAAGTATCTAATATATATGAATGAAAAACATCTTTAAAAAGAACACATTTGTTTGTTGGACTTCGTAGGAATGTATATGGCTTCAGGGTTGAGCATTTTTCAAGCCAAACCAACCGCATTGACTTGAAAAGTTTTTTACCTAACCCAACCAATAACTCTAAGTGTCGTTTGCGTAGTGTTACCTCTGCGTTTGCGTTTTTGACTGGTCCCACGGTATTGTTCATGACCCTGCCAAACTCTGCAAAACGCAAATTTCTAGGTAAATTTGAGTCCCACGGTACTATTTACATATTTAAAAACTATTTATCTACTGTTTTTTACAATAAGTTTTCAATTTTCAACAAATAAGCGGTATCCAAACAGACTCTAATAACCTACCCAACCAATAAGGGTCATTTTATGTTAGGTTAACTAATTAGATTTGGATAATTTTGTCATGTCTAATTAAGTAATTAGGTTTCATTTAACTATTTAGGCTCATTAATCAATAAATGATTACAATTTAAAAAATTGCACCTAATATTTCAATTTTGTCAAAATTAAAGCTTAAAATACTATCTAGAGTCTTATAGCTTAGTCACATTATTTGGTTTCCTTTATAAGCATTGCCAAGGTTCAAATCCCCCGAAAATAATCGTGGCTATGCTTACAAAAATATTACAAGGGAATTATGATAATTTGGTAAATACTTACAAAATAATAAAACTGTCACATATTTAAAACTAGATTATATGCATATAAGCACCTAAATTTTAGAGTTTAATTTGAAAATAATATTAAAGCTTGAAATGTATTTTATAGCTTTTTTTTTTCTATATTATATTATTTATATAAAAATTTTCTTGAAGAGGAAAAAATTATTCAATTAATAATTAATGTGAGCTTATTTTCTCTTTTTCTTTTATCACTTGTGCAGGGTAATAATAATGTTTTTTTTATTCCTTTTTCAAATTAAAATTATTGCTTATTTATTCTTGTTTCAAACTTTGCTTTCCTTTTATATGTTTTGAACCTTTAAAATGTTGATATTTTAGAACATAATCAATTTCCCTTTTTAAATGTAACATAAAGAATAATAGTGTATTTTCATATTTTAAAAAAAAGTTTATTATTTATTATTTAAATTAGAAATATACCCAAAGGAAATTATCTGTCATCACCAATACTCTTGTTATTAGTCTTCAAATAGATAGAGCATAGTAGTTCCAAACATGCAATATAACTTGAGTGGGGAATAAAACCTCAGGATTATTGAGGGTCTTTATTTGCCACAGATTTACCATCACAATGTATACAATAGCAAGTTGTAATTCTCAGATCAGAAAAGGAGAATTGGGAAAAGACATTCTTGGCTCAAGAATTTGTAAAGAACTACAATAAAACCTATTTGATCTCAGGTTGTGCAATTGAGGTTAACCTCACGAAGGTATATGAGTATATATAATTGGGGGGTTGGGACTTGCAACACTCACTTCTATTGGTATTCCCAGAGCTTTGTCAACGATTGATTGCAAATTGAACAGCGTGCCCAAGATTCACTATCCTTTGTAATTCTTTGAACAAAAACTACTTTTTATTTTACTTTTTATAAAGCACATGTATTACCTTTTTCAACTATATATACATATATATATAATACTAGTATCTAATATATATGTGTATATATATATATATATATATATGAATGTAAAACGCCTATACAAAGAACACATTTGTGTGTTGGACTTAGTAGAAATGTGTATGGCTTCAAGGTTGGGCATTTTTCTAGCCAAACTAACCTCATTGACTTGAAATGTTTTTTACCTAACCCAACCAATAGCTCTAGGTGTCTTTTGCATAGTGTTACTTCTTCATTTGCATGCATTTGCGTTTTTGATTGGGTCCCACGGCACTATTTATGACTCCGCCAAACTCATCAAAACGCAGATTTCTGGGTAAATTTGGGTTCTATGGCACTATTTACATATTTAAAAATTATTTTGCCACAGTGTTTTCCGTAATAAATTTTCATTTTTCAATAAATATGCAGTATCCAAACAGACCCTAATAACCAACCCAACCAATATGGGTCATTTTAGGTTAGGTTAAGTCATTAGATTGGGATATTTTTATAATGTCCAATTAAGAAATTAAATTTCATTTAACTATTTAGGCTAATTTATCAATAAATGATTACAGTTTACAAAATTGAACCTAATATTTCAATTTTGTCGAAATTAAATCTTAAAATACTGTTATAGCTTAGTCACATTATTTGGTTTACTTTATAAGCATAGCCACGGTTCAAATCCCCCCAAAATAATCGTGGCTATGCTTACAAAAATATTACAAGTGAATTAGTAGGAATGTATATCAAGCACATATACTACCTTTTTCAACTATATATATATATATATATATAAATACAAGTATCTAATATCTATAAATGAAAAACATCTATACAAAGAACACATTTGTTTGTTGGACTTAGTAGGAATGTATATGGCTTCAGGGTTGGGCATTTTTCAGGCCAAACCAACCTCATTGACTTGAAATGTTTTTTAGCTAACGCAACCAATAACTCTAAGTGTCGTTTGCGTCACGTTACTTCTGCGTTTGCGTTTCTGGCTGGGTCCCACGACATTGTTCATGACACAGCCAAACTCTGCAAAACGCAGATTTCTGGGTAAATTTTAGTCCCACGGTACTGTTTACATATTTAAAAATTATTATCCACTGTGGTTTAACAATAAGTTTTCAATTTTCAGCAAATATGCGGTATCCAAACAGACTCTAATAACCAACCCAACCAATAAGGGTCATTTTATGTTAGGTTAACTCATTAGATTTGGATAATTTTGTCATGTCTAATTAAGTAGTTACGTTTCATTTAACTATTTTGGCTCATTAATCAATAAATGATTACAATTTAAAAAATTGCACCTAATATTTCAATTTTGTCAAAATTAAAGCTTAAAATACTATCTAGAGTCTTATAGCTTAGTCACGTTATTTGGTTTCCTTTATAAGCATAGCCATGGTTCAAATCCCCCAAAAATAATCGTGGCTATGCTTACAAAAATATTACAAGGGAATTATGATAATTTGGTAAATACTTGCAAAATTATAAAACAGTCATATTTTTAAAACTATATTATATGTATATATGCACCTAAATTTTAGAGTTTAATTTGAAAATAATATTAAAGTTTGAAATGTATTTTATAGTTTTTTTTTTCTATATTTTATTTTTTATATAAAAATTTTCTTGAAGAGGAATAAATTATTCAATTAATAATTAATGTGAGCTTATTTTCTCCTTTTCTTTTATCACTTGTGAAAGGTAATAATAATGTTTTTTTTATTCCTTTTTCAAATTAAAACTATTTCTTATTTATTCTTGTTTCAAACTTTGCTTTCCCTTTATACGTTTTGAACCTTTAAAAATGTTGATAATTTAGAACATAATCAGTTTCCCTTTTTAAATGTAACATAAAGAATAATAGTGTATTTTCATATTTTAAAAAAAAAGTTTTTTGTTTATGATATAAATCAGAAATATACCTAAAGGAAATTATCTGTCATAACCAATACTCTGTTATTAGTCTTCAAATAGATAGAGCATAGTAGTTCCAAACATGCAATATAACTTGAGTGAGGAATAAAACCCCAGGATTATTGAGGGTCTTTATTTGCCACAGTTTTCCCATCACAATGTATATAATAGCATGTTCTAATTCTCAGATCTGAAAAGGAGAATTGGGAAAACACATTCCTGGCTCAAGAATTTTAAAGAACTACAATAAAACCTTTTTGATCTCAAGTTGTCCAATTGAGGTTAACCTCACGAAGGTATATGAGTATATATAATTGGGGGGTTGGGGCTTGCGACACTCACTTCTATTGGTATTCCCAGAGCTTTGTCAACGACTGATTGCAAATTGAACAGCGTGCCCAAGATTCACCATCCTTTATAATTTTTTGAACAAAAAATACTTTTTATTTTACTCTTTATAAAGCACATATACTACCTTTTTCAACTATATATAAATATATATAATACTAGTATCTAATATATATGTATATATATATATATATATATGAATGTAAAACGCCTATACAAAGAACACATTTGTGTGTTGGACTTAGTAGGAATGTGTATGGCTTCAAGGTTGGGCATTTTTTCTAGCCAAACTAACCTCATTGACTTGAAAAGTTTTTTACCTAACCCAACCAATAGCTCTAGGTGTCGTTTGCGTAGTGTTACTTGTTCGTTTGTGTGCGTTTGCGTTTTTTACTGGATCCCACGGCATTGTTTATGACTCCGCCAAACTCAAAAAACGTAGATTTCTGGGTAAATTTGGGTGCCATGGCACTATTTACATATTTAAAAATTATTTTGCCACAGTGTTTTCAGTAATAAATTTTCTTTTTTCAACAAATATGCACTATCCCAACAGACCCTAATAACCAACCCAACCAATATGGGCCATTTTAGGTTAGGTTAAGTCATTAGATTGGGATGTTTTTATAATGTCTAATTAAGAAATTAAATTTCATTTAACTATTTAGGCTCATTTATCAATAAATGATTATAGTTTACGAAATTGAATATAATATTTCAATTTTGTCAAAATTAAATTTTAAATACTATTATAGCTTAGTCACATTATTTCGTTTCCTTTATAAGCATAGCCATGGTTCAAATCTCCCCAAAATAATCGTGGCTATGCTTACAAAAATATTACAAGTGAATTAGTAGGAATGCATATCAAGCACATATAATACCTTTTTCAACTACATATATATATATATATATATAAATACGAGTATCTAATATATATATATATATGAATGAAAAACAAGTGTCGTTTGCGTAGCATTACTTTTGTGTTGGCATTTTTTGCTAGGTCCCACGGCATTGTTCATGACCCCGCCAAACTCTACAAAATGCAGATTTCAGGGTAAATTTTAGTCCTACAGCGCTATTTACATATTTAAAAATTATTTAGCTACTGTGGTTTAACAATAAGTTTTCAATTTTCAGCAAATAAGCGATATCCAAATAGACTCTAATAACCAACCCAACCAATAAGGGTCATTCTATGTTAGGTTAACTCATTAGATTTGGATAATTTTGTCATGTCTAATTAAGTAATTACGTTTCATTTAACTATTTAGGCTCATTAATCAATAAATGATTACAATTTAAAAAATTGCACCTAATATTTCAATTTTGTCAAAATCAAAGCTTAAAATACTATCTAGAGTCTTATAGCTTAGTCACGTTATTTGGTTTCCTTTATAAGCATAGCCATGGTTCAAATCCCCCGAAAATAATCGTGGCTATGCTTACAAAAATATTACAAGGGAATTATGATAATTTGGTAAATACTTACAAAATAATAAAACTGTCATATTTTTAAAACTATATTATATGTATATATGCACCAAAATTTTAGAGTTTAATTTGAAAATAATATTAAAGTTTGAAATATATTTTATAGTTTTTTTTTCTATATTTTATTATTTATATAAAAATTTTCTTGAAGTGGAATAAATTATTCAATTAATAATTAATGTGAGCATATTTTCTCTTTTGCTTTTATCACTTGTGAAAGGTAATAATAATGTTTTTTTTATTCCTTTTTCAAATTAAAACTATATCTTATTTATTCTTGTTTCAAACTTTGCTTTCCTTTTATACGTTTTGAACCTTTAAAAATGTTGATAATTTAGAACATAATCAGTTTCCCTTTTTAAATGTAACAAAAAGAATAATAGTGTATTTTCATATTTTAAATAAAAAAGTTCATTATTTATGATATAAATTAGAAATATACCTAAAGGAAATTATCCGTCATCACCAATACTATTATTATTAGTCTTCAAATAGATAGAGCATAGTAGTTCCAAACATGCAATATAACTTGAGTGAGGAATAAAACCCCAGGATTATTGAGGGTCTTTATTCGCCACAGTTTTGCCATTACAATGTATACAATAGCATGTTGTAATTCTCAGATCAGAAAAGGAGAATTGGCTAAACACATTCCTGGCTCATGAATTTGTAAAGAACTACAATAAAACCTATTTGATCTCAAGTTGTGCAATTGAGGTTAACCTCACGAAGGTATATGAGTATATATAATTGGGGGGTTGGGACTTGCAACACTCACTTCTATTGGTATTCCCAGAGCTTTGTCAAAGATTAATTGCAAATTGAACGGCGTGCCCAAGATTCACCATCCTTTGTAATTCTTTGAACAAAAAATACTTTTTATTTTACTTTTTATAAAGCACATATAATACCTTTTCAACTATATATACATATATATAATACTAGTATCTAATATATATGTGTATATATATATATATTTATGAATGTAAAACGCCTATACAAAGAACACATTTGTGTGTTGGACTTAGTTGGAATGTGTATGGCTTCCAGGTTGGGCATTTTTCTAGCGAAACTAACCTCATTGACTTGAAAAGTTTTTTAGCTAACCCAACCAATAGCTCTAGGTGCCGTTTGCGTAGTGTTACATCTTCGTTTGCGTGCGTTTGCGTTTTTGACCGGGTCTCACAGCACTGTTTATGACTCTGCCAAATTAAACAAAATGCAGATTTCTGGGTAAATTTGGGTGCCATGGCACTATTTACATATTTAAAAACTATTTTGCCACAGTGTTTTCAGTAATAAATTTTCATTTTTCAACAAATATGCAGTATCCAAACAGACCCTAATAACCTACCCAACCAATATGGGTTATTTTAGGTTAGGTTAAGTCGTTAGATTGGAATATTTTTATAATGTCTAATTAAGAAATTAAATTTCATTTAACTATTTAGGCTCATTTATCAATAAATGATTACAATTTACAAAATTGAACCTAATATTTCAATTTTGTCAAAATTAAATCCAGAAATACTACTATACCTTAGTCACATTATTTGGTTTCCTTTATCAGCATAGCCACGGTTCAAATCCCCCCAAAATAATCGTGGCTATGCTTACAAAAATATTGCAAGTGAATTAGTAGGAATGTATATCAACCACATAAACTACCTTTTTAAACTATATATATATATATATATATATACAAGTATCTAATATATAAGAATGAAAAACATCTATACAAATAACACATTTGTTTGTTGGACTTAGTAGGAATGTATATGGCTTCAGGATTGGGCATTTTTCAAGCCAAACCAACCTCATTGACTTGAAAAGTTTTTTACCTAACCCAACCAATAACTCTAAGTGTCGTTTGCGTAGCGTTACTTCTGCGTTTGCATTTTTGGTTGGGTCCCACAGCATTGTTCATGATCCTACCAAACTCTACAAAATGCAGATTTCTGGGTAAATTTGAGTCCCACAGTACTATTTACATATTTAAAAATTATTTAACTACTGTGTTTTAACAATAAGTTTTCACTTTTCAGCAAATAAGCGGTATTCAAACAGACTCTAATAACCTACCCAACCAATAAGGGTCATTTTATGTTAGGTTAACTCATTAGATTTGGATAATTTTGTCATGTCTATTTAAGTAATTACGTTTCATTTAACTATTTTGGCTCATTAATCAATAAATGATTACAATTTAAAAAATTGCACCTAATATTTCAATTTTGTCAAAATTAAAGCTTAAAATACTATCTAGAGTCTTATAGCTTAGTCACGTTATTTGGTTTCCTTTATAAGCATAGCCATGGTTCAAATCCCCCGAAAATAATTGTGGCTATGCTTACAAAAATATTACAGGGGAATTATGATAATTTGGTAAATACTTACAAAAAAATAAAACTGTCATATTTTTAAAACTATATTATATGTATATAAGCACCTAAATTTTAGAGTTTAATTTCAAAATAAAATTAAAGCTTGAAATGTATTTTATAGCAATTTTTTTTTTATATTTTGTTATTTATATAAAAATTTTCTTGAAGAGGAAAAATTATACAATTAATAATTAATGTGAACTTATTTTCTCTTTTTCCTTTATCACTTGTGAAGGGTAATAATAATGTTTTTTTATTCTTTTTTAAAATTAAAACTATTGCTTATTTATTCTTGTTTCAAACTTTGCTTTCCTTTTATACGTTTTGAACCTTTAAAAATGTTGATAATTTAGAACCTAATCAGTTTCCCCTTTTAAATGTAACATAAAGAATAATAGTGTATTTTCATATTTTAAAAAACAGTTTTTTATTTATGATATAAATTAGAAACATACCTAAAGGAAATTATCCGTCATCACCAATACTCTTATTATTAGTCTTCAAATAGATAGAGCGTAGTAGTTCCAAACATGCAATATAACTTGAGTGAGGAATAAAACCCTAGGATTATTGAGGGTCTTTATTTGCCACAGTTTTGCCACCACAATGTATACAATAGCATGTTGTAATTCTCAGATCAGAAAAGGAGGATTGGGAAAACACATTCCTAGCTCAAGAATTTGTAAAGAACTACAATAAAACCTTTTTGATCTCAAGTTGTGCAATTGAGGTTAACCTCACGAAGGTATATGAGTATATATAATTGGAGGGTTGGGACTTGCAACACTCACTTCTATTGGTATTCCCAGAGCTTTGTCAACGATTGACTGCAAATTGAACAGCGTGCCTAAGATTCACCATCCTTTGTAATTCTTTGAACAAAAAATACTTTTATTTTACTTTTTATAAAGCACATATACTACCTTTTTCAACTATATATAAATATATATAATACTAGTATCAAATATATATGTATATATATATATATATATTTATGAATGTAAAACGCCTATACAAAGAACAAATTTGTGTGTTGGACTTAGTAGGAATGTGTAGGGCTTCAAGGTTGGGCATTTTTCTAGCCAAACTAACCTCATTGACTTGAAAAGTTTTTTACCTAACCCAATCAATAGCTCTAGGTGTCGTTTGCGTAGTGTTACTTCTTCGTTTGCGTGTGTTTACGTTTTTAACTAGGTCTCACGGCACTATTTATGACTCCGCCAAACTCATCAAAACGAAGATTTCTAGATAAATTTGGGTGCCATGGCACTATTTACATATTTAAAAATTATTTTGCCACAGTATTTTCAGTAACAAATTTTCATTTTTCAACAAATATGCAGTATCCAAACAGGCCCTAATAACCATCCCAACCAATATGGGTCATTTTAGGTTAGGTCAAGTCATTAGATTGTGATATTTTTATAATGTCTTATTAAGAAATTAAATTTCATTTAACTATTTAGGCTCATTTATCAATAAATGATTACAGTTTACAAAATCGAACCAAATATTTCAATTTTGCCAAAATTAAATCTTAAAATACTATTATAGCTTAGTCACATTATTTGGTTTCCTTTATAAGCATAGCCATGGTTTAAATCCCCCCAAAATAATCGTGGCTATGCTTACAAAAATATTACCAGTGAATTAGTAGGAATGTATATCAAGCACATATACCACCTTTTTCAACTATATATATATATATATATATATAAATACAAGTATCTAATATATATGAACGAAAAAAATCTATACAAAGAACACATTTGTTTGTTGGACTTAGTTGGAATTTATATGCTTCAGGGTTGGGCATTTTTCAAGCCAAACCAACCTCATTGACTTGAAAAGTTTTTTACCTAACCCAACCAATAACTTTGTTTGCATAGAGTTACTTCTGCGTTTGCGTTTTTGGCTAGGTCCCACGGCATTGTTCATGACCCTGCCAAACTCTGTAAAACGCAGATTTCTTGGTAAATTTTAGTCCAACGGTACTATTTATATATTTAAAAATTATTTAACTACCGTGGTTTAACAGTAAGTTTTCAATTTTCAGCAAATATGCGGTATCCAAACAGACTCTAATAACCAACCCAATCAATAAGGGTCATTTTATGTTTGGTTAACTCATTAGATTTGGATAATTTTGTCATGTCTAATTAAGTAATTACGTTTCATTTAACTATTTAGGCTCATTAATCAATAAATGATTACAATTTAAAAAATTGCACCTAATATTTCAATTTTGTCAAAATTAAAGCTTAAAATACTACCTAGAGTCTTATAGCTTAGTCACGTTATTTGGTTTCCTTTATAAGCATAGCCATGGTTCAAATCCCCCGAAAATAATCATGGCTATGCTTACAAAAATATTACAAGGGAATTAAGATAATTTGGTAAATGCTTACAAAATAATAAAACTATCATATTTTTAAAACTATATTATATGTATATATGCACCTAAATTTTAGAGTTTAATTTGAAAATAATATTAAAGTTTGAAATGTATTTTATAGTTTCTTTTTTCTATATTTTCTTATTTATATAAAAATTTTCTTGAAGAGGAATAAATTATTCAATTAATAATTAATGTGAGCTTATTTTCTCTTTTTCTTTTATCACTTGTGAAATGTAATAATAATGTTGTTTTTATTCCTTTTTCAAATTAAAACTATTGCTTATTTATTCTTGTTTCAAACTTTGCTTTCCTTTTATACGTTTTGAACCTTTAAAAATGTTGATAATTTAGAACATAATCAGTTTCCCATTTTAAATGTAACATAAAGAATAATAGTGTATTTTCATATTTAAAAAAAAAAGTTTATTATTTATGATATAAATTAGAAATATACCTAAAGGAAATTATCTGTCATCACCAATACTCTTGTTATTAGTCTTCAAATAGATAGAGCATAGTAGTTCGAAACATGCAATATAACTTGAGTGAGGAATAAAACCCCAGGATTATTGAGGGTCTTTATTTGCCACAGTTTTGCCATCACAATGTATACAATAGCATGTTGTAATTCTCAGATCAAAAAAGGAGAATTGGGAAAACCCATTCCTGTCTCAAGAATTTGTAAAGAACTACAATAAATCCTTTTTGATCTCAAGTTGTGCAAATAAGGTTAACCTCACAAAGGTATATGAGTATATATAATTGGGGGGTTGGGACTTGCAACACTCACTTCTATTGGTATTCCCAGAGCTTTGTCAACGATTGATTGCAAATTGAACAGCGTGCCCAAGATTCACCATCCTTTGTAATTCTTTGAACAAAAAATACTTTTTGTTTTTCTTTTTATAAAGCACATATACTACCTTTTTCAACTATATATAAATATATGTAATACTAGTATCTAATATATATATATATATATATAGATGAATGTAAAACGCCTATACAAAGAACACATTTCTGTGTTGGACTTAGTAGGAATGTGTATGGCTTCAAGGTTGGGCATTTTTCTAGCCAAACTAACCTCATTGACTTAAAAAGTTTTTTACCTAACCCAACCAATAGCTCTAGGTGTCGTTTACGTAGTGTTACTTCTTTGTTTGCGTGCATTTGCGTTTCTGACTGGGTCCCACGACACTGTTTATGACTCTGCCAAACTCAACAAAATGCAGCTTTCTGTGTAAATTTGGGTGCCATGGCACTATTTACATATTTAAAAATTATTTTGCCACAGCGTTTTCAGTAATTAATTTTCATTTTTCAACAAATATGCAATATCCAAACAAACCCTAATAACCAACCCAACCAATATGGGTCATTTTAGGTTAGGTTAAGTCATTAGATTGGGATATTTTTATAATGTGTAATTAAGAAATTAAATTTCATTTAACTATTTAGGCTCATTTATCAATAAATGATTACAATTTACAAAATTGAACCTAATATTTCAATTTTGTCAAAATTAAATCTTAAAATACTATTATAGCTTAGTCACATTATTTGGTTTCCTTTATAAGTATAGCCATGGTTCAAATGTCCCCAAAATAATCGTGGCTATGCTTGCAAAAATATTAAAAGTGAATTAGTAGGAATGTATATCAAGCACATATACTACCTTTTTCAACTATATATATATATATATATATAAATACAAGTATCTAATATATATGAATGAAAAACATCTATACAAAGAACACATTTGTTTGTTGGACTTAGTAGGAATGCATATGGCTTCAGGGTTGGGCATTTTTCAAGCCAAACCAACCTCATTGACTTGAAAATTTTTTTACCTAACCCAACCAATAACTCTAAGTGTCGTTTGCGTAGCGTTACTTTTGCGTTTGTGTTTTTGGCTGGGTCCCACAGCATTGTTCATGACCCTGCCAAAAAATGCAAAACGCATATTTCTGGGTAAATTTGAGTCCCACGACCCTATTTACATATTTAAAAATTATTTAACTACTGTGTTTTAACAATAAGTTTTCAGTTTTCAGCAAATATGCGATATTCAAACAGACTCTAATAACCAACCCAACCATTAAGGGTCATTTTATGTTAGGTTAACTCATTAGATTTGGATAATTTTGTCATGTCTAATTAAGTAATTACGTTTCATTTAACTATTTAGGCTCATTAATCAATAAATGATTACAATTTAAAAAATTGCACATAATATTTCAATTTTGTCAAAATTAAAGCTTAAAATACTATCTAGAGTCTTATAGCTTAGTCACGTTATTTGATTTCCTTTATAAGCATAGCCATGGTTCAAATCCCCCGAAAATAATCTTGGTATGCTTACAAAAATATTACAAGGGAATTATGATAATTTGGTAAATACCTACAAAATAATAAAACTGTCATATTTTTAAAACTATATTATATGTATATATGCACCTAAATTTTTGAGTTTAATTTGAAAATAATATTAAAGCTTGAAATGTATTTTATAGTTTTTTTTTCTATATTTTATTATTTATATAAAAATTTTCTTGGAGAGGAATAAATTATTCAATTAATAATTAATTTGGGGTTATTTTCTCTTTTTCTTTTATCACTTGTGAAGGGTAATAATAATGTTTTTTTTATTCCTTTTTCAAATTAAAACTATTGCTTATTTTTTCTTGTTTCAAACTTTGCTTTCCTTTTATACGTTTTGAACCTTTAAAAATGTTGATAATTTTGAACATAATCAGTTTCCCTTTTTAAATGTAACATAAAGAATAATAGTGTATATTCATATTTAAAAAAAAAGTTTATTATTTATGATATAAATTAGAAATATACCTAAAGGAAATTATTTGTCATCACCAATACTCTTATTATTAGTCTTCAAATAGATAGAGCATAATAGTTCCAAACATGCAATATAACTTGAGTGAGGAATAAAACCCCCGGATTATTGAGGGTCTTTATTTGCCACAGTTTTGACATCACAATGTATACAATAGCATGTTGTAATTCTCAAATCAGAAAAGGAGAATTGGGAAAACACATTCCTGGCTCAAGAATTTGTAAAGAACTACAATAAAACCTATTTGATCTCAAGTTGTGCAATTGAGCTTAACCTCATGAAGGTATATGAGTATATATAATTGGGGGGTTGGGACTTGCAACACTCACTTCTATTGGTATTCCCAGAGCTTTGTCAACGATTGATTGCAAATTGAACAGTGTGCCCAAGATTCACCATCCTTTGTAATTCTTTGAACAAAAAATACTTTTTATTTTACTTTTTATAAGGCACATATACTACCTTTTTCAACTATATATATATATATAATACAAGTATCTAATATATATATATATATATATATATGAATGTAAAACGTCTATACAAAGGACACATTTGTGTGTTGGACTTAGTAGGAATGTGTATGGCTTCAAGGTTGGGCATTTTTCTAGCCAAACTGACCTCATTGACTTGAAAATTTTTTTTACCTAACCCAATCAATAGCTCTAAGTGTCATTTGCATAGCGTTACTTCTACGTTGCATGTGTTTGCGTGCGTTTGCGTTTTTGGCTAGGTCCCATGGCACTATTAATGACCCATCAAAACTCAACAAAACAGATTTCTGGATAAATTTGGGTGCTACGGCACTATTCACATATTTTAAAATTATTTTGTTACAGTATTTTTAGCAATAAGTTTTCATTTTTTAGGAAATAAGCAGTATCCAAATAGACCCTAATAACCAACCTAACCAATAATGGTCATTTTAGGTTCGGTTAAGTCATTAGATTGGGATAATTTTGTCATGTTTAGTTAAGAAATTAAATTTCATTTAACTGTTTAGGCTCATTAATCAATCAATAAATGATTACAATTTACAAAATTGAACCTAATATTTCAGTTTTGTCAAAATTAAATCTTAAAATACTATCAAGAGTCTTATCGCTTAGTCACATTATTTGGTTTCCTTTATAAGCATAGCCTTGGTTCAAATCCCCCGAAAATAATCATGGCTATGCTTACAAAAATATTACAAGTGGATTATGATAATTTGGTAAATACTTGCAAAATAATCTAATCATAACATTTCTAAGACTATATTATATGCATATATGCACCTAAATTTTAGAGTTTAATTTGGAAATAATATTAAAGTTTGAAATGTATTTTATAATTTTTTTTCTATATTTTATTATTTATATACAAATTTTCTTGAAGAGGAATAAATTATTCAATTAATAATTTGAGCTTATTTTATCTTTTTTTTATATCACTTGTGAAAGGTAATAATAATGTTTTTTTATTCCTTTTTCGAATTAAAACTATTGCTTATTTATTCTTGTTTCAACCTTCACTTTCTTTTTACCACCGTATGTCCTTGGTGCGATGGTCACTCCACAAGTATAAGTACTTGTGGAGTGTGTAGGGTAAGGGTCGGGGTTCAAGTTTTCAAGAGGGAGCTTTACACACATATACACTTAGATTAGGCTACAGTAGAATTCTATCTTTTATAAAAAGAAAAATAAAAAACCTTTGCTTTCCTTTTATAGGTTTTCAACCTTTAAAAATGTTGATAATTTAGAACGTAATCAGTTTCCCTTTTTAAATGTAACATAAAAAATAATAGTCTATTTTCATATTAAAAAAAAAGTTTATTAGTTATGATATAAATTAGAAATGTACCTAAAGGAAACTATCTATCATCACCAATACTCTTATTATTAGTCTTTAAATGGATAGAGCATAGTAGTTCCAAACATGCAATATAACTTGAGTGAGGAATGAAACCCCATGATTATTTAGGGTCTTTGTTTACCATAGTTTTGCCATCACAATGTGTACAATAGCATGTTGTAATTCTCTGTTCAAAAAAGGAGAATTGGGAAAACACGTTCTTGGCTCAAGAATTTGTAAAGAACTACGATAAACCCTTTTTGATCCCAAGTTGCGCAATTGAGGTTAACCTCACGAAGGTAAATGAATATAGATAATTGGGGGGTTGGGACTTGCAACACTCACTTCTATTGGTATTCCTAGAGCTTTGTCGAAGATTGATTGCAAATTGAACAACATGCCCAAGATTCACCATCCTTTGTAATTCTTTGAACAAAAAAAATACTTTTTATTTTACTTTTTATAAAGCACATATACTACCTTTTTCAACTATATATACATATATATAATACTAGTATCTAATATATATGAATGTAAAACATCTATAAAAAGAACGCATTTGTTTGTTGGACTTAGTAGGAATGCTGCAATAACCCAGCTATATTGTCTCGCATTGCTGATAATTGGGTTGAGGAGCTGCAAAGGCAAGCGTGGGACCCTGTCCGCTGACTTGTCCATGAACAACAAGGCCCTCAACCAAACAAGTAGGTGGCAACGGGTATGTTGCTGCACTACTTCATCCCCGGCGTCCAAACCTAGGGGAGCAGCAAATCGTACATCAAGCCACTTGTATCTTATTCTCGCCTTAGTACGGATAGACTTGTTTGAGTTAGGTATCACAGGCGGAGGTTGATGGGTTGACAAATCTCGGCACACATTGTCCCATTTCATGTTTGTCTTTCAAGTGACAGGCAACCCATCTATCGGAATCCCCAGCATCACCTCTATATCTTGCAAGGTGATACCCATTTCTCTATGGGATAAGAGGAACGTGTGCATCTCTAGACGCCACCGCTTGACCAAGGCCGTGATCAAGGCATGGTCAACCTCCATATCAAGAACCTTGAATAACCTGGTGAAACCTGCTACATCTATGTATTGCATTATACGTGGGTCTAGCCCACCCTGCGGCAGTACACATTTATAGCATTGAACCTTTTTGACACCAAGCACCACCTGCACACGAATGAGCATTGTGTTAGGTAGTGCACACAAGGTTATTATAAAACAGAGATGTATTAATAATACAAATACATACCTCGTCGGTGGTGCGCCTCCAAAGCGGAGTTGACCGATGATCTGCTTGCCGACTCAATTGGGTATTATCATCGGGTCCAGGTTCCACTCTATCCAGTACTTGCATATTTGACATGACAGCAAATAGATTGTTAGAATTATTAAGGATTCACTCTATGACAAGAAGTAAACCAACCCTTAACAAGTTAATTTTTACACACTATACATAGTATTTAAACAAAACAATCACATTACATATATAATGTCATTTTAGATCAATTTTCATTACAATTGGATAAGCATCTATTTGTGGGTTTTGGCATTTCAATTAGTCCATTGATTTGAGACAAGCACTCCTCCAGTAAACTGTATTATACCATTCTAAAAGACTTCTATTTATCCAAAAATAATAATTACATCATCAAGAAACGTTGCACACTCCCCCTTACATTGAGAGGGCCATCACTCTAACGACCCATTGTGTGCCCTCAGCCAAGCAGTAAATACTCATACTTTACCAGCCCCATAAGCTGTCTCACTCAATTTGCTATTATTTGAGTCCAATTCATCGTGGACATAATATCATAAGATTTGGAAACCAAGTCAACAGAAAACCTACCATAAGCTTAAGAAAAAATACACTTAAAAAACAAAATCAAGTTTTGGGAGAAAGGGGGGGGGGGGGGGGGGGGGGGTGGGGCGGTGGTGAGGACAAAAGGCTTCAAATTTACAAAGGATAAATGTAATTATGTAAAAATGAATGGCAGGAGAAGGTGAGACACACTCTAAAACTTCCATGGAGAAGGTGAACCTAAGGTGCCTAAAAAGTGAGACTTATGATGAAGCACATAGCGCAATATGCTTTTGACCATGTCATATATAAGACAACAAGTAACTCACTGCATGAAATCAAGAAATAAAGCTTGAAGATGATGTAAGTGAGTGTGAACTAAATGCTTCAATGGTGCTTCGAGTGGCCCCTTTCCTTTTGCGAGAAAGATTCAAGTTGTAGAATCAGCTTGAAAGAGTGACGCTGTGGATTTTGAGCTAATTGATTAGAAAATTCGGAGAAAAAATTAATGCCCATCTTGATGCTCCACAAATAAGTGTGAGAAGCCATAAAAGTAGTGAAATTGCATTGGTATTCATTGGATTAAAGAAGAAGAAGCTTATTCTTCCTCACTTTCACTGACACCCCATGTGATGTTTAATGCCATGTCCTTTTACGAGGAAACTTGCTAGGCAATTAGATTTTGTGACTATTCCTTACGGTTGTAGCATTTAATTTTTATTTCTTTGTCTTTCTTTCAATTTTTTTTTTTTTTTTTTTTTTTTGGGTTTCATGTGGGTAAGCCTTCTTGAAATGAATTGTTCTTGAAATTTGTTACTCAAGATTACCCTGAACTTCTCCTCTTCATTTATTCCCCCCCTGAACTTCTCCTCTTCATTTATTCCCCTTCTTCCTTGGCATTACGGCATAAGAGGACTTAAACCTATATAGGATTTAAATTTTAAAGACAACCTTAGTTTTTCTTACTTAGGATCATCCAAGGTGAGTTCATATAATCGAAAATATCCAACAAGTTCAGAAAACTTAGATAAGTTTTTGACTCTTCAATTGTAGAGATCATAGATCTAAACCTAAAGGAAGAGAGACCTCAAAAATTTCCCAGTTAATTGCCCTATACTTAAGAATAGGAGTAAATTTTATGTGATGTATCTGTGGTGTAAACGTGTTTTCTTGTTCAAACATTCATAAGTATAACAAAGGATACTCAAGAAAACCTAGAACTCTCAAAAGGATGATCACTCAATAAGTCAGAGAGAACTAAGAAGAGAGAGAGAGAGAGAGAGGGCAGGCTTTGAATGGATTTTAATCTCTATGAATACCTAAAATCTTAACAAAATTCTCATTTGGTTATTCCGTGACAAAACATCCTTATAATGAAAACTCAAGTAATAATAAGCCCCCACCAATAAAACTAGACATAACCTATTACTCGGGACTCAATAACAATTTTTATAAAATACTAGTCTTTTCTAAAAGCAAGAACAAACACATTAAATGCATAGAGAAGAAAACATGTACAGAAACACAAGTTATAAAATCCAGTAGTGTTAGGATCATAGATTGTATTGTATTGCTTATGCAAGCTAGAAATTAGTTACTAGCAGTTAGTGCAGATACCTGCCAACTGTAGGTGGTTATGGCAGTTGGTTATTAGATAGAGTAGGATTGATTGAGGAAGGTATAAAAAAAGGGGCATTACTATTGTATTGAGGGGCAATAAGAATGAACTCATTTCAATTTCTCTCTATCTCTCTAATTCTCTAAAACATCTCTCTTTCTCTTTCCTTCCTTGGAGGCCCAGTTGACCTCGAATCCAGCTATACAATCAAACCATAAATTTCAATCCTAACAATTGGTATCAGAGCATCAATCCTGTGACAACAATGGCTGAAACTTGTTTTGCCATTCAGACCAAGATCTTGAATGAGATGAATCAGAACATGAAGTCCATGACTCAAAATATCAATGTCATTCTGCAAAAGCCAAATTCCAAGGAAGCTAGACCGCATTCTTCCCAAGAACCTGTAAACCCAGTCAGAAATTCTTTAGCTATATCCTTCATGAAACCCATTAAGCTTGAATTCCCTCGTTTTTCAAGGGAAGATCCTGCTAGTTGGATTTATAAATCCAATCAATACTTTGGCTATTATCAAACACCAGTTGCAGAGAAGTTGTTGGTTGCTTCTTTTCACATAGATCAAGAAACTCTGGTCTGGTATCAAGAAGCTAAGGAAGCTGGGGTGTTTTCAAACTGGGAAACGTTGGTACAAGCACTACATGTAAGGTTTGGTTCCACAGCATATGATGATCCTATGAAGGCCTTGGCTTGGCTAAGACAGATTTCAACAGTGGGTATGTATAAGGCAGAATTTGAAGATTTGTCCAATGAGAATCATATATCAAGCAATGCTCTAGCCATCGCTTTGCAAAAACCAATCAAGATTGATTTGGCTTTTACAAAACCAATCAAGATTGATTTTCCTAGGTTCAAGGGTGAAGAACATGCGGCTTGGGTTTGTAAAGCAAACTGATACTTCAACTATTACAAGACCCCAGATCATGAAAAGCTTTCGATGGCCTATTTTCACATGGATGGGGAAGCATTAGTGTGGTTCAAAAATGCTAAAGATATTGGGCTATTTAATAGTTGGGATGCATTTATTCAAGAACTACACGTCAAATTTGGATCTACTGCTTGTGGCAATCCAGTGAAGGCTACTATTCAAGAAACACCTATTCTTGTGAGTAATCCAATGTTCATTGGCGTGAACAAAACTCATGTTCCACCAAATGGGTTTGTTCATGTAATCAAGAATAAAGACGTAGACTTACCACACATTCTTGTTGAGGGCCAAATCTCACTACTTAGTGGCTGTCATAAAGCCAAGGAACTAGATGTTCCTTTTCTTGGTGATAGCTGTGGGGTAAATGATGAATTCCGTAGCCGAAATGATCACAATTTTTAAAAGAAAATAAGTTCTACATCAACTTATGGTGTTGGTAGCAGTAGTGCGTTACTTGTCAAGTTCTATAGCCAAGGTGATCATAACTTTTATAAGAAATCAAATCTTGATTCAAGGGCTTTACATACTAGGAAGCAAGATTACTTGGTGGGAAGCAAGATTGGTAGTTCTGCTTTTGATTGTACAGGGAGGAAATATGGTGTTGCTGATCTTTTGAAGTGTGCAAGACCTTTCACTATTAAGGTTGCTATGGGTAGGGATGTGAAAAGGAAATTACTAGCATATCTAGTGTACATGGAGTCAAGGCTATCAACTATTGGAGTTGATAATTATGGTCTATGGATTAATCTCAATATGATTGCCTTGGGTTATGCTCCTATTTCATGGGCTGTGATTCATTGCGATGGAGCTGCTATGAAGAAATGGGTGTATGCAATTGTTGTGCTGCTGGGGTATGCATTTTTGGTGGAGTACAAGAAAGGGTAAGAAAATCTACTGGTTGATGCACCATCCAAAAAAGTTAAGACTAGTGGGCCTGTTGTTTATTTTCATGCAGAAGATCCTCCGGCTAATGGTGGCTTAGGAGATTTTCTAGCTGATGGTGTTTCAAAAGATCCTTCAACTAATGGTGGTTTAGGAGATTCTCCAGCTGATAGCATTTTAGAAGATTTTCCAGCTAAGGGGGGTTTAGGGGATTCCGTTGTATGTAAGATTTATTTTCCAACTCCAACTTGGTTGGATGATCTTAAGGCTAGTAATGTCCATGTTCAGGAGATACAAGACATTTTATAGGGTCCAACTGGTTTACTCCAGCCATTGCCCATTCCAGACTCAAGACTTCATCCCACCTTCCATGACTCAAGGCCTAAATCCTTCCCACCTATGGATTCAGATGGCACTTTTAATCCAGAAACCATAGCTATTCTGCAGGACAGAACTCATCAGCTAAGGAGTAGGACCATCACTCAAGTTTTAGTCCAATGGCAAGGAGGAAGTCAGGAAGATGTTACTTGGGAAAATCTATATTTGCTTTGGAAACAATTCCCTCACCTTGTGGGCAAGGTGCTTTAATGGGGGAGGTATTGTTAGGATCATAGATTGTATTGTATTGCTGATGCAAGCTAGAAATTAGTTACTAGCAGTTAGTGCAGATACCTGCCAACTGTAGGTGGTTATGGCAATTGGTTATTAGATAAAGTAGGATTGATTGAGGAAGGTATAAAAAAAGGGGCATTACTATTGTATTGAGGGACAATAAGAATGAACTCATTTCAATTTCTCTCTATCTCTCTAATTCTCTAAAACATCTCTCTCTCTTTCCTTCCTTGGAGGCCCAACAGACCTCGAATCCAGCTATACAATCAAACCATAAATTTCAATCCTAACAAGTAGCTTACATAATCTTGAGTAGAAGTTCACAAAGAAGATGGTACATAAACTACTACTCTCCCTATCAGGAAAAGCACGCATGCACACACACATGTAGTTTACACCCCTTAAATTTGAGCTATCTGAGTATGAAACCACTCCCCATTCTGCCACGAATGAAATGAGAAAGGATAAATGTAATCATTTTACAATGCATGGCAGGAGAAGGTGAGACACACTCTAAAACTTACATGCAGGAGGCCAAACAAGGGAGCGTGAACCTAATTAAGGTGCCTAAAAAGTGAGAGAGTACTTGATGAAGCACATTCCAAGCAAGTGTAATATGCTTATGACCATGTCATTTTATAAGACAACAAGTAACTCACTGCTTGAATTTAAGAAATAAAGCTTGAGGATGATGTAAGTGAGCATGAACTAAATGCTTCAATGAATCAATGGTGATTTGAGAAGTCATTGACAGCGGCCCCTTTCCTTTCAAGAAATAGATCTTCGGGTTAAATACATTGTCTCAGCTAATGGGTGGAATTGGGGTTCCATTTCCGTGAATCTTTAGGATAAATTGATCTAGGGCTACTCCTATATACTATGGTGTTTTAATGATAGAGATGCTTAATTAGGCAATGCATGAGGTATACTAGAATTTACACCCAATTTCAACAATAACCTAGTATATAGTTTAGAGATAAAACAACTAAGCCCACATATGGCCTATAACTCAAAACAATCCAATACGAACACATCTAACACAACTTTCCAAAACTGCCAGAAAGTGTAATATATTTATGAATTTTGTTAAAGACATATTTTATGTAATTGGCTAATCCTTTGACAAAACGCACTTTACTTGTATTTGGGTTGATCTAGGATGTGTTTAATACTTCAAGGAACATGTTGTTCAAGTCTAGTATTAAAGCCATGAAGATTGGACCAAGAAACAAGTGAAAAAAAAGTGTTCATTAAAGCTGGACAGATAGCTCGACACCTATGGACAAATAGCTCAACAGCTGCTCGACACCTTTCGACAGCTAGCTATCTATCGAGCTCTTAAGGTGTTTTCTTATTGCAATCTCGACACCTTCTCGACAGCTTGTGGATCAATCGAAAAAGCTCCTGTCCCCTCGATAGCTTCTCGACACCTCCTCGACACCTAATTATCTATCGAGATTTAAAGCTCGACACCTCCTCGATAGCTGTATCTGTCGGCCTCATTAAACCTCGACACCTTCTCGACACCTGCTATCTATCGAGATTACGGAAATCAGAATTTTCAGATCTGATTTTTGGGCCAGGCTTATGTATTTGTGTAGGGTTTCTTTTCTCACAACCCTAGACCTATATAAGGCTTATTTTAGAGGCCGTCACATAAGAGAATAAGAGAATACAAGGAGAACATAAGAAAAATGTGATCGATGCCTTATTCTCTCTGAAAAAAGTTACTGCGTCTTTTGCGCCTTAGGGTTTTGTAACCAAGTACTTCTTGATCTTCATTCTTGATGAAGTCAAGAACTTTGCAGTCAACAATCTTCTTCTAGTTGGTGATTGAAGTCGCGTACTGAGATCCGCGCAATTGGTTAGTCACGTACTAAGATTCGTGCAACAAAAAGGATGTTGTTCATATATTGAAGAGTTCAGAGGTTCTGAAGAGGCAGAAGGTTTCTGCTGTGAGTTCATCTACAGGAATTGTAGAGTCTAGGGACAAAGGTTTTGTACTAGATCTGAAACTTCTCTTTTCTATAGTGGATTGCTTTTCGGGAAGGTTTCCTCCCAAGTTTTTTTACTGTGAAACTGGTTGGTTTCATTGGTTTTCTTGGGTCATCATATCTTGTCTTATTTTTTTTTCCGCTACATGATTATTGACATGATATTTATGTTTGTGTGTTTTACCAAGTTTTAATTAATAATAAATCTAATTAATAACTTGGGTTTAAAACTTGTTAATTCTATCAACCGGGGTCTAAATTTCCCAACAAGTGGTATCAGAACAGGCACACTCTGATTAGGTTTTAATCTTTACTGTGTGATCCATTGACCCCTGTTGTCATGGAAACTCTTGATTGTTTTGATTTGCATGATCTTGTGTTGAATGATGATGATGATATTGAAGATGCCAATTGCAAGCTTTATAATTTTTGTATGAAATCTCTTGAATGTTCTACAAAATTAAAAGCTAAATTTAAAAAGGTCAAACTTGAAAAAGATGATTTGGTTGCAAAATTGGATGAAGCCAATAATTTGAATGAGAATTTTAAAAATAAAATTTCATCTCAGGTGGACAAAATTAAAAATTTGGAAGAGCAACTAGTTGAATCTAAAACTGAAATTGAAAAATTGACTAGTGCCAAACTTGTTGTTGAGCCTAACTCAAAAGAAAAGGAATTTTATATTCCTCCATTTAAAAGGAATAATCAAGAGTTGAAGGCTAATATTGCTAGGATAGACAAAGGTAAACAATCTGATGTTAACGCTGAAGTTTCTAAATCTATATCTAAAACTCCTCCTAAGTTGAATGATAAATTTGAATTTGTCCCCATTTGTCATCATTGTCATGTTATTGGTCATATTAGGCCAAATTGTCCTAAGTTGAGGTCTCTGTCAACCTCTAAGGTAAACCTCATTCTAGGAAGTTGAGTAGCTCTAAAACTGCTCATGTTTGTCACCATTGTGGTGTTTCTGGACACATTCGTCCTAATTGCTTTAAGTTGTATCCTCATAAGCAATTGTCCAAACGGTCACAGGTTTCCTCTCAAGGACCTACACTTTTGTTTGGAGAGTTATTAAAAGCTTTGAGCTTTTTAACTCAATTTCAGGAGAATTCTAATTCTTCTATGTCCTTCAGTAGACATACTAGGACACGTGTCTTTTCATCTTCACGGCCAAAGACTCATGTTGTATGGGTGAGAAAGGTGCCTGAGACTTAATTGTCTTTTCTGTTTGTCCTCTGCTTTAATTCTTTCTATCTAAAGTAAGACTTTTTGTTTGATTTATTATCTGTTTTTGGAATCATGCTTTTATGCATCTGCATCTTTCTTTCATGCTTTCATGTTGTTTGTCTTTTTTGTTTGGTTGTTTAGTTTTTTATTTTGTTTTGTTTTCAAAATAAAAATAAAAAGAGAAAAATCAGAAAAATACAAAAATAGTGTGTGTTTTGTGTACATTGGTACTTGTGTACCTTGGATGGCCATTGAAACAAAATTTTTTAAACTTTGTATCATTTGTAACTTAGATGAGCATCTTTATGCACAACTAAGCAAGTGAACTTTGTGGCTCTTGTTTGTGATGAGTAAGATTAAGTTATCTCTTAGACTTAACACTCATATCACTCTTTTTGATAGATATGACTAAAAAATCCTAAGAGAAAGGCATAAATAACCATCTCACCACTGTTGCCCACCAATCATAAATGACATTTGTATGCTTCGGCATAGCAAAAGTGTGATGTCAATGACATTTGTGTGTTTCGGCATAGCAAAATTAGAATGTCAAATATCAATGGGTATTTCTTTTCTCTCTCTTTTATGCCCATGCATGATATGCTAAATAAAAAGAAAATATGCAAAGAAAATAAAAAGCAAAAAGATTAAAAAAAAAAAAAAAAATGCTTTAAAAATGATTGCAAGCATGTATTCTAGGAGATGTGGGAGTTATAGGATGTACCTCGAAGGTGATAGTCCCCATCAAACAGTTATGATTGTGTGTGAGTTAAAGTGATTTTCTCATATCTCAAATCATCATAACATATATATACTTATGTAATCTTGCGATGTTTTTCACACACAACACGCAATATTCTTTGCTACTCTTGATACATGTGCAGGTACAATGTGATTTGACCATCGCAAAGGTTTTACATGTGCTAATGTATGCTCACTAAACTGTCTTGACTTGTTTTTGAAATATAAAATTGGTTAGACTTGTTTAGTGTGTGTGTGTGTTTTGCATCTTTCTTTTGTCATCCATAGCATCTTGTTTCATTACATTCATGCATTTTTATATGGATTTTTTGTTCCCCCTTGATCATTCTTGATCATTTTTATGTTTCTCGGGTGAAGCTTTCTAGCTTCTTGTACCATTTGTCAATTATGACAAAAAGGGGGAGAAATTGTGGAGACGTTGTGGTTTCTTTCTTTAAGATTCTACAAGTTAGAGGGAGAAATACATTCCTTTGTAAGGGGGAGTTATGTTTCATCTTGTTAGGGGGAGTGTTTACTTCCTTCTTCTTGTACCTTGGGTCTTGTGACCATGTTTACATACATTGTGCTTATCTTCTTTATATGCTGACGTATGTTTCTTTCACCTATCTCTACATGTGTTGTTTCTTTTCTATCTTTATACACATGTTTCTTATTATTTGTATGCAATCTTTTATTTCTGTCTCACACTAAGATGTCTTGATGAGTTTTGTTTAAAGTGTTTCAGAAATACAGGTTGTCAAAATCTACTTGCCATAAACTCTCTTCTTGCAAAGTTTTTCAAGAGTTTGTGTTAGGATAGATTTTATTGTATTCAACAAGTGAGTGTGAGTTGAGTGATTTATGACTTCTCTCATATGTTCACTTGTTTGTTGTGGTTTTGTCACACATTGCAAAAGGGAGAGATTGTTAAAGACATATTTTATGTAGTTGGCTAATCTTTTGACAAAACGCACTTTACTTGTATTTGGGTAGATCTAAGATGTGTTTAATACTTCAAGGAACATGTTGTTCAAGTCTAGTATTAAAGCCATGAAGATTGGACCAAGAAACAAGTGAAGAAAAGGTGTTCATTAAAGCTGGACAGATAGCTCGACACCTGTGGACAGATAGCTCGACAGCTACTCGACACCTTCTCGACAGCTAGCTATCTATCGAGCTCTTAAGGTGTTTTCTTATCGCAATCTCGACACCTTCTTCACAGCTTGTAGATCGATCGAGAAAGCTCCTGTCCCCTCGATAGCTTCTCGACACCTAGCTATCTATCGAGATTTAAAGCTTGACACCTCCTTGATAGCTGTATCTATCGAGCCTCATTAAACCTCGACACCTTCTCGACACCTGCTATCTATCGAGGTTACGGAAATCAGAATTTTTAGATCTGATTTTTGGACCAGGCTTATGTATTTGTGTAGGGTTTCTTTTCTCACAACCCTAGACCTATATAAGGTTTATTTTAGAGGCCGTTACATAAGAGAATAAGAGAATACAAGGAGAACATAAGAAAAAGGTGACCGATGCCTTATTCTCTCTAAAAGAAGTTACTGCGTCTTTTGCGCCTTAGGGTTTTGTAACCAAGTGCTTCTTGATCTTCATTCTTGATGAAGTCAAGAACTTTGCAGCCAACAATCTTCTTCTAGTTGGTGATTGAAGTCGCATACTGAGATCCGCACAATTGGTTAGTCATGTACTGGGATTTGTGCAACAAAAAGGGTGGCATTCATATATTGAAGAGTTCAAAGGTTTTGAAGCGGTAGAAGGTTTCTGCTGTAAGTTCATCTACGGGGATTGTAGAGTCTAGGGACAAAGGTTTTGTACTAGATTTGAAACTTCTCTTTTCTATAGTGGATTGCTTTTCGAGAAGGTTTTCCCCCAGGTTTTTTTACTGTGAAACTGGTTTGTTTCATTGGTTTTCCTGAGTCTTCATATCTTGTCTTATTTATTTTTCTGCTGCATGATTATTGACATGATATTGATGTTTGTGTGTTTTACCAAGTTTTAATTAATAATAAATCTAATTAATAACTTGGGTTTAAAACTTGTTAATTCTATCAACCGGGGTCTAAATTTCCCAAAAAATTCTTAAAAGAATGCATTCTAAAACCATGTAGAACAAGAACCCATGTGCATGAAAAATGAGGAATATGAAACACATACAAAAGTGACAATTTTGAAAAGTCTCAATTGAAACCCTAGGTTCAAAACTAAAAATTATTGCATTTAAATAAAAATTTTGGGAAATTTAAGACCGTTTTTAGGGCAACGATTTGGAGTGAAGTGTCCCATGGAAATTTACGAACTACTATTTTCAGAAACTTGAATAATGATGATAGGAAGCCTTTGCAAAACTCACACCATTGATTTCTAACATAAAAAGTAGCAAGAGCTTTTTACTTGAACTCGGATTAAACACAACAACAGCAATTAACAACAATAACTAGGATTAAACCCGGATTAAAAACCCACAACAACAACTAGAGTTAAACACAACAACTCACACCTGGATTAAAAACCTAAATAAAATTGAACTCAGATTTTAGAAATTACCTTAATGTAGTTCTAAGCTTTTGCTAAAACAGCAAATACAATAAAACCCACACCAACCTTAACTCTGATTTCTAAGGTTGATGGTGAGACAACAAAATTCTCATCTTGATTACTACTTTTAAGTAAATTTACTACTTTTAAGTAAGTTTCAACAAAATAATCAAAATCCCACATAAAACACAACCTAATATTACCCAAAATCAGAAAAGATATCAGAGGAGAGCAACGTACTTGTAATCAATGGCGACAAGTACGGTGAGGGTTCGACGGAAGCAACGACGACTGATTGAAGAGGGTGAGGGAGATTGGATAGGGAGAGTGAGACTGATGGAGAGTGGGGGAGAGTGATCGCAAAGGGAGAGCGAGGGAGAGTGCAGAGGGAGAGTGATCGCAGATAGCGAGGGAGAGTGTACAAGGAGAGAGTGAACAGGCGTTGTGAGGCGTTAGGGATTCAAATTGTTAAGGCAAACTCGATTTTATAGTAATCGAGTTATGTACGGATTAAAAAATAAGCCAGCGTGGCAAAAATCTCGTCCAAACTCGATTATAAAATGATCGAGTTCTTCATAAAACTCGATCATGGTAATGTCAAGTTTCAAAACAGGGATATTTCTCTAAATGGTTTGAGAAAATGGGCAAAATGCTGGAAAGTTTGTGAGAAAGGGACAAATGCCCATTTTGACCCTAACATTTGACTCAAATGATTTGAGTCACACAGTACACCTTGGTTCTGAGATCTTGGTTTACAATTGGGCATTGCTGGAACAAACATGGTTTTTACTCTGTCGACATAATATTTTGTGCCTTGATACTCACAGTCACATGCATCCATGATTCATCCTTAAAATATATATATATATATATATATACCAAAGCAATATATATTATGTTTAGACAAATAATGGGGAGAAGGTGGAATTCGAGATCTGGTTGCTCAAATAAACAATACATATTATGTTTAGACAAGATAACGGGGACTAGTTTCCATGCTCACAAAGCCTGCTAATGCTAACAATGCGCTGCCTTGTCCACTAAACAATGCCTGTTTGAAAATATGCATGGCATTTTGTTCTTGAGTACATTGAAGAACTGAAAGAAACATTGAAATAAAATATAAAAGGAAAGAGAAGCTAGGCAGTGCTTCCTTTTCTCTCAGTTTTTTGTAGCCGGCCACCGTTTTTAAAAAAACCCCTCACACGATACTCAGAGCAAGTTTGTCCTGCATGCACACATGACACACTCACCACAAATTAAGACGTAGAAGAAGAGAGGTCTTTCATATGAAATTATTAGGTTTTTAGACCTCAATTGTGACAAATTTTATCAAATCTTAGCCAAATAATTAATTAAATTAATTATGCAATAGATCTTAATAAAAAATAAACAAAGATAACATGAACACAAACAATGATGACCTATGAAAACTTTTGAAACTGTGATTTCAAAGTAAAAAACCTAGGGAGAATTTAATCTAAACAATTCTCAAGGCAACATTTCACTAATAGAATCGAAATTTATACAATAAACTTAACCCTAAATCTATGGTTACTTCATATAGTACTTAGTAGCATGAACACACGTAGCTCCGAATCTACGGACTTTTCTACTGTGAAACTGTTGCACACAAACTCCCCTATTTGTGAATCTGAAATCTCCACTCAAAGATTTAGATTAGTAACACAAACTCTCCAGTTTGTGACTTTGAGATCTCCACTCAAAGATTTAGATCAACAACTATGGTTGATTGAATTTCTCTTTGGCTTCATACAGATCTACACTATGGCAGCAACAAGACCGTGTTGATCTTTCTCTATGTGTTCTTGAAATATCATGAGTTGAATAGATGGAGGCTCATATCTACTTTGAAAGTCTCCAGTATTGTGAGATTGAGAGAAACTTAGTTATACAAACCTTAGCCGCACATATGGTGATTTCTCTCTTTGAAAGACCTCTCTAGGGATAGCTTATAATTTCCTTTAAATAACACAACAAATAGAAAGGGGCTTGAAACGAGCAAGTTATGGGCTTTTTCGTGTTTCAGATTTTTGCTAATTCACGACTCTCGATCGATCGAACTAGGTGTCCAAACTACATTCAAAAATCTTGATCGGTCAAGCTAGGTGTTGAAGTGAAAAAAACTTTGATTCTTGCTCTGAACTGATTCTTTCTTGATTTGAGCTTTGGGTCTTTGTCTTGGACTATAAAATACACCTTTAACACACTCAAGATTACCAAAAACACTATAAATGGATTACATTGATCACAGTTTGCCAACCTAAAAATATGGACTCTACAGAAATATTGTTAAAAATAATAAACTATTAAGATTTTGTTACTATTTTTTTTTTTTTTTTAATGAAGAAATATCAAGTTACATTTTTGTATGAGCTGACTTTTTATTATATTAATGTGAAATAGCTTGATGGACATGTGCGTGTCTTTTTTTCTTTTTTCTTTTTTTGAGAAGAGACATGTGCCTGTCTTGAAAATGGGTTTTCCGATTGTATTTTATGAACCTAGTAAGTTAGCAATAAAAACGAATTAAGATAAATTACAAACTACATCTTCTAAAATTGATTTGTTTTCAATCTTGCTCTAAAAGATTCATCTATCCCATAATTTTCATCATCATATCTTTTCTTGTTAGAAAATTGAGAATATATCTATTAAAAAAAGAAAGCCGTTTTTTCAATAAAACAAATTTAGTACTATTATCATTAATATATCTTTATATACCAGTATCTAATATATATGAAAACATTTATACAAGAGAACACATCTATTTTGTTGGAATTAGTTGGGGTGTGTAAGGGCTGGGTTTGGGTATTATTCAACCCGTATTATTCAACCCAATCCAACCTCCTTAGCTTGAAAAAACTCTGACCTAATCCAACCCATAATATATAACTCTAAAAATTGGGCTAACCCAACTCATAAGGGTCGTGTTAGGTTGGATTGAGAAATTGAATTGGGATAAATTTGTCATGCCCAATCAAATCAATTAGGTTTTATTTAAATTTTAAAATACTATCAATAATTTTGCAGCTTAGTTGCATTACGGTTTCCTTTATAAGGAGGGTCATGGTTCAAGTCCACCTCCCCCACTTTTTAAAATATGTAAGTTATGACTTATGATAATATGGTAAATACTTACAAAATGATCAAATTGTAATATTTGCAACTAAACTTTTGAGTTTAATTTGAAAATAATATATAAAGTTTGGAGTTTATTATGTAATTATTCTTATATTTTATTAATTATATACAAATATCATGAAGAATAAAGTTTTTTTTTTTTTTTGAGAATCAAGAATAAAGTATTGAATTAATAATTTTTAGATTGTTTTATCATTTTTATAACTTTTAAAAGATAATAATGATGTTCCCCCTCCCCCTTATCAACCTTTATTTTCCTTTTATAGGTTTTGAACCTCTCTAAAAATAGTGAAAAAATAGAAAATATTTTCTTTCGCTTTTTAAATGTGACATAAAATATATTGGACAAGTTATGACATAAATTAAAAATAGCTATAGAAAATTCATTAAAAAAACAGAAAAATAAATAGAAAACACTTCAAATGAGAAGAGGAGTTTTTTATATGCATGGTTGAAATTTGGGGCACCGGTTCTCCACAACACAAAAAAAAAAAAAAAAAAAAAAAAAAAAAGATTATTTGTCACCACCAATACTGTAGTTTATAAATTGATAAAGCATATTGGTTGATATGCCAAGAATGTATTAACCCCTTGTGATGAATTAACTAATTAATTAGCCAAGTTGATTAATTAATCAAATTAACATACAATATGCGTGGCATCACAAACAAATCACCAACTAAGTAAATATGCAGCAGAAAATAAATTGACAGGGTGATTTGTTTACGAATGTGGAAAACCTATATAGCAAAAACCCCATCAGGTGATTTTAAGATCACCACTCCCGAAAATCCACTATTATCACAACAAGCGATTACAAGTAAAAGAATCTCAGTACCTTATACTAACCTAAAATTGAACCCTTACCCCAAAACCTAATTGGACTTGTTCTGTAGTGATAATCTCTCCTTTTAATGCATAGCTCCCAGTACGTGACTAACCAATAGATGCGCAGATCCCACGGAAAATAAATTGACAGGGTAATTTGTTTACGAATGTGGAAAACCTACACAGCAAAAACCCCATCGGGTGATTTTAAGGTCACCACTCCCAAGAATTCACTATTATTACAACAAGCGGTTACAAGTAAAGGAATCTCAATACCTTATACAAACCTAAAATTGAACCCTTACCCCAAAACTCAATTAGACTTGTTCTGTAGTGACAATCTCTCCTTTTAATACACAGCTCCCAATACGTGACTAACCAATAGAAACGCAGATCCCAGTACGCGAATTAATCACCAACTTGAGAAAGATGTTGGCTGCAAAGTTCATCAATTCATCAACACGATGAAAATTACGAAGCTCTTTGGTCACAAAACCGAATGGCGTACAAACGCAGCAACTTCTTCAAGAGAAAGATGAACTAGAATAAATTCTGTCTCCGGTCACAATTTGTATAAACAAAACATTGCTTCACACTCGCGCAACCTTTGACGGCCCTTAAAATAATCTTTATATATGTTTAGGGTTGTGAGAAAGAAAAAAAACCTAAACATGTATTCATTGATTTGATGAAAATCAGAACTAAAAATCTATTTTTCATAAATCTCGACAAATACCCTATCTATTGAGCAGCTGTCAAGTCTCAGGCTGAAACAATTTTTTAAACCTCAATAGATACTAGCTATTGAGCTTTAAAATCCAACACTTCTTCACTTGATTCTTGGACAGACTTACATGGCTTTAACACTTGAACTTGAAACCTGTTCCTTGAAGTATTAAACGCATCCTAGATCTATCTAATTACAAGTAAAGTGCGTTTTATCAAAGGATTAGCCAATTCTATAATGACACATGTTCCTAACATGATTCACATATGTCCTAACATTGGTTAATCTAGTTTCAAGCATGCAATATAATGAAATCCCATGACTGTTGAGGGTCTTTATTTGCCACAGTTTTTACATCACAATGTAAACAATAGCATGTAATTTGTAAAACCTTAGGCATAGCGAAGCTACTAGTTAAACGATTAGTGGCCAGTTTCTAGGTGTTGAAAATTCAAATTACCCTATTTTTTATGCTTTATTAATAACTTAATATTATTCTTGCCTCTAACCATTGGAAAATTATAGCAAGATGGTAAACCGTAATTGAGAAATAAAAAAAAAACAATTCATTTGTCAAGATTATCAACATTGTACAGCAGCACATTGAACTAGATAGAAACAGGGCCAAGCCAGTGACATCATTTCAGTCCTATGCATGTTAATTCTCAAATCAAAAAGAGATAATTAAACCAAATTGGAATTTGAAATTTTGCACTTTTTAGAGCATCTCCAACAGTCAAGCTAAACACCAAATGGCAAATACTCTCCATTGTAGAGAGTGAAACTACAAAACGCTGATGCAGCAATCTCTCCCTACCTCAAACCACAAAACACTAACACCAATTATCATATTTATGTTAAATTACAATGTACACCCTAAAACTTTGATCTTCTTTCAATTTAATCATTAAGTTTCATTTTTCTCCATTTTAGACATTTGACTTTATTTTATTTTCAATTCAGTTCTTTTGTCTAGTTCCATCATATTCATATCCATACCATTAAATCCATCAAAGTGACAGGATTTTACAATTTTTTTTATAAAAAATTCAAATTTAAAAATAAAATTTACTGCATCCCTCTTTATCGAAAGAGTATAGCCTCATTTCAATATTTTTCTCCTAAAAACATATGGTTTCTATTAACCGGTGCGCCTAATGATTTTCTCCTCAATTCACAAGGTGTCAAGCTACTTTCAAGTTTCAACCTCCAATTGAGTTTTTTATTTTTTGGTTAAACTTCACTATTTTGCAATGTAGTTGGACCCCTTTAAAACCTCCTAATCGGGTGCCTCGAAAATATAAATATAAATTTTAAATGAATGTCTAGAAAAAAAAAAAAGGCTTGCTGGACGAGCGGGTGGACCTCATTTCACCTAAAGGTTTTTAAGGACAAGTAGTTATGTGGGTCAGTAGATGTATTTGGGCTTCTTATTAGTATGAGTTTTAAAGGGTTTTATGTAAGGGCCGAGATCGACTGAATTGGGCACAAGTATTGGGCCGAGACTGACTAACTGCTGTGCGTATCGAGTAATAATATTTGTTCCGTCGATTCGAGATTGGAGCATTGAATTGATTGCTCTCTTTCAAGTCTCAACCAAGGCTCTTTTTTTTTTTTTTTTTGGCTTGAAATTCTTCAACAATCAACATGTTAAGCCTTTTTTTAGTTTAACATTTTGATTATTATTTTCTCAAATTGCAAGGCCTATTTAGATATTATCAGCATGTATAATAGTAGCACATCCATCGTCACTGGAAAGTTTGTTAGAGTAAGGTTAAGAGGTGAGACAGGCAAGAAGGAAAAAAGAGTGAACTATTCAAGACAATTAAATCACAATGGTAGTAGTATACTAAATGAAGAAGAAAATAAAAGGAGGGAATTGTATTATGATTTTTCTCTCTCTCTCTTTGTCTTTAGATTTTGTTGTCAAACAGAAATGCACATTTGACATTTCACCATTGCACTTGTGAATTTTTCCTGCCTTCTTCAAGGAACTATGAAATAGGACTACTTGAATACAAGAAAGTCGATTCCGTACCATACCGGCCGGTATATACCGTACTAGCAAGTATACCGGTACACATAACCCCCTGTTTCGTACCGGAAAAAATACCAGGCGTACCGGCCATGTACCGGGTGTACCGGCCAGTATCGGAAAAAAGTTTTTTATTTTTTATTTTAAGTTTTGTAATTTTTTAATTTTTGTTAGGACAGAATAATAACTTATTTGCATTAACTTATTAGTATTATTTGTTTTCTTAGTATGCAATGGTAACTTTTAAGCTTTCTATATTTTATATTGTGTTTTTTTTTTTCTTCTTTTAATTGATACTAAAGTCTAAACCATGAATAATTAGTTCTGAATTGAGGAAATGTTTTATGGTAAACTTTTTATATTTATTATAATACACACACACACATACATACATACATACATATATATATATAAAATAGCGGTAAACCGGAAACGGTACACCGGTATTGACCGATATCCGAAATATATCGTACTGCTAGCCAAACCGGTACAGCTTTCGTTACGGTATTGACTCCCTTGCTTGAATATGAGGGGAAAAAAAATAATAAAAGGAAGATAAAAAAAAAAATAAAAAATAAAAAAAAAAAAAAAAAAAAAAAAAGTAGAAGCAATTTTTTTCTCAAAAGACAAGGTATCAGTGATTTAAAAACACTATAAACCTAGTAGGTAGAACTTTAGCAGTACAATTTTCAGGGTTTATATCAAGCTTTAAAGTATTTAAAATTTGTGAATATCAAGCTCTAGGGCCCAAAAAAAAAAAGTGAATATAAGAATAAAAAACCAAACATAAAGTTGACCTTAAGTAGAGCAGTTGAAACCATACATAAGGCAATAGACAACCTTAATAAATTTTGAAGGCATAATACACTCATACTTCAAGTAGTAAGAATCTCAAAAATCTAGGAAGGGCATAACTACCTTACTAAAAGCAGGGGAAAATTCATATGAACCTAGAATATAAGCATTCTCATTAATATAATCAGTTTGGGGGGGGTGGTTGGTGGCAAAGGGAGGAAGTTGAGTGCTTCTAGAGTACTGTATCTTAAAGTTAAATTTATCTTTAATTGTTGTGAGAAATATGTAAGTTCCTAAAGTTAAATTTATCTTTAATTGTTGTGAGAAATATGTAAGTTCCATTCTAGCCCAATTGTATGTTCTCATGGCTTCTGAAAATTTTCTTGCACAGAGCATATGGAGTACTGGACTAAAATAGACCTAATTGGACCGAATAGAATTTAATGGACCAAAGTAGATAGAATAGGTTTGAAGTGGATGAAAGTGGACTGAATAGGATTGAAGTGGACTGACTAAGACCAAATAGACCGTATAAGACTGCTAGGAATTAGGAAAATTAATAGTTGATTTCGAGGACAACAAGTCTCCAAGAATAGGGGAAAAAGTGAGAACAAAGAGATAGAGAGAATAGACAGAGTAGAGAGAGAAATTCTGGCAAAGGGAGGGAAGTTGAGTGCTTCTAGAGTGCTGTATCTTAAAGTTAAATTTATCTTCAATTGTTATGAGAAATATGTAAGTTCCATTCCAGCCCAATTGCATGTTCTCATGGCTTCTGAAAATTTTCTTGCATAGAGCATATGGAGTATTGGACTAAAATAGACTTAATTGGACCAAATAGAATTTAATGGACCAAAGTAGATAGAATAGGTTTGAAGTGGATGAAAGTGGACTGAATAGGATTGAAGTGGACTGACTAAGACCGAATAGACCGTATAAGACTGCTAGGAATTAGGAAAATTAATAGTTGATTTCGAGGACAACAAGTCTCCAAGAATAGGGGAAAAAGTGAGAACAAAGAGATAGAGAGAATAGACAGAGTAGAGAGAGAAATTCTGGCAAAGGGAGGGAAGTTGAGTGCTTCTAGAGTACTGTATCTTAAAGTTAAATTTATCTTCAATTGTTATAAAAAATATGTAAGTTCCATTTCAGCCCAATTGCATGTTCTCATGGCTTCTGAAAATTTTCTTGCACAAAGCATATGGAGTACTGGACTAAAATAGACCTAATTGGACCGAATAGAACTGAATGGACCAAAGTAGATAGAATAGGTTTGAAGTGGACAAAATTGAAGTGGACTAACTAAGACCGAATAGACCGTATAAGACTGCTAGGAATTAGGAAAATTAATAGTTGATTTTGAGGACAACAAGCCTCCAAGAATAGGGGAAAAAGTGAGAACAAAGAGATAGAGAGAATAGACAGAGTAGAGAGAGAAATTCTAGCAAAGGGAGGGAAGTTGAGTGCTTCTAGAGTACTGTATCTTAAAGTTAAATTTATCTTCAATTGTTATGAGAAATATGTAAGTTCCATTCCAGCCCAATTGCATGTTCTCATGGCTTCTGAAAATTTTCTTGCATAGAGCATATGGAGTACTGGACTAAAATAGACCTAATTGGACCAAATAGAACTGAATGGACCAAAGTAGATAGAATAGGTTTGAAGTGGATGAAAGTGGACTGAATAGGATTGAAGTGGACTAACTAAGACCGAATAGACCGTATAAGACTGCTAGGAATTAGGAAAATTAATAGTTGATTTCGAGGACAACAAGCCTCCAAGAATAGGGGAAAAAGTGAGAACAAAGAGATAGAGAGAATAGACAGAGTAGATAGAGAAATTCTAGTAAAAGTATCAATCAAGTTCATTCCCTTTTCCATACACATCTCCCTAGTCTAATACCCCTCAGTAACTAACTCCAAGCCAACTATGTAACCACCTTGCTAGCCAATTCCCTCCAACACTTTTGAACTAACTAACTGTATTAGCTAACTCAAATGCCACACAAAGGCTGATGTAGATATATCACCAATACAAGTAATACAAGTATATCTATACTAAAATATAAGTATACAAGGCCAGCTAAGCAAATGTAGCATTATCTATAGCACAGGCACATTATACACTCTAGCCACACTGGCACATGCACACCTCATCAGCTACGCACGCATGCCCCATCAGTAGCAGACACACCCCTCATCAACAACCCACACACACCCTGCAACACCTCACCATGCAGCAACACACGCATGCCTCATTAGCACCACATGCACTTCCCATCAGCACCCCACACACATATACAACTACACACTCCTAACAAAGACCAAAGTGCATAGAATGGACCGAATTGGATGGACTAAGACCGAATAGGACCAAATTGGAAAGTAGTGTACAAAATGTACCGTATTGGACCTAAGTGGCTGAATAGAACCAAAGGGGACCAAATAAGACCAAAATGTACAGAATGGACCAAAGTGGACAAACTAGAGCAAAATGAAACCAAAGAGAACTGAATAGGACAAAAATGGACCGAATACATGAGGCATTGTTTTACCATCTTCGTTGTGCAGATCTATGTCACAACTTATTTATTCTTTCTTCCTTTTTTTTTTATTTGCAATATTTTGGTATGATATCAATGAAAAACATTGCACATTTGACCACAAGATTAAGGGGATGGATATGGCTTAAATGGAAGAAGCAGGATGGCTAGAAAGCTTGACAAAAAACATCAAATTTATCCAAATCTTATGCAGCTTGATCTACTAAACAAACTCACTCACAAAAAAAGGGTCTCCATTTTTTGAATTGTAAAAAAAGGTGTCTAGGCATGTCCTTGTGGGAAAGATAATGAACTTAACACACAGACCACTAATATTTTGCAGTAGATGGATTAATATGGGAAAAATGCTTAAAAAGGATGAAAGTTTTCAACTCATTTGAAAATGTTTTGGGTGAGGGTAGATTTCCAAATACAATAGATTATTGTACTGAACATGCAATTGTCTACCATGGTGCCTTTGAAAAATTACAAAATGAATAGAAGTCTTAAAAAGTTCAAAACCTTTTTATAAATGGCCAAACCTTCAAGAAGATAGCAACTTAAAGAGAAATCTTTAGCAAGAGACTTCTTTGTTACAAGGTCTAATTCAAAAGTTAAATGAACAAAAAAATACAAGATTTGTCATATTATTCTATTTTCGAACCTCAAAAATCTTAAATGGCCAGAAAAATTTATAGGAAAGAGATTAATAAAACTGTCTTTTTACTAAAGGTTTGAAAGCTCTTTGGTGTGATAGTCACACAGTTTGCATTCTCAAAGCTGCTAGCTTTAGGAGCAAAGTAATCAAGATTTCACACAAGTCTTTTTCCCTTCCAATCAAGTAAATTATGAGATCAGTGCAACAATGGTAGCTCTAGTTCTTAACCTAATGGGCCTAGTTAATCATTTATGCTTGAGTTCATGTCAATATCATCTTGCAATATTGTGTACAAACTACAAAGGCAAAAGGGAAGTTGCTAGTTACTAGTCGTTATGTCATTAGTCCAAATCAAGCAGCCTCTATTTAGAGGGGAATTGGAAGAACGTATTCATGTGCTCACTGCAATTGTATTTCCAAAGCCATTTCAAAGAGTGATTGCAGGGTCAACAATGTCCCCAAGAATTACTGTTTACCTTAATGTTTCTAAGGGATGAATAAACTAAGACCTGGGGATGAATGTTTTCATGCTATGTAGAATGTTTTGGCTAAGTTTCACCTATGGTCTAGGCTTCAAGTTAATCCAGCCAAGAGCAAATTCCTGAGGTAGACTTCGAAGCACTATACACAGTAGCTCCTCATTATGAACAATAAATCCTACTGCAAGAAGCTTGTCTCTAGCTATCTTGATCTTCTGTAAAAAGCCATTAACAGTCTCATTGCCTTTCTAGAGACTTTTCAACTCCAATTTCAGATTCAAGATATTAGCTCTAGAGGTAGATGTGAACCTTTGATCCAAAGTGTTCCACACCTCTTGAGCCTTTGTGATCCCAACAACTAGAGAGAAAACCTGTGGTGCTAGTGTTGAGTTGATCAGAGAAAGCAAAGCTTTATCTCTGATTCTCCATGCCTGAAACTCTGGAATCTGGATTCACAACAGTAGTTGGATTTCCCTGAGTATCAAGAAGAAAAAGGACATGGTTGAGAGACTGAGCCATCAATATGCTCAATTAGAGAATAAGCTTCCAGAATAGCCACCAGCTGGCGCTTCCATGGAATATAGTTGCTGTAGTCAAGTTTGATAGACATCAAGTTTGACATATTCGAAAGGAGAAGTAATGGTGATTGTGAAGGTACAATAGAATGACTAGTAGATGGAGTGCTAGTGTTGCTTGTTGATGTTGTAGCAGCTGCGGAAGCCATGGTATTTGGCTCTGATAGTAGGGCCGGCTGAACCATATAAGCAATTGATGCAATTGCTTAAGGCCCCCAAATAAAAAAAAGGCCCCCACTTGTAAAAAAAAAAAAAAAAAAATTATATATATAATATATTTATCTATATATTTTAATTACAAAAAAATATTTTAAATACTTTTATTGGTCAATAAAATGCATTAAAAAGGTCACATTGTATCCTAAAATGCAGAATACTGCACAATAACAATGCACACAACTTGATAGGATAAGACTCCACAGTGCACATAGCACTGTATAATCTTGTCCACAAGCCTCAACACATCACAAGGACTACACGACCCCACACTAATTAATAAGTTATCACTTTTTTTTTTTAATGCAAACTCTTGCTTTATCAATTATTATAAATTATCACACCAATTAATTATTTGATATATATTATATCAACTCATTTGTATTACAGTGATACTAATTTATTGAACCATGTAATAAATTAATTTTTATTTGTACAAATATTGACTTTAAAGTTAAAAAAAGAATCCACTTAAAATTTTCGCTTAAGGCCCCCAAAATTGTTGAGCCGGCCTGCTGATACCATGAAGTAAACAAGAAAATATGCAGAGTAACAATGGCGGAAGTGAGAGAGAGAGAGAGAGAGAGAGAGAGTAAAATTCAATGACTGAATATTAGCAACACTAACTATAATAATACAACACCTAGCTCTTTATATATAGAGCTTGAAGATAAGCTTAAGGCTACTCTAACAGACTAACTAATTCCGTAAAGTTAGGAATTAGTTATCCTCTAATTACACATGTGATTAACGTGCTTTTAACAGAAAAAATCTAGTTACAAAAATATCTCAACCATCAGTGAGGAAGCTCTGAATCTGAATCTGTTGAGTGAAGAAGAAAGACAACACAGGTAAAAAACGACACCGTGTTTCTTCTTGAAATAATCCTTATCAAAACGTCACCGTTTGTATTAATGAGAAACGGTGCCCTTTTTCTGTTTTTAATGTTTTTTTTTTTTTTTTTTGAGGAAATCTGTTTTTAAGTACGTGGTGAGTTATTATTAGTTATTATGAGTAGGTAAAAAAGTAATTTAAGTTGTAGGTTCAAATTACACTCCTCTATATATAGTCCAATAATTTGTGTGGTAATTTCGCCTATCATATTTAATGTTACAATGAAGCAATCAGAAACTTAAATTAGAAGGGCATATGTTGCATATTTGTATCGATTGATGTGGGCAGACATATATATATATATATATATATGCATGGTTGAAATTTGGAGCAAGAATGGCAAGCTTAGTCTTCCTGACTACTAATACTTTTATTCTTATCAAGACTATTTTTCATTGATTCTCCACAAGAAAAATAAAAAGATTATTTGTCACCACCAATACTCTATTTTATAAACTGATAGAGCATACTGGTTAGTCTGGTTCCAAGCGTGCAATATGATGAAATCACGTGACTGTTGAGGGTCTTTATTTGCCACAGTTTTTCCATCACAACGTAAACAATAGCATGTAATTTGTAAAACCTTTGGCATAGCAAAGCTACTTGTTAAATGATTAGTGGCCAGTTATGTCACTATTAGTCCTAATCAAGCAACCTTTGTTCAGAGAAGGAGAGTTGGGAAAACATATTCTTGGCTCATGAGAAGAGATTATAAAGAACTATAACAAAACCTCTTTGATCCCAAAATGTGCAGTTTGAAGTTAACCTCATGAAGTTATATAAGTTTGGAAATAAACTTATCTACCTTCATGAGGTATATGAGTCTGTGATGGTGGTGGGGCCTAGAACACACTTCTATCTGTATTCCCAAAGCCTTGTCAAAGATTGATTGCAGAATGAACAATGTGGTTCTTTGAACAGAAACTTCAATAGAAGGGTAAGGCAAAGGGATTGATTCGCTCTCCCTACATTTGTATGTGCCAGTAGTAGAAGTATTTCTAGGGGTTGAAAATTCAAATTACCCAATTTTTTTATGCTTTATTAATAACTTAATATTGTTCTTGCCTTTAACCATTGGAAAATTATACCAAGATGGTAAACCTTAATTGAGAAATTCTAGACATGGCAAAACAGGCGGGTCGGGTCGGGTCGGGTTTGGTTTGGGTCGGGTCAAACGGGTTACAGGTCATGGGTCATTTTAAGCGGGTTAAAAATGGGTTCGGGTCAATCAGGTTGCAGGTTGGGTCAGGTTAACCTATACTTTTCACATGAATTTTTTTTTTTTTAATAAAGAAAACAACATGTATTTGCCATTTGGAAAGTTATGCAACAAATTACTTGATGTAAAATGCATTATTTTGAATTCACAACTTATATCAAGAATGAACTCAGTTAAATTTATTAATACTTATTCAATAATTTTAAAATTATATAAATCCTAACATTGCTATCTAAAACAAAATAACACAAAAATAAGTAAAACAAATACACAAGTTTTATTTCTACACAATAACAGTATCCCAAAACATAAAACAAAATTACAAATGACTTATTAGATAACTCATTTGATAAAGAATAAAAACATATAAGAAATTTACAATCTTGAAAATTAATTTTATAATCTATTATCAATTGTGGTTGACACTCTATTTCAATTTGAGATATATATTAAAGTTTGATTGCTTTCTTATTTATACATGGTCTTTTTTTATGAATATCATATCATTGTTAAGCAACACATACTCTAGGAAATATCATAATTTATATTGAAAAGCTGTTTATTTTGTACATAAATTGTTAAAAAATAGGTCTAAGCATTCATAATTTATGCTAATTTGATACTTTGGCTTCACTATTTTCACACTTGTGAATATTTCTCACACATGTCTACAATTTTAAATCTATATTTTTAACTCTACAGATTATCTTGGTATGTACTTTACTATTTGATATCTAAAAATCTTTACTCATTACAAAATGCTCAACCATGTGCATTTATCTTTCAATTAATTTGCATGCAATTATGTAAATGTATCAATTGTTTCCTTAAAGCTCACAATAAACAATTAAACCAATATTGTCTTAATTTTACTCTTTTTTTTTTACCCAAAAAAATTTTTTTTTTAAATGGTTCAGGTTCGGGTCAGGTTGACCTGCAAAAAAATACGAGTCGGGTCTTGGGTCAACCCGTTTTTGCTTCGGGTCAAAAAAATCAGGTTCGGGTCAAGTATTTTTCAGGTTGGGTCAAAAAATTTTGACCCGTTTTGCCATGTCTAAGAAATTCTAAAAAATAATTCATTTGTCAAGATTATCCACATTGTACGGTAGCACATTGAACTAGATAGAAACAGGGTCAGGCCAATAACGTCGTTTTAGTCCTATGCATGTTAATTCTATATTAAAAAAAAAAAAAAAAGGATAATTAAAACAAATTTACATTTTTGGAATCTCCAAAAATCAAGCTAAACACTCTCTATAGTAGAAAGTGAAACCACAAAACCTAATGCAGCAGTCTCTCTAAACCTCAAACCACAAAACACTAACACCAATTATCATTTTTAGGTTAAATTACAATTTATGCCCTATAACTTTGATCTTCTTTCAATTTAATCATTTAAGTTTCATTTTCTCCCATTTTAGACATTTAATTTTTATTTTATTTTCAATTTAGTTCTTTTGTCTTGTCCCATCGTTAAATCCAACAAAACAACAGAATTTTACAATTTTTTTTTTTGAATTTCAAATCTAAAAATAAAATTTATTGCATCCCTCTCGATCTAAAAGTATATCCTCATTTCAACATTTTTCTCTTAAAAACATAAGGTTTCTTCTATTAATAGGTGTGCCGATGATTTTCTCCTTACTATTATAAGGTGTTGAGCTACTTTCAACCTCCAATTGAGTTTTTTGTTTGTTTGTTAAACTTCGCTATTTTGTAATGTAGGTGGACCCTTTAAAACCTCCTAATTGGGTGCTCAAAAATATAAATATAAATTTTAGGGTAAAATATTATTTTAATCCTTAAACTTTACCAAAAGTTCGTTTTTAATCCCTAAACTTTAGCAATTCATTTTTCGTCCCTAAACTATAGAAAAATTTGTTTTTCATCTTCAAACTATTGAAAACGTTTTACTTTTGTCCTTAAATTTTTTTTAAAAAAAAAAAATTTCTTTTTTCATTCCTAAATTATTGAAAAAAAATTTTATCCCTAAAAGTTTAAAATGTGTATAAAACACCCTTGAACGTTTAGACCCCAATTACAAAAATATCAATTCAAGCTTAATGTCAAACAATAAATGTGCGGAACATGAACATAAGCTAACAACCGAATTGATAAACAATCTAAACCATAAATAATCACAATCACAGCAGTAATTAAATGGTAAAGATAAAGGGAAGAGAGATGCAAACACAAGGACAACACTCGATGTGTTATCAAAGAGGAAACCGAAGCCCTCGGCGTAAAATCTCTCCGCCGCCCTCCTAGCGGTCAATAATCCACTCGAAAATGTAGTTGAGATACATGAACAGCAATAGACCTTCCAAGCTTAATCTACCCGATGTACCTAAGCCCTCCAAGCTTCTTGCTCTAATGAGGTTGCGCCCAACCTATTTTTTTTCTAGCTTACCGGATTCCGCTATAGCCCATAGCATCAACCAATATAGATTGGTCCATTCCTAACTACTTCCCAAAAGCACCAAATAAACCTTCTCACGGATATGGGTATGGTAAGAAAAGAATTTGGCTAAGAACCTCTCAAGGGTATAACAATGAAGAGGAAGAGAGTAGAGGAATTTGAAGAGTCTCTAAGGTGAAAATTATGAATGAATCAATCTTGTTTTTCTCTAGGGTTTCTCTCTCAAAATTTTCTCTAGAAGCTCTCTACATTTCGTGGGTATAAGGGTCTATATATAGTGGTATGTGTTTGGAATGCGAAGAGTCAATTTTTCCCAAACAGGGTGGTCTGGCGGCTTGGCCTTGTGACTGGTCTAAGTCGCGAGTTCAAGCCGCGAGTTAACGGCTTGGCTAGCCTGGGTCTTTTGTCCTGTAGTGCGACAGCTAGCGTGACCCTTCAACTCCCCTGCATGCTTCTCACGTGTACTACATTTGGCGGCTTGCCAGTCGCGAGTCAGCCGCGAGTCCTAGCCGCAAGTCTCTGCATTCTTGCACAATCTTGAGCATTTCTTCACACTCTCTCACACACTATCGTTACATGAATCCCACCTAAATACAGGGTTACTAATTGCTAAAATACGAGCAAATTTGGCATAGAATAAAGCCAACAAGATGGTTGATTAAATTCAACCTTGCAATCCCTATTTTTGTCTTTAAACTATTGAAAAAAACTGTTTAAAAAATTTAAAGGTGAAAGAGCTTTTCAAAGTTTAGGGATGAAAAATAACTTTTGATAAATTTTAAGGACCAAAATAATATTTTACCCTAAATTTTAAATAAATTTCTTGAAAAAAAAATCACCAAAACAACGATTTCTATATCCTGTGCATAGGATTTACAATGGGCTAATCCTCAGAAAATCTCCCATTAAAAAACCACGCAACATTATTTCGAGTCGAGTCAGGTCATCATCTGGATCAAACACAACTACACTCCACAAAGCTCAACAGGGAAAAATCCAGATTTCAAGGGTTTGTAGTGACGTGAGGCTACCTATCCAATGGAGAGAACTCAGTCCATCGCATCTTGCTATATAGAGTTTTCGGAGAGAAATGAGGTTCCACAGCCCCTCCTTTAGAAGAGATTCTAAATCATTAATCCTCTCTAATTGTAATTGCTGTAATTAAGAGAGAGGAAAGTAGGTTGATGTGGTTGCTGCTCCCATTTTCATTTTCATTGTCTGCTCCAATACCTTCCAGCTACAGCCACGCAATGTCAGCCTTTCTTTCAAATATGGAAACGGGGGCATGGAAGTCAGGTTAGGGCATTCCCTAATGTCTAATTTAGAAAGACATGGAAGTAAGAGATGGTATGGCTCATTATCATCATCATCATCTGAATTCCTCCACCATCCCTTCAGATTTGGGCAAAACCTGAATTGAAGATGAGATAGGGATGGGAAGAATGGTGTTTTCGAAGAAGAGGAAGCACCCAACACATTACTAACACTCTCTTCATCTATCCATATGTATTCAAGTGCTTCCATTCTTTCAAGATTGACAAACTTGAGAAAATGGAGTTGATTTAATGGTGGGAGGTGCTGCAATCTTTCATTATGAAATAATGTCAATTTGACAAGATTAGTGAGAAAAGAGACCCAACTTGGAATTCTAACACCCATATAATACCACAATTTCAACACTTTAAGATTTGGATGTGGCTGGAGGCCTTCTAGTGACATTTCATCATAACACTCGCTTTCTTCTTCAACCCACACTGAATCCCACTGTAATTGTAGCTCTTAAAGATGTTGTTTCTGCTTCATATTTGTGGCTCTACATTCCTCCATGTCATCTTCTCCATGTCCAAAATTTTTAATGACTAGACATCCTCCCAAATTGCTTAGCTCCTTCAATTCACTTAGCCGACCACCAAACCTACCTTGTTTTTTCTTGGAACCTTCTTTCTTCATGACAAATAGTGTTAGTATCTCAAGAGAAGTAAGATGTCCAAGTCCAAGGGGCATATGAGTCAATTTTCCGTATCCATATAAATGATGCAAGTATAGATGCCTGAGATTGACCAACTTTTTAATGCCTTGGGGTAATTCTTTAAAGGAGACACAATTATTGAGTTTTAGCGTCAACAGATTTAACAACTTGGTAATGGAATTAGGGAGAAATTCAATATGTTGATTTCAAGAAAGATCAAGATATCTTAAATGTTTCAATTATCCAATTGAATGGGGCACTACACTTAGATCTAAATCACTCAAATCCAATGTCCGTAAGTAATTGAGATTTGAAATGAGTGTATCACAAGTTAAGTTACCCAACTTTCCCCCTACACTAGTTGCAAGAACTATTCGTATCTTCTTTTTTATTACTCATGGGAATTGAAAATTGCCTAGATGAATCCACAAGATCAAATGACACATGATGAACTTTTTCAATAACATTTTCCCCACTTGAATTTAATATGACACTTTCCATTCCAGACATAAGGCTTGCTAGATCATGCATGAGATCGTGCATCTTACATGATTTTATATTGCCCAAATCATCATTTTCTACATCCTAAAAAAATTACCTCCAAAGTAATTCCATAAAATATTTTCTACCAATATCCACAAAACGCTACCTTGGACCTTCTAACACAATAAAGCCTTGTGCTGCCCAAAGATTAATAAGTGTAACTACATCAATCCTATAATCTTTTGGAAACAATCTACAATAAGTAAAACATTGCTTTAAATGTGATGGAAGGTGATCATAACTCAGCTTAAGAGTTAATGAAATGTCATTTTCTTGTTGGGTTAATTTTGAAAGTTCATTCTCTAAAAAAGATTGCCACTCAATTTCAAAGGTTTTACCATACAATAAGCTTCCTATTGTTCTTATAGCATGAGGCACCCCAATACATTTTCCCACAATCTTTTTTCCTAGGTCTATTATGCCTTGATTCTCTGGCTCTTTGCCTCCTTTAAATGCCATTTTTGTAAACAATGACCAAGCCTTTTTTGGATCTAGGCATTTAAGCTCATGAGGAGGAGTTGTGCCCATTATCTCCACTACCTTTATCAAGCGAGTAGTTACCACTATCCTACTTCCCCTTGCACCCCCCATTAATAAATTTTTTAAAGGTATCCATTTATTTTTGCCCTCATTCCACAAATCATCTAAACAAATATATATATATATATATATATATATATATATAATATTCTGGTTACAATGCATATGTTTAAGATTATTTATTGAATATTCAAAATTACAAATAATTTTTATAATTAATAAAATATAGAAGTAGTTTAGAAAAACTATTTACCAAAGGAAAATACATTGCTTTAGAATTCCCTTTGTTAATAGTAAAGATAAGGAAGTTTTGTGTCAAAATTTGTTGACATTATTTCGAAAATCGTCATAACTGAAGTATCAAATAAGCAATGAGATAGTAAAGAATTTTTTATTTGGGGTTCAAATTATTAAAGTGATAAACCAATTAAAATAAACTCAAAACATATACATACACTAATATGTGTGTGTGTGAATGCAAATATTAATATTTTCTTTTGAAGCCACAATTCTTAAATTTCTAATACTAAAATTAGTTGTAACTTATAAATATATTGTATACAAAATTATTGACTTTGATATATAATTTTTCATAATACAAGGTTAGTGAATCTATATTTTTTAAGTTCATAAACGAAAATCATTATATCTATGTAACTCAAATAAAATAATTCCAACTATAATTTATTTATCAATATTAATATAGGCTTACAAAGGAATACAAAATTTTAGTCATGGTAAATCGTGTACCTGATACTTTCATCCTCATTTCTATAAGGTGTCGAGCCACTGTAAACATCTAGTTGAGTTTTATTTATTAAATTTTAGCTATTTTGCAACGTAAAAATGACCTTTTTGAAACTTCATAACTCCTCAGGTGCCTTGTTAACAAAAGCCAAAAAAGAAAGAGAATGATAAAAATATTTAATATATATTAAAAAAAATTCTTAAAAGGGTTTGTTAGAATTGGCTCATATTAATTATTGGGTCACTAAATTTGGGGCCTTATAGGTCAAGACAGATTGATTCAGGCACAGATGTCGGCAAAAAAAAAAAAAAATCTTTTTTTTACAAACAAAAGTATCCAGATCTCTTCGAGCATCTAACAATTCCCTTGGGTGTATATAGTTCCCCTATCCACATGCACCAGGTTATTACAAGAAGGAATCTCATGGGGGTAGCCCCAAGATGCTGACAAGCGGTTTCAAACCCAGGATCTCATGGATATCATTAGGTCTTAGAAACCACTAAGTTTTTCTTAAAATTTTACTTTTGACCTCCCTTTAGAGTAGCTCTTTTTTTTCTTTTTCTTTTTTAATAAGAGGGGAGTATTGGTAAAGAACATAATTGTTAGTATCGTACGATACGCGATACGCTTTGTACAATATGTGTCATATTGTATGTAAAAACTAAAAAGTTTCATATCGTATCAATGTATCGTAAGTGTTCGTGAATCGTGCGATACAATATGTGTATCGTACGAATTATATCGTAAAATTATACGTATCGTACGATACATAGACAAATGCTTTAAAATGAGATTTTTTGTTAAAATTTGTACATTTATTTGAATCTAACAAGTTTTTAGACTTGTTTTAAACACAAAATTATTTGGTTACTTAATTTAACGTAATAAAATAACATATTCTTAATTTTTTTTCTCTCTCTTTCTTATACAAAATTTGAACTACATAGTACAAACTTACACTTCACTTTAATATTTACAAATTTATTTTCTATACTGTGAATAAGATATTAATTAAATATATATTTATTTTTTTCATTATTGTTATAAGTCCAAGAAACTAGAATGCCAAGAAGAATTTTTTTTAATTATCAAAATAAAAAGAACAAGAAGAGATAGTAAATGTTAGTGACGATGAACATAATTTTAATGAAGAAATAAATTTGCAAAATGATAAATGTGATGATAGCATTGACTTAGATGGGGTTGATTAGCCAATATGATGAAAATGAATTAATTTTTGGGTCATTTGTAATATATTATCACTTTTGAATTTAAGCAATTTGAATATGTATGTTATAAACACGTGCTAGTTTTATTTAGTTAGTTAGCTTGTTAAATATTATTACATAAATGATGAGTAAATTAATCATTAGCTAAATATATTCAAAATTTATAATAAGTATATCCTTTATATATGTATATCTATAAATTTTTTTTTAAAATTTTATTAAGTGTTTGTGTATCTTACCATACACAATACAAAAAAAATCAAAAATCAATTCACAATACGATTTACATTTTGACAACTATAATAAAGAATATTAAGAAAAATGCCAAAAATTGTCCAAACTATTTTAGAGAAATCACGTATAATTTCAATTATATGACTTATTTCATAGTTATGTGATTTGTTTAACTCATTTGATAAATTATATAGATAAATACGCATGGATAATTGATTGATTGTTGTTTATTAGCTTTGAGTAGGAAACTTTGTAAAAAAGATTATCAAAAAAAAAAAAAAGGGGGTTGGCCTAGGAGTTATTAACCATCAATACTCATAATTTTTATCTAAGCAATCATTACTTAAGCAATAATTATTTTTAGGCTAAATTACAAAATATATCCTCTAATTTTAGGGAAAGACTTAAGTCCAATGCATTGGATCTTATGGGATGCGACCACGTGGCAACTCTTGGACACATGGTAGCATCCTATTAGGTCCATTGCACAGAACCCTAAGCCGAGGCCAAATCTCTTACTTTGATTTATTTTCAATTTAATAATTTTTTTTTCCATTTTAGTCATTTTATTTTCAATATAGTTCTTTATGCTAGTTCTATCTAATGCGAACCATTAAGTCCATCAAAATGAAAAAAAAAAAAAAAAAAAAAAAAAAAAAAAGGAAAAAAAAAAGAAGGTACACTTAATGATTTTATCCTCACTTTTATAAGAGCACCCACAGTAGATGTGGGATATGTGCCAAATGCTAAATATTTGGCACATATCCCACACCAAACCCAAATTGAACCCATTAGCAGATGTGGGAAATCTTATATATTTTGCAACATTGAACAGTACCGTGGCAAATTTGCCACGGTACGAAATGGTGTGGCAAATTTTTTTTTTTTTTTAATTCCTCTCTCTGTCATCTCTCTGTGGCTGTTGGTGAGTTAGTGTGTTGGCGTGTTGTAATAAATATTATTTTAATGTGTAGTAAATATTATTTTAATGTATAGAATTGAATTATAAAACATCTGATAAATAAGATGTTGTAAAATGATGTGGTAAAATAATAAAGTAGGCCTTTAGTGTGGTAAAATGACACAATTTTTAGAACATCTGCTACGGATGCTCTAAGGTATCTAACCACTTTAAACATCTAGTTGAGTTATTTATTTATTAAATTTTTCTATTTTGCAAAGTAGGACCCTTTTGAAACTTCCTTAAGGGTTGCTTCATTAACAAATGCCAAAAAATAAAGAGAAGGATAAAAATATATTTTTTTAAATAAAATTTATAAATAATTTCTTAAAAGGGTTTGTTGGAGTTGTCTCATATCCGATATTGGGTCACTGAATTTGGGGCCTCATGGGCCAAAACTGACTGATTCGGGATTTGGGCCAGGCCGAGACCGTAGATTACCCAACGTGCTCTACGGCTCTACTGCATGAGTAATGCTTTTCTTTCTCTCTGGCATCTGCTGTTCCTTCCGTCGATTCCAGATTGGAGCATTCATTGCTTTCAACAATCAACATGGTAAGCCCTTCTTTTTTTTTTTCTTTTTTTTTATTATTAGTCACTTCAACCTTTGGCCTTGGTTGTAATTTTCTTACATGGGTATGGCCTAGTTGTTAACAATTTGTAAAATTTTCATCACTGTATTGTTGAGCATTTGGAGTGCGTGAAAAAGGTGGTGTGTGCAAACCTTCTAATGAGCTTTACTTATAAATAAGAAAAAAGAAATGACAAATAAAAAGCTCAAACCTTTATATTGGGGTTGTTCTCTTGTGTATCCCAGATGAATGATCCATGTTTCAACCGGGATCAATGCTTGATCCTTGTTGCAATTTCTGATCAGATCAGTTTCTTACCTAGCTAACATTTAACTAATGCTCTTCAATTTTTCTTAAGCCGTGATCGTGAAACACAACTAGTCTATCAATGGTTTGCGTGCTTATATTGTTAAGTTTTTTGTTGTTGTTGTTTTATTTTTTTTCCCCTTTTCTTTTCTTTAGGCTTGATAGGTGATTTGGTTTGTTTTTTTTTCCTTGACAGAAACAAACAAAACTAGCCCAAGATGAACATCAATTATTAGAAAACATTCTTCGGACGTTGCTTCAGGAGCTGGTGGTAGGTTACTCTTTGGTGCTTGTTCAAGATTTCAATCATGCATGTGGTTGTACTTTTGCACTGTATTTTATCCATATCCTTTTATGTATTGATAAGAAATAGTTGGGTTTTTTATTGTTTTTATATCCTTTTATGAATGGGTACATTTGGTTGTTCTTGAAGAAAATCATGACAATATATTGTCTATAATTATTTCATCCTGAATATGCTTGATTTTCTGTATATTACTCCTGCTGGTTTTCTGCTTTTTGGGTATTGAGGGACGGAAGCCCCTAATTCTCAATGAGATCCATAGTCACTTCATTGGCAATAATTTACTAAGCCAATTCATTATGTCCTTTCTCGATCTCCCTAGACTACACACTTGTGGCAGATCTGCTTGTATTGATTCTTTCGTTCTAGTTATTCCCTTGTATACACTCCATGTATTAGGATAGCGCTTTTCTAATGAAATTTATTACTTGTTAACCAAAAGTTCTGCTTGTATTGCTTTTATTATCTACTTATTTGGGTACTTCTTTTGCTTCCTTTTAAATCTTCTTCTGTAATTTTGTTGTTCTTTTTACAAATTTGCAGATGTTGTTGAAAAAGAAGAAGAAAAAAAACCAATGTTTGCTTGTATATTTGATTCAGGAAACATTACAATTAGTTGATCTGATTGCTTGCTGCTTGCACATTTTGAGGCTATTTTTCATGTAGGACTTAATTTTGAAACTAGCATAAAAACTTAGAGGCTTCAATGTTCTTGAAATTAAATTAGGTTAATATGCTGTGTTCATCGTGTTTAATCTATGTTGCTGGGGATTTGTTTCTTAACCTTTGGTTGACAGAGCAAAACAACCCACAAAAAAAGTAACAATTTTCTCCAGAGCTGGGGAATGTATTGTACTTGTCCTATCGTAGTTCATTTCTATTGTTATACTAAATTTTGTCTGCGATTGAATTAAATTTTCTTGTATATTGTGCAGTCTTCTGTAGTACAGTCGGGAGCAAATAATGCGGTATGGGCAATCGATTGATGACAGTGAAACTACCAGGTTCATATTCCTCATCTTCTTGGTCTGTACAAGTTTCTTCTTACTAAAAGTTAATCATAGGAAAGCATATGACAGTCTATGATGGGGCTTCATATTCTCACTGCAATTGCATTTCCAAAGCCATTTCAAAGATTGATTGCAGGATAAATAACGTCCCCAATATAATGGTTCTTTGAACAGTCTATAATAAAAGTATTTAAATCATTCCAGGCGTTGAATGAAATTAGCCCATTTATGCTTTGTTAATGACTTAATAGAGTTCATAGGTAACAATTTCAAATATTTTCATGTGATATAGAACGTTATGGATAAGTTTCACCAATGGTCTAGGCTTCGAGTAAATACAGCCAAGTGCAAGATATTTTACATTCAGAACAATCTGGTTGCATTTTGTGATACAATCGTGCACCCAATAAGATATTTAGGAGTACCTTGGGCAATTAGAAGAGCAATTGCTGAATGCAGAACTCTAAATAGGGCTAACAATGGAACTAATCAGTTCTATGTAACTTTCAACAATCTCAAGTCAAAAAGGATAAAAACTAAACCAATTTCAATAATAAAAACTGTAATTCTTCAGAAAAGGATTGCTACTGAATAATCTCCTTCTACTTTCTCAATAATAAATACTTTGACCTTTGTATTCATTTTCCAAAGCTTGTTCAGTTCCATGGAAAGCTCGGCTTTCTCTGGATCTTCGTGGAAGAAGAAGAAGCCGTTCACTGACCACTACATTTATGGATCCTGGCAAATCGTTAAACCTGGCGGCTGGTCACTCCTTGATCAGTGATTCGTTGGCCACTAGATTGATCAAAAATCTGCTCTTTTGATCACAATTCACTGGCCACTACAGGCGATGATATGGACTAATGTCTCCAAGCATAGAGGAATTCCGTTATGATAAAGACCATGATGGAAAGGGCCCCTTCCGTTTTCAAAAATCTGCTCAATGGGCCCTTTTTATGATATATGATAGCTAAATTCCATACTGATGTAGATCTCCCTATCTGCTTAGTGTTGAATATTCTCCATTTAATAGCCATTCAACAAAGAACTGCACGGCCATATATTGTCAAATACTCATGTATGTAAGGCTTTAGTCACCTACTTGTTTACATCCATGAACCTCCAGACTGCACAAAAAGCGAAAGCTATGAAAAAAAAAAAAAAAAAAAAAAAATACAGAACCTGTAACAAATTATTTGTGTCATTAAAAAAAATCAAAATTTCATAGAGCATGCATGCTGTCTCTTCCACGAGTAACAATACATGCAACATGTTGCAAGCAAACTTCCAGAAAGTAAAACTGTTTTTTTTTTTTTTTTTTTTTTTTTGGGGTGTGTGTGTGTGTGGCTAAAATGAGAAGTCAAAAGAGTAGTTGCTTCAATAATATATGAGGGAGAGAGAGAAGGAATTAAGAGAATGTGCAACCAATGGAGTGAAATACTTTGGACCTAGTTAGAATATTTGGTGCACCAGCAAGCTCTTCGTCCTAGTCCAATTCCACAAGTCATGTCTCCAATGGTTTGAGAAAGGAAAATTTACAAGAGTATTCATCTCAAGTTTAATATCATTTTGGGCTTACAAATACGAAATATCCACATCATTTGAGTGAAATTATTGTATTAAGTCAAATTAAATAGTTTGGTCTACCTAATTCCAATTTTTTTTTATTTTTTATTTTTGGTGTTCCTACTCTCTCACCAATCAAATGAAGCGTATATTCAGAGCTAAAATTTTGGCTCTAAACTCTAATGCAAAATGGAACTTCTGATGCACGCTAAGTTATAGAAAATAGAAATTGAGAAATTTTAGTATTATGTAACTGTAAATTTTTCTAAAAACAAGAAACAAAACATCTTTAAGAGATGTATAAAGGACATATAAAAAAGAAATATGTGTAAAGCACAAAAACAAAAACAAAAACAAAAATATGATGATGATTGATATTTGATAGCTCAGGCCAAGTGTAAACTTCTATAATATCCTTGTAAAAGTAAGTGGAGGGTGAAATCAAGGGTTCAAAAACCACTTGGTAAATGAGTAAAAAAAAATAGATAAATACAGAAAACACTTGGTAGTTTGCAAAAAAATGCAGCCTATTTAGTTCATACATAGAGAAGCATAAGTTATTTGTTCTACAAAAGGACATTATTCTCCCTCTTATCAGTCCCTTTTTTTTTCCTCCTCTAGAAATATAAGATCTAAGGTATCTTAGGACAATTAAAACCAGAGATTCTCCGTCTCCTTGAGAGTGTGAGGTAGCTACATTCCTTGTTAGCAACAATATCATACTAAGGCATCTGAGATTACAAGCTGTAAAGATATTAAAGTCAAAGGCAAGGTTAGAGCAGCAGTGACACAAGAAGGCAGTGATGCAATAGTGAAGTGCCAGCAAGATGAAGCAAAGTGAAGTGATGTGCAAAGTGATGTGCAAAACGACATGAGCAACTAAGTGACTTGTAGTTTAGATTACTAAGTGACTTGTAGTTTAGATTGTATTAGTTATTTATCATTTACACGTGGGTGATACACGTGCAGTAGCTAATGTAACTCCTCTGTAACCGCCTAGCGTATAATTAGGGAATTAGTTTTCTTCATTCAGTCAGTATAAATATAGGGTTCTGTACAGTTTCTAATTCAATTGATTCAATAGAAAAATCACAGAGATTTTCAGAAATTCTCTCTCTCATTCTCTATCTCTCTCTCAATTCCATAAGCATATTTCTACTTCTTCTTCTCTGTTTTTCTATTCTCATACAAGCATTCAACTTATGCGAGGTAGCTGGTTACTCCAGTAAAGCTAACAAACTAGAACAATATCTAATGTGAAGATATTACCAAAGTAGCAGCATGTTGAAGTCACTCTAGGAGAGACACCAGCTTTGGAACAATATGAAAGTCATGAACATGAGTTATTTGCAAGGGAGCCTAAGTGTAGATAATGTGTTTAGAGAATCAATCCCTCTTAGAATTGGGAGATTTTAGAACAGGTTTGACCATTGTATAATCATTAGAGTAGATTGAGTGTTGTGATTTGTAGCTTACTTCAGATGCTTGGTTAATTAGGTTGGCTTTAACTGCTTTATGGCTCTGTTTCAATATCTAATTGCTTGCAGCTGTTTTGTTGCTTGTTGAATCTTGTTTTTTTAAAATATAATTTACTCATTTGTCCAAAAGAGGAAGTTTTATGAAGCATATGCCAGAAATAGAACATTTTAGCACAAATAACAAGAAAAAAGTATTATTGTGTGTACAAAAGAGACAATATTTCTTTTAGCAGGACAGCAACACTAAGGTTTGGAAAGATAACGAGAATCTTTTTACCTTCCAACTATTTGGAGATGAGCAGCAGTAGAAGGTGTGGCTAGATCCAAAATATTCATTCACTGGAAATAAACGTTCCTAAGCTAAGGTCCTCTGAACATTAGCAACCTGACTCATAAAAGTATATATAAAAAATAAAATGGTAAGAAACTTGATGGATTCCTAATACTTTTTCTGAAATTTTAGAACACATTTGATATCTGATTGAAATTTTATAAATTAAGATATAAGAAATGTAATTAAGATGGAGTCAATGGACTCAATCTCATTTTAAGATTTTGACTTAAGTGAATTCTCCAAACACATTTAAGAAAAGAAGAAACCATATTTAGCCTGATTATCTCATCGGATAAACTATGTAAGCGATTACTTATTTACTAATTACTCAAATGACATTGAGCATTTCAATTTTAAGTAAATACCATGCATCAATAGCTTACATATAAAGAAAAAAAAATTACTGAACAGTATACCTTAATAAAAAGCTATGTCCTGCAGTGTTAGTTGTCACTTGTCATGGTAAATACTCCCCTCAAGTGTTAAAAAGATTTTCTCCATTTCTGCAGGCATCAGCAAAAGGCAACCAAATTCAACACCTTCTCGACTTTTTTTGTTAGGTACAAAGAGAATAAAAACATAACCGAAAGTGATCTCCCAAAAAGAAAAGATGATTACCACCAAGTTGACGGCTTGTAACACAATTGCAAGGCTTGCTAGTTATGAACAAGTCTCAAATTTTAAGCTAGGTCCTTGCCTTAATTCATTCTGCCTAAGGAGTCAAAAGGCTAATAAGTTCACCAAAATATCAGAACCTCAAAAAACAGAATGAAGAAGAACAAACAAGAAACAAAATTATTACCAAGAGTTTTGTAGCTTAATGACATAGTTTGCTCTCCTCTATAAAAAATAAGTTAAGCATAGGAATGAAGTTAATACTTTTTAGAAGAAGTTGTCCAAAATAAGAAAACCCTCAAAAAGCAGTATTTGATTTATAATAGTCTATTTATGAAAAATTGGGATGAAAAGATAGATAAAGGCATACCCAAAGAAATCATTTTGTGATGGATTATATGAAAACAATCACTCGTGGGACATGAACAATGATGGGCCAATCTGCACTTGTTTGCCTCTGGCATCTTAGTTGTAAGAGGGGACAACAAAAAAATATTTCCAAAGATTGTAAAGAGGTGAGATTGTGAATCTCTTAAAGAAGTGATGTCAGATTGGGACAGCTCCAAATTCTAAGGTACTTTTGTGATTTGAGGTTGGCTATCCAAGGGAGAGAATCCAGTCCATCGCACCTTTCTATATTGAGTTTTTGGAGAGAAATGAGGTTCCGCAGCCACTCCTTTAGAAGAGATTCTAAATGGTTAACATTCTTTAACCACAAAGATTGTAATCGAGAGAGAGGAAAGTAGCATGAAGAGGAGAAGGAGGAAGAGGTTGATGTGGTTAATGCCTTTTGGTAATTCTCTAAGAAATAGACAATTTTTGAGTATTAGTGTCTGCAAATTCAGCAGCTTAGTAATGGAATTTGGGAGAATTTCAATATTATTGTTATAAAGATCAAGATATCGTAAATGCTTCAATTCCTCAATTGAACATGGCACTACACGTAGCCTTAAGCAACTCAAATCCAATGCATGCAAATACTTTAAATTTGAAACAAGTGCATCACAAGTGAAGTTACCCAAATCCCCTTCCCCCTACACTACTTGCAAGAATTGTTTGTATCTTCATTCCTTTAGCAACAGAAATTGTAGGTTGCCTCGATCAATACACAAGATCAAAAAATACATGACGAACTTTTTCACCAATATATTCCTCACTCGAAGTTAACATGGTACTTTCTGTTCCAGCCACAAGTGTTGCAAGATCATGCATGAGATCATGCATTTTGCAATATGCAATATCACTTGATCTTTTTCTACATCTTGAAAAAAAGATCTCCAAAGTAATTCCATAAAGTACTATCTCCCAACACCCTTAGCTCATTGCTTTGGATTTGATAACTTAATAAAACCTTGCGCTACCCAAAGATGAATTAATGTCTCTACATTAATCTTATAATCTTTTGGAAACAATCTACAATAAGCAAAACATTGCTTTAAGTGTGCTAACAGATGATCATAACTCAACTTAAGTGTTGATGAAATATAATTTTCTTCTTGTTGAGTGATTTTTGAGAGTTCATAATTTTTAAAGGATCTCCACTCTTTTTCTAAAGCTTTGGTGCGTAGCAAGCTTACTATCATCCTTATGGCAAGAGGTACCCCAACACACTTCTCAACAATCTTCTTTGCCAAACTTACAATGGCTTTGTTCTCTGGTAGTTGACCTTGTTCAAATTCCACTTTTACAAACAAACCCCCAGCCTTTTCTTCAAGTAGGCTTCTTAGAGCATGCCATGAAGTTGCCCCTATTGTCCTTGCTACCCTTTCTAAGCGTGTGGTCACCATTATTCTACTTCCCCTTACACCAACCATTAACAAATATCTCAAGAGAAGCCATTTTTTATTGTCCTCATTCCACAAATCATCCAAGACAAGCAAATATTTTTTCCCATTTAGATTTTCTCGAAGCCGATTTTGCAACATCTCAAGGCTTTCTTCAAACTTCTCCTTTGTTAGTTGTTTTGAAATTTCTTTAACAATTAGTTTTACTTCAAAGATACTAGAAATACAAACCCAAAGTTTTAGCTCAAATTTGCTTTTGACACTTTCATCATTATATACTAGTTGAGCTAGTGTTGTCTTCCCCAATCCTCCAACACCAACTATTGGAATTATAGAAATATTCTCTAAGACATTGCGATCAAAAAGACGATCTATGATTGCTTTCTTATCATTTTCTCTCCCAAATATTTCGTCTTCCAATACAAAAGAATAAGTTTCCCTGTCCCTATTCATAAGTTGTGGCTCAAGGGAACTTTGAATAAAGTGGAAATCCTCTTTGTCTTTTGCAATGGCATTTAGTCTCAACCTAATTGCTTTAATTTCATGGGCCATCTTAGGACTTAAAGCAAGAAGACTGTTTGAACTTGAAGAGAAAAGACGTACCTTTTTTGTCATCACTTTGTGCCGCAAAACTTCGGTGGAGAAATCATCCAGCAAGTCATCTGCATCAGGGAGGACATCTTTGAGCTTTCTGAGCCAGTCTTTGATTTGATGACTATGAGAACTCTGCTTTTCTGCATCTAACATCACAGCTTGGATTGTGGAAACTGTGTTCGTTAGGTTTTCAATCTCAGTTTTGACACCAAAGGTCAGTTTGACCTCTTGGAGAAATTAAGGAACCCAGCAGTTCAAGGACTTTTCCTGCAAGGTGGAACAAAGCTCCTTCAGCCATTTTTTTCTTTTTCTTTCACAAATGTGGGATTGTGGGGGAGTGAAAATGATAAAAGGTAGTTGTTGTTGTGTCCAGCTTGGAACAGCCACATCAATATTTATAGTAAGCCTTGAGTAAAATATTGTAGACCACTTTCCTTGTAATTGTCAATGGTGACTACAAACACCAAGGATGGAATATAAATTTGGAATTTCCGTTTACACATGTGGGTGTGCATTTTTCCTTTTTCTTGCTTCTGCAATTACTAATTTATGCCATTATTTAAGACGTTATGGTTCTTCAAATTATTAGTTTGTTATTATACAATTTTATTGTATTGTTCAAAGTATTTTTTTTTTCAATTACTCAACCCAAATGGGAGTATAGGATAACCCTCATACAAATACAGCACTACCAGATCAGCTAAATGCAACATTGACTTTATATATTGATTAGGTATGCATTAATGTGCATATATAATTATATAGTATTAAACAAGTTTCAATATAATTTTAAAAATACTTAATCAAAACTGCTTCCAATTAGAGTTTAGAAAAGCTGGATATGATTTTATTTCCAGTTCTATGGTTTATTTCTTGTGGCTAAGTAATAATTGGAAATAAATAATGCTGAAATTTTAAGTTTGATAATGAGAAAGAAGGACAACTTGTGGTAGGAGGGTATTCAGAAGGGTAAAAGCTAACTTGTTGTGTAGGTTAATACAAAATCCTCTGCACAATGTATTCCTTGGTTGATGAAAACTAAAATCATATATGTTAGGTTCTAAAGATTTACATTAAATGTTGAGAATCGTGGTTGTAATGTGTTGGCAAACCGAGAGCAAAACTAGTCTAGTCTAAGTGTTTAGAGTGTGCTTAAATAAGTGTGTTTCAAGATTACAAAGTCCAGCTGATTGCAAAAAAGAGAATTCAAGTTCTATCATTCTCGACCGATTGAGAAATAGACCCAACCAATTGAAAATCGCAGATAGGGTTTTCTGCAGAAGGTTATTGCAATCCAATCACAACAAAAACGTTTAGGGTTTCCATTAAACTTCTCCACATATAAAAAGAAAACCCTAGCTATGTTTTGAAAACTTTTAAAAGACTTGTGTGTTACTCTTTGTGAGATTTGAGAGGTTCTGTATCTTCTAACTATACAAGATTCTACCAGAGCTTAAACTGCAATCAAGAATTGGTAGAACTAGTTGCGGCATTCAAGATCAACTACTGATGGTGATCTGAAACCTTTGAGTGGAGTCTTAAAGTCACAAGTAAGGGTGTGCTTATGTTGTTGTTAATCTAAGAAGAGAAGGAGTCCGTAGATTCGGCGCTTGCATGTGGTCGTATCAGTAAGTTGCTACATGAGGTAGCATTAGATTTAGGGTTAAATCTTTTGTAAAAACTTCGATTCTCTTATAATGGATTTGGTTTACCTTGAGGATAGCTAGGTCAAATCCTCCCTAAGTTTCTACCTTGAAATGGGTTAGTTTCATTAATTTTCTTGGGTAATCATATTGTGGTGTTATTTACTTTTCCGCAACTTTGCATGATATGATTTATTTGTTTTAACCTAGATCTGAAAATTAATCTAAGTAATCACTTGGTTAATAAATTAGGTTAAACAATCTGTTTAAGGGGTCTAAACAAACTCTCAATATATAATGTACAAACATTGTGTGAACCTACACTGTTTCCACTGTGTTGACATAATGTTTTGTTACAAAGTAAACTCTGTCAATACATGCATTCAAAAATAAAAATAAATGATATTCACATTCATATGCAATGCAGGGAAGGTGTGAATCAGGACTAGTTGCTCAATCAACATTACATTTTGTTTAGACAAGATAATTCAGATTACAGAGCCAGCTAACAATGTGCTGCTTTTGTCCACTAAACAATGTTAGTTTAAAATTACAAATGCTATATTCTTCTTCGGTACATTAAAGAAATGAAATGAAAGAGCATTAAAAAATAATAATAATAAAAGGAAAAAGAAGCTGCCAATTCTCTCCTTTCTCTCCATTTTTATTTTTTATTGCCGCCCAGCAATTTCATGGAACAAGTTGTCCTGCACACACTCACACCCACCAGAAAGATGCTCCTTCAAGATTCAAGTTAAATATTGTTACTGGTTTTTTTATTATTATTAATTTAGGTGTTTTAGATAATTTAATGGAGAAATATCAAGTTACAATTTTGTATTAGGTTATTTGTTTTTTTATTAATGCAAAATATCTTGATGGACATGTGTCTGTCCTGAAAATGGATTAGCCAGTTGTATTTTATGGATTTAGTAAATTAGAAATACAAAAATATTTAAGCTAAATTACAAAGTACATTGATCTGTTTTCAATTTTGTTCTGAAAATTTGGCCCATCTCAAATTACTAGGAAAAGTGCAATTCAGTTGAAAAGATTGTCACATATATAGGTCCAATGCAAGAAAAATAATAGTTCAGTAAAATCAAATAAATTTTCCTTTCAATGTGATGTAGAAGGTGTTTGGTTTTCTAAAATTTTTCTCATCAAAATTCTGCTTCTTATTTTTTTCTTCAAACATAAAAATGAATTATAAAAACAACAAAGAGATAAAAGAATGATGCACCAAATTCAGGATTTTGAGAACACAAAAAAGAACCCTGAAAAATCAAACCTAACAAATCAAATTTGAAAATTTTTCTAAAAACAACTAGAGGTACAGTTCAGTTATCTTTTTTTTCCTTTGTTATTTTCTCTCTCTTCTATTGGGGATGTTTGCACGGGAAAATCACACAGACTAAATTACCCAATGGGATCTGACACGTCATGAATTTTACTGCCAAACTTATCTCCGTTACGGAGAGAGACAGTGACTAACGGAAGACCTCTTGTATTTTTTGGGGTTTGGGCTTGAAGTTGAAGAAGGCCTGGTGAATGTGCTGAAATAGAGCAGGCCCACTCCACTATTGTGTGAAAAGCAGTGGGGCCCAATGGGTTTGGTAACTTTGGTGTCGTTTTGTTCTTGCTGTGAATCCAATTGCTATTTGAGAGGTTTTTTTTTTTTTTTTTTTTTTTAATTTTAAATAACTTTAAATTGATATGATTATTAATTTAGATAATTAAAAAATTAATGATATTTTCATATTATTATTTATCTTGACTAGAGTATTGTTATTGAGTTACGCGTTCTAAGAGAAATCAAGGTTCCAATTTTTCCTCACCTATTGTTATGACTATAAAATTATAATAATAATAAAAAGAGAAATTATATACTTTAAAATTTAAATAATACATGAAGAATTTGAGTTAAATTCTATTTTATTTTTACATAAGATAATAATGGACGTAGCTATTAAAACTTCTTCCTATGATGCCAAATGCATATACACCCACTAACACTATATTCTCTATATTAAATTTTATCTTTTCAACAAAATATTTTGAATTTTAGTGCCTAAAATATGTATCTAACTTATAAGTTCAGTTACAAAACTTTTTCCACAATTTGTTGAAGTGGTAGATTGTAAATAATGGAAATAAAATTGATACTCGCAACCTACAACTTTAACAAACTGTAGAAAAAGTTGAGGAAAAAGTTGTATCCATAGCAAAGTTGGAATCTACACATTTATATGATTCAAATTTCATTTCAATCACTTTTTTTAAAAAGATAAATAACATTCTTCATGTTGATGACTTATAAGTTAGATGATATATATACATACATATGTGTGTGTGTGTTTCATACATAGAATAAACTCCGATTGTTAATTACATTAAAAAAAAAAAAATTCATGAGTTTCCTTCATTATTTATTACTTATTATGTTTTCTCAGTAACAAGCTGTTTATATTTTCCAGCAATTTAATGGAGCAAGTTGTCTCACACGCGCACGCCCCAGAAAGATGTAGAATAAGAGAGATCTTTCAAGATTGAAGTTAAATATTGTTACTGGTTTTTAGTATTAATTTAGGTTTTTTAAATAATAATGTCCCCCCCCCCCCCCCCCTTTCTTTCAATTAAAACTTGTGCTTTTTTAATTTCAACCTTTGTTTTCATTTTATAGGTTTTGAATCTCTTTAAAAATAGTGATAAAATAGAAAATATTTTCTTTTCCTTTTTAAATGTGACATAAAATATAATAGTCTATTATTTATGATATAAATTAAAAAATACCTATAAAAAATTAATTTTTAAAAAACAGAAATAAATAAAAAACACTTCAAATTAGAAGATGGGTGTTCCTGTTGCCTGATGCCTTTAATGCCTTTTATAGGTAATCCGTAATTGTCCAATACTTTGTGTGGTTTTTTTGCCTGTCGCCTTTAACGTTACAATGGAGCAATTGGAAACTTAAATGGGAAGGGCAGATGTTGCATATTTGTATGGCTTGATGAGGGGAGATATTGTTGAATTTGAGGCAAGAAACGTCGTATAATATGGAATGTTAGTCTTCCTGACTAATAATACTTTTATTCATATGATCAAGATTATTTGTCATCAATTCTCAAAAATAAAAAATTATTTGGAGAAGAAATGAAATATTTAATAGTCTAATCAATAGCAACATAAACCATGTTGAGAATTATGAACTCGACATTACAAATGAAATGAATAGATCCATTCAGTTGTTCTTATTCTTTGGTGCAACTATTGAAAATAACTAAATTTTTTTCAAAACTAGAACGATGACCAATCCACATCATTATATGATATTCTTTGTAATAGCTCAAATCTAGAATTAATAGAAACTTTGCTCTATGTATACTTAATGTTTAATACAAATTTGCTTTACGTATACTTAATGTTAGTATGCTTTCCTTTTAATGGCCATCCAATAGTGAACTTCACAACCATATTATGGCTTACATCCCTGACAAAGAGTAAGAAAGGTGTTAGAGAAACATGCATTATCTTCAAATATCTAAACATCTAAATTGTTTAAATATCATAATAAGTACTAATCAATAACCGCTAAATTGTTTCGTTGTACTCAAATATTATAGCTACCTCTCTTTTCCACTATACTAACCCAAAATAATGGTTGTCCAACATTGAAGCAATTGGTCTGCAAAATAAGAACAGTGGCTCTAAGTATCTTCCCTACAATGCAATAATCTTACAAAAGGGAAAAAAATTTGGAGAACAAAGAAGCCAACAAGAATCTATTGATATTGGTTCCTATATAATCTTTTGGCACTTGGCATCTCTAACAAATCTGTTAATTTTGTATCCTTCAAATGTCTATGTCAGTAATCAAGTATAACTATAAATTTTTTTTTTTTTTTTATACGAAGTATAAATTATTATAGAAGAGTAATTGGGATCATTCGCATACTAAGTATATCGTAATGAGCTTATCAAATTTCAAGTGGCACCGATCTTTTTCAGCTCTTCTGGAATAAAAAATACTAACATAAAGGCATGTGACTTCTAATTGCTATATGAATGCCCCCTTCTTCCTATGAAACATTTGGAGTGGCCCATCAAATTAGATCACATGGTGTGGGAGGATATGATACCAAATTATAACACCAGCCAAGACAAAAAAAAAATTACCTGTGACTTGAAGCCTTTGTTTGCGTACATTAGTTCAAAGAAGTTTTTGTTGAATTGAGTGTAGTTCAATTATAGCAGCACTCATGTTCATCCTTTCTCTTGGAAATTCAACAGAACATGAAACTCCCATTCCAAGAATCAAAGTCAAGCATTCTAGAATTTTTGAACTTTCATTTTGAACTTCATTGTGAGCAATGTCATTCATCTTTGTCAATTATTCTCTCTAGCAAAACTACATTAACAAATTCAATTATTCTCCTTTGTGAAGAATGATAGGATCTACAATGTCAATTATTCTCTCTAGTAGGCTACATTAACAAAGTCATGAAGGTTAAGGTTATTTTGGAAAATGTTGTCAATTGATTTCTTTCCTGTGAACATCTCTAACATTATATTTCATAACTATAGACATTACCATACATTGACACTTCATTTCCTACACCATACTCTGCAATTACACAACAAATATATAAATGTGACCATGGTTTGTATCAAACAAAGACGGGAAAAAATATATATAGCCTAACAGATATTAAATGACCTTTTTTAAGTTGCATGTAATCAGCCAAGAAGATAAGTAAATTTTTTTGATATATAACTTTCTAAGTTCTAACTAGAGTACAATATCCTTGTTAAACTTGTCCTCTAAAGCTTAAAAATATGATAAAAGATTATCGGACAAGTAAAAAAAAATTAAATTTAAGAAAGCATAGTGATATTCACTTGGAGGAATATAACCAATACTTCCTCTTACTCCAATGGAGCTTGAATGGTCAATAGAAGAATCTTGGGTATTATAAAAAAGCAATCTAGCCAAGCCAAAGTCACCTACATGTCCCACCATTTCATCATCAAGGAGAACATTACTAGGCTTATGGTCATAGTGAATGATTGGTGTTTGACAACATCAATGGCAATATTCAATCTCTAAAGAAGATTCAAATTCCTTGGTTCCTCAAGAGTCTCATTTGTTCTTGAAGTTGGATGCAGCCATTCATCTAGGTTGCCATTTCCCATGAACTCATATACTAGAGATTTAAAATCATGACCACGATAGTCAATACTAGGATATGATGTAAACACCTTTACAAGATTTCGATGTCTAGTGTTTCATCATAGAGCCTCACACTCGGCTATGAAACTTTTGGAAGCTCCATGATGATAAAGGTCTAGCACCTTGATAGCAACCATATTCATTTGTCCACCTTGATCAAGAATTCCCTTATACACAAACCCAAAGCTACTCACACCAATTAAATTGGTAGGAGAAAATCCATTGGTTGTGTTTAAGAGACTTTGGTAAGATAGATTCAAAAGCAAATTTCTTGAGTCCCTTGAGGTACTTTCTTTTCTTTTATTTCTTAAAGAAGAAAGAAATAGAAGGTGATAGAACCGAAATTACTCCATGAATCCCACAAATGTAGAGATTATCAAATTCAAGGTAAATAACTTCCTCTTCTTAAATTTTTCATTTTTGCATTTAGGAAGTTGAAACTTAAGTATGCCCCCACAGAGCTTACCATTGCCCTTAACAAAAGTTGCACTCCTATTCATAAACACTCCATCTGTTGGTACTTCGCTCTAATTTTTTATATTGTTTTTACATAGGCCATAAGTCATCTTCTTTGGGTAGGATAAGAAAGAAAATAGCGGACTAGAACCAACCAATCAATTGCCACATTATTAAGACTTAAGAAAATAGTATTTTAACCACCATTCTTCTTCTTCTTCTTCTTCTTCTTCTTTTTTGTTGTTGTTGTTGTTGTTGTTGTTGTTGCGTATTGTCATTAAAAGGGCTTTCGTGAAAAGGGATTTTGTAAAAACTATGCCAAAATACAAAGTAGGCATAAATGTAATAATTTAAGCAAGTATCAATAAATAAATAAATAAAAACTTCATTGTAGATGGTTGTAGATATTTAATGAATAGCTTCATTTGAAGTGATTGACATCATTCATTATGGAAATTTAACCTTTGCGTTAATGTCTTGGCAAAACTTGGCTACTCCAACTGAAAAATTATAATTTTGGGTAAACTACATAAATAATCTCTATCCTTTATACAATATGTCAATTTAGTCTTTAATATTTTATTTGTGTCAATTTAGTCCCTAACCTTTTAGTATCGTGTTATTTTGCTCATTGCCGTTATCTTTTAGATGAAAAAGTATGACATGTTAAACAAAATAATAAAAAAATTAATTTATCTGTCCCATCATCTACCAACTGTACAGCCACGTCCTACAAAAACAATTTTGGACAACCTAGCGGCATTGCTGACTGTGATGAAGCCATCAAAATTCACAACCCGAACTCGCCATTCCCATTCTCTGGCATATTCAACACAGTGAAAATAATTAATGTTTCCCCCCAAAGCCAAATATTAAGATTTTGGATTGTTTTACAAATTTCGGTGCCATACATAATAAACAATAATCAAAATTTGATGTTACGGTGGTAACAGACTATTTTGGATTGAACTTTTTACTCTTTTTTATTTTATTTGTTTGTGTGTTAAAAATCTGTAGATAGACCCTTCCATTTCTTTGACATTGCGGTGGTCGCAGGATTGCAGTGAAATCTGCGTTCTTCTCTTCTACAAAGCCCAGATCTAATTTCCAATCTTAGGGCTTCACCAAATCGCAGTAAAATTTACGCTGTTCTCTGCTACAAAACCCATATCTAATTTCCACTATATATGGGGAACCAAACCTTCAGCCATCAGTGAGAAAGACCTCACCACTGGCCCTCGCGGCTCGACCTTGCAGTCTACAACTACAGTTTTCGCCGAGAGAGTTAGCGAGTGTGAGAGTAATAATGAGGGTGAGGTAGAGGTTCTAACGAGAAAGAGAGGGTTAGGGATTTTAGTTTTTATTTATTTTATTTACGTTTTATACGAAGTAGTTGTCCAGTTGGCAGTTGACGAGGCTAGTAAATAAATTTTATATTGTTCTGTTAGACACATCAGACTTTTCCATTCAAGGGATAACGGCAAGGATCAAAATGACAAAACACTAAAATGTTATGGATTAAATTGACACAATTAAAAGGATATGGACCAAATTGACATATGATGTAAAAGATAGTGACCATTTATGTAGTTTACCCTATAATTTTTGTATTCACTCTTGGGAGTTTTTGAACAATAGATTGTATCTTTAAGTCATATATAGGTTCTAAGAATCAATCTTAATTACATAGATAAACAATGATAGGAGGAGTTTTTATTATTCATTTGTTGATTTTGTAGATTGTTTAAGTTTTCAATTATAATCAAAATTTTATATGAATGGGATTAGCTATCTTGGCCATTTATTTTTATTCGTAAGTGCTGTAATAAGTCATGATGATTCAAATGGAAGATCCTTCTTCTTTTATTTTTTTATTTTTGCAATCAAAGAAAGTAGCACATGACTTGCACATGCCACCACTACCAGTGAGTATAAAAGAGTCTTATGACTATACTCAAATATATATCCTTTCCATCTCTCTTTTGTATGCAACTTTAAAATAGTTTTTTTTTTACCCAAAATAAAAAATAAAAAATGATATGATTATTAATTATAAAACTAAATATTGAAAAGAAAAAGATCTTTTCAAAATATCATATTTCTTGACAAGACAACTAACAATTGTTAGTGATACTATGCTCGTCTTTGTAAGAGGAATCAAAATTAGAATTCCCTCTCCCTTTATTGTTGTAGCTATCAATTTATATATTAAAAAAAAATTATGTACTTTAATTTTTGATTATTAAGTGACGAATTTGACTGAATAAGATAATATTGGACATAGATATTAGGGACTTCTTCCTATACTGCCATATGCATACCCATTAACATCATATTCTCTGTTCTAAATTTTATCATTTTTTTTTTTTTGTACTTGATATCATTTTGTTTTCTACTATTTAATAACAATTTCTTTCATAAATCGAAAGGTTTGAGAATTGAGGACACTAAAACCTACTTTCTTTGCAATAGTATAGATCTAGTATCATTTTGACATTTTCAACAAATTATTTTGGATTTTAGTGTCTAATGTAATATGTATCTATTTTTTTTTATAATTTAATATGAATCTAAATAAATCTAACTAAGAAGTCTAGTAACACAACTTTTTTCACAACTCGATGAAGTGACACAATGTGAGCGGTGGAAATAAAAGTAATACTAGTAGCAAGTCCATATAAAAATGATTGTCCACCAATCACAACCTTCTACTTCAACAAGTAGAAAAAATAGTGTTCATGGCAAAATTGCAATCTACACATCTATATGGATTTAGATTTGGTTTCAAATGCTTTTTTTTTTTTAAAGATATAATAACATGTTCACGAATAAAATTAACATCATGTCTAATTTTTTCTCTTTTATCTGAGTATGGTCGATGCTCGATTTAAGTAGCACCTTCAAATTACTCACCTGCTTCAATCTTCAATGTGAGATTTTTTCTCACTACTACATGATTTTCTGCTTTTCAAATTATCAAAACTACTCAGCATTCACAGCAGTGTAGCTATAATGCTATAATGCTAAAATTTAGCTCCAGAAACACAAAAATCACGCTGCAGCAGTGGAGGTAAAAGTTAAAATTTTAGATGATTATGAACAGTAAGTTCATCAAAGCTAAAAATAAAATGCATTATTTTATTCCGGTTTTGATTAAAAAAAAGGCCACTTGCTTTCTCTCTCATTCACTCTCACCGTGCCTCTCTCTCTCTCTCTCTCTCTCTCTCTCTCTCATTCACTCTCATCTAAAATCTCTGAACTTCATCTCTCTCAATCTCACTCTCTGCTCACTGCCTCTCTGCTCAATCTCTCTCCAAGCCCAATCCTCACCGTCCGTTCCTCTCTTCCTCATCACCACCACCCACTTCCCTCCACCTCCGTCTCTCTCTCACCCACTTCGCTCTCTCTCCACCACCACAACAACCCCACCCGCCACTTCCTCACCGCTTTCTGCATCGCAAACTTCGCCGTATCATTCCCCGGCGGAGACGACAACAACAACAATGGAAACAGCGGCGGAGGTGGTAGCAGAGGAGGAGGAGGCAATGAGGGGTCGTCGGCGGAGGACAAGAACAGAGAGGAGGCTTTGATAGTGCTAGCGGAGGCTGGGAGGTCGTTGAAGAATTTGCCGAAGGACTTGGCGGCGGCGATCGAGGCCGGGAGAGTCCTCGGCGCGGTGGTGTCGAGGTTTTTGGAGCTGGAGAAGTCGTCGGTGTTGCGGTGGTTGCTGTGATAAATTGCCAATTGGGTTTTCTGGGTTTATTTTGTTTTATGGTTTAGTTGTCAAAATCACTTCAATTTGGCCAAGTTAGCTTGTGTTTGATTTTTTTTTTTTTTTTTTTTGTGGTGATTTGTGCAGTGGGTTTGTGTAGTGGTGGACGGGTTGTGCAGTAGGTTTATGCAGTGGATTTGTGTGGTGGTGGGTTTGAATCAGTGGTGGTTGTTTGGGTGTCGATATGGGTCCCTTCGATGGTGGCTGGGTTTGAATCGGTGGTGGTTGTTTGGGTGTTGGCTGGGTTGTTGAATCGGTGGTGGCTATGGGTTGTTGAATCGATGTGGGCTGGGTTTGAATCATTAGTTTTGAGTTGATCTGATTTGAGTTTATTTGTTGGTTTTGGGTGATTTTGAAATGTGTCTCTGTTTATTTTGGGTTGGTAGTCCTTTTTTTTTTTCTTTTTTTTTTTTTTTTTCTGGCGGTGGCGGTGGCGGTGGCTGTGGCTGTGGCTGTGGCTGATGGTAGAGATGGTTGTGGTTGGTGTTGTGGATTTTTTTTTGGTATTGGGTTATATTATTTTATTGTAGTGGTAATATTATTTTATTGTGATGTTTATATTATTTTATTGTGATGAAAGCTAAAATAGATCCACTGCTGCAGCATATGTGTAGATAAAATAGATAAAGTAACTTTTAATGTTGCTAAATAGCTAAAATTATAGATCCGCTGCTGTGAATGCTCTTTGTACGGCACCTGGCTCCCTGGGCCTGTTGGATCATTAAAGGCCCACTAAGGCTCTACTTCCTTGGCACGTTCGGATGAGGACATTTTGGTCGTAGCCGTCCACTCGTGTTTCCCGAGACTGCGTCATCCCCCGAGGATACTTCCTCGGAAAGTTCTATCATGCCCGGGAAATCTATAACCGAGCATCTACGACCAGTAGTTGTATCCACCTAGCGTCAGGGAATGGGAACTATTTCCAAGGCCATTCCCACCTAAACATCCACCTATCATCGCCTGTATTGGACCTCCAAATGCACTAGCGACAGAGCTAATCATCACTACCCCACTAGCATCTCACTATAAATACAAGAATCTCATGGGAAGGAAGGGTTGGTTGAAAAACAGAGAGAGAGAGAGAGAAAGAGTAGAAGGAATCATCGATCAGTCTCAGCACAAGAACGACCCAGTGTAGGGAGTCCAAGCCCACGATACAAATAGATTGTGAGCCCAAACGAGTCATAGCCCAGTATCCTCGTTCTGAGGCCTGCACAATTGGCGCCGTCTGTGGGAATCGCCTACAAAGCTGTAGTTCGACTGAGACTCGCCTGCGAGACAATGTCCGGAAGACATTTGGGGGGTGGTGACGAAACTGGGTCGGTTGGGTCTTCTAGGGGGTCGTCCTGGCGAGAAAGAAGGCAAAAGGGGCGTGAAGACAGGGAGCGTGAACGGGAAGATATGTCCGGTCTCAGGGAAGGGTCATATCAGACGCAACGGACAGTGACAGACGCCTCGAACCGCAGGCAGCCTGATGACAGGGACCAGGAAATTGAGCGGCTGCGCAGGCGGGTGAGGGAGTTCGAGTTAGAAGCGGACGATAGGTGACGAAGAAGGGAGCGAGACGATCTCGGAAGGAGGACCGAGGATTTGGGGGGTCGCCAGGAAGTGGGGGCCAGCCATTCGGGGTCCCATTGGCGAAGGGAGCGCTCGCGTTCGCATGACTCATACCAAAGGTCGCATTCAGGGGAGCCTCATCATCGCCGAAACCGCTCCCGGTCGCAGGATCATGACGAGCGGGGGTCAGATTCCTCCGAGGAAAAGAAGCCACGGAACGCCGCTATGGACGCGCTGAGCCGCGCCTTGCGAAGGGTGGCGAGGTCCCCCTTCTCAGATGAAATTGAACGGGCCACGATGCCAAGAAAGTTCCCGAGGCCACCGTTTAACATCTACGACGGAAGGGCAGACCCGGTCGAACACGTCAGTCATTACATCCACATGATGTCCCTGCATTCGCATAATGACGCACTGATGTGCAAGGTGTTTCCCTCCAGTCTTGGCCCAACCGCTCTTAGGTGGTTCAACGGACTACGTAAGAAATCCATACACTCTTTCGCCGAGCTAGTCCAAGAGTTCGGTGTTCGGTTCGTAACCTGCAGCCGAGTGCCACAACCTGTTGATACCCTGCTCTCAATGAGGATGGGGGTGGGGGAGACTCTTCGTAGTTACTCCAGCCGCTACTGGGAGCTATATAATGAGATTGGTGGGGGCAACGAGAAGATCGCGGCAAGTACCTTTCGGATGGGCCTACCCGAGGACTCCGAACTGCGGGAATCACTTACTAAAAAGCCACCAGAGGACATGAGGCAGCTCATGAGGCGTATCGAAGAGTATAAGCGCCTAGAAGATGATCGGTTGCAGAGCAAAGGTAAGGCCCCGTTAATAAACCGTCCCCGGCAGGGGAATTTCCAGCCGAGACCGCGGAAGGAATGGAGAGCGCAGGAACCACCCTGGCAGGCAGGGGAAGTGAATACAACGTTCAAAGAGCCGGTGCACCAGATAGTAGAAAAAATCAAGAATGAGCCATACTTCAAGTGGCCGAATAAAATGGGCGGCGACCCATCCCGGCGAAATCAAAACTTGTACTGCAGTTACCATAGGGACAAAGGCCACACCACCGAGCAATGCCGAGTACTGAAAGATCATTTGGGGCAGCTAGTACGGTCCGGGCATCTGAAGGATTATGTGGTGAAACCCGGCGACCAAGGGATCGGCCATTCAGGTCGGCAGAAAGACCTCCCCCAGCAACCACCTCGCGGGGTAATCGAGATGATTCTTTTACCCCCGTGGGTTATGCCAGCAACAGGAAGAAGGGTGTTGACAGTAGCGCCTGCGAAAAAGTCAACAGACACGGGGCCAGCAGAAAAGAAAGCGAAGTATTACCAGGAGGCAATCGCCTTCGGGAAAGACGACTTACAGGGTACGATGCAACCACACGAAGATGCGTTAGTGATCACCGCCCGGATAAGCGGTTTCGATGTGAAGAGGGTAATGGTAGATCAGGGCAGCGGGGCTGATGTAATGTATCCGGATTTGTTCAACGGACTTGGGTTGAAGACTCAGGACTTGGGAAAGTATAGTGCGCCGCTAGTCTCGTTCGATGGAAGAATAGTGATACCAGAGGGCCGGATTTCATTACCAGTAGTCCTGGGGGGAAAGGAGGTAAAGGTCATCTTCATAGTGGTTAATTCCTTCTCACCATACACGGCAATCTTGGGGAGACCGTGGATCCACTCCATGGAAGCTGTGCCATCCACATTGCATGTAAAGATTAAGTTCCCTACCGAGCAGGGTATCGCGGTGGTGCGAGGGAGCCAGCAAATGGCCAGACAGTGCCTAGTGGCTGCAGCAAATTGGGAAGGCCCGCGGACGGAGCAGAATGACGAGACCGAAGAAGCCCCGTCATAGCAATTACAGCACCCCCGAGAGGATTCGGGGAATGCTTGCGCCGAGGAATTAATAAAGGTCAGAATACTGCCGGACGGGGACAAGCACTTCCAGGTAGGGGCCAACCTGACAACCCACGAGAGAGTTGAATTGCTACTGTTTCTTGTCCGGAGCCTGGACGTGTTTGCGTGGAGTCCGTACGAAGTGCCGGGGGTAGACCCCGAATTTATCGTCCACAGGCTCAACGTGGACCCCTCATTCCCTCCTAAGAAACAGAGACCGAGGAGGAAAGCGCATGAACACACCGAGGCTGTTAGGGCCGAGGTTCAGCGTCTAAAGGAGGCAGGTGCAGTGAAGGAGGTCTTCTTCCCAGAATGGCTTGCAAACACAGTGGTGGTAAAAAAGAAGAGCGGCAAATGGAGAGTCTGCGTGGACTTCATGGATTTGAACCGAGCATGCCCGAAAGACCCGTTCCCTATGCCCAAGATTGACCAGTTGGTAGACGCCACGTACGGACATCCGAGAATGAGCTTCTTGGATGCGTTTCAAGGCTATCACCAGATTGCCCTGGCCGGCGAAGATCAGGAAAAGACTGCATTCATATCTCCCGACGCCAATTACCATTACATCGTGATGCCGTTCGGCCTGAAAAATGCCGGGGCAACGTACCAGCGGATGATGACGAGGATGTTCCGTGACATGATTGGACGGACGGTGGAAGTATACATCGATGACCTTGTAGTGAAGAGCAAACGAGAAACGCAGCACGAAGAGGATCTTCAAGGGGTGTTCGGTGTATTGCGACAGCATAAGCTGCGCCTTAACGCGGAAAAATGTGCCTTCGGAGTGGGGGCTGGAAAGTTTTTGGGATATTTAATCTCCAGCCGAGGAATAGAGGTAAACCCGGACCAAATTGTTGCCGTACAAAGACTTAGGCCGCCGAGCAACCCAAAGGAAGTGCAGGTATTGACCGGAATGTTGGCGGCTCTTAACCGGTTCATTTCCAGATTCTCAGATCGCTGCCGTCCGTTCTATCAACTTCTTAAGAAATGGAAGGGGTTCCAGTGGGATGCCGAGTGTGAAAAGGCGTTTCAGGATTTAAAAGAGTACCTGACGCACGCGCCGATACTGACCGCCCCGGAGCCTGGGGAGGACCTGCTCATGTACCTCTCGGTGACCGACCATGCCGTGAGCGCCGTACTGCTAAGTGATCGGGGGGTGCAACAGCCTGTCTATTACATCAGTAAGACTCTGGTTGACGCCGAGACCAGATACTTGCCATTGGAGAAGCTGGTTTTGGCACTGGTGCATGCCACTAGGAAGCTGCCGCAGTACTTCCAAGCCCATACCGTGTATGTGCTAACTGAATATCCGCTGCAGTCATTGCTGAGACGATCAGATTTCACGGGGCGGATAGCAAAATGGGGGACCAGGCTCGGAGGTTTTGATGTACGATATAGGCCAAGAACTGCCGTGAAAGGGCAGGTATTAGCTGATTTCGTGGCTGAGTTTTCACCTAGAGGCTCATGCCAGATAGTCTGCCAGACGAGTCGCCGCTCATGGAAGATATATGTGGACGGGGCTTCCAGCTCCACGGGGGCCGGTGCGGGGATCGTAGCAGTTGGGCCTGAAGGGATTCGCCTAGAGCACGCTTTCAGGTTCGGATTTAAGGCCTCCAATAACGAGGCAGAATATGAAGCACTGATAGCCGGGTTAAGCATCGCTTCAAGCTTGGGGGCTCAGGATGTTGAGGTCTATTCTGATTCCCGGTTGATTGTCAATCAGGTTCATGGCAGTTTCGAGGCCCGAGATCCTCGGATGAAGGCTTACTTGGAGCGAGTGAAGCAGATTATGGCCGGGTTCGAAACGGCGAATGTCGTACAGGTAGCTCGGACACACAACAGTCACGCCGACTCCCTTGCCACGCTGGCGTCATCAGTAGCCGAGGATGTATCGCAGATCATCAGAATAGAGCAAGTTCCAGAACCAAGTATCAGACTATCAAGCAATCCGGCAGTCACGGCCGTCGCTACACAGGGACCCAGTTGGATGGACCCCATCATTGAGTTCTTGGCCGAGGACCGGCTCCCCCCCGACGAGAAAGAGGGGAATAGAATCCGAAGAACGGCCCCTCGGTTTTGGTTATCAGAAGACCGGAGGTTGTATCGAAGATCCTTCGGTGGACCATACCTTTTATGCCTGCACCCGGACAAGGTGAACCAACTTTTAGCCGAGCTACATGAGGAAGTGTGTGGCAGTCACGTAGGAGGACGTTCGCTAGCTCACCGGGCCATGACTCAGGGATTTTGGTGGCCTCAGATGCAGAAGGATGCCGCCGAATATGTTCGTAAGTGTGAGCGATGTCAAAAACACGCTCCCCTGATCCATCAGCCCGCCGGCCATCTCAATCCGGTCAGTAGCCCCTGGCCATTCGCACAGTGGGGGCTGGATATACTTGGACCATTCCCCCGAGCGACGGGCAACCGGAGGTTCGTACTCGTAGCCGTCGATTACTTTACAAAGTGGGCAGAGGCTGAAGCTTTATCGAATATCCGGGATGTGGACGTGAAGAAGTTTGTGTGGAAGAACATTGTCACCAGATTCGGAGTACCCAATTCCTTGGTGTCAGACAATGGATTGCAGTTCGATAGCCGGGCATTCCGAGAATTCTGCACGGACCTCGGCATTAAGAACAAGTACTCTACCCCGGCGTACCCGCAGAGCAATGGCCAAGCCGAAGCTGTCAATAAAGTAATTGTAAATGGGCTGAAGAGAAGACTAGATAGTGCGAAGGGGAACTGGGCCGAGGAGTTACCTACCGTCCTGTGGGCTTACCGCACAACACCGAGAAGGTCCACGGGGGAGACTCCGTTCTCTCTCACCTACGGTGCCGAAGCAGTTATACCCACCGAGGTAAGTATGTGCAGCGCACGAGTATCTAAGTACGACCCCGCTTCGAATGACGAAATGCTGACTCGGCATTTAGACCAGCTGGACGAGCGACGTGAAGCAGCAACTATCCGGCTGGCCGACTACCAACAGAAACTGGCCAGAAGGTACAACCAAAGTGTAAGAAGGAGGAGGTTTGACGCAGGGGATCTGGTTTTGAGGAAGGCAATAGGGCATATGCGAGACACCCATGCAGGCAAGTTGGCACAGACCTGGGAAGGACCATATAGAGTTACAGCAGCGACCGGGGAAGGAGCGTATTATTTGGAGGAATTGAATGAAAGACCATTGCCTCGCCCCTGGAACGTTCATAACTTGAAGAGGTTCTATCATTGACAAGCCATGTGTCCTGTTTGAATTATAGAGATTGCTGGTATTAGTAAAAGAAGTTGTTAGCGCAAGTCATTTGCAGTGGGAGTCTTACAATTCACTAAGGACTGAAACCTGTTTCCCGGCTCGATCCCTATCGCCGAGCAGGTTGGAACCTAATATTTCACTAAGGACTGAAACCTGTTTCCCAGCTCGATCCCTATCGCTGAGCAGGTTGGAACCTAATATTTCACTAAGGACTGAAACCTGTTTCCCGGCTCGATCCCTATCGCCGAGCAGGTGGAAACCTAATATTTATCTAAGGACTGAAACCTGTCTCCCGGCTCGATCCTATCGCCGAGCAGGTGGAAACCTAATATTTCACTAAGGACTGAAACCTGTTTCCCGGCTCAATCCCTATCACCGAGCAGGTGGAAACCTAATATTTATCTAAGGACTGAAACCTGTCTCCTGGCTCAATCCTATTGCCGAGCAGGTGGAAACCTAATATTTCACTAAGGACTGAAACCTGTTTCCCGGCTCGATCCCTATCGCCAAGCAGGTGGAAACCTAATATTTATCTAAGGACTGAAACCTGTCTCCCGGCTCGATCCTATCGCCGAGTAGGTGGAAACCTAATATTTCACTAAGGACTGAAACCTGTTTCCCGGCTCGATCCCTATCGCCGAGCAGGTGGAAACCTAATATTTATCTAAGGCCTGAAACCTGTCTCTCGGCTCGATCCCTATCGCCGAGCATGTGGTAACCTAATGTTTTGCTAAGATCTAAAGCTTGTCTCTCGGTTCGATCCCTATCACCAAGCAAACAGAGATCTTAAAAACTAAAGTATTCCCTGGCGCGCACTCCAAGCAAAACAAAATTCCTCGGGAAAGGGCGACCCATCATCTAGGAAACAATCCCGAGCTGTATATTTGGTAATCAGTACGCTAATATGCAACAGTAAGGTGAAAATAACATAATAACATTAATTGAAACCGCGCAATGCAGAATGTTCAAGATAAAATAAAAACCAAGGAAAGATAATGTCTTGTCACCACAACCCGGTGACCTAGGTAAAACCTTTCCAACAACATAAGTAATTAAACTAAAACAAATAAACGGTTCGGCAATTAACTTGGAGGAGGGTCGGCCCGAGAATCACTGGTGACCTCCGCGCCGGTTGGCTCAACATGAGAGTCAATGGCCTCCACCAATGCTCGCATACTGGAGGTCTCCTCTTCATCGATAATATGTGGAGCGTTCTGCGCGGGCGCGGCCGTAGTCGGGAAGGGGATCTCGCTCGGGTTCCGTAGAGGAGAATCCTCGGGAACCCCCGCGGCCCGAAGCGCGGCAAACCACCCCTCCTCGAACCCGAGCTTGTGGGCCTGGCGGATGACCGACTCCGCGGAGTTCTCGGCGTCAGCAAACCCCTCGTTGTACCACTTGCTTTCGCAAGCATCCAACGCGGCCTTTAAGTCCGCCAACTCCTCCCCTTGGGCCATCTTCAGGCTCTCCGACTCGGCCAGCTTCAGCTGCGTATCCCCCAGCAGCTTCTCCAGCCTGGCGTTCTTCTCCTCGGCACGGGCCCTAGCTTCCTCGGCGGTGGCAGCCCTTTTCTGCGCTTCCTCTGCCGCTTTCAGCTTTTCCACGGCATTGACCTCAGCCACGTCTTTCAGCGCCTTTTCCCGCCCAGCGTCCTCGGCAAGGTCTTTCAGTTTCCCGTCCACTATACAGGACAACTGCGCGGCCTGAACAAACAATCATTCAAATTATTACAAGACCCCGTGCATAAGTAAATTCAGAGAACGAATCAATAAAAAACTAAGTGTCATAGTTTTTAAGGGTCTTACCGCCATACTGAGCCACACAAGCCGCCTCCCCACAGATTCCTCCGTCCCCTCCTCGTAGGCATGGACGTCTTCGGGCAAGAGCAAGCTGCTTGCCAAGCTCCGAGCGACGCGGCCCCCCTGACCTTTGTCCCAAACTCGAAGACTGGTAGTCTCCGTGAGGGGCTCGCCATCCAGCAAGAAGGACGGCTGCCAGGTCGGGGCGGACCGGGAGGTTGATGCGCCAACCGGTCGGGTTTGGGCCACCGGCTCGCGAATGACAATACCGGAAGAAGGGCGAGTCGAGACCCCGCTCGGGCCGGTCTGTGTCTGTTCCCCGGCATGTGGCCTTTTGCGCACTCGGGTTTGTTGGGGAGGAGTAGGCTGAGGTTGTTGATTCGGGCCCTCCTGTTGCTGACCAACTGGCCGTGCGCCAGGCACAAAACGACTTATCGTCATGGCCCTCCTCGTCACCATTTCGTGACCGTGAGCGGGTTCGGCCTCCAAAGGATCAACTTGTTCGGCTACGACACCTTCGGCCACTTGGACAAGCGCCTCTGCCTCTTCGAGAACCTCGGGCTGAATGGGATCTTGAGGCTCGATTTGTTGATGTGCTCTTTCTCGGAGCGCGCGCGACACTCTTTCAGCCGATTCGTCGTGAAGTGGTTGGCGCTCGTCCGAACAAATATACCGCGGCCCTAAATCACGTGCTTCCCCTACCGTGAACTTCGGAGGCAAGAAGTTTGAGTTGCGCACGTCTATATAGGAGAGCAAGGGGCTGTCAACCAAGAGGGCCTGACTAAACGCTTGCCAGGTGGAGTACACTGGTTCAACGCCGAGGATCAGGTGTGATGCTCGGAGTTGTCCGTCCGAATGAACGAAGATCTCCGACCTAAGTACAAAGTTTAGGTCGTGGACGTGGACTACTCGGCGGTCTGGCTTGAACCTTTTGCTATCTGTAAAAACAAAAACAAAAAAGAATGCATATACGAAATTGGTTAGGAGTTACTAACGATGATCAAACATAAACTAAAGTAAGGGCGCTCGGTACCGACCAACATCGCGCGGCGAAAACGCGCAGGGGAGCTCCTCGGCAAACCAGTTACCGCTCACCCGTACAAATTCCCCCGCAGAATTTCTATTGGAATCAGGCAGGCATGAGACTAGCCGTACCCTCATATCCCTAGTTTTCAAATAGTAATCTGAATTGATATTTCCGCATAGACTGTACATAAAATTAATATCGTGATGATTCAGCTGTAGACCGAACAGATGGTTCAGCCTACTGACACAGCTCACTACCCGATAAAAGTTAGGAGCGAGTTGGTCGGGGCAAAGACCGTAAAACCTAAGGGTACTCAGGATAAGGGGATCTACCGGGAACCTGACCCCGCCCTCTAGAATAGCCATTAATGGGAAGAAAACAGTATTGACGCCTTGGCGCCGTTGGATGTCTATATCACCCTCGGGGCAATATGCAATATCTACGTCCCCGGGCACATTGAATGCGGCCCTAAAGGTAGCCAAAGAGGCCTCAGAGGAGAGAAGGTAGGAATAACCCATTTCCTATACTAAGGTCTCTAAAAGGAGAAGCTACGATTCGCGAATACAAAAGAATGCAAAAGAGAATCAGATAAGGAAGGGGAGAGGACTTACTTGAGGCTCTAAGGAGGTGAGATCCTGATCTAGAAGAAAGGATGCGCAGAGAGAAGCACTCAGTCAAGCGTAAAATGAGAGTGAGGATGCGAAAAATGGTGAACAGCGCCTGAAGGGGGTATATATAGAGGGTGGGTGAGGAGTAAATGGCAATTAATAAGCCGGCGGCACGAAATCCAACGATCCATTACCCCAACTGCCACACGCGTGACGCCTCGGTTCGCGAAGCGTCAGGCAGTAATGACAGCTTATCAGACTTGGTGCGCCTTTTGAGAAGTGCGCTGGTGACCGAGTAAAACTCCCTGGCCGGGCCGATAACCCCTCAGATTCCTTGATTCATCCCCCGGGGACGGGGTTTGAATCAAGGGGGGGCTAATGTACGGCACCTGGCTCCCTGGGCCTGTTGGATCATTAAAGGCCCACTAAGGCTCTACTTCCTTGGCACGTTCGGATGAGGACATTTTGGTCGTAGCCGTCCACTCGTGTTTCCCGAGACTGCGTCATCCCCCGAGGATACTTCCTCGGAAAGTTCTATCATGCCCGGGAAATCTATAACCGAGCATCTACGACCAGTAGTTGTATCCACCTAGCGTCAGGGAATGGGAACTATTTCCAAGGCCATTCCCACCTAAACATCCACCTATCATCGCCTGTATTGGACCTCCAAATGCACTAGCGACAGAGCTAATCATCACTACCCCACTAGCATCTCACTATAAATACAAGAATCTCATGGGAAGGAAGGGTTGGTTGAAAAACAGAGAGAGAGAGAGAGAAAGAGTAGAAGGAATCATCGATCAGTCTCAGCACAAGAACGACCCAGTGTAGGGAGTCCAAGCCCACAATACAAATAGATTGTGAACCCAAACGAGTCATAGCCCAGTATCCTCGTTCTGAGGCCTGCACACTCTTAATACTTTCCTTACGCTCAATGTAAACTCAGCTTTACATGGGGGATGCGTATCATCATCATGGCCAACACACGTACATGCATGAATTACCCAATCAAGATCTGACACGTCATGAAGCTTTGAAGCTTAGGTTTTCTTTTACTTTTTGGCTCTCTCATTTACCGCCAAAATTTCCACAGTTAAAGAGAGAGTATGTATGATTGAAGCTTGCCGTTATGGCAAGATCACGGAGACTAACGTAAAGAGCCTTTGATGATGAACCTAAGATTGAGAATAGCTTGGGACTTGGGTGACTGAAAAAACAGGCCCAGCCCACTTTGAGTTGGCTTGGAAAGAGTGGTGATTTGATGAGACCAACTATAATGATTTGCTGTGAACTTCTCAATTGTTTAAGTAAACAAGTGTTATTCTCGCTTTCTATCTTATTTTATTTGCAACTTTAGCATGGTAGGAACTTTTTAAGGAAATATGAGCATTCCCATCAAGAATGCTATAAAATATAGCATTTAGCATTTCAAAAAGTTAATTTATTCATTTTAACAACTCACTTTACAAAACACCCAACATCAAAAGTTCTATTATTTTACTATTTCATTTAAATATATATATATATATATATATATTTTTTATGTTTTCTTTATTCTTTCTTTATGTTTTCAATTAACTACCATAACTAACTACCACAAGTACCCTGCAACATTACTGCAAAGTAGTATTGGAGAGAATTATTCTTAGCTTTTTTTTGTTTTTTTGTTTTGTTTTTGTTTTTGGAATTCATTCTCTTAGCATTCAATAATTGATAAGAATCCATAAAACACTAGCGTCATTTATCAAAGAAACAATAATAGGATGATCACTTATTAAATGGAACATATCCATTTTCATTTATATTGTCGAAATTTTGCATCAAGTTTGAGATGTCAGCAACCATAATTTTTTCCTGCCAACTTGGTGTGCAACTAAAATTACAGACTTGAGCTACTCTTTTACTATTACACATAAACAAAATTCTGCAGCAACCAAGCCATTTAGCTTTGACAGCATTTTCCACCACGGCTTCTTGAGTTGCTGCATTAGCTGTTGATGCTCCACTGCTGGCAGCAGCTATCCAGTACAGAAATCCAGCAGCTACCCAGTGCAGAGGAAAAAACAGCAGTTAAATTAAACCAGTGCAGAGGAAAAAACAGCAATTAAATTAAAACTAACAGAAACAATATCCAATATAGATGGGATGAGGTAGTATCACATTATCTTAAAGTCCAGCAAAAATCACATCAATTGAACTATTAATCAAGCCAAAAAAATTTGTAAATCACTTGGGGCATCTAATGAAGACCAGCATTGGTATGAACCCTAAAAACACATGACCAACAATGTCTCTAGACTCAAACAGAAATAATAGAAAAGAAGATGCTATCACACAACTAATTTCTAAATTCTTTTGCTAGCAAAGAAAATGTAGGTAAAGAGAAAAGAAAGAAATAAAACTGACAAATCTTTTTGATTAATAAACTACACATCAATAGTAATAATCCTTGAAACAATTCCTTGATTTAACCTAGTCTCATCATCATCTATTATCCATGAAAGCAAAATCCTCCCAATCCAACAATTTGTTGACACGAGTCCTTTGTAAAATGAAAAACCAGTACATGAACAATGAAAACTAAACATTTTCCTTGGTTATCTTAGCAAACAAATAAAAGGAAATAAAATTCTAGTGCATTTGGCATTAAGTAATCCATCAGAATTCTCAAAACCACCCAACCATCAATCACTAGTTCACATACCAGTTCTATTTTTATTTTTATTTTCATTCTTTGTTTAGGACTTTTGCTCAAGCTTACAAGTGCAGCCCATGATAACAAAATCCAAACACAAATTGTCAAAAAGCAACCAAATTTGCATTGATCACACCATAAAAGGATCAAGATATAACATCAACAAAAGCAACCAATCCATTTGTGAAATCACAGCAAAACTCAAAGCTTTCAATAAACACTCTAAAAACATCTCAATGCTTTATTTGTTCAATAAAGCTTTCAATAAGTACCATATCATATGACTAGCACATGTGGGTGAAGAAACTAGAGTAAATATTAGTTCTCAACAACCAAGGAAATGAAAATGAATGGGAAATAAGGATCGCAACAAATCCTATTATGGTTTATATGTTGACCAAAGTTTAATTTCATGTGTGTAGAGAAAAATGCAAATCTGTCTAAAATCTGTTCAATATATAAAACTCTAAAGATGATACTAGAATTTTAAGGAGGAATTTCAGCAAACACAAACCTGTGCTTCACGTTCAATGCTGTTATCCTGAGGAGTGAAGCAAGATTGCTGGTATCGCTCTAGTGTTTTGGTTATACTGCAAAAAAAGAATTGAATACTAATAATTAAAAACATATGTTAGACAAGCATGAGTTTGCATATTTGAGCCTAACCCAATAACAACTTGCATCAAGAGACAAGAACAATGAAAAATTGGCCTCAATTACCACTGATAGTATCGCGGAAACAATTTTTTTCATAAAAAATCAAATGCCCTAATAGCTTAATTTTCTTTTAACTATGCTCATGAAACCACAATTTCATGTTGTATATGCAGCATGTCAAAAATCTGTCTCCACTATTTCCAACTAAATAACTCTCTTCATACTATTTTTCGAAGGGATTTACCTTGTATGATACTTTATGAAATTAATGGATAGAGATGCATTTTTTTTGCAGTGGTCAATACTTTTCCTTATTATATATTTCCATAAAAGAAAAAAATATGCATAACTAAATGCAAACTTTGATGTACTAATAACTAAGAGATAGTTGATTATTTAACTTCTTTTTCCCCATTAATCTTTTGTGGGAAATCCAACCAAATAGGCTACATTTTCACCAAAGCCTAAGTATGTGATAACAGTCAATGAACTATAACAAGAACAAGAACTGAAAACTGAGCAGAAATTGAGTGTGTTTGTGTTCCTAACTATCAATGAAGTCAAAGACACTTTCAACTCTGAAAATACAACAAGAAGAATGCTTTCCAATATATCATCATGATAAATTCCACAAAAACATTTCAAAAAGAAACAATTAAAGATTCAGACTAAAATCATAGAAAGATTGACAGATATAACTAACCTGTTTGGAGTTGAATCAGCTAGAAGTTTTGCCCCAATCGGTGATGAACTTGTGACAAACTTGTGACAGCAATACAAGACCCACAAAATCCCTAACCCAAAACAAAACCTAAATGGAAGCCTGACCCATGGAGCTTCAGTCTAACCCAAATAGAAGCCTAATCCCCTCCCTTGAATCTTCGGTTTTGAGATGAGAATATGGGTTCGGTCAGGGAGAGAAGAGTGGGCTTGGTATGGGTTCACTCAGAGGAAGAAGAGGCTGTGTTTGTGATGGTGGTTCGGTCAAAGGGAGTAGTAAAGCGGAGATGGGTTTGGCGGCGTGGATTGAGGGAAGGGAAGAGCGGCTTGGGTTGAGGGAGAACGAAGAAAAAAAAAAAGAAAAAAAGAGAGAGGAGGCAGAGGCGTAGGCGTGGGAGAAAGAGAGAACCAGAAAACAAATGAGGGAAAACCAGTGGAGAGAGGCGCGAAAAGAGAAGCGGGTGGGAGGGACAGTGATTAAACAAATTTTTTTTTTTTTACAATCTTGCTACAGTAGGCTGCTAGAGATAGCAGTCTACTGTAGCCAAATTGCAAATTTTATAAGATTTAGAATCTTTGATGGAGTATGTTTTTTATCATTTATAGCATTTAGCATGCTAAAATTTAATTTTTATACCATTTATCATTCTCAATGAGAATGCTCTAAGGATCTTTTTCAAATATTATATAAATTTTAAGTTACGAGTGATCCTCAAAAAAAAAATAATAAAATAAAAAAAATAAAAGAAGGAAAAGGTTATAATTTAAGAGTAATTCATGGGTTTTAATTAGCTCAACAGTTTAAATCTATTATCATTGTTATCATTGAGAGAACATCATAGATTCAAATAAGTTTCTAGATATGTAGAATTTCTTTCCAAAGTTTTCATCCCCATAAGAAAAATAAATAAATAAAACCTTCAAACATTAATTGGTATACAAGTACAAAGAGCTCCCCAGTTATAATTGCAAGAGGAACCCAATAAGTTGATCCACCAAAACCTCACACAAAATTGGCCACCCAAATTATAAATTTTGAAGTGAAATACATATACTTGATCGTCTAGTTGGCAATAATAATCAACAAGTTGAGAATTGCAATTTCAGCATTCCGGTTGAACTAACTAGATCTACTCAATTGTCCTCATTTCTCTACCAAAACAGTTGAAGGTGACTAATACTTCTCCAAAGGGACTAATATGACTAGTCCACATCATTATGTGATCTTAAACGTATTCATTGTGATCACTAGATTCTAGACTTTGTTTCCTTAGTGCTGTATAGTCACCATTTGACAACCCTTCCATGGGGAACTACATGGCCGTATAATGGCTGACATCCTAAGGAACAATAAGAAAAGAGATAGAGAAATATGTTAGTCTTCACATATCTACACATATGGTTACGTGTGAAAGCAACTTTTCACCCCAGAATGTGAGACAAAATACTTATCTTAGATACTTAAAAATAAATAAGGAATATCGAAATTTACCACAAACAAACATGTAGGCTCAAGTCTCACAAATTAGGGGTTATGAGACAGGTTGCATTCTTAGTGGAACTGTCATCTGTAGAAGAAACAATAGCTAAAATATCATGTTAAGTACTGACCAATTTCTATATACTTTTATCATTTTTCTCAAAAATCTTACAGCTTACCTCTATTTGCCTCTCTATTAAACCCAAAACAATGGCTCACCTGAAGACATTTAAGGCAAATATGCTGCAAAATGAGGATAGAGGCTCTTACCATCTTAACAACAAAACATAATGCAGCAATCATCAACAAGGAAGAAAAGAAATAAATCAATAAGAAAAGCATGAGATAATCTATGGCTATGCTGACCAGAATAATAGCAGTTAAACAGGAAAAAAAAACCACTCTAATAAGTTAACAACTCCAGTAAACATATATGCAGAGGATAAAACTCTTGCTTAAGACAAAATAATGGAAAGTTCATGAGAGTAAGGTCAGGGGTGAGAAGGGAAAAGGAGTGAACTATTAAACACAATTATATAACAAAGGGAGTAGCAGAGTAGATAGAGAGGAAAGTAAAAGGACGAAATTGTATTATGGTGTTTTCCCTCTTCTCAGTAGATATTGTTGTTAAGCAGAAATACACATTTCAACATTGCACTTATGAATTTTTTTTTCCTGCCTTCTTCAAGGAAGTATGAAATAGAACTACTTGAATCTGAAAATAAATATTAAAAAAGAGTAAATTTTGCTCTAAAGATAAAGTATGTGTGATTTAAAAATACTACAAGCCTAGCTAGCAGTAGCAAGGAGAACTTTACCAAAATAATTATCATGGATTATATCAAGATTTAAAATGTGTAAAATTTGTGAATATCAAGGTCTAGGGCCAAAAAAAAAAAAATGTAAAAAATAAATTATGAAAACTATACACAAAATTGACCTTCAGTCAAGCAGTTAAAAACATATATGAGTCAATGGACAACCTACCCTTCAGAAATTTTGAAGGCATTCACTCATACTAGAAGTGGTAAGAATCTAAAATGTAGGAAGGGCATAACATTGACTAAATACAGGGAAAAATTCATATGACCCTAGAACATAAGAATTCTCAACAACAAAACCCCCACCAGCAGGGGGTAGGGGAGGGAAGTTGAGCTCTTCCAGAGTTCTGTTTCTCACAGTTGAATTTAATTTCAATTTTTGTGAGGAATATGAAAGTACCATACCAGCTTTTATTTTAATCCAAATGCATGTTCGCATACCTTCTGAAAACTTGCTTGTAAAGAGCATATGGTTCGACAAAGCTCTGGTCGCCATATCTTCCATGATGAACAACTTCACCAAGCGGCTTTATCACCTATGAGGGAGATCCCAAGATTGTCCACTAAGAACAAAAATTAATAGGAAATTTCAGGTAAGAAAACAAGGAATTTCATCTAAATGGAATTCATTGAGGGACATAATCTTTCACACCCTAATCCTAGTCCCTTTGGAAAATGCTCCCTTTCCCTTTTCTCTAAAATACACAGATATGGATCATCTTCACACTTCACACTTACTGCAAATACGACATAGTGACCTCCATCTACACTACAAAACAGAACGAATATTATTGGGGAACTAATACTAGAATATGAAACATACACCTAGCATCTGCACAAAAGGGAATCCATTGCATGTGTATAAAAGTTTCAGGTTAATGTAAGTGTTTGTGACTCTCATATATGCAATTGCCCATGGCTTGGAATATTGTACCATCCTTATCAACCTTAAGAAGAATTGAAAGACTACTTCAAGGATGAGCAAAATGATGCTAATGTAGAGATAACAGCACTTACCAAAGAGGTTCTTTGTTGTGGAAGTCTCAAAAGCCATCAATGGAGCAAGCATAAATTTGCCCTGCACTTGAATTTGACAACTGAAAAACAAATATATAACTTTTAAGACTTTTGCAGGTTGTGTTCCACACTCATTCTGTTAAATGTAAGATTAAATGGGATTAGTCACCTACTTGTACACAACAATGAGCTCTAGACAGCACAAAAATAGAAAACAACAAAATTAAGAATTCACTTGTTAAAAACTATAAAAAAAAAATTAAGAGTTCACTTGTTAAAAAATGTTATTGTTACAAAAATAATTTTGCAAGAAAAGTTTTGAGAATACAAAACTGTTTGTTACAAAAATTGTCATAAATATGAAACTAAATTAAGAAAGTGAGAGGCGTATTACTCAATCTATTGAAAGTTGATGCTTGATTTTTGTAGAACCCTCTTCGAAAATCCTTTTGGTTTCAATGCCACACCCCTATTTATATACAAAAACAAATAATTTAGAAATTCAATAAACTAGTCCTCTTGAAAGAGAACAACTTAAGGAGAGCACAACTGATCAAGATGTGGTTCAATAAATATGAGGTAAAGGTCGAAGAATTTAAGAACCTGTGCAACTAATGGGGTGAGATCTTCTGGACCTGGTTAGAATATTTGGGGTACCAGCAATCTTTTGATCCATTATTTGAGAAAGAAAAATTGGCAAAATATTCATCACACATTTTAGAAATAAAAATTTTCCGCATGATTTGTGCTAAATAATTAAATTTCCACATTATTTTTGTTGTTCTTGATCTTTCTTGCCAATTGAATGAAGCATAAAGTTAAGTTATCTCTAGAATTTTGCGACTTTAAGCTATAAAGCATACTGGTGCTTTTAATGCACACTAAGCTATAGAAAATAAAATTGAGAGAAAAAAAAAGGAGTTATTCTGTGAAATCTTCTCAAGGACTACATACAAGGTGAAAATTAGTGACTGTTGTTCAGTAAAATATTAAGGATAGCTAACATGGATAATAGCTCCAAGCTATTTCCCTGAGCATTTTATTCAGGATTCACCCCCTTGAACAATTGTAACTCAAGGTCAAGAAGTGCCAGACATCACTTGGTCTATATATTGCATAATACGGAAACGAAATGCAAACACTTGTCAACTAAGTATGAGATACAATTCTATAGAAAAGAAGAAAATGAAAGGACATGGAGATATCAGATGCAAAATAAAAGTACAATAGAAGAGAGTGCAATCTGACTGCCTTGGTGAAGGATTTTAGTATGCATATGATGAATAGTATCAATATTTGAGCCCTATGTTTAGTGTCGCAAATCATTCTACAAATGAAATGACATAGTTAGAATTTTATAACAAATATTTTTTTTTAAAAGACCCTTAAAGAGATAAATAAAGAGAGGGGAAAAAAAGGAACAAAATTACATTTGATAATTTGTGAAGGGTGCAGCTTAATTAGTAAACTACAGAATCAAATGTATATTTCTTTAGCAAACAGATGTTAATCTCATGGCACTAGTGCCCTTCCTTTGAATTGATTAATTATTTAGTGGTCCTTAATTTTATCATTCAGATCACAAAAAAGGTTGACATACAGAACTAGTCTAAAATTTGTAATTGCACACACAATATGCATCTCTAAATATTCAAACAGCAACATCTTAAAAAAAAAAAGTATAAAAAAATTAGAAACAGCTTCCTCTCATTTTTGTAAGACAACGCATGTCTTTAGTATTATAAAAGAGTATACTTTAGGGTAAGTTCTAAAGAGTAGGATTGTATCAAGTTACCCCTCCCTTGGTGAGATTAGTAATAGATAATAACCCTTAAATATTTAAAAAAAAAAAAAACCCCCAAAAACATATAGAACTGGCCAATTAAACCATTAATTTATTAAATGTATGGCACAATGTATTTAATTCATCATTCTAAATGATCTACAAGAAAATTTTTCATATTGGTTCCAATATAATGTTTTGGCTATTGGCACAAAAATGATAAGTTAAGAATAGTTCAAAGGCTAGAATTACTCCTTACCTCTGCTTTGCTTTTCAGTGAATTACTCCATCTTTGGGATATTTAATCGAACTGCTTCTCTTACTAGTCACGTTTCAACCATCCTTACTCGTTCTACCTCTCTATTGCTTAAAATTTCCATGTACACTATCCCCCATACTTGCGTGGGGGCCCTGCATGTTGGTCTCCTCTTCTTTGCATTGATTAATGAAAAGAACATGCACAATGTTGCCCAATATTCAAATAGAGTCTGCACAACAAAAATTAAAAGAACCAAAGGGCCTTTCGGAGGTAAACAAGTAGACAAAACACTAACCTCAAAGAAAATGAAAAGTTCCTAAGTTTGGATGCTGCTTTGAGCATTAATAACCCACCATAGAACAATACATAAGGAAGTAAAAAAACAAGGGTATTCTGAAATTTGTTAGATAATTTACCATTAGATTTGTGCATGTCCAGGCACACTAGACTAAATAAACTAACTAGACTCTATCTCATTTTATACTTTTGACTTAAATGCAGAAACATTTGGAAAATGAATAAATTATTCAGCCTTATTGTCTCAACCCATAAACTACATAATTCATTAGTTGTTTACCAATTACCCAATGACATTGTGCAAATCAATTTCTAGTATACGTAAGATCATGTTTTAAGCATATATATAAAGAAAATAATTGACCAAACAAAATCCATTTAATAAGATAACTCCTGCATTGTTAGGTGGCATGGTAGACACTCCCCTCAAGTAGTATAAGTTTCTCTATTTCTGCAATTGTCAACAAAGCAACCAAGGACATCACCATTGAGTCAATTGTAGGTACAAAGATATAAACTCTATCTGTTCTGCGAAACAACAGGCCTTTGAACATACAGAAAGGAAACAAAACAGAAAGAGATTTCCCTAAATTTTAAAAGAAAGAGAGAAGATGATTACCATTGAATCCACTACTTGTTACACGATTTCAGGGCCAAAAAGTTTTGAACAGGGCCGGTTCTTGAATTTTGTCTCAACATTCAAAATTCAAGAAGAAAGGGCCACAGCTTTAGCACAGAGAGAAAGTGCCAAATTACCAACCAATGGAAAAACCAAACGTTCTTCAATTTTGGTTTTGTTTTGAGCAGAAAAACCTATTATATAAAAATGGACACAATAAGAAAAATAAGACTATCCTCTAATCTTAATTGGTATTCAAGCAAAAAGAAAAACCTTAATTGGTAATTTTCAATTGAGTAACAGATAAAAATTTAATCACCTTTGAATTTGTGCATGAATGAACAAATTAGACTCATTTAGTCATTCTCTCTTTCTTCTCTGACTTCAAAGTCAGTCTTCACATCAGCTATTCAACATTTGAGGAAGCAAATAAAGTATTAGTAAGCAAATATATGTTGGAAGCTTTTATACCAAAAAAAAAAAAATTTAACTACCAAAATACCGGTTTAGCAAGCTAATTCCAGCCATGTTAGCTACCTGGTTGAGTGCTCCCTAAGTTCTAAGAAATTTGTATGATTCTACAATTATGAACAAGCAACCATATATGTCATTTTATTAACACAAGTTTAGATGAAAAGATATAAATCATTGTGATAAAAGAATAAATGATAGAACAGTTATTATTTTTTATTCTCCTAATAAATTGAAGAAATCATGCGTCTTATTGAAGATTTGATGGGAAAAATGGGAAATAAATGATTACCATTGAGTTCTTGACCTGTCACACAATTGCAGTTTTTGAATAGGGTTCGAATTTTGCACCCAAGTTTGTTCTTTGCCTCAGTTGGTTTTGCATCAGAAATCAAACGACTAAGAAGTTCTCCAAAATATGATAAACGTCAAATTGCATCAAGAAGAAGCACATTTGTATATAACTGTTGATGAAAAATTGGAATTAAAAGATAGACGCATGCCTAAATATATTGTTTTCAGCAGATTCCGATAATCCACTTGAAATTCTGGGACATTTGGCACAATTGCAAGGCCTAAAAGTTTTGAAAAAGGTCTGAATTTTAAGTTCTGCATGAAAACTGAAAAGTCCAATGCCTGATAAGTTCTCCAAGATATATCAAAACAAGAATATTGGTGTTGGTTTCTTCATTAGAAGTCAAATACCTGAAGTGGTTAAAGATGCCATCAGATTCCAACTTCTATCCAATATTCTGTCCTACTCACGTTTGTTTGGACTCCACTGATTAAAAAACAACAGATGTTCTGCAGCCTTAAGTTTACAGGGACTTCACAACCAAATGCAGCAAGGACTATGGCTTTAGGAGGCAGAGAAAGTGACAAAATAACAAGCACTTGAAAAACCAAAAGTTCTTAAACTTGAGTGTAGCTCTGTATTAACAACCTATTATTCAAGTAATAAAAAAATTAATTAGTCATTTTTATTGGCAGTAATATATATAATAAAAAATCAATCCAATCTAACAATGAATTGTACACGACTAAATAGATTAGACCCTTCTCTAGTACTTGGATACACAGTATTATTTACACACATGATGGAAGTGTTATGAATCGTTTGTTTTAGCACAAGAACCAAAAAATAAAATACAAGAAGTGTGCAACTATGCATTGAAAAATTAGAACTTTTCCATTTCTGGCAGGTTGCAGGACAACAATGAGAAGGAAGAATTTTTTTTTATAAAAAAAGTGTAGGATTTTTCGTTTTGAAATACTTGGAGATGAAAGAAAGGCTATAAGGGGCTGTTGGAGGTAGAGGAAGAGCCAAAAATCCCTAGGAAACCAAATAAGTTATGATTGTGTGATGCTTTGGCCATTAGAAATCTTACATATAAAAACAGATTTTTTTTTTTTTGATAAGTAACTTAAAATATATTGAAAAAACACAGCCCTGTACATAGGAAATGTACGAAAAAGCAAGAACATCAAGAAAACAAAGTACAATGATCAAGCAACCCAGAAAGGGAAACACAAGAAAAAGAAGGTAAAACCAAACACCATTCGAGAAGAGTAGAAAACAAAAAAGACTTAAACTCAAGAATGGACCGCTCACGATCCTCAAAGCTTCTCGAATTCCGTTCCTGCCAAATACACCACATCAAATAGTGCGGCACAATCTTCCAAATAACTAAATTATGATGTCGCTTGAAGTTGCCAGACCAGCAATCCAACAAATCCGCTACCTTTGCGGCATCACCCAACAAATACCAAACAAGCAGAAAATCATACTCCACATTTCAAAAGCAGAAGGACAGTGAAGGAGGAGATGATCTACAGATTCCCCACATCCTTTGCACATAAAGCACCACTCAAGAACAACAAAGTGTCTCTCTCGTAGATTATCAATAGTTAAAATCTTGCCTAACGCTGCAGTCCAAGAGAAAAAGGAAACCCGAGGGGGAACCTTCGATTGCCACACCATTTTCCAAGGAAATGGAAATACCGTAGATGGGGATAGAAAATGATAATACTCACTCACCTTGAAACCTCGGTTGCAGGCAGGCTTCCAACAAAGTTTGTCAGGACCATCACCTTGGACCTTTGCAGAATAAATCAAGACCAAAAATGAATCCAAAGAAAGTGACTCTTGATCATTCACTAAGCGACGGAACTGAATGTCCCAAGAAACTCTCCCATTTGCGAAGCACATAACCTCAGAGACCGACGCCTCCCTTGTCCTACTAATATTATATAAGTCTGGGAACTCCTCCTTAAGAGTACGATCCCTACACCACACATCATCCCAAAACTTCACACGAGAACCATCACCCACATCAAACCGAAGGCACTCGGAAAAAATCAACCAGCCACTTCTAATGCACTTCCACAAACACACACCATAAGCCCCCGACACAGATTTTGTGCGCCAACCACCCCACTCATTCCCATACTTCGCCCCAATGACCTTTCTCCAAAGGGCATCATTCTCCCAACCATAACACCACAACCATTTGGCTAACAAGGCAGAATTAAACCTTCTCAAGCACCGGATGCCTAACCCTCCATTCTTCACTGGCCTACAAACCTTAGTCCAATTTACTAAATGAATTTTACGATCATCCCTAATACCAGCCCAAAGAAAATCTCTTTGTAATTTCTCCATCCTCTTAGCCACCTTAACAGGAATAGGGAGAAGAGAAAGGAAATACGTAGGTAAGCTAGAGAGCGTACTCTTAATAAGGGTAGCTTTACCCCCCTTGGATAAATACAACCTCTTCCAACTAGCTAACCTACGCTCCATCTTTTCCAAGATAGGATTCCAAATAGTCTTATCTTTATAAGAAGCACCCAACGGGAGACCTAAATATTTCAACGGAAGAGCAGACTCCCTACAACCCATAATCTCCACTAACTCCTAAAGATTAGACACATCCCCAACTAGAACCAATTCAGACTTACCTAAATTGATTTTTAGCCCTGACATCTCCTCGAATCTAGAGAGAATCCCACGTAGAGCTGTAATATGAGTGCTGTTTGCGTCACAAAAAACAAGAGTATCATCCGCGAACAATAAATGAGACACCAACACCAAGGAACCAACTTCATTCCCAACTGAGAAACCCGAAAACTGACCAGTTGCAGTAGCCGCAACCAACATTCGGCTCAAGGCCTCCATGACAATATCAAAGAGAAATAGGGATAAAGGATCACCTTGCTGAAGTCCTCTAGAACTCCCAAAAAAATCAGAAGGACATCCATTGATCAAAATGGAGAATTTGACAATTGAAATACAACACCTGATCCATTTCTCCACTTTTCAGAAAACCCACACTGCTGTAACAAAAACATGAGAAACTCCCAATTCACATGATCGTACGCTTTTTCAATATCTAGCTTGCACAACACCCCCAGAATCCCCACCTTCAAACGACTGTCTATACACTCAGAAGCAATAAGAACAGAGTCTAAAATCTGACGACCTTGCACAAAGGCATTTTGAGATTTTGAAATAAGACCATGAACCACCCTTCGCATTCGATTGGCTAACATTTTAGCGATAATCTTGTACAACCCCACCAAGCTAATAGGCCGAAAGTCTTGGACATCCACAGCATCAACTTTCTTAGGAATAAGAGCAATAAAAGTAGCATTAAGGCTCTTTTCAAACACAGCATGTTCATGAAAAACACGAAACACGTTCATAACATCATTTTTCACCGTGCTCCAACAAGACTGAAAAAATGCCATAGTAAACCATCCGGACCTAGCGCTTTATCACCTTTGAACTCATGGACCACTCTAGAAACTTCTTCCTCATCGAAATGTCTGTCCAACCAAGTGGCATCTTCCTTAGAAATTCTAGAAAAAACAACCTCATCCAAAAGAGGTCGATGTACCACATTCTCCGAGAAAAGCTGCCTATAGAACTGAGTAATACACCCCTTAATTATCCCCTGACCCGAACATAACTCTCCATCCACCATAAGTCTATCGATAGTGTTGTATCTTCTATGAGAATTTGCAATACGATGAAAGAATTTTGTGTTCCTATCTCCCTCTTTAAGAAAAAGAGCCCTAGATTTCTGTCTCCAACAGATCTCTTCCAACAAAATAGACTTCTCTAACTCTCCATGAATACGATCATTTTCCCTCATTTCCTCTTCAGTAAGAGCACGAGCTTCCTCAACAACTTCCAAAACATTAAAATCCTTCCACAAGTTTTGCACCCTACTACCTATATTACCAAACTCCTCCACATTCCATCTCTTCAAATCCAATTTCAGCATCTTCAACTTGTTAGCCAAAGAAAAACTAGGAGTTCCTTGGAAATGATAGGACTCCCACCAAGAAGTCACCCTTCCCAAAAAGCCCCCATCCTTTAACCATATGTTCTCAAAGCTAAAAGGTTTTTTGCCTCTGTGTAAATTTCCGCCCTCAAGAAGGATAGGAAAATGATCCGACATTAACCTAGGAAGACGGCGTTGACAAACAGATCGAAAATTCTCCTCCCAATCTGCAGACAAAAGAAGCCTGTCCAATCTAGAACTAGCAACAACCTCTCTAGTGTTAGACCAAGTGAAATTCCCCCCAACCAAAGGCAGATCAACAAGACTTTGCTCAGAAATAAAATCTGAAAGCTAAAGCATAGTTGAAGTGAAACTTGTAGAACCAGACCGTTCAGAAGGAAAACGCACCACATTAAAATCACCACCCACACACCAAGGCACATCCCACCAACTGCGCAGGCCAGATAACTCATCCCATAAGAACCTCCTGTCTCTATCACTATTGGGACCATAAACACCAGTGAAGGCCCAAACGAAATGATCCGCCACATTTTTGAATTTACAAGAAATAGAGAAACAACCCACCACTTCCTCCACCTTGTCCACCACCCTGTTGTCCCACATCAACAAAACCCCACCAGAAGCACCAATCGAGCCTAAATAGAGCCAATCCACATGTTGACCCCCCCACAAGCTACAAATGACACCTCTATTAATAAGCTCCATCTTAGTTTCTTGCAAACAGACAATATCTGATTTCCACTTTTGGATCAAATTTCTAACCCGAAGCCGCTTGACCTGCTCATTCAACCCTCTCACATTCCAAGAAACAATTCTCAAATTCATTGATGCACAACAATGTCCTGATCCCTACTCTCACTCCTGCTCCTTTCTGACTCCTTTTCCTCACCCCACGAGCTCAACAAACTCTTCAACTCACGATGCCCTTTGAGTCCAGCCTTATCCAACTTCCTCTTAGATTCTACATTAATCATTCGCTGTTTTCTTCGCTCTTCTAAAACTAAAAGCAAACCTGTCACTTGTTCTTCGAAGCCCTCTAGCGAGGTCCTGACAGATTTTTGGAAAGCTTTAATTCTATTCGTTACCCAAAGTGACAACTTGGTGCTATCAACATCAACCTTACCCCCAATCTTCTCAGCTATAGGACACTCCTTGCCCACAGTATTAACGATCGCCAACGGTGCCACTTCAAGTGGATCTCCTAAATGATTCCAATCCAATAACCTCTCAACAAAGTCCCACTCCTCACCCACTAACCCAAAATCAGAGACAACATAGCCCCTAACCCCCTCAGACTCAGAATCCCAACTAACAATATGTCCCTTATTAACAAGAGAATCCAAACCTGGATTAAGTTCATCCTACGAAATAGGCTGATCCGACACAGAATCAGGGGAGCGATATGCGGATAGCGGAATAACAATTTTCCTCCCATCCCGAAGTTCTAGCATCCAATCCTTAGAATTGCCCCATGTTTTACTCAAGTCCCCAACAAAGTCACTGATTCTAGGGCCAAAATCATGAGGCGTTATGGTGACCATCGGTTCTGACCCAGGAACTGAACTCTCAGAATTCCCCTCTTCTGCCTCCATTCCAACCATGTCCCTCATCAAATTACTAGAACCCACCCCAAGAGTGGATGGTGGCGGCTGAACAGGAAGCTCCCATGAGAGAGGATGCCCATATTCAGCGCCAAAAGCAAAGGAAGGAAGAGGCTCCAAAGACCCAGACCCAGGCAGCACCTGATACGACACCGAGAGAGAAGAAACAGCTTCAGAAGCGGACTTACCGGCAAGAGGCAAAGGCCCCAGTCCTGCCTCATGACAAACCAAGGAACATGGCTGAGAAGGAGTAACTTCAAGCACCTGTGTCGCTGTATCAGAAGAGACCAACACACTTGTCTGAGGCGTAGCACTTGGCTGCGAAGGCGTAACTTCAAGCACCTGTGTCGCTGTATCAGAAGAGACCAAAACACTTGTCTGAGTTTCATCCGAAATGTGTTTGGAATGAGACCCAGCCTTGTAGCCCAAAGCTTTAAAAGAATGGGCTTTGGGCTTCCAAGCAGCAAGTGGCCGAGGCCCACTTCCATTTAAAAGAACAGTTTTAAAACTGTGTGTCTTAACCTCTTCAATGGGCTTGACAGCATCTTGGCCCACCTCCTTAATATCAGTGGATATAACAACCCACTTCCCATCCTTCCCACGTTCCACATGCAAAGAAATATCCAGGGATAGAGTTGTATTAGCTCTAGGATTCTCAGCTTCATTAATAGCTTCATTCTCAGCTTCATTAAAAACAAATTTAGAAGAAAGAAAATTGAAAGCACCAAAGGTTTTGTTCAAAATGTTTAATTATGAGAAGATGTTAGGTTCTAAAGGTTTAGGAATTTATGTATTTAGAACTCTAATTTGTAATGTTGGCAAACCATGATCAAAACAATGTACTTAGTCTTGTTTAGGTTTGCTCAAAGTTGATAAAATATTGTAAAGTTGGAATCGAGTGACTGCAGATGCATTGGGGCATTTTGGCCTGGCTCGATTGATCGAAGGTTAGACTCGATTGATCGAAAATCGGCCCAGATGCGTTTTCTGCAGAATTTCCAACTCAGCCCTAACTCTTTAAACATTTAGGATTTTATGTTTTTGCCCTAAGTATATAAGGCAGACCCTAGCCACGTTTTTAAGTATTGCACAAGTTGTATTGTTGCTCATACATTGCGGTTTTGTGTAAATCTCTTGTGAGATCTAGAGGAGTTTTCCTTTACACAAAACTTAGGGTTTTCAAGATTGAGATTACTTCAACATCTTGATGATCAACTTGGTTGCTGCCTTTGAAGCTTAAAGAATATCAAGCGTGGGTGCTTGTAGCTGATTGAGGGATTCAAAGAAAGAAGTAGTCCGTGGACTCGGAGCCTGCGCGTGGTCGTGTCAGGAAGTTTTACTGGTGGGTAGCATTAGGAAGTCAAGCGGGGAGCTTGTAAGTCATTTTGTAAGAACTTCAATTCTTTCTTAGTGGATTTCGTTTTGTCTTGAGGAACGGTGGGTAAAATCCTTCCCAGGTTTTGCCCTAAGTCATTTTGTAAGAACTTCAATTCACATCACTGTGTTATTTATTATTCCGCTGCATTATATTTTTTTGATATGATTATTTGATTGCTTTAACCTAGAACTGTTTAATTTGACTAAGTAACAACTTGGCTAATTAACTAGGCTACGCAATCTGGTTGTTTGTAAGGGGTCTAAAACCGTTCAAGTGGTATCAGAGCAGGTTGCTCTTTTGTTTGAGATTTTTTATCTCTGAGCTAATCCTTGACCCCAGTTGTCATGGAGCATGGACACTCTCTGTTTGTTCCTCCTCACTTTAATGGGAACAACTATGCCTACTGGAAAGTAAGGATGAAAGCATTCCTGAAATCCATAGATGAGAGGGTTTGGAATTCCGTTGAATACGGATGGCAGAAGCCCACTACTCTTGTGAGTGAGTGGCAAACTTCTGAAAAAGAAGCAGCAGGCTTCAATAGCAAAGCTATGAATGCCATCTTCAATGCTGTTTCAATGGAGGAATTTAAGAGGATCTCTAATGTTGAGGTTGCTCATACTGCTTGGAAAATCCTCCAAACTATGCATGAAGGCACAAAGGCTGTTAAGATAAACAAATTGCAGCAATTAACTTCTAGGTTTGAAAGCATTAGAATGTCTGATGATGAAACCTTTGATGAGTTTTATGCTAAACTTAATGATATTGTTAATTCTACTTATAATTTGGGTGAAGTCTATGATCAACCTAAAATTGTTAGGAAGATACTTAAATCCTTAACTGAAGACTTTAGACCCAAAGTGACAGCCATTACTGAGAGTAAAGATGTTGACTCCATCCCTGTGGATGAGCTTGTAGGATCGCTTCAGTCCTATGAGTCTGACCTACCCAAGACTACCAAATCCAAATCAATGGCTCTTAAGTCTGTTGATGATGTTGAGGCTGGTGGATTTGATGATGAGCTCTCTCCTACAGAGATAGCTTACCTTACCAAAAACTTTAGAAATTTCCTTAGAAACACTAATAGGAAGGCAAGGAATACCAACACTGTTGAACCTAGAAACTTTAGGAAGAATGATCCCACTAAGGTTAATAATTTTGAAAAACCTAGAGAACAAGTAGGTCAATCTTCAAATAATTCTTTGGGTCCTCAGTGTTTTGGTTGTCAAGGGTATGGTCATGTCAAATCTGAATGTCCCACTTTCTTGAGAAATAAGGGTAAAGCTATGGCTGTAACCTTTAGTGATAATGAGGTTTCTGATGATGAGTCCGGTTGTGACGAGGATGGAAACTTCATTACTTTCACTGCTACTGCTGTAGTCAATGAAAGCATATCTGCTGAGGAGAACTCTGCTGATAGGGAACTCTCTGAAGATGCAGATCTTCAAGAGGCCTATAACAAACTTTGCTAAATTGCTGCAAAGGATGCTATGAAAGTTGATCTAGGCCTGAAGAAAATTGATGCTCTTGAGCTTGAAAAGAAGAATTTGCTTGTCAAACTGTTTGATGCTAATAATCTTTTGAACAATGTTAAATCTGAGAACATACTTTTGCTTGATAAAGTTAAATCTTTGGAACATGATTTATCTGTTGCTAGATCTGCTAGTGCTAAACTTGATCACATGTTAAATGTTCAAAAGTATCCTTCTGATAAATCTGGATTAGGATATGTTGAAAGCATCTTTGATTCTGGACCACATTCCACGAATTTTGTTTCTTCTTCTTCTTCTTCTGAACCTCTCGTGAGTAAGGTTGTGAGTGAAACTATTAAACCCCCTGTGAGTGAGGTTGTTAAACCTGTAGAAGTTTCACCACCTAAGAAGATTATGGTAAACTTAAGAGAATCTAAAGCTAAGGAGCCTACCAAATCTAAGGACAAGATGCATGGTAAACCTGCTTGGGTTTGTCATTATTGTGGTAAGTCTGGACATATCCGTCCTAACTGTTACAAACTTCAAGCTAATAAAAGAGCAAACAAACTAAAAGTGCATGTGCCTCAAGCACAAGATCCTATGGCACTAATTGGTGAATTGGTAAAGGTGTTAAACCTTTATTCCAATTCTGGAGTTGGGAATCACTCTAATGTGAATAAGAACTCTAATGCTCGGGGTGCATTTAAAAAGTTTTGGATGCAAAAGACTCGAACTAACTGAGTCTTTCTGACGTGGTCCTCGTGCTTCTTTGCTCTATTCTGTTGTGACCATTGTTCTTTGGTTTTTGTGTTGTTTTTTTTTTTTTTGTTCTAGGACTTGCATTGCATTACATACATGCATTTCATTCTAGGATTTATTTGTTTTCTCTTTTAATAAAAAATAAATAAATAAATAAAAATAAAAAAAGGAAAAGGAGAAAGCAAAATCTATGTTGGACACTATTTTTCTTGATTTTTAAAAACAAGGTTGGTCAATCTTTTTACACATGTCATGTCTTGTGTACCTTGTTTAACCTTGATGAGCTTATTTACTGTACTTGACTAGTTGAAACTTTGTAGTGCATGTTGTGTGAGAAAGATGTGTGTGGTTTTTAATCACTTTGCCTTAATCATAAAGTCACATGTTTTTGACTGACGGACTTGATCCTTTTGAGAAAGGCATAAATAACCATCTCACCACTGTTCACTAGCCAATCATGAACACCTTAGTGCATATCATAAGATTTAGTGCTCAAGAAAGTGTAGCACATGCACAAAAAGAACATAAGGTGTAGCCTCAAATTAAATTAAAACTGGTGTGTACTATTAGGCTTGATGCCAATTCACTTAATTCAAACCGGTGTGTACTATTAGGCTGAATGCCAATTCATATATAAATAAGAGGCAAAAATGCAAGAAACTTACATGATTGCAAGCTTTTGATCTAGGAGATGTAGGAGTTATAGGATGTAACTCTTTAGGTGATAGTCTCTTTTAAATTCTATGTGATGAATTGTGTAGACTTTGTGTTTGATTGCTATTCACATATCACCTCACATGTATCTCAAGTTTTTGCTAGTTTCACACTACACAAGTTACTCTTTGTTAAACACTGTACATGCTAGTGTGTGTGTTTTTGGTCTGACCAACCAAGTTTGAAAATATCTTGAGATTTGTGCACAACATATTTGTTGCTTGAGAAAATTAAATGGGAGGATGATTGAAACTTGTTTTTGAGAAAAATTGGGTTTAAAAATTTAGGTTTTTGAAAAAGCATTCCATCTCATATTCATGCATTTTGATTTCATTGTTCAAGTGCTTTGAGGAGTTGTTTTCAAAATTGGGTTTGCATTTTTCAAAATAGTGATTTTTCTCAAAATTTTAGTGAGCCTCTGCCCATTTCGATCGATCCAGTGTGATTTTCGATCGATCGAAAAAGTGTCCTAGATTGTTCTAAAATGACTGGAACATTCGATTGATCGAATGTAATTTTCGATCGATCGGAGATCGTGGAGAAGCTTTTTAAAAAGATCAAATCTGACTTTTTCAAAATACTTTTTCAAACTTTTCAAAACTTTTTTTCTCTCTCCAACGAGGCAAGCTCAATAGTTCCAATTTTTTGTCATTATCCTCCGGATTTTTTGCAAGAAATCTCTTTCCTCAAGTCGGTAAGACACTTTTGCCCTTCCTTTTCAACTTATTTTCAAGTTTTCATGCATTTTTTCATGCATTTAAGGGAGATTTTCGGAACTTTTTCTTTTTAGGATTTGTGATGATTCAGACCATTTTTTGTGTATTTGATCAATGGGTTTTTGTGGGGACACACTATAAACATGTTCTTAATGGATTAATTTGATTAATTTTTGAGTTTGGTGAAAATTTTCAAATTCTAGGGTTCCTATTTGATCCGAATTGGGGCTTTTGTGAAATTGAGTTAAATTTGATGAAATTGGCTTTGTGTATTGATGTAATTAGGCATTATAATCATTGTATTGTGTGTTGTAATGCTTAATTCATCAATTTGTTGCAAAATTTTTCAAGTGGTTTTCAAATTTTTAGGGTTTTTGTTATGAAACTCTATGTTCAAGCCAATTTTGTGAAATTGAACTTAATTTGAACTTGATTACTGTATTAGTTCATGCATCATAACATTGTTATTGTTCATGCATCATATAGATTTTTATTCTATAATTTATTGTGCTAACTTGCAGTCTGCCCTTGGTTTTGTTTTTGTTCTTGTTGGTTTTCTCTTTGTGTCTCTGTCCTTTCCTTAGCACCATGCCTAGGAAGACTAGAGCTCGTAAGACTATTCCCTCTCCTTCTCCACCCCCACCTTCCTTTGACAGAGAGAGGTTCTTTAGTGAGAAAAAACAAGAGATCTATGAGACTCTAAACCTTAAGAGAAAAGTTTGGGCTGAGCGTTCTGTCATATTAGATGAGCTTGATCCTGCCATTCGGGCAAACTTTGAGCGTAGGGGATAGTTGCCTTTGTTAGCTGTGTCTGATCCTCCTCCTCCGGCTACCTTGATTAGAGAGTTCTTCTCGAACATCTCTATCCACATCTATGATTCCAACACTCTAGTTAGGAGTCGGATACGAGGTGTAGAGTACTTCATTACTCCTCAGGTAGTGGCTGATGCTCTTGGGGTACCATTGGTTCGGCATCCTGTCTATCCCTATGATGAGTCACCAAAGTTGAGTGATGTCATGTCTTACATCACTGGGTCATCTATCCAGTGGGGTTCTGATCCCAGGATCACCACCGCTGAGCTTCTTGAGACTGTCTATCTCTTCTTTAGGATAGCTTGTCACTCTCTCTGGCCCACTTCTCATCTGCACACCATTCCTCTTGAGAGGTGTGTATTTTTGTATGCTCTAGTGACTGATGCTCCTATTAGTTTTCCTCATCTTTTTCTTCGTTCTTTGAACGAAGTTTATAGGAGTTCATCTACAGCTCATGCTCTTGTTCATCCTATCTTTATTCATGGGATTTTACTTTATCTTGGTTTAGAGGATTTCCCTGCTTCTGAGCCTGTTCATGTGATAGCTCCTATAGGTGCATCTTTTCTTAGACAGAGGGCCGCTCATCTTCGAGCTGGTTCTAAACACCCTAGGTCTGAGCCGTCTAGTAGTGCTCCTCCTCCTCCTTCATCTTCTACAGGTCCTGCTGGTGAGGATATTCCTGATCCTGATGTGGCTGCTGCTGCTGTTCCTCCACCTCCTTCGGATGACTTCGATGTTCGTCGTACCCTGGAGACTGTCATGACCGTTCAGGCGGCTCATGGTCAGATTTTAGTGGATTTGCTTGATGAGATACGAGCTCTGCGAGCCGACTTTGCGCGTCTACATTCACCCTCACCACCTCCTTTTGATGGCGACTTGTGATTGCCCTTTGGCATTCCGTCACAAAAAGGGGGAGTAGAGTTTTGACTTGTAGAGGAGTTTTTGTAGTTAGGGGGAGATTTTTTGTTAGCATGAGATTCTGTGGAGTTTATTAGATTATATCTAGGTGCTTCACTTTGTATATCATTTTTGGGGATGTTCATGTTAGGGGGAGTAACATTGATTGATATATTGATATACATGTTTTTTTTCATTTGATTCTTGTTGTTTTATGATTCACTGCTTATTGATTTATATTTACGAGTTGTTCATTGATATATATCTTTATTTTGTGTTGTGTAAATCTTACAAGAATGTTATACCTGTTTATATACTATTTTCTGTCACACATGCGTTTATGCGTTTGTTGAGTATTTCAGGAATATACAGGTTGATTCAACAGAGTTGCTATCTACACTTGCAACCGATGGATAGTAGTTAGGGTTGAATTTGAGTTTATAAGCATTATTTTGTAAAGGGTTTTTTACTTGTAAACTTTGAGCTTTTAATTTGTGTTTTGTCACGGATTGCCAAAAGGGGAGTTTGTTAGGTTCTAAAGGTTTAGGAATTTATGTATTTAGAACTCTAATTTGTAATGTTGGCAAACCATGATCAAAACAATGTACTTAATCTTGTTTAGGCTTGCTCAAAGTTGATAAAATATTGTAAAATTGGAATCGAGTGACTGCAGATGCATTGGGGCATTTCGGCCTGGCTCGATCGATCGAAGGTTAGACTCGATCGATCGAAAATCGGCCCAGATGCGTTTTCTGCAGAATTTCCAACTCAGCCCTAACTCTTTAAACATTTAGGGTTTTATGTTTTTGCCCTAGGTATATAAGGCAAACCCTAGCCACGTTTTTAAGTGTTGCACAAGTTGTATTGTTGCTCATACATTGCGGTTTTGTGTAAATCTCTTGTGAGATCTAGATGAGCTTTCCTTTACACAAAGCTTAGGGTTTTCAAGATTGAGATTACTTCAACATCTTGATGATCAACTTGGTTGCTGCCTTTGAAACTTAAAGAATATCAAGCGTGGGTGCTTGTAGCTGATTGAGGGATTCAAAGAAAGAAGTAGTCCGTGGACTCGGAGTCTACGCGTGGTCGTGTCAGGAAGTTTTACTGGTGGGTAGCATTAGGAAGTCAAGCGGGGAGCTTGTAAGTCCTTTTGTAAGAACTTCAATTCTTTCTTAGTGGATTCCGTTTTGCCTTAAGGATCGGTGGGTAAAATCCTCCCCAGGTTTTTCCGTGTGGTTTCCTGGGTGATCATATCACTGTATTATTTATTATTCCGCTGCATTATATTTTTTTGATATGATTATTTGATTGCTTTAACCTAGAACTGCTTAATTTGACTAAGTAACAACTTGGCTAATTAACTAGGCTACGCAATCTGGTTGTTTGTAAGGGGTCTAAAACCGTTCAGAAGATAAGAAATGCACAACTTAGATAAATGTTGTCTCTAAATTTGTGAATGTCCACATTGGTAGACCTCAATCTTCGTTCTACTTTTGACTAAAACAATGTCTCCAAAATAAATAAATAATTCTGAGAAAAGAAAAAATTCATTCAGCAATTATCCCATCAAAAACAGTAATTAAACCATTAATTATTTTTTATAGATCAATAGTTCAAATGACTCAAAAAAAAAAAAAAAAAAAAAAAAAAAAAAAAAAAAAAAAAAAAAAAAAGAGGAAGAAGAAGAAGAGGGTAAACTAATGAAATACCTGCAAAACAAGCTAATTCCCCCTCTGGAAGTGAACAAACCAACTCCGATTCTAAATCAAATTCTACAACAATTAAGAAGCAACCATGCATTTAAGGTACAAAGATATGAATCATTAGAATTAAAAGAAAGAAAGAAAAAAGGGATGGATTACATTATCCTAATTTTTCTTGTTCAAATAACTTTGTGAACAAACCCACTTCGATTCTAACTCAGACTCTACAATAATTAAGAAGCAACCATACACACATCATATTATCAACATGCTCTTAGGTACAAAGATATAAATTATTAGAATTAAAAGAAATATATATATATATATATATATTTTTTTTTAAAAAAAAAGGGATGGATTACATTATCCTAATTTTTCTTGTTCAATTAACAGTTTATGGTCAAGAAAAAGAAAAAAAAATTGAAAAGAATGAAGTTGAATAGTTTTAGAAGTTGTTCAAAATATAACAACCCTAAAAAAACTAGTAGTTGATTTTGAATTTGGGATTATAAAAGATAGATGCATACCTGAATAAATTGTTTTTTCTTATTGGATTATTTAGGACAATCTTCACTGTTTCCTTCGTAGCTGTAAGAGGGGACAATCAGCAATATGTGGCTCTTTCAAAGAGGTGAGATCGGGAATCTGGGGCATGGAAGTCAAGTTAGGGCAACCGATGATACATAATTTCGAAAGAGAAGGAGGAAATGATGGAAGTAAGAGATGGTGTGGCTCATTATCATCATCATCATCTGAATTCCTCCACCATCCCTTTAGTTTTGGGCATTTATCTATTTCAAGAGAAGATAAGGATGGGAAGAATGGTGTTTTTGAAGAAGAAGAAGAAGAAGAAGAAGAAGAGGAAGCACCCAACACGTTACTAACACTGTCTTCATCTGAAATGTATTCAAGTGCTTCCATATACAAAAGAGAGACAGCCTTGAGAAAAGGGAGTTGATTTAACAGTGGGAGGTGCTTCAATTTCCTATTTCTATATAATTCAAAACTAACAAGATTAGTGAGAGAAGAGATCCAACTTGGAATTCTCAGACCCATATAATAACCCAATTCCAACCTTTTAAGATTTGGATGTGGCTGGAGCCCTTCCAATGACATGTCATCATAACATTTAGTTTCTCCATCATCCCACTCCCACCATAATTTCAGCTCTTGAAGATGTTGTTTCTGCTTCATATTTGTGGCTTTACATTCCACCATGTCATCTTCTCCATGTCCCAATTTTGAAATGCGTAGACTTCCTCCCAAATTGCTCAACTCCTTCAATTCACTTAGCCCACCACCAGACCTACCCTATTTTTTCTTATACCAACTACCTAAGCTAGCCTTCAAACCCTCTTGCCTCACGACAAAATCAGTTATTATCTCAAGAGAAGTAAGATGCCCAAGTCCTAGGGGCATATGCTTCAATTTGACACAATTACTAATGTCTAAATGCCTAAGATTGACCAACTTCTTAAGGCCCCGCGGTAATTCTTTAAGTGAATCACAAAATTTAAGTTTTAGCGTTTGCAAATTTAGGAGCTTGGTAATAGAATTAGGGAGAAATTCAAAATCTACATTTCTAGTAAGATCAAGATATCTTAAATGACTCAATTCCCCAATTGAATGGGGCACTACATGTAGCCATAAACAACTCAAATCCAATGTGCATAAATAATTGAGATTTGAAATGAGTGCATCACAAGTTAAGTTACCCAACTTTACCCCTACACTACCTGCAAGAATTGTTCGTATCTTCCTTTTATTAGCCACAGGGATTGAAAATTGACTCCATGAATCCACTAGATCAAATGATACATGATGAACTTTTTCAATCACATTTTCCCCACTTGAATTTAATGTGGCACTTTCCGTTTCAGACACAAGAATTGCAAGATCATGCATGAGATCATGCATCTTACATGATTTTATATTGTCAGAATCATCATTTTCTACCTCTTGAAAAAATGACCTCCAAAGTAATTCCATAAAATATTTTCTGCCAATATCCACAAAACGCTGCCTAGGACCATCTAACACAATAAAGCCTTGCGCTGCCCAAAGATTAATATGTGTATTTACATCAATCCTATAATCTTTTGGAAACAATCTACAATAAGCAAAACATTGTTTCAAGTATGACGGGAGGTGATCATAACTCAACTTAAGAGTTAATGAAATGTTATCTTCTTGTTGACTTACTTTTGAGAGTTCATCTTCTAAAAAAGATTGCCACTCAATTTCAATGGTTTTACCATACAATAAGTTTCCTATTGTTCTTATAGCGAGAGGCACTCCAATACACTTTCCCACAATCTGTTTTCCTAGGGCTACTAAGATTTGGTTTTCTGGCTCTTTACCTTCTTTAAATGCCATTTTAACAAATAATGACCAAGCCTTTTCTGGAACTAAGCCTTTAAGTTCATAAGGTGAAGTTGTGCCAGTAATCTCTGCTACCTTTGTAGAGCGAGTAGTTACCACTATCCTACTTCCCCTTGAACCAACCATTAGTAAATTTATCAAGAGAAGCCATTTATTATTGTCCTCATTCCACAAATCGTCCAAGATAATCAAGTATTTTTTTTCCATTAAGTTCTTCTCGAAGCTTATTTTGCAAGATCTCAAGGCTTTCTTCATGCTTCCTCTTTGTCAACTGTTCTACAATTTCTTTGACAATCCGTTGTACATCAAAGATATCAGAGATACAAACCCAAAGTTTTATCTCAAATTTTGTTTGAACATCTTCATCATTGTATACCAGTTGAGCTAGTGTTGTCTTGCCCAATCCTCCGATACCAACTATTGGAATGATAGAAATATTCTCTACAACATTGTCATCAAAAAGACGTTTCATAATCTTTTCCTTATCATTCTCTCTCCCAATAACTTCATCTTTGAGTACAAAAGAATAAGTTTCTCTGCTCCTATTCATGACTTGTGGCTCATTGCAGTTTTCATTAAGATTGAACTTCATCCTATCATCTGCAATGGCGTTTAGTCTCTTCCTAATTGCCTTTAATTCATGACCCATTTTAAGACTAAAAGCAAGCTGGTTTGAACTTGAAAAGAAAATGCGTACCTCCTTTTTCATTTTGTTTCCAGACATCACTTTTTGGCGTAAAACTTCAGTGGAGAAATCATCCAGCAAGTCATCAGCATCATGGAGGACATCTTTGAGCTTACTGAGCCAGTCTTTGATCTGATGGCTATGAGAACTCTGCTTTTCTGCATCTAGAAGCACAGCATGGATTGTGGTGACTCTGTTGGTTAGATTTTCGATCTCAGTTTCGACACTAGAGGCCAGTTTGACCTCTTGGACAACGAGAGAGCCCAGCAGTTGAAGGACTTTCCCTGAAAGAACGAACAAAGCTCCTTCAGCCATAGTTTCTCTTTCTTTCAAGAATAGTAGGTAGATGGGTTTGTGGAGTAGTGAAAGTGATGAGAGAGATGGTTGCTGTTGTTGTTGTGTCCAGTTTGTAATAGGTACATCAATATATACAAGGCTTAATTTACTTTAGAGTAATGTACTACTAATTAATGGTGGTAGTAAGTACGAAGGATATTAATGAAACGTTAATCAGTACTGATGAGTCTCTTTTGTTTTCAACTTTCAACTCAAAAAAAAAAAAAAAAAAAAACCTGTGTTGCACCCTCATCTTTTTTTTTTTTTTGATAATAAAAAGGGTTGCGGGCAACTTTGTGACTTTCATTTTGCGGTTTTTTTTTTTTTTTTTGTCTTTTTTTTTTGTAGTTTTGTTTTTATGTTATTTTTTTCAGCTTTATAAAGTTGTGATATCAGCTTCATAGAGATGAAAATAATATTAAAATAATTTGTAAGACCAGTTTAATGTCATTTTCTTTTATTTATCTAATTTTTTTATTAAATGGAACTCACATTTATACAACCTTAACAAACATGTTTGCAACTTGTTAATATTTGCCTAATAAAAAATGTCTTGAAAAAACAAACACGCACGGTGTTTGTTAACATTTGTCTAATAAAAAATGTCTCAAAAAAATATCACTTTGTTTGTTAAGTTTAACATGATTTTCAAATGAATCATATTTTTAATTGAAATTATTTTTAAATATTTAGTGTGTAACCTAAAAATAATAAAATAAAGTTGGGCTGCAGCCACCAATGATAAAACAAGATTAGTGATTTTTAATTGTGAATACAAATTTTTTATACAATTCTTTGTGTTTCAATTTTTGTTTGCCAATCATAACTTGACATATATTTATTTAACTCTCCTTATAAGATTCTATCTTTTACCTCAAAAAAAAAAAAAAAAAAAAAAAAAACTCCTTATAAAATAGCTAAAAGTATTGATTTAAGAAAAATTTTTAAAAAGATTTTATGAAAAAAAAATTACAACTTTTTATATTTGTAATGAAAATATAAGAAAATATTTCTAAAATAATCATTAACAAAAATATATATTAAAACATCTGTTAATCCGGCCTTTAATTTAATTTAATTTAATTTTGACTCAAAAACTTTAAATAGAGTCTTTTCTTATATTTAAATTTTAATTAAATAATATTTTTTTTAATTTTTAATTTTTGAAATGTGAAATTATTAATTAAGCACTAGCGGCTCCACATGCAAGCCAATGTGGTCACAGTTCCACCTTGACTTGCAAAAAAATGTATATATACATTTGCCAAAAAATATATATATACTAAACTAACTTCTTGTGAGTTGTGACCATCCTAATAAAAGTGTTGAACACTTTGACTTGAGAATTACAAAAAATTGGGTTCAACAAAAATAAGAGCAATGCTATATTTACAACATTTTTCACAATAATTTCACAACAAATTCATTGTGGTAGGCTGTTATTGATTCTAATCTGGTCCCGATATTGATATTTTTTTTTACCCACCAATAATAGCTTTTTGTATAAGATTTATTGTAAAAATGTTATAGACATAACATTCTCCAAAATTAATTTTTCCCCAAACATAATCCCTAATCCCTTTTTGCGGCATCTCATAATTAATAATAGTATATCTCAAGGTTCATTTCAAATTTCTTTATGCATGTATATAATTCATGTATTTAATAATTATTTGCCAATTGTAAAATTGAAATTAAAATTGTTATATAACGTAGCACTTAAACTTTGTCATTCTGCATGTGATATTTTAATTTCATTACCTAACGAGATGACTACTTTTAATTTTAAAGAGGCACAGGTCAGATGGGGCATGAAAGAAATGAAAATGAGTTAATGGTTGGTGCATGAGTTACTTGGTGCTAAAATATACTAAATCTCATTCAGTGAATATTCTTTATAGGAAAACTGAGAAAAATCTGAGGTATCTTAAATTACATTTTTCGAACCAGTGACAACATGTAAAATTTTAAGCCTGAATTTTTTGAATTTTCCTTATTAAAAAAACTGAAACTTTGACATTGAATAACACTTTTTTGCATCGCTGAAAAACATTTGAATTATTCCCACCCACTTCCATGTGTAAGATGTTAAGGTAAATAGAAAAGTCTTTGGGATCATTTTAAACACTAGAAAAAGTTTTTTATTTTTATTTATTTTATTTATTATTTTTTTAATTCTAAAACTTTAGACTGTTTTTTCTACCCTTTTTCTCTTTTCCCTTTGATGGTGTGAACATATATGTATTAATCATTTAAAAAGTGTGAGTGTGAAACAACATTTCTAAATTCCCAAAGCACAATTGTAGTTAAAATTTTTTTTTTTTTAATTTCTTTTTATGGGAAGTTAAAACTTCTTACCCAATTGCTACATAATTGCTCCTTCAGCCATAGTTTTTTTTTTTTTTTTTTTAATAACGGAATATGGGATATTTAGATGGGTTTGTGGAGCAGTGAAAGTGATGAGAGATACAGCTAGCCTCAATAATTATGCCCAGAGAAAAAGTTGTTTTTTATTGTAAAACTTTAGACTGCTTTTTCTCTTTTCCTTTTACCTGGGGTCGTGTTAATCATTTAGAGTGGAAAACCGAGTGTATGTGATTAGTGTGAATGCAGTTGGCAGCTGTAGCAAGCAGTATTGTGAAATCAACATTTCTAAATTCCTAAATCACTAGCGGCTAAAATTTAAAAAAAAAAAAAAAAAAATTATAACTTTAACGATTTAAATGAATCAACCAACCCTTTCTTTTTGTCAGAAATGAATCGAGCTGCTGAGTCCAGCTCAAACTTAGGTTTATGATTAGCAACTGTTAAGCATGCCTCAAATATAATAATATGTTCATAAATAAAATTAACATCGTGCTTGATTTTTTGTCTTTTTTTTTATTATTATTACTATTTTTTATCATAGCATGATGCTAGATTTAAGTATATATTTATGTATATAGGTTTCAAAAAAAAAAATATATATATGTTTATGTTTATTCATGCATAAAAATCTTCTTAAATATATTTAAGAGTTGAAAAATAGTTATTTATAAGTAAATAAATGATAACTCGACTGATAACTATTAACTAGTAAGAAATTGTGTACATCAAATAGAGAATATTTGTTTTTAGCAAGACAACAATACTAAAATAGCTGTGGATGTGTATTTCTTAGAATATCAAAACCGATATATAGTAATCGAAGAGGGTAATCTTGTTGAGCACTTTCCTAGTAATTGTCCTTTTAATGGTGGTAGCATCACACAAAAAAACATGAGCAATTATATGTGGTCAGGTCAACATGAACAAAGCGCGGAACCAAGAATTCCACCACAGCTAGCCTCAATAATTATGACCAAAGAAAATGTTGTTTTTCATTCAAAAACTTTAGACTGCTTTTTCTACCTTTCTTTTTTTCTCTTTTCCCTTTGATGGTGTCCTGTCAGTATTAATCATTTACATACTGTGAGTGTGAACGCAGCAGCATCAAGCAATAATGAAACAACATTTCTAAATTGTGAAAGCATTGGTGGCTAAAAAAAAAAGTTAATCAAAGCTGTTGAGTCCAGCTCAAACTTAAGCTTATTTTAATCACTTAAACAGAGTTCAAATATAATAATATGTTCATAATAACATTATACTTGATTTTTTCTTTTTTATCAAAGTATGACGCTTGATTTAAGTATATATTTAATATGTTTCAAAAAAACAAGTATTTATGTATATACATGCATAAAATCAACTTAAATATATTTAAGATTTAATTGAATAAGTGTATAAACAAGTTCATAAGGTCTCACAAAATTCTTTTAGCCATTTTGATAAATTGTTGATTTGGAGATTGATTATTTGTAAGTAAAAAACTGAAGATATTAATAGGCTCAAATGATAACTAGTAAGAAATTGAATACATCAAAGATAGATTAATTGTTTTTAGCATGATAACAATACTAAGGTTTTGAAAGATAATGAGAATATTTTTACTGTCCAATCTATTAATTAACACAGCATCTTATTTATTATTGCTAATTTTCTACAGAATTGCTCCTTCCACATTCAATCTTTCCCCATCAATTAATCCCTACACCACATGTAATTGTCCTAATTCCACAATTACGGAGAGAGAGTATTTGAGTACAATTAAAGAGCCTTTGTTCTAATTTCTTGTGTTCGTTTGAGAACTCTTGTTCTTGAGAATATAAATTAATTAATAAATTACAATTCATAATTTCTAGAACAATAATTTATACGAGCCTCATCACATGTGCTTTGCTCGTGCAATGAAGCTCTTTTTTGTAGTTTTTTTTAGAAGGAACTTGTGGTAGTCTTTTTTTTTTAGAACATTGGGTAGGTTTTTTATTTTTTATTTTATAGGAACATGGGGTAGTTTTGGTTGTGTACATGGGTAAGTGAGAAGTTTTATAGAATATGGCGTTGTTTTATAAACATGGAAAGGTTTTTTGTTTTAATTTTTTTCAATTTATTGTTTTAACCCCATTTCTTATGTTTCAAGAATAATGATAAGTTAATTAAATTAGGGGTATTTTTGACATAAAAAATGCTTTAACTAACTTTCCGAATCCTTTTAATATATAGAGATACTTATATTTCCCTAAATTTTTATTTACATTTTATTTAGCTTTTTGTTGAAACTGTGTTAAAATATACTTGTATTTTGAAAAAGTAAAAAAAAGAAAAAAAAAAGTGAGGTTTTAAAAAATTGTACATAAAGGAAAATTATTGTATACTCCATCTCACAAAGGGGTGGGTCCCATCCACCATAGGATCCACCCATCTGTGCCAAAGAGGGAGCATATTCTCAGAGTATGCAATAGCAGCCCGTAAATAAAAGTTAAAAAAAAAAAAAACTAGCTTATATTAACTATACCCAAACACACGCAACCCTATATTAGAGAATATAGATTAATAGATTCAAATCTAGCCAACTTAGAAAAGAAAAGAGGAAGGATTCTAGAGAGTAGATAGGAATAGGATAGAAGCAATTGTCATTAATGCCAAGTCCTCAAAAGAAAGTGAAATTTTGAGGTGAAAGGAATAAAGGTAGTTTAATTCACTTTATTCTATACAAATCACTTAAGACTCCCTTTTTTTCTTATGTACTTTGAATTTAATTGCAATTATGCCTCCTCTTTTTTTCTTTTCTTTTTTCATAATAAAAAAAGTTGTGGTCAAAGTTATCTTTTCAATTTAATTAGAGTTATTCATTTATTAATGTCCTTTGTGGTGATATATTTTACTGTTTTTTTTTTAATAAAAAAAATTGGTTTCCTAGCTTGTCAAAAATTATAGTACCATACTTCATAGCATTCATAAATATTCATTTTAGATATGATTTATTTTATCTTTTTATATATAAATTGATCTTCTTATTACAATGCATATGCTTAAGATTAATTATTGAATATTTTAAATGAATATAATTTTTTATAATTAAGAGAATATAGTAGTAGTTTAGAAGAAAGAGATGGCTTGTTAGAAAAGGAAAATACATGACTTTATAATTCTCTTTGTTAATAGTAAGATATGGAGGTTTTGTGTCAAAAGTTGTTGACATTGTTTCCAAATCATTATAACTGTTATCAAATAAGCAGTGACAAAGTCAAGAATTTTTATTTGGAATTCATAATTATTATAGTGATAAACAAATTAAAATAAGCTAAAAACATATTCATGTACTAATATATATGTGTGTGGGTGTAAATACAAATTTTTATTTTTATTTTTTGAAGCCAAAAATCTTAATTTCTTAATATTAAAATTAGTTATAACTCATAAATATATTGTATACAAAATTATTGTCTTTGATATATAATTTTTCCTAATACAAGGTTAGTGAACGTAATAATTTGTAAGTTTTTAACAAAAATCATTATAACTATGTAACTCAAATATTATAATTTAAATTATAATTTATTTATTAATTATCAACATATATTTGTGAAGGAACACAAAATTTTAGTCATTGTAACTTGTAAATAAGTTCAAAAATTGTTTAATAATGAAATAAATCAAACTCAAACATATAATTTAGTTTGTTGAAAAACTCAAACTCGACTTGTGCTCGTAATAAAATTAATTAAATAATTTTGAAAATTCAATACTTTGTTTATAGCAGTAAGTGTAGTTAGAGTAGTGCCCTGGCTTTATTCAACCCTTTTTGATGCTTCTAGTGCAGTAATAAATTGTTCTACTGCTTTTTATTCCTTTTTTTTTTTTTTTAAATCGATCATTTTTTCTCTCTTTAATTTTAAATATGGTGCCTCTTGGATTGTATTGGTAAAGAATGGTGAAGAATATTAAGAAAACTAACCACAAAAAAAAAAAAAAAAAAAAAAAACTAGTTTAGAGAAAAGTTTCTCTACACCAATATTTAAGGTGAGTTTGGTTCAGCTTTTTGTAAAAATGCATAATGAAAAAGTGGAGTTTTCAAAAAGTGCATAATGAAAAAGTGCATTTTTAAAAAGCTGAGTGTTTGGTAAAAACTGTTAAAAAGTGCTTTTTGAAAAAGTTGAGTGTTTGGCTAGCACTTATAAAAGTGGCAGTTTGAAGAATAAATTACCAAAAAGGACAATTGTATATATAAGGGAGTTTATTTCATATTTTTTTTTATGTGAGTTTATTTCATACTTAGAGTTATTATCCATAATGAAATTTGAAAGTGTGACCTTTTGCTATGCTTAGAAATTTGTGATAACTCAATATTTAGAATTTTTATCCGAGTAATAATTAGTTAAGCAGTAATAATTTTTAAAGCTAAATTACAAAGTATATTCTCTAACTTTGGGAACAGGCTTAGGTCCAATTACATTAGACCTAATGGGATGCTGCCACATGGCAATTCTTAGAAACATGGCTACATCCTATCAGGCCCAATGTATAGGACACTAGACCCAAGACGAACCCTTAACTTGATATATTTTCAATTTAATCATATAATTTTTTTCCCATTTTAGTCATTTTACTTTATCTTATTTTCAATGTACTTCTTTATGCTAGTTGTATTTAACGCATACCATTAAGTTTATCAAAATGACAAAAACAAGTGAAGCTAATAATTTTATCATCACATTTTAGGTATTTAACGCATACCATTAAGTCTATCAAAATGACAAAAACAAGTGCAGCTAATAATTTTATCATCACATTTTAGGTATTTAACGCATACCATTAAGTCTATCAAAATGACAAAAACAAGTGCAACTAATAATTTTATCATCACATTTTAGGGTGTCGGGTTACATTAAACCACTAGTTAAGTTATTTATTTATTAAATTTTGCTATTTTGTAATGTACCTTTATCAAGTGCCTCCTTAACAAAAGCCAAAAAAAGAAAGAAAATGATAAAAATATTTAAAAAAAAAATTTATATATGATTTATTTTTTCTCTAAAAAGGTTTGTTGGAGTTGGCTCATGTCCGATATTGGGTCACTGAATTTGGGGCCTCATGGGCTGACACTAACTGATTCGAACTCAGATATTGGCCGGACCATCGATTACACATGGTGCTCTGCCTCGGTGAAAATGGCTAACTAATTTTTTTCTTCTAACTATCTAGTTAGTTATTAAGGTTTTGAAACAATATTTATTTCTAGCATCTCAAGTTTAAGAGGGTCGATTTTGGGCCTATAAATCGAGTTTTTGGGACTCAATTTTCATCAGTTGTTCAAGTCCGATGTGGCATTTTTTCCACGTGGCAATAATGTGGAAATCGAGTCTTAAAGACTCGATTTATAACCCTTATATATTTCCCAGAAACACGTCAAAGAAGAACCACCAGAACATCAGAGAAACCCAGAAGAAGAAAAAAAAAAAAAAAAAACCTGAAACAGAAGACCCATTGCGCATCAGAGAAACCCAGAAGAAGAAAAAAAAAAAAAAAAAAAAACCTGAAACAGAAGACCCATGGCGCTGCGCGCGGCCTGGGTCGCGGACCCAGGCCGCGCGCCAGCCCCGGCCGCGCCTGGGTGGTGAGGTGAGCTCTCTCTCTCCCTCTGAACTCTTTCTCTCCCTCTGATCTGAGTTCTCTCCCTCCGATCTGAGTTTGTATTGAGATTGATGTGGTTGGCCCGCTGCTTCTTCTTATGGGTTGTAAATCAAAATTTTTTTAATTTTTTTTGTAAATCGAGTCTACTGTATGAGTATGAGTAATGCTATTCTTTCTCAATTGCTCTCTGCTATTCCTTCCGTCGATTCCAGATTGGAGAGCATTCATTGCTTTCTCTGAGGTTTTGCTTGAAATTCTTCGACAAATCAACACGGTAAGCCTTCTTACTTTGTTCCGTCGATTCCAGTTGAAATTGCATACAACTATTTTTTTTTTCTTCCCTTAAATTGTTTTTGGTTTACCATTTGATTTCTATTATTTTCCCAAATTTCATACCTGGGTACGGCATAGTTGTTAACAATTTGTAAAATTTTCATCACTGTATTGTTTAAGAGTTCCATTAATCTCCACCCATTTATTTAAAATTGTTTGATGTAAACTCTGATTTCTATGTTTATCTTTGCTTTATTTACTTTAAAAAAAAAAAGCCTAACCAATATCCTTTGTGGAATGCTAAAGTTGCCCAGTTTAACTATCATTACCCGGGTTGAGGTTTTGAGTGTTAACACTTAAACCCTTGTGATAAAGTTAATTGTGTAAACATTAAAACCTTCTGGGGGGTTTTGAGTGTAACAGAAGACCCCCCCCCCCCCCCCCTGTGGTACTGTTTTATACGCGTGTTAAGTGTTCAACTCAAAACTCTGAGCGGCTTTCATGTTGTTTAGGGAAACCACATAGTGGTTATTATGGTATTAATGTTAGTATCATGGCATGTGTTGTTTATTATTCTCAGGAAGTGTTTAGGAAGTTATAAAACCTCAGGTATTTCACACGTCATATATCAACATGTATCAGCTTTGTTTCCTTTCATGGTTGGTGTGATTATGGTTATTTAAACAGACATTGATTATCCCTTTGTTGTGCTGTTCATTTTAATTTTGTTTAGTATATGAGAGGTTGTAAGTTTAAGACCCACTGGGTTCATGCATAACTCACCCAGGAAAAAAAAATATTTATGTTGTTATTTGTAAAATAAATTGAACGATATAATGGTGTTTGAGAGAGATCTATGATTTGAAGGGCAATGTATCTTCAGTGGATACGGTTTTGGATAGAATTAATCTAGAAGTTTTACCTTTATGTCTTGTAGTTTCTCTACTCTCTAACTTCAAATGATTGTTTTAATGGCCTTTGTCTTATTTGGCTCTCAATTTACAAGGTAAGCCTTCAGCTCTACCTTAGTTAATTTGAGAATTTGGAGTGCTTGAAAAAGTTGGTGCGTGAAAACCTTCTTACAAGCATTACTTAAAAATGAAAAAAAAGAAAGAAAAAAAAGAGGAACAAATAAAAAGCTCAAACCTTTATATGGGAGTTGTTTTCTTGTGTCTCCCAAATGAAATTACCCATGTTTCAACTGGGATCAATGCTTGATCCTCGGAGTGATTTCTGATCGTATGTCTTTAACATATTTACTGTCAATGACTTTACTCCACAAGGACTCCCTCTCCAAAACCATACCTCCATAGTCATTTGGGCAGTAGAGCACCATTAAAACACAGCATACTTGATACTTCTGATACCTAAGCCCCCTTGTTGTATTGGTTTACACAGTGTAGACCAATTAACCAGGTGGAATTTGAGTTCTCCATTATGACCCCCCCAATCTTTTCTAGCTTGTTAGCAATACTGACTGGTAGTGGAAAGTGAGACAAGAAATAAGTAGGGAGGCTTGAAAGTGTACTTTTTATTAAGGTGAGGCAACCACCTTTTGAAAGATAAATTTTCTTCCAACCTGCGAATGTCTTCTCCATTTTCTAAATAATCCCATGCTAGATTCTACAAGATTTGTAAGGGGCACCAAGTTGAGGACCCAGATATTTTAAAGGAAGGGTGGAAATCCAAAATCCTACAACCTGAAGTACCAGTCAGAATTTCCATATAGGAACCATCTCAGACTTTAGCCAAATTAATGGGAAGTCCATAAACAGGCTCAAAACATAACAAAATGGATCGAAGGTGACGTAGCTGATCTAAATCTACATAAAAAAAGACCAGGGTATCATCTGCAAACAGCAGATGTAAAATATCCATAGCATTTCTAACAGTTGATGAAACCGAAAAACCATCTATATGACCACCCTCCTTTGCTCTTAACATTAGTATACTAAATGCCTCCATTACCAAAACAAACAACAAAGGTGAAAGAGAATCACCTTGCCACAGACCACGAGTACTAGGAAAGAATCCATTAGGAGTACCATTAATAATGAATTAATGAAAGAGAATCTTAACTTAGGAATACAAAATCGAATCCAGCCCCTAATTTTCAATGGACACAGTGTCACTTCATTGGCAATAATTTACCAAGCCAAATTCTTTATGTCCTTTTATGGTCTCCAAGACAACAAACTTGTGGCAGATCTGCTTGTATTAATTATTTCTTTGTAGTTATTCCTATTACACACTCCATGTAGTAGGATAGCACTTTTCTAATAAAATTTATTACTTATTAGCAATAACATCCGCTTGTATTGATTCTATTATTTACATTTTTGGGTACGTCTTTAAGTTCCTTTTAAATGTTCTCCTGTATTTTTTTTTTTTCTTTTTTTCATATTTGATTGTTGAAAAGATGCAGATGTTAAAAAAAAAAAGAAATAAACCAATGTTTGCTTGTATATTTGATTCAGGAAATATTTGCAATTTGGTGATCTGATTGCTTGCCGCTTGCACGCTTTGAGGCTAGTTTTATGTTCAGATTAATTTTGAAATTGACATAAAAATTGAGAGACTTCAATTTTCTAGAAATTAAATTAGGTTAATATGTTGTGTTCATCGTGTTTAAACTATGTTACTGGGGATTTGTTTCTTAACCTTTGGTTAACAGAGCAAAACAACCCACAAAAAAAAATAGCAATTTTCTCCAGAGCTGGGGCATGTATCGTATTTGTCCTATCGTAGTTCACTTCTATTATTAACTAAATTTTGTGTGCGATTGAATTAAGTTTTCTTGTATATTGTGCAGTCATCTGCAGTACAGTTGGGAGCAAATAATGCAATATGGGCAATCGATTGATGACAGTGAAACTACCAGGTTCATATTCCTCGTCTTCTTGGTCTGTACAAGTTTCTTCTTACTAAAAGTTAATCACATGATAGCATATGACAGTCTATAACGGGGCTTCATATTCTCACTGCAATTGCATTTCCAAAGCCATTTCAAAGATTGCAGGATAAATAACGTCCCCAAGATGATGGTTCTTTGAACAGTCTATAATAAAAGTATTTACATAATTCCAGGTGTCGAAAGTTGAATTAGCCTATTTATGCTTTCTTAATGAAATTAGCCCGTGTGATATAGAATGTAATGGATAAGTTTCACCAATGGTATAGGCTTCAAGTTAATCCAGCCAAGTGCAAGATTTTTTACATGCAGAACAATATGTTAGAATTTTGAGTTACAATCATGCTCCCAATAAGATATTTAGGAGCACCTTGGACAATTGGATGAGTACTTGCTGAATGCAGAACTCTAAATGAGAAAATTTCAAAAAGAATTAGTCCTTTTGACTGTCTTGAATATCCGCAGCTTTTGAAGCATCTCTTTTCTTTTAATTCTTTTTGGCTGCTGTCCATATTGTATTGAAGCACATAGAAATAAATCATTAACCTCTTCTAAGCACAACCACTCTAATTGTGAGAGGGGAAAGTAGCTTGGGGTGGAAGTTGATGTTATTACTCCCATTTTCGTTGTTTGCTTCAATACCTTCAAGTTAGCTCCATCCAATTGTAGCCCTTCCTTGAGAAACATATGTTAAAAATAATTTTTTTTTTCCATTGAGCAAGGGCAAAACCTTGAAGATTACAGCCAACTCAAAGAGACATTACTTTCTTTTGCAAGAGACTTCTTTGTTGCAAATCCTAATTCAAATGTTAAATGGCTAAATCTCAAAAACCTTTCTTTTTACTCGGGGGAAATTAAAGAAACTTTCCATTTTACTCAAAATATGCTAAAACTCCACAAGCACAAGGCGATGATTAACATGGCTTGCATTCTCAAAGCTACTAAGGCCAAAGTAGGCAGATATATCACTCATGCAATGCCTGCTTTCTTCCATTCTAGTGAAGTAGGAAGTAAATGCAATAGCAATAATACTAATTCATGATAAGGGTCCTAGTTCATCAAAGATGAGTGAGCGAGGTCAATATAACGTTGTAATACTTTGTACAAAGGCACATAGCAAAGCTACTAGTCGATATAGGAAAACTACAAAGCTACAATGGCAGAAACGTATTCTTGGCTCAAGAGACTAAAGAATTATAACAAAACCTCTTTGATCCCAAGATGTGCAATTGAAATATCCTCATGAATGAAGGCACATGACAAACTATAATGGGTCTGGGGAATTAAACACTCATTGCAATTGGTATTCTTTCAAAGATTGATGGTAGAGTGAATAGCTTCCTATCGAATTATTGTTGCCTTAATCACTTAATGGTTTTTTGAGCAGCTAATTTGAAAGGATTAAAATGGACTAAAGAAGGGCAATCAAGTCCCTATTCTTGTTAATGCAAGTAATGGAAGTATTTAAATTGTTCTGGGTGTTTAATGCTGAATTTATCCTGTTATGCTTTGTTAACAACTACAATGCAGTTCATAGCTGCTAATTCTGAATCATGTTTTGGCCAAGGTTTACTTCTGGTCCAGGTTTCAAGCTAATCTGAGTCTTGCATGCTAACCTCTCAATCAGATTATTTAGAAGTGCCTCTGATCATTGAAAGATCACTTGAAGAATGTAAAGCATTGATTGGGAAATTTTAAAAACTAATTCTATCAGTAACATTTGTCCATATGGTATTGTAACAAATTGGTTAGAAATAATTGAGCCAACGATAGAGCGAATCGATTCTATGCATGTTCCAGCATTATCAAGTCAAAAGAGATACTTTAACAGCATTTTGGCGTGCGTACATGAGGTATAATTAAGGAGCACCCCTATTATAAGCAAATCTAGATAGCAAAAAAAGAACCCAATAGATTGATAAACACCCAAAACATTACTCAAACCTGGACACCCAAATCATAAAATTGAGAGAAGAAATGAAATGTTTGATAAGTCGACTGTGCTGCACACTTACACGTGCAACATTCCTAATGAAATGAATGAACAGATTTGTTAAAATGTCCTCATTTTTTTGGTGCAGCCTTAATTGGAAGATGAGTGAGTGAGACTTATTGAAGGAGAAAAATAACTATTCCACATCATTATAATTATCTTTGATAAATTGTGTTAGCTCAATTAATGGCGAACCGCACATCCTTTTAATGGCTAATACTGATTAATATCTCTAACAACTAATAAGGAGGCCTAGCCCAGTGGTGTGTGAGAGCAATGGGGCCCAATGGGTTGTTATCGTTTTGGTCTACGGGCTTTGAAAGAGTGGTGATTTAATGGGATCATATGCATTGTTTTGTCGTGAACCCAATTGTTCTCTCTCTCTTCTTCTTCTTCTTTTAATTTTTAATTTTTAATTTTTTTTATAAGCTATACGGTTATACCCCAATTTATGCTCTTCCGTCCCTTTTACCCAAAGAAAAAACTTGTTAAAAATTCTTAATTTGAGTAAAAGATACAAATTCAATCCAATCAAACTTTGAATTTGTAAATGTATGAAAAAAAAGTTAGACTTTTTCTTCTGACTTTATATAGTCAGTCTTTCACACCAACATGTGAGGAAGCAAACAAATATTTTATTTTAATAAATGTATGTTGGGAACTTTTATAACCACCAAAACACCAACAAAGCTAAATTCTTTGTAGTATTAGTTGCCTAGTCATGTCCTCACTTCAAAATTCTACCAAATTTGCTATAATTCTGTAGTTATTAAGAACCAACCATATATGTCATATTTCATCAACTCAAGCTTCGATACAACAATACAAATTATTAGAATAAAATAACAAATGAAAGAATTTACATTTTATACTTTTTTATTCTCCTAATAATTTGAGGAAATCATGCATGCATCTAATTAAAGTTTAGATGGGAAAACAAAAGTAAAGGGAGTTTTTTTTTTTTTTTTTTTTTAAATTAAATTTAATATATATATATATATATATTTACCATTGAGTCCATGACTATACTTGCCTTCAACGTCTAACCATTGGAAAATTATATGCAAGATGGTAAACCCTAATCAAGAAATTTAAAAAAAAAACAATTAGTTTGTAAAGATTATCCACATTAAAATGTACGGTAGCACATTGAACTAGAAACAGGGCCAGGTCGATGACATTGTTTGAATCCTATGCGTGTTAATTCTCAAATCAAAAAAAGATAATTAAACCAAATTGAAATTTGAAAATTTGCACTTTTATGCTTGGCGCCATGCAACCTTAACTGGACTAGTTCCGCCTCTAAAGTTAGACACATGAACACAATGCACATAACTTATTTAATACAAATTAGCAACATTCTGCAAATTCCATTTGTATTAACCAGAAAGCAGGAAACATCATTGGTAATAGTATATTTCATTAGATGGAACATTTCACAAGCAAACACTCAATAAATTAAAAAAAAAAAAAAAAGAATTAAGAGTCCAAATATAGCGTAACTATATTAAAAAAAAGAAATAGAAAACTCAAAATATAACATTAATTGGCATATTAGTAATAGACTCGCTTAAAATTCTTGTGTTTGTACTTTGTAGACATGTAGAATTTTTTTTTTGTTTTTTCATAAAGAATTCCCTCACCGCATAAAAAAACAACACAAAAAATATTAATTAGTATACAAATATAGAAAACACTTTATAAATAATAATCAAATTTATACAAAGTAGCAAAGATCCCAATAAACTGATCCCGTGGAAATGTCACACTAGTCTAGACACCCATATAATAGGAAAATTATTGGGTACTCCCGGAGTACCATAAATGCATACTCCTCACTCTCACATAAATGGTAGGCCCCACCATGAATTTAATTAGTGGGACCCGTCATTCATGTGAGAAGAGGGAGTACGCATTTATAATACTCCGGTAGTACACAATAATTTCCCGAAGGAATAGATATTCAGTACTTTTGATAAGGAATAGAGGAATGCTACGTCTACAACAATTTTACAACATTTTTACAACAAATCACAGGTGGTTAGTTGTTATTGGTTCAAATTTGAAACTAACACTAAGATTACTTTTTTGCCCCAACAATAACAACCAGTAACAACCTGCCACTTAGGATTTGTTGTAAAAATATTGTAAAAATGTTGTAGATGTAGCATTTCTCTAAGGAATAATTATTCCTCATTTTGAAGAATAGCTATTCATAAGGAATAATTATTAATTATAATAAAAACATAACCAAACAATTGAATAGTTATGCCATAGGAATATTTATTACATTACAGTGTCTATTATAATCTATCAAACATGCCCTAAAATCTTAGCACAATTTTCCGTAGGAAATTATGGACTTTTCCACAATTAAATGCAACACGGGTAATTTTATTCAATTAGTGATATCTCATTTAAACCAAGTCTGGTTTTCGCCTATGACCAGTCAAATTACACAGAATTTAATGGTTTTAAATATAACATCAAAATAAATATAATCGTATGGTTTGATTTCAATTTAGGCTTAAATCAAATTTAGTTAACTGCATAAGAATTGATGAAAATCAACAAAAAAAAAGGGGGTTTAACCATTAAAACCATGAAATCCTTTAATTTAGGGCTAAAACTTTTTATTGGAATTTAGAGCCAGACAAAATACGGTTCACGCCATTTTTTTTTTTTTTTTTTTTTCCTTTAGTTTTCTCATGCAACAACACATCTAAAGTAGAGGCAAGTGAGCCCATTGTTTTCATTTTCGCAACTATTTTTTTTTTTCATTTTCTCTCTCTTAGCTCACTCTCTTTTTTTCATCACTTCAAAAATAAAAACTCAAATGTCATACTAGCCAAAAATTGGATTTCAGCCGAAATTTAGTCCAAGGTGGAATAGGGTGGGTTCTTGTACCAATTTACATAACGGAAATGATTTTCCAGCCAAAATGGAACCGTATTTATAACAATGATTTTGTTTTGTTGAGATGATGGAAAAGTGAGAAGATAGAGAATGTTAGTAGGATAGAAAAATTTGAGAATAAAAAAGAATTTAATTTTCAATAATGTGTTTTTGTTATAGAAGGTGGAAAAACAAAAGGATAAAAAATAAATATAAATCTCATTTGTTTAGTTGAGAAGAAAAATAAAAAGGATAAAAAAGATAATTTGTTGGATTTATTATATTGCCCATGTTATATTAAAAATAAAATAAAATAGGTCAAAAGGGAAAGACAGTAAGTGCATTCCTTGTCCACAATTTCACCCCATATATCTTTCCAATTTTTTTTTTTGGGGGGTGGGGGATTATAGCTTGTGGGCCTGGGGTGGAAAATCACCCCATTTTCATTCTCCTCCATTTTCTCTTCCTAACCAAATAATCAATAACTCCTATTTTCTCTCTCCCTTTACCAGTCTCTTTCTTTTCATCCCAACCATAGTGTAAGTGTAGGGATTAAGATGTAATTTATAGTAAGTGTGGGACTTAAATGTAATTTATGCTATGTATGGGGTCAAGATGCAAATTTAAAAAGTGCATGGATGATGGGTTTTATTTTATGTTTGTGATTTTATTTTAGAGTGGGCCAATGGGTTTAGTGTATGGATCTCAATATTTTCGGGTTAGGCACTAGGAAAAGGTAAATGCTAAAGAAATAAAGATATTGCAATTAGGATTTTGTTGATGAATGCCTACGAGCACTTGCATAACTGATTGTATAATAGGGGGAAAAAAACACTTTAGCCAATTAAGCCCAAAATTCTCCTACAAGTCATGTAAAGTTGTGTAAAAATACACAGTTGCTATAGTAACCATATCAATTTACACTAGCACTATTCATTTTGCATTTAGTTTTTTTTTTTTTCTTTTTTACATATCCAGGGGATAAAGGAAGAGAGTGGATGGTAGTTGTTGTGTATGTATAATAAAAATAACTGTAGGGACCCGATCCGGGCACCTCCCTCCTGGGTATGAGTTGACCCGAGCCCAGGCGACCCTATACAATACATTTGTAGAGAGTGGATAGAAGGACTAGGCATTAGCCAAAGATACAACAGTTGGGGTGGGTTTACAGGATCAATAAGCGAGATTTAGCTAAGTGTTCTAAGGGAAAGTTCATCCTTAGCCTAGTCCGAGGAGCTCTTCCCTGACTACTTATGAATACAAGGGTCGTTCCCCCTCCTTTCCACCTCCAACTTTCAACATCTTGGACCCCTTCACTTTTGGGGGTTCAGTATATTATATAGTCCTGTTTAACTGATCTCTGCTATCCACTTGTTGGTCATCTGAACCTACGTCTGAGGGCTTGTCCCATCAGTCGCCTTCACAGGCTTTCTGTTAGTTGAAGTAACCAAGGAATCACTGTTTGCTGGTCAATTCGCCATTAATACGGCTAGAGTGTCGATTGTGTACACTTAAGGTGTGGATGACAGCTTCCTTTCTTTAATGTCAACCTGCCGAGGACATGGTCGTCCTCGGCAAAGCTCCTGGATGATTTGGGCCTCCCCCACTTATCCTTGGATAAGGTAGTGTCCTCGGCATAGGCCGTGGGCCCGATATGGAGTGGGCCAGGGCTGCCAAATCTTCGGTCCCCACAATAACAATTAAAAAAAATCAAGAAAATTTGATATTTTAATTAAATGTAGTATAAAATAGATAATCTGATGTAGGATGTTTTGAAAAGTGAGTATGTAAAATAGAAAAAATAAGTTCTTATACTAAAATAGACAAAAAAAAAAAAAAAAAAAAAAATTGCATGAGCTAATGTGAATGCTCAAAGAGTAGTGATTAAGATGCAATTAAAGTTTTATTAAATACTTAATACTTTTATACATTTTTTCAAAAAATAAAGTCAAACTATACAAATATATCCAAAAAAACACACAACCACAACGAAATTGTGCTTGTAAGATAATGAATCATTAACATATATATATATATATATATATATATATATTTATTTAAATAAAAATGTGCATTACAACTCATAATTGAGTATTTATTAATATTTAACATGTGCCCTTAAGATATTCGTTAATAGAACCCTACAAATTTTACTACATTATTTTTACAAACTAATGTGCTACTAAATGTGATTTATAAATTTCAAAAACATAAAATAAAAATTTCATAACTTTTTTTTTTCTTTGTGGGTGCCCCATAAGTTTGAAAACGTTATACACTAAAATTTGTACTTATATCCTAATATCCCTCTACATGCATAGGGACAGAGGAGGGAGATTGATTGGGGGCGAAAGTAAAAATAACAAAAAAAAATTATGAAAATTCAATTAGCATTAGTATTAACAAATAATTAATTTAAATCTGAAATAATAGAATTCATACTAAATGAGGTAATATTTCCCTTTTATTGTATAAAATTAAATACTCCTTGAAAAACTCATTTTCCAAATGTTAAAAAGAAATGACAAATAAACAAATAATTGAACAAATAAAAAGATACTCATATGCACAAAATATGTACTATGCACACAACACAACATTGCTCTACAACTCCCACAACACTACGATCAACTAATTTTATTAAATTTCTGCAACTACATAAAGATGTTGGTGTTTGCGGGGCCCGAAGATCAAGCAGCCCTGGCCCACTCCATATCGAGCCCATGGCCCATGCCGAGGACACTACCTTATCCGAGGATGAGTGGGGGAGGCCCAAATCATCCAGGAGCTTTGTCGAGGACGACCATGTCCTCGGCAGGTCGACATTAAAGAAAGGAAGCTGTCACCACACTTTAAGTGTATGCAACCGATACTCTGGCCGCATTAATGGCAAATTGACCAGTAAACAGTGATTCCTTAGTTACTTCAACTAACAGAAAGCCTGTGAAGGCGGCTGATGGGACAAGCCTTCAGATGCAGGTTCAGATGACCAACAAGTGGACGGCAGAGATCAGCTAAACAGGACTATATAATAGACTGAACCCCCAAAAGTGAAGGGGTCCAAGATGTTGAAAGTTGGAGGTGGAAAGGTGGGGGAACGACCCTTGTATTCATAAGTAGTTAGGGAAGAGCTCCTCAGACTGGGCTAAGGATGAACTTTCCCTTAGAACACTTAGCTAAATCTCACTTATTGATCCTGTAAACCCACCCCAACTATTGTATCTTTGGCTAATGCCTAGTCCTTCTATCTACTCTCTACAAATGTATTGTATGGGGTCGCCTAGGCTCGGGTCAACTCATCCCCAGGTGGGAGGTGCCCGGACCGGGTCCCTACAGTGTTGATATGTGTTCCAAACACTTTTATTATTATTTATTTTCTAGCCATTTGGAATTTATAAGTAAAATAACGGTTGACAATTATGAGAAAAATAGCCGTTAGGCAATAATAGATAATATAGTCGTTGGACATTTATGGGTTATTAGTTACCAATAACTATATGTTATTATTGTCATGAATAGCCTATATAGTACTCATCATCATACTTCCCTGTAAGTCTTTTCTATTACTCTATATTTTCCTCATATACAGTTCTATTATATTTCTCTCCCACATATTTTCTACAATTTATATTTGTTCTAAGGAAAGATAATAGAGGGTCGTTCTTGAACTTTCGTGAGTGGAAGTGTGTCCATCACGAAAGTTGACGCTATAGTCTAATCTTGAGGGGTTGTTTGGCCAAGAAAACCAGTCACACCGAGTTTTACTCCGAGTGGCATGAATCAACCTTTAAAGACAACACATTCCCCACATGATTCTATAGCATTGTGAGATTGCTTTTAAACTCCTTTTTATTTTATGTTCTTGCTAATTATTTGGGATATTAATTTTGTATCAAAACTTGTTTATTCACTAAAATATTTCCAACAATCTTAAAGATTGATATTCATGCTTCATAATGGATAAACAAATTATTGATCATGAAATTTTATATTGTGGTATGATATTATGTTTGTAAAGAAAAAATCTTAGTAGTTATATTCATAGATATTGTAGGGACAAGATATGTGGCCCAAACGCAAAAGATACAGGATGTGAGTCCAATAAACCCAATACAATGAATTTGTAGAAAGTGCATAAAAGAACTAGGCGGTTTGTGAAATACACAACAGTTAATCAAGATTCTAGAAGAAAAATCAGTATGGAACACATGATTTAGACTTGAATTAATTGATGTCCAAAGAGATACATTATTGTTTTAAAGGCTAATATCATCTCTATAGCTATAGTAAATTCTCTCTATTTCCTTCCTTCCCTTTTCTTTTGATCTCCCTCTTTTTAAGGATCTTTTGCATTTATATAATCTTCTCTCTTTTTATCTTCATCGTACACTTGTTCCTCATCTAAGCATTCACTTGAGTACCTGTCCCATCAGGTAACGTCTTTGGCTCTTTATGAGTGGTGGCCGCTGAGATGACACTGTTCAGAAGTCTTCTTCACATAAATGCGGCCAGAAAAATTGCTGCAGGGCTTTAAATGCGGTAGTAGCAGCTTTTGCTTGAGATATTTCTCTATTCTTATCACATTTGTATGTACGTGAGGTTCGTCCTTATCGTTGGAACTTCTTGAAAGTTTATTCAAACTGCCTAGGTACTGGCTTGACCGATATTCTTCAAGTCCGAGGGGTATACACTGCTCGAATTATATTCTTTTATTCTTTCCTTAGGCAATTCTCCATTCTGGGTTTTTTTCCAATCGTTTATTCCTACTTGGACGTACCCACATCTTCAAATAGGGCCTAAGGCCCAATGTACGAATTTGGGCTTTTACCCCCACAGATATAATTACTAATATCTTTTGTGGAGTTTCTTTTGCTATATGTTTAATCTAAACAATTTGGTGGACTAAGAATTTGAAAAGAAAAAATAATGATGTCCATCCAAACTTGATTTTGATTCATCGATATGTGAATAATATTATGCAACGTTGTCTTGAAATGTGGATACTAACTCATTGCATTTGCAATTATGTGATACTATATGTTTATTATACTTTGTGAAATTGTTTTAGGTCTATTGAAATATGAGGAACATGAGATTGAAGGAAAACATATATGTTTTGAGAAATGTTTTTAGGAATTCATAAAAAATTGTTAATGATAATTTTTATGAGAAATGAGATAAACAAATTTATTTTTTAGTACAATTCTGAAAGAGATAAAAAAATGGTGTAGACTTATGGTGAAGGCATTCCTATTGTTAAGTGGGATCAATAGTGCCGTATCAACTAGGTACTCCTTTTGTATACTGAAGATACAATGATACTATAATTTAATTAAATATTATCTTTCTTGCCAAAGTATTCAAGTAATTATTTACGGTTGTATGAAAAAGAAATTGTGAATGAAAAAAATATTTGTATTATACAATTGTTGTATAATAATGTCAAGTTTTACAAAAATATTGAGTGTCTTATTCTTGTAAATTTATGGACGTTCCTAAGAGTGGTTTCTAGTAGCTAGAGGCTATTGGCTCTATGTACAAATGCTATTATATATGAAATGAGAAATTATGGAAAATAATTAAAAAATTCTTTATATATATATATATATATAATTGATCTAACTAGTATTTTCAACTAGTGGATAAGATTTAGTGGGAATAAATATTCCTTTTATCCACCAAATGCAAGAGTGATATAGAAGAAATATATATACATATTTATATTGGCTATATGTGTTGTTTTGAGATGGTGGATAGGCTTTTGTGAATTTGAAATAAAAAGACCTTGCAAATCCGTAACAAGAGGAACGAAACTCCTTAGTTTGGTACATAGTAATTTGGATGATTTAAAATACCCAATAACTAGATGTGGTAAGAGATTTTATGTAATCTTTGTTGATGAGTTTTTGGAAATTTTTATGAAATATAAAAAAATGAAGTTGAAAATGGCGTAAGCCTAACTTGGTATACCTCGAATTGTGGGGGTGTGGTTGGCTAAGATGTTACCCAAATCTAAAAGGAGAATACCTCAAAGTGTGAGGGTACTTGACTAAGGTCATGCTACATGAGCCTAAAATGAGGAAACTTAATTCTTAAATATGTGATTGTATGTTTATTGGTTATGTTTGCTATAGTTCATGATATAGAATTATTTTCACGAATAGATCAATATTTAGAATTTAATACTATTGTTGAATCTTAAAAATTCTTTCTTTAAGTATGAGTTTCCTTTGGAAAATAAGGAAATGGGTTTCATGAACCTATTGATACTTTTAATGATCTTGTTGTGATGTGCAAGAATTGAGAAGAAATAAGCGAACTAGGAAGAAAAAGAGTTACGATAACAATTTTCTTACCTATATTGTTGAAGATGAACATGTAAGTTATTATGACGCAATTAAATTTGTTGATGCACCATTATGATTGGAAGCTTTTAACAAATTATTAGATTATGTCTAATCATACTTGGAATGGGTTGAGCTTCCACCTAAGATTAAGCATATTGGTCGCAAGTGGATGTTTAGAAGAAAATTATAACCGAATGAGATTATAGACAAGTACAAGGCATGCTCGGTTGCTAAGGGCTATAAGCAAAAGTATCATGTTGATTATTTGATACTTATTATTCGGTTATTAAAATTGCATCTATAAGAATGTTGTTTGTCGTTGTATCTATTTACAAACTTATTATACATTATATGGATGTTAAAATTGTTTTCCTAATAGGTGAATTAAAAAAAAAAAAAAATTATATGGAGCAACCCGAGGGTTGTGTTGTCCTTGGACAATAACTTAAGTTGGTAAATTGATTAAGTCCTTGTATGGATTAAAACAAGCATCTATACAATGACATGAAAATTTTGATATATGATGCTTACACATGGATTTGTGACTTATGGTCATGAGGATAAATGCACATATAATAAGTTAAATAATAATGAAGGTGTCATTATTTATTTATATGTTGATGACTTACTTATATTTAGAACTAGCCATAATGTTGTGTATGATACTAACTTTTTTCTTGCCTCTAAATTTGATAAAAAAAATTTGGTTGAGGCAAATGTTATTTTAGGCATCAGGATCCTTAGGGATAATGATTTTCCCTTACGATTTTTTGTGTGTTTTTAAAAAGTACCATGCATGGCTTTTTACATTGAGAAAATGGGGGTTTGGAATGGCTTCTAGACAGTGTGAGATTCATTCCAAACCTCAACATTAATGCATAAAACTTGTCTTTCATAGTTTTTGGAACCTTAGCTGTGTGCGCAAGTCCATGCCTATGTATGCATGCATCAGACCTGCGTACGCAAGGTGAGGGTTTCTTTGGCCTTTATTTTCCAAAAAATAGATTTATTTGCTCATAAAAAAGTTATATTTTCCATTTTAACATTTCTCAAGTCAATTAGTAATATGATCGGGCCCTAAACCAACCTTGGGCCTTAAAATTTTAGTAGCATTGGGGAACGGGGGCTCAAGTCGTAAGGGGTATAAAATGCGGTGTCTACAGAAGATGGGTCTTCCTTGCATTTCTCGATGATCTAGCCATGGTGGTTCCTCCTACGATCACCCTTATTTCTCCGAGTGGTGCTCTCAGGCGTTCTTCTGCCCTTCTATTGGGCTCTAGACCCCTAGGTGGGTTCCCTTCAGCTCTTTCTTGCCTAACGAACCACTGTAACTTCCCTTGCTTGATGAAGGCTTCTATCTGTTGCTTCAAGTCATAGCATTCGGAGGTGTCATGCCTGTGGTCCTAGTGGAAATGACAATACTTATTTCTTGGGTGCTTGTTAGGATCACTTTTTAGCTTGTCCGACCACCTGAGGCTGGGTCGTCTCTCACTTGCTTGAGAACCTATTCGAGTAGGGTATTCAGCGGGGTGAAGTTGGTTATTCTCTCAGAAGGAGGTCTTGACCTCTTGTCTTCCCTTTTGTCACTCGTCCGGGCCGACTTCCTCCTTCCATCCGAATGGGGGTTGTCCACCCTTTCCTTTTTCTTTGTCTTGCCCTCTAGGGCTATCATAGCGTCTTCGGCATTCATATACTTGGTAGCTCTGTATAGCATGTCTATCATTGTCTTTGGGTCATTCTTGTAGATGGAGAAAAAGAATTCTCCGGAGCATAGCCCGTTGGTGAAGTTCATGACCAATACCTTGTCGTCGGTTTTGTCAATCAAGAGGGCTTCCTTATTAAATCGATCTACGTAAGTCCTCAAGCTTTCATCTTCTCGTTGCTTGATGTTTAGGAGACTTGCCGAAAACTTCTTGTGTCCTTGTTCGCCAATGAAATGCATGACGAAGTGCCTGCTCAACTCCTTTGAAGTTAAGTTGGAGTTTGGAGCAATCTTGTTGAACCATATTCTAGCTGGCCCTTTGAGTGTCGTTGGGAACACCTTGTACATTATCTCATTAGGCACTTCCTGTAGATGCATGAGAGTTTTGATTGACTCTAGGTGATCAAGTGGGTCTTTCGACCCGATGTGCATCTCAACTTGAGGCATTCAAAACTTGGGCGGAAGGGGACAAGATGTGACCTACGCAGTGAAAGGGGAGTCAGTACGGTGGACTAGCTCGTCTAAGTTAGTAGACACTTGCCCTTTCATAGCGTTCATCATCATGTCCATCTTGTCTTTCATCATCTGTATATCTAGTGCCATGCGCATTACGCTACTCTCTAGCTTTGACTGACGATCAGTGTTCTCCCGTCAGTAGCGCCTACTGGCGGCATTGCTTTCGTCTTGATCTTCCTTTTCGCGTTGGTCATCCAATGGGAGATGGTTGTCGTCATGCTCGTTGTCACGCTACTTGTCATGTTGATCGTTAGTTTAGGCACAACTTACATTCATCAGGTTCATCTGCTGTTCAAGCTCTTAATTCCGTTGGGTGAGTCGTTCAATGGCCATGGTGAGGGTCTGTACCTGCCTCTCCATGGCGTTGGAAGGTTTCTGATTTCCAGGTTGGTGGTAGTCATTAACCGCATCTAGACCATGCAACTTTTTGTCTTAGAAGCGGTGATATGGCTAATTACTTGTTCTCCATAGACGACACTAACAGATGAATCACAAAATCGTCAGTGAGTTGATTGTCCACACGTGCTTCAATTGAGATACCTGATGAACAAAAAGGTGAGGAACCTACAGAAAGCACAGGTGGGATTTCGGCCAAAGACCCTCCGAATGTTAAGTTAGTGATAAAAGAATCTCCAATAACTCAAAGGTGTAAGAGCTAGGAAATTGCACGTACCTTGGAAAAGAGAAGACTAGGTGTATATGGTGATGTAGGGTTGACTAAGATCCCATGAATGTAAGGCCTTTCCTTGTAAGGAAGATATAGAGTTAATGTTCAAAGATCTTAGGGTTTCACTTCCTATACTAGGAAGATACAAACATATAGAAGGATCTTTGGACGTGGTGTGCAAGTTCTTTCCATAAAGGGATACTGAATGGAGAACATGCAAACGGTGTGGGACTAAATGCGCGTTTGGATACAGCTGATGCGCGTCCAGTGTTTGCGTTTTTTTTTTTTTTTTTTTTTTTTTTTTTTTTTTTTTAATTTTTTAGAAGCGATAAATGCAACTTTTGAGAGATTCTAGTAGGTCTCGTGCACTGTTCACGGGACCTACAAACATCTTTTTTCAACAAAATTTTCATTAAAAATGGGTCCCACATTATTATTCACACATTTAAAAATTATTTTGGTATAGTATTTTTAATTTTCAGTAAAATAAATTGTATTCAAATGGACCCTAAATATAATTTTTCGTCGGTACTGTATAGAAACATTTCTGTCCACTTGTTGATATGAGTGGAGGGTATGGCTGATGCCTAACGTAATCAGCTCGACTAGAACCCCACCCCAAAGGATAAGATTCTAAACCTGAAGGGTAAAAGGATAACATTCTCAGCCAAAATATTCCTTATCAAGTTCAATTATCTTTTTTCATTTCTTATTTTCTCTTTCTTCTATTGGGATGTTCTCTGTCGTTTAAGGAGTGTTTAGATAAATGCAATATGATAGATATTGGTTTTGCGGGGCCTCGATACACTTGGACCAATAGAAGGGAAATTCAAGCATTGATACAGGAGAGGATAGACAGGTTCTTTGTGAATCCTAAGTGGTGCTTACTATATCTGGATGCAAAAATTACCCATTTACCTAGGTATCATTCTGACCACTGCCTTGTCTTGTTAGAGATGCAACCAGGTTTACGCGGTGGAAAGAAAAGGCCTTTTAGGTTCCAAACATGCTGGCTGTTAGACCCTACTTTCCCCGATGTTGTTTCTCGAGCATGGGATGGTGCAAATAATCTTGTTGAGGCTGTTGATAGCTTCGCTAGGGATGCTGTGGATTGTAATAAAAACCAGTTCGGGAATATTTTTACTAGGAAGGAAATTTTGATGGCTAGGATAAATGGTATTCAGAGGGCTATTGCTACCAAACCCTCTTTTTTTCTTCTTAAGTTGGAAAAGGATCTTCTTAGGGATCTTGATCTTGTTTTCAATCAAGAGGAGGAGTTATGGGCTCTAAAATCTCGGGTTAATTGGATGGTTCAGGGTGATCGTAATACAGCCTTTTATCATGTGTCGACGTTGATTAGGAGGAAAAGGAATCAGATCATGGCAATCAAAAATGCAGTGGGGGAGTGGATTCATGAGGAAAGTGACATTAAAGAGTATATTAGAAGTGGTTTTAATGAGATTTACTCGACATCTCATGAAACTACTTCAAGGGGAGATTCTATCACCTTGCATTGTCAGGCTAGATTGTCGGATGGGGATAGAAAGAGCATTGGTGGGGAGGTTAATGAAGAAGAAATAAAGGCTGCCTTGTGGTCTTTAAAACCTTTTAAAGCCCCGGGTCCAGATGGGCTTCATGCGGGATTTTTCCAAAAATTTTGGCCGGTAGTGTGGGACTCTATGATTGAGGAAGTTAAACAGATTTTTAGGAGTGGAAAAATGCCTGAGCATTTGAATAAAACTCTCATTGCACTGATTCCTAAAATCCAAGGCCCTGAGACTTTAGGTAATTACAGACCTATTAGCCTATGCAACACGGTGTATAAAGTGGTGACTAAGATTATTGTGGCAAGATTGAGACCTTTCTTGGATAAACTTATATCTCCCTTACAGACGGCTTTTGTTCCTGGTAGAAAAGGTATTGACAATGTTATCATTGCTCAGGAGATAATTCATTCTCTTGGGAAAAAGAAAGGGAAGATGGGGTACATGGCTTTAAAGATAGATTTAGAAAAGGCTTATGACAAGCTTGAGTGGGGCTTTGTTCGTAACATGCTTGCTAGGATTAATCTTCCCACAAAACTCATAGATGTCATAATGAGTTCTGTGTCGACAGTCTCCACGTCCATTTTGTTTAATGGGGAAGCATTAGATCCTATTTTGCCTTCTAGAGGGATAAGGCAGGGTGACCCGTTCTCCCCTTATCTTTTCATCATTTGTATGGATTTTCTTGGGCAGCTTATAGAAGAGAAGTGCAATATGAAAACATGGCAGCCAGTTAAAGCCTCTCAAAGTGGTCCGGAATTTTCTCATCTTTTCTTTGCGGGCGACCTCATCTTTTTTGCTAAAGCAGATTGGGTAAATTGTTCCGCCATTAGAGATGTTCTTGATGAGTTTTGTGATTTATCCGGACAATCAGTGAGTGAAGCTAAGTTAAGAGTGTATTTTTCTCCAAATATGGATAGAGACACAAGGGAATCGCTTTGTGACATGCTTGGATTTGCTTCCACCCCTTTCTTGGGGAAGTATCTTGGTTTTCCTCTAAAGCATCCTGGCTCTTCATCTCAGGATTACAATTTCATTCTTGATAGAGTGAAACAAAAACTCGCGGGTTGGAAGGCTAACATGCTTTCTTTGGCGGGGCGGACTGTTCTCATTCAAGCCTCTTTGGCTGTTGTCCCTTCGTATGTTATGCAATGTACACAATTACTTGGAAGAATTTTGGATGGGCTAGATAGAGTGAATCGAAATTTCCTTTGGGGTTCTTCGGAGGCAGCCAAGAAGATTCATTGGGTTGGTTGGGATAAGGTGATAAAGTCTAAGGAGGAAGGGGGGCTTGGTTTGCAATCAGCAAAGGGCAAGAATATAGTTCTCTTATCAAAGCTTAATTGGAGGTGGCATAATGAAAAGGAGGCCCCTTGGGCTAGAGTGTTGAATATGAAGTATTGCAATCAAAGAAGAAGGAGTGCAACCAATGCTAATAGGCTTCCTTGTTCTCACATATGGGCTGCTATGAAAAAAGGTATGGATACTTTCAATAGGGGGAGTAGGTGGTTGGTTGGTAGAGATAGTGGGCTAAATGTGTGGCAAAATAATTGGACAAGTGGAGGTTCCCTTAGAGGTTTGATTCAGGGTCCTATCACGAGGGAGGCTAGCCATTTAGAAGTTAAAGACTTCATGACAGACACGGGTTGGGATTGGGGGAAGATCCCTTTTGAACTTCCCTTAGAAGTTAAAAAGCTGATTCAAGCAACCCCAGTGACATTATTGAGTAGAGGTGTTGATATGTTGGCTTGGTCGGGATCTCCTAAAGGCACTTTTGATTTGAAAAGTGCTTATAGGATTGCCATGGGGGCTGAATGTATAGTACCTTTCTCTGCACAATGGATTTGGAAAGTGAATACTCTTCCAAGGATTAGAACTTTCCTTTGGAAATGCGTTCATAACAGCATTGGAGTCAAAGTTTCCCTTGAAAGGAGGGGTGTTAGTGGTGATACTACATGCCCTCTATGTCAGGAAGGAACTGAAAGCATTTTACATGCCCTAAGGGACTGCCCACTATTAAGATGCTTGTGGAACCAGCTGGGGATTCTACCCTCTAATCAAGCCTTTTGGAGGAGCAACCTCCAAGATTGGCTAGTGTTAAATAGCAAACTCAAGCATAATTTAGGTGCTTCTCATCCGCCTTGGAAAGTTGTGTTTCCTTTTGCTGTGTGGAATGTTTGGAAGAGTAGAAACAATTTGGTTTTCAATGGCAAAAGTAGGAACCCGAATCTTGCTTTGGTGATTGTAAACCAAGCTGTAGAATTTTTTCATTGTCTTTCTTCTCCAAGGTTGCTGACCCGGAATGTTATGATGAGGATTAGATGGGAGAAGCCGACTCAAGGGTGGTGGAAGCTTAATACAGATGGCTCATGTTATGGCAACAATGGCTTGGCAGGTTATGGAGGAGTGGTTAGGGATGATGCAGGTAGGTGGGTTATTGGTTTTAGTAGAAGTATTGGCATCACAAACAGCTTTGCTGCTGAGTTGTGGGGTTTAAGGGATGGCCTTCTCCTATGCAGCAACCTCAATATTAATGCTCTTGAAGTAGAACTTGATGCCAAGGCTATTGTGGATGCCTTAGGGAATCCCTCATATGTCAACAACGTCATATCACCGTTGTTGGATGATTGTAAGCTTTTGATTTCTTGCATTCCTCATGTTTGTATTAAGCATTGCTTCCGTCAGGCAAACAGGTGCGCGGATAGTCTTGCTAGGATGAGCTATTGTTTAGATGCTAATTTTTCTACCTTTGATAGTCCGCCTGTGGACTTAATAGATATTGTTGAAGATGATCTCAATGGGATATTTGTCAATAGGGTCTGTACTGAGAATGTTTTTGTTTGTTAGTTGGTATTGAATCTTTCTTCACCAAAAAAGAAAAAAGAAAAAAAAGAAAATCACATTGCCAGAATTACCTAATGGGAATTGGACACGTCATAGAGGTTTGAAGGTTAGGTTTTTTTATATTTTAGTTTTGTCTACTCGCATTTACCACCAAAAGTTTCTCCGTTACGGAGAGAGAGTGTACGTATTATTGTTGATTGAATGTTGCCATTACGGGGGATGACGGTGACTAACGGAAGACCTCTTGTATTTTTTGGGTCTGGTCTTGAAGTTGAAGAAGGTCTAGTGATCAGTGTAATGAGTTGTCTCAGTAAGTGAAAAAGGGCGGGCCCAGCCCACCTCAATTGGTTTTGTTCTACATTCCCTATATATCATTTAAAAATAATGATATTTTCAAAATATTATATATATCTTGACTAGAGTATTGTTCTACATTCTCAGTAAGTGTTCTTCTTTATATGGAGAGATCAAGGTTCAAATTCTCCCTCCCCTATTGTTATGACTATAAAATTATAATAATAATAATAAAAAACAAGAGATTATATACTTTAAATCATACATGAAGAATTTGAGTTAAATTCTATTTTATTTTTACATAAGATAATAATGGACATGGCTATTAAAATTTCTTCCTATCAAATGCATATATTCCCATTAACATTATATTCTCTATTTTAAATTTTATCTTTTGAACAAAATATTTTGAATATTAGTGCCTAAAATAATATGTATCTAACTAATAAGTTTAGTTACACAACTTTTCCCACAATTTGTTGAAATGGTAGATTGTAAATGATGGAAATAAAATTGATATTCACAATCTACTACTTCAACAAACTGTAGAAAAAGTTGAGGAATAAGTTGTATCCATTAGCAAAGTTGGAATTTACACATTTATATGATTCAGATTTGATTTCAATTGCTTTTTTTTATTATTATTTTTTTTTTATAGATAAATAACATTCTTCATGCTGATGACTTATAAGTCAAATGCTTTATTTGTTTTAATTTTTATGTTTGATACATAGAATAAACTCCAATTGTTAATTACATAAAAAAATAACTCATGAGTTTACTTCCTTATTTATTACTTATTATGTTTTCTCAGTAACAAACAGTTTATATTTTTCTGTTAAATAATTTTTCAACTGATTTAATTTATGAGTCATTGTTTTATTTTGTTCTTTTACACTTGTTCTTTTTTATTTCCTTTTAGGTGACATAGTACTTTTTTTCTACTTCTTGTCTAATATTGCTTATGCATATAAAAATCAAACCAGAATAATGCAAAAAAATCTGTTTAGGACCGTTAATGCTTTATTCCCATCCTTTTCTCAAGCTTGATCCTATTATAAATTCCTATAGGCTTGTTTACATAATCCAACTTCGAAATCTAAGCTAATCCTCAAATAAACTTTTGACTTAATAAGTCTTTCAACATTTTTTTTTTTTTTTGAGAAATGTCTTTCAACAAATTTGGTAGCATTGGATATATTTGTTATATTTATGTATTTTTGCATTATTTCAATTATGTGGTATCAAGCTTTAGGGAATAAGAGAAAAATTAAAAAACCAAGAGTCTTATGGCCAAATGAGATAGTTTGTCTAAGATGGGAAAGCTCCTCAGAATGACTACCACACAGATTACTTTCTCAAAACTGCTAGGAGCATAGTATGCAGTGATTTCACACAAGTAGTCCCTCTTTCTTCCACCCAAGTAAATTAGGAGGTCCATGGAACAAAAATTAGTTAAGTTTAGGTCAATATCATACTGCAATATTGCATACAAACTACAAAGAAATAGAAAGATTTATTTTTCTTTTCTTTCTTTTCTCTTTTCTTTTTTCTTTTTCGCTTAGTCAGCTTGAAGGGCATAGTTAGCGAAGCTACTAGTTGATAATCAACCCCGGTTATATCATTTTTTTCTTTTTTTTGGATAAACAATCCCTGTTATATCATCAGTTCTGAATAACCAGCCTTTGTTGATAGGAAAATTAGCTGAATATGTTGTAAATAACTACAATAAAACCTTTGATCCCAGGAACAAATGAAGTTAGCCTCATCCAACAATATGAGTATATGACTGTCTTTAATGGAGTTGGCACCTCAAATGCCCATTACGATTGGTATTCTCAAAATCTTTACAAAGATTGATTGTGTAGGTGAACAAGAACAACACCCCAAGATTCACTGTTTGCAGTTAATGGTTTTCTCTCACAATACTTCTATGAGCTAGTAATGACAATATTTAATCATTCCAAGTGTTAAAAAGTTGAATTTAGCCCAAATATACCATGTTAATAACTTAATTAAGATCATAGCGACAATTGAATCTTTCTTTCTTTTGAAGAATGTTTTGGATTAATATCATCTATGGTCTAGGCTTCAAGCTAATCCGTCTAAGAGTGAAATACAATCAATGCTAAGCTCCCAGTAGGAATTCAGCAGTGTCTCTGATCAGTGAAAGATTACTTGCATCATGCAAATTCTGGCCCAAAGAACTAATAATGGGGCTAACGATGGAGTGAGATATCTAAAGTTAAAACTCAAAAGGGTTAATCAAACCAAGTTGAACATTGGATTTTTGAACTTCTTCTTTGCATCAAGCAATTTTAAAGTTATCAGATTTGCCTCCCAAAGACAAACACATGCAATGCACCTAATTCAGTTTATACATATTAGCTACGTTGCTTATTCAAATTATTTTAATTCGAAAGCAAGAAAAACCATTGTCAAGATGCTTCACTAGTTGGAACAAGTTGCAACCTGCATTTAAAAGCTCATTGAATTCAAAAACCGAAAACGAAAACCAAAAAGAAAAAAAAAATAAAGGATTGATTTGCTTAAATTTCTTTAGTTTTCATGTAACACCCCGGTAAATATAAAAAGGGATAGAGAGTGAACAAAAAAAAAAAAGGGTTGGTCCAAAATTGAAAATAGAAAATTTTTAGAGGACATTAAGGTCTTTTTGTACTAAATGGTGCTAGCCATTTTCAGCCACAGGATCCCCCTCCCCTTCACGGTATCCTCCTCTCCCCTCATGCCTTTTCTTCTATCTTCCCCTTCCTCTTTACAACCGAAGCACACATACCCACCCATTAGCCCCACACTTCCACTTGATCCTCACCATCATGGCTCCATTTCCACCACCAAGCCTTGACCGCCGACCACCCCAATAGCCTTTTCTACGGCCTTGCCCATATAGCCCGTAAAGATCAAGGAGAATGATTGGGTTTGGTCAAGTAAGGGATTAAGGTAAAATCTCAATAATCATTTTGGTTTTGGGCTTATTCTAGTCTCTTTACTTAAATCAAAGTTTGTCTATGATTCTGAGAAAATTACTTTTGGGGTCATGGGGCTGCGATTATTGCTTTTGAGGTGGGTGTGTGATATATGGTATTATGGTGTTCAACCATGGGGATTTGGACACCATGGTCGAATGGAGGAAGGAGCCGATCCTTTTGAAGTGTTTTAGGTGGGTTGAGATGAATTTGTTGTTTTGATGTATGTTTCGGAATGGTTTTGTTACATGCAAAATGAGTGTAGCTATGTGGATAATGGATGAAAATGTAATCTATGGAATTGTTTAAATCATGTAAGCATGTATTTTTTGCATGTCAAGTGTTTGATAAATTACCTCAATGAGTTATGAGGTATAAAAGCTTGACTTGTGGTTATTATGTTGTTTATATGAGTATACCTTAGTATGTGTAATACTTAACTAATGTTTATTATGGCTTGTTCTTTGTTTTGGTATCCAAAATAAATTCATGTGACTCGCTACTCCATTTAAAAGTGATGTACTTTTTATTTTGTTAATTAATGCATATTGTTTGTGGTTGGGAATAGGTCCTTGCTATAGAATAGTCAAGCTAGGCTTCAAGCCTTTTGGTTGGATTTTTATAGGATCTTTCCGATTTAGTGGAGATATTTGTGTTGACGAACTTTGTGATAAGCCTTATTTTTAATAGGCTTGATGTTTGTATGTCTAGGTTTTGAGGTACTTGGTGATGGACCTAGTAATTTGGGTGGCTGATTGTGTCGTGCCCGATTGAGGTAAAATTGGATTGGTCTTCCGAGGTAAATGGCTTCTTAATTGGATTTTTTAGAAACAAAATCATATTGCATGAGACATTGATTTTGGGTTAAACACATTTTGGAAAATTATTTGTAGAACTATGTTTTCCTAAAAAGTACTTTGTGGTGATTCTACTATATATGATTATATATGAAAAACGCATCATGTTTAATATTTTCATATGGGGAAATGCATGAATATTTGGCATGAAAAAGATAAGCATCTTTGAATTCCTTTGATAGTGGATTTCATGGATTCATGGTATTATTTGAAAATATTAAACATGCTTTATCTTTAACTAGTATTATTTGGGAAATTGATGCAAAATATTTTTGATAAGAAATGGTTTTGAGGACTTTGAGAATATTGCAGATATTTGATTATTGAAATAATTTATGAAACTACTTGAAAGTAAACTATGTATTTTGAATACATTTAACTTGTGAGCTTTTGATGTGGGTTTGCCCTTGTGCTATGATATTGGTGATTACCCTGTCTTTGTGACGACGCCTGTGTAACATTTCATTACCCTGATAATGGCTCTGTGACATGTGATTACCCTGTCTTTTGAAAGTGTCAAGGATGTATACATTTGTGGTGTCTTAGTGCTATTTTGTTCATTTTTAAGTTCATTTTTATATTAATTTTGGAAATTTAAAATCTATTTTAGTCATTTTCAAATTTTAAGGTTTTATTGATATTTTAGTTATTTTGAGGTTTCAAGGATATTTAGGTACTTTTCAAATTTTTGTAGGGAATTTTAGTAATTTTATATGTTAACGAGGGTATTTTACTCATTCTTGATATTTTGAAGTTCATAAGAAATCATTGACATGGGTTTTACTAAAATTGATGAACAACAACAATTTGAGCCACCTATTCCAAAGAGTTACTTGGAGAGGTCACATGGCATCTTAAGTTGCTCCCCAATAATAGGACTCAATTAGAGTATAGTAAATTGTTACGCTTCAGCTTTTATATATATAGATTGATTAATTCTGCAGCAAAAAGTTTAGTCTATTTAAAATTCAGAGTTATCAGTTACCACCTTGCTTCTAGCATATGCCAACAAATTTTGGTATTAGAGCAGGCCCATCTAGAACTTGATTTTTCTTTCTTCACCCCACTCTTAAACCTCTTTTCAGTAAATTTCCATGGGAGCCAAATCTGGAGACTATCTTTTTTACCTATTCAACAAACCAAGTCCCTATTTTCAATGGAAAACACTATGACTATTGGAGCTCTCAAATGATGAAAACTTGCATCTCCCAATATCTATGAGATTTGATTGAAGATGGTTTCCAAGAATCACCTGCAATCAGGAACTCATCTTGGATTGATGCAAATCAAAAGAACTAAAGAAGTATGAGGAGAACTTGAAGAAGAATGCTACCCCTTAGGATCATTCGTCAAGGGGTAATCAAGTCTAATATTCTAGAATTTTTTTTATGTTAAAAAAGCAAAATAAGCACAGGAGATTTTACAAAAGGAGTTTCAAGGCTCGAATAAAGTAAAATTTGTAGAGAGACTTTGACAATTTGGCAATGAAAGAAAGTGAATCTATCAAATATTTCAATTCAAGAGTTTGATTTTATTGACTTAGCAATATGAATTTTGGCTGCAACTTATATGAATTTTCATTGCCTTTTTTTAATTGTAACTCACAGAAGGGAAAATTGAAATGGATTAGAAAGTTTATGATTTTAATTGAAATTTTCATAAATCTATGGTTTACTTGGAATCCTCCCCAAATTGGACCATATGATAGAATGATTTAATTAACCCTCACAATGAATAATTAAAATAAAAATAAATAAATAAATAAAAAAGAGGAATTTTAAAAGCATGCCCCCGCTGCTGTCTGGCAATATATATATATATATATATAAAATTCGGTTTGCCTTTACACCAAGGTGAATATTTGTGATATTATTTCAAGCCTCTTTTGTTTACTTGCATTTTTTTTTTCAGCCAAAAGAAATTTTAGATGAAACAAGGCAACACTAGAAAATCAATGAAGAGAAAAATGAGAAGCAAAGCATTTCGGATTTTTGTGGCAGGGATTAGAATTTAGAGTAGGTACCGTGCATCAGTTTCACACTATAATGGTAAAATCAGCTTTATTTCTCACTGATAACTCACGGCAAAGAAAAATAAAAAGCAAAAAGAACACAACAGTGATAACAAGCCCAATACAGCGCTTAATTAATTAAGCAGTAACTCAAGAATAATTTTTTTTTTTTCACATAATGGAACAATCCATATAATTTCTAACATATAATTAACAAGACCAATAGAACACTGCTGATTCAACTACGTACCACAATCAGTTTTGCCCTAGCATGGCCCTCATTGATTTGGAACCGGTCGTCCAGGCCAAAATGAGCCATGAGTAACCAAACAAAAGAAATGAGCTGTCCACCTTTACTTACTTCTTGTGCATGAGTAGCTGCTCTGCAATGAGCAGCGGCATAGGACAACATTTCCACCCATACTTTGCTCATTATCTTCCATTTGTCCTTCTTCAGTTCATCCTGGTTCAGCTCTTTGGCCAGCCTACATGCATCAAACAATACAGATTTGCTTCTATCTCCCTTTACATCAACAGGCTTAACTTCTGTCTCCACTTTAAGGATTTCTTCACAGCCTATAGCTACATCATTTCGATTTAAACCCCTTCTGTTGAAGAATTTTTCAGCTTCAGCACAGGTATCCCGAAATCTTATTTGCCCTATACCAGCCACAGCGGACATCATAGTAGGCTGCATCACCAAAAGATATATCATGTAATCTGAGAGGATCTTGCTGACTTTACGGCCATAATCTTCTTGTATCGGATTATCAGCATTGCTTTCATTGGCCGTTCTGTCTTTTTTTTCCTTTGTATGATAGCAAAGTTCAGTTGCAACATGCCACAACAGAAGGCTCTCATCAAAAGTAACATTTTCAATATAGTTCTCTACTATATTTTGATAGACTTTGCCCTCCCATTGGCGTTGGATAACATAAGCACCTCTAGATGAGCATATCATCTTGGTAGTAATCGCATCATCAGCGTCTCCTGATTTCTCTCTCAGCTCATCAAAGATAAATTTCCATAGCTTTTTAGGGAATTGGTGGCTTTCTACATACATCAACTGAGTTACAAACTCTTTAGCGCCCAAAAAATCAATGATTTTTTCGATACAAGGCCAAAAACACTCAAAGATTGGGCGCAAATAATGAAGGGCTTTCTGTTTAAGGCTAGGATCCTTTTTGTATTCATACGGACGTAGCCTGAGGCAATAACTTATCAGCTTAAAACTTGACACGGTTTCAGACCACCTGCGAAACAGTTTATAAGTAGCCAATACTTCATCGTCGTCCTTAGAGTCCTTAGATTTAGATTTAGACTTAGACCACCTTATCTTCTTTAACTCAAGACATTTTTGGGCAGACCACTTAAATAAAATTCCCAGTGGCTTGTTGAAATCGACAGCAGCTATAGTCCAATTAGAGGAAAAGAGCACGAAGAGAGCAATTAGATCCAGGAAAATGGCACCAGCTAGCAAAGTGTAGCTAACAATGACATCAAACTTCTTGAAACCATCCTTGTTCATTTTAAAGAAGATTCCAGAGGCCGTCACAACTGAAAAAATGGATATAAACCGGAATATATATCCCAATAAGCTGTGCACCACAACCACCTTGGTAAAGAGAGCTTCATAGATGAAGTTGAGTTCTAAATCTATTATTTTAAGCGCATCTTCTGCAGTTATCTTTAGGAAAAATTCTCGGCTTTCATTGCGCTCACGGAAGCTGAAGATAAGCTCAACGATGAGTCCCTTGAATGTTTTAAAGTAGTTGTAAGCATGTTTCACCACGTCAAGTTCCTCTAGCTTTAGATCTTCTTCACGCGCAGGATCTTCAGGCTTTGAGTCTTTACCAGGCTCTGGTGTCATTATTATCCGCACTGGTAGTCCGGCATTTCTCTTTGAAGTGTATTCCTCCATGAGCTTGGCATAGTTGGGCCCCGGATCAGGCGCTTTAAGCATGGATTCTCGGAACTTATCCAAGCTTGCAAGAAACAATGCACGTGTCCGTTCACAATACTTGATAATTCCTGCCAGAAACATGAGCATTGTTGGGATCCATACCTTGTTTTTAGGAAGTGTGAGCAAGAAGACATAAACAGTAACAAGAAGTTGGACGAGGAGGCTGAATAAGTGCCTAAGCCAGAGCTCATTATCCTCAAGGGCAAAAGCAGTGATAGTGTCTGGTCCACCCAGGTGTACCAAAAGGAAGGGAGCCCAAAATGCCAGAAGATCAGCATTCTCATCGGATGAGCTGGACACGTCTCCCTTACCACTGAAATGAGAGACAATCTGTCCAACAAGGCTGGATTCTATCTTATCCTGGGGACCAGACTTTGGGATTTGGCTGTTGGCAATGTGTCCAATAGCAAAGCTTGCGGCCCAGTCAGCCAGCAAGTAAGATGACCAGATGAGCAAGATCATCAATTTTTTAGGTGTGCGTTTTCTGAAGGGAGCAAATAAAATCAAAATAGTCTGCAATGAGAGGCTTAGGAGAATAACCCCCCTGATGTTCCATGCGTCCCATATCTTCTTTAAATGCTCAGGAATTAGGTTTACCATAGTCTCTCCTTGGTTTCTTTTCTGTCACGCCGCAAACCCAAAGGGTCCAAAACAAGAGAAAACTATATCCTAAGTGCACCTGTAAATTTTTTTGACAGTTCAATCCAAATAAACATCAAGCAACTTTCATAATAATTTCATTAAAGATACTCCAAAAATAAGTCAAAGCTATATGAATAATTATAAGGAGGTCTGAATAATAATTACACATAAATAATCTGTCTCAACAAGGATAAATGTTATCACCACTAATAAATGCAAAAGAATGAGTCAAGTTTTCTCTAGGATGTATAACTACTACTAGCCATAAAAACTTGTCTCAAGAGGATCGTTGCCTACTCTAAAACAGTTTGTGAAAAAATGGGATAAGATAGAGCCCAGTAAACAGCATAATTAATTGGAGTGAAGGAAATGCAAGTTCCATAATGATAATGATATTACAAATATGATATAATTTGGGAATTTCCATCATAGTTGCACTAGTCTTAAATTTTTTTTTTTATAGGAACGACAGGTTTTAACTTTTAATGTTTGTGTCTTTGTGATTTATTTTTGAGAACCAAGACTAGCATTGTAACCAACACACCACTTGGACTCCTTATGTTTAATTATGATTTATAATTATATTTATTTTATACTTAAATGATTTATAATTTCTCAACTTATTATATCGCCTCTCTCTCTCAATTTATTAAATATTAATAAATTTGTTCTCTATGCTAAATTTACTTGTGATTTAAGAATAATTCATTTGCATGGGAATTCACTAAAATAATTAAAAGTGATTTTTTTTTTATTTAATCAAAATGATTTCTACTTGAAGGATAATTATACAAGTTTATTTTCATGCTTATTTATGCTTTATTATTTTCTATTAACCTTATAATATCATGAAAATTTATTTGAAAGTATGTTTCAATTTTGTTTATAGATACTTTTAGTCAATTTTGCTAATATTTACAAATTTAATATACCTTTATTTATATTTAAACTAATTATTAAATTAATTATGACATCATCATTATTCAACTTCGGTCAAATCTCAAAAATCTTGAACCTCCATTTTTTGGTCCTTTGAATGGACTAGGTTTAAAAACCACGAGAAATATAGTTTCTATAAACAATTTCCCAAAACGTGTTTAACCAAAAACAACATTTTATGCAATATGATTATTTTTCAAAAATTCCATTATGAAGCCGCTTACCTTGCAATCCCAAAGTTTTATAAAATATGATTATTTTTCACATTAAACGCAGACCCACGTGTTGAAAGTGATAAATTTTTTATAGTGGTTTCTTTCTTTCTTTGATTTTTTTTTTTTTTTTAACAATTTGGACTAAGGTTAAAAAATAAATAATAGAAAAACGGAAGAAGAAGAAAATAAATAATAGAAAAACGAAAGAAGAAGAAAGGTATATGTAATGTTTATTTTTTAAAAAGAAAAGCTTAAAGACAATGAAAAACCAATTGACTACTCCATAAATCATACACTACACTACATTTAATATCCTAAACAACTTATAAATTATAACACAAATCCATCATACAAATACTTAGTATTCTTAAAGACGTTCTTCCTTCTTCCCGTGTGTGTGTGTTAAAAATACTTAGTATTCTCCAAAAAAAAAAAAAAAAAAAAACCTAAACAATCGAAAAATGAACTACAACATGAATTACCTTCTAAATTACTATTTGAAATTTTCACAAATAAAGTGTCCTCATCAAATATTACAATACATAAAAAGAAAACCAATAATTGTTAATTCATCTTAATTATCTTTTTAAATAAAATTTATTATTAAAAAATAATACAATTTTTCTTAGAAATTCAAAAGGTAAATTAGCAAAATATATAGAATTTGGAAATTATTCTTTTAGTTTTAAACAAATTTTTTCAAACCCCACAATCCAAAAGGTGGCTCGTGATGATTGTAACTCTTTTTTATTTTTTATACCAAAATTAAATTTGTATTGATTGTATTCGTTAGTTCATATTGTTCCTATAATATTTTCTAATGTAAAATATTTTAAAATAAGAAGATTATATGATTGACTAATTTGTTAACAAATTGTTAACCTTTGTTATCATTATTCACATAGTATTTTAACAATTTTTAACATTATATGAATTTTTGTATAATCGTATAATCTTCTTATTTTCAATCATAGTTTTCTCCTTAAGATAATTAGATTGTATTTTCCAATTAATATTTATTTTCTTACTTTTTTATTACTTAACTGTAGCATTTATTGTTACTACGCTCTAGTTAAGCCACATCAGCAACCATGTCATTATTATTTTTCTTTCCATTTTTTCCTATAATATTTTTTAACATTTACTCATTTAAGGCAAATTAAAAACTTCATTATTTAACAATCAAAATATCACCTCTTTCTTATTTTTAACTCTTCTTATTATTAATTTCTTAACTTATTGTTACACTTTCTCCAACATTTCTTCATTTTTTTTACCTTTTCATCTCTCCACTACTGTCTACGTTAATTCATATATGGTATAATGTATAATTTATTCTTTAAACTTTGTTGAAGATAATTTGTTCTTCTCTTTATCTCTACATCTATATATCATTCTATTATTTTGGATTTTTTTTTTTTTTTTTGAGAAACTTGGGTGTGTTGGATTGATATTATTAATTTTTGAAGTTTTTTATAATCTTCAAACTTTTGTTATAGTGGGGTTTTTTTTTTTTTTTTTTTTTTTTTGGTACAACTAAACTTTTTTAATTTTCAAATTAATGATTCAAATTTCTTATCCTCTTAAAAAATATTATCATGATAACCAAACCTCATTACAAATTTCAACTGATATTACTCAAATAATTGATGTACACATTCAAATACATAGCTATGTAGATTGTATTTCAATATAAGCTCAAATTCTCACTTCCAAAATATCTAAGAATTAACTCAAACCAAGACTATAAGAGGGGGAGAGAGAATACATGTGAAGTCGAACTCAAAAAACACACCACCAAAATGTATCAACCCAAAGTAGAGATAAAAAAAAAATAGAAAACTTCAACAATCTAAAATAGAGTTTCAAGAAAGAATAAATAATCCAAAAAGAGAAAAAAAAATCACCCATTTTAGGAGAATGTAAGAAAAATAATAAATTACATATATATATATATATATATATATATATATATAAGTAAAAGACTACTCAAAAGAAAACATATAGTTGTAAATAGTAAATTATTTAAGTCATGCTATGTAATGGAATAACATTATATCATTATATACTATTTAATGCCATAAGATAACATGTATCAATTAAAAAAAAAAAAAAAAGAGAGAGAAAAAATTACAAATTAAAATACAACCAAATCCATCAACTTAATTTATTGTTAAATGAAAAAATTCATCAACCTAAAATAAAGATGAAATAAAGAATTAGAAATCCACCAAAAGAAAGAAAGAAAGAAAGAAAATATATATATATATATATATATAGAGAGAGAGAGAGAGAGAGAGAGAGAGAGAGAGAGAGATCCTTTTTTTGTGTTTTTTTTTTTTGTGATTTATTTTATTTGTTTATTTGGTGTGGGAAAAATATAAATTGAATGGAAGAGAGAATAGCAAAGTATTATAGCAAATAGAATGGGAGAAAAAAAAAAAAGTCAAAATAAAAGTAAGATGAAGGAATGGAAGAATTATAATGTTGAAGTGTAGAATAGTGGGAAGTAAAAAGGTAAAAGTGAGGGGGAAAATGTTGGAGGAAGTGTTATTGTAAGATGAGAAATTAATAAAGAGAAAAATAGTTAAAAAGGAGAGAGAAAGTGTTGGAACTTGGAAATAGTGGATAATGTAGCTGCTGAATTAGTAACAATAAATGTTACACTTCAGCTTTTAGATATACCATAAACCTCAAATGGCCACCATTGTACAAAAATAGTTAAGAGTTTACCTTAAAAAAAGAGATAATGGAGCCTAAGAGGTTCCTATGGTGTTTTTTGGTGAGCCCCACTGGAAGGATGACAGTGGAGGTGGTGGTGGAGTGATGATGTACCAATGGGAGAGTGAGAGAGATGGAGTGAGAGAAATGAGTCCAAAGCATGAGAAATAAACCATTAAAAGAAACTATAGGGATTTTTTTTCCCATTCTTTCCTCATGATAAATATATATAAACATGCTGAATCCTCCATAATATAAGCTCTACAACACATATACAACAATATGAACTACACATCATGCCTCCAAATATACATAAAATTCCAAAACTCCAAATGCATCAACACAAAATCGCAATCCTTCCTAGGATATGCAACCTCAACCTTAAAATCTAAGCCTACCACGTCCAAAGCTAACAAACCTCAGGAGCCCAAAGAGAGCATGTAACATCCCAGCTTTAAAAATTATAATTAAAAAAAAAAAAAAAAGTGGTCAGATTTTTGGGTCCCACATGCTCCACCTACCCCACCGCCCCATTTTCAATATATCTCATTATCTCTTGACTGGCCATCTCTCTTCCTCATTTGTTTTCTTTCTTTTTCTTTTCACTTAAACACACACACACTCCTCTCCTTCACTCTCCCACCAATACCCACTCCACACCACCATGTCCACCATCATTTTTCCGGCAAGATCACCGAAAAAACTTCTTAGAGACCTTCATCTTCACATCTTTTATTTGAGGTAAAAATTCCTAATCTTTTTGGTGGGTTTATATGCTTTTGCATGAGATTCTTCTAATCTAAGCTTTGATAATGATATTCATGTAATTTATGAGCTTTGGAAGTAATATTCATGTGTTTAAATGTATGGGTTTTTTATTAGTAGAATTGTTTGATGAGTGGGTTTATAATTTTTATAATGGTGGCTATCTAAGTGGTGAAGATTTGGGAGTTTTGGCTTTTTAATGTGAAATAGATGGTAAATATAATTTTTATTGATTATTTGGAGTTAGTTGAAGTTCTAAATTGTTTGTCTTGGAGAATATTATGATTTTGGTGTCATGGGTCTCTTGATGATATTATATAAATCTTGTGGGAACTATTTATTAAGTGTGGAGGTTTTGATGTTAGAGATAATATCTTGAATGATTTATGAGTATAATGGGAGTTTATGCCTTGTAAATTAATTTACTGAGAAACTTTGGAAGTGAAATACATTATTTGTGAGGTTAAATACTAGGCTTGCCTAATTAAGTGCTTATTTGGCAATTCCTAATTTGTAGCTAGATACAATTTCAAGCTTTAAGCTTTTTGTGATAGGTTTGCTTAATATTGTTCAGGTTCTACCTAATCTCCTTTGGAGCTTGGAGAATTAGGCTTTTTTGCGGGTTGCAAGGCAAGTAACTTTTTAATGAGAATTTTTTTGGAAAATAACCATGTTGCATAAACGTTATTTTTGGGTCAAACATATTTTGAAAAATTATTTGTGGAATTATGTTTTCTTAAAAAGTGTTGTGTTGTGACCCTATTATATATGATTATATATGAAAAACATATCATATTTAATATTACATATGGGAAAATGTATGAATTGTTAACATGGAAAATAAGAACATCTTTTATTTAATCTTTGATAATTGTGTGTGGATGAGGCTGCTGCCCATGGGGCCAAAAGACCATATGCAAAAGAGGTCCTATTTGACACGTTCTCTTTGTTACCCATGGGAGGAAAGAAAAAACTTTGAGCGTATGGGTGAAGCTGCTACCTATGAGGCCAAGAGACTACATACCAAAGAGGACAATATTATGTCAGTTGTGAATGAGTAGATCCCCTAACTAGTCTATATGGTAGTGTGTTATATTTGTGATAAATTGTCTTATGTTAGATTTTATAACTTTGGCAATTATATTGTTAGTGCTCACATATTATAGTATATAGATTTAAGGTATTTACTTTGAGAAACTTTGTATTTCATTATTTAATCATTCTTGTCATATTATTATTGAAAACAGTCTTGCAGTTTTCAATTAGAAATTTTCCAAATGAAAACATGCTTTGTAAACTATTCATCATCATGAAACTTGCATTTCCCCCACCCCCATTAATTATGCTACTTACTGGGCTCTATCTCATCCTATTCTTTTACAAAAAATTTTAGAGTAGGCAATGATCATTTTGAGATAGTTTTTAGTGGCTAGCAATAGTTAGACTAACTATTGACGGAGGCTGAACTTTTGTGATGGAGATATTTAGATGATGTACATCCTAGAGTAGGCTTGACTTATTCTTTTGTATTTAATAGTGGTGCTGACTCTTATTCCCACTGACGGGACAAGTTGATGATATGTAATTATATTTAATCAGGCCTCTATTCTTTTGTGGCCAATGGTCTTTGTAATCATTACATAAAGTTTTGACTTACTTTGGGAGTATTATTAATGAAATTATTATGATAATTCTTGATATTGGTACTTGATATGATTTATTTGGATTGAATTGTCAAAAAGAAAAAATCTACAGGTGCCTTTGAGATATTTTTCTCATGCTTTGGACCCTTTTAGGTTTGGGGCGTGACAGAGCAACTTCCCGTAGAATTAGCTATGGCCTAGATAAATTTAGTAAATGGAGTCACCAATTTATAGCCCAAATCTCCCAATTTAGCATAGTACTCCAATCACCACCAATAAACTAAGCTATGCCTGACATATTGCTAATTGATTGATAAAACTATTGGAGGATGGGATGAGCTAAACCTTAGAAAGTAGCATAATTAATGGGGGTGAGGGAAATGCAAGTCTCGTGATAATGAGCATTTTACAATAAAACATATTATCCTACGGGAATTTCCATTTGATTTCTGAAAAATTGAATTCAATAATAACATGACAAAAATGCTTGAAACAATATAGCACAAAGCTTTTTCAAAATATCTCAACTTGAAACTACATAATATAAAATATACTATGAGCAATATTAGCACCGTTCAAAACCAAGAAATCCAACCCAAGGCCACATGATAGTCGCCGACACAATGCTGAAACTCAATCACCGGCACAAAGCCAGAACTAATTTGCCAACATAAAGCTGGAACTAATCTGCCGACACAAAGCCAGACTCATTGCCGATACAAAGCCAGAACTAATAACCATCACAAGGAAGAGTGCTAAGATACCAATGTCACACAGACTATAGTATCTAGCTTGGTAATCACTGGATAATCGCATGTCATAGCAGCCCAAGGGTAAAAACATTAAGAACTCACAATTTACATGAAATCAAAACACAGTTCAATTCCAAATAGTTTCACAAAAACCCTTGAAATACCCAATATATTCACGAAGTTCTCAGAGCCTTCAAACTCATTGCTTGTCAAGAAGATTTTGTATCAATTTTCTCAAATATCACAAGTCAAGATAAAGAATCTTTAAATTTTGCAAATAATGCAATAAATCCATAAAGTCCATTCCCAAGAATTAAATCAAAGATGCCTGTCTTTTCCATGCTAACAAATCATGCATTTCCTCATATGCAAAAACAAATATGATGCACTTTCAATATCTCATGTGCTTTCCATAAATGATTAACTAACAATAATAGTACACATATTACATTCTAGGAAAAACATGAATAATGTTCCAAAATGGGTTTAACCATGAAATGCTTGAGTGCAATAATAATTATTTTTTGAAAATTCCATTAAGAAGCCACTTACCTCAGAAGGCCAACCAATTTATCTCAACTGGACACCACAAAATCAACCAATCCAATCATTAGGTTCATCGCCAAGAATATTGAAACCTAGAAACACAATGGTCAAGCCTATCAATAACAAAGACTATCACAAAGTACTATTACACTTATCTCCATAAATCGGAATGATCCCATAAAATCAAACCAAAGGCCCTAAAGTCTAGTTTGCCCGTCCTAAGACAAGTACCCCTTCCCAAATGGGAACCAAAAAAGCTTCCAAGAAACTCATAATGCTAACACATCCAAAACATTTTAATTCCCTACCGCAATAATGTGCATTCATTAAATAGTATAACACACATCACTTTAAAGATAATATAACATACATCACTTTAAAAATGAAGGAAGCAAACCACATGAATCTCTTTGGGTACTAAATAATAAATTTAAGCCAAGATAAAATCAACCAAGGTTTGGGATAAATTCCACAATTTCTCAACGTTTTAGTCTTACTTTCAGATTCAGTACATAGCAGGCCAGCCATTTTGTAAAAATCATTTGGTCAATGCAAAGTTATCTGATTAATTCAAAAATTTAAGGGAACATTCCCCTGTATGTATACAATGTAACACAAAAAATTTAGCCCAAAAATATTTTTCTATAATTTATCAAAAATAAAGAACTATAGCTGACTCAAATCTGTCCCTGACCGCTATAGAATCCAAAATAAAGTTGCTATTTTTTAATACTAGCCCAAATGCTTTAGACTTGACTTACATTAAAACCACATGTATCAAAGCATATTAAAAATTAGGGATGAGGCCCATAATGTCATATAAACAATTAGCAGGGGCGGCTTGATGCATTTGAGGGCCTAAGGCAAAAATTGATTATCTTGTTTCATATGTTAAATTACTATTAATTAACATGAACCATGTAGCATTTTTTTTTTAAAATTTTTATAAACACAAAAATATTTGACAAAACTTTTTATATTTGTTGATGTAGCAGATTGATAGCAATGAGTAAAAGAATGATGTTAGTGGTGAATTTAGTTGAAAACTAGTAAAAGTTTGCTAACTTGACTATTGTGAAAAATGTTGTGAATTTTTTTGTGGATTGCTTTTTTTCTTTTCTTTTTTCTTTTATAAGTGCTACATTCACAATGTTTTTCATAACAAATCTTAGGTGTTAAGTTACTTCTTGTTTTCTATTTGAACCTACCACTAAAATTATTTTGTTGTTGTAAATAACAACCCTTAACAATATGTTATTTATGATTATTTTTGTAAAAATTTTGTGAAAAATGTTGTGGATATAACATTTCTTTTTCTTTTTTATTTGTTTTTCATTTGATAAGAAGATATTATTTTATTTATTTGTTAATATTTCGGCTTAATTAATACTATTGGTTAAAATTTAAGGGGTTTTTTTTTTTTTTTTTTTTTTTTTTTTTTTTTTTTTTTTTTTTTTTTTTTTTTCACTTGAGGCCTTAGGCGGCTGCATCAATGGCCTATACCATTGAGCCGTTACTGACAATCAGTCAATCACCACAAACAAAAATTAAGAAACCAAAACTCATAACTCATAGAGACAATTTATCAAACACTTGGTATACAAAAAGCACATGCTCACATCAACACATGCAACAACAAAACTCATACGGTTGTTCTAGGAAACCAACCCTCAAGTACCCATTAGAAAAATTAGACAACTAAATCATCTTATCAAAGCAAAAACTCCCTAATTTTCACCATAATAAACCTCAAATGGCCACCATGTGTAAAAACCAAAAACCCACTGATCAAATAAATTCTCCAAGATAAAACCCATACATATAAACACATGAATATCACTTTCAAAACTTAGGTTAGAAGAACCTATAGCATACTATGAAAACCTACGAAATAATAAGAGTTTTACCTTTAAAAGGAGAGATGAAGAAGCCTTAGAGGTTGCTATAAAGCTTTTCCAGTAAATCTCACAGGAAAAATGGCGGTGGAAGTGGTAGTGGGGTGAGTACCGGTGAGAGGGTGAGAGAGAGGTAGAGAGAAGTGTACGTGGGTGCTTGAGTTTGAGTGTGAAAGAAAAGAAATGAGAGTAAGGGGTGGGTGGGGGCTAACGTGTGGGTCAAAAATCTGACCCTTTTTTTTTTTTTTTTTTTCTTTTTAATGGGTTGGGGCGTTGCATGGAGGGCCATATGTGTGTGTTTTTTATTGTGAGTGAAAGCAAAAGAAAAGAGGGGTATAGACCTTAAATAGCCGGCTACAGAGAGAGTGAGATTAATGAATTTGTGCGGTGGAAACTGGAAAATAGGTGAGGAATGTGGGAGTCACGTGTGTCTCCAAAAAAATGTGATTTCTTTTCTTAAAGCTAGTGCCTTACATTTTCCTACTCTCGGCTAATAAATTGTTATTAATTTTAATTAGAACATATCGCTTAAATTATTTTTTTCTCACCAATATTAGCAAGTAACAATCTACTATTTATAATTTATTGTAAAAATATTGGGATAACATTTCTCAATTTTAATTTCTTATTTTTTATTTTATTTTTCCCTTATTTATTTATTTATTTATTTTTCATCCACATGTTTCTTTATTTTTTTCTCCTCTTTTTTTCTCCTCCGCACATATATTCTTTCCCTTCTCTCTATCTTTACTTTTCTTTTTGCTTTTCTTCACTACCACTCCAGAACATACCAGATGCTCTCTTTCTCTCTCTCTCTCTCTCTCTCTCTCTCTCACAAAGATCACCGGCGGATAGAGAGACAATCTTTCAAATCGGCGTTCAAGCATGTCTATCCTCCGCTTGTCCTCCTCCCCACCGTTGCTCAGATGGGTCAAATATGCTTTTTTTTTTTTTTTTTTTTGTTATAATTTGATTAGTTTTAAAATTGTGATTTGAGTTTTTATTTTGATTGACATTGAGTTTAGAGATGTTTGAGAGGGAAAAGACCTGGAATGGTTTTGTTGTTACTGCTGTGAATCTTGAGTAAAAAATAAATATTTTAATCGATAGTTGAATTTTTTATTCGAATTAATTCTTTTGCTCATGATAGTAGGTCATCAGACCAAGAGAGTGACTTTTCATTAGCAAACAATTTTTTGCTAATGAACACTAACTTAGAGAGACTGTTGGATCACCATTTTGCTGCTTTACTCTCCAAATGTTGGGTTTAGAGAGTTTGTTGGAAATGCTCTAAGTTGTTACTAATTTTAATTTGAACATATCACTTAAATTATTTTTTTCTCACCAGTATTAGCTGGTAACAACTCACCACTTAAGATTTATTGTAAAAGTATTGTGAAAATATTGTGGTAGCATTTCCCAATTTTAATTTCTTATTCTTTATTTTATTTTTCCTTATCTCTTTTTTTTTTCATCCACACGTTTCTTTTCTTTTTTTTCTTTTTCCTCTTTTTTTCTCCTTCACACACGTATTCTTCCCTTTTCTCTATCTTCACTTTTCTTTTTGCTTTTCTTCTCTACCACTCCAGAACATACCAAATTCTCTCTCTCTCTCTCTCTCTCTCTCTCTCTCTCTCTCAGACAAAGATCACCGGCGGATAGAAAGACATTCTTTTAAATCGACATTCGTGCATGTCTATCCTCCGCTTGTCCTCCTCCCCACCGTTGCTCAAATGGGTTAGATTTGCTTTTTTTTTTTTTTTTTTTTGGTTCCAATTTGATTAGTTTTAAAATTGTGATTTGAGTTTGTATTGTGATTGACATTGAGTTTAGAGATGTTTGAGAGGGAAAGATTTAGAATGGTTTTGTTGTTACCATTGTGAATCTTGAGTAAAAAATAAATATTTTAATCAATAGTTGAATTTTTTTATTCGAATGAATTCTTTTGCTCATGACAGTAGGTCATCAAACCAAGAGAGTGACTTTTCATTAGCAAACAATTTTTTGCTAATGAACAGTAACTTAGAGAGACTGTTGGATCACCATTTTGCTGCTTTACTCTGCAAATGTTGGGTTTAGAGAGTTTGTTGGAGATGCTCTAAGTTGTTATTAATTTTAATTTGAACATACCACTTAAATTATTTTTTTTCTCACCATTATTAGCAAGTAACAATCTGCTACTTATGATTTATTGTGAAAGTATTGTAAAAATATTATGGTAGCATTTCTTAATTTTAATTTCTTATTCTTTATTTTATTTTTCCCTTATTTATTTATTTATTTTTTGTCCATATGTTTCTTTATTTTTTTTTCTCCTTTTTTCTCCTCCACACACATATTCTTTCCCTTCTCTTTATCTTCACTTTTCTTTTTGCTTTTCTTCTCCACCACTCAAGAACATATCAGATGCTCTCTCTCTCTCTCTCTCTCTCTCTCTCTCATGTCTGATTTTGTTGTTACCGTTGTGAATCTAGAGTAAAAAATAAATATTTTAATCGGTGGTTGAATTTTTTATTCAAATTAATTCTTTTACTCATGAATAATAGGTCATCAGACCAAGAGAGTGACTGTTCATTAGCAAACAATTTTTTGCTAATTAATGAACAGTAACTTAGGGAGACTATTGGAGCACCATTTTGTTGCTTTACTCTCCAAATTTTGGATTTAGAGAATTTGTTGGAGATGCTTTAAAGAAAACAAAGTATTTGCTCAAAAAAAAAAAAAAAAAAAAAAAAAGAGAAAAAGAAAAAAGAAAAAAAAAAAGAGAACAAAGAACAAAGAACAAAGTATTTTTGCAACTGCTAACAATGGAAATTAAAGCAGAATGCGTAATGCTGTGATATAAACTATAAAGAAAAAAAGAAACCATTTAGCCTAATTATCTCATCGCATAAACTATGTAAGCCATTACTTATTTACTAATTACTCAAATGACATTGAGCATTTCAATTTCAAGTAAATACCATGCATCAAAAGCTTAGATATAAATAAAAAAATTTACTGAACAGAATACCTTAATAATAAGCTAAGTCCTGCCGTGTTAGTTATCACTTGTCATGGTAGATACTCCCCTCAAGTGTTAAAAAGATTTTCTCCATTTCTGCAAGAATCAGCTAAAGGCAACCAAATTCAACACCTTCTCGACTTTTTTTTGTTAGGTACAAAGAAAATAGAAACAAAACAGAAAGAGATCTCCCAAAAAGAAAAGATGATTACGGTTAAGTTATGGTTTTTATATAACACTAGTCGCAGACCCGCGCATTGCGCGTGATAATTATGTTAGAGTTATTTCATAAATGAAGAGAAATATAGCATAGAAAAGATAATGAAAAATTTATAATAAGATGATAAGAATAAGAAAAACCAAAAATAATTAAGAGAAATGGAAAGATGAAGAGTGATATTAAGGTAGATGATAGTGAGGAGATGAAAATGTGAAAGGAATGAGAAATGTTGGAGAAAGTGTAAATGTTAAAAAAAAAAAATGGGTATGGTTTTATAAGGAATTTTTTTATTTATTTGTATTTAATTAAAACATTATATGTTTAATTTTAGAAAATTAAAAAAATGAGAGAAAATATTAATAATTTAATGATATGGAGGATATGGCTGAATTAAAATGGTCAATTGTTATAGTGCTATTGATTTTAGCTTTAATATATATATATATATATATATTGCAACATGAAAAATGATAAACTCTATCCATATAACTAAATTAAAGTTGCTTTATGATAATGAGTTAACAAAATGAATTGGTGGTTACCAGAGAGCTAAGCATTTTTTTTTTTTGAAAGAATAAACCTGAAAGCTAAACATGAATTTTCTTGTTTTATTGCTTGTCATTTGGGTAAGATTGGAGCCTCGCATAAATTAATGGAGCCTCATTAGACTTATCAACCATTAGAGCTCTAAAGAATACCAAAAACAAAAAATTAGTATAAATCAGTACTTACCCTTTGCAAGTCAAGAGGTTATACATACAATCTAACGTACATCATTACCCAAAAATGTTTCAACTCATCACACAGCAAAGTAATCATGCAAATGAACTTTGAAATATCCATTTGGTGTTACGATCGATGGTATGTAGCTTTTAGGAAAAAATATGTAATAATGGTAAATTAAACAATACTATTCAACTACTCAGATTTATCACGACATGAGGAGAACATGAATGCATTATGGACCCCTTTGTTCCTTATGGCCCATACAAAATTTAAACTATTGGAATTAAGAAGAAATAGATTTCTAAATATATAAATAGAATAATTTTGGTTAGAAGCCAATCACTACACATGAGGAGAGAAAAAAAAAATCAAATGAAAAGATAAAGTATCAAGTCTAAAAGGAATTTCATAGAACAAATGTCATGTTGTAAAAAAATAACATATATAGAACAACTACATAGGTGAATTCAAAGCAACCCAAACTAAAATTTAAAGAAAAACACATGTAATAAAATTAACAGTTAAAGAGAGGAAAAAAAAAACCATTAAATCACAAAACTAAATCGTATCAGCTCAATATAAAGTTCTAAAGAACACAACAATTTATCAACCTAAAGTAAATATGAAAGAAAAATAAAAAAATCCACCACAAAATTGAGAGAGCGAGAGAGAGAGAGAACCCTTTTTTTTGAGGGAAAAGTACGTAAAAAATGGAAGAGAGTAATAAATTTATAGTAAAAGGTTGTGAATAAGAAAGGACAAAAAAAAAAAAAAGGAAGATGAAGAGAAAGATGAAGAGTGATATTAAGGTAGAGGGTAGTCGGGAGATGAAAAAGTAAGGTAAAGGGTAGTGGGGAGATGAAAAGGTAAGGGATATAGAAATGTTGAAGAAAGTGTAAATATTTTTTAAAAAAATGAGTAAATGTTAAAAAAAATTATAGGAAAATTGAAAAACAAAATGATAATGATGTGGACGCTGATGTGGCTCAATTGGAGCATAACAACAATAAATGCCATGTTTCAACTTTTAGATATATATAGATATAGATGTATGTGCCAAATGTTATGGAGCTCACATATGGAATGAAATAAATGCATTTATTAATATTGTATTTCTCCTTATTTGTGAGTATTAAATATTTATCCTTATGAATTTCTTTTGAATGGTTCAACAATCTTCTCTTACTTAAGGCAAAGTTTTGTTTTTTCTTAGCTAGCTGCGCATTCACCTCCATAAAGAGAAGTACCAATTTCATACAATATTGGAAATTTCAAGTAGAAAAATAGCAAGCATATCTTTGGAAGTCTAAATTTAATATCTAAAAAGGCTAGTGTTATTGATCTTTAAAATAGAACTACAAAACCTTATAAGAAAAACGAATTAGTCCAACAACAAATGGCAATTCACACTTTGATGCAATGTGCATTCCTCATATGGCCAAAAAAAAAAAAAAAAAACAGCTGCTCAAAAAAAAAAAGTAGGATTGCAAGAGCATGTTTGCTACAATTATTGAATACATTACATTTTTTGTGCACAAAGCCATAAATAAGACTTTTTTTTTTCTTTTTTGGGATAAAATCACCCACCTATAATTTAAAGGGTTATATTAACAGGTGCCCTTAGGGCAATTATTAATAAATCATAATAGGAAAGTTTTGACATCATTTTCATGGGAATTATAAAAAGTTGTCAATAACATTTATTGTTTTATCATTCTCCTAATAAAAGATTTCTAAAAATAGTTCCTAAACCAACGCTCTAAGGGCATTGAGTAACATTTCCCTAATTTAAATACATACAATATCATAAGTCCTCTGTTTGTCCTTTGTATAGTTCTTTAATTATTAAAAGAAATACACAATTTTTCGTTGGGACAAGTTAAAAATTAATTCTGTAAAATTTGGGACCTTATCTCCTATAATTGGTGAATATATGCAATACCTACAACACAACAACTGTTCCAATAACAAAGTGTGAAATATTGATGTAACTGTGGATTAGTGTTGTTTTGGAGATCAACTATTGATGTAACTGTGGAGAGTGCAAGCACAAATTACATCGATGCAATGTTTCAAGAAGAAGATAGGGCAGGGATTAGAGTGATCATTCGAGATTGCCAAGGAAGGGCTTGGCACACAGTCGAAATCACCCCTCTCCCCCTAACTGTCTTGGAGCTTGAAACTTTGGCTACATCGAAGATTCTACAATTAGCTGCTTATCTGAGTTTGAATGATGTCAACTTAGAGGGAGATTCAGAGATTGTTATAAACGCTTTGGAGGCAGCCTTGTACTCTTTGGCATCTTTTAGTTTATTTAGTCAAGATGTTAAATGTTTTGCAAATTTATTTCATTGTATTAGGTTTCCAAACGTTCGTAGAGAAGGAAATTGTGTAGCTCACAACCTAGCTCGACATGCACGACATGTCACTGGTTTTCTAGTGTGGATGGAAGATGTCCCATTGTACACCATTGCTACTTATCAGGTAGTTTTGCCTACTATTTAATAAAGTTCAAAGTCTTGATTCTCAAAAAAAAAAAAAAAAAGAGTGTGAAATAATTTAAATAAAACACACGCGCGCTTGCACACACACAAGCTCAAACTGACAACTAACTTATCAAACCATAAAAACATTCTTGACCCATTTATCGTCAACAACCAAACAACTCCAACTCTCAATAATCCTTCCCAACCACAACCTACCAAATTTGGAAAAAAAAAAAAAAAAAAAAACCATTTCCCATATACTTTTTTCATGAGAAATAAAGAAAAGAAAAGTTGTGAACTCTCTCCATAATTTGCTTCCTGGTTTGTTAAAAATTAGCTAAAATAATTCAAATAAATATAAATGATTATATTTCAAATGTATTTTTCATATCATAACATTCATAAGACAATTAAGTAATATTAAATCATAATCAAATATAAAAAAATATTGAGTTTCTCAATCACTGGATATATATATATATATATATATGTGTGTGTGTGTGTGTGTGTGTGTGTGTGTGAGAGAGAGAGAGAGAGAGAGAGAGAGAGAGAGAAATTAATATACTTAAACTTTTTGTTAGAGTTCAATATTCTAGGCAAGTCTTCATCTAAATTATCTTAAATTATGTTTAACCCATTTGATTTCCCAACACCACTTAGTATTTATGAAATTAAAAAATAAAAATACAAAAACTAGAAGAAGGGCTGATATTGGTTTGTCCGGCCATTAATTGATAAGTACATACAGAAGCCCAAGCCAATTTAAGAAAGAAATAAGTGGCTAAAGCCTTAAAGGCTTGCAAGCATTTGGTACGAGTGGATGACAGCTAAGCTTGCAAGCATGGGTTTGTCCGTCCATCATCTACAACAACTTGACCTTCACTATGACAGTCAAGCAAAGAGACCTGCAGAAATGGTGAAAACGCAGCGAGAGCGAGAGAGACAAAGACAGAGAAGAAGAATAAGAAGCAATAGCAATGCAACCTCATGATTTGACAGCATCTCATGGTGTTTGAAGCTTCAACAATGGCTGTAAGTACCCAAAAAAATATCTCTAATCTGAACTTGTGATAGGGCGATTTCACTGATTTTCTTGCATAGGGCAGTTTTATGGGTTAAAAGAATCGTTTTGGTGAACGGTTCACAGTTAACCCGGTTGGCCTGTACAGTCCAATCTAGGTTTCAAAACCATGTTTATAGATTGTTCAAGCACTTTTTTAATGTTGACAATGTTTTGGTTTGGAGGTTCAAGGGCTTTGATTCTAAAAGCTTTTGTTTTTGTGTTTTTGTGTTTTTTTTTTTTTTTTTTTTTGGGGTCTGTTTGCTTGCTAAGAACCCCACAACAAATATCCATGGTTTCAAATCTGATAATTTGGTGGGGACTCCTTGCTGGAAAGGATTGGATTCTACAATGGCATAAGTTAAGCTGATAGGCTCTCTATCCATGGAGGAAGAGAGATTGTAGATATATATAGAAAAAATAAAGCAGTGGGTCTTCTATTTCCAATAGGCAACGATTGAACGTTTTGAAAAACCGCTTGATTGAGAATATGAAGAATCACCACTAATCAAGATAGATTTGAAGAAGGTCCGAATTAATGCTCAATTAGTTGAAAGAATAGCAAAATAGTAATTACAAAAGGAAGGGATAATGTGTACCTAATATGGACTCTGATTTTTTTTAGTATAGCGGCAATTGAACAGGTATGAAGGATTGATTCAGTTAAATGAGGAGAGGAAGAGACCAAGGAGGGAAGAGAGAGAGTTTGGCGTTAGAAAGCTAAAGTTATGAATTTTTGAAAGCGTGAAAGACAGGGAGGCAGTTAGAAAGCTAAAGTAGTGAAGTTTTGTAAGCCTAAAAGACAGGAAGGTTGTGAAGTTTTGTAAGCTTGAAAGACCGGAAGACAGAGAGGGGTTAGCATTAAAAACTATTGAGCTTGGTTGGGGCTTTACAGTGGTTAGCATTAATCGTAATATATAAAGATTGGCCTTTAAAGTGGAGATAGGGTTGAGAGTAATTTCTTTTTAATAGCATATTAAAATTATGAAAAAAGTTTAGAAAAAAAGGGGTAATGACGTGGCTGCTGATGTGGCTCAACGTGAGTGTAGCAACATTAAATGCTACGCTTCAGCTTTTAGTATTATATAGATTTATGTTGACTTTATTTCATGACAAAAAGTGTTGTAATTTCATTAATTTATTTTTTTTGTATTTTGTGGGATTTAATTGTAATGAGTTTAGTCTTAAGTGGTGAAAATTTGATCAAGATAGTTGAAGGTCACATGAGGAGCACATGCCAGAAGCTAAAAAGCCAGTGTATCTCGCAAGTAATCTCGCAACTTGGCCAACTCGCGAGATGACCAGCAAGATCAACTGATAGTTGGGATTTTAAGTGTGAACCTTATACCCTTCACTCATACTATATATACCCTCATTACCCACAAAATTGTGAGGAGGCTATTAGATAGAAAACCCTTGTGAGAGGTTTCTAAAACACCACCATTTTTGAGAGAGCTACTCATCCTTATGTGAGAATTCCTTAGTCTCTTCTCCTCCTCTCTCCCATTGTTATACCTTGAAAAGAGATTTGTACACAAACACAACCCACACCCATTCAGAGTGTAGAGAGTGTTTTGAAGCTTAAGAAACATTGGGCCTTTCCTAAAATAAGCAGGTGAGGCTTGATGGTGCAATCGGGCAATATTGCGAGATCCAGGAAGCTAGTGAAGACAAGACTCCGAGAAGTCCGTTGGTAGCTGGAGCTTGGAGAGCTCAAGTACTTTGAGTAGATTAGACTTGGAGAGGCTTTTTGGTATCCTTATACTTCAACTTATTCACTAATGAATCATATCGGCTTGGAGGGCCGCGGAAAGGTTTTTACTCTGAGTTCTTCAATTTTCCTTTTCAATAACACATCGCCATGTTATCTTGGGTTTGAGTTTCTTTTGCCTTGCACTTAGTTGTTCATCCATGCAATTGTTAAATGCTTTGATTAATTAATTTGCTAATCACGTATATTCCACATTAAGTGTGTTTAGATTAAAATTAATCAAGCCACAATTAAAATTTGGGAGTCTAAACTAGCTCTTGCATTTGTAATATCGAGCTTTCAATTACCACCGAGTTGAAAGCTTGTCACACATTTGCAAGGCTTGCTAGTTATGAACAAGTCTCAAATTTTAAGCTAGGTCCTTGCCTTAATTCGTTTTGCCTAAGGAGTCAAAAGGCTAATAAGTTCACCAAAATATCAGAACCTTAAAAAACATAATGAAGAAGAACAAACAAGAACAAGATTATTGCCAAGAGTTTTATAGCTTAATGACATAGTTTGCTCTCTATGAAAAATAAGTTAAACATAAGAAAGAAGTTAAATACTTTTTAGAAGAATTTGTCCAAAATATGAAAACCCTCAAAAGGTAGTATTTGATTTGTAATAGTCTATTTGTAAAAAATTGGGATGAAAAGATAGATAAAGGCATACCAGAAGAAATCATTTTGTGATGGATTATATGAAAACAGTCACTCGTGGGACATGAGCAATATGAAAACCCTCAAAAGGTAGTATTTGATTTGTAATAGTCTATTTATAAAAAAATTGGGATGAAAAGATAGATAAAGGCATACCAGAAGAAATCATTCTGTGATGGATTATATGAAAACAGTCACTCGTGGGACATGAGCAATAATGGGCCATTCTGCACCTGTTTGCCTCTAGCATCTTAGTTGTAAGAGGGGATGACAAAAAAATATTTCCAAAGATTGAAAAGAGGTGAGATTTTGAATCTCTTGAGGAAGTGATGTTAGATTGGGACAGCTCCAAATTCTAAGGTACTCTAGTGATTTAAGGTTGGCTATTCAAGGGAGAGAACCCAGTCCATCGCACCTTTCTATATCGAGTTTCTGGAGAGAAATGAGGTTTTGTACCCATTCCTTTGGAAGAGATTCTATATGGTCAACATTCTTTAACCACAAAGATTGTAATTGAGAGAGAGGAAAGTAGAATGAAGAGGAGAAGGAGGAAGAGGTTGATGTGGTTGTTGCTCCCATTTTCGTTTTCATTTCCTTTCTCTCGTCCAATTCCTTCAATCTAGCTTCAACCAATGTTAGCTCGTCTTTGAGATATAGAAAGGGGGCATGCAAGTCAGGTTACGGCATCTGAGAATCTTTAACTGAGAAAGACGAGGAGGAAATGATGGAAGTAAGAGATGGTGTGGCTCGTTAACATCATCATCATCATCAGCTGAATTCCTTCAACATCCCTTTAGATTTGGGCATTGCTTTATTATGAGAGAAGATAAGGATGGAAAGAATGTCATTCTTGAAGAAGAAGAACCACCCAACATTTATTAACACTGTCTTCTGATATATATATATATATATATATTCAAGTGCTTCCATAGTTTCGGGATTAACAGACTTGAGAAAAGGGAGTTGATTTAATGGCGGGAGGTGCTGCAATCTTTTACTATCATATAATCTCAAATCAACTAGATTTGTGAGCGAAGAGACACAGCTTGAAATTGTCACACCCATGTAATATCTCAACTCCAATGCTTTAAGATTTAGATGAGGCTGGAGCCCTTCTAGTGACATTTCATCATAACATTTGGTTCTTTCAGCCCACCTCAATATATCCCACTCTAATAGTAGTCGCTAAATATATTAAATTTGTATCTTTTTACATTCCAACATGCTATCTTTTCCATGTCCCAGATTTTTTCATTTCTAAGCTTCCTCTCAAATTACTAAATTCCTTCAACAGACTTGGTCCACCATTGGACTTGGCCCCTTTTTTCTTATACAAACCAGCAAAACTAGCCTTTAATCCCCCGTTCACAACAGCCTGTGGTAGTACTATCTCAAGAGAAGTAAGACATTCGATTTCAAAGGGCATATTAGTCAATTTGGAGCAATTTGTAATATCTAGATACTTGAGACTGACCAATATGTTAATGCCTCAAGGTAATTCTCTAAGAAATAGACAATTTTTAAGTATTAGTGTCTGCAAATTTAGCAACTTGGTAATGGAATTTGGGAGAATTTCAATATTATTTTTATAAAGATTAAGATATTGTAAATGCTTTAATTCCCCAATTGAACATGGTACTACACGTAGCCTTAAACAACTCAAATCCAATGCACGCAAATACTTTAAATTTGAAACAAGTGCATCACAAGTGAAGTTACACAAACCCCCCTCCACACTAGCTACAAGAATTGTTCGTATCTTCATTCCTTTAGCAATAGGGATTGTAGATTGCCTCAATGAATACACAAGATCAAAAAATACATGACAAACTTTTTCACCTATATATTCCTTACTCAAAGTTAACATGGTACTTTCTGTCCTAGCCACAAGAGTTGCTGATGTGCATTGACAATAACTTAATTTTGCATATTTATATCATTATTAGAAAGTATTATCATACTTATTTTGAGTTAATTCATGAATTTTATATTTGATTTTGGAATAATGTTGAATAATCAATTTTGTGCTTAATTGAATCTTATTGCGTGAATTTGTCTTTTGTAGGAGAATGGAATTAAATAAGTGGATTTGTGCAAAAAAGAAAGCTAATGGACTTTACTTTCACAAGGGCCATGATGAAGTTAAAGAAGATCAACCCAATTAAATTTAAGTCCAATTGGAGCAAGAAATCAAAGGAAATTTGCACCAAATCCAAGTCCAATTCGGATTAGGATTCCAGCCTGCACATCAGTTAGTATTTTTGGCATAACTTTCGGCTCAAATGTCCAATCGAGATGATTCAAGTTGGGCTAGAAAGTTAATTAAAGGGCTACAACTTTGTAGTTTACCAAAAGTCAGAATTCTAACGTTAAATAGGCCAAAATAGTCGGTTAAGTGAAGCCTAAAAATCTAGGATTTTCTCCAAACAGAAATTCAACTTGTAATAGGATTCCTTGACCTATTTAAAGGCTTTTTAGGGCAAAATTCAGGGGAGGCTAGTGCTAGGCTAAGGCGAGTGCTAGGGCTGGGGCTAAACATAGAGAGTGTGACTACTTCTTTGGTTTTCTTCCATGACAGTTAGTTTTATTTTATTTGTCTAGTTTAATGTTTAGTATTTTATTTTTGTGTTTTCTTTCAATTACTATGCGTAGCTAAATTTATAATTAAGGTTGAGGATGAAACCTTGTTAAGGATTATCAGTAATATTTATGTGATTTAATTTTTCCCATAATAGTTGTTCTTTAATGATTTAATTGTTCTTGCTTCATATCAATTGACTAAGATAGGATTCTAGATATGAGTTCAATCATTTTTTTTCTCATGATTTAGGATTTGTATTAATTAATTGAATGCTTGGTTTATTAATTTTTTATTATAAAGTTGGATATCGCTTGTGATTTTTCTATCAATTGATACAATTTATGATTTGATTTCACAGAATTGGATATATCTTGTGATTTGTTTGGCTACGAATACAATTGATGATTTGATTTTATATTTAAAAAGTGAAGAAGAACATGCTTTTGATTTTTAAAATAAGGATTTTAATGAGAATATTTTCCATGATAGCAAGATTGATTTCTTGATTATCATGCACTGGTTGGGAAAAATTAATGATCATAAATATATGCTGATATGACTTACAAGGCGGATTCCAAAATCTTAATTCCTTTCCCTAGATTCTTTACATCTTTTTATTGCTTTATATCTTTTGCTTAGTTTAACTATTTGCTAATTTTATTATTTGCTTAGTTTATTTAATTTCAAAACAACCAATTTTTATTAAACTAGATTAGGATTAATTTGGTTAAGATTTGATTTAACTTTCCTACATTCATTCAAGTCCTTGTGAGTTCGACCTCGTTCTTATCCAACTATATTTCGGTACGGTTCGTACACTTGCGAGTACTTTAAAATTTCACATCAGTTGCAAATCATGCATTTCACAATATGAAACATCACTCAAATTATCTTTTTCTACATCTTGAAAAAAAGATCTTCAAAGTAATTCCATAAAGTATTCTCTCCCAACATCCTTAACTCGTTGCTTTGGATTCGATAACTTAACAAAACCTTGCGCTACCCAAAGATGAATTAGTGTCTCTACATTAATCTTATAATCTTTTGGAAATAATTTACAATAAGCAAAGCATTGCTTTAAGTGCGGTGGCAGATAATCATAACTCAACTTAGGCGTTGATGAAATATAATTTTCTTCTTCTTGAGTAATTTTTTAGAGTTCATAATTTTTAAAGGGTCTCCACTCATTTTCTAAAGCTTTGGTGCGTAGCAAGCTTGCTATCGTCCTTATGGCGAGAGGTACCCCAACACACTTCTCGATAATTTCCTTTCCCAAACTTACAAAGGCTTCATTCTCTAGTAGTTGACCTTGTTCAAATGCCACTTTTACAATCAAACCTGTTAGGTTCTAAAGATTTAGGAATTTATGTATTTAGAACTCTAATTTGTATTGTTGGCAAACCATGATCAAAACAGGTTGTTTAGTCTTGTTTAGGCTTGCTCAAAGTTGTGTCTTTCATGTAAAGTTGGAATCAAGAGGCTGCAGATGCATTGGTGCATTTCGGCTTGGCTCGATTGATCAAAAGAAATACTCGATCGATCGAATCTCGGGCAGAATGTTTTTCTGCATATTTTTTCCAACTCAGCCCTACCTTATTAAATGTTTAGGGTTTTATGTTTTTGCCCTAGGTATATAAGGCAAAACCCTAGTTACGTTTTTTAGAGTTGCTCTGAGTGTATTGTTGCTCATACTCTGCTTTTTGTGTGAATCTCTTGTGAGATCATTGAGGAGCTTTCCTTCACATAAACTTAGGGTTTTCAAGATAAAGATTATTTCAACATCTTGATGATCAACTCAGTTGCTGCCATTGGAGCTTAAAGAATAACAAGCGTGGGTGCTTGTAGTTGATTGGAGAATCCAAGAAAGAAGGAGTCCGTGGATTCGAAACTTACACGTGGTCGTATCAATAAGTTCTATTGGTGGGTAGCATTAGGAAGTCAAGCGGGGAGCTTGTAAGTCCTTTTGTATGAACTTCGATTCTTTCAAATAGTGGATTCAAGTTTACCTTGAGAATAGCTAGGTCAAATCCTCTCCAAGTTTTTACTGTGTGGTTTCTTGGGTCATCATATCTTGTGTTATTTATTTGTTCGCTACTTTATACTCTTGATATGATTGTTTGATTGTGATAACCTAGATTTGAATAATTTGACTAAGTTAAACACTTGGCTAATTAACTAGGTTAATCTGGTTGGGTTAAGGGGTCTAAAAACTGTTCAAAACCCCAAGCCTTTTCTTCCAGTAGGCTTCTTAGATCATACCATGAAGTTGCCCTTGTTGTCCTCACTACCTTTTCCGAGCATGTGGTCATCATTATTCTACTTTCCTTTTTACCAACCATTAACAAATTTCTCAAGAGAAGCCATTTATAATTTTCCTTATTCCACAAATCGTCCAAGACAAGCGAGTATTTTTTTTCCCATTTAGATTTTTTGGAAGCCGATTTTGCAACATCTCATGGCTTTCTTCAATGATATTAAATATACAAACCCAAAGTTTTAGCTCAAATTTGTTTTTGACACTTTCATCATTGTATAACAGTTGAGCTAGTGTTGTCTTCCCTAATACTCCAATACCAAGTACCAACTTTTGGAATTATAGAAATATTCTCTAAAACATTGCCATAAAAAAGATGTTCTATGATTGCTTTCTTATCATTCTCTCTCCCAACTATATCTTCTTCCAATACAAAAGAATAAGTTTCCCTGTCCCTATTCATAACTTGTGGAAGAAGACTTGTGGAATCCTCTTTATCTTTTGCAATGGCATTTAGTCTCTCCCTAATTGCTTTTATTTCATGGGCCATCTTAGGACTTAAAGCAAGAAGACTGTTTGAACTTGAAGAAGAGAGAACGCATACCTTTTTTGTCATCAATTTGTGCCGCAAAACTTCAGTGGAGAAATAATCCAGCTAGTCATCTGCATCATGAAGGACATCTTTGATCTTTCTGAGCGTCTTTGATCTGATGGCTATGAGAACTCTGCTTTTCCACATCTAAGATCACGGCTGGGATGGTGGAAACTGTGTTCATTAGATTTTCAATCTCAGATTTGACACCAAAGTTCAGTTTGACCTCTTGGAGAATTAAGGAACCCAGCAGTTCAAGGACTTTTCCTGCGAGGTGGAACAAAGCTCCTTCTGCCATTTTTTTTTCTTTTTCTTTCACAAATGTGGGTTTGTGGAGGAGTAAAAACGATAACAGATAGTTGTTGTGTCCAACTTGGAACAGCCACATCAATATTTATAGTAAGCCTTAAGTAAAATATTGTAGACAGTAACACAATGCAATGGGATAGGGAGAAGATTTTTGATCTCGTCGCACAAAAGACACGAATGGAAATTATGTCCATCCCTTTGCAACAAAATACAGCTGGTCGGGATGTATTGATCTGGAAAGAAAATCAGTCTCAATCGTTCTCGGTGAAATCAGCCTATCAGGTCGCTATTAGGATTGAAGGAGCAGACACGGATTGAGCACTCCACAGCAAACCCTGACCCTGAGAGGCCTATATGGAGGAAGATCTGGAAGCTGAATATGCCTCCAAAAGTCAGTATGTTTCTCTGGCGTGCTTGCTCAAACGTTCTACCAACCAGGGAAAACTTAAATAGGCGAAGAGTGCAGGTGGATCCTTGTTGCGAAATCTGTTGCCAACAACACGAATCAGTTGGACACATGCTGTGGGAGTGTCCGCTGGCACAAAATGTGTGGGCACTCTGTCGTGGTGGACTCCAAAAATGCTAAAACAACCTATGTGACTTTTTCCTACTGTTTCGGACCAAAGGGTGAAAGTTCCTCTGAAGATCCCCTGAAGCAGTTATACTGGCTTGGTACTGCTACTGTCACTCCACTGATTGAAAAGGGTTTAGGTCTTGACAGATTATCAAAACCTGATTTGGAAAGGTGGGCAGTGACATCGTGGGCAATTTGGAATGCGCGGAATAAGTTCTATTTTGAGAAGGCCTAATCTCATCCAAAAGATATTCTGAATGGAGCTATCGGTTACCTGCAAGAATACCAGAAGCTGCTGAAGGCACAACAGAACGCATGAAGCTGGCTGCAACAAAACTTCGGCTTGACTAGATTGTTTTTTGTCTTTTTAATGCTGGTAGTCTTTTCCCCCTGTTTTGGCAGTGGCTGAACAGGGTATACTTGTTACTTTGTAAATGTTTTGGTTATATTCAATAAAGTTATATCTTCTATCTCCAAAAAAGAAGTAAAATGTTGTAGACCACTTTCCTTGTAATTGTTAAGGGTAACTGCTAGCACCAAGGATGGAATATAAATTTGGAATTTCCGTTTACACATGTGGGAGTGCATTTTTCTTTTTTCTCGCTTCTGAAATTACTAATTTATGCCATTATTTAAGAAGTTATGGTTCTTCAAATTATTATTGACCACAGAGCCAGCTAACAATGTGCGGCTTTGTCCACTAAACAATGTTAGTTTAAAATTATAAATGCTATATTCTTCTTAAGTACATTATAGAACTGAAATGAAAGAGCGTTAAAAATAAAAAATATAAGGAAAAAGAAGCTTGCCATTTCTCTCCTTTCTCTCCATTTTTATTTTTTATAGCCGCGCGCCTAGCAATTTAAATGAGCAAGTTGTCTTGCGCGCGCGCACATACACATTAGAAAGATGTAGAATAAGAGAGGTCTTTCAAGATTCAAGTTAAATATTGCTGCTGGTTTTTTATTTATTTATTAATTTAGGTGTTTTAAATAATTTAATGAAGAAATGTCAAGTTACAATTTTGTATTAGGCTATTTGTTTTTTATTAATGTGAAATACCTCAATGGACGTGCATGTCCTGAAAATGGGTTAGCCGGTTGTATTTTATGGGTTTAGTAAGTTAGAAATACAAAAAAATTATGGGAAAAAAATTCTAAGATTGATCTGTTTTCAATTTTGTTCTGAAAGTTTCATCCATCTCAAATTGGTCATCATGCTTTGTACTCTGAACAGTGCAATTCACTAAAAAGGATTGTGACATAGGTCCAATGCAACTAAACGGTATTGTCATTCTTATTGGATTAAAGAAGGTTATGCCTATGCAAGAAAATAATAGTACAGTAAAATCCAATAAAATACAGTAATGATTGTGCAGGAACAAACTGAAAGAGAATTAACTAGAAACAAATAACATTTTGATGTCTGAAGTTCATACCAATCAATATTAAAAATAGTGAAGAGAGAGAGAGAGAGAGAGAGAAGAAGTCAAATGGGCGTAACATTGTAGGAAAGACCTATTATTTTGTTTGGGCTTGAAGTTGAAGAAGACCTAGTGAGTGTACTGAGTAGTCTTGGTAAGTGAAATAGATCGGGCCCAGCCGCCCAGCCCACTCGTGTGTCTAAAGCAGTGGGGCCCAATGGGCTGGTATTGTTTTGTTCTGCTGTCCCTTGCCTTGTTGTGAACCCAACTGCAATTCGAGGGTTTGTTTCTTTTTTTTAGTAATTCGAAGAGGCTGATTAGGAATGGTTTATTTAGCTGAAATTGAAAATTTTTTTGTTGTTGAAAATATTATAAATAAAGTTAAAATGTAGTTAAAATAATACAATAGAACCTATGAGTAGTACCAAAAAATGTAATGAAACTCATGAATAGTAACAAAAATAAGTTAAATAGTAAAAAAATGTTGGCTTTTTAAGCCAATGTCTAACGCAACCTAAATTGATATGATTATTAATTATAAAATAAATAATTAAAACATTAATGATATTTTGAAAATATTATATATCTTGACTAGACTAGAGTATCATTGTTGAGTGACAATATTACATATATTCCCTCCCTATTGTCATGATAATTAAATTATAAAAAAGAGAGAGATTATATACTTTAAATCATACATGACGAATTTAAATCAAATTCAATTCTATTTTTAAATAAAATAATAATGGATAGAACTATTAAAACTTCTTCCTATGATGCCAAATGCATACCCATTAAATTTATATTTTTTGTTTTAAATTTTATCTTTTCAACAAAATATTTTGAATATTAGTGTCTAAAAATAATGTGCATCTAACTAATAAAATATTGATAAGAAATAATTTGACTGAAAATTTTCTAAGTCTCTTCACCCTTCGGCCTAACATAAACATTCAGTTACTCCAGAAATATTTTGACTGCCAGCTCTCTCGTGGTGCTAAGATGAGATCTGGTCACCCCAAATCACAGTAACTATAGCTCAATTCAATATTCTTAATTAATTTGTATTAAGGACTTAGTAGTGGATTTATGGAGTTCAACTTACCTATTTGCCACCAAAATATATTCAAATAAAAGACTTAATTGTTAAAAAAACCAAGTACTCTCATAGGTTTTTTGACTAAGAAATCAAAAAAAAAAAAAAAAAAAAATCCTAATTATTGGTTCCACCATGGATCACTGCTATATCGAAAACTGACTTCAGTTATCTGACTCAGCATCCAGCTCAGCATCAGTTATTTAATCGCAATCTGTGGTCAGTTGCAAGATTATTTCGTACATTAGTTAAATAAAAGTCTCACTTGCTAGCTGGTTAATCTGTTAGCAGGCTAACAGCCACATGAGCTGGTCAATTCTTTTGTATATATGGAGATTGTACTAGTGTATAAGGTGATTCATTCAATGATGAACGAGGAACAAGCAATTTTCATCACTTTCTTTCTCTTCTCTGTTTCTCAATATCATTATTTTCTTTACTTCTTAAATAAAACACTCATTCATTCGTATGTAACCTTTCTATGGATCAGTAAACTAGACAAATTAAGAACAATTTGTTAGTGCCAATAAAATTAGGGAAAATACCGTGCTCTGTACTTTGAATAGTGCAATTACCTTGAAAAGAGTATCACATAGATGATAGGTTCGATGCAAACTAACTGAATAGCTCAATCTAGAAGGAGTAAAGAAGGCTATGCAAGAAAATAATAGTTCTGCAAAATCCAATAAAATACAGACATGATTGCGCAGGAACAAACTGAAAGAGAATTAACTACAAACGTACATCATTTTGATATTGTCAATCTTTGAAAAAGAAACAACTCGGTGAATTCATATTGTATTGCTGACACTCCTCAATGCTTCAGCCACACTCCTCGTGGGCCGGAAGAGAGTCCAGGGCAATCAACATTCTCCAACAGATGCAAATTTGGGAATGACTTCTTAAGTTTATTCCAGTCCATATTAAATTTATGTAAGTGCTTCAAACGTAAAATCTCAACTGTCCACTCATCAGGACCTAATCTTTCTAGTTTTTTTCCTCCTGTAATGTGAAGTTTCTTTAGGCTCTTCAGTTTTTTGGGTTTCAGCCAATTGGGTATATCACTGTGAGGAAAGCACTGGAGTTCAAGTTTCACTAGTTCTGTGGGAAGCCCCACTGCATCAGGTTTCATTGCCTGTTTTCTGTTGAGTTGGTTTGATCCTGTCGTTAATTTTTCTTCTCTGCTGTGTTGGCTTTTGTTGTCTCCTATGTTATCTGAGTTCATGGTAGCCTCTGAAGTTAACTCAGCATTTTCTTTCTCCGTAGTTTTGCCACCCCATGTTATTGCTAGCTTCCGTAGCGCCTCCAACTCTCTTAAAGCACGTAGCTCTACTTCTGTGGGGAAAGCCTCGCTGCTTGTATTAATGCTCAACTTGCTCAGCTGCTTCAATCCCAGCAAATCTTCAAGAGTACATGAGTTTCTGCTTTTCGAATCACCAATTATAAACCCCTTAAGGACTCGGAGTTCTGAGAGAGAGGCTAGACCCTTGGGCATGTCATCTAGCAAGTTGCATTCTGAAATATCCAAGCGTAACAGCTTCTTCAGTGAGACTATCTCATCTGGAAGTACCTCCAGATTGTGACAGGCTTTAAGATCTAATATTCTCAAATTAGTTAGCTTGCCAATGGAATTGGGAAGCTCATTAATTCTAGAGATTCCTTGTAGGCTTAAAAGCCTTAAACATTCCATATTCTTCAACCCTTTTAAGAACTCAGTGCTTTCTACTTCAATGTGATGCTGACCCGAGCTTTGCCACCTTCCCAAAAAGAGAACATTGACATTTTTCATCTTTGAAAACCACTCCAAGGTGTTGACATTTTTCACCTTTGCAAACAACTCAAATCTTTGATCAGGAAAAGTTTCATTAATATTGATAATAGTTTGCAGTTTTTCCTGATTTAAATCATGACGTTCCTTTGTTAATTCCAAATTTCCGTAGTCAGCCTTCACTAAAAATGCCTTGTTACACCTTGAAGAATTTACAGTTTCAATGCCATTCAAATTGCAAACAGAGAACCCAGCATCCTGGGCAAACATAATAACCACATGACGCACTTGAGGCTGCATCTTCAACCTGTCCGCAACCAATTTGTGGCTTTCCTTAACTTCCTCAATAAAGTCCTTCAGCACAAGTTCTTTAAGAATCTCTTTAGCAGCCCCAGGATCTAAACCCTCTCCGACCAACCAATCTATCAAAAGCCTCCTCTTTACTACCGTTTTAGCCGGAAGTATGGCAAAGGACAACAACCAAAGTTTCAACCAATTATTAAAGTCCTTGAAATCTTCCTGAAATTCAGCAAAAACTGAACTATATAGAAACTTAGGACTCATGTATAGGCTAGGCAATTCATCAACCTCACTATTGAATCCATTCCTTGACCATGAACGTACAAGAATATCAGAATTTTTAGAAGACGTTTTGGGTTGCCACGGCGGAATGCTCAATTTCAGTTCCGTGGCATCTTTCTCGACTGCGCTAAGCTTGGCTTGAACTTCCTTGATTGGGAGATCCTTAGGTGATTCTGTAACTACCTTGTAGATGTCATCAAGGCTGTTTTTAAGGTTCTTGATTTGTCCACCAGCATAGTCTTCAAACTTATTGAGAGTTTGGAAAGCCTGTTTAATTTTATTGAGATGTTTTTGTAACTTATCAAGTTGCTTGTGTGTAAAATGATATTCAGCGTTAAGGTTGTTGTTACTGCTGCTTTGAGGGATAGAGTCATAGACTTTAGAGAGACAATCAAGCAAGGAGGATAAGGTGGTGTTGATGTTCTCAATGTTCAAGATTTCTTCAGAATTGGTTTGTCGAGATGGATCCATAGAAACAGACATGGCCAACTGAACAAAGTGAAATGGAAAGATGCAGAAAAGTTAAAAGATAGCCAAGAATTATGCCGGACTACACTGGCACATCTGACTAACAAACATCACAAATAGAAACCAACTAAGGATATAGTCTTCATATATATTTTCACAGTCAAGACAGCCATATAAGATTGGGAAAAAGCTAGGACCACAACTTTTGCCACAACTTGCTCATGTGGCAAGTTGTAAGTTGTGAAATAAAAGTAGTGGGTCCATGTAAGTCTACAATTCCACCACTCACAACTTACTACATGAGCAAGTTGTGGCAAAAGTTGTGGCCCTAACATTACTCTAAGATTTGAGACTTAAGGCCATAAATTTTAACTTTTAAGTGATGTATTTTTTTAATATATTTAAATATTGATTAAATAATGTTTATATAACTTTCTGAATTATTAATTTTTTAAACTTGAAACTCATTCTTCTAATGTAAAATTATTAATTTAAATTTGTATATAAGTTTTGCAAATATCTTATTTTCAATGAAAATATGACTAATCTTCTTAATCTTTCTTATGACATAGTAAATTTTAGGTAGAATTTTATTAAGTTTTATTTGAAAACTTCTTCTGCAAAAGCAACTCTAACAAGTATGGTTTAGATCTTAGAAGAAATAGCAACTGCCCATATGAGTTATCAAATTATAATACGAAGAGTATAAATTAAATTTAAAATTGTTTTTCCGTTTTGTAATTTATCTTAATAATAGAATCATTTAATAGTCTCAAATTTTACAAGTATGTATTCAAGTAAAAATAGATATTTGTTTTTTACATCAACTGTATATAAATCATAGTATATATGAAAAATTAATCAAACTCATTTATCTTAAATGAGACTCATGAGAATAAGTTTAGGGGTATAAAGAAAGAGTGGTTTAGATTAGGGGTGTCCAACCAACCCGGACTCTCGACCAAACCAACCAACCCGCCCGGACCGACCAGTTTGCATCCAACAACTCAGGCGGTTGGCAGCAGGTCTCAGCCTTCCGAACCCGAGTCTGCTAGGTCAAGTGGCGGGTTTTCTCCTTTAAAACCCAAGCCACCCTGCTCAACCGACCACCACTTCAAATTAGCCCTCCTACGCTCAGATCCAGCTATATTTTTCTCAGATCTAATTAGATCCAATGACTTTTGGCTCAGATCCGGTGATATTTTTCTCAAATCCGCTTAGATCTGATCTTCTTCCACCCGACCAGAGCGGGTCGAGTCCGGGTTAAGTCCAAACCCGACCCGTGGTCAGCCCTAGTTTGGATGGTGATTGATTATCAAGAAATGTTATCTTTTGCGTGAGAGTAGGTGTGATTTGATGATGATTAGTTGCATGAGTTTCTGACCATAACATTAACATTACAAAACAATCATCCTTAAACCATAGAACTAACGTTACTAAACAATCATCCTTAAACCAAGTATAGATCTAACAAATATCACAATGTATAAATAATAAATTATACATGCCCTGTAAACTCAGTATGTCACAAACATTTCAATGTATAATAATTGAAAGAACGGTTGAAGATAGAAGTTACCAGAAGACTGATTGAAAGCAAAGAACCAAAGAGTGAAACAAGAACCTTCAGCAAACAATGAGAGAGAGTCAGAGAGATTGATATAAAAAATAAAATAAAATAGAGTAGAGAGAAAGAGAGATTACCGGTGAAAGAAGTGAGAGACCGAGAGACAGGGGAGGGGAATACGTGAGAGAGGAGAAAAAGAAGGCTGAGGGCTCGTCTGTGAGTGAAGGAGAGGAGAAAGTATATGCTGTTTCTGAGACTCCAACTCAGCATCAGTGTGATGTTTCTAGGTCCAATAGAAAATTGACACATGTATTATAAATTACAAATAAGCAGCTTAATTAAATTAAAATAAAAAGACAAAAATGCCCCAAAAAATTTCAAAGCCCCGCCTTCAAAACAACAACACGCATTTTTCCTTTTTTGAAAATCAAAATCTTCTCTATGTCTCTGCTTTCTCTCTCACCGCTCTTTCACCTCCAAACCTCCATAGCCATTGCCTAGCATCGTCACCGGGGCTGCTGGACATAACCAATTCCGAAAAGATCGGCCTTTTTCTTGTCAAAAAACCTCAAAATCATCTCTCATTCTTGTTGCTTCCAACCCCAAATCCAGAAGCTTTCTTGCTGTTTCCAACATCTGATATCGCAAAAAAGGTTTCTTCTTTTTTTTTTTTTCTTTTTTTTTTTTTGTTGTATTTTTTGGTATTTTTTACATCTTATTTGTATTTTTTTTTTCTTACTGAAAATGGGTCTATCTTTTTATGACGTTGGATTTGGCACCATAATCTTTCTTATTTTTACAACCAAATCATACCTGAAATGGTTTTATTCTATTATGGGATGAGAACATGTGATGTTGCAAGATTTGTATGATGATGGATTCGGCTTTGCAGGTCTGTTATAGGGGTGAAATTTGGGTGTTTTTAATTAGGGTAGAGACGGATCTAATGGGGACTTAGAGTTGGGGTTTGGAATTGTGAGTTTGGGGTTTCTTTGCTATCATTGTTTTAATTTGTATTACTATCTTATTATCAATGTCTATAAACTTTACATATTAATTTTGATGGTTTCTTGTAGCTAATTTATGATGCTATTCATGTTGTGAGTTTGGGGTTTAACAGCTATTATTTGTTGTTTTAGTTTGTATCCTATTTATTATCAATGTCTATAAACTTTACATGGAATTGGGCTGCCTAGATTAATATTGATGGTTCCCTATAACTAATGTACGATACTACTCATGTTGGTTGCCAAGCCGAAGTAAGATCATATAATGATACTACTCATGTTGATCGCCAAGCTGAACTAAGATCATATAGTGCTAGCCAAGTACTTTGTTACTTGAATATAGGTTCTACTGTTATGTTTAGTATACATTATATTTTTGTTGATATATTTTTTTTTCATGGTGCAGAGATGGATGTGAAGTTTTGTTCTATTACACAGTGGAAGATCATCTTGGATAGTATTTTTTATTTGAAAATTTTTTAGCTAGCATAGCTGAAAATTTGGATAAGTGATTGTGTAGCCAAACATTAATTATAGCTATCAATTTGGAAAACTTATGTAACTAATGAAGTTATTCAAACATGATAGATTTTGTGTATGTTTGAGTAACTTCTAGTTAAAGACTAATTATATGCAAATGATGAAAATTTTTATGCAATAGTACATTTTATTCTTATATATTATTTTCTATGTGTGCATGATATGGTTATTCGAGGTGAAGGATAGTTATGCATTGTCTTCTTTTTTGACTTTGTGGCTAACCCGATAAGCCATCATCGACAGTCACAGTTAAAACACCTAAACCCATTGATTGAAGACAAATCAGCCACCATGTGACCTGTTCCAAAGAAAGAAGGAAACCTGACAGTGACTGTAAGTAATTTGTGGTTTAGGTTTCATATTTTTGGGACTTGTGTGTTTTGGATTTTGTGTTTTTTAGTTTCAGATTTGTGTAAATGTGTACGTTAGGTAGATTAATTGTGGAAATAAAATACCGTTAGTTTGCTTGTTGTAGGGAAAGAAAGTTCCAAGCTTCACAAGGAAGATGGCTGGGAGGTCTGAGCAGGGGAGGGCGTTTTTTGTTGGTGACAAGCATGAAAATGTGGCCTATCCCAAAGGGGAGAGAAGGCCATCAGAATGTGGACCTGTTAGTCAACCTATTTACAAGAAGACTTTCAAAAGCATGGCAGCCCCACCAAGCACACCATGATCAAAAAGAAGCATGACATAGACAAACTTTATAGTCTATTTTTGGATACCACTAATTGTGTCTTTTCTAAGAATGCAAAAAATGACCAAGTGTATAACATTTGTTTACCTTTTGCACCACCATTAATTAACATGGATGTGAAACCTTAGATAATTTGGTAAATGTATTGATGGTAACGCCAAAACATGGGAGGTGATATTATGGAATGAAATTATGCAGGTTGTTTTTTTGTTCATGGAATTGTTATCAGATGTGTGGAAACTCACTTCCTAGAATAAGCATCTTTGCTATAGTTACATTGTAATTTAGTACAAAACTACTTGGAAAATTTTGCTAGTTATGAGCTGATTAGTTTGTAATAGACCTTGATGGCAATGTGATGCATTAATGATAGAATAGTCGCATAGAAATCATGAATGATGACTGAGTACAATGTAAAATATATGGTTCAAGTTAATGGCTTTTCAATTACACATAAGTTTTAATCATTGTAGGAGCCAACTTTGCTTTTGCTATATCTAGTTATGATGAAAATGATGTTGTCTCAGGAGTTGGAATACTTGTATAAAGCAATGTTAGAATTCCTCCAAAAATATACAATTTGAGATTTTATGAACAAAGTGCCGTGTTTATTTATTTATTTTAATCTTTCAAGACATACAATCCATCAAATGGGTGACAAAGTACATTACAAACGATAACAATAACATTAAAATGTAAAGTTGATCCAAATTAGCTAAACTTTTGGCAAAATCTTTTTGTGCTCCACTCTAGCCCCATTGCACCATATCATAAGAGTCACAATAATTACAAATGCAACCCACTATAACAACAATGCAATCCTCAACTTTTTCTCCTTGTGGTGTACAACTAACTCATCTTGATCAACTCTATCTTTATCAATCTTTTGCATGTGTTCTTGTAGTTGACATATAACTCTGATCAAACCAACAAAGAATGCACCCCCCCCCCCCCTATTTAGACCTCCCAACTCTCTTCTTGGTGAAGCTTGGAACTCTCTTTTCCTACAACCAACAAACGAGTAGGTAACACATTATAACTAATGAAACATAAGAAATTGAACTCAAATAACTATTGAGACAACATCAACTTTAGCTAACATATCTCCAGCTAAAGTCAAGGAATCAGATAATAATGTTTAAGATTCTTATATTATCCAATCACTACAAACTGATAATGTTTAAGAGTTCTTATGCAACCCAATCACTACAGTATAGCTACTTGTTGTGTCATCTAGTAAAACAGATCTTTGTATATGATTTAATATAAATATAATTGGTTCTTACTTAGAATTAATTAAGGAAGCAAGAAACAAAATATTCTATATTGGTTTCTTTAATAATTATTTAACAATGGGGTAGGCTATGTAATTATATCAACAGAAATATAATATCTAGTAAACACAACAGCAGTAGAGCCTATATTCAAGTGACTAAGTACACTATTAGCAATATTTAAGCTTACTTCAACTTGGCGACTAACATGAGTAGTATTGTACATTAGCTACAAGTCAATATTAATCTAGGCAGCCAATCCCATGTAAAGTTTATAGACATTGATAATAAAATAGGATACAAACTAAAATAAAGAATAACAGCTATCAAACCCCAAACTCACAAGATGAATAGTATTATAAATTAGCTACAAGGAACCATCAAAATTAATCTAGGCAGCCCATCAAAATTAATCTAAGTAGCCCAATCCATGTAAAGTTATAGACATTGATAATAATATAGGATACAAATTAAAACAATGATAGCAAATAAATCCCAAACTCATAATTCCAAACCCCAACCCCAAATTCCCATCAGACCTGTCTCTTTCCTAAACAAAAACACCAAAATCTCACCCCATAACAGACCTGCAAAGCCAAATTCATTATCATACAAATCTTGCAACATCAGGTATTCTCATTCCATAACAGAATAAAACCATTTCAGGTAAGATTTGGTTATAAAAATAAGACAGATTATGGTGTGAAATCCAACATCATAAAAAGATAGACCCTTTTATTTTCGGTAAGGAAAAAAAAAATACAAATAAGATGTGAAAAATACAAAAAAAAAAAAAAAAAAGAAAAAGAGAAAAAAAAATTTCCTGCGATACCAGATATTGGAAGCAGCAAGAAAGCTTCCGGCTTTGGGGGTTGGAAGCAACAAGAATAAGAGATGATTTTGGGTTTTCTAACCAGATAAAGGCCGATCTTTTCGGAATTGATTATGTTCAGCAGCGTAGCTCCGGCAACGATGCTAGGCAGTGGCTATGGAGGTTTGGAGGAGACAGAGCGATGCGAGAGAAAGCAGAGCTAGAGAGAAAATTTTGATTTTCAAAAAAGGAAAATGTTTGTTGTTGTTTTTAATGGTGGGCTTTGAAATTTTTAGGGGATGTTTGTTTTTTTATTTTATAAGTTAACTGAGTTGTTGATATGTAATTTTTAATACATGTGTCAATTTCTTATTGAACCTAGAAACACCATATAGATGCTGAGTTGGAGTTTCAGAAACAGCATATACTTTCTCGAAGGAGAGAGGCACATGCGGGAAAGAAGAGAGTATTTGAGTTGTTAGGGTTAGGTTGCCCAAAACGACGTAGTTTTAGGTTGGGAAAAATTGTCCAAAACGGCGTAGTTTTGAATTTCAATATAACCTGCTTATAACCGGTTAAACCGGCCTAGTTTCTGGGTTTCTCGGTTAAACGGCCATCTTTGGTTAAACTTGCTCTTTTTTTTTTCTTTTTCTTTTTTTTTTTCTGGTTTTTATAATGGTCTTAGGAAAATTAGTTTGTAATTTTTTGAAAATTAACAATCCAACTAACTATTCTTCCTTAATCATGTACAATTTTTTTTAGGAAAAATGTTTCCTCTGAGTAAGTAGTTTTTGCTTTAAGGTTGTGTTTGGTTTTCCCTGTTCTTGTGCAGGTGTTATTTTGCTGTAGGTTGTGTTGTTGTTCTTTTTTTTTTTTCTTTTTTTTTTTTTTTTTGAGAAAGATAGGTTGTGTTGTTCTAGTTGTGAGGTTGTGAGGTTTATTGGTTGTTTCAGTTGTTTTTTCTTTTTAAAATTAAGAGATAAGAATTGCAACAATAGAGATTGTTTTTTCCTTTTTCCTTTTAAATCTACCATTGAATTTGTGCACGTCTAGACAAAATAGACTCAATTCTCATCATTTGGTATAGCTTTTGACATTAAATCTTTGATATTCAAAAATATGAGTCAATTTTATCAAAAAGAAAAAATATGAGTCAATCTTTGGCGTTCAAAAATATCTAGATGCTTGCAATTGATAGAAATTTTAATTTCCCTCAATAACTCTCTAAGCGAGTTACAATACTTGAGTTTTAGTGTTGCAAATTCAACAATTTAGGTGGTGTTTGGTTTAAAAAATGATGTATTCACTATTCATTTTCACTTTTCTATATCCATTTTTAGAACCTAAATACATAAAAAATGATCCATTTTTGCATTTGTGTTTGTTTGGGAACTTATTTTGAATACAAAGTTAGTACAAAAAAGACCCTTATCCAGTTGGGCACTTGTTCCCTATTTTAGGAAAAAGCACCTTTTTCACTTAATTGAGTGGGACTTGTTAGTTGGTGGATAATAGAAATTCCACTGTTCAGTGAAAATGAAAACGATAAAAAGATGTATTCATTTTTTGTATTCAAACTCACTTTTTTGATATTGAAAATGAAAACTGAATACAAATAACAAAACCAAACCAATTTTTTATGGTGGGTCTTATTGAAAAACTGAAAATGAAAACGAAATACACCACTTTTTTTTCTTAACCAAACAACCCCTGAGTAATAGAATTAGGGAGAAATTCAATATCTTCATTTTCATGAAGATCAAGATATTTTAAATGCTTTCTCCAATTGAATTTGATACTACACATAGCTTTAACTGACTCAAATCCAATGTACGTCAATAATTGAGATTTGAAATGAGTGCATTAGGTCCCTTCGGGGACATCCGATAGAAATGAGTGCATTAGAAATTAATTTACCTAATGTAGGGGCCCTTTTTTGTATCTGGGCTGGGCTGTCTCCTGCGGTGACGGGCCCTAGTATTTGCTTCTTTTCTTTTTCTTTCTTTCTGGGTAAGGGAGTCGAGACCGGCCCAACTGAAACTCACTTTGGGCCGACTTGGCGCAAACTTGGCCTAGGCTGCCAGGCTCACTCTTGCGGCAAACAGAGTTATTGCAGAGAGAAAAAGAGATTACGGCAGGCAGGTTATAATGACAATAAAAGAGGAAAACAGCGGAATACAACAGCTAATAATGGCAATGACCGAGCATCACAATAATAACAGTAGTAATAATAATAACATTCTAATGGAAAGAACAATGGGTTAGACAACAAATAAAGAGGGCTTAATCAGAATGATTGTTCGGTAAAAGAATCAAGCCCGTGACAACAATCCTTCAAAGAGGAAGAACGTTTCCTCTCAATGAGATTAACCTCCCAGGAGAATATCCTGCCGTGGGGATTAATAGTTTTGAGGGAATCAGACCTAGATGTTAGACGTCCAAAGGAAGTTCCCCTTTGCTTAATTATTCCTTAGAAAGTGTGATTTTGAGGGGGAGAGGGGGGAAATGATCTATTGGTGCGTGCCCCTATACTCACAAGTTGTTTTCCTTATCTTTTTCTTCTCTTCCTTTTTTTTTTCTTTTTTTTTTTTCTCTATGATTTTCTCCTCTGTTTTTCGGTCCCTTTTACAAGGCACGGCAAGGCTCCTTTTATAGGGCCTGCCGTGGTTGTTCTTTTACCATTTCACCCTTTAACGGCTTTTGTCTGGTCTAGGCATGCTTGCCGACCACCGTCTGCACTCTGCTTACTCTCGCCAGACAAAGACAAGTGAGCCCTGTTTCTGTCCGCCGTGGCACTGTTTTCCTGTCGTGGCTTTAAATGCTCTCTCTCTCTTCCTATGGCATGCACCTAACGTTCCCTCCCCAATTTTACCTCTTTTGGACGGTTTGTCATCCCAGCAGGACATACCTCCAAAAGGGTTCGGGCAGAGACCGTGAAATAGAACTTTTCCCTCCTCCCCACCGCCAAACCGCACCCCCCTTTACCTTTTTCCACTGACCCATGGCCCCACCAGGACCCATATTGGCTGGGTACAGGCTGGTGACACCTGGGCCTTGCGTATGCTTTCCTGTCAAGTACGTTTAAAAAGGCCTGCCTGCGGCCCATGTGTTTGTTGTGCTCTGAAGCTTTTGCTTGCATTTGTCTGCCATACTTCTTCATTCTCCCTTGTGGGCTGGAGCGCTTTCTTTCCCCTGAGGTTGGGCCTTTGCTAATGCTGGGTCTCCACATCTTTCTTGGCCCATTCTCTGGTTCGTGTTCACGCCTTATCTTATTACCTAGCACTTCTTGCCGTAATGATGTATTCCTGTTAGGCCTTCCTTTAGAGCCTGCCGTTCCATTCTTTCCCCTAGTGACTCAAAAGAGTTCGCTAGTGTTTTTTATTCGTGGGCTTTATTATCCATTTTCTTTTCCTTTTGGGCCTGCGGCCCTTTTTACTCCCCTTGGGCTTCCTCGGCCCATTTCATTGTTTTCGGGCTCCTTTGTCCCATTGCATTCTCTTGGGCATCCTTGGCCCGTTTCATCACTTTTGGGCTCCTTTGTCCCGTTGTAATTCTTTATTCCCATGGGCTTTTACTAATTTCATTGGGCTTCCCCAGCCCAACTACTGTATACTCATCCTTGGGGCTCATGGGCTTGCCATCAACCCCTACTCTCTTTGCTTTCATTACTTTGGACCTGTCACGGCCCATTCTTGCTTTCTCATACCATACATTGCCCATTGGTGTTATTTCTCTCTTTCCGGGCCCTTTGGACCCATTTTCTTTCTCAAGACCCATCTATTCATGTTATGGACCTGTGTTTTATTCTTCCTGCCGCTTGAGCCTGATAACTTTATTCTGTGCCTGCCACTCTCATTACGTGCCTTGTTGGGTTGGGCTGGTTTTACAAATATGACCCTCAACATTTAGCCCCCTGAACATATGGAGCGCTCTTGTGATTCATATGTGAATGAAGGACTTTTTTGTCTTTTTCCACTTTTTCTTTTTCTTCGCGGGCTTTTTGAAACCACGAACTCCTTTCTGCATATACATATTTTTTCTTGCCGTGAACAGTGACAACTCTTCGATTATCCCAAAATGGTGGTTGCTTTAAAGTATAACTGCTGCTTCATTAATTTCATTCCCTTCTTAATGGCTGACCCGTCACCTCCCTTCACGCCGGCCTTAATTACTCAGGTATTTAAGAAAAGAATCCCTTCCCAACGCAGGCACAAACTTCTTCTATTTCAAAATATTTTTCTTTCCTCATCATCATCTTTCTCTCGGACACCCATCCCTTTCTTGCTTCGTTCAAACCCTCTTGTCATGGCACCGGTGAAAAGTCAAGCCTCTTCTCGCCGTAAAGGGAAAAGTGTCGCCGTGGACCCTCCGGTGGAACAAGAAATAGAAGAGGAAGATGTGCACTCCGATTCGGACCGTTCCGAGAAGGAGGAAGCGCGGCGTGACCCAGACAGCGAGTGCACCCCCTTGATTGATCCTTGGTATAGTCTTAGCCCTCACTTCCCTAGGGCCCCTGGAGATTATGTGCCGCCGCCACCGGGTCGTGTGTGGCTCGTTCTTTGTCGGCGAAATCTTAATGTCTCTTGGGCTCCGGTGTCTTCCTCCATCTCCGATTTGGTCATTCGTCAAGGCATCGCCCTCCCTGTGCCCATTCACTTTGAATTTGGGTCTGGCACCGCCTTGGGTTGGAAAGAATGGGTTGACAGCGAGTTGTCAGACACACATTTCATGGGTTTGCTTTAGAGGGCCGGTGTTCTAAAGGCCGTCGTCCTTTCTCGAAGCCTTTCCAACTTTCGCGACCTCTATAACCTTCGCCACTTAGTTCGCCGGTGGTGTTCCGCCACCCACACGTTCTTCTTTTCCTGCGACGAAGTCACGGTTACTCTTGAGGATGTGGCTAATCAGTTACTTTTGCCCATTCTTGGGGATGCCGATCCTGCCGCGATTGAGCTCTCTCCAGAAGAAGAAGACATTGAAACAGAGTTGAGGAAGAGGATGACCGGAAACGCCAAGATGTCTTTTTGGGTTAGTTCTTCCTCTAAATTTTCTGACGTTGCTCGTCGTGCTGCCTTTATTGCTTTTTGGCTTTCGAAGTTTGTCTTTGGGTCTCATCCCCATTATGCCATAAAGCCGTTATACTTTCGTTTGGCCATTAAAATATCTGCTGGGGTGAGTCTGCCGCTAGCCCCTATGTTCTTAGGGCATTTATATGTACAATTGGACATCCTGCGGAGCGATGAAAGTCAGGCTGGTTCCTGCCACATTGTTTCTTCTTCTGTACACAGCACTATCCTGCAGCAGTTATTGTTTGAGCGTTGTGCTCAATATTTGGCGAAGTGTAGGCCTGTCAGATTTGCTAAGGAGAAGTACCAGTCTTGTCCGCGGGTTATCACTGATTTTTGTGGCAGGTTTGAGTCCGATTTCCCTTTGGCTTTTCGTTGGTCTGGTCTGAAGCCTATTGATTATTCTGTTGTAGAGTCTTTTGATGAGGGTGTTGGTTTTTCCTGGAGAGCTTATAGACAGTTGCGTCCTGGTTTTACTTGTGTTGACTCGGTAATGGGTCCGTTTGTTGATACTGTTGGCACTACTACCCCGCTGGCTGGCTTTGATGAGACGGGCATCACATATTTAGCTGCCACCAATCCTGGGTGGCTGCCCTATTTAGCAGATGAGGGTGTTAGGTTTGTTCATTATCTTGCCAACAGAGTGAGGAGGCAGTTTGGCCTGGATCAGGACATTCCCGATGACCTCTCCACCCTTGCGGAGTATCCTACTTCGGCTAGACCTTTTCTGCGGCATACAGCTTTTGACTTTTGGAGAGAGCGCTTTAGTGCAGTCACCGTTGCTGGTTCTTCGAGGGAAGGTATTTGTACTGCTGCTATGCACCTCTATTGGCAGCTTGTCATGAATTCCTTTGATGGAGAGTTGGCGGGTAGTCGTGGTTTCTCTCTCGTTCCCCCTGAGGGACTTAGTATGGTTATCTCCCCCAATCCTCGGTTACTCCTCCCTTCTAAGTCCGTGCTGGCCTATGCTAGGAAACAGAGCCGATCTGCCATATTCGAGTGGAATGAGGAGAAAAGGGGATGGTTTTGGCACACAGGTGATTACCCCTCAGGTTGGGGAAAGAAGGTCAAAGTTGTGAACATTCCTGCGTCGGCCAAGAAAGTTTCTGCCAAGCCTAAGTCTGTCAGTAAGTCCAAGTCTGCCACTCCTCAGTCTTCTGTAAGCGCTACTCCTGCCAGCAGAACACGAGGCAGCAAAAGGAAGACAACTCCCCATCCCGTGTCTGCAGCTCAGCAAAGGCTAAGTTTCTAAAAGACTTTTCCTTACTTTTGTCTTTCAAGTATACATATACATATATATGTCTTCCTGTTTCTGACCCATTCTAAATCTTGGCTGACTTTTCTTTAACTCCTTTTCTCATTCCCTTTTGCTTTTGCAGTTTAAGCAGAAGGAGGATACGTTAGCAGCCCGTCCTATTATGCTTGAGGAACCAGAATCAGAGGTATATTTCCTTTTACTCCTGCACTTGTCCACTCTGCTACATTTTTGTCTTCGTTTGCTTTATTTGCTCCAAGAATTGGTTCAGTCTTTGCATCCTTTCTTCGTTTTGCCTTTCAGGATGAGCCTGAGCCTCTTTCCATATATCGCCCTACGGCCGAGGAGCTTTCTGCCCCTATGGGCACTCCTGCGGAAGACATTTTTGGTGGAGTTGAGTTTGCAACGCCTGTTCCTCCTGCAGCCACTGCCTCTCCTACTGGACCGGTACCCATGGATGAGGGTACTCATATTGGAGAGGTTAGTGAGGCCATCCTTGCTCCTGCCGTGACACCTTCTGTCCAAAGGGGAACTACCCCCCCTACTGCGGCTGAAATTGAAATTACTCCTGCTACGCCGCTCATTATCTCTATGGGTGACCCTTTTGCTGCTCTTTCTCAGGCAGTGCAGGGTGTTTCTTCTTTGGTAGTTACTCCCTCCTCTATCCTCATTTCTGCCACACGTGGATCCCGTACTGAGTTGTCCTCTGAGGAGTCTGAAGAGGTCTTTGAGGATCCTGAGGACGAACCTGGCTTGGGGAGGAGAGTTTCGGAGTCTGAGGAAGAGGATGGCGTTCCACCCGAGGCAATGGGTACTTCTTCTTTAACCCTTTTCCTCTTCTTTCTCTGTTGAACTTTATTCTTTTCCTTTCTTACTTGCATGCCCACTTCCTTGTTTTGCAGGGACTTTTGGGGAGTTAGACATTTCAGCTACCGTGGGGGTGTCTGCGACAGCTTCTCCTGCCACACCCACATTACCCATTCCTGCCACATCTTCCATGCCAGTGTCCGCCATATTTACGGCGTCTATTTCTGCGGCCCTTTCTGTTCCTGCCTCTGCTTTCCCCACAGCCCCTGTTACTGTTGGCTCTGGTAAGTCTTATTTCTCATTTCTTTTACTTCATTCCCTTTCATTCTTATCATGGTTCCTCATCTTGATCTTTGCGTTCTTTAACAGGTCCGCTTCCTTCAGTGCCTTCTCACTTTGAGATGGGCAGTAGCTCTGCCACCCTTCCAGATCCTGCGGACGAGGCTGCTGCCTTCTTTGTTCGTTTTGACCAGTCTGAGGTCAACGATTTGGATCCTGCTTCCTTCTGGGGCTCCGGTCCCCTTTATATAGATTTCCATGGCTTCAGAGTTCCTGCAGACTGCGCTCCTCATTTGGTGATGATTTATGATAGTCGTGGAGACTTTATGCAGGAATTCCAACTTGGCCGATCAGTCAGGGAGCATTTCTTAAGGATGTTAGGCAGCGTGCTGAACGATATTGAGCACAATTTCGTGGATACTGTCTCCACCGAGAGGATTCTTCAATGGAGGGCCGCAGTGCAGGAGCTCATCAGTGTTGGCTTTGCAGTGGAGTTCGTCTTGGATCACCTTCGAGAGATCGCTCGAGCAGTTTTTATGAGGAGGGTTCAGCCTACCGTTGATGCCATTGACTCTCGCCTTGCAGCTTTGAGAAGGAAGTGGCAGATTTGGAGGGTCGTAGAGAGCGTCTTCTTTCTGGCGTGGGAGGACTTGGTCGTTTTGGGGATCAGTCACTTATCTTCGGACTTTATTGATGATGCAGTTTCTTCCTTGTTTTGCTATTTTCTCTTTTGCCTTACTACTCTGTTTAGCACATTATGTTTTCTGTAGCACCTATTTGGGCTTGCTTGCCACAGTTTGGGTTTGTAATTTAACTTCGTGATGCTACACTTGTGATGCTACACTTGTGATGCTACACTTATGATGCTATTTCTTTAACAAATAGTTCGTGCTTTTCATTGCGAAGAAGCAAGTCATAAGATTTGATTTGTGACATAGCCATCTTAAAAAGAAAACAGAGTAAAAGAGAAACATGACAGCTTTTGACAAAACAAAAGGGTAAGGGCTAATCACATTGCTTTTCTCCCTAGGCATAGTAGCGTTTCAGCCATTTGCCGTTAATGGGATCCATTAAATCTTTTCCATCCGTCTAGGTCAAGCGGTAATATCCACTTGGATGCGCTTCTCTTATCATAAAGGGTCCCTCCCACTTTGGTGCGAACTTTGATGGTCCTGCCAGGCCCCTCCTAACGTAGTCTGTCACTTTCAGGACCAATAGTCCTTCTGCAAATATTCTTTCTTTAGTCGTCCTGCCATAAGCCTCAGTCATTTTTTGCCTGTATCTGCGGCTGTGTTCTTGAGCCTTTTCTCTTCTTTCATCAAGTCCTTCCAAGTCTTCGCACCTTTCTGCCGCAAAGACCTCTTCATCATTCTCCTTTTCTTGCATCTGCATGACCCTTAGGGATGGAGTCATCTTTTCTGCCGGGCTTACTACTTCAGTTCCATAGACCAAGGAAAAAGGGGAAAAACCTGTGGCTGACTTAGGCGACCCCCTGTAAGCCCAAAGGGCGTCTGGCAGGTGCGTTGCCCATCCTCCCGTGTACTCTTGGCTCATCTTACTGATGATTTTTATAAGAGTCTTGTTTGTTGCCTCTGCTTGCCCGTTTCCTTGAGGGTAATATGGTGACGACCGGTGATGTTTGACTTGATAAAACTCTAGCATTCTCCTTACCTCACTATTGACAAAAGGGGTACCGTTATCACTGATGATCCTGTGGGGAACCCCAAACCTTACAATTATGTTTTCCTTGATAAAGTTTGCCACTGCCCCTCCTGTGGCTTTTCGAAGTGGCACTGCCTCTGCCCACTTAGTGAAGTATTCCGTAGCCACTAATATCCATATATACCCTCGCGATGGTGGATTCACTGGTCCAACTAAATCCAGCCCCCAAGTATGGAAAGGCCATGGTGTGACCATGCTATGCAAGCTCTGTGGATGAGTGTGAATCAAGTTGGCTTGTACTTGGCAACTGTGGCACCTTTTCACAAAGTCTGCCGTGTCCTTTTTCATGGTAGGCCAGTAATAGCCCATTTGCAGCAGGCACCTGTAAAGCCTTTTCTTCCCTTGGTGTTCCCTACACTCTCCTGAGTGTACTTCTTTTATCATTTCCCTTGCCTCTTCGGGGTCTAGACACCTCAAAGGGTCCCCATCGTATCCCTTTTTAAACAGGGTCATATTGTGTAAGAAATAGCGCGTGGCTAGCCTCCTTAGCTTATATTTTTCGCTGTGCTTCTGCGGCAAGATGCCTTCTGTCAGGTATTGTATGAAAGGGTTTCTCCAATCCTCACTGATGAATGCAGCGTAACTTTCTTCTCTATCTGCCGCCAGCTTGCAGTTCTCGCACTAGATTTGGACTCGATCTGCGTCTTTGCTCATAGTTGGCCAATAAAAGCCTGCCCTTTGCAATCTGCGGTACAGGCTGACTTCTCCGCAGGAACCGCAAGTCTTCTCATGTACTTCTTTTAATTTCCTCTGGGCCTCCTTTTGTCCCACACATCTGGACAAAGCTCCACCTGGCATTCTGCGGTATAGCTCTCCCTTCATCAAGGCGTAGTCTTTGAGCACTTTTAGTTCCATGGCTTCCTCCTCTCCCATCAAAACTTCCTTCACGGGTGTCCGCCAATCCTCTTCGCAGTGTTCCTCTTGGAACCTTTCTTTCAATGCTTCAATTATGGATTCCTCCCTTTTGCAAACCTCGACTCTGGTGCTTTTCCCTTCAAACATTACTTGTGAACCTAGTGCGGCCAATGCATCGGCAAACCGATTCTCATTTCTCGGGGTATCTTCTATCTCGAAAGTTAGGAACTTTTCTTCCATCTTCTGAGCCATTGCTCTGTATGGGGCCAGATTGGGTTCCTTAAGGGAAAAGCTTCCTTTGGTCTGGCAGACTACCAAATTGGAATCACCTAATACCTTCAAATGCTTGACTCCCATCTCGAGGGCTGTGGCCAGCCCAGTTAAGTAAGCTTCATATTCAGCCGTGTTGTTTGAACAGGGGAACTCCAGTTTGAATGATAGTGCTACTGTTTTATCTTCCTCATGGTATAAAACTACCCCAACCCCTCCAGACTGGGCGGTAGAAGATCCGTCAAATTTCATTACCCACTGTTCTCTGAGTTCTTCCGCCATGGCTACTTCCCCTGGGACTTCGTCGTCCAGCGGAAACTCTTCCTCCCCTGGGAACTGTGCCAATAAATCTGCTATAGCCTGGCTTTTCACTTTTCGGGGCGCTCCCATTCTTAAATCATACTGTGATAGTTGCAATAGCCATTGTGATATCCTGCCAGAGAGGATTGGCTGCTGTAATAAAGCTTTGATGGCATAAGACTTAGTCATCAGCCACACTTCATAAGCCAAGAAGTAATGGCGCAACCTTTGGGAGGCATAGACAATAGCCAAACAGGCTCTTTCTGCCCTTGGATAACGAGTTTCCGCGTCTTTCAGGGCACGACTGATGTAATATATTGGTTGCTCAGTACCACCTTCATCCTCTTGGGCGATTAAGGCTCCAATGGCATGTGGATTGGTGGCCATGTAAAGCAGCAAAGGCCTCTTATGTATTAGGGCTTGTATTGTAGGGAGGTTCATCATGATCTGCCGCAGCTTCTTGAAGGCTGCCTGCTGCGCTTCTCCCCATGCAAAGTTTTGCCCTTTTCTCAACAGCTTGGTAAAGGCCGAGGTGATTGATGCCAACCCGGGGATAAATCTTCGGATATATGAGACCTTTCCCAAGAAGCTTTTCAGTTCTTTTATCGAGGTTGGAGGTCTCATGGTTGCAATGGCCGTAGCCTTTGCTAGGTCAACGTCTATCCCTCTGCTGTGCACCAAGAAGCCTAAGAACTTCCCCGAGGACACACCAAATGCGCATTTGAGGGGATTCATTCTCAACTTGAAGGTCCTGCACCTTTCGAATACCCTCTTCAGCACATGGAAATGTTCTTCTCTTCTCGTTGACTTGACTACTATGTCATCCACGTAGTCTTCTAATTCTTGATGCATCATGTCATGAAATATAGCTGTCATCGCCCGTTGATACGTCGCGCCTGCATTTTTTAACCCGAAGGGCATCACTGTGTAGTGAAAGTTTCCTATGGGTGTTCTGAAAGTGGTTTTCTCCGCATCTTTTGATGCCATCCTGATCTGGTTGTATCCGCTGAAACCATCCATGAATGAGAACATGGCGCTTCCTGCCGCGGAATCTATTAACAAGTCCATATTAGGCAACGGGAATTCGTCCTTCGGGCATGCTTTGTTGAGATCCCTGAAATCTACGCAACACCTGATCTGGCCGTTCTTCTTCTTTACTGGCATAATGTTGGATAGCCAGCGAGGGTGTTGAATAGGTTTAACGAATCCTGCGGCTAGCAGCTTCTGCACTTCTCTGATTATCTGTCCCTCTATTTCTGTGTGAAATATTCTGGCAGGCTGAACCACTGGCCTGGCTTGCGGGTCCACATTTAACGTATGCGCTACTAACCCAGGGTCTAACCCTGGCATTTCACTGTAGTCCCATGCAAACACGTCTTTGAACTCTCTTGGCAATAGTATCAACTCTTTTTTCTCGTTTTTTGTCAAACTCGCACTGATTGAGATGGGTCTTGGTCCTTGTAAGACAGACCCGAGGTCAACTTCCTCCATTTCCTCTTCTGCCATAACCTGCACTTCCTTTTCAGCTGCAACTCTTCCATTTTCCTCGTCGCTATTTCTTTCCTCTAGACTTTCTTGGACTCTGCAGCACGTCAAACCTTCGTGCTGTTCTTCTTGAGTAGGGCCCGTCTGGGTAATCGTGGGCCCCACGTGCCTTCATAATTTGTAAATGATTCTGCCGTCAGAGCCTTGGACTCTAACGCATTGGGGCGTGTCTTCAAGTTCTGCGGCAGGCGTCTCTTTCCTTCGTCTCTTCCTTGCCAATAACTCCCTTAAATCGGGCTCTAGATCATTCTGGACATCTTCCCATCTAGGCACGAAAGTACCTAGCGGCCTTGACACTAAGCTCTCCCCAGAGGGAGCCCATTGATTGTAGAACATGGTTTCCACCAAGTGGGCTTCTACTTGCTCAAATGGCGAGGGATTCGCGGCCACGCGTATCATCCTGCCGTTTAATCTCCCCTTCACACATTGGTGATAGGTGGACGAGACCAGTCGATACTTATGCAACCATGGCCTCCCTAGAAGCACGTGGTAGGATACTTTAGTTTTTACCACGTGGAACCGTGCTAAAGAGGCTATGGGCCCCACTTTCAACCACAGCTGAATGTAGCCTGCTGTGTACTCACCCCTTCCACCAAATCCTGTTACTTCCATTGGACATCCCTGGATTTTCCTCTCTGGAATTCCTGCTGCTCGCAGAGTGCTCAATGGGATGAGATTCACAGAAGCGCCTGTGTCTACTAAAGCTCTCTTTATGGGGATTTGATTTATGGACGCCGCCAGGTACAGGGGTCTCCTGTGATCCGGATACCCTACCTCCATGTCTTCTTCACTAAAGGTAATTTCAGTTGACTCCTGTAAGAGAGCCCTTTCCCCTGACATTTCTGCCGATAGGCATTCTACTCCCGCACCAGAGGCGATGCTCACCAAGGCCTCTGTGGCTATCTTTCTTTCCTTTGTTGAGAGTCTCAGCTGGTCAAACAAATTTCTGAACTTGGAACTCTGCTGTAGAGTGGTTATGGCTGCCGCGGGCAAAGCCATGTTTTCTTCTTCATCCTCTCCTAGGTCGGCGCAAATTACCACTGCTGCTATCCCCTTCCCTTTATGGTTTGGAAGCGGGTTTCTTTGGACTTCCTACTGGGACAGTTCTAAAGTTCCTTCCTTAATTCTGCGATGCACTAGTCTATGGAGCGCCCAACATTCTGCGGTAGAATGTTGGACATAATTATGTAGGCGACAAAAGCGTGGGTCCCTCCTTTCTTCCTCGGTGGGCTCCCTGGCAACCTGATTAGGTTTGAAAACTCCATCTGCTATCCATTTGTCTAATAACACGTCCAGCTCTTTTGAGGTGCATGGTATTGGTGGGGGAGTGTCGTATTCCCTTCCCCCGGTCTTCCTTCTCTGTTCTCCAGTGGATGCTGCCATTGCCTGCGGGGCACCTCTTTTGTTCGAGCTTGGCTTTACAGACTGGGCTGTCTTTCTTGCCTTCTGCAATAGCTGGGCAAATTGGGAGATTTCCAAATTTTCGAGAACTGCCCTGTACTCTCTGATCATGTTCGTCATGCACATTTCAACCAACGTCCTTTCTTCACAATGGTCATAGCAGTCGAGTGCTATGTCCCTGAATCTCTTGATGTATTCCATCAAGTCTTCACCGTTTCTTTGTTTGGTTGCTTGCAGGGTTGCAAGCGTCACTGTCTCCTCTCCATGGAAGTACTTGGTACAGAATACATCTACCATATCATCCCATGTTGGGATCGTTCCTGGTTTTAATCCAATGTACCAGGTGTAAGCCCGGTCACATAATGATTTAGAAAATTCTCGAAGACATAAGTCTTCGTCTGCGGCATAAGGGCCAAGTGTATCAATAAACTTGCTCACGTGCTCAACAGCGCTTCCCTTTCTACCATCGTACTGTGCGAAAGCCTTTGGTTCATACCTCTCGGGGTATGGCTTACTGAGTACTTTCAGTGGGTAGGGAGGCCTTCGTGCATAGAATCTTTCCTTTGGTGCCCTGGTCCTCTCTTGCTCCAAGAGGGCGGCCACCTCAGCCATAGTGATGAAGCGCTTTTCTGTATTGTGTGGGACACCTCCTGCCGGTGTCTCTTCTTTGTCTGTTGCATGTCCTGGGTCATGCTGACTTCCTTTTTCTTTTGTCTTGTCAGCCTTCAGCTGACGGATTTCCTCCATTATTTGCTGCTACGAATGTTGTAATGACTGTAAAATTTCAATGAAAATGTTGGCATTGTCGGTGGGGATTCTTGGTGGTGGTTGGGGGTCAGCCCCCGTTCCGTTGGCACCTTCTGCCTGGTTGGGTTGTGGTTGGCGAGGCGTTGTGGGCCTCGACTCTGCTTGTGAGGGTACAGCACTCATGTTTCGAGTTATCCTGGACTTTGGAGGCATCTGTTCGCGTGGGCTTTCCGTCCCTATCTTTTTTTCTCAACTCCCCAGTGGAGTCACCAATTTAATGTAGGGGCCCTTTTTTGTATCTGGGCTGGGCTGTCTCTTGCGGTGACGAGCCCTAGTATTTACTTCTTTTCTTTTTCTTTCTTTCTGGGTAAGGGAGTCGAGACCGGCCCAACTGAAACTCACTTTGGGCCGGCTTGGCGCAAACTTGGCCTAGGCTGCCAGGCTCACTCTTGCGGCAAACAGAGTTATTGCAGAGAGAAAAAGAGATTACGGCAGGCAGGTTATAATGACAATAAAAGAGGAAAACAGCGGAATACAACAGCTAATAATGGCAATGACCGAGCATCACAATAATAACAGTAGTAATAATAATAACGTTCTAATGGAAAGAACAATGGGTTAGACAACAAATAAAGAGGGCTTAATCAGAATGATTGTTCGGTAAAAGAATCAAGCCCGTGACAACAATCCTTTAAAGAGGAAGAATGTTTCCTCTCAATGAGATTAACCTCCCAGGAGAATATCCTGCCGTGGGGATTAATAACTTTGAGGGAATCGGACCTAGATGTTAGACGTCCAAAGGAAGTTTCCCCTTTGCTTAATTATTCCTTAGAAAGTGTGATTTTGAGGGGGAGAGGGGGGAAATGATCTATTGGTGCATGCCCCTATACTCACAAGTTGTTTTCCTTATCTTTTTCTTCTCTTCCTTTTTTTTTTTTTCTTTTTGTTTTTTCTCTATGATTTTCTCCTCTTTTTTTCGGTCCCTTTTACAGGGCACGGCAAGGCTCCTTTTATAGGGCCTGCCATGGTTGTTCTTTTACCATTTCACCCTTTAACGGCCTTTGTCTGGTTTGGGCATGCTTGCCGACCACCGTCTGCACTCTGCTTACCCTCGCCAGACAAAGACAGGTGAGCCCTGTTTCTGTCCGCCGTGGCACTGTTTTCCTGCCGTGGCTTTAAATGCTCTCTCTCTCTTCCTATGGCATGCACCTAACGTTCCCTCCCTAATTTTACCTCTTTTGGGCGGTTTGTCATCCCAGCAGGACATACCTCCAAAAGGGTTCGGGCAGAGACCGTGAAATAAAACTTTTCCCTCCTCCCCACCGCCAAACCGCACCCCCCTTTACCTTTTTCCACTGACCCATGGCCCCACCAGGACCCATATTGGCTGGGTACAGGCTGGTAACGCCTGGGCCTTGCGTATGCTTTCCTGTCAAGTACGTTTAAAAAGGGCCTGCCTGCGGCCCATGTGTTTGTTGTGCTCTGAAGCTTTTGCTTGCATTTGTCTACCATACTTCTTCATTCTCCCTTGCGGGCTGGAGCGCTTTCTTTCCCCTGGGGTTGGGCCTTTGCTAATGCTGGGTCTCCACATCTTTCTTGGCCTATTCCCTGGTTCGTGTTCACGCCTTATCTTATTACCTAGCACTTCCTGCCGTAATGATGTATTCCTGGTAGGCCTTCCTTTAGAGCCTGTCGTTCCATTCTTTCTCCTAGTGACTCAAAAGAGTTTGCTGGTGTTTTTTATTCGTGGGCTTTATTATCCCTTTTCTTTTCCTTTTGGGCCTGCGGCCCTTTTTACTCCCCTTGGGCTTCCTCGGCCCATTTCATTGTTTTCGGGCTCCTTTGTCCCATTGCATTCTCTTGGGCATCCTTGGTCCATTTCATCACTTTTGGGCTCCTTTGTCCCATTTGGGCTCCTTTGTCCCGTTTCAATTCTTTATTCCCATGGGCTTTTACTAATTTCGTTGGGCTTTCCTGGCCCAACTACTGTATACTCATCCTTGGGGCTCATGGGCTTGCCATCAACCCCTACTCTCTTTGCTTTCATTACTTCGGGCCTGTCACGGCCCATTCTTGCTTTCTCATACCATACATTGCCCATGGGTGTTATTTCTCTCTTTCCGGGCCCTTTGGGCCCATTTGCTTTCTCAAGACCCATCTATTCATGTTATGGACCTGTGTTTTATTCTTCCTGCCGCTTGAGCCTGATAACTTTATTCTGTGCCTGCCACTCTCATTACCTGCCTTGTTGGGTTGGACTGGTTTTACAAATATGACCCTCAACACCTAATTCTTGGACTGCACTAGCTCCAAGAATAATTCATATTTTCATTCCTTTAACTGTGGGGATTGAAAATTGCCTCAATGGATATTTAAGATCAAATGATACATGCCAAAGTTTTTCATCAGTATTTTCCTCACTTATAGTTATCATGGTACTTTCTACCCTAGACACAAGAGTTGCAAGATCATGTATAAGATTGTGCATTTTGCAAAATTCTATATTGCCCAATTCATCTTTAATTACATCTTAAAAAAAAAATACCTCCAAATTAATACCATAAAATACTCTTTGCCAACATTCTCTACTCGTTGCTTTGAATTTGATACTTGGAAAATTATTAGGTACTCTTAGAGTACCATAAATGCATACTCCGCCCTCTCACATAAATGGTAGGTCCCACTATGAATTTAATAAGTGAAACCCGCTATTCATATGGGAGGAGAGAGTACGCATTTATAGTACTTCGGGAATATACAATAATTTCCCTTGATACTTAATAAAACCTTCCGCTACCCAAAGATCAATAAGTGTTTTTACATCAATTTTGGAATCTTTTGGAAATAATTTACAATAAGCAAAGCATTACTTTAAGTGTGATGGTAAATGATTATAACTCAACTTAAGTATTAATGAAATACCATATTCTTCCTGTTGTGTTACTTTTGAGAATTCATAGTTTTTGAAGGATTGCCATTCATTTTTTGAAGGTTTGGAACCAAGGAAGTCAATACCGTACCGGAGGCTGTACCGGTTTGGCCAACGGTACGATATATTTCGGGTACCGGTCAATACCGGTGTACCGTTTCGGGTTTACCGCTATATATATATAAAATTCTATATATATATATATATATATATATATATATATATATATATATATATTTTTTTTCTGAATTTAAATCCTATCTCTTTAAGTATATTTAGGCCCAATTCGTTATAATCTTTATCCTTCTACAATGGCCCAATCCATCACATATAAATCTAAATTATTTAATCATTATATATATAAAAAAAAAAAAAAAAAAAAAAAAAAAAACAATTGTAAAAGGTTCAAACAGTCAAAGATCCCACCAAACTCACGTGAATTCTGATAGAATTCAATGCCTTACAGCCTTACTTTAACTTTTACCACAACCACACGTTATTTTCAAAGAGAATAAACACAGCCACATGTTTTGAAAACACATTGAGAAGCCAAACGCTCAGAGACAAGAAGGCTGGTGTTAAGCGAAGAAGAGGAGAAGAAAGAAAAAAAAAGTAAGAACGAGAGATGCAAATGAACAGAATGAGGCCATGATGCAGTGGCAATCTCCACCGAAACTTCGTCATTGTCTCAGTGTCACGAATCTACGGGTTTTTGCAGTGGTAGGCTCTGCCGGAACTTTCAGCCCGGTATCCATTTACCGGCCGAAACAGCCGGATTTCGCCGGTACGGCCGGTATTCTGCCGGTACGGCCGGTATTTTTTCCGGTACGAAACAAAGGAGGAATCTGTACCGGTTTACTGGCCAGTGCGGTATATACCGGCTGTTCCGGCCGGTACGGTACGAAATTCACCACCTTGTTTGGAACTTAGCAAACTTGCTATCGTCCTTACGATAAAAGGTACCTCACCACACTTTTCCACAATCTCTTTTCCTAAGTTTATAAGGCAAGTGTTCTAGCAATTGGCTTTGTTCAAATGTCATTTTTACAAACAAACTCCAAGTCTTTTCTATATGTAGACCATTTAGAGCATGCCATGAAGTTGACCCTATTATCCATGCCACCCTTTTTGAGCTTGTGGTCACTATTATTCTACTTCCCCTTGCACCAAACATTAACAAATTTATCAAGAGAAGCCATTTCTTTTTGTCCTCTTTCCACAAATTGTCCAAGACAAGCTAGCTTTTTTTTTTTCCCAATAAATTCTTTTTGAAGCTGTTTTTGCAAGATCTCTAGGTCAAGTCAAGTTTTTCCCGATCCTTTGCTTAAACAACTGGATACCTCCCTTTGTGAGATTCTGTGCAAGCCGAGAGTCCAAGTCCAAATATAGCTTCACGTATGTGCTGGTCTGCTCCTATTGTCTGAGTCATAACAAAATACAAGGGCATTAGCAAGAGGAAAGGTACTGAAGATGCTGAATCAAGTGAAGATTTCACGTTGTTAACATAGTAGATTTTCTGCATTTTGAATAAAGACATGAGAAAATATGCTAAGAATTAGTAATTATTAACTCACCAAGTATTTCAATTTACACACCGAAAATTGGGCATTTCTATCTTTTTATAGGCCAAGTGAAGCATAAGACTTTACACCAAACAACCCTACTACAAGTCAATCAGTTTCAATAATGAGTGAAAGTTTATTTTCTTCAATTACACTTCCAAACGCCCAATCATTTTTATTAAATTGAATGCATCCTCGCTGGTTGTGTATTGAATATTGTCCCCTGGAATCATGTACACGAAGGCCTTGTTGATTTCCAAGAACAGGACTTCATGGGTGATGAACTCCTGTCACATTACAGACTATGAAAATAACAAAACGTTAAAAAGAAAAAGGGGGAGGAGAGGAGTTGCAGTAGAATACCTCAAAAGCAATTATTAGAAAAATTCTTTTGGATCTTGAGGCAGGAATAAAACATAAAATTGATCAATTGATTAAGGTATATCAGGGAGGTCACTATAGTCTTCTAGCGGCCATTATCATGTCCTTTTCTTGATTGAAATTGTGGTCAGCACGCATATGGAACTAGAGAAATGCATCATCTTTCTTTGGGATACAAACAAGTGCAGTACACCCCATCACTATTAAGTAACATACAGTAAGAAAAACAAGAAGTAAAGAACATGTCCTGACCTTTCACGCCTGGAGAGTTCAGTTGTTTTCTCAATCTGCAACATGGACCACTCACCACATTAAGCTACAAACAAGTTACCGAGGCAGCAAACAACAAAAGCACATGTCAAACTTGCATCAGGGTTTCTAGCCTTCAAATTCTTAGATTTTGCAAAATTGGGATTTCAATCTCCTTGTGTAAACACAATAATATCCTGAAAATATTTTCCAGCCTACACCAATTCGGTTTAGGACTTATCATTTATAGAATTGTACAGTACAAGGATTCAAATACAAAGGAGTCTGAATTACAAACAAATCTATTCTATCCTATCTTATCACAATCTAGAGTTGTTACAATTTGTAATTCGTATTTGATTTATCACATTAACACAGCTGCTGAAGTACAGCTGGATTACTTCTGGCTCTTATCCTTAACACTCCCCCACAAGCTCAATTGTGCTGGAAGGACATTGAGGTTGGTCCAAATATGAGCAAATCTGGAGGAAGATTGTGGTTTGGTAAACACATCAGCTAGTTGATCTTTGCTGGATAGAAAACGAATAACAAGAGAACCATCAGCAACCATGTCTCTAACAAAGTGGAAATCTATTTCAACATGCTTGGTACGAGCATGGAAAACTGGATTGGAAGAAAAATAAGTTGCGCCAATGTTGTCACACCATAGAACAGAAGAACAGGACACAGGGCACCAAGCTCATAAAGAAGAGCACGCAGCCATTTAGTCTCTGCAGTTGCATTTGCAAGAGCTTTGTACTCCGCTTTAGTCCTTGATCAAGCCATAGTCTTTTGCTTCTTACAGCCCCAAGAGATGAGATTATCTCCGGGACAAACACAGAAACCTCCAGTAGAACGTCGATCATCATGGCATCCAACCCAATCAGCATCAGAATAGATTTGGAGAGAATGAGATTTAGACCGTTTGAGCTGTAAACCAAAATGAATGGTCTGTTTAAGATAACACAAAAGACGTTTAACAGACTGCCAGTGAAGAGATGTGGGGTGATGCATATATTGGGATAGTTTGTTGACTGTGAAATTTATATCAAGGCGAGTAAGAGATAAATATTGCAGAGCCCCAACAGTGCTTCTGTATAAGTTTACATCATGAGAAGGATCTCCTTCAAAAGCAGAGAGATTGGTGGATGGGGCCATAGGAGAACTAATAGGTTTTGCTTCCAACATCTTCGTCTTTCGTAAGAGATCCAGTATGTAACGCTTCTGAGATAACAGTAGGCCTGTAGAATTAGGCAAAACTTCGACACCAAGAAAAAAATTGAGATTGCCCAAATCCTTAATAGCAAAATCAATTTTTAAATGACGAAGAAGATCATCGATAGCCGAGGTTGAGAAGCAGTGACAATCAGATCATCCACATAAATCAGAAAATAAATAGTGATATTTGCACTATGATAAATGAACAAGGAGGAATCAGACCTTGAACCTCGGAACCCCAAAGCAAGTAATTTAGAAGAAAGGCGAGAAAACCATGCTCTAGGAGACTGTTTCAATCCATAGAGAGCCTTTTTCAACTTGCAGACATGGTTGGAAAATTGGGGATGAGCAAAACCTAGAGGTTGAGACATGTAACCATCTTCAAACAAATGCCCACGAAGGAATTCATTTTGAACATCAAATTGATGAAGAAGCCAGCCTCTAGATACAGCAAGAAAGAGGGCTGTACGTACCATGGTAGGTTTGATCATAGGGCTGAATGCATAGTTTTAAAAACTGGACTGGATTGGCCAGTCTGACTAGTTCAACTGGGAACTAGCCTTCAATCTGGTCCGGTTATGGTAAAAAACCAGAAATAAGCTTAAAACGGGTAAATAGTAAAAACTAGCCAGTTCAACCTGAAAACCGGAAACCAGCTTGGTCGAACCAATTAATGACCAGTTGGGGTTTTTTGACTTTTTCCCTAAAACTACACCGTATTGGTCCCTAAAAACTAACCCTAAGCCTAATCTAATCACTCTCTCATCTCAGTTCATCACTCACACCTCACTCTGCCTCAACCCTCACTCTCTCACTCACCTCTCTCTAGCCCTCTGCCTCACGCATAGCGGCACACAGTCACTCACAATAGCCTGCAATCTCAGTTGGGTTTTTTTTTTTTGGGCTTCATCATGTAATAATTAGTATTCTTTTCTTTTTTATGATTTTGATTTTGATCATTTTCTCTGTTCTTTTTTTTTTTTTTTCATTTCTCTCGGCTTCATCTCAGATTCTCAGTTTATGTTCAGCTTCATCTTAGGTTCTTCTTTTGGTAAGTGATAACTTCAATTATTAGATTACAATAGCATTTTAGTTTATTTGTGATTTTGTGTATGTTGTGGATTTGATTTACAAAGCATTATTGTTTGTGAAATATAGTTTACATAGTATTATACTATTGATTGTGTATGTTGTGTTGATGAATTTATTTGTTGATAAAATGGTTGCTGCCAGTCTAAAATTATTGACTATTGTTTGTGTATGTTGTGTTGATGAATTTATTTGTTGATAAAATGGTTGCTGTCAGTCTGAAATTGTTGAGTGAAATGGAGTCCGCCTCTATACCATCTAATGAACATGCTTCTACAACCAGGTCTAATGCTAATTCTTCATTTGTGAGAGCGAAATGTGATCCTGCATGGGATCATGTAACTGAAGAGGTGAAAGACGGAAAAAGTAGTTATAGATGTATACATTGTGGGAAAAGTTATAAAGGAGGGGACATCAATAGGATGAAAAAACATCTAGTTGGAATTAAAGGTGATGTGGCTGCATGTGTGGGTGTACCTTATGATGTTAGGTTTCTAATGGTTGAGAATTTGAAGGAAATTTCAAAATCTAAAGAACAAACAAAAAAGGATCATAAAACATCTAATTATTCGCCATTAGAGGACTCACTAGAATTTGAAGATGTCCAAGAAATTACTCCTAGTGGTAGGGGGTTAGGAAGGGGAAATAGAAGTGGTCCGAGTAGTTTTCCACCAAGATCCAATCTTGGCAAGAGAAAGGTTAGTGACATTGGTTGTACAATAATGGCTGATGGGTGGACTGATACTAGGCATAGAACATTGATTAATTTCCTTGTCTATTGTCCTAAAGGAGTTATTTTTATACGCTCTGTTGATGCTTCTAACTTGGTTAAGGATGCTATTAATTTGAGTAACTTGTTTGATGAAATTGTTAATTGGGTTGGTCCTGCAAATATAGTACATTTGGCCACTGACAATGCTGCAAATTATGTAGCTCCTGGAAGAATTTTGTGTGGAAAATATAAAAATATTAGTTGGTCACCTTGTGCAGCATATTACCTAAACCTAATTTTTAAGGAGATTGGGAAGATGGATCATGTGGCTAAACTTGCAAAGCGTGCATCCAAGATCACAATGTTCATCTATAACCATGTGGCTTTGCAAGCTTGGTTGAGGACTAGAAAAAATTGGATGGAATTTGTGCGTCCAGGGCCAACTAGGTTTGCTACTACTTTCCTTGCCTTAGGGAGTCTTAAGAAACATAAGCATGACTTACAAGCATTGGTGACTAGCAAATTTTATGTTGAATCAAGATATGCAAAAGATAAGAAAGTAAAGGCAGTGGTGAAAATCATTCTTGACAATCAATTTTGGAATGATTGTCATATAATTGTGCATATTATGTCACCATTGATTTGTTTATTACGCATTGTTAATTCTGATGAAAAACTAGCTATGGGTTATGTATATGATGGCATGTATAGAGTAATTGATGGAATTAAAAAAAATTTCAAGGACAAGAAGAGACTATGGGAGCCTTATGTTAATATTATCAAGGATAGTTAGGATAATCAATTCTATAGAGATATTCATGTTGCTGCTTATTGGTTGAATCCTGTATTCCAATATGACTTATCCACTCTTAATAAGAGGCTAGAGACACAATCTACTGTGACAGATGTTATTGAATCAAAAGTTTCAGTTGGCCGATTGAAGTTGGTGGAGGAATTAAGGCTATTTTGAGAACGTAAACAAACTTTTGAAACCCAACTTGCTCAAGAATCAGCCAAGACATCTCAGCTGGGTAAGATATTGTTTACTTTAGCTAATAATAAAATGAAAATATGTTTTAAAGATCATAGCTCTTTTTTATACTTTTGGGATAAGTATAGTTGTGTTTATTGATTCATTGTATCTTTGTTTTGTGTTGTATATGGAACTTAGATGAGTGGTGGAAGTTGTTTGGATCTTGTGCTTCAACCTTACAAAAGTTTGCAATTCGAATCCTTAGCCAAACAGTTACCTCTTTGGGATGTGAGCGGAATTGGAGTGTTTTTGAACAAAAACATACCAAAAGAAGAAATAGATTGGAGCATCAATGACTTAATGATCTTGTGTTTGTTTATTATAACTACCGGTTGAACGAAATGTATATACTATATATTATATAATCTCTTTGTTTCAATGTTTTTGTGGGGAAATATGAGTGATTCGCTGATTTGGTCAAGTGAGTTCTTTGTGATTGTGAAATATAAGTGATTTGATTACTAATTATTCATTATGTTCATCTTATGATATAGAGTCAAAAGAAAGAAGTACAATTTTGATCCTATTGATTATGTAAGTATTGATAAAACTGAATTTTGGGTAGTGGAAGATGAGGAGCCTCCATTTCTGGATCATGAGGAGATAGAGAATGCATTATATGAAGAGGAAGCCTATTCAATCGAAGAAGGGTCTTCTAGTCATGTACATAAAGATTAGCTTATAACAATTCTTTGCCTAGTTGCATATTTTAATTAAACTATTTATGATTTATGAGAAATCATTATTAGAATCATTATTTCATTTATTGTTCTTTGGTTTTGGAATTTGTATAAATATGGACAATGAAGTGATTGAGGATGATGATAACATCAATTTAGAATCATTTGGTGATGAAGATGATACTCCTCTCGAATTTATAGATAAAAATCATCCTATTTATGTTTAAGATGAAGAAGATGAGGATGAGGATGACGATAATGATGCTAGTGGTGAAGCATTTGGTTCGCATGATGATATTGATTTCAATTTTCTTCATAACAAATGAGGCTTGGGTCTTAAAACTTAGTAGTTGTTTGTTTGAAACTTTAAAACTTATTTGCTATTTAGACGTAATGAACTTATTTGTTATTTGCCATTTGAATGTAAATGTAATGACTAATAAACTTATTTATTTGATTTTGTTGAAAGTTTATTACATTGAGGATAATTGTTTTGTAATGTTATTACATTAAATTCTTTAAAAAGATGTTATATACTTGTATACTTGCATTTTTTTTTAAGGAAACATATTTATTACTATAGGTAATTAGCTACTTTTCCGACCATAAAACCGGTAACCGGTTCTTTCCCAGTACCGTTTCAATCCATAGAGAGCCTTTTTCAACTTGCAGACATGGTTGGGAAATTGGGGATGAGCAAAACCTAGAGGTTGAGACATGTAATCATCTTCAAACAAATGCCCATGAAGGAATTCATTTTGAACATCAAATTGATTAAGAACCCAGCCTCTAGATACAGCAAGAAAGAGGACTGTACGTACCATGGTACGTTTGATCACAGGGCTGAATGTCTCACCGAAATCCACACCAGGTACTTGATGAAACCCCTTAGGGACTAGACAGGCTTTGTAATGTTCAATGGAGCCATTAGCATTTCTTTTAATCCGAAACACCCATTTGCAGTCAACAATATTTCGAGCAAGGTGAGGAGGAACTAGAACCCAAGTTTGATTTTTGAGCAAGGCATCAAACTCAAGATTCAGAGCAGCACGCCAGTGAGGGTCCTTCACAGCCGAAGTATAGCACGTTGGTTCAGTGAGAGAGGCAACACCAACACCATCGGTAAAGAGAGCACTTGGAAGTGGGTATCGAACTGTGCCATCAGTACATTTTTTGGGCTTAGTGATATGATTTTTGGATTGGGCAAGCATGGGATGGGAAGGTGGAGCTTCGGCAGCTGGAGCAGAATTTTAAGTGGCTGGGATGATTTCTGTAGAATCAGCAAGCTGTGGTGAAGGTTTTTGTATATCTTGTACCGGGCATATATGCCGGGTACAGGATATACCCCCATCGTGGTGAAGGCACTGAATCTGAAGGCGATGGAAAAGAGGCGTGGAGAGAGGTTGGTTCAGTTTGTGGGTTAGGTAAAATGCCAGACATGGGATGGGCCAAAGCCTGTGGGCCGAGAGGTGCAGCTGGTTGGGTCAAAGTTGGAAGTGGGCGCATTAGTGAGGAAGGAGGCCCAACGGAGAAAGGCAAGGCTGACCGCATCTTTGCAGATGGCTATACCTAAAAATAAACTCCATATGAAAGTGAATTAAATTGAGTGGGAGGGGAATCAGATTTAGCACCAAATGGGAATTGTGTTTCATCAAAAAGAACATCATGAGAGATGTGGACACGATTTGAGGGAAGATGCAAACATTTATAACCTTTGTGAAGTAAACTGTAACCAAGAAAAATACATTGAGTGGAGTGTGGTTGAAGTTTGTGAGTATTATAGGGTCTCAAATTGGGCCAACAAGAACAACCAAACACACACAAGAAATTATAATAAAAAACTTGGTTAAAAGCTTTTCAAAAGGAGATAATTTTTTTAGAGTGGAGGTTGGAAGTCTATTAATAAGACAGCAAGCCGTTTGAAATGCATCATCCCAATATTGAAGTGGAACTTTTGCATGATACAGTAAAGCTAGACCTGTTTCTAGAACATGAATGTTTATGTTCTACAACACTATTTTGTTAATGTGTGTGAGGACAAGAAACACGATGAGTAATGCCACAATTTTGCAAAAATTTGTTGAGAGAGCAATATTCACTGCCCCAATTAGATTGAACCATTTTAGTTTTGAGATTAAAATACCGCTCAACATATTTTTGCCATTTAATAAAAATAGAGAGAAATCACTTTTATTCATCACTAGTTGCAGACCCATGCGATGCGTGGAAATATATAAATATTATGTAACAAGGTGTAGTATATGAAAAATAACAATTACTTCGAGGATTATTAACACAAAAATTTTCTTTCAACTCAATGTTTATTAAGTTTCATATCACTAATAAACTCCCCACAAAAATAATATAAATCAACCAAAAAAACAAACTTTTGGTATGAAAAGTGAAAACATGGTAGTGATTTTTAATGAATTGGGGTAATAGCACTGGCTTTCTGTAGAAAACAATTTGATTTAAATAGTCACAAGCTCATACAGGAAAGGAATTGAAAATGATGTCTAAAACAAATTTTGACTTCTTGCTTATTCCCTTGAATATGTCAAATTATTCTTTGTATTATTTGCGTATGAATTTAATTATTTAAATGACAGCTATGACACTACATGATAATGTTTCACCTAAGACAATTAGTCAAACTTTGAGAAGAAGATATCTCACATTTATATCATAAAGAAGTTGCATTTTTTTTTTTTGGTTCTGTGATAAAGGAAGTACTTAGTCTTCAATTGGAAAGACTTCTATGACATAATGATGCAGCAACCAATATATAAGTATAATGTGTAACAACATCTAAGGGGAGCAAAAGGAAAAATATATACATATACACACTTACACAGTGTTTTGAACTATCCATTCGTCTGAATTAGAATTCAATCGACTAAATTTAATACAATGATTTTCATATGAATACAACTATATATATATATATATATATATATTTACACATTTTCTACCAGCAGGTTTCTTCATCTAACTCCAATTTCAAATGCCATATCATTTCTTGTAAACTGTTGACTTCTCATCTTAATGTCTCACCTCATCCCAAAGGCATCATCTCAGCATGCTGAGCCTTTATCATCTTTGTTAAAGTCTAGCCCATTTTCAATTTTGAAACCTCAAAGCTAATCACTATTTATCGAATGAGTAGGGTGAACCAACTGACAGTTATTATATATATATATATATATATATAATTTCATATCATTGAAATGCAAAGCAAATCAATTAAAAAGTTATGCAATTGAATGTCACAAAAATGCAATAAAAAGAATAAGCAGCCAATGGAGTCAACCATCAATATGAAAAGTGACGAACTTAGAGTCATTATTCACTCCAAAAAAAAAAAAAAAATTATTCACAAATCAAAGCAAATGAAAAAAATCCAACAATGAAAGAAGAATTTAAGCTACCAATTATGTGATGTTGTTGACAATGCCAGACAGCCTTATAAACTTTAGTGTTGTTGCCTTATTAGCCCCCGCACAAAACAAAAATATGAAACAAACACATGGAATGGATCTGAAATTTTCTCAAAAAGAAAAAGAGCATAGAATACCTTACATTAAGTTTTGTGAATGTGATACCTTATGCTTAGTGAAATCATCCATAAGCAAATAGATATCAAGCGTAATCTGAATTAAAGCAAATAGATATCTAACTATCATTAAAAAAATTAAAAAAAAAATCACATGAAATTAAGACAAACTTGCATAGTTATTAACCAAAGATTGTGTGCACCATTCCTACACTTGAAGTTTGCCAATGAGACAAAGAGATTAAGACAGAAGATGAAAGGGAAGAAGCAAACATCAAATTTAATATTTAGTATTAAATTTAAGATTCAGCTACTACGACTTAAATAATGCTCCCTGTTAGGGACATATTTTATGTAATTGACTAATCCTCTGACAAAACACACTTTACTTGTAATTAGGTAGATCTAGGATGGGTTTAGTACTTCAAGAAACAAGTATTCAAGTTTAGTATTGAAGCCATGAAAATCTAACCAAGAAACAAATGAAGAATGTGCTGCTCATTAAAGCTTGACAGAAGTCTTGACAAAATCCTTTCTATCGAGAATTACTGTTGAAACTTGATAGAAGCTTAACACAAGCTGTATCTATCGAGAATTACAAAATCAGGTTTTCCAGATTTGATTACACACATATCCTTAAGTATTTGTGTAGGGTTTCTTTTCTCACAACCCTAGACATATATAAGGATTATTTTAAGAGAAATCACAAGTGATGCAAGGTGTTGAAAACAAAATCCATGCATATTGTGACCGGAGACAGAAATTACTTTAGTTCATCATATTCTTTGTAGAAGCTACTGCATCTTTATGCCAAGGGTTTTGTGATCAAGGAATTTCCTGATTTTCACTGTTGATAAACTGAAGAACTTTATAGCCAACAAGTCCAATTGGGTATTGGGGTAAGGGTTCAACTATAGGTTGGTATTGGATATTAGGATTCCTTTTACTTGCAACTGCTTGTGATTGATAATAGTAGATTCTTGGGAGTGATGACCTTAAATTCACCCAATGGAGTTTTGCCTCGGTGGTTTTTCCAATTCGTAAACAAATCACCTGTGTCAAACTTTTTTTTTTCTCGCTGCATTTAGTTATTTGGTGATTTGTTTGTGCTACCATGCTATTGCATGTTAAATTGACTTAATTAATTAAATTGGATAATTAATTGGTTAATTTACCAAAAGGGTCAATACATTTTTGGCCTATCACTCCCAAGTGTAGGATTGTTGTGAAGTAATAACTCAATAAGTTCGAGGTTGAATCCACAGGGAAAAAGGAGTTGATTAGCAAACCACAAGAAATTCTGGCCTTTTGCCCCTTTTGGGCAAAATAATTGGCATTATGCCCTCTGTTTCAAAACTATATAAGGGCGTGCCCCTGTTTCGATACTCGATGACCCTAAAATCGAGTTACTTAAAGTACTCGACTATCACAAGGCTGAGTTATAGGCAGGTTCGTGCCACGCTGGCAATCCATAGTGGCTTTTGGGCAATAAAATATTCCCGCGTAACTGTTTGTAACTCGGCAATTGAGAAATCGAGTTATGTGTAGAACATGAACCAGTTTTGAATGTAACGTCTCTAAAATAGTTTGTCTTTGTCTTCCTTCCTTAACAATTTCTCTCCCTTCCTTAGTCTGATCAGTAGCCACCCTCAGTCCATTCAGTAGAGCCTTCCTAAAGTTCAACGAATTTTCGAGTTCTCCTATTTCTACTCGTCCCCAAACCAAATTGTTCAGTAGACCCTTTCCGAAGCTCAATCCAAACCCACACCCAAACCCACACCTTTTCACTCTCACCATAGCCGAAGCTCAACCCAATCCATCTTCAGAGTTAAAGGAGTAGAAACGTATTAAGGTAATTTCTAAATGCTGAGTTCAAATTTTCTTTTTTTCCCTTTGCATGTAATTTGATTTAAGTGTTGCTTGTGCATGTACTTTGATTTGAGTGTGGTTTCTTAAGTTTTTCTCTGTTAGATTTCTCTATCTGTTTTCATTACTATTGTTGCTGTTTTAGCTTTGTTTGGTTTGGTTTTGAATTGGGTTTGGTTTTGAACTGGGTTTTGATGCACGTCTAGGGCAAAAATTCATGTAAAATACAATTAGCATGACAACGGTATCCATTTTTAGGGAAAATTGCTTTTTAATTTAACTCTATAATTTCAGCAAATTATGTTGTAAGTTATGTCATGATTTTGAATTAGGGAAATTTGCTTTTTAATTCAATGTTGAATTATCTTGAATTGAGAAGCTATTGGTCTTACAAGCTTCAAACTTACTGGCTTTTACAAGCTTCCACGCTGTTAAGTTATTAATATAATAGATATAATGTGTGTATAATGGATATGCACACATATTTCTACACACAGACCATAAAATGCAGATCATGGACATCCACTATCACTAAACTAAATTGAGCTCATAAATGCCCTATATATCTACTGTTTTGGGTTCCTAAAACCTTTGCTGCCACATTTTGTGTACAAATGCATAATTGATTGTCTTAAGAGACTAGAATTGTCTTAGAAGTTCTTAAAGTACTTTTTTTTTTTTTTTTTTTTTGGTTATTAGAATTCCTAGTCTTTCTAAGAAAGGATTTAGAAATAGCCTATATAATGGCTTTATTGTAGTCGATAATATTGATAGATTTCAATAACATTCCAACCTTTTTCAAGCACGATTGTTATCTCCTACCCAAGTGTTACTGCTTACGAAAGCGTAGGTGTGATTGCCCAGTGTTTTATCTTTCTTTATTTGATGTTCTTTTTATTGTTTTAATACCAAATAGCCATCAACACATTCAATATCTCATCAAGAATCTAGTTTAGTACTGAAATTCCTAAAATTCCTACATCAAATTTGGTATTAAAGCCTGTTCAACCTTCTGTCTTGTGTCAGATTAGTAATTATTTGTGGGTTATGTTTGTTGACTAAGTACATCAATTTATTATTATTATCATCTACGACATGTGGGGTTGAAAAGGGAGCTTAGTGGCCTTTTAAGGTCACCAATCCTTTCCTAATAGGTTGGGATGGTTAGGGGGAGCATTAAGATTTGTGGTGGCTTATGGCTTGTGGCTTGTGGCCTTTAGTAAGGCTTGTGGCCTTTTTGTGGCCTTTTTTTTGGTGGCTTGTGGCCATTTTGTGGTGGCTTGTGGCCTTTTTGTGGTGGCTTGTGGCTTGTGGTTTGTGGCCTTTTTGTAAGGCTTGTAGCTTTTATAGAAAAATGCTAGATAATCTATTTTTTTCTTCTTGTTGCAAAAAATTTAAGAATTCTTTTTCCAGTTCTGTCTTGTTTGTATCCATAATCTCAAAATTGTTTACTCTTGGATTGCGGGGTTCATAAAAACAAGTTAAGAAAAAAAACCCAAAAGAAAAGAAAACAATGCTCTTGGACTGCTATGGTCACCAATTCATTGTTCATTTGACACATAACTATGCACGCACCATCATTTGATGGTATGGGTCTCACAGTTGTTTAATTCATTTAATTAAGCTCAATATTAATTTGATTATTATTAGTTGCCTCCAAAGCTGTGCTTGCGAGTGAGATGTCCATTGTGCTAGAGTCTCTAATGGCACCTTTACCTACTTCCATGTTTGTCTCCCCCTTTTTTGTTGAAAACACACCTCACTACCCACTAGGTTACAATGAACCCTTTTCAGTTCTTGCTTTATGAAATATAATTTCTTTTAGAGTGTGATGTCAAGTACGGAAAAACTTAAAGATTATGGGAACAAGTAAAAAGGAAACAACTTTACACATTGTTTAAAGAAGGGACGTTCTAGGCAGGACTTGTTTAGGGGTAGTTGGGTACCTTTTACAACTATGTTTTAGTATTTTCCAATGGTGTTTTTTGTGGTGCTTAATTGATTCATTGGTTTGCATTTTGCTGTGTTCATTTGTTGCTTTACTTTGTTTGATTTAGACATTGATTCGCACGTTGGTTGGTTGGTTGGTTAGGTTGCTTATACATTCTACAACTATGTGTCCTTTTTGTTTATGCCTTGCAGCCATGAACATTAGGATCAAGTTAGGCATATATGCTTAGGCTAGCTATTTTACATTTTAGTGTTTTAATTTAACTCTTCCTTGATATGATTAAATGGATTGAAAATTAGTGTATATATAATTCAGTTATGATTAAATGGATTGAAAATTAGTGTATATATAATTCAGTTAAGCAATTATATGTTTTCGATTTTTTGTCAAAACTCTCTGTCATTTTGTTTCTCTTTCACTCTCTTTCTATTTGTTTCTATCAGTTTGTTCTAGAACATGGAATTACTTGCTTGTGTTTACATGCAAAAGCCAAGCTTTTCGTCACTATTAAACATAGACCTATGTGTCTAACATGATTGCATGCGTGTCAGATATGCAACAACTACGAAATATGGATCCTGGACCCGCGGTAATTACATAATTGACACAGCAGCTAGGTCATCGATCCATGGCGTTGTGGGAGACACCTACCGGTCAGGTACGTAGTTGTACTGAACTTCGAACATGTCAAAATCATTTGTTTTTATTTCTGTAGGGTTCTTTGATTATTTGTAAATAGATGTTAGACATGGTAGCATTTTTCTTTTGGTTTAGGCAGAATTTTATTTAATCCAAAGAGAAAATGGTATGAAGTAGAAATAATCATGAATTTAAAAACACTCTTTCATTAACAGCATAAAGAAAATGGTATGGAGTAGAAATATTCAAAGTCAGTAGATCTCATTTAAAAGCTATAGTAATTAATTAAAATGAATCCGCTGCCATTATTTTCCCAAATGTGCACACACAATTAGGCGTGGCTACACATAAGACAACTTTGTTGATTCCTAATTCCCTACTCCATTTGACATAGTGAGGCACTTCGTTCATTCATTTCAAAACATAATGCCTATCATGTCAGTGCTAAATTTAAAAAATGTCGTTGACCTTGAATTGATCCTATCTGCTATTAAGCTAGAGTGAATAACCAATTAACATCATAACTAACATATTGCAAAATGTTCATAGCTAAGTAGTTAGCCTACTGTTTCTTGCATATCCTAAGATAGTGCTCTTTTGTGTGCAGGTAGTGCCAGGCGTGCTAAAGCGCAGGCGCCGATCTTGCAAGTTACCCTGGCATGGGCTAGACCCCCAAATTGCTCACTACATAACTGAGGCAGGTTTTGAAGGGTTATTCAAGGTTCCAAACTTGGAAGTGGATCATGCATTGATCACAGCACTAGTCAAGCATTGGCGTCCGGAGACGCACACATTCCACCTACTGCATAGAGAGATGGGCATCACCTTACAAGATATTTAGGTGATGCTAGGGGTTCCTGTTGATGGGTTACTAGTGACTGGGAGTGTCAAGCTGGTGTGGCCAGCATTGTGTCTTGAGTTACCGGGTCATCATCCTCCAGAGCCGATACCACATCCCCATGAAAACAAGTCTATCCTTGTTGGGGTAAGGCTAAGAGTCACCTGGCTGGAGGCACAATTTAGAGTTCCCCTAGCTGCGGATGCTACTGACGAGGTAGTGCAGCAACATGCATGCTATCACATGCTTCTCAGATTGGGGACCATTCTATTTATGGACAAGTCGGCGGATCGGGTGTCAGTGATGCCTCTACAGTTCCTGAACCCAATCAGCAACGCAAAGAGGTATAGTTGGGGTAGTGGAGCATTAGCTTGGCTGTACAAGCACTTATGCAAGGCATCGGAGATGAAGGCGATGCAGATGGGAGGAGCATTGATGTTGGTGCAGCTCTGGGCGTATTCGAGGTTCCAGTGATATGCCCTGTTGCGAGGCTGCCGCAACTGCCGGTGGAGGCAGGTCCCTTTGCCAGTCGGTATGTTATTTCATTAGTTTGATACAATTGTCATGCCATTTGTCATTCACCGTGCACGTGTCTATAGTTGGTCAAAATCCCTGCATGTATGCCACTTGTAATACATTCATTAAGTACACTGCTGTCGAGAAGTAACCCCTGTTTCAAACCGAAAGTGTAATTGACATTAATTTAATGGATTACTTAACAAGATAGCATGCCAATATACAGTGTTATGAGTGCAAAAGAAAATTACAAATACAAAATACTTTGTTTTAATAGATAATGCTAAGGCAGTACACTTAGATGCATCAATTAGTGTAATGGGAATCATAGTCACACATGTCATCCAGTGCTTAATATGTACTCGGCCACAACCTATAAAAATAGGTTGTACAAAATATTTGTAAATAGTATATTATAATCTGATCATATTTAAGTTTAATATTGAGGATGTTTGTTTTTGAATTTTGGCTAACTCATGAAAAAGTCTTTGTGTTCATTTGGTAGAGTATGTAAACTGGTCATTCATTTTCAACAAGGAAAAAACAAGTTGTTTGTTAACCAATCTATATACTTTGTTCTGAATTTATATCTAAATTTGTATTATTATGAAACAATGAATTTGTTTGTGTTTATTATATATTCCAAAGGCAAATTTGTTTGCTCAGAAATTCACAGTCTAAATTTTTTTTTTTTTTAAATTTTTTTTAATAGTAACAAGTGGGGATGAAACCAATGAAATCACCTTCAGAGAAAACATCTAAACTACAATGCTCTTAATGTCCTTTGTGTGTGTTTGACTCACATGTAGTGCAGTAGACTATGGTACAGCAGAGCAGATAGCTCCAATATCAGTTTCATGTTTAGGACAACATCGTAATTCACTTTTTTCCCCCCTATCATATGGGAATTAATATATTTTTAGTTCTGAAGGTATAAAATTGGCCAAACTAGAAATGCGTTGTTTGCAACACTTCATCAATTGTAACTTCATCAATTCTAATAAGTATTTTCCATTGAAAATATGAAAGCTAATTAATGGCTTTAAATTTGGTACGCATTTATTGTCATGGCAGCATTGTTTTTTGATATTAATTAATGAGCATTGTCTAAAATTGTATGTTTACTAGAAGGAAGGGGTCGAAGAGCACGACAAAGCATGCCACATCGGTGCTAGCTACATATCGAGCGTCACTGTCGAGTATACGGGCACACCAGGTATTTTACCGCTTCATGTCAGAAGGAAATAATTCTCCATATTTTAGTTTTTCACTTGGTAGGGTTGTCAACTACTACATGTGTATGGTTAATAATGTAACTTTGGTCGATTAGACCATAGATATACCAAGAATTAGTTACGAACACAAACACAAGGGTGGGCAGTCAATATAGAGTACCTTCATTAGTAGTTTTACACAGATGTTTGTCGTTTTGATTCCACACATATTTAGCTATGTACCCTTAAAATTTTTCCCTCGGTTGTACCTAGTGCAACCAGTAGTATCTGGGTGCAGCTTACCATGTCAAATCCAATAAGAGAGGGAAATAGGTCAAGAATGTCTTAGGATTTTTGGTGAAGTGGTTCTTCAATGGTCTTCTACATATTTGCTAACATTGAGGATTGACACAAATAAGTATGTATTTGATTTGTTTTTTTGTTGACCATTTATGCAGGTTGTCTGGGAGCCGTACAAGGATGTCCTAGACTCGTTGCCCCCATATTGCACTGCCGGCCGACATATATGGAGGGCCATTATGCCGTTGATCTATTTTTGGATAGTAAAGGATCATCATCCCGAAAGTGTCTTTCGTCAATTCGGGAGGAAGCAAGCGCCACCGGATATTGTGGATACATCGGTTAATCTCCACAGAATCTCCCTTCAAGGTAAATTAGATAGGGATTGGGTGCAAGAGCATGCTGTCTACATTGACCGATGGGCCCATAGAGAGAAACATCTTGCCGATGCACCAACGTTGGATGGGGACATGACATATCTTGTTGCTTACATGGAGTCGTAACGAAGGACGACCAGACGGTACATTACTCGTGAGTTGGCGTATTAGGAAATCCTGGTAAGGCAACAAACCCTGAACATGCTTCTTTGATGGATTGACAATATATGTGTGTTGCTACATGCATTCTGAAAATTAAAGTGCAACCATAAGCCATTGAATCAATATTTAGACATTCATTTTAGAGAACATTTCATTTCTTGCCACTAGATATGCATTTGTCACAAGCAATATGTACTGGTGTGCCATTTCAATGTTCATACATAAATGTTTAATCAACATGCATAATTTGTTTCCAAATCGGTCATGCACAACACAAAAGTAACCAGAAAAGTTTTAATGGGACTCCTTTATTTCGCAGGTTCAGTCCAATGTGGAATTGCTGTCGCAATGCGAACCAGACTCCCAAGTGTACAACCACCTGAAGAGTATGCTGAATCTTGTCGGAGAGTTGAGCCGAGTGGCATTGGAGAACGCGCGTGCCACAGAGACTAAGGCGAGCACACAGGCCACAGGCCATGGTGGGGGAGGTCGTGGGTTTGAAGGGCGTGGACGCAGTGGAGGTCGTCAGGCTCATGGTCATAAGGATGAGGATGACTTGGGTAACTTCCAACTCTAATACCTCCAATTCTTTCTGACTTGCGCTTCTACTACTATGAGTTGTAATTTATTTAGAGGACGTATTATAGTAGTGAAGTATATATTGTTTGGTAAGTAGTTTTTAGGGTTAATATGCTTCCTTCTCTTCATTATGGTATAATTAGTTACAATGTTCTCCCAAACTTTAAATACTAAAACTAAGCACTTTAAATATCAACCAGCAGGTACGGCTTTTTAAGTTCTTCCAACCAAAATATATATTTATTGAAATGTAAGACATGCAAACCTGTTTCATTCATTCCTTATAAACTACAATCACAATACTATTATCCACTTTTAACATATACCCATCAATGCCAATATATTTAACACAGTGATGACAAAACAACAAGTCTATTAAGTTTTTCCATCGAGTATAATGCACAATAATCTGTTTGCTAATGTAATTCCTTTTAAAAATATTTCTACGCCACCATGGAAATAAACTTAGAAGTATATGAGGAAAATTCAAAGTTGTGATCACATTCTGCAGTTCATACAATTAGAGTTTAAAAAATTACTGGTAATAGCAATGATAGATTACATACAGGTAAACAAAGCTGGACTTTGTAATACAAAGGTTTTTTTTATAAATTTTTTTTTTAGTTAATTACATATGCCAATAATGAATTAAAAACCTACAGTCTTATTAGATTTTATCAACAAAACAAGGTTTATATAGGGTAGTCTAGGTGTCCTAAGCATTAGTTTTATTGGGTAGGGTTTACACTTGACAATAGTTATTGGATTCTATGAACAACATGCACTAGGCAAGGGTCTCTTTGGATTGCTTACGCATTTGGCATTATGTAGGGTTTACACTTTACAATAATTATTGGATTCTACCAACTTACTTATGAATTAACCTCTCCTTTATACATCTAGTTTTAGGGTAATTATACATGTTGAATCTATGTTGAAAACAATGTTTTATTGTTATTGTATTAGCTTTGTAGCTGCTATGTGTTTTCAGCTCTGATCTAGCTTTGTTTTTGCACTTTGTTGTCTTACATTTTTGCACTTGCATTAACTGATAGTGTAAGTATTCTTTCTCCACTCTCGGTCAGAAAATTTTCTCCATCCTAAACATTTTTTTGTGATATTTTATCACTCACCTTCAAGAATTTTCTTAAAGTTGAAATAATTATTCAATAAAAAAAAATTACAGCAAATAGTAGACATTTTATTTTTTGGGGGCAAAATATGATACTTTCATTGCAAATGGAAAAATATGCAATTAGAATAGAAAGTAATAACACCGAAAAATAAAGCAACCATGAGGCTGCAACTAGGACAACATTTTGTGCGTGTAGGAACTGGTAAACGAGAGGTTTCATTCCTGAAATTAAATCCACCATAAAGGGTCAAATGCCATTGATTCATATCTAGGCTACAAATAGTAAGACATTTTTTGACTTAATCCCTTGTTGTCATCATAATAAATACAGCTGTTTTTGTACAGATGATGAGGCATTGGAGGGCAACTGGGGCATGTACATGGATGGCGTCGGGTCATCGCGATGCACGTTTGATGCTGCTGCCCAGCCATCCTAGCCCAGTGGCCATGATGATAGCGCAGAACACACATCTTGTGCTCAAGATGGCCCTTGGTCCCTACCACCCACTCGGCTGTCTCCCCCATTGTTCAACAGCTCTGCCCACGACGGTGGCTGTATATTTGTACTCACACCTGGCCGACTGACCCCACCTGTAGTTCAGGCTGAGCCTACCCAGGACCCTTCACTTCCTAACCTTGACGAACCAGCTGCACAGATCGAACAGATACAGAGTGAGAATATTGAGCTGGTACATGGGTTGCAAAGATCACTCCGCAATCCACACTGACATACACCCCCTGGTTGTGGGACCGGTGACGGTAATTATTTGCACAGCTAGGAAGGCATCTTTCTCAACTACTATCTGTGAATTAGAATGTTCAAATTAACAATCCTGTGCTCAGTTTGCATTAGATTTTCTTATTTAGCCAGTGCACCTACATGCTATGTAAACCGTTTAACATTTACCTTAATAGAATGTCACATGACTTGCATATGATGTTGTTTGCTTTAAGTGATGATCATACTCAGATCAAACATCTTCTGATAATTAAATTAAGCAGAGGGTTTGTCAACTATTTCTCACTTCACTTGGTAGATATTTCAAAGTCTTCATCATCAAACGCATAATTCAAGAGTCTTAAGTATATCCTCTATAGTATTGAACTACTATTGCCATTGTTGCAATGCAGTTAATAATGTATTCACCATCATTATTTGTGGTTGTAGAATTTGTAGTAGTCATGTGACATTGGAGGTGTACCCAATTCATCACCCAACTTATTAGTGCTGTCAAGGGTGATCAATCATTGCTGTAGAATTTTTCTCCTTAGTTTTTCTTTTTTCATTTCACAAAATTTTCACAGAATTTGCCCAATGATGTAGCCTATTGAGTGTTGACCCCTATTTAGTGGATGAGTAAAAGAGAAGCTATATAGCTCCTTTCCACATCATTGTGGCCTTAGGGAATGTGCAATCCCTCTCTTTAAACTCTACTTTGGCTGCTAGGGAATGTGTGCATTCAAGTAATGTGCTTTGCTTTGAATTTCAGGTCAGAAGAGACCGGCGAAGGCAGCTGTGAGGAAACGAAAACAGTGTTAAGCTGTTGATGTTGTGGAGCATATGGGGGTAAAACCTTGCCTAATATCTGGACTTTTTAATTTATTTTAGTTTTTGATGTTCATTTTTCGATAATTACAATTCAGAACCAAAAAAAAAAAAAAGAAGAGAAAAATCAAAACAATATTAGACAGTTAGGATTGTTCTTAATTATAAAAGGAAGTGGTTGCTTTGAAGCAACTGAATTTCTCTGTCCTCTCTCTAGATATATATAAGTCAAGCATGGCATATAAATTAAACACGCTTAGTTCTGTTTATAAATTTCCTTCCTTGCTTTAAGCTTTGTTTGCTTTGCAAGACAATGTTGGAAAAAAGGTGCCCTACATATGAAATTATTATTATTAAAATCGGCCCTGCACATCAAATTAGATCTATGAAATTTGGACACAGACACAACACGAGTGTTATGTTTGATAAGTGTAATTTTTACATGATTTTTATTATCCTCTTATTTATTAAAATTGTTAGTTTTCCTTTATTTCTTTTGATTTGATTTGATTTTTTATTTATATTTATCTATTCATTTGTGCTTTGAAGGAATGAGAAGAGCAAGGAATCAAAGGAATTTTGCACAAAATCCAAGTCCAATTCGGATTAGGATTCCAGCCTGCACATCAGTTAGTATTTTCAACATAACTTTGGGCTCAGATATCCAATCGAGATGATTCAAGTTGGGCTGGAAATTTAACTTAAAGGGCTACAACTTTGTAGTTTACCAAAAGTCCGAATTCTGACATTAAATGGCCAAAATCATCGGTTAAGCGAAGCCTAAAAATCTGGGATTTTTTCCAAACGAGAATTCAACTTGTAATAGGATTCCTTGACCTATTTAAAGGCTCTTTAGGGTAAAAAGAAGGGGAGAGAAACCTGAGAGGAAAAGGCAGCACAGCATTGAAGATTTTACTTTTGGGAGTCTTTCTGAAAAGGAGGATCTGAGGACAAAGGCGAGAGCTTCATGTTGATCAACCATCAGATGAAAGACATAAGTTTTATTTGTTTTCTTTTCAGTTTTATTATGAACTAAATTTTATTTTCTAGAGCGTTGATGTAGTCTAGCAATGAACACACAATTTATATTCTGAATTATTTTATTTTTAATATTTCCATGATTGAGTGTTTAATTCTTATTCTTAATGCTTACTATTTTTTACGAATTATGGTTTGATCAATTGAATTACAATGAGACTGAGAGGTGATTTGTTATTTTAGTTCTAGAATTAAATACCACTAGTTGAGCGAAAGTAGAGATGCTTTACCGCGATTAGTGTGATTTTTCAGAAAATTCAACGTACATAATGAGTCTCCAATTAATTAAATTCACATAGAGATATGGAATTGTTAGTTGAAGATATTTTTGATATTATTCGAGAGAAGATATTGAATACTTAAGGAATTTTTAATCATCAATGGGAGATTATTAGAATTTAATAATGAGGAAGAATAAATTGTGTGGGATTTGTTAGGTGAAATCAACTGCTCTAGACCCATTCTTATCATATTTTTACACTGTTAGATTTTTACACTTTGTTAATTCTTTTTATTCGTAGATTTATTTTTATTAAATAGTTTAATTTAATTCAGACAGTAGAACGTTCCATTTATTTTCGATTTTTCCAAATAGTAATTAATTTAGTGAATTTCGGTATTCAATAACATAGTTAATCCCTTTGGGTTCAACATTCGTTTTCTAAAAACACTTTACTACTTGTTACGATTCTGTGCGCTTGCAGATTATTTTACGCGAACAATGTTTTAGCTTGGACATAGCATGTTAGAGACAGGAACTTGTTAAATTTTCAGACCATACATATGTCGCAGGACCAGCATACTTGGTACAAAGAGAAGGCATTTCTTTTTGTTGATTGGTAAGTAAAACATAGAAAAGGCATTTGTTCTACATTAGTTAAAAAAACCCTTCTAGTCTTGGTACAAAGAAAAAGTCATTGCTAGGTCAATTTTTGATGGTCTTGTCTGTGGTTTTAGATTCATGAGGGGAACCTTATTTTAGTGATTTTAGGGGACGAGCATGTTGAGTAAGGACGAGATGCATGCAGGTAAACCATTTTGTGTACAGAACTTGTTCTTGAGTCAGAGCATTAATAACTTCCTTGCTTTATGATTCAATAATGAACAGGGTTTTAATAGGGAAGAGAAAAAGACTTGATGTAGGATTGTGTGCGAGTAAGAAGAAACATAAACTGAATCTACTTACAATTTGCCTGAACAGTAAACCCTCATATTGCCAGAACAAAAACCCACATGGATGAACACCCATAAACTAAATAAAACTTATTAATAAAATACCATGATTGGCCAACAGCTATGGCCCCATACCCAATAGACTGAATGGACAGGGAATTCCGCCATACCCAAGGAAATAGTGTAGGAATCTTCTGATTGTGGATTTTTGGTTGGACAAGATCACGTTGGGATATATGGCTTGAGTTAGGTGTGTGTAGACGTTATGAATTTTTCTATAACTTAAACTTAATTTTTTTTTTCTTTTTCATTTACTGATTCATATTTGGTGGCATATTTTGCAGGCTTCAATTGATCCTAATATTGATGAACTTTGAAAACCACCATTGTGGTTGATGTCATTGTTTTTTGCACGGTAGTTGGACAATGCCTTATTGTTGATGTAACAACTAGTGGACACAACTTTGACAATATTTTTTGGACATAGAAGAGTTTGACAGATTTTTGGAGAGCATATATGACAAATTGGATAGATTTTTTGGACTACTGATTTTAGCTTATTGAATCTTTTTCAACATATTTTGTAACTAATGAAGCTACTTAAGCATCTTAGGTCCTATATGTGCATGTTTGAGTAAGCTTCGAGTTAGGTACCAATTATAATTGCAAAGGGTGGATATTTTCATGTGAAATGGATGGAAAGGCAGCTTTAGTGATGATGGATGGAAATTTGAATTCAAGAAGTTTAATTTTAGCAATAGATTTGTTGATGTCCATTCCTTTTCTGTGGCTCTCTTTTATAATAAAAATACTCTAGTGCAAATTTATTTGTTCAAGATGAATGCAATATAATGTTCTGGAAATAAAACTGATGAATGAATATAATTTTGTGGATGGAAATTTAAATTTTGGAATTTTAAATTTATTGTATTTGTTCTTCACTACATTATATATATGTAAGTGAGGCACAAAATGCAATTTGGATAATAGGAATTTTTATACTCAGCTACATGGCGTGACAGTGTCAAATAATACATGAGGATGGTTATTTTAAAAACCACATAGTGGGTTGCATCAAAACACCTACAACCTAGGTTGTTTAAAAACTGATATATAATCCTTATTTCATATTATGCTTTCATATTGACCAAGTACCTATCTAGGTGAATTTTTTTTTTTTTTTTGAGAAACACGCAACTAAATTGCATTTTAAATAAATAAATTTAGTAGTAACCAGTTGTATGGGTCTATTTAAGATTGTTGAAATACTATAGACAGTTTTTTCTTTGCAACTCACCACCAACACGTGTATATACGGTAAATTGGTAGGAATAAATTACATTAAATTGTATAATTTGAATAATTATAAAATGATACTAGAGAAGTTGACCCACTGAGGAAAATTTATGCGTTAAGGTAAGTTTTGTAAAACTCGGCTTTATAGGTAGCGAGTACTGTGTTACATACAACTCGCCACAAACGTAGTCGAGTATTGATGCAGAAAATGGATTAGTCAAACTGGGATTCGACCCATCGAAAAAATGCCTACGTCCAGCCAGACTTCTCTGTAAGAAACGATTGATACTCGATTGGTGCTAGATTGGTCAGTCATGCTAAACTCGGCTTTTTAATCATCGAGTAATGTGCTTTTCCATTACCACGACCGGACTGCAGTACTCGGTCTCGTAGGATACGGGTTACAAGTGTAACTCGCTACCACAGTAGTCGAGTATTTATTCAGAATTGGATCAATCGAATCTGGGCTGTGACCCATCGAATAACAGGGATGAGTCTAGCCAGACTCCCCTATAAAAAATGATTGATAAGCGATCGGTGTTCAATTGGTCAGCCATATGAAACTCAGCTTTACAGATAGCGAGTATTTTTGTACTCAGCTATTTACTGATGAGTATTGTTCATTTTTTATTGCCACGACTAGACTGCACTCGGCGTTCAAGGCAGGGAGTAATGGTTATTAAACTCGAAAGATATTTAATCAAGTATTAAACCTATAACTTAAACTAATTGGTATTCCCCTCAGAATTATGAACCTCTATGTCTTTTTGTTTTCATCGTCAAAGCTCTGTCTGTGACTCTTCTTCTCCTCCTCAAAACCCCAACTACCCCTCTTTCATCAACACTACACTCTACACTATAAAATCAAAACTCTTTCACTGAACATGTCTCTCAACCTTCTACTCTGTCTTCCTTTGAAATCCCTAGCCGACCCCTCTAATTTAGCTTCTCCTAAAAACTGTGGTTGCCCAACCCACTTTGTATTTAGCTTTCAACCACCGAATCCACTAGCAAGGTATATTTGTTATATATTTTTGTTTTGTTTACTTACTAATGAACTTTTTTCAAAAAATTGTAGATTTTGTTTACTGTGTTACTCAGTATCATGTCGATTGTTTAGTACCAATAATAGTTAGCGACATTTGTTTCTTTTTTTATTTTGATTTTAAAAAATCCCTTAATTATTTGGCCCTATGATTTATTTTCAAGTTTCTTTGTAGTTGTCACCTTAAAACAAAAGTAATTGTAGATCCGTTCGTTTATGTTGTTAACACTATGATGTTGATTGTTTTTTTTTTTTTTTTTTGGTAAACTTTTTTTTCTTTTTTGTTTTTGACAAAAAAGATGGAAGTTTTATTACATCACATTTTATTAGATGGAATTTTTGTCACTTTTTTCTGAAAGGGGAATTTTTGTCACTTGTAAAAATTGAAATAAATTATCATATCACCTACATGGTTACTAAAATAACAAATGAGCTCATTTTATCATCTCAACAAAAATTCTATTACAAATAATTTGAAGAAAAAATAAATTTTATAATTTATTTTAAAGTATTTTGATATGATAGATGTTGCATTTAATATAATAAAAGTTAATCTTATATATTATGTTGTGTCATTGTCAAGTAATTAACATACGCATTATACGTTGTAAATTAATAAACTTTTGCCATGTGACTTTTTAATTATTAAGATGATTAGTTTATTATATATGTGAAAGTCTATTAACATTTTAATTTTCAAGTGGCATGCTAATGATCAAGATAATATAACTTTGTAGCTATTACTAATATAATTTGTTGATTGGCATATAAGTTTTATTAAATTGTGTAGCGTATGAACATAACGATGTGATCTATATAATAATAGAAATAGAATTTATCAATGTCATCATAATTGAATAAATACAGTATTAAAAAACCTTATGTTGGTACTTTAGGATAACTACTGAAACTTCATATAATTAGTTCTTTAGTAGCATTATGTTAATTAAAGTAGTAATTTAACTAACAAACTAGTTAGAACTTTGGTAATGGAGTTTGATTTATACCGTGGTAGAAAAATTTAAATGTACTTTATGGTGAGGTGAGATATTCTTTTAGGATAAGAAGTCTTATTAGTTGTATAACATAAATGGGTAAAATAAAATGAGAGCATGGTTACATTTTGACATTGATTAACTACAGAGAATTCTTTACGTTTTGGACATTTTTGTTGTTCCCTTCTTTGTATATAGAGTAGAGCTCGTGGCAGTTTCAAAGAGCCCTCACTTGCTATACTCTCTGCCCTAGTTTTTCCAATCTTTTGTTTGGAAAATTAACACTGTGCAGAAAACTCCACTGTGCAGTAACTAGATACTATGCAGAAATCCATTTGCGTTGTGTTTTTTACAATATTGGTGATTTTTAGTGCTAATAGGTAAAATTAGATCTGTTTATTTGTTGCTGATTTTAAAATAATTTGTCATACCTTCTCAAGTTTTTCCAGTTTTTGATATGCCTTAAAATAAAATAATTGAAGATCCATAATCACTATAATGTTGGCTGTTTAGTAGTAATGGACTTGTTTGTTTGTTTGTTTTGTTGATTTTAAATTCATTAGTATTTTCCAATTGATCGTAGAATTACTAAATTCCTTATCAATAATTTTTCTTTAAATTGGTTTAGTTGGAAAGTGATGAGAAGATTCCTACTGACATTAAGTGTGAAGGAAAAGACATTGACGGCTTGAAGCTTGATGAAGTGGCTGAACTTCCTCCGCCAAAGAAGGCTAAGACTGAGCTCAAAGTCTACAAAAGGAGGACGAGGACTTCAACTGTTTGGAGTTACTTTCAAATTCTTCCAACAAAAGATGAAGGAAAGCCTACATGCAAATGCAAGAAGTGTGGAAAGGAATATATTGCTGCTGGAGCAGATGTTACTGAAAATTTGAAGTGCCATTTGGACTGGGCTTGTCCAAGGAAATTTGATGTTCCATTGAGCATTCCTAATTCTATAGTGGCAGATATAGGTAATGTATTTTTGATTTATATATTATTGGTCTGCATGAGTTCTAAGTTTTATGATGATTTTTTAAAAAAGAAAATAACATATATGTCAAAAAGGTTCTGGATTTCCCATAAAATGTCAATATTTATTTTAAACATTAATCATGAAAAGGTGTACATAAAACTTTAAATGGTAGAAAAGCTGCTTTATGGATAAAGTATTTGAGTTATCAAAATAGAACATATAGAATATGCACAATATTTATTTGATGTAGTATAAATGGAATAAATTGAGTTGAATGATGCATGATGGTATGGTTGACCAACGTAATACAAGTTATATTCATGCATCGAAAAATATAATAGTTTATAGATTTTGTTGGCAGACAAGTTAGAAAGTAGACACTACTACTTTATTACCAATAATTTTTGTTCTTACTACTATGCAAATGACTTATTTATTTAAAAATATAATTGCTTCAATTGCATAACTCGAGCCACGGTTTTTAAATTTCTTATTTATAATGCATAGATAAGTTTTTAATGAGGTGAGAAACAATTTATTTGATGTAGAACTTGCACAATCACAATTGGAAGGGCTCACTAAAGATAAAATGAGCAAGGAGACAAATAACGATGCGCAGAAGGAAGGCGCCGGGTCTTTAATAGAACCCTCAATCTCTTCTAATCCAGTCTCTTAATTAGTGATGTCTTTTACTTTTTGATATGGCACTTGGATGGTTGGACTTGGATTTTGTCATCAAGGATATTTTGATATGCCATGTATTCACTTTGGTTTTTTATTATCTTAATCTTTAATGTCTTTTAGTTTTTGATATGGAACTTGGATGCCATGTAATACTCTTTGGGGTACAAATTATGGAACTTTGACATATTATTGAATTTGATAGTATGGAGGGTGGAACCTTTTGGACTAGTAATTTGAATCTTTATGGTTGAATGAAATAATTATTTGCTTTTGTTATTATTTGAATTTTTATTAATTGATTTATGGTTGACTTATGAATTTATATATATGGGAGTTGATAAACAGGTTATTCAAGTTAAGTTTAATGTTTAATTCAAGAAGTTGTTCGGGTCATAATCAAACAGGTTGTTAATAGGTTATATTTAGTCACATTTGAAACTTATATTTTTGTCAATGTCATGACCACAATACTGGATGTTTCTCATAAAGTAAACAATGTTTGAATAATAAAAATGTTTTCTACTTTTCATCCATAAAGCATATATATATATATATATATATACTAGTTGAAGGCCCGTGCGTGAAACGGTTATACGTTAAAACTTGTAGAATATATATAATTATTATAACCAAATAAGTAATTATTATAAAGAAAGGAATAAATTGGACCTTAATACAAAATTATCTTCTAGCATACCAATTGTGCCATAATAATATTTGTAGTTACATGTATCAAACTATTCGCATATGAATTTTATATCTAATGAATCTACAATATAAGTGATTAGCAGTATTGTTAACAATAATATTAATGATTAAAATCTTTAGACAAAGTAACATAAAATTGGCCACTTTTTAAAGATAGAACTATTCGAGGAATAAAACCTTTGTTCTAATTAAAAAAAAAAAAAAAAAAACTTGCAAAGTTCTCCATCTAGATTACAAACCTTTTGTAGGATGCTTGAAATCTTTTTTGACAAACCTTAAAAAAAAAAATCTAGAAGAAAATTAAACGAAGTTAAAAAAACAAAGTACCATATAGATTGCAAAATTGTATGTAGATTTAATAGTCTATGATTGGAATTTAGAACAACAACTTACATTTATATTGGACAACAAAATAATTAAATTATATCAAACCATTAACATATATTAGATCAAACATAAGGAAATTACACCCTCAAAAAAAGAAAAAAAAAAAGAAGGAAATTAGCTAAAAAATTAGAGTAAAAAATACATACCTACCTGATTATATGTAGAAAAATGGAAGCCTATATAAAAAAACTGCACAATAAGTTGGAGAATGAAAAACTACACCAATTAAGAATGTATATATATATATATATATATACACACTCCACCTAAAAAAGGAGTCCAAGCAAAAATCAAATACTCTAAACTCCTTGAAGTTACCTAATCAAGAAGTTTAGGTTAATTACATATTAGTTTTGTTTTTTAAAAATACTTTATTCCAAAAAATATAGTTAACGTTATTAGCTAGATTGTTATTAGATTTTTTTTATTTTTTTTTGTTTACGTTAAAAAAAAAACAAAAACAAACAAACAAACTTATGGGAAGCGGTATGTTTTTTTTTAGAGATACACTTTCTTTATGATAGCAATGAATTAGAGATAAGAATGAATTAGAGTACTGATTTTTTGAATTTGAGATATGAATGAATTAGAGTCCTGATTCATCTAATATTAATCTGCAATTTTTTATTTCAATTTTTTTTTTAGAAATACACTTACTTTATGATAACAATGAATTAGAGATAATAATGAATTAAAGTCCCGATTAATCTAATATTAATTTACCTACTGTTTCACAATTTTTGGCTGCTACGCATAAGCATGTAACATGGTTCATGTCACTTTCCAATGTATTAGATGGGGCATTCTATCTCAATAAACATTTTATTTGCATAATCACATTGAAATGTCATAGTTGGAACAAATTGTGGGATATGGCTGGTATGTGGTGACAGAGTGGGGATGTTGCCCTTGCATTATATTGTCATTGCAGCTTTTTGTCAATTTGCATTGAGCTCTACTTTCCTTTAATAATTTATCTTGGTATTTTTGACTGACTGCTGTTATGTCCCACAGGATTGATATCTTCTGATGCTCATTTATACAAACTCTGGCCTGAAGTGTGGGATATTTGGAGTCTCTTTTTCTTTTCTTTTTCTTTTTTTAAGAGATAAAATACTTAACGATAAAAAATGAATTAGAGTCCTGCTAGTATACTATTCCTTTTTAGTTCTTTAAAAATCTAAAAATTTAATAAAATTTCTTAAATTTGGTGAAGCCACTTGGCGTAACCACGGTGTCTAAGCCCAACTTTTATTATAAATAATATGATATCATACTGTATGACAAAGAAGATTATGATTCAACATCTTTTATTAACCCTTCCAGATGTTTTACAACAACATTTCACTATCTCCATGCTAAAATGTTTGGATTATCCTTCACTTTAATGATTACTAAGATATACTCAGAATTATCTATATCCTAACTTGCACTATCAAATGACAAAAAAATAAAAATAAAAAAGGGAATATTATAAAAAATATAAAATCAAGCATATAATGCAACATAAAAAATGTAAAAAAATTATAAAATGAAAGAGAGAAAATAAAATAATCAAAGAAAACAGTATATGCCATTCAGTTAGTAAAATGTAACCAAAATGATCGAGTGCGACAAATAACATTGAGTTCCATTGATTTTCTTACAGAATCAAATAATTAATTGGATTTTGAGGAATGCTGTGCATATTGAGGATATGACATGAAACTTAAATAAAATAAAATAAAACCTAGATAAATTTTTGAAGTGAAAGAGAAGTTACTATATATACTGCGGCCAAATTTACAAGCAACTTCTTAGGAGTAAAATATGGGAGTGGAATATGACACGTGTTAAGGGTTATTTTTTTATTTTTTTTTAATTTAAAAAAAAAAAGAAGGAGCGGCCAGGGTATTTATTTATTTATTTTATTATTATTTTTTTTTTTACAAATGTAGGAGTTTTGTTTGAAAAAAAAGAACCGTGGTAGATAAATTTTTTGACACAACGTGGCTTTTTTCCTTAGGTATTTTGCTTTCAATGAATTAGAATGTTAAGATTTTAAACCATTTCATGACCATTTACAGATAAAGATAAGTTTATTAAATTAAGGGCATTTCACATTCAAAAGTAAAATTATATGAAAAGTTAAAACTACCCAAGATGAACGTTTAACCACTTGTAGATGTGTGTTTTTGGAAGACTAAAAGTATACATAATTGCTTTAGTTGGAACTATATAACTATGCAAATATTGTTGCAAGTGGCCCCATCAGATTGCCCAAATCAAAGTACAATTGCAAGTAATGTGTAGCCAAAAGCAAACAACAAAACAAGCAATTACAGGCCAACAGGCCAAGATAGATGAATTACCTCAAGTTCAAAAGATAAACGAAAATGCTATTCAACAACATGGAAAACTTCATCTGTACTGCAAACTTGAGGCATAAGGGGCATACAAACACATTTCATTAGTATTACTATATTCACAAATGCCACAACTAGGAGCCATGATTCCGGCATCATTTTGCACTCCCTTGTCGTGTCAAATCATGAACTTCATCATCCCCCATAACATGGGCTACCACTTCACCGAGCATGTTAGTACTCAAGGTTGCAATCCTCCTTGCGTGGTCACACTCCTCAATGGCAACGTCTAACTGATACCTCAACAATCTGTTCCTCACGTCTCCATCACAATAGCTGGTTCCTTCACTTTGAGACGTCCCCCTTGGGCTTGGTGTCGACATGGTAGGAGATGTCCACGATAGGGAAGCACCATACTGGACGTTCCTACCATTACGTTGCAAGAACTCCATATATGCACATTCTGCTTCCTGTCGATCTTTGTATGACCTGTGTTCGGCATTTGTGAATTTATGAACTTGTTTACTTGCTTCTGCCCAATTGTCGTATATGCCAGGAGCACGACCAATGAAAACAACATAGTATCTGCCACCCTAAAAGAGGAACATAGAACATCATTGTATGTGAAAATTGCATACGGTGTTGCTAGGGTTAGAACTTACCACATATCGAATCTGATCTATTAGAGATAAACATGTACCATGTTGCTTTACCAACAGGTGCCGGTGGACGACAGCAGCCTTGATGTTGCTTGTTCGCAGATCTGACAAACAATTGCATAATCTATAATTGTACAATGGTAAATTGTTTAATCACAACTATCAAACATGTTGGCATGTTACCTTTATAAGCAAAGGAGGCTTCTCTTCTCCAGCTCTGACTATTTTCTTCTGCTCATATCCCCCCAACCAGAATGACAGGACGCTGTGGGTAGATTATAAAGGGAAAAATACTCGATTATTATAGTATCGAGTATAGTAGGCATATAACTCGCCTTTCACACAGATGAGTAGGCATAACTGCTACCCAACTGAAATTAGGTGAAGTAAATAATACTCAATTACCTGAGGGCCGAGTTGTATGAAACTCGCCTTCACTATTTCCGAGTTCTTCTAACAGTCGTATCAAGTGTTAATGGTACTCAGTTTCTGTATAATCGAGTTATTTGTACTTGATTTACATCATATCGAGTACATTGTAGTGTATGGCAAGCACTCCATTACCATTTGGGACCACTGACCATTTGCCATGCATTTCTGTTTGTGTGGGTTCCCTTCTGAACACAGATCGGTTTGAGCGTTCTACCATTGTCTCAAACCATCATATTGCCAGTTCAAAGTTCAATTGACCAGCTTCACCATGTGCATTGTTTGTTCTCCACATCTTCTCCGTTTTGTCAACATATCACCTAATAGGTAACAACTGATAACAATTTATAACTACAAAAATTTTGTGGATGTTGTGGGTCTTCAATAGGGTATTTGAACATAATAATGTGATCCTAGGCTTGATAACACTCTTGTGCTTTGAATGTTGTGGGTCTTCAATGGAGGGTATGTAAATGTAATAATGTAGTACAAACTCCTGTTCGCACGAATTGTTTGAATGTTATGGGTCTTCAATGGAGGGTATCTAAACGTAATAATGTAGTACAAACTTCTGTTAGCACAAATTCTTTGAAAGAACTGTTGTAACGCCCCAAAATCATAACCAATAAAAGTCTATTTAATCTGAATCATCCACACCCTCAAAAAAAAAAAAATCTGAATAATCCATAAAAATATTAAATAAAAGAAATCCAGCAACCTTAAATCTCATCACAAATGTTAGAGCTCTAATTCACCAAAGACAAAACATCCTCAAAATAATTCTCCAATACAATATTTAATGCCATAAAAATAAAAATAAAATCCTCAATTCCACAAAATAGTTTGTAATTGCTGTCTCCCAAGAATCTCTACTCCAATAATTCCTCTAATGTATCTGTAATGGGAAATAAAAGGGGGGTGAGATAAACTCAATAAGTGGAATTCACTAACATTGGGGTGTGGGAACAAACTTTTATATAAATAATTCTTACAGCAATTTCATAACTTGTGACTCATCAATATTTATTGAACAGTTTTAGACCCCTTAAAAACAACCAGATTGTGTAGCCTAGTTAATTAGCCAAGTTATTATTTAGTCAAATTATGCAATACTAGGTTAAAGCAATCAAATAATCATATCAAAAGAATAAAGCAGCGGAAAAATAAATAACACATGATATGATCACCCAGGAAACCACACGGTAAAAACCTGGGGAGGATTTGAACCACCGATCCTCAAGGCAAAACAGAATTCACTATGAAAGAATTGAAGTTCTTACAAAAGGACTACAAGCTCCCCGCTCGACTTCCTAATGCTACCCACCAATAGAACTTACTGACACGACCATGTGCAAGCTCCGAATCCACGGACTCCTTCTTTCTTGAATTCTTCAATCAGCTACAAGCTCCCCGCTTGTTTTTCTTTAAGTTCTAATGGTTGCAACTATAATGATCTTCAAGATGTTGAAATCATCTCTACCTTGAAAACCCTAAGTTTTGTGTAAAGGAAAGCTCCTCTAAAATCTTACAAGAGATTCACACAAAACAGCAATGTATGAGCAACAATACAATATGGAGCACTTCCAAAAATGTGGCTAGGGTTTTGTTTAAATACCTAGGGTAAAAACATAAAACCCTAAACGTTTAATGAAGTAGGGCTGAGTTGGAAATTCTGCAGAAAATTCAACCTGTGCGATTTTCGATCGATCGAGCATGTCCTTCGATCGATCAAGCCAGGCCGAAAGTCCCAAAGACTTCTGCAGCCACTCGATTCCAACTTTACAATAATAAACCAACTTTGAGCAAGCCTAAATAAGACTAAATACATTGTTTTGATCATGGTTTGTCAACATTACAAATTAGAGTTCTAAATACATAAAATCCTAAGACCTTAGAACCTAACAAACTCCTCCTTTGGCAATCCGTGACAAAACACAAACTATAAGCTCAAAGTTTACAATAAAAAGCCCTTTACAAAAAGTAATGCTCATAAACCAAATTCAATCCTAACTACTATCCATCAGTTGCAAGTGTAGACAACAGCCAAATCGAATGCACCTGTATATTCCTGAAACACTCAACAAACGCATAAATGCATGTGTGACAGAAAAACAGTAAATCAACAGATATGTAATCTAACTCTCCCCCTAGGTTAGATACACCAAAAATAAACACATTCTTGAAAGTTCACACAACATATAATAAAGACATATATCAATGAATAACTCATAAATATAAATCAATAAACAGTGAACACATAGAATCAAGAATCATATATATATAAAAAAATGTATTTCCCTACAAGTATAGCCCAAAAGAAAGTATACAAAGTGAAGCACCTAGATACAATCTAATCTCAAAAACTCCACTAGCTCCTCAAAAAGTAACAAAAACTCCCCTTAACTACAAAAACCCCTCTACAAGTATCCAAACTCTACTCCCCCTTTTTGTGACGGAATGCCAAAGGACATCACAGGCCATCATCAAAAGGAGGTGGTGAGGATGAACGAAGATGTGCCAAATCTGCTCTCAGAGCACGAATCTCATCGAACAAGTCCACCAAAAGCTAACCATGAGCCGCCTGAACGGTCATGACAGTCTCCAAGGTACGACGAACATCGAAGTCAGCCGCAGGAGGTGGAGGAATAGCAGCAGCAGCAGCACCTACAGGATCAGGAACAGCCTCACGAGCAGGACCTGTAGAAGAAGAAGAGGGTGCGGTACCAGAAGGCTCAGACCTAGCGTGTTTAGAGCCAACTCGAAGATGAGCAACCCTCTGTCTAAGGAAAGAGGCACCTATGGGAGCAATCACATGGACAAGCTCAGAAGAAGGGAAATCATCTAAACCAAGATGAAGCAAAATCCTATGAATAAAGATGGGATGAACAAAAGCATGAGCAGTAGATGAACTCCTATAAACTTCGTTCAAAGAACGAAGAAAAAGATGAGGAAAACTGATAGGAGCATTAGTGACAAGAGCGTACAAAAATACACACCTCTCGAGAGGAATGGTGTGCAGATGAGAAATGGGCCAAAAGTGAGTGACACGCTATCCTAAAGAAGAGATAGATAGTCTCAGGAAGCTCAGCGGTGGTGATCCTAGGATTAGAACCCCACTGGATAGAAGACCCAGTGATGTAAGACATGACATCACTCAGCTCAGGTGACTCATCATAAGGGTAGACAGGATGCTGTACCAAAGGTACCCCTAGAGCATCAACCACTACTGTAGGAGTAATGACATACTTTACACCTCGTATCCAACTCTTAACAAGAGTGTTGGAATCATAGACACGGATAGAGATGTTCGAGAAGAACTCTCTAATTAGGGTAACTGGAGGAGGAGGATCAGATACATTCAATAAAGGTAACCAGCCCCTACGCTCAAAGTTTGCCCTAATGGCAGGATCAACCTCATCTAAGGTGACAGAACGCTCAGCCCAAACTTTTCTTTTAAGGTTTAGAGTCTCATAAATCTCTTGGTTTTTCTCACTTGGGAACCTCTCACTATCAAAGGAAGGTGGGGGAGGAGAAGGAGAGAAAATAGTCCTACGGGCTCTAGTCTTCCTAGGCATGATGCCAAGGAAAGGACAGAGATACAAGGAAAAACCAAAAAGAATAAAACAAAACCAAGGGCAGACTGCAACTTAGCACAAAAAACAATAGAATAAAAATCTATATGATGCATGAACAAATACAATGCCATGATGCATGTACTAATGCAGTAAACAATTAAGTGCAATTGAGATTAAATTTGACAAAATTGGCCTGAGCAGGGAATTTCTAACAAAAATCCCAAAATTGAAAACCACTTGTTGAAATTTTTAAACAAATTGATGAATTAAGCATTACAAAAACACAACACAAGGATTATAATGCCTAATTACATCAACACAACAAGCCAATTTTATCAAATTCAACTCAATTTCACAAAAGCCCCAAATCGGATCAAGAACAAACCCTAGATTTTTCAATTTTTCACCAAACTCAAAATTGATCAAATTAACAGGTAAGGATCATGTTTATGATATGTCCCCACAAAAACCCAATGATCAATTGCACAAAATAAGGCTTGAATCAACAGAAAATCCCATTTATGCAAAGTCCGAAAATCTCCCTTAAATGCATGGATTTATGCATGAAATCATAAAAATGAATTCAAAAAGAAGGGTAAAAGAGTCTTACCGGCTTGAGGAAAGAGAAATCTTGCAAAAATTTTGGAGGAAAACGACAAAAATCTGACTGTGGAGCCTTGCCTCGTCGGAGAGAGAAAAGAAAAAGTTTGAAAAGTTTGAAATAGAACTTTGAAAAAGTCAGATCTGAACTTTTAAAAAAGCTTTTCCACGATCTTCGATCGATCGAAAATTACATTTGATCGATCAAATGAGACAGTCATTTTGAAATAATTTAAAGCACTTTTTTGATCGATCGAAAATCAGAATGGATCGATCAAACTGGGCAGAGGCTCACAAAATTTTTGAGAAAAATCACAGTTTTGAAAAATACAAACCTATTTTTAAAATCAACTCCTTAAAGCATTAAACAACAAAAACAAAATGCATGAGTATGAGATGGAATGCTTTTTCAAAATCCCAAATTTTAAACCCAATTTTCTCAAAAACAAGTTTCAGTCATTCTCCCATTGAATTTTCTTAAGCAACAAATATGATGTGCACAAATCTCAAGATATTTTCAAACTTGGTTGGTCAGACCAAAAACACACACACACTAGCATGTACAGTGTTTAACAAAGAGTAACTTGTGTAGTGTGTGAAACTAGCAAAAACTTGAGATACATGTGAGGTGATATGTGAATAGCAATCAAACACAAAGTCTACACAATTCATCACATAGAATTTAAAAGAGACTATCACCTAAAGAGTTACATCATATAACTCTCACATCTCCTAGAACAAAAGCTTGCAATCATGTAAGTTTCTTGCATTTTTGCCTCTTATTTTTGTGAATTGGCATCAAGCCTAATAGTACACACCGGTTTGAATTAAGTGAATTGGCATCAAGCCTAATAGTACACACCAGTTTTAATTTAATTGAGGCTACACCTTATGTTCTTTTTGTGCATGTGCTACACTTTCTCGAGTACAAAATCTTATGATATGCACTAAGGTGTTCATGATTGGCTAGTGAACAGTGGTGAGATGGTTATTTATGCCTTTCTCAAAAGAATCAAGTCCGACAGTCAAAGAACATGTGACTTCAAGATTAAGACAAAGTGATTAGAAACCACACACATCTTTCCCACACAACATGCACTACAAAGCTTCAACTAGTCAAGTGCAATGAATAAGCTCATCAAAGTTAAACAAGGTACACAAGACATGACATGTGAAAATAGATTGACCAACCTTGTTTTCAAAAATCAAGAAAAATAGTGTCAAACACAGTTTTTGCTTTCCCCTTTTTTTTTTTTTTTTTAATTATAAGAGAAAACAAATAAATCCTAGAATGAAATGCATGAATGTAATGCAATGCAAGTCCTAGAACAAAATAAAAAAAAAAACCAAAGAACAATGGTCACAAAAGAATAGAGCAATGAAGCATAAGGACCATGTCAGAAAGACTCAGTTAGTTCGAGTCTTTTGCATCCAAAACTTTTTAGATGCACCACGAGCATTGGAGTTCTTATTCACATTCAAGTGATTCCCAACTCCAAGATTAGAATAAAGGTTTAACACCTTTACCAATTCACCAATTAGTGCCATAGGATCTTGTGCTTGAGGCACAGGCACTTTTGGTTTATTAGCTCTCCTATCAGCTTGAAGCTTGAAACAATTAGGACGAATGTGTCCAAACTTTCCACAGTAATGACAAACCCAAACAGGTTTACCATGCATCTTGTCCTTAGATCTGGTAGGCTCCTTAGGTTTAGATTCTCTTAAATCTACCCTTATCTTCTTAGGTGGTGAAACTTCTATAGGTTTAACAACCTCACTCACAGGGGGTTTGACAGTTTCATTCACAACCTCACTCACAGAAGGCGCAGAAGAAGATCACGGAACAAAGATAGTGGAATGGGGTGCAGAATCAAAGATGCTTTCAACATATCCTAACCTAGATTTATCAGAAGGATACTTTTGAACATTCAGCATGTGATCAAGTTTAGAACTAGCAGATCTAGCAACAGATAAATCATGTTCCAAAGTTTTAACTTTATCAAGCAAAAGCATGTTCTCAGATTTAACATTGTTCAAAAGATCATTAGCATCAAACAGTTTAACAAGCAAAATTTTCTTTTCAAGCTCAAGAGATTCAATTTTCTTTAGGCCAAGTTCAACATTCATAGCATCCCTTGCAGCAACTTTGCAAAGTTTATTGTAGGCCTCTTGAAGATCTGCATCCTCAGAAAGTTCCCCATCAGAAGGATTCTCTTCAACAGATATGCTTTCATTTACTGCAGCTGTAGCAGTGAAAGCAATGAAGTTTCCATCTTCATCACATCCGGACTCATCATCAGAAACTTCATTATCGCTAAGGGTTACAGCCATAGCTTTGCCCTTAGTCCTCAAGAATGTAGGACATTCAGATTTCACATGACCATACCCTTGACAGCCAAAACACTGAGGACCCAAAGAATTATTTGAAGATTGACCAACTTTTTCTCTAGGTTTTTCTAAGTTGTTAACCTTAGTGGGATCATTCTTCCTAAAATTTCTAGGTTCAGCAATGTAAGTACCTCTTGCCTTTCTGTTGGTATTCCTAAGAAAGTTTTTGGCAAGGTACGCAATCTCTGTAGCAGAGAGCTCATCATCAAATCCACCACCATCAACATCATCAACTGACTTAAGAGCCACTGATTTGGATTTGTTCACTTTAGGTAGGTCAGACTCATAGGACTGAAGAGATCCTACAAGCTCATCAACAGGGATGGAGTCCACATCCTTGCTTTCAGTGATGGCAGTTACTTTGGGTCTAAAGTCTCCAGTTAGAGATCTAAGTATCTTCCTAACAATTTTAGGTTGATCATAGATTTCACCCAAATTAAAAGCAGAATTGACACTATCATTTAATTTAGCATAGAATTCATCAAAAGATTCATCATCAGACATTCTAATGCTTTCAAATCTAGAAGTCAATTGTTGCAATTTATTGATCTTAACTGCCGTTGTGCCTTCATGCATAGTTTGGAGGATTTTCCATGCAGTATAAGCAACCTCAACATTTGAGATCTTCTTAAATTCCTCCATTGAAGCAGCTTTGAAGATGGCATTCATAGTTTTGCTATTGAAGCTTGCTCCTTCTTTTTCAGAAGTTTGCCACTCACTCACAGGAGTAGTGGGCTTCTGCCATCCGTATTCAACAGAATTCCAAACCCTTTCATCAATTGATTTCAGGAAAGCTTTCATCCTTACTTTCCAATAAGCATAGTTGTTCCCATCAAAGTGAGGAGGAACAAATAGAGAGTGTCCATGCTCCATGACAACAGGGGTTAAGGATCGGCTTAGAGATAAAAAAATCTCAAACAAAAGAGCGACCTGCTCTGATACCACTTGAACAGTTTTAGACCCCTTAAAAACAATCAGATTGCGTAGCCTAGTTAATTAGCCAAGTTGTTACTTAGTCAAATTATGCAATACTAGGTTAAAGCAATCAAATAATCATATCAAAAGAATAAAGCAGCGGAAAAATAAATAATATATGATATGATCACCCAGGAAACCACACGGTAAAAACCTGGGGAGGATTTGAACCACCGATCCTCAAGGCAAAACAGAATTCACTATGAAAGAATTGAAGTTCTTACAAAAGGACTACAAGCTCCCCGCTCGACTTCCTAATGCTACCCACCAGTAGAACTTATTGACACGACCACGTGCAAGCTCCGAATCCACGGACTCCTTCTTTCTTGAATTCTTCAATCAGCTATAAGCTCCCCGCTTGTTTTTCTTTAAGTTCTAATGGTTGTAACTATAATGATTTTCAAGATGTTGAAATCATCTCTACCTTGAAAACCCTAAGTTTTGTGTAAAGGAAAGCTCCTCTAAGATCTCACAAGAGATTCACACAAAACAGCAATGTATGAGCAACAATATAATATGGAGCACCTCCAAAAATGTGGCTAGGGTTTTGTTTAAATACCTAGGGTAAAAACATAAAACCCTAAACGTTTAATGAAGTAGGGCTGAGTTGGAAATTCTGCAGAAAATTCAACCTGTGCGATTTTCGATCGATCGAGCCTATCCTTCGATCAATCGAGCCAAGCCGAAAGTCCCAAAGACTTCTGCAGCCACTCGATTCCAACTTTACAATAATAAACCAACTTTGAGCAAGCCTAAATAAGACTAAATACATTGTTTTGATCATGGTTTGCCAACATTACAAATTAGAGTTCTAAATACATAAAATCCTAAGACCTTAGAACCTAACATTTATCATTAAATATTTCATGTAAAAGAAAAATATCTTTATATTGTGAGCCATCATAATATATATATTAATATCATCACATAAACAATTTCCTAACGTTTACGCCCCGTTGACAGGGTTGTGCTGTCCCCCTTTTTGGGACTGGAACCTCCTTTTCATTCCCTTTCTTAAGGATGGTTCCTTTGGAACCTATAGGTGCACTCCTTTGCTAAGGAGCTTCATTTTTGGATCCTTAATAATATACTCCCTTGCTAAGAAGCTATCAAATGTGCACTGTCCCCTTTTCTGGGATCGTCCCTTGCTAAGGACCAGCTGCAGTATGATTGTCCCTTGCTAAGAACTAGATACCATACTGAGCTTCTATTCACGACTTGCCATAGGTTTCCAAAACACATTTCAATATGCTCACAAAAATAATCCATTCATAATTCTAAAAAATATAAAGATATATTCACGCATACAAGTTTAAATAAATTCAGGTTGTCCCACAAGTTTTTCATAAAACGAATAGTCAATGTGCACATCAAACATTTATAAAATATCAATTCATATATAAAATATCAACATGTTTCTTTGATATAAAATAGTTTAATAATCAACATTACTTTGGGAAAACCCCCAAAATTAGTAAACACCACTTACCTCTTAGTTGAAAAAATAAAAGAAATCAACCTCCCTTGAATGACAACAACTCAGTAGAATTAGAACCTAGCAACACCAAAAATAGGTTCATCAATACACAATTTCCCACTTAAAAATCTATTTTCACACTTAAACAATTTTATCCTAGACAATATTGATATATCCAAAATCCTTCATTTATTCACTTAACTATCCAAGTCACTCTAACATTACATTTATCCAATTTAATATTAGAAGTCACGTATAGCCTTAATTTATCAATCTAGTTGCTTAGCATTCCCATTTGATGCCGCTGGATAACTATTGACTCTAATATTATATATCTATATACAATCTAACATGGGAAGCCACGTGATATATATAGCCTATCTGAACAACCTAATATATATATATATATATATATATAGATATATTAAACAAAAGTAAAAGCCACATAATCAATCAAAGCTTGGACCATACTTCGTAGGGAATAGGATGGCAATACGTGAAGTAGCATGGCAATAGCATGACAATTGGTCAGAATGTATTCATAGTTTTTCAGCCTCACTGTTGGACTCAGAACTACTATTCCATTGCGGCTATATACACAATTGCTATTATAATAATGTAATCATCAACCCAAAGACCCAAAATCTAGTACATGGTTGAACTAGTGTGAATGCATAATAACCGGTCAACAATTGAGGCTTAGTGTGAATGCAATAACCATAAGCACTCTTTTCACTTTAACATGGTGACCAAGTCCAAACCTATTACTCTATTTGGCTCAATTTCAAAGTCTGTGCTCCTTCTTGACATATTGATCAAATCTTTATCTAATATAATACAATTGTAGGAGCCCTTTTCTATTAGTATAATGATAGTCTCGGTTCGTATCAATTGCTAGCTATTGACTATTCAAACTTCTTAAATCTTGAGCATGAGAAAAATCATACCTGAAGACTCCAACTCAACGCCACAGTGAAGAAAGGCAAAGTTCAATAGTTGGCTGAAGCAAAAAGGAAGCCTCCATCAGTAAAATACACGTGTGACTAAAGGGGAAAAAGGCTAGGGTTTTCAAGGCCCATATATTTACTTATGCCACCTTACTTGGGCTTCATATCCCATAGTATTTATCTTATTTTTAATACCTTAGGCCCAAATTTATTTAATCCATTTAATTATAGGCCTCCTTTAAAATTTACGTATAATAATTTAATTGGTATCAAAATTATGAGGTGTTACAACTGTCTTCAATGGGGGGTATCTAAACAATGCATGAGTCCAATTTATGGTAATAGGATATTCTTTTACTGAATTGGGTCTTCAGTGGCGGGTATCTGAACATAATTATGTGGTACATTTAATTGATAAGACAAAATCTTTGAATGTTATGGATCTTCAATAAGGGGTATCTGAACATAATAATGTGGTACATGTTGCATGGTAGGAATTATTTCCCTTATTTGCAATGGTATCAGAATTCTCATTTATTTAACAATATCCTACATGAAATTCAAAGCTCGATTGTGCAAACATTTTTGTTTTTGATTTTAGGTGTCTAATGGACTAGATGAAACAATTATTCAATAGTATTTATTAGCATCAAGACTTTTTGACTCGCCAAAAAAGTAGATTTAAAAAGATGAGTTTTTTTAGCACAATTTGCTTTGGTTTGTTTAGTTGCATGCACACCTAAACATAGGTACCTTATAGTTAGCCTATGGTTTCACAATATTACACAGCATGATACAACTATTACTATTTGTGGTTTAGGTCCATTATGAGTCCGCATTACTTCTACGTTTACTACGACGGGGAGGCATATATTAATGATTTGCACGGGCTATCATACCGAGGTTCGAACCAAAAGTAAATGCTTATTGAAGTCAACATGGGATACACATGAAAAAACTGAAATGGAAGATAATGTCAACTCTGGGGTTAGACAAGGATTCCCATGACATCTCCATTGTATTTCGGGCTCCTCAGCAACTGATGGGTACCCAAGTTTTCTACAATTCAATTCTGTTACAATGAAATAATGATGTGGACATAATGTGGGGAGTGATAAAGCGGGCACCGCAATTCATAGGTTCGAACTTATGTGTCACAGTTAACACTGCTGGGTTTAATGTTGACGGGGGTTCGCAGTATGCTAGTAGAGCAGGACAACAAGAGTCAGTTCTTGTAACCGAGCAGTACATGAGTGTTACAGCTGAGATGTCTTTGCCCTACAATGTTGGACCATGCAATGCAGTTGCTATGGACAATATTGAAGACGCCGAAGTGTATACTCACGAAAATGGAGATATCCAAACCAACTTCGATGACGCAATCGAAATGGATGACCCTCGAGACATGTACGAGGAGTTCATTGATAATGATGGACCAGAGGATAATCCAAAATTTTTAGAGGAACTATAACTTGAAAACAATGTGGATGCTTGCCCAATCCGAACCCTAACCCCAACTGGTTCATGTCAAACACATGGGATAACATTCATAACCCATCGCCTTCCCTGGAAACAGGTCTGATGAGTTGGCGGCCAGGGGACGAACTAAGCAAGGGGATGCTCTTTTTGAATAAAGCTGTGGATCAACATGCATTAACCATGTTCTCTGTGGGGCTCAATAAGAAATTTAAGTACATGAAGTCAAACCCCAGGAGACTGGTTGTAACATGTGTACACGATGCATGTCCGTGGTCAGTTCGAGCTATCAACAGCAAAAGGCACAAGTTGTGGGAGATCACAACATGTAAGGGTCCCCACACTTGCTCATCACTCCAGGTGGATCATGATGGAAGGATGATGGATTCGAAGTTCATTGCCATCACACTTGAGTCATACGTGTGGGAAGACATTTCAAGAACAATAGCAACCTTGCGTAGTCTTCTGCATGCCAAGCACAACCGTTGGGCATCTCACTATAAGGTTTGGGATGCAAAACAGAAGGCAATTACGGCCATCTACGGGGATTTCAATGAGTCATATGCAAAATTACCTCAGTTTCTGGCCTCGTTAAAAGATGCAGATCCAACCACAGTGACACAGTTAAAGTGCGACAACCGTAATGTGCTAGGCACTTGCACGTTTAACTGTGCCTTTTGGGCTTTTGGTTTGTGTATTGAAGGGTTCAAGCATTGCAGGCCAGTGATAAGCATCGATGCAATGCACCTCTATGGCAAGTACAAGGGGAAGTTGTTAATAGCAATGGCAACAGATGCTAACAACGAGGCTTATCCGCTCACGTTTGTCGTTGTTGAGAGTGAGAGCAAGGAGACATAGGGATGGTTCTTGGCATGGTTAACCACTATTATGGACCGGACCAATCTTTGCATCATCTTTGACCGACATTCGGGGATAAAAGCTTGCTTTGATGACACAAGTATGACTTGGTTGCAGCTGCCCAAGGTCCATCACCAGTACTGCCTCCGCCATGTAGTCAGCAATGTGAACACAAAATGGAAAATTTCAGAGTTGAAGAACTTGGTATGGAAAGCAGCAAGTGCAAATCAAGTCAGAAAGTTTGAAGCCACACTAGAATTAATTCGCAATGACAAGCCAGCTGCACACAGGTACCTTGAATCTGAAAAAAAAAAAAAAAAAAAAAAAAAAAAAAAAAAAAAAAAAACAAAACAAAACAAAACAAAAAAAAAAAAAAAAAAAACAAAACAAAACAAAACAAAAAAAAAAAAAAAAACAAAAGTGGACACTTGCACACGACGATGGGCGTCGATACAGAGCAATGACAACCAACCTATCGGAGTGCTTTGATGGAGTACTAAAAGGTGCACGCAAACTCATACTTTGACGCTCGTCATAATCTCACTCTAGATTAGTTGGAAGTGGGTCAAGAATGGTGCAAGTATGCCATGGACAAGTTTGAACATAATCAAACGAAGGCAAAGGACCATATGGTGGCATGGATGTCCGCACAAGCGCGAATATATCAAGTTGACACACCGGGTAATCCTCTGAATGGTGGGGACGGACAACACACGCATAGGGTTGATCTTCGAAGTATGACATGCACGTTCGGGAAATGGGAAGTGCTCATAGGTACCACAGCTACGAACCGGTATTCCAACTGTTGAAAGACAGATTAGCATGGCCGAAGCCAGATGAAACTAGACTAGTGATGCCTAACCCATGATTGATCCAGAACAAAGGTCGGCCAAAGTCCACACGTATCCACAATGAGATGGACGAGGATGATAATGATAGGGAGTTGCCGAGCTCCTTATGGATTGAGAATGGACCAAAATCAAAATGTGGGTTGTGTCGCCAAGATGGGGTACAACCGTAGAACATGTCCTACTCGGAATGCGAAGTCAACAAGTGGTGGAGCTGCCTCATAGGTAAAGCTTCCATTTCTTAACAACTCTTGTCATATAAATCGCCACGTGACTACTAACAACTAAGTAGTAGTAAATTGTTCTCTATTGCCATAGTAAGTATTTGGACTAGTTATGAAACAAAAGTTGGTGTTCATGCGTGGATAGGCAAATGAGTCCAATTGGTATTTAAATATGATGCTTATTGGAGAGTCGTGAAATGAGGTTGTTCAATAGTTTTGTCACATTATTCGTCCTAAGTCATGAATCTGAGCGTTGTTGTGGCTATGTTGCTTGTTAATAACTTATATAGGTCCAATGTACATAACATATTTGAACTATTTACAGCAGGTACGGCAGCCAAGGTGGATGGGTGATAACGGACGTAAGTTGTGCAGCCGGGATGATCCCTACAGCACAATATTGAAGGCCCCAAACGACACCAATAACTCGGTTTCATGACGAGAAGACAGTGTTTGATTGGTCATTTTTTGCCTGGAAGCTGATACTATGTTCTGTACTTTTGTTATGTACTTATGTGGTCATGCACTTTGTTAATGGTCATGCACTTTTGTTATGTACTTATGTGGTCATCTACTAGAGTAGATTTCACTAAGCTCCTTATCAAGCAAACAATTCAGTTACATGTAAAATGTAGTAATAGAAGCAGTAAAGTAATATGTTTATTATGATTTCTAGCTTCTCAAAAGCAACAAGTTACTGCAATGCACAAGTGCTTCATGGAAACTGTAATAAACTTTAATATTATTGAGAATTGATAGAACTAAGCTGCAGGTGACAACAAAAGAAGCATGCATAGAGAGCATGTATCGAGAGTACTGTGTAAGCTGGGGTTTTCCACATAACTCGGTCTTACAAATATCAAGTACACTTAAGTAACTCGATACTCCTAATATTGAGTAACGTGTAGTCGTTTTTCTTTACTATGATTACCACAACCAGACAGTACTTTGTGACAAAGGTAGCGAGTTATATATTACAAAACTCAATACTTCAATATTCGAGTATTATAAAGAAAATTCCGATCAGTCCAACTGGATTTCGACCCATTGAAAAAATCCCTGAGTCGAGCAAAATTCTCTGTACAAACTAATTGCTGTGCAATTGGTCTTCGATCGGTCAAAAAATCCCTAAGTCCAGCAACATTCTCTGTACAAACCGATTGCTGTGTGATTGGTGTTAGATTCGTCAAAATAGTAACTTGATATCAACAATATCGAGTTATGTGTAGCAACCTCAATAGTTCAGTGTCACCCACGGCAATGTAGTACTTGGCTTCAAAGGAAGCGAGTTATATTAATAACTCGACACTATAGTAACCGAGTTCAAATATATATGTTGATTAGTCGAACGTTGATTTCGACCAATCGAAAAAATCCCTGAGTCCAACGAACTTCTCTGTACTGTCTAATTGCTATCCGATTGGTATTGGATTGGTCGAATTATTAAACTCGGTTTTGAGAAAATCAAAGTTAGTACTCAGTTTTGAAAGAAGCGAGTTATACATACAATACTTGACACCCGTGTAGTCGAGTATTTTTGACAAATGTCCCTCCCTTTGGATCAGTCCAATGGCCTTCAACCCATCTAAAAATACATCAGTCCAGCCAAACTTCTCTGTAAAAATAGATTGCAAAATGGTTGGTGTTGGATTGGTTAAAGTTTTATAGAACTCGATTTTGCAGTTAGCGAGTATTATAGTACTCGCTTACTGTATTATCGAGTCATGTGGATACTCCATATTTGGACTAGTCAGTCTTATTTCTGGTGTTGGATTGCTGCACTCGACCCCATAGTTTTTTTTAGAAGCAGCACTTCGATTGCTCTTGATTTATCAGGCTCGAAAGCGACTTCTCGGGCTCCAAACATCGATCCTCAACTGTAGTAAGACTCTTTTACCCTTGCTTTCCATTCAAATTAATTAAAAATCCTGCATTATTCTCCCTTTTCTTGTGAAATTTCAAACCATGCAAGTTTGGGGATTTTCATGATTTTGGGTGTTGTGGCCTGAAATGGTTCATGGGTTTTTACATATGCATGTCGTTCATACGATTTGTACCATTTAATTACATAGACATAGCTGCTTTGTAAAGGAACACATGAATTTAGGGTTCATGTGTTCATATGGAATTTGGGGATTTTCATGGGTGTGAGTGTTTTGACGTGAAATATGTAATGGGTTTTTTTGTATGGATGTTCTACACACGTTTTGTACCCTTTAGTTGCAAAGAACTCATGATTTATGAAAAATGGGAAATTTGGGTTCATGTATTCATATTGGGAATTTGGGGATTTTGATGAATAGGACTAGTTTTGATCTGAACTGGTTTATGAGTTGTTGTGTATACATGTTGGTGACACATTCTATATCGTTTATATTGGGTTTTTTCACATCTGGGTATGCATGTTGGTTCATTCAGCAATCTTTCGATAACAGCTCAGATTGGGGTTTTGTTGAATAGGGTATAATTGGGAAAAATTGATAAACATTGCCAATTTGATGGATTGGTAGTCACTGGTGGGATAGCATGTTTTGTTGAATTGGGTATAATTGCTTGAAATTACACCCACTGCACAATGTATAGTGTGGGTGTCGCATGTTTTTCAAATAACTTGACTACATGGGTCAATGTTCATATATTTCCAGAAAATTGATCATTTCAATGCATTCATTCATGCCCCAATTGTATCCATGCATCATGTAGTCTATTCCTCATGCATATGTATTTTTTTTGTTTTATGTGTCTCTAATGCAATTCTGAATATTGGTTTTCTGTTGTGCTTTTGTTCCGTCTCTATAGATCCTAGTTATGGCTCCTAAGAAGGCTAAAACCATTAAAACCAAAGCCAAAAGAGTGTCTGCCTCCTCATCTAAGCCTGCAATTGCGTTTGATCAAATAAGATTTCAAACAGTTACAAACGAGCAAAGGTCTGAAAATGTAATTCAGCATTGGAATATTTGGCCGAAACGACAAATCAATCTAGATGAATTACCTCTTTCTGTCCATAGGAATCTATAGTGTAGGAACTAGTTGTCTCTGTGTAAAGTTTTACAAGCCCCTTCAGATGCCCTGATTCGAGAGTTCTATTCCAATCTCCATATCCGTTCCTGTGATGGTGATCTGGGTACTTGGATTCGAGGTCAAAGTTTCGTCATAACTAAGGACGATGTATCCAAGGCTCTTCATGTACCTCTTATTAGTAGACCTACTTATCCATACTCGGAGCGTCCTAATATATCTGATGTCATGACTCTTCTTTGCGGAAGATCAGTGACATGGGGATCTAACCCAAGAATTAACTCGAGTGAGTTAACCGAGCTTCATTATATCTTTTTTAGGATAGCTTGTCACAACATCTTCCCCATCTCCCATGTCCATACTATTCCTATAGAGAGATGTTACTTTTTGTACGCCCTCGTGACTGATGCCTCTATCTGTTTTCCGTCCCTTTTCATTCAAACGATTACTGAGGCGCATAGGAGCAAGTGTAAGAAGCATGGCCTATTCTTTCCTGTTTTTGTCTATAGGGTTCTAGACTATTTACACTTAGAAAACTTTCCTTCCCTAGAGTTGATCCACATCACAGAGTTGATCCACATCACAGCCCCTATAGAAGCCACCTTTCTCAAACAACAGAGTGCACAAAAGAAGAATGTTGGACCGAGTGTTGGTTCATCAAAAAGACCACGAGTACAGTCCACTACTGGAGATGTTCATGGTGAGGAGAGTCCTATTGATCCTACAGCTACTATTGTTGATGATGGTGACGATGAGGTACATGTTGACAGCGCAGCTGCGGAGCCCACCATTCCTCCTCCTCGCTCTCTTCGTGCTATGATGGAGACCTTTATGACAACTCAAGCAACTCATGGACAGCTTTTAGATGGGCTTATTGCTGAGGTTGTTGCTTTGAGAGAAGAGTTTTCAGAGAATAGGAGTGCTTTTCCACCTCCTCCACCTTCTGACCCTGGATGTTTGCCTTTGGCAATGCATAACAGACAGGGGAAGTAGGGATTGTAGTGTAGGGGGGAGAGTTGTTTTTGTATCGATTGCGTAGATTATATGAAAGTAATTTAATGTGATTTACCAGTATTTTATATTATTATATGTACTCTTCAAGGTCCACAAACATGGTTTTAATTTTATATTGAATGATCATTTTCTTTGTTTTTTTCCTTCAACTGGAATGTGGATAAGGTAACCTAACTGATAACATATGCATATTTGAAGAAAACCTACAGTCATTGAAATGATAACAGAAAGGGACCTACCTCATCATTGCATTATCTATTAGTTCTGCAATGGCTATACCAAAAAAATAAAAATAAAAGATCCTAAAAGTAGATTAAACAGATACTAGCCTTTAAGCACGCGCATGCTCGAAGGCTAGTTTATAGTTATAATTAGATTATATGGACCTATTCATACACATTTATACTTTTGGATGAACATTATATAGATTTATTTTAATAATTAATACCTCTATTTCCTGTTTCCTGTCACTTATTATCCAAACATAAATATGTTTCCACTTTTCCATCCATACCCTTATATTTAGGCACTAACATATGTGATTGTCCAAGAAAATAAAAGGCTAAATTTTAGGGAAATTTAAAAGATTAAGGTGGGGAATTGGTGTGTCCCTATCCTTATTTAAAAGTTTATAAAAAAAGAAAAGAAAAACTACACGTTTTACAAAATCCCACTTACTATGCATCCATAACAAAAGTGAAAAAGAGTTGAAATTTCGAATATAATTATTTTACGGTGAAAGGATCAAACTGGGATTAGCCACTTACTACACTTCCATGACAAAAGTTAAAAAGATATTAAATTTCAAAGATGTCAATTACCCTTAAAAGAGAGAAAATGTACGTAACATTGTTTATGGAGCAGTAGAGTAATAATTAAAAAAAAAATTGCAAATTGAATTTGACATAGAATTATACAAATGTGGTGAAATATAATGTCTGTCACAAAACAAGGTTAGGTTTACATATGCCATTCTTAGATAACAACCACTTCATGTGAGGGTATAATTAGGTAACATTATCCAGTAGCTAAAAAATATAATGTAATAATACCCTCTAAAGAAAAGTGGCATAACCCAAAAACCGAGTTGAGTGTTAGCGATCTAAAATTACATTAAATATGAAGTTATTGGACCAAAATAGAGAAGAAGAATATATAAGTACCTGCACGCATATAATGCAAAGAGTCTTGTTGAAACGAATCTTATCCAATACCGACACACATAAATGCAAAACCAATCAGTCGTAATTCTCATCCAACTAGCTTAATTCCCTTAATAAAAACTAGTATGTAACCCGTCTAGGATATAATTAAATAAAACATTTTGTGAAAAAAAATATTGCATTTTATTATTTAAGTGATACTATTGGTTTTTGTTATTTATTTATTAATCATCATTTTATTCATCTTTAAAAGGCTCAGTTAAGTCTAAATTCATATTATTAACCAGAAATTTTCATTAACAAGAACTTGCATTACGTAATTTTTTTACAATTTCAGTCAAGCAGACCAGCAAACCTTATATGATATGGCTTATCAACCGAGGCTTTACTTGTAATTGCTTATAAATAATTGGCATAATAATGATTTGTTTGCATACATGAATTGTACGTTGGGTGTATAGGAAATGCTGTTTGGATTGCCTATTTGCTAGCTTAGATCAGTATAGTTTGAATGAATTTGTATAATTGATTGCTGGGAGCTATGTGATGTGTGACCTGTGGGGTTTACTTTTATTTTATTAACTAGTCATGGACCCGCGTGTCGCCCGTGATTATTTTCTTTTTATTGATCATGTTATTATTTGAAATATTTTTGAATGTATTACTACAATGTTGATCCATATATCCCAAGTTTCAATTTTCTCTTTTTATTAACTTTTTACTAACTTTTTACTGTGAAGTAGAGCGCAATCCAGTCAAACATAAAAGTAAATATCTTTTGAGACATGGTCTAGGCATTACAATCCAGTCAAACATGATAAGCACCCAGCAAATATGGGAATTGATGGAATCCACATCAATTAATTTTCTAATGCCACCAACAAGCTCTCTAAATAACTTGGATATCCAACCAACATTGTCACCTGCTAAGGAAAATTTCCATTAGTACCACCACACTGAAAACTTAGTGTTCATAATCATGAAGTTGCTCATTAAATGAGACTGAAATTGTGAGGGTAAGGGTAATTCAAAACTTACAAACCAGTGTTGAGTAGCCTACTTGTTTTCCTTGTAATCTATAAAATGATTTGAATTATTTTTAACTGAGCTTCCTCTCCCTCCAATCACTTACGAACGACACTTCTTGCTTATTGTTTTCTTATCTCCAAGCCTAATGTTGCATTGAATTGTGAAATTCCAAAAGAACTTCAAAATCTGAGCATATAATTGATGCAAAGGAATTTTTTTTCATTTTTTTTAAGTTTTTTTTTTTCTCAATAAGTAGATGCCAATTCTTATGATAGAGTCATAAAATAATTGGCCACAAAGTCAACTATGTTGAACTTCATATTTGTGGATTACAATTTTTTCCCAAACTTTCATTCACAAATATTAAATTGTCTCATATTCATTAGGTACATGTGTGTGACTTTTTTTATAACCAATTCGACTGCTTAATTTTACTTCAACTCAAGTGAGTCTGATTCTGTAACTTTGGATTTTTTTTCCCTCCTCTCTAAAGCTAATGTAAGTTGTTGGGTATTCATATCTCCACAATGATTATAAAATAAAAAAGTTTGTTTGGCTGCCAAGGATTATGCAGTAAAATTATGCAGAATTATGCAGAAAGCTGACCGCAAAAATTAAAACACCAAAAACAATTTGCTTTGATTCTAATATCAATTGTTGGAAGTGGACATCAATCTAAATAATGTAGTATACAATGGACATATTAATGACAAGTACAATCTGATCAATTCAAGAAACGGAATCTTACATGTTGAAATACGTTGGAAGGTGATTTGAGATGTGCCACCAGCACTTTATACTTCGCTACTTCAGAGTCTTACATTCTTCCAATAAGCCACAACACATTAAAAGAATGAGACCCGAGAAATTTCCAAATAAACCAAGGTAAAATAAAATAGTTTTTTTGGCTGTAAAATTATAGCACTATTGAAATGACATTCAGGCAATCTCACAAAGACATCAATGGCATGCCAATGATGTTCATCTAATATAAACACAAACATAAACAAACGAAAAAAAAAAAAAAAAAAAAAAAGGGTCTCATATTAATATAAATAGAGCATAAAAGTTTTGCACCCAAAAAAAAAGAATTGAGATGTAGAGATACCTCAACCAAAGCAGGGAGGTTTTGTCAATATTTATTAATCGTGTGGAAAGGAATAAAGGGAGGAAGGAAATCAGATAGGCAACCGTTACTTCAAAACGGTAGAGCAAGAAGGTGGGTAGCTTTCAAACTCTCAGCTAACTCACTTGAAGGCTTCAACACAGTTTTTTTCCTCCCTTTAAGCTTCCCTCTACGTTACAATCTTCAAGCTCTCTCTCTGCTCACCTTTCCATTTGGTCACACAAAACCTTGAATGCCTCCCCTTAATTTTTTTTCTTTCTTCGAAACCGGCTTGCACGTTTGATAGTTCCCTCTACGTTACAATCTTTAAGCTCTCTCTCTCTGCTCACCTTTCTTTTTGGTCACACAAACCCCTGAACGCCTCCCTTCTTTTTCTTTTTTCTTTTTTTTCCTTTCTTTCTTCCAAACTGGCTTGCACATTTCATATTTTTAATTTCTTTTTTCTTTAAGCTGAACTGAAAACTCTCTGTTTTCTCACCTGAAGGCCTCAACGTTTTTTTTTCTTTTTTTTCCCCCTCCCTTTAAGCTTCCCTCTACATTACAATCTTCAAGCTCTCTCTCTACTCACCTTTCTTTTTGGTCACGCAAAACCTTGAACGCCTCCCTTTTTTTTTTTTTTTTCCTTTCTTCTAAACCAGCTTGCATGTTTCGTGTTTTTAATTTCTTTTTCCTTTAAGCTGAACTGAAAAGGCTTTGGGTTGGGCTTCATAGTGGAACTAAATAAATAAGAGGTGGGTTAGATTAATTATACAAATTTATTATAGGGTGATAGTGGAAGTAAATAAAGAAGTAGTGGGCTGCATGTATAGGGCTGGGACTTATTAGGCTGAAATTTGTAAAAGCCATTTTAAAATTGAAGAAAACATTATTTTTTTTAAAAGAAAATGACGTCGCAGCTAATGTGGCGCAACGTGAGAGCAGCAGCATTAAACTATGCTTCAGCTTTTAGTAATATATAGATGTGTGCTTCCACATGAGTCAGATGTATTGTCATCACAGTGACATAAAATATGCTTTGGACAAGAAACATTTTGCTTAATTGTTTAGTACTATTGTTTGCTAGATTAGATGTATAAATGCGGAGATTTTTAGTCAGAAATGATGGTTCTAATTTATCATTTAGCAAACTTTATTAGAAAATGCAGATGATTCAAATTTTATGGGATGAAATGAGAGTTTAGCTGAAATCTTAAAAAGGAATTTAGTTTGGTTTTTATATTCAATGAGATGTAAGTACAAATTTTTGATAATCACAAGGATAACAATTCATTACACTTTGAATTTTCTACAATTGATAATCATTCCTTTTGGCAAACCATTAAGGAAATCATAATTGTAGAACTTTTGCAAAGCTTTACAAACAATTAATAAAAAAATAGAAGATTGCATCTTATTATTTAAGTGATGCTACAATGAGGGAAAAAAAATAAAATAAAATAGAATTAAAGAAGCCTATTCACCAACTTAAACATTTCAAGGTCGATCGAGCATCTTTTGCACGTAACCACAAATTTTGCATAACTATAAGGATAAGGTTGATATCGGTTCCAATGTCCCATTACAATTTTGTGGCATGCTTGAAAGTTTGGAATTTGATATAGGGCTATTCATGCAACTACGTGTCGAAGCATATTTCGTCAATTTCGAAGCCACTACTTCCCATGTTCATCATTTAAAAAGGTTATCAATTTCAAAGCCAATGCTTCCAAAAGGTTATCAATGCCTCCACGATTTGACTGGCAAAGTAGCATGATTCCATGTATATAAGTTGCAATAAAATTATCACATGGACGAGTTTTTCAATTATATTTTTTCCTTTAACAACTTCTTCATTCAAAAAGTATTCCCAGCTTCCCACTATCAGTAGCGCCTCAGGATTTCCTGCTTCATAGTACTGAAAAATTAGGGTTTTTTCTTTGTCGTATAGTAGAGCTGGGTGATTGAAAAATAGGGCCAGTTGAATTTGTTAGAGGACTAGTTTGCTTTCTGTTAATTTGTTGAAGCGTTTAAAACTAATTAAGAAAAAGGAAAAAATTAAATTAATAGACTAAATAATTTTTATATAGAGGGAAATAAATAAGTAGATACAAATTGAGAAAATAGTTTTTTATACCATAACTTAATGTTTCCCAGGAGTGTTGCCGAATCTTTGCCTACTTTCGAAAAGATTTCAACCAATATGTCAGTATGATTTTTTTTTTTTTAACTTTAAATACTGTTATAACATTTCAGTTACTATTTATAATAAAATGATTTGTACTAGGTTCATAGTATCATATTAAATAACAATACATAATATTAATATGTTGACGAATTTTGAAATGATTATACAAGAATTTGATGGTGAAATGGTTATACACGAAAATGAAAAGGGGATCTGTATGTTAAGGTGCCTGAATCGGTGTGGTAACTAGGAACATGTTACTGAAAATTGTGTAGGAGAGGAACAATTTTGGGTTTTGATTGTTGTAGAAGGGGAGGTGAACCTAAAATTACGCGAGTGTGAGAAAGGGAAAAACAAAGAGCAAAGCTAACTTTCACTGTGACTCTTCTATATGAAAGTGAGCATAATTACAATCCCAGTTAAATTTAGACGGATGGAGGAAATTTTATTATATTTTATATTTAAATTAGTGTGGTCCCCACATAAATCTAGACACAAGACATTGGGAACATTTAAAATCCTGTTCATATAGTGTTTTTCCAGCCTGTATTGACATGACAAGCCCTAATAACTGAAATTGTAATGCTTGGACCATGAAATGAGGTTATAAATGCACCACAATAATGATCTTCTTTCTACCCATTAACTTCGTAGATTGACTAAGCTATGAGTCGCAATGCCTCAACGTCAAATCGTAAAATGCAAAATAAGTTTGGATCTACTTCAACATGTGGATCATCACAAGTTCCAGCAAATCAACAACTACAGACATACACAGACCACTATGGAGGAAAATGGGTTGGAAAGAAGAGAGATTTCGTTAATATGCCAATATACATGTACGAGATTCTTGGAAGCGTCGGGCACATCATGGTCGGCAAACCTACAAAACTAAGTACAGATAGCACCGCAATAGAGTTTACCGTATTAGAACCACCATGGTCAACCCTATACCAAAAGAGGTGTGAGTTGGAGGTGTATTGTCGATGGCACGGGTTATGAGTTCCTAAGGCATGCTCAGCTGAGTTACCTAGAGATGAATCTGCCAACATACTTGCTCATGTTCAACAAGAGAACCATCAAATGCAAAGGTGACTAGATCGTTTTCACGCAATCCAAAAAGCTAGGAAGCATCTAAAGGGGAAGGCGCAAGAGCGAGCCATAAAGTCTATTAATGAAATTACTGTGTTAGATGATGACAGAGTTATTTCAAACTTCTCAAATTCAAGCAATGATGATTTCCAAAAATTTCTACCTACAAACATTAGATGTTGTTGTTAATGTCTACACATTTTGTGCAAGACAAACTGTTGTTGTTAATGTCTGACAAATAATGATTATGTACGTTAAACTTTTACAAATCTAAAGAGTAACTGTTCATTAGTTTTGGCTAAGGTTATATGAAATCAATTTCTCATTTTTCCCCATGCGTTCTTCGTTGCTATATATGAAAATTTAATATGAATATTTACACATAGATTCAATACATACAGACTCATCCAAACCACACAGGCCACCTGGGACTATCACCATTAAGGTGTAGACACTCACATTTGTTCAAAATAATACTCCCTTCCACCATGTGTGACATGAAACTGGTAATGTATTAAATTGCTATGTTAGTATGTTTCAATGTTTTCAATGGATTGGCTAACTGTATATGAAATCACTTGCTCATTTTTTCCCTGCTATTCTTTGTTGCTACATATGATTCTTCTACTTTGGTTGGACAATGTCCTCTGCTTTGTAGTGCAGGAAAAACCTTAGATATGCGGATGTTTCCAATATTTTGTCTATGTAATTTGAAATGTTACCCACACAACACTCATCACCCAACTTAGATTTATTGCACATTACTTGTACGAAATTTTAATAGATTCAATACATACAGACTCATCCAAACCCCACAGACCAACCATGCATATGATTATTAATACGAATAATTCATATATATGACACCGTGAGTCGCTGTATCATATACCTGTATCCGTGTATCTTAGTTCTGCTACTGTACTACTTTATACAGATAGATTACATACAAACTCATCCAAACTAGACTAACCACTCATTCTCTCTTCGTCTTTATGTACACAAAACTTTTTTGGTAACAAAATTTTCTTTGATTCATGTGTTATGGGCAAATCATCTTCAGGATATGTTTGTATCATCTTCATCTAAGTCTATTATTTCTACCTAATGATCTTCCAATTTACAGTTCTTGCTAGGTGGATATTGAATCTTAGTGGTAGTCTTATCAAATATAAGAACATGGAAGCTTGAATTTCCTTCATATCTAAACACTAAAAAATAACCATAACGGATAAAATGGTATTCAACGAAATCCTGCCAACCATTACAAACCCAAATGTTGTTACTAGCTTTCTTCAATCCCACTTGCCAATACCACTATAGGGAGCAGTGGATGTAGCTACGATAGATAGCTCAGCACTGTTGAACCTTGCCCACAAGTACCCATCCACACTGACGTGAAAACACAGAGCATCCTTGAAAAGTTTATGCATCAATTTTGGGGGTGAGCTGTCCAACATTGCTACACTGATGTTTGCAGTGCTGCATGTGCTGCTCAATAGTTTCGCACTGTTGAATTGTTTCTAGTCATATCACCCACACACATGTCGATACACAGATATGCATCCTTTTACAATGCACTGTTTTCAAGGATGTAGAGCATCCCTGAAAAATTAATGATACATTTAACACAGCTCGGCACTGTTTCGTCAAGTCATGTCAGATGAAGCACAAGAATGCTGAATAGTCTTCACATGGACCCTGTCCAGCCCTATCACCTACATGCACGTCAATACACAAATATGCATCCCCTTGCAATGCATCGTTTTCAAGGATGCAAAGCATCCCTGAAAAGTTTATGATACATTTAACACAGCTCGAAACTGTCTCGTCAAGTCATGTCAGATGAAGCATAGGAATTCTAAATAGTCTTCACGTGAATAAATACACAACCTCCTTTGCAGTACACATCACCAACCTGCTACTGTAGCACATGCTATAGCCATAAGAAATAGCTGCCTCAGCAAACCACATGCACCAACAGCTGCCACTGTATAGCCAAGTCATGTTCGTAGTTTTGCATGTGCTCCTCGACACCTCACTAAACAATAGACTGTCAAGTCATATCATCTGTATTCACATGAATACTTATTTGTATTCACATGAATACTTACCCTTACATATAATTACATCCACGTGAATACTTGCCTTTGCAAAACCCCTATATAAAGTCCCATTTACATCTACCCTTGCAAAACATCTACGCATACCGAAGTCCCATTTACATCTACCCTTAATTAACATCTACACATACTAATCAAAAGTCACATTTTTCAATGTCAATGCGCAATTGGATGCTACCTCGTTTTCCAGATAACTATAGGAGGGAGAGAGATTCTGACGAGAGGGAATACTATACCAGACAACGGCGAGAATGGGACTTTCTCGTGAACGAGTCCAATGCTCTGCACGATGATCTCGTGCGACTCGGAGCGCCTCTTGTCGACCGTATCTCGCTCACATTGCCACGATGAAACATGCACCAATATGAGCGTGCAGTGACAAAAATTAAAAAAGAGAACAATCTGATGATACTCTGTAGGTCTAGGTATCACATGCTACAACTGGTGGAAGAGCTGGCCGCTGCAACGAACAAGAAACTCACTCCGGCAGAACTTAACAATGTCTTCAACTACGAGGACTACCTATTAGAATGAATGCCTATGTGATATGTGTGTTATGTAGCTTTAGTGGTGAAAGCTCGAAAATGTGTTGAAAACACACGAGCGGTTTAGACCCCCAAATTAAAATTACGGCTTGGTTGATTTTACACTAACTTAATGATAAGTGCGGAATAGTGTAAACACAAGCGTATAAATGAAACAACTACTCTAATCCATATTTAAAGCAACACAGCAATAAAAATGAAATGAACAAGAGTAGGGAAGAAAGATGCAAACATAGATAACACCGAGACGTGTTATCGAAGAGGAAACCGAAGACCTCGGCGTAAAACCTCTCCGCCGCCCTCCAAGCGGAAATCGATCCACTAGACAATCAGTTGGGATACATGGGTTAGCAAAAAACCCTCCAAGCCTAGTTTACCCGCTGTACCTGAGCCCTCCAAGCTCCTACTCCAACAAGGCTTCTCGGAACCGTGTCTTGTCTTAGTTATCCGGATCCCGCAACAAGCTCCATGTTGCATCTGCCATTCAAGGCTTCTTCCAATGCTTCCCAGCAGCACCAAAACGTCACACAGCACTCTCAAGGTGTGGTAAGTGTTTGGGCTATCAACCTCTCAAAGATATGGATAATGGAGAGGGAAGGGTTGAGGATATACCACAAGCAATTGTATAGAGAAAGATGGGGAAGACAATCTCTAATTACCAATGTGTTTGGCTAGGGTTTTCTCTCTGAAGCATTCCTCAACAATTGTGGGTAATGATGGTATATATAGGATAGGTGCAAAAGGTGTGACTCAAAAAGTACAGGCTGGCAGAACAGATTGCCTCGCGGGTGTCTTGCGGGAAGGCCTTACCCGCGAGATACTTGCGAGACATAGCTGTCTCCACCTGGCCTGACTTTTCGCATTCCAGCATGTGCCTGGCACATGATTCACTTCGCGGGATGCTAGGTCGCGAGACACCCGCGAGAATCCTTCAATCTTCAAATGCTTGAGTCTTCAAATACTCTCTCTATCACTCAACCCTTACAACAAATCCCACAACAAATACAGGGTTTAAACGATTGAACATAATTACAATCAAATTTGGCACGGAATAAAAGCCAACAAAAACACAGTTGTAAATTACAACTTTACAAGTGGCATTAGTGTTCAATATGCAATGCATGCATATTGGTGACATCGTGTAAGTTATTTTAAGTTTTCCGTGTTATGTTCTAGGTGCTTATTGAAAAACATCATGTGTGGGAATATTAATCTTTTATGCATTATGTGGGAATAATCTAGATTACGAATAATGTGCATGCTCCTCACAATCAATAATAAGGTTTACATAGTACAAATGCAACAACAGAGACACACATACATTTAAAACATAATTAAGCATAATAGTTCTCCAACAAAGTCTAATTACACCACGACATGATTACTCTTCATCTGACATCTCCACGTCTGACTGATAAATGGGATCAGCAAGAAGTGATTGCATGAATTGGGCATGCTCGTACCACCCTCCTTCCACTGACTCTCAAATCTCGACTTGGGTTCGATATCGATTAAGACGTATCTTCATTAGATTATTTTCTTCTCTTATGCGCTTCAATGCTTTACAAAGTTCATCGATCATTTCTCTGGGCATCTGTGATGTGAGTCGTCGAGGCACTGGCAACTTAAAACCAACTAACTCATCATAAAACATTTGCCATTCACGAAATAACCAAGCCCACTCCTATTTCATGGTATTGTGAACATAAGCACTATTTCGGATATTCGGATTGATTGGATAGCTGAACTCATCTTCTAATACCCAGCACCAACCCATAGCAGTGAACACATCGTGAGGCCTATAAAGTTGTGCGTTGCCAGAACCAGACATTGACGCTTAATACAAAAACATCAAATGATCAAGTTAACAATGTGCATCAACTATTGGTAAATAATGTAATGCTACATAAGGTGATACACGACAAAGACATTCATAAATTTGTGTACTATTACATGCTAAAAATGAAATACTAACCCTCAAATTTTACCATAAACATTAGACATTGTTATTAATGTCTACATGTTGTGCACAATACAAAATGTTGTTGTTAATGTCTCAACCAATGATGCATATGTACATTCAACTTTTCCAACTCTAAAGATTAACTATTCATAACTGTTCATTAGTTTTAGCAAATCTAAAGAATTTTATTTTTTGTCAATGAAATTTGCACCAACAAAGACCCAATATAACACAAATAACACTCATCACCGTTTCTATAGATTATTGTACATTTCTTGTAGCACAAAACAACACCAAACAACTAATACAACCTTAATTTACTCACATAACACTAATTCAAGAAAATACCAAAGCACAAGTAATACAACCTCTTAAATGAAAATTATTCTTCTAACAAAAACATACATTATGGTGATCCCATTTATATAATATGTACTACTATTTTTACCTACTCAATATAATTCTCTATGTATTTTAAAGAAGAAAATGAGTTTCTCACCTGAGATGATAGAAAATTCTGATAAAGAGGAGAAGCTGATCTAAATATGATGAGGAGAATTGCATGAGAAGCAGATTAGCGGAGGGGAGGAGTACATAGCAGGACAACTCAATTACAAGAAGGGTGAGTAACATTAATAACTCGATTTCCTAATCATCGGGTTCAGCTTCAAATGCAAGTAATTGATTTGAAATTGGGTCAGAACATAGCAGAGCAACTCGATTATAACAGAGCCGAGTAATAATAATAACTCGATCTTCTACTCATTGGGGTCAGCTTTACAAGATTATATTCTGCGCATAACTCGGTTTCTTCATTGCCGAGTTCTAAACAGTTACGTGGGAATATTTTATTGCCCAAAATCCATGCTGGATGACCAGTGTGGCAAGAACCTACCTTGAACTTGGCTATTGCATGATCGATTATTTTAAGTAACTCGGCTTTACGGCCATCGAATATTGAAACAGGGGCACGCCCCAATATAGTTTCGAAACAGGGGCATAATGCCAATTCTTTTTCCCAGAAGGGGCAAAAGGCCAAAATGCCCGTAAACCACAAGAGAATAAAACTAAAATAATAAATTTTAATTGAAGAGATTTTTGATGCTTTGGTAAAGGTAATTTAAATTGAGAGAAAATAACAATATATCAAGGCGCTAAGATTTAGGGATCTGCACACAACACATTTATTAGTAGTCTTAACAATATTTAATTTATAACTCAACTAAAATTCATACAAAGTATGATCTTAGTCAAATGATTTAACAATAAAAACTCAAGAATTAATTGTCTAAGGTAGTTTGATGAAATTGATTGATTTTAGGCAAAACAAAACTAGTGAATTAGTTCACAGGGAATACTAAGCATTTAACATGCCTGGAGTCTATGATAAATCAAAGAATACATAACTAAACACTTTTCTAGATGAGTAAATCAAGCAAAAACATAATAACATAAGCATTAAAACCATAAAATAATTGTTAAGAACATACCAGTAAACGGTTGGGTTTCACCCTTTACCTTAGCAAGGCTTTTAGCAAGCCATAACACAAATAAAACTCTAAAAACTATAAAGAAACTTTAAGAAAAACTAAATTATGTTCTACGGCAGCTCTCCCTTGAATTTTGCCCTAAAGAGCCTTTAAATAAGTCAAGGAATCCTATTACAAGTTGAATTCCCATTTGGAGAGAATCCCAGGTTTTTAGGCTTCACTTAACCAACATTTTCGACCCATTTAACTTCAGAATTTGAACTTTTGGTAAGCTACAAAGTTGTAGCCCTTTAAGTTAAATTTCCAGTCCAACTTGAATCATCTCGATTAAACATTTGAGCGAAAGTTATGCTCCAAATACTAACTGGTGTGTAGGCTGGAATCCTATTCCGAATTGGACTTGGATTTGATGCAAATTTCCTTTGATTCTTTGCTCCAATTGGACTTGAATTTAATTGGGTTGGCCTTCCTTAACTTCATCATGGCCCTTGTAAAAGTAAAGTCTATTAGCTTTCTTCTTTTCACAAATCCACTTATTTAATTTCATTATCCTACAAAAGACAAATTCACACATTAAAATTCAATTAAGCACAAAATTGATTATTCAGCATTATTCCAAAACCAACTATAAAATGCATGAATTAACTCAAAATAAGTATGATAATGCTTTCTAATAAAGATATAAATATGCAAAATTAAGCTATTATTATCAGCCAAAAAATTCTCACCAACAAAATCCATCGTCAAAATTTCTCAGCCAATCAAATAAATAAATAGAGTAACACAAATTCTAGTAGTTTGAATAGAAAATACACTAATTTTCTAGAAGAAATTATTATACCTTAAAAAATCAATGCCTTTTTAGGCAGGATGGTACCTCTCCACATATTGGGTGCATAGAGATTGTAAGAGAAGGGTTCAAAATTTGAACTACTCAGTCAGAAACAAATTAAGAAACCATGAGTGGCAACTCCCTGATTATCAGCTAATAAAACAACAAAATGGAAGCAATGTATGAGGATAGGATCATATATAATATAGTACCAATAATATTTTTTGACAAGGAGGCAACTCTGTCGCCCCCATTTCTTGTCTCACATTAATTATTCTTCTTGATTGCTAGAGGATTTTTAGGTGTATGGTTTCATCTATAAAACAAAAAATAATTTGTAATCAAATACAAAAGTCTATGAGGGTCCCAAACCAACACCAGACTCTAGCAAATTAGATAGATTGACAAAAGTCTATGAGCGATGAGTTTTTACTTTTTAAGCCTCTACAAATTTTAGATAAATTTTCAGTCTTTTAGAGCAAAGGAATTAGATCCAAAAATATATGATACATTTAACATGTGATGTGGTCATAAATATATAGATTGCAAATGATTTAACATAACAAAACATAATCAAACCAAAGAGAAATAAGAGTGAAACAAAAGAGAGCAAAGGAGGAGAGCCACTGCATTTACTGGTGGCCTCTTCTGTGTGGATGTCGTGAACCCAAGAAAGATAGGATTTTGGAATATGGATTGCTATCAAAATCAATCAATTTGTCAATCCACGAAAGAATACCAAGAATCTCTTTGATGTTCAACCAGCTTTTCCTCTTGCCACAAAGGAAACTTAAGAACTATAAAACAAAACCCAAAAACTGAAAACCTAATAACAACTCAGGTGGTAGTATTTGAACTTTATGATTGATAACCAATTAGTGTGACAAATTATGCAGAAGACAATCATTAAGGAATTATTAACTTCACTTTCTTCAACATAGAATCAACAAACTTCTCCTATCTCTTCTCTAATAAGCCACAACACATTAAAAGAATGAGAAAAGAGTTACATTGATTGGTTGGCTACCTTCTAGAAACATAATAGCATACATGTTGTGAGAAATTTATCATTTAGTCTTAATGGTAAACAAAAAATACTAACCATTCAAAAAGTCATCAGAAGTTGTGATACAAATATAGTGATAATTCAGCATTGTGAAACACACCTAAACAAAAATCAAGAATGATATGTAAAAGAAATTGACTACCAAAATTTCAATAAAGAATTGAAAAAATTCCTCTAGGATTGTAAGCAATAATTAACAGTGGAATTGAATTCTTGATAGTTTGCACATCTTTATCTTTCAAATTCGCTGGGCATTGGCTAAGTACAGGAATTTTAGGGGGGAAAAAATACTAAATTGGAGAGAGAGAACTTATAGGTAGAATATATAAGATTTGGATTAGCTATTGAAAGTGGACGGGTGATTTGGATAGAAGACTCTGACTTTGCATTTACATTACAAAGAAACTGTTTTATTTCCAAATTCCAATTTTGGATGGAAGGATCTGTATAGTCGTAACTGAAGATAATAACTCATGTTGTATGGATAACAATTGAGAAGATTTATATACCTAGTAGTAGATGAATAGTCATCTTTTTTTAAGAAGGAGATGAATAGTCATCTTAATAGAGTACATCAACATATTTGTCCATGATCTATAATACTATATTTAATTTTTTGATGAACTTGATCTGTATTTAATATATATATATATATAACCGAAGCCTTTGAAGCTCTTACGATTTTCCGCGTCAGCACAATATTTAGATAAAATTATTTTTGTTTTTAAAGTTTAACTTCTTTGGATAATAGAAGAATTCTACTACAACTTCTTATACAATAACATAGAAATTAAGATGCTTGGTAGGTATCATGATCATTTTTTTAAAACAAAATTATTTTTGTTTAGTCCAAACTTAACAAGGAGTGAAACTCTATCTTTCTAACAAATCTAACTTAAACTCAAACTTTGCGAAGTTAATCATAAACACTATAAAAGCAATGCAAACCCTAATATATATATATATATATATATATTTTTTTTTTTAAGTTGAGTAGAGGTATGAGCTTTTCTTATGTTATTTTCTTCTCCTCTACTTTGTTAAAAAAAATAAAAAACTTATTTTATGGTTCTTCATGTATTTTTTAAAAAGTAATTTTCATACATGAACCACCAAACTCTCTTTAGCTGTTTTTTATAAGATAAAAAATCTTGCAATAATTGAAATTATTTTTTTGAATATAACCCATCTTTCTTTAATATTTATCTATTGTTTAGTCATATATATTTTGTTTTGTTTCAATAATTTCTAAGCAGTGAATCATCTAATTCTTTAATATTTTTTGGTATTTCAGAAGTTTTAACATTTAAATTCTTGAGTTATTTTTTTGTAGTATCTGAAATTGTCTAACAAATTTTTTGTAAGCCATTGCACATTCAAGCAATGGCTTCTTCATCAAATTGTAACACAAATTGAAGTCATACAAGAGAAAATCATGCAATAATGTAGTTTCTTAATCAATTTAAGATTTTATAAAATTATTTTAGTCTACTTCATAAATAGGTAGGTTCTCGTGCATAGCACAGGTTAGCGATTAGTTTTTTTATAAAAATAGAGAGAAATTATAAAGGAAAAAAGTATTTAAGAAAACGTATGAGGTGGAGGATGAGGTGGCTCAACAAGAGTGTATCAACATTCAAGGACAGACCCGAGTAGGGGCCTAAGGGGGCCCAAGCACCCCCTTACTTTGTAGCTCAGGCCGCCCTCCAAAAATCATGAACCATCCCACTGATCCCAGCCAGGCAGCCCAAAGCCCATGTAAATCTATAAAAAAAAAAATGTAAAAAAAAAAAAAGTAAACCCAATAGTCCAAACCAAATGGAAAAACGAATGAAGAAAAAGAAGAAGAGAAAGTCAGAGGCGAGACAGAGAGTGAAAGGCAAAACAGACTTAGAGAGTAGTACAGAAAGAAACTGAGAGTTGAGAGAGACCCATCTTACTGCCACTCACATTGTGACACCGCCACCTCGTAAGAGAGACCCATCTTGCTACCCACACCACCATCATGCGAGACCCATCTTGCAAACCTGTCTTAGTCCCTGTCAGCTGTCACAGACCTAAACGGCCACTCACCAACGCCGCCACGTCGATGCGAGACCCATCTTCGGCCCCCCAGCTTGAAATCCTAGGTCCATCCCTGGCAACATTAAATGTTATGGCTTCAGTTTTTAGTATTATATAGATATAGATGGGATAAAGCCAAGTATAGCGACTGTATGCATCAAAAAAGGAAACATAATATTTAGAACCAGATTTAGAACAAATAAGAGAGGGGCCTCATACATCAGTAAAAATTAATTCCAAAGGAAAATTAATTTAAGTACAGGATAAAGCAAATGGAAGTTGTTTACTCTTAGAATTGAAACAAGCAGAACAAGGGTGAATAGTTTTATTTGAGCTAAAAGGCAAGCTAAATGAAGTGAGTGGGGTGAAACTCAATGGATGTATTAGTATCATTGGTAAATCAATGAACAAAGATCAAATTTTTGGTAATATGAGGAACATGTAAAATATCATGTAAAAGAAAAGCGAAAGTAGGAGTAGATAATTGAGTAGAACCAATATGTTTTTATTCAAACTAAGATCGTTGCCAATTCAAATTTGATCAGGACCATGATACTCGTCTACCCTCACATTCAAGTTTGCAAGATCAGTTGTGAGATGATGTGTAGCTCCAGAATCTGGGTACCAATTGAGATCAGATGCAGATTGAGGAGTTGTAAGCAGGGCATGCATGTTGTTGGAAGATTCAGTAGAATAGGAATTATCAAACTTGTGTTAGCTTTTCAAATCTATATGTCCTGTCTTGTGGCAAACCTGGAAAACTAGGCAATTGTTTGAAGAGGAAGAAGAAGGGCCATGACCACACCCTTGTCCTTGAGAATTTTGTTGATTACTAGATGAAGAACCACGACCTAATGGAGGGGAGTGGCCACCTCCAAGACCACCACATGAGTTTCCTCGCCTTGCAAAATTTTCCCCTGCAAGTGAGAGGTCAACAAGGGGCTGTTGATGTTCAAGTCGAAGTTCATGAGCTAATAAACGCCCATACAAATCTTCAATGGATAGAGGATCAACCCTTGTAGTTACTGATGTGACAAATGAATCATAGTCTGATCCAAGACTAGTTAGAAGAAAAGGGACAATTTCAAAATTGTTTAGGGGCTGAGCAATGGCAGCAAGTGTGTCAACTAGTGTAGTGAATTGGTGAAAATGATCAGTAATAGATGAATTACCTTTCTTCAAAGTGGCGAGCTGATAGTGAATTTGCATTGTTCTAGCCTTGGATTGGGAGGTGAACATGCATTCTGATGCTTGCCAAACATCTCGAGAGGTGGTAAATTTGACCACATGAGCCAAAATCTTCTTTGAGAGAGAAGAGATAATAGCATTGAGTATCATTGATCTTGCAAATGCCAGTGCTAAAATTCTAGGTTTTGGAGAGCTTGAGTGTCTCCATCAGCTTCAATGGTGATGATCTGAGGTGAAGCAGGTGTGATTCCATTGAGATAGCCATAGAAATGCTGCCCCTTTAGGTAAGGAACAATCTGTGCTTTCCACAGTAGGTAGTTGTCACGGGTTAATTTGATGGTAATCAGGTGATGAATAGTGGTGAGTGTGGTGGGAGAAGGAGAAGCAGTGGTGTTAACAATGGAGGCTGAGGAAGATGAAAAAGCCGTGAGGAAAAAAAAGACGTAAGTCACGATTGCTCTAATACCATGTAAACGCAATAATATCCTAAAAATATTTTCCAGCCTACACCAATTCAACTTAGGACTTATCATTTATAGATTTGTACAAGTACAAGGATTCAAATACAAAGGAGTTTGAATTACAAACAACTCTATTCTATCCTATCTTATCACAATCTTGAGTTATTTCAAATTGTAATTCGTATTTGATTTATCACATTAACACAGCTGCTAAAGTATAGTTGGATTACTTCTGGCTCTTATCCTTAACACCCTAGGACCTGAGGTGCCTTTCTGCTTTTGCCAAAAGTTAATAGCAGTTCAACATGAAATAGGTTGGATGTGAGAGATAATGCAAATACAAAGAAATGGATTATGATGGATTAGGTGCATAAAACTAAAGCGCCAAAAAAGTAAGCTGGCCCCAAGTTCTTCTTTAGACTCTACTTCTAACACCTTTTCAGCTTCTTCCTAATAGTAATAAAAAAAATATATGAATCCTTCATCTACATTAGCAGGAGACAAAAAAAGAGAAAGGGACAGACAAACAAAGAAAGGAAAAAAAAAAAAAAAAACTATGATAATATGTAAAGCATTGCTTATTTCAACTTATAAGAGTAAAACTGATTTTTAGTGTTATAGCTTGTAAGGTTGAATTTAATCAACCATCTTGTTGGCTTTATTCCATGCCAAATTTGCTTGTAATTCAGCATTTAGAAATCCTGTATTTACGTGAGAATCATGTAAGGGTAATGTGTGAGAGAGTGTGAAGAAATGCTCAAGATTGTGCAGTGAAGTAGGGACTTGCGATTGGATCTCGTGGGTGGCTCGTGACTGGCAAGCCGCCAGAAGATACACACGAGTGAAGCATGCAGAGAAACTGAACTGTCAAGCCAGCTGTTGCACTACAGGATGAAAGGTCTAGACTGGCCACTCAATTAGCTCGCGGCTTGAACTCGCGACTCAGTCAAGTCGCGAGGCCAAGTCGCCAGCCAATTCTGTTTTGAAAAAATGACTCTTCACATTCCAAACACCCACCAGTATATATAGACCCTTACACCCACGAAATGTAGAAAGCTCCTAGAGAGAGTTTTGAGGGAGAAACCCTAGAGAAAAATAAGATTGATTCATCCACAATCTTTACACATACTCTTCAAATTCCTCTACTCTCACCCTCTCCATTGTTACATCCTTGAGAGGTTCTTAGCCAAATCCTTTTTTCATCATACCCACATCTGTGAGAAGGCATTTTGGTGCTTTGGGATGCAGTTAGGAAGGGACCAATGGTTATTAGTTGATGCTATGGGCTATAACGGAATTTGGTAAGCTAGAAAAGACAAAGATTTGGCATAACCTCATTGGAGCAAGAAGCATGGAAGGCTTAGGTACACTGGGTAGATTAGGCTTAGAGTGTCTATTGCTATTCATGTATCCCAACTACATTTTCTAGTGGATTATTGACCATTTGGAGGGCGGCGGAGAGGTTTTACACCAAGGGCTTCGATTTCCTCTTCGATAACACATCGTTGTATTGTCCTTGTGTTTGCATCTCTCTTCCCTTAATCTTTGCCATTTAATTTCTGCTGTGGATGTGATTTTAATTGATTTAGATTGTTTATCAATTATGTTATTAGTTTATATTCATTTTCCGCACATATATTGTTTGACATTAAGCTTGTATTGATAAATTTGTAATTGGGGTCTAAACATTCATAGTATTTTATACGCTATTTGAACATACAATTGGTATCAGAGCAGGTGCACTCTTTGTGGTTTAAACACCCTAGTGCGATCCTTGACCCCATATTGAGATGGACTGGTCTCAATCTTTAAATGTTCCACCATTTTTTTATGGTAACAACTATGCATTTTGGAAATTTCAGATGAGGGCATTCTTTTATTCTATTGATGATACTGTTTGGGATGCGATAGAAGTAGGTTGGACTAGGCCAGAGGCTGTTAAATCCACTTGGGATAAGGCAGCTCTTGCGGCAGCTAACGCTAACAGCAAAGCTTTGAATGCTATTTTCTATGGTGTTTCTCCAGAAGAGTTTCACAAGATTTCACATATCACTATTGCCAAGGACGCATAGCAGATACTAGAGACCACTTATGAAGGAACGAAGAAAGTAAAAGATACTAAGTTGCAGATGTTGACCACCCAGTTTGAGGAGCTCAAAATGAGTGAGGACGAGTCCTTTGACTCTTTCTATAGCAAGCTGAATGAGGTGGTCGTCGGCAAGTTTAATTTGGGGGAGAAAACGGAGGATTCCAAGATAGTAAGGAAGATCCTTTAGTCATTGCCGAAAAGCTTCTAGGCCAAGGTGACAGCAATTGAAGAGAGTAAGGACCTTGATGGTATCAAAGTCCAAGAACTGATTGGCTCACTTCAGACTTATAAACTATCGTTGCCCACACAAAGGAAGAGCAAATCTCTTGCTCTTAAGACAACTAATGAAAGGGTAGAAGCTCACGACTCATCGGATGAGGATGTTGTCGATAAAGATGTGGCATACCTTTGAAAATTCTTGAAATTCAAGAACAATGGAAAATTTGGTGATAAAGGGAAATTCCAAAGTTCTGAGAAGAAGAAAAAGGAATTCAAAAAGAAAGATGGAAAAGAATCCTAATCCGCACAAGGAATCACTTGTTTCGAGTGCAATAGGTGTGGACACTTCAAGAAAGAATGTCCCAATTATTTGAAATCGAAGGGCAAGGCATATGCCACAACTCTTAGTGACTCAGATTCATCCAATTTTGATTCTAAGGAAAGCTGTGACAGAGAAGGGAATTACTCCGCTTTTATGACTATTGCTCATGTTGAGTTTTCGGAGGACTTAAATTTGCTTATACAAGAGCTTGGGGAGCATAGTGATGAGGAATCAACGGGAATTGTAGAAGAATCAGATGGTGAAGAAGATGAGATTGCAAAGGGTCTTCAAGAAAACTACAATTCAATCCTTGAGAAATTAAGAGAATATGCACGTGTGGCCAAGGCAGCTGTGAAAAAGATAAAGAAGGCAGAGGAGGACTATGAAGTCTCCTAATGCGACATAAGGAGGCCAAGTGTGAGATAGAGAAGCTGAATGGAGAGTTATCAGAAGCTTACACAAAGGTGAGATTCCTTAAGCTTGAGGTGGTTCAAGCAAATGCCAAGATAGAGAGGTTTTCCACCAAGAAACTAGATGATGTCATTTCCTCACAAAAACATTTCTCAGACAAATCCAGGTTGGGATATACCAGAGAAAGTAGTTCAGCTATCAAAGTTATCAAGGAAGTGAAGTTTGTGAAAACAAAAGAACCAATAGTGGCTGCCTCTACTCCTAAGAAAGTAGAAAATGAAAAGAGGAAGAATGTGGCTGATCAAAGGGTGTTGAATAAGGCCCGTAACCAATCAGTGACCAAACCTGAAGTAAGAGGGAAATCACTTCCAAGATCACAAAGAGGTTCGAGAACAAACCATTTTTGCCATCATTGTGGACTTCAAGGACACACTAGACCAAATTGTCATAAGTTGAGAGCATTGAATAATGCAAGTGATCAAAGGTCAAAAGGACCAAGATATGACAAGAGGACTTGGGCTGTTGAACAATTAAGAGGTCGAGATGATGATTCCGAAATTATGGATGTGATGAAGATGATTGGTGCATTCACCACCTGCTTGGAAAGCTTCACTAGAAGGTTTGAAAGCCCTAACACCTATAACCAATCCTATTGGGATATCATCCCAAATGCACGTGACATGTGGGTGAAGAAGGGTACTCATGCATAAGCATTACAACATGTCCATGCATTAATACTTCCTATGTTTTGTGACTATGCTTGGTTGTGTGTTTTTTGCTAGTTTGAGTTGAAAATTGTTTGTTTGTTTGCTTTTTGCTTTAAATGTTTTTACACTGTTGCTTTTGATAAATCTTTTCTTGTTTTTTATGTCAAAAATCCAAAAACACATAAAAAGTAGAAAATCCAAAATGTTTGATTGACATTGTTGAGTTTTGTCTCAAAGCATGTTTTGCCTTGTACCTTTGTACTAATGGCTTTGTGCATCTACGAGCTTAGCTTGTTCCCTATGCACTCTTATCATTATGGGTGAAATCGTGAAATCTATGTGACTATTGTAAATAAATCTTCAACCTTGTCATGAATGATTAGTGAATGGTTTTGTTGATCTTGAGACATGCATAGACTTGTGCCTATATATCTTCCCACTCTTTATTTTATTGTTTTTGCTTAAAGAGCTCACCAAATGTAAATCTCCAAATGAAAAGAGATATTGAGCTGCAAAAGTCTGTCACACATACTAGTATTTAACTAGGAAAAAGGGAAAGTGACCAAAAATAAAATGTATGATGCCCAAAAAGCCAAAGGCTATCTCATCAAATTGAAATATCAAAAAAATTTAGGCATCGATCTCACAATGAGATGTAATGATTCAAAAAGATCAAATGATATGATGTATATGGAGCCAAATGAAAAGCTTCAAAGTAATGTTATCAAGTTATGTGGGAGGTCATATATGCATATTTCTATAATTGAGATTGATCACTCTATCTAGTGCTAGTTGTGTATGCCTTGATTAAATTGATCATTGAAGGTTCACATCAGACTAAGGACTATCTCATTTTTGATACCCACACACATCACACAAGTCTATGTTCAAAGAATGTCATATTCATTTGTGTGATTGTACTTGATTAAATGTATTTTCACATGCTCAATCCTTGTTGATCAAACACAAAAAGATTTTAGTTGTTTTTTGGAAAGTATTTTGTTTTTACAAAAATTGTCAAAATTTCAAAAACAGTGTTACTCTGTTCTGGCGACTCAGTCGCGGATTGGTCCAGTCATATGCCCCAGTTGCGAGCCCATACAGAGATTTTTCACAACTCATTGGTGGGTCAATGTCCCAGTCGAGAAAAATATTTAGAATATTTTTCAAAATTTGGTTTTTTATGTTTCTCACGACTTAGTATGGTGACTTGTTCACGGGTGGAAGGTTCAGTCGCGAGGGGTACACAAAGATTTTCGCGGCTTACCTTGCGACTTTCTCGCGAGTAGCCCTTCCAGTCGCAAAAAACACTTAGAAAAATTTTCAAATTTGTGTTTTTAAATGTTCTAGCAACTGGCCTTGGCGACTTGCACGCAACTTGACTCATTCGCGAAAAATGCGAGTTTTGCGTTTTAAGAGCAGTTTTTAAAACTTTTCAGTTTTCCCTCAAACTTTTGTGACTGTTCATTTTCTTCCCCATTTCAACTCTCTCTCAAACTCATCGTGTTTGTCTCAAAAACTCAATTTTTCTTCAACATCTCAACATCAATCTTCAAGAAAATGCATGGGCTTTCTTATTTTCTTTAAGTATTTCATGTCTGTTACCCTGATTTCTTGGATTTTTGAATTGTTGTTTGGTTTTGAGATATGTGTTGATTCGGCTATGGGATGGGTTCATTTTATTAGGTTTGATTGAATGGGTTTTATTCGTCTTGTTGATATGATGCGTTATATTCTTGCTATCATGATTGATCTATCTTGCATTGAACATATCATACCCATTAAGATATGTCTTATAGACATATGCTTATTTTTAGGGTTTTTTGTAATAGACACTGTTCTAGAGTTTGGTTGATTCACATTGTGTGTCTATTGCATGTTTGGAGTATGTGTTTGAATGTGTTCCCTAGGATGTTAAGGCTAGGTTTCAGTGTAACAATGAGGTATGCCTGAGAACTATTGATAATTTGTTTTGTGCTCTTCTAACTGGAGTTATCTTATTCTATGGTTGACTCTAAACTAAGTATGGACTGAATATTGGTATAATTTTTTCTTTCAGTACTACTAACCTGTTATTGATTTTTTGAGTTTCCATCTATTGTGCTCTGTTCTTGTGGACTCTGCTACTGTGCTTTGCAGATGACTCCTACCAAGAAGAAAACAACTGCGAAGAAAGGTGAAAGAAGGCTGAAGATGGACAATACCAAGTTCAGGTCTCCTCATCACTTTGAGAGATATAGAGATTTTTACTTGATGGCACCCATTATCTAGGAGAGATTTGTTGACTTGGTGGATTTGAAGGATACCTTCATTCCAAGCTGTTTTGAGGGTAGGGGTTGGGATAAGCTTTTGAGCGACCTGCTTGGAGTTTGTGATCCTTTAATCAGGGAGTTTTATGCCAATGCAGTGTTAAGAGAGCATGAGATAAATTGTTGGATTTGAGGAAAGGAATTTACCATAGAAGTGGATGACATAGATGATGTGTTAGGTTTTGAGGGCATGGATGATCATGATTTCACTCATTATAAGGATAGGATGTTGTCCTCAGAAACTATTCAAACACATATTGGTGGAGTGAGAGAGCAGATATGAGGTGTCTAACAGTTATTATGATGTCTAACCTATACCCAGTGAAGAAGTTGACCACAATAAACAATGCCAAAGCCATCTTCCTTATGGAGCTCAAGAAGAAAACCTACATAGACATCAATACTCACATCTTCTACACAATTGTGGATGAGACCAAAACAACCACCAGGGCGAAGCTAATTTTCCCTAGCCTTCTTATGAGGCTTTTTAGGTTGAAAGGTGTGGCGATCCCTCAAGATATCAGCCTATTGTCTACTCCCTCAACAATTAACAAGCTAACCATCACAAGGATAAGAGTTCGTCTTCCGAGTGATGAAGAGGAAGGTGACCAAAAAGAAGGTGAACCCATGGACACTGAGACAGAGGTTGCAAGAGAACCCTCAAGCTCAAAAGGTCGTGGCAAGAGGAGCAAAGCTTCATCTTCATCAGCTGTACCTTCAGATGCATTCCAGGTCATCCTAGAGAGGATTGTTGGGCTCAGAGATGTCCAAAATGAACAATCTGACAAGCTGGTTGCACTTCAAGATCAGATGAACATCCTCTCAGTAAAGTTTGATAGCTTCTCCACCCAGCAGTGACCCTTTGGCCATTTCGGTCAAAAAGGGGGAGATTTTTGGGGTAGCTCTTGAGGGGGAGTGCCAGTTTAAGGGGGAGCTTGCATAAAACTTACATTTAGCTATTTCTACCTCATTTTTTACTTTATGTGTATGTTGTTGGTGTTGGTATTATGCTTTGGATAATGTTGTCTATATTATGGGTTTGCTACACTTTGGTTAATAGTTTGGTTTAAACTCATGGATTTGTTTACTTTTGAAACTTCTTGATAAATTGGTAGTCTATATAAGATTTTTTATTATGTATTATGTTTCTTTTGTAACTTTTGCTTTTGCTTTTGTAAGCTTTTAGGGTTTATGTACCCATGCTTTGTAGCTTAAGTACTTGTTGTTATGCTATGCACTACTTTAAGTACATCACTCTTGTGCCCTTTGTTGGAATTTATATCCTTAACGCAGTTACCTTGAGTTGTTGCATTGGTTGAGTGTTGGACATGCAAATAATACTTTGCATTAAGCTTATTAGCTTGCATGTTTGGATGTTCATTCCATGTGTAAATGAGCATTGTGATCACTATTTATAGTGATTGTTCCTTTTTGGTCAAGCCATGGTTTATTATTTATTTCCATTTTGCTTGATCGCATTGTGCTTGCTCCATGTGCATTACAAGTTTTTTGCATATAATGATCATACTGTGTTGTTGTGTTTCAAGAGATACTTGTTCTTATGGTTCAAGAGCTTCACATATTCTAGAGTTAGGTGTGAATGAATTTTGTTCAACTGTTCCTAACTCAAGCGTTAAGTCTAGAGTTTGTTGCAGGGTTTTGTCACGAAATAGCCAAAGGGAGAGATTGTAAGGTTGAATTTAATCAACCATCTTGTTGGCTTTATTCCGTGCCAAATTTGCTTGTAATTTAGCATTTAGAAATCCTGTATTTAGATGAGAATCATGTAAGGGTAGTGTATGAGAGAGTGTGAAGATTTGCTCAAGATTGTGCAATGAAGCAGGGACTCACGACTGGATCTCACGGGTGGCTCGCGACTAGCAAGCCGCCAGAAGATGCACACGAGTGAAGCATACAAAAAAGCTGAATCGGCATGCCAGCTGTCGCACTACAGGACAAAAATTCTAGACTGGCCATTTAGTTAGGTCGCGGCTTGAACTCGCAACCTAGTCAAGTCGCGAGGCCAAGTCGCCAGCCAACTCTGTTTTGAAAAAATGACTATTCACGTTCCAAACACCCACCAATATATATAGACCCTTATACCCATGAAATTTAGAGAGCTTCTAAAGAGAATTTTGAAAGAGAAACCCTAGAGAAAAACAAGATTGACTCATCCACAATCTTTACACAGTGACTCTTCAAATTCCTTTACTCTCACCCTCTCCATTGTTACATTCTTGAAAGGTTCTTGGCCAAATCTTTTTCTCACCATACCCACATCTATGAGAAGGCATTTTGGTGCTTTGGGAAGTAGTTAGGAAGGGATTCGATGGTTATTTGTTGATGCTATGGACTATAGTGGAATTCGGTAAGCTAGAAAAGACAAAGGTTCGGCGTAACCTCGTTGGAGCAAGAAGCTTAGAGGGCTTAGGTACACTAGGTAGATTAGGCTTAGAGGGTCTATTACTATTCATGTATCCCAACTACATTTTCTAATGGATTATTGACCACTTGGAGGGCGGCAAAGAGGTTTTACGTTGTGGGCTTTGGTTTCCTCTTTAATAACACATCATTGTGTTGTCCTTGTGTTTGCATCTCTCTTCCCTTAATCTTTGCCATTTAATTTCTACTGTGGATGTGATTTTAATTGGTTTAGATAGTTTATCAATTCCGTTATTAGTTTATGTTCATTTTCCGTACATATATTGTTTGACATTAAGCTTGGATTGATAAATTTGTAATTGGGGTCTAAACGTTCATAGTGTTGTATACACTATTTGAACATTCATAGCTAAAGGTAAAAAGAGAAATAACATCATAAAACTCAATTTATACATCAATAATAAACTACTAGCCTCATCACATGCACTTTCATGTGTGTGATTTTTTTTTTTTTAATGTCATAATTTTTCATTCATTCCAATTTGAGGTTTACATTTTTTTCTCATTAATATTACGCATTTAAAATTACTAATACAGCCAAAGTGTAGCAAAAAAAAAAAAAAAACCGTGTTTTTATTTTATATATATACTTTTTATTTTGAGAATCTAATTTATAAGTGGATAAAGCAATTTGAAAATCAACAGGAGAGTAGCCCTATTTTTTAGGCAATATTTTAATGTGAGTTAGAGTTGTATTTTTACCGGATTGTCCTTTAGCTTTGTCTCTACTTAAACATTGGGTTGCAGGCGCATTTTTGAACCAAAAAAATGAGGATCCCAAATAAGGAAGCCCTTTAAATAGTAATATAGATTACAGCCTGGAGGAAAAAATATTGCTTCAATAACAGACTATTACTGCCTAGATGAAAAAATATTCTTTCTTCAAAATGGCTAGTATACATAAATTAACCAAATCTTTTTTTTGGGTGCTCAATAATATACACAAGTACAGCCAGAAATTCATCATCAATAGAGCAAGTCACATACTAGAGACCATGATTTTCAAACCCGGACTGGACCGTACGGTCCGACCTGGAAAACCTCGAACCGCTCATTTTTGCGGTTCTTTTAGCATCAAGAACCATTCCATAAGAAAAAAGCAGGAACCCATGCGAACCGCGGTTGGACCTTATAGTTCTGAGAACCGTGAACGATTCTAGCAATTCTCACGGTTCCTTTTTTTTTTTTTTCAGCAAACACCGCCTGAAATTAAAGATTTAGCCAGCATGCACTTTGGACTTTTTTTCAAATCTAGAATCAGAAGATTTGTGAGGGAAAAAAAATTGAGAAGAAGAAGATGACAAAGTAAGGGCTGTGCGAAGTTGAAGCAGCAAGCTAGCAACCCAGCACAGAGCGCTAGTCATGGCCTTCATCTTCGTCTTCTGCTCCTATTTCTTCTTCTTTCTTCTTTTTCTCTTTCTTCTCTTTCTTCTTTTCGTCTCCACAGCTGTGGCTTCTGAGTTTCTCACCTTCTCTCTGATTGTGCTTGTTTTGAATTCTTTGTTATGTTTTCAAAGCCCCTTCACGTGACTTGCATTGGGAAAAAAGAAGACTTTTGATTTTTGAATTAAATATGGCAAAATGTTTCAGTTGTTAGATAGATCTAGCCCTTGATGTGGCACTAGCCACTTCTTTGATTTTTTCCAAGTATGGTACAATGAACAGAGAGAGCATGCTGTTTTTTTTTTTTTTTTTTTTAATGCTGCAGGTCTGGTACGGCAAAATGTTTCAGCCGTTAGATAGATCTAGCCCCTGATGTGGCACTAGCCACTTGTATTTTTCCAAGTAATGGTATAATGAACAGGGAGAGCATGCTGTTTTGTTTTTTTTTTTTTTTTTTTTTTTTATGCTGCAGGTCTGGTACACTGTGGACATTACTGCACAGTACACAATTGTCATAATTAATCCATCTCGTGACATAGCAAATTGTCATAATTAATCCATCAATTGTCATAATTAATCCATTTGAAGAACCTAAGATTTGACCATTCAAACTTTGTTATGTTTTGCTATGTCATAATTGTGACAAAAAAATTGTGAAATATTTTGTAATATTAGATTTTTTTTATTTAAAAAAAATTGTAAATATTAATTAAAAGTACTTATAATATTTTATTTGTTACATTTTTTGTGTGTGTTCTAATAAGTATTATTGTTTACTAAAAAACAAAAGTTTGAATAGTAGAGAAAAAATAGTGAGTCAATAGATAGTATATAATAATTATTTTAATTTAAAATTACTAAGTGTCCTTCTAATTCCTATATTATTACAATATTACTATCATGAGTTTAACTAATCAACATATAAATAAATAAATAAATATTATATCTATGTATACTTAGGATATGATATTTCTTATTTGTCTTGTGAAAGTTATGATATGAAAAAATACATTTGAAATATAGATTTCTATATTTAATTGGGTCATTTAATTTAATTTTTCTATTTATACTAATTTTTAATATATTTATTTATATTTAAATAATTATTAAATTAATTATGACGTCATCACGGTTCGACTCCGGTTCAACCTCAGTTCGACCTTAAAAACCTTGAACCTCTCCCTTTTACGGTTCAATGAACGGTCCGGGTCTGAAAACCTTGCTAGAGACTACTAGTCCATAATCTTGTGACATGCTACATGCATTAGTCAAAGGAGAAACAATAATTACTTTAAGACATTAGAATCAGTCAATTATACAATATTATGTTCTTAAATTTATATTTAGGAAAAGATAAATGAACCTTTATGTTCTTAAATCAGACTTTAGAGAAAATTAATTATTCAACACTTCTTTACCAGCTACGTTGAATTATATCCGTCAGGACAAAAGAATAATGTATACAATTCTCTCTCCTCCCAATGTCTTTACTATGAATTTGTTACAATCAATCAAATGTCATTGATATATTTAATCATAGAAAAGTGATTTAATAAATTGCAAACATTAGCAGTGCAAAATTTGATGCACATGGTTTGCACTTGGAAAAATGTATGGAAACATTTATTAGATACAAATATTATGTGATGTCTTGTTTAATACTAATTACAATGTCATTTTATATTAGTTGGTAATGATATTCACTCCTCACATAAGAGTTTAGTTCAATTCACACCTACTCCACCATCTTTCCAAGACATTAACAATACCTGAAATGTTAAAGAAACATTTAATCAACAATAAGATTTTTTCCACACCTCATAAAAAAGGAAACTAAGAAAACTTACTATAGATCTCCTAAAAAGGGCATCATAAAGTCATATTCAGGTTCTACTTGTTCGACTCATTGATTTGAATGTCAGTTGGAGGGAGAATATGGGCCTAAACTGAATGCACCAAAAGTTACAATGCTGATGAATTTTAAAGACTATATGATGGTAGACAGAAGGGGGAAATAACGAGTACAAAGGAACTGAGAACCAGGTGATCATCCTCCTTTTTTATCCTTATTTCTTTTTCCTTCAAATTGCAAAACACTGGAAAATTGGGTTTAAAACCTTAGAGAAAAAGGATAGCAACTACCTTATATTGACCTTATAAAGAAAATTTTATTTCCCAAAACCGTATAAAATATTCCTTTATTCTTCACCTTCTGTTTTTCTTTTTCTCTTTAATTACTGATGGGGGCATCAAAATCTCAAAGATTCAAATCCAGATTATTTGCTTTTCCTGTGTCATAGGTTTCCATTAATTTATTGTTATTCAAGATACTTTTCAGGAAAAAAAAAAAAAAAAAAAAAAAAAAAAACTCATTTCAATGCAGTTTCAAGCCTGCCTACTTGTCCAATCCATCTGAATTTGAGATAATGAGGCATTGGGCCATAAATTAGCTAAATGTATTTGTTTGATAATGGTTTGGGTTTTTGTTTGATAATTTGAGAATTGAGCAAAAACCTTAGGGTAATTAGGTATTGTGAACGTAAAAAAGGTGCAATGTAGTAACGTGATTATGGGTTATAATTGCAAGATTGGGAAAAAGCTCCCAGGGTCCAACCGTTTCAAAACACAATTTTTGCGATTTTAAAAATGCAATAGTTTAAAGAACGTAATGTCAATTGCTTGCGAAATCCCTAGGTGAGATTTAAATTGCGTGTTTGGCACACGATATCGTGGGGCGAAACAAACTCTTTATTAACTAAGAATTTTTTTTTTTTTACAAGTGCAGCAGAACCTAAACGGCTAAACCTGAACAAGAAAACAAGTAGAAACAGGTTACTACTAAAACAAATACAACAAAAGCCAATAGGCTAAACTAGATCAAAGCTCAAAATCCCTAATCTGAACAGATCCTAACACAAAGCCAACAGCAACAAATAAACCACCCTTTACGGAAAGAGAGACGTTACATCTACAACAATTTTACAATATTTTTATAACAAATCACAAGTGGTTAGTTGTTATTGGTTCTGTGGGGGAGAAAGCCCAACGCCCGTATTGGGCTGAGGCCCAATTTGAGTATCACCTCCTGTCCGAAGAGGAGAAATGGATCAACACAGTCCGTTTGGTGAAAATACAATCAAAAAGGGGCGAATGTTGCATCCGAAGACAACCTAGTTGGTCCAAAGAGGCTCTACTCATCTGATCGCTGGAAAATTTGATCAAGTAGATATACTGAAGATCCCAGCACTCCCCCCAGAAGATTCCTCGGTAAGGAGTGAACCCTAGGCACGCCTAAGGATGAGAAGATCATGAAATATCTTAGAGAAAAAGCTGCTACCACCGCATTTAATGCACTGCAGCAACTTTCCTAGCCGCATTTATGTGGAGAAGACACCTGAACAGTGCAACCTCAACCACTACCACTCACAGCAGACTAAAGCAAACTGCTGATGTGACTAGTACTCAAGTAGACGCTTAGATGAAGAACAAGTGTACGATGAAGATGAGTGGAGAATGTGTATATAAAGGAAATAGGTCTCTTAGAACAAGAGGGGGGGGGGGGGAAGAAAAATTGTATTCATTCTTAGTCAAAAACTTTAACCTCTTCAGATTGAAGAATATTCTTTCCAACGGCTAATCTGAACACCCTTTTTAATTGTTGGTCTACTTGAACCGTTGCTAACTCCATCTCCAGCCCAGTTGTTTAACCCACTCTCTATAAATTTATTGTTCAGGGTCTCATTGGGCTGAGTCCACAAAGCTTGTGCTAGGTCTAACAAAAATTGACCCTACAGGTTCAAATTTAAAACTAACACTAAGATTACTTTTTTTCCCCAACAATAACAACCAGTAATAACCTGTCACTTAGGATTTGTTGTAAAAATGTTGCAGAAATATTATTTCCCTTACGGAAAATATATATGGCACAAGTCAGATCATACTCAAAAGATGATGCATTAAGTAGTGCTAGGGATGAAACCATAATTCAAAGTTGGGGGCCAAAGTATAAACCGTAAAAGTTTATAAAAATCAAAACTAACATCTACTCAAGCTTTGTTGAATTTCACCACGATCATTAACATTATAATCTCATATTTTCACAATTTGTACTGAATACTAATTTAATCAGTGGTAATTTTTTGGAATTTTGTTTGAAAATTTTCACGAATTGGGACATCAACACAAGAGGCAATGTTGCATTATCAGATTCAAATTATTTGTAATTTTTTATCTTTAAAAAAATCAAATATTATAGATAATTTTCCCATCATCAACAATTCAAGTAAAAGTTTCGTTATTTCCATATTATATAGCTCCATCGTTTCAAAATTTAGCCCAAAAAATAAACCAAACAAACATACCCCACCCACAAGCTACAACAACACTAATGTTAATAAAATATCTTCTAAAAATAGTCAATAATTCATAAAAATAAACCTACAAATAAGCATTACTATCCACTGCACACAAATGATCATAGTTCCCATGGGCTTCATATTTTTGGAACAATATGCAATGGGCAAAAGAATGTTGCAGTTTTTTTTTTATTTTTCATGGGTTAAAATGTAAAGATTTTGAAGGAAGGGGGGCCAAAAATGTATTTTTTAGGGGAAATTTTTGTATATAGTGCTATAATTTTTTCCAAATTTGGGGGGGAGGGGGGGGGGGGGCATGGCCCCCCTCTGCCCTAACATGGGTCTGTCTTTGAGTAGTGCAAAATTAATTCTCCATTTGCAGCAACGAATATGATTTAGAATTGAGTCACATCTGTTGATCTTGCTCTCTCTTCTCACTTTAACACTCAATCTCCATTGTTGAACATTACTAAAACTATTTCTTAATGCTCTAATACCCATTTTCACCAATAACGAACTTAGGATCTGTTTGGAATCTGCTTATTTTGTTAAAATTTTGCTAAAACTGAAAACTTTTTACTGAAAGTACGGCAGATAAAGGTAAAAGTTAGCTGAAATAGTACAGTGAGACCCATGGGGTCCATAAATAATAGCAAAAATAAGATGAATGGTAAAATAAGTTAGATTTTTAATTTGGAGCCAAACACACACTTAATATTGAAAAAGAAAGAAGCAGCAAAAGGGGACAAAACCTCAAACACTTGTAAACTATATTCGATTTCAAGTTCAAAACTTCAGTCAAAGAGAAAAACATTCAAATTAAAAAAGTTAGGCCTTTTTTAGCAAAACCAAGAACCCAAAACAAATCCAGGGCCTATTACGTTTTGAATACAGTCAAAAAGCTTTAAAAAGCAACTTGAGAGTCTAATGTTCTGCTCAACAAACAAGATAGGTGGCATATAGTTCAAGAACCATGGTCATGAAGTTAGAGAAGCTCTAGGCTCTAACAAGATTGAAATTTGAACTTAGCAACAATCATATAAAATGTGGGCCCTATCTCTAAATTCATTTCATTCCTAGTAGCAAATTCCAGTAGAAATATATGGCATAACCAACCAACCAAAAAAAAAAAATATATATATATATATATATACAGACTTAAAAAATATTCATTTCATTCTTAAGTCTTAAATATATTCAAGGCCATCATAGTACCTCGTTGATGATCCTTATGACCAGTCCAAATCCAATTCCCATCGGTCACACATATGCTGTCATTAGTGACTTGTTTTTCGAGGCAAAAGTGAATCTTGTGTGGGGAAGCATTTGAGCGATTATCGAGGGGAAAAAATGGAGATCATAAAGCTAAGATAAAACGTTAATATCAATAACGATAAGAAAACAATGAATACGTAACTGTCGTAGTTGTAAATTTTATAAAAAGAAGAGGGTTGTAATACCCCAATTTGATTGAATGTGTGATGTGTGTGGGTGTGTGATCAGTCCCACATCGAGTATTTACTGGGTAGATCTGGACTTTATTAACAACTATAAAGAGCCTCAATTGTGACTAGTCTTTTTGTGGTACAACGCAAAAAGGATGCAACTACTTGTTGGATGACCCAAAAAGGGCAATGATAGATAGTGAATAAGAGATTCAGAGCTATTGTAATAAGCACATGTTAATTGTGTAGCTATTGTAATTTGCACATGCTAATTGTAAATATATTGTTAAGGCAATAATGTTAGTTAGAACCAACTATTTTTTGGATACCGGTCAATACCAGTGTACCGTTTCGGATTTACCACTATTTTTTATATTTATAAATATATATATATATATATATGTGTGTGTGTGTGTGTGTGTGTGTGTTATAATAAATATAAAAGTTTACCATAAAACATTTCCTCAATTCAGAACTAATTATTCATGGTTTTAGACTTTAGTATCAATTAAAAGAAGAAAAAAAAAAACACAATATAAAATATAGAAAGCTTAAAAGTTACCATTGCATACTAAGAAAACAAATAATACTAATAAGTTAATACAAATAAGTTACCATTCTGCCCTAACAAAAATTCAAAAATTCAAAAATTACAAAACTTAAAAATAAAAAAAAAAACTTTTTTCCGGGACCGGCCGATATTGCCCGAAATTGGCTGGTACGCCCGATACATGGCCGATACACCCGGTATTTTTTCCGGTATGAAACAGGGGGATTATGTGTACCGGTATGCTTGCCGATACGGTATATACCGGCCGGTATGGTATGGAATCGACTTCCTTGCAGTCCAAAGGGTTGTTAGGCATTTGGTTGTAGTGGTAAAGCAGCTCCTTTTATAAGAAATTCATGTAGTCATCAATCTTACTTTTGCATCATCTCTTGATTGAGAACTTGGTCTCTTAATGCGAACAATGGAATTCCAATGGGTCGCTATGCCTTTTTTTTTTTTTTTTAAATGAGCTGGCAATGGGCAGATGACCCGCTAATTAGTATGGAATTACAAAGTTTCTCGCCAAACTAATTTAGAGAGAAATTCTTCAAGCTTTTCATATATCTTTATATTAAGTGTGAATTTTGAAAATCTAACAATTGGATTGCATGTTCTTATTATACCCTTCATGCTAGCAAAATTTCAAGAAAATCAAAGATCAATTACCATGTTAACAAACAAATGTTAAAATTTCAAGTTTTTGTGATCTAAAAATGCATATTAGGAAAACCATATAATTATGTAGAGGAAAGTTGGTACACCACAAAAATGCATATCAAGAAAACCACTTGAGTGTAATTTTTTATACAAAAAGAAAAAAGAAAAATACTTGTTAAGAGCTTGATCATCTCTATCTCTTGAAGTTGATGAAAATGACATTTTTTCTTTTAGGAAAAAACCATGCCTGAAATTTTATTAATTAACTACAAAATCAGCTGAAACAAAAGTATCAATATCTGGTAGAACAAACTCCATCCAGACTAACAACGAAAAAGAAAGTTTTGCTCTCTAGGCTAAGGCATGTGATGAAAATAACATATAATTCTCTAAGTAAGAGCAGAACTTGACCCTTAACCTGGTCTTGAATACTACATTATAAAATAAATATGAATATAGTGATAGAATGAGATTTTTTTTCGAGCAAGTGTAAACTAAAAATAAATAAATTGTGTCTCCTCCTAAGGTGTTTGTAGTACATTTATTTTTTATCTTTTATAAATTACATTTAGGTTCAAGAATGTGTAAAGTCATTGTAATTAAAAGTGATGGTCATATCAGAATTGATAAGTTATAATTAGTATGGAAAAAGGAATAAAGACATAATGCATTATTGCATACATTAATATTTATATACATATTATTTGAATAAAGGATGAGAAGAAAATGATGACAAGGACGTTAATGCGACTCAACAAAAACGTAACAATAATAAATACTATACTTTAACTTTTAAATATTATATAGAATATAGATTACTCTATTTGTCCCATATTATTAGTGCATTTTTTTTTTTTTTTTGAGAAGAAAGACATTGAAACTTTATTAAAAACTTCAAACAGCTATACCATCTTGAATTACGAGGAAGATATGTGGTGGAACATCCTCTATCCACATCGCACAACCATGAATGTTGACTGCTAATCTAGCCAAACTGTGAACAACTTTATTACCATCTCTCTTAGTATGAGAATAGAGCAATTTAGAGAAAAAAAAAAACTAGAAAAAAAACCTACCTTCTTAATCAGTAAACCATAGGAAGCTAAGTCAGTAATTCCTTTACTCAAAGCCTTTAGAGAAATAATATGTCCACAACATTTTCATAACATTTTCACAACAAATCCTACGTGGCAAGTTGTTACAGGTTGTTGTTGGTGGGGTAGAAAAGTAATTTCAGTTGTAGGTTCAAATTAGAACCAATAACAACTAACCACCTATGATTTGTTATAAAAATGTTGTAGAAGTACCTCTCAAACCTTTATGACCATCTCCGAATCTAAAAGTGCATTATTTAATACGCTATCTTTCAGATGGAATTGTATAAATATTCAAAGCCACGGTCCTAGCCATAAAAAAAAAATAAAAAATAAAAGCCGCGGTCCGTTTGTTTCGGTAGAAAACATTTTCCAAAGAAACTTTGTTGCATTTCTTGAGTTTGGTATCATTAAAAAAATATGGGTTAAAACAGAAAACAACAAACAAAATTTTAGGCTAAAATAAAAATTGCAACTTTTAAATTTGTTCAATTGTTATTTTCATCTTTTTAAGCTTCATTTTTATACTTTTAGTCCATAAAATTTACATGTTCTGGACATCTTGTCACCATTAAACCTACAGTCCAAAAGTGCCAATATCCATCAAAAAACATATTTTAATGCTAATATACTATTTTATCCTTATTCAAAATTTTCATTAAAAAATAATTTTTTAAAAACTAAAATAAATAAATAAAAATGAAGAGAAAACACCCATCGTCTTATCAATAGCATAGTTTCAAACTTGACATGTTAGAGGACGGCCTGCTCGTTAATCTTACATTGTTTGTTCCACATAAAATCCAGATTACACACATATACCACAAATGTTGGAACTTTCAAAGTGACATAACCCCCTGGATTTTTTTATCAAAATAACACTTAAGCGAAAATGCACTTTTGGTCCCTACATTTTGGGCCGATTCTCGATTTGGTGTCTAAATTGATTTTGCTACTAATGTAGTCCCTAAAAAAAGAAAATCGATTCTATTTTGGTCCCTACCATCAACCCACCAACGGAAACCTCCTACGTGGCAGACGGAGTGCACTATTGGCTGATATGGCGCTGACATGGCACTGATGTGGCCATTAAAATATTATTAAAAAATTATTTGGCATTTTTTAAATGCCACATCAGCATTTTAATTTTTTTTTAAAAGCCATGTCAGAAAATTCTAAAAAATAAATTAAATTAAAAAAACCTTAAATTTAATTTAATTAAAAATTTTAATTAAAAAAATTTTCTTAATGTTCTTTGTGTTATTCAACTTGTTCTTCATATTCTTCCCAAATCAAACCCAACAACCAAGAACTCAAACCTATCACAAGATCACAAATCCAGCAACCCAAGAACTCAAACCCATCACAAGATCACAAACCCAACAACCTAAGAACTCAAACCCAAATCACTAGGACATAAATGAAAACAAGAAGAAAAAAATTAAATTAAATACTAACAGGAAGAATGAAGAAACCAAGAACTCAAATCTCCAGCAAATCAAGAACTCCTAAATCAAACCCAGCAGCCCAAGTACTCAAACCCAAATCTTCAACAAATCAAACCCACAAACCCAGTAAACAAACCAATCTCCAACAAACTCATAAACCTATAATCAAACCCAAATCCCAAAACCACCACCACCACTACCACAATCAAACCTATATCCCAAAACCACCACCCCGCCGATCAAACCAATTTCCCAAAACAGCAAACACCATGACCCCGCCAAGAGAGAAGGAATCGGAAATGGAAGAAGAAGGAGGGATTTTTTTAGACCCAATGGTTCGGGGTAGCAGTGGAGAATGGGTTTGAGTTGGAGGAGTAGTAGCGGCGGAGGAGTTAGCCATAGGGAGTCATTGATGTTGATGTCGACGTCGATGTTAATGCCGCCGTGCCACCGCCGATAATGCAAATTGTAATGGGCAGAGAGAGGGAGAGATATAAATAGATCTAGTTTGGTTGGGGTTTGGTTTTTTAATTTAGTATACAGTGTTTTTAATTTAGTATACAGTGTGACAGGGTCCTAACATACGGGTTGGTTCTGGGTTGGGGTTAGGTTTTTTAATTTAGTAGAGTATACCACCAAGAGAGAGCTTCAATCTTTTTTTTCTTTTTTTGGTGAACAGAGACCTTCAATCTTTAAAACTAAAAAAAGTAATTTTTTTTGTTTTTTTTTATTTTTTAATTAAAATTAAAATTGAGGAATTAATATTTTATGGTAATTTTTTATTAATTAAAATGTTGACGTGGCATTTAATGGCCACATCAATGCCATGTCAACCAGCAGTGCACTCCATCTACCATGTAGGAGGTTTCTGTTGGTGGGTAGATGATAGGGACCAAAATAGAATCAATTTTCTTTTTTTAGGGACTACATTAGTAGCAAAATCAATTTAGGGACCAAATCGAGAATCGGCCCAAAATGTAGGGACCAAAAGTGCATTTTCACCTAACACTTATTTTCAAACTATATCACTAGTTAGCAATGTTTCCAAACTATTTAGGAAACTAAGCAAATCGAGTGCGAGAGAGTCTGAGTTCCACAAAACTCAAGTATTGGAGACGCGATTTGTATGGAAATCGAGTCCTTCATACTCGAGTTCCCTAAAGTAGATCCACAAACAATGCAACAACTCCAGCAACCCAGCAAGAAACAAAAATTGTAGCAACAATGCAACCCAGAAAATGCAGCAATGCCCACAACAAGAATGCAGCAACGCAACCTAGAAAATGCAGCAACGCAACCCATAAAAATGCAGCAACGAACTAGCAACGATTCAGATTCTCACTCTCTTTCTCTCTAAACCAGATTTGCAAAAACCTTAGCCTTTGGGTTTTGGGTATTTTCTAAATTTTGATTTGGGTAGAAAGAAAATCATATTCTCACTCTCTCTCTCTCTAAACCAAATTTGCAGAAACAGAGCCTTTGAATTTTGGGTATTTTCAGAATTTTTAATTTGCGTGTTAAGAAAGAAAAAAGAATGAAGAACAGAAAGAGCTGGAGGGGAAAAGAGTTCCGCAGGAACTGGAACTCGAGTTCCTAAAACTCAATTTCCACATAGAAATCAAGTTTAATAGACTCGATTTGCTACAGTGAACTTAAGTTTTTCAGACTTGAGATGTTAGTTTCCTAAATAGTTTGGAAACATTGCTAACTAACGAAATTATTTGAGAAAGGATGTTATTTTGAAAAAAAATCCCATAATCCCTCCAAAACTCTTGCAATTACAAACCAAATCACTAAGCCAGGGAATTTATTTTTCCATTTAGCCTTAAATATCTAACATTTTTGTTAATTGTCAGGTTTGAAAAGTATGTAGGAAACTAACATCTCAAGTTTTAAAGAACTCGAGCTTCTAAAGCTCGATTTCTAGTTTTTTGTCATACCCTTACATGGACAAACTTTCCAGAGGGAGCAAATTTAGCCATGTAGAAATCGAGTTTTTAAGACTCATAATATGCACACCATAAACCAAAACCACTACCACTTTCAAACGGCTCACTCAAACATTCTCAAAGTTCAAACACTAAAACACTCTCAGTCAAACACTCTCACTCACTCAAACTTTGCTCCGCCCTCTCAAACTCATTCACTCACTCACTCATTCACTCACTCACTCACTCACTCACTCACTCCATCACTCACTTAGTCTGAAACTTTCAAAATCACTCACTCTCACTCCCAAATCAGTCACTCAAATCCGGTGCCCTCCCTCAGTATTGCTCCCATTAACCCACCGTGCCAAAGGTACTCTCTCTCTTTGCTCAATACATTGTCATTTTTGCTTCTTAGATTCCTCTCTCTCTTTCTGCAATTTTAGATTTTGGAATTTCATGATGTTACGTAGGGTTTTTCGTTTTTCAATTTCGGATCTTTTTGGGTTTTGGTGATTCATGTTTGGTTTCCGAGAAAAAAAATTGAGGTTTTAGGTAGGAAATGATCATTTGTCATTTCAGTGAAGAATGTATATTATTCTATTTGGTTGTTTGGAAAATGACTAAATAAAAAAAAATTATTATTTTTTTAACAAATTGAGCATTCGAATTGTTGTTATGAAATTAGTGTGAATTTTGATAGTGTAAAAAGTGTTAATATCTAGATTACATTGATATTTAATCTAGTTTGATTTTTTTTTTTTTTTTATCATTGCATTTATTTTATAATTTTCTGATTCTGCGTTTATTGAATGTAAATTTGAATTTTTGTAGTTGAATTGACATTTAATCTAGTTTGAAATTTGGACTCTTTTTAGCTCATACATTGCATTGTTTCAAAAATTCAGAAGTAGGATTTTGAAATCATATTTTAGCCTAAATGTCAATGTTCACGATTTAGAAGTTGGTATGTATGGTGTGCTTCATGCTTATTCAAATGGCTATCCCCATTTAATTACCAGACTCATTCATATCCTAGGAATAGAATATTTCCAAACCCTCCTTCAACAGAACCGGCCAAAGTTTGGCCTTTCATTAATGCATGGATATTAGTCTTTGTAAAGAAAACTTCACGTTAATTAGATTATTGGATCCCATCCCATCGGCAACGTCCAAAAATCTATCATCCCAATAAATTTTATTATATTCTTGCCATATATAATATATTAGGGAAAAATTAATGTTCAGACTGAGCAGTCATAGCAGGTTTAGTTAACTGGTGGGCAGTAAGCTGTTTGTAGTATGGACATCTTTAGCGGTGAGCCATGACAAACTTATCACAAGGTTTGTCTGGTGACAAACACCAAAAATTTATCTTGGCTGGCTATATGATGATTAAAATTCTTTTACAGATTTTTTATAATATATAATTTATTTAATTTTGAGAAATTATACATAAAAACTAAAAGTTAAAAGTTAAGCTTATAGATTGATTATCTATAAAAATATTTTGAGAAAATAATAATTTGTTCTTCCTGTTTTGATTTTCTTTAACTTATAGATTGATTTTATCTATTTTTTTAAAAGCACATCCCCATTTATCCAAAATAAAAATCATAAATCTCTACACATTTGTAGTTTCTCTTCTTGCCATTGATGTCACACGTTTTTTATAATACCTCATTTTATACTTTGAGGAGACATTTCTTAATTTTTATGCAAATATCAAATCATTTCATTTAGAGCATCAGAGGTGGTTCGCTGTAATATTTCAAATCTTTTATGCAGTGAACTATTTTTTATATCTTCATGTGAAATCATTGTGTGTTGTGGTAATGCCTGATTTGTGATGACTCTCACACCAAATAATGTATGTCTGCCACTATGTATGATCTCATAGTAGCACTCTTTGCAGTATGGAGCCTTGGATCGATGAGGAGCCAAAGATCGTGCGCCCTGGTCCAGAAATTACTTCATTGTTGACGCAACAACAAAATCATCGATCAAAGGACATTTGGAATGGCGAGGTGAAACATCTAGTTCTAACAACCGCTTTAATTTTTATGTTGTCTTTGACTTTTAGCAAGTTTTTTCAAAGTTTCATATCTAGTTCTAACAATTGCTATATTTTTATCAATTTTGCAGGACTCGAGCCCACTTATGTGCCCTAGTCGCTCTAAGGAGATGGCAAACATAACGATGCAAGATAATCGGGTGATTGACATTATCAAGTTGGTGGGGCTAGAAGGATTGTTTAGGGCCCCCTTAAGAGAGATAGATCATTGCCTAATATCGGCCCTAGTTGAGCAATGGCAGCCAGAAACTCATACATTCCACATGGTGAGATGTCAATCACCCTAGAAGATGTAGAGGTCATTTTGGGACTTCCTATAGACGGTAAGGTCTTGGTTGGGCCGACTACTGTGGAGGATGGGGATTGGAGGCAACTGTGCATGGAGTTGCTTGGTTTTGGAGTTCCGGCGAATGACAACAAAACTTTGGTGGTTGCAAATAATTCTCATCAACCACCTTGTTGAGCGCATTGCAAAGCCACTGCCTCACGATGCAATGGAGATTCAGATACATCAGTATGCCTGGTGCTATATATTAGTGCTACTAGGGGATAAGATTTTCATGAACAAGTCAGGAGATAGGGTGCATTTGATGTTCTTGGAGTTCCTGTAGAACCTTCGTGATCCGCCATAGTATAATTAGGGTAGTGGTTACCTAGCATGGTTGTACAGAAAGTTCTGCCAGGCAAGCCATAAAGAGGCATCGCAGATTGGTGAGGCATTGCAATTGGTACAATATTGGGCATGGGCGAGGTTGCCATTCTTGTGCCCAGGGATAGAGCCCCCACCTAGATGGTGATATTGTTGGGTTTATGCCCTAAAAATCCAATTTATTAGCATGTCATAAATAATTAAATTGTTTAATTATATGAGACTATTTATGAACTAATGGGACATTATCTTAGTCCATGAGATGCATAGTATGTGATTTATGTGATTTAGTCACAGAAGATATAAATCACAAGTTCTTTGTAAACTCAGAATTTTAGTTCGTAGTCGGTGATGAAATTGGGCATTCTACCTGCAAAGACTATAACATATCAACTAAGATGATTTGTTTTGATCATGGAAGTGGAGACTTCTAGTTGATATGTTTTAAGACTTAAGACATATTGAACTGGACCGCTGTGAGATTTATTATTCTCCTAACGACTGTCAAATGAATAATAAATCTCACTACTTCTATTTACATCAACTCTAAATCCTGAGAGAATAATGGACCTGATCATGAGACTTTGATATATCAGGAGTGAGATCTATAAGTTACAGTCAAAACCTCAGTATGTTGGGCAGCCGCATTTAATGTTGATGGAACATATATTTTCAAGATGGAATTCATAATCTCTTAACAGAGATATAAAATATTCCCTTGAAATAAGTTTAATGGATTTGGTTATTCAGTGTGTTGGGCCCAACCACTTTAGTAAGGAGTTACTAAAGTATATATTTATGAAATTGGATTTCATAAATATATGATAAATAACATAAAGGATTAAACCAGGTACTCAAGGATTAAGATGTAATAATCTTCAAAGTGGCAGTCTACATCCATGACTTTGTATTACTACAAATATTTTAATGAAGGGGTTGTATGCATAATAAAGTCTTGGGATATAATTTATAGATAAGGCCTAAAGTGCAACTATATTTATATAGTGGTATTAAATATAGTTAATGGTAACTTTGGACTTGTCAAGAGTTGACAGAAAAGCCCAAGGCCCATTGGAGCTAGTGTCTTATTGATCCATTTTAGTCCCACTCCAAGCCACACATTTAAGCCCAATTAGAAAGGCACAAAAGGCTAGCCCAATTAGATAATCAGTTAACTATATAGGGAGAAACATACAAAATTTGGTAACTAACAACATAGAGAGAAATCTTTATGAAATGGTTTGTATGTCTGAGTGAAAGCCACTCTTTTACTCTCCCTTAGAAACTGATTAAGAGACCACACATCTTGGGCGTTAGTGGAATTGAAGTGAAGATTGAAAGTCTTCCCGAGAACTTCTGATCTTTGGTTTTGAAATTCACTACATCAATGTACGCTTTCTATTCTTTATTCTAGAATTCATGGTTACATGTTATCTTTCATAATTGAAGTAGATCCGTGGTTGTTGCTTTCGCTGTGTGTTTTATATGAGATACAAAACCAGATTTTCCAACAAATTGTATTAGAGCGGTCTTTAATATCATGCTTGTATAACATGTGAATGAGTTTTAGAATTAAAGAAAACCGTTTTCTTGGTGTTTTAATTTTCTGCAATAAAGTTTCTGCATAATCTTGTTTTGGAACTGCTGTGATGAAAGACATGGTTTGAGTTTTAAGAATATGAATGTGGTTGAACTGCTTCGTTTGTTGGCAATTGGGCTTAGTTGTTGAATTGTATTCAATAACTATTGTTTATGAATTTATGTTCAGTATACCTATATGTGTCATTCGAAGTAGATCATGTTCGTGTTTCTTACTTACAGTGTCGTGTTTTCATAGTATTTGTTTTATTGGTGAACACATTAAGTTCAATTGCTTGGATATTGGCAGTTGAATTTTATTTGATAACCGTTGCCGATGCCATGTTTAGTATATGAGATATACATATTGGTTCATATTATCAATGACCCGTGTGCATGCATCAAGTTATAGTGCCGAATCATGATTAAGCATCTGATGTATTCATGGAGTTCGCATGCATACAAGGATTCTATTGAATCCGTATATTATATATGTATGGGTTGATATGCAAAACGTGTGTATAAAAGGTGGCCCATATTATATCCTTTTATGAAGGTGTTGACTTTCATTGTTTAATAAAGGATTCATTATATTGTTGCTTGCCTTGCATTATATATTTATTTTATGGTCAAACAGTATGTTAATGCTAGGATTATGAAATTTATTCCTAATGTGATTAGGATTGTGTTTTCAAGGTTTCTAGCATTATTATGGTTCTTGATCAAGATATTGAAAACCCTAATGTTTGATCTGTAAATCTTTCTTAACAAAATCAAAAAGTTTTTTTGATGGAAGAACAACGAAAAATGTCAAAAAAAGGTTAACAGAAAAATGGCTATTTTTGGGCATTTTCGCAACTGGCGAGTCGCGAGTGAGTCGCCAGAACTTCTAGATGAACTCGCAACTGGGGTCTCGCGACTAGGCAAGTCGCCAAATGAGTCGCCAACTCGCGACCTGGCGAGTCGCCAAGACGAGTAGCTAAAACTGGCTACTCGCGTGAGTAGCCAGAATGAGTAGCCAAAAATTCTGACACCTATTTTAACTTTTTTGACTAAGTGTTAAAACTTTGATTAAAAAGCAAAGCTATGTGATTAATTTTATAGTCCTTAAAAGTTATGGACATTTATTAATCATTATCTAACTAAAAGACCTAATGAGATCAAAGATGTTAGTTAAACAGAACTCTTAGTACTAAATCATTTAATGATTAAAAGTCCTTAATTTATTTTAATTAGAGGTTTTCAATGAGATTAAAATTCTAATTAAAGTTATATAGTTTCTAATGAGATTAGAATACTTTATTTAATAAATTAAGGATAGAGTTCTATATAACCAATTTTTGATTCATTAGTGTTTAAGGAATCCTAAATAATTTAGGACTGCCATTTTAGTTAGTAATTCTAATGAAATTAGAGTCTTTATCAAGTGCAAGGTTATTAGTTGTGATGGGATCACAATTATTTAAGAAAAACCCAAATAATGAGTGGGAGTTCTTGAAATAACCCTTTTGTTAAGTTTATTGTAATGTGAGTAGATACCTTGTCTTGACTTTGAGTCTTGCATTCCATGCGGAGGGTGTTTACTTCACAGATTACGAGGTTAAACTTCTTTGTGATTGCGCGAATGTTCGTTACGCTATTGTGACGTGACTTAGTTACATCACATTGAATTTAAACAATTAAACACATTTAATGTGTAGGGTTAAAATTGTGATTAGATCATAATGATTTCATGACAATCCACTTGTTTTAAAATTTCTAGTGGGAGAGAGATACAAGGGTTGGATCTCACGGCCTCCATTATCGGTTCAAAGTAGTATGGGTAAGCACCTCGTCTTGGCGTATATGCCTTGCGATCCCAAAGGAGGGTGTTTACTTCATGGTACTACAAGATTGAACTTACCCATTTAAAGTAGTGTGAACAAGCACCTCGTCTTGTCATATATGCCTCGCGATCCCAATGGAGGGTGTTTTGTTTCATGGTACTACAAGTTTAAACACTATAAGGGAGATGAAATGTGGCTACACATGATTCTAGATAGTGGTGTACACTAGACTAAGGGTCCGTTTGGATACAACTGAAAACTGAAACTAAAAACAGAAAAATACTGTAGCAAAATAATTTTTAAATATGTGAATAGTATCGTGGGACCCATTTTTAATGAAAAAGTTGTTGAAAAGTTAAATTTGTGGGTCCGTGAACAGTAATTTTGTGTTGAAAAGTCAAATTTTGCGGCTACTGTTCATTGAACAGTAGCCGCTACAGTAAAAATATGGCTGGGAACCCGTGAAAAAAAAAAAAAAAAAAGAAGGGTAAAACGCAAATGCAAACGTCGAGTTTGCAAGCCAAACGTACACTAAGTGTAATGTTAACCTCCCAAAAGAGCTATGTCATTATTACTTAGAGGCTAAAGTTAATACGGCATATTATTAGTGTATGATAAGAGTTATCATGATAGCACTAATAATGAGAATAGTTATCAATCAATTAATGTGTTTATAATAAACTTGCTACCAAGGAATTATAGACATGGATTGGGTTGTTATTGCACCTAGTATAGTATGTTTTATGGGTTTCATATTATATGATTATGGATGCAAAATGATAATGTCTTGGTATTTAAGTTCATTGTCTTAAAATAAAATTGTCATAAATTTTGTCCTCTAACTACTATTTAATTGAATCACATTAACTAAGAAATAAATTTTGGACATGGTGCTTAAAGGAGCTGAAGTACATATTTATGTTTCGATTCAGCATCGTCATAATTTCCTATACATGATGCATTAATGGAAGATAGCTTATGATATGATCATAGTCTCCATTGAAATGCTAATATGTTACATTGGCTTCTATCTCAATTGTGCTATAGCATGAGATGCAAGAGTTAGTACTACATTTGAACTTTATATTAAGTCTAAATGAGATGTTTGGTATGAATCATATTGAGTGATAAGAAAAGCTTAAGTTCCAATTCTATGTCATTTTATGAAAATATTTAAATTTTAAAATGAATTGGAATTCTTGGATGTAGAGATTAAATGTTAATCTCATTTGGATATGATCCACAAGTCCTTGTTAGAATCATTTGATCAATTCAGATTGTTTTGAAAATAAATTCTTTTTATGTTATCTAAATTGATGAGTGAGTTCTACACAACGGAAGACATCCTAAAACTTAAGACTATGATCAATATGATTTAATTCAAATTCTTTGCCTAGACCGAAAGGTAAGGGTGGTAAGAAGAGAAATTATGATACCAAACAGTTGGACAAGTAGTTGCCCTAGTAGTTGCCAACAAGGAAATTAAGACTCAAGAGAATGATGAAAAGGAAAGTACTTTTGTTTTGGTAAAGCTAAGCATTGTCCATGATTGTTTTCTAAATGAAAATTTACATGTTTTACTTTTTGAAGAAAAAGTTTCCATCCTTTGATTTTGTATGTTTTGGCACTTATGTTTAGATCTTATTAATCTAAATGATATTCAAGATTGGTGAAAGATGGGCTTTTAGAACCATTATTTTATTTTATTCCCAGTCTATGAATTCTATTTAGAGGATAATAAGATCTAGGGTTCCTTTTTTGTAAAGGAACAAAGTTCCAATGATTTCTTTAAGTTAGTGCATACATAAAGGAGGAATAGGGCTCTTTTAAAGTAAAGGTAGATTGTTCTAGAAGAAAAATGTCAAAATTTGTTATAGGCCAACTATAAAATACATTTAGAAATGAGATGGTTGCATTAGATACACCACAAGGCATTATTCTAGATATATAGCTAGTACACGGGTACAATATCGTAGTGGGAGGATTACTAAATAAATTCATACTTTTTGGATAAACTTTTGAAGTCATTCCATAAGGATATGAATTTGATCATCGATCCTATGTAAAGGTAATAGATGATACGAATATGAATTACTAGATCAAGGTTATGTGAATAGAATTAGATTCTATTTAAAGTCTAGAACTTGTAGAGGCGCCTAATGGCATTAAGCCTATTGTTTTCAAATAGGTCTACAAGTAAATGAGATTGATAGATTTGAAGGTGCAAACCTTCAAAGTCAAGACTAGTGGCGAAAAGATTTATTCAAAAAGAAATGTTTCGACTATGAAAAGATTTTTTCACTAATAGTCAAGTTTGACTCTATCTAGATTCTCTTATCCATTATATTTCATTTGGATGAAATATGGCAATGGATATCAAGAAAGCTTCTTTTAGTTGCAATCTTGAGGAAGACATCTATATGATGTAACAAGACTTATTCATAGCAAAGATTCAGTGGTGATTAGCATGCAAGTTGCTTAAAGTCCATTTATGGACTAACGCAAGCATCTAGGTCATAAATATCATCTTTGATCAAGCAATCAAATTATTTGATTTTGATCAAGTATTAAAAGGCCTTAAGTGTGTAAAAGTTATATAGAATAATAAATTTCTTAATGTATATTGATGACATTCTAATCATTTAGAATGATGTAGAGTTATTGTAATCAATAGAGTTTTGGTTGTCTAGTCCAGATTGATATAAAGTACTTGGGAAAGACTAGTCACATCCTAAGAATTATAACTTTGTTAAAATTCGAAAATTAGGATGTTGAGTCTATCTCAAACTGCTTAAATAGATTAGATTCTAGCCGAATATAGCATATAATACTTCAAGAAATGATTCTTTTCTTTTAAGTTTGAAGTTCCTTTATATAGGACTATAGTCCTAAGACATATAAAAGGAAGAGCATATTAAGACGGTTCCTTATACTAATTCAATAGGAAGTCTTTATGCTATGCTATATACTAAGCTAAATATCTATTTTGCAATTAGCATGGTAAGCAAATATCAATTGAATCAAAAATTACTTAATTTAGTCGGAGTAAATCATATACTCAAATATCTTAGAAGAATGAGGGATTATATGCTTGTCCACCAAAGTGAGGTTTTGATGGTTACTAGATATACAAATACTAACTTGTAGTTTGATTGTGATTGATGAAGTTAGACTTCAAGATATGTGCTCATCCTAGGTGGTGAAGATACACATTAAGCGTAAGTATTTTCTCATTAGAGAGATATGAGTACGTGTAAAGAAGTAGTAGAAAAGATAATTTATGCAATAAATCTGGTTGAAACTTGTTTCCAAACCTTGCCTTAGAGTGATTATGAATTACTCTAAAGGGAGATAAGTGTCGGTTATATGGTAAATTGTCGTTAAGGGCAAGTGGGAGATTGTTGGGTTTGTGCCCTAAAAATCCAATTTATTGGCATGTCATAAATAATTAAATTGTTTAATTATATGAGACTATTTATGAACTAATGGGACATTATCTTAGTCCATGAGATGCATAGTATGTGATTTATTTGATTTAGTCACAGAAAATATAAATCACAAGTTCTTTGTAAACTCAGAATTTTAGTTCATTGTCAGTGATGAAATTGGGCATTTTATCTACAAAGACTATAACATATCAACTAAGATGATTTGTCTTGATCATGGAAGTGGAGACTTCTAGTTGATATGTTGATATGTTTTAAGAGTTAAGACATATTGAACTAGACCGCTATGAGATTTATTATTCTCCTAACGACTGTCAAATGAATAATAAATCTCACGACTTCTATTTACATCAACTCTAAATTCTGAGAGAATAATGAACCTGATCATGAGATGTAGGTTGCTTTGATATATTAGGAGTGAGATCTATAAGTTACAATCAAAACCTCAGTATGTTGGGCAGCCACATTTAATGTTGATGGAACATATATTTTCAAGATGCAATTCATAATCTCTTAACGGAGATATAAAATATTCCCTTGAGATAAGTTTAATGGGTTTAGTTATTCAGTGTGTTGGGCCCAACCACTTTAGTAAGGAGTTACTAAAGTATATATTTATGAAATTGGATTTCATAAATATATGATAAATAACATAAGGGATTAAATCGGGTACTCAAGGATTAAGATGTAGTAATCTTCAAAGTGGCAGTCTACATCCATGACTTTGTATTACTACGAATATTTTAATGAAGGGGTTGTATGCATAATAAAGTCTTGGGATATAATTTATAGATAAGGCCTAAAGTGCAACTATATTTATATAGTGGTATTAAATATAGTTAATGGTAACTTTGGACTTGTCAAGGGTTGACAGAAATGCCCAAGGCCCATTAGAGCTAGTGTCTTATTGGTCCCTTTTGGTCCCACTCCAAGCCACACATTTAAGCCCAATTAGAAAGGCACAAAAGGCTAGCCCAATTAGATAATCAATTAGCTATATAGGGAGAAACATACAAAATTTGGTAACTAACAACATAGAGAGAAATCTTTATGAAATGGTTTGTATGTGTGAGTGAAAGCCACTCTTTTACTCTCCCTTAGAAACTGATTGAGAGACCACACATCTTGGGCGTTAGTGGAATTGGAGTGAAGATTGAAAGTCTTCCCGAGAACTTCTGATCTTTGGTTTTGAAATTCACTACATCAATGTACGCTTTCTATTCTTTATTCTAGAATTCATGGTTACATGTTATCTTTCATGATTGAAGTAGATCCATGGTTGTTGCTTCCACTGTATGTTTTGTATGAGATACCTAACCAGATTTTCCAACAGATTATGGCCCATGGCCAAAAGCTCCACTTGCATTTAAGTTAGTATTTTCATGATATTCAGTGTGCTATGCAATGTACTCTTCTTAGTAACTAAGTGGTATTATCTTATCTTATGTTATTCGCTTGTAATTGTAGATGGATGCGGGTGCCAAGCCAGAAGAGTAAGCCATCCGGCATGGCGTTGATCCACTATCGCGAGCAATTAGTTAGAACGCAGTTGAGCCAGGTAATAATATACAAAAATTCTGTTTGGTTATGTTGAATAAAGATTGTTATTCTTTGTTTCATCATATTTATTTAATTGATGTAAGGTTGAATTTAATCAACCATCTTATTGGCTTTATTCCGTGCCAATTTGCTTGTAATTTAAGCACTTAGTAACCCTGTATTTAGGTGGATTTATTGTAAGGGTAGTGTGTGAGAAGATGTGAAGAAAAGCTCAAGTATGTGCAAGAAGGCAGTGATTCGAGGCTAGGACTCGCGACTGACTCACTACTGGTAAGCCACCAACTGCAGGCACGTGAGATGCACACAGGGGAGCTGAAGTGTCGCGCCAGCTGTCGCACTACAAGACAAAAGTCCCAGGCTGGCCAGGCCGTTATCTTCCTGCTTGAACTCGCGACTAAGGCCAGTCACGAGGCCAAGCCGCCAATCATCCCTGTTTAGGAAAAACTGACTCTTCGCATTCCTTTTTCACCCCACTATATATAGACCCTTATACCCACCAAATGTAGAAAGCTTCCAGAGCAAATTTCGTGAGAGAAACCCTAGAGAAAAACTAGATTGCCTCATCCCCAATCTTTACCTTAGAGACTCTACAAATTCCTCTTCTCTCTTCCTCTCCATTGTTGAATCCTTGAAAGGCCTTTTCACCAAATCCTTATCTCACCACACCCATGTCTGTGAGAAGGTTTATTTGGTACTGTTGGGAAGCAGTTAGGAAGGAACCAATATCCATTGGTTGATGCTATGGTTTAGTAGTGGAATCCGGGAAGCTAAAGAAGAAATAGGTTCGGTGTAACCTCGTTGGAGCAAGAAGCTTGGAGGGCTTAGGTACTTGGGTAGATTAGGCTTGGAGGGTCTTCTGCTGTTCATGTATCCCAACTACATTCTTTAGTGGATTATTCACCGCTTGGAGGGCGGCGAAGAGGTTTTACGCCGAGGGCTTCGGTTTCCTATTCAATAACAAATCGTGTGTTGTCCGTGTATTTGCATCTTCCCTTCCTTTATCTTTGCCTTATATTTACTGCTGTGGATGTGTTTATATTTGGCTTAGATTTTTTATCAATTCTGTGTTTGGCTTATGTTCATATTCCGCACATATATTGTTTGATAATAAGCTTGAATTGATAATTTGTTAATTGGGGTCTAAACGTTTAAGGGTGTTTCATACCCATTTTGAACATTCAATTGACTTCATTGATGTTTCATTCTTTGTTTTTTTCTTGCCTAAAGATTGGATCCGTATATATAATTTTCCTTAAGAATATGTTAAAATCATTGCTTTAACATGTCTTCTGTTTTAATTTTTGTTTTTCCCTTTATCTATGTATTCTCCCTTGTTTCACATTTTAAGATGTTATGATAATTATTTTTTGTTTCTATTGTAGATTATGTGGCAGCCATATGAGGTAGACTTAGGCCGCCTTCCTGCCTTCTTTGTTGCAGGGAGGGATACGTGGACGGCAAGGCTGCTACATGTGTGTTTTTGCATAGTAGAGACAGTTTGGGTTGGCGCAAGAGTAGCCCGACATGTTGTGTACGATGATAGACTGCATAGAATAGACATACGTGGGAAGGTGGAAAAAAATTAGAGGGAGGAGCATGGACCGTATATCCTTACATGGGATATAAATTAACAACGACTTTTCCACGCACCTCCTCAAATTAGTGAGATGCCTCGCGATCATGCCTATTACCGCTGGTACCATCCGGTCACTCGAAAGTATGTTGACTGCAACAGCGCTAAATTACATATAATGGTAATGTGTTCTAATTAGATTTTATTGCCTGCTTTGTTTTTTCTTCAGCATATGTGCAAACGTAGAATCAATTGATTTCTTTTTTGAGCAAATCTGGTTTGATCTGACTGACATCCAATTAAAAAGACTTTCTGTTACATATAGTATTCTAATAAAACTTTTAGTTCTTAGTTGAGTATTTCAGTATATTAATAAATACTATATTATCCATTCTATAATCAATACATAAATGTCTCAAATCTGATTGTACTGGTTCTTTCTCCGTTTCAGATTAAAAGCCATTTAGCACTGTTGGAGATGCTTCCTGTAGGTAGCCGAGAACACAACCATGTCCGGCACGTCCTAAATAATGTAGCTAGGCTTGGTGGTGGTCCTGCAGTAAATGGGCAGGCAAACAATGGGCATGAGACTGAATCAACAGCTACTGCAACCACAAGCACAAGCGCAACACCCCTAAGTACACTGACTCGTGGTCGGCATGTTACTGCAAGCCCAAGCACAAGTGCAGCTAGGGGTTGTGGTTAGCCTGCTACAGCAAGCCCAAACACAAGTGCAACTAAGGGCCGTGGTCGGTGTGCAACAACCCCTCGAGTTGTAACTAGTCCTGAGATACCTGCTCCCATCCCGCATGCATCTCCTCAGCTCGAGGTCCCTCCACCCATGGTAGATGCATTTCCTTAGCCGAGGTCCTTTCACCCACACCACCTTTGTAGCCCATTTTGATCTTCGTATTCATTTTTATTTGACCTCTCCTATGCACCCCGAGACACCCTCATACCCACCCACCAACTCCAGATCACCCCCTTTGCCCATAGACCCACCCTATACTGAACCCATGACAATGATCCGCATTCTTGGCCTCTACACAAAGTATCATTACCCACCTACCTCATCCTCATCTGACCCTCTAGGACCTCCGGTTGGGATTGACACTCTACAGCCAAATACTGATGTACCGGACGAGCATCCCCCTCATCAGCCCTTACCCCCACGAGGTAGAACGCAATGTGCTAGAAGAGCACCCACTTGTGGGACTGGTGGACACAAAATAGGACACAAAGGCAGCTCTATGGCATGATAACATTAATTACAATGTAATGATATATTTTGCAGTTCACTTTGTTCTTATCATTACATCAAATATTGATTGTATGCATCTAATGTCTTTGTAGCACGATAATGAGCCTAAGGATGATGCCCTGCAGCCTCCTCCCCCACCCAAACATTACACGAGGGTTAAAAAATGCAAAATTGGTGAACCTTGAAAAAGAGGATTGTTAACTACCTTGTTTATGGTGTGGTAATAGGATCTAATAGCCAACATTTGAAAGGATTTGCATAAGGAGTCCTTGCTCTAAATATGTTTTTTTTTTTTGGGTAGCAGAAAAACCTTGCTAAACCCTCAAAGTCAGGAACAGACATATTTCCAAACATGTTTAGTAGGTTGGCATTTCTTAGGAAAACAACAACAACAACAACGTTGTCTGCTGTCTTGCCCGAGCAACCCATTGGATTCAGATTCTTTGCTATCCAAATTGCAAAGAGGACATCATGCTTCAAACCTTTGCAAAAGGTCTTTAACTTTTGTTTTTGTTGCTGCTGTTGTTGTTATTCTTTTGGGAAAATTAGTTTTTGATTGGATCTATCAAATCCCATACCATAAATAATAATAACGTGTTTGCAAATATAATTTTAGCAGGGTGATTATATGGGGTCCTTCAGAAAAATGTTGAGCACCCCCAGGATTGGCATGGCAAAGAATGAGGAGGGGTTAAAGCTGGTGCTACTAAATGGAGGTTCCCGTGCCCGCAAAATGGTGGGGATTTGGCTTTTTGGGTCTGCTGCATGGGTGTTCAGTATGGTGCTACTTAGTGGTATTACCAGACTCACGCTCTGGCCTGTCCATGACTGATTGGAAATTTACTGGTCCCTCCCTCCCCTATCCGAGGAGGAATGGTTGCGCGAGTTTGACAAATATAAGCAATCCCCTGAGTATAAGCGGTAACTACAAGCACAACCAACATTATATATATATATATATATATATGTTTTTGTAAAAATTACTGTTTTAGCTCCACTTAGAATTTATGTGTTTATATGCTCAACCCAATTGTAGCACAATTGACTGAGACCATCTTACATGAAATGTTGGTTAATAGTTCAAAATCTCCCCTTCCCCCCTCCCCTTGGCCTAAAAATTTTATATATAGAATTTGTAGTCAAAGTCTTCCAGACTCTCTTGAATGCTTGGTTATAGATTTGCAGTGCATAGTTAACTACTATTTTATGGCGAAAGAGAAATAAGAAGATACTGTGATCTAAAGGCTGACTATTTATTGTTGATTAAGGTTCAAATAATCATATCACTCTGTAGTTCTATCTTTATCTTGGATAATTTTTGTGTATATAGTAATGTTACAATCTTTTGGACCTTTTTTTTTTTTTTTTTTTTTTTTTTTTTAAGAATTTGGTTGGTAAGTCTTTTGGATTTAGTGATAACTAGCATGTAACTCCATGCAAACGCATGGATGTATTTAAAATTAGACAAAATTTTTATTATAAAAATATAAATTATTAGTTAAATTATTATTTTTTAAAAAAAAAACATGTAACATATACATTAATGCATACGTATAGATACATTTAAAATTAACCACAATTTTTATCATAAAATATAGATAATTAGTCAAATTATTTTTTAAAAGTAAATATAATTAGTCACATATTAAAATTCTTACCTAAATTTTAGTACTACTTATGATCATTTTTTTTCTAATTTTTTATAAGATAGAACGTATGGTGATTTTTATTTATTTATTTTTTTTAAGAAACATTTGGTGATTTTTATTGAGTATATGTAATTGCTTTATTTTTTTAATTTTATAGTTTATTAATATTAGATTCTTAGTATTCTGCACTCATTAACTTACTTGACACAAAGATTAAAAAACTTAAGTAGACATATAGCACATGCTTAAGTGGATAATTATGGTGTAATCCCCACATAAATTTAGACACATGTAAAATTGAATTATAATTTCATATTCTAATTCAACTTTATCTAAGTTTTACCTATTAATATATATATATTATATAGATAACTTATAAATTTGAATTTTTTTTAGTTATATGATTCTGTTTTTTATGGTTTATTATATTAGACTCCTCGTTTTCTACACTAAATTAACTAATTTGGCACAAAATTTTAAAAGTTTAGATTAGATGAAACACATGGTGCAAAATTAAACTTTAATTGAAATTCAATTTTTACATTAAATTAACTCACTTGGCACAAAATTCTAAAATTTAGATTAGATGAGACACATGGCGTAAAATTAGACTCTAATTGAATTTCTATTTGAAATTTAATTGGATTTTCTCTCTGCTTTACCTATTATTATATATATAGATTACTTAGTTTTAGACCTCATGCAGTATAAACAAAGGGATGAGTATTGAAGATTTCAAATTTATATGTTGGATGGAATACGCACATCGTATGTGGGGAAGGGCACTAGGAGTGATGTTTGCTTTGCCTTTTTCATATTTCCTTCGTAAGGGATACATTACCTTAGGACTTGGACTGAGACTCTTTGCTCTTTTTGCCCTTGGTGGTAGGCAGGGTTTAATTGGCTGGTGGATGATTAAAAGTGGTTTGGAGGTTAGAATATTGTAATTTTTCTGTCAGCTTGCTTACAAAATTCTTAAAATCGCAAAGTTCCTAAAGATATCCTTTCTCAATAGGAGCCAGCATCTGAATATGCTCAGCCGAGAGTAAGCCCTTACCGTCTTGCAGCTCATCTTACCTCATCATTTGCAATTTACTGTGGCCTTTTCTGGTCTGCTCTTTCTGTTGTTATGCCCGAGCCACCTGCTGAATCAGTAGCTTGGGTTCGTGGAGAGGCCAAAGTAAAGAGACTTGCCCTTCCTGTTGGCATACTTGTTGCCATTACTGCTGTCTCTGGACCATTTGTTGCTGGAAATGATGCTGTACGTAACTGTGTTTTATTCTTGTCTTGCTTCTCTTCTTACAGGATGAACTACTAGATGATTTGCTTTGTTTGCAAGTTACGATCAAGCTCTTGGGGCTGATTCAAGGAAGTCCAGGTGTTGATTCCTAGGTTTATTTTATTTTGCTGTCATCAAATTATTTGAAAATTTCGGTGCTGCATCTGTTTTGGTTTTGTTCTGCATCACAACGAAATGAAAATCTAGATAGATCTAACTTTTTTTAATCATTAAAATTAGTTTTGGAAAGAACACATATAGACATGCATATACAGGACTTCATGAACATGATGTACTTTTTTTAATGAAAATATCTATTACCTAAAAAAAAAAAAAAAGCCTACAGTACTTTGCACTGACATATACATGTGGCTTAATTTAAGAATTAAAAATCAGTATTTTAAAAAAAAAATTATATATATGTATATATATAAAATAACCTTATGCATTTCCGATGCTGATGAAACTCACCTGTGAGCATTACTTTGTTTCTTGATGTAGTTGTGATTCTTCTTTTTGACTAAAACATAAAACAGGTAATGTGGAGCTGACAAATATGCAGCTGAAGCCTGAGGCACTCAACGCCTTAAAGTTGCCTGTGAAGGTGAAGGCAGGATTTCTTGGATCCGTCAAACTCAAGGTTTGTGGGGTTTTGGTCTCACAAGGTCAATCTACATTATGTGTTAAATATAGTTGAGTTCAGTTATGAATTTACTACCACACAATTTAATTTTGTCCTTCTCCATATTGCAAATTGGCATTTCAAATTTACTTTCTAAAATCTATGGTGTTGGAGTTCATTTTTTGAAACTGTAACATGCATTTGGACATCACAAATTTAAGCAAATAGCTATTTTTTTGGTTTTTTTTTTTTTTAGTATAACTTGTCTTGAAACCCACAACCTCACACAGTTCTTCTCTATTTTTATTTTTATTTTTTCTTGATTTTTTTGGCCAAAATGGCCAAATACCACAAATTTTGAAATTTTTAGCAAAAAACCACTGTTTCGGAAATAAATGGGAATCTGCCACTTTTTCTAGTACTCGAGTTTAGTGAACTCGAGTACCCTATTTTATAGTTCCACCATGGCTGCTGAGTTGGAAATTGGCGATTAAAAAAAATAAAGTGGTACTCAAGCTTGGTAAACTCAAGTGCCATGCAACACAATACTCGAGTACACCAGACTCGAGTACCTTTTATAAAAAAAAAATACAGAATTTTTTTTTTCTATAGTACTCGAGTTTACCAAACTCGATTACTGTGTAAATTTTTTTTTTTTTTTTTTTTTTTTTTTGCTTGAAGATAATTGACAAATAAACATAAAGATAAAAATAAGTAGCTTTTCTATGTTTTTATTTATTTAAATAGAAGCATTGTAAGATATAGAGATTTTAATTTCAAAATATGAATTTAATTTCTACATTGATTAATATTGTTCATTGTTTTCTCATAAAAATTGTTCACTATTTTCTGTATAAACTATTTCTACAATTTTACTTAAAATTATTTTCTGTTCAGCATTATTTAAGAAATTGTTCGCTCTCTTTTTTGCGTAAATTATTTTCTATTCACTATTTAAAAAATTGTTCACTGTTTTCTCATAAAACACATAGTGAAATCGTGTTTTCTAAATTTAAACGCCAAATCTAAATGCTTTTTCAAATTTGAATTTCACAATAATCGAATATATTTTTCTGCATTGATAAAATCTGTTTCTACATTTATGAAATTTTCTCTCTGCACATCATATTTACTTATATTCAAATCTGCTTACTGCATTCATAAAATCTGTTTTTTGCATTAATTAAACTGTTCACTGTTTTGTCATAAAAATTGTTCACTATTTTTTGCATTAACTATTTCTAGCATTGGCGCAGTTATTGCACTTAAATGGTTTTTGTGTTTTTCTAAATTTGTAACCATATGAATAATGGACAAACTCCATGAAAGAAAAATGAATGATTTGTATAAATCACCTAATGGTAAATGCCTCGAAAAATTTGAATTGGTTGAATGTAGAAATTCAAGAAAAATCAATGGAAAATCAATGAACGTAGCAAATCGTGAATGTGTACATAAGATGTACAGATAGTCTAGACTTGTTGAGAAATTTGATTTTGTTGAAAGTACAAAATAATGAAAATTCAAAGGAAAAGTATGTACGTTAGATGTATAGATTGTATGAATTTGTTTAAAATTTTGAATTCATTGAATGTACAAATCTGTGAAAACTCTTGGAAAAATTGTGTACATTAGAGGTACAGATAGTACGAATATGTTGAAAAATTTGAATTCGTTGAGTGTGTAAAATCGTGAAAATTCAAATGAAAATTGAAGAGCATACCAAATTGAGTAAACTTAATGGAAAATTAATTACATTAGATGTACAGATCATCTATTTTTTTGCATTGATAAAATCTGTTTCTACATTAATAAAATTTGCTCTCTGCACACCATCTTCACTTTTTCTCATAAAAATTGTTCACTGTTTTCTGCATAAACTATTTCTCACATTCTGCATAAAATTATTTTCTGTTCAGCATTATTTAAAAAATTGTTCACTCTCTTTTCTGCGTAAATTATTTTCTGTTCACTATTTAAAAAAATTGTTCACTGTTTTCTCGTAAAACACCTAGTGAAATCGTATTTTCTAAATTTAAACGTCAAATCTGAATGCTTTTTCATGTTTAAATTTCACAATAATTGAAAATCCAAATCTGTATGTTTTTTCATGTTCGAATTTCACAATAATCGAATCTGTTTTTCTGCATTGATAAAATCTATTTTGATACACACTTTGTCAAAATTATCCAACAATGATAGATTGTGATTGGTTGTTTATCACTTTCTAATAAACTCACTATTTTTTCTACTTCACCTACAATCTACCATGTAGAAGTATAGAACAAGTGCGACAAAATGAGTAGAAATTAGAGATGATTTGAATACAATGAATCGTAATGTATTGAAAATTTCCCTTTATTACATTTTATTATTATTATTATTATTACTCCTTATTTAGTTTATCTAAAAAGTTAAACATTTTTGGGTTTATCCAAAAATCTATGCCACAAAATACATTGCGAGAAATCTAGACCAAAGAACTGCCAAAATAAAAAATTGAGCCGCATTGTTGTTGTACTTAAATAAGTTGTCATAAGCAGCATAAATTACCAACCAACCAAAAAAAATAAAAAAATAAAAAACTACATCCACCTGATCAAATAAAGGTGGTAGGTTTGGTTTTCAGTTTTCACATACAACTTCAAAGCAGATTCTTGACCAAATATTTTGTTTCTTTAAAGCCTTTCAATATCAGATTTGTTATATACTTTCCCTCTGTCTAGGGGCTGAGAGAGAATAGAATCTATATGTCTGGAAAAAAAAATGTTTGTAATAGAATCTATGTTGATTTAATGGCTGCAATCATGCCTGAAAAATAAAATAAAATGTAGCTCAATAATCAATTTTCTATTATGACTTTTACCTCAGAGCATGTTTTGAGTGTCCATTTATGTGTGTGATTTTGAACTTGTTTCTGTGTTTTTTTTTGGTGTTTGAAAGTAGTTGTGCCTGTTAAAAGTACTGAATGTTGATGTTATGATCCATAACACTCAAAACTGTTTGTAAGATGGATTTTGGCTCAAGTAGGACATGATATATTGTTCACCAATTTCTGCATAAACTATTTCTAGTATTTCGCAAAAAATTATTTTCTGTTCAGCATTATTTAAAAAATTGTTCACTCTCTTTTCTACGTAAATTATTCTCTGTTCACTGTTTAAAAAATTTTTTGTTGTTTTCTCATAAAACACTTAGTGAAATCATGTTTTCTAAATTTAAACGCCAAATATAAATGCGTTTTCATTTTTGAATTTCACAATAATTGAATCTATTTTTCTGCATTGATAAAATCTGTTTCTACATTAATAAAATTTCCTCTCTACACATCATGTTTATTGTATATTCGAATCTGCTTACTGCATTCATAAAATCTGTTTTTTGCATTAAGTAAAACTGTTCTCTATTTTCTCATAAAAATCGTTCACTATTTTCTGCGTAAACTATTTTTAGCATTGGCGCAATTATTGCACTTAAATGGTTTTTGTTTTTTTTTTTTTTTTTAATATGTAACCGTATGAATAATGGACAAACTACATGAAAGAAAAATGAATGATTCGTATAAATCACCTAATGGTAAATCCCTCAAAAAATTCGAATTTGTAAAAAAGTTCGAATTAGTTGAATGTAGAAATTCGAGAAAAATCGATGGAAAATCAATGAACGTACCAAGTCGTGAAGGTGTACATAAGATGTATAGTTAGTCTAGACTTGTTGAGAAATTTGATTTCGTTGAAAGTACAAAATAATGAAAATTCAATGAAAAAGTATGTACTTTAGATGTATAGATCATCTGAATTTGTTGAAAAGTTTGAATTCGTTAAATGTACAAAATTGTAAAAATTAATTGGAAAACTGTGTACTAATGTATTGATCATTCGAATTTGTTGGAAAATTCTAAATCGTTGAATGAACAAGATCGTGTAAACTCAACAGTTAATGAACAGTTAATCTTTAGATTTGCAAAAGTTGAATGTACATAATCATCAGTTGTCAGACATTAACAACAACATTTTGTATTGCACAAAACGTGTAGACATTAACAACAGCGTCTAATGTTTGTAGGTAGAAATTTTTGAAAATCATCATTACTTGAATCTGAGAAGTCTGAAATATCTCTTTCATCATCTAATGTAGTAACTTCATTAATAGACTTGATGGCTCGCTCTTACGCCTTCCCCTTTAGATGCTTCTTAGCCTTTTGGATTGCTTGAAAACGGTCTAATCGCATTTGCATTTGATTGTTCTCTTGTTCAAGACGAGCAAGTATGTTGGCAGGTTCATCTCCAGGTAACTCGGCTGAGCGTGCCTTAGGAACTCGTAACCCATGCCATCGACAATACACCTCCAACTCACACCTCTTCTCGTATAGGGTTAACCGTGGTGGTTCTGCTACGGTGAACTCTATTGCAGTGGTATCTATACTTAGTTTTGTAGGTTTGCCGACCATGATGTGCCCGACGCTTCCAAGACTCTCATACGTGTATATTGGCATATTAAGGAAATCTCTCTTCTTTCCAACCCATTTCCCTCCATAGTGGTCTGTGTATGTCTGTAGTTGTTGATCTGCTGGAACTTGAGATAATCCATTTGTTGAAGTAGATCTAAACTTGGTTCGCATTGTACGATTTGATGTTAAGGCGTTGCGACTCATAGCTTAGTCAATCTACGAAGTTAGTGAGGTTGAAATAAGATCATTATTGGGGTGCATTTATAACCTTAATTCATGTTCCAAGCATTATAATTTTAGTTATTAGGGCTTGTCATATCAATACAGGCTAGAAAAACACTACATGAACAAGATTTTAAATGTTCCCAATGTCACAGTGAGATTTGAAGATGTCAGCAGTAGTTGCAGTGTTCTTGAACAGAGTATTGTATTTAATTGACACAGTGCTGTGTCCCTGGCACCAGGGTACAATTATTCATATATTTAAGTATTCATGTGAATATGAATGATATGACTGGATAGTGTGTGAAATCATGCCGAGCTGTTGAGTAGCACGTGTGAAACAATGGCGTCTGTTGGCGCATGTGGTTCGTATGACTACAGTTGGTGCTATAGCAACAGGTTGGTGACATGTCTTCAAATAACTACTCATGCCATAATTGGTGCTACATCATGTTTATTGTATATTCAAATCTGTTTACTGCATTCATAAAATCTATTTTCTGCATTAATTCAAATTGTTTTCTGCATGTGGTTCATATGACTACAGTTGGCGTCTGCCTAAATTATTTTCTGTTCACTATTTAAAAAATTGTTCGATGTTTTCTCATAAAACACCTAGTGAAATCGTGTTTTCTAAATTTAAAAGCCAAATCTGAATGCTTTTTCATGTTTAAATTTCACAATAATCGAATTGGTTTTTTTGCATTAATAAAATTTGCTCTCTGTACATCATGTTTACTGTATATTCAAATTTGCTTACTGCATTCATAAAATCTATTTTCTGCATTAATTAAAACTGTTCACTATTTTCTCATAAAATTTTTTTACTATTTTTTGCATAAACTATTTTTAGCATTCTGCATAAAAGTATTTTCTCTTTAGCATTATTTGAAAAATTGTTCACTGTTTTTCCTGCATAAATTATTCAATGTTCATTAGGTGTTTTATGATCCAGATGCTCTAATACCAATGACTACCCAGGAGAAAGCACAACAGTAATATGGAAGCATAAACAATGATAAAATAGATAATAAAGAAGTAAATAGCAAAATAGATATATTCAAAATAAGGTTAAAATGGAGTATGGCATATGAAAATAGAAACTAGTAAAATCTTACTTGAATAAAAACTTCAGTCTTTGATAAACTTGAAAACAAACTGTTTTCTTTGATATAAGCCTGAAAATAAAGCTGTCTGAAGAGAAAGGTTACAAGATTACAAGAGGGGAGAGAGAACAAAAGTCTTTCTTAGGGAGAGGGAAGGCTATTACAAAAGGCTTTCTAAAACTTTGAACTTAAAAGCTTAGAATCTTAGAAACTTAGAAACTTGTCTTCTGTCTTCCTAGTCCGTCTCTTTTATAGGTGAAATGAACCAAGGTAAAGTAACCTGAGTAGGTAAATTTAACTCAAGTTAATCTGTCGGTGGTATGGAAATTAGTACTGATGCGTAATAGTCTGTCTGCGTCTGTCTGGGAATCTTTCAAATCTCTGGAATCTATCAGATCTCTTTTTACTCATGCTAGTAAACAGTATTAACTTTTGAACATCTGTTTGTATTTGTTTGGACTGTCTTGATTTTTCTGGACAGTTTTACTCAATGCAAAAAATAGATTTTATGAATGCAGTAAACAGATTCAAATATACGGTAAACATGATGTCCAGAGAGCAAATTTTATTAATGTAGAAAAACCAACTCGATTATTGTGAAATTTAAACAGAAAAAGCATTCAGATCTGGCTTTTAAATTTTGAAATTACAATTTCACTAGGTGTTTTATGAGAAAAATGCAAACAATTTTTTAAATAGTGAACAGAAAATAATTTACGCAAATACCAATTGTAGTCATACGAACCACATGCATAAAAAAATTTGAATTAATGCAGAAAACAGATTGTATGAACAGCTTGGCACAATTTCACACGTGCTGCTCAACAGCTCGGCAATACTCTGATATTTGAGAGCATAAATATCAAAGTATTGCAAGCGAAGAACACATTGTTAGGCATCAATTTCAACTTTTAGCTTTTAGTTTTTGTGTACAGCTTTTTAAAACCTGATTTTTTCCTGCATTATTTTTCACCTTTTCAAATTTTTTCAAAGTACAAATATAATTTAGCACACTTTTAGCAGAAAGTTTAGCAAACAGCTAAATAAACTGTAAACAGACACTAAGCTTAAAAATAGTAGAATCTTAGAAATAGCTATTATATTACCATTTTGTTTCGGTAGTAACACCCTATGTTTTACCCCGGGAATAATTTCAGGTCATTCCGATGTGTTTCGGCCATTTTGGATTCAGAGACGGAGGTAGAAGTTTGATTTAGGGGATTAAAATATAAACAAAAAATGCATATCATCTATTTAGTATTAAGAAACTATCAACAAATAAAAAAAATACAAAATAATTGTTTCTTAATATATTAAAGTATAATTTATCTATTAAAAGAGAAAACGACTGTCTTTTAAGTGACAGAAATCATCAATATTAAATTTGTACTAACTCATTTTCCATAGGTAAAGACAAATAACAAATAAACAAATAATTGTACAAACAAAAAGAGCCAAATACAGACAAAATACATACTATGCACACAGGTCAGCGCTACAATTCACACTATAATAAACTAATTTTATTAAATTTTAGCAACTAACCATTCAAAGTTTCAAACCAATTCCACTTTAAAAGGCTCCACACAATATATCAAGAACAATAAAAATAAAGACAGACAATCTACTATTGTAAGTTTCTAAACCAATTCCACTTTAAAAGCAAATTATTTGTTTTATAATAAAAAAATACAACTATTTGGGCGGCAAAATTAAAAAAATACAACTGTTTCACACATGCTACTCAACAGCTCGGCACGATTTCACACACTGTCCAGTCATATCATCCACATTCACATGAATACTTAAATATATGAATAATCATACCCTGGTGCCAGGGACATAGCACTGTGTCAATTAAATACGATACTCTGTTCAAGAACACTGCAACTACTGCCGACATCTTCAAATCTCACTGTGACATTGGGAACATTTAAAATCCTGTTCATGTAGTGTTTTTTACCCTGTATTGACATGACAAGCCCTAATAACTAAAATTCTTGGAACATGAATTGAGGTTATAAATGCACCACAATAATGATCTTATTTCTACCCCACTAACTTCGTAGATTGACTGAGCTATGAGTCGCAACACCTCAACATCAAATCGTACAATGCGAAACAAGTTTGGATCTACTTCAACAAATGGATTATCTCAAGTTCCATCAGATCAACAACTACAAACATACACAGAACACTATGGAGGGAAATGGGTTGGAAAGAAGAAAGATTTCCTTAATATGCCAATATACATGTACGACAGTCTTGGAAGCGTCAGGCACATCATGGTCGGCAAACCTACAAAACTAAGTATAGATACCACCGCAATAGAGTTCGTCGTAGCAGAACCACCATGGTCAACCCTATACGAGAAGAGGTGTGAGTTGGAAGTGCATTGTCGATGGCATGGGTTACGAGTTCATAAGGCACGCTCAGCTGAGTTACCTAGAGATAAACCTGCCAACATACTTGCTCGTCTTAAACAAGAGACCAATCAAATGCAAAGGCGATTAGACCGTTTTCATGCAATCCAAAAGGCTAAGAAGCATCTAAAGGGGAAGGTGCAAAAGCGAGCCATTAAGTCTATTAATGAAGTTACTGCATTAGATGATGAAAGAGATATTTCAGACTTTTCAGATTCAAGTAATGATGATTTCCAAAAATTTCTACCTACGAACATTAGATGCTGTTGTTAGTGTCTACACGTTCTGTGCAATACAAAATGTTGTTGTTAATGTATGACAACTGATGATTATGTACATTCAACTTTCGCAAATCTAAAGATTAACTGTTCATTAACTGTTGAGTTTACACGATCTTGTTCATTTAACGATTTCGAATTTTTCAACAAATTCGGATGTTCAATACATTAGTACACAGTTTTCCAATTAATTTTCACGATTTTGTACATTTAACAAATTCAAACTTTTCAACAAATTCAGACTATCTGTACATCTAATTTACACAATTTTATTTTGTACTTTCAAGATTTTATACAATCAACAAATTCAAATGATCTGTACATCAAAATTTTGTTTTTTACAAATTTGAACGATATGTACATCTAATGTACACAATTTTCTCTTGAATTTTCACAATTTTGTACTTTCAACGAAATCAAATTTCTCAACAAGTCCAGAATATTTGTGCATCTAATGTACACAACTTTCCATTGAATTTTCACGATTTGGTACATTCAACAATTTCTATTTTCCATTAAGATTTCACGATTTTGTACGTCCGACAATTTTGAAATTTTCATCAAATTAGGATGATTAGTACATTAGTACATAGTTTTAAATTGAATTTTCACTATTTTGTACATTTGACAACTTCAAATTCGGAAACAAATTTGGATGATCTGTACATCTAATCTAATTAATTTTCCATTAAGTTTACTCAATTTGGTATGTTCTTCAATTTTCATTTGAATTTTCACAATTTTACACACTCAACGAATTCAAATTTTTCAACAAATTCATACTATCTGTACATCTAATGTACACAATCTTTCCCTTGAGTTTTCACAATTTTGTACATTCAACGAATTCAAATTTTTAAACAAATTCATACGATCTATACATCTAATGTACATACTTTTCCATTGAATTTTCATTATTTTGTACTTTCAACGAAATCAAATTTCTCAACAAGTCTAGACTAACTGTACATCTTATGTACACCTTCACGATTTGGTACATTCATTGATTTTCCATCGATTTTTCTCGAATTTCTACATTCAACTAATTCGAACTATTTTACAAATTCAAATTTTTCGAGGGATTTACCATTAGGTGATTTATACGAATCATTCATTTTTCTTTCATAGAGTTTGTCCATTATTCATATGGTTACATATTTAAAAAAAAACACAAAAACCATTTAAGTGCAATAATTGCGCCAATGCTAAAAACAGTTTATGCAGAAAGCAGTGAACAATTTTTACGAGAAAATAGTGAACAGTTTTACTTAATGCCAAGCAAATTCAAATATACAATAAATATGATGTGTAGAGAGAAAATTTTATTAATGTAGAAACAGATTTTATCAATGTAGTAAAATAGATTCGATTATTGTGAAATTCAAAAATGAAAAAGCATTTAGATTTGGCATTTAAATTTAGAAAACATGATTTCACTAGGTGCTTTATGAGAAATCAACAAACAATTTTTTAAACAGTGAACAGAGAATAATTTACGCAGAAAAGTATATAACAAATATAGATTATATTCTCTCTCAGCCCCTAGACAGAGGGAAAGTATATAACAAATCTGATATTGAAAGGCTTTAAAGAAACAAAATATTTGGTCAAAAACCTGCTTTGAAGTTGTATGTGAAAACTGAAAACCCAACCGACCACCTTTATTTGATCAAGTGGACGTAGTTTCTATTTTTTTTTTTTTTTTTTTTTGGTTGGTTGGTAATTTATGCTGCTTATGACAACTTATTTAAGTATAGCAACAATGCCGCTCAATTTTTTATTTTGGCAGTTCTTTGGTCTTGATTTCCCGCAATGTATTTCGTGGCATAGATTTTTGGATAAACACAAAAATGTTTAAATTTTTAGATAAACTAAATAAGGAGTAATAATAATAATAATAATATTAATAATAATAATAATAATAAAATGTAATAAAGGGAAATTTTCAATACATTACGATTCATTGTATTCAAATCATCTCTAATTTCTACTCATTTTGTCGCACTTGTTCTATACTTCTACATGGTAGACTGTAGGTGAAGTAGAAAAAATAGTGAGTTTATTAGAAAGTGATAAACAACTAATCACAATCTTTCATTGTTGGATAATTTTGACAAAGTGTGTATCAAAATAGATTTTATCAATACAGAAAAATAGATTTGATTATTGTGAAATTTGAACATGAAAAAACATACAGATTTGGATTTTCAATTTAGAAAACACAATTTCACTAGGTGTTTTATGAGAAAATAGCAAACAATTTTTTAAATAGTGAACAGAAAATAATTTACGCAGAAAAGAGAGTGAACAATTTTTTAAATAATGCTGAACAGAAAATAATTTTATGCAAAATCGTAGAAATAGTTTATGCAGAAAACAGTGAACAATTTTTATGAGAAAACAATGAACAGTTTAAATTAATGCAAAAAACAGATTTTATGAATGTAGTAATCTTATTCGAATATAAAGTAAACATGATGTGCATAGAGCAAATTTTATTAACGTAGAAACAGATTTTATCAATGCAGAAAAACAAATTCAATTATTGTGAAATTTAAACATGAAAAAGCATTCAAATTTGACGTTTAAATTTAGAAAACACGGTTTCACTAGGTGTTTTACGAGAAAACAGTGAACAATTTTTTTAAATAGTGAACAGGAAATAATTTATGCAGAAAAGAGAGTGAACAATTTTTTAAATAATGCTGAACAGAAAATAATTTTATGCAAAATCGTAGAAATAGTTTATGCAGAAAACAGTGAACAATTTTTATGAGAAAACAATGAACAATTTTAATTAATGTAGAAAACAGATTTTATGAATGCAGTAATCAGATTCAAATATAGAGTAAACATGATGTGAATAGAGCAAATTTTATTAACATAGAAACAGATTTTATCAATGCAGAAAAATAAATTCAATTATTGTGAAATTTAAACATGAAAAAGCATTCAGATTTTATGTTTAAATTTAGAAAACACGATTTCACTAGGTGTTTTACGAGGAAACAGTGAACAATTTTTTTAAATAGTGAACAGAAAATAATTTACGCAGAAAAGAGAGTGAACAATTTTTTAAATAATGCTGAACAAAAAATAATTTTATGCAGAATGCTAGAAATAGTTTATGCAGAAAACAGTGAACAATTTTTATGAGAAAACAGTAAAGATGGTGTGCAGAGAGCAAATTTTATAAATGTATAAACAGATTTTATCAATGCAAAAAAATAGATGATCTGTACATCTAATATAATTAATTTTCCATTAAGTTTACTCAATTTGGTATGCTCTTCAATTTTCATTTGAATTTTCACGATTTTACACACTCAACGAATTCAAATTTTTCAACATATTCGTACTATCTGTACCTCTAATGTACACAATTTTTTCTTAAGTTTTCACAGTTTGTACATTCAATGAATTCAAATTTTTAAACAAATTCATACGATCTATACATCTAACGTACATACTTTTCCTTTGAATTTTCATTATTTTGTACTTTCAATGAAATCAAATTTCTCAACAAGTCTAAACTATCTGTACATCTTATGTGCACATTCACGATTTGCTACGTTCATTGATTTTCCATTGATTTTTCTTGAATTTCTACATTCAACTAATTCAAATTTTTCGAGGCATTTACCATTAGGTGATTTATACGAATTATTCATTTTTCTTTCATGGAATTTGTCCATTATTCATATGGTTACAAATTTAGAAAAACACAAACCATTTAAGTGCAATAACTGCGCCAATGCTAGAAATAGTTAATGCAAAAAACAGTGAACAATTTTTATGACAAAACAGTGAACAGTTTTAATTAATGCAAAAAACAGATTTTATGAATGCAGTAAGCAAATTTAAATATACAGTAAATATGATGTGCAGAGAGAAAATTTCATAAATGTAGAAACAGATTTTATCAATGTAAAAAAATATATTCGATTATTGTGAAATTCAAACATGAAAAAGCATTTAGATTTGGCATTTAAATTTAGAAAACACGATGTCACTAGGTATTTTATGAGAAAACAGTTAACAATTTTTTAAATAGTGAACAGAAAATAATTTATGCAAAAAAGAGAGCGAACAATTTCTTAAATAATGCTGAACAGAAAATAATTTTATGTAAAATTGTAGAAATAGTTTATACAGAAAATAATGAACAATTTTTATGAGAAAACAATGAACAATTTTAATCAATGTAGAAATTAAATTCATATTTTGAAATTAAAATCTCTATATCTTACAATGCTTCTATTTAAATAAATAAAAACATATAAAAGCTACTTATTTTTATCTTTATGTTTATTTGTCAATTATCCTCAAGAAAAAAAAATTTACACAGTACTCGAGTTTGGTAAACTTGAGTACTGTAGGAAAAAAAATTCTATATTTTTTTTATAAAAGGTACTCAAGTCTGGTATACTCGAGTATTGTGTTGCGTGGTACTCAAGTACCACTTTATTTTTTTTAATTGCCAATTTCCAACTCAGCAGCCACAGTGGAACTATAAAATAGGGTACTCGAGTTCACCAAACTCAAATACTAGAAAAAGTGGTAGATTCCCATTTATTTCCAAAACAGTGGTTTTTTGCTAAAAATTTCAAAAAATTGTGGTATTTGGCCATTTTGGCCTGATTTTTTCTCCTTGAAATAGTAACCCTCCCAACTTCTTCTTCTTATTCTATTTTTTCCCTTTTGGATATCTGCTTCGTACCAATTACCATATTGCTATGTCCTTATATTCTTTAGATCATCCATGAAAAAAAGAAGTATGATATATTATATTTGTGGTAATTGTTAGCTACTTTAGCGGTTGATGTTGAACATGGCGGACTAATTCTTATAGACTTATAGTCATTAAGTAATTAAATATTAACTAATATTACTAATAAGTCATAGGGCATTTGACTACAGTTGGGTATTTGACTACATACTTACGTTTGTCTATACTGTTGTCTTATTGTTTCATCCTTCATCATTTTTACAGTCTGTTGAACTTGATCGGCTTGCACTTTATTGGGATTCTGATAGTATTCCATGGCATTTGGACAAACGGTGGGAGGATTTGCTTCCTTCAGAGTGGTTTCAAGTATGTCCTGTTTCTAGATAGAGTGTGTACAGCATATGTTTTACTATTTTGGTAGTCTGGTCATATTTTTGTGGTTTACTATGTGATTCAGGTTTTTAGATTTGGTACTAAGGATGGAAAACCAGCTGATTGTCTTACGAAAAAGCACAATTACATTCTGCAACCAGTTTCTGGGAATGCAAAATACATAAAGATGCGGAAAAATGAATTTGCTAATAGCAGTGAGCAGAAAGCAGTAGTAAACTTGGATGATATGACACTCTGTCTATCAAGGGTTCATTTAAATTTCATTTAATCATGCTTTTTTGTTGGAATGGTAAGAATTAAATAGCTCTGAAAATGTTGGGTAATATTTTTTTTGCAGGATGGATATAGGGATGTTTTAAAATTAGCTGATAATTTTGCTGCCTTTAATCAAAGGTTGAAATATGCTCATTATCGTCCAAGTATCTCTGTGAAATCTGATCCAAGGTCTTGGTGGAAGTATGCTTACAAGGTTGTCACTAACCAGACGAAGAAGGCCAGGTATCTAGACTAATTGCATTGTCTGTCCCATATTGCTGGTCTCTATTATATTTTGTAACTAGTCGCAAACCCGTGCAATGCACGGGCAAACTATTGATAACTTCCCTAATTTATATACCAAACCAATAAAATCTATCACTTGCAAAGTAATAAAATCTATCACATGTACTGAGATATTGTGATAGCCAAGAGCTTGAGATTTGATAATAGTTACAATTTAAGAGGAAAAAAAATACTTATACCAATAATGATAAGTCCAAATCCAATATAATTTGATATTTTTTTTTCTGTCACTAATAATTTGTTATACCTAAAATTTATGCTAAAGATGACATTAATAATTATTCTCAATACCTGAAAATCATATGTAATAGGAACAATATATATAAAAAATAAAGAAATTGTTAACAAACTTGGAGTAGTAGTAATTAAATTTGTAGTTGTTTATCTAAAAGTAAGAGTAGGACTTGCAAAGTAAGTATTTTTAAGTTATTACTATATAAAGGAAATAATGTAGAAAATCCAGTATGAGTCAACCTATTTTATAATTTTTTTTTTTAAAAAAAATCTAAACAATTGAAGAGACGTGAAGGTGGGAAAGTAGTTGGTAAAAAAAAGTTTTAAATTCCTTGTTCATTTCAATTTGTGAACCTATTTTCACTTTCCTCTCTTTTTTTCTTTATTATTATTATTATTATTATTATTATTATTATTATATCAACTTACAGGCTACAGCTGCAACCTATAATGGATGTCAAGAGGGCTGTGAATGTAAGGACAAAGATTTAGTGCACAAAGTATACGATTACCAATTCAAATAAACAAATCCAAAGAAAATTTAGAAAATATAAATAACAGACCATGGGCTAAAGCAATACAAGTCCACAGTAAAGCAATGACCAACTAATGAAATGTGAGAAAACCAAGTTACCAGTACACAAGTGGGGCTGTTGGGAGAAAGCAAGTAACCAGTGAAGTGCCAAAAATATGAGAAAAGAACAGGTGGACAATCATGCATTTATCAGATAAAAGGAATAAAACAGGTGGACAGCATGCATCCTTCAAATAAAACCAGTACACATGTTGACAATCAGTAACACTGCCAAAAACATGAGAAAACAATAGGTGTATAATCATGCATCCATCAGATAAAACCAATACATGTTGAAGAAAAAAACTCCCAAATTTTCAGAATATTTAACACCTCCTTCGTCACCTATTTTGTAAGGTTAGCTATCAATTCTCAACAGGAAACAGAACACCATAATGGTGATTAGTTTATTGTAAGAAAGTTTAAATAATTTGTAACATAAGCTTCAACAGGTTAAAGGACTCTTTGTTTCCTCTTCCTCTTTTGTTGATCTACAATAGGTGTGAGCTATACATCATTTGCATCATTTGTAGGATTAGCATGTTCTTCACTTGGTAAGTTGTTGACAGAATCATTTGTAGCATCACTCATATAATACTGTTAAAAGAATATGGTGTAAATTGTATTATGATATGAATAAGTAACATTAAAAATATCTTATTTTTTTATTTAAATTTTATATAAAAGTACTCAAATTTTTTTCATTTGTAACTTTTATTTTAAAATTTATAAGCCATGTTCACCCGAATTATAAGCCATGTTCACCCAAATCCATTCATGTTCATTTGATCTGCTTAGGAACAGCCATTTGCTTTAGAAACAAAGTTCTACCAAGCACCTATCTAAATTTGAATGCTTGAAAATTGAAACTAACGCTGACAAACTTATTATAAAAAATTTTGAAAAGAACAACAATTCATCCTTTCATTATTTCTATATCAAACGAAAATCTGGCAACTAAAATCAAATTTACTGATTAAGTACATTGGCTATCTATGCAAGATGCACAAAAAGTAGTCAATGACCAATAGCAACTTAAACGAAGATGCACAAACTATAAAGTGGCTACAAACTAATGCAAGCGTAACTAAGGCAAGGCATTTTGTCAAACACATGGTGTGCACAAAATTTGAATGTCTTAATAATTAACATTTGTTATTATAAAAAAATAAAAAAAATTAAAAACAGAAATACACAACCTATTGACAAACTGAATAGTTCCTGTAATGCAACAAATAACACAACAAACAGGTAGAAGAAACAAATTGAGTAAAGTTGTATAAATCAAAACAGACAATGGAAAAAAAATATTTCTATCAAATTAGTGGAAGGTTACCGTAGTGATTTTGCTGGGTTACTCTGTTTTTTCTCCACAACCTTTGCTGGGTTGCTTCTCGCAGAGGGAACAAAGAAAACACAAAACACAAAACGAAAAGAAGAAAACAAAAAGTCATCAATGCGGGTTTGAAAGATTTAGAACAACTAATGCAAGAATAAGCAAGACCAACTAATGTTTGTGAAGAAAAAGAAATACCAATAGCAGTAGCGCCAAGGGCCCTCTGTTTTTTGTCCACAACCTTTGCTGTAAGTAGTTACCCGCTGAAATGGTGTGGGTTTGAAAGAGTTAGACCAACTAATGCAAGAGTAAGCAAGACCAACTAATGTTTGTGAAGAAAAGAATTACCAATAGCAATAGCATCAAGGGGACTCTGTTTTATGTCCACAACCTTCGTTGGGTTTGTTCTCGCAGCTGGGAAAAAAAAAGCGAAAACGGAAAGAAGAAAAGAAAACGTAAACAGCTTATATAAGTAGTTACCCACTGAAACTAAATAAGCACGACTGAAAAGACACAATCGTTTTCGCAGCGGGGAGAAAAAAAACAGAAAACGGAAAAAAGGAATTAATTACCCACTAAAAGATACAACTGTGTTTGTTCAATGTTTTTAAAAGGAAACGTGCCGTACGTTTGGTTAAAAGGAAACGGAAACGTGTCATACATTTGGCCAAACGTAGAGACATCATGTTTCGGTGTTCTTTAATGTAACGTGTCACTCGTTTGTGTAGCCATGTGGTGCAATGAGGCGCAGTTGACAAAAAGTCAGACATTTCGACTATTAGTTATTACTAGTGTTTAACCCGCGTAATGCGCGGGATCATTTGAAATCTCATAAGTGGCAGAGAAATTTGACTAATAAAATCATTTTTTTAAGAAAAAATTTGTTGCAAAGTGTGTAATTAATCCAACCAAAACACTCAAAACTAACTCATATTTCTTAGTTCATTTTTAAATTAAAGATTTTAAAATAGCACTCAAAATGTCAAAACCAATCATCGTGAGTTTAGTATTTTTTAAATCTTAAGATTTCTAGCTCTCTATCTCTCTTATATGTATTATCTTTGCATTTTTTTTTTTTTTTTTTTTGGGTAAAATGGCAGTAACATATTTGTATCTAAAAAATCTTGAGATTTTATCAGAACATATGTAAGTAAATAAGTTAAAAAGTTTAAAGTTGAAATTTAAAAGCTAATCCAAATGGTTATCATGGTATATAAAAATTTGGCTTGCCAAGTAATATAATTCTTATTAAAAACTTGAATTTTTTTTTTTATTATTTATTTTGACAGCATTATTTGCCCGTTTGACATATTGTAGGAGTTAGAAAAACTGTAAAAGATATTCCTTCAATAATTTAAAAATATAAATATTAAAAAGGAAAAAGGTTGCAATATTTGGTTGCAATATTTCTTGAAGGAGCTAGCATTAAACTGAAGCCGTGTATCAGTGAAGGTCAAAACAATAAGGGAAGCACCAATTGAACATAATCTTAACCATTCTATTTAGTATCATTGTTTGTAAAAGGACATGAATGTGGTAATGTTCATGAAAGGATTATTCTACAAAACGTAATCATCATCCTAGCAGCTGAATTTTTGCCCAAAATATGGAGTTTGGACCATCCATTCAACACACTATTATTTTAATCTTTTGAACCTGTATCCAGCTGATTGCTTTCACATGTTAAAAACATGGTGAAAAAATAAAAATAAAAAATAAAAAATATTCAATAACAGACAGTTTTTAAAATGTTCTTTAACCATAATTAGCTGACCCTGATAATTATGTAGATAGAGTGGAATATTAAAATTAGCACTTGAATCAAACCAAGGAAACAAAAAGCAAACATGTAAGAAAGAAAAAAAAAATCCAGGCTATAAAAACTGTGCACTAAACAGATGGTACAAATTACCATTGTTCAAATATATTTTAAAAATAATATTAAAAATTCTCCACAACATTAATACAGCCAGCAAATGTCACCAAGTCTTAGTCTTCTTCTCCTATGTTATCTCATGTAAAGATATTGCCTTAAAGTGCACACATGTTGCTAATTCAGCACATGGACACTCAAATTCAACAAAACAAAGTATTCAACTGAACAGTATGAAAGATTGAGGCTAACAATTAAATAGATACTAATATAAGATACACAAACTTTACAGTTTCAGATTTCAAAGTTCTACAATTTCAATCACTCTTCAAAAACAGTAGATCAGGTAGGATGGAAAACAGAAACTGGCAACTAAATAGAATTTTGTAGCTGCTATTTTCCCTTCTGATCTTAGCGTGCTAGCTGCTGCATCATTTCAAATAGTGATAACACTTTCTCTTTCTTAGCACTCCGCCCCCCTTTGAATAGTAAGCAGTGAGTCATTGGTTCAAATCCGAAGCATTGGTAAGTCCTTTGTTGTACTGGGATCCCTAAGCAAAGAATACCCACTGCACCACAACCTTACAAATCCCACTAAATTTAGTTCAGAATAAGATCAATAGGATGCAAAAGAAAAAAAAAGAACCCCTCATTTTAAGTAGTCAGATTTTACAATCAAACATCCCTCTTCACCCATGTATCAATAGATCAAGGAAATCTCAATCCTGGCATAGAGGCATCAATGTACTTATTCTACTGATAAAATTAGTTTATGTACTTAAAATTCCAAAAGCTTACAAACAATAAAATCAGAATGGCCTATTCACTATTAGCTGAATGGTAAGGGAGAGTTAAGAGCTCTTGCACTTATATATACACCATATTCAGTAAATAACTTCCTTAATATGCTAGCAAAATCAATACAAATACTGTTAGGTTCAAACAGTAATATAATAATTGGTAAGAATTAAACCACAGCAACAACAGCTGAGCCAAACACTTCATCATTTTTCTCTTTGACGCTAAGATTTTCGCAAAATTAGTAATCTTCTTCTTACTACTAAATCTGAGATATCTTGTACATCATCAGCATATATTATATGAGAAAGATAGAGTAAAATTGCTGTACACACAAATTATAGTTTCATGTGAAGTGTATATATCCATACTCTATACCTCTAAGGAGCTTATGCAGATAGCCAAACACATATAACTTAAAATTCTTCTGTTAACTTATGATTGACAGCTCATGTATGCCTCAGCTTGCAGGCAGAAGTTCACCAAGAACTTCCATGTGGCTTTGAGGAAAATTTCATTTTCAATCCACTGATTCTTTTGAGTAGTTGGTGGCAAGGTTTCAATGTTTAATCCCCTCCCCCCCTTTCCCACCCCCTCAAAAAGGAAAACTGATTATTAAGGAGTTTCTTTGGGTTATTTAGCTTAGGATAAGGTAACATACTTTGGCCATTGCTGGAAATACCCAGCCAGTATTTCTCGACCGTCTTTTATCTCAACTGATTTCTTATATTCTACTTCCCAATCCATCTCGACATTTAATTGTGAAGTACCCAAATAAAATAAAATAAAAAAGAAAATCATCCATCTCAATGATTGCTTTGTATTTAATACTTCTGTTCTTTCAAGCCTTCTATCTCGTGTGCGCGTGTGTGTGTGGGCTTCTCTAGCTTCCAAATATAATGTTCTGTTTCAAATCACTTTATTGTCCACATATCTCTCATATATTTCTAATCTCACATCTAACAATTCAATGTGCCTGTTTAGACTTTACCTTTGATGGTTAAATGATGCATGATATGTAAAATCTGATTGCAGGCCCACACAGTGCTGGAGATGAACTATACTGATCAGTAACTTACAGCAGCTGTGGTTTCTGATAGATTGAGACCAGTTCTTGCTGGTTCAGAGTTGGGTGCTCCATCAAGTTTGTTGTCTCTGATACAGAGGTGTATACAAATACTGTTAAGTTCAAACAGTATCTTGCACATCAACAGCATATATTATTTGTGAAAGATAGAGTAAAATTGGTGTATACACAAATTATAGTTTCATGTGATAAGTCAACTCCATAGTAGGGACATGTTTTTTATACAATTAGATAGTGACAGAAGCATCTCTCACTGTTTTATGTTTTTTTATTTAAAAAGTTATTACCTCACAGCAGGCTTATCTAGGCTCCAAAAACCATACCAAACATAGATAGTTTCAATTTTTAGTAAATTTTATAAATGAGATAACATGCACACACAAAAAAGAAGAAGAAGAAGAAGCTTGTTCTACGTATTAAACTTTCACAACAAAATAACAATATAAAAGTATGGTTCAATATCAATAGTTTGAGATTAAATTTATTCTCCTTGGCGGGCTAACAAACAAAAATTAAAATAAAGGAAACTACAACTTCAACTCTTTTTAATCTATATAGTATACCAGTACCACTCCTTCATTGAAAAAATTTTATCAATCATATTGTATACAAACCCTCCCCCCAAAAAAGTTCATTAGCATTGCTAAACTCAATGCAGTAAACTTTAACATGAAAGAATTAAGAAAACCCATAAAAACCAAAAAATAAAAAACAGCCCACAATCCTTTAACACTCAAGAACAGGTGGAAACTTTTTATTACCTTGACAATCCTTCCTCATTAGCTGTACACTGCCACCAACAATAGCCAAGTTGCTCTCTAAGAAGCTTTCATGTACACAACCCAACCATCAAATCACAATGAAAGTTGTCAACCACCTACCAATAAAAAAATCTCATATTATACTTCTGAAAATATCAGAGACTTTCTCTGCAGCCAAACACAACAATAAAAAAGAGTAAAAAAAATTAAAAAAAAATAAAAAAAGGAAAGAAAACATGCTGAAATAAAGAAATGGAACCTTATTGGAAGCAAATTGAAATCTGAAAAATGAACAAACAATTTAACTAATTCTTAGGTGCAGATTTTAGTCTTATAATCCAAATTGACTTTTGAAATAAACAATACTTGAACTAAAAGCAATTTGGAAATAATAGAATTAGTAAAACCAAATAAAAGTTAAAACGATTCACAATTATGTTATGCAATTTTGTCAGAAAGGGAGTAAAAGGGTGACCTTGAAGGAGTCGGTGTTTTGGGCTAATAGCATCACTGGGGAAGAGAATAAAAAAGGCCAACAAACATCACTTAAGAATTTTATCAAACAACTTGTGTACATGTAAAAGAAACAACACTTAATGAATCATTGTAAAATTCAAATGTAACAAAAAAACTTCCTAAACACGTATGTATTAGTACTTCCAAATTTGCAATTTGAGCCCATATCTAACCAAAGTTGCCTAGACAATATTCAAATGCATATTAATTAACTTTAGATTAAATTCCCATTCTAAACATATTGAGCATAAATCAGCAACTTCAATCTGAAAAGGACAAATTCCAAATCAAATGAAAATTGAAAATCTAATAGATGATGGGAATAAAGTTGAGAATAATAATGAGTTAGGAGAGCAATAAAATTGATTACTTGAGCAAACAAAGTCTTGAAAGAAATGAGAGGTACACATCAAAATCTGTGTTGGACCTGGGAGAACAACTTGTTGCAAGGTTTCGTGAGAAGAGACCTCTGTTTCGTGAAAAGTGAAAGCCAAAAAAGAAAGAAAAATATGAAATAAAGAAAACACAGCACAAATTGGAAGTAGAAAGTAAAACAAAAATTAAAAACAACTTGCAATTTTGGTTTTCAGATGGTTCTACGTTTTTATGCTTTGAAGTTGTGTCCCCAAAACCAAACACAACAATTAATAACAGAAAACTGAGATTCTAAATTAAGAACTGGGAAAATAAAAGGGAAAATTTGTAAAAACTTACCTTTAATTTTGGTACTCATTCTAATGCATTTTATACCTCAATCACTATGATCAGTGAATGCGCCTTTACCAGCAACTGCAGGAAAACGAACAAAGAGAACATAGGACACCAAAATATATCGAAGAGGTAATGAAATATATATCAATTATAAAAAAATTAAATAAAAAAAACATAAATGAAATGCCATGCATGTAGGCAGATACCCAAAACGAATGCAACCCAAATAGGCAAAACAAAACCTATTCTAATCCAAATTCCTTAGTAAATTATTAAAAAGTCTAAATCTAAACCAATCCAACCAAGAAATTCAAACCTATATTATTTTCAATTCCCAGATTTGTAAATGAAAAGGAAAAGGAAAAACAAAAAAAACAAAAAACATTAACTTTACCGGTTATGGGTACAGGGCCTATCTCTCTGATGGTGGCAGATTTTTCTCTACCCAGTCCCCACTCCGTGCCTTCTCTGTTTACCGTTCTGCCAAGGTTTTTGGTCTGCAAAATTGTTTTATGAAAGTTTTTGATTTCATCGCCTCTTCTCTTTCTCTGCTTCTTTCTCCGTGTACTCATCGCCTTTCTCTGTTTCATCGGCTCTCTCTATTTCTGACCCAAAATACCAATCTATTAATCAAAATCAAATCTGACCCAAAATACCAATCTAAATCATAATTTAGAAACCAAAAACCCTAAATTTTTAAATTTAAAACATAACTTTTATCAGTAGCGATTCCGATAGTCGGGTAGTGAGTGGAGGCTTACGGTGACAGCAGAAGATCTGACAAAAACGAAAAAAATCAAAGTAGATCTAAGTGATCTAGAATCTGATCGATTCGAAATTGGTACCTGCTTGAACTTGAGGGCGTGCAGATGAGAATGTCAAACTAAAAAGCGAAGAGAAAAACTTAATTAAAATACCAAAATCGAAAACAATCCCAACAAAATATCAAAACCTAATCATAATTAATAAAAAAACTTAAATCGAAGATTAAAACTCACCGGTGAAAGAAATTAACAGACAGTTAGATGAAAAAATCTGACGGGAAAATCAATGGGCTTCCGTTTTTTCTTTTTCATCGGCAGGGAAAATCTTTTCTCTTGGCCGTTTGTGTTAACAAATAGAAAGAATGGATGATTGTGTTTTGGGTTTCAGTTTTTAGAGTGTGCAATTTTTGATCTCTCAATCTCTCTCTCCTTCTCTGTTCTCTACCTCTCTATTTCTCTGTCTCTCTTTTCTCTCGGTCTCTCTCTCCTTTCTTTCTCCGTGTAGCGATCTTTCTTTTTTCTGTCTTAAGCAGTTAATTTCCTTTTATACCCAGAGGGCTCTAAACAGTATTTTAATGCACTGATTCGCTTTTAACCGGTGTTGTAGCATGGCCAAACAATATAATGCGTCGCTCTTTAAATTGTAAACGTGGCAGCACCTCTTTTAAAGGCTTTTGCTATTATATATATATAGACTAGTGTTTAACTCGCGCAATGCGCAGGATCATTTTACATATTAATGATCTTTGCATCCAACATAAACTTAGTTCTCATATTTCTACTACATACATTCAAACCTAAATAATTTAGTATATTTAAGCATATAGTATCCAATATCCCCTAAAAATTTTAAACATTACTCTCTTCAAATCCCATCAAGTATGTACTTCCATTCTCCAATAAACCACTTGGAGGAACATATGAAATGAGCAACCACCACTTTTATTACTTTCATTGCGTTCAAATTAGTTTGAATGAAGGGAATTCTCTAGAATGCTTCTCTATTTTGCATGCAAAAATGCAATATCTTCAAAACCATCCAATATCTTTAAAGCAATTAAAACTTGACTTACTTTGAGCAAGAAGATTGTCATAAAAAATCTGGTGTACTTGTTGTAAACTTGGTGTACTTGTCATCAACTAATAGACATCATAACTTACTTTGAAATAAGGGGAAACAAATAATAATTTATTACAGTGGGAATCATTTAGAAAATAGTGCAAATATATTCAAATGAATTGGTATAACATCATTGTCTAAACATTTGGGACTAATTTTCAAAGTCGAGTTAGTATATAATAGGTCTGTAATTTAGATAATATATAGACCATCAAGAAAACATATTAAAAGGCAACCTTTATAAAGAATAGTCCCTTTGGACTCATCTCTATTCAATATTAATAGTATCATTACAAACTCATATAATGTGTTCTCTCCTATAATTCCAATTCACATGAAAATTGCTCTAGGTATTATAAGTTCTATTGCAATTTTATTACAAACCGATTTGGAAGCTGAATTATGATTAGTAGAGATTGTTTTTTATTATTTTTTGGAGGTAATGTTAGTTAGAGATATATGTGCTAACTATTGTTTGTTGGTACAGTTTATGGGTTTCTTGTTTAGCAAAAAAAAAAAAAAAGGGTTATGGGTTTCTTGAATGGTGTTTTTTTTTGCAGCTTATGAGTCTCTGGAATACCATAATAAACACCAACACATTGGAATCTCTTAGGAAATTAATTTCCATCACAGCCTACAAAGTAATTAATTTTGTACAAAGAACATTATACTTTAAGATTTCACAATTCAAAACACAAAATCTATGAAATATTGACTAAAATCTATGAAATAATAAACTTTATATAAAGAACATTACATTTTCTTTCAAAGTTACTCTAAATTTAGTTAAATACAATCTCAGTACCTTGTCTTAACAAATAAAGTTTGCCTAACACACCATTGCCTTAACTCCAACTACTTAAGTTCAGTGCTAAACCACATGAAAGGCCCCCCATCAAGTATACGAAGTTTCTGCATAATGAGCTTAAGGCCAAAGAATGAGTAATCAACATTCTTATCCCAATTTTAACAATTACCATCAGAAGAATACAGTGTAGAATGCACTAAACAAATGATTTCTGATCCCTAGAGCAGATATTACTTTTCTTTGTCAACGGATACCTTATCAGATTTAGGCCGTGATGCTGAATGAGAAGAAACATACTGCAGAATCTCAAAAAACCATGTTTGGCCAAAACTCACAGACTTTTGCCAATACAGAATTGCAATATCCCCAACCTTAACTCTCAATTCCAATAAGGTGTGATCAATTTCCCCTTCATGTTTAGCCACATAAGGCCGGAAGAAAGAATTATAAACATATGATGTTCCCTGGAAACAATTAAAAATTATTATGTCAAAGAAACTGTTAGGAATGTATAAGTTAATTAAACAAAATAGTTCTGCAAGTTCAAGATGTCAAATACGTGCCTTTGTTTTAGGATGCCAAAGATATATAAAGATTGCCAACTTTGCTTCACTATACAGTTGTAGCCTTGTCCAAAAAAAAAGAAAGTCAAGAATCCAAAAATAAATGCAAAAGAGAACAGGACTATATGAAAAATCAACTTATTTGTGTTGCGTTCAAAAATTGCATACCATGAAATGAAAGTATCTCCAATTCTCTCAAAGACTGTAAGCATAGCAACTATAATCCTACAAAATTAGAAGATGACACATTTTAGCACTAAAATAAGTTGTACCCTAAGATAATTAGATAAAGGAAAATACATGTTACATACCTATTTCTACACCCCCTGTTCTGCAGAATGCCAAAATAGCCGTTAGGATTGCAAATTGTTCACTTTGAAATGGCTGGCTTTGCAAAGTAACCCACAACTCAACCAACCTATAAAAACTACTACGATACAAAACTCACAACCCAAATCCAATACCCAAAAGTTTGATTTTTAGGGACCATAAGAATTGTTTTAGCGGTGTAGAGAGAGAAATCTAAATTAGAGAAAGAAAGAGTGGGGAGGACATGTTTACAAATTTACTCAAACTAAAAGCTAAATATCTAATGCTGAATTGACTTTACAAATTTACTGTAGAAGTCAAATTGACTTTAAAACTGAATAAAAGTTAAAAAGATTCAAAAAAAATCTAATGTTGGCCTTGCCATTGCCATCTACCCCATCAATCTCTGCTAAACATTTAAAACAAAAGCACACCCAAACATAACTCTAAATGTTAAGAAAAAGAATATATCAAGTATTGAGCACTCACTTTACACTAAATTTTTTTTTTTATGATATTATTCTTTCTTGAAACTTAATTATCCAATCAGTAGCTGTATTTTCTAAATTTCTCATAGTTTTATCTTCTCCTAGGCCTTTCCTAAACACATCTATTTTCAAGAGGGCAATACTCCTAGTGCTATTAAAAAAAAAAAAAAAAGTAATAATGATATTTTAAGACCAAAGAATTCAAAGAAAAATACTAAACCCATCTTTTTTTAAATTGTTTTTGTTTAAAGTTTTTTTTAATCAAACATTAACAAATTATAAAGAGATACAAATTTAAATAAAAGCAACAAAGGAAAATTAGGCTGGCCTGACCTTTATATTTAATCAAGTAGCTCTTCTTGAATAGCTACCAACTGTCTTATAACCCAGAGCAGAGATGATAGATCTACATTAGCACGTGAGGGAAAAAATGTCATTGAAAATACAAAATTACTGAGAAGCAACAATGTAAATGAGCCCCTCGGAAATTTGGCATATTTATGAATTATTAGTACTTGACAGGAAAAACTCAGCGAATCTGAATTTCAACAAAAAATGAAAGGGTAAGAAGGTTTTTTAAAATGACAAAAGAGAAAGATGAAAGATAGACACACACCAAACAAACTATCAATAAGTAAATAATGACACAACCATATTAAGTAAATAATCCCTTAATATGCAGTAACACATTTTTTTAACAAACAATTTGCAATTTATTTGTTTGTTTCTACTCAAAATTTCACTCTGAAAAAAATTCTTAAAACAAAAAAGTAGAGACATTAATTTGAGACCAAAGCATCCCAATAAAAACCAACCTTGCATCTTCTAGGCATTTTATCGAACACTTCAAGTGCATAATTAAACCTGCTACTGTCAAGAACAATAGCATATTTTGATTCTGTCAAATTTTTACACCCAAATGCAATGGGTAGGACTAACTTCCCTTTCACAATCCAAACATTCATATGAAAATCTACTAACCCAAGTTTTCGACTAATGCTATATTAATCATTATTCATGAGCATGGAAATACCTTACTTTGATGCACGAAATGTATAAGAAGTCAATGAAATTTAGAGAAGATATAGGGCTTACCAATTGATAGAGAGCAACAACAATTAATAAGGAATAAATATGGGTAAGGAATTTGATGGAGGAAAGGGTTTATCCGTGTGTGTCTGATCGAATGGGATAATTTGACAGTTGCAATTTCTGAAAAGGCAAAATTGGTTCGCGATTTTGGATTTTCTTTTCCCTATGTCTGTTGTTTTGAAACGGAAAACACAAATGGAACGAAAACGGACCAAATTTGGTAAACTACACAGATTTAGTATCCAAAACAGTAAAATTAACAACAATATACTGACCTTGTGTGTATGGAGTTGCAGAAACAAAACGAACAGAGAACGAACAGGGGAAGGGTTTCCTTTTCTTTTGCCTGTTTTTGTTGAATGAATGGAAATAGTGGATGATAACGTAATTTAAGCGGACAGTACAGTGTTTCATTTTCATAGTGAGTGTAACACTTGATCTTTTGAAGTTTTCATAGCTTTTTTTTAGGATAGCGTTGTGTCTAATTTAATATAAGCCACGGAGCACAATGGAACTGAAAAAAATCTATTACCGAAAAAATTAAAAAAAGAATAGTCACATATTAAAACCTGATTTCCTTAGCCCTAATTTTTTAATCCAAATCTAGAACCAAATTGAAAAAATTGAAAGCATATAACAGATCTAATTTACCTAAAAAAATTCAGAGAAAGCATAGAACCCATCGGAGGCGTTGTTTGTGGGCAGAGGGGACTTTTTCGTTCTTGACGCCGAAGTTGGTATCATCTTCCTTCTTCTGCTTCTCTATCTGATAAAATCAAAATGGCGAATGAACTCTGATCTTAGTGAGAGAAACAGAGAGGCGTTCTGTCAGAAACAGAGAAGCGTTCTCTTCTTCTCCGTGCCTCTCTCTCGATTTCATCGCCTCTCTCTTTTTCTCCTTCCCTTTCTCTTAATCGCAGTCTCGCTAGGGTTTTTTTTTCTCCAGGTCTCATCGCCTCTCTGTTACCATCTCCGTGTAGCAATCTCTTTTTTTTTTCTTTTTTTTTTTAGCGGTTAGTGTCCTTTTATGCCAATAGGGCTCCAAACAGTATTTTAATGTAATGAAAAATTATAATTTATCGTTTTCAAATATTATTGTAGCATTACCAAATAATGTAATTTATTGTTTTTTGACTTAAACGTATCTGAATTTTAGATAGGTTTTTTTCCTATTTGTTAGCACCTCCTTAATTGTAGGCACTCACTTTCTCTCAACTTCTGTTATTATATATACCGGTAACCATTCCTCAAAACGCTAAGAGACAAAGCCTAGATAGAATTTGATCTTCTATGATGTTTCCCTGGAAAAAAGAAACAGAGAGGAAAACATATTAGGAATTGAAATCTATAATTGTAGCAAATCCTAATTAGAAACCCCCCAAATCCCAAAATTAATAACAACCCCCAAATCGAAAATTTAGTAATTTTCCCAATGTCCTTGCTTGTTTTCTTTTATACTGAAGGCTATCAAAAGGTGTTTTAACACTGCCAAAAAAAAAAAAAAAAAAACTATGAACGTAGAGGTTAGAAAACAGGGAAAGGCTTAGTGATATCAAAATAAATCGAAAAATTGAGAAAACAAACATTTTCATGGAGAACCCAAAAGCCTGAAACAAAAAGGAATCAAAACCAAAATCAAATCTAAACCTATCCAACAAAAAAAACTCAATAAAAAGTAATATTTCATACCCAAATCTAAAAAAATAGAGAAAAACATACTGGTGCCGGTTCCGCCGATCTGATGGTGGCAGATAGCCTAACGGTGTTGATGCCCATAGATTTTTCTTTTTGCTTGCAGCGGTGCTCTAAGTCTGGCGAGGGAACGGAGAACTCTCTCTGCCTTCTATTTCTCTGTCTCTCTTTTCTCTCGATCTGCAAAGAAAGAAATTGAATGATTTAAATCCAAAAAAGAAGAATTCAAACAAACCATTACTGAAGATATTTAATAAAAATAGTCAAATATCATAATCCCGATTTCCTTAACCCTAATTTCAGGAAACAAAATCTCGTTGCAATTGTATAAGTGGAAAACATATAACAAAACTAATTTAACTTTAAATTTGTGGAAAAAAAAAATGGTCAAGAAAGAATAGGAACCTATCGGAGGCATTGATAATCAAAAATCAGAGGGAACCCTTGTTAATTTCTAAGTTTTAATCAGGAACCAAAACGTAACTTCGAAAATAGATAAAAGGTCAAATCTTTCTTCTAAATTTGGGAAAAAATTTGAAAGAAAAAGAATAGGTACCCATCAGAAGCATGTCGTAATGGGCATGGTAGACTCCTCTTCGTTCTTGATGCTTCATCTTCCTTACTTCTTCTTATTCTGGGGAAAGAAATTAGCGGACAGTTAGATGAAGAAATCGACAGGAAGTGAGAGACATCCTTTCATTCTTGATTGCAAACTGTAGTTTTTGATCTCTCGATCTCTCTCTCCTTCTCTGTTTTCTGCCTCTCTATTTCTCTGTCTCTCTTTTCTCTTGGTCTCTCTTTCCCCTTTCTCCTTTCTCCGTGCAGCAAATTTTTTTTTTTTTTTTTTTTTTGTCTTCTTTTATACCAAGAGGGCTCCAAACAGTGACTAACACAGTGAAAAATTATAATTTATCACTTTTAAACGGTGTTATAGGCTTATAGTGTTACCAAACAATGTAATGTATTGCCTTTTAACTTATATGTGTCCGAATTTTAGATAAGTTATCTTATTTGTCACCACCTCCTTAATTGTAGGAACTCACTTTCTCTCAACTTCTGCTATTATATATACTAGCGTTTAACCCGCATAATGCGCGGGATCATTTTATGAGTTAGAAAAAAAATCAACTTAATATATTATACTTAATGTGATGGTAAAATATGGAAGGGGGTGGATGGTTAGTTGTTCAGATAATGATGCTAATGTGCAGGTATTCTTCTAAAAGACAGACATAACCTGGCATCAACACATGATCTAGAAAAAATGTTAATTGAAAACTCATAAGTTATATAACTAATTGGTTCAAGGTATTTTTAAAGGTTGTGGGTTCGAGAGAATATAGTTATTGAACACAAAGATTTGCATGATCAATAAAGATTTTCCTCTTCATCTTGTATTAAAAGTTGTCCTAACAACATTTATTTGAAACTTAATCTCTTCCCTTGGTATCTCTATAACATAGGATTAAAAATTCTTAAGTTAGCTAGCGTTCATTATTCCTAGAACTGGTCCAATATTTTCCAATAGCTTCACTCTCAGTCATCACAACCCAAACTTTGGTGGTATTTACAGAGGAGCCTAACAAATTACATTGAAATAAAACAGATATGCCTTTTCACAATTACTTGGAGCCAAACAAATTAACCTTTAATACAATATAATCGCAATCATTTAGGGCCCTAGTGCCAAAATAAGCACTTGGCCCCAATAAAGTAGGCACCAATATTTGAGATGCTCATGTTGTTCATGAGGCCTTGTTACTTTAAGAATATATTCGCCTTAATTATTTTCTTTGTTTTACTCTTAAAATATATAGGCCTTGATGAATTTTCTTTATTTTGGAAAGCCAGAATTATTAGTAGAAAATATGAAAAATGGTTAAAATTTCCTGAGTTGAGTTTTAATTCAGTAAAAATGTCACTATTTTAGTGAAGCACCGTTCTAAATCCTGTCCCCTCAACCAAAATGCTCAATTAGTCACAAAAAGTGAGTGCCTTAGTAGAGTTGCCTCAAGTCAAGGGTCTTAAAAGAGCCTTTTAATGCATTCTCACTCGAGCGTCTAAGCAAGTGCCAGCCTCACCTGTAACTCCTAGACTTTTTTCCTTATTTACGTAGTAACCTTTTTGAACACTACAATAGATTCATAGGCAGATCTTGGAGCTCAGAGCTCAGGCTTCAACATGGTCAGAAAATAAAATTTAAACCAATTCCAGGCTTTAATTGCATTTGATGAGCACAGTGATCTATGAACTTCTCTGCTTGTCCTGTAAATTCAAGGCACCTTACCAATTTCTGAGCAACATATTTTTGCAACAAAGAAATTGAGAACTCGAAGCACATAGATGTCTCTGTGTCTGTTAAAAATACCTAAATGGTCCCTTTAGAAGTAGTAACCCGTTACTATTGAGAAAGGGAAAATAATTTTAATCAAAACCTGTCTGCAATGTACCATCTATAATTAATTGCAGCAGCAAAACAATTAATTTACCGTCCTTGCTGTTGACTAAAGATTAGCAATCAAGCAAGTTGGTCTAAACATATGTGACGGTTTCTCTAATCCTAGACTCTGTGATGCGACAAATATTTTCCACTAATCTCTGTCTGCAGGCTGATATGTAAAAGCTCCGAAAGAGTCAAACAAATGTGTGTTGAGACTACCAACCAAATCTGCCACTCTTAAGAAAATTAGAAAGTAAAATAAATACTTAAATAAATGCTTCAGATTTTTAATTTTTTATGCCATGCTAAACTCATATTCACCACCAACACCACTGCAATTTTTTTGCATAGGTGTAGCCGTGCAGCATAAAATCTTGTATTTTGAAAAATTACAAAATCCAGTACTAAAAAATACGAATAATTTTTACCTTAGACATACAAATAATAATAAAAAATTTGATTAATCAAATGTATCATACTATCTACAAAGGAAAAAAAAGAAAAAAAATGACTCATTTCACATCTCTTGTAAATTCCAAATGCTTATTAAGCCTGCATGGTTTCAATATAGAAATCCAAATGTTCAAAGGTTCTACACATTCATTTTGTCACATTTTTAACCCATGGTACTAACAAAAACAGAAAATACCAGTCATAGAATTTCATAAATTTAAAAGATCACAAAAATAATACATATAGAATTTCATAGACTTGATAGTGTGTGTTATCCTTCGGATTAATACATATAGGTTGAAACAAAGACACTTTTTTGACCCCAACCAACATTTCTTGTGATTTGTGACAACTGTGTAACTACCACCTGCCAATTGTCAATATTTATCTATAAGTTGATTTGGCTGAAAATACAAAACCATAATATTAGTTAGAATGCCACAAAGATGTAATATTAGCCCAACAAAGATGTAATGGTTTATAGGATATTAGCACTATGATTTAAGTCATTGGTGTTTCAGATACAATCTGATAGTAAAAACATAAAATAAATTTAGAACAAACAATTATCAATAGAAATCTACCAAGAAAGCCACTAAATATGCATTTCTTTTTTAGTGAGTAACTAAAATATAATATAGGTTCTGCTAATGATAAAATCCCTTGTAATCCTTAAAATATCATTTACTTAAGTAATATCAAGACACATAAAATACTTCCAGGACTTATAAATGTGATTCAAACTCAAGATGATTTTTGCAATTTCTATGAAAGACATGAAATTTGTGACCAAGGAATAAAATCATACAACCATTTGCTGCACAAAAATAAAACTGGCAACGTCATCTTCATCTAACGCATATAGTAGGTAACTTTAATACAATGCTTTATTATGTTAATAATGAAAATCTATACAATGCTAACAAAAGAATTATAAAAAAGATAAAGATTAAGATAGAGATAATTTAGTAGAAAACAAACCCGAAAGAGAAAGGACTTAAAGCAATATCACAGATGGAGTAAATCTTTTCCTTTCACTTGCAGCTGAATTGACCTGAAATTTCATGTAATCAAATAGCTAAACACAGTGATAAGTTACTGAATTACATGCTCTTTCTAAGGATAACGCCATCATTGCCCAACGTTTTCATTAATCTTTGACCTATATCATAGTCAGAGTTAGTCCACCCCCACTAATTTCATAGTAATTATAAAATTAAGAAAACAATTATAATATATGAAGAACATTACTAATTACATAAAAACAAAAGGAAAATATAAAAAATAAATAATAAATAAATAAAAAATAAAAAACTGATACAAACCCAGAGGAGAAAGAAGGCAATGATTTGAAATATTATTGACCATGGCCAACGTAGATAGTGAACTCTTTAGGTGGTCAGGTAATGTAAATACTATAGGGAGAATTATACACATCATTTATTAAACTTAAAACTATGAACAACCATTTTTTTTTTTTAGAAGAAAAAAAAATTGACTAAAGTATACAAAACATTCATACAACCAAAATTGGCATATGTATCTGCAAAATTAACCAAGCACGTTAATCAATACTAATCCAACTACAAATCAACCAAATTTAATTCATATTATGCAAATTATGTATCTGTTAGTGATTTCAATCAACTTTCTTATTTAATTCCCAAACCAAACAAAATTAGAGTGTGAGAGTTGTTCTCCCATTAAAGCAAACGATATATATTGGAGTGAAACAATCTATTTGTTAAATTTGAGAGAAATTTCATGTAGAGTCTGTTTCTTTACAATGTAAAACCAAGACTTAAATCAATCTGTTTTTGTAATTTCTATAATCTATAAAAACATAACAAAAGCAGATGTATAAAATTGAGAAGGTTTATTGTAGAAAGACAAACATTTTGAGAGAGAAACAAAAACCCACAACAAAAACAAATCTAACTCAAACATGTAAATCAAAACTAATACAACTACAATAACCAAAGAAAAGTCATAATTTAAACAAAATGACAGAGTAAGAAGGTTTTTTATAATTTCAATAAAAGAAGGTTTTTTATAATTTCAATAACAGTGTCTAACAATCTGTTGGAAGGTGTATAGTAATCAGTTGGTTATTAATTTATTTATTTACATTTCAAAAACGCAGTAATTAATCCAAAAAACCATAATTTCACTAAGAAAAAAAATTATAAATTACTATACACTCTAAACTTTCAGATTTTAAACCATCCAAGTATTAAAATCAAGGGCGAAATCCCTAATGTTACCAAAACTTAAAACCAAAAATAATAATTTCAGACCAAATCATCCATAGAGAGAGAGAGAGAGAGAGAAAGAATAAACCCATCATTACACAATCTAAACTTTCAGACTTATAACCATCCAAGTTGAAATTTGGCTATTAAAATCAAGGGCAAAATCCCTTATGTTACCAGTACTTAAAACCGGAAATTATAATTTTTCCATAGAAAGAGAAATAAACCCATCTATATTTCAAAAGGAGTCAAAGAAGAACCCTAGACAATTCGGCATCGAGAAAATTTTGAAATATAGATATATTGAAAAGGAAGATGGTAATTCTTGTGGTATAAAAATCTGGTTTTAAACTAAAAACATATACATATTGGAGATTTAATATGCTAATTCAAAAAAGCAATGGCGAAAAGTTTCAGAAAACCAAAACAGCATTTGAAGAAGAAAAGAGTACGCTGACCTTTAGAAAAATTTTGTTGCAGAGGAGAGATGAGGCAGAGCAGCAGATCAAATGGCGATGGCCGGCTGTACGAAACTCCACTAGATCGCAAACTCTTTTTATTTTTCCCTTCCCTTTCTCTGCAAAAAGCAGAAACATAACAAAAAACTACCAAACAAAATACAACAATCGAACAAACAAAACTCAAGAAATTGTAAAAATAAATCAGAAATTAAGGGAAAAGGTAGCCTTTTCAAAACCCTAGAAATAGTAATTGAATAGAAAACAAAAAAAAGGGGAAAAAAAAAACCTGCCTACCTTCTACTAAACCCATATATTTTTGAAAACCCTAGAAACGGTAATTGAATAGAAAACAAAAAAATGGGGGAAAAATGCCTACCTTCTGAATTGTCTGTTGTTGAAGAGAAGGGACGGGATAGCTTCTAAATTGCTTGTTCTTGCAGAGGACGAACAAAGATTTTTAGTTTTCACTATTGCAGAGAACGAACAGAGGTTTCAGTTTTCGCATCTTCTTTTTTGCTTCCTTTCGGATTTTCTTTGTTCGTCTGTTTGATGGGTTGGAACACGCTAGTCCGATCTGTGTGTATATGGAGTTGCAGCGAAGAATCGCACGTTAGAGTGAGTCTGAATTTTGATTGGGAAATATGGTTTGGGGTTTTGGGTTTGCGTTTTTTTTTTTTTTTTTGGGATTAGCGACTTGGTGTCTTTATAATGAGTCTTCCCAAACGTTTGATGAAAGTGAGCCTCTCCAACGCACCGTATGGTATTTTAAAGTAAAAATTGTATACGTGTCAGCATTTTAAGGAAGCTTTTTTGACTTACGTGTCAGCACTTGGTAAAAGCTTCTGCTATTATATATAGTATTAGTCGCTAACCCGTGCGATGCACGGGATAGTTAAATAAAATGACAATTAACTAATATCACGTTAAGGTAAAAGAATTAGTGAGAGACTGATTTGCCCACCAAGAATTTAAAAGAAAAAAAGATTGATATAATAAAATCTAAGAAATTTAGAAATAGAAAATTGGGTTAATAATATGCATATTATAAAAAAATGGATCTGTCATAATTAAATAAAATACAATGAGAATAAATATTTAACTTCTATGCTTTTCTATAGTTTAGAAGTGTTGTCTAACGTAGAATATTATTGGGTTGTAAGAAAGATTTTTGTAAAATGTTAATACCATATGTATATGCTTATATTGTCAATGTCTCACTACTGGTGCATAGTTACTGAAACCTACAAAGTAATTTACAATTCTTAAATTAATAAAGCAAAATTCCCAAAAGTTATATATATACACACACTCAAAACTGATATAAACTACAAAGATAAAAACAAATCTTATTTAGTCGTATTAATAACAATATAAACAATTCAAAACATGGAATATTATCAAATTTATAACACATAATTCCATTATCTTTTACGTTGAATCCAAACAAATAATTAATTGAAATTAATCCAAACAAATAATTAATCAACCAAAAATCAAAGCTTTAATTAAGAAAACAAAAAACCACATGAACCCAAAATAAAAATTCTCAATAAAGCAAAAACATATAAGGTAAAGAATTAAGATCAACCTACTAAGACGCAAATACCAAAAATCCCAAAACTTAAACCTTCCAAATTTTATAGAAACCCCAAATTCTACTTCAAAACCAAACAAAACCCTTCAAATTCAAAAAATTCATATATAATATACCAAATAAAAATTTACCACACCTTGGGTTGGAAGACATAGGTTGCAGTTTTGATTTTTCTCCAAAAAATAGAGATGCTTCATCTGCCATATACAATATAAAATAATTATTAGAATTTTCAACCCAAAAACCAAACCCACAAAAACACTATCAAAATATAGAGATTAACCCAAATACTTAGAAGAAAATAAATTCTAAACATAACAAAACAATAAGATAGAATGAAAATTTCAGGCACATATGAAACCAAATAAAAAAGACAAAACCTACGTTTTTTTTTTTTTTAGTTGAGTCTCTCTCCTTCTTATTTTTTTAATTTTAAAGTGAAGTTAAGTTTAGGGTTTTGAGATGGTAATTGCTAGGGTTTTAAGGAGAGAAGAGAAAGTCCTACCAGGAGTCTAAATAATATAAACAATTCAAAACATGGAACATTATCAAATTTATAACACATAATTCCATTATCTTTTATGTTGAATCCAAACAAATAATTAATTGAAATTAATCCAAAAAAATAATTAGTCAACCAAAAATCAAAATTTTAATTAAAAAAAAAACAAAAAATCACATGAACCCAAATAAAAATTCTCAATAAAGTAAGAACATATAAAAATTTACCACACCTTAGGCTAGAAGACATAGGTTGCAGCTTTGATTTTTCTCCAAAAAATAGAGATGCTTCATCTGCCATATACAATATAAAATAATTATTAGAATTTCAACCCAAAAACCAAACCCATAAAAACACTATCAAAATATAGAGATTAACCTAAATACTTAGAAGAAAATCAATTCTAAACATAATAAAACAATAAGATAGAATGAAAATTTCAGGCACATATGAAAGCAAATAAAAAAGACAAAACCTATGTTTTTTTTTTTTTTTTTTTACGTGAGTCTCTCTCCTTCTTATTTTTTTAAATCTTAAAGTGAAGTTGAGTTTAGGGTTTTGAGATGGTAAGCGCTAGGGTTTTAAGGAGAGAAGAGAGAGTCCTACCAGGAGTCTCTCTCTTTTTTTCTTAATCCTATTTTTTTTTTTTTTTTTGGTGAGTCCTTTAAAAAAAAAAAAATTCAAACCTAAAGTGAGTCATTATTTTTTTTAAAAAAATTCTAACATGAGGTATCTTAAAAAATTATAATTAATTTTTAATCTTCAATTTTATATTATATATAGATAATAATAATGATGTGATAGGCCAACAAAATATATCTAATAGAGTTTTGAGTTTTACTTAAACTAAACTATTGTAACACTAATAAAAATAAGAAGATATAAAACCTATAATAAAAAGAATCTAAAATAAAAAGAAAAAGAAAATAATGGTGATGTAGAAAATTGTGGGAGCTTTAAAGGTTTCAGTTTTATATATATATATATATATATATATATAATAAATATGGATAATGATTTTTGTGATAAGTTGATGTAGGATAGAATTTACAATTTAATTTTTGTAATTATTTAATTTTGGTATTTTTATACAAAAAACGTTATGTTAGGTCTAGGTGATTTATTTACTTGTTTTTAGGTTCTTTTAATATTTTTTTAGGTCAAATTTGGTTCCTATTATAGTTAGGTATTAATTAGGACTTATTTTAGAATATATTTTCTTGTCCATCAAGTTTTATGGAGCCCTTAAATAGGTCTCTAAGTTTGTATACGTTTTTCAATATTATTGATATTAATAAAAATTCAAACTTTTGTCTATTATTTTTCTGGTGGATTCTATATAAGATATAAAACCTAAAATAAAAAGAATCTAAAATAAAAAGAAAAAGAAAATAGTGATGATGTGGAAAATTGTGAGAGCTTCAAAGGCTTCGGTTTTATATATATATATATATATAGATTAGATATAGATATAGATATAGGTATAAATGCCTTAAAATATTGTCCTCTTTGAAAAGTTAATTTTAATGCTTTCTTAAGTTATTTTCTATCTTATTTGAAAGCTTTTAGTGCTTTTATATAAATATATATATATATATATATATATATTATTGTTTTTTATATATATTTGTTTTGTTTTGTTTTAAATTAAGGAGGGTAATTTTGAAAACATACATTTTGATTTGAAAGGCTGAAAAAAATTATGTCATTTACAACATTGGATTTTCTTCTCCCGAAGGAGTAGCATAATTGGCTGGGGCCATTACTCATGAAGTGGGTCAGTAGTTCAAACGTCTCCTTGCCCCTCCCCTTGGGGCTAAAACTTTTTAATTAGTAAATAATCTCATCGAAATAGCACAAAGGGGCACAACCCCATTGGAAGTATTAAAGTGTCACACCTATAAAATATCAACCAAAAGTGCATATATATATAGAGACTCAATGAGAGTCGAAAAAGAAAACTCAGTGCTGGCAGCCATCCACTTAAGAGTAATCTCAGAAGAAAAAGCTTCAGCTCCAAGATAGGTCTCTCATGTCCTTTAAAACTTTGGGCATTCTTTTCTCTCCAAAGACAAACAAATTTTATTCCAAATCTCTATGTTCGGATGCCAACCAAGGAGTAGTGGAGCAATTTATTTATTTTTATTTTTTAAAATTAAAATTTCTTGGAAATGAAATTCGAATTTCTTCCTATATGATAATTCTCAAGATTGAAAATTTGAGTAAACGTTTTCATATAGTCAATTGTTTGCATGTGCCGATGATTGAAAATTTGAGTAAACATTTTCATATAGTCAATTGATGTTGCATGTGCTGATGTAAACGTTCTCTTGATTCATTGTGATTCATTGCTAGGATGCTCTCCTTGCTAGCATAGCTAAAAATGAGAAGCTCTGAAGAATTGGCTGCTTGGGTTTCGACATGGAAACAGAAGATTGAGCACAACTTGGAGGAGCAAGTGAATACCATCACTTTTGCTTACTTTTTTCTCAACTACCACAAAGTTTTTTTTTATCGATTGCAGCCAATTGTCATATTACATTATTCTTGCTCATTTAAATTTGTTTCTTGTCATTTGAATTAAAACAACCTATATGTCTGATGGGAATCATGCCCTCCATTTGATATTCATGACTAGGGCGATAGGATTCTAGACGTACTATCCCTTGAAGTGCACAATGGAAATGTCATGTCTTTTGCTGATGTGGTAAAGGGACAAGAGAAGTACAATGTGGCTCAAAGTTGACCTACATTCTGCAGGATGAAATAGACATCAGTAACAAGTAGTCACTTTTTCTCGTCAGACGACAATTCAATACCTTTTGTTGAATCACTCAGGTCCATTAAAGTGACCTTGTAATTGCAGTTCTAGATTGCTAACAATTATTAGGTGTTTACCTGTATTGTTTTCCCTTTAACCTTATTACCCGGATGTACTATATAGATCCTGTAACACCATGTATTTATATCAATGCAGAATGATCTATTTGTAATACATACAAAGACCAATTTTCCTTCAGTATTGAATTTGTCAAAAAATAAAATATAATTCCAACTCTACTGCCCTTGACGTGTTTTATTCACTCCTCTCTTTCTTTTATTTAATTACTTTAAAAAAGAAGAAAAATAAAGACTGGGTTTGTTTCCCATAACAGCCAGTTCAATTTATACCGAATCTTGTTCCTGATTAGCTATTATGGGATTCTGAGATCAGCCCCAACACATGTACAAGCTTTGTTCTTGAAGCAGCATGTGCATATGTGCGTGCAAGTGTTCTCTACATGTGCTTTCGTGTATATAAAAACTCAAATTGTGCCAAACATGGTTTACAATAATATCAATCTACCATGATGAGGCAAAGTTAGACAAAAATGCAACCAATTTGTGTTTCCTAAAGTTTTTAATATGGAGTTGGTTGGCTCTTACTCTGGATTGGCCAATCATCCTTAGTAGAAGTCAATGATTAGTATGCCATGTGGGAGTGGTTGTTCACTCTGCTCTGAGATTGTTAAAAGTTAACGGCAAGAGTGGTTGTTAATGCTGCCTTGATGATGTTAAAAGTTGACGTCAAGATTGTGCTCAGTATTGAGGTACCTACCTTTGATATTATGGGGTTGTACTAATGGAGGTAGAAAGACACTGCTATAGTGCTATTACCTAGTTTTTGTATAGTAATTTTGCTTCAACAAGAGTAGATATCTAAATCATTATTATCTTAAAGAACATAACTTGGAAAGTAATGCCCTATTCTATATGTTTCTTCTTCTTTCCTTCTTTTTCTCTCTTTTTATGTTTGTATAAATGCTTGTCAACCTTTTATTAAGTCACATCAAGTGTACCTTGGATACCTTTTCTTTCTAAAAATATAGAAGATTTCAAAAATTGAATAACCTCTAGGTAAAAAAGATCATCCAGAATGATGTAAAAATGAGAAAAAAGGGGAAACAAAAATGAAGTTTTAAAAAGTTGTATATAAAATTTAAAAACTGAAGCTTAAAACTGATGTCAAACTCATGTACAATCCCCAAGCCATGTTTGCAATCAGAAGAAGCATGATGGGGGGTGTCAAAGCAATTTCTCAGTGTTAGGCCCTTGATCCTTGAGAGGGGAGATTACATGTGCGGCACCTTCCATCCATGCCAACCATAGAGAAACTCATGGACATGAAGGAAGTAAGAATATCATGGGTTGAGCAAGAGTCATTAAGGAAATAGAAGACTATGTTGCTTCACTCATTGTGGTGCATGCATACTCATGTTTGGCTTTAGAGCCAATGTGTTTGTTACCTTGCAAAGGTAATGAATCTGTGGTCATGGTTTGGTAGACTATAAGCTATGCGAGAGTTGTGCCAGTATGATCTGATTGAAGCACCTTAAACTCTATGCAGGTTTATTTGCATCCCATGATTCATGATGCAAATGGGCGTAAGATGTCTAGGTCCTTGGAAAATGTCATTGATCCGCTTGAAGTAATAAATGGGATATCCTTGGAAGGTCTTCATAAGAGGCTAGAGGGTGGGGTATCGTCAGTAGTGTAATAAGTTGTGGAATGTTGTATGATTTGCTATCACCAAGCTTGGGGATGATTGTGTTCCGCCCACAAATGTAAATACGGATGACTTGTCATTTAGCTGTCAATGGATACTCTCAATATTGAACAGAGCCATATTCAAAACTATTGTGGCTTTGGAGTCGTATAAATTCTCAGATGTAGCAAGTACCGTGTATTCATGGTGGCAATACCAACTGTGTGATATTTTTATTGAAGCAATTAAACCTTTCTTTGCTGGGAGTGATCCAAGGTTTGAGACTGACAGGAGTTTTACTCGAGACACACTTTGGTTATGTCTTGACAATGGGCTACAATTGCTTCATCCTTTTATGCCGTATGTTACGGAAGAATTATGGATGCGCCTTCCTTCATCAAGGGACCGGACAAACAAGAGAGGTCTTGGAGAGCTCTTGAAGCTTTGATTTTACTTAATGTGCTACCTTCTTTGCTATGTACAACTACCTTCCCCAATGTTTTATTTTCGAAAACACAGTGGAGGAGCCACATGCATCCTTGGGGGGGCCTTGGGCCCTCCAAATTTTTTTATGTTTTTTACAATATAGGTTTTTTTTTTATTATAAATATTTAAAGGTTATATGAAAAAAAAAATAGAAGTTGGCCCCCCAAAAGAAAGCATTGATTAACTAATCTAGTAATCCATTCCAAAAAAAGGGAGTTTAGCGTTTGTAGGGACTCAATTTGTAATGGACCCTAAACAATAAAATTTGTAGAGAGGTGGGTATAAGGATTTGGCATCACAGAAGTGAACAATGGTCAGTATAAAATTTATGGTGAATAACTGATGACATGAGGTTCATTGGGATCCCGACGTGAGAATTTGGCTAAGTGTTTGTGAATCACCCTTGTCCTCGGCCTCAGGCCGAGGATCCATTGTTCTTTTCTTCCTTTTTCCACCCAGAGAGACCCCCCCCCCCCTTACGTTGGGAAATCCCTTAATTATATAGTGTATCCTTTAGTTAATCTTAGTCGTCCATTTGTCAATTATCGGGGCTTCTATGTACAGGGGATTGTCCCATCACTTGTTATTTGCAGGCTTTATGTTATTTCCCAGCCGCCTTTGCAGGCTTTATAATAGTTGAAGTGACTGACGCTTTAGGGTTTTCAGGTCACCTCACCATTAAAGCGGTCAGAGTGTTGGTGAGATATGTTCAACGAATAAAGGGATATTTTCCCTTTAGTAAGTCGGTGTGCCGAGGACAGGTCATCCTCGGCAAGGCTTTTGGGTGACTTGGGCTCTTTCTCGTTGTCCTCGGCCTCGGCACTATCCTCGGCGCGGGCCTTGGGCCGTGCGTAGTGGGCCAGCGTAGTTAGTGCAATAGGGCCCCACAATAGCCCCTCAAAATTCTGCTACACGTCCCCTTAGGCGGGTAGGAGGATTTTGACCTCCTCGGCGCATTTTCTCGACCTGTTGGCTTTACTTGTCGTTAGCGTTATCGCTATTTCAGCTAATTGTAGCTTTCTTTTTGTGCAAAGGGTTTGCCTGAGGATGGATGGGTTTGGGTCGTTTGTGTAGTAGTGCCCAGTTTCTCATGGTTCTCGTCCCCGATGGGGTTCATTATTTTAACAGCTAAGGGGGGTTGGCTTTACCTCAGTTTTGGACTCGTGGCCCATACATGCACCTTGGCTCTGTTCAGCGTTTGTATCGCCTCATAGTGACTGGTTCTCATATGGATTTGGGTCTGGAGACCATGCAAGACCCTGGTTTTCTTAGCATTTAGTTTTTGTGAGGAAATATTTCTCCTGCTGACCTGAGGCCTTTGATCATGCGATGTTTAAGCTAAGCTTTGTTTAGTATTTGGTTTTCTCGTTTTATCATCTGAAGTATCTGGTTTCCCCATGAGACTTGGGTTTGAGGGCCATGCAAGGCCTTGGTTCTGTCCAGTACCTAGTTTTCTCATTTTATCATCTGAAGTATCTGGTTTCCCCATGAGGCTTGGGTCCGAGGACCATGCAAGGCCTTGGTTCTGTCCAGTATCTAGTTTTCTCATTTTATCATCTGAAGTATCTTGTTTCACCATGAGGCTTGGGTCCGAGGACCATGCAAGGCCTTGGTTCTGTCCAGTACCTAGTTTTCTCATTTTATCATCTGAAGTATCTGGTTTCACCATGAGGCTTGGGTCCGAGGACCATGCAAGGCCTTGGTTCTGTCCAGTACCTAGTTTTCTCATTTATCATCTGAAGTATCTGGTTTCACCATGAAGCTTGGGTCCGAGGACCATGCAAGGCCTTGGTTCTGTCCAGTACCTAGTTTTCTCGTTTTATCATCTGAAGTATCTGGTTTCCCCATGAGGCTTGGGTCCGAGGACCATGCAAGGCCTTGGTTCTGTCCAGTACCTAGTTTTCTCATTTATCATCTGAAGTATCTGGTTTCACCATAAGGCTTGGGTCCGAGGACCATGCAAGGCCTTGGTTCTGTCCAGTACCTAGTTTTCTCATTTATCATCTGAAGTATCTGGTTTCACCATGAGGCTTGGGTCCGAGGACCATGCAAGGCCTTGGTTCTGTCCAGTACCTAGTTTTCTCATTTTATCATCTGAAGTATCAGGTTTCCCCATGAGGCTTGGGTCCGAGGACCATGCAAGGCCTTGGTTCTGTCCAGTACCTAGTTTTCTCATTTATCATCTGAAGTATCTGGTTTCACCATGAGGCTTGGGTCCGAGGACCATGCAAGGCCTTGGTTCTGTCCAGTACCTAGTTTTCTCATTTATCATCTGAAGTATCTAGTTTCACTATGAGGCTTGGGTCCGAGGACCATGCAAGGCCTTGGTTCTGTCCAGTACCTAGTTTTCTCATTTTATCATCTGAAGTATCTAGTTTCCCCATGAGGCTTGGGTCCGAGGACCATGCAAGGCCTTGGTTCTGTCCAGTACCTAGTTTTCTCATTTATCATCTGAAGTATCTGGTTTCACCATGAGGCTTGGGTCCGAGGACCATGCAAGGCCTTGGTTCTGTCCAGTACCTAGTTTTCTCGTTTTATCATCTGAAGTATCTGGTTTCCCCATGAGGCTTGGGTCCGAGGACCATGCAAGGCCTTGGTTCTGTCCAGTACCTAGTTTTCTCATTTTATCATCTGAAGTATCTGGTTTCCCCATGAGGCTTGGGTCCGAGGACCATGCAAGGCCTTGGTTCTGTCCAGTACCTAGTTTTCTCATTTATCATCTGAAGTATCTGGTTTCACCATGAGGCTTGGGTCCGAAAACCATGCAAGGCCTTGGTTCTGTCCAGTACCTAGTTTTCTCGTTTTATCATCTGAAGTATCTGGTTTCCCCATGAGGCTTGGGTCCGAGGACCATGCAAGGCCTTGGTTCTGTCCAGTACCTAGTTTTCTCATTTATCATCTGAAATATCTGGTTTCACCATGAGGCTTGGGTCCGAGGACCATGCAAGGCCTTGGTTCTGTCCAGTACCTAGTTTTCTCATTTATCATCTGAAGTATCTGGTTTCACCATGAGGCTTGGGTCCGAGGACCATGCAAGGCCTTGGTTCTGTCCAGTACCTAGTTTTCTCATTTATCATATGAAGTATCTGGTTTCACCATGAGGCTTGGGTCCGAGGACCATGCAAGGCCTTGGTTCTGTCCAGTTCCTAGTTTTCTCATTTTATCATCTGAAGTATCTGGTTTCCCCATGAGGCTTGGGTCCGAGGACCATGCAAGGCCTTGGTTCTGTCCAGTACCTAGTTTTCTCATTTATCATCTAAAGTATCTGGTTTCACCATGAGGCTTGGATCCGAGGACCATGCAAGGCCTTGGTTCTGTCCAGTACCTAGTTTTCTCATTTTATCATATGAAGTATCTGGTTTCCCCATGAGGCTTGGGTCCGAGGACCATGCAAGGCCTTGGTTCTGTCCAGTACCTAGTTTTCTCATTTATCATCTGAAGTATCTGGTTTCACCATGAGGCTTGGGTCCGAGGACCATGCAAGGCCTTGGTTCTGTCCAGTACCTAGTTTTCTCATTTATCATCTGAAGTATCTGGTTTCACCATGAGGCTTGGGTCCGAGGACCATGCAAGGCCTTGGTTCTGTCCAGTACCTAGTTTTCTCATTTATCATCTGAAGTATCTGGTTCCACCATGAGGCTTGGGTCCGAGGACCATGCAAGGCCTTGGTTCTGTCCAGTACCTAGTTTTCTCATTTATCATCTGAAGTATCTGGTTTCACCATGAGGCTTGGGTCCGAGGACCATGCAAGGCCTTGGTTCTGTCCAGTACCTAGTTTTCTCATTTATCATCTGAAGTATCTGGTTTCACCATGAGGCTTGGGTCCGAGGACCATGCAAGGCCTTGGTTCTGTCCAGTTCCTAGTTTTCTCATTTTATCATCTGAAGTATCTGGTTTCCCCATGAGGCTTGGGTCCGAGGACCATGCAAGGCCTTGGTTCTGTCCAGTACCTAGTTTTCTCATTTATCATCTAAAGTATCTGGTTTCCCCATGAGGCTTGGGTCCGAGGACCATGCAAGGCCTTGGTTCTGTCCAGTACCTAGTTTTCTCATTTATCATCTGAAGTATTTGGTTTCACCATGAGGCTTGGGTCCGAGGACCATGCAAGGCCTTGGTTCTGTCCAGTACCTAGTTTTCTCATTTATCATCTGAAGTATCTGGTTTCACCATGAGGCTTGGGTCCGAGGACCATGCAAGGCCTTGGTTCTGTCCAGTACCTAGTTTTCTCATTTATCATCTGAAGTATCTGGTTTCACCATGAGGCTTAGGTCCGAGGACCATGCAAGGCCTTGGTTCTGTCCAGTACCTAGTTTTCTCATTTATCATCTGAAGTATCTGGTTTCACCATGAGGTTTGGGTCTGAGGACCATGCAAGGCCTTGGTTCTGTCCAGTACCTAGTTTTCTCATTTTATCATCTGAAGTATCTGGTTTCCCCATGAGGCTTGGGTCCGAGGACCATGCAAGGCCTTGGTTCTGTCCAGTACCTAGTTTTCTCGTTTTATCATCTGAAGTATCTGGTTTCACCATGAGGCTTGGGTCCGAGGACCATGCAAGGCCTTGGTTCTGTCCAGTACCTAGTTTTCTCATTTTATCATCTCAAGTATCTGGTTTCCCCATGAGGCTTGGGTCCGAGGACCATGCAAGGCCTTGGTTCTGTCCAGTACCTAGTTTTCTCATTTATCATCTGAAGTATCTGGTTTCACCATGAGGCTTGGGTCCGAGGACCATGCAAGGCCTTAGTTCTGTCCAGTACCTAGTTTTCTCGTTTTATCATCTGAAGTATCTGGTTTCCCCATGAGGCTTGGGTCCGAGGACCATGCAAGGCCTTGGTTCTGTCCAGTACCTAGTTTTCTCATTTATCATCTGAAGTATCTGGTTTCACCATGAGGCTTGGGTCCGAGGACCATGCAAGGCCTTGGTTCTGTCCAGTACTTAGTTTTCTCATTTATCATCTGAAGTATCTGGTTTCACCATGAGGCTTGGGTCCGAGGACCATGCAAGGCCTTGGTTCTGTCCAGTACCTAGTTTTCTCATTTATCATCTGAAGTATCTGGTTTCACCATGAGGCTTGGGTCCGAGGACCATGCAAGGCCTTGGTTCTGTCCAGTACCTAGTTTTCTCATTTTATCATCTGAAGTATCTGGTTTCCCCATGAGGCTTGGGTCCGAGGACCATGCAAGGCCTTGGTTCTGTCCAGTACCTAGTTTTCTCATTTATCATCTGAAGTATCTGGTTTCACCATGAGGCTTGGGTCCGAGGACCATGCAAGGCCTTGGTTCTGTCCAGTACCTAGTTTTCTCATTTATTTATTTATTCGTAGCCGTTTTAATTCTTGCCGCGTTTTACAATAATCATTAAACAATTACACTTTTCAAGCGGAATAATAATAATAATAATAAATGCTGGAGTTGGTGGAGGATAAGACCTTGCCGTGTTTCGCCTTTTCGTTTGGTGGGGCTCTTCAGATAATGAAACGTCTCTTGGGTTGTCCGAGTGACGCGTTCTGACGCTTCAGTGCCTTCCTGTTTAATGAGGCGTCTCATCATTAATACCGGCCACGGATCTACGGGGATCTAACGGTTGGTAAGCCCCTTGGAAATTGGGGCGGCATTATTGCCTCCGGAAATCTCTCCCTGGGATTTATTGTGGATTGGCCCTCATCAATGTTTCGCCTTCTATAAAAGGCGCTCCTAGGGCAACCTTCCCCTTCACACCTGATAATCGTTCGCTCTAAACTTCTCCTAAAAACACACCGTCAAAAGCTCCACAAGACACAATCATCTGAGCCCCTTCGAATGAGTAGGCCCTGGGAAAGGGCACTCCTGAGGATGCACAGCCCCTATCAGGAGCCGAAGATGTCACTTCAACCCTTGGCGCCACGCCGGGGTGGGTGTAGTGGAGATCCGAAGATTCTCCTTCTTTTCAACCTAACTGGAGACAGAGCCCTCCTCACCACCAGGAGGAGGATCCGGAGAGAACGTAACCTCCCTCTCTTGGGTTCGGGTTTTTGACCCCCCAAGCCAGCTATAGTAGGGGTGGGAGGGGAACCAGGCGGAACCCAAGAGCGCAACCGTCCTGTGCCGCGGCCTCTTCCGCCTCCTATGTAGCTTTCCTTTCTTCTAATCCTTCTTCTCTCTTCTCTTTTTTGCTCCTCAACGAGCCTTCTTCTTTTCTTTCCTCCTTTCATCCTTCACTTCTTTTCTAATATTTGTTCTTCATCTCTTCCTCTACTCTTTTTTTCTTTTTGTTCTTCTGCCATCGTTGCTTTCTACCATTTGTTCCTCTACCAGATTTGCCAAGCGTCTGCCTTTTGTAGTTAGCTTTAGGATAAGCCCCACGGGCTTTACTTGTAAAAGATGTAATTTTTCGTCATATATAAATAAAAGAAGTAGACTTGTTTTCTTCTTTTTTGTTCCTTGTTGGTGTTGATTTCTGAACGAACGTTGTTGATGTAAACTGTATTGTTTTGGTGTTTTATTTTTGAAGGTGCCATTCTTGATTTCTTTATACCAACCACCGCACTTGCTAGCGCACAAGTCCTCCCCACAGACGGCGCCAATTGTAGGGATTCAATTTGTAATGGACCCTAAACAATAAAATTTGTAGAGAGGTGGGTATAAGGATTTGGCATCACAGAAGTGAACAATGGTCAGTATAAAATTTATGGTGAATAACTGATGACATGAGGTTCATTGGGATCCCGACGTGAGAATTTGGCTAAGTGTTTGTGAATCACCCTTGTCCTCGGCCTCAGGCCGAGGATCCATTGTTCTTTTCTTCCTTTTTCCACCCAGAAAGACCACCCCCCCCTTACATTGGGAAATCCCTTAATTATATAGTGTATCCTTTAGTTAATCTTAGTCGTCCATTTGTCAATTATCGAGGCTTCTATGTACAGGGGATTGTCCCATCACTTGTTATTTGCAGGCTTTATGTTATTTCCCAGCCGCCTTTGCAGGCTTTATAATAGTTGAAGTGACTGATGCTTTAGGGTTTTCAGGTCACCTCACCATTAAAGCGGTCAGAGTGTTGGTGAGATATGTTCAACGAATAAAGGGATATTTTCCCTTTAGTAAGTCGGTGTGCCGAGGACAGGTCATCCTCGGCAAGGCTTTTAGGTGACTTGGGCTCTTTCCCGTTGTCCTCGGCCTCGGCACTATCCTCGGCGCGGGCCTTGGGCCGTGCGTAGTGGGCCAGCGTAGTTAGTGCAATAGGGCCCCACAGCGTTGATATACAATTGCAATAGAATGAAATAATTACATAGTAAGTTTTGTGAGTAAATAATGGGACCCCTAATTTTTAGCTCAATTTCAAATCCTATTAATGCATTCAAATCATTCAACATTGATAATATATGCAATTTCGTTGATAATATATGCAACATTGATAATATATACATATTAAAGTTGATAATTTGTGTATGTGTATATAACTTACTTTAGAATAAGCAAATTAAAATTTATATTTGTGATTTGAGTTTATCTTGACATAGTAGTTCGGCCCCCCAACTCAAAATTTCGGACTCCACCACTGCGAAAACATATACCCCACCATAAATAGCCATAAAAAAAATAAAAAATAAAAAAAAAAGCATTAGCTAAGAAAAAAAGCTCATATGTACAAAAGAAAAAAAAAAGTGAGATTAAAAAGAATAAAAAAATGAGAGGAACTTGACCCTTTGAAACTTGATTTCTAGCAAGCATTAGCATATGTACAAAATTTTAAATATATATATATATATATATGCGAGGAACTCGAGCCTTTGAAACTCGAGATTCAAAAGTGAGTTTTACAAACTCGGGATTCAATGCATTTGAAAAAAGTTCTGTTTCAGGCAGAGAGCATGCTCTGTTTTTGGAGCGTTCACACTAAGTGGAACTCGAGTTTCTAAAACTCGATTTCCTTGAAAGCGACTTTAGAAACTCAAGTTCCTTACTATTTTCAAAAAGCTCAAGGGAACTCAAGTCTATGAAACTCGAGTTTCACTAGGAATTTTTTTTTTCTTTCCTGGACATGCAGGCTAACTAGAAATGTATGCACCTACTGAGAAGCTGAGAAACAGAGACAGAGAAACTGAGAATGTAAACCACAAACACTCATTGAGAGGCAGAGAAGCTGAGAATGTAAATGCACTTAAATTACATTAAATGGCGTTCTCAATAGGCACCAAACTACAGAAACTATTACGCTCTCTACATAAACATAGCTTTACAATGTAAATGCACATAAATTACAGCAAAAGGCATTCTCAATATATCAACATTCTAAACATCTCCAACTAGGCTTAATTTGCAGACCTAATCGTACTACTAAAATCACAAAGTTCAATTAGGTACATTGGATAGAGAATTACAAGTACATTTAGCACAAACCAAAAAGTTAAATGTGCCAATACAATTAGTCAATTTTTCTAAAATCAGCGGTCAATGCAACAAAAACATCGTCTAGGGAAGCATGCCTGAAAAATGTAGACTACTCACGTTAGGAGAGAAGACAGTAAACATTAGGTAAACATAGAATGAACAACAATTAGGTAACCGATGCATAACTTTTTGCCATCTACCTACCTAGTTTGGAACATGACCGCTTGTGGAAGTGCCACGGGACTGCGAACATTTTCTGCAGTTATGCCCGAAAGCATGACACAGTCCACATGTCTTCTTGGGTTGACTCTCTATCAAATCTGCGTCCTCCCTCTACCATCCCAGTTCTCAATCCTTATTCCTCACTCCATCTATCTCATTCCTTATTCTTGACTTCACTAGTTGACCTTTGGCCCGCAACAATGCTGGATTAGGCAACCACTTTGGCCCCATGGGATTCCTCCACAATTACTCTGACTTAGGAATCGCAAATGCATGTGAGTAAGTGTTAAGGGCATAGTCCAAACTATAACATGGGTGAATATATGTGGTCGAATCAATATTTACCGCATCACATAATCTAATTGCATGTGAACATGGGATCCCTATGTTTTGCCATTTCCCACAACTGCATGTTCTTTCCAGTAACCAAGCTTCATGACTGTGATTTCCCCCTCCTGTGCTACATATGTTGAGTGAAGTAACTACTTGATATATCTTTAGTTGATTGCTAAATGCCTTGAGATAGTGTTTCTCAGATTTACGCCTATGTCCCTCCCACATGAAAAAGGCATCTGTACTCCATTTCTTACCCTCCAACAACTTATGAGTAATTTCTTTGTGTCGGTCATGGAAATATTCAACAAGTTTGGACCAAGTGAACTCAACCATTGCGGCAATAGGAAGGCCCCATGCACCTTTCAGTACACCATTGAAATACTCTGATATATTAGTTGTCATTGCCCCAAAACGTCTCCCACCATCATGTGACTGGGTCTACATATCCACAGGCTCGCTCATTAGGTATGTGTATGGAAGATAATCTTGATTCTTTTCCTTGCCATCCTTCCCCGTCACCTTCTTCTTATTCCTAATAGCCTCAATTTCCACCTGCTTAATAGACTCCATTATGGTATCAAATTTAACTACCTGAGTAGTATATCCCACTTTCAACACCATTGACTTTAGAGTCGAGTTCTGAAAATGTATGTTGAAGTTGCTAGTAGCGTGTTGAAAACAATATCTATGAAATACCCGTGTTCTTCCATCATCCCCTCTAGGCCAGTTTGCAATGGCGTTTTTGATATCAAGATGTCGGTCAGAAATTATGCAAATGCCTTCGTCAGGTATCACGTGACCAATGTATCTCTAAGGCATTGTAAAAACCACCTCCAACTGGACCTTGACTCACAATATACAACAGCAAAAGTGAAAGGGAATACCTTGTTGTTAGCGTCAGTTGCCATTGCGACCAACGGCTTTCCTTGATATTTACCATACAGATGGGTCCCATCAATACTGATAACCGGCTTACAATATTTGAATCCATCAATGTATGGACCGAAAGACCAAAACACATAATGCAAAAATATGGTGCCGTCTTCATCGGTGGGTGTGGTACGATAGAACGCCTAGGTAGTCAAATCTTGATCAATATATGCCATTAGCAACTTTTACAACCTTTGGTAAGATTCTTCCCAATTCCCAAACATCTTCTCAATCGCCTTTGTTTTGCATCCCATACCTTGTAGTATAAGAAGGCTTATGGCCCTGATATTTCGACTCTATCATAGATCTGAGATGCTTAATTGGGGTAGTGTGATCCTCATATTACTTCTTAAAGATGTCTAAGGCAATAAAATTATAAATCATCATTCTACCATCATTTCGCACCCCAATCGGTATACACGAGTGAAAACCCATATACACGGTGACCATCTATAGTTCGTGGAGATTGGGCTTCATGACTGTGCAAACATACCACTTGCATGACTCATTCATGCATTTCGCACAAAGTTTGATGTTCGTCGACCTATTAATCATAAAATGTTTGTTTTTGTTGAGGGCATAAATTGTTAATGCGCGCTTCACCCCCACTTTATTGGCAAAAGTCAACCCTTTGCACAAATTCATCCCCTCTCTCCAAGTAGACACAAATGGTATCTCAATATATGAAGGATCAACCATATTTTCCTAAGTATTTGCAGAAAATGACAAGGCAGGAGGTGCGTAGGTAGGGATTATATTCGTAATATTTTGGACACTAATAATATTGTCTGCATCAAGTGCACTACCGTCCAATGTCTCATCGTCATCAATATCCTTCTCAAAGTCCCTAAAGTCCCCTCATTCAATCCTCTCTTCATACTCATCTCTATTGACAAAATCTTCACTGTTAATGGCAGTAGTCTCATCAATATAGTCATCATCATCATCATCATCATCATCATCATCGGCATGAACATCATCATCCTCTACATGTGTAGAATACTCATATTGAGCATCCAGAACTGTAACCTACAAACTTGTGGTTGTTTGTTGGATTTCCTCGATACCAACTTCTGCACACGGCTCCAACTATATGTATAACTCAATACCATTTACTTTAGGTATTCTCTCCAACTTGTCAAACATGATCTTTACATGTTTATCTGTTTCTATCGCTATATACTTGTAATTAATCCGATGCTTCAAGACTTCATGTGGCATATGATAAGTAATTTGTATGTTGTTTTTTTGCAGGATTCACACACAATTCTTCCATAACTATTATCTTCAATTCATCAAAGGTCTTCAACCTACGATCAATTTGGGTATAATAGGTCTTTATACCGGCCCTTCAAATGGTAATTCCTTATTCGCATTGGCATTTTTAAGCGGACCACCATTGTATAGGATTATATCAATTACAGTCATTGTGAACCTGTTAGAGTCAAGTTACTATGTTAGTTAAAAAAACATTTTATCTAGTCAAAATACACAAAGTACAAATTCCAATTCATTCAAAGGGTATGAATTTCATTACATATTCATTACACATTTCATACCCAAATCCTTTTTCCGTCATGCTAAGACTACCCATTTCATACCCATTAAAAAAAAAAGCCAAAATCCTTGTAAAAGTATACAACATTTTATCTAATTACATACCCATAACATTTACATACCTATTTCATACCCAATATAAAAAAGCCATTTCATTACTCATTCAAAGGGCATGAATTACATCCCCATTTCATTACAATTCATTCGAAGGGAGTAAGTCACTCATTTCATTACATACCCATTCATTACAATTCATTCACTACCCATTTCGTACCCAAAACAATGATGAATAAAGTCAAAAAAACTTGTAAGATCATGATAAAAATAAAAGCCTAAAAATGATGAATAAAATTTTGATAACAAAAACCAAGCAAATAAATACTCAAAAAATTAACACTAACAAAACAAAGTTCTATAATTCACAATATTGGTATCTTAACTAAGTTATGTTAATTATCTACAAAACAAATAGTCAAACTCTTTAACCCACACCCAACAACAACTAATACCCAACTACAATGACAATCAAATCAAAAAACCCTTACCTGAGATATGAATTTGTTGAGAGGGAAGAGCAATGAGAGAGGCAATGTGGTGAGTTAGAGTGAGATGCAATGTGGTGTGAAAGTTATGGGTGAGTGAGGCAATGAGTTAGTGAGGTAGAGTGTATGGGTGAAAGAGTGAGGGCTGATAAAATTTTTATTTGTGTTTATCAAATTTTGTAGACTGATGCGTGTATTTGTGTTTATAAAAATTTTCCCAGCAAAACTCGAGTCTATAAGACTCGAGTTCTATGCAAATTTTAATTTAATATCGAGTTTCTAATACTCAATATCTATGAGTATTAAAAAAATTTTCCCGTGGCAAATCGAGTCTTAAAGACTTGGTTTTTGTTTTGTAGAATTGAGTCTTAAAGACTTGAGATCTATGTGGCATTTTAATCTAAGTCAGCAAGTGCACAGCAAGTGCAAAGCGAGTTTCTAAAACTCAAGATGCTATTTTACTTAATCCTTTCAAACGTTGGCTACCTTACTATGTAGAACCCCCTCACACTACTTGTCTGTAAATTCCCTCCTAAGCTACGGAAAAGCACCCTCAGTTAAATGTTATTACAAATATAGAATGTTCCTTTTTATACTTTAGGGGAAAGCATTGATCATCTGTTCTTGCTTTGCCCAGTAGCAAGGGCTGTGTGTTTTGGATCCACACTTGGATACAAATTGGATCTTCTTTCTCCTCCATATATTCAATACTGGATCATAAAATGGATTAAAGACTATGGCTCAGACAAGAATGGTTCAGATTTTATGTATAACTAGTTGCAAACCCGCGCAATGTGCGGGAAAAATTTTTATTTATTATAGTGAAAAATACTATTTCTATTTTAAGAACTCAAACGGTAAAGCTAAAAGCTATTCATTCCTAACTAATAGTTAAAAAGAAATTTTTTTCTCAATAAGCATACATTAGACAATTTACCTCTCTCAAATAACAATAGCATTTAGTTTATTATGAGAGCACAAATATTTCTGGACAGGGAGCTAAACTACACAAGATATACCAACTAACCACCCACATTGTTGTGATCCAAATAGTTCACCAAACTATTCAATGGATAAGAGCAATGAGTTATGTCTACAAAGGGCATGGTTGTAGTCAACGTGAGCTAATGACTCATGCAGTCGTGCTTACAAAGAATTCCTCATTAATTGAAGATAAACGATATTGAAACTTTACCCTGTGCAAGTAAAGCATAAAATATGTTCAGCAATTGCAACCCCAGTTTAAGAAAATTAAGGCCAAAATATCTTAGAATCCTAAGTAACCTCATAACTATGACACTGATACAGAGTGTTGAAACCCAAGCAAGTTCTTCTATAAAGTAATTATATCTCCACAATAACTAACCCCTATATATGCTTTGATTTCAAGCTCTCAGTAGAGTTTGTCACAAAAGATATACCAACCTAATGTGACACATTTCTTTGAAGATTGGAACTTCTCTAGGTGGGGTCCATTAGGGATTATACAGATTTTTTGTAAAAATATATATGATTTATGAATATTAAAAGGGACAATCAAACAGGGGGCCAACTTCAAAATCAGAGGTGATGACAATCTGTGCTACAAAAACCAACATTTTTAAGTAAAAATCAACCTAAGAAATTGAGGAGTAGATGTAGTGGTGAGAGCGACTTTACCACCAAATCTTAGATGTGTGTTTGGTTCATTAAAGCTACATCAAAAGGGAATCTCCTTCACCTACCAAATCATTTTGGGAACCTCGGGCCTCATAAATGGTGTGGGGTAAAATACACCAAGAGAGGAAACTACAATGATGCAAATTTGCTTTGAAAAAAAAAACATGCATATGGAGTTAATAGTCCAATTTTGTAAGGAATTAAAAAGATAAACCTTCAAATGTGCATTGTGTCATTTTCTCTCCCAACGCCAAATATTCCCATCATTCATGGTCCTAAACCTAGATTTGAAATTCCTTTAAAGACATTTCAAAAAACATTTAGTCCATAAAAAGGGCAAGGTTATTCATGAATCTTGATTGCTAACCCTAAAGTGAACCACCAATGTTGTAGATGATTTACCCTTTAAGGTATATTTACATTTACATTTAAATTTATTTTATATGCACATATGCTCATTATGCATCTTTCATTATATTAAGAAATTACAAAACCATTTTTAACATTTAATGAGGAAAACCCCAAATTGAATTTATAGTTTTTATTTTTTTGCATTGGAGGATAAAACTGCTCGATTTAATTTAATGAAAATATAAATACCTTTTATTAAGCATTGTGGTTGCAAAACATAGATAAAAATTATGTGATATTTTGCACCAGTCATGTTTTTCAATAGAAAATATCTAATCTCTGAACATATTACAATCTCATCTGACGTTATCTCAAAATCTGAATATTAGTCCAATGCTATTGCAACATGTTAAAAAAAAAATACCAACACCCAGAATCATACAGTCCCAACAGAGAAATTACAAATTTTACAGTTAATTCAAACTCCTAATTTGTTTTGCATCTAGTAATGGTGAAGTACTTGTTCATCAAATTGTATTGTATTGTTAGTTGTACCTATGCCCATTTTTCACCCAGCCACATCATGGGATTCATCTAAATATCAAGTCTAGCTACCATTGGTTTTGAAATATCAATGGATATTTAATTTATAAGTTTAGTTGCATAATCCAATTTGGGTGGTGGGACAACAGAGAATATATACTTTCACAAGAAGATGCTTAAGAATTAGGAAACAATCTACCAACCCATCTTAAAATAAAACTGCAACATATAATCATACTAAATCTGTTGAGTTTTGAATATATAATAAATAAATAAACAATTGAAACACTCAGCTATTTTATCAAACAATTGGCATGCATCTAACAAAAGCAAAATTTAAAAGATATAGGAAGATGTAAAGAGAGAGAAGTGGGCAGTTTTCTAGAGAAGGACTCAAGGGTAGGGCAAAAAATAAAATAAATTAAAGAATAAGAAGTACAAAAGAAAATAAAAGAGACAAAATACCTTGAGCTTTGGTAAGGTAGGAAGTAGCAAAGCGTACATGTATATTTGGATCCAAAGCACAGTTGGGACTTGGGAGAAGGAGATTGCCATTGATGGTGGAAGGAAGGACACGGGTAGTTATATACATCCTAGAGAGAAACGTTACACCAATTCACTGTCTATGTTGTAGCTTATAACGGCAAGGTAGGAAACAGAACGCTTAAGCTGGAGAGTCTAAAGAGAGAGGGAGAGACACTAGTTTGATGTGGTACAAAAGGAGGCCAGCTAACTAATGGTTGAGGTACAAACGAATAATACCAATAGTTTTGTCAAAATTATCAAAATTTAATTATACCAATTGAAGAACCATCCAAATTAGTGGGAAAATTTCACAAGGGATCTCATAAAAAAGAAAACACAAACTCTTTACTTATTTAATGGCCACCATTCCATACAACTACATGCTTTACAATACAATCCACGGCATTTAAATAACCTAGGCATGTAACACAAAAGAAAGTAACCCAGTAGTAACCCAACAGTAACAACTGTAGAAAAGAAAAAAGAAACCATCAAGCAAAATAATAGAGCAAGAAATTGGGATGTAGGGAAACCTAGGCATGTAACGTAATAGAAAGTAATCCAGCAGTAACAAATTCAACACCCTAACAAAAATGAAACCATCCACACCACAGATGAAATAGACAGAAACAAATGTAGAAAGGAAGAAAAAAACCATCAAGCAAAATAATAGAGCAAGAAATTGGGATGTAGGAATACCTCAACTGAACCACCCAGCTTACATCAGTATTTATAGATGTGAGGAGAGGAAGAAAGACAGAGAGGCTGCCGTTATAATCCAAAATAGAAGCTGAAATCGTAGAATAGGAAGATGAAACCGTGAGAATCAAAAGGTGGGGAAGGGGAAGAAACTAAACTTGAAATGATGAATAAGTTGTAACCGTGAAAACTTAAAGCATAAGTTGTATAAGTTGTAACAGAAGGCGAGGGAATAGCATAAGTTGTAACCATGAAAAGCAATCAAGTTTGACAAAGGGAGTTAGTTTAAAAGGCTTTGGATGTGAGCTTGGGCTTTATAGTGGATTTAAATGTATAAGAAGTGGACTTTAAAGCAGAGATAGGGCTGGATGTAATTTTAGTTTTATTAATATTTTATTAATTGGTAAAAACTATTTTAAAATTAAATTAAAAATTCAGAAAATAGGATGGGAATGACATGGCGGCTGACGTGGCTTAATGTGAGCGTAGCAACATTAAATGCTAAGCTTCAGTTTTTAGTAATATATAGATGTTGCCATAATCTTGTGGTCTCTGTGGTGTTTAAGGAAGAAAAATGGTTTTTGAAGAGGTTAGTGCTACTCCGTTGAATGTTCTGCAGTACAGCAGGAAGTTTGTTAATACAAGTCATAAGTCTTTCAGTGTCAAAAAGAAGGATAGAGCCGTTGGGGAAGGAACAAAGGTAAGGGAGGAACCCTGCATGGGTTTTGGTGAGCTCATGCAGCGTGCTACTTTGGCTATGCAGAAAAAATTTCATTCGTCAAAAGTTCCCTTTTAAGTTTATTGGGGCCAAAATAAATAGGCTTTCAAAGAGTACATAAAAGGTAATGTAATTAAAACATAAAAACATACCCCACCAAATCCTCAATCAAGATAAATGAAATAAATGGAATTTCAAAATTTTAAATTTAAATTGGCACTAATCTTGGTGCATCTAAATGTCCTCTTCAAAATGCCATTGATAAGGGAAAATTATTGTGTACTTCCAAAATACTATAAATGCATACTCCCTCTTCTCACATGAATGGAGGGTCCCACTAATTAAATTCATGGTGGGACCCATCATTTATGTGAGAGGAAGGAGTATGCATTTATGATACTCTAGAAGTACCTAATAATTTTCCATTGGTAAGATGTATCACTAAATGGAACATGTTACAAATAAAGGCTCACTAAATTCAAAAAACAAAAAGATAACACAAAACATAGCATTAATTGGCATACAAGTATAGACTTGCTTAAAATTATGGCGTTTGTATACATGTAGATTTTCCGTCTGGAATATTCCCTTACTGTGTATATATATAACATAAATTGGCATAGAATTATAGATTATAGACAGGACCCTAGCTATAATCAAATCCAGGTAGCAAAGAAGAACCCAATAAACTGGTCCACACAAAAATGTCACACAAAGCTGGACACACAAATCATGCAATTTGAAGACAAAATTAAATATTTAATAGTCTAACTGAACGTTAAACAAGTTAAGAATTCTGAATTCGGCGTTGCTAATGGAATGAATGGATCTGTTCAATTGTTCTCATTCTCTGGCGCAATTGTTGAAGATGTCTAATACTTTTCCAAAGAAGAACGATGACCTATCCACATTATTATGTGATCTTAACCATCTTCTTTGTCATAGATTAAATTCTACACTTAACACAAAATTCACTCTCTGTATTAATGTTGACTAATCTCCTTTTAATGACCCTTCAATAGTGAACTTCACAACCATATAATAGCTGATATCTCTGACAAAGAATAAGAAGGGAATTAGAGAAACATGTTATCTTCAAACACCTATAGATACAATGATTCATGTAAACAACTTTCACCCACACAATGAAAGGAAACAAGGGATTTGTCATAATAAATTAAATAAAAAGTCTAAAATACAAATTCTAGATATGTAAAAATATAAAGGAACTGATAAATTTAACAAAAAGAAACATGTAGGCTCACCTTATGAAAAAGGAGTTATGAGATGCATTGTGTGCTCAATGGAACCACCATCTACAGAGGAAACAATGGTTAAAATATCATATTAAATACTAATCAATAACTGCATACTTGTATCATTTACTTAAGATCTTCTAAGCTACCTCTATTTTCCACTCTAATAACCCAAAACAATATCGGTCCAACATTGAAGCAATTAGTCTGCAAAACAAGAACAGAGGCTATAAGTATCTTACTTCAAAGATATAATGCACCAGTCTTCAAGAAAGGGGAAAAAAAAACAAGAGAAGAAAAAACCAACAAGAACTTCTTGAGAAAATCTATGACTATGCTGACCAAAATATGTAGACTAAAAAAACAATCTAATCGGACAACCCCAGCAAACAAACATATAGGCAGAGGATGAATGCAACATTGAGAGTTGAAACTGAAACTAGCAAGAAGGAAAAGGTGTGAACTATCAACAAGATTTTGAAGGCATGCATTCCCACTTAGAGTGGTGAGAATTTAAAATTTAGGTAGGACTTAAAATCCTGACTAATTGCAAGAAAAAAATGGCCCTACAACACACAAGCATTCACAATTTCTCATTAATATCACCAGGGGAAAAGATAAAAAGGGGGGGAGGGGGTGTTGAGCTATTCCAACTCTGTTTGTTAATCAGTTGGATTTTCTTCAAATGTTGTGAGGAATGTGAAAAGTTGCATACCGGCTTTTATTTGAACTCAATTTTGCCTTTCTCAAGGCTTCTCAAAACTTGCATCTGGAGAGCATATGGTAAATTAAATCACCAATTCGTCCTTGATTAATAATTTCACCAAGCAGCAATATCTCCTATGAGGTAAATCACAAGGTTATAACTTATAGGAACGAAATGTAACAGGAGAATTCAGGTAAAAATACAGGGTACTTCCTCTAAGTGGAAGTCAACCAAAGTCCATCTTTATCTCCCTAATTCTAGTCTGTTGCTAAAAAATGCTTCTTTTTTTGTTTCAATCTAAAATACACGAAGTTATGGATCCTCTCCACACTTTGCACTTACTTCAAAGACACTGTTGCAGTGACCCCATCCCAATTGTGAAAGGGAGAGAATATTATTAGGAAACTAGTACTATAACATGAGACAGAAACAGCTGTCATTAGCACAACTTCAATTAATTAGTGGAAAATCAATTTGTTCTAAAAAATTTCATAATAATTCTCTAACCCTTTTTGTTCCTTCTTTGTGTTATTTCACTTTCAACATGAGAACTTCCAAGACTAGATGAGTAGGATTCCAATGCATGTGAATAAAAGTTTACGATTGCAAGTGTTGGTTGGTCTCATATATGTAATTGTCCACTTTCGGATCAAAATATTTTGGTATCCTAAAAATTCTTAAGAAGAATTGAAAGACCACTTCAGGGATTACTATGCCATAACAGCACATACCAAAGAGGTTTTCTGTCATGAAATTCTCAAAATCCATCTCATCAGAGCAATCTCAAGTTTGCCCTGCACTTCAAGCTATCAACCTAAAAAAATGGTAATATTTGTAAGTCTTTTCGCAAACTATGCCAAACACTCGTGTGTGTAAGGGCTTAGTCACCTACTTGTACACATCCATGAACCTCCAGACTGCACAAAAAGCAAAAGCTATGACATTCCAGAACCTGTTACAAAATATTTTTGTTATAAAAATTAAAATTTCATAGAGCAAGCTGTCTCTTCCACAAGGATTATTAAATTTAACATTTTCCAAAAAAACTTTCAAAAGTCAAAACCTTCTTTTTGTTTTTGGCTAAAATGAAAGTCAAAAAATTTGGTAACACAAATTATCATAAATATAAAAATTACAAAAAAAAAAAAAATTGAGTTAAATATTTCTCAATCTATTGCAAGAGAGGAGCAATCAATCATGATTGGCGATTCAATAATATATGAGGCAGAGATGGAAGGATTTATGAGCATGTGCAACCAATGCAGTGAGATACTTTTGGACTTAGTTAGAATCTTTAGGGGACAAGCAAGATCATGATCCTAGTCCACTTCCTCAGGTTATGTCTCCGATAGTCTGAGAAAGAAAATTTGACAAAGTATTCATCTCAGATTTGATATCATTTTGGGCTTAGAAACATTTAACGACCACATCATTTGAGCAAAACAATTGTGTTAAGCCAAATTAAATAGTTTAGTTTAACTGATTCCAAATACTAATTTAATATATATATATATATAATAAAATTGTTGTTCTTTCTCTTTCTTTCCAATCAAATGAAGCAAAAACTTAAAGCTGGATCTAAAATTTTGTGAATCCAAAATCTGAAGCAAATTGGAACTTTTGATGCACACTAAGTTATAGAAAATAGAAACTGAGAAAAATTAGTATTCTGTGAAATCTTCTCGCAGATTACAAATAAGGTGTTAGTAGAAAAAATTAGTGAGTATTAATCATACCTTATGCAAATAGTTGGTTTGAGTTATTCCCGTGCATGGTAGTCAAGATTTGACCTCCTGAAATTGCAACTCAAGGTTAAGAAGTGCCTGATATCACTTGGTCTATCCACTGCTTAACACAAAAACCAAATGCAAAAGCCTGTCAACTCAGTATGAGATATGATAACACACAGTTTTGAAGTAAATAAGCAAACAAAAAAAAAAGGACTTGAAATTACTTTACGCAAATGAAAATACAATGGAAGGCAGTGAAAAAAAGTCTTGAAATGAAATAGGCACCACTAACTTATAGGATTGTATTTGTGCACATGATTTGATTGATCAACAGTACTTAAGCTCTATGGTTCAGTGTTGCAATCCATTCTACATATGAAATCACGAAATTGTAATTTTTTCTTTTAAAAAATAAACAAGCCCTTAAATAGATGTATAAAGGACCAAAATAAAAAGAACATGATGTAGATGATGATGATTGATATTTGATAGCTCAGGCCAATGAGCTCTAGCTCAAGTGTAACCCCATATCCTTGTAACAGTAAGGTGGAGGGTGAAATCATGGGTTCAAGACCTGCTTGGTACATGAGTAACTTACCATTTAAAGATAATAATAATAATAATAATAATAATAATACTTGGTAGCTCATGAAGGATGCAGACTAATTAGTACATATCCAAAGAAGCAAAAGTTTATTTGTTCAGCACAAGGACATTAGGATCTGAGGTATCTTAAGGAAATTAAAACCTGCTCCATTCTTGCACCATTCTAATAAGTGGTATAAAAAATGATTCTCTCCTTAAAGCGGTGAGAGTGTGAGGTGGCTACACTCCATCCTAGCAGCAATATCATACTAAGGCATCTGAGATTACAAGGATTCAGCTTATGTGAGGTAGCTGATTGCTCCCAGAAAGCTAACGAACTAGAACAATACCAAATGTGTAATATTACCAAAGTAGTAGCACATTGAAGTTGCTCCAGGAGAGACCCCAGCTTCATAACATTATGAAAGTCATGAACGTGAGTTATTTGTCAGTATACATACTTGGTGCTAGAATATACAGCTATATGTCATTCATGGTAGACTCATATAGTGAACCAATGAAAGAAAATATATGGTATCTGAAATAATATTTGGTCTGCAAATGACATGTTAGTTTTAAGCCAAAAGTTCTCAAATTATCCTTATAGAAAAATTGGAAGACATTTTTTTATTAAGCAATTCTTTTTGCCTCACAGAAAACCATTGGATACTTCCATATGTAAGATGCTAAGGTAAATATACAAGTCTTTGGATGATTTTCAACCATTTCCTTTCTACCAACTGTACCTTTGAGTTTGTTTGACCACAAACAAAAAAACAGAGAAAAGCATAGGAAGGCACTCGTGGCACTAGTCCTTCCATTGAATTAATTAATCATTCAGTGGTTCTTTTAGCTTTTAAAACACAGAAAAGGCTGACAAATAGACCTAGTCTGAGTAAGTGCAAAATTGTATAAACTGCAGCCATTTCTGGTTATAACTACATAAGAAACTACCTTCAAGCAACATCTATACGACCACTATTGAAAATGAAAATAAATTCAAGGGATTTTGTAGTTATTAGAGAAAAGTATATTCAAGGGAAAGAGCAAGTGCTAAATATTAGCACTATATTCAAGCCACCCTTCCCGAAGTGAGACCAAAACTGGGTAATAACTCTTAAATATACTCAAAAACATACAGAATTAGCCAATTAAACCATTAATTTCTTAAATGTGTGGCCTAACCTCCACTAACAAAGGATTCATGAGAGTCAGATATTATATTTTATTTACTCTCTAAGTGATCCAGTAGAAGAATGTTGATCTTGGTTCCTAGTTAGTCATTTGGCAAGAAAATGATACAGAGGTAAGAATAATTAAATGGTTAGAATTTTGCTAACATCTGCATTGCATCATGGTGAATTACTTCACCTTTGGGACAGTTAGTCAAACTACAACTCTTGCCTGTCACAGCTCAATCATCTTTACTTGTTTTACCTCTCTTTGGCCTAAAATGCTCCATATACTCCATCCATCCATCACGAAATCCCCCATACTCATGTGGTGGGCCACATGCTGGCCCATGTTCAAATAGTGACTTCACAGCCAAAAGTTCGGAAGCAAAGGCTATCATCATTAGGAGGAAGAGAAAGAGCCAAAATCCCAACCACTTAGAAAATGAAAACTCCTGAACTTCGGTGCTGCTTTGAGCATTAATAACCTACAATATAAATGCAGATAAGGAAGCCAAAAAAAAAAAAAAAATGGTATTCTAACATTAAGTGAAGATTCACACAATGAACTCAGGAAAGACAATCTAAGGTACCTATCAAAGACATGACATAAAATTCTAAGTCAAATTTTCAAATTATCCTTGTAGGAAAAAGTTCGACCATTTGAGTTTTGACATTGAATGATACTGTTTCCTCACACAAAACCATTGGATCATTCCCATCCACTTTATATGTAAATAAGGCAATCATAAAATTTTTTGGCATTATTTTCAACTATTTCCTTTCTACCAACCATATCTTTTAGTTTGACAAAGAAAACAAGGAAGGCCATTCATGGGCCATGGCACTTGCATCTTTCCAGTGGTTTTATTAGCCTCCCGATCACAGAAAGGTCAGACATATGGAACTAATCTGAGTAAGTACAAAGTTGCATACACAACATCCATTTCTGTTTTTTGATAAGTAATAAATACACAACAACATCCATTTCTGCTTACCACTGCATTGCTTTGCAAGGAATTACTCCACTTTGGGATGTTTAATCGAACATTTGAACTGCTTCTTTTTCCAGTCATGGGTCAATGATCTTTAGTCGTTTTACTCCCTTTGGCCTAAAAGGCTCCATATATTCCATCCATCCCTAACTCAAAAGAACATGGCACAATGCTGCCCTATATTTTAACAGAGACAGCACAGCCAAGTTAAGAAGCAAATGCTGTGGCTTATCAACCTTTTGGACAATGAAAAATTCCGACATTTGGATGCTGCTTTGAGCATTAACAGCCTACCATATAATGACAGATTAAAAGTAAGAAAAATTGGTATTCTAAAATTGTGTTAGAAAATTTGGAATAAATTCAAATTTTAGTTAGTAATTTTTAAAATCAGTATTAGATAAGAACTAATGCACCTAAGAGCAACGACAAAAGTAACATCTCACACTGCCAAGCACAAATGTATGGATTCAGTCTTGAAAGCAGCCAGTTCATGCATAAAGGTCAAAGGGTAGAATCATATGATTTAACAAGCACAACTTCATCTGTATTTAAACTAAGTCTTCAGAAAAAAGATGTGAGAAAGGCAGAAAGCTATGTTGGGAAAAACTCAAATAACAATTACTGTGTAAATATTAAAACATGCACAACTAACTGCTGCATACCTGTGTAATAAGCTAATTCCTGCAGTGTAGTTGGGTCAGCTTTTATCATACACCTTAATGGAACTGTAGATGATCCTAGCTGCTGCAATTCTTCAGTAGGTGTTAATGAGCTAAATATGATTTTACTACGACAATCTACCATGTGTGGCTGCAAGGGAATGCTAGAGTTTACAATGGGTGTATCAAATCTGACAAGACAATCATTAGAGTAGATAGAGTCTGGTGAGTTATAGCTTGATTCAGATGCTTGTGTTCAGTTGACTTTAACTGCTTTAAGGTGTATCTAATTGCTTGCAGCCGTTTTGCTACCTGTTGACTCTTGTTTTGCTTAATGTAATTCACTCATTTATCCAAAAAAGGTACTGTTATGAATCATATGACAGATATAAAAAACATGTTAGTGCAAATAGAAAGAAAAAGTATTATTGTGTGTAGCAAAGAGAGAATATTTTTTTTTTTGGTGGGACAGTAATAATAAGATAAGGAAAGATTATGAGAATCTTTTTACCTTCCAATATTTGGAGATGAGGAAAAGGATTCAGCAATAGGTGTGGCTGGCATTTGGCAAGATCCAAAAGGTTCTTCTTTTTATTTTTTATTTTGGTAAAAAACAAGATCCAAAAGGTTCATTCACTAGGAAATAAAAAGTTCATAAGTTAAGGTCCCCCGAGCATTAGCAACCTGACACATTTTAAAGTATATTTATAAATAAATAAAAGGTAAGAAACTTCACAGATTCTTAACACTTTGCTGGAAATTTTAGAAAATATTCAAAATCTGATTAAATTAAAAAATTAGGAGATAAGAAATGCAATTTGGTTGGACTCAATCTCATTTTATGATTTTGACTTAAATGAATTCTCCAAACACATTTGAGAAAAGAAGAAATTATTTAGCCTAATTATCTCATCACACAAACTATGTATGAGATGCCATAGATTTGATTGGATATTGATTGAGTGGTGTTGTGTGGGTGTGTGATAAGTCCCACCTTGGACATATACTGGGTTGATTTGGACTTTATTAACAACTACAAGGAGTCTCAATTATAACTAGACTAATCCTTTTGAGGTATAGTGTAGATATGGCTATATTTCCTTGGGCTATTACAAATGGTATTAGAGCCGCTCGATAACCCCATTTGGTCTCAGAGACACTACCCCACGGATTAAGTGGAGGAGATTAAGATGCCTCAGATTTGATTGGATACTGGATATTGATTAAGTGTGTGATGAACTTGACTTGACTAATCTTTTTGGAGTATAAGCGCAGATGTGGCTAGTGCTTTCCTCAAGTCGTTACAATGTAATCCATTACTTATTTACTAATTACTCAAATGGCATTGAGCAAATCAATTTTTAGTAAATACATGTCAAAAACTTAGATTTATAGGAAAAATTTTACCAAACAGAATACCTTAATAATAAAGCTAATTCCTGCATGGTAGATACTCCCCTCAAGCTAATTTTTGCAATTGTCAGCAAAGCAACCAAATTCAACAAATTATCAAAGAGATTCCCCAAAAAAAAAAAAATTGCCAGTTTTGAACAAGGTCCAAACTTAAAGTATCAAAACCTCAAAAAACAGAATGAAGAAGAACAAACAAGAAAAATATTATTGCCAAGAGCCTTGTAACTTAATTGCATAGCTTGCTCTCTTTTACTAGGAAAACCAAGGTTCAAATCCCCCTCTCCCATTGTGCTATCGAATTATCAAAAATAAATAAATAAAGATTATTTATAAAAAGAATAACTGAACTGGTTAAATATGCCATCAGATTCCAAACTTCTATTTGTTCTCTCCTACACATGTTTGTGGGACTGCCTAAAGACCCACCTGGATTCCACTGACACATCCTCTGTTGCCTCATGTTCACAGAAACGACAACCATACACAAAGAGCCAAAATAACCAGCACTTGAAAAACCAAAAGTTCTTAAACTTGAGTGTTGCTCTAAATTAACAGCCTACTATATAAAAATGGGGAAAAGGTAAGATATATGAGGGTTTCTCAAGTCTTAGTATTCAAATAATAAAAAGTTAATTAGTAATCTCTATTTGAGAAATATAAAAGAAAAATCCAATCCATTCTATCCATGAATTGTATATGACTAAACTGACTTCTTTGAATTTAAATTCAGTCTTCAAACAAACATTTAAGGATGCAATCGATGATGCACTAACTGAAATAACTATTGGTGTATAGCTTTATAAGATATAAGAATATGTGGAAAGTTTATATAGAACCTATTGAAAAAAAACAAAATGAAAAAAAGAACCAAGAGAATACCTTTATAATAAACTAATTCTTGAAGTGTAATTGGATACAAATGTAGCTCAATTGGTTGGCATTTCCTAGTCTTTCCAAGATATCCAGGGTTCAAATCCCCCCACTCCATTGTAACTAAGAGCAATTTAAACACAGAAGTTACAAAGCATCAGTTTTAGCAGAAGATCCAAAAACTAAAGAATTATAAAGTATGCATTAAAAAAAATAGAATGTTTCCATTTCTTGTAGGACAATGAAGAGAAGAAAGAATAAACAAAAGACTAGGATTTTTAATTTTGAAATACTTGGAGATGAAAGAAAGGCTTAAGTGGTTGTTGGATTCAAAATGTTTGAACCAATTTGACATCTAATTAGAAGCTTGTAATAATTAGGAGATAAGGAATGCAAAACTCAGATAAAGACTATCACTAGATTTGTGAATTTCTACATAAGTAAACTTCAATCTTTGTTCTGCTTTTGACTTGAACAAAGTCTCCAAAAAAATTTGTGAGAAAAGAAAGAACTCATTGAGCTAGATTATCCCATAAAAAAACTACTTAAGCCATTATTTATTTTCCATAAATCAGTAGTTCATATGAGAAGTTGTAAATTAATCTTTAGTAGATATATAGATTTTTTTTTTTTTTTTAAAAAAAAAAAAGGAAACCAACAAAATACCTGCAAATACGGTAAATCCTGCATTTATAGGTTAAGTCCTCCTCTTCAAGTATTAACAAACTGACTTCGAGTCTGCATTTTAGAAGCAACCATACATACATAATATTATGAGCATGGTCTTAGGTACAAAAAATAAAACATAAGAATTGAAACAATAAAAACAAGGGAAGGATTACGTTGTTCTTTTGTTCTTCAAATAAATTTTTGAAGAAATCATTTGTCTAATTAACATTTATGGGCAGGGAAAAGAAAAGAATAGACAGAAAAAGGACCAAAAGAAGTTAAATTACTTTTAGAAGTTGCCCAAAATATCAAAACCATCGATAAGGTTTTTTTCCCCCAAGGTTAGAAAGAGAGAAGATAAGTTATAGTTCAAAATGTTTGAACACATTTGACATCAAATTAATATCTTCTAATTATTAGGAGATAAGAAATGCACAACTCATTTAAAGAATATCTCTAGATTATCTCAAAGAGTACTAAAGCCATTAGTTATTTTCTACTGTCGGTAGTTCAAATGAATGGTTATAAAATCCTCATGAAGCGTAAACAAACTGAATCTGATTCTGCAAATATTAAAAAGCAACCATATACCCATCATATTATCAGCATAGTCTTAATTTCAAAGACAAATCATTAGGATAAGAAAAATAAGGGCAATTTTACATTATCCTTTTACTGAAATCATGTGTCTAATTGACATTTTACAGCCAGGAAAAATGAAAAAAAAAAGGATCGAAAGAGAGAATTTTGCATTAGGTCCTTATTTTGGACCCGTCTTTGTTCTTTGCCAAGTTGCTTCCACATAAGAAGTTAAATAATTTAAAAGTTCTCCAAAGATCACAACTGTCAAAAAGGGTAAAGAGCATCCTTATTTGATTGTCAAAATATATGAAAAATTGAGATTAAAAGATAAATGCATACCTGAAGAAATTGTTTTCTGCTGGTTCTGATTATTCACATGCAAGTGTGGCTGAACCTGAGCAATGTTGGGCCAATTTTCATTTGTTTGGCTCAAGAGGGGACAACCCCTTACTGACAGATTTTGTATAGATCCGATCCCTGGAGGTAATGATGCTAGATTGGCGCAATCAGAAATGGTTAAGTTGTATAAAGAGGTGAGATAAGAAATTCCTGGAGGCAATGATGTAACATTGGGCAAGTTCTCAATATGAAGACTTTCTAGTGACCTGAGATCGCTTATCCCCACTGGTAATTCCTCCATTTGGGGAATATTAGAAATGTACAGAGTAGATAAAGAGCTGAGATGACCAATCCCTAGAGGCAGTGATGTTACTTTGGGGCATTTCCAAATTTGAAGAACTTTTAGTGATGTGAGGTTGCCTATCCATTCTGGTAAAGCAATAAAATTTGGACAATTAAGAATTTTGAGAATTTGGAGAGTGGTAACATGTTGAAGCCCATTCGGCAGAGACACCAGTTTTGGAATTCCTTCAAAATCTAGAGAATGCAGTCTCCTAAGGCCTTGCCATTGCATGCCATCATCTTCCCCATTTAGGAGAGAAAATTCACTGCAGTCCCATATTTCCATAGATCGAAGCGAGGTGAGAAGTTGAAAACTTCTAAGAGGGAGAGACCTGAGTCCATTGCACTTGTAAATGAAGAGTGTGCGGAGTGAAACAAGATTCTGCAACCACTCCTTTGGAAGAGATTCTAAATCGTCAACATGCCATAACTCCAAAGACTCTAATGAAGCGAGAGGAAATTGGCTATTTGCTACTTCCATACACAATTTCAGCTGCAATACCTTCGAGCTAGTTTTATTCAATATCAGCTTTTCTTTAAGATATGGAAACATGGGCATGGAAGTCAGGTTCGGGCATCTGCGAATCTCTAATTTGGAAAGAGAAGGAGGAAATGATGGAAGTAAGAGATGGTGTGGCTCATTATCATCATCATCATCATCTGAATTCCTCCACCATCCCTTCAGTTTGGGGCACCAAATTAATACAAGAGAAGATAAGGATGGGAAGAATGGTGTTTTTGAAGAAGAAGAAGAAGAAGAAGAGGAAGCACCCAACACGTTACTAACACTCTCTTCATCTGAAATGTATTCAAGTGCTTCCATTCCCACAAGAGAAACATCCTGGAGAAAAGGGAGTTGATTTAACGGTGGGAGGTGCTGCAATCTTTTATTACGATATAATTCAAAATGAACAAGATTAGTGATAGAAGAGATCCAACTTGGAATTCTCACACCCATATAAGACAACAATTCCAACTGTTTAAGATTTGGATGTGGCTGGAGCCCTTCCAGTGACATGTCATCGTAACATTCGGTTTCTGCATCCCATTCGGAGTCATCCCAGTTTAATACCAGACGTTGAAAATGTTGTTTATCCTTTAAATTTGCATCTTTACATTCTCGCACCTCATCTTTTCCATGTCCCAGATTTTTAATTGTTAAATATCCTCCCAAGTTGTGGAGTTCCTTCAATTGACTAGGCCCATTGGACTTGGCCTTTTTTTTCTTATACGAACCACAATAGCCTTCTTTCACTTGGCCCCTCGAACCTTCCATTCTCACAACAACCCCTGGTAGTATTGTCTCAAGATAAGTAAGGTGTTCGATTTCAAGGGGCATATTAGTCAATTCGTAGCTACAACCCGTAATATCTAGAAACCTGAGATTGACCAACTTTTTAATGCCCTTGGGTAATTCTATAAGCGAATAACAATGTTGTAGTATCAGTGTTTGCAAATTCAGCATCTGAGTAATGGAATTAGGGAGAATTTTAATTTTATTTTCAGAAAGATCAAGGTATCTTAAATGTTTCAATTCTCCAATTGAATGGGGCACAACATGTATCTCTAATTTACTCAAATCTAACGTACGTAAATAATTGAAATTTGAAATGAATGCATCACAATTTATGTTACCCAAATTCCCCCTTACATTAGATACTAAAACTGTGCGTATCTTCCTTCTATTAGGCATGGGGATTGAAAATTGCATTGATGAATTCTCAAGATTAAATGATACATGACGAACTTTTTCAATATCATTTTCCCCACTTGAATTTAATATGGCACTTTCTGATCCAGAAACAAGAGTTGCAAGATCATGCATGAGATCGTGCATTTTACATGATACTATATTGCCCCATTTATCATTTCTTACTTCTTGAAAAAATGACCTCCAAAGTAATTCCATAAAATATTTTCTACCAATATCCACAAAACGTTGCCTTGGACTAATAAATCCTTGTGCTGCCCAAAGATTAATGAGTGCATATACATCAATCCTATCATCTTTTGGAAACAATCGACAATAAGCAAAACATTGCTTCAAGTGTGGTGGAAGATGATCATAACTCAACTTAAGAGTTGATGAGATCTTATTTTCTTGTTGACCTATTTTTAAGAGTTCATTATCTAAGAATGATTGCCACTCAATCTCAGAAGTTTTAAGATACAATAGGCTTCCTATTGTTCTTATAGCGAGAGGTAATCCATCACACTTTTCAACAATCTTATTTCCTATTTCTGAGAATTTTTTTGTTGGTTCTTGACCTTGTTCAAATGCCATTTTTACAAACAAACTCCAAGCCTTTTCTCTAGGTAGACCTTTTAGAGAATACCACAAATTTGTGGCAGTTGTCTTTGCTACATTCTCAGAACATGTGGTTATTAGTATCCTACTTCCCCTTGCACCACCTACTAATAAATTTTTCAAGAGGAGCCAGTTATCTCTGTCCTCATTCCAGACATCATCCAGGACAAGGAAGTATTTTTTTCCATTAAGTTTTTCTCTAAGGTGGTTTTGTAAATTTTCAAGGTTTTCTTCATGGCTCTCTTCTTTTAAAGATTCTAAAATTTGTTTAACAATTTGTTTTACATCAAAGTTATCAGATACACAAATCCACAACTTCGGCTCAAAATGTGCTTTGACATTTTCATCATTGTAAATGAGTTGAGCTAGTGTAGTTTTCCCTAGGCCTCCAATTCCAACTATTGGAATAATTGAAACATTATCTTCAACATTGATTTCCAAAAGACATTTTATAATTTTTTGTTTATCATCCTCTCTCCCAATGACGTCATCTTGAAGTACAAAAGAATAAGTTTCCCTGTCCATATTCTTGACTTGTGGCTCGATGGAGCCTTTTATAAAGGAGAACTTCATTTCATTTGTAATGACATCTAGAGTCTCCCTAGTTTCCTTTATTCTATGACCCATATTATGACCAAAAGCAAGCTGGTTTGAACTCGAAAAGAAAATGCGTACCTCCTTCGCCATCTTATTTCCAGCCATCACTTTACGCTGCAAAGCTTCAGTGGCGAAATCATCCAGCACATCGTCAGCATCATGGAGGACATCTTTGAGCTTTTCGAGCCAATCTTTGACTGCAGCACTATCATGAGCCTTCTTTTCAGCATCAAGAAGCACAGCTTGGATTGTGGAAACTGTGCTCTTTAGCTTGTCAAGTTCATCTTTGACGCCACAGGCCAACTTGATCTCTTGGAGTGCTTCGGAACCCACCACTTCAAGGACCTTCTTGCCAAGGTCGAAGAGAACTCCTTCCGCCATTTTTTTTCTTTCTTTCTGGAATACTATATGTGTTTGTGGAATGATGAAAGTGATGAGAGGCAGGTTGTTGTTGTGTCCAGCTTAGTATAACAACGTCAATATTTATAAGCCTTAAGGGTTTATCTTGTTAAATACTTTCCTTGTAATTGTCTTCTAATGATGCTTTGCGCAAAGAATATTAGTTCTTCAGGTGAAAGCAAATAATATTACAAAGCCATACTTCTCCTCCACAAAAGGTAACACCAATAACTTTGTCTATTGTTCCTTCCTTCACGGATCGTGTGAATGGTTAAAGGTTCTTTTCTTCATAGGGTGGCTTCATTTTATTCCATACCATTCTCCTCCATTTTTGTGGTTCTTAAGATTGGAGAGCATGCCAAGTAACTAATACCACAGATATGTTGCACCCTCTTATAGGTATTTTTATTGGTTTACTAATGAAAGGAAATGATAGCGATTTGGAAGGGGCTGTGTAGCCCAGGATTGTTAGTTGATAAAAAGAAATACAATAAACAAAAAACACAAAATAAAATAAATGATGAATGGCAGGAGTATAAAGTTTTCCATATGGGGTTACAAGTAATTAAATGTTTTTTTTTTTTTTTTGAGAAACACATACACATATATATAGGGAAGGGGGATGAGATAAGAGAATACACTCACACGCCCAGCGGCGTAGCCAGAAATTTTTGGTTGAGGGGGCCAAGGTAATATTATCATATTGATTTGCAATTCAAGAAAAATACAAAGTATGACATATATATATATATATATATACATGTCTTCCTGCATTAGTTTTAGAAAAAAACATTAAATCTAACCAAAATTAGACTACATTTACAAGAAATAATATTTATAGAAATTAAATATAATAAAGTCACTATAAGAAATTATAAAATAAATAGCAGTTAAATTCAATCAAATTAGAGTACTATAGTAAAAAATAAATTCAAAATCAACTTCATTCATCTCAACTAAATTCAAAATCAATTTCATCCCTACTAATAGTCTAATACTGTACCCTCACAGTCTCTCTACTCTCTAATGATAATTCCCACACTAGTACAACATAGGTCTTTAAATAGCTATGGAATATGGCCTCACTCAAGAAAAAAAATATGGGATATGGTTGACATGTCTTAGAGAATGAAAGGAAAAGTCAAAAAGATGAAAAGTAGGAATTTGGGGTGGGGCATTTTTATGGCTACGTATTAGAGGAGGGGCCAAGTTTTTCTCATAGGGGCCAGCTCTTAAATGAGAAAGTGTGAAACCTATTTCTTCCTACTATTATAGAGGTTTTAAAAAAATTTTGGGGGGGCCATGGCCTCCTCAAAGCATAACGTGCCTCCACCCTTACACACGTCAACACCAAAACTGATACAAATATGATCAAATAATATTAATTATCAAAGTATAATTTACTTATTATTATATTTCAAGAAAAAATAAAGATTACTTTAGGCCTTCATCCTAGGCAAAGGCAAAGTTGAATTTATTTATATATTTGTTTTTGGATAAGTATAGCAAGTGGAATTAACAAGGTTAATGTGATAACCTTTCTTTCTTTGAGGAATTAATTCTTTCATGGAAGCAATCAAATGTCTGAAAGTTCAATGCTTTTGTTTATGGCGTAAATACACTTTTAGTCCTTACATTTTGGTTTTTTTTTTTTATTTTGGTCAATACATTTTAATTTTACCACTTTTAGTCCCTAAATCAATTAACGCGTTCTATTTTGGTCCTTTCCGTCAGTCAACCGACGAAAATTGCTGAGATAGCTGCCAGAAGAATTAAAATATTATAAAAATGTCATGTCACTCCTGACACATCTGCATCTTTTTTTATATATATAAATAATTTGTCAATTTTAACTAAATAAAAAAAGAAAATTTAAAAACACAAACTCAAATTTAAAAACACAAAAACACAAGAACACAAACCAGAAAATCAGACCTAAGAACACGAATTCAAAATTAAACCCATTGAATCAACTTCCTTTCCCACTTAAAATCAAATCAATAATGCAATAAAATTTGAGAAGAGAACAAAGACCAATGTTGAAAGACCCATGCTGAAAACCCATCAGTTTTTCTCGTTCTTCCCCAAAGATTCATAGCCAAAATCATAAAATCAAAGAAAACCCAGAAATCTCAAACACTCAAAAACCCAGAAACCCAAAAACTCAAGGGATTAAGTGTGTGAAAATAAACTGGGTTTTGTTTGAGTTTTTAATAAAATAATACAAAGTTGAACCTGCACAAAAACCCTCCACTGCCGCCACCATGAACCTGTAGATGCACTGATACCCACAACAAAAATTCAAAGCAGAACCAAAACTTACACCCAATTTGAGAGAGAGAATTAGAACACCCACAGACCCATTGCCACCAAATCGCCACCCATATCAGTAGCAACCTCCCTAAACCCATAGTGAACCCATCCCCACCAACAACACAGCAATCCCCCACTGCCGCCACCATGAATCTTGCATCAATACCCACAACAAAAATTCAAAGCAAAACCAAAACCCACATCCAATCTGAGAGAGAGAATCGGAGTGAGAGAAAGAAAGGATCAGAATGAGAGAAAGAGAGAGAATCCACCATCGCTGCTGCTCCAAACCACCACGCCGTCGTCGCTGATCTCCAAAACACCACGCTGTTGTCGCCAATCTTCAGTCCATGCTACCAATTTCGATCTCTAGTCCACACCGATTTGAGAGAGACACCAAATCAGAGAGAGGGGGGAGAGAAAGGAAGATGAGAAATGAGAGAGAGGAGTGACTGTGTGATTGAAAGAAGAGAGAGAAAGAAGTGATGTTTTAATTGAATTCGTGTTCTTGGGTCTGATTTTTTTGGGTCTATGTTCTTGTGTTTTTGTGTTTTTAAATTTTTTTTTATTTAGTTAAAATTGACAAATTATTTATAAAAAAAAAAATAGATGCTAATGTGTCAAGGGTGATGTGGCATTTTTTTATAATATTTTAATTCTTACGACTGCCACCTCAACAATTTCCGTTGGTTGATTGATGGAAAGGACCAAAATGGAACGCGTTAATTGGTTTAGAGACTAAAAATGATAAAATTAAAATGTAGGGACCAAAATGGAAAAAAACCAAAATGTAGGGACTAAAAATGCATTTACGCATTTGCTTTTTGTGGTATGAAATGTTTATTCAATCTTCTTACTCTTTCTATATTGAAAGGACAAAGTTTTGCAGCCGTGTATTTCAACTTCCTCTAAGAAGCTGACATGTGTCCTTATTCAACACTTGTTACCTGCATTGCACACATGTTAATGTCAAAGTTGAAGCCTAAGGCTGCAATTAATTTGTAATCAAAATTTATCTATATAAAAATAAAATGGCCTAGTATGCTATTTAAAAAAAATATATATCAAGACATTTTAATAAATTTATTTTTTTAAAGTTGTTTGAAGTAAAAGCTTGTTTGTTGATGAGATTTGGTTTGGCAATACAGATAGAGTGAATCAAAGAGGAATATGATGCTAACACTAAAACAATGTCCCGTTCTTAAATTTTGATATGACAAATATGTATCTAGAATGATGAATTAAAGTAGGGTAAAATACTATTTTGGTCTCTAAACTATATTTAAAGTTTGTTTTTCGTCCCTAAACTTTAAAAAGTTATTTTTTCATCCCTAAACTTTGTAAAGAGCTTTTTGACTAATATAGAGACAAAAATAAGGATGAAAAAAGAATTTTTTTCAATAGTTTAGGGATGAAAAACAAACTTTTAGTAAAGTTTAAGGACATAAATAAAGTATTTTCAATAGTTTAGGAACAAAATATGAACTTTTCAATAATTTAGGGACGAAAAATAAACTTCTTAAAGTCTAGGGATGAAAAACAAACTTTTGGTAAAATTTAGGAACCAAAATAATATTTTACCCATTAAAGTATGAGGTATGTGCACTCTTATTAAAGAATAGATTTATAGATTCAAATCTTGTCAACCTAGAAAAGAAAAGAGGAAGGATTCTAGAGAAGATAGAAAGCATAGCATCTATATTGTCATTAATGGGTAGTCCTCGAAGGAGATTGAAATTTTGAGGGAAAAGGAATAAAGGTGGTTTAATTCACTTTATTCCTTACAAATCACTTACAAGCTAAGAATCCCTTCTTTTCTTATGTACTTTGAATTTTTTTTTTTTTTTTTTTTTTTTTTGAGAATCAAGACTATGAATTTTTATTAAATAGTAGGCAAATATGCCTGATAAGTAGCAATGATATGCGATAAAACATCTTCTATCCACACTTAAAAATCAGTGTGGCAATCTATACCTTCTTCTCTTTTTTCACAATAAAAAAAAAAAAAAATGGTCAAAGTTATCTTTTCAATTTAATTAGACACTCTCATAGTTGTTCATTTATTAATATCGTTGTGGTAATATATTTTCCTGCTATTTTTTTCTTTTTAAATTTAGTTCCCTAGCTTGTCAAAAATTAGACTATACTTCATAGTATTCATAAATATCATTTTAGATTCAGCAAAAAAAAGTATTTTACATAGGCTTTTCAAGTGAGTTTCAGTTAACTCAACTAGTAAAGTCTCTGATGGTTGAATAAGAGATTTAGGGTTCAATTCCCGTCTACACCAAAAACCGATTGGTGTCTTGGTCTGATGATAAAGAGCATCATCAGGAGCGGACGCCATAGGTTGAAACTCTCTAAAAAATAAAAAATAGGCTTTTCAAATTCAAATTCAATTATATATATATATATATATATTATCTTCTGGTTACGATGCATTTATTTAAGATTATTTATGGAATATTCAAAATTAGAAATAATTTTTATAATTAATAAAACATTGAAGTAGTTTAGAAAAACTATTTATAAAAGGAAAATACATTGCTTTAGAATTCTCTTTGGTTTTTTTTTTTTTTAGAAAAATGAATTCTCTTTGTTAATAGTAAAGATAAGGAGGTTTTGTGTCAAAAGTTGTTGATGTTATTTCGAAAATCATCATAACTATAGTATCAAATAAGCAATGATAGAGTAAAAAAAATTTTATTTGGGTTTCAAATTATTAAAGTGATAAACCAATCAAAATAAACTCAAAACATATACATACACTAATGTGTGTGTGTGAATGCAAATATTAATATTTTCTTTCGAAGCCACAAATCTTAAATTTTTAATATTAAATTTAGTTGTAACTTATAAATATATTGTGTAAGGATGGTAGGCCCAGAAGGGTGTATTGGGCCAGGGGCCTTGTCTGAGGACATTTAATAGTCCGAGGACAGGTAGACGCTAGTGTGGGAGTGTGAGATAGAGGATGGGCAAAGGGGTCTAATTTTAAGGTTCCAAGAAATATGTTCGAGGACAAATTTCACCTCGACTTAATAGGGCAGGGGTCAAAAGAGTTGGCCTGACATCAGGGGCAATGTTTTGGGCGATTCTGCTAGTAGGGATAAGCATCAAGAAGGGATAAGGTAAGAGGAAAGTGAGAAATATCTAAGGGAAAGGTGTTACCATCGTATTAAATGCTTTGTAGCTAACTCTTTGGCCGCATTTATGTGGAGGTGATACTTAAATAGTGGGATTCAGCCTTACAGCTATCTCTAAGGACTTCAGGAATGTGCTAATGGGACAAGGATGAGGGCTAGCCATCTGACCAACACGTGGATGGCTGAGATGGAGCAATGAGGGGCAATATAAAGAAGGAGAATCCCACTGTAATAGGGGGACCGGGGATTTGAAAGAAAAACACTGTAGCAATAAGAACTAGACTTCTAATCAAATTCAAAGAAATATATACAAGAACTAATTTCCTCGGATTGTGCCGAGGACGATTTTTTTTTTGGATAAAACCAGTTTATCTTTATTTTCTTGTCATCTACACCCACTATAATTGTTACCCAACTCATTAGAGTCTAGTTTTCTAACCCACTCTCTACAAATTCATTGTATTGGGCTCTTTGGGCTTAGGAAGCAAATCGTGCCCTTACATATTGTATACAAAATTGTTGACTTTGATATATAATTTTTCATATTACAAGGTTAGTGAATCTATATTTTTTTTAAGTTCATAAACGAAAATCATTATATCTATGTAACTCAAATAAAATAATTCCAACTATAATTTATTTATCAATATCAACATAGGCTTATGAAGGAGTACAAAATTTAAGTCATGGTAACTTGTGTGCCTAATACTTTCATCCTCATTTTTATAAGGTGTCAAGCCACTTTAAACATCTAGTTGAGTTTTATTTATTAAATTTTTGCTATTTTGCAATGTAAGAAAGACCCTTTTGAAACTTCCTCACTCCTCAGGTGCCTCGTTAACAAAAGCCAAAAAAGAAAGAGAATGATAAATATATATATAAAAAGAAAATTCTTAAAAGGGTTTGTTGGAATTGGCTTGTATTAATTATTGGGTCACTAAATTTAGGGCTTTATAGGCCGAGACAGATTGATTTAGGCACAAATGTAGACCAAAAAATAAAATCTTCTTTTTTACAAATAAGGGTGTCCAGACCTCTTTAAGGGTGTCCAGGAAAGAATCTCCTGGAGATAGCCCCAAGATGCTGGTAAGTGTAGGCGCAAGCGCCTACGACTGTTTTTTGGATAAGGGGTACAAAATGAGGTGTCTACAGCAAGTGGTTTCAAATCCAGGATCTCATGGATATCATGAGACCTTAGGAACCACTAAGTTTTTCTTAAAAGTTTACTTTTGGCCTCGCTTTTTAGAGTGGCTCATATGCATGGATAATTGATTGATGGTTGTTTATTAGTTTTGAGTAGGAAACTTGGTAAAAAAAAATTATAAAAAAAAGGGTTGGCCAAGGACTTATTAACCATCAATGCTCGTAATTTTTTTTATCTAAGTAATCTTTAGTTAAGCAATAATTATTTTTAAGCTAAATTACAAAATATATCCTCTAATTTTAGGGAAAGACTTAAGTCCAATGCCTTGGATCTTATGGGATGCAACCACGTGGCAATTCTTGGACACACGGCAGCATCCTATCAGGTCCATTGCACAGGACCCTAAGCCCAAACCAAATCTCTAACTTTGATCTATTTTCAATTTAATAATTTTTATTTTTTTATTTTAGTCATTAAGTCCATCAAAATGAAAAAAAAAAAACTGGTGCACTTAATGATATTATCCTCACTTTGATAAGGTGTCTAACCACTTTAAACATCTAGTTGAGTTATTTATTTATTAAATTTTGCTAGTTTGCAAAGTAGGATCCTTTTGAAACTTCCTAAGGGTTGCCTCATAAACAAAAGCCAAAAAATAAATAGAAGGATAAAATATATATATATATATATATATATTTTTTTTTTTTTAATTTATAAAAACATTTCTTAAAAGGGTTTGTTGGAGTTGTCTCATATCCGATATTGGGTCACTGAATTTGGGGCCTTATTGGCCGAAACTGACTGATTCGGGCTTTGGGCCAGGCCGGGACCATAGATTACCCAACGAGCTCTACAGCTCTACTGTATGTATGAGCAATGCTCTTCTTTTTCTCTGGCTCTCTGCTATGCCTTCCGTCGATTCCAGACAGGAGCATTCATTGCTTTCAACAATCAACATGGTAAGCCCTTCTTTTTTTGTTATTAGCCACTTCAACCCTTGGCCTTGGCTGAAATTGCATTCCAACGTTTTTGGTTTACCATTTGATTTTTATAATTTCCCCAAATTTCATACATGGGTATGGCCCAGTTCTTAACAATTTGTAAAATTTTCATCACTGTATTGTTTAATACTTCCACTACCACACTGCAAATTATTAATCTCTACCCATCTATTTAAAATTGTTAGATGTAAACTTTGATTTCTATGTTTATCTTTGCTTTTATACTTAAAAAACCATAACCAATATCCATTGTTTTTAGGGAAAAATACAACCCAAGTTGAGTTTTTGAGTGTTAACACTTAAACCCTTGTGATAAAATTAATTGTGTAAACAGTAAAACCCTTCTGGGGGTTTTGAGTGTAACAGAAGACCCTATGTGGTTCTGTTTTATATGAATGGGCACATGTCATCATATGTGCAGCTCACTGTTTATTCTTACAGATGTTTTAACGGTTTGCACATGAAACAGTACTACGCGGGTTAATTGTTGATGGGTGTTGGTGAGGATAAGATGTGTTGGACGCCTGCTAAGAGTAGGGGCTTTGAGGTGGGTAGTTGTTATCAGGCCTAGTTGGGTGTGTGTACTCAGTCCTTCTCTTGGAGAAGTATTTGGAAGCAAAAGGTTGCTTCCAGAGTTGCGTTTTTTGTTTGGATTGCAGCTTTGGGAACTATTTTGACAATTGATAATTTATGTAAGAGGATTCTAGATTGGTGTTCTATGTGCAAAAGTAATGGAGAATCAGTAGATCACCTTTTATTACGTTGTCCTACTGTTTTTGAGTTGTGGTCTATGGTGTTCACCTTGTTTGGTATATACTGGGCAATGCCAAAGATTGTGGTTGAGCTCCTTACATGTTGGGAAAGAAAATTTGGTCATCATCGTAATGGTGTTATCTGGATGGCTGTCCCTCGTTGTTTGATGTGGTGCATTTGGCCGGAGAGAAACAATCGGTGTTTTGAAGATTCTAAAAGGACATTAGCCGGCTTAAAACTTAAAAAAAAAAAAAGAAAAAGAAAAAGAAAAGAATAGAAAAGAAAACATTATAGGATTGGATATCTATTGTAGGAAGCCATTCTATTTTTTCGATATGATTTGATGGATGCTTGTAACTTGTGTATTTGATTGTTTTGGTCCCCTGCTGTATACTTCCTGTATAATTGGGTGACTCCATTTTATGAATTTGAATAAAGTTTTCTTTACTTATCAAAAAAAAAAGTGTTTAACTCAAAACTTCGAGCGGCTTTCGTGTTTTTTAGGGAAAATACATAGGGGTTATTATGGTATTAATGTCAGTAATATGGCATGTGTTGTTTATTATCCTCAGGAAGTGTTCAAGAGAGCCATCCTACAGCCTGGGCCACCTCAAGCTTTTGCACTACAGACAGTTCAGGATGTTATAAAACCTCAGGTAATCACACATATCCCTCTTTACTCATGATTCAAATGTCAACTTCCCTTGTATAGGACAATCAACATGGATCTGCTTTGTTGCCTTTTTTATTTGGTGTGACTATGGTTATTTAAACAAATATCAATCACCTTTGCTGTTATTATTTGTAAAATTGAATGAGATAATGGCATTTGGGAGGGAAATATGATTTGATTGGCATTGTATCTTCAGTGGATATGGCTTTGAATAGAATTAATTTAGAAGTTTTACTTTTATGTCTTGTGGTTTCCCTACTCACTAACTTCAAATGATTGATTTAATGACCTTTGTTTCATTTGGCTCTAAATTTCCAAGGTAAGCCTTGAGCTCTACCCTAGTGGATTTGAGCATTTGGAGCATGTGAAAAAGGTGGTTTGTGCAAACCTTCTAACGAGCTTTACTTATAAATAAGGAAAAAAAATGACAAATGAAAAGCTCAAACCTTTATATGGGGGTTGTTCTGTTGTGTCTCCCAGATGAATGATCCATGTTTCAACCAGGATCAATGCTTGATCCTTGGTGCGATTTCTGATCAGTTCAGTTTCTTACTGAGTTAACATTTAACTAATGCTCTTCAATTTTTCATATGCTGTGATCATGAAACACAACTAGTCTATTAATGGTTTGAGTGCTTATATTGTTAAGCTCTTCGTTGTTGTTTTATTTTTTCCCCTTTTCTTTTCTTTAGGCTTGATAGGTGACTTGGTTTATGTTTTTTTCTTTGACAGAAACAAACAAAACTAGCCCAAGATGAGAATCAATTATTAGAAAACATTCTTCGGACGTTGCTTCAGGAACTGGTGGTAGGTTACTCTTTGGTGCTTGTTCAAGATTTCAATCATGCATGTGGTTGTACTTGTGCACTGTATTTTATCCATATCCTTTTATGTATTGGTAGGAATTAGTTGGGTTTTTTATTGTTTTTATATCCTTTTATGAATGGGTACATTTGGTTGTTCTTGAAGAAAATCATGACGATATATTGTCTATAATTATTTCTTCCTAAATATGCTTGATTTTCTGTATGTTACTCCTGCTGATTTTCTGCTTTTTGGGTATTGAGGGACAGAAGCCCCTAATTTTCAGTGGTTCCATAGTCACTTTATTGGCAATAATTTACTAAGCCAATTCATTATGTCCTTTCACAAGACAACACCCTTGGCAGATCTGCTTGTATTGATTCTTTCTTTCTAGCTATTCCTTTCTATATACTCCATGTATCAGGATAGTGGTTTTCTAATGAAATTTATTACTTATTGAAAAAAAGTTCTGCTTGTATTGCTTCCATCATGTACTTATTTGGGTACTTCTTTGGGTTCTTTTTAAATGTTCTCCTGTATTTTTTTTGTTCTTTTTTCAAATTTGGTTATAGAAAAGATGCAGATGTTGTAAAAAAATAAGAAAAAAAAAAAAAAACCAATGTTTGCTTGTATATTTGATTCAGGAAACATTTACAAGTAGTTGATCTGATTGCTTGCTGCTTGCACATTTTAAGGCTTGTTTTTACATAGGACTTAATTTTGAAACTAACATAAAAATTGAGAGACTTCAATTTTCTCAAAATTAAATTGGGTTAATATGTTGGGTTCATTGTGTTTAAAGTATGTTTCTGGGAATTTTTCTTAAACCTTGGTTAACAGAGCAAAGCCCCACATAAAAAAAGTAGCAACTTTCTCCAGAGCTGGGGCATGTATTGTCATATTGTAGTTCACTGATATTATTAAATAAATTTTGCATGTGATTGAATTAATTTTTTTGGGCATGATTTGGTCTATTTGGTGTGAAAGGAATGTTAGAAGTCTTGAGGGATGTGAATGTTCTATGCTAGAGATTAAGTCTTTTTTCTTGCAAACTCTCCTTGAATGGAGTGTGGCTGTCTCATTTTTCTTGTTTTTCCCTTCCTGTTCTACTTGATCATTGTAATTTTGGTCCCTGATTTTTGCCCCCACAGTACATCCCCAATGTACTCAGGTTTTTAATAATATTTTACGTTACCTATCAAAAATAATGATAAGTTTTCTTGTATTTTGTGCAGTCATCTGCAGTACAGTCAGGGGAGCAAATAATGCAGTATGGGCAATCGATTGATGATGGTGAAACTAGCCCGGGTCATATTCCTCGTCTTCTTGGTCTGTACAAGTTCCCTCTTGCTAAAAGTTTATATTAGGTGTTCCATAAGCTGTTTCTGATTCTCAGACCTCAGCTTTTTGAAAGAACTAAACTTTTTGAAAATCTACATTATTCATGAGTTTTCTGCAAGGAATCATGTCTTGAGGTCAAGAATAGCAAGGGACAATTGGAAACTTGATTTTCTGGTTGAAATTTTCAGAAAAATGTAGAAAAAGAAAGTTCAAATTCAGTATATAAATCTATCTTAGGGAGAAAATTCACTTGCTGATGTGTCAGTGGCATATAAGATGACCATGACTAAAATTATGGTTTAGTCAGATGTTTTTATTTAGATTTAGTTGTAATTTACTAATTTTAACACTATTTTTACTTTATTATGTTCAGAAAGCTTTATTTATTGATTTTTTTATTGCTTTTAGGCTATTTTCTGAAAAGGTATATTGGTAACAGATTTTACATAATACTATTTCCTTAATTAATTCTTGAATTGAATACTTTTGTGTTTTGTTGTGAATCTGGACTCAAAAAATCTTTTGGTTAACATTCAGATTCAAGTATTTCCTGTTGGGAAGTTAGTCCCAATGGATTTTGAAAAATTGAAAATATAATACCTATCAAAAAAAAAAAAAAAAATTGAAAATATAATATCTGAGAGCACCATTTAGTTTCTTTCCTTTCAACTTGCACTGCTGCGTGGTGATGTACTTCCAAAATTTCATTTTGGGAATGTCAATATAAAAATTGGATTTTCTTTTCATGCTCTATTGTCTTAGGTTGTTCTTATATGGATTTCATTATTGATGTACATGTTTAGTAATCTATATTCAGATTGAAAATGTTACATGAATAAAAGCAACTCAGTTACATGGTCAATTAAATATTTGTTTGACGTGAAGATCAGGCTCACTACCTTAGGGATCAACAGCTTATATGTGTGCCACTGTGCGTGCCTATTTGCGCTGTGGTTATGCTTCAATTAGATTGGTTTACCATTACCTTTGGTTTGGAGTCTTTGGACTTTAGAAATCTGTTAAGATCAATCTCTTATGGGGGAATGGCTATGGTGGTTTGCTATAGTACAAGATGCTTTATGGCAAAGGCTGGTGGAGAAGAAGTATGGGAGTTTGGTGTTTAAATGGGCTGTGTGGTGTTTGTTTATAAAAATACGTTAGGAAAAGTGTTTGAAAATTACAAATGTGACCAACCCTAACTAATCTGTCGAGGATCCATAGCTAACTCCAAAAATTTGGACTTTGTAATTGTTGTATATCTTTCTGGTGGGTAGTCAACCACCCAGCATGCTGGGGTTAGTGTTTTTGGCATATTTTAATTTGAAGGCTTCTTAGGGTGGACTTCCATAGGTCTTGAAAATATGTAATAATATATATATATATATATCTATGTTCTGACTTTTTTGGGGTGTATTTTTGACATTTTGATACAACTATTACTTGCTTTAGGTATATAATCAATTAATTGTTAAAATTTTAAAAATCTATTAGTTACACACTCTAATGTTTCTTTTTTGGTCAGACATTGTGCTATATCTTTGTGAGAGAGAACATGTTGAAGGTGGCATGATATTTCAACTATTGGAAGACTTGACAGAAATGTCTACGATGAGAAACTGCAAAGATATTTTTGGTTATATAGAGAGTAAACAAGATATTTTAGGGAAGGTAACTGAATTTTAAGAATTTTTATATTTATTTATTTTCCTCTTGATTTATTGGACTCATTAATCATTGCAATCCTTGCCTAGTTGTTTTTAAAATCTTTGGCTGCATTACATACAGCAAGAGCTTTTTGCTCGTGGGAAACTTGTGATGTTAAGAACGTGCAATCAACTTCTTCGTCGTCTATCAAAGGTTGTATAGAGAACCATCATCATTGTTGTTTTCCTTTCTTTCTTTTTTTCTCCTTACTCATTCATGTTTCATATTTTTGTTTTTTCCTTAATATTTGTGATTTGTTCCAATATTGGAAGTAGTTAGTGAATTTTCTTAACAAAGTTATAACTGAAGTGATCTTATAAGTGAGTAACGTATTTGGCCTAACCTAAAATCTTTAGTCCTGATAAAATTTAGCAAGTTTCATTAGTTGCAACAGAAGAGCTAACTAGATTTAAGATGTGATAAATTTGGGAAAGTAATTTTTGCAAGATATTTACAAAATATCCTCAATCTACTTTGCGGTGTACAATGGATGTGAAGAAGTAGACGGTAATTTCAGCAATAACAGCCAAGCTAGCATTTGCAGTGAATCCCGCTGTTAAGTAGTTTTGCACTTTGATAAGAACTTACCATTCTCTGGCAAATACAAGCCTTACTAATCTACAGACCATTTCTATGGGAATTAATATGATGTATGTTGGTATACCCCATGATAGTGCAATCCTCTTTATATTATCATGATTCATATTTCCAAGATGGGAAAAGGAAAGACTCGCAATGGGTCAAGGTTCTCTAAGATTGAGCCTCCTTTTAGCCGACAGAGTTACTTCTATATCAGTATTTGTGTTTGCACCACGGAACAAGCGATTCCCAGTTAAAAGATTGGTTTAAAGTTTTGAAGGAGAAAAAGAAATTTTATTTATTTTTTAAATAAAAAAATAAAGACGATGGTTGTTCTTTGGAGTTTCCCAAGGTTCAATTCTATTCCTAAGATAGATTTAGAGTTTCTGCCTTAAAAGAATCTTCCAAGCCAACAGGGGAAGACAACACATTGAAGGTGGTCTCACAATATAATCTCATTGCTAGTTGGTATAGCTGACTTGAAGTGCAGCCATCAATGATCAACTTCCCTTTTCCAAGTAAATAGAAGTGCAGAGTGATGGGTGAAAGATAGTCCTACTACTTATTAGACCTTTCACAGATTTAATATAAGTGGAAGCATCTTTTTAATCTATTTTGAGACAAGTTGTTTGTATGAACCATCCTTAGAGTTACTAACCAAGCAAAGGCCATAATCTGTGTTTCTGTTCAGTAAATATACATGTTTAATAACAAAAATATTGAGTTGTTATTATTTTGACAACTTTCAATTAAAATAAATTGTTTTATTCAACATCTTTCTTAATTGTTTTTATTTATTTTTTGATAAGAAAGAAACATCTTTCTTATTGATCTATCTTCATATTAACAAAGAACTTCAATTGAGAAATGTGAATCTGACCCTTTCTTTTTAACGTTTTGTATTTAAACTTGTAGGCAAATGATGTGGTGTTTTGTGGACGAATTCTCATGTTTCTGGCACATTTTTTTCCATTGTCTGAACGCTCAGGTATTCAACCCTGATTTTTACTTTATTACAAAGTTTCTTGCCTTGTGATATTTTGCTGATGTCATTTAATTCTTGCAGCGGTGAATATCAAAGGAGTTTTTAACACATCAAATGAAACAAAGTATGAGAAAGACCCCCCTGATGGTATGTCCTTGCTAAGTAATATTTTGGCTTACCTCAATGTCAGCCTTCTTAAGTTGTATTTATTATGTACAGGTTTCTTGCTCGAGCATATACACTAATTAATTTCCTTGCCTTTCCAGGGATTTCTATTGATTTTAACTTTTATAAGACCTTTTGGAGTTTACAGGTAAATCTTCCCATTTGGATGCATAGTTAGTGAAAGAAAAGAGTTTATTTCTGCCATGTAAATTGCTGCCTTGCTATTGCGAAGTCTCTGAACCTAATACATATGGAATAATGCCAAAAGTACTCTTTTGTGATAACAAATTTAGTTGGTGGAATTGGTTGGGGAAGCATTCATCTTACATTTGGAACTTAGTTCCGTTGTGTTTGATGTGGTGTATTTGGAAGTTTGAGGATTTGGATAGATATGAGGACCAAATTCGTGCTCTCTTTTCTGGTTCCCTGTTTGATTGGGCTAGGGCTTGGGGACTCACATCTAGTGACTCTCTTCCTCTATTCCTTAGCTCTCTTTCTTTGTAATTAATGTCTTTTTATGTTTTTTGCTTTTCCATCTTTTTGTACTTTTGTTATGTTGGTGCTAATTTGCATCTAGCAGTTTTTTGAATATATTTTTTCTTACCTATCAAAAAAAAAAAAAATCACAAACTTAAAAGTACAAGTGGTTTATTAACAATTACTGCCACTTCTATTAATCATGCTGCTGTAGTATTCATGGCTTCATATGTCAGAGTTGTTAGAATCCGCTTGCATGATTACCTCTAATTGAAACGTTTTTAGTTTGACATGGAGATTCACAAACTGAGTTCAGAATTGTTTCAGTTATCTTAGTTAGACGAGATATGTGACATTTTCATACTTCATCTAAATTTTCTTATGGGTGTATGTTTTTGTTCAGGAACATTTTTGCAACCCTGCTTCTCTAACTCTTGCTTCTGCTAAGTGGCAGAAATTTACATCCAGTTTAATGGTAAAACTTTCATCTGTCAATAGGTTTTCTGTCAATCTTGGTTTTTTGTCAGTTTTTCCTACTTCATTATTGAATTAAAATATTTTTCCTTGAATTTTGAGATGTATAGATTGTCTTGAATACCTTTGAAGCTCAACCATTAAGTGATGAAGAGGGGGATGCTAATAATTTGGAAGAAGAGTCAGCGAATTTCAGCATAAAATATCTTACTAGCAGTAAACTAATGGGTTTAGAGGTAAGCAGTGTTTAGAAGTTTTCTATAATGAAGCAGATAAAAATTTGTAGTTGTGGGTTTTTGGAGAATAGCTTGAATCTTCATTTAAAAACCATTTATTTTGGGACGCAGTTGAAGGATCCAAGTTTCCGACGCCACGTTCTTGTGCAGTGCCTTATATTATTTGATTATTTGAAGGTAATGATTATCTGGAGTTTTAAATTTAAATTGTTATAGGGGCCTTCTGTGATTCAATAACTGTGTATTGGGTGATTAAACAGCTCTTATTTGCTTATAGGCCCCTGGAAAGAATGAGAAAGATTTGCCATCTGAAAGCATGGTAAGTTCTACTGCTTTGATAAGGTCTCTCCTTTTTTTTTTCCTAATAAAATTTGGTTATTACTTATCAGGAAAATAAGTTTTATCGTTTGTGTACATCAACATCCTGCCTTTTGTACTATTCTCACGTATATACTTCAGAATTGTATATCAACGTTGACATCCTAAGATGTGTATATATGTGTTTATTATACTTAACATGTTAACATTTTCTTTAACAACATTTCCTTGTTGATTCCAGAAAGAAGAAATAAAATCATGTGAGGAGCGTGTGAAAAAGTTGCTTGAAATGACTCCACCTAAAGGGAAAGATTTTCTTCGTAAAATTGATCATATCTTAGAACGTGAGAAAAACTGGGTGAGAAACTTTTCAGTTCACCCTTCTCTCTCTCTCTCTCTCAAGATATTCTTTGGAAATTGTTATGTTTGCAGTGTATCTTAATTTGTTTCAAATTTCTTTGATTTTAGGTGTGGTGGAAACGTGATGGTTGCCCAGCATTTGAAAAGCAACCATTGGAGAAGAAAACAGTACAAGATGGAGCTAAAAAGCGGCATGCAAATAACTTTCTATGATCGGTTTTTTTTTTATGATAACAAATTCTGTTAGATTTTGGTGTTTTTTAAGAGGAATATTTAGGAGAATAGAAAGAAACATCAATCATTTCTTCAAAATCCATGTTTCCACTCCCCAATGGTCAACATGAGGAATTGTGCAGGGGTTGTTTTTAAATTGTAAAGATACAAATCAGCTAAAAATTATGATATCTCAAAAGCAAAAACCAAATGTTTACAATCTTTATACTTTGTTGATAACTGATAGCTAAGTTTGGAAATAATATTATGAACTGCCAAGGTGGAGAAGAAATATGGAATTTCTTTTTTTGCTAGGTATAGATTTTTAAAGAGGGGGGGGGGGGGGGTGTGGAATTTACCCTTGAATGTGCACCACTGAGGGTGGATGTGCCAATTGGCCCAAAGGCCCTTGGCTAGAAAATAGAAAAGCTTGTTGCAAAGAGCCACATTGCTGAACTAGTTTGTACCTCCAGGTGTTTCCAACGAAAACATCCAGGGTTCAAGTCCCCCCTCCTCCAATTATTGAAGTATCAAAAAAATAGAAAAGCTTGTTATTTAAGACAGTTTTTGGGGATTTTATTATGGGAGTAGAAGTTGTCATTTCTTGTCCCAGTCCAACAAGGATTCTAGTTTGGCATGGTGTAGAATGCATTGGATGTGGGCTTTAGTAATCTCCAAAAATGTTTTAGTTTTGATGTGTCTCTTCAGAGGATGGTTTTCTAGGAACTTGTAACCACTTAAGTTATGATAGTGCAAACCAAGCCCACCATTATATTTTTGTCTACATGACATTATTTTATTATTGTACCTCATGCCTAAATTTTAAAAAATTTAAATTCTTACTGAGCTATTTGTGGCCTGAGTTTTTTTATTCATTGTTTTCCGTTTATCTTTAAATATTGAATATGTTTGCTTTGTTAATCTAGATTTAGTAATAAATTGAGTAATTTTAATACTGCAGTAGACAAAAGTGGAGACTGGGAAATAGAGAACTCTCTCAGTTGTGGAAGTGGGCAGATCAGAATCCGGTGTGTATTCATTTACTCAATACTTACGTTAGTTCGTAATAGCAATATGTTGATTTTACTGATTTAATCAATCAACAGATACCTTTTCTTGATATATTTTGATGATTACCACTTAAAAGTGGTCATTACTAAACTTTACATATGGGAATTAGGGTGGATCATTAGCAATGAACGCAGTAATTTCCATGGAAAGTGTTCATCACTTTACTGTAGAATGCCTTTCCTTTGCTTTGTTTTCAAAACTCTTTGTGAGCTCTTTACAGGTTTTCTATTAGGCGGTTAATACCAATTTCAATGGTTGGGGTATTTGTCCGCTAGGTACTATGACTGGCATTTTTCTTTCCCCCAACACAACCCCCCCCCCCCCCCCCCCCCCCAAAAAAAAAAAAATCCTCGATATCAAATTTTCTAGTGGAATTTTCTCCTGTCACTCTCAATAATTTCCTTGGTTGTGGATTGGCCACTCTTCCTTCCATGATATGCTTTGCTCTGCACATGCTCTCCCAACAGAAGTTTGCAAAGAGAAGGAAGTGCAGCTTCATTCCTAAAATGAAACTGAAAGGAGAGTCAGCAAGAAAAGGTTTGATTTTGGACAAGGCAAATATCTGCAATTGGCTTAACAATGTATAGGAATAGAATTAGGTGTTCCAAAAGTAAAAAGTAAAAATTTATGCACTTGTCATGAGAGAACATAGTCTGGTCTGATTTGATGTTAGACATAAAATGTGATTCTGATGCAACAAGGAAAACAAGAGGAAGTGGTGCATATGAGGGTGAGGCAGAGTCTAGTACCTTAAGTCATGGTCTGATTGGGACTTAGCGGGTAGTTTTTCTTTAGGCTAGTGCTAGGATCTCAGTATAATAGTAAGCCGTGTGTTTGCATAACTTTAACTAGATACTGTGCAGATCATGGGATATTTGTAGTGTGATTAAATTAAGAGAATGGATTAGTTATGGTTGGCTATTCAACATGGGACATTTCCAGTGGAAGAATGGAGAATCTGTGTTCAAAGCACACTTTCAAATGCTTTAGGCTCAGGCTGGACCCACACAGAACACTGACAGAGTTGTACTTTGAGTAGTTTTTGTTCTTGAAACTGCTACTGGATATATGTTACAACTAACATGAGCCAGTAGGCATACAACTCACAAAAGTCAAGTTAGCCCTCAAGCTTTATCATGCCTTCTTCTCTTCTCTCTCGCAGGGTCAATTTTTATGCTCAGTTTAATCTTCTTTAAGTTTTATACTTTCTGATTAATTAGTTAATCAAGAATTAGCTCTCATCGTGTAACTCTAATGCAATTAAAGACTCTTAATGACTCATACTTTGTAACTGCCATCTCCTCCCCTGGCAAGTGTTAGGTGGAGGGTGAGATCATGAGTTCAAGACCCACTGGACGTGTGTGTGTAACTAACCAATCGGAAAAAAAAAAAAAAAAAAAAAAAAAAAAAAAAAAGCCTATGCAAACACTAAAACACACCAAGTTTACTAGCTTGATCAGAAGGTTAAATTAACTCCTAGTCTTATATGTTTTGTGCTAATAATGTTTTTTTTTGATAGATAATAAGACTTTTATTGAAAAATTGAACATCATGTTCACGATGGTGAACACTTTGAACAATGAAACAAATACAAGAAGATCAAGAACTAAAAGAAATAGAAACTAAAAAATCAGCTACAGCAGTACAATTCGTACGCCCCCAAATACGAGCCCAAAGAAACAAAGTACGAAAAAGTAAACATTTTATGTGTTCCAAAGTTCTCGCCTTGTCTTCAAAAATGCGAGCATTACGTTCCTGCTAGACTAACCACATTAAACATGCCGGGACCATGTTCCAAATGATTGAAAGGTGTTTTCCAAACCAGTTTCTCCAAATAAAGAATAAAGATTTCACTGACCTTGGCATAACCCATTGGATCCCAAACACTGCAAATACTTCACACCATAAGGCATGAGAGAACTTACAATGAAGAAGAAGGTGGTCCACTGATTCCCCATCACAACAACACAAGCAACACCGATTAACCAAAAACTGACCTTTCTTAATAAGGTTGTCAATGGTGAGTATCCCATCATTAGCTGCTGTCCATAAGAAAAAAGACACCCGTTTAGGCACCTTAGTACGCCATATACACTCCCAAGGAAAGGCTTCAGTAGGAGGACTAGATAATAGTTTATAAAAAGAGCGCACATCAAAAGCACCAGATGTAGTCAATCTCCAAACCAACTGATCATCCCCCTCACCCCTCGGCATAGATGAATAAATTAATTCAAAGAAAGAGTAGACAGTGGCTGCTTGCCAATCCTGAGGACCATGGCGAAATAATAAATTCCAACTCCTACCTCCTTCTGAATTTGTTACAACCAGGTCAGAGACACATGCTTCTTTAGAAACAGAACAATCATATATGGAAGGGAAGAGTTCCTTCAAAGGAGTAGGCCCACACCATGGGTCATGCCAAAAACTAACACGGCTACCCTCCCCTACATTAAACAAAATCTGGCTAAAGAACTTCTCTGATCCTTCTTTAATACTCCTCCATATCCCACACCCGTGTGTACCTCTTACCCCTCTAGTGCACCAGCCTCCTCTTGCCTCTCCATATTTGTCTGCTATAACCTGACGCCATAATCTATGATTTTCTTTCCCAAACCGCCACAACCACTTCCCAAGCAAAGCCTTGTTAAATAGCCCAACACTCCGGATTCCCAAACCGCCACATTCAACTGGCAAGCATACCTTATCCCAAGCAACTAAAGGATATTTAAAAACATCCTCTGAGGCCCCCCAAAGGAAATTCCTCTGAATTCTTTCAATTCTTGCAGCCACAGCCTGAGGGATGGTAAACAACGATAAAAAGTAGGTGGGAAGACTCGATAGGGTACTTTTTAACAAAATAAGCCTACCTCCTTTGGACAAATATAGTCTTTTCCATCCAGCTAACCTTTTCTCCATCTTTTCAATAATAGGATTCCAAATTGATGAATCCTTGTAGTGTGCCCCAAGAGGCATGCCCAAATATCTCATGGGCAAAGTGCCCACCTTGCAGCAAAGGATACGAGCCAAACCATTCAAATCCCCAACATCACCAACAGGAACAATTTCACTCTTGCCTACATTAACTTTCAGGCCTGTAATAGCTTCGAAGAAGATCAACACCATCCGCACGTATAATAACTGTTCCCTAGAAGCATCACAAAACAATACAGTATCATCAGCAAAAAGAAGGTGAGAAATATGGATACCCCCATGTCTATGTGATCCTGCTTTAAATCCACAAAGAAAACCACCATTCTCTGTCCTCTTCAACAATCTACTCAACACTTCCATAATCATAAGAAATAAAAGTGGAGACAGAGGATCCCCTTGGCGAAGACCACGAGAACTACCAAAAAAACCTGCAGGAGATCCATTAACCAGAACAGAGAATTTAACTGTAGAGATGCACGCCTTAATCCACCTACTCCACCTTGCCCCAAAGCCCATCCTTTCCATAAGGTAAAATAGTGCATTCCAGTTCACATGATCATAAGCCTTCTCAATGTCCAGCTTTATTATAACACCAGGAATACCACTCTTCAACCTGCTGTCTAAGCATTCATTAGCAATAAGAACCGAATCAAGGATTTGTCTCCCTCCCACAAAAGAATTTTGAGAGTCAGATATCAATTTATCCAAAACTCCTCGAAGCCTATGAGCCAATACCCTAGCCAACAGTTTATAAAGGCTGCCCACAAGACTAATGGGGCGAAAATCTTTGATATTAACTGCATTAGTCTTCTTGGGTATCAAACACAGAAATGTGGCATTCAGAGATTTCTCAAAAACACACTGACTGTGGAAATCTTTGAAGAAGGCCAATATATCCCCTTCTAAAACACTCCAGCATTTCTGAAAGAATGCCATAGTAAACCCATCTGGCTCAGGGGCCTTATCACCTTCCGCCTCCTTGAGGGCCTCAATAATCTCCTCCTTCTCGAACTCTTTCTCCAACATGAACCTCTCAGAATCGTCTAGACAAGCAAACTCTAACCCATCAATAGTAGGTCTCCAATTTTCCGGTTCCTGATATAATCTCCTGTAAAAATCCACCACCTGATCCTTAACATCTGACTCCTCCTCAAAGAGAAAGCCATCCACCTCCACACCCCTAATCTGATTGGTTCGCCTATGGGAATTAGCAATTCTATGAAAGAAATCTTGTGTTGTTATCACCTTCTTTGATAAAAAGAGCCTTTGACTTCTGCCTCCAAGAAATCTCTTCCAAGGAAGCCAGAAAATCTATATCAGATTTTAACCACCAACCTCCTAGCCCTTTCCTCTTGAGTCAACACCTGCAACTCTTCTCTCAAGTCAAGGTCTAAGAGCTCAGTCAAAAGACTCTTTTTCCTAAAAGCTACATCTCCAAAATCATGCTTGTTCCAATGCTTCAAATCCCTTTTAAGGGCTTTCAATTTACAAGCTAGAACGTAACTTGGAGGTCCCACAAAATGATAACCCATTTCCACCAATGACGAACCTTATCCACAAAACCCTCCACCTTTAACCACATATTTTCAAATCTAAAAGGGCTCTTTCCCCTAGATAAACCGCCTGCCTCTACTAGCAAAGGACAATGATCTGACACCACCCTAGGGAGAGTTCTTTGAGTCACATCTAAGAAATGCTCTTCCCAATCTGCTGTCATCAAAACTCTATCAAGTCTGGACATAGAAGGACTATCAGAGTCTCGAAACCAAGTATATTCACCTCCTACCAAAGGCAAATCAATCAGTGAATGTTTAGCAATAAAATCCGAGAATTTAAACATAGCTGGAGTAAAAGAGTTACAGCCAAGTCTCTCAGCCGGATAACGGATAACATTGAAGTCTCCCAACAAGCACCAAGCCCCAGCCCACCGTGATCTCACTAAGTCTAGTTCTGCCCACATATCATCTCTAAGACTTCCATCAGTTGGTCCATACACCCCTGAACAAATCCATTCAAAAGCCATCTGCCACACCCTTCAACACAACAGAAATTGAAAAACTTCCAACCACTGAATCTACTCTCTCAAAAACCCTTTTGTCCCACATCAAAATGACACCCCCAGCTGTATGTATGGCGTCTAAAGCCCCCCCAACCTACAAAAGGGCTACCCCAGAGACTTTTAACCATGCTAGAACTGATGCTATCTAGTTTAGATTCTTGAACACATACGATATCACACTTCCATTCCCGTAAAAGATTCTTCACAACATCTCTCTTATGAGGATTATTCAAACCCCTCACATTCCATGACAGCATTTTTAAATTCATTTACCAACAGACGAACCCAAACTAGAGGATTTCAAACTGCCTCTAGAACTTCTACCAGAATGTCCATCGTAATTAATAGATGAAAACAAATTTCTTAACTCCCTCAACCCCTTTTGGTTTGAATTGCTTACCCGACGAGTAGTGACAGCAGTTGCTTGCTGCTCCCAAACCCTCTCAAGTTTTTGAAAAAAATCAATACACTGTCTCTCACAGCAATCAATTGGGAAACCCACATAAGTACTAAAATCTCTAATCTTCCTACTCACACCATTCTGATGGCTCCATAACCTCTTCCACTGAAACCCCATCTGAACCATCTTCCATCGAGATGAGATCAAAAGAACCATTTGGGTCCCACAAAGCCAGAGATGTAATGACCTCAGGGTTAACAGCCTCCTCACCCTTACCCGAAAGCAAAGTAGCATCCCAAATCAGTCTAGGAAGCTCAGAGTCACCCAAACCACGACCCACCTCAGAAATAGGAGAATACAAGTCCGAACCCCTCCTCACTTGGCTCTGAACCTGAACTGGGCACCCAGAATTATCAACGATTGTCAAACAAGCTCCGTTAACTGTATCGGCAACCAAACACCCAGCCCCATGGTCCACGATTTGATCAGCGACACCAGGAGAGTGTGCTGGTTCTCTAACGACACTTAAACCTGCCTCCACATCAGTGCCATGATCCTCTGAGCTCGAAACATGTTCGTCGGGCTTCATATCAGTCACAGAAGGGGCCACTGAGTCTCGCAACCGGAACTCTGGAACTCCCTGGACTCTTCCTTATGAGTCGGTCCCTCATCGGAATTCATATCGGCAACTGGGGAGCCACCCAGTCCCCTCGCCGGAGCTTGGAATCTCCCTTCCTTCGTCCTCGTGAGTTCCCGATCCTTCTCCAGTCCCCCACTCCGAAATTTGCAAGTCATCGGACCCATCACCTAAGTGTATGTGTCTTGAGATATCTAAAGAGGGCTGGCCCGACCCATTCTCACGACTGGGCTGGTGGGCTTGATCAGGTCTGCCTATAGTGGGCTGAAACTTACACCAGGAAACAGTCCGCTTTCCCTCACCCATTAAGTCAACAGTTATTTTTAAACAAAAGTGGGCCTGGGTCCATTTTAAATGACTCAAACGGACAGGCCTACCAGCTGTGTTGACACACTAGCAGATCTTGCCTTTTTGGAAATATCATCAAATCCCCCCAAAGACTCAAACCGATTACGTTGACCAGTTATATTTGGAAGATATTTCACAAATCGTAAATTACTCCCTTTATTTTCGTGGCCATTTAATTTTTTTCCAAACTTGGGGATTTTGCATGTCACCTGCTTTTTCAAACTCTCCGCCTCCAGCCACCCACCTTCTCCACCGGTCCAGCATTCAACTTCCCCAAAAAATAGTCACGTAATCTTCTTCCAAACAAATTCCAACCACCTATCTTAGTCCCCTCTGGAACACGTAGGCAACCCCTTCTTGCACCATTGTGGTATTCAGAGATTTCCACAAATAAGTCGCCCTTGTTAAATCTACTGGCAAACTCCAAAAGCTTAGAATTCTCACGTAAACGTTTGAAAAAAGGTTGTTTTCGAAAGTTCCACTGATCTAGATCTGCTATGCAAGCAATAATCCAATCCAAACCCAAACGACCCACCCTAATGGAGCCATGGAACTTACCCCGTCGTTCATGAATAGCATAGGAATCTATCCTACCACCATCAAAAGCTAAAGAAAAAACCTTTGAATCAATATGAAAGACAGCTGAAAACCTCTCTAACCCCCCTGACTGTGGTTTAGACTTGGGTTGTTGAGGTTTAGGTGGCTGTATGGGAGTTACAATGGGTTGTAATGTTGAGGGATGTGAAACGTTAGGTGGCTGTGTGGGAGTAATGGTGAGCTTGGGTTGTGTGTTTGAGTGAGGGGACGTTATGGGTACAGGTATCAAAGGGGGTGGTGGTGGTCCTTGGCCAAAAGTCGGCCAAAAAAATTGTGGTGGTGTGAAAAAAGGTAAAGGGGGGTGATATGGATTGTAGGGATGACATGTTGGTATGGGTAGTGGTGGTAGTGAAGGTGTATATGGTCGGGCATGCTGTGGTGGAGGGGGATGTGGATAAGGTGGTGGTGGTATAAGGGTGGGGCAAGGTGGTGGAGAGGTCATCATTTAGAATCTTTCCATCCTACCAATCTTCTGGACAAGGAATAATTATGTGCTAATAATGTTTCTATCCTTATATCTAGAAATGTTTTTTCAATGTACTTGATGTCATAGCATTAATTAAACACTTCTGGATTATTATTTTATGCTTAAGATCTTATTACCATGTCCAGAATGCTTTGACCGATCCTCAACGTGTCCAAACTCCTCACATCATGGAATACTGGAAACCCTTGGCTGAAGATGTAAGGTTCCTTGATTCCTGAAGTCAATTTAACAGATAAATTATGTTTCTTTGTCCCTTTAATAGCACTAAGTTATCAGGAGTCTTTCTCCTTCATATCTGAACCTCAATTTCATCTTGTCAAGTATCCGAATAAAGCTATTTCTTCTTGGAATTGCAGATGGACGTATCAGCTGGAATAGAAGCTGAATATCACCACAAAAATAGTCGGGTGGGTTTGGTTCTTAGTACTTCAGATTTAATTTAGGTTGATGTTACCCAGAAGATGGTTGTACTCTCAATACAGATTATGTTTATAACTATTAATTACCTCAAATTTCATGCGATGTGCTAATCAAGGTAATTTGTCCTTTCAAAGGTTTTACCTTGTGTTTGGACTAAGAAGCACAGACATGGCAAAAACCATGGTGTTTCCATGTCGGACACGGACATGTCGGGGCCATGGCTGCATGCATGTCCCGAAAACAAAATAAAAATAAAAATTTATATCTCAGACACGGTGGTAATGCAGCTGGGACACAACCACTATTTTTTTTTAAAAGAAGATTTTGATAATTAGGCATAATCAATGCTGTTGATTGATGCTTAATCAGATTAGATCTTCTCTCTTGAACTCCATTGATCTACTCTCTCGATCAATCATTTGGAACTCTCCTGCCTTAAATCGACACTTATATTGGCTGCTGATTGAATCTAGTCTGTCTGTTGGTCAGTCAGTCGGTCTCTCTCTCTCTCACACACATGTACGGGTACGACTTAACACGACTGCCCAGAGCTCATCCCAGTTTCAGATTTTTGTTTTCTACTAACTCTTGTGTTTTGTCTTTTGACCAATATTTTTCTTTACCAGCTCTATTGTAGAGAATTCTGTTATTACTTATAACTTCTTTGAAATGTGTAGCCTTAGATTCCATTTTTTTAAAAATGTTTGCTATTAAGAAAAACTTAACAAAAAGATAATTATTATTGAAAAATCCCATTGTTATTAAAGAAAAGTCTGTTATTAAGAAAACTTAACATACAAAATGTTTATTATTAAAAACAATTCCTGTTGTTATTAATGGTTACTAAAAATGACTACTAAACATCATTTTATGAATATAAGTGTTTTTTTTGTTATTAATTATTGCCCTAAAATTAGTTATAGATAAGTTTTCAAAAATTTTTATGGTTATTACTCATTTCTAAAACATAAAATATGTTTAAAATATTTAAAATATAACTAAAATATATATATTTATTAAGTTATTAATTGTCATGTCCCCAATGTGTTGTGTCATAATGTTTCTAGAATAGCAGTGTCTTGTGTCGTGTCTGTGCACTGTAAAGCATGCATTTTAAGTAGTTATAGTTAGTAGTATTGACTGCTGGCCTTCAACTTGATATTTAAGTGTATTTTATTCTCAGAAAGGTTTATCATATTCTTCTGCAGGTTTATTGTTGGAAAGGTCTTCGATTTTCAGCTCGACAGGACTTGGATGGATTTTCAAGAGTATGTTTAATTTTACAACCTATGCATATTTTACTTTTATATGGTATAAAAGTACAAAGAATTCACGTAATATGAATTCATATGGTTGCAGTTCACTGATCATGGTATTGAAGGGGTTGTGCCTCTAGAACTTTTGCCACCTGATGTTCGGTCAAAATACCAAGCAAAACCAAATGACAAGTCCAAGCGTGCTAAGAAGGATGAATCCAAGGGTGCTGCAGCACAAGCTGAGGAAAATCAGGTATCTTTGGAAATATCTGGCTCTGCAGTAATTTATTCCAAAGTTGAGGTCCTTTCTTTCAATAAATGGAGGGTCGTGAAATTGACATGAATTATAGGTTTGACACGTGTGAGGTTTGAGAAGCAAGCTATAAGGTGAAGCATTTTGCCAGCTGATATGAAAGTAAAATGTAAAATGCAAACTTACAAGATGATAATAGGTACCGTAGAGAGGATGAGTTATAGAAATCACAATGATTGAATTAGCCAAGAGCTTTGTAGCTCAATGGCATTGCCCAGATCTCTTTATTGGGAAAAATTGAGTTCAAATTCCCTCCTAACCCCCAGGAAAAAAAAGTTCTCACAATCATAGAATTAATAAAACAGAACTCTAGATATCTCGCATGGAGATTGTGGGCTTGGGGCCTTGGGCACACACTCCATCAAAATCTCTCATCTGAAAAAAGTTTTTTTTTTTTTTTAATTTTTTTTAAATGGCAGTTTTTTTTTGGGGGGGGGGGGGGGGGGGGGGAAGCAAAATGTGAAAATGTTCAACAAACTTTGTAAGAGATCAAGATATATTGCATAATAAATTTTGGATGATAAATTTAGAAGCAATACATGGAAATTTTATACTTGGAATTGGTGTTCTAGGTACAATTAAAAAAAGTGTTGTAGAGACAATTAAAAATTTGTAGATGTCGGAACATAAAAGATGACCAATAATCTCATGGTTTGGTGGATTTTGATCATTTATGCCCAGGATTCAGTGTGAAGTATCTCTATTAAAACGCGTTTCAGATGAATCACACGTCATATTATAATTTTATTTTTGGTATTTTTTGCAAAGATTGCTACACCTGCAAGTGAAGTTGATGGTGAAGGAATCAGAGCTGATCTTGAAGCCTCAGCAGCACAAATGGACGTTGATGCGACAGCAACTGGCAATATATCCCAAGGTGGCACTCCAACACCAGATGAACATCAAAAGCAAAGCTCTGACACTGATAATGGTCAAGAGGCGGGTCAGTTAGAAGCTGATGCTGAGGTTGAGGCAGGAATGATAGATGGAGAGACTGATGCAGAAGTTGATTTAGATGCTGTTGGCTGATATGCTGGAAGTGTGATTGCGGTTCTTGGTTGCACATAAGAGAATGCTAGTGAAGTGTTAAATCCTTAATCGTAACTTAGAATCTAGTAAAGGCATTGAATTTTTCCTACGCCACAAAAATGGCTATTTTACCCAAGCTTGTAACTTTAACATGTAACCATTGTAGGGCTTATTGAGTAATCGATGCCTTCTTAACACTTTTTCTTTATGGGTTCACTGAAGGCCCATTATTTTGTATTTTTTTTCAAGTTTTTCCAGACCATATAAGTCATAGATTTCAGTACCAAACGCAGCTCCTTGAAGGTCTAGTCTGACAGCCAGGGCCGGCCGGCCCCAACCAAAAAAAAAATTCCCCTTGGGAAAAAGGCCCCACTTTCAATGGTTAAAGGCACAAATTTTTATAAAATTTTATATATATATATATATATTTTTAAAAGGTTGTGCATATTTTTTATTAGTAATGCTAAGGATACTACAAATTTTATTATTAGCTTACAAATTGTCATATTACTAATTACAAAAAAGAGATTTAAACATTCATTAGTTAGATTGATGAATTTCATTAATGACAGACAATGTCACATCATATTGTAAACATTTTATAGTGTTTTTAGCGCATTTTTTCTTTTCATGTCTATTAAGATTCTCAATGTACGAGACTAATAGAACCTTAACCCAATTGAAACTCTAAAATGTTTTTAAAAAATTATGCAAATGTGATAAATCATCAATTATAGATTAATCTCTTATAATAGTTTGAGACTTTAATTTTTATAAACTGATATCCTATAAAACTACACACCAAATAACATCTATCTCCCTCTCTTAAAAACAAGATATAAAATTAAAAATTAAATTTTAACTTTACTTAGCTATGTATCATTGTGTATCCAAAATAAAGTTTTTTTTTTTTTTTTTGCAATATATTTTTATTTCTTTTTATTAATATTTATGGTTCAACTATAATATTCAGTTCTCTATATAAAATTAACATTAGTTTAGTTAGTATTATTCATCAAATTATATATTTAATGTATCAAATTAACCTTGATTTGATTAGTAATAATTAATTTTTTTAAAATTAATATTTACTTATTAAAAGCCCCAAATAATGTTGGGCCACCCCTGTCGGTGGCTGAGCAGCAACCTCAACCTGAGTAGGAAGTGAACTGTATTTGGTAAGTCAGGTGTTCATCATTTCAGAAAATTCTTCTGGTGTTCTCCTTTACTTCATATATATCCTTAAATGCAATGGAGAATTGAGTATTTGGGATCTTCAAATAAGAAACAACTACCAAAGGCTAGAGCAACATGTCCAACAGTTTGGATTCTTTGAAAGATATCTGTAGAAAAAGTTTTAGCACTGTTGTAACTTAATGTATATACTCTTGTTCATACTTAATAGCATGATATCAAAACGGTGCCATGGTCTGTTATGGCCTTCAACTTGATATTGAAGTGTATTTTATTCTCAGAAAGGTTTATCATATTCTTCTGCAGGTTTATTGTTGGAAAGGTCTTCGATTTTCAACTAGACAGGACTTGGATGGATTTTCTAGAGTGTTCAATTTTACAAACTATGCATATTTTACTTTTATATGGTCAAAAAAATACAAAGAATTCACGTAAATATGAATTCATATGGTTGCAGTTCACCGATCATGGTATTGAAGGGGTTGTGCCTCTAGAACTTTTGCCACCTGATGTTCGGTCCAAATACGCAAACCAAATGACAAGTCCAAGCGTGCTAATAAGGACGAATCCAATAGTGCTGAAGCACAAGCTCAGGAAAATCAGGTATCTTTGGAAATATCTGGCTCAGTTAAGGTCTTTTCTTTCAATAAATGGAGGATCGTGAAATTGACATGAATTATAAGTTTGACACGTGCGTAGGTTTGAGAAGCAAGCCATAAGGTGAAGCCTTTTTCCAGCTAATGTGAAAGTGAAATGTAAAATTCAAACTTATAAGATGATAATAGGTCCCGTAGAGAGGATGGGTTGTAGAAATCACAATGATTGATTTGGCCAAGATCTTTGTAGCTCACTGACATTGCCCAGATCTCTCTACTGGGAGAACTTGAGCTCAAACCCCCCTCCTAACCCCCAGGAAAAAAAAGTTCTCACAATCACAGAATTAATAAACAGAACTCTGGATATCGCCCATGGAAAATGTGGGCTTGGGGCCTCACACACCATCGAAATCTCTCATCTGAACTTAGATTTTTTTTTTTTTTTTGGATGATTGATTGTAATTTTGCCAACTTTTAATACTTTTCAACAAAGTTTAATCCAAAGGCACACGGAGCACAACTGAAACTCAAAACTTGGCCACCTATTGCATCGAGGGTCGTAAGATTGCGAGCACTTTTCTACATATTGGAACAAACCAATTGAAAATATTACCATCTCCCATCTAGAATAACCAGCCTATTTCCTATAGAGCAGTATGTCAAGGAAAAGTGAGCTACACATGCAATGAAAACGGGCCTTCTCTCCAAAGCTGAACCATAAACATACTTGGTCTTAAAACCTATAAAAAAGGCATACTAATGTGATTAAACATTCCATGGATGTTCCAATGCACTATTACACTTCTTATGACTTAGATTTTTTTTTTTTTTCCTAAACTTGTGACATGCAGATAGATAATGAAGAAGCACCTCACTACTTTCTGCCACAAAGTCAAAAACCATGTAAAAGCTAATCAAGGTCCACCGGAACTAAATTGATCCGGATGGGTGGTTTGGGTTATGAAATTATGGCCACTTGATTATTTTGAATATACTTCCCATGAGTTTGTTGGCAAACTTGTAGGCATAGATCTTTGACTGCGCGATGCATGAGCAAGTACCACAATTTAGTCGCACAGTTCCAGAAAGTGAAACAATGAGTTTAACTCCAATAGAGACCAGAAGCATTTGTGATTTGCAGCCACCATTGTGCGCAAAAACCTTTAATTTGATACACAACACATATCACAATGTTTAAGGCCATTAACAAAGATCCAAAAGGCAGATCTTCACTACGATAAAAAAGCATAAAATCAAGCCTAGTAATGCTTAATTGCAAGTTCAGATAATAACAGGTAAGCTGGTACTTCAGTTCCAGGATTTTTTTCACCACATTGTGTGTCATAAGTTTTCAAAGAAGATAGAACATGTGAGTTGGCAGAGAATGAGAGGCAGATATAGAATCCCAGACAACTCTTTCAGACATGATGGCTCTGGAGCTCTCCTTTCATGAAATTTGTCATGCTTTCTGTAATAAAATCATGATACCAAAAAGTTTATTTAGACAAGCAATGAGAAGGCATGAAACCTAGATATAACACAATAAGTGAGACCGAATAGTTGATTCAATCTTACCTGCATTGGAAGATACAATTTAAACTCTGGGGGGAGCTCTTCTTCTGAGTACAGGCGGTCTGAGAAATATATCCTCCTCAGACGGCAGTTTGCATGAACCTGAACACGCAGTGTCTCAACATAGTTGGTCCCATATGCTCTCCTGGTAAAATCAGCAAGATTCAACTGGATTTGATTCCAGCCCTCATCCATCCTCAGCGGCATGGTGCAGATGTAAGGTTTCACACGAGTGACAGCCTAAAACAATAAAAGAAAAACTAATCACTCACAAACAAAATCCATCTTTTAGACTTTTAGTGTCACACACTTACTTTAGAACAGATGGAAACTGTGCATTACTAGACCACAACTGTATCCTCAAACTTTATTAGCACTACTTTCTATCCTTTTCTTTTTTTTTCTAAAAAACAATCCACATATCCTCTTTGCAATAATGATACCTCTAAAAACAATAATGAATAATTTACCTAGTGCACAACAATGACACCTCTAAAAAAATCCTACCTAGTGCACAATAATGAATCATTTACCAAAAGTGTTCACCATCCAAAAGCTAAATAATTGTCTCCTTAGAATATAAGAAAGAAAATTCTGATGTTTGCCTATATTTTTATAGGCAAGTTTTGCACCCAGAAAATTTTAAACCCACAACATCAACTTCCACCCATTGTAAAGGAAGAAAAGTCATTTGACTTGCAGCTCACATTTTACTTTAACAGCTTAAAACATAGTGCAATTTGTATCACAATCTAAAAAAATGTAACAAATTTTATAAGAACATTATAAAGCTTAGAGATGAAGAGATGAAATATTAAATTTCCAATTCCACAACCCTCTCAAACAATCTTGAGGCATCCTGTTTAAACTATAATATGCTACATTAACTGAAGAGGGACTTTTTTTTTTTTTTTTGATAGTTAACGTAAGAATATTATTAATAATAGAAAAAGTGCCAAGCCGAGTACATTGGGGATGTACTATGGGGGCACAAATCAAGAAACAAAAGTACAACGGTCAAGAAAAATAGGAAAAGAAGAACAAGAAAAATGAGAAAAGACCACACTCCATTCAAAGAGAGTGTGCAAGAAAAAAGACTTAATCTCTAGCAAAGAACGTTCACAACCCTCAAAGCTTCTAACATTCCTTTCACGCCAAATGCACCAAATCAAGCAATGAGGCACTAATCTCCAAACATCAATGTGACGATGTCGCGCAAACTTTCCTTGCCAAGCCTCAAACAACTCAAGAACATTAAGAGGCGTAACCCATTGGATACCAAACAAGCAGACAACCAAAGACCACAACTCCCAAGCAACGGGGCAATGAAGTAGAAGATGATCTACCAACTCCCCACATCTCTTACACATATAGCACCAGTCGAGCACTATCACACGTCTTTTACAAAGGTTCTCTGATTAACTGAAGAGGGACTTGTGGTTATAAAGTTTGCAACATGACCAAAATCAGTTCATAATGCCAAAAACCATATCTTCACCTAGATCTAAGATTACTAATCACTTGTCCTCTTTAGTCTACTATTCAGCTAACAAAAGTCACAAAGCATATTTTGAAATAATTCATCTTACAGGTAACAACTGTTTCTTCAGTACCGACTAAAACAAAAGTGGTCACTATTTACCAGAATATTGTCCACAACAGACAGACACACAAGCACGCACAGAAAGAAGGGGGGAGGGGTGGGAACATTTAAACAACAGAAACATGGGCAGACTTACACACTTGAAAATTAGAAGCTCGGAAACGCCGCCTGACATTCTTATCATCCAGGACTTGAATCTCAAAAGTAAAGTATTTCTTTAGATTCTTCACAATAATAACCAAAAATGGTAGTTTTATACCAAGTGTTGCAGCTGGATCAGCCGGGCAAGTGATGTAAGTTGACTGGATATTTGATCCAATTATTTCAAGGACGTTAGATTGTATGTCTTCATCCTGTGGTCGCTTTACATGGCCACTGGCAGCTGCAAGAAGTACAACACAAATGGTGCCCTTATCTTAACAAACTTGGAAAAAATAACAGGGCTATGCTGCAGATGAAAAGTTATCCCATGAGCAAATATTGGGACCTCTTCAATAGAGAACTATAAAAATAAAAATAAAATAAAAAAATGAAACTTTTTTTTTTCTTCGATTGGTAAGTTACAGCTACACCCGGTGGGTACCTCAATCTCTGCCTTGCTCTTACAAGTAGAGGAGGCACTATGTGAGATAGAGCTAATTGGCAAGAACTTCATAGATTAACACTAGGATGCACGGATACTGCATTCTTGCTCACATACCCATATCCGATATGTATTGTACTAGTATCGTACCAGATGCAAGATACATACCTAGTCATTTAAAAAAAAAAAAAATACCATACATCTAGGATACACCCCTGATATGACTTGGATATCGTTCTAACCCAATCCTCCATAGTGAGAGATAGCCCAAACTTGTAAAAAATTTTATTTATATGTTTTATATATTGGTTTCAATGTTGAATAGTTACCTAGTTATCTGTTATTTACTCTTTTAAATCTTGGTTTGTATTCTAAACATCATTTAATGGCCATGGATTCACATTATTATCCGTTATCGTACCCTAAGTTTTTCAAAAAAACATTGTATCCCCGTACCCGTATCGTAACCATACTGTATCCGTACCCATGCATCATAGGATTAACATAAAACACCACTTCAAACTCATTAAGATGAAAAATGATGACAGGTCTTTATACACACTTGTCAGAGAAAAACAAATTTTCAAGGAAACTAATAAGGCAAAGCCAATTTCCTGACAAAAATGGCAATGCATGACATTTTTTTTCTGACAGGTACAATCAAGCAAAGCTACGTCTCATACTTAATTGTTTCTAGAAACTTTATCCCACAAAAAAAGATAGGATGCAGGACACTTCATTTGAGCCGTACCCGTGTCATACCCATGTCCTAACTGTGTCCTCTTTGCCATATCATGTTATAATTTTTCAAAAATTACTTGTATCCTAGAAAAAAAAAAGCTTAAAATATCTTGCATAAAAAATAAAAAAACACAGAGCAAAAAACCCACTTACCTTCTTTATCCCATATCTGCAAAGGTTTACTCCTACAATATTCAAACAAAATTACCCACTTTTCAGTATCAAAATTGCAATGTTGAAAAAAACATTGAAAATATGTATAACATGAATTTCTCAAATGCATGCATAAGAAAAACAACCGCCATACCCAAGGCTGTATAAGATGGACAGAAATCCAGACTGGAAGGTGTTCTTAAACATTTTTTTTTCAGCACTGTTGAGAAAATTGAACTGCAATGAAAAATCAAATATCAATTTGTACATATACATAAGAAACACAAATACAAAGAAGTTTTCATTGTATAAAAATTATAAGCACACAAAATTTTTTTTTTTTTTTTCTTTTAATGGCTGCACGCGTGTCCTTCCCTTTTTTTTTTTAATAATCGGACACGGCCGAGACACGGCGAGGAGAGAGAAAATATAACTGAATTTAAAAATTCCTAACCTGAAACGCTGCGTTTTTTCCAGTTTCCTCTCTCTCTCTCACGCCGATCTCCTCTGGCTCTTCTACTTCTTCTTCTTTTTCTTCTTTCTTCCTTCTTCTTTCTTCTTCTCCTTCTGCCAAATATGCCCTTACATATTTTCCAGTTTTCCCCTTTTGACCCCCGCTTGTGAATTGGGTATTTTTGGGAGGGAGGTGTTTTAAATTTTTTTTTTTTTTAATTATACTTCACTCCTTAAATTATATCCTTAGTTACACTTTGCGTTACGAGCTTTTCATTTAAATGAACGTCTTGAGCTCTAAACTATGATTCTTGTTATATTTTACACCCCAACATCAAGTTTACCGTTAACTTAAATGAAAAAATATAACACCACATAAAAAGTCCTAATTGCTCATCTTCTTAATTCTTTAAAAAACAAAAGATAAATTACACTTTATCACTCTAAACTATACTCCTTATTATACTTTACACTCTAAACTTTAAATTTTTATCCAAGTTAACAAAAAACTTAAGGTCGAGTGCAAAGTATAACATGGGTCATAATTTATAGTGCAAAACGTGCATTTAAAAAGTTTATGGTGCAGAGTGTAATATGAGGTATAATTTAAGGTAGTAAAATGTAATTTTTCCAATTTTTTAAAATTGTTTCAATTGTGTCAATTTGGTCTCTAACTTTTATCCACAAAAAAAATAAATATCTAACTTTTCAGTAATTTGTCAATTTAGTTCATGCCGTTATCTTTTGGCCGCTTGCTACATTAGCAATTTCCATCCAGAAGATAACAATAAAAACTAAATTGATACAGTATTGTAAAGTTAAGAACCAAATTAACACAATTGAAATATTATTGGCCCCAAATTAAAATATAGTGTAAATGATAGGAATCAAATAAGTAGTTTTCTTGTTTTTATTTTAATTTTTTTGAACGTCTACCTATGTGAATGTTAATATTGATTAGTAAAAAAAATAAATACATAGCATAGTTTTTAATTCTATTTTTATATTATCAAGGTATACAGTAGATACATGTATATATTATTAATGGTTAGACTTTAATATTCTTCTAAAAGAATTTTTAATAATTATTTTAAAACAATTTATTTTTGTTATTAAACAGATATAATTTAATATTAAGAAGTGGGATATTCTATCCTACCAGCTTGTTTGTTTCTCGGGAAAAGATTTTGCCGGAAAATATAATAGGGCAGCAGCCAGGTGGAAACTGCTCTGTGGGAAACTGGGAATTGATAGAGTCCAGAAGGGATTTGAAAGACTCTAGAAGGCCCGTGTGGGAGGGTGTATTTTCTGGGTCATCATGAGTTTGGGCTACCAAGATTTTTGGGCCTTTTAAAGGAATGGGTGGTCATAACTCATAAACCATGTTGTGCTATTTTATTTTTTTGCTAATTAATTTGGTAGTTGAAGTTTGTTTTTAGCAATGAGAAGTTGAGAGAAGTTCCCTTATATAAATAATTCTATCATTATAAAAAAATTTACAATTATTGAGATGGTAATTTGTGATTAATATTGATAAAATTGATATTAATAATGAGTTCATATAAAGTGATTTTACTTCGATCATAATTTATTACATTAATGAAGTAGTTGTAAAAAAAAAAAAAAAATGTAAAAGTTATTGTGTGCTGTAAATAGTAATGGATTTGAAGCTTTTGGCATCCCATATTTTCTGCTAGCTTATTACGTTAAAGTCATTATTTTATCACCTTTTAGCCAAAAGGGGGTAAATAAATTAGCTTTAAAAAAAAACTAAGTAATTTAGTTCAAATTACTTTTTATCTCACATGTTAGCCAAATATATATATATATATATATATATGGATGCTAAATGCATTGCAGATTAAGGTGGTTCACCGATTATTGAAAAGAAAAAATAAAATAAAAGGAGAGCAAAATAGTATTGATTTTCTCTCTCTATCTTAGTAGTTCACTGAAATTTTAAGGTGGAAGATGTTTCCAATTTTTATTAGAATTTTGCTTGGGTTCATTGCTTTAAAACACTAATATTACTATTTTTGTATGTGTTCTAATAAGTATTACTGTTTACTAAAAAGAATATAGATGTTTATCACACATCTACAACTATAAAAGTCAAGTCATTTTGTAGTTGTACTCTGGTTATGTAATGTATTATAAATCCAGTTTAAAACAATAGTATTACTATTTTCATGTGTATTCCAATAAATATTACTGTTTATAAAAAAAAAATGCTTTAGTACACTAAATCTATTGAGATAGGGACACGTGTTGGATTTTAGCCACATGTCACCATTATGATGGGTTTAGTGCACTGGACTCAAGCTTTGTTCTTTTCATTAACATATGGCACATCTCCTATTAAGGAAAATTCTTAATTATCTCACTAGTCAATATTTGAAGATATGACACATTGATGAATATTAGACTAAAGGGAAGAACATACAATCCAATCAGTAAGTTTAAAAACACACAAAATTTCACAATTATTGAGAAGATAAATTATTATTGGTAGATAAAAAACTGTGTTAATAGTAAGTCTATATGAGAATCAGTAAAAATTTGTCAATTTAACTGTCATTTAGTTTTAGATTGATTTATATTCTCAATTTATATAGTTCATATGAGAATCAATAAAAACTTAACTGTTATTTAGTTTTAGATTAATTTATATTTTCAATTTATATAGTCCATATGAGAATTAATAAAAACTTACCGACGCTACTTTTCTATCAAGTAAGTGACAAACCCTGGTAAAGAAAAGACCGAATGAAAAGGGTATGAGTGAAAAAGTTTGCCGACAGCAATATAATCAACCTCACGCCCAAGAAAAACCCAAATGGGCCAGCCCAACAAAGACTGTTTGTCAATTCTAAGCAAGACTCTCCGACTTTGGGTCCCATTCTCCCTTGGACAACTCAAAGCATATTCAGTGAAAATAAGTCATATGAACTTGGGAAAAAGAAGAAAAAAGTGACAGTTATGATTTAGTCCATATTCCTTCAACTGTTCTTATCTTATTAAAAAATTATTGCCATACTAGGCCTCATCTATCTATCTATTTGTATAAATTACCATATGAAAAATATATGATCGTTACCTTACATATTTATATTACATTTTTCAAATTAGTTGTGTAATTTCCTACAAAATTCTCATGGTTTTGAACAAAGTTTTAGGATTACGGGCATAACTAAATGAGATAAAATAACACTAATAGTTGAAAGTTTTGCAACTTAGTATCAGTTCGTATTCTTCTCTCTCACATAACAATGGGTTTTACTAATTAAATTTATAGTAAGACCCACAATTTATGTGAGAGAAGAAAATATACATTTATGATACTTGTTGAAATTTATGATACTCTTAGTATTTAATAATTTTTCCCTCTTTTCATGGGTGTGATGTGACTATCAAATTATAATAATGATAAAAAAAACACTTATCAAATAAAAAAGTCAATTATAATTTACTTTCATCTACTTAGGCCTAATTATATTTCACATTCAAAGTATCTTAATGATACAAGTTAAGGTTCATTTAATATTTTATTAAATGATTTATAATACTTTTTTTAAGTAAAATTATGTACATATACCAAGAAAGACATAGATAACCACAATGGATTTGTGCGTGTAAACTAATAACAAGTGTTTTTTTTTTTTTTACCAAAAACCTTTTAGCTAAACTATTTTATAAAGATAATTTCAACATATGACGTCCACTTTTGATGACAATTCATAATTCTTTATCATTAGATTAAGACACTAATTGATTTTTTAGTGTAGACGGTGACTAAGCCTTAGATCTCTTATTCGACAACAATAAATTTTATCAATTGAGCTAACTGATTGGTATCTCATGATATTTTCAAGACATCTACAATTCAAAACTCCCTCTCCATTGTAACTGTAACTCATAATGGCTATTTCACTTCTTACTCATGATACACTCCGACAACCTCATAGATCAATAGTGTGATAAATTGAATCTAACCAACACATACCCAACCAATGAACCCCCCACCCTAATACTTTATTAAAAGTGACAGTTTAATGATTTAGTCCATATTCCTTCAACTGTTCTTATCCTATTCAAAAATTTATTGCAATACTAGGCCTCATCTATCTGTATATTTGTATAAATTACCATATGAAAAGTGTATGATCGTTACCTTACATATGTATATTACATTTTTCACATTAGTTGTGTAATTTCCCACAAATCCTCACTGTTTTGAACAAAGTTTTAGGACCATGGGCAAAAGATAAAATAACATTACTCGCTGAAAGCTTTGTAACTTAGTGTCATTATTTACCATCTTTTATGAAGAGAATTGTGGTTTGAATCTCCTCTTTCTATAGGTGTGACTATTGAATTATTAAAAGAGAAAAATAGAATACTAATCAAATAAAAAATTCAATTATAATTTACTTTCATCTACTTAGACCAAGTTATATTTCACATTCAGAGTATCCTTATGATACAAGTGAAGGTATATTTAATATTTTATTAAGTAATTTTTAATACATTTTTTAAGTAAAGTCAAATTGTGTACATATACCAAGAAAAACACACAACCACAATGAATTTGTACATGTAAACTAATAAAAAGTGCATTTTTTATTTATTTTTTCCAAAATTCTTTTAGCTAACATTTTTTTTAGAGATAGTTTCAACATATGGCGCTTACTTTTGATGATAGTTTTTTTATCATTAGTCTAAGACACCAATTAATTTTTTAGTGTAGATGAGAATTGAACATTCATTCTTATTTGATGACAAGAGACTTTATCAACTGAACTAACTGATTAGTATCTCATGATCTTTTCAAGACATTTACAATTCAAAACTCACTCTCCATTGTAATTGTAACTCATTATGGCTATTTCACTTCTTACTCGTGATACACTTTGACAACCTCATAGATCGATTGTGTAATAAATTGAATCTAACCGACACACACCTGACCAATGGACCCACCACCCTAATACTCTATAAAGGGTGTATGAAGAGAAATGATATGTTTACAATATTTTTACAACAAATTTTAAGTGGCAGGTTATTACTAGTTGTTATTATTGGGGTAAAAAAATAATTTTAGTGTTAAATTCAAACTTGAACCGATAACAACTAACCAACTATAATTTGTTATGAAAATATTGTGAAAATGTTGTGAACATAATATCTCTCAGGTATAATACTATGATAATCTAATATTAGTTATCATTAGATACTTGCCAATTAGTGATAATCTAATACTATCAATTAGGTGCTGATAACTTACGAAAACACATGTAGTTGTTGTTTGGATAAGAATAAAATTCCCACATAGTATTTGATGCTATGGGTGTGGGTGCTATTGTATCATAAATCTTGTGGCCCTCTTCTTCTCATAACCTTTGTCTATGACAGCCTCACAGCTGACAAGTCAAGACCCTTCTCTTTCTTAACTCAGACTCCTATCCTATGTATAAAGTTATATAATAAAAGCCTCAACTCTCTCTTTTTTTTTTGGAAAAAGATAAAATCCTAAACATAAAGCAACACCTTTTCGTTTTTCCAATTATGCCCTTCACAAGCGCCTAACTACCTCACTGTCTTCCCTTCCTTCACTTCAGCCACGTGTCCTACGCTCTCACCTAATCGTGCCACGTATCAACAACATCAGATCATGCACTGAGAATCTGCCACGTGTACTCATCTCAACCACAACGTGTCACATCAAGTGCAAAATGACCAAAACAGACACATGACTTTAGGTGCAACTAGGGTCCAGATAGAATACAAAGCAAAGGGCATTTTAGGGCAATCCGAGTCATTTTTATTGCAACTCACTTTGTCACAGGCTCGCAGCACCACATGACCGAATCAAAATCTATGCAGTGGGACCCGATGTTGCCACGTGTACCACTGGGGTTGCAGTTTTAGATGGAGACCTCTCAGCCACGAATTCTCAGCCTCACTTATCAGCCACAAACCACTTTCTTTGACCCTATTAGAACAATAAAATAACACTTCTTTGTCCACCCAGAACCACAAAGCCGCCACCTCTGTTTTTTTTTTGTTTGCTCTGCTTTCTTAGCTGACACTGAGTTAAGCTCTCAACCCCAAGAAAAAAAAAAACCCATCTCACTTCCATAAGTTTTCTTCATCTGGGTCTATTTCTTTAGCTGAATCAAGATCTGGGTCTTCCTTGTTTTCTTAACTAACCTCACAAGGTGTGTGTTTTCTTCAACTCTTAATTTTTTGTGTGTATTTTTTAGCTGAGTTTTGGGTCCTTTTGAGAAGCTGTGGTTTTTATATGGCTGTGGATTTTTGTAAAAAATTTCTGCTGCTTAAAGTGCTTTTTGTGATATGATTTTCCTTTTTGTTTGGTTGGTGAGAAAAGGTATGGAAAGAAAGAAAAAGAAATTAAGCTTCCAAACTTAGATTTAGGTTTATCATCTGGTAATGGATTATTTTTGAAACTTTACTCAGCTGAGTCACTTGAAAATAAACAAACTGAAAGCATAAATTAAAATCTAGTATTTTTTTCTTCTTGTTTTGTTGAAGATCTAGGAAATCAGTGGAAGAAATATGATTTCTTGCTGATATATAGTTGATATATCTGTTCTTGTTCTATCTAAATCTGGAAATTGGTTTAAACTATGTAAATTTAGACTCATTTTCTAGATTTTTCCCTGCTAGTAGTTGAACTTAGTCTTAGTTGATTTTACATAGTTTACTATTTGACAAAAAAGAGAGAAAAGGAAAGAAAAAGATGAGAGTTCTGATAAAAATTCTCTCTTATGGATCTGTTTGATGGCCACTAAACTAAGGACTTGTAATTGTTATGAGGTATTAAATCTTGTATATTCTGTTTCTTACTTCAGGAATAGAAAAAGGTCACTCTTTTCTGTAATGATAATTTCATCTGTCATTGATTGAGAATATGGTAACATTGCTGATTGCTTTGTCTATTTAATCTTATGCTCCTTTTTCCAATTTTCTATTCCTTTTAATTTCAGATCATATCTCATGGAGTGGTATCTTGGGAGTGGATTTGATGATCTTGTTGTTCCCAAAGATCAAGAATTACCAGATAGGCTTCCATCACCAGACAGCTGGTCAAAATGGGGGATAAGTGCATCTGAAAGTTTCAGGTCACCTTACAAATGCTTTGACATGGATGAAATTTCTACCCAACAAGAACTTAACTTCAATGGTGAAAAAGATCAGTCCTGTGGTTCAAGCATGTGTGAAGGATTGTCAGACGAGTGTTTTAATTGGAGAACACATTCGCGTGACCAGCCCGACTGCCAGCTCAATGACTTAGCGGGATTCGAACAAATGAATGACATTTTCTTGTACAAGCGTAACCTCTGGGATTAAGATACTTGAATTACTGCATGTAGGAAGTGATTAAGCTTCTCAACAACTTTAACTTGACATAATAATCACTGGCATTTGAATCGCTCCATTGTGCTTTATTTTGTGTACTTCATAGACATCCTCACGATTGGGGCCATTTCAAACCATTACACCATCAAAATATGACTTTAAATTTGAAAACATTAGCTTCTTAACTGATTTAGCATCAGTTGTGGCAAGGGATCACATACTCTTTGATGGTTCTATTTTAATAGATACGTTTATAAACTATGTGCCATTTGAAATGCAATAGAGCCATTCAATATCCATGGGATGTCCAAAGCCCTGCATGTTTGTTGTATTTAAATGATGTTCTCTTTGTTTTTAGACATCACATTCTTTGGTTTTCCCTTAATGCAGGAGTTCCCTACTTGAAGATCTGCCAGAGACAGAAAATCTAGATGAATCATTTTACTTTTCTCCTGAATCTGAATATGGCATGATGGCCATTGACAATCTAGATTCACAAAGCATCTCAAGTGATGCAGAAAATACCATCGGAAGCTCAAAGTATCTCAAAAGACATGCCTTTTCTCCACCAATGGGGTGGGATAATGGAGATGTTACCGCTGTGCAGTTTATTCCATGCAACACAGAACAACTAGATTGCCCAAGAGTAAAGGTTAGATTGTTCTATATGCTTTTTACTTGTGAAGTGCTAAGTTTTTAGTTACCATTAGTGTTACAAAATCTGTACCAGCCTGATTAATATAGAATGTATTTTTTGAATGGTTGGTACTATCAAGTGGTCTGGTTCTTGGCATGGACTGCTGGTATTTCTGAGGTATGCTGATGTTTGGATAGATGAAAGTTCACTTTTTTACCCAGTAACTGGAAAATACTATTTTCAAGATTGCATTGGTTTCAACCCTTTTATTATATGAACTCTCTTGTGCTTCAAACATCAACGACCCTAAATTTTTATGGCTAAACAGTCTTGCTATTACTTGGTTCATGGTTGAATTCAGGGGCTTATTCTTATTTCTTATAATTTTTTTTGTCTATAAATTTTTATTAGTGCCTACTTTCAAGATCTTGATTTTCAGGGTGTTGGTAGAGTGAAAATGAACATATACATTCAAACATCTCTTGATTTTGTTATATCATATACTGGTTTAAGGACTCATGTAGCCACAAATGTTAAAATCGTTGCTGGGCATTATGTTACAGTGTTCCCAATATTTTAGTGGAAAATATTTGACACAAATTTGAGTACTTCTGCTGGGTTTCATGTAAGCAGGGTGATGTATTAGGTTTCTTTTATAGAGTGCATGGGAGAGTGTGTGCGCGTGCGCGCACGTGTTTATTTGTTCTATCCACCATTATCTCTTCTACTTTTACTGCAATGTTTATTTGTTTAGTACTTGTTTTTAGACACACAAGATTAGCTAATCAAGTTAATTTTCTTTCTAAGGAATCATATGGAAAGGACATGGTCTCTTCTGAGCAAAATGAAATGGATGGGACTTTGGGTCAGGATACATCACTTGAAGAATCTGTATTGCATGAGCTTGAACTGGTGATGGAACAGGTGAAGTAACTAAGAGCTCATAAGCTTTTTAACTGCATCACTTTGGGAAATGTTTATTTTCTTATCAGAATTTCTCTCTTTCAATGTAATTTAGTTGCCAGAGAAGACCCGGATTTGCTTTCGGGATGCCTTGTACCGCCTTGCAAAGAACTCAAAACACCACATGGAAACACTTAGTGACGATGGATACCTTGTGATGGAAAAGTCCCCTCCATTGACAACTCAAGATGTAACAATGAGGTGCGCAATAATTTCTCTGTATTTTTGGTGTATTTCTCTATCATTATGTTGAAGTTGTTTTAGGATTTCCATTTAAGCTACTGGGTGTTGTTGATGTTCCAATGTCAAATTACAAGCCATAGGCATTGATAGTGTCAGTAGGACTAATCTCATTTCATGATTTTCCTTTGATTTCTGAACAATTGAAAGAATCCAATCCTACCAATACAACTAACAATTGAAAGAATCCAACTCTCATTTAGGTTTAAATTTCTGAGTGGCATTTACAATCAACCATGTTATTAGGAATCTTTTCTTCATCAAAAAAAAAAAAAAATGTTATTAGGAATCTTCTGTTAATGTATCTATGCAATATTGCAGATATATCACCATGTGTGGTTGTTAGGTCCTGTTTTGGGTAACGATTGTTCTTCATCCAATTATATGATTTTTTTTTTTTTTGGTGTCTTTCCCTTGGATGCATTTGCAGTAGCTCTCTTGATAAAAAAACATCTCTTTCATATTCAGGTCTGAAAGTAAGAAAGCAGTGGAGTTAGAGACCAATACCATTGATCGAGCCATTGCAAATCTCATGTTCAATAAAACAGACACTAGTGTAGGAGAAGTAAGAGAATTTTCCAGTGCAGCATCAGTTAGCTCGAATGAAGGAGTATCTGGAGACACCCAACCACCAGTAAACTCCAAGCAAGAAGTCATGAGAGCAACTGGGCCACAAAACTACAGCTCAAATCAACCCAAAATCCATCTTTTTCCAGACCAACAAATTTTAGCAGGTGATGCAGAAGTCCCGACCCTTTTTCAAATAGATCCACGGGAAACAAATCATAAAAAGAACGCGGAAAAAGTAAACGAGAACTACAGAAATCCTGCGGAGAAGAGGAAGTCTTTTGTACTGGACTTTGGTTCTGTGATATGATGGATGAAAGGCCATCTGAAGATTGTCATGAAGGGAGGATCCATGAAAGCTTTATCTTCCAAGAGACCATGAAACAATCGGCTGAGTTGAGCATTACTATATGCGTGTATATATACCCCGTTTAGTTATTATATATGCTGGTAGTTAGCATGCAAGATAGCCCTCTTCTGACCTTTTCCAAATTTACTTATAAAATAGAAAAGTAGTAGTCAATCAGTACAGTTTTGATCAGAGTTCAAATGAATAGTAATTTGAATAACTCGGACAAACGATTATTAGCTTCTGCTTTCTTTTTCTTCTTTTTTGGATTGAGTAAGCATTAGTATAAGTATGGTATGTGTATGATAAGTTGATAATATTTGGTATGTGTATGATAAGTTATTAATATTCTTGTTTGTGCCATATTGGACGAATTATTCAAAAAATTTCTTGATAGATAGTAACAGCTAGTTAAAACCTGTCTCTGAATAGCTATAAAAGAGGGAAACACAACCTGAACCTTGCCCTACTGGCCTTCAATTTGACATCACATGGCATAGGAGCATGAGGCTCCATTAGCTTCACTGGGCATAGGGAAATTTTCAAAGCCTGGTTTGTGCAAATGAGCATTTTTATCTGCAAGGCTACTAGTAATTTGATCTGTGATTGTCACTGGCACATTGTTGAAGTGTTTCCCAAAACTTTGTGTGTGGAGGATGAAGGTTGCTTATACTGATATTTTTTTAATGATCTCTATTTTAACACCTATAACTGCAAAGTTTATCAATAATAGGCATTAGTAAGTTCTGCATGTGAAAAGTCATCAGTAGGTTCATACTGTGTCAAAGTGCTCAGAAGAGAATGAAATCCCACTTTTTTGTTTTTTAGATAAACGAAATCCCACTTTTTAATGTGACATCTATTCTGACTAAGCAGTGTTGCAATGATTCAATTATAAATTTGGAATGAATATAATGCAAACGAGTAATTATTATGTAACACAACATAGACCATATATTAGGATAGATAACAACCGTCATAAGTCACACCTATATATGTTATCTCTAGCTGCACTAAGAGGTAACTAAAATTTTTATTACTAATGTTAGAACTGTGGATATTTATAGTGCTACTAAGTGTAACATGTGTATTCACTTGTTAAGTATTTTGTTTGTAATTATCAATATAAAATGGTGGATTAAGTTAACTCAATTGATAAAATTTTTTATAGTCAAAAACAAGAAATTTGTGATTGAACCCACCAACACAAAAAAGAAATTAATTAATGTTTTGGTTTGAACAAAATCTTTTATTATCTTTATTTAAAAAAAAAAAAAAAAAAAAAACTAGTCAAGCATCTCTCCTAGTACCTTTGATCTGCTTGTAACTTGAACTAATATCTATGAGAATATCCCATCCCATGGGCCATGGATTTTATTCTATCTTAGATAAATATAAATAAAAATAATAAAAATAGTTGGAAATGAAAAATCCACCCCAATGTGTGTTTCTTCTATGCTATTGCTAGGAGCTTAGGACCATGAGACTCCACCTGTAGGTGAAGCTTGACTTTGGTCTGGGGACAGGTTGTAGTGCCTCTCCACAAACAAAACCCTCTGCCGGCGGCACAAAGGCAGACATAGCTCACAACATGCACAATGTTTCAACCTACTTAATTTGATAACATTGACCTAATTAGCTATAAAAAAATTAGCTTCTTCTCAAGTATCAGACTCAAAAATGTCAACTCAAGGGCGGCCAAAATCATTCAAATCAACCTAAATTGTCAAGTCCGTAATTAATATTGCAAATTAAGTATGTTTACTACCCTGAAAAAGTTAAAAAGTGTCTTATAACTTATGACAATCAAATGAAGGCATTGTTCAAATCATATCGTTTCTATTATAACTATCAAATTATTTTTAAATTAAAAATACTAAAAAAAATAAAAAAAGTAAAAAAAGCAGGACAATATATTTCAACTTTTGCTTTTTAAGCATCCAGAATTTTGGGTAACAACTCAATTATGAGATGCAACTTTGTTTCTCAAGCTGTACATATTAAAATGGACCTCCGTATGAACAAGGCTATAAGAAAAGCCTCTCGAGTAGCTAAAAAAAACTACGAAAATCTATAAGAAAAGCAAAAGCAGGACATTATATTTGAACTTGCTTTTAAAGCATTCAAAATTTTGGGTAACAACTCAACCATGAGAAGCAACAGAATTCTCAAGCTGTACACATTAAAATGGCTTTCTATATATACAAGACTATACTCTCAAAGTAGCTAAAAAAAACATTGAAAATTTAGAAGATAAACTAATTTGCAACCACATCTTTTTAACTTACCTATCTTTAGCTAACTATAGCTAGAGTACAGCCTAACCATAAGACAGTACTAAACCAAAAATTTATATGTTTAGTCACAAAAATTTCCCACTTTAATAAATATAAAAACCACCATGACTATAATCAACGTGCATACCACAACTACTTCCTCTTCATATACACCATATCCACACAACTACACCAACAACAAACACCTCTCATTTTAGACCATTTATCCATGCTTTTGCTACAATCACCATAGCTCCGGCTATTAATTAATCAAACACATTTGGCATATATGGCGGTGTCAAAGCCACAAGCGCCGTCACTACCACCACCGCCACCGCCACCAGCAGCCGTGGAGGGTAAGCCCCCCTCTACGTATACCCGGCCGCCTATCTCTCTCCAACCATCACATAATAAAAGGAACCACGCTTCAAAATCTAACCGGCTTTTCAGGCGCTTTAGATCAGTTTTCCGGTCATTACCAATAATAAACATCCCGTCGTGCAAAATACCCGTCTCCCTACACGGTGGCCGGTCCAATGACGGGCACATTCACGGAGGGACACGCATGACAGGGACCCTTTTCGGGTTTCGCAAGGCTAGGGTGAACCTTGCCATCCAAGAAAACTCTAGGTGTTTGCCTGTTCTTCTTCTTGAGCTTGCAATTCCCACAGGGAAGCTTTTACAGGACATGGGGATGGGGCTTGTGAGGGTTGCACTTGAATGTGAGAAGCACCCGAATGAGAAGACCAAGATTATCGACGAGCCCATATGGAGCTTGTATTGCAATGGGAGAAAATCAGGGTATGCTGTGAAGAGAGAGGCAACGGATGATGATTTGACTGTGATGCAAATGCTGCATGCAGTGTCAATGGGAGCTGGGGTTCTTCCAAGTGAAGTAACATCGGATCAACAAGAGAGTGGTGATTTGATGTACATGAGAGCGCATTTTGAACGTGTTGTTGGATCGAAAGACTCCGAGACATACTATATGATGAATCCTGATGGCAACAATGGCCCTGAACTGACTATCTTTTTCGTTAGAATATGATATGAAGCCTTTAACTAGTCTGTTGAGAATCTATAATTGGCTCAAAAACTTTTGAGACTAAAGCATAGTGGTTGTTATCGTTGTGTGATATGGAGTTGGTAGGTGCATGGTTAAGGTGAATGTGTTTAGCATAGAAAAAGTGACTTTTTCTCATGCAAATGCAAATGGGTTTGGGAGATCTATGACCATGTGACCATGGATGCATGCAAGAAGAGATGTTGATGAGAGCGTTGGAGCCAAGAAGATGTTATTGCCTCTCTAATTGGAAGAAAGGAAAAAGGGTTAAGGGAACTTTTGGTTACTATGCATTAATGGTTTGAAATTGGCATGAAGAGATTGAAATGTTGTCTCTTTGGAATTCTGGAAATGAACAAGAACAATTTTGTGCATGTAATCCATATTGTCTATATTAGGTTTATTTCCATTTGTATTTCTTGATAAGAGACAAGCAATTTCATAGTGAAGATTAACTTTTTAACAAATCTAAAGGTGTAAATAATGTTCTGCTATTTATTGTTCTTTATTTGGTGCTATGTGTTCTTAAGTACTATGGCATTATATATACTGTTATATTCATGAAAAAAAAATCTTTAACATAAAATAGATGTTCTTTCATTTCAAAGTAAGTGGAATTGATCAAAATCTGTGTTGTCCAACTATTATAACGAATGTAAAGGAAAAAAAAATGTAGAGTATATAATAATTGCAATTGTTTGTTTTTCTAGTGATATTTGCCTTTTAGTTCTTGCTCCAAAATACGGTTGTATGCATCATAACCATGTAACAGTTTTACTTATGGTCTAGGACTAGGAGGATGAACAATGGGATGATAGGGGATTAATTTTGGGGTAACAAAATGTGCGCTCTTAATCATTCTTTTTAACCAAAATTAAATCCTAGTTTTTTCTTTTTTGTAGATAATTTGATAGTTGCAGTTGAGAAATTTCGACCATAAATACCTCTGTTGGAGATACTAAGAAGTGTTAATTAGTTGAATTATAATACTCTTAGCAAAAAATTTAAAAATATTAGTTACAATTTTTTTTTTCATAACTTGTTACTTAAGAAATTATGGTTGATTCAACATTCCTTTCACATAAGCTCGTTATTAACAGTTTAACATCATTTGTATTATATATTAGTTATGACATGTCATCTTAGTTATTTAAAAAAAAAAAGGTGCAATTTTTTTGTTGATGATTCAAAATTAATATTGTATATTTGTATAGCTAATGCTATGAATTCAAAATATAACTAAGAGCATTCTCATCAATTTAACTAAAACGTATAATATTTAGTTATAAAAAAACAAAAAAATAAATAAAAAACCTAAACTCACCCAAAACTTCCACGCATCAACCTCATCATTTTGTCCCCCCCAAACTTGACAACAAAGAGTGACCTTAATACATCTATGGAGCACTGTTCACTTAATACACCAAATAAAAATCTTATTTTATTCACTCCTTGGAAAAGATGGGTTAAAAATATATAATTGAGGAGAAAGAAAATAATATTAAAATAGAATAGTAACAGAGTATTGATGCTAATGTAATTTTCTGTAAATAGTAGATTAGTTAAACTAACAAAAAAAAGTGAGTTTTTTAAAACAAAATTGGTCTAATCCCTGAGGCTGATGTGAATCTGTTTTGGCCTAATTGTAATTAAATAACCAAAAATTAGCAGAAATTAATGCAGATGATTTGACTTCAAATCTAACTTTATGAGAAACTAACTTATAAAATTATACCACACGTACAGTCTCAATTATAAGAAATTGATTAGATAAAGATAGAGACGAACGTGTATACAAGCACGAATAGTATATAAAACAATGTCAAAACTTTGAATCCCTGAAAATTGAACTTAATTAGAAGTTATTTATTTGCGATAACTACGAAGTAACACTCAAAGTTGGCCTTGCTTTAATTAGACGTATACCACTTTAATTAGGCAAAAAGTAGTGATAAACGATAATATCTAGTACCGATATAGGATTCAACAGTCAATTTTTTTTACATAATTGGATAGTTGGAGACTAGAGTTTTGAACTTTGAATATTTCGTTTGAAGACGTTAAGAAGTGCTAATTGAGATATAAGATTTTTGGCAACTCGAATATTTTTTTGGCATCACTAACTTGAATATATTAGAAAACTAAAGGTATATCTAGTGTCATATCATTTAAAAATTTAAATGATGCAAAATTATATACACAGTCAAATCTAACAAATAAAATCTTAACATTGAAATAGAGTCAAAACTATTATTAAGACTTTTGATACCAAATTAGTAATTGCACGCAAAATATATATCAAAAGATGATAGCCACGAGAGAATTCATTTTCTTAAATTTTTTTTTTTTTTTTTGGTTGAAACATTGATGACTATGTATTAGAAATATGTGGTTAAATGATTAAATTTACCATATCTCAATAATTTAAATTTTTGGAAGAACCAGTAATTTAATATGGTATTAGAGCATGGGATTCTGAGTTCGATTATTATCTCCTCTACTTTACCTCCCATTTAAATTTTCACATGTTGGCCTCACTTATGAAAAAGGTAATTTTGACTTACACGTGAGAGGGAGTGTTAGAAGTATATGGTTAAATGATTAAATTTTTAAAAATATATGGTTAAATGATTAAATTTACCATATTTTTATAGTTTAAATTTTTGAAAATAATCGGTAATGTAACACTATGAGGTGACTTGCAATTTAGGTGAGTGTGGAGAATATCAATCTCAAGTTTCTTATATAACGTTGATAAGTGATGTTGGAAATCTTTCTTAGTAAGCCACTTGTCCAAACAAAGAGCTTAGAAAGACTAGCAAGATGTAAACACTCTGTCAGAATCACCAGTGTAGTCTTTGTGACTTTGTCTAATCTCCCCCAATACTCAAGTCAAAACTCACAGAAGAAAATAGAAAATTGTAAAGTGTATTATCTATTCTTGGAGAGTGTATGACTTGAGATTTATATAGGAGTTGTTCTGAACCACTCCCTCCTTGATTATCTCCTATTATCCTTGATCATGGTGCTATGGGAGCTATATGACATTTATGGGGGTCACAAATCTAAGGATTGGAGCCCATGATTACAAATTGTGAGATGGTAGGTTCAAGCCAAAATTCATGTATCTTACCTACCAAATTGAGGTTTAGCCTAGAAGAGCTATTTCCATCAATAAGCTTTATCAAATGAAGCTCATCTAATTCAAAAAGCAATTTACTCTAACTAGACAATCAACAAAAGATTTGATTGTAAATAAATATCCCAAACTTTTTATACTCGTCTAATCCGTTTAAAAATTGTATTAGTGATAAATCTATATAAAACAAATATAATTTCGATTATAATTTGTCATCTTATTATGTTGTAAAATTTTTTTTATAAAAAATAGTTGTGTACCTAACATTTGGTTGATATATAAAAGAAAAAAAATGTAATCAATATAATTCTACATGCATGATTAATAAAATAGTAGGAAAAATCAATTACAACTTGCCAATTAGTTGTGGAATCAGTATTTGAATGGATAATGGGTTTAACTTATCAAGAAGAATGGAGGCCTTTACTTGTAGAGCCCAAGATTTCAGCAAGCTAAGCAAATCCAGCCCAGCTATGTCTTAAATTGGGCCTGAATAAATCTCTTATGCCAGGCCACACAAAACCTTTTCTCATAGCTGAACAAACTGGGTGGGCCATGTCCAACACTTTCTGGGTCCAAGCTGTGAATCACATTCTCATGAATCAACCTTGACCCAGATGATATTTGGTCCCAATCAGCATAATTCTCAGCTTTTCATCCTTTGAAAGAAAATGAAAAAAATGTGGGTTTAAGTCTGCAAAGAAAATTAAAGAACAGGGTTTTAGGCTCAGTTCAGTTACCAGTAACTAGTGGGTGTGTCCTGTATGTGTCTAGGATTGCCAGGGTTTATCTCCCACCCTGATCATGTGGCCACTCCGCAGAGCCTTTCACACTCTCAAGTAACACTCTTTCTCTCTCAGTCTGATATATAAACAAATGGGTTTGCCTGCAAATTGAATATTTCCTCTTCTTTACTTGGTTTTTTATATTTTATATATCAGTGAGTTCAAGTTGTCTCTTTTAATATATGTCTAAAATGTGATTTCACTACCTAATACATGTATCTTTTGACCAACTATTAGAAAAGTTTATAAATTTTCTCATTTTGTTGCAGTTGTTCTTTTTTATCTTATTCTTAGTCTTTGGTTATTTATTAATGTTGGTTTTGGGTTAGGTAAGAGTGTAAGACAAGCACATTATAGCATCATGTTTTAACAGAATTGGATGGAAGGCGTGAATTGCATAAATTTGAAAATTAGAGAACTCAATTGAATGAAAGTAAAGTTAGAGGCTTGAAATGAATTCCAACCAATCTTAGAGGGTGCAATTTGCATTTTAGCCTTGACCTGTTTTGCTGTTTGTGATAGCTTTATAATAACTTCACTTCTTTAGCAGTCTAAATTATTTGAATTTATTTCTTTTATTATTAGGAAACAATGGTATTGCCTCGAGGCTTCAAGGGCCTTTTGTGCTAAACTGGAAACATCAAGTAATGTTAGAGGAGACAGAGCTAGCATATGCTACCCTGCTCACTTATTATTGACTAGATTCCTTTCAGTGAGGTTGTTTCATTACACACCTATTCTTGAAGGAATCTTTGTGGGTAGCCATAGTCTTTATTCAGAGGCAGATGCAAGAAGTAGTGGTGATAACCTTGATGTGGAAGGTGGGGTTTTAGAAGCTGAAACACATGCTGCAGTTGATTTAATTGAGGATAGTAATGTGGATGAAGAATATGGGGAAAAATTAGCTTCAGAACCAGGGTTTTTGCATGATGATTTGTCTGATGCTGAGAAAGGTGTGGTTGGTGAGGACTCACACAAGAAAAAGGCTTCTTTAGAGTTGTGTAAAGCTATAATGGATGCTGCAAGCCACTCTGTTGCTGGTGTTCTTGGTAAGTGGTTTGAGGAAGGGAATGATTTGAACAGACTCAGTATTTCTAGGATCATAGTTATACTTCGGAAGTGTAAGATGTATGGCAAGGCATTGCAGGTACTCTTTCTTGATATTTCCCTAAATAAAGTTTTTATGTAGTTTTTCATATTTTGTCACATAAATTATTAAGTTCTTGCCTCATGGTTTTGCTGAAAGTTAGAAACACATAAGTTTGCCTGTACTTTGCCTGTTACATTTTTGTACCTTTAAAGGTAAACTGACAACATATTTTTCATGTTTGTCATTGTTTATCCAGAGGTTATCCAGCATCAACTTGGTAGGTACTAGCTTCAAATTAGATATATTGCAATACTAATAATATTATTGATTGATGCCTCAGGTAAGGAATATGTCTTCCTCATACAATAGGAGTTTTATTAATCAATGCCAATGAGTTGTAGCTCAAAGGGCATTTTCTTCTCTAAAAGAACTAAGTGAAACTTGAGGTTGTGGATTCAAATCTACTAAGTTTATGTGTAAACCTACCATATTTTATATAAATTATATATTAAACAAAATTTAAAAATATAAGTAAGAAATGACATTAAAAAAATAAAAATGAGAAGTTATATTTTACCTATATTAATTTATTATTCTATAATATTAATTACTATCAGATATCATATTATATCTTATATATATTTATAAATGTACTATATATGTAAATGTACGTAGTAAAATAATTTAGTTGAATGTATAATTGTATATATTATTTAATATTTTATAATTGTTGATGATAGTCACTGATAATAAAAAATCTAATTTAAATGATTTATACACTCAAACCATGTTTATGCATCAGTGTGATATACTTTGTTCGCAACTGGACCCAAGTTTGGAAAAAGGAGGGTTGCAGTAGGTTTATGGCCATCATAAAATTTAGTCACTTTTTTATGAATGGATTCACTGTAGATACATGTTGGGGCATCTACTAAGAATGCATGTGATTGACTCTGATTAGTCTATTGAAGATCCATAGGCAACTCCAAAATGTTGGAACTAAGGCCTTGTTGTTGTCATTGTATGTAGTCAAACTATATATGATAAGATAACATTTACTAGTTCTAAAGTTCTCTTCCAGGGTTCCAGTACTGCAATATAAAATAGAATAAAATAAATGAATAGGAATATCAATTTTATCCCCAATAATACTGATTCATAGTCATGGGAATTTCTACTCTTGCTGTATATCATCTCAACATACTAAGCAATGGCTAAATGTTTAATGTAGAGGCAAGATCCCCTATTGTGTTTTCTCTCTCCTTTCTTCTTCTTTTCCTCCTCCTCTGTGCACTGTTACTCTTCATAGCCAGAGAAAGCCCCTTGGACCTCTCTCCTTCTTTCTTTACATTCAAACTATAACCCTTCTCTTATATACTTCGAAACCCATAAGCCTAAGTTCTCCCAATCTTTTAGCCCTTAAATAAGCCAATAATGCCCTACCTTTATATTTTTGATATAGGGATGGGGAGATTTGAACCCTGGTTCTCCTAATAAAGAAGACTAGTCAATGCCACTGAGCTACAAAGCTCTTGGCCAATGAAGGTCAGTCAACTAGCATAAAACCCCTTTTTCCCATAATCCCTAGCCTTAAACCACAAATTTCCCAAACTCTCGACCACCATAAAACCATCCATGGGCAGGTTTCCTAATCTGTTCTATGTCAATAGCTTGTTCTTTTTCTCTCAAAACCAACCCCCCTGTTAGGAATGCTATAAGCATATGGATAATAATTGGTATATTGAGATTTAGTTAGTTAGTTATAATTCTAAACATGTTAATCACATTTAGCACATGTTTGAATTATTAATGCACATGGGGAATAATAGTACCAATAGGATGAGGCATGTTAATCACATTTAGCATATGTTGAAATTATTAATGCACATGGGGAATAATAGAACCAATAGGATGAGGCCATGTGGGCCAATGAGATTAGAGCTAGTCTCCTATAAATACATGATTGTAATCCAATATGAGATATCAATCAAGAATAAACCAATTTGTTAGTACATTAGTGCATTAGTACATCTCTCTCTCTATTTCTCTATGGAGGGTGACTACCTCGAATTAAGTCAATTTCCCTACAATCCTTATCCATTCCCCTATAATTCCTATCAATCCCCATTAGGAACCACCGGGTTCCTAACAAATGGTATCAGAGCCGTTGATCTTGAGATAAGCAATTGTGATGAAAGAAAACTTTTGAAAAAAATACAAGAAATGTTGAATAAAGCCTTAGAAGAATCCAAGGATATTTCAAAGAAGATGAAGGTCTTGGCTGAATCTAATATGGCCATGAAGGAAGAACTTTCAAGAGTGCAAGAGGATCTTGAAAAGATGTCCGAAGAAGAGTTACAATCTCTTGATTCAATGAAAGTCGAAGAACAAATCAAGTTCCAAGAATCTACTACTATTGTTACAAGCCGGGATGTTGATTTTTGTGTCAAAGTGGATGATGATGTACATGTACATGTACATGCTGCCCTTGAAGTTCAGTCGAAAGAACCAACAAAGAAGATGATGATGATCTTCCAAGAACCCATTCTTGATGCACCAATGGAGGCTTCCATTCAAGAGTCTATGATTCAAGAAGTGGCAATCCAAGTGTCGGTGATCCAAGAATCGAAGATACAAGCGCCAACAATTTTAATGGTTCTAGAATCGAATGAGGTCTTGAGGATACAAGAACATTTCAAGGTTGAAAGAACCAATGAGACCTTGAAGATTAAAGAACCATTGATACCTCAAGAATTCGAGCAAATTTTGAAGATTTACGAAGAAGAAACCTTCATATGCACGGGATTGCTTGTCAAAGAGAAATGCATGAATATGGTGATCAAAATGTCACTATGGTATTGGTCTATTGGAAGATCTCATTTGATGAAGTTGCTATTTCACAACAACACCTTGTGGGCAAGGTGTTTTCAAGAGGAGGGAAATGTTAGGAATGCTATAAGCATATGGATAATAATTGGTATATTGAGATTTACTTAGTTAGTTACAATTCTAAACATGTTAATCACATTTAGCACATGTTGAAATTATTAATGCACATGGGGAATAATAGTACCAATAGGATGAGGCATGTTAATCACATTTAGCACATGTTGGAATTATTAATGCACATGGGGAATAATAGAACCAATAGGATGAGGCTATGTGGGCTAATGAGATTAGAGCTAGTCTCCTATAAATACATGATTGTAATCCAATATAAGATATCAATAAAGAATAAACCAATTTATTAGTACATTAGTGCATTAGTACATCTCTCTCTCTCTCTCTCTCTCTCTCTTAATCTCTCTATTTCTCTATGGAGGGTGACTACTTCGAATTAAGTCAATTTCCCTACAATCCTCATCCATTCTCCTATAATTCCTATCAATCCCCGTTAGGTTCCTAACGCCCCCGCCCCCCCCCCCCCCCCCTTTTTCTTGATATAGGTAAGTTTTGGACGCATGGGGGGATTTAAACTAGTGACCTCCACTCCATAAGGCATAGTTGCAGCTGATTGTGTGTCCTGTTGAGGTCACATGTCAATAACTGTTATGCAATGTAAGTGGGCCTGTTTGGGTGAAACATATACTGAGATTAATTGATTGGCTGTTTCCCTATATTAAGATCGTATGATCTGTGGTGGTTGTGCACTTGTGATTTATTATACTTTGTCATGACATGATGTCAAAATGCTTCAAAACAGTGGTGGTAGGAGATAAACGCAGGTTTTGTCATGTGTTTGCAAGATTAGGTTGATCCAAATCTTTGCAAGATTATGTTATTAGCCTATGTGATGCAGGAGATGCAAGAAGATTTTTATTTAGTATTATTTATATTTGCAAGTCAATTGTATTTTTATGTTTTAGGTTCTAGTAGTTTATTAGGCTATTAGTATTTTAATTTGGAAGCAAGGTTATTTTTGTAATAAGACAATTAGGGTTTCCTAGCCAATTAAAACTAGGGTTTAGCAATCCTTTATAAGCAACCTATTGTACTCCTTGAGGAGACAGTTGATATTTTGATGAATGAAAACAATGGCCGTTTGGTCTTTCTTTTGGACTGGTGCTGACTCCAGGTCTACCCTAGGTGCTGACTCCTAGTGGTTTCTCCGCTTGGTGCTGACTCCAAGCAAGGCCTAGGTGCTGACTCCTAGGTCGTATCTTTTATTTTTCCGTTATTTCAATTTTATTCTGGTTGTCCTGCGTCACTATGTTTTTGATACTGTAAAGTTTAGTTGGGTTGTGTCCAAGGGATTTTCCACCGGAGTTAGTTCATGCCCTTCTGCTTGATTGTTGGTAGTTTTCCTTTTTGCTGTTCCCTGTTTATATTTATCTAAGCCAAAAAATAAAAATAAAAATAAAGGATTATCCAAGCCGTCTGGTCATTGATAATCCCAAGGTTAAATATGATGAAATATTTCAAGACAGGTGGAAATGTCGGCTTATGGATGAACTAAATTCTCTCATATAATATTGATAGTGTCCTTGGTTCACATATGCTTAGCCAAAAGGGGGACACAAGAAAATATAATATGCTTAGTTCTATCACAGAAGTGGTTAAACAGTTGATGGAAAAATATGTTTCCCTGGATTCTCAAGCCTTGATAAATAAAATTTTGGTTAATTTTGGCTACTGCAATCATGATATTATCTTATTGATTGTAAGAATACCATGAAAGTAAAGCAGGATATGTGGAAAAAGATTCATGTTGCTGACCTTTGTAGTCAGGATTAATGCCAGATTGCATCTCAAACTTTTTATCAAAATCTATTTTATTTTGCAGTTCTCAGAGTGGTTGGAGACTAATAAACAAACTGACCTTTACGAACAAGATTATGCTTTTCGCCTTGATTTGATTGCTAAAGTACATGGTATCCAAAAGGCGGAGAAGTACATTGAGAAAATTCCCAACCACTTCAGAGGCGAATTAGTATACCTAGCCCTCCTAAGTTGCTGTGTCCTTGTCACTAACATGAAGAAAGCAGAGACAGTGTTCAAGAAAATGAGGGAGCTAGAATTTCCTGTCACTGTTGATGCTTGCAATCAAATGATCATCCTCTACAAGAGGCTTGACAAGAGAAGGATAACCGATATCTTGTTGTTAATGGAGGAAGAAAATCTCAAGCCATCTCTCTTTACTTACAGGCTCTTACTAGACGCCAAAGGGGAGTCCCATGACTTTGTACGGATGGAGCTGTTGTTTGAGAATATGAAGGCTGAAGGAGTGCTACCTGACATATATATTTTAACTGTCTTGGCTAAGCACTATATATCTGGGGGTTTAGAAGATAAAGCTAAGACTGTCTTGAAGGAAATTGAAGAAAGAAAGCTAAAGGAAAGTACTGAGGTGCGCAGAGCATTGCTTCCTCTCTATGCTTCTCTTGGAAACTCTGATGAGGTGGCTAGAATTTGGAAGGAATGCGAATTGGATCTCACGCTGAATGAGAGCATTGCTGCTATAGAAGCATGGGGCAAATTGGGCAAAGTTGAGGAGGCAGAAGCAGTCTTTGAAATGATGCTTCAGAAGTGGAAGAAACTCTCTTCAAGGCCTTACAATGCGCTCTTGAAAGTTTATCTGAACCATAAGCTTTTGACTAAGGGGAAGGAATTTGTGAAGCTGATGGAAGATAGGGGGTGCTGGGTTGGCCCTTTTGCTTGGGATGCACTGGTGAGAATCTGTTTGGGAGCTGGGGATGTGGAGAAAGCTGACTCCATTTTGCATAAGGCAGCTCAGCAGCACAGGGTGAGACCACTACTCAACACTTACATGGCTATGATGGAAGAGTACTCAAATCTGGGTGATATACATAATACTGAGAAACTGTTTTATAGAATGAAGCACTGTAGACACTCTGGCCAGCTAAAGCCATTTGAGATTCTGATTCGAGCGTATATCAATGCTAAATCTCCTGTTTATGGGTTTCGAGAGAGGATGAAGGCAGAGAACATGTTCCCAAACAAAGCATTTGCACAACTGTTGGCACAAGTTGATGCATTCAGGGAAAGATAAAGCAAAAAAGGTATTAGATTTGCCATATCGATGAAAGGTTGACTTTCCTAAAGTCTGCAATTTTAAAGTCTTTTTTTGTAATAGTGAGTAGGTTTGTAGGAGGGAAGTACATGGAACTGGCTCAGTCTTTTATTATGGCTGATGTAATTTTTCAAGAAGTGGTTGATAGTTGATACTGGCATCTTTCACTTCTTATTTAATATTCAATTCTCATAATCATCCAAATGAGAAGACAGATTATGTACAAGCTGACATGAACTTTGTATTGCAATGGTAGAACTAGAAAATCAGGGTATGCTGTAAAGAGAGAGGCAAAGGATGATTTGAATGTGATGCAAGTCAGTGGGAGCTGCTGTACTTCCAAGGGAAGTAACATCAGAGCACCAAGAGAGTAGTGAATTAATGTACATGAGAGCACATTTTAAAAGAGTAGTTAGATCTGAAGACTTCGGGACACGCTACACAATCAATCCTGATGGCAACATTGGCCCTGAACTGAGTTTCTTTTTTGTTGGGATATGATATGCAGTCTTGAAACATGTGGCCGCCTAACTAGTCTGTTGAGAATCTATATGACTGATTCCAATAATTTTGGGACTAAGCGCAGTTGTTGTATGACATATGATCTGTAGGTGCATGGTTGAGGTGGCGAATGTGTTTTGCATGCAAATTGTTAAAAAGCGTTTGTGTTGCATGTTGAAGTGCCAAGAAGGTTTTTGATGAAAGCGTTGGATCCAAGAAGATATTGCTTCTCTAATAGGACATGTTGTCTTTGGGAACTCTGGAAATTAACCAAAAAACAGTTAATTTTTTTTCCTTTGTGAGATTTTAAGTAATGTGTCATTATATTATGTAATTTAAAATTTACGAAAAATGGAATCTTAAGACTTTCTCCAATTCAAAGTACGGTTTAGATAATATGACTTAAGTGCATATATTAGTAACCTATTTTAGAAATTTTTTATGGGAAAATGAAAAAATATTTAACTTTTATGACAGTTTTTTCAATTTCACAGCATATATTAACCAAACTCTTCAAAGTAAATGAAAAAAATAAGATAAAACACAATTAACACTCTTGAGATTTCGATTAATGTTAGCCAGGTTTAAGATTTTTCAAAACTGACCAACTTGATCCTTATTCATAGTGAGAAAGAGAAGAAAATGAGTAACGGTTTAGGGACCAAGTTGGTCAGTTTTGAAAAGTCTTAAACTTGACTATCATTAGTCCAAACCTTAAGGATGTTAACTGTATTCTACCCAACTCGACTATATTAACAGGGGTGACCTATATAAGATTTAACAGATAATTCAGAGTACTAAAATATTTGTGGTACCTACCAGCCAAGATCGATAACAACATAACAACCATGCAAATAAACCAGCCCACCAGGCCCATATGCAATACTTTCTGGGTCACTCCCTGCATAACATTCACATATTCATATTAAATAGGTCAACCCTGAGTTTCGGACCCGAATGATACTTGGCTCCTCAATCAGCAAAAAGAAAATGAAAAAGAAAAATGTGGGTTTTGAAAGAACAGGGTTTTAGACTCAGTGACTAGTAAGTAGCAGGTTTGTCCTGGGATTGCTAGGGTTTATGCTGATCTCCAACATTCATCGTCAGTCATCATGTGGCCACTCCGTCGAGCTTTTCACCCTCTCAAGTAACTCTCTCTCTCTCTCTCTCTCTCTCTCTCTCACACACACACACACACACTCTGACATGATCATACACAAATGGGTTTGTCTGCAAATTGAAATTTTTGTTATCTTTTTCTCTGTTTTCTTATTACTATATAGTCAAAGATGTTTCTTTTAATATTTGTCTACATGTGATTTCACTACCCAATACTTGTATCTGCAGTTGGTATCTTTTTTATTATTATTTAAATTAATGTTGATTTTGGGTTAACTTAGACAAGCACATTGTACCATCATGTCTTTCACTGTATATATAGAGAGCATAGCCATGGTGGTTTTGTGGGAAGTGAGATTCTGATGATAAAGGTATGGAGAATTGTCATTAATAAATAGGGTATATGCTATTTTTTTCCCCTTTCCCCTTGGCTCAAATTTCATATATTATGTGTCTTAGGCTCTTAAACAAAATTAGTTCTTAGTTTATAATTTTATTCACAAAATAGAGCATGACCATTTTGCCTCCTCAGGTCTTGCTTCCAACTTTGTGTATGTGGGTGGGTGTGTCATTTGAGAAAAAGTTTTAACAATAAATAAACATCTTCTTATGATTTTGAATTTATATAGCAATCACCTGTTATGCTGTTTGTGATAGCTTTCACTAACACCCATGTTATCCCACTAAGTTTTTATACCATTCCACCCTTTGTTTATGATATAACTCCGCTTCTTTAGCTGTCTAAATTATTTGAATTTCTTTCTTTTATTGTTAGGAAACAACGGTATTTCCTTGAAGCTTCAAGGGTTTTTTGTGCTGAACCGGACACATCAAGTAATGTTAGAGGAGACAGAGCTAGTATATGCCACCCTGCTCACTTATTATCGAGTAGATTCCTTTCGGTTAAGTTGTTTCACCACACACCTATTCTTGAAGGAATCTTTGTGCGTAGCCGTAGTCTTTGTTCAGTGGCAGATGCAAGAAGTAGCAGTGATAGCCTTGATGTGGAAGATGGGATTTTAGAACCTGAAACAACCTCTACAGTTGATGTAATTGAGGATTGTAATGCGGATGAAGAAGTTGGGGAAGAATTAGCTTCAGAACTAGGGATTTTGGATGATGATTTATTTGATACTGAGAAAGGTGTGGTTGGTGAGGAATCTCACAAGAAAAAGGCTTCTTTAGAGTTGTGCAAGGATATAATGGATGCTCCAAGCCACTCTGTTGCTAGTGTTCTTGATAAGTGGCTTGCAGAAGGGAATGATTTAAACCGACTCAGTATTTCTAAAATCATAGTTAGCCTTCGGAAGCGTAGGATGTATGGCAAGACATTGCAGGTGCTATTTCTTGATATTTCCCTAAATAAATTATTATGTATTTTTTTTTTTCATTTTTTTTCACAAATTATGAAATGCATGTCTGATTTTGCTGAAATGCATATGTTTGCTTGCACTTTGCCTGTGACATTTTTGTACCTTTAAAGGTAAAATGAAGTCATAATTTGCTACTTTGTCATTGTTTTATCCAGAAGTTATCCAGCATCACCCTGGTATGTGCTAGATTCAAATTAAATATATTTCCCCAAAAAAAAAAAGTTATTAATTAATGCCTCAAGTAAAGGATACATATTCCTTAGACTAATTGCATCATTAGGAATTTCTATTAATTGATGCCAATTTGTTGTAGCTCAAATGGAAAATCTTCTCCATGCGAATGAGGTGAAACTTGAGTTTGTAAATTCAAGAGCTACTGAGTGTATGTGTAACCTACCATATTACTATTATAACATAAACAAAATTGAAAATATAAATAAGAGATGACATTAAATTCCATACATTACTCCGATGTATGAAATTTGGTGTTGGTGTGCTTGATGTGGTTAGTTTGGAAGGAATGGAACAGACATGAGTTTGAGGATATTGCGCGACCTCTTGATCACTTGAATTTCATGTTGATATGTGCTTTGTTTGATTGGTCTCGGGCATTGGGCTTTACACATTGTACTTCCATTTTTGAATTCCAACATTTTGTTAGATCTTCTACTTGATTTCCTTGTAATTGTTAATGGTACTTTATGTTCATCATCGTGAACATAGAGTATTTTTTTCAACTTTAATAAAACTATTATTACTTATAAAAAAATGATAATTTATATTTACGTATATTACTTTATTATTCTATGAAAAATGCTATGTCCACAACACTATTAATCCCTAGTAATGGATATTTCTACTCTTGCTATTATTGAATTGGCATACTAAACAATGGCTAAATGTTTGTGTTGAGGCAAGATTGCCTAGCATATTTTCTCCTTTCTTCTTTTTCTTCTCCTTGACATTGGATAAAACCAAAACTTAATGCAACACAAAAATCAAAGAACAGAAAATTTAAGGATAGATAACTGAGGAATCAACATTTTGGCTAGCTTTGAGTCAGCACCAAGTAAGAGAACAAACTTCTAGGAGTCAGCACCTAGGGGTAGCTCGAGTCAGCACTAGAACATTGAAAGGAAAATTCCAAGAGAAATTTATTAATCTATCAAACTGTAAACAAAACTGAATCATGGGTTCTTTAAATAGAGTTCCAAATTTATTATCCTTGTAGGGATTGAAAATAACGTTACTACTCTAAAAATAATTTAAACACCTAAACCAAATACAAAAAGAAAAATAACAATTACATAAAAGAAATCCTAATTATTATATGATTGGGCTTAGTAGGCTTCATCTGTAAGGCCACAAGTTAGGTCATCATCTTTTTATGTCTATGCCCATATGTTTGCATTATTGGAGGCTATATCTTTTTTTGGCCGCACCACTCCACCTCTTCTGTGCACTGTTACTCTTCACATCCAAAGCAAAGCCCCCTGGACCTCTCTCCTTCTTTCTTTAGGTTCTAACCATAACCCTTCTCTTATAGGTGAAAATGTTGGCTTTTGGCTGAACTACTTGTATAGTTCTACCAAAAAAAGAATGAAGTCTTATTACTCCTTAGTGCACTTATGACTTAGCCAAAAGGGAGAAAAGAAAGAAGATAATACCCTTAGTTCTATCACAGAATTGGTTAAACAGCTGATGCAATAATATGTTTCCCTGGATTCTCAAGCATTGATAAATTTAAATTTGCTTACTTTTAGCTGCTGCAATCATAATAATAGCTTATTGTTTGTAGCAATGACCTGCAGCAAAGACAATATCATGAAATGTAAAGCAAGATATGTGGAAAAAGATTCATATAGCTGACCCTCTGTAGTCAGAATTGATGCTTGGTTGCATTTTTAACCTTCTATTAAAATCTAATTTATTTTGCAGTTCTCAGAGTGGTTGGAGACTACTAAGCAACATGACCTTACTGAAAAAGATCATGCTGCTCGCCTTGATTTGATTGCTAAAGTACATGGTATACAGAAGGCAGAGAAGTACATTGAGAACATCCCCAAGTATTTCAAAGGTGAATTAGTATACCGAACCCTCCTAACTTGCTGTGTCCATCTCATTAACATGAAGAAAGCAGAGGCAGTGTTCAAGAAAATCAGGGAGCTTGAGTTTCCAATCACTATTGATGCTTGCAATCAAATGATCATCCTCTACAAGAGACTTGACAAGAGAAGGATAGCCGATATCTTGTTGTTAATGGAAAAAGAAAATCTCAAGCCATCTCTCTTTACTTACAAGCACTTACTAGACACCAAAGGGAAGTCCAATGACATTGTAGGGATGGAGCAGTTGTTTGAGACTATGAAGGCTGAAGGAGTGCTACCTGACATACATGTTTTAGCTGTCTTGGCTAAGCACTACATATCTGGCGGTTTAGAAGATAAAGCTAAAACTGTCTTAAAGGAAATTGAAGAAAGAAAGCTGAAGGAAAGTCTTGATGTGCGCAGAGTGGTGCTTCCTCTCTATGCTTCTCTTGGCATTTCTGATGACGTGGATAGAATTTGGAAGGAATGTGAATTGGATCCCACAATGAATGAGTGCATGGCTGCTATAGAAGCATGGGGCAAGCTGGGCGAAGTGGAGAAAGCAGAAGCAGTCTTTGAAATGATGCTTCAGAAGTGGAAGAAACTCTCTTCAAGGCATTACTCTGCTCTCCTGCAAGTTTATGTGAACCATAAGCTTCTGACTAAGGGAAAGGAATTTGTGAAGCGGATGGGAGATAGTGGGAGCTGGGTTGGCCCGTTGACTTGGGATGCACTGGTGAGGCTCTATTTGGGAGCTGGGGACGTGGAGAAAGCTGACTCCATTTTGCATAAAGCAGTTCAGAAGAATAAGGTGAGACCTCTATTCAACACTTACAAGGTTGTCATGGAAGAATACGCTAAGCAGGGAGATATACATAATACTGAGAAATTATTCCATAGAATGAAGCAGTCTGGGTACAACGGCCGACTCAAGCCACATGAGATTCTGATCCAGGCGTATATCAATGCTAAAGCTCCTGTTTATGGGTTTCGAGAGAGGATGAAGGCAGAGAACATATTCCCAAACAAAGCATTTGCACAACGGTTGGCACAAGCAGATCCGTTCAGGAAAAGATAAAAGCAAAAAGGTATTAGATTTGCTTGATTGTTGGAGGTTGACTTTGCTAGAGTTTGCAATATTAATGTCTAACTCATGTACGTATTTAGTAGGAAACTGGCTCAGTTTTTTAAATTATGGCCAACGTAATTTTCAAGAAGTGGTAAAAAAAAAAAAAATTTGTTGAGTCTTATTTAACATTCAATTCTCATAATCATTGTGTATTTTGTGGATAAATTTACCATGTTTAGAGGAAGAATTAGATATAAGTCTTGATAAAAAAAAAAAAATTGTACTAGTATTTCTGTGGTGCAGTATAGGTTTTGCATGAACTGCTCAAGAGAAATGGACAACTGCAAAGGATACCAACCTAAAAGAAAAGCATGTTATTGTTCATTTTATTATGTTTATGGTCCTTTATATGTCAAGGATATCAGACATGCAATAATGTTATAAATGATACTAAGAATCAGTTTGCTTCAAAAACCCTTGGACCATGTCTAACTGAAAGTGATAAAAGGGTCAGACACCATTTCTTCTCCTATTTGTATTTCCTTTGGCAATGCCATAGTATAGCAGAAAATCACCAGGGATGCTCTGGGAAATGATAAATACCCGGTTGTTTGAACTGTATTTTAGTCTTTTGTGAAATGAGAACAAAAGCTAATTTGCTGACATGTATTTGCCATGAAATCGAATTACATCACGCGCTTGAAATGTAAATTTTACCTCCATATATTCAAATTTACATTACAAGAGGGTAATGTAAGATACATGGGTCATAAAACTCTAACCACAAATCTTTGAAATCTAATAAAAACGTATTGATCACTTATGTTATGGTGGTTAGAATCGTTATTCTTTTAAAGTTTTATTGATAATCAAAGCTTCTAGTAACATTGATCCTCTTTTGTTTTGGTAGTTTGGTTTCTTAAAAGTTTATTAAGAATCAAAGCTTCTTGTACCAATGAAGGTTGTTTTCTTGTCATGTTTGTTTTTTTTTAATTCGATAATTAGAGGATGAGGGTATTTAAACTTTGGATGTTTCCATTAAAAACATTAAAAATGTATATATATATATATATATGATTTGAATTACAAGACTCTTGGCACAATTAACCATATTGGGATCAATTCATATTTAATAGTCAAACTAGCATAACCTACTTTATTTTACTTTTGATTATAATTGGAGTACTCAAGGGTGACCACATGATTATATGGACTACCTAACATAATGTTCATTATGTTTAAGCTTGGCCACACAAGCTTTTAGAGGATTACCACTCTATTTGTGTCATCACATATAATGGTATGATTTTAAGTAGACTTTATGATCACACGTTGGAGTATTGTTTGAACTTAAACATATTTATTTTTATTTTTATTTTTTATAACTACTTAAAACAATGAAAGGGGCAATTTGAACTAGAGTTACTAGACTTTTGGTACCATTAAACATGTTTTGGGCCAATCCATATTTAATAGTCAAACTAGCATATATCAATAACAGAGTGCTTCATTATAGAAGTTACAACAACCAACCTTATTTAACTCTTGATTTTAATGTAGTACTCAATGGTGGCCACATGATGATATAGGGCTACCTAACAGAATATTCATTATCTTTAAGCCTAGCCATACAAGCTTGGAAGATTATCACTCTATTTGAGTCATCACATAATGACATACTTTTAAGAAATCTTTATGATTACATGTTGGAGTATTGTGTGTATATATATATTTATTTATTTTTGATAATTAGTTACAACAGTGGAAGAGGGGGGATTTTAACCTAAGCTACAAGACTCTTGGCACTTAACCATGTTTTGGATTAATCCATGTTTTAATAGTCAAACTACCATATATCAATAATGCAAGAGTGCTTCATCATAGAAGTTACAACAACCTACCTTATTTCACTTTTGATTTTAATGTACTTAATGGTGACCACATAATTATATGGGGCTACCTAACTTAATATTCATTATGGTTAAGTCTGGCCACACTTTTGAGTCATCACATAATGACATGTTTTTAAGAAAATTTTATGATCGCGTCTAAGAGTACTGTCTAAACTAAAACATATTAATTAACTATAAATAAATTTAATTGAATATCATCTGCACCTTTTCGTCTTACATGCCAAAGGAGAAGCCATACACCTAACAGTGCAAAATTGCACAAGCCAACCACATGTATTGCTTACCCTAAGTGTCTAATAGAACACTTTGAATGGCAAACCAGAACTGCCTAACTTCCTCCATGATTTAGGCCAATTGTTCCACAATCCTAGGGGACAATTAACAAGTTTTTAGATCTACCACCCAGTTTCCCACCTCACCTATAATAACAAGTTTCTGTTTTCAACACATTATTTTTTGTTTGTATGAATTTCTTTGTAAAGTGGACCAAATGTGGAAGTAGAAAATACTATATGCATGCTTGACTTTAATACACTTTTTGTTTTGTTTTTGTTTTTGTTTTTTTTGTTTTTTTGTTTTTGATAATTTGATAATTGGAGTAGGAAAATTTAAATTTTGGATGTTTCTGTTGCAAATACTAAAATGTGTTAGTTAAATTATAAGACTCTTGACTAATCAACTTTCTTTCAAATACAAACTTTTTTATTTTTTTATTGAAGAATGAAGTACTCATTTTTTGATTCAGTGCAATAAGTAGGGTTATTGCACCATACAATAACACTTTCAATTACTAAAATTAAAAGCAAAAAAAAAAAAAAAAAAAAAAGTTTACTTTTAATTTTAGTCTTAGGATCAAAATTTTTTTGTGACTTTTACCTTGTTAACATTTTTCACTCCCATCAAAATAGTAATTGCATGGTGCATCAAAAGCTCCCATTTTTACCATGAAAAAGGAAACTCTTAAAATACGAAAAAAAAAAAAAGTGTTTCTCCTTGTGAGTCCGCCAAACAGTTAATTTGGATGTCATTTTCATCTGCCAATAATCAATTTCCAAATATGATATATCATGTTGGTAACGGGTTGAAGAAAAAGCACCTTTTAAGTTGGAATCTTTAGTTCCTTTTAGATATATTGCCCATATTACTCCAAGTAAACAAATCTAGAAATTAGTAATAGTATGTTTACCCAGCAAATCTACTCGTTCTGGCAATGAGTCAGTCAGTTCTGACAAGATTTGGATGTGATAAAATGAGTTTTGAGACAGTGATTTGAAGACATAAAAATGAGTTTTTAAAATAATAAAAAATCCATATTAGGAGAGCTATTCTTTAATTTAGTAGTGTAGCTTTTATTTTATTTTTACTTCATTTCATTTTATTTAAAGAAGAAAAAGAAAAGAGTCAAATCAACTTTCAATCTATCAATGTACACGGACCATGAGAATCCAACCATTTCCATCACTGATCTAACGAGGCACTTTCTCTTATAAATTATGGTGGTTAGGTTTTTTAAAAGTAATTAACGTGAGTAAATGGATTATTTTAGAAAAAAATTTATACCACTTAGGGAAAAATATAAAAAATTGAAAATATTTCTTAAACTAATATCTTTAGACATTCCTTAACTTTTCCCATTAATATCTAAAGCTTCTCTTATCTTAGAATTATCTCCGGTTCAATCCATTTTTCAATCCATTATTTGACTAGCGTCAATGAGAAAGAAAGTTTTTTAACAGAGACATAGACCAGAAGGTCCACAATCCATCTCATTCTTTATGGATTTAAAATTATTACAAATTTTACTATGGGTATTGTACAAATTATTATATCAATTTTTAACACAAAATAAAATAATAATCAATAGGTTTATTTATTATTTTGATTTTTATTGTTATTCAATTTGTAATTTTTTTTAATATTTAAAGTGATAACATTATCCATGATCTAATACCAAACATCACACTCCTTATATTTGAGTCTGGCTACATGAGGTGGTAAAAACAAGTATCAAATCCTTTTATTTGATTTATCAGGAACTGAAATGCTTTGATTAAACAACATGCTAATACCATATTTGTACAAAAGAGAAATTTTCTTACAACATGAGGAGTACAATATTGTTCGAGTTGAAGAACAATTTAACCGCATGTGAATTTATTTGAACAGTGACTTCACCTTTCTATCCTGCATGGAAAGGACAAGTCATACAGATAATAAAGCAAATTAAAAAAACAAAGGCTGACAACACGTAAGAATAATGCAAGAAACACAAATTTTTTACAACTACTTTATATGAAATATTGTGATTGGACTTTCACTTTAGCATCATTGATACCATTTTCATTACGTGCCAACGATAATAATTTATATCAATAATCGTGAAAAATATTATGTTTCTAAACTTAATGATTACTTGCCTGTTCTAAGGGAAGACTTTGAATGACAAACCAGAACCACCTAGCTTCTCCTCCATGACTTTGGTTAATTGCTCCGCCATTCTAGGTGATAGATAGTTTACCCAATCTCCCACCTCAGCCTTCCTAAACAAGTTTTTGTTTTCAAAGTTCTTAATAGACTTGCCAGCTTTGTTTACCTCCAACTCCTTCAAATTCTCAAAACTACAAAGCTTTGCTATCTTTTCAACACAGCCAGCTCTCTCTTCCTCCAAAGAAAATGGGAACCCAAGAAAATCAGCCAACTTTTTCAAGTGAAAACTAACATCCTCTTTCATGTCCTCATATTTCAAGAACAACACCTTGTGAGGTCTCTCTATGCTCTCTTTCCAGTACCCCAACATGTGGTCCCAAAATGGACCAAACCCAACAATCCCTTTACAATACATTTCAAATGCATCCTCTAATGGCACTGGGGCTTGAGTTTTTGGTATAATTTTGTTAGTGTAATGCCACGAGGAGACAAAAGTATCAAATGGATTTCGGCAAAGATAAACAACCCTACTGCTAGACTTGTTGATAGGATTAGCCAAAGAAGCAAATGGAACATGAGTACCAAAAAGTCTAGGTTGTGGAAGGTTGGAAAGGTCAGGAAGTTGCTCATTTGCATAAAGCTTGTACTCAAAGAAAGGTACAAGATCATGGGGGTTGTAAGAAAGCAAAGGGTGGTTGTTTGAGATTGGAAAACGCTTTCTATTCACAATAGCAAAGGCCCAGGCTTTTAACCATGTGGTGCCTGATTTTGGTATAGTAGCTAATACTACATCTGTGTCACATGCTAGGAAGTGCTTTTGGAAAGACACTGTAGCTTGAATCTCCATTGGCTGGCACCAAAATCCTTGGTACTTGTAGAGATAAGGGGTTCTCCATCCTTTCTCTTTTGGAAGAGAAAGAAGAAGTTCCTTGCTTTCATGGCTTAGCTTTTCTCCTTCTCGTGCTTCTTCTCCATGGTTTTTTGTGTAATGGGTGAGAACCATATTGAAGTAGTGTTGGTTGAAATATTGGCTTGAAAATCAACTCACAAAGATCACTTCTTTATAGTTGCACTTCATCACTGTTTTTTTTTTCCTGTCAGAAAATGAGGTTTGGCCATTTCTACCACGTTGAGCACATGCATGACAAAAGTTCAAGCCACAAAAGCCATTGTGGGCTACAACTTGTCACGCCTGCTGCGCCTTATTTAGACATGTTGCTTAAAGTTTCCTAGTTCTATACGTCTACCTATGGGGGACCTTTCTTTTCTCAAAAAGAAGAATTTAATTCGTTTGTCCCACACTATTTTGCATGAGGAAGATGAAATTTTATATGCATGCTCCTTTCAATATAAAATATTTTGAACTTTTTTTTTAATATAGGAAAGATTTTTAATTATAAACTAAAATCAACAGTATGGAAACATATTGTTACATTGAAATTATAGATTTTTTTGCTTCCTTGTCCATGTTTGATTGCTTCCACTCATATGTAAGTCATTATAACTCCGTAGGCTTTGAGGCCTCTGTATAGGCCACAAACAAATTTTACTAGTTCCCATTATTTTGGTTTTTTTTTCCTTCATCCGTGTGTCATTCATTCATGGACTCCTCAAATGTTGCAGGCTCACTTATGTGAACCTTGCATCTCCGTGTACATGAGAATCTCGAGCCACACCATTCTTTTTTATATAGCACCCATGACAATATTACTTTGTTATCTTTTGTATGGGTTCCACAGGCTTACCTTATACAATTCACACTTGTACGGACTCCAAGCACACACATCCCGTCCCGCTCTCTCATGTGAGTCATTATCTCTCCATGGGCTTTAAGGCCTCTATATAGGCCACAAAATTTTTTTACTAGTTCCCCATTATTTTGGGTTTTCTTTCTTCATTCATGCATCATCTATGGACTTCTCAAACGATGCACGCTCACCCATGTGAACTTTGCGTCTCCATGTCCAAGGGAACCTTAAGCCACACCATTCTTTTTGATATAGCGCCCATGCTAATATTACTTTTTTGGATATTTTTCTAAGATAATTTGTATGGGCTCCACAAGCTTATCTTGTGCGATTCACACTTGTGTAGACTCTAAGTACACACACTCTATCCCGCTTCAATTAGAAAAGGGATCTCAATGACCTTGCTACTTTAATGCACACCGAAATCGGCTCTAATACCACTTGTTTAGTAGAAAACACCTCAGGGAGATTCTAATTGAGTACTTAAAAAAAAAATCTATATATATATATATATATATATGTATGTATGCCATTAAACCAAAAGTTAAGTCTATGGGTTTCAGCCTAGTTATATTATATAAATTCTTCAATTTCTTAAGTTTTTCTCCGTATGAAACTTTCACTCATATATGTACATCCAACATTGAAAAAAAAAAAAAAAAAAACTTACGTATGTTGGTTTTTTTTTTTTAAATGTTGGATATACATTTTCAATATGAATGTATAATTTTCAACCTGCTTGATTTGGAATGTAATTTGACTTCCAACATGTCTTCTACAGAATATATAGTAGAACAAATTTTAGATGTTTCACAAATTTGGTTATGAAATATCTAAATTAGCACTTTAAATCCAAATTTTTATAGATATAGATTTGTAATCTCCATATGAACAACAAGATTAAAATGCTTATCAACTAATTATGAAATGAGAGGTTTGAATTTTGTCAACAAAAGTAGTGTTAGATACTGTTTATATAAATTTAAATGACGTAAATAGCATTCAATCTACTCATTTCAAAATTTTTTGTTGAAGTGCACGCACTCATTTTATAATTAATTGATAGGGTATTTTATTAATTCTTAGATTATTTATGGACCAATCTAAATCCCGAAATGAAAGATATATATATATATATATATATATATTTATAAAAGTAGAGAGCTTATGTGGGACAGCATGATATTTTGCCAAGTGATGCACTCTACGAAGAGAATTGAAATGTTCTTAAACCACATCAGAGATAAGAACAAATTTAAAAATAGATGCTCTTTATTTCCTTTGATTCAATGTTTCAAGAATAATTTTTGTTATTTTTTTTATTCAATGTTTTAAGACTATTATTTGTTTAATTTTGTTTAATGTTTCAAGACTTTTCCTTTCTCTCACACACAATTTTTTTTGTTTTTTTTTAACATTTCCATTCACAACTTTCACTTCTACTCCTTTATATACAGATGCTCACGGCCTTTCATGCCTTCTCATCTCAAATACACTCAGACAAAAAACAATGTCATTTACCTTTAACCTTCCAATGACACCTACATAACTCTAACATTGCAATACTATTAGTATTTAGCCCGTATGAGTAGGCTATGACCAAGGAAAGAGGCTTGCGTTTTTTATTCAATAATGGTAGCTTATGGTTTTTATGTTGAAGTTGAACGTTGTGGATTTTGTGAATGCTGTGATTCGTTTTAAGTCTTTAGGTGTTTGAAATTTCGGTTTGGGAAAGTCACAAGTGTTTTTTTTTTTTTTTTTTTGAACTAAAGAAAAATAAACATTCTAATTGATTATTTACGAAGTTAGCTAATTTTTTATTTTTATATTTTGTGATAGAACTCATGCTTAGTAGGTTTCTTTGTACATTTTGTTATTTTGTGCGGCATGAGCCATAGTGATAAAAATAAAAATCGATGATGATTTCAAAATATTTTTCACTTTTTCATTAAAATTATACGGAAGTCCAACTAAAGACAATTAAATTTTGATAAATAGATCGATGTGTTTTGAGCCAATTTCTCTTTGTTTAATCACGTTCTCTTTATGTTGATACTTACAAAGGATTTCCTTAATTTCATTGAGATACTGAATTGGGTGTTTGTGATTGAGGTCTCTATATTTGGTTGTGAGAATAGAGTGGTTGAGGAAGTGTTTGAGAATTTGCTTAAATTTATGTAATTTTAGGATATAAAAGTATTTTTATGCTTTAAATTCTTATTTATAGATTTCAAAATCATTTAATCAGTTTTAAAAATAAAATCTACTTTTAACAATAAATATTATAATATGTTATAGTCTTATATTGTTATATAATTTTTTAATAAAATATGAATTAAGAAAATCAAGTTTCAAAGTATTTAACAATATTGTGGGCAAACATAAATATTATATAATAAAAAAAGTATTATATATAGGTCTTAATATACATAAAAATAATTTTAAATAAAATTGTAAAGTAGTCTGTGCATCGTACAAGACATCATCTAGTTATAATAAATAGGTGGGGGACATGAATTGAACTATGTGATGTTAAACAGTTGGGTTAACTTAACCTACCCCAAAATAGTAATAACCAAATAATTGTGTCTTTCAATCTTTCGAAGACTGGTGGTAGGGTCAATTAAACAGAAGACTCCACTTTCTTGCTATGATAATTCTTTCTTTTTTGTTCTTACGGGGGCTGCAAATGGTCATAGAATTGTAAATAAATTTGTAAGGATAATGTTAGAAGTTTGAAATAGATGTCACTGAAAATGCAAAGTTCACCATTTCAGGAATAACATTGTAATAGTAATCAGTAAAATTTGAAAGAATACTTTGCCTTTAGGAACAGAACAAGTCACCAATTGATTAAAAAGATCGTACATAGTATATAAAGCTTTTATTTATAAAATATTTAAGAGAGGTCATTGATAATCAGCCTTATCCTTCCAAGAGATTTTTATTTTTTATTTTTTATTTGTGTGTGGTAGATATTGATATATAAAGCAACTAAGAAACAACAACAAGGCTGGGACTAGTCACCACAGATTTATCAATTACAATAAACTCCCTAACCATAGCAGGGGTATCGACAAAAACAACAAAATCCTAGTCTTGAAAATCTCCCAAAAGCAGAAAGGACATTAACACACTTGTTCGCTTCCCTGAATGCATGTTGAATTTCATAGCTAGGAATTCTTAGGAATATAGACCTGCAATCATTTACTAGAGGAAACAAGCAAGGGTGAATATTAACCGAGCTGTTCCATCCCTCAGAGCCCACACAGGTTGATTCCTTGACAAACTACCAATTGGTTCATTCACAATTTTTATTTATTTATTTATTTGTTTTATATGAGTGTGTGCACATGCTTATTGAGAAAGAATATTAAAAAAACCTAAATTTTACCCCAAAAAAAATGTGATTTAATATATATATATATATAAAGTTTTTTTATTTTTATTATCATTTTATGCAAAATAATTAATTTCTTTGAAAGGTAGAACTTTTTTGAATATTTGAATTAAAAGATTTAATCATGTTTTTCTTGGGTCAATTATCTATACGTACGAATGATTATTATAATTTTCAAAGTTTTGAGGGGGGCCATAGCGACCCCCACTCCATCCCCAACACCTTCTCCACCCATGTCCCCTGTCCCTTCCTCTCAACTTTAACAAAGGGCACTTGCACTTATCTATAACAATTTGAGCAAAAGGTGACCAAAAAAATGTGTGATGTGTGAAAATAAAAGGGGTATCTGATGAGCCCATTCAACTCACAAAATGTGGGTTCCACGTATATACAGAAACCATAATAAATTAGTAGTCGCTTCATAGAACAAGCTCATAGGATAATTATTACGGGCAATTGTTCTTAGTCCAACCAAAAAAATCAAATTAACTCACCGCACTCACAAAATATGAATTTCACATGAGTGTGGGGTCTATAAGAACAAAGTTTTTGGAGAGAAACTCTACAGACTAGTTTGGAGAGAAACTCTACAAACTCCTCATATATTTCTATATTGAGTGTGGATTTTGAAAATCTAACCGTTAGATTGCATGTTCTTATTATATTTTTTATGCATGCAAAATTTCAAGAAAATAAAAAATCAATTGCTATCTCATCAAACAAATGTTGAAATTTTAAATTTTTGTGATCTAAAATTGTGTATAAAAAATAAGTTTATTAATCGAATAGTAGATAATATCAAATTTGAACGAAATTTGATATGCATATTAAGAATATAAGGAACATAAGATTCAACGGTTTGATTTTCAAAATTTATACAAAAAAAGAGATATATGAAAAGTTTGAAGAGTTTCTTTTCAAACTAGTTTTGAGAGAAACTTTAATCAATGAGTAGCTCACTCCATGGAACAAGCTCATAAGATAAACATTATGGACAATTGCCCCATGTGTTACCAAAGAAATCAAATTCTGTTTGAAAACAAAAATAAAAAAGAAATATTTTCATATTTTACAAGGTCTTTTTGAGATTCAAAAGCTATAAATGATTTTTTTTTTTTTTTTAAGAGGAAAACATCATAAATTTTTTTTTTTACCTTTGAAAAGTGTTAGGAGCTCAATTTTTTATTTATTAATTTATTATTCTTCATAAAAACAAGTGTATAAGTAACAAAAATTTGAAATAATTATATAAATAAACTCCATAATTTGATATTATTTTTAAGTTAAACTATAAAGCTTTAATTAATCAATAAAGTCTACTATCAATTTCCCTATTAAAAAAAGGCATAAATGGTTCCTATATATGGTTTAAAAATGTTACTCAATTTAGTCACTTTATGAGCAACAAAAACTGACGTAAAATATACTATACTTGAGTTTTATCTAGTTATCAAAAATAATTCTATGGGAATTATTAAATTATAGGTAACATTTTGACTTAAAAAAAACTACAACACAATGTGTGTGTATATATAACTAGTCAATATTCCGTGAAAAGATTTTGAATAAAATATTTTTTTATTCTTCGTTTAAATATGAAATTTGATAATTATAATAATAATTAATAAACATTTAGTTTGATTGTGTTCGTATATGAAGCTATCTCTTCTATCATTTAAAGAAAATATGATGCAACAAGATTCTCATGAAATATTCAAATATAGAATAGAATTTAAACTCAATTAAATATATATTATAATAATAACATGCAAAACTATGCTCAAGGTCTGGTTTTCATTATATTATAGATTATTGATGTATATGTATTGTGTGCATAATTTCTGTTTTTCCATATGTTAATGTTGTTTTTTTTTTTTTTTTTCTTTTTCCTTCTTGTTGGTCCCTCTAAGTCGAGTCTTGAACAAGAATACTTTAGGAAAACACATGAACAAATGTTTGTCTATAGATACACTCAAACTTACATTCAATTTCACAATATGTTTGAATGTCAATTTGTAATTAGATTTTAACACTTACACAAAGAAACACCATAGGTGTTTATAGTACCAAATTTCACAACATGTTTGAATGTTAATTTGTGATTGAATTTTATTACTTACACACAAGACCACCACAGGTATTTGCAGTACTTAGAATCTATCTTTATCATTTGTAACATGGTTGAGCTGGTTCCTTCTATGGTATTACTTGGATTTTAGCATCAACATACAGTGATACATAAAGGCACAGCTAGAGGGTTACACTGTCATATATTGCCGACAGATAGAAAGAACAAACCCGCAATTTTCCTACAGACACAGTATATAGGAGCTGATGAACAATTACAATGCACGTTTGTTAGGTCACTGTCTTAGAAAAGTAAAGTGGGGGTTGAGACCTTGACTTGACGTCGGTTTCCTGCCGACGTTGTACAAAGTGCAGTTTTCTTTTGTTTGTGTCTATTGAAATATGCAATTATAAGGTTTACCTCGTGCTTTATATCATTTCAATCAATGTGGGGGCTAGTTAAGGTTGCACTACTTTGTCACATCGTGATTCATGACCCTGAACCTATGCATAAATTTTCACTTCATTGAAATCCACTCTTTGATTTGATGTCCACTCAAAATGGATTGTGTTTTGGCAATAAAATCTTTTTGGATCATCCAAAAAAACAGCAACTTATAAGGAAAACAATAAGGAGATGTAAGTAAAGTAAAACCGATTTAACCTGTGTAATAGCTTAGTTTTATGGACTTGATCATACTTTTATTAATTTCTCTTAAATCTCTAATTATCACACTATTAGCATCTTTTGGGATGAGCTGAAAAATTTAGCTTATCTACACTTGCTTATTTTTGTTTCTATTTATAAGTCCTATTACACTTTTTGATACTATTCATAAGTCCCATTGTACAATTCAGCTTATTTTTTAACCTATTTTCTACACTTTCAATAAAAAAGTTTTCAATTTCAGTTAAATAAACTGTTCCCAATTGGACTCTTAGTCCATTTGAGGACACTCAAATGATAGGCTCAGTGAACTTGAATGACGTAGTGCAAATCCAGAAGTTTTAAATTTCATCTGTTACATTATCATTTTATAAGATTTTTAGAGTATCTCATAGGTAGTCAAAGATTGTGACACCACTTCCTTTTATATACGTGTGTGTGTGTGTGTTAAAATCTTTTGTTTTAGTAAATTTTTTTATTCTAACTATCTTATATTTTTCCTAAAAATTTTAATGGTTTAAATTTCTTGTTTATTCTCTTAGGTATCCACTTTTCAAATTGCATTCAATCTATTCCTTCTCCTTCGTAATCATGCTTAGATGAAGGTGAGGTTCAGTAGGATTTCCAGAATGATGTTACCTTTCTATAACCATTCGGTCCTTTTTCTATTTTAATTATTTGCGAGATGTCAATATGAATGTCATGTGAATGCCATTGTAGTTTCTCATTGCTATTAAATGACAATTGGTTTATGTTACCTTTAAGGTCTGATATGTGTGGTATTACCATTACTATCACGTGACGTAAGGTCGATGAGTCTACACTAAAAACCTCATATTTTATTCAGCCGAAAAAAAAGTTTACAATGAAGAATTAGATAGGGCCTAGTGGTATACGTGGTATTATTATTACTGTCACGTAGCGTGAAATCGATGAATCCACACGAAAGACCTCATTGTTAATTTATTCAACAAAAAAAAAAAAGGTTTACAACGGGGACTGAAGGGGGATAATTTTTGGGCAAGAAGTGGGGTTGACACAAGTCTGTTTTGATCGTGATTCTCTTGGGATGATAGTTGAATTGGGAGATGCAATCATGCAAGAGATTTTCAGCAAAAAAAAAAAAAAAGAGAAAGGAAGATGTAACAGAAAATCTGACCTTGCTGGGCCATTTGTTTGAAGAGATGAAAATGTTACTTAAGGTTTTAGTTTCAGTTAATGAAGCAGCACATAGGTTAGCCAAAATGGCTGGTTGTCTAGATACTGAGCTCGTCTGTCTTGAAGAAGTCCCAGTTAGGTTGAAGAGTGTGATTGATCGTGATGTGTCTCATATTTTTTTCAATCAAATTTCACCCACTTTTCTTTTCTTTTCTTTTAAAAAAAAAGGGAAATCGGGAAGGCATTAATCAAAAAATAATACTAAAAATTAAAAACGAAAAAGAGGTTGGAATGATATATATACTTCTTATGAGGTTACTAATTTGATATGTGTGTTCTTTAACAAAAGAAAATGAAAAAACCTTTAAAGGGTCCTATCTCCTAAGTGAGCAAGCATACATATATACGAGCCTATAGAACATATCCTCAAGTAAGGCCATAAGGTTAGTTTGACATGGGCATTCTTTTACCTAACTTAGAGTTTTACTAAGTGTAATTTGAACTTAATACAACTCTAACTTAATAACTTCTTATTGGATTAATATTTCGAAAATCTCACTGTTGAATTACATATTCTCTATGCTTTTAACACACATATTAAGTTTTATGTCAATTAGATACCATTTACTATTCAATCTAGAAAATTAGAAATCCATCTTTTATGCACAATTTTAAATACAAAAACTTGCAATTTAAAAATCTGTCCCAAATTACCAAGGATGGAATTGGAAGTTTGCTTTAATAGTGTCTAGACTATCTTAGGAGTCAAAAGAGTACTCGTTTTAAGGTGGGCTTAGGGCTTACACTATAAGGGCGTTATCATCCCCACTCCTCCTTAGCAACCCAGCCTAAATTCTGAACAAAAATCCTAACTTATATCCAGGCAATAATCATGAAATTTCTCAAACGAATGGAATTATGGTACAGATGTAAGAGATTACATGATTCTAGGAATTGTCATTACGTTTTTGTTTCGACATTTCTTACGCTATGTAACACGCAAATCTATATCTGTCACTAATTGCTCATTCTATCTAGTCATTGCTGGCTGGCTTTATCTGTGTGCATTAACAATACATGACAATATTTTCCAGTCAGAAATTTGCTTCTCTCGTTTCTGGGAATAATACATTGCATCACAAAGATGGACACTCTCCAAGGGGAAGAAACAACTCACCCAATATTGACTCGATTATTTCACAGAAGATCAGCACCTGTTCCATCTTTTTAAGTTGTGTACCTTGACATGAGAGAGAGATCAAAGAGAATATGCTACACTGGTTAACAGCGTCAGCAACTAGGGGTATAACATATACATCTTCACAGATGATACTTATGAGCACTTAAAGCCAAAGACGATTTCATTTGAAACAATTTAGGCCAGTCGTTGATCATCACATTTGCACAATGGCTTCTCTAAGAAGTTGAGCCTCTGCTATTATGGGATCTAGTTGCAGGACTCCTTCCTGTTTTGAGCCTTCTACTTCCAAAATCCAATCATTGCAGATAAGATCAACTGTTCTCTTCATACCCGCATCCCCCCACCCCCACCCCCACCCCCACGCGGCCACCGCCACCCTCTTTCCTTCTGGCTAGGAAATAAGCCACTAATAAGCCGTTGTAGCTCCCTATACTGCTAATCCAAACAAATTGATCAACCTGGCATCAGAAAAGTTGGAGCAAGCCAGGCTTTCCACCCTAGTTAATGTTTCTCATAAAGTTCAAAATCTTTGAGTGTTGATGTCAGGCTAAGATTTTAAGCATCCTGGAAAGAGAAGATATGCAAAATTCTTTAGTGCCCTTAAAGTTGAAAAATATACATAAAATCTTTTGAACAGTTGTCAAAACAGCTTCAAGAACCTAAAATTAGTAATTACTACAATAACAAGAACGAGCCTTTTTGGTTCTACAATTTTTCTTTTTTTTTTAAAAAGAAAAAGAAAAAGATACAGATAAGGAAACGCTAGGTGTCAGTGTGACCTGGGCTTCCTTGGACCCATCTCATTATCAAAATTTTCAACATGTGCAGAATTTTCTGTTACAGCAACATCTTATCTGTTGCTGTTGATGTACAGAAAATTCTGCAGATAAAGTTGCTTCAATAACATTAAACTGCCATAAGATACAGAAAAGTTGGGTACAGCCCCCTTATTTAAACTGACAAAGAATGTGTTTATTCGGGCACAGAAAAAACAAAAAACAAAACAAAGAAGGTGTTTTAAGTCTATAGGCCCACCGATTTCAATCAATTAGTACTTTACCTCTACTTTTTTCTCTCGTGGACAGCTTAGCAAGAGAAGTATGGCATCTTTTTATATGTTTCAATAGTAGCTGGTACCTGTAAAAAACATCAAATGTAACTATCCATAAGCTATGCAGTTCACATTTAACCAAAAGTACAGACACCAAGCAATACCAAGCCATACCAATCCACAGAATACTTTGTGCATTTATCTTGCAAGAGCCCATGGGAGAAGTAAATTTCATATTTCTTCACTCCAGTCCATGGAAATTGGAGCCTCTGGAATATTATTTGTTGGCAAAAGCAATGAATGGTTTTTCTCCTTAATAGGGAAGAGCTTTCCTGAATGTAAGCTCTTGATGATCCAGCTAGCCGGCTGCAACAACATATGACCAAAAGAAGGCTTGAAAGTTGAACAGTGTAGGGAAAAGCAAATACTTGAGAATCTTCATGTGCAAGCAACCAAGAAATATATCTATATGCACTTCTTAGACATTGAAAATTTTCGGAGCGGATGATATGATTTCCCATCAGTAATTCAATGCAGTTGTAAAGAGTAAAACAAGTACTAACCATCATGGGTATTTCTCGCTCTGAGGCACAATGTTTCAAATGACGTGATACCCTACTCTCATGCTCAGCAATAATAGCACCAACAAAAATCTTTTCATTGTCAAGACTCTGAACCAACCACTGAAGGGTTTTAAACACCAGCCCACCTCCATGCTGGGCAACCAAGAAACAGACAACAGACTGAATTAGACTATAATCAACTTTTTAGAAGGAAAAAAACTAACCATATGGAAGAAGAATGTGAAATCAAGTATATCATAGTACAATAAGAATGAAGTTAGGACCAACTAACCAACTACAAATGCTAAAATGGCCATATGGGTGTTATACTGTTATATGTTAACTAAATGGAAGTTGCTTCTAAGCAAAATGTGTGATTAAGGTGCATTTGGGAATTCAGGTCTATGGCTACATAGTAACTGAAGATTAAAACTGGACTTTTCTTACCTATCCAAAAAAAAAAAAAACTGGACTTAAGAGGAGAGAAGGTAGCCATCACTAAAATTAAGGGTCTGACACTGAATACAGGTTTTCTCAAAATGACAATGTTAGAAATCATTATCATATTTGAGCTGGCTGCCATTCTTCTATAAAAGTAGCATATAAAGACACCTGGTCTGACTAATTGTGCTTTAGCATTGATGTGGTAGGTGTATAAAATTCAATGTACTCCATCTTTTTTCTAGATCTTATTATTGGACTAATCTTTAAAGACTGAAATTTATCACCATTACTAGATTCTTTACCTGAACTTCCGTGAGCCCATGCTCAATCTTAAAAATTCAAACATTTAAATGTGTGCCATTGTTATCACATTAACAATACAAAATTGGATGACACTGCCATTTATTAGGGGCGAAAACTGAATTTTATTATTACTATTCTTTTTAGGGAGGGGCTGGGCAAAGTGAGGATTTAAATAAATCTAAAGACAAGCCATGTTGTGTATACATTTAGTTGATGTTCATTAATGTAACAGAATGCAAACCAGTGAATTAAAATGTCCTTGTTTAATTAAGGCTTGTGCTGGACTCTTAGATTTTTGTTTGGAGCAGGTAATTCCTACGATGACAGTGAAGATGGATTTGATTATGGATGTGTTCGTGGGTAATGCACTGATTGTGATTTTATGAAATGTGGGTTTGTTGAGTAACCATGACAGTGTTTGAATTATGCCTAATAGAATTCTGTTTCTTGAAATTTTAGATTTGTGGTTCTTTGAGAATGTGTTTTATCAAGCGAGGTCTGAATCTTTTAGGGGGATCTTGAAGGGTGAGGTAGGTTCGATATCAGATGTTGCTTTTACGAAAACTGTAATAGGAGTGTTGTGCAGCAAATGGACAAGTTACATATGTAATATCCATAGCCACAATGTTCAATTTTTGCTAACATGCCCACTAAAAAGCACATAAATGATTTCATTAGCTGTAAGAGAGAGAGAGAGAGAGAGAATTTCTGCTGATGGCCATCTACTTTGGACCCAATCAGGCTTCAAAGAGAGATTGAAAAGATTCAGTGAATGAAAAGAAAGGACAAGATAGGGTTTCAGTGTTTAAAAAAATGAGTGTTTGGTTTGCATATGTATGACATGGCAAATTATTATTGGGAACCAGAAAAAAAATACCTGAGGTACCATAATCAAGTTTTTCCCTACCCTTACATTTAGTTTTGACATGTCGGCATGTGTTATTTCAAATGAAACACTATGGTTATAAAGAGGGACCACCACATTAATGGTCTATAAGCAATGAAACTAATCGATATTTCAAAAACAAATCAACTAGGATATGATATAAAAATGTGACAAAAAAAAGAAGGCTTGAATTACTTTAGAAATTTTGCATTCATAACTTCATATAAATGAAATGAAATTTATTTTCTATTAGGAGTTACAGAGAGTAAAATACTAGGTGAGACTTGAGAGGTTTATTAATCATCCCGATTTCCCATTTCCATCAAGTCTACTTTTGCAATTTGCATTGTTGGCTTGCACACATTGACTCGTACCATGTTCATGTTTGTGTGCCTTACCATGTCATGTCCTACTTTTTGAGTTGCTAAATCTTGTAACAGGAATAAAGAAAACAGTCAAACCTTCTTCTTTGTTCTTCAATCATTTTAGTTAAAGGTTTAGGATATAGGCGAAGATTAGAGAAGCTAAAATTTCAGAAGTCAATGAATTTTATAAAGACTCAAGATTTTAAGAAAAAAGAGTCTACTATCAAGGAGAAAACTAGTGCAAGTTTGCTTAAAGATTCCCAATCAAGTGCTCCACTCCCTCCATGATCTAACTACTTTGTTCTACTCAAAAAGAACTTCTTAACTCTTAAGAGTTAGATGATCAGAAACTTTTGGAAAACCTTTGCATCAAGATCAAACATATCCAAGAAACAACCTAGTTCTCTTACTTTTTAGGTCTAGCACTCAGCACACAATAGCTACAAGAAGTAATGAGATACAAATTTCAAACTTCAGAGTTCAATAATGATCCTTGCATAGGTTACAAGGTCAGTTAAAAGCAATTCCACTGATTTCCCAGTGCTTAATAAAAAATATTAACTGTATAGTTTTGTAATCATGCAGGAGCTATGTGATCAAGAAAAGATGGCCATAGAGGCAAATTAAACTAATATAGTCAAGGAGATATAATATGGACTTCAAGTAAAGCTATCAATTAGAGTGAACTGATCTTACCTTGAATATTTTTGAGAATTTGGTGTAGAAACTATGCTTTCCATGAAGCATGATCCCTACTCTCTCAAAGATATATTTATTGTTATTGAGACGAACTAGCTTCCCAATGCTGGTACACATTGCATCAGCTTGGTTTAAAAGAATCATGTACCTAATAGATTGACAAATTTGGAATCATAAAACCATAGAGAAATACATTCAAAATTGGAAAAAATGGCAGCAACATTCATCTCCTGATAAAAATAAAATACAGTAAAAATATATCGATTCTTTTATACATTCATACATCAACAAAAAGCAGTTGACAGAAGGTTGTAAGACAAGCATTCAGCCAGACTGGAAAGTCCTCTCCAATAAACTCACAATGCGAGCTATAACATCAAACAAATTCCACAGTAAGAAGAAAGGGTTACCTCATTCATGTTAAAAAAAAATTATCAATTTCAGTTATACTCAGTACAAAACATGAACACAAACTCTGATGACTAAAGGTCCTGTGCAACACAAGCAGTGAAGTAAGAAGATGGTCAACTGCTTCACCACCCCCCTTATACATACAAGACCAATCTCAAATAATCTCCCCTCTCTTTTGCTAGAATAATGGTTCATTGAGTAAATTCACCCTTTCTTTCCCGCTTAAGTTTTTCAGACAAATGGTAGTTTATCATTCATGGTATCAAATTAGGTGATTCTGATTTCAAACCCCATCTAAACCCTATCTCCACTCTACCTCCTTCCATTTAACGTTAAAAACTCCCTGTGTTAAGCCCCACTTATTGAATTTTTTTTTTTGGGGGGGGGGGTTGCTGTTAGAATAATGTTTACGTCATTAAAATCATCATTTCTATCAACTTAAGCTTTTGGAACAAGTGCCATTTGTTCATCTTTAATATATCCTCTTTTGATAGGATCATTCCACAGCTCAAATTGTCATCTTCTAAACCCCCCCCCCCCCCCCACCCTCTCCCCCTAATTCAAACTGCACTGATTTTAAAAATAAATAAATAAATAAATAAAATAAAAAATAAAAAATCTATCAAAGTAAGTACTACTCTCACAAATCTTTGGTTCCAATGTATATCCCAAGAAAATTCTATAAATACATCCTTAACCAATGCAATAAAAAATTTGAGAAATTGAGAAAAAAAAAATTGAGAAATTGCGTTTAAAAAATATTCCAAAAAAAGAAAGGCAGGACCTCTTTCCACTAGACATGTGCTAAAAACAATTCAACTGCAATCACCAAAATTTAACCTAGTAAAAGCTTAAGAATAATCTCTCCCAATCACCCAATACATTCTTTTATAAATTCATTTCATTTAAGGCTTTGTTGTTGTTGTTGTACCATGAATCTGCCTTGTTTGTTTCAGAGCAAGCTTAAAAAGCTACTACTGAAAATGTTACGTTCATGTCATGCATGGCAGCTAGAATAGATGAATAAAGACAGACTGCTTCTCGTCTTTCTCTGATGATCTTCTCTATAGTTAAAGATAGCTGAGTAGCCTTTCTGTATATATATACTTTTTGCTACTTCATTCTTCTTCATGAAGTAGCCTTGATTTATAAAAATTTTATTAACTAAAAAAAAAAATAGTAAGAGCTAATTGAGCAGTCTAAAACACTTTGACCCTTATTTCTTCCAATTAAATTCTAATTCAATAGAAACCTAGTCAACTTCATGGTCAAAGTTCAAGCTTTGATTAAGCAGGCAGTCATTATGACACTAAAACATAACACAAACACTTAGCAGGAGTATAGCACCAAACAATTCCAAGAAACAAGATAAAAATGCAAGTCAGACATTGAGCTCAACTTACTTCTCAGGTGGTATAATAGAACCTGCTGCAATTGATTCAGTAAGCCAATCAACTTTCAGTATAAAGGTATTCACTGCACACCCATACAAGAATTTGGTAGTTTTTAGCTGAGACGGAGAAATAGAATACCCATTAGAAAAAGAAATGCCACATCCCCCAAAAAATTATGAAACCTTGTACTGTGAAAGATAATAAAACAAAATATTTTTAAATAGAACAGAAGTCAGATATTAAGATATTCACAAACTTCTCATGATATTTCCTATTTCAAATTAAGAAAACTATCACCCCAAAATAAATTTTAAGAACTCTTATGGCTAGGACTCTTGTGACTCATTTTAACCTTGAAGTTTCTTAAGCCCAGCAAAGTAGAAACTAAATGAGATGAGAGGAGCTAATCGCTGAACAGTCAAAACTTATTGTATACCCTAATGAATATAAAAGTAACCACTGATAAAGGAAGATATGTTAGCCTATATATAAAGAACAATTAATTGATCATTAATATCAAACATATTTCAATTCTTTAATAACCTCTGCCAAATCCACCCCCACCCCCCCCCCCCCCCCCAAAAAAAAAAAAAAGAGAGAGAACCTTGATCACAAAGATGTCATGTATCTGCAATAGGCAGTAACATTTAATTAACAGTAACCCTTAAGACCATCAAAAGACTTCCTATATTTTGTGAGCATAACTTAAACTACCTTTCACTTTAACCCACATGAAAAGGACAACACTATTTTGCTGCAATCCAATGCCCATGTTTGTGTTCACTGTTATATCACATATCAGTTCATTGAAGGTCACCATGTTGAATACATCATAGCCGTGTTAAAGTATTGACTTCATGTTTGAGTCATATGACAAACATCTAGCATTTACCATGTCATACACTTATTTTATTCTTGAAAGCAAAAGTTCTTAATAATGATCATACAATATTACACTGCATTGAATTCTAAAACATTACATAAAAATAATTATTATATAATCAGACATAGATAGCAAAAATAAAATTCTAACAATGTAAAAATGTTGAAGTCTAACTACATGATTATTATATAATCATTGTTAGATATTAATTGGGTCTCAATCATATATTTTTATTAATCAGACACAGACAGCAAAAATAAATGGATAACAATATAATCATGTAGTTAGATTTCAATCATTATTAGATATTTGTAGGGCCTCAATCAAATATTTTTATTATATAATTAGACATAGGTGGCAAAAATATATGGATAACAATATAATAATGGTTGAAGTCTAACTGCATGATTATTATATAATAATTATTAGATATTCATAGGGTCTCAACCAAATATTTTTATTAAAAAATACTCATTGATATATAATCAAATGTGAACAGATGAACACTTATGGAGACCCTATGAAGTAAACTCTTAAGTCTTTAGAAAAGAACCCATCCATAGATTGAGTCTCTCTAAAATTTACATAAACAAATCAAGAATATATATAAGAAAATTTTTAGCAATGATGTATATCTAAAATTTTCATAGAGGGTACGTGGCAGGGAAAGCAGCCATAGATGGAAAAAATAAATAAATAATTGTGACTTAGAGTAAGTTATCAACATTTACATATTTGAAAGAAACTGATATAATGAGGACCAATTTTTAGATGCATCATTCCAAAGATAGAGTGAGGCTCCATGAAGCCTGGGATGTGGGGGTGGGGAGGACCAAAGTTATAAATAAAGGAAGAAAAGGTCTTAATCATTAAGAACCAACCTTTTTTAAACAAAGAATAACTGGAAAATTCTGGCAAATAGAACCTCTCTTTCGCCTTGAAATTGGTGGAGAAGGAATATCAAATAGAACCACACCACCATATTTCCATATTAGTCCCTCAATTTCCTTTTCCTTCTCACTAGAAAATCCTGTAAGAAGGAATTCTACCCCTTGAAAAATCAATCTCTTCCCAACATTAACACAAAAATTTGTGAGACATCTTTTCACGCCATGATCTCTGGATCTTGGTCTGGACAATTTCACCCTTGTAGCTCTAGCAGTTGAGCCTACATAAATTTAAACAATGTTAAGTGGGGCCGGAGGGGGGGGGGGGGAGGACTATAATATTTACATATTGAAGGTCCATTACACAATCAGTGTCCACATGAAAAAAGAATCAAATTTGAAAACACATGATTCAAAATTTAAAGATGCATTACACAACCAGCATTCAAGTCTTACAGTTTTGGTGTGAAGATTGTATCTTTTGAAGTTTCTTGTTCTGCGGGAGCAGGTCCTTTGCTTCAGAGAAACGAACTCGCTTTCTTACAAAAACATGCTTGTCATTGGAGTTATAGCATTCAGATTGAATCTTTTGAAGACTTTTGATCTTTTGATGCTCAATAACAGGTCCTGTTACTGTAGCAGGCTTGGGATGTTTCTCTCCAAAATTGTTCACAGAATGTTTAGAAGTCTGCAGACCATGGCATCTCCTTTGGTTTACGACAAGAGGTGAAGTCCTCTTCTCTAATGGCTGAACCAGAAACTCAACCCCTTCTGCAGTTTCATTTCTCTCCTCATTTGTCATTTCTGCAGCTAAACTCCTGTTAAGTGCAATTTCATTATTGTCCTCATTATTTCTACCAGCAGTACACTTGGAAACAGACCTTAAGCATAGGAGATCATCAAAACCTCTTTTATCAGAATACTTGGTGCTGCTCATATTCTGATCAGAGGAAAGCAGTCCCCAATCATATTTGAATTGAAACTGATTATGGCAAAGGCATCCCCTTTCCAAGAGGGGAATGTAGTTAGGCACAAGCATGCTGTAAGTCTTAAGTGAGGTCAACTTCCTTCTGACTGATAACCCAGAGCCTTGCACATTAACCGTGTTTGTAGCTTGCTCATTCCCATGGTCAAGTTCAATATTTTGGTCCAGTGTTTTTTGCAAATCCTCCATTCCAAGTTCTGGCATGGGTTGAAAGAACTTTTCCTTACTATTTTCACCTTCATTCTGATTCTTATCTTGCGCTGAACTGGCATTTTCTATAGAAATACTACAAGGAACAACAGAACAAAGAGGATCAACGAGAGATAGACTCGAAGATCTAACATCTTGAGAAAGCAATATTCCCTCATTAGCTTTGTCAGGTAAACCCACAGAGTGCATGCTTGACTGTGAACCTAACTTGGACTTGGACTCGTGTTTCTGCACAAAAGAGTTCTCATCTGGGGCAATATATGCTGATTCAGAGAGAAAGCTCGTCTCACCAAGAAAATGCTTGGGGAAACTTTTAGGATTTTCCTGCTTCTGCCTCTCACAATGAAGAGATTCTTGCGAGAGAGGATCATGAGGAAGTTTCTTCTGCCTCTCACAATCAAGAGATTCTAGAGGCAAGTCATTTGTTATCTGCAGATCCAATTCCACATTGTCTTCTAAATGTTTACTTGTAGAAATATAATCAAAAGATTCTTGTTGAGACCTGAGTTTTGTACAATTCAATCCATTGTCATCTCTAAAATGAGTTTCAGAGAGAAAAGTTTCCTTGATGTGAGACATAGCCGAATTACAAGCATGCTGATCATCAGGGACACTACAAGATAACCCAACATCTTCAAATGCATCTGCCATGGCAACATCATCCAACTCAGAAAGAGAATCACATGTGTCAGTCTCCTTGGTTGGGCAACAAAAAGCATCTTCCAACATATTTAACCGTGCTTGCTTCACCAGAAGGGCAACTTCAAGTACAGATGCTGTTGGCAGTGCTTCTGAAGCTGACTCACTCTTCACTAATTCATTTATAACCAATGCTTCAGATGCTGCAATAGATAGTTCAACTGCTTCATTGAAATCAGCACCTTTGAGGAACCTGTAATTGAATTTCTTTTCATACCGCCTCTTAATCTCCTTGTTATTGGATGGAGATGGCGGATAAACATTCTCCACAGTTTCTGGAACGGAACTTAGAGGCAACAAATTAGGCCCACCAGGACTAAACTGCATGTTGGCATGGGTCTTACCTCTAGAACCAACAGAATTTTCAGCAAGCTGCACTGAGAGGACTTTTTTAGATTCAAGCAGCTTTTGTGATGAATCCAAAAGTTGAGCAGTGCCATACTCTGAGTTTCCATCTGATGAAAGATGTAGATGGAAATGAAGCACCTGTCCAACAGAGAATATATTGATCAAGCCAAGTTATAACTGAATATCCAAACAAGATAACTATTTTTTCTGAGATTTTATTGAAATATATGCCAATGCAGCATAAAAAATTCAAGAGAAAACGCATCATTTTGCAGGTCAAAGTTAGGAGATAAGACTAAACTCGCAAATTCATTCAGAAACATAATAATGTTTGCAGAACCCAAAATTTTAGAATTGCTTTTTGGCCAGTATGGTTAAAAACTTACATTTCCAGGAGATGGAGAAAAACTAATTTCTGAACTGTTTTCCCCAGATAAGAATAAATGACAGCTGTTATATCTACCTTCTTCCCTTGCTAAAAGATTTGCATCTTTAATTACACCAATGTTTCCTTGAAAAGAACTCAAACCCTATCCATTCCAACAAACAAGATCATTAGAAAACATTTTATTAAACTAAACCATTAATGCATATCAAGCATAGAATAATCTATGCAACAATCCAATGAATGGAAATAACAAGTGTTAATTAAGTTTATTTGAATCATCACCTTTATGGCTTTATCAAATTACATACCATCAGAAGTCAAGAAGAATTCACTACAACAAACTAAAAATCACAGACTAATAATTTAGAAAATGTAGACCAGAAATAAGTAGTTTGCTTCCAATTCCAGATGCTTATGGAGTCTAAGAAAAATCAGCTTCTGACTTAAACATGATGGTTAAAATAGTTCTCTTGTCCCACTACTCCTTCCACCTCATTGATTGCATCCTAATAACCTAAAGGTGGAAAAACAGACTTAGAGCTCTGTGACCACAACACTAGAATGACAGGAATAAAATTAGGTTAACAAAAAAGGAAGTTCTAATTGACAAAAAATCCCCATTATAAGATGATCGCAAGCGATTTTGGATCATTAGTTTATCATATTGCACAGTGACAAACCCAAATAATAGATATTGTGTTACTGACCTATCTACTTATAGAAGCAGTATCTTTTATCCCATTCTTCCTCGTGTAAGTGTTGAACGCTAAAATATTGGATGAAAACAATCATCAGAACAAAAAGAAACTTTGACAGTGCAGAAAAAAAGCTGACACCACTCTTTTAAGTTATTTACAATAACGTCATTGTTTCAATTTCATTCAGTAGGACATAAGAAAGATGGTGATGACATGAGAGAAGTAAGTTAGATCCACAATGCACAGTATTGAAGTTCATCAAGGGACTCCCTGTGGGAGGTGGGAGAAGGTTATGAACATAATAGAATTTGAAGTTATTGAAGGATAAGCCATATTGTGTATCAATATCAACAGATTCAACACATGCCAAACGGTAAACAACATATAAATAAACAATAAAAGACCTTCCAACCTTAATTGCTAGCTCAGAAGGCATTTGAGTTTCCTTTATGTGCTCATCGAATGGTTCTGCTTGATGTTGCTGAAGCCAACCAGGAAGCCAAACTAAATCCTGTAATTAGTACATGTTCAAACAACACCATTGGTTGCAGTTATAGCTTGTAACAAAAAATTTATAAGCAATCACTTAGAAAACAGAACAACCCACATTTCTTTTTCTTTACCAAATTTCATCGGATGCAAATTTGCAGAGCATGTACAATGACATAGGAGTTAGGAGATGTACAGAAAACACAACCATGATGCCAAAAGGGAAGTACAAGAAGGGAGCTTAGTTTTGAGGCAGCAACAAACCCCAATTTTATACCAATATTTCTTTTTTTTCTTTTTAGAAAATACCAAGATTCCACTTTGGCATTATACAATTATTAGATTAAAGAGACGGAAACATAAAGTTCAGTTGTTCTGGAAGCAACTTTCATTATTAACCTTAATATTTGATTTCCCTCTTAGAAATAAAATTTTCATTAAATATCTCAAACAGGTTGTTCATTGGCTCTGGAAGCACAACACAACGTAAGTGAGATTTACCAAGGTTTATTGCAATTGAAAAAGTTAATTGCCTAAATCCAAGTACTTTCTAAATGGACTTCCTTTATCAAAATTGTAAAATGAAGTAGCTATTGTAAAGCAGAAAACTCACACATATAAATTGTCAACAAATAGCCCATGGTTAAAAGGGGAAAAAAAACCCCAGGTAGCAAAACCTCAAGACCAGGACAATTTCTTAAAGAAAAGATAAGACACCACAAACTCACTCATCACATGCATAACCAAATGCCTATGAAAATTGAATTCAATACTTCTTCCTGGATAAAACCAAGAAACAGCAAACAAATAAAAAGAAATGAATGGTGAATACCCCCCTCCCCTTTCAATTAGACCCAATAAATGAACCATTCATAATCCAGAATTTTACTTAAGATTAAGCTTGACCCAGTTCAGTTTGGTTGCTAAGAAAAACGAAAAAAACAACAATAATAACAACAATAAATCTTAGATAAGCATTTGCTAACTGAGTCAAGTGGAACTTTCAATTAGACCTAACAGCTGAACCATTCAAAATCCATAATTTTACTTAAAATTAAGCTTGACCCAGTTCAATTTGGTTGCTGAAAAAACCAAAAACCAAAAAAAAAAAAAAAAAATTTACTTGAGCCATTGCTGCTAACCATGGATCAAGTCAAGTGGGTTTCCACTTTTATCACTAATACACAAAACAGAGAAACCCATTTCACTTAACTTTTTGACTATTTTCTCGGTAACCAAACAAGTATCAATTAGCATTATAACAAAAGAGGATAAGGAGAAAAAGAAATCAACTGGCGTACCTCGGAGAACTGAGGAGGACGAAACCCTAAGCTGCACCCCATTGACATTGAAATTTCGAAAAAAAGGGGAATGGGAATGTGGGAGCGCCAAACACAGCTTATTTACCTAGTCTAGAATTTTCGCGCCAAACGAAAAGTAATAGTTTTTTTTTTTTTTTTAATTAGTAATAGTTAATAAGAAATTAAAAAAATTAAAAAAAAAACTTTTTTTTTAAGTAATAGATAAACATTTGATGTTAATATAATTTTGTAATTTTTTTAATCATTTCATAGGATTTTGTAACTTTAAAAGGCTGTGTTTAAAAAAATAATTTTTTTTAATAAATACAATAGAATTTGAAGATATGATACAATACAAAATATTCATTTTATTATAATTATTCATTAGTCCGAGGCCAAGTGACCAACACATTAATAAATTGCATTATTATTATTATTATTACTATTATTATAGGCACAATTGGATAACAGTCAATTTCGTAGTTGAATTAATTAAAACCCATGAAATTTTTTTAATTATATTGGATTGGATTGGCTAAAATATGTGATACACTATCCATCTTTCATGTATGTTAGGATAAGTTTAAAATCCAATTTATTTTTAAAATTTCAAAATCTTTTTTGTTTATTTATTTCTCAAACTTTTTTTTTAAGCAAAATCATATAATCCAAGTCTTTGTTTTCTCCATTCTAAAAATAAATAAATAAAAGGTGTTGTTTTCTATTTGCACAATGTGGCTACATTTTTATTTTTTTTAGCGCCAAGTAACCACCTTTATAAAAGAAACTTGTCGCTAACCCGTGCGATGCACGGGATAGTTAAATAAAAAGATAATTAACCAACATCACGTTAAGGTAAAAGAATTAGTGAGAGACTGATTTGCCCACCAAGAATTTAAAAGAAAAAAAAATTGATATAATAAAATCTAAGAAATTTAGAAATAGAAAATTGGGTTAATAATATACATATTATAGACATTTTGCTAGACATTATCAAAATATAGAGATTAACCCAAATACTTAGAAGAAAATAAATTCTAAACATAACAAAACAATAAGATAGAATGAAAATTTCAGGCACATATGCAAGCAAATAAAAAAGACAAAACCTACGTTTTTTTTTTTTTTTTTTTTTAGTTGAGTCTCTCTCCTTCTTATTTTTTTAATTTTAAAGTGAAGTTAAGTTTAGGGTTTTAAGATGGTAATTGCTAGGGTTTTAAGGAGAGAAGAGAGAGTCCTACCAAGAGTCTAAATAATATAAACAATTCAAAACATGGAACATTATCAAATTTATAACACCTCATTCCATTATTTTTTACGTTGAATCCAAACAAATAATTAATTGAAATTAATCCAAACAAATAATTAATCAACCAAAAATCAAAGATTTAATAAAAAAACAAAAAATCACATGAACCCAAATAAAAATTCTCAATAAAGTAAGAACATATACAAATTTACCACACCTTGGGCTGGAAGACATAGGTTGCAGTTTTGATTTTTTTCCAAAAAATAGAGATGCTTCATCTGCCATATATAATATAAAATAATTATTAGAATTTCAACCCAAAAACCAAACTCATAAAAACACTATCAAAATATAGAGATTAACCCAAATAATTAGAAGAAAATCAATTCTAAACATAATAAAACAATAAGATAGAATGAAAATTTCAGGCACATATGAAAGCAAATAAAAAAGACAAAACCTACATTTTTTTTTTTTTTTTTGCGTGAGTCTCTCTCCTTCTTATTTTTTTAATCTTAAAGTGAAGTTGAGTTTAGGATTTTGAGATGGTAATTGCTAGGATTTTAAGGAGAGAAGAGAAAGTCCTACTAGGAGTCTCTCTCTTTTTTTCTTAATACTAAATTTTTTTTTTTTTTTGGTGAGTCCTTTTTTTTATAAAAAAAAAAAATTCAAACCTAAAGTGAGTAATTTTTTTAAAATTCTAACGTGAGGTATCTTAAAAAATTATAATTAATTTTTAATCTTCAATTTTATATTATATATAGATAATAATAATGATGTGATAGGCCAACAAAATATATCTAATAGAGTTTTACTTAAATTAAACTATTGTAACACTAATAAATATAAGAAGATATAAAACCTAGAATAAAAAGAATCTAAAATAAAAAGAAAAAGAAAATAATGGTGACATGGAAAATTGTGGGAGCTTTAAAAGCTTCAGTTATATATATATATATATATATATATAGATAATAATAATAATAATAATAAATATAGATGACGATTTTTGTGATAAGTTGATGTAGGATAGAATTTACAATTTAATTTTTGTAATTATTTAATTTTGGTATTTTTATGCCAAAAACGTTATTTTAGGTCTAGGTGATTTATTTCCTTGTTTTTAGGTTCTTTTAATGTTTTTTTAGGTCAAGTTTGGTTCCTATTATGGTTAGGTATTAATTAGGGCTTATTTTAGAATATATTTTCTTATCTATCAAGTTTTATGGAGCCCTTAAATAGGCCTCCAAGTTTGTATACATTTTTCAATATTATTGATATTAATAAAAATTCAAACTTTTGTTTATTATTTTTCTGGTGGATTCTATATAAGATATAAAACCTAAAATAAAAAGAATCTAAAATAAAAAGAAAAAGAAAATAGTGATGATGTGGAAAATTGTGAGAGCTTCAGAGGCTTCGGTTTTATATAGATATATAGATGACTAAATATTAAATACATATAGAAAAAATTATGTACAAATTTTATTAAATTCAATGACATAATTCTATTAGCCAAAGCATATGATTGAATAAGGAAAAAATTATATTGTGTGTGTTGCATTGATCAATACGACCACATAGTTAAGTATCAAAGGTATGGTAAATTTGTAACTAAGTTTAAGGAACTGTTCCAATTTTTTTTAATTAAATCACAAATAAAAAAAATGTTTAAACCATAATTTTTTTAATTCATTTCAATTCACACGTTCAATTATTTATAATTAACATAATTCAAACAAAATTCAAAACCATGACAATTCTACGTTACATTACATGAACCAAGATTACAACTTGGTTTTTTTAAAAATAATAATAAAATATGAGAAATGTTAATGGATGTTCTAAGAGTATTTGTTATTGAACCATTTTAAGAAAATTCTTCTGAGAAAAAGGAAAAAAATTAATATTTTGATAGTTTTTTATTTCTCATTAAGGAGATCCGATAATAGGACCCTAATTGTGGTCAATACATCAGTCCAATATATATATATATATATATATAAAATGTCTCCAATTTGACCTATTATTCTACAAAACACTTTAGAAACTTCATTAACCAATAATGTAATGGATGAAACTTGAGATATCAAGAATTACAGACATCTTCAAGTCCATTAAGCCTTCCACTCAAGTGTCCTGGAAAGGGCAACAATTCAACCAGTAGTGGCCTATGAACCAACCAACCATGAGAGTCCGGATTGATGTGTAGTCCAGGATTTGACACTTTGACGTATAATTTTCAATAATTGCCAGTAAATTTTTTTTTTTTTTTTTGTATGTAAATAATTGCAAGTAACTAACCTACTAATTCTTTAATTGTATTCAATTGTTATGTCCCTAGTTCGGACTGGGATTAGTGCTTTGTTGTCATACACAGATATTTGCACAAAAGCATTGCTCCATGCTCGTTTACGTCCTTCATAAGACCGACATGTTTTCACACGACAAAAAAACAACTCTTCTAAATCAAATATTATGAAGTTATTAATTTTGTAACAAAAACAAAATCCTTATCAACCATATTCTTTATAAGTAACAAATTTCATTAAAAAGCGCAATAAGCAAAGCCCCTTATCAACCATTAATTAACATCTTACATTTTGATCCTTGGGACATGATGAAATCTAACAAAATATTGCATCTGTATATACACAATACACTAATAAAGAGGAAGCATATCAAGGACTAGATGGCACACTAGATGGCACCGTTACCATCAGCCACACTATCAGAGGAAGCTCTAACAGAGCCTAATAGTTCAGGCTTCCTTAACCAGTATTGTTGAAACCTTTGCCTTGCATATTCCATGTAGTCGAAGTCTATTTCATTCACATGTTCCTGAACAAGATATCAGAAGATAAAACTAATGAGCTTGCAGAAAATGAATGCATAAAAAAATTTATTTCCTAGCAATTTCCCATAACATACCTACTAGTTACAAGGTAGGAGATCAGCTAGGTAGAAATTAAAACCAAGCATATAATAAAAAAAATAGCTTATATTGTAAACCTTTTAATGGTGAGGTCCCTATCAGCTATATGAGGCTATACTGCCAATAAAATAACGTTTTGAAAACTAGAAAAAGTTACTGTTGTAGGAGATCAACTTGGTTGAAACTAAAACCAGGCATAAAAGCTAAAACTAGACACAGAATAGCTTCTTTTTAAGCCATTTAATGGCATGCCCTGATGAGGCACCCGGCGAGTTATATGTATGAGGCTAGAAATGCCATTAATGTTTTGAAAAACTGGGGTTGGGCGGGGGGGGGGGGGGGGGGAGAGAATAGAAATGTTTGACGAAGCATTTAAAAGGATGTGTTTATAGAAGAAGAAAAAAAAAAGTTAAATTAAGTAATAATCTGTACAGATATCCAAGAGGTAAGTCAAACTCTATATTCAGCAACCATAGGAAACTTCCTGGTAAAAATATTGGCTCGGTCATCCTGAGACATTCTAGTAGGTTTTAGTGTTCAAGTTCTAATCATGAAAGCTAAGACGAGAAGGTTAGAAGTACCGATATTATTCCCCATAAGCCCCAAACCAGATGGCTTGCAAGAGTATACTTCTCAACATCTTGAAGTAACTGTTCAACTTCAATATCGCTAGGTTCATCGCCTGCATTTAGAGATTCAGATCAGAGGATGATGAAAGCAAAATGCAAATTCTCAGGTGAAGTATAATTCTAGCCACCAACACAACTTGGTTACATGATTTAGATTGTTCAACAATTACATTATATTTAAGCTCTGTTCTATTTTTTTGGATGATTAGATAGTTGGGGAAGGAGGGATTTGAATCCTTGACGTCTCTATTGGAAATGCTAAGAGGTGTCAGTTAAGCTACTACAAGGCTCTTGACATATTTAAGCCAATGAAATATGAGAATTCAAAGGAAAATATACAGCGACAATATTGGGTTTTCCTATCGACGGAAATGAACACTAATTGCAGTTTTTAAATGTTATAATAGTGATCATTCATGTGAAATTCATAGTAAAAAAGAAAAAAAGAGAGACAGCAAAAATTACTTGTACAAATAAAATGAAGGATAAAAATTTTATTACCAGAAGAGCTCAAATATATATGAACAAATCTTTGACGATCCTCCAAACCTGGTCAAGGCAAAAAGAATTCCCATTTAATCAGAGGAAATAAAAGCAAAGAAAGATGTTTATAAAAAAAACAAAAACAAAAACCCTCAGCAAGCCACGCACCGGGATATTTACTGAAGTCCAGAATATGAGGAGTTTCCGTGTGATAGTCAGCAGCCATCTCACAAAAATGATTTGCTATGTCAAATGCAACAGCATTGTAACTTGCATACTCATAATCCTGGTAATGATGGTGGAATTACAATTAATGATAGCTGATTATATCATATAATATCTTTGCGCGTTCATGGTGGAAGTAATTATGTGTGAAGGGTAAAATCAGATATTTCAATTCATATCAAACAAGATGTTCTCATAACATTCACATATAAAGATGACAATCTGTTTTTTATTTTTTATTTTGGTATATAAACAAATTACTGAGAAAACGACCCAAGTGTGTACATGCAGGACTAGCAGCTGCATGCAAATTTGTGGATTCCATCCATAAAAACCATGAAAGTTAGTGGATTCCATCCAGAAAAACCCACTACCAGGCATGACATGGTTTTATTATTCATGATCATATATTTAGTTACGAATATCAAAGTATCCTCTTCAGATCCCATAACTTTCACAATTTTTGGTTTTTGATCTTTTAGTTTGGGGGTATCATAGAATTGCAATTAAGGAGAAAAGGGGGAGAGGGGATAAAAGGAAGTAAAAAAAAGGAAAAAGAGGACAAAGGATGCAATAAGACTCAAGATTTTCAAACCAAACAAAACAAGTGGCAAAACTTTCTCACTGTAATCCATACATTTCCGAATTTTTGTGTCAAAGTTCAATATGATTCAGACTTATCAAAAAAAATAGTTCAATATGATTTAGTCTAGCAATATTTATTGTATAGGATTTCAGTCCGAGGATAAATCTTCCATGACAGCTGAACTAATGAACTTTCCAATTGAGTCAAGTTTCTGTGCAGTATAATGAAAAAGGAAATTACTAAAATGCTTAATTCTCAATTAAAGAAAAAAAGATCCGGTGATGCAGCAGAAGTTTCTGTCCAATATCAATTTTACCTGATACATGCATCTTCGTCTGACCTGAGACTACGGAAAATCCATGACACCACTAGTAACCCCATCATTGACCTATAAGTCATTCAACCAGGCAGAGTCACAACTCCACTTGGATGCATGCAAACTTAGTTGAATATACACACCATAGGAAAACAGAACCACTCTAAACTCATACATCATGCAGGTAACAGAGAGCTAGACCTATGAATACGAGGTTCATAAGGACAATTGCTACAATAATTTACAGACATAATTGCACTCTTTTTCATCAGCAGGGTTGGTTCAAAAATTGCATATAAGAAAATAATAACAATAACCATAAAATTTAACAACTGAAGATGATCTTTCCAAGCAGCTACTAATACTAACCTGACCACTTTCCCTAAACTGATTAACCCCCCATTAACAGTTATTCTTAAATTCACTTCCAGTTATATGTACTAACCTTGAAAACCTATAAAAGTTTATGAGGTATCTCAAACTAAAGTTGGAAAAGAAATGCAGAATTCAGAATTACAAGGTAAATGAAATCTCTCATTCTTTCTACCATGAACTAACAAATTTAGGGAACAAAAGTTAGGGTATGAAGAGATTGACACTTAAGGTATATCAAATCTCCTATGCGCTGCATTCCACTGAGTAGACCAAACAATTGTAAATTTTAATCTTGACAGTAGAGGTTTTATGAAAAATTCAAAACATGGCTTTGTCACCCAAAGAACCATAAATTTAGATAACCAGCGAAGAGGAACTTACAATGATGGTTATTGAATTTGTCACTTCGTCAATCATTATGTTACCATATTGCAAATCATTGTGGCAAAAACCTATACATTGATGTGCCCCTGGAAGCTCCTTTTCCAATATCGAGATATCCTCTTCTATGGTATCTAAGCAAAAGGCTTTAGCTTCTTCAGGGAGAGCCAAACTCTTGGCTGCACCTAGCCAGTTTCTGAAGCATTGAAAAAAAAAGGTTATTGCATCTAAATTGTAGAACAAACAATGCGGGTGCAAAAATAACCTTGCTTTGGTTGAGATACATTCATCTGAAACTGATTGGAGAAAAGAAAATTCTGTATTGGGGGCAAACATACCGCAATCTATCCCACAGGCGAACATTCTTTGGGCCAGGCATATCAAGATCATTAAACTCCTTCATTTTAGATGCTATAAGAGCAGATATTTCTGGATCATGCAGATCAGATGCTGAGAGTGTCTGAAAATCACAAATAAAGCAGGCATATTATATTTATGTCAGGAAGGGAATATGAACACTTCAATTTGTAGAGAGAACAAAGCAACCCATTTCTTATTGACCAGAAACTCAGAAATTTCAATTAAAAAGAGGAAAATATTTAAGAAAAAAAAAAGAGTAAAGAAATTGCACTAGGGCTATAGCAGATTCTCTAAAAAAACCACATAATGATCCACCTTACTAACTGAATGTCATGTACTAAAAATATTACACCACTAGATGGTCAGAACAATACGGGCACATGCTTCTAAGTTGTATTTATGAGGGAAAAATGCACAATCTAACATAAATCCACAATAACGCTAACTTATACTACCATTTGATGAAAAAGGAGACCATATGCGCAACACCATTTAGTTAAGAATAAAAAAGACCACTGCATATACCAATGCATTTGAAGCACATACACTCTAAAATCCCTGGTGTCCTGCATGCATGTCCTCAATGTGTTAGGAGGACAAAATATAGTATTTTTATTTTAAGAATTCCTTCAATTTAGATATGTTTTTAACCATTTTGATAGTTGTTATTTATTTTCTAAAATTAAAAGAAACACAAAATATGCCTAAAAATAAGTAAAACTACATACATACATATGTATATACACATTAAATGATTGTCATATCCCCTCCATGTGGTATCCTAATCTTTCAAAAATTGTCCTATCTCCATGTCCTGTGTGTATTCATGTTCATGTCCATGCTTCTTACTTCAAACTCAAACAAGATAGACTACAAGAAAGAAAGAAAGAAAAAAAAAAAAAACATCAAAATACCCGTGCATGGATGAACTCTTCAATTCGCCCATTGGGGAACCGGCCTAGAAGACGAGGTCCTTGCCCATGCTTTGACATAAACTCAAATGTACGAATCTCATCTTCCCGGTCAAAGAACACTTCCACGCCCTCACCATATATCCTAGCTAGAACTTTTCTAGAGACCGTCTTTGTTGGCCACTTTATTTGGTAAACCTGATTGGTCATTGCACCCTTAAGTTGGATAACTTGCAATTCATTCACATCAAGCACATCCTCCCATTCGGCAGCCAATGATTTTAGAATCTCCTTTGCTTCTACTGGTAGACGATCCACTTTGATGTCTACAGTATTCTCTCCAGCCCCCATTACAAATGACCAACAATTTCCCACACGATATTGCTCAAGATAATTTGAGTAAATCAGACTTCTAAATGTGAAAACAACCAGATCTGCAAACAATGAGAATATTAAATTCAAATGCCAAAAAAAAAAAAAAAAAAGTATACAACCATCTAAGTGTTTTTTCATTTAAATGTTAGTTACACCTGCACCCAATGTTTTTTGAACCCACGACCTCACCCTCCAACTACTTTTATAACAGGTGGAAGTGCCATTTGAGCCAGAACCTACTAGCATACAACCATCCAACTTCCTTAAGACCGGAAAAATCCCCACACAATGTAAAGACATAATTTACAACTAAAGCCAACAACTTCTACAGCTCTATGATCATATGTAGTTTTTTCTCCACATATCGTTGAAAAACAAGAAATCAAAACAAAATCAGCATACAGAAAGTTGAAAAATTCACGGGGCGAAAACCATCTGAAGGATGCCCAAGTCTATAAAAACCCCACTAAACTAATCTAAATCAACAAACTTGAACTCTAGACTAAAATTAAAATCATAAATAAAAAATCCAAAACTAAGATATACTTTTGGATTTGAAAAACAGTTGCCAAAGTATAAATTGCTTAACATAAAGTTAATAGCACAGGATGATCTGATCTAACACCTAATCAAATAAAGTTCAAATCTTTTTCATAAACCGAGTTCCAAAAATCCTATCCATCTATTTTGAAAGGTTTTTCCTAACAACCCCAGATCCTAATCCTAATAACCCGCGTGACGATTTCGAAGATCTCAACAGTGCAGTTTAACATTAACATTATTAACACAAACACAAACAAAAGCAATACCAATACAAATCCACCATATATTAATTAATTACATTCCTTTCTGTTTGATTACTTTTTAACAATATAAAAAGAATATGTAGATTGCATAACTACCAAACCAACTAACCAACTAACCCACCACTACCTAAATAAATGAACAAGAGCAAAAAAGATTCGATCTTCAATCAATCAATCACATAATATTTAAATTAGTAATGAAGGAATTGGAGAGACAATGAAACGGCGTCTTGTGATCGGGGAACGAACCTGAGAGGGAACTGAGGGAACCGGAGAGAAGAAGAAGGTGGTGGGCGATGATATTGAATTGAAAAATTACAGAGTTTTTGTGTGTGTGTGAGAGAGAGAGAGAGAGAGAGAGAGAGAGTGATTAGTGAAAGCGGGAGGTTCGGTTTAAGAATGGGAATGTGCGGTTTTTGTGGGGTCCAGGATTTTTTGTGTGTTTTTTGGCATGGGCCGTTATATAGATATCTTCGGTGTTTTTACGATTCTTCGATCGATTCTTTTTTTGACGAGTCAGGATTTTGGACATGACCGACAGACAGACACACACAGGGATACGCGTTTCAAGCGTTTGTGTACGTAAGATGATTGTGATTGGCCCAGGGGGAAGAAGGATTTCTTTCAAAGACGTTGTTTTGTGAAAATATGTGTGATTGTAAAAGTGTTTAAAAATACATACTAAAAATTATTATTTAAATAACAACACCAAATACTCCCTGGATTTCCACCTCGTGAATCTCAAATGAAAAGTAGTTTTTGTTTGTTTTTACATGTGAATGAATACTTTTCTTCTTTACAAAAATATTAGTCTTATCACATGTGATCCGCAGCTATAATTAGGCTTTTTTTTTTTTTTTTTAAGTGTAATGTAATTTTTTCATTTGAATTTATTTATCGTTAGTGAGATTATATAGGAAGAGATTATTAAGAAACTAAAATTTAGGATTTGGAAATGAGTAAATGGTTGGGTTTAGCGCGCGCTAGTTTTTAGGAAAAAATATATCAAATGTGCATGAGATATATTTAAATAAGAGAACTGCTACGTCCACAAAATTTTTATAACAAATCATAAATGGTTAGTTTTTTTTTTTTTTTGAATTTTGTTGAATTACAATTTTAACCCTATTTTTTATTTTTTAAGAAAAATGATTATCTAATTAGATTATGAGTATTTTTGACATTTTTTGAAGTCATAACTAATTTTTTGAATCTTCTTAATATATAGAGAGATATATATATATATATAGTACTACAAATAAATACATAATTTTGAGCGGCGAAGAAAAAGTGGTAAATTTATAGGAAAATAACTAACCTTTAGTCACAATCTCTCATAAGTTATTTGTGATATTAAAAAACTTGTTTGTTTCCCATCTGTGATTTGCCTGAAAAACACTTTGCCTATTTGTGGTTTATAAATTGGCATTTTACCTATCTGAGATAAGCTCCATTTGTCTCCCGTTACCTATTTTTGTTAAAAATATGGGTAAATTTGTATTTTTACTACTCTTTTATATCTCTCTCCTCCTAGAACATAAATAAATTAAGAGAAAAAAAATTTAAAAGTTAGGTTTTATAAAATGGTTAAAATGAAATCCCAATTGGGACTGAAAGAGAAGATCCACTCCAAAAACAAGATCAGCACATGGAGACTTTCAGAGGACCGATTAAATCCCACCGTACTACAATACAAGCAATCTCCAATCATAAAGTTTTAATTTTTATAAAACCTAGCTTTTAGATCTTCTTTTCTCTTGATTTTTTTTAGTTTTTTATGTTTTAAGAGGAGAGAGATGACAGGTTTTTGGGAAGTGGTTCTTGTGGTTGGAACTATGGGAAAGATTTGGGGGTCTTGTTTTTTATTCTTTGATTTTTGTTGCTTTTTGCTCAAAAAGGGTTTGAAACTTGGTTTTGGTTTTTGGTTCTGTGGTGCTTTGGATGGGATTCACTTTACCTTTGAAAGACAAAGCTGAAGCATGTGGAGGAGATAAGAGGAGTATACATGTGTGGAGGAGAAAAAAAAAGAGGAAAAAAGAAAAAAAGAAACGTGTATTTGGATGAAACCAAATAAGATAATGGGAAAAATAAAATAAAGAATAATAAGAAATTAAAATTAAAAAATGTTATCACAATATTTTTGTAATAAATTTTAAGTGGTAGGTTATTACTATCTAATATTTGTGAGAAAAAAATAATTTTTTTTTTATGGTGGTGGTTGCGGTGGTAGTGACAGTGCCGATGGAAGAGTCGGCGGCGGCAGTATTGGCGGTGGAAGAGTCGGTGGCGGCAGTGGTGGTGGCGGTAGCGGCAGCGGTAGCGGTTGCGGGTGGTTGTGATTATTGTTTATCATAGTGGATATATTATTTTCTTGTAGTAGATATATTATTTTATTGTGATGTTTATATTATTTTATTGTGTTAAAAACTAAAATATATCTACTGCTGCAGCATGTGAGTAGATAAAATAAATAAAATAACTTTTTGTGATGTCAGATTAATAAATTTTTAGCTCCACTACTGTGGATGCTCTAAGTTCTAATTCTAAAAGCACATGAAAGTATCACGTGAGATATAACACTAAAAGCTAGCATATTTGGATAAGAAGAAACTTTTGGATAAATTGTATTCCTTATGCACCTCTATCTGTTGGTTTTGACAGGTCTTCAAGCAAAGGGCGGCAAATTTTAACTACTAAAGCACATGAGAAGTGGAACACCTTTCCTTTCAAATTCAAGTAGTTCTGCCACCTCAAATGAATTAAAAAAATATTAAATACAAAAAAATCTTATAACATTTCATTTAAATAAAAATTAGTATTATTTTTATATAAATAAAATTATACCAATTTTGTTAATAGGTAAAGGAGTAATTGGATCCAAGGGGAATACGGAATGGAGATGCATTGGGTGTAATTGTTATTGAAGACTAAGATTGAAAGCTAAATAGTTAACTTTTTTTTCTCAATACTGATGAGGAAAGTTAACAAGTTAAAAAAAAAATGGATTCAAAGACTGGGAAAAAAAAAAGTTAACTTTTCAATATTCAATCTCAACTCTTGATACCAAATGCACTTGGACCATATTTCCGTCTAGATTGAAGGATCAAATTTGACAGTAAATATGTGAGTTTTAGTTAGTTTAACTAGTAAAGTTTCTTGTGGTTGAATAAGAAATCTGAAGTTCAATTTCTGTTTACACCAAAAAACGATTGGTGTCTTGGTCTGATGATAAATAAATAGTTATTATCAGAAGTGGACGTCATAGGTTAAAACTCTCTCCCCATAAAAAAAAAAAAAAAAAAAAGGAATTGAAATTATAAAAATTAAACTTAAGGAATTATAATGACAATCCACCAGGCCTAAAGGATGTAATTTGTAATTTGTAATTTGTAATTTGAGGGAAAAAAAAAATACAAAAAAGACCCAATGGGATTTGGGTGAGTTGTAAACAAACCCCTATGTTATCAATGTTGTCTAATTGACCACTAAAGTTAAAGAATTAATCAAACTTAATTTTGTGAACTATAACTAACAAAAAATGGTCACACGGTGTGCACATACTATCTTTAAAATAATTTTTTCAACGATAATATTTGCACGTAACATGATCATGTTTTTTTAAGAATAAGAATATATTAAGAAGGAACAAGAGAGAGCCACAGGCCCCCAACTTATCTCCAACTTCTAAAACAGGAACCCAAGAAGGAAGAAAAGAGATGAAGATGAGCTCATCCCTATTACAAAAGGCTGTCTAAAGGGCCAAATTGTAAGACAAAAAATTAACATTCCTAGAGACAAAACTAGAATCCCACAGAGAGAGGGAATTTAAGGCTCTACTCAAATCAAAAGAAAGCAGGGCAAGAAAGCAAGGGGAGTGCAATGTGGGTTCTGCAGAGCTTCACTAACCCCTTTGGATATCCTTAAAAAATAACATATTGAAACTTGTGAAATACAACAAGCTTTATGGCTTGGAATGTTGCTTGGGCTTCTCCCATAGCCTGGACTGTAAGAGGAAAAAGGTTGGAGTGGGCAAACACAATAATGTGCACTTGGGCCCTTCTTTAGTAGAAAACTTCAAATTGAGTTGTGGACAGATGACATATTTGACAATGCCACTTGGATAATTCTTAAAGCATAAAGTCAATAATATAAATTTGATAACACAACGGTGAGTCTGTGATTGCCCCAATCCCGAAGGTTTTTTTGCAACTTTATCTTGTATTTGATTGATTGATTAATTAATTAAGGGTAAATTACATAGTTAGCCACTGTCCTTTACATTATATTTCAATTTTGTTCCTAACCTTTTAATTGTGTCAATTTGATCCCTAATCTTTTTAGTACCGTGTCAATTTAGTCCCTATCGTTATCTAGAAAAATTTGACGTGTCAAAAGGAAAAATTAAAAATGATTTTCTATGCCACATCGAATGCTAATTGTACCGCTATATCAGACTTCAAAAAAAAAAAAAAAAAAAATATATATATATATATATATATATATTAATAATTCAAATGTTCACGAGTCAAATTCCCTAAAAGTTTCTCCTCGTTAGTCCACATCTCCATCTCTTCTTCCTTATCTCATCCTCACGCTCACTTGAGTCCAAATCTGAAGTTGTAGATGGCGACTCCGGTGGCAAGGACTTCGGCATGCACAGTGGATTGATTTGGGTTTGGGGTTTTGAAAAAGGGATTTTCATTTGGGGTTTGGGTGTTTTTTTTTTTTTTTTTTTTCAATTTGTTTATGGCGGTTCTTGTAGGAGTTGACTTAACATTAGTTGATAATTCACTTGGTGAGGAATAAATTGAAGTGGTAAGTGTAAGAAGACTAAGTGTAGCATGTTCTAATCGTTTGTATTGTTTTCCCAATTACTAGTAGATTTGGTTCCGTTTGTCAATAGAAAACATTGTAGTTGCATATTAAGCATTCAAATTAGGGGATGATATCAAGGAAGGCAATCATAATAATAGGTGCCCATGAATTCAAATTTCTACTTCTCCTTTTTGTTTTCCCCAACTACCAGCAGAGTTTTTGTTTGTAAATGGAAAACACTTTAGTTGCATATTTAGCATTCAATCACCTTGTTGACTCAGCGTGAGGATGAGGAGATGAAGATGTGGACTAACGAAAGAGTGAAACTATTAGGGATTTTTCAAATTTTAGAACCAATTAGTGAGATGTAACACGAGCGAACATTTTAGTTTGGTTTTTTATTTTTATTTTTTTTAATCTGATATGGCGGTACAGTTGGTAGTTGATGTGTCATGGAAACTTATTTTTTATTATTTTGTTTGACACATCATATTTTTTCATCCAAAGGATAACGACAATGACTAAGTTGGCACAATACTTAATAGGTTAGGGACCAAATTGACATATGGTGTAAAGGATAAGGACTAACTATGCAATTTACCCATTAATTAATTAATATATATATTTTTTGTTTTGACCACCGTAAAGGAAGCCCAACAACAAACATTTCAACACCAACTTTTATCTTGGTTTTTTAATCAAAAAGAAAAAGTACAGCAACAAATATTCTTAATTGTAATGCTATAGACAACACAAAAATTCTTCTTAATAAAATACAAAAACCAATAAGTTGTCCAAGTTGAGTTGAGTAGTTACATAAAATAATTGTAAATAGTCAAGACAAAACTAACTAATAATAAATTAAAATATTCACTACTACAGTAGAAATAAGTTTTTTAGCAATGAAATATATAAATAATAAACTATGGAATCGAATGGGAGATCAGTGGATGAATGATTACTTGATTGTATATATTGAAAGAGATATAGTTGGTAGCATTGGCAGTATTAAAGCTATCATGCAACAATTTTAAAATATAAAATCTCATAAAAGGCAATTGTAAAACTTCATGTAATTACATTTTTTTTTCTACGATGTTGATATATTCAAGTTCTCTTTTTACTAGATTTTGTATAATTCAAGTTTTTCAATGACCCTCTTTAAAAAATTCCTAAAGCCATCACTGCTTGAAAGCGAGTAGGATTTATTAGAACTTTTGGTGCATTTCAACCGCAAAGAAAACTAAATGGTATATATACTTGGAGGAATAACGATGAATATTTTTCAAAATATAATCAAGCGAACAGGAGGCTCTTGCTTATTTTTGCTTTCTATCCATGTTTTCATCATTGTTGTTGTTACCTATTGCTATGGATCTCTTTGGTATTTGGGTTTGCTTTGCTAAGTTTTCTGAGTACTTTTTGAGTTTTACATGTGTTTTTCTATGAGACTTTGTAAGCGTTATAGGATGATGTACTAGCTTTCTCCCTGGTTTTCTCTTGGGCTTGTGAGGGAATAAGGTTTTTTTTTTGAGGATAAACGGCAGAAGTGGGGGAATAAGGTTATGATTAGAGGGTTCTTTCTAAATTATTGGATAATTTCTCTTGAATCTTTTCTTGAGTTTACTTGGAATTTTCTTCTAATCTTTTCTAAGTTTTGCTTAGTGTTTGAGCGTGAAGTATCTTCTAGCATAACCTATTAAAAGGTGTTATTATTATTCGGACATAGACGACGCCAAATAATGAAAGCTTGCTTGATGCTTTGAGGGAACAAGAGTGAATATTTTGGAATATTTTTCCTTCCTTTGAGATTTGGTTAAGTGTCTCCATTCTACACTACCATGTGGCACAATTTGTCACAACAACATGCAATAAGGCAAGGTCTAGATTCTTGGGCATTTGGTATTAGGTCTTGTAATTGTTGTTTAATTCCATGACAAATTTTTTTGAATTTTTTTAATCTTAATTTCCATGTGTTCATGTACTTTATAGGGGGTTTTTATTTGTAATAGCTTGTAACTCATGTATATACATGGATATACTTAAAATATATACATTAAGATGCATTATAATTCTTACATACATAATTTAAATATTATTGATAGTCATTCTTATATTTTTTTTAACTCTTTAAAAAGTTTTGTAAGAATATTATTAGGTAGAAAATATAAATTGTCCATTTTTAAAAAAAAAATTATGTTTATTAATTTTAGACTCTTTGGTTTTTGTACGAAATAATTCACTTGGATATATATTTATGACATGGTCTCACATTTGACTCTAAAATTAAGAAATAAAACTCTCCCTAAAAATAAATAATTTAGGATACATAGCACAAAATTGAACTTTAATTGAAGAATCTAATTGGATTTTCTCTAATTTTTATCTATATATAGATTGGGTTGGTGAGGTAAAGTTGTCAAGTTACTAAAACTGAAGTTGGAAGCTGCAGAAGTTTGCTCTTACAAAGTTGGTGGTGTTAGGCGAATTGTGATATGAAAACTGAAGTAGAAAAATAGTTGGGTTGAAAGTTCATACCACACTTCAGACGTACGAAGATGTTATTTATCTTACTATAGTTCTAGCCCTAGTCTCTCATTATATAGCTCTTAGTGTTAGTTTGGATTGCGCTGAAAACGTTTTTCAGCGCGTTTGCGTTTTAAACAGTGGGTCTCATGCACTGTTCACGAGACCCATAAGTACGGAATTCAACAAAATTTTCATTAAAACTGGGTCTTATGGCACTATTTACACATTTAAAAATTATTGTGCTACAATATTTTCAGTTTTTAGTAATAAACGGTATCCAAACAGACCCTTAATTATTTTCCACAAATTTGAGTAAGAAGAAAACACCGAATGCCTATATTAAAGGGCTTGAGAGAACTCTAAAATCTTATAGATTAAACCTTGTCATTCTCTCTACCTTCTCCCTCTCCATTGCCAAATCCTATGTTAAGAGATTAAAACCATTGCGCACATATTGAAAGCTTCAAAGTTCATGGTGTAGATTGGTGCTTGGAAATCATTGGAGAGCAATCTCAAATCTCCAAGAGGTATTGGAGTAATTAAGGATGTTTTTCTTTTCTTTTCTTTTTAGTATTTACTATTGTTGGAAGTGATTATGGAGCAAGAGAGTCAATACCGTACCGGAGGCTATACCGGTTTGGCCAGCGGTACGATATATTTCGGATACCGGTCAATACCGGTGTACCGTTTCGGGTTTACCGCTATTTTTTATATTTATAAATATAAATATAAATATATATATGTATGTATGTATGTATGTATGTATGTGTGTGTGTGTGTGTGTGTGTGTATTATAATAAATATAAAAGTTTACCATAAAACATTTTCTCAATTCAGAACTAATTATTCATGGTTTTAGACTTTAGTATCAATTAAAAGAAGAATAAAAAACACAATATAAAATATAGAAAGCTTAAAAGTTACCATTGCATACTAAGAAAACAAATAATACTAATAAGTTAATGCAAATAAGTTACCATTTTGCTCTAACAAAAATTCAAAAATTACAAAACTTTAAAAAAAAAAAAAAAAAAAACAAAACTTTTTTCCGGTACCGGCCGGTACGCCCTGTATCGGCCGATATTGATCGAAATTGGCTGGTACGCTCCATACATGGCCGGTACGGCCGGTATTTTTTCCGGTACGAAACAGGGAGTTATGTATACCGGTATGCTTGCCGGTACGGTATATACCAGCCGGTACGGTACGGAATTGACTTCCTTATTACGGAGACTTTATTGTGCGATGGACAACTGGACTTGCAGATCTAGATGCTAGAATAGAAAAAAAAATTTACAAAGTTGGTTGTAAACAAAAGTTTGGAGGGCTTGAGTATTATTTTGCTAAATTACTTGGAGTTTTGTGAGTGAATTGTATTGTAATCATCTATTCTTGTGGATTGCTTTCAACGAGGCCACAAAGAGGTTTTTACACCCAAAACTTACGTTTTCCTCTTCAATAACATATTTGATGTTATCTTTGTGCTTCTTAATTTTTTGTATGTTGTTCATTTTATTTGTTTAACCATGCATATGCTTTTATCCATATTTATGTCAATTGGTTAATCGCTTTAATTTGGACTTAATTAATAGATTAGCTTAAAATTGACTAAGTCATAATTAATTTGGAGTCTAAATCATAATCAAAGTTAATTTTGATTGTTGTTCTCAGGGACTATCATGTGCTGCCATGTGGTGCAATCATGGATTGCCTCGTGGTTATGTGGGTCCCACTACATTTTAATATATATATTTCAAAATAATTAATTAAAATATCAACACATCATAGTAAAATGAAAATGCATCCAACTCAAGTAAATCACAACCCTAATTAGAAGGAAAATTAAATGAATTTCCAAGAAAAAAAATTGTGTATTTTATAATAAAATTTGGACAAAGTTTAGCTACAAAATTAGTTGTACCTTAAGGCTATAACCTTACTCAATATTGTTCACATTACTACATATTTTGAAAATCTAACTATTGAATTGTATGTTCTTTATGTTCTTAACACATGCCAAATTTTGAGCCAATTGGATATTATTTATTATATGATATATAAGTTTACATTTTATGCATAATTTTAAACTACAAAAACTTGCAATTTAAAGAATTTATTGATGACATAGTTATTAATTTTTAATTTAATAGAAATTTTGCATGCATAGAAGATATAAATAGAAAATGTAAATGGTGAATTTGTCAAAATTCACCTCCAGTAAAAAGATATTAAGTAAGGTTATAGTTTTAGACTACAATCAATTTTGTAACTAAACTTGGTCTATAAAATTTATAAGACCATTTCATATAAATGTGAAAATTCTTTGAATGCAATTGAACCCTGTTAAAAAAAACATGTAATTCATAAAAAAATAAAATTATTTCCTAAACCGAAGTGTAACGTTAAAGCACTCACCCTAAGGTAATGAAATAATATTTTTATGATCAAAATATTGGAGATCATCATGCAAAGTAAAATTATGGCAATATCGTGAAAAATTCAGCTTGGTATTTCAAGAAATATAAAAGCAGATTTTTATTAATATCATGCACATTTCTTAAGAGAAAATAAAATAACCTATAATTGGAGTAATATTTTTGTACTATCTCACTCGATTCAAACTAATTTTTGCCTACAACCAGTCAAATCAAAAGGAATTTCATGATCTTTAGCGTAAAAAAAAAAAAAAAAAATCCAATCAAGCGGTCAAATTTTAACCAATGGTCCACCAGATTTGGCCAAAAAAAAAAAAAAAAATGTTTGACCATAAATTCATGAAATCCTAGACTAAAAATTCAGCCTTAACGCTTAACATCACGTTTTCAAGCTTTCTAGAGCCAACATGAAAATGATTTTTTGTTAAAAGTAAACCATGATAATAACAACATCAGGTTATAAAGTAAACCATGATGTGATTGAAGAAATTAGACACCTTGTTTCTAGACTATTACCATTAATGATGGATAAGCTGCTAGCATGAAGCAAATAATGTCTCTTAGGATATATTTTTTCTTTTATGAGGGGGTCTTAGGATAAAGCTAACTACTGATAATAATTACAAACCTTTAAACTACTAAAATGATCAAATAAATCTCATTTAAGAATATTTTAATTATTGATGGCATTTTGATACAATTAATGATGGTGTGAACACTCATTCCTTACCAAATAGTATATCAAAGTGTTTTTTTTTTTTTTTAATAAATAAAAACAATTTGATAGTTACAATGGAAAAGGGAGATTTGAACCCTAAATATTTCTATTAAAAATAGCATGAGATACCAACTAGTCAAGTTAGGAGGCTTTTGGCTATCTAAGTTTATGCTTGTATCTATCTCCCAAAAAAAAAGTATATGCTTATATTTATGTTTATGTATAAACAAGTACAAGCAAATGTATTGTTAACAATATCATGAGTTGATTTTTTTTTTTAATGCATATTATGTATAATGTAATGTAGAAATAAGTATTATTCAAGGTATTGTGCATCATGAATCAATTTCTATTTTTGCATATATATATATATATATATATGTCATGTATCTTATTGTGTTGTATATTGTACGATAAGATACATGAACATCGTAAAATAAAACAATAAATATACACACTAAAAAAGAATTACAAACTTTAGATATGTTTAATTAATAATTTGTCTAATGGGTTGGGGTTTGTTTGTAATTGTCTGATTAACGACTTAGTCAATTTGGTGATTGTTTACAATTGTCCTATTATGGAAGACAACATCCAAAATGATAGGGTTTATAACTTGTTTGGCTTCAGATTGCTACTTAACAACTATCATTTTGATTAAAACGTATTGTAAGTGGGTGCCATTTTTTAAAATTGCACATAAAATGTAAATTAATACATTAATATTAGATTTGTTTATGTAGCTCATTGGATGAGGACCAGGTAGCATTAGATTTTTTTTTTTTTAATTAAAAGGTATTTAATTTATTTATATTTAGTTGATTACATATATTGAGTTTAGCATTTTTTTTGTTAAATTAAGTAAAAAAAATTATTATAAACCGCATGAAAGTTGACTAAGTCCACATACAAGGAAAATAATGATGTTTTATAGATTGTGTGAGAGTGTGAGTTAGAAACAAGTAGATTACTATTAATTATTAGACTATAGAATCTACACAAATTAAACAAATAAATGTCATTTGAAAGACATGTCATCCATAAGGGAACATATGGGAGTATTAATACAAGTATGACGGCGTGAACTTCCCTTATCAATTTGTAAATATGTTTATGTTTATGTTGATGTTTATGCATAAATAAATATAATTGCAACAATTGGCTAAATTCTAAATTCTACCCTTTAATTTTGTTTGAATTTCAATTTAGTTATGTAATTTAAATTTTGTTCAATTCAATCCTATTTAAACTTTGTTCAGTTTAGGCCCCGTTAACGTTCACACTATTAGTGTTCCAAAGACAATGATGTTTTGAAGTTTTTTTTTTTAAGAAATTATTTATATTTTATAAATTAAAAAATTGAAAAAATAAATTTTTTTGACAAAATAAAAATTATTTACTCCTATGAAAAAATTAAAAATAAATTCTATCTCACTACGATTGAATCATATGATTCTCCAAAAACAAACTCTTCTTCCTCAATATCCCAATTCAAGTAATTATTCACACAAAATCCAATCTAAGAGCCTATAATATAATTTACCCAAAAAGACAAAAGCAAATGAAAAAAAAAAAAAAAAAAAATATATATATATATATATATATATATATATATTTATTGGAGAAAGAAGTCTTTAGATTCTAGAAGCAACAAAAAGTTCGTTGATCTATGTCATCCACAATGGCATGGTCCATTATTGCATGCTCTTTGGATTGATATAATGTGTGTGAGAACTATTTAGCTTAAATTCTATAATAATATAACTTGTGAAATATATCATTCTCAGGTATTTATACTAATTTCTAATTCTCTTAGATTTTTTTTAATCTCATATTTAAAAATATATATTCATAGAGATCAAGATTTGATCGCTGCGAAATCTCTCAATCCTAGAGATATATATATTTTTTTCCTGAAGAAAGTATTTTTTATTATTTTTTCTGGATTTTTTAATTTAGAAGATTTTAAAAAATAAAAAATTATGTCATTTTTTGGGGACAAATGATGTAATTCTAATGGACAGAGAATTGAATCGAACAAAGTTCAAAGTAAAAGAATTTAATTGAAAGAAATTGAATTTTAGGTGAAGTTAGAGGGTGCAATTTATGATTTAGCCACAATAGTTTATAAGGACACATTCAAAAAGTTTCTAAAGTGTTGTCTATTCTATTATGATGATTGTTCTTATCTGTCCACTACAATATAAATTACTTAATTTTTTTTTTTGAAAATTATAAATTACTTAATTCTGTCGTATAATGTTCTACCATATCATTTATCAATTCAAAACCAAATAATGCATATTCTTGAATATCATCATTATGTAACATATTAAATAGGATAAAGTAAATGAAAAAAAAAAAACAGCGTTCTTAATAAATAAATAAATAAACATAACATGGGTGAGTTAAGTAATGAAAAAAAAGAATAGTACGAGTTTCAAGAAAAATAATAAAAAATTAAAAAAACTTTTCTCACATTTTGGCCAAAATCATAGTACTGGCCGCAATTTAGCATAATGGACCAAAATGAGTGAGAATTTAGGCTAAGATGAAATAGGGGGTGATGCAAAAGGTTAACCACTAGACTAGAACAATTTCCAATCATTCTCGCTAGAACAGACTAGCAGAAATACCATTTTAGTTCATGCATTAAGGTCATTGTTAATTTAGTTCCTATATTTTGGTAGTAGTTAATTCAGTCCATATTGTCAATTTACCAACGAAAATTGACTCAAAGTTGACAATAACATAGATCAATTTGACTACTACTATAATTTAGGGATCAAATTAACAGTGACTTCCAAAATATAAAGACTAAAATGATATTTTTCCTAAAATAGAAATGATAAAAAAAAAAAGCTAAAGAATAAGCAAAATGTGTGTACTATAATTGAAGCTAGACTATATATATTATAATATAATGTATGCATCGATAGAAGAAGCTATGAGTTAAACTTAAATGTATGTACTCTTAGTTAGAATTCGAAACTCGAGATTGTCAAAAAGGCAATTCCATCCAATTAAAACTTATAACTTGTTTGGCTTGAGTCTATTTGCTCAGTTTTTAGTTTTTTATGTACAACTTTTTAAAATTCTATTTTTGCAGATAAACACTTAAAAGTGTACTAAAGTATAAATATACTTTAACACACTTTTAGCAAAATGTTAAATAAGTTGTTCCAAATAGACACTAAATTGTCTTGGGCAATCAACAGATGAAAATGCGTACAAAGTACACACTCATCAAATATGAATTTCTAGACCAATGGCACATGCATGCTCGATAGGATTAAATGTTGAAGACTATTTTTATTTTTTTGTTGTGCAAAGGTCCACTTGGAGGCTTGGGCCACAAAACAACCCAACGTGTAAGTGTGCATTTGTTTACACTTTTAGAGCTCAAAACCCGCGTTTCTAAGCCCAAAATCTAAAATGCGTGTTTGGTAAATTATTGCTACTGCGCGTTATCAAAAAGCAACTTTTCCAAATACGAAGGAGTAGCACATTTTGAAAACGGACCTCCAAGCTGCTTTCCCGAAAACGCAGGCTTCTTTAGCTGCGTTTGAAATCTTACCATTGGTCATTTTTAGCATTATCCCTAAACTACCCTTATTTTTATTTTGAAATCCCAATTTTACCAAGATCTCTAAAAAAAAATAAAAAAATACCGTGATTCTTCTTCTACTACTGCAAGCTTCTTCTTCAATTCCAACATAAACTCATAAACCCACTATTGTTGCAAGCTTCTTCTTCTACTGCGTGATTCTTCTTCTGCAGTTGCGGCTTCTTCTCTCATTTTTTTTTGTGTAATATATTTCTTTCTATCTTGTCTTTTGGGTGAAGAAGAAGAACTGTATTTTGGGTGAGGAAGAAGACCTGAAGAAGAGACAAGATAGTGAGTGGAGGTAAAGAAAAGATATTTGATGGGAATGGGGAAGAAACGGGTGGATGAGAAAAAAGTGAAGAAAAAAAAATAAAGGTAGTGAGTGGGACACGTGGATATGATGTAGGGAAATTTACTAAATGAAAATTACAATTGTGTTAAAATACAACAAATTTTCACAACAGTTAAGGTATCAAATATTTCATATGTCAAAATAAAATTAAATAAATTAATAAAATATTAGACTAGGACTGACCATAACTAAAAACAAAGAGTATTATAAAAATATTGTGACATTTTATTATATCTCTAAACTTTTTAAATTAGTACTATTTTTCTTTAGAAAAAAAAATAGTGCTATTGACAGAATATTTTTATAACAATTTCATAATAAAGTTTACATAGTAAGTTGTTATTGGTTCTTATCTAGACCTACTAGTGACATTATTATTTTTTTCTACCATTAACAACTTGTCATATAAACTTTATTGTGAAATTTTTGTGAAAATATGGTGTCCATAACTTGCATTAAAAGAGGTAATTAAAACAAAGAATTCTCTTTATATATATCTTGTCCTTTTTGGTAATTTATAACTCAAACTGCCACTTTTATAAGTATTAGCCAAACACTCAATTTTTTCAAAAGCACTTTTTAACAGTTTTTACCAAACACTCAGCTTTTTCAAAAAGCCCAGTTTCCCACCGCACTTTTTCAAAACCCCACTTTTTCAAAAAGCCTAGTTTCAAAAAGCTAAACCAAACTCACCCAAGTCCAGAACCTCTGCAATATGAATTTCCCATCTCAATCTCATTTTGTGTCTCACTTCCTTTTTTCATGTTGGTTTCACTCATTTCTAAAAAATAAACAAATAAAAAAATTGTTGGTTTCACTCTGATAGGCATTTAAAGTTGGATTTACCATCATTAAATAAATTAAAGTGTAATTCCGTGCAAAACTCTGTGTATATGCACGAGTACAATTAAAAATAATCACAATTATACAGTTCAAATTATACATATTTTTTTAGAAGATGTTTAAATTATACATGGTATTAGCTTACACTTTTTTTAAACCTACATTTCTAAAATATGTAATGGTTTCTTATATTATATTATATTATATTATATATATATATATATGATTTAGAATTTAATTAGTTTTAGACTTTTCGATTTTTGTACCCAATAATTTACTTGTCACAAAAATTAAAAAATTAGATGGACATATGGCTGGAAATTAGATTCCAATTGAAATCCAATTTAGAATCTAATTGGATTTAAACTTTTGCATTTTTACACTCAATAATTTACTGGGCACAAAATTAAAAATTAAATGGGACACGTAGTACAAAATTGAGAATTATTCAATTAAAATCTAATTGGACGTTCTCTGAGTTTTGGCTATTAATATACATACATACATACATACATACATACATACATACATATATATATATATATATAGACACACACACTAGTATTATGTCCGTGTGATGCATGACTTAATATTAATTTAATAACAAATAAAATATATATAAAAAATTAAGTTACATGGAAAATGTATATTATGTAAGTTCAAGTTTGATACTTTTTGTTCAAAATTTTTTTTTGAAATATTTTAGAAACTTTGGCAAATTGTTAAAATGCAATTATTAATGAAATCTCTCTCTCTCTCTCTCTCTCTATATATATATATATATATATATATTTATATAATACTATAAAAAGCTGACATTATAGGGAGACACTTTTTTTTTTTTTTTTTAAATTAAAGGGGAACTCTAAATATAAGTATCTAGACCTATAAAGTTACCACAATCAAGATAATTTAAAAATAGATAAATCTAGGTACATAAAGAGAAAACAAAAATTGTAGTGGAGCTTACGGGGGTGATTAGCAAAAAATCAAAAAACGTAGGGCTAGTCAAGAGGCAAAATGATAGATTGTCCATCCTAGGATTTGGCTATAAATGACTGATCTTCTTTTGGGGTTGCCTTACTTCTTTCGGCAACATGAGACAAGGGTGAATATTTGGGTAATCAGGCATTAAATGTTGAGATTTCTGAGGCTATGTTCAGCCAAAGGAATTAATGCAAGTGTTAAGAAAGAGTCTTGGTGCTGCAACTGAGATTTGGACCCTAGGAAGTAGGATTTAACACCCTAAGCCAGGTGTCAAATTTCAAGCCCACTTCAGAGGGTTCTACAGGAGATCCCTTTATGTCTTCCAAACCACATATTCCCAAGATTTTCCCTTTACAATTCATGGGCTTGGCACATGAACCAGTTCTTGAACGTTTTAGGCATTTATAGAATTGATTTGTTGAGATTTGAGTAACTTGGTTATGGCTTCCTTCCGCTAGAGATAGAGTCTTGAAGAAAATGATGAAATTTTATTACCCATTAGTACAACCTCTGGGCACTATTCACATCAGGTAGAGAGTGGCAGAAAGTTGATGGAATAGCCCTTAGTCCATTTTTAAAGATTTGGTTCTCTTGTGGATGTCTCCAGTTGGACCTTAGTCGAGGATGAACAAAAAATGAAGCTGGTTGTCTATTGTAGTCCTTTGCCTTTGCTGGAATTTTTGGATTGGGCTTGCTCACGTGGGCTAGACCCTTTGGCTGGGTTGGACTGTGCTCATCACCTTTTCACTTGGGCTTGTTCTCCTTTTATAACATATTTGGGCCTACAAAATAGACATCAATGACACATATTGCCATGAGTTTCATCCCTCATGGACTCTTATTGTTAGTGGATATTTTGGGTTTTGGTAGATATTTGTAATGGATCTTTGGGCAATGAGTTGTAATATTTAAAATAATAGCATAAGCTTAATTATTTCAAAATGCTTTTGTAAATAATATTTACTATTTTTGAAATGATGAATTTCATATCACAAGTAATGTTTATGGTTCTCAATAATCATGTCATAATTTAAATGGTGAGCTTGTAGGACAAATAATTATCGTAGAATTATGAATAATGACCGTAGAATAATCATAATTTCCCATGAATTTGGAAACATATGAACATTCAAACTTTTTCAAAACAATTGTGGTTATGGGCATAGGTAACTCAATCATATGGTATTTCCCAAGTATTAACAATATTGGGTTTTTTCACTAAATAGTTTTTATATGAGTTAAGCTTTTTGATATTACCAGTGAGAACTAAGCTTTTAATGCTACCAATGAGAATTGGGCTTTTTGAAGTTGCCAGTGGGAACTAGGCTTTTTGATATTGCTAGTGAAAACTAGGCTTTTTGATGTTGCTAATGAGAATTGTGCTTTTGATGTTGCCAATGAAAATTGGGCTTTTTGGTATTGTTAGTGAGAATGGGCTTTTAAATAATTTGCCATGTGATTGAATCATGGGTTTTGACTTATGGATTCAAATTCCATTGATAAAATTGTTTTGCCATGGATTTGAATCATGAGTTTTTCAAATATTGCTAAGTATAAGTATTCTTGGGCTTTAAAAAGAATGAGATTTTAACTTGCTTAATAAAATAAATAATTTGGGGATGAGTCTAAATGATAGGCTTTACAAAAATATTGGGTCTTATAACGTTTTATATTTGTAGCCCAATTTTGTGGTGGAAAGAAAAATGGTTGTGGGCTGGCATCATAATAGACAAAAATATTTAGGGAAGCCCCATAATTTGTTGGTGATGTTTGAAAATAAAGAGGAGGTATTTAAACCAAAATAGGTGTAAAAAAATGTACCCTAACAATGACTTATAAATTTGAATTGTTTTTAGTTATATGATTAGGTTTCTTATGTTTTATTTACATTGGACTCCTCGTTTTCTACACTAAATTAACTCATTTGGTATAAAAATTTAAAAACTTAGATTATACGGGATATGTGGCGCAATATTAAACTCTAATTGAAATCCAATTTTTACACTGAATTAACTCACTTGTCACAAAAATTTAAAATTTAGATTAGATGGAACACGTGGCGTAAAATTAGACTTTAATTGAATTCTAATTAAATTTCTTTCAACTTTACCTATTAATATATATATATATATATATCTGTGTGTGTGTGTGTGTGTATAAATAAGTTGATAAGAGCATTAGCATTGATGGTGCTAAAAAGCCATATTACTATATTTAGCATCTCAAATACTAAAAAGCATGCTGCATTGGTGGTGCTATATCTAAAAAAATGTGCCATCTATGAACAATAAACTGCTATCATTAAGAGTTTAATGTAGCTTCAAAGCCAAAAAAAACTATATTTTATTTGATGGTTTTCCTCTCTCTCTCTCTCTCTCTCTCTCTCTCTCTCAGTGAAACTACCGAACTAAAGATTGAATTATGATTTTGGGTCATGGGTTTGCAGGTTTCATATGGGTTTGTGTTCGATATCTTCAAGATATATAAGGATTTGTGGGTTTATGGATGACATGTTAGAAGAACTTTCAAGTGACACCTATTTATTCAATTTGTATAGATTCAATGGTCTAATTATTAATAATAATCAACATGTTTCTAACTCACACTCTCAAACAATCTATAAAACTTCATTATTTGTCTTGTACACGGACTTAGTCAACTTTCATGTAGTTTTAACAAAATAATTTATTTTAACTTAATTTAACAAAAAAAAAAAAAATACTAAACTCAATAAATGTAATCAACCAAATACGAATAAATTAAATGCCTTTTATCTTTTTTTTTAAGAAAAATTGCTCCATAAGATCAAATTAATGATTGTAAAAAAAAAAAAATTTAAGTGTGTGTATTTTTTATTTTTTAATGTTCATGTATCATACAATACATAACATAGTAAGATACATGATATACAAACATAAAAATTGATTAATAATCCACAATACCTTGACTAATACTTATTTCTACATTAAATTATACATAATATGCATAAAAAATAAAAATCAATTCATGATATTGTTAACAATACATTTGCTTATACTTGTTTATACATAAACATAAACACAAGTATAAACTTTGTTTTTGAGATACATATAGCCATAAACTTAGATAGCCAAAAGTCTCATAACTCAACTAGTTGGTATCTCATGGTGTTTTTAATGGAATCATTTAGGGTTCAAATCTGTCTTTCCCATTGTAACTAACAAATTAAAAAAAAAAAAAAAAAACATTTTGATATACTATTTGGTAAAAAAATGGGTGTTCACACCATCATTAATTGTATCAAAATGCAATCAATGTTCAACAAGCACAGACGGTTCGTACCAAATCTCCTCAGTCCACTGACCCACCTCAATCACAACAACCCACACCATCACCTTCTATGCATCCATCCTCCCAAACACCCAACATATCACCCTCAGCGTCGGACCTTCCATCATCCTTTCAAACGGATGCAGCCATCACCCACACCGAATCTACTGTAACCGCTCCAGATCACAAGGAAATTCTATTGAACCCCACACTTTTTGACACATACATCTCTGATCTAGACCATGAGCTAAGTAACCCTCTAACCTCTAAAACACCTACTCCATTCCCAAAGCGGTCCCATACCCTAACCATTGCCTCTAATGAACTGTCTGTCTGCCCCTTATAGGCTTTAGTCCCATCTATTAAACAAACTGACACTCTGCCCACAGACCACACCATTAATCCAAACCCCACTCACAATCCTGACCTTCCAAAAATCCCAAACACCACTACCAATCCCACGTATCAACTTGAAACCGAAAAGAAAGAAGCTTTGCATCGTACTGTTCACTCTAAAATATTGCAAGGTACTGTGCATGACTCTATGCATGATACTTTACAAAATGAAAATTTACATGGCACTGTGCAAGGCACTTGGCATAGGCTAGGGCCACCCAGTGACTTAATGAACTCCACTACTTCTGATGATAGTGTTTTGAGGTCTAAAAGGAAGCAACAGTCTCTACCATCAGTTGATGACCCTCTCACGGATAAAAAACAGAAGCTCCTAGATATGGAGGCAAAAGCGTTGGGCAAGATTATGGCTGAAAATTTGGGATCGGTGGTGGTTGCAAGGCAGCACCTCCAGGACAAATGAGTCTCTTAAGCTGGAACTGTCAAGGGCTTGGGAACCCTTAGACAGTTAATGTCTTAAAAAAAGTTATTAGGATAGAGAAGCCCAATTTTGTTTTATTAATGGAAACAAAATCTAATGTAGAATGGATGAAGATAGTAAGAGAACGCTGTGGTTTCAAAGATGGATTTTCCTATCCTAGTGAGGGAGCCAGTGGAGGTTTGGCTCTTTTTTGGGATTCTGATATAAAAGTGCAAGTGATGAGTTCTTCGGTATCTTATATTAATGCCCTTTTAGAGGGTGGGAGTAAGTTTGGGTGATGGAGATTAACCGGATTCTATGGGACCCTAATACATCTCTAAGAGCAGATTCATGGCATCTCCTTCAGTCCCTGTCTACTGTCTCTAATCTGCCATGGGTGGTAATCAGGGATTTAAAGAAATTAGGAATGCTGATGAGAAGGAAGGTGGAGCTTCTCGGCCTCCCCAACAGATGGCCCGTTTTAATAGTGCAATTGATTTTTGTAGGTTGAAGGAGCTGAAGTTTATTGGTCCACTCTTCACGTGGTTATACCAGAGAGGGGATGGCTATCAAATAAGGGAAAGGTTAGACCGTGCTCTTGTGACTTTGGAATGGTCTCTCTTATTCCCTATGGCTAGGGTATTTCATAAATCAACTTCGGTGTCAGACCATAGTCCGCTCCTTCTAAAATTTTTTGAGGCGCAAAAACGGTCCAGTAAGAAGAGATTATTCCGTTTCGAGGCCATGTGGCTGAAGGACTCTAAATGTGATCACATAGTGGAATCGGCTTGGATGGAAGGGCAAAGGGATGTGGTGTTGTTCCCTATAGTGTCGTGTTTGAATTTATGCCGAGGTAAGCTGGAAGAATGGAACCGAAATGTATTTGGGCATGTGGGACGAGAAATGGCACGTCTACAAACCAGGTTGGAATGGCTTGAAACGCAACCTTCTGATCCAGGTATCATAGCAAGTATTCGATAGACTAGAATTGATCTCAATTGCTGGATGGAGAAGGAAAATGCAATGTGGAAATAGAGGTCTCGACTAGACTGGTTTAGAGAGGGAGACAAAAATACCAGTTTTTTCCATGCAAAGGCTTCATCCAGGCAAAAGAAAAACACCATTGGGGGTATCCTTAACTCTCAAGAGGTATGGCAGGAGGATGAGGCAGCAGTGGAGCAAGTGTTCGTGGATTACTACTCAGAACTTTTCACTTCCGTTGCACCTACGGAGTTCACTGAAATTTTGGAAGCTATCCAACCTAAAGTTGTTGGGGTTTATGTCATAAAATCCAATTTATTGGCATGTCATAAATAATTAAATAGTTTAATTATATGAGACTATTTGTAAATGAACTAATGGGACATTATCTTAGTCCATGAGATGCATAGTATGTGATTTATGTGATTTAGTCACAGAAGATATAAAACACAAGTTCTTTGTAAACTCAGAATTTTAGTTTGTAGTCAGTGATGAAATTGGGCATTTCATCTGCGAAGACTATAATATATCAATTAAGATGATTTGTCTTGATCATGAAAGTGGATACTTCTAGTTGATATGTTGATATGTTTTAAGAGTTAAGACATATTGAACTGGACCGTTGTGAGATTTATTATTCTCCTAATGACTGTCAAATGAATAATAAATCTCACGACGTCTATTTATATCAACTTTAAATCCTAAGAGAATAATGGACTTGATCATGAGATGTAGGTTGCTTTGATATATCAGCAGTGAGATCTATAAGTTACAGTCAAAACCTCAGTATATTGGGCAGCCGCATTTGGTATTGATGGAACATATATTTTCAAGATGGAATTCATAATCTCTTAACGGAGATATAAAATATTCCTTTGAGATAAGTTTAATGGGTTTGGTTATTCAGAGTGTTGGGCTTAACCACTTTAGTAAGAAGTTACTAAAGTATATATATTTATGAAATTGGATTTCATAAATCTATGATGAATAACATAAAGGATTAAACCGGGTACTCAAGGATTAAGATATAGTAATCATCATAGTGGCTGTCAACATTCATGACTTTGTATTACTATGAATATTTTAATGAAGAGGTTGAATGTATAATAAAGTCTTGAGATATAATTTATTAATAAGGCCTAGAGTGCAATTATATTCTTATAGTTGTATTGAATATAATTAATGGTAACTTTGGACTTGTCAAGAGTTGATAGAAAAGCCCAAGGCCCATTGTAGCTAGAGTCTTATTTGTTCCCTTTGGTCCCATCTCAAGCCACAAACTAAAGCCCAATTGGATAGGCCCAAAAGACTAATCCAATCAGATAATCAGTCATTATTTAATAAGAGTTATTAAATAAAGTAACTACCAAGGTAGTTAGAATGTACGTATGATGAAAAGAAAAGAAATCAGTTTTTCTCCATGAGGAGAAGAAGAAGAATTTTCTTTGAGAATTTATGTACAAAAGACTGATTGAGAGACCACACATCTTGGGCATCATGTGGAATTGAGATGAAGATTAAAGGTATTCTCAAGTTTTAGTTTTGAAATTCACTGCATCAAGGTACGCTTCCTGTTCTTTGTTCTAGAATTCAAGGTTACATGTTATCTTTCATAATTGAAGTAGATCCGTGTTTGTTGCTTCTGCTGTGTGTTTTGTATGAGATATAAAACCAGATTTTCTAACAAAAGTTTCCCCAGACATGAACAAGAGATTGTTGAAGGAGTTTATGCCAAATGAAGTCCATCAAGCTTTGAAGCAGATGCATCCTCAAAAAGCCCTTGGCCCCGATGGTATGCCTCCTCTCTTTTTTTAGCATTATTGGCCTACCGTTGGTAATTTAGTGACTAAAACGGTACTTGATTTCCTTAACTTTGGTATCACTCCTCCAAAGTTTAACGAAACTCATATTGTTTTAATTCCTAAAGTTAACCAACCAAGGAGAGTGATGGAGTATAGGCCTATTAGTCTGTGTGATGTGATTTATAATTTGGTTGCTAAAACTCTTGCTAACTGTCTTAAAAAAATTCTTCCTGCTATCATCAATGACACTCAGACTGCTTTTTTTAATGGCAGACTTATTACTGATAATGTTTTGGTAACTTTTGAAACTATGCATCACATTAGTCAAAGGAAAACAGGTAGGCAAGGAGAAATGGTAGTGAAACTTGACATGAGTAAGGCATATAACAGGGTGAAGTGGATTTGCCTTGACAAAATAATGGAGAAACTGGGTTTCCATCAAAGATGGAGGGGGTTGATGATGCAATGTATTTCTTCTGTCATGTATGCTATCAGAATTAATGGTAAGCCCAAAGGCCACATCACCCCCACAAGGGGTCTTCAGCAAGGTGATCCTCTTTCCCTTTATCTATTCCTCCTTTATGCAAAAGGTCTTTCGACTTTAATTAAAAAAGCTGTTGCTGATGGCTCTATGAGGGGTGTTTTAATTTGTAGGGGTGGTCCTCTGTTGTCTCATTTATTTTTTGCAGACGATAGTATTATTTTTTGCAAAGCTTCCATTGAGGAGTGTGATGCTCTGCAGCGAGTTCTGTCTGTTTATGAGACGGCTTCGGGGCAACAATTGAATAGGGCCAAACCTCTCTCTTTTTTAGTAGCAACACGCTTAAAGAAGTTCAAGAGGAGATCCAGGCTAGATTTGGGGCTCAAGTTATCAAGCAGCATGAAAAGTACTTAGGTTTACCCTCGCTGGTGGGTAAGAACAAGAAAAACTCCTTCAAAGAAATAAAAGATAAATTGGCAAGGAAATTGGCTGGGTGGAAGTAAAAGCTTCTGTCAAAGGCTGGGAAAGAGATTCTAATTAAGGCGGTTGCTCAAGCAATACCCACGTATTCCATGAGCTGTTTTAAGATCCTAGACTCTTTATGTGATGAACTGACAAGCTTAATGAGGAATTTCTGGTGGGGGCAGAAAAATGATGAACGTAAAATGGCTTGGATTAGTTGGGACAAGCTTTGTACTCCCAAATCACAAGGGGTTATGGGTTTCAAACAACTAAAACAATTTAATCTATCTCTTTTGGCTAAGCAAGGATGGCGGTTACAAATGGGAGGGGAGTCCTTGCTGTATAGGGTGTTCAAAGCGAAGTATTTTCCTGACTGTGATTTCATTCAAGCAAAACTGGGTAGCAATCCCTCATATGCATGGCGAAGTATCTTGGTAGCCCAACAAATAGTGGAAAAAGGGATTCGTTGGCAGGTTGGCAATGGCAGAAAGATTAAGATATGGCAGGATAGGTGGCTTCCTACACCTTCTAGCTATAAGGTGACATCACCACCGCCCCTTCATCTTGATGTTTCTTGGGTTGGAGACCTTATTGACCATGACTTGGGTGCTTGGAAATATGATACTGTGAGGAGGCTTTTCTTTCCACATGAGGCGGAGTTGATTGCTAGTATTGCTTTGAGCTCGCACCTACCTGAAGATAAAATGGTTTGGGCATTGACATCCAATGGGAAGTTCTCAATTAGAAGTGCTTACCACCTAGCCATGGAGATGGCAGCTAAGGAGGAGAAAGGGTCAGTATCTGATGGAAGTCAGCTGAGGAAATTCTGGAAATGGCTCTGGAGTCTTAATATTCCTCACAAAGTGAGACACTTTGCTTGGCGGGCTTGCAAGGATATTCTCCCCACTAAGGAGAACCTTATGCATCGGAAAGTGCTGTTGGAAGGGAAGTGCGACGCATGTCGGTTAGAGGTGGAGTCCTCAGCACACTTGTTCTGGGATTGTGTTTCGGTCCAAGAGGTGTGGACTGTCTCGAAGCTTTTCCCAGCTGGACCGAGATTTCATTTCAGCTCTTTCATGGATATGATCTAGTATGGCGCAATGGAGGCGAAATGGGATCAAGAGCGACTTCAAAAAATCATCATGGTAGCGTGGGCAGTGTGGACTGATTGGAATCGGACTAGGTGTGGTAAGCCAAAGAGAACGAGTTAACAAGTGGTGTTTGAGGCCATGGAGTACCTATCTGAGTACCAAGAGTGTGTTCACGTGGATAAAGGGCCTAGTCCGATTACACAGGCCCACTGGAGTCCTTCTCAAGCTGGTACGTTCAAAATAAACGTAGACGGTGCTGTTTTTGCGCATCAGAAATCTGTTGGAATAGGCGTGGTTATTAGAGACTTGGCTGGTAGGATTATTGGTGTGTGTAGTAAGAAAATCCAGGCTCCTCTTGGTGCATTGGAAGCTGAAGCCAAAGCTGTTGAACTCAGTCTACATTTTGCGAGGGATATGATGATCCAAGAGTTTGTTATGGAGAGTGATTCACTGACTGTCATTAATGCGCTAAAAGAGACCTCTCCACCACCATCCTCAATAGCTGCAGTTGTGTTTGGTTCGTTGTCGGATTCTCACAATTTTCGCCAAGTGGTTTTTTCCCATGTTTGTTGGCAAGCTAATAAACCGGCTCATCTCTTAGCTAAATATGCTTTAGATATTGATGACTTCTCTGTTTGGTTAGAAGAGAGTCCTTGCTTTCTTGAACAAGCTCTTCTAAATGATGTATTGTTAACTTCTTCGTCTCAATAAAGTTTTTGAAGTATTTCAAATAAAAAAAAAAATGCAATCAATAATTAAAATATTCTTAAATGAGATTTATTTTTTCATTCTAGTAGTTCAAATGTTTGTAATTATTATCAGTAGTTAACTTTATCCTATAAGACATTATTTGCTTCATGCTAGCAGCTTATCGATCATTAATGGTAATAGTTCAGAAGGAAGCTGCCTAATTTCTTCAATCACATCATGGTTTACTTTATAACCTGATGTTGCTAATATCGTATTTTCTTTAACCTTAGTTTTTAACAAAAAATCATTTTCATTTTGGCTCTAGAAAGCTTGAAATTTTGGCTCTAGAAAGCTTGAAAACATGATGTTAAGCCTGAAGGGATGAATTTTTAGTTTTGGATCAAAGGATTTCATGAATTTATGGTCAAACATTTTTTTTTTATCATTTTTAATTTGTTTGTTCAAATCTGGTTGAACTTTGGTTAAATTTGACCGTTTGATTGAGGCATTTTTTGTTTTACACTAAAGATCATGAAACTCCTTTTGATTTGGCTGGTTGCAGGAAAAAATTGAATTTGAATCGAGTGAGATATCACAAAAATTACTCTAATTATGGCTTATTTTATTTTCTTTTAAGAAATGTGCATAATATTAATAAAAATCTGCTTTAATTTTTCTTGAAATTCTAAGCTGAATTTTTCCAGGATATTGCCATAATTTTACTTTGCATGGATGATCTTCAATATTTTAATTATAAAAAATGTTATTTCATTACCTTAGGGTGAGTGCTTTAACGTTACACTTCGGTTTAGGAAATTATTTTATTATTTATGAATTACATGTTCTAACAGGGTCCGATTGCATTCAAAAGATTTTTCACATTTATATGAAGTAGTCATATAAATTTTACTATAAAATACATTTTTTTTCCTTGAAAATTCATTTAATTTTCCTTTTAATTAGGGGTATGATTTACTTGAGTTGGATGCATTCTCATTTTATTACAATGTTTAATATTTTAATTAATTATTTTGAAAAATACATATTAAAATGTATTGGGACCCAAACAACTGCAAGGCAATCCATAATGGCACCACATGGCAGCACATGATTGTGCCTGAGAACAACAATCAAAATCACTTTGATTATGATTTGGACCCCAAATTAATTTCGACTTAGACAATTTAGAATAAATTAAGTCCAAAGTAAAGTGATTAACCAATTGACATAAATTTTTTTTTTTTTTTTTTTTTTTTTTTTTTTTGAGATCGAAGATAGAAAATACTTTATTGATTGAAAAAACACTATAAGAAAATACATCTTTGGTCATGTAACACCAGACCAAGTAGAAAAACCGATTACATGTAATTACGAAAAAACAGCCCATTCATGTCTTTGTGCAGCGCCTATCTCTGTGAAGTGCATAATCTGTGGTACTCCCTTAGGTAACCAAGTGCCTCGCCAAGAATTCTTTGGGGTGCCACTGAGTCTTCTCAAAATAAAATCTATTTCTTGCAGTCCAGAGTGCCTAACCCAATGTAGCCCACTTCTTCAATTCATCACACTCCAATCTGTCCACCAGTAGCCGAAATAAAGAGAAGAAGTTTGTGGCTGCATTGGAGCATTTTTGGAGTTTCACTCTACATAATGCCCATACGTTCCTGGCAAAAGGGCAGGTCCATAACACATGCTCGGCTGTTTCTGAGTTCTAACAGCAGAAACCACACCTTGACCCCACATGCAACTTCCTCCTATGTAGATTATCTCGGGTTGGCACGCCATATAAAGTTTTTAACTTTGGGTGGTACTTTTAGGGACCATATTTTGTTCCAAATAGGCCTATCCCTTGCTGCTGTGGAATGTTTAACATAATCTTTTTGTTTCACATTTAGTGCTACTTGATAGGCAGATTTGATGCTGAAAACTCGTCCTTTATTATCCTTCCAATTTAGTTTGTCTCTGCCTGCAACCCGTGATAATGGAATGGCCATTATCTCCATCCGAGTCCGATATGCAAATAAGTCAAAGAGCTTCTCCCTATCCCATTGCCGAGAGTTTTCATCAATTAACTCACTTACCATCAAATTTGGCCGAGGCTCCCCAATGAACACAGGCTTATGTGAGAGCCACTTGTGGGTGGAGACTTCAATGGTTCTTCCATCACTCACCTGCCAGATTGAACCCTTCCTAATTAGATCTCCTGCTGCCAGCAAACTCCGCCACACATAGGATGGATTGTGACCAAGCCCTGCCTCCATGAAAGTGCATGTTGGGAAATATCTTGATTTGTACACCCTATAGAACAAGGAATGTGTATCTTGGATTAACCGCCATGCTTGTTTCACCAATAAAGCTAAGTTAAAGGCTTGGATGTCTCAGGATCCCATGCCACCTTTTTTCTTTGGAGTGCATAACTTCTTCCAATTAATCCAATGGATTTTCTTCTCATCCTTTGTTTGTTCCCACCAATATTTTGCCAACGTGGAATTTATGGTATCACATAATGTCTTAGGGATTTTGAACATTCTCATAGTATATGTAGGGATTGCTTGAGCCACCGTTTTGATTAAGATCTCTCTACCTGCTTTAGAAATATATTTCTCCTTCCATCCTATCACTCTCCTTGTGATTTTTTCCCTAAGATCTTTAAAGGTGTTGACCTTTGATTTTCCACCCACCATTGGAAGGCCCAAATACTTTTCACAATTTTCCATGATCTTTGCCCCCATCATTCTTTGTATTGCCACTTTGACCTCTGGTTTTGTGTTCTAGCTAAAGAACAATGTCGTCTTCTGCTTATTGATTGCTTGGCCTGATGCTTGCTCATATTGACTTAATAATTCAAGGAGATGTTGGCATTCCCTCTTGGTGGCTCGACAAAAGATGAAACTATCATCTGCAAAAAGAAGATGTGAGATACACACCCCAATTTGAGCATAATACTTCTGAGGAAACTCCACTCCACATGGTCATAGGCTTTGCTTATATCCAGTTTGATGGTCATTTGCCCATACTTTCCTGTTCTTTTGTTCCGCATCCTGTGTAATATCTCAAAAGCTACAGTAGTATTATCAGTAATTAACTGGTTAGGCACAAAAGCACTTTTGTTATTCGAAAATTACATTGGGCAATATTTGTTTTAGCTAATTGGCCAGGACTTTTAATACAATCCTAGAAACCAAATTAGCAAGACTAATTGGCCTAAAATTTGCCACATGTTTTGACTCATTTATTTTGGGAATGAGGACAATGTGGGCGTAATTCATCTTGTGCAACATGTGACCTAATGATAAAACTGACAACATTGCTTCAATGACATCACCACCAACAATATTCCAATACTTTAAAAAAAAGAAATGAGACATACCATTTGGACCCGGTGATTTTGATGGGTGCATTTGGAAAATTGCTTGTTGGACTTCTTCTGGTAGGTATGGCTGGAGGAGTGTGTGATTCATATTCGATGTGACAACTCGATCCACTTTGTCAAGTACTATGTCCATCTGAGTGGGGTTTGTAGTAGTGAAAAGCCCTTGGAAATACCTTTTGGCCACTCCCTCCTTTTCAACATCCGATGTACACCATTTCCCCCCTTCATCCATAAAGCCATCAATATTATTTTTACGATGGCGTTGACTAGCTCTTTGATGAAAGAACTTTGTGTTTTTGTCTCCAGTGGGCAGCCAAATGGATCGAAAGCATTGTCTCTAAGAAATTTCTTCTTGATACAAGAGAGTATTGATATCATCCCTTACACTTTGTATTAACTCCAAATTTGCTAGATCATTTTGTGCTGTAAGGGTTTGGAGTTGTTGGTTTTTCTCCTTAATCCGTGTTCTAGTGCTTTCCATATTTCGACTCCAAGTTACCAAGGCCATACGACAATCTCTAATCTATATATATATATAAAACCGAAACTTTTGAAGCTCTCACAATTTTCCACATCATCACTATTTTCTTTTTCTTTTTATTTTTGATTCTTTTTATTTTAGGTTTTATATCTTATAACAATATTATTGAAAAACGTATACAAACTTGGAGGCCTATTTAAGAGCTCCATAAAACTTTATGGACAAGAAAATATATTCTAAAATAAGCCCTAATTAATACCTAACCATAATAGGAACCAAATTTGACCTAAAAAAACATTAAAAGAGCCTAAAAACAAGGAAATAAATCACCTAGACCTAAAATAACGTTTTTTTGCATAAAAATACCAAAATCTCTTCTCTCCTTAAAACCCTAACAATTACCATCTCAAATTTTTTATTTGCTTTCATATGTGCCTGAAATTTTCATTCTATCTTATTATTTTATTATGTTTAGAATTGATTTTCTTATAAGTATTTGGGTTAATCTTTATATTTTGATAGTGTTTTTATGGGTTTGGTTTTTGGGTTGAAATTCTAATAATTATTTTATATTGTATATGGCAGATGAAGTATCTCTATTTTTTGGAGAAAAATCAAAGCTGCAACCTATGTCTTCCAACCCAAGGTGTGGTAATTTTTTATATGTTCTTGCTTTATTGAGAATTTTTATTTGGGTTCATGTGATTTTTTGTTTTTTTATTAAAGTTTTGATTTTTGTTGATTAATTATTTGTTTGGATTAATTTCAATTAATTATTTGTTTGGATTCAACGTAGAAGATAATGGAATTAGGTGTTATAAATTTGATAATGTTCCATGTTTTGAATTGTTTATATTATTTAGACTCCTGGTAGGACTCTCTCTTCTCTCCTTAAAACCCTAGCAATTACCATCTCAAAATCCTAAACTTAACTTCACTTTAAAATTAAAAAAATAAGAAGGAGAGAGACTCAACTAAAAAAAAAAAAAAAAAAACGTAGGTTTTGTCTTTTTTATTTGCTTTCATATGTGCCTGAAATTTCATTCTATCTTATTGTTTTGTTATGTTTAGAATTTATTTTCTTCTAAGTATTTGGGTTAATCTCTATATTTTAATAGTGTTTTTTAGTTGAAATTTCTAATAATTATTTTATATTGTATACAGCAGATGAAGCATCTCTATTTTTTGGAGAAAAATCAAAACTGCAACCTATGTCTTCCAACCCAAGGTGTGGTAAATTTTTATTTGGTATATTATATATGAATTTTTTGAATTTGAAGGGTTTTGTTTGGTTTTGAAGTAGAATTTGGGGATTCTATAATATGCATATTATTAATCCAATTTTCTATTTCTAAATTTCTTAGATTTTATTATATCAATCTTTTTTTCTTTTAAATTCTTGGTGGGCAAATCAGTCTCTCACTAATTCTTTTACCTTAACGTGATGTTGGTTAATTGTCATTTTATTTAACTATCCCGTGCATCGCACGGGTTAGCGACTAGTTTTTTAGAATAGCTGAAACATAGGGCTGCCCACAGGTAACTCCCTACTCCATGCTTCCCGGATAATGGTTTCGCATTCGGGGTGTGTTGCCCATTTTTCCTCATACCTTTTGGGGATTTTCTTTTTCCTTGTGTTGCCTGCACTACCATGGATGGTTAGAAAAATTGGGTCATGATCCGGATATGATACCTGCAAATGGTTCACTATTGCCTGTGGAAACCTTTCTCTCCAATCCAGTGTAGCACATGCCCTATCTAGATGCTCTTGAACAAAAACATCCCTTGGCCTTCCATTTCGCCATGTAAACATATTATCTTGGTACCCCAGATCAATAAGTCCATAGTGCAATAATGTATTACGAAATGCCTCCATAAGTCGGTGGGGTTTGGGGAGCCTGCCTTGCTTCTTTACTGAGTTCAAGATTTCGTTGAAGTCTCCCAAGCATACCCACAACAATAAGGCTTGAGTGTGTAGGTGTCTCAGATAACTCCATGATTCATGTTTGCGATGTTCTTCCGGTCGCCCATAAAAACTGGTAAGTCTCCAAGGATTGGCTGGGTCTGTCATGATATGGGCATCGATGTGATTTTGAGAGTAAGTCTGAATATGTAAAGTGATCTCCTCCTTCCAGAGCATAGCTAGGGCTCCTGCCCTATGGATGCAAGGTCTTGGAATCTGCCTTGTTAATTCATATCAGCATATATTTACGATCATTAATTTTTCTTAACTACTACATAATAATCTAAAAATCAATCTTGCTACCATGGAAAATATTATCATTAAAACTTCTATTTAAATAATTAAAGAAAATCAAATCATCAATTGTATTCGTAGCCAAACAAATCACAAGAGATATCTAATTTTAAAATTAAGAAATAATAAACCAAGCGTTCAATTAATTAAAACAAATCCTAAATCATGAGAAAAAAATGATTGAGCTCATATCTATAATGTCATCTTAGTCAATTGATATGAAGCAAAAATAATTTAAATCATTAAAGAACAACTATTTTGGGAAAAATCAAATCACATAAATATTATAGATAATTCTTAACAAGATTTCATCCTCAACCTTAATTATAAATTTAGCTACTCATGGTAATTGAAATAAAACACAAAAATAAAATACTAAACATTAAACTAGACAAATAAAATAGCGAAAGAAATGGTCACAATGCTAGAGAAAAGCCACAGAAAAAGACACATGCAGCACTGCCTCTTGCTCCAATTTTTTATTTTGCATCCCAGCTCTAGCACTAGCTTCCTCTTTTTCTATCATTTGCTCATATTTATATATCACACAAAGAATGACCTATACCACTTAAGAGAGAGAAGCAACCTGACACATTCTTAGTACAAGGCGAACAAGGACTTTATTATTAGTTGTAGGCCACACATCCAGGACATTAGAATTGGGTCTCACTTCTCATTCTTTAATTTTCAATCTTTCTTTTCTTTTATTCTTTCTACACATCATGCCTGGATTGGGCTTTCTTTCATTCTTCTCTTTTATTTTTCTTTGCTTCACTGGATCTCTTCAAGGTTTTGCTTGACTTTGGGCCCATCTTGTAGCATTTAACTTCCACGTGAATTGCTTCTTCAATGATTTTTTTATTCCTTCTCTTTCATTAATTCCCTTTATCATGTAAAACCTTTACCACCTATAAAACAAAGATTCTTTATAATAAGTCACAAGATAGCTTAAAAGTATGGCAAAAAATGCAAATATGAGAGTATTTTATTATATATATTTCATGCGCATCAACTTGACTCTATCATGTTTTAGTGGAGTCCTTGACTCTATCACGTTTCAATGGAATCTTTTACTCTACCAAATTAATGGAGTCCTTGACTCTACCAATCTTAATGGAGTCCTTGCCTCTACCACATATTAATAAAGTCCTTGACTCTACCACATATTAATGGAGTCCATAACTCTACCAAATTAATGGAGTTCTTGACTCTACCAATCTTAATGGAGTCCTTGACTCTACCACAATTAATGGAGTTCTTGACTCTACTAAATTAATGAAGTCCTTGACTCTATCAAATCTTAAACAAATTGGAATTCTTAACTCCATCAATTTAAAATAATATGCTTCAATGGAGTCCTTGACTCCCAAAATTATTTTAAATAAAGTAGGGTTTCTAATTCCTTCAAATTCCAACATGGCTAATCTTTTGGGATTCCGAATTTCTTAATCAAAATTGGAATTAATAATTCTCAAAATAAAATGACCATAAAATTGATTTGAGTAAATTTTCCAATTCCCAACTTCTAAAATTTTATCATAAAAATAAAATAGGGTTCTTGATATTCCAAATCACTTTAAAGTTTCTAACATCTTCAAACGAATTCAATGGATCTTGAGATTAAAATCAATTATCTCACCAAAAAAAAAAAAAAAAGTCAATGCTTAATTAAACATTAAGTACTTGACTCAAATGTTCATCATTTAAATTGGACAAAACCATATTTGAGGATTTTAAATCTAAATCATCAAAATAAGAACTACGAATTGGCTTGATCCTTGTTAAGCGTACGTAGGCAACCTAAGTAAATTATTAGGTGTAGCCACAAATAAAAAAAACACATATCCCCTCAAGCAAAAAACTAAATAAATTATGTACAAAGGCAACGTGGTTGGAATTAAAAGGTCTTCTCTTGAAATAAGGGATTGTAATTAAGAGATACATTATCATGAATGGGTACTACTCACATCAATGAAACTCATACGCCAAAAGGCCTATGGGTGAAATCATTTTTGATGAATTTTACTAAATAAAAATTCTTGGTAAACATAACTTGACATTTCTTGTTAAACATAATTTAACAATTCTTGTTAAACATAATTTGACAATGCTTGTTAAACAAAATTTGACAATTTTTGTTAACATGAGTTAACAATTTTCGTCAACATATATATAAATCAAAATTTAGAGAAAATTCAATTAGAATCAAAATTGGATTTTGCTTTTGTTAACTTTCCATACAAATTAAATTATTTATATTTTTTTGTTATTTTTTCTCTGAACTAATGAGCGTGCACGTGCACACACACACACACATAGATATATATATATATATATATATATTCAAATGATGGGTAAAATTTAGAGTCGATTTTTTTTTTTTTTTTTGGATACAAGATAAAAATTTTACTCTAACCTAATTTAATTTAAGTGTATGTGTGTGTAAGCAGAGATTTTTCCTGGAGTATTGGTGTATCTACGTCAACACTTTGAGGTTTCTAAGGAAGATTGGTGGGCAACCACACTTTCTGCTTCTGTTATTGGGATGGCGATTTTTAGGCCGGGAATGAGTTGGCTGATTTCAGATATGTTTGGGAGAAAGAAAGTTTTATAGTTTCATGTATTGTTATTTGTTTGAACAGTTTCAATAGTTTACTACGAGAGTCCATAATTCGCCCTAGTTAGCCGATTTTTCATGGGATATGGAATTACAAGTGGCTCTGTGTTTTGCTCTCTAAACGCCTTGGGAATTTCCTCACCAAGGGGAAGCTTTGTTAACCTAAACAGGATTATACTGAGCTGTGGACACTTTATAGTATTTATCATCAACCAAATTATACTTATGGTAAAAATTTGGCAATAAACTTGGTTGTGTGTGTCTAGTGTCTGCTGTTTATAACCCTAGTCTACAACTACAAAGTTAGGCCTTTTTGTTATTATACTCTGATTATGTAATGTATTATATACCCAGTTTAAAACACTAGTATTACTATTTTCATGTGTATTCTAATAAGTATTACTATTTACCAAAAAAAAAAAAACTTGGTCGTAACCTAATGGAGGGAATGTGATGGGTTGTTTGTGTATGGTTCGAAACAATGAAAGGTTGAGTTGCTTAGAACACATTGATAGGTGGATTAGTATCTCTACAAGAACATACAGTTTCACATAGCACACAAAGGCTAACAATTCATTCAATTACCAAAAACTGATTTACAAAGAGCTTAAATTCTACTACTTATACTAGTATGTAAAAGTTTATGTTTATGTTGATGTTTATGTATAAATAAATATAATTACAGCAATTGGCTAAACTATAAATTCTATCATCTATTTTGTTTAAAATTCAATTCGGTTATGTGAATTAAATTTCGTTTAATTCAATTCTCTTTAATCTTTATTCAATTTAGGTCCATGTTAACATTGGTCAAAATCACACTATTAGTGTTCCCAAAAAAAAAAAAAAAAAAGTAATTTTGGTGGTTTTTTAATAAAATATTTATATTTTATAAATTAAAATTTTCAAAAAAATAAATTTTGACAAAATAAAAATTATTTCCTCCTAGGAAAAATTAAAAATAAATTCTATCTCACTATGATCGAATCACATGAATCTTCAACAACAAACTATTCTTCCTCAATATCCTAATTCGAATAATTATTCACACAAAATCCAATATAAGAGCCTATCAAATAATTTACCCAAAAACACAAAAGCAAATGAAAAAAAAAAAAAAAAAAAAAAAAGAAAAACTATTGGAGATAGAAGTCTTTGGATTCTAGAAGCAACAAAAAGCTACTTGATCTCTGTCATCCACTATGGCATGGTCGGTCATTGCATGCACTTATGCCACCATTGAATGATACGATGTGTGTGTGAGATCTTTAGCTTAAATTCTACTAGCCTCTGAGCATGCCCGTGAGATTTTTACTTAAATTCTACTAGTGTAAGCATGTGTTCAGAGGCTCTTTTATTTTTTTGAAAAAAATTTAATAATTTGCATCCATTATAATTTGAGATTACTACATTTTCCAATAAATAATAAAAAAAAAACATAGGGGTGTTTTTTAAATAATAATAAAGTATTAGAAATGTAGGTTTTTTTTTAATAGGAAAAAAACAACAGCAACGTGGGTTGTTTCACTTATTTTTCTATTTTTTAAAAAAAAACAATAAATGTATAGTTGCTTTGAAGAAGTGGGTTAGTAGGAGAGTGTTTCTATTTTGTAGGCAATGTTTTAGTGCAAGTTAGACATGTATTTTTACTAGACTATCATTTAGTTTTGTCTCTACTTAAACTTAGGGGTGTAGAGGTATTTTAAAACCAAAAAAATGTCTAGTCCAAATAGAGAAAGCCCTTTAAATAATAGTATAGATAACAATATACCATATGAAATATATCATTCTCATATATTTATACTAATTTCTAATCTTCTTAAATGTTTTTAATCTCATATTAAAAAAAATATTCATAGAGATCAAGATTTGATTGTAGCGAAATCTCTCACTCCTAAAGATTTTTTTTTCCCGAAGAAAGTATTTTTCATTAATTTTTATGGATTTTTTAATTTATAAAATTATAAAAAAATCGAATTAGAACTTTTTTTGGGACAAATGATGCAATTCTAATGGACAGAGAATTAAACTAAACAAAGTTCAAAGTTAGAGAATTTAATTGAATGAAATTGAATTTTAGGCATTATTTTAAAATCCGGACCGTACTGGTCGATCCAACCAGTCCAACCGGGAATTGGGTACTAATCCAGTTTGGTAAAAACTAGGAACCAGAGGCAAATTCAGTTTTGCCCCCGGTCCAGTTTTTAAAACCATGATTTTATGTGAAGTTAGAGGGTGCAATTTATGATTTAGCCACAACAATTTATAAGGACACAATCAAAAAGTGACTTAAGTGTTGTCAATTCCATTATAATGACCATTCTTATTTGTCTGCTGATATATAATATTTTGGTACCAATCTCTTTCAACAGAACATTTGAGGTTGCTGATACATACATACATACATACATACATATATATATATATATATATCAACAACCTATATATATATATATATATAATTTATTATTTTATATACATACGCAGTAATCCCAAAACACTTCAATAGTACGCCGGAACAGTCCAGTATTGAAATATTCCATTTCAATGGACAAATCAAAAAAATAATATTCCCAACATGTTAATTTTATTTAGATGACTAAAAATTACTCAACATTTTGGGTAATTCTACCCAAAATGATTAAAGTAATAATAACATTTGACCATAAATTGATGAAACCCTTAGATCCAAGACTAAAAATTCAGCCCTTTAGGCTTAAGATTATGTCTTCAAGCTTTCTATAGCCAAAATGAAAAAGATTTTTTGTCCAAAGTTAAGGGCGGAGAAAATATAATATCAACAACATCAGATTATGAAGTAAAGCATGATGTGAATGTGATTGAAAAAATTCGGCAACTGGCTTCTAGACTATTACCATCAATGATAGATGAACTGCTAGCATGAAGCAAACAATAAAATCTCATAGGACATGTGAGTTTGAAAGAGAGTTAACTACCAATAATAATTACAAATCATTGAACTGCTAAAATGAACAAATAAATCTTATTTAAGAGATGATGTTAGGAATATTTTCATTACTGATGGCATGTTAATACTACTAATGATAGTGGCTGAACACCCATTCCTTACCAAATGGTATGTTAAAGTTTATCTTCTAATTAATTAATTTTTTTATTTATTTAAATTTTAATAATTCAATAGTTAAGGCGGGAGAAGGGGGATTTGAATTCTAAATATCTCTGTCGAAAATACGAGAAAGTTGTTAGGAATGCTATAAGCATATGGATAATAATTGGTGTATTGAGATTTAGTTAGTTAGTTACAATTCTAAACATGTTAATCACATTTAGCACATGTTGGAATTATTAATGCACATGGGGAATAATAGAACCAATAGGATGAGGTTATGTGGGCCAATGAGATTAGAGCTAGTCTCCTATAAATACATTATTGTAATCCAATATGAGATATCAATGAAGAATCAACCAATTTGTTAGTGCATTAGTGCATCTCTCTCTCTCTCTCTTAATCTCTCTATTTCTCTATAGAGGGTGACTACCTCGAATTAAGTCAATTTCCCTACAATCCCTATCCATTCTCCTATAATTCCCACAATCCCCATTAGGAACCACGGGGTTCCTAACAAATGGTATCAGAGCCGTTGATCTTGAGATGAGCAATTGTGATGAAAGAAAACTTTTGAAAAAAACATAAGAAATGTTAAACAAAGCCTTAGAAGAATCCAAGGATATTTCAAAGAAGATGAAGGCCTTGGCTGAATCTAACATGGTCATGAAGGAAGAACTTTCAAGAGTGCAAGAGGATCTTAAAAACATGTCCGAAGAAGAGTTACAATCTCTTGATTCAATGAAAGTCGAAGAACAAATCAAGTTCCAAGAATCTACTACTGTTGTTCCAAGCCGGGATGTTGATTTTTGTGTCAAAGTGGATGATGATGTACATGTACATGCTGCCCTTAAAGTTCAGTCGAAAGAACTAACAAAGAAGATGATGATGATCTTCTAAGAACCCATTCTTGATGCACCAATAGAGGCTTCCATTCAAGAGTTTATGATTCAAGAAGTGGCAATCCAAGTGTCGTGATCCAAGAATCCAAGATACAAGCGCCAACAATTTTAATGGTTCTAGAATCGAATGAGGTCTTGAGGATACAAGAACATTTCAAGGTTGAAAGAACCAATGAGACCTTGAAGATTGAAGAACCATTGAAGCCTCAAGAATTCGAGCAAATTTTTAAGATCTACGAAGAAGAAACCTTCATATGCACGGGATCGCTTGTCAAAAAGAAATGCATGAATATGGTGATCAAAATGTCACTACGGTATTGGTCCATTGGAAGATCTCCTTTAATGAAGTTGCTATTTTACAACAACACCTTGTGGGCAAGATGTTTTCAAGGGGAGGGAAATGTTAGGAATGCTATAAGCATATGGATAATAATTGGTGTATTGAGATTTAGTTAGTTAGTTACAATTTTAGACATGTTAATCACATTTAGCACATGTTGGAATTATTAATGCACATGGAGAATAATAGAACCAATAGGATGAGGTCATGTGGACCAATGAGATTAGAGCTAGTCTCCTATAAATACATTATTGTAATCCAATATGAGATATCAATGAAGAATAAACCAATTTGTTAGTGCATTAGTGCATCTCTCTCTCTCTCTCTTAATCTCTCTATCTTTCTATGGAGGGTGACTACCTCGAATTAAGTCAATTTCCCTACAATCCCCATCCATTCTCCTATAATTCCCACAATCCCCATTAGGAACCACCGGGTTCCTAATAAAAGTGCTAACTAATTGAGCTAAAAAGCTTTTGGCTATCTAAATTTATGTTTGTATTTATGTATATGTATAAATATGTATAAGCAAATGTGTTGTTAATTATTTTGTGTCTATTATGTAAAACATAATGAAGAAATAAGTATTAGTCAAGGTATTGTGATCATGAATAAATTTTTATATTTTAATATCATGCATCTTATTTTGTTGTGTATTGTATGATACATGAGCACCGTATATATATATATACACACACACTTTTAAAAGTATTACAAACTTAAGATATGTTCAATTGATAATTCATTTAATGAGTTGGGGTTCGTTTATTATTGTCTAATTAAATACTTTTTTTGAGAAATACTTAATTGAGTTGGTAAATATTTCTTTCTCAAAAAAAAAAAAAAAAGAGTTGGTAAATATTTACAACTGTCTAATTACTAAAAACCTAGTAGGTTTTTATAATTGCCCATCTGTTGTTACAAATATAGATGAAATTTAATAGATTTTAGATAAATTTTCATCTGCCTAGACCATAATTTATTCTTGCCCATCTGTTGTTATAAATATTGGAGGAAATTTATCAGATTTTAGAAAAATTGTCATCCCGCCTGGACCGTAATTTATACTTGCCCATCTGTCGTTATAAATATTGGAGGAAATTTGATAGATTTTAGAGAAAATCTTATATAATTAAACCATAATGTAATTAGGTGCCATTTTTTAAAATTGCACATATGATAAAGACCAATACAGTAAGGTTAGACTTGTTAATATAGCCCATTAATTTGACAAAAACTTGGTAGCATTGGATTTTTTTTTTTTTTTTTTTTACAATCATTAATTTGTTAAGGAACAATGTTTTTTTTTTTTTTTTTTTTTTTTTCTAAAAGAGATAATAGATTTATTTGTATTTAGTTGATTACATATATTTAGTTTATCATGTTTTTTTTATTAAATTACGTTAAAAAAAATCAGACTAAAACTGCATTAAAGTTGACTAACTAAGCATGGGCGGCATTACTTTATGCTCAGGGGGTTCAATTGAACCCCATGACTTGAATTTTTTTTAAAAAAAAATTTATATGTAAAATTCTTTTATTAGTATAATTTACCCTTGAAGATATGTTTGTACATTTTGGCTTAAATCTTGTACACCCTAACCACATATCAGCCTAGCCTAAAATCAAACAACATAGATCACAGGTCTCTCTAAGAGTAAAAAGAGAATGTTTGTAAGTCGTAGGTGTCTCTTTTTATTATAAACTAGTATTATGCCCGTGCGATGCACGACTTAATCAAGAATCCTGTGTAAACTAAAGAAAATAAGAAAATGTTTTTTTTTTTAATTTAATTAAAATTAAATAATAATATATATATATATATATATATATAAGTGGTAATCTCAATTTAATAGTTAAGAATTAATATAAACCCAAATTACTAAACATTAAAAATTTACATAAAATTTGAATTTTTGTATTTGAAAGCGAGGGAGGAGGCACCAAATTTCAACTTATCAAAACAAAATGTGTAAATATAAACTTCAAGATTTTTTTTTTTTTTTATAGAAAATCTAAGAGTTGAGACCCTAGCAATAAGTTTGCATCAATAATTGAAAATAGCTTCTTTAGCATTGAGATGTGATGAAAATTAAAAAGTAATACTTTTTGTGAGGTCGTGCATATCCCTCCTAGGCTAGTTTTGTGAACAACAATCTATATTATGAGCAAATGATGCATTTGGAATATAGATTATAACTTCAAGGTATTTAATACTTCAATGGATCATGCTATATTTTTACTAGTATCCTTTTTTAACCCTAAACCTTCAATAAATCTCATTTTAGCAATTAGGGATAATTACAGTAAACCCACCTGGGGAATGGCCTGTTTTCACTTTGCCTACCCGTGGTTCAAAACTTATCACTTTGCCCATTTGAACTTCAATCCGTTACCCCTCCGTTGCCCACCTCTGTTAAAATTATATCTTTCTCCTCCAAAAACAAAAAATAACATAAAAAATACAAACAAAGAAGATCAAAGTGGATATTTTGCAGAGAAACAAGTTGTGTCAAAACAATATCAGATTAAGAGGCCAGCTCTCTTCATTTTTAGATCTCTCTCTCAAACTCTCATCGTCTCTCTCTCACTCACTCCATCGTCTCTCTCTCTAAAACTCAGATTTACCCCTTTGTTCCACTGCACCAAAAGTTAATTTGGTTCATTCCACAGCAAAAACCCAGATCGACCACTATCTTTGCTTCATGGGTTTTCTCTTTTTCTTTTCTTTTTTTGCTTTTGGGTTGTGGGTTTGATACTAATCTGATTATGGTGGGGTTATGGGTTGTGGCTTGTGGTGGTTGTGGATTATGGACGAGGTGGTGGTGGTGCTAAGTTGTGGGTTCTGATAGTGGTGATGGAAAAAAAATCTTTTGGGTTTTTCTTGCAAAGTCATAGCAACAGTGATTAGCAACGGGTTTTTCTTTTTTGGGGGTTCATGCGACCGGCAAAGTGAACCCAAACATGCTAAATTATTTATGTAGAGAAGCAAATCCGTGGGATTTCAAATGGTGTGGGTTGTAGACAAGAAAGCAAAACTCTGGGTGAGAATTCTCTCCATATCCTTTGTAGTTCTTGAGATGGAGAGTGGTTCTAGTCTAGATCTAGTCCAAATCTCTATATTTTTCTAGATTTAAAGATTTGGAGTGGTTCCCTCTCTTGGAGTTCAGTTTTCTGGGCGGCCGGAGGTTGATTTCTAGATCTTTAGATTTTTTTTTTCTTTAAAATTGTATTAATACTATAAAGCAATTAAAAAAAAAAAAAACTCTCTTTTTTTTTCCTCTCTCCCATGGCCTCCATAAAAATCCAGATCTCGAAAATCAAAACCAACAAGAAATACAATTTGAACCCAGTGAAACTAGAACTGATTGACTCGTTTTCCATGCTTTGGTTTTTTATTTTATGGCTTTAGTAGTTTGTGGGGTTTCAGTCTTGGTTGCCGGAGCCTGGAGATGAGCTTGCATTAATGGCTTGGGATTTTGAGTGAAGCTGTCGTTTACAAATGTTGTGTTCTTGTGTTCGTGAGGAAAGGATTCAATGGTTGGTGTTTTTGATTGGTGTTATGTTCTGATTTTTAATAAAAGGGTGTTTTTCTAATGTCTGAGGGTGAGGTGGGCAACGGAAGGGTAACGGATTGAAGTTCAAGTGGGCAAAGTGATAAGTTTTGAACTACGGGTAGGCAAAGTGAAAACGGGCCATACTCCAGGTGGGTTTACTGTAATTATCCCTAGCAATTATTTTCTTATTTTATTCCAGTGTATATTTCAATTGACCCAAACTTGCTAAGCCAACTACATTTTTATCCCTATTGAGAATCCTTTGTTGCGATCATATCCCAATAAATTATGGATGATGAAGATCTAATTAATTAAGTTCCGACAATTCAAGCTTATAGTAACTAAGCTTTTCAAAGTTTCCTTCAAACTCTATAGCTTCAAAGAGTTCTAGTATAGTTACTTGTAGTATAAAAAATATGATGTATTTTATGAACATAATGAAACAATAAAGGAAAAAAGAAAAAAAGAAAAAAAGAAAGAATAAAGGATAGAGTTAAATGACCTTGGAGAGGAAAATGGAACTTGCAGCTTTCATTGTAGGCATCCTTAAAGTATCCACACAATCTGGCTTGGTACAATACACTTTGATGCTTCCATTATGGCTTCCATTGCTAACCCATTTCCTATCGGATTAGGATGTTGATTCACCTAGAAACTTAATAATCAATAAACCCATTATAGAACAAAACCATCCAACTAAAAATATACACACAAAAAAACTAAGAATAAAAAAAATATAACCTTCATAACAAACAGAGCATAGTCCAAATGAGAAGTTTGAGGGAGGTGGAGCAAAAATATTTATAATTTAATTTGTTTTTCCCGATTGATTTTATTCCCTATGATCTAATCGCAAGTTTTAGATATACTTGAAGGTAAGCAAAAATTGCAGCAATTTTTTTTTTAGATAGACACAAACTCTTAATTGTTCTTATCAACTTTTCCTCTAAATCTTTGGATAAATACAAAAATTTAATTTTTCTTATCAACTTTCCTCTATTTATCTTTGGATAGACACAAAAGCTTAATGTTGATATTAACAATTTTTTTTCCTTCACTTTATGAATAATTGTAAAATGGTGGGAAAGTTTAATTATTAAGAGTTTGAGTTTGAGACGAAGAGTTAAATTATAATTGATTTTACTTTTTTGATGGCGAGACATCTGGACATGTACTCAGTATTCACTTCCTAAGAGATTTTTTTTTGGATAGACCCAAGAGAACAATTTTTTAAAAAAAGATAAAAAGATAGTTGTACATTAAAAGAAAGAAAATTTATTCAAATTTACAATCTTATATTATATTAAAGATAATTTGCTTGAAAATAAACTTTATTAGCTATATGTTTTTGGTTTTTTTTTAACGTGTAGTTATTAAAAAATAAAGATTAGATGGACCTAAACGCATACTTTTAAGATAAGGATTAGATAAAGAATTTGGATGGTAATCAAATTAGGATTTTTATTAACTTAGAAATTATAGGAGAAGAAGAAGATAAGAAAAAAAAAGATTATATCTAATTTTTTTATAAATCTAAAAAAAATTGCAATTTTTACGTGTAGTAATATAATTTAAAAATACATATGGATTAGATGGACATTCTTTATGTAGGATTAGATGAAGAATTTGGATTGTAATCAAATTAATATTTTTATCAACTTAGAAATTATAGGAAAAAAAATTATATATATTTTTTAAAAATTTAATTTTTTTTTTTGCAATTTGGTGAAGTCACTTGGCGCAACCACAACTTCTAAGCTCAACTTTTATTATATAGTATATGATTTATATTATATGTGTGTGAGTGTGTGTCTAATACTGATTGTGTGTGTTATTTTTTTATTTCTTATTATGCTATTTGTGTGAATTGTGACGTATGTGAATGTGTGTTGTGTTCTACAAATCATATCATATCATATTATATATAATAAAAGTTGGGCTTAAAAGCCGTGGTTGCGCCAAGTGGCTTCACCAAATTGCAGAAATTTTTTTAAAATTTTTTAAAAAATAGATATAATTTTTTTTTTTGTTCTTATCTTCTACTACTATAATTTCTAAGTTAATAAAAAATATTAATTTGATTACAATCTAAATTCTTCATCTAATCCTTTTTTTAGTATAATTTTTTAGTAAATAAAAAATATCAATTTGATTGCAATTCAAAATCTTCAGCTAATCCTTTTCTTTTTCTTTTTTTTTTTAATTATATTACTACACGTAGATACAATTTGAAGGGGGAAAAACGTGGATTGTTTTTTAAAAAATTTTAAAAGACTTTTAATTTGAATACAATTTAAATTTGTTAAAATTTAAATGATAAAATTTTACATAAATTATATTATTGTTAAATTTTAGATTTTCCACAAATTCACTATTTCTTTTATGGATAGCCATAAATTTACTTCACTTACACATACTCAACATTCATGGTTGAAGAGAATTATGGTTTTTTTTTTACGCTGTTGGTACTTGGTAGATATATATTATCCATTAACCGACTTTTTTTTTTTTTTTTAGAAAACATTAACCGACTTGATATGTTTTCGTTTTTCTTTTTCTTATAATTATTATTATTATTTTGTGCTCAATAACTATTTAGATAAGCATTATACAATCTGACCATATCTACAATTTTGTGACGTGAAAATGAGTTATGTTTAGAAAAAAATGTTGCAATTTGGTAAAGCCACTTTACATAAGTAAATACTTTTAGTGTTTAAATAAAACACTTAAATTTTTTGGACTTCCTCTTAACACAACGTGACTTTTTTTTTTTCTTTGGATTTTCTGTTCACACGCTACTTTTTTTAAGATTTACTTTAGCTTTACACTTCCACAAATTAGACTAACATTAGTCTTTTTGTTCATATCAACTTCTTCAATCTGAAGTGTATATATATCAAATAATTCATAATGAATACTTACCATACGGTTCTTTTTCTCTATTCTTCTACCTATAACCTCGCAGGTATGTATTTGTTTTCTCTATTTTTTTTCATTAAATTGAATAAGTTTTGTGTATTTTTTGTCTTTTATTTAACCTAATTTTTAAAATTTTATCCAATCTATATGATTATGGTTTGAAAATCAATCATTAAATATGCTTAGACATGATTTTTTAAATTATTTTGTGTTTTATGACATCAGAATTATTTTGTGTTTTATGACATGGGTTCCAATGGTAATATGTTGCTTTCATCATCTCAATTTTGATTTAGAGAACAATATTCTTTTTAGCTTATTACTAAGCATGTCTTGATAGTTTAATGATAAATTGTTCATAACAATTTGATTTTTTTCGATCATTAAATTTTCTAATAAAGAACAATGATAAACAAGAGCAAGAATACATATAGTGTACAAAGAGATACTAAACAATCTCACAAAGATACAAAATTCTCATTAGAGCACAATTGGTATCTTACAAAATTTATAATAATTTTTTTATTTAGATGTTATCATTTTATATTTGATAGTTATTATACCAATACAATTTATTTATTTTGTTATTATAATAATTATTTATTTCATTATTGTTTATCAGATAAAATATATATTTTATAGGTTTATTAGATTTTTTTTTTAGATTTTTAGATTTAAAAAATAAATATAATATAATTTTTCTTCTCCTATAATCTCTAAGTGATAAAAATCTTAATTTGATTATAATCCAAATTCTTTATATAATCCACCTAATCCTTATTTAATCCTAATTTGATTACAATTCAAATTCTTCATCTAATCCTTATTTTTTACGTGTAATGTATTATAAAAAAAAAAGCAACAACTTTCCTTCTTCTTTTGTTTTTTTTTTAATTACTACACTACACGCTCTAATGCATCTTTAATTGTAGAAATGTTTTTAGATTTAATATATATATATTTATATATATAATTTTTCTTCTCCTATAATTTCTAAGTTGATAAAATTTTTAATTTGATTACAATCCAAATTCTTCATCTAATCCATTTAACAAACAAGTTTAAGTTTAAGTAAAACTCTTATTCTATATGTTCTTATCGACTTATTTGGATAAAGTAACAATAAGTATTGTATCAATTTTTTTATAAAGTAACAATTTTATTATTAGCCTAATTTAAATGTTTTTTGTTTTTTGTTTTTTGTTTTATGTGTGTGTGTGGATAAAGCATACAAATTTTGTTTCATGATATTGACAAAAAATAAAAAATAAAAAAGAATAAATCATCTTATGCATTCTGAAAACAAACAATTTATTGCACTATTTTAATAAGTTACTACTTATATATATATATATATATATATGCATCTCATAATACCTTAGTTTCACACAATATGAATTTATTATATAACTTAAAAGTAAAATATTTAATTATTTTTATTATTTATTCTATTATCTAATTTTAAGTAAATTAATAAAAAAAACTATTTACATATAAATTTTGATTAAGCCGCGCATCGCACGGGTATAATTATAAAATACTTTCTTTTATTATATTATATTATATCATATACTATATAATAAAAGTTGAGCTTAAAAGCCGTGACTGTGCCATGTGACTTCACCAAATTGCAGAAATTTTGTTAGATTTTTAAAAATATATATAATTTTTTTTTTTTTTGGTTCTTATCTTCTTCTCTTATAATTTTTAAGTTGATAAAAATTTCAATTTAAATACAATCCAAATTCTTCTTCTAATCCTTTTTATTATTAATTTATCTATAATTTCTAAGTGATTTATTTAATTAGCAATAGGAGATCTATTTCATTTATAATTTATGAGTTCTAGCATTCTAGGGGATTAGAATTTTGGTTTCACACTAATTGTTCATATCAACATTAATTAAAAAAAAAAAAAATCATAGTTACTTATACAACTACTAATATCAACCTTTAATTTTATTTTTTATTTTTTTAAAACACCTTATGGATAGACACAAAATTATAATTGTTCTTATTTATTTTATTTTATTTACATAAATTATATTACTACACGTCCAAAAATAGCAACGTTTTATTGATATTAAAAAAAAAAAAACATAAATTATATCGTATATATACGTTAAAATCAACTTAAAAATTTTAGCATTATTAGTTCATATTTTTTAGATTTAAAAAAAATAGATATAATATTTTGTTCTTATCTTCTTTTCCTATAATTCATACTTCCACAAATTATAGTGGCATTAGACTTTTTTGTTCATATCAACTTCTTCAATGTAGTGTATATATATCAAATAATTCATAATAAATACATACTATATGATTTTTTTTTTCTTCTCTTCTTCTAAGGATGTATTTTTTCATCAAATTGAATAGGTTTTGTGTATTTTTTGTCTTTTGTTTAATCTAAATTTATTAAGTTTTATCTGATTCATATGGTTATGGTTTGAGAATCAATTATTAATAAATTTGATGATAAATTGTTCTATCTATTTTATTATTTAATTTTACTTAAATTTGAAAATGTTTTCCTATTTTATTTAGTTTATATATGATTTTTTATTAAGCCGTGCATCGCACGGACATAATACTAGTATAATATAACTTTATATAATTTCATAATTAGAAAACACGGAGAGTTTATTACATGTGTGTATATTATTATTATGTTATAATAATTTTTTGTTATAAAATTAGTGATTCAAGAACCAAAATAGTAAAATTAGTAATTGTTAAAGTATTTTATTAGTTATGTAAATACTTAGTGTATTATTTATGTATGGATGAATGTGACTGTGTGGGCCAATTTAATACAGTGACAATGGGTTGAGTTTTGTTATTTAATTTTGAAATATTTTTTTATAAAAATAATGACGAATAGATAATGACAACTTCATAAAAATTAAAAATGTTATACAAATTTAATAAAATAAAGGGGAAATTACAGTAAACCTACTGTGGTTTGACCCGTTTGTACTTTGCATACCCGTAGTATAAAACTTAACACTTTGTCCAATTGAGATTACCTCTGTTATGGCTCTGTTATCCAGCTCTCTTAAAAATAAGAGTAAGCATGTAATTTTACTCTCTTTTTATGTCTCTCTCCTCCTAAAACAAAAAAATTATACTAAAAAACAAGAGAAAGAATATCTAAAAGTTAGGGTTTTGTTGTAAAAATTATGAACAAATATCAAATTTTTTTTCATATTGTTAGCCAATTCCAGTTTCTCATTTCCATCTTCTCCCCAAGACCCATTTCATATTTTTACTTCCCAACCTTTAAATCAAACCCCTTTCTCAGACCAAAATTTAATTCACAATCCAACACAAGAAAACCTCTGGAAAATTCACCCAAATCCACCATTAACAAACCCTAATAGCCAAACCCAACCTCCTTCTTAGGATGAAAGTAGGAGGAAGAATCAAAGGGTTTCAAATGAGTTCCACCATCCTCACCTTTCGTGCTCTTTTCGAGTCCACAAATGCTTCTCATCTCCAACAATCCACAAATGATCAAGTTTCAAAGTTCAATCCTTTTTTTTTTTCTTTCTCACATTCTAGCTCAAAAGTTTCAACCTTTATCGCCAACTTAATCAAAAGTTAACGCTTTTATTTACTTTTTGGATCTTTTCCTCAATAGAGTTATTGAAGGACTAAAAGATTTTTGTGTATGATTTGCCATCAAATTACAACACGGATTGGCTCTCAAACGAAAGGTGTACCAAACACTTGTTTGCCTTGGAGGTTGCTATACACAGAGCTTTGTTAAACAGCGATGTAAGGACCTTTGATCCTTAAGAAGCTCATTTTTTCTTCGTACCCGTCTACGTGTCTTTCAATTGCAGCACCATCAATGGCTTCCTAGCCATTGGTCACGCCTGGGCTCTAATCTCCTCAGCTATCCAACTCATCTTATCAGAGTACCCATTTTGGAATCAGACCCAAGGCTCCGACCACGTCTTCGTCGCTTCCCACGACTATGGAGCTTGTTTCCACGCCATGGTAAATCCATATCCAAAAAAAAAAAAAAAAAAAAGAAAAAAGAAAAAAACAACTCTTTTAATCTCTCTTTGTTTTAAGTTGGATTGTGAATTAAGTTTTGGTTTGAGAAAGGGGCTTGATTTTGAAAGGTTGGGATGTAAAAATATGAAATCGGTTTTGGGGAGAAGATGGAAATGAGAAACTAGAATAGGCTAATGATATGAAAAAAAGTTAATGTTTGTTAATAATTTTTACAACAAAACCCTAACTTTTAGATCATCTTTCTCTTGTTTTTTAGTATAATTTTTTGTTTTGGAAGGAGAGACATAAAAAGAGAGCAAAATTACAAACTTACCCTTATTTTAAACAAAGATGGGTAACGGAGTTCTAACAGAGATAATCTCAAGTGGACATAGTGTTAAATTTTAAATTACAGGTAGGCAAAGTGCAAACGGGCCAAACCACGGTGGGTTACTATAATTTCCCCTAAAATAAAATGGTCACACTTACCAACATTAAAAATAAATAATGACAATTGATAATAAAATATAATGTAATGATTTTAAAATATGAAAACTTAGAAGAAAATTGTAAAACTTCATATATTTGCATTTTTTTTGTCAATAACTCAATATATTCAAATTCTTTTTTTTATTAACTTTTGTTTGGTTCAAGTTTCTTAATGACCCTCCTGAACAAAATTTCTAAATCCGCCACTCTGACTAAGTCTATGTACAAGGCAAATAATGATGATTTATAGGACGTGTGAGACTTTGAGTTAGAAATGTATGGATTACTGTTAATAATTATTAGAACTTTTTCTTTTTTGAGAAGCAATAATTAGACCATTGAATCTACAAAAAGTGAACAAATAAATGTCATTTATGAGATGAATTAAGTAACATTCTAAGTTGACATGTCATCCACAAGGGAACAAATGAGAGGATTAATGCAAGTAATGGCAAGAACTCCCCTGGGGTTATCTTTGATAAAACAATAAATTACGTTTGGTGTTATCTTTGTGCTTTTTGGACTTTGTTAACAGGTGCCGGCCAGCACCTGTTAATGAACCAACTGTGGTTCATTTATGATCTATCACAAATCCCACTACATAAAAAATTGGTAAAGTTTTACTTTTTATCTGTGATTTATTATAAAATAATTTGACTTTCTCTATTTAAACTGACACACATTTAATATATATTCAGTTTTTTTCACATCCCTAAAAAAATGTGAATAGTTTATTTTAAATTTTATCACATTAACATGTGCTGTACAGCACCCTTTAACAGCACCTTTTAATTTTTTGTGTGTTGTTCAATTTATTTGTTTATCTATGCATATGGCATTATATCCATATTTATGTCAATTGGTTAATCACTTTAATTTGGACTTAATTGACAGATTATCCTAAAATTGTCTAAGTAATAATTAATTTGGGGTCTAAATCATAATCAAAGTTGATTTTGATTGTTGTTCTCAGGCACAATCATGTGCTGCCATGTGGTGCGATCATGGATTGCCTCACAGTTGGTGGGTCCCACTACATTTTAATATTTATTTTTCAAAATAATTAATTAAAATATTGGAGATCATCCATGCAAAGTAAAACTATGGCAATATCCTGGAAAATTTCAGCTTAGAATTTCAAGAAAAATGAAAGTAGATTTTTATTAATATTATGCACATTTCTTAAAAGAAAATAAAATATGATGTGATTGAAGAAATTAGGCAGCTTCTTCTAAATTATTATCAATAATGATGGATAAGCTGCTAGAATGAAGCAAATAATGTCTTATAGGATAAAGTTAACTACTGATAATAATTACAAACCTTTGAACTACTAAAACGAAAAAAATAAATCTCATTTAAGAATATTTTAATTATTGATTGCATTTTGATACAATTAAAGATGGTGTGAACACCCATTTTTTACCAAATAGTATATCAAAACGTTTTTTTTTTTTTTTTTTTTTTTTTTTTAAATTTTTTAGTTACAACGGGAAAAACAGATTTGAACCCTAAATATTTTCATTAAGAACACCATGAGATACCAACTAGTTGAGTTAGGAGGCTTTTGGCTATCTAAGTTTATGGCTATATCTATCTGAAAAACAAAGTTTATACTTGTGTTTATGTTTATGTATAAACAAGTATAAGCAAATGTATTGTTAACAATATCATGAATTGATTTTTTTTTTTTTTTTACGTATATTATGTATAATTTAAGATAGAAATAAGTATTAGTCAAGGTATTGTGGATTATGAATCAATTTTTATGTTTGTATATCAGTATCTTATTGTGTTATGTATTGTATGATACATGAACATCAAAAAATAAAAAAATACACACACTTAAATTTTTTTTTTTTAACAATCATTAATTTGATCATAGGGAGCAATTTTTCTTAAAAGGATAAAAGGTATTTATTTTATTCATATTTGGTTGATTACATATATTTAGTTTAGTATATTTTTTGTTAAATTAAGTAAAAATAAATTATTTTTGCTAAAACTGCATGAAAGTTGACTAAGTCAATGTACAAGATAAATAATGAAGTTTTATAGATTGTTTGAGAGTGTGAGTTAGAAACATGTTGATTATTATTAATAATTAGAGCATTGAATCTATTCAAATTGAATAAATAAGTGTCATTTGAAAGTTCTTATACCATGTCATCCATAAACCCACAAATCCTCATATATGCTGAAAATATCAAACACAAACCCATATGAAACCTGCAAACCCATGACCCAAAATCATAAGTCAATCTTTAATTCAGTAGTTTCACTGATTTACTCAAGAGGGGTGGGGGTGGGGGAGAAGATTGAAGAGAGAGAGAGAGAGAGAGAGAGAGAGAGAGAGGAAAACCATCGAATAAAATATAGGTTTTTTTTTGGCTTTGGAGCTACATTCAACTCTTAATGATAGCAGTTTACTGTTCATAGATGGCACATTTTTTTTGATATAGCACCATCAATGCAACATGTTTTTTAGTATTTGAGGTGGTAAAATAGCAATATGGCTTTTTAGCACCATCAATAATAATGAGCTAAGGGAACATATGGTAGTATTAATACAAGTAATGATCGTGTGAACTTCTTTTATCAACTTATATATATATATATATATATATATATTAATAGGTAAAGTTGAGAAAAAATTTAATTGGAATTCAATTAGAGTTTAATTTTACGCCACGTGTCCTATCTAATTTAAGTTTTAAATTTTTGTGACAAGTGAGTTAATTCAGTGTTGAAATTGGATTTCAATTAAAGTTTAATATTGCGTCACGTGTCTCATATAATCTAAGTTTTTAAGATTTTATGCCAAATAAGTTAATTTAGTATAGAAAATAAGGAGTCTAATATAAATAAACCATAAAAAACCTAATCATATAACTAAAAACAATTCAAATTTATAGGTCATTGTTAGGGTGCATTTTATTTGCACTTATTTTGGATTAATACCACCTCTTTATTTTCAAACATTGCCAACAAATTATTGGGCATACCTAAATATTTTTGTCTATTATGATGCCAGCACAACCATTTTTCTTTCCGCCACAAAATTGGGCTACAAATATAAAACATTATAAGACCCAATATTTTTGTAAAGCCTATAATTTAGACTCATCCCCAAATTATTTATTTTATTAAGCAAGTTAAAATCTCATTCTTTTTAAAGCCCAAGATTCAAATATATGGCAAAACAATTTTATCAATGGAATTCAAATTCATAATCAAAACTCATGATTCAATCACATGGCAAATTATTTAAAAGCCTAGTTCTCACTAACAATATCAAAAAGCCTAGTTCTCATTGGCAATATCAAAAAACCCAATTCTCATTGGCAAAATTAAAAGTCTAGTTCTCGCTGGCAACATCAAAAGCCCAATTCTCACTAAAAATATCAAAAGCCCAATTCTCATTGGCAACATCAAAAAGCCTAGTTCTCATTGGCAATATCAAAAAGCACAGTTCCCACTAGCAACATCAAAAAGCCCAATTCTCATTGACAGCATTTAAAGCTCAGTTCTTACTGGCAATATCAAAAAGCCCAACTCATATTAAGACTATTTAGTAAAAAACCCCAATATTGTTAATACGTGAGAAATACCATATGATTGAATTACCAATGCCCATGACCACCATTGTTTTGAAAAAGTTTGAATGCTCATATGTTTCCAAATTCATGGGAAATTATGATTATTCTACGATCATTATTCATAATTCTATGATAATTATTTGTCCTACTAGCTCACCATTGAAATTATGACATGATTATCGGGAACCATAAACATTACTTGTGATATGGAATTCATCATTTCAAAAATAGTAAATATTATTTACAAAAGCATTTTGAAATAATTAAGCTTATGCTATTATTTTAAATATTACAACTCATTGCCCAAAGATCCATTACAAATATCTATCAAAACCCAAAATATCCACTAACAATTGTAGTCCATGAGGGATGAAAACCCATGGAAATATGTGTCGTTGATGTCGATTTTATAGGCCCAAATATATTACAAAAGGAGAACAAGCCCAAGTGAAAAGGGGATGAGCACAACCCAGCCAAAGGGTCCAACCCACGTGAACAAGCTCAATCCAAAAATTCCAGCAAAGGCAGAGGACTAAAATAGACAACCAACTTCCTTCTTGTTTATCCTCGACCAAGGTCCAACTAGAGACATCCACAAGAGAACCAAATTTTTAAGAATAAACTAGGGGCTGTTCCATTAACTTTTTGCCACTCTCTCATTGACGTGAACAGTGCCTAGAGGTTGTACTAGCAGCTAAAGTCTAATGGGTAAGAGATTTCATCATTTTCCTCAAGACTTTATCTCCAACGGAAGGAAGTCATAACCAAATTACTCAAATCTCAACAAATCAATTCCATAAATGCCAAAAACATTCAAGAACTGGTTCATGTGCCAAGCCCATGAATCCTAAAGGGGAAAATTTGGGAAACTATGGTTTTGAGGGCATAAAGGGATCTCTAGTGGAACCCTCTTAAGTGGGCTTGAAATTTGACACTTGACTTGGGGTGTTAAATCCTACTTCTTAGGGTCCAAATCTCAGTTGCAGCACCAAGATTCTTCATTAACACTTGCATTAATTCTATTGGTTGAACACAGCCTCAGAAATCTCAGCATTTAATGCAAGATTACCCAAATATTCACCCTTGCGTCATGTTGCCTAAAAAAGCAAGGTAGCCCCAAAAGAAGATCAGCCATTTATAGCCAAATCCTAGGATGGACAGTTTGCCATTTTGCATCCTGACCAGCACTACGTTTTTGAATTTTTTGCTAATCACCCCCTTAAGTTCCACTATAAAAGGGTAATCACATCAGCCTCACAAACATACACCAACCCTTTGAAAATTTTGCTATTTTTTTCACTTTGCCATATTTTAGCTTGTAGTTTAACTCTCCCCAGCTCATAAGTCACCTCTCTTAGCCCACACTCACTTAGCCTCAAACATTCCCTTCCCTTTTTTGCATATCTTAAGTTCATAAATACTTTCTAATCAGTCATAAACAACCCTTTTTCCCATTAAAAACTTAGTTTTGGCATTAGTTCTACCATCCCATTACAAGCTTAGACACCCATTCATTCAAAACAGCCTTTATTACCCCACTCATACCTCACATACATATTCTACAAGAATCTTGGTTTAATATCTGCTGCACTGAGCTGGAATCGCTCTCTCCCTTCACACCATGACAAATAACCCTTTTCTTCTCACCACGGAGCCATTGATCTTTACTTTTTGTTTTTCTATTAAAGGATACAATGTGCTTGTATCAATGGAATTTTTCCCTCATATTGATATAGTAGTAGCAGAAAGTACCTTAGACCCTTTTGACGAAGACACATAAGGACTGCCTGAAGTGAACACCTTAAATTTGTTTGATGATTGACTGCTAGACTATAAATATAATTTTACCCTACCGCTAGAGAATTTTATTTTCTTGTATTGTTGTAATATGGCCACTAATCTATTAATTAACTATTATGAAGTGTTTTTGGGCCTTAATGTTATTCTTGCTAAGGAGTAGCCTTTATTTCTTACTTGGATAGGTTTATCACCACACCGAAAGCCTTTAGATATCATCTTAGAGCCCAATATTGAGTTTCAGCTTGGCCTTTCCATATTTTATTCGAGGACATCAATTTCTCCCTCAACAGTCATTTATGTAACATACCATAACTATGTATGGTCCATTACTAACTTGGTTATATATATATATATATTGTTGAAATATGAAATTTAAAAATAAAATGTGGTTATATAAAAAAAATGTTCAAGCAAGATATATGAAAGAAAATAAATTTTGGACAAATTTATGGGACCAAAATAAATATAGATAGTGCACACAAAAATGTAGGAGGGTTGTTATCTTGCCAAATGTATGGCAGCCAAGCTCACTTAAAAAAATTGTCACTACCCATTAATTAAAAAAAAAAAAAAAAGGTCACAAGATGACGGGACGTGTGGCTGGGCAAAGTAGCCTCCTGCCACACGGCACACTCATTTAAATGACCCATTATATAATAAAAAAAAGATAAGATGTAAATGATGAGACGTGTGGCTGAGTGAAATAACCTTTTGCCACACGCCCCACTCCCTTAAATAACTCCAAATGAAAAGAGGCATATTGAAAATTAGTTACAACCCACACCAATTACCCGCGAAAGAAGCAAGTGCATTTGTGCACATTCTCTGCAGTTTTTGTCCCTTTATTTGGTTAGTTGAAAAAATTAAGGAAGTAACTGCTCTTCAAATTCCCTATAAATTAAAGTGATCAAAACAGAAAAAAGATTTCAGCAAACAAACACGCACAACATAGAAAATACACAACAAGCACGCACAAAAGAAAAACACACAAAGAGAAGAAAAAAGAGAAATGCGGATAGAGAGAGCAACATTAAGCAGAGAAAAAAAAGAGACGCAGACAGAGAGAGCATCATCAAGCAGAGGAGGAACACGCAGCATAGGTTTGTACATGGGATTTTACAGTTCCTTTCTTCTCTCTCTCTCTCTCAAATTTGAATTTTTGTTTGGTAAAACAAATAGGGTCAGTAAGGAGTTCCTAACTCCATACATAAACTTCTAGATATGAGTCCCTAACTTGAAGATCCTGTTTGAGAATTACTAAATAAAAATTCTCTCATGTTTTGGTTCAGTGTTTTCTCAACTGGAGTCTTTGACTCTACCAAAATCTCTCTCTCTCTCCCTTTTCCTAAAATCTGAATTTTTGTTTGGTAAAACAAATAGAGTTGGGTTTCATGAGGAGTTCCTTACTCCATATATGAAGTTTTAGATACAAGTCCCTGACTTGTAGATCTGTTTGAGAATTACCAAAAAAAAATTCTCTCAAGTTTTGATTCAATGTTTTCTCAACTAGAGTCCCTGACTCTACCAAATCAAATTCATCAATAGAGTCTTTAACTCTACCATGTTTTAAAGGAGTCCTTGACTCTACCACGTTTCAATGGAATCTTTTACTCTACCAAATTATTAGAGTCCTTGACTCAACCAATTTTAATAGAGTCTTTGACTCTACCACATATTAATGGAGTTCTTAACTTTGCCAATCTTAATGGAGTCCTTAACTCTACTACAATTAATGGAGTTTTTAACTCTACCAAATTAATGTAGTCCTTGACTCTGTCAAATCTTAAAAAAATATGAATTCTTAACTCCATCAATTTAAAATAATATGCTTCAATGGAGTTCTTGAATCTCAAAATTATTTTAAATAAAGTAGGGTTTCTAATTCCTTCAAATTCCAACATGACTAATATTTTGGGATTCTTAATTTCTTAATCAAGATTGGAATTAATAATTCTCAAAATAAAATTACCATAAAATTGATTTGAGTAAAATTTCCAATTCCCAACTTCTAAAATTTGTTCATAAAAATAAAATTGAGTTCCAGACATTCCGAATCACTTTAAAGTTTCCAATTTCTTCAAACTAATTCAATGGATCTTGAGATTAAAATAAATTATCTCACCCAAAAAAAATTAAGTCAATGCTTAATAAACATCACGTACTTGACTTAAATGTCCATCATTTAAATTGGACAAAACCATATTTGAAGATTTTAAATCTAAATCCTCAAAATAAGAACTACTAATTGTCTTGATCCCCGTCAAGCGTACGTAGGCAACCTAAATAAATTATTAGGTGTTTCCACAAATAAACAAAAACACATATCCCCTCAAGCATGAAACTAAATAAATTATGTACAAAGGCGACGTGGTTGGAATCCAAAGGTCTTCTCTTGAAACAAGGGAGTGTAATTAAGAGATATATTATCTTGAATGGGCACTACTCACATCAATAAAACTCATACACCAAAAAGCCTATGGGTGAAATCATGTTTGATGAATTTTACTAAATAAAAATTCTTGTTAAACATAATTTGTAAATACTTGTTAAACATGCTTTGACAATTTTTCTTAAACATAATTTAACAATTTTCAAATGATGGGTAAAATTTGGAGTTGATTCTCTTTATATATATATATATATATAAATAGAAATTTTACTCTAACATAATCTAATTTAAGTATATGTGTGTAAGCAGGGCTTTTTCCCGGAGTGTCGGCGTATCTACATCAACACTTTGAGGTTTCTAAGGAAGATTGATGGGCAATAACACTTTCTGCTTTTGTTACCTGAGTAGCAATTTTTGGGCCAGGATTGAGTTGGCTGATTTAAAATAAGTTTGGGAGAAAGAAATGTGTCATGATTTCATTTGTTGTTCTTTGTCGGGTCAGTTTTGATAGTCTGATGTAAGAGACAATGGCTCGCCTTAGCATGTAGACTTCTAATTGGAGTAGGGATTGGATTACGTTGTGCCTTGCTCTCTATACGTCTAAGATATTTTTCCCACCAAGATAAGGGGAAGCTTGGTCAACCTAACAAAATTATGTTGAGCTGTGGACACTTTATAGCATTTATCATCAACCAAATTATACTTAAGATAAAATTTTGGCTATAAACTTGGTTGAAACCTAATGCAGGGAATGTGATGGGTTGTTTATGTATGGTTTAAAAAAAATGAAAGGATGAGTTGCTTAGAACACATTGATTTGTGGATAACTACCTCTGCAAGAACATATAGTTCCACATAGCACACAAAGGCTAACAATTCATTCAATTACCAAAAACTAATTTACAAAGAGCTTACATTCTACTACTTATATTAGTAGATATACGTTTATGTGTATGTTGATGTTTATGTATAAATCTATATAATAATAATAATAATAATAATAGGTGAAGCTGAAAGAAACTCAAATTAGAATTCCAAATTAGAGTTTCAATTTTAAGCCATGTATCCTAAATTATTTATTCTTAAAGAGTTTTATTTCTTAATTAGAATCAAATGTGAGACCACGTCATAAACATTCATCCAAATGAGTTATTAAGTACAAAAACTAAAGAGTCTAGAATAAATGAATCGTAAAAAAAAAAAGTTCTTCACAATAATAAATAAATAAATAAACATGGATAATTTACATTTTATACCTAATAATATCCTTATAAGATTTTTTAAAGAGTTAATAAAATATAAAAATAACTGTCAATAGTACTTAAATTATATATGTAAGGACTTGATTTGAATTCCTAGCCTAACGTGTGGATGGACTTAGACCTAAAAAGCCCATAACAATGAATTTGTAGAGAATAAGTTGGAAAACTGGGCCTTAGTTAATCAAACAAACATTAGAATTGGTTCGGATGATAAGAGAATGAAAAGGAAAAGGTTTGTGTTGAAGAAAATCGTCATCGGCAAAGTCCAAGGAGATTTGTTCTTATATATTGTTCTTAAGTTCGGTTACAAATTTGGTTCCTGAGTGCTACAGCGTTTCTTTTGTCCATTTTCCATTCCCTTGTCTCATTGCCCCCTCCTTCTTTTATACTGTCTTTCCTTTTCGTACCTACCTTCCACGTACATGCCAGATTGGTTGGTGTTGATACTTGTCCCATCAACCCCTCCCACAAGTCTTCATGTAGTAGCTGTAAGGCTGAAATTCACTGTTCAGGTATCACCTCCACATTAATGCGGCCAGAGAGTTAGCTGTGCATTTAATGCGGAGGAAACAACTTTCTCCTTAGATATTTTAGGACACTTCCCTGTCTTGAGCTCTCGTGGTGCTTATCTGTATCAACTAAGTGTTTCTGTGACATTCTCCCAGACAGCAGACCATCTCTACGGACCTCGGCCTCGGTTAGCCGATGAGGCTCTTATCCTCGGCACAACCCCCTGGGCCGTTATGATCTAAACTGACTTCTCTGTTTGCCAACATGGGCTCTTTTGACAGCGTTTACCCCCCTCGAATGTCTTCAATCCTCGACTTGGGCCTTAGGTCCATTATATACATAAATAATGGGTTTCGGGGCCCAATGCCCCTACAATATATATAGGAATTATATTATATATCTTATTGTATATCTTTAAGTGTATCCATGCATATAGATAGGGTTACAAGCCAGTAAATATAATTACAACAATTGGCTAATTTTAATTCTATCATCTATTTTGTTTAAAATTCAATTCAGTTATGTGAATTAAATTTTGTTTAAATCAATCCTCTTTAAACTTTATTCAATTTTGGCCCATGTTAACGTTGGTCAAAATCACACTATTAGTGTTCCAAAAAAAAAAAAAAATGTAATTTTAGTGGTTTTTTTAATAAATTATTTATATTTTATAAATTAAAATTTTCAAAATTTTTTTTTGACAAAATAAAAATTATTTTCTCCTAGGAAAAATTAAAAATAAATTCTATCTCACTGTGATCGAATCACATGAATCTTCAACAACAAACTATTCTTCCTCAAAATCCTAATTCAAATAATTATTCACACAAAATCTAATATAAGTGCCTATCAAATAATTTACCCAAAAAGACAAAAGCAAATGAAAAAAAAAAAAACAATTGGAGATAGAAGTCTTTGGATTCTAGAAGCAACAAAAAGCTACACGATCTCTGTCATCCACTACAACATGGTCGATCATTGCATGCCCTTGTGCCACCATTGGATTGATACAATGCGTGTGTGAGATATTTTTAGCTTAAATTCTACTAGCCTCTGAGCAAACGCATGAGATTTTTAGCTTAAATTCTACTAGCGTGAGTGCATGCTCAGAGGATTTTCTATTTTTTATAGAAAAAGTTAATAATTTGCATCCATTATAATTTCAGATAACTACATTTTTCAATTACAAAAAAACCTAGGGGCGTTTTTTTAAATAATAATAAAGTATTAGAAATGTATGTTTTTTTTAATAGGAAAAAACAATAGCAACGTGGGTTGTTTAATTTATTTTTCTATTTAAAAAAAAAATTAAATGTATAGTTGCTTTGAAGACAACAGCAACATGTACAACGTGGGTTGTACACGTACCTTCGGCTATTGGCTGATTATCGTTGGTTATCGAATAATGTGAGTTTAGAGGTATAAGAAGACAAAGTATTTTGTATAAAATAATACCACGTCATCCATATCAAAATCCAATAAATGAAATATATGTGTGTAAAAATGATTACCCACTAACACATATCTTTCATTTGTTAGTGGGTAGTTATTTTTTGTTGATATGTTTCACACTTATTGGATTTCGATACCCCTGATATGGTATCATTTCATTTCGTATTGAAGAGGTTGGAATGGAGATTGAGTTTTGTGTTAAATTAGTGAGGGATCAATTTCATTTGTGTTTGAGAATTGGGAAGGATTTTATTAGAGTTTTGCAAGCTTTGGTTCATGTTCCCAAGTTATGTTTATGGACAGATTTATTTGGAAGGACTATGTTAGAGCCAATGTGAAGTTGGCTATATTTTATGATTGGCTATTCTTTGATGAAAGAGAGGATAATATTATGAGCATTGAGCCTTCAATGCTATTGATGGTATACTTGCTTGGTCACTTCCAAGTCCAAGAGATTGTAGTAATATAATTTTAGGAGTACTAAGGTTGAACCATAAGAAGCGGGGTAAATTCAAAGACAATGTAATCGAACAAAACTTTTGGTGAAGATGAAAAATAAATTCTGCTTGGTGATTGTTAACTAAATAATGACTGGTTTAGATCAGTATTTTAAATACCAGGGCATCAAAGTGTTTCCCGATATTGATATGAAATTCTTTGTGATCTAAGAATATGTATATTTCATAATTTATTGTGCTTAGACAATGAAAAACCAGTGAATCAGTTGAATTGAGACAATTCAAGAATGCATGATAAGCTACATTAATAATGCGATTAGAATAGTTTTTAGAAAAACATATTCACTTTAAAACCTAATTTCTATTTAAAACTTGGAAATTCATCTAAACAATAAGAAAAACATAATTGAACTTATTGAATGCATGGGAAAACTAATACATCAAAAGAAATCTAATTGAACAATCAAATATGTTGTAGTTTCAAATCTTAGAAAGAATCACAACGAATTATCATATCGTGTAGAAGAAACATAAACCCTAGCCCTAGCTAAGAGTTCTGGCAGCCATTAGAGAAAAGAAAATACAAGTTTCTATCTACAAAATTCGTTCTCCACAGCCCCCCTTCAAAACCCTAACATAAAAGTGTACAAAGAAAATAAAACTTTTTGACTATTTAATTTTCGTATAGATTTTTAGCAGCAACTTGTGAGTTAATTTCGGCCTTCAAAAAGTGTGAATTTTGAAAGTGTTTGAGCATAAATTCATGAAATCCTTAGATCCAAGACTAAAAATTCAGCCCTTTAGGCTTAACATTATGTCTTCAAGTTTTTTATAGCCAAAATGAAAATGATTTTTTGTCCAAAGTTAAGGGCAGAGAAAATACGATATCAACAACATCTGGTCATGAAGTAAAGCATGATGTGAATGTGATTGAAGAAATTAGGCAACAGGCTTATAGATTATTACCATCAATGATAGATAGACTACTGGTTAGCATGAAGCACACAATAACATCTCATAGGACATGTGAATTTGAAAGAGAGTTAACTACCAATAATAATTACAAACCATTAAATTGCTAAAATAAACAAATAAATCTTATTTAACGGATGATATTAGGAATATTTTAAATTACTGATGGCGTATTAATACTACTAATGATGGTGTGAACACACGTTCCTTACCAAATAGTATATTGAAGTTTATCTTTTTAATTAATTAATTAATTAATTTAAATTTCAATAATTAAAATGAGGGAAGGGGGATTTGAACCTTAAATGTCTCCATTGAAAATATTAGGAAGTGTCAACTAGTTGAGTTAAAAGGCTTTTGGCTGTCTAAATTTATATTTGTATTTATGTATATGTATAAACATGTATAAGAAAATGTATTGTTAATTATTTTGTTATGTATATTATTTATTATATAATGAAGAAATAAGTATTAGTCAAGGAATTGTGATTATGAATCAATTTTTATTTTTGCATATCATGTATCTTATTATGTTGTGTATTGTATGATACACGAACACTATAAAATAAAAAATAAAAATAAATAAATATATGCATCCATTTAAAAGTATTACAAACTTAAGATTTGCTTAATTGATAATTCATTTAATGGGTTAAGGTTTGCCTATAATTGTCTAATTAAAGACTTAATTGAGTTGGTGATTATTTACAGTTGTCTAATTACTTAAAACCAAGTAGGTTTTTATAATTGCCCATTTGTTGTTATAAATATTGGAGGAAATTTAATAGATTTTAGAGAAATTTTCATCCGGCTAGACCGTAATTTATACTTGTCTATCTGTTGTAATAAATACTAGTATGTAACCCGTGATTACGCTTGAGCATGGTCAATTGTAGTGCTGTTATTGATGTTAACTTGGGTTATTAAACATATAGGACATTAGTTAATGTAATTTAATTATGACATGGATATGTTCAAGTTTTTATCAACTTAGAACTACTCGAACATATTTTTCTTTTTTTGGAATTGAATTGGATTGTTGAACGGCTCATATTAGTAGTTGTACGGGCCCTGGCGGAGCAAGCCTTCCTATGCGATTTGGGCCTTGGGACAGGCCCACCTACGGACAGGCCCAAAATGCCGTTTGAGGATCCAGTCCTTTTTACCGAGCATGAGCGTTGCCGCCGAGGTTGTTGTCCGGATCGTTTTGCCGAACACTCGTCTGTTTATCCCGAGCACTCAATAATGGTATTGCCCGGTGGGATCTCGGGAAACATCGCTGCCGTACATGTACGCTGTAGTGGGAATCATTTCCAAAGCCACTCCCACCTAAACACCCACTAAATTCTTCTGGGATTGGACCTCTAAATCCCTTAAATCTTAAGACAATCATGATCACCCAATAACGTTTCTCTATAAATATGAAATTGGAAGAAAGAACAACGGTTGGAAAAAGAAGAGAGAAAGAGCGATATACTAAGGAAAGGCATTACTGGGTGAGGCAGAGGGATTGCGAGGAGGTGCAAAGGGTTTTCATTGAGTCTCCCAGTTGCGAATGACCCATTGTAGGAATTACTATCCCACCATACAAATAGGTTGTGAGACAAGGTATAGATAAGCCCATTGGGCCTATCCTCGTCGCCACAATTGGCGCCGTCTGTGGGAATCGCCTACGAAGCAGTTGTTCGACAGAGACTCGCGTACGAGACGATGTCCGGGAGGCATTCGGGGAGCGGGGAAGAAGTTGGTTCGGAGGGATCCTCTCGGGGATCATCCTGGCGAGAAAGAAGGCAGAAAAGGCGCGAAGACAGGAACCGCGAACGAGAGGGTTTGTCCGGCCTTGGGGAGGGGTCATACCAGACGCAGCGGTCAGTAACAAACGTCTCGGGGCAAAGGCAGCTCAATGGGAGGGACCAGGAGATCGAACGGTTGAGGAGACGGGTGAGAGATTTCGAGTTGGAGGCGGAGGACAGGCGACGAAGGAGGGAGAGAGACGACCGGGAGAGAAGGGCCGAAGCCGCGGGAGATCGCCGGGAGGAGGGATCCAGCCATTCAGGGTCCCATCGGCGAAGGGAACGATCGCGTTCGCAAGGGTCCCACTATCGCCGAGGAAGATCATACTCACGGGAGCTCCCTCACCGCCAACGCCATTCGCGATCGCGAGATCATGTGGACCGGGGGTCTGACTCTCCCGAGAAGCAGAAGCCGGGTAATGCTGCTATGGATGCGCTAAGCCGCGCCTTACGCGGAGTCGCTCAGTCCCCTTTTTCTGACGACATTGAGCGAGCCGCAATGCCGAACAAATTCCCATGACCCCCATTCAATATCTACGACGGGAAGACGGACCCGGTTGAGCACGTCAGCCACTACATCCACATGATGTCCCTGCATTCTCAAAATGACGCGCTGATGTGCAAGATGTTCCCCTCCAGCCTTGGCCCAACCGCTCTGAGGTGGTTTAACGGGCTACGGAAAAAGTCCATACACTCATTTGCCGAGCTGGTCCAGGAGTTCGGAATGCGGTTCGTGACTTGTAGCAGAGTGCCAAAGCCAGTTGATGCCCTGCTGTCAATGAAGATGGGGATGGGGGAAACCCTTCGTAGCTACGCCAGCCGGTACTGGGAGCTGTATAATGAGATAGGTGGGGGCAACGAGAAGATCGCGGCAAGTACCTTCTGGATGGGCCTGCCAGAGGACTCAGAATTGCGGGAGTCACTTACGAAGAAGCCGCCCGAGGACATGAGGCAGCTCATGAGGCGCATCGAAGAGTATAAGCGCCTAGAGGATGACCGGCTGCAGAGCAAGGGCAAGGCCCCGCTAATAAGCCGTCCTCGGCAAGCAAACTCTCAGTCAAGGCCTCGAAAGGAGTGGAGAGCGCAGGAACCCCTTTGGCAGGCAGGGGAGGTGAATGCAACGTTCAAGGAACCGGTGCACCAGATACTAGAAAGAATCAAGGGCGAGCCGTACTTCAGGTGGCCGAATAAAATGGGCGGTGATCCATCCCGGTGGAATCAGAACTTGTACTGCAGTTATCATAAGGACAAAGGGCACACCACCGAGCAGTGTCGGGTACTGAAAGACCATTTGGGACAGCTAGTAAGGGCCGGACATCTGAAGGAGTTCGTTGTGAATCCTGGTGATCAAGGAAGTCGGCAGAAGGTAATTCCCACCCCTCCACCGCTCGGGGTAATCGAGATGATCCTTTTGCCCATGGGAGGCAAGACAGTTACGAGGCGGGGGGTGTTAACAGTTGCACCCACAGGGGAGTTGCAGGGTGCCGAGCGAGTGGAGAAGAGAGCAAAATTCTGCCGGGAGTCCCTCGCCTTCGGAGATGACGACCTAGAAGGCACAATACAGCCACATGAAGATGCACTAGTGATCACTGCTCGAATAAGCGGTTTCGACGTGAAGAGGGTGATGATAGATCAAGGCAGCGGGGCTGACGTAATGTATCTGGACTTGTTCAACGGACTTGGGTTGAAGAATCAGAATTTGATGAAGTATAACACGCCGCTGGTCTCGTTTGACGGAAGAGTAGTCATACCGGAGGGTCGGATTTCACTGACGGTAACCGTGGGAGGAAAAGAAGTAGAGGTCATCTTCATAGTAGTTAACTCCTTCTCGCCATACACGGCAATCTTGGGAAGACCGTGGATTCACACCATGAAAGCTGTACCGTCCACCTTACATGTGAAGCTTAAGTTTCCCACCGAACAAGGTATCGCAGTGGTGCGAGGGTGCCAGCGGACTGCCAAACAGTGCCTAGTAGCCGCAGCAAACTGGGAGAGTCTGCAAGCTGTACCGGGTGGGGACACCGGAGGGGTTCCATTATAGCAATTACCGCACCCCCGAGAAGATTCGGGGACGGCCTGCACCGAGGAAGTAGTAAGGGTCGGGATACTGCCGGACAACGGCAAACACTTCCAAATCGGGGTCAGTTTGACAACCCAAGAGAAAGTGGAATTGTTATTGTTTCTTGTTCGTAGTCTGGACGTATTCGCATGGAGTCCATACAAAGTACCCGGGGTGGACCCCGAATTCATTGTCCACAGGCTCAACGTGGATACATCATTCCCTCCCAAGAAGCAGAAGCCGAGAAGGGCAGCCCGAGAACACGTTGAGGCTGTCAGATCCGAGGTCCAAAAACTGAAGGAGGCGGGGGCAATAAAGGAGATTTTTTTCCCTGAATGGCTTGCAAACACCGTGGTGGTAAGAAAGAAAAGTGGTAAATGGAGAGTCTGCGTGGACTTCACGGATTTGAACCGAGCATGCCCGAAGGATCTGTTTCCCGTGCCCAAGATTGATCAATTGGTGGATGCCACTTACGGACACCCGAGGATGAGTTTCCTGGATGCATTTCAAGGCTATCATCAGATTGCCCTGGCCGGCGAAGATCAGGAGAAGACTGCATTCATATCCCCCGACGCCAATTACCATTACACGGTGATGCCATTCGGCCTAAAGAACGCCGGGGCAACATACCAGCGGATGATGACGAGGATGTTTCGCGACAGGATCGGGAGGACGGTCGAAGTATATATTGACGATCTTGTTGTCAAGAGTAAGCAGCAGGCGCGGCATGTAGGGGATCTTCAAGACACGTTTGAGGTGCTACGGCAGCATAGGCTGCGCCTTAATGCAGAGAAGTGCGTCTTCGGAGTGGGGGCTAGGAAGTTCTTGGGATATTTGATCTCCAGCCGTGGCATAGAGGTTAATCCGGACCAGATTGCTGCTGTGCAGCGCCTCCAACCACCGAGTAACCCGAAGGAAGTACAGGTGCTGACCGGGATGTTAGCAGCCCTTAACCGGTTCATTTCTAGGTTCTCGGATCGCTGTCGACCGTTCTATCAGCTCTTAAAAAAGTGGAAGGGGTTCCAGTGGAATGCCGAGTGCGAAAAAACTTTTCAAGATCTGAAGGAGTATTTGACACACGCACCAATACTGACGGCCCCTGAGCCCGGGGAAGATCTGTTTATGTACCTCTCGGTGACTGACCACGCCGTAAGTGCCGTACTGCTAAGCGACCGAGGGATACAACAGCCTGTGTATTACATAAGCAAAACACTGGTCGATGCGGAAACCAGATACTTGCCATTGGAGAAGCTGGTTCTCGCGCTCGTGCATGCCACTAGGAAACTTCCACACTACTTCCAGGCCCATACCGTGCATGTGCTGACCGAGTATCCTTTACAATCGTTGCTGAGACGGTCCGATTTCACAGGGCGGCTAGTAAAATGGGGGACCAGGCTCGGGGCTTTCGACGTACGGTATAAGCCGAGGACAGCCGTGAAGGGGCAGGTGCTGGCTGATTTCGTAGCAGAGTTTTCACCCAGGGCCTCCTACCAGGTAGTCTGCCAGGTGGGATGCCGCACGTGGAAAGTGTACGTGGATGGTGCTTCCAGCTCCGCGGGGGCAGGTGCGGGGATTGTCGTAATTGGGCCCGAAGGGATCCGCCTGGAGCATTCTTTCAGATTCGGCTTTAAGGCATCCAACAATGAAGCAGAATATGAAGCCCTGTTGGCTGGGCTAGGCGTAGTCTCAAGTTTGGGAGCCCAGGAAGTTGAGGTGTACTCAGATTCCCGGCTGATTGTCAATCAGGTTCACGGCAGTTTTGAAGCCCGAGACCCTCGGATGAAGGCATATCTGGAACGAGTAAAGCAGATTATGGCCGGGTTTAAAGCGGCGAAGCTTGTACAAATAGCCCGGACGCAGAACAGTCATGCCGACTCCCTTGCCACCTTAGCATCTTCCGTGGCCGAGACCATACCTCGGCTTATACGAATCGAGCTAATCCCGAAACCGAGCATTACTCCATCCGATTGTCTGGCAGTCACGGCAATTGCCACGCCTGAGCCTAGCTGGATGGACCCCATCATTGAGTTTTTAGCCGAAGACCGGGTCCCCCCGGACGAGAAGGAGGGAAACAAAATCCGAAGAATGGCCCCTCGGTTTTGGTTATCAGAAGACCGGAAGTTGTACCGAAGATCATTTGGGGGGCCGTATCTTTTATGCTTACATCCGAGCAAGGTAGGCGAGCTCCTGGCGGAGCTACACGACGGTGTATGCGGCAGCCACGTAGGAGGACATTCACTGGCTCACCGGGCAATGACTCAGGGATTTTGGTGGCCTCAAATGCAGAAGGATGCCGCCGAATACGTGCGTAAATGTGAGCGATGCCAGAAACACGCTCCCCTGATCCACCAGCCTGCCGGTCATCTTAATCCGGTCAGTAGTCCCTGGCCGTTCGCCCAGTGGGGGCTGGATATACTTGGGCCGTTCCCCCGAGCAACAGGTAACCGAAGGTTCGTCCTCGTAGCCGTTGACTATTTCACCAAGTGGGCGGAGGCAGAAGCCTTGGAGAATATACGGGACGTGGATGTGAAGAGATTCGTGTGGAAAAACATCGTTACCCCGATTCGGAGTCCTAAATTCCCTGGTATCAGACAATGGGCTGCAGTTCGACAGCCGGGCTTTTCGGGAATTCTGCACGGAACTCGGCATCAACAACAAGTATTCCACCCCGGCTTACCCGCAGAGTAATGGCCAAGCTGAAGCTGTCAACAAGGTGATAGTAAACGGGCTGAAGAGAAGACTGGAAAATGCGAAAGGGAACTGGGCCGAGGAGCTACCTAATGTACTGTGGGCCTACCGAACAACGCCTAGGAGATCCACGGGGGAAACACCGTTTTCTCTCACCTACGGTGCCGAAGCCGTTATTCCAACCGAAGTCAGTATATGCAGCGCACGAGTCACCAAATACGATCTTGGTGTGAATGACGAGATGTTGGTTCAGCACATAGACAAGTTAGAGGAACGCCGCGAAGCTGCAACTATCCGGCTAGCCGAGTACCAACAAAAACTGGCCAGAAGATACGATCGGGGAGTGAAGACAAGGAATTTTGACGCTGGGGATCTGGTCCTGAGAAGGGCAGTGGGGCACATGCGAGACACCCATGCAGGCAAGTTAGCTCAGAACTGGGAAGGGCCGTATAGAGTTACCGCTGTTGCCGGGGCGGGAGCGTACTACTTGGAAGAGCTAGATGAGAGACCATTGCCTCGGCCGTGGAATGTTCAGAACTTAAAGAGATTCTATTGTTAATCAACCGTATGACCAGTAAGACTTGTATAGTTCCCCCATGTACATTAGCCCATGTTAATGAAAGTAGCTATTTGTGCAGGTTAATTATGTTGGAAACTCTATGTTCGGCTCGGTTCCCATTGCCGAGCAGGTGGAAACCTTAAAATCTATCTAAGGACAGAAACCTGACCCTCGGCTCGATTCCCATCGCCGAGCAGGTGGAAACCTTAAAATCTAAGGACAGAAACCTGGCCCTCGGCTCGATTTCCATCGCCGAGCAGGTGGAAACCTAAAATCAATATAAGGACAGAAACCTGACCCTCGGCTCGATTCCCATCGCCGAGCAGGTGGAAACCTTAAAATCTATCTAAGGACGGAAACCTTAAAATCAAAAAGGCATGCACACTCACAACAGTAGTAACGATAACAGCAAGCATGGCAAACATTTTACTTAAATAAAGCAAGGAACTAAGAATAAGTCAATTGTTCGGTCACCAAAACCCGGCGACAAACAAGAAAAAGTAAACGGAAAAGGCAAATAAAAAGTTCTGCCGCCACAGCCCGGCGGCGTGAGCAAGATAGTCATAATAAGGAAAGAGAAAAGGCTGAGGTATCGTCGGGTCGGCCGTCATTCGGTAAGGTCCACGGGCAGGCCTCCAGTCTGCACTTCCTGTTGCCGACCGTCAGTGGCGAGGTCTTGGAGCTCCACATTCCCTATGGTCAGTTCATCGGCAAAGGGGTTGTTGGTTGCTTCGGCACCAATCAGTTCCACGTGGGCATCTATTTGCTCCACCAGCTCCCTCAGGCTGTCCGTCTCCTCCTCATCACCATGACCTTCGGGGATCTGCGTTGCCGGAGGAACCTCAGTGAAAGGGATCTTGGCGGGGTCTCTGAGAGGAGAGTCAACAGGTACCCCCAAAGCCTGCAGGGCGGCCAGCCAGCCATCATGAAAAGCCAACCGCCGAGCCTATAGACGACCGGCTCTACTCCCTTTTCAGCATCCGCGAACCCTTCGTCATACCATTTTGTCCCGGCGTCCTCCAAAGTGGCACGAAGGTCAGCAGCTTCCTCGGCGAGAGCAGCATTTTTGCTAACCTCCTTAGCCAGCTTCACCTCCGTTTCACTTTGCCTCGCCTCCCGGCCTGCCGTTTTCTCCTCAGCTAGCATTTTCTCTTTCTCGGCAGCGGCCGCCTTCTTTTCAGCAGCCTCTGCGGCTTTGGCCTTGTCCTTTGCAGACTTCACGGCTGCCTCCCTCCCGGTCTTTTCCCGGTCAACATCCTGAACAAGGTCCTTTACCCTCTCGTTCAGGATATGGGCTAGCTGGGCAGCTTAGAAACGGGCGATGGGAATGATGTTATGTGTGCGGCAAAAGAGAACAAATAAAACGAGTGCAAGTACAAGAATATTACCGCGATGGTATGCCACTGTAGTCTCCGGCCCATGTACTCGTCCGGCGCGTCGGAAAAGGTGCTCACATCCTCGGCAGCAACAGACCGTGCGCCAGGCACTGTGCGACACGGCCCCCTTCCCCCTTTTCCCACACCCGTAGGCTTGCATCTGCGGGGAGGGGCTTGCCATCCAGCTCATAAGTAGGCTGCCAGTCCGGAAAGGATCGAGAGGATGACGCCGCGGATGCCCCAACCTGCCTTTGGGGCTCCTGAATGGTAACACTCCTGGGCGGAGCCGTTGGGGCTTCGGTTTGGACGTCTCCAGGACTGGTTGAGGGCTGATGTGTAACCTTCTGCCTTTTCTTAGAACGCGCGGTGGGAGGATGAGGATGTACGGGGGGAGTATGGACCAGCCCCTGCTCCGGCTGCCGCTGCGCGGCTTGCTGTGCTCCCGGCAGGAAGCGGCTGACTGAGAGGGTTTTGCGAATGACCATCTCTCCGGCACCAGGACGGGCGTGGGATGAGTTGCTTGACTCCGCCGCTCCTTGTTCGGGTTCTTGCTCGGGCTGCTCCTGGTCTGATTGGTCGGCAGGCTCTACTTCGGCCGCGCGCTGAAGAGCGATGTGTGCAAGCTCTCTTAGACGCCGAGATGCCGCCTCGGCTGATGCGTCTCTTATAGGGGCAAGCTCGTCCGAACAAGTGTACCGCCGGCCAACGTCTCGAGCTTTGCCCACTGTGAGGTCGGCCGGGAGAAAATTCGCGTGCCGGACGTCGATATAAGAGAGAAGGGGGCTGTCAACTAGGAGGGCTTGGCCAAAGGGCTGCCAAGTAGTGTAGACGGGCTCAACGCCGAGGATGAGGTGGGAAGCTCGGAGCTGACCGTCTCGATGAACAAAAATTTCAGAGCGAAGGACAAAATTAAGGTCCCGCACGTGGACCGATCGGATATCTTGGGTAAACACCGAACCGTCTGCAACAAGAACGGAACTGGTCAGTACAAATGTTAGAAAGACGGAAGCAGAAAGATAATGAAAAAATACGTCTAGCAATGACACCCACCCACTTCGCGCCGTGATAGAGGTGGGGGAACATCCCCGGTAAACCAGTTGCCGCGAACTCGGACGAACTCCCCGGCGGAGTTTCTGTTGGAGTCCGGCAGGCAGGAAATCAACCGTATCCTTATGTCCCTGACCTTTAAGTAATAGCTAGTCTTTTTCTTCCCACATAAGCTGTACATGTGGTTTACATCATGATGGTCCAGTTGCAGACCGAACGTGTGGTTTAACTTACTTATACAACTCATTACCCGGTAAAAATTTGGGGCGAGTTGATCGGGGCACAAACCGTAGTACCTAAGGGCTCTATGTAAAAGGGGGTCAATGGGGAACCTAACCCCACCTTCCAGTATTGACATGAGCGGGAAGAAGGCGGTGCCTGACCCTCTATGGAGAGCAATGTCACCTTCGTGGCAGTACATCACATCCACGTCATCGGGAATTTGGTAGTCACGCCTAAAGGTGGCTAGGGAATTTCTAGAGTCTAAAAGGTGAGCGAAACCCATCCCAAATGCTAAAGAATCAAAAGAAACTGGAAGGAAATAAACTGAAACAGAGGAAAGAGGAAGGGTACTTACTTTTGACACTAAGAGGAAGGTTGATTCTGGTGGCTGGTGGGCAACTAGCGCGATAGGTGCTCGGCAGAGTGAAATACCAGAAACTAAGGAATTGAAAAGTGAGAATGTGGGTTTGAGCAAGCTTCTTATAGGCACGAAACGAAGGTGCGCGACGGTTGAGGGCGCATTAATGAGGAGCAAATCGCAATGATGAGGCACTATGAGGATGAGACCGTTCGGAAACCAAGGGCGTGCCAGCGCCTCGGTTCGCGAGCTGGCAGGCGGTTAAGGTCGCTGAGGTCGTGAGGTCACGTGCGACACACCTTTTGAGGGGCGCATTTATTGGACGACTGGTCGCCTCTAGAGAGGCGCGCCTTTTCAGTATCCTGGGCATGGGATCTTTCCCCCCCTTCTTTTGGTCTCTTCCCTTGATCCCCGCCCGTTTTACCGGGCAGGAATCAAGGGGGGGGCTAATGTACGGGCCCTGGCGGAGCAAGCCTTCCTATGCGATTTGGGCCTTGGGACAGGCCCACCTACGGACAGGCCCAAAATGCCGTTTGAGGATCCAGTCCTTTTTACCGAGCATGAGTGTTGCCGCCGAGGTTGTTGTCCGGATCGTTTTGCCGAACACTCGTCTGTTTATCCCGAGCACTCAATAATGGTATTGCCCGGTGGGATCTCGGGAAACATCGCTGCCGTACATGTACGCTGTAGTGGGAATCATTTCCAAAGCCACTCCCACCTAAACACCCACAAAATTCTTCTGGGATTGGACCTCTAAATCCATTAAATCTTAAGACAATCATGATCACCTAATAACGTTTCTCTATAAATATGAAATTGGAAGAAAGAACAAGGGTTGGAAAAAGAAGAGAGAAAGAGCGATATACTAAGGAAATGCATTACTGGGTGAGGCAGAGGGATTGCGAGGAGGTGCAAAGGGTTTTCATTGAGTCTCCCAGTTGCGAATGACCCATTGTAGGAATTACTATCCCACCATACAAATAGGTTGTGAGACAAGGTATAGATAAGCCCATTGGGCCTATCCTCGTCGCCACAGTAGTAATTGTTGGAATTGCTCTCTATACATTAATTTTCTTAAAATCCACAACAACATGTTTTTATAAATAAACTATAATAAAGAAGAAATGGGGATTGGTGTTACCTGAATTTTATGACTTGATCAAACTTATCTACAATCTAGAAGAAAAAAAATACAATTTTTATAATAAAAATATAAATATTTAGTTAAATTATTAAAAAAAATAGCATGTAACACATGCATACGTATAAATACATTTAAAATTAAACACAATTTTTATCATAAAAATATAAATAATTAGTCAAATTACTTTTTTTAAAAGTAAACGTAATTAGTCACATATTAAAATTCTTACCTAAATTTAATACTATTTATTATCATTTTTTTTCTTCTAATTTTTAATAAGATAGAATATGTGATGATCTTTGTTGCATGGTGATTTTTATTAAGTATATGTGATTAGTTTTTTTATTCTATTTTTTATTTTATAGTTCATTAATATTAGATTCTTAGTATTTTGCACTTAATAACTCACTTGGCACAAAATTAAAAAACTTAAGTGGATAATTATAGTGTGGTCCGCACATAAATTTAGACACATGACACAAAATTGGATTCTAATTTCAAATTCTAGATGAACTTTCTCTAAGTTTTGCCTTTATATATATATATATATATATATTAGAGGAAATTTAATAGATTTTGGAGAAAATCTTATATGATTAAACCATCATGTAATTAGGTGCCATTTTTTAAAATTGCACATATGATAAAGACCAATATAGTAAGGTTAGATTTGTAAATATAGCTCATTTGACAAGAACGTGGTAGCATTGGATTTTTTTTCAATCATTAATTTGTTGAGGAACAATGCTTTTTTTTTTTTTTTTTAATAAAGATAATAGATTTATTCGTATTTAGTTGATTACATATATTAAGTTTAACATGTTTTTTTTTTTGGTTAAACTACGTAAAAAAATCAAACTAAAATTGCATGAAAGTTGACTAAGCCCATGCAAAAGGCAAATAATGATGATTTATAGGACGTGTGAGATTTTAAGTTAGAAACGTCTAGATTACTGTAAATAATTATTAGACTTTTTTTCTTTTTTGAGAACAATAATTAGACCATTGAATCTACAAAAAGTGAACAAATAAATGTCATTTATGAGATGAAGTGACGTTGTAAGTTGACATGTCATCCACAAGGGAACGGATGAGAGTATTAATACAAGGAATGACATGAACCCCCCTTATCAAATAGTAAATATGCGTTCATGTTTATGTTTATGTATAAAAAAGTATTTGTAAAACTCACATTATAAATAATTATAGGTAAAATCCACAAAAATTGGCTAATTTATAAATTCTACCTCTTAATTTTGTCTAAAATTCAACTTAGTTATGTAACTTTAATTTCATTTAACTCTTCTTCTAAGAAAAATCATTTAGTTCAGTCCTCTTTAAATTTTATTCAATTAGTATCCGTTAGAATCTCACTGTCAATGTCCCAAAAGCGATGTAGTTTTTTATTTTCGTTTTTTTTTTTTTAATTTTATAACTTAAAAAACCCCAAAAAAATATAAAACAATTGATAAAACAATAAATTACTTTTTTATGAAAAAAATTAAAAATAAATTCTTCCTAAAGGATTGAGGGACAAAATTGGACTTTGCCCTTTTCGGGCAAAATAAACAGCATTTTGCCTCATTTCCCAAACTAATTAGGAAAATGTCTATATTTTTAAACTCGATTTTTTCAAAATCGAGTTAAGCCCTATAGTGGCGTTTTTAAGGAGCCTATAGTGACGTTTTAAGGACCTATAGTGGCGTTTTGGAACTCGAGCTCCATGAACTCAAGTTTTAGGTATAAAAAAAAAAAAATTGCCTATAACTCGAGTTCCAAAACGCCACTATAGGTCTTTAAAACGTCACTATAGGCTCCTTAAAACGGCACTATAGGACTTAAAATTTTTTTTTTAAAAACTCGATTTTGAGAAAATCGAGTTTCAAAAGAGAGGTATTTCTCTAATTAGTTTGGGAATGGGGAAAAATGCTACATATTTTGCCCGAAAAGGGCATAGGCCAATTTTGTCCCTGATTGAGAGATCTCACTACGATCAAATCGTATGGGTCTCCAACAAAGAACTCTTCTTCCTCAATATCCTACTGCAGGTAATTATTCACACAAAAACCATCCAATCTTAGGGTGTGTTTAGATACTGCTTATTTTTCTGAAACTAAAAACTTATTACTGAAAGCACTATAGGTAAATGTAAAAGTTAGTTGAAATAGTACAGTGGGGCCCATAATAGAAGCAAAAATAAACTGAATAATAAAATAATTTTAATTTTTCATCCCAATCCAAACACACACTTAGAATCTATAAAATAATTTACCCAAAAAGACAAAAGTAAATGAGGAAATTTGATTAAAAAAAAGGCTACCGGAGAAAGAAAGCAACACAAAGCTACTTGATCTTTGTCATCCACTACGACATGGTCCATCATTACATGCCCTCACCATTGGATTTGTAAGGTTGAATTTAATCAACCATCTTGTTGGTTTTATTCCGTGCCAAATTTCCTTGTATTTTAGCATTTAGTAACCCTGTATTTAGGTGAGATTCTTGTAAGGGTAGTGTGTGAGAAGATGTGAAGAAATGCTCAAGATTGTGCAAAGATGCAGAGTTTCGCGGCTAGGACTCGCGGGTGACTCGCGACTGGGAGCCGCCAACTGCAGGCACGTGAGAAGCACAAGGGGGAGGTGAAAGGTCACACCAGCTGTCGCACTACAGGACAAAAGTCCCAGGCTGGCCAGGCCGTTAACTCGCAGCTGGAACTCGCGACTCAGACCAGTCGCAAGTCCAAGCCGCCAAACCACCCTGTTTGGGAAAAACTTACTCTTCGCATTCCTTTCTCACCCCACTATATATAGACCCTTATACCCACCAAATGTAGAGAGCTTCCAGAGAGAATTTTGTGAGAGAAACCCTAGAGAAAAACAAGATTGATTCATCCACAATTTTTACCTTAGAGACTCTTCAAATTCCTCTACTCTCTTCCTCTCCATTGTTAAATCCTTGAGAGGTCTCTAGCCAAATCCTTTTCTCACCATAAACATATCTGTGAGAAGGTTTATTTGGAGCTTTGGGAAGCAGTTAGGAAGGAACCAATATTCATTGGTTGATGCTATGGTTGATAGCGGAATCCGGTAAGCTAAAGAAGAAATAGGTTCGGCGCAACCTCGTTGGAGCAAGAAGCTTAGAGGGCTTAGGTACATTGGGTAGATTAGGCTTGGAGAGTCTTCTGCTATTCATGTATCCCAACTACATTCTTTAGTGGATTATTTACTGCTTGGAGGGCGGCGGAGAGGTTTTACGTCGAGGGTTTCGGTTTCCTCTTCGATAACACATCGTGTGTTGTCCGTGTGTTTGCATCTTCCTTCCTTTTATCTTTGCCTTATATTTACTGTTGTGGATGTGTTTATATTTGGTTTAGATTGTTTATCAATTCTGTGTTTGGCTTATGATCATGTTCTGCACAATAATTGTTTGATAATAAGCTTGAATTGATATTTTGTAATTTGGGGTCTAAACGTTCAAAGGTGTTTCATACCCATATTGAACATTCAGGATTGATATGATCTGTGTGTGAGTTCTTTTGCTTAATTCTATAATAACCTACCTTGTGAAATAGATCACTCTCATATATTTATACTAGACATTATCTTCTTAAAAGCTTTTGATCTCATATAAAAAAGAAATTCATAGAGATTGAGATTTAATCGCAGCAAAATTTTTCAATCCTAGAGAGAAAATTAAAAAAATAAAAAATTTTCTGAATTTTATAAATCATATTTAAAAAAAAATAAAATTAAAAGTATGTTGTCTTTTAAGACTAATGGTTAACAACATGATTTTAATGGACATTAACAGGAGAACTGAATTGAATAAAATTCAAAGTTAGATGATTAAATTGAAAGAAATTGAATTTTGGGCAAAGTTAAAGAGTGTAATTTGGAATTTTGTCACAACAGTTTATAACGACACCTTTAAAAGTGTTTTCAGTTCCATTCTGATGCATGTTCTGATTTATTTACTAATATAAAATATTTTTGCTATCAGTCTCTTTCGGCAAACCATTTAAGGTTTTTGCTGAAGTTATATATATATTATGGAAGGAAAAATAAATAAACTCTTTTTTTGAGAAAAAAAAGAACCTAATTCTTCATCATATAGTGTTCTACCATACCATTTGTCAATTCAAAATCAAATAATGCATATTCTTGATATCATCATTATGTAACAGGTTAAATAGTATAAGGTAAACAAATGAAAAAAAAAATTACACATTCTTAATTTTTTTTTTTTTTAAAATATCATAAGTGAGTTATGTAATTAAAAAAAAAAAAAAAAACATATGAGTTTAGGGGGCGAAAAAACCTTTGTTAACAACTAAAGTCTAAACTAGCTATATATCTACTATCCTGTTAGATGGAAGAAAAAAGAAATGATAAAGAATCTAAAGAAGAAATAAAGAAAGTGTGTATACTTTGATTGAAGGTGTACAATATGTATTCTTTCGTCTTCTATTTTTCTTTTTTATTTATTTATTATTTTATGTAAGGCGGCATATATTTCAATTTTTCAATTAAGAAGAACAATAGAGGATATACAATGGGTGAGCCATGTTGGACTACATATCCAAGCCACCGAAAAGTTTGAATTACCAGCATAATTTGCAAGATATATATAGCAACCTGATTACAACTTTTTGGAACAATGTGGAATTCGGAGTGTCAAAATACAATAGGGTGGTGGTTGCCATTTAAGATTTGTTGTGCTACTAATTGAAGATGAATTTTTCCTCACTTCCAAAAATTCTACTTGTAAGCTTCTCCCTGTATTAATCAAATGATTCAAGATTAAGTTCTTTCCCATGAACTCTTCTATCATTTCTAGCTGACCACATGCAGTAACCATGAAAAACTCCATATCAAATTGATCACTACACAACAACATCCATTTTTCAAATATGATTTGGGTCTATACCGGCGTTTTCTAGACCTCTAGTGACGCTTTAAAAATGCTAGCATGGGTCCGTATTTTTTGTAGTGACGAGAAGTTATAAGTTAAAGTTTTAGTTGAATTTGAAGGTCATGATTGTCAAAATGCTGTTCCATCCAATTACAACTTCATTTTCCTGGGCCAATCAACTGAAGAAACTGCTTCTTCTAAAAAAAAAAATTGAAATAAAATGCTCACGAACTCATCAAATGCTGAGGAATTGTTTTTTTAGCAAAGGTCCACTTGAAGGTTTGGGCAACAAAAAAACCCAACGTGTAAGATAAAGCCATTATTCTTTCTTTTGAAGAACTTTTGGAGGGTCTAATAATAGAGGACTTATTTTTGAGCCTAATGGAAAGAGGAAGCATACAGTCATGCACCCAAAACAGAGTGTATTTTTCCCTATGGAAGAAGAAGCATGTGGACTTGGAGCACATGCACTTGCATGAGCCCATGAGTGTCCCAAGGACAGTCAACCAAAATAACCTTCACTGGTTGGATTACCCAAAATCAACACCAAGCCGTCAGTCACTCAAGAATAGTCCTTGGGGATTTTAGACACTATCAGAGAAAACTACTTATAAAATATTAGTAGGTGGAAAGGGGAAGAAAAAAAGTTTCACCAACCTTAAACCTTAATCTACCATTATTCCAAAAATACAAGGTTCTTGTGTCAAATACAATAGAGGCCAAAAGGAGTTTCTTATTAGAGTCCTGATCACACGTGGAGAACCTCTCTCTTTCTCTTTCTCTTTCCCTCACTAAAGGCAAAAAGCACATTTTGTCTAAGTTTTTTGGCAACTAACCTAACTTTGAGCTTTTTTTTAAGATTCTTAACTTTTAGTTTTTTTGGGTCATGCATATAAGATTTAACATAAAAGTAACAAAGAACTATATCTTAATATATTTTACAAATAAACCATTGGAGACTAAAGAATACCCAAATAGACACTAAAAATTTAAAAGTTATTTTTTTTTTTTTACTCTCAACTCAGGAAAGTTCAAAAGTTAGAAAAAATTTTGAATTTAAAGGCTAAGGACAAAAGATAGCTTTTCAACTTTCATTCTAACTCTTGATGCCGGCCAATTGCACCCTGATAGGCCACAAATGAATTGACCCATTGTGATTAATTAACCAATTAATTAGCCAAGTGAATTAATTAGGTTCAATTAACATGCAATTGTGTGGCAGCACAAACAAATCACCAATAAACTAAATAAGCAGCGGAAAATAAATAACACGGTGATTTGTTCACGAATGGGGAAAACCCCAATGGCAAAAACCTCACCGGGTGATTTTCAGGTCACCACTCCCGAAACTCCACTATTATCAAATCAAGCGGTTACAAGTAAAGGAATCCCAAGTACCTTACCAACCTACAATTGAACCCTTACTCCAATACCCAATTGGACTTGATCTGTAGTGACAGTTCCCCCTTTTGATGCATGGCTCCCAAGTACGTGACTAACCAGATGCGCGGATCCCAGTATGTGACTTCAAACACCAACTTAGAAGGAGAGGTTGGTTGTTAAGTTCTTCAGTTCATCCTACATGATGAAGATTAGGAAGATGCTTGGTCACAAAACCCTTTGGTGCAAATACACAGCAACTTCTTCAGAGAAGATGAACTAGGTTAAGAATTTCGTCTTTTATCACAAATTGCTTAAACAGAGTTTGTTCAATGCTTGTGCAACTTGTGTACTCTTTTACGGCTCTTAAAATAATCCTTTTATATGTCTAGGGTTAGGAGAAAAGAAGGCCCAAAAACACATTCACGGATCCCAAAAAATCATATCAGAATTCTGATTTTTATAAACCTCGACAGATAGAAGCTAGCAGCTGTCGAGTAGGTGTTGAGACACGGGGCTGAAATAGCTTACTGAAACTCAATAGATGCAGCTGTCGAGCCAGTTGTCGAGCTTTAATGAAATTGCATTTTCAGCTTGTTTTCTTGAACAGACTTAAAGGCTTCAATACTTGATCTTGAAACATAGTTTCTTAAAGTATTTCAACACAACCTAAATCTACCCAAATACAAGTAAAGTGCGTTTTGTCAAAGGATTAGCCAATTACATAAAAGTATGACATATGTTCTTAACATGTGAACCACATATGTCCTAACAATCTCCCCATTTGGCAATCTGTGACAAAACCATAACTAATAAATGAACATATGAGAGAAGTCATAAATCACTCAACTCATATTCACTTGTTTAATACAATAAAATCTATCCTAACACAAACTCTTGAAAAACTTTGCAAGAAGAGAGTTTATGGCAAGTAGACTTTGATAACCTGTATTTCTGAAACACTTTACACAAAACTCATCAAGGCATCTTAGTGTGAAACAGAAATAATAGATTGCATACAAGTAAAGAAACATGTGTATAAAGAGAGAAAAGAAATAACATATGTAAGAGGTAGGTGAAAGAAACAACATACATCCATATATAGAAAGAAATAAGTACAATGTATGTTAGAATAATCACAAGATCAAATGTACAAGAACAATGTATCTATATAAGAAAGAAAAGAAAAGATACATCAAATCCTTACTACATCCCTTAAGTATCAACACTCCACCTATTAAAAATGTCCTATACTAACTTTCCCCCTAAGATGACTACTCTCATATCCCAAAATTACTCCCCCTTTTTGTCACGAGTGACAAAGGGTAGAGTATTAAGCAGCCATCTCATCAGAAGAGCTAGCATCTCCATCATCATCCGAAGTGTCATCATCATCACCATCATCATCATCAATCTCAGCATCAGAATCAGAAGCCACTGAAGGAGGTGGTGAAGGAGTAGCCTCAGGAGTAAAACCACCCATGGTCGCCTGACTTTGTGCAATACGACCAACACGAATGTTCACCTGATACAACTCAGTAGAGAGCGTATCAAGGAGAGCATCCATGCGCTGCAGCTGCGCCATGATGTCTCCAAGAGATACATCGCCCATAGAAGAGGAGGGGGCAGATGTAGACGAAGCAGATCGAAAGGGTACCGAACGAGATGGGGGTGAACCGGAGGGAGGAGCTGTTGACTCCTGTCGTGACCTAAACTGAGCCTTACTACGTTTTACGGTAGCGGCATCTATGGCACACATGACAGAGAAGTGATCAGAGGAGGGAAAAGGAATAGAAAAATGGCATAAGATCCTCGTGATAGCAGAAGGAAAGATGAGCTTATCACGGGTAGCCGTATCCTAAAACACATCTATAATGGAAAGAATGAAATGCAAAGGAAAATCTATAGTGAGGTGCTCTAACAAAGAAAGTAAAAATCGAGCACGAGGCTCTGTGATAGAGTTATAGTGAGAAAGTGGGTGCAACACAAAAGTCATCACCATGTTCATGAATCTAGGACCTTTAGCAAAAGGCCAACATGGTGTAAACTGACGCTCACCCCAACCAGATGTGTGCTCACAGAAAGCAGACATCATCTCGTCTTTGGACACACTCCTCAGGCGTTCACAACCGGGGTAATCAGGATGCTCTACCCTTGGAACTCTAAGCATATCCACAACAAGCTGCGGTGTGACAGCAAAGCGCGTACCTTGAACGCGATGTGAAAGAGAGGTATTGAAGAATCAATCCTGTGCATGTTGGAGTAAAACTCCTGAATAAGCACGAGAGGACAAGTGACCGGGACACCACACAGTGACTCCCATCCCCGACTGTGAATGACATCGGGAAGGTTGGTGTCGACGAAGTCCGCCAAAATGACTCGGCGTTCCGAATGAACACCTCGTCGAGAGAAGTTCTCCAAGAGTGCTTTACGGGCATCCTCATCATGGAACCGAATGTTAGAAGGAGTAGGATCAGAAGAAGATAATGCCCCGGAACGAAGAGGGTTCCGAGACAGAGCAGACTTACATTTAGGTGCCATAGACATTACTAACGTAAACAGAATGAGAGAGAGGGAGAAAAGAGACAAACAGAAAAGTCCCAAAACATTTCAAATATATCAAGCTATATTGAAAAGGAGTACGTGTGCATGGGAATGCATGAACATATGACATGCAAGACAAAATTCATCATGGGCTCAGCCCAATCCAATCCTACCAGCACACAAACATATTGCACACATCTAAATGCATGAAGATACTGTTATAATGCAAATGAAATGCAATGCATGAGTTTTTGAACATATTTAAATGAAAACCTATCCCAAAATTTCAAGAAAAAACTCATTAATTTTGAAAAAACCCAAAAATTTTCAAAAACCCCAAAACCTAAGATTCAAAACATGAAATGCATGAATAATGAGGGAAAAAGAGATCATACCAAGTGATTTGAAGCAAGGAAGGACCGAAAATCACGTGGATTGAAGGTTTTGAGTGAGAAAAAGGAGTTTGGGAGATGAACAGCTGCGGATAGATCGAGAGAGATTGAGAAAATGAGAACCGGATCGCAACAGAAGCTTATATAGGAGCTTCAGTAAATCTCGACAGATACAGGTATCGAGAGGTGTCGAGACATCTGTCGAGGAGGTTTCGAGAAGAATGGTCGTCGACAGATAAAGGTGTCAAGGAGGTATCGAGGAATAAACACTAGAAACCAGAATAGAAGCTCGATCGATTGGCCAGGTGTCGGGAAGCTATTGAAAAGACAGGAGATTTCTCGATCGATCCACCAGTTGTCGAGGATGTGTCGAGATTGCGATAAGAAAAAGTTTGAGAAGCTCGACAGATAGCTAGTTATCGAGGAGGTGTCGAGCCAACTTTTAAAACCAATTTTTCGAGAAGAGAAAAACATAGACATGAATGTAATCAAACATGCACCTCAACAATGATCCAATCAACATAAAAGGCTCTCAAAATCATCTCTCAATGAAAAATTTTAAGTACATGGATCTCCCAAAAATACACACACACACACACTAAACAAGTTTAACCAATTTTATATTTCAAAAACAAGTCATGACAGCTTAGTGAGCATACAAAAGCACATGTAAACCTAGTGATGGCCAAATCACATTGTACCTGCACATGTATCATAAGTAGCAAAGAATATTGCGTGTCGTGTGTGAAAAACATCGCAAGATTGCATAAGTGTATACATGTTATGACGATTTGAGATATGAGAAAATCACTTTAACTCACACACAATCATAACTGTTTAATGGGGACTATCACCTTCGAGGTACATTCTATAACTCCCACATCTCCTAGCATACACGCTTGCAATCATATTTAAAGCATTTTTGATCTTTTTGCTTTTTGTTTTTCTTTGCATATTTTCTTTTTAAGCATATCATGCATGGGCATATAAGAGAGAGAAAATAAATACTCATTGATATTTGACATTCCAATTTTGCTATGCCGAAGCACACAAATGTCATTGACATCACACTTTTGCTATACCGAAGCATACAGATGTCATTAATGATTGGCGGGCAACAGTGATGAGATGGTTATTTATGCCTTTCTCTTAGGATTTTCTAGTCTTACCGGTCATAAAGAGTGATACGAGTGTTAAGTCTAAGAGATAACTTAATCTTACTCATCACAAACAAGAGCCACAAAACTCACTTGTTTAGTTGTGCATAGAGATGCTCATCTAAGCTACAAATGATACAAAGTTTAGAAAACTTTGATTCAATGGCCATCTAAGGTACACAAGTACCAATGTACACAAAACATACACTGTTTTTGTATTTTTCTGATTTTTTTTATTTTTTTTTTATTTTTATCAAAAACAAAATAAACAAAAACTGAAAATAAAACAAACAAAAACATGTTATCAATGCAATGCAAAAACTAGACTGACTCAAAATAAAAGCAAAACACACAAGTAATGCAACAAAAAAAACAAGAAGATAGAAGAAAATGATAAAATCACTTAGAGTCCTTTTTCTTCCACACCTTGGAAGAACCTTTCCTTTGATTAAACCCTTGAACCGGCGGTGAGGGGGAAGAATTGAAACCGTTCAAGTTCGAAAGGAACATGAAGGCTTTCAGAAGATCTCCAAGAGGAGCAAAAGAGGATTGAAGCTGATTTTGGCTTCCAGATGCTATCATGCTATTGCTCTGTTGAGTGGCTAGCCACTTGTAGCAATTTGGTCGAGTATGACCGGCAACACCACAATGATGACAGAGATGCTGCTTCTTCTGTTTGGGCTTTTGAGAGTTAGCCTTCTTAACCCTAGGGTTTTCAGCATCTTTCTTTTCTAGCTTAGGGGGTGCTTCTAGGATAGATTTACCCTTGTCTAAGTTCTCACTAGCTAATTCAGTTTTAACATCAGTGTTCTCAACTTTAACAATATTAGCAGGAGGAACAAAAACAGCAGTACTAGTGGAAGCAATATTAGAGGAAGAAAGATCATACCCTAAACCTGTTTGATCTGAAGCAGATTTCTGAATGCTGAGCATCTCATCAAGCTTTGCACTTAAAGTCCTCTCCAATTAAGCTCTAACCTGAAATAGCTCTACTTCAAGCTTCTTGGTTTTCTCAGCCAAGAAATTGTTCTCAAATCTCAGCACTCCAATAGTTTGATTTGCCTCATCAAACTTTGTGGACAACTCTTCACGGTCAAGTTCCATAATCACTGAGCTTCTTGGTGGTCAGCCTATAGAGTTTCTCGTGTTTCTCAGACAGCTTGTATAGTTTCTCATAGGCTGAATGGATATCATCTTGATCATCCATCTTCTCACACTTGGTGTCCACCAATTCTTCTTCTTCTACTTCATCAACAATCCCTTCAGTAGAATTGACTGTGGCAGTAAAGGCATTTAAGATTCCGTCATCCTCACTATCGGAATCATCTTCAAGCTTAGTGTCACTCAAGGTTGCAGCAAGTGCCTTGCTCTTCCCAATGCTCTTGAGATATGTAGGACACTCATTCTTCATGTGTCCAAACCCATGACACCCAAAACACTTAGGTCCTGCGAGAACAGTGTACTGACCACCTTCCTTTGCATCATTCTTCCCTTTGTCTTGGCTCTTAAACTGAGAAGAACTGGATTACCTGTGGTCCTTGTCGAAGTTTCTTCCATTGGCATTCTTCATAAACTTTTTGAACTGCCTTGTAATGTAGGACTTCATCTTGGAATCTTCATCATCGGAAGACTCATCTGTCTCACTGCTCTTGGCCTTCAAGGCCATGCTCTCGCCTTTGCTTGACTTGCCAATCCTAGATAACCCTAGCTCGTAGGTCTGCAAGTTTCCAACCCGCTCAGTCAAAGGAATCTTGTCAATATCCTTTGATTCCTCAATTGCCGTAATCTTGGCATGGAATCTCTCGGGTAGAGATCTGAGCACTTTCCTCACAATCTTGGGTTCAGGAATGGTTTCTCCAAGATTGAAGGCTGAGTTCACTATGTCCTTGAGCTTGGCATAGAACTCATCGAACGACTCATCCTCCTCCATTTTTATTTCTTCAACGCTTGTAGTGAGCCTCTGAAGCTTTGAATCTTTGACAGCCTTGGTTCCTTCATAGGTTGTCTGGAGGATGGTCCAAGCCTCCTTAGCAATTTTAGTTGAAGATATCTTCTTGAACTCCTCGTTGGTGACCGCATTGAACAACGCATTCAATGCCCTGCTGTTAAAGTTTGTCGCCTTAATCTTGGCTTCATCCCAATCGGCCGGCACTTCTTTTGGCTTAGTCCAGCCAATTTCAACAGCTTGCCACACCTTCTCGTCTAAGAACTGCAAAAAAGCTCTCATGCGTACTTTTCAGTAGGCATAGTTAGTCCCATCCAATAAATGAGGTATAATTAACAATTGTCCTCTATCCATGACAAACATGGGTCAATGGATCAAACACAGCAAAGATTATAACCTAATCAGAGTGTGCCTGCTCTGATACCACTTGATAGGCCACAAACGAATTGATCCCTTGTGATTAATTAACCATTTAATTAGCCAAGTGAATTAATTAGGTTCAATTAACATGCAATTGCATGGCAGCACAAACAAATCACCAATAAACTAAATAAGCAGCAGAAAATAAATAACACGGTAATTTGTTCACGAATGGGGAAAACCCTAATGACAAAAACCTCACTGGGTGATTTTTAAGTCGCCATCCTAAAACTCCACTATTATCAAATTAAGCAGTTACAAGTAAAGGAATCCCAAGTACCTTACTAACCTACAGTTGAATCCTTACCCCAATACCCAATTAGACTTGATCTGTAGTGGCAGTTCCCCCTTTTGATGCACGGCTCCTAAGTACGTGACTAACCAGATGCGCGGATCCCAGTACGCGATTTCAAACACCAACTTAGAAGGAGAGGTTAGTTGCAAAGTTCTTTAGTTCATCCTACACGATGAAGATGCGGAAGATGCTTGGTCACAAAACCCTTTGGTGCAAATACACAACAACTTCTTCAGAGAAGATGAACTAGGTTAAGAACTTTGTCTTTTATCACAAATTGCTTGAACAGAGTTTGCTCAATGCTTGTGCAACTTGTGTACTCTTTTACAGCTCTTAAAACAATCCTTTTATATGTCTAGGGTTAGGAGAAAAGAAGGCCCAAAGACACATTCACGGATCCTAAAAAATCAGATCAGAATTCTGATTTTTATAAACCTCTACAAATAGAAGCTGTCGAGCAGGTGTCAAGACACGGGGCTAAAACAGCTTACTGAAGCTCGATAGATGCAGTTGTCGAGCTTTAATGAAATTGCACTTTCAGCTTGTTTTCTTGAACAGACTTGAAGGCTTCAATACTTGATCTTGAAACATGGTTTCTTGAAGTATTTCAACACAACCTAAATCTACCCAAATACAAGCAAAGTGCGTTTTGTCAAAGAATTAGCCAATTACATAAAAGTATGACATATGTTCTTAATATGTGAACCACATATGTCTTAACACACCCTAAAACCCATATTAAAGAGCTTGAGATAACCCTAAAACCTTATTGATTAAACCTTCTCATTCTTTCTACCTTCTCCCTCTCCATTTGCCAAATCCTATGTTAAGAGATTAAAACCATCGCACATATATTGAAAGCTTCAGAGTTCATGGTGTAGATTGGTGCTTGGAAATCATTGGAGAGCAATTTCAAATCTCCAAGAGGTCATGGAGTGATCAAGGACACTGTTTTTTTTTTTTTTTTTTGGTTACTAGTGTGTAGCCCTGTGGATATGCCCAAATATATTTAAAAAAAATCACAATTATACAATTTTTTTTTTAGAAGAGATTAAATTGTACATAGTTAGAGCATCTGTAGCAGGTGTGGTAACTGTGCCAAATGTCAAATATTTGGCACATTTGCCACACCAAACACAAAAATGGAGGTTTATGAGATGTGCCAAATCTCAAAAATTATACCATATAGCTACAGTACTGTTGCAAATTTGCAATGGTACGGACAAATGTGGTAAAAATTTTATTGTTTTATATTCTCTTTTCTCTCTCCTCTCTCTTCATTTTTTCTTTTCTCTTCTCTCTCACTCACCGGTTCCCTCTCTCTTCTCCCTATACCGGTTCCCTCTCTCTTTGACTAGTCCGGGATGTTCATCGGTAGCGACGACGGCGTATCTTCAACGACGACAGCACGCTCCACCACGCTCGATCTCACCCACGCTCATGCTTGATCTCACCCACTCTGACTCCTTTCTCTCTCGCCAGACTCATCAAGATCTTGTTCACACCGTGAATCTTGTAGTACGATAGCACACCGATCTCGCCAGTGGGTTACGATGTGGGTTTTGGGTCGGCGTTGATGTGGGTTTCAACGTGGGTTGGCGTTGATGTGGGTTTCGACGTGGGTTTTGGGTCGGCATTAATGTGGGTTTTGGGTCGGTGGTGGTTTGGCATTTGGGCGGTGGTTGTGCTTGGCGATTGGGTTTTTTTTTTTTTTTTTTTTTTTTTTTTTTTTTTTTTTTTTTTTTTTTTTTTTTTTTTTTTCTATTTTGTTGGTGGTTTCTGCCTTGCTGGGGTGTGTGTGATGGTGGGGTGGTGGTGGTTGCTACCTTGCTGGGCATGTGTGGTGGTGAAGTGGTGGTTGTGCCGGTGGTGACTGGTCGGTGTTGTTGTTGTTGATGTTGTTAATGGTTAATGAGAGGGAGTAAATAATATATTATTTTAATGTGTAGTATATATTATTTTAATGTATAGAATTGAATAATAAAATATCTGATAAATGGGATGTTATAAAATGATGTGGTAAAATAATAAATAGGTCTTCAATGTGGTAAAATGGCATTTTTTTTGCACATCTGCTGTGGATGCTCTAATAGCTTACAATTTTTTTAAACCGTACATTTCTAATATATATAATTGTTTCTCATTATATATATATATATATATATATATATATATATATATATATATATATATATATATATATATATATATAATTTAGAATTTAATTGGATTTAAACTCTTTAGTTTTTTTACCCAATAATTCGCTTACCACAAAAATTATAAAAAAAAAAAAAGGACATGTGGCAAAAAATTGGATTCCAATTGAAATCTAATTTTGAATCTAATTGGATTTGGACTCTTCAATTTTTATACTTAATAATTCACTTGTCACAAAATTGAAAATTAAATGGGACACATGGTGCAAAATTGAGAATCCAATTAAAATCTAACTGAATTTTCTCTGAGCTTTGGATATATATATATATATATATATATATAGATTATTGGAAGTGATCAAGAAGACTTGATTGTGCAATTGACAGCTATACTTGCAAATTCGGATGCTAGAGTAGAAAAAAGACTTACAAAGTTCGTTGTGAACAGAAGTTTTAAGGGTTTGAGTATATCTTTGCTACATTACTTGGAGTATTTTGTGGGTGAATTGTATTGCAACTGTCTACTCTAGTGGATTTTTTTTGGCAGAGAGGCCACTGAGAGGTTTTTATACATCACTTAGATTTTGCTTTTGATAACATGTCTGGTGTTATCTTTGTACTTTTTAATTTTTTGTTTGTTGTCCATTTTATTTGTTTATCTCTGCATATGTCTTTATCCATATTTATGTCAATTGGCTAATCACTTTAATTTGGACTTAATTGATAGATTACCCTAAAATTGTTTAAGTTGTAATTAATTTGGGTTCTAAATCATAATCAAAGCTAATTTTGATTGTTGTTCTCAGGCACAATCATGTGCTGCCATATGGTGCAATTATGGATTGCCTCGTAGTTGTGTGGGTCCCACTACATTTTAATATGTATTTTTGAAAGTAATTAATTAAAATATCCAGCATTGTAATAAAATGAGAATGCATCCAACTCAAGTAAATCATAACCCCTAATTAAAAGCAAAATTAAATGAATTTCCAAGGAAAAAAAGCATGTATTTTATAATAAAATTTATAGGACCACTTCATATAAATGTGAAAATTCTTTTGAATGCAATTGGACCCTGTTAGAAATAACATGTAATTCATAAAAAATAAAATAATTTCCTAAACCGAAGTGTAACGTTAAAGCACTCACCCTAAGGTAATGAAATAATATTTTTTATAATTAAAATATTGGAGATCATCCATGCAAAGTAAAATTATGGAAATATCCTGGAAAAATTCAGCTAGGTATTTCAAAAAAAGTTAAAGCAGATTTTTATAAATATTATGCACATTTCTTAAAAGAAAATAAAGTAAGCCATAATTGGTGTAATTTTTGTGATATCTCACTCTATTCAAATTCAATTTTTGCCTGCATCCAGCCAAATTAAAAGGAATTTCATGATCTTTAGCATAAAACAAAAAATATTCCAATTGAACGGTCAAATTTTAACCAAAGTTGAACCAAATTTGGTCAATCCGATTAAAAATGATAATAACAAAATGTTTTACCATAAATTCATGAAATCCTTAGATCCAAAACTAAAAATTCATCCCTTCAGGCTTAACACCATGTTTTCAAGCTTTCTAGAGCCAAAATGAAAATGATTTTTTTTGGTTAAAAAATTAAGGATAAAGAAAATAAGATATTAGCAACATTAGGTTGTAAAGTAAACCATGATGTGATTGAAGAAATTAGGCGGCTTGCTTCTAGACTAGTACCATTAATGATGGATATAGCATGAAGCAAATAATGTCTCATAGGATAAAGTTAACTACTGTAATAATTACAAACCTTTGAACTACTAAAATGAACAACTAAACCTCATTTAAGAATATTTTAATCTTTGATGGCATTTTGATACAATAAATGATGATGTGAACACCCTTTTTTTTTTTTTTGATATACATCATTGTAAGTTTATTTAAAAAAAAAACATTCTTCTCTCTCCCCGTGTGTATGTGTTAACACTTAGTATTCTCAAAAGAAAAAACAGTGAGTTAATCCCACATTGGAAAATTAGTGTGAGTTAAAGAGGTTTAAAGTCTATGCTTTGTATCCAAGAGTTAGGCTCTTTTGAATATACACCACTGTAAGTTTCTTTTTAAAAAAAAAAAAAAAACATTCTCCCCTCACCCCGTGTGTGTGTGTGTGTGTGTTGATACTTAGTATTCTCAAAAGAAAAAACAGTGAGTTAATCCCACATTGAAAAATGAGTGTGAGTTAAAAAGGTTTAAAACCTGTGCTATGTATCCAAGAGTTAGGCCCTTTTGGATATACACCATTGTAAGTTTCTTTAAAAAAAAAAAAAAAAAAAAACCTTCTCCTCTCTCCTCGTGTGTGTGTGTTAATACTTAGTATTCTCAAAATAAAAAACAGTGAGTTAATCTCACATTGGAAAATGAGTGTGAGTTAAAGAAGTTTAAAGTCTATGCTGTGTATCCAAGAGTTAGGCCCTTTTGGATATACGCCACTGTAAATTTTTTTTTTTTTTTTTAATTCTCCCCTCTCCCCATGTGTGTGTGTTAATACTTAGTATTCTTTTTAAAAAAATGTATTTTTTTTTTTTAATTCGCTAGTTACAATGGGAAAGACAGATTTGAATCCTAAATGTTTACATTGAAAACACCATGAGATATCAACTAGTCAAGTTAGTAAGTTTTTGGTTATCTAAGTTTATGCTTGTGTCTATCTCCAAAAAAAAAAAAAAAAAGTTTATACTTGTATTTATGTTTATGTATAAAGAAGTATAAGCAATCGTATTGTTAAAAATATCATGAATTGATTTTTTTATGCATATTATTATGTATAATTTAATGCAAAAATAAGCATTAGTTAAGGTATTGTGGATCATGAATCAATTTTTATTTTTGCATATCATGTATCTTGTTGTGTTATGTATTGTATGATCCATAAAATAAAAAATACACACTTAAAAAAATTTTACAATTATTAATTTGATCATATGAAGCAATTTTTCATTAAAAAAAAAAAGGTATTTAACTTATCCGTATTTAGTTGATTACATATATTGAGTTTAGTAATTTTTTTTTTTGTTAAATTAAGTAAAAAAAATTATTATACTAAAATTGCATGAAAGTTGACTAATGGTGTTTTATAGATTTCTTGAGAGTGTGAGTTAGAAACATGTTGATTACATTTAATAATTAGACCATTGAATTTATACAAATTGAACAAATAAATGTCATTTAAAAGTTCTTATAACATGTCATCCATAAAACCACAAACCAATATCAAACACAAAATGCCAAACACAAATCCATACGAAACCCACAAACCCATGACCCAAAATCATAATTTTTATCAGTCTTTGGTTCACTAATTTCACCAATTCAGTCAAGAGGGAGGGAGAAGATTGAAGGTTGAGAGAGAGAGAGAGAGAGAGAGAGAGAGAGAGAGAGGAAAACCATTAAATAAAATATAGTTTTTTTTTTTTTTTTCCTTTAGACCTACAGTGAACTCTTAATGATAGCAGTTTACTGTTCATAGGTGGCAAATTTTTTTAGAAATAGCATCACCATTGCAACATTCTTTTTGGTAAATGAGGAACTAAAAATAGCAATATGACTTTTTAGCACCATCGCAAATGCTCTATGGGAATAGATGGAAGAATTAATACAAGTAATGATGGCGTGAACTTCCCTTGTCAACTTTTAGATATAAGTTTATGTGTATGTTGATGTTGATGTATAAATAAATATAATTATAACAATCGGCTAAATTATAAATTCTATCATCTATTTTTGTTTTAAGTAATTTAAATTTTGTTAAATTCAATCCTCTTTAAACTTTATTTAATTTAGGCCGTGTTAATGTTGATCAAAATCGCACTATTAGTGTTCCAGAAAAAAAAAAAAAAAAAAAGTTGTTTTGGTGGTTTTTTTTTTTTTTTTTTTGAAGAAATTATTTATATTTTATAAATTAAAATTAAAAAAAAATATTTTGACAAAATAAAAATTATTTCCTCCTAGGAAAAATTAAAAATAAATTCTATCTCACTACGATCAAATCATATGAATCTTCAGCAACAAACTATTCTTCCTCAATATCCTAATTCAAATAATTATTCACACAAAATCCAATATAAGAGCCTATCAAGTAATTTACCCAAAAAGAAAAAAACAAAATTTTAAAAAAAAAATTATTGGAGAAAGAAGTCTTTGGATTCTAGAAGCAACAAAAAGCTACTTGATCTCTGCCATCCACTACGGCATGGTCCATCATTGTGTGTCCTTGTGCCACCATTGGATTGATATAATGTGTATGAGAGATCTTTAGCTTAAATTCTATAATAATATACCATGTGAAATATATCATTCTCATATATTTATACTAATTTCTAATCATCTTAAATGTTTTTAATCTCATATTAAAAAATATATATTCATAGAGATCAAGATTTGATCGCAATGAATCTCTCAATCCTAGAGATTTTTTTTTTTCCGAAGAAAGTATATTTTATTAAATTTTCTAGGCTTTTTAATTTAAAAAATTTAAAAAATAAATCAAAATTATGTCATATTTTGGGACAAATGATGCGATTTTGACAGTATTAAATTGAACAATGTTCAAAGTTAGAGAATTTAATCAAATGAAATTGAATATTAGGTGAAGTTAAAGGGGCGCAATTTATGATAGATTTAGCCACAAAAGGACACAATCAAAAAGTATCTAAAGTGTTGTCAATTCCATTATGATGACCATTTTTATTTGTCCACTTATATAAAATATATTTTATATACTAATTAAAATCATTTTTAATTATATTTTTTACTATTCGTGAACACTTTAATATTCGTGAACCTTATGAACATTTTAATATTTTATATATGATTTTAATTATATTTTATATTTTATATCTGACTCGTGAAAGTTATGGATGTAAGTTTTGAATAGACCAATTAGACAATGGTCTATTCACTCAAAAGCATTGAGTTTAGTTCAGTTTCAATCCATATTTTTTGGCTTTTATATACATGTTTGGCTTTCCAATGAAAGTTGAAGTATCTGTAAATTTAACTCTAGAAACATAATAATGCCTTCTCCTAATGATATAGCTCCCCTTGTACAAGCTTTTACAAGCTTTTCTTTAACTTTGTGGTGGTATGTCAAGCTTTTCTTTAACTTTTGTACTTATGAATTTAACTTTTCTTTTGCAGACTAAATACACATTGTTTTCAGTAACTTTGGATTTTTTCTGAAAGTTGTAAACTTAGCTTGAGCAAAGTAAGTAACTTTTAGTTAAAAACTTATAAAACTGTATACTTGTGATGTTGGAAATTGAATTTGTAGTGGTATGTTGTGTTGGAGCAAGCGGGTGGCTTGCATGGTGTTATAAGGTGGGTTAAACTAATATTATGAGTGTTTTTCATTTCTTGCAAATGTTAATGAGTATTGTTGATTAGATGTGATGAATAATATTTTATTTCATTTCAATATTTGTAAAACTTTATATTTGTGATGTTAGAAATTGGTTTTGTGGTGGTATGTTATGCTAGAGCAAGCGGGTGGCTTGCATGGTGTTATAAGGTGGGTGGGTTAAACTAATATTGGGAGTGTTTTTCATTTCTTGCAAATGTTAATAAGTATTGTTAATTAGATGTGATAAATAATATTTTATTTGATTTAAATACTTGTAAAACTCTATACTTGTAATGTTGGAAATTGGTTTTGTGGTGAGTTGTTGTGTTGGAGCAAGTGGGTGGCTTGTATGGTGTTATAAGGTGGGTTAAATTCATATTGGGAGTGTTTTTCATTTCTTGCAAATGTTAATGAAACTTGTTGATTAGTAGCAATTGTGTTCCTTTATTCGATTTCAATACTTGTAAGCATTGTACTTGTGATGTTTGTGATTGGTCTTGTGGTGGATTGTTCTGTTGAAGCAAGCAGGTGGCTTGCATGGTGTTATAAGGTGGGTTAAACTAATATTATGAGTGTTTTTCATTTCTTGCAAATGTTAATGAGTATTGTTGATTAGATATGATGAATAATATTTTATTTTATTTCAATACTTGTAAAACTTTATATTTGTGATGTTGGAAATTGGTTTAAGGATTAATATAGACTTGTGCATTCACGTATGAGATAGAACTTTATCTAAGTAGCTTATAGACTTAGATGTTAGAATATATTATACATGAGTTGTCCTTATTTTACTAAAGTAGCATTCATCTTGTAATTATAGTCAAACATGAATAAAAGTTGGATGACAATGGGTAAGACACCCCGATGGCAGATTAAGCCATCCATATATTAGTACTTTATTTGCTTTCTATAACTTATACATTAGGAGTTGTGATTTTAATTTATTGGTGCGGTTACTCTTAATGCATTGTTAGAAATGTTTCTTATAACATAGTTAATGTTTTTACTTTACGATTTTAACGAAATATTGTTTTTATATTTGTGCAGATTTCTTATTGGTGGCTTTTAGGGATTTACTTTTGGCATTACTTGAAGACATATGAGGACATCTTCCGTTAGTTCTAAAATAGGGTTTAGGTAGAGTTATTGTATGTATTGCAAACAATTATTGTATGGAAGGAGTTTGAATTTGATACTTGTTTTATTTTTTTACTTGTGGAATGTATGGATCTTTTTTTATAAATGTGTTGTTGAAATAAATGTGTTATTCAAATGTGAGGTTTTAATAATGTAATGACAGGTTACAGGTTAATATCAAAGCCATGAAAAAAATAAAAACAGAAAAAAAGTTTTAGTGACGAATTTTTTCGTCACAAATATAGCAACAAAAAATTGTTTTAGTGACGAAATATAGCAAAATTTTGTAAGAAATGGTTTTAGTGACGAAAATTTTCGTCACTATATGTGCTTGGATTTTCTTAAAAATAATTTTAGTGATGAATTATTTCGTCATTATATGTACCCGAACATAGTTTTAGTGACGAAATTATTCGTCACTAAATATGATTTAGTAAACTAAAGTGTTTTTAGTGACGAAATATTTTCATCACTGAATAGTGTTTTTAGTGAGGAAAACATTTAGTGACAAAACATTTTCGTCACTAAAACTTTTTTTTTTTTTTTTTTTTAAATCAAATCGGACTTTTAGTGACGAAATTTTTCGTCACCAGGACTTTTAGTGACGGGGCTACAGTGATGAAATGAGTTTCGTCACTAAAAGTCCAATTTCGTCACTAAAGGTCCTTAGTGATGAAAAACTGGACTTTTAGTGACGAATTTTTTCGTCACTGAAAATACATTTTGTTGTAGTGATATTTTGGTATCAATCTCTTTCAATGTACCATTCGAGGTTGTTGCTCTCTCTCTCTCTCTCTCTCTCTCTCTCTCTCTCTCTCTCTCTCTCTCTCTCTATATATATATATATATATATATATGTATAAGACAATATAAATGACTTAATTCTGTCATATAATGTTCTACCATATCATTTATTAATTCAAAATCAACTAATGCATATTCTTAAATATTATCACTATGTAACATATTAAATAGGATAAAGTAAATGGAAAAAAAAAAAAAAAAACGCGTTCTTAATAAAAATAAAAAAGAAACATATCATGAGTTAAGTAATGAAAAAAAGAACAATATGAGTTTAGGGAAAAATAATAAAAAATAAAAAACTTTGTTCACATTTTGGCCAAAATCATAATGGACCAAAATGAGTGACAATTTAGGCCAAGATGGAATAGGGGGTGATGCAAAAGGTTATTTGGCTAGAGCGGACCAGAGTTTATAACAACTCTAAATTATCTTGTTAGAAGGAGGTAAAAATACCATTTTAGTCATTACATTAATTAAGGTCATTGTTAATTTGATCATTATATTTTGGTAATAGTTAATTTGGTTTGTATTGTCAACTTAGCAACGAAAATTGACTCAAAGTAGACAATAATATAGATCAAATTGACTACTACCATAATGTAGGGATCAAATTAATAGTAATCCATTTTCTCAAAAATAAAAAAAATAACAGTAATCCCAAGATGTAAGAACCAAAATGATATTTTTCCTAAAAGAGAAATGACAAAAAAGCTAAAGGAAAAAAAGAAAAAAAAAAGAAAAAAAGAAAAAAGAAAAACATAAACGTTTGTACTTTTAGTTGAATTTGAAACTAGAGATTGTCAAAGGGCAATTCTATCTGATTAAAATTTATACTCCCTCCGTCCCACTTTGTTTGTCATGTTTGAAAAGTCAAACTTTTTAAGGGAACATCATTTATTGTCTTGTCTACCTTTTAAAATTGTATAAATTTCCAAAATTACCCTTAAATAAATTTATCAAAAAATTGAATTATTAATAAAATAGGGATATAATAGGAACATTAGTAAATTAATGACTTTTATTTTTAGAAACAGGACAATATTGGGACATCCCAAAATAGAATAGAGGATAAACAAAGTGGGACGGAGGTAGTAGTTTGTTTGGTTTGAACCTATTTGCTCAATTTTTAGTTTTTATATACAGTTTTTTAAAATCTCACTTTTTCGAAATACTATCATAACAAGCTTTTAGCAAAATATTAGGTAACTTGTTCCAAAAGAACGCTTCATTGGCAATCAACCGAAGAAAATGCCAACAAACTCATCAAATATGAATTTTTATTTTTATTGTCGAGTGGGACTAAATGTTGAAGACTTTTTGGGCCCATTTAGTAATGTTGTTTTAGTAATATTGTTTAAATGTTGTGAAAGTACGTGTGAGTGAAAAAGTGTTATGAAAATACGTGTTATGTTATTTAAATAACAAAAACTGTTGTTCAAACCAACGTTATGGATTCCATTTCATTCCGGCCGAAATGTCCAGAAAATCTCATACCGGCAAGCAAACTGGAACGGCAAGCCCCTCCATTCCACCTCGGACAAGATTCCGGCCTGTTCCGGTGTGTTTCTAGAGATCTGGGCTGTTTCGGTCAATTTCGGCCGAAATACAAGATTTGGCCAGTATGGATTTGTTGCAGAAAAAGACAAAAAGTTGAAACTTGGATCTTCAGACCAAACCAAAATCGATCCACCAATCCTTTCCTCAAACACGTTGTAGTCTTTTGCTTCATGAGTTGTAGCAGCATAGCAATAGCAAAACTAAAGCAATATTATGGTTCACGTAGTCAAGCTTAACAAATTTGGATCTACATCCATCGGAGATAGAGAGAAGAGAATAGAGAAGATAGACTGAAAAAAGACAAGTCATGTGTGTGAGTAAAAAAATATAAAAAGAAAGATGAAAGATGTGATGAAGGACAAAAATAAAGGAGTCAAACAGAAATGAAGACGTGTGAGATGAGAAAAAAAAAGAGAAAAAAAATGATAAGAAAGTACAATATGGCTTGTGAGAAAAAAAAAAAGAATAATAAAAAATAATAAAATGTTGGAAATAGAGATGGTTTGTGCAGTGTGCCTTGGTTTGCCAGTTTGTTGTATTAAAAGAATTAATTAGTATTTAAATTAAAATATTAGTAGTTTAATTGATTTGGTTAGATTTTTTTTTAAAATAACAAGTTTTATAAACTCTTATAAGTAATAGGTTATGAAGAATATATATATATATATATATAACTTTTAAAAGCAATATGTTTTTAAAAGTAATAGTTTTATATATTTTGGAATCCCCAAACCCCTAAAATGGTACACCGAAATTACTGATACCGAAATATTTCATTCCATTAGAAACAGATCTGAAACGGTATTCATAACATTGGTTCAAATATTGTTACCAAACACACCCAAAGTCCACTTGGGGGCTTGGGCCACAAAACACCCCAACGTGTAAAAGAATTATGAATTCCCCATCTCCTTCTCATTCCCTGTCTCACTTCCTTGTTTCACGTTGCCCCACCACTGTGCCTCCTCTATTTCCACCGTCGTCGCCGTCGTTGGTCTCTCCCTCTCCTCGCCACCTATTGTGGATCTCAACCTAACCACCACCAATTCAAGCTCCGTTTCACAATCTCAATCTCCAAAAAAAAACCCCTTCTGTTCTTTTTCCACTAGGTAAATTCAAAAAACACACAACTCTTTTTGCTCTCTTTCGTAATTGCTACTACTTGATGACCCTCTTTTCATGGCCTCAAAGCTCATCCAAATTGCTTCCTTTGAAGCTGAGAACCAAGCCGAACTCTCTCTAAGGCAAGCATTTGAGCTTTTGGAACCAAAACTTAGACCCCTATTTGACTTATCAATCCCAAACCAACAACAATATGCTTAGCTCAACAGGGCCATTCTTTATGGTGTTTTATGCAAACCCCATTTCGCAAAAATTCATATTAAGCACTTACATGCTATTGTCACTGATGGGTATGGCTTGTTTGTCCATTTGCTTGTCAAGGTTGTTCATGAATTGTATCCAAAACTCGTCGCCTCAGCGAGACAACAGTTGGTTTAGGATACTAAGGAGATGGTTGATGTTTTGGCAGTCGGGTTTGATGGTTTTTTGGTGTGTCTATTGAGGCAAATTGTTGGTGGGGATTTTAGTGGGGGAATTTGTGGCTGTGTTTTGAGTTGTAAAGTGTTTTTATGGACAAATGGGATTGCTTGTTAGAAGAGGAACCATTGGTTTTGTCGAGTGCTTTGTACACGTACCTTCAGCTATTGGCTGATCATTGTAGGTTATTGAATAATGCGAGTTTAGAGGTATTGAAGAGGTTGGAGATTGAGTTTTGTGTTAAACTAGTGAGGGAGTAGTTTCATTTGTGTTTGAGAATTGGGAGGGATTTTATTAGAGTTTTGCCCTGCCAAAGGGTCTAGCCCACATGAGCAAGCCCAATCCAAAAATTTCAACAAAGGCAGAGGACTAAAATAGACAACCAGCTTCCTTCTTGTTCATCCTCGACCAAGGTCTAGCTGGAGACCTCCACAAGAGAACCAAATCTTTAAGAATGAACTAGGAGTTGTCCCATCAACTTTCTGCCACTCTTTCCCTGACATGAACAGTTCCCAGAGGTTGTACTAGCAACTAAATTCTAATGGGTAATTAGATTTCATCATTTTCCTTAAGACTCTATCTCCAGCGGAAGGAAGCCATAACCAAGTTACTCAAATCTCAACAAATTAATTCTATAAATGCCAAAATCGTTCAAGAACTAATTCATGTGCCAAGCCCATGAATCCTAAAGGGAAAATTTTGGGAAAATATGGTGTGGATGGCATAAAGGGATCTCCAGTAGAGCCCTCTAAAGTGGGCTTGAAATTTTGACACTTGACTTGGGTTGTTGAATCCTACTTCCTAGGGTCTAAATCTCAGTTGCAGCATCAAGATTCTTCCTTAGCACCTGCATTAATCTTATAGGTTGAACACAGCCTCAGAAATCTCAGCATTTAATGTAGGGTTACCCAAATATTCACCCTTATGTCATGTTGCCCAAAGAAGCAAGGCAACCCCAAAGAAGATCAGCCATTTATAGCCAAATCCTAGGATGGTTAGTTTGCCATTCTGCCTCCTGACCAGCCCTATGTTTTTGGATTTTTTTACTAATCACCCCCTAAGCTCCACTATAAAAGGGCAATCACATCAGCCCCATAAACACACACCAACCCCTCTGAAAATTCTGTTATTCTTGTCACTTTGCCATATTCTAGCTTGAAGTTTAACTCTCCCCATCTCATAAATCATCTCTTAGCCCACACTCACTTAGCCTCAAACATCCCCTTCCCTTTTCTGCATATCCTAAGTTCATGAATACTTTCTAATTAGTCATAAACAACCCTTTTCCCCATTAAAGACTTAGTTTTGGCATTAGTTCTACCATTCCATTACAAGCTTACACACCCACTCATTCAAAACATCCTTTATTACCCTATTCATACCCCCACATACATATTCTACAAGAATCTTGGTTTAATAACTGCTACACTGAGCTGGTTCTCTCCCTTCACACCATGCTAAATAACCCCTTCCTTCTCATCGTGGAGCCATTGATCTTTACTTTTTGTTTTTCTATTGAAGGATACAATGTGTTTGTAACAATGGAATTTTTTCCTCATATTGATGTAGTAGTAGCAGAAAGTACCTTAGACCATTTTGACCAAAACACACAAGGACTGTCTAAAGTGAACACTTTCTTAAATTTGTTCAATAATTGATTGTTGGACTAAAAGTATAATTTTACCCTATTGCTGGAGAATTTTATTTTCTTTTATTGTTGTAACAAGACCACCAATATATTAATTACCTATTATGAAATGTTTATGGGCCTTAATGTTGTTCTTGCTAAGGTGCAGCCTTAATTTCTTGCTTGGATAGGGTTTTCACTACACCGAAAGCCTTTAGATATCATCTTAGAGTCTAACATTGACTTTCGGCTTGTCCTTCCCATATTTCATTCGAGGACATCAATTTCCCCCTCAAAAGTCATTTATGTAATATATCATAACTATGTATTGTCCACTACTAACTCGGTTTTATATATATTTTGTTGAAATATGAAATTTAAAAGTAAAATGTGGTCACATAAAAAAAATGTTCAAGCAATATTTATGAAAGAATATCAGTTTTGGACAAATTCATTGGGGAAATTTTTCTCTCCCATGCAGGAGTCTTTTTCTCTCTCTACGGTAAGAGCTCGCTCCCTCCCCTGAATTCCTTTCTAGGGACTTCTCTCAAAACACTCATAGTCGTGGTGAAAGCAAGCTTCTAGAGGAAAAATCCCCTAAATCCAAAATGGATCAAGTAGTTATGGAAGGACTTCAAAAACTACAGCTTACTAAGGAAGAAGAAGAAGAAGACATCCCTATTACTGTGGCAAGTAGGCAAGAGCTCCTTGAGGAATGTCACCTCAACCTGTTTGGACAATTGCTGTCTGAACGTCAACAAAACCAACGAGCACTCAAAAGTACCTTAAGGTCAGCGTGGAAGATGGGATCTGAGTTAAGAATTGTAGAGGTGGGAAACAACATACTCCAATTCAAGTTCAACTCTAAGTACCAAATGGAGTGAGTGGAGAGAAGTGGTCCATGGAACTTCGACAACAATCTTCTTCTCTTAAGCAGATGGAAAAAAGGAATGACAACGGCAAACATCACATTCACTCACAGTCCATTTTGGGTCCAGGTATGAAGCTTTCCCTTCAAATTTCTATTTGAGGAAGTAGGGAAAGAAATAGGATGTAAACTTGGTGAGGTTATAGAAGTTGATAAACGATCATGGCAAGCAGACCAAGCCATATTCATGAGGATAAAGGTAAACCTTCCAATTTATAAATCACTAAAAAGAGGAGCCCATATCACCAATGCAAAAGGTGAGAGATTTTGGATCAATTTTAAGTATAAGAGACTTCCCACTTTCTGCTTCATATGTGGGAAACTTGGACACGATGACAAACATTGCACACAAAACTTAGAGGGGCAGCCAATCAATCGACAATACGGTGAGTAGATAAGGGCAGGAGGTCAAGGCAAAGGTAGTGCCAAAAGAGTAAGATCCACAAGTAGCAGAAGCCATGAATCAATGGAGGAAGAAGTTACAGAACCAAGGTTAGGAATGGAGCCAAAAAACAGAGACACATCCGTCCAAACGGTGAACGATGGAAACGAGGCAAGGACGAGGAGTTAGGATCTTGAAAATATGGATGCAGAGATGTCAGACACCATTGAGCCAAATTTGCAAGGTGGATGGGACAATATGGAAAAAGTGGAGAAAGTTCTAGCACAAGTGAAGGAAACACGTGATGAGCAAAATGGAACTAAACCTGATATGGTCAGGGAATTGTTCAAAAGTAATGAGGAAGCCTATTCCTTAGTGGGCCTACCCCAAAAGCCCAACACTGAAATTTATGGAGTTAAAAGCCCAGCAAGGCTAAAGAGTGGAGCAACGAAAGATATAAAAAATAAGGCCCAAGATTTGGGCTTAGACATAGGAAAAAAGACTAAGGTCACAGGTAAGTTGAAAAAAGTAGTAAGGGAAATAGGTAAGAGTCAGATTGCAAATAAGGAGGCCCAAGTTAATATTGGAGGCAAGAAAAGGGTTGGTTTTATTGAAGGCTTAGAAGAAAGTGAAGGTAGAGCTCAGAAGAGAGTTTGTGAAGCATATCTCTCTGATGACAAAGAAACAACTAAGATATCAATGGTGGCTGTTACACAGCACCGTCGAGAGTAATGATTACCCTTGGCTGGAACTACCGGGGGCTTGGGAACCTCCGATCAGTGAAGGCGCTGCGCGAATTAGTGTAGTGGTGGGATCCTAACATTGTCTTTTTATCGAAGACGAAGATAAATAAAAAAGGTATGGAGAAAGTAAAAGAAAGAGCTGGTTTCATTGATGGTCTAATAATCCCAAAGTCAGATCGAAGTGTGGGATTGGCAATGTTATGGAAAAAAGATATCAAGTTAGAGATTATGGGGTATGCTGGGAATTACATTGATGCAATTATTGTGGAATCACACTCGGGTTTCAAATGGAGAATTACAGGATTCTATGGGCATCTTGAAACGCATCAAAGAAGAATCTTGGGAACAATTAAAAGCTTTGAATAGGAAGTTTCAGTTGCCACGAATATGTTTTGGTGATTTTAATGAGATATTATCAGCAAGAGAAAAAATGGGGGGAGCCAGACGTCCTCAAAAACAGATTGATGATTTTGTTGCTGCACTTGATGGTTGTGGCTTCAAGGATTTGGGGTACACAGGACCAGATTACACATGGTGCAATATGCAAGAAGGGGAAGATAGAGTGTATTTGAGGTTGGACCAACCTTAGCCACCACAGGATGGATTGATTATTTCAAGGACGCTCGGGTTCATCATATTGTTGATTCCACTTTCGACCACTGTTGCTCTCCTAATTTCTAATTCTTTTGCCCCATAGCCCTCGAGGAAGTGCTTTTCATTTTGAAGCAATGTGGACTATGAGGGAGGATTGTAAAGATATTATAAAAGCTTGTTGGAGAGAAGGGGTGAATTTGAATATCCCATGTGGTATGGCTGAAGGATTAAAGTAGTGTGCATTTGAATTAACCAAGTGGAATAAGTCTGTGTTTAGGCTGATCCCTAAGCAATTCCAGAAGAAACGAAGCGCACTAGGTGACCTTGTATTCCAAGATAGGGACGGAAGCAGGGGCAATGAAGCTGATAAACTCCAAAAAGAAATCAATGAATTGCTGGATAATAAGGAAATAATGTGGCATCAAAGGGCCAAGACACAATGGTTGGGACTTGGTGATCGAAATACTAAATACTTCCACTCTAAGGCGTCAAAAAGAAGGAAAAAGTACATGATAATTGGCCTGTGGGATGAGGATGGCAAGTGGTGTGAAACTACTGAAGGTATTGCTAATACTGCCATTTCATACTTTGAGAAGCTATACACTACTTCTCTCCTAACTAGGATTGCTGAGGTAACAAGCACCATCCCTAGCAAAGTAACTGAGGAGATGAACCAAAGCCTGATCAAAGACTTCACAATGGAAGAGATTGAAACAGCGCTCTATCAAATGCACCCCACCAAAGCCCCTGGGTTGACGGTATGTCTGCAATCTTTTTTCAAAAGTATTGAGACATTGTTGGTAGTGATATTAGTCGTATGGTTCTAAATGTTTTAAATTCAAACTTGTCCATGGCTAAAATTAATAGGACCAATATAACTCTTGTCCCTAAAACAAAAAATCCCAGTAAGATGACTGAATTTAGACCTATCAGTTTGTGCAATGTTATTTATAAGCTTATCTCAAAAGTCTTAGCCAATCGTCTTAAAACTATCCTTCCCCAAATTATATCAGAAAATCAAAGTGCTTTTCTCTCTAAGTGCCTTATATCCAATAATGTGTTGGCTGCCTTTGAGCTAATGCACTATCTTGATCATAAAAGGGTAGGGAAGGATTACAACACGGCGGTCAAGCTTGACATGAGTAAGGCCTATGATAGGGTCGAATGGGGTTTCATTAAAAAATTATGGAGCACATGGGTTTTCATGAAAGATGGATCAACCTTATCATGCATTGCATTACAAATATGACTTATTTTGTTTTAATTAATGGAGTGGCTTATGGCAGCATTATTCCAACTAGGGGGCTGCAGCAAGGTGACCCCCTGTCACCTTATCTCTTTCTGTTATGTGCAGATGGATTCTCAACATTGATCAATGAGGCAGCTAGGAATAAAATGCTCAATGGTGTGTCAATATGCAAAGGATGCCCTATGGTTATGCATATATTTTTCACAGACGACAGCCTCCTTTTTTGCAAAGCAAGTAGACAAGAGGGCCAAAAACTTTTGGAGATTCTTGAACTTTATGAGGCAACCTCTGGATAGAAAATAAATGTGGACAAATCCTCCGTGTTTTTCAACCAAAACACCCTAAATGACATTAAGGGTGAAGTACTGGAGATATTGGGGCCAATGCAAGATACAAAACATGGAAAATACCTTGGCCTCCCCTCAATCATTGGGAAGTCAAAAAAAGATGTTTTTGCTGAAGTAAAAGAAAGGGTAGCAAAAAAACTAACGGGGTGGAAAGAGAAACTCTTATCCATTGGAGAAAGAGAGATCCTTATAAAGGCGATAGCCCAAGTCATTTCAACTTATACTATGAGCTGCTTTCAGCTTCCCAAAAAACTGTGTGAGGAGATTAAAGGAATGATGAGGAAGTTTTAGTGGGGACAGAGGCGGCAGGAAAATAGAATAGCTTGGGTTAGCTGGAAAAGCATGTGCAAATCAAAATTAAATGGAGGCATGGGGTTCCGAAATCTCCAAGCTTTCAACTTGGCCATGCTTGCTAAGCAAGGTTGGAGATTGCTATCCAATCCACACTCTCTGGTTGCACGCATCTATAAAGCTAAGTATTACCCTCATGGTGACATCTTAAATTCAAAACTGGGCAGTAATCCGTCTTATGCTTGGCGAAGCATCTTTAACAATTTGGATGTCTTAAGAAGAGGGACTTGGTGGTGGGTAGGTAATGGAAGACGAATTCATATTTGGGAGGATAAATGGTTACCTACACCCTCCACTTACAAAGTAATCTCCCCAACTCTTCCTTTTGATGATTTTCCGATGGTTTCGGCCTTGATAGATATTGAAACAAGAAGATGGGAATGCTGACTTGGTGAGGTCTCTGTTTCTACCTTTTGAAGCTAATACTATCATTAACATGCCTTTGAGTTACAATTTGCCTGAAGATAAGATCAATTGGGTTGGCAATAAAATGGGAGATTTTACTGTCAAGAGCACTTATTATTACATTGCTCTCAAAGTGGTTGACACCAATGAGGAAGGGGAGTGCTCTAGGGGAGATGCAAGAGCACCATTGTGGAAAAGAATGTGGCATCTAAAGATCCCGGCAAAAATCAGGATCTTTGCTTGACGTGCGTGCATGAATGCTCTGCCAACTAGGATGAACTTACATCGAAGAGGAGTACATATAGATGTGTCGTGTCCAATGTGTGAACAGGAGGCTGAATCTATTGCACATTCTCTGCTGCTATGTAACTCAGCTAGGCAAGTCTAGAATAAATGGGAGGACTGCCCAGTGAATTTGGATGATAATTGTATAGATTTCTCTGAAGCCGCGATGAGAATCCTCAATGATGGAGTTACCCGAGATTTGGAGCTCTTTGTTGTAGTTGCCTGGTCCATCTGGTATAACAGGAACCAAAAATGTTTTGAAGACAAGCTCCACTCGCCCAACCAGGTTTGGTACCACACAAAGAAACTGATCTCTGAACACAAAGAAGCTACTGCCTCACTCAATGGGAAACATGTCCCTGAAGGATCAAGATGGATGGCCCCCCACCAGATTTCCATAAAATTAACGTGGGTGGAGCTTCGTCAGATGATGGCAGAAGGTCAAGCATAGGAGTGGTAATAAGGAATTGTAAGGGAGAAGCAGTGGCAGCCCTTAGCAAAATGCTCCCTGGACTGTACACGAGTCTTGAAACTGAGCTTAGCACTACAAGAGTGAGTTCTGCTGGCTAGAGAATTAAAGCTATCCCAAGTCATCACTGAATCTGATTCTCTCATTGCTATACAAAGCCTACAAGCTCTTAATACTGAAGGAGATATAGGCCATCTATGCCAAGGTATCATAAACCATATGGAGTCTTTCACAAGCTGGATTTTTAATCACTTGAAAAGGAACTACAATAAGGTTGCACGTGATCCTGCTCAATATGCTAGGCATAATGGAATTAGTCAGGTTTGGAAAGGAGTCTCACCTCCTAGGTGCAGCACCTCATCAATCTTGAATGTATTGCGGCATCTCGTAGGTAACTAGAGCTAAGTCTTTGTCAGTATTTATTCCTTCTTGTACTTCAATTTCGGTTTTGAATGAATTAAGCTTTCTCATAAAAAAATAAAAATAAAATAAAAATTTATGGGGCCAAAAATAAATATAAATAGTGCACATAAAAATGCAAGAGGGTCGTTATCTTGCCAAATATCCAGCCAAGCTCGCTTAAAAAAATTGTCACTATCCACGTGTGGCTGGGCAAAGTAGCCTCTTGCCACACGTCACACTCATTTAAATGACCCATTAAAAAAAATTAAAAAAAAAGAAAGTTATATAAGATGTAAATGATGAGACGTGTGGCTGAGTGAAATGACCTCTTGCCATACGCTCCACTCCCTTAAATAACTCCAAATGAAAAAAGGCGTATTGCTGAAAATCAGTTACAACCCACACCAATTACCCGTGAAAGAAGCAAGTGCAGTAGTGCACATTCTTTGCAATTTTTGTCCCTTTATTTGGTCAGTTGAGAAAATTAAGGAAGTAACTGCTCTTCAAATTTCCTATAAATTAAAGTGATCAAAACAGGAAAAAAAAAAAAGGCTTCAACAAGCCAACACGCACAACACAGAATACACAGCAAGCACGCACAAAAGAAAAAAGAGAGCCGTGGACAGAGAGAGCAACATCAAGCAGTGGAGGAACACTCAGCATTGATTTGTACTTAGGATTTTATCAGTCCCTTTCTTCTCTAAATTTCTCTCTCTCCCCCTCTCTCTCAAATCTAAATTTTTATTTCGTAAAACAAATAGGGTCAAGTTTCATGAGGAGCTCCTAACTCCATACATGAAGTTTTAGATACAAGTCCCTGACTCATAGATCCTATTTGAGAATTACCAAATAAAAATTCTCTCAAGTTTTTGTTCAATGTTTTCTCAACTAGAGTCCTTGACTCTACCAAAATCTCTCTCTCTCCCTCTTCCTCAAATCTGAATTTTTGTATGGTAAAACAAATAGGGTCGGGTTTCATGAGGAGTTCCTAACTCCATGCAGGAAGCTTTAAATACAAGTCCCTGACTCATAGATCCTGTTTGAGAATTACCAAATAAAAATTCTCTCAAGTTTTGATTCAATGTTTTCTCAACTAGAGTCCCTGACTCTATCAAATCAAATTCATCAATAGAGTCCTTGACTCTACCATGTTTTAATGGAGTTTTTGACTCTACCACATTTCAATGGAATCCTTTACCAAATTAATGGACTCATTGATACTACCATATATTAATGGAGTCCTTAACTTTATCAAATTAATGGAGTTCTTGACTTTGCCAATCTTAATGGAGTCCTTGACTCTACCAAATTAATGAAGTTCTTGACTCTACCAAATCTTAAACAAATTGGAATTCTTAACTCCATCAATTTAAAATAATATGCTTCAATGGAGTCCTTGACTTCCAAAATTATTTTAAATAAAGTAGGGCTTCTAATTCCTTCAAATTCCAACATGACTAATCTTTTCGGATTCCTAAGTTAGTAATTAAGATTGGAATTAATAATTCTCAAAATAAAATGACCATAAAATTGATTTGAGTAAATTTTCCAATTCCCAACTTCTAAAACTTGTTCATAAAAATAAAACAGAATTCTTGACATTCCAAATCACTTTAAAGTTCCTAACTTCTTCAAACTAATTCAATGGATTTTGAGATTAAAATCAATTATCTCAGCCAAAAAAAAAATTAAGTCAATGCTTAATTAAACATCAAGTACTTGACATAAATATTTATCATTTAAATTGGACAAAACTATATTTGAGGATTTTAAATCTAAATCCTCAAAATAAGAAATAAGAATTGGCTTGATCCTCGTCAAGCGTACATAGGCAACCTAAATAAATTATTAGGTGTAGCTACAAATAAATAAAAACACATATCCCCTCAAGCATGAAACTAAATAAATTATGTACAAATGCGATGTGGTTGGAATCAAAAGGTCTTCTCTTGAAACAAGGAATTGTAATTAAGACATACTTTATCTTGAATGGGCACTACTCACATCAATAAAACTCATACGCCAAAAGGTCTATGAGTGAAATCATGTTTGATGAATTTTACTAAATAAAAATTCTTGTTAAACATAATTTGACGATTCTTGTTAAACATAATTTGACAATACTTGTTAAACATAATTTGACAATTTTTGTTAAACATGAGTTAACAATTTTCGTCAACATATATATAAATCAAAATTTAGAGAAAATTCAATTAGAATCAAATTGGATTTTTCTTTTGTTAGCTTTCCATACAAATTAAATTATTTAGATTTTTGCTGTTATTTTTTCTCTGAACTAATGAGCATATATATATATATATATATATATATATTCAAATGATGGGTAAAATTTAGAGTCGATTCTTTTTTCTTTTCTTTTTATTTTATTTTTTATTTTATACAAGATAAAAATTTTACTCCAACCTAATCTAATTTAAGTGTATGTGTGTGTAAGTAGCACTTTTCCCTTAGTTTTGGTGTATTTACGTCAACACTCTGAGGTTTCTAAGGAATATTGGTGGGCAACCACACTTTCTACTTCTATTACTGGGGTGGAGATTTTTGGGCTGAGATTGAGTTGGCTGATTTTAGATAAGTTTTGGAGAAAAAATAGTTGTATGATTTTTTTTTTTTTTTTTTTTGTCAGGGCAATTTCGATAGTCTGGTGTAAGAGGCCGTGGCTCGCCCTAGCATGCAGACTTCTAGGGAAAGGCATTTGGATTGATGTCTTTGTCTTGCTCTCTGTATGTCTCAAAAAAAATTTCCACCAAGATAAGGGGAAGCGCGGTCAACATAAACAGAATTATGCTAAGCTGTGGACACTTTATAGCATTTATCATCAACCAAATTATACTTAAGATAAAATTTTGGCTATAGACTTGGTTGTAACCTAATGCAGGGAATGTGATGCGTTGTTTGTGTATGGCTTAGAAACAATGAAAGGTTGAGTTGCTTAGAACAAAATGATAGATGGATAAATACCTCTACAAGAACATATAGTTCCACATAGCACATAAAGGCTAACAATTCATTCAATTACCAAAAATTGATTTACAAAGAGCTTACATTCTACTACTTATACTAGTAGATATAAGTTTATGGGTATGTTGATGTTTATGTATAAATAAATATAATTACAGCAATTGGCTAAATTACAAATTATGTAATCTATTTTGTTTAAAATTCAATTCAGTTATGTGAATTAAATTTCATTTAATTCAATCCTCTTTAAACCTTATTCAATTTAGGCCCATGTTAACATTGGTCAAAATCACACTATTAGTGTTCCAAAAAAAAAAAAGTAATTTTGGTGTTTTTTTAAAATAAATTATTTATATTTTATAAATTAAAATTATAAAAAAAACAAAATAAAAATTATTTCCTCCTAGGAAAAATTAAAAATAAATTCTATCTCACCATGATTGAATCACATGAATCTTCAACAATAAACTATTCTTCCTCAATATCCTAATTCAAATAATTATTCACACAAAATCCAATATAAGAGCCTATCAAACAATTTACCCAAAAAGACAAAAGCAAATGAAAAAAAAAAATGGAGATAGAAGTCTTTGGATGCTAGAAGCAACAAAAAGCTACTTGATCTCTATCATCCACTACGGCATGGTCGGTCATTGCATGCCCTTGTGCCACCATTGAATTGATACGATGTGTGTGAGAGATCTTTAGCTTAAATTTTACTAGCCTCTGAGCACGCGCGTGAGATTTTTAACTTATATTCTACTAGGGTGAGCGCGTGCTCAGAGGCTCTTCTCTTTTTTTTGGAAAAAAAGTTAATAATTTGCATCCATTATAATTTGGGATTACTACATTTTCCAATTACAAAAAAAAAAAAAAAAAAAAAAAAAAAAAAAAAAAAACTTATAGGTGTTTCTTTTAAATAATAATAAAGTATTAGAAACATAGGTTTTTTTTAATAGAAAAAAACAACAACAACGTGGGTTGCTTAACTTATTTTTCTATTTAAAAAAAAAAAATGTATAGTTGCTTTGAAGAAGTGGGTTAATGGGAGAGTGTTCATGTTTTGTAGGCAATGTTTTAGTGCAAGTTAGACATATATTTTTACCAAACTATCCTTTAGTTTTGTCTCTACTTAAACTTAGGGATGTAGGGGTATTTGAGAACTAAAAAAAATGTCTAGTCCAAATAGGGAAAGCCTCTTAAATAATAGTGTAGATAACAATATACCATGTGAAATATATCATTCTCATATATTTATACTAATTTCTAATCTTCCTAAATGTTTTTAATCTCATATTAAAAAAACATTATTCATAGAGTTCAAGATTTGATTGTAGCGAAATCTCTCAATCCTAAAGTTTTTTTTTTTTTTTTCCAAAGAAAGTATTTTTATTAATTTTTATGGATTTTTTAATTAAAAAAAAAAAAAAAACAAACAAACAAACTAGAACTTTTTTTTGGAACAAATGATGCAATTCTAACGGACAGAGAATTAAACTAAACAAAGTTCAAAGTTAGAGAATTTGGGTCTGTTTGGATACTGCTTATTTTGCTAAATACTGAAAACTGAAAACAATAAAAAAGTTTTTGTTCACTCTGTAATTACTGTTCATATGCCTTGGTGCAACGTTCATGTCCCATGAACAGTGCACCAGATGCTGGTCCAAAAAAAAAAAAAAGGTTGAAAACGCAAAAAACGCCAGATGCAGGGTCATCCAAACGCATACTTTAATTGAATGAAATTGAATTTTAGGCATTATTTTAAAAAAGGGACCAGACCGGCCAATCCAACCAATCCAATTTGGTAAAAACCGAGAACCAGAAGCAAATTCAATTTTGTCCCCGGTCCAATTTTTAAAACCATGATTTTAGGTGAAGTTAGAGGGTGCAATTTATGATTTAGCCACAACAGTTTATAAGGACACAATCAAAAAGTGTCTAAAGTGTTGTCAATTCCATTATAATGACCATTCTTATTTGTCCACTTATATATAATATTTTGGTACCAATCTCTTTCAACGAAACATTTGAGGTTGCTGATATATACAAGGGCGGCCCAACATTATTTGAGGCCTTTAGCAAAAATTTATGCGAAACTTTTAATATGTAAATATTAATTAAACAAAATTATTTAATACTAATCAAATCAAGGTTAATTTGATACATCAAATACATAATTTAACGAATAATACCTAGGGATAGCAATGGGGTGGGGCAGGGCCGAAGGATGGGGTCTTCGTCCCCCCCCCCCCCCCCCCCGCATGGTTTTATCTTACACCATCTCCGCCCCACCCCGCATGACGAAGAAAACTTTCTCACCCCATCCCCGCCCCTTGGGGCCCCGCGAAGCCTTGCCTCATCCCGTAAAACTCTACTTTTTGTTAATTTGCCCTACAACTAGTACAATTTTTTTAATGAAATTTATTTCATTAATAAAAATTTACTTGAAATTACAACTAAATTTATCTTATCAAATCAAATCAATTTTTAGAAAAAAATTGAATAATATATCGAAGTGTTTAACAAGACAATCACAAAAAAAATATCATAGTATAGCATATAACAAAATAAAGGTAGAGAACCACATTAGATAGAATAAAATAAGCTAATATTGATATTTTTGTTTAAATAATAGGGTTTTAGGGTATGAAAATTTACAATTATAACCCTTAGCAATGCAGGGCGAGACAGGGATGGGGAGGGGCGGGGTGGGGTGGGTCTAAAAAGTCTAAACCCATCCCCGCCCTGCCTCGTGGTGTGGGGCTAAAATCTTGCCCCATCCCCGCCCCACCACCTTTGCGGGGCAGGGAAAACCCGCGAGGGGCGAAGCGGGGAGGGGCAAGTTAAGCAGAGTGGGGCAAAATTGCCATCCCTATATTATTAATACTAACTAAACTAATGTTAATTTCATATAGAAAATTGAATACCATAGTTGAACCATAAATATTAATAAAAAGAAATAAAAATATATTACGATTAAAAAAAATACTTTATTTTGGATATACAATGATACATAGTTAACTAAAGTTAAAATCTAATTTTTAATTTTATATCTTGTTTTTAAGAGAGGGAGATAGATGTTATTTGGTGTGTGGCTTTGTAGAATATCAGTTTACAAAAATTAAAGCCTCAAACTATTATGGGAGATTAATCTATAATTGATTATTTAACATATTTGCAACATTTTTTTGAAACATTTTAGAGTTTCAATTGATTTAGGATTCTATTGGTCTTATACATTGAGAGTCTTAATAGAAATGAAAAGAAAAGAAAAAATGCGCTAAAAGCACTTTAAAATGTTCATAATATGATGTGACATTGGCTCTTATTGATGAAATTCATCAATCTAACTAATAAATGTTTAAATCACTTTTTTGTAATTAGTAACATGGCAATTTGTAAGCCAATAATAAAATTTGTAGTATCCTTAACATCACTAATAAAAAAAAAATGCATTACCTTTAAAATATATATATATATATATATATAATTTTATAAAAATTTGGACCTTTAACCATTGGGAGTGGGATCTTTTTCCCTAAGGAGAATTTTTTTTTTTTTTTTTGGTTGGGGCCTTAGGCCTAGGCAAGTTAGGCCTAAGGCCGGCCTTGGATATATATATATATATATATATATATATGTATGTATGTATGTATAAAAAGACAAAATATATGACTTAATTCTGTCATATAGTGTTTTACCATATCATTTATCAATTCAAAATTAGATAATGCATTTTTCTAAATAAAAAAAATCAGATAATGCATACATATTCTTAAATACCATCATTGTGTAACATATTAAATAGGATAAACTAAATGAAAAAAAAAAAAAAACGTTCTTAATAAAAATAAAAAAAAAGAAACATATCATTGGTGAGTTAAGTAATGAAAAAAAGAACCATATGAGTTTAGGGAAAAATAATAAAAGATTAAAAAAAAAAAAAAACTCTGTTCACATTGTGGCCAAAATCATAGTACCAGCCGCAATTTAGCATAATGGACCAAAATGAGTGAGACTTTACACCAAATATAGGGAGTGATGCAAACAATTAACTATTAGAATAGAAATCATTCGCTACAACAAACCAGAGTTGATAACAACTCTAATGGTTAGTTTGGATTAAGACAGAAAGGAGGGAGAGAGGAGTGAAGTAGAATAGAGTTGGCTGAAAATAAGCTAATTTTGAGCCAAATCTATTCTACTTCCCCTCCCTCCCCCCAAAATAATCCAAACAGATCATAAAGGAGGCAAAAAAGTTAAAGAATAAAAAGAAAAAAAAAATGTGTGTACTATGATTGAAGTTGGACTATATATATTATAATATAATGCATGCATCAATAGAAGAAGCTAAGAGTTAAACTTAAATGTCTATACTTTTAGTTGAATTTGAAACTCGAGATTATCAAAGGCAAATTCCATACAATTACAACTTATAGTCTATTTGACTTGAGTTTATTTGCTCAACTTTTAGTTTTTATGTACAGTTTTTTAAAACCTCGCTTTTCTAAGTACATCTTAGTAAACTTTTAGAAGAAGGTTAGATAAATTGTTCCAAATGGACACTTAATTGTCCTAGGCAATCAATTGAAGAAAATGCCCACAAACTCATCAAATATGAAATTCTAGCAAGAGCAACACCAATGGCACGCATGCTCGAGGGGACTAAATGCACACATGGGATTGGGGTGAGTTGCAAATGAACCACAATGTTATCAATTTTGTCAAATTGACCACTGAAGTTTAAGGATTAATCAAAACTAATTTTGTGAACTATAACAGATAGAAGATTGTTACGTGGTATGCACATATCATCTTTAAAATAATTTTTTTTAATGATTGTTGATACCCATTTTTGCAACACATTTCGTACAAGCCCGATTCAAACAAGCCCAACTTCCTTGTGGGTTCAATTCATGTATTATATTATATTTTATTCTTTTAAGCATGGCCCAAGCCCATGCAACTTATGGGGAAATTGAGAAAGTGTGGTTTCGAAGGTATGGGTTGGTTCCTTTCGAACCTTTTGCATGAGCCCAGCCTATGCATGTTACCAAGTGGGCAAGGTCTTGTACCCAAAATTTCCATCTCAAAAGAGCTTTTATGCTCTGGGTGATTGTGGCCCAAAGTTTCTGCCCTAATATAATTTTGCTACCATATTTTCTTTTTCACCCAAAAAACACAACTAACCCTAAACTAATTAGCTAGCCTATTGTAGCCAAATGCAGCTGTCAAAAGCCTACAATGACAAGGAAAGAATAGCTAATGGAGTCAACCACTTTATTTCCAAAATCATGTAAAAAGCAAGCCAACTCTCTTACCTAATTAAAGCAAATCTGACCAAAACCTCTTTAATTGAGACCTTGGGGTTCAAAGCCTCTTCTATTGACCAAAAACCAGTCACTTAGAGCACCCCAAGTTCAATACAAAAGGCCCCAATCAGATTCAAAATGCACCAACCACATTCTACCTAAAGACCTGAAACTTCAGAGCAAAAACTCATTCAGTCAGTTAACAATCTCACAATTCCGAACCTTAGGGGTGGAAATATGGGTACAGGGGAACTTTCCCTCTCTTCCTCACAACCTCTCTCAATTTCCTCTTCTTGATGACCGTGGGTCAAAGTTTCAGACCTATTGAATCACGTTTTCCCTATAGAGCTGAAACTTAAGAGCCAAAACCCACTAAGACAGGAAACATTCTCACGATTCTGAACCCTAGGGGTGGAAATATGGGTATAGGAGAACATTCCCTCTCTTTCTCACAACCTCTCTCAATTTTCTCTTCTCGGTGACTGTGGGTCGAAGTTTTAGACCTGTTGTGTTTTTATGCTTTTTCAGCACTTTTGTTATTAGCAATTTGATTCTTTCTTGTCACAGCACCATTAGCCTTTGTTTTCAATACATTGTGAATTTTGGGCTTGATTCTTCACAAATAAACACTTCTAAAGAACCCAAAGGGAGATTTGGGCCGTTTTCGCATTTTTGGCCCTTGTCGCAAAAACATCCCCGACAACGATAATATGTGCACATAACATGACCATGTTCAATCAATTATAATTGAGGGAATTGAGATGGATATGTAAGTTTGAACAATTCTTAAAGAACAAAGTTTGACTACAAAATTGAGTGTAACCTAATGCTACAACTTCACTTAATATTTTTTTATTAGATGTGAATTTTGACAAATCCATTATTGTATTATACTTTCTTCTTATATCTTTAATGCTTGCAAAATTTTCTAAAAATAAAAAATTAATAGTTATATTATCAATTAATTATTTAAATTGCAAGTTTTTGAAGTATAAATTATGAATAAAATAAGCTTATAGATTATACAATAAATAACATTCAATTGGTACAAAATTTGATAGGTATGTTAAAAGCATAAAAAATATACAATCTAATAATTATATTATCAAAATATGTATCAATGTTAATTTTTATAAAAGAAAATTGTACTCTCATGCTACAACAAATTCTGTGATTTACACAACCCCAAAGGTCTTTTTGCATTTTTCTCTTGTATTTAATTAATTGATTAATTGTTGTTGTTGTTGTTATTATTATTATTATTATTATTATCTGGGTTGTCGATTTCACAAGAAAAAACCCTTGAGATTGTGTTTGTTTCATCCGAAAATATTTGTTGGAAAATATTATTCTAAGTTTCAAGTATTTTTAGTGCGTTTGAAAACAGTAATATTTGGCAGTAAAATAATTTATTTTACTGCCTATATTTGCCGTACAAAATTTTACGTCACACACACACCCAAACCACGATTTCTGAGAAAAAAAAATTTTTGAAGGGGCTGAGGGACAGAATGAGGGAGAACGCTCCACCGTCGTCGCCGCCGTCGCTCTCTCTCTCTTTTCACCACTGGTCGTGAATCTCAACGCCAGCCACCACCAATTCAAGCTCCGTTTCACAATCTCAATCTCCAAACCACCCCCCCCCCCTCTGTTCTTTTCCCACCAGGTAAATTCAAAAAACCACACAACTCTTTTTGCTCTCTTTCGTAATTGCTACTACTTGATGACCCTGCTTTTATGGCCTCAAAGCTCATCCAAGTTGCTTCCTTTGAAGCTGAGAACCAAACCGAACTCTCTCTGAGGCAAGCCTTTGAGCTTTTGGAACCAAAACTTAGACCCCCATTTGACTTAACAATCCCAGACCAACAGCAATATGCTCAGCTCAACAGGGCCATTCTTTATGGTGTTTTATGCGAACCCCATTTCGCAAAAACTCATATTAAGCACTTACATGCTATTGTCACTGATGGGTATGGCTTGTTTGTCCATTTGCTTGTCAAGGTTGTGCACGAATTGTATCCAAAACTCGTCGCCTCGGCGAGGCAACAGTTGGTTTGGGTTACCAAGGAGATGGTTGATGTTTTGGCAGTCGGGTTTGATGGTTTGTTGGTGTGTCTATTGAGGCAAATTGTTGGTGGGGATTTTAGTGAGGGGAATTTGTGGTTGTGTTTTGAGTTGTTGGGTGTTTTTATGGACAAATGGGATTGCTTGTTAGAAGAGGAACCGTTGGTTTTGTCGAGTGCTTTGTACACGTACCTTCGGCTATTGGCTGATCATTGTAGGTTATCGAATAGTGCGAGTTTAGAGGTATTGAAGAGGTTGGAGATTGAGTTTTGTGTTAAACTAGTGAGGGAGCAGTTTCATTTGTGTTTGAGAATTGGGAGGGATTTTGTTAGACTTTTGCAAGATTTGGTTCATGTTCCCGAGTTTAGAGCTATATGGAAAGATTTAGTATTGAACCCAAGTGTGTTTAACACTCCGGGATTTTCTGATATTTCGAAGTTCTATTGTACGAGGACTTCGAGCCGGTATGCTTTACTTAGGATTACTCCAGAAATGGAGACCCAATTGCGGTTTTTACTCACATATGTGAAGTTTGGGAGTCAGAGGCGCCACCAAGAATGGTTTGCTAAGAAGTTTCTTTGTGGGATGGAGAGAGAGTCCCTCATTAGTGACATTGTTCGGTTTATATGTAGTGCACACCACCCAACTAATGAAATTATTCAGTCAGATGTTATTCCAAGATGGGCTGTCATAGGTTGGCTTTTGACACTTTGTAGGAAGAACTATGTTAGTGCCAATGTGAAGTTGGCTCTATTTTATGATTGGCTATTCTTTGATGAAAGAGTGGATAATATTATGAACATTGAGCCTGCAATGCTATTGATGGTATACTCCATTCCCAAATACATAGATATGATTCACACCCTTCTCGAGTTTTTGTTCCTTCTTGTGGACAACTATGATGTACAACATATTGATATCATAGTTAAGGGTGTCTCATCAGCTTTCAATGTACTTCTCAGGAAAGGAGTGATTCAATCAATGGATGTTTTGATTTCTTGTGATGCACTTTCTCCTGCTCTAAGGGAGAGACTTGGAAGGTTTTTGTCAGGTATGAAAGCGGCAATTTCTAAAGAACTGCAGCTAGCCAATGTTTCTGGTCACCTTTCGACACCTTTGAGCTTGTCAAATTCATCTGGTATGGAAACTCCAACACCATCATTGAAAGGGCAACTCACATGCACCCAAGAAGATGGATCTGCCACACAACCTTTAGATTCTTCTGTTCCATCAGTTGTGACTAGTGAATGTCCAGTTGTTGCTGTGGACAATTTACTTAGAAAATGTGGAGAGACGATTAAGAAATCATATGCAATGGGCCTTCAGGCTTTGGAGGAATTATTATATTCATTTGTGAATCTCAAAAATCACAAAACAGTGGGTGGCACTATATGTCCTGAAGTTTTATCTTCTAGAATAGCAAAAGAATTTGAGTTGAATGGACATAAACTATTTAGTTCTCTTCAATTTCTTTCCGATAAGCCAGACTGTGATGATGAAATTGGGTCTGCCACATCCTTAATTATTCGTACATTTATCTTTTCTCAGCCTAAGATGCAGGACATGCTTCTATCCTGGTCAAGGATGGGTTTTTCTGTAGGAGCATGGTTACTATCTTACGCATCAAGACTTGCTTATGAGGCATACGTGGTGGATTGTATGAGAGATACATTGCTTGACAAAGATTCTGCCAAGAAAATTGATCAGCCTTTGCTGATGTTTCATTTTAATGGGTATCATTTTTTTTTAAATGGAAAAAAAGAGAATTCCCTTGCTTCTACTCCTAAGATAGACAATAAGTTAGTCTCAGAGTTGGTAGATAGTGCCTTTTCTGCTTACAGATGTTTCCTTATGTATTCACAAAGTATCTTACATAAAGATAAAGATATGTCTCTGACGAAGCTCCTTGCTTCTGACTTAATGTCTTGTACTTTAAGGGGGACAAAAATGTTGAAATTTTTATTCTGCGGTGTCTTTTGTCGTTTTCCTGATTTATCCATAGGTGAAGAAGACATCATCAGGTTACTTGTCAGTCAGTTGGATCACACCGATCTAGTTGATATACAGTTTGAAATTGGCTTGAAGAAATACTCTATATTTGGTGAGAACACTGAAAACATTTCCCACTTAATTGAAAGCTCCCTGAGTTGGGGCTGTCTGGAACAGTATAAGTTCTGGGGCTTGATTAGATCAGAGCTTGCAGTTTCCACAGTTCAACTGGAGAAAGTGATTTTGGGATTTTTCTGCTCAGGTGAACTACATGAAAAAAGAAATTCCATTGCAGTTGAAGGTCTTCTGACACTCTGTAGTTGTCATGCACCCACACCTGAGCTTGTTGGGGCAATCATGTTATTACCTAATAATGTGTTCCCTGACTTCGCTGCTGCTGCTCTGGCAACATGGGTTGTGTCTAATGCCTCAACTTTATTTGATAGCTTAGCTGAGTTTTCTGGGAAACTTGATAAGAAGACTGTGGATACTGATTTTCCTAATTCGGCTGAGATTATGATAAACCATTCTGCAATTTTGTGGTTATTCAATTACAATAATGCACAGGGGATGAATGTCTCAGATATTTTGAGAAACTTATCCCAAGATATTTGTGTCAAAAAGTAATGCAGCGTTTCTGATAAATATTGGAGAATGACTTTTATATTGAAAGGTAAGCTATAGGGCATACAGTTTATCTGTTTTCCCAATCTTAACAAGATCAAATCGTGTCTTAATTTTTGTTGAGTAACTGTGGGTTTTATCACTTTTATGTGTAGTAAAATAGCTGTGTATCTTATTACTGTTTGATTGCCTCTCATTTAATTAAACCACAGTCTTCACGTAGTCAATTTTCTCATTTTCAATTAAGTTAACCAACTCAATTGAAAATGAGAAAGATCTTTTGGTACTGTTCTTTATAGCCGAATTCTTCAGATTAGATTGATGCTATTTATACAACAGTGACTTGATGTGAGAATTTGTGCGCTTTGTATTGCCAATGCGCAATTAATAATTGGGTACTCAGGTCCTCTCTTTTCATGTTGAATTTGGCAGAATGGCATATGGTTGGACAAGAGCCTTAGTGCTGCTTCAGATTCTTTTGATAACCTTTTTTTGTCATCACTGTATCTGTATGGTATGTGGTCTTTAGACCATTTCTCATCTTTATTATTTGCAAAAGAGAATTAGTGTTGTTGCGTCCGATAGAAGCCTTAAATTGCTTCAGATATAGTTTTATTCAGAAATAGTTTTCTTTATTGATAAGCCATATTCAGATATAGTTTTCATATTTTTAAACTAAATAGTACTTGTTTTAGTTATGATGCACACTGGCTGACATAATTGTGAATGCATGTGCTTGCTCTTGGGGTTTAGGGGGACTGAAGTTATGGGAAGGTTTGTGGATCTCGTTAAAGCACTTCAATGGATCTTCAGTCAGGTGCACTGTTTCTGCTTCATCTGACTGGTAATGTTTTCAAGCTTGTCCAGGACTTGAATAGGATTTATTTGAGTATAGATGTTTTATGTTGATCTAATACAGTATTTAATAAATTTCTTAAGGCAAAGCTTTTATGTCAAGAACTCCCTTTATAAGTAACACGTCCATGTTTCTATTTGGGGGATAAACCCATTTCCAATGTGTAGAAGTAGGTTCCAGGGATCATGGCATTTCAAACTGTATATGCTCTGTGTAGGTATCTCCCCTACTTGCTTTTAGCATGCTGGAAAAATTTGGGATTGGGACACTGTTGGCAGCCTTATATACTTCATAATTGAGGAATGAAATGGTGGAAAACCTGTGAAAGTCTGGGGACTAATAATAACTACAAAATTTTGGCAGGGAATTTTGATTTTGTATAAATTGTAAGTAAAGGATCTCATGAGGTGTTCCTTCTGAGAATCAGAACAGAAGAAGGGAGAATAAGGTAAAAATAAAGTTGTTTTGGTGGGTTGTAAATGCCTGTTCAAAATAAGCTTGTGTTCTCATTCTTGAATATTTGGAATTTTATGGGGATACTGCAAATAATCTGGAATTTTACAGTGTTATCAATAATCTTAAAACCAGTTAACTTGGCAGTTTGGTGATATTGTGTGTACTTGTTGTAGAACCTCCATATAACCTTGATTGCTTGACAAAATTGTATAAGTCTTGAGAGGTTGCCTTTTAAGCAAAGGAATTTTACTTATGTTTCATCTGCTTTCTGGCAACACCTGTGCCTTTCTGTACAATGTATTGAAGGCCATAATGTATGTCTTTTGCAGATAGCCACAAGGGTAACAGCAGCTCGTTATGGTGTCCAAATCAGCCTATCTTTTCTTGTGCCATCCAATTGCACAGGTTGCTTGGGAGTCATGAATAACTATGAATCTCTGCTTCCAAATAAGAAAGCTCTTATTGAAATCCCAGTGGCATGTACAGCTAGTGCATATTTGACATCCCTTGTACTTGCAGTTGCTGCATTTGTAGCTGGTGGCAGCTTTAAGGAGGGGACAATGCTTTGTAAGTTTTTTAAAGTGCTTCTCTTTGGAAAGTCATACTTTAGTATGCAGAAGCATTATTTTTTACATGTTCTTCTTTCTGTTGGAATTGGCAACTGTGTTTTATTGTTGATATGGCTGTAGGAATCAGTTGGTAGGGGATTCTGATCTGTTTTCACTATTGCTTGCTTCATTAATTTGGTGCCAACTGTGTAGATGTCTAAAGAAGTATAACATGTTGGCCTCCCAAAGTTGCAACCTTGGGGGGAGCTATTGTTTTAGTGTCTTGATATGTGAAAGACCTTGCTGGATGTTATATGGGAGTGTAATCAATAGATTATTCATAACTGAACAGAAAATGAAGAGATAAAACTCAGAAAATATCCTTTGTATATACGTTAATCGAGGTCAACTCCTTAGGTTATAGTCGGCATGATACTAAAACTACTTTTACACTAAAAAATGAGGAAACTCGACTTAAGTTTATCATGTCAGGGATTTTGGAATTATTGTGGACTTGGTAAAATATCTGTTTTCAAGAAGATTGCATCTCAATGTGCTCTGCAGGTAGCTGCTCTACACTTCTTTCCTCAAAAAAAAAAAAATAGTTCATACTTTATACACCAAGAGATAGTGTTAGACTGTTAGTGGTTTATTAGGGCTCAAAAAAGTTACAAATTTTAATTATATTCTTGTTGTCAATCAATGTACTCATAAAGTTTATCATTTTAAGATTTTGGAACTATAGTGGACTTAGTAATATGTAGTTCTTTAAAGTATATTTGCACGGTTGTGGTATTTTTTTATAAAAAAAAAAAATAGAAAATAGAAAATTGAATTTCAATTGAAATTTAATTTTGTGTCATGTGTCTCATTTAAACTTTTTACCACAAAGGATCATGCGTCTGTTCAGATCCATGTTGGGCATTTGGATGAGAATGGGTACAATGGCTATGTGTCTCATTTAAACAAGTTGATTTCCCTTTATGTGTATATATGCAGTTTTTAGATGCTCTTTTTAGTTTTTATTTTTTCCCTTTATTTATGATTTATTTTTGTTAACCCTTTCCCGGATCCATTTATTAGAACTTATATTAATTGTAAAAGTTTCTATCATGTTACAGAAGTTTTAGCTCAAACAATTTCAATGGAACATTACCCACGCAACTTGGAATGTTTACCTCCTTACAACAGCTATAAGTTTTATACATATTTGTCAAACATGAAGTAACTTCTTCTTATTAGCTATGCAGTCTCATTGCTAACTGTTGCCATTAAATTTTTTTCTCCATTTATAAGCCTTTCCTGCCTTCCATGTCACATCACATGTGTATTAAGGTGGGGGGCAGGGATTGGTGATAGAAGAGAAGGATAAAGAAACACCATAATATTCATCTTCTAAAAATAGCTGATTTTGAATATACCGTTTGCTAGTGATCTTAATCTTTCATTCCACTTTGTATTTTTTTTTAGATAGGAATGCCACATATTGCTTATCAGATAGGAATTGATATTAGTAAGGAAGACTTTGTCCATACTAATATCTAACAAGTTTGTCCATAATGTAAGATGCTCTATATGTTTTAGATCTTGAGTTTTTTTTTTTTTTCTTATAAGTTATTCCAGATTTGAACCTTAATTAATTGGAAGGAAATATCTTTCATGCTTGGGTTGATGGACTTAAGGCATGGTTGTTTGTCCCCTTGGATGATTGGTTTGCTTTAAATGAACAGACAAGTTAGGCTACCATCTGATATGTGCATGATAAGAATTCTTGAATCTTGGTCCTAATTCGGGATCTGCCCAACACAAAGCTTTCTGCTAAATTAATTTGAATCTTGTCAACTGGATTTATTCCCTGTTTAATATTTATGCATAAAACTCTTGCTTCTATCATGCTCTCTTACTTTCAATCTCCCAAAGCTCAGGCTACAGAAACAAGTTTGACTCACCTTCATTACATATATAGGTGAAATCATATACAGATGCTATTGCTGATATACACAAGTCCCTAGAATGTCTTTAGTGTTAAGGACTTCGGAACATAAAAATAGGTTTTATGTCAATGTTGTATGTGGAACCAACTATAAAAAAATTGTGTGGTGTCATTTATTGGGCATTTAATATAATTTTGAGTTGCTTTTTGATTAGTAGCTTTTACGTTTGCATTCATATGCTTATTTTTCACTTCAATAGCTTGTTGCATGCTTCTTAGTCATTTGATTCCTTAAGAGTATGTTACAGTAATTGATTATGAACGTTATGACCATTTTATGAATGTATGATTTCTAATTTATTGCGGTTTGGAAGTTTAGAGGAGTTCCAAGAAGTGTTTAAGGATGTCAATCAAGAGGAGCAGATTTCAAAGCTGCATAAAATGTTGGCCCCCCATCTTCTTAGAAGTATAATTCTTAAACCCTTTCAATGTGACAATTAGTTTCACTTGATTTAATTTTAGTCTGCATGAGTTATTTGAAGCCTAAATGCTATATGTTCATTAGTATTTTTAGTTTATTCATTATTCACAAACCACCACTTCTATTCATTACTCTCCATGTTGCAGGGGTATATCTTTGGCTGCAGATAACTAACAAGATGAAAGCACGTGCATCCTTAGAAGTAATTGGCAACAATGACGGAATACTGTACCCTAGGACTCATCAGACTAATGGGAACTTGTGATTGAAGCATCTTCTAATCTCTTGGAATGACCTTGAGAAATCATATCTTTGCCCAACACTCTCAGCATGCTATTTAAGATGGTGGGTATAATAGTTTATTAGTTTCAAAATTCTCTAGTTAAAATACTAAGTTCCTTTAGGTTAATGTGAAAATATCTCCATAAACTTCCATAAACTTCAAGAATGAAGGACTTAGTGATTTGGAAAGTTAATTGAATTTTGTTTGATATTTGTGTTTTGGTATAATATAGATCTTGTAATATGTGGTTCTTTAAAGTCTGTGTAAGGTTTGGGGGGGGAGGGGGAACCTTATTTTGAGGGTTGGGAGACCCTAAAAAAAAGGTTATTGTACTTTTGTTTATTTTTAAATTTTTCAGGGGTCGCCAATCCTCCTTAAAGATAAAACATTTGTTTCAAGTGTCATGTAGGCCGTCGAAATTTCTATTTCAAGGGTCACAGACAGTTCATTGAGGGAAGGCATGATGGTGTTGCAGTGGCTGCTGTCCACCGGATTAGTTTTTTGTTAAAGGTAAATAGGAGGGATCACATTCCAGATATTAACCAATGAAGGTTGTTGTCTAAATTATAATCTTTTATACATCTTTCTTACTTATCCAAAAAAAAGAAAAAAAAAAAAGATATTAACCAATGAAGGGCAGCGAGCCAAGCCAACAGGCTAGAAGGCCATCAGCAACCATGCATGAGTTATTTTTTAGGACAGTTCCTTTTTATGAGATACTGTACTGGTTCAACTAATAATGTAATGACTTGGTGGGAAAGAAAATGATATGTACTGTTTATCGACTTGATGACCCTTAGACTTTCTATTGAAGCAATTTTTCTCCTAACAACTTCAACGTGTTCCATGTACAAGCTTGGCCACTAAGTGATAACTTAAAGAAAGTTCTCAAAAGATTAGGGGTTTTACTTCATCATTTAGTGAATTTTAGAAAACAAGAATTTTACTCAACTTTACAGACTAATAGGCCAAGACAATGTCCATCTTGATAATGGAGGCTTTTCATTTATCTTAGTTCTTTTTAGAACTGTGGTTTTGTAATTGTTGTTTTTTTATTTCTTAGTTATGTTCTACTATTATTATTTCCTCTGGGGTGTTAAAAAGACTTTGAAGTTTAGGGTATGAGTGTCTATGGTTGAATTTTGTTAACCTGTGTCAAATAATTACATCTCCCAAATTAATTAATTATATATATGGGTTGGGTTTAAGTAGGTATGGTTTAACTGCAAATCAATTTTGATTACATTTTCTCATTTTCTCCATGTACCTGCAAATTTCAAGATTATAAATAATCAATAACTATTTTATCCATAAGATGTTTAAATTGAAAATTTTTGTATTTTAATAGTAAACAACATTCAACTAATACAAAATTTAGTGTGCTCGTTAAGAAGACAAGAACATGGTGGAATTTTTATAGTATCAATCAAAAATCAAATTGAGTTGGGTAACATTGACAAAGAATTACGCAAGGTGTAATTTGATATTTTCTGTAGTATTTGGAAGAAGTACATAGTTTTCACGATTTTGCATTACATGTTGCAACTTTTAGTCAAAACAAAAGTGATTCCTCTTACTTCACCAAGTTATGGAGGCCTTGAACGAGACTCGGTCCCCTTTTTACTTCAACAAGCTCTCAGAGAACTGTGCATTGCTGAGAAAGAAGCAGTTGCAATGGAGGTAAAGCCTCTTAAGGAGAAGCCAAGATCATAGCGTATTCTCAGATGTAGAGGGTTTCAAGGGCAAGGAGGAAAGGCTAAGCTATTATAAACTTATTCTGGAAGATATTTATTACCTGCCATTTCTAGAGGATGATTTAGGCTTCAAATATATTGATGTTTTTGGGTGGATATTATTTGATCTTCACGTATGTGATGTCTTTGGTTGAGTCAGACAATTTTATGAGATTTAAGCTATTTTGAAGGGGATGCAAGACAAGCTAAAAATGGTGTCTAATAAAATCTATACATCTTTTTTCATTTATCATGTCCTTTCTCTTCTTGTTTATAGTATCACTACTTGCTTTATCGTTTGTTTATTCTGAACATCTAGCTCTTTAAGACCTTATTTTCTACCTTGCAAATAGACATACACCTTCAAGAGAATTTTCAAACATATAAGACATGTAACATGTTCTTTAGCACAAACAAAACTGTATTGCTAATCATCTTTGTAGTGAAAGTGATATACATCTTCATAAGGTTGCAGAAATATATCTTCAATTATAAAATTACATATCTTATAATATAAAGAAAAATCTGCAGTTAGTTTTTAGAATTCAATCAATTATACCAACTTTAATTGCCTAAGAGACGGTTCTCACACTTGAAGTGGAAGGTTCCAGAAGATCCGGCGCAGAGTTGACCTGAATCTGGGGTACTTCCTCTGCAGAGCTATCTACCTGAACAGATGAGGATGATTCAGCTTGGCTTGGCACTGAGGCTTCAATCATTTCTTGTGGTTTAAACTTGTTGATATAATAAGTAAGCGATGGCCCGGAGTATTCTATTGTCTTCACTTGAGGAGGTTGGTTTTTACCAACTTGAAGGAGTATTGATGAAGCTGCAGCAATTGAGATGAGAGCAAGGCCACCAGCAATTGCTGCTAAGTTCTCGGCTCCATCAGCAGATTTACCTGCATTTCCAGAGCTTATTGCACTTTCTGCCACGTAAACTGTAGGCTGGAGAAGGTTTAGAAGATATTAGATGAAACAGGCTATAACATTGAAGAATTGAGAAAGGAGCAGATAATAAGGACAGAGATAGAAGAAAGAAGGAACAACCATAACAACAGATGGCTGCAATAATTAATTGGGCTCTTGTCCTACATGCTGTGTGCACCCATATTAATTCATTTTTTCAATGGGAGATTACACTGATGACTCTGTGCCCTGAAACATGAGCACTTGTGTGGCTTTTATCATATGAGAGCTTGTGGTCAACCCTGTTACATTATGTCATCTCAGTATGCCCAATAGAAGCTGAATTTATTGTTACAAACAAAATGTTTTACTTAAAACAAAACCTACTTAGCCTAGAAATACCGAAATTCGTATGTTTGGTATAAACATTCCCTTCTGCATAGACATGGCTGTAATTTATTAGTGAATATAGTTATAGTTTCACATAAAACTGTTAACAACCATTTATTTTCTTACTCCCAATCTTTCAACAACAGGGGGTTAAAGTATCTGAAGGAGGGGAAAACACAAAAACCAAAAGGTGTCCCTTGTTTCTCAACCCAAACATTTGTGGTGTTTAAGTGTAGTTTTTTATTGGCTAAAATGCACTTTCCACCCTCTAAGTTTGGGGTTTGCTTCTAAGACAAATCAAATGACTCAAGAATCAAAATGTTAAAAAGGTTGAAAAAAAAAAGTTTTGCAAAAGTTCAACTTGTACTGTATGTTGCCTTGAGAAAGTTTAGAATTGTTCTAAACTTTTTTTTTATCACAAAAGAGAACTGCCATGCTCTAATGCAAGCCTCAGAAAGAAGTTGTAATGATGGCAGAGTGAGGATAGGAGATTTTGTCATTTTCACGAATCAACCAGTTCTCCTCCTACAGTCCTATGCCATAACTAAAAGCTCTTAATACCTCAATTTTAAGGAAATGTCCAGTTCACGAGGAACTTATAAATATGAGAGGCAGATATATCCTGGAAAATCTTTGAATTTCTTTCAACGCATGCAGATGACAAACTTGATGAAATTAAATGAAAAAATTTCAGGTACTACGATTTTCCTGACTGGGAGAAGTGATCAACTGTGTGAGAACTATGTTTGCTGATTAACATTGATTTTTTTCCAAGGCAACCGTCTTGATTTTGTTTGATTGCAAAATATAGTGGATCATCCTTAAATATAAAACCTAACTAAATATTTGCATAAAGGTCTCTCTCTCCTTAATTCTCCTTTTTGTTTTTAATTACAAAATCTACTACAGTCAAAAAAGAAGTAAAAAAATAACTTGAAAATAGAAAGAGCTCAAAATAACCAACCTCAACTGAATATATGTTTGTTTGCCCGGCAGTGTCTTTCTCAACATAGCCTGTCCAACCTTTCTTGCGGGGCGGAAATGTTCCAACTACTCTGGTCTTCTCCCCAGCTAACCACTCCCCGCTAATCTTCCCAACCTAATTTTCCATAAGCAAAACATTAAATTTATTATGTTGAGTGAAGATAAATACCCAATTGTTCCTCATTAGTTTGTGCAGTACCCTGCATATCAATTGCTCTTGATTTTGGGTAAAAACATAAATTGCACAATTGATGAAAGTAGGCAGAGTGATATTAGTGAATAAACAGTTTCTTTTTTTTATGCAATATAAAAATATGCATAAAAAGTTTTACATAAAATGCCATTTCACCTTGAGGTGAAAAACAAAAGTGAATCTTGAATCTGGCATGAAATACTGTATAGAGTCCCATAATATGTAAATCTTATAAGGAAGTGATTTTCTACATCACTTTGGCACTGACATCAATATCGATTACCACCTTATTAAGCTAGGAACATAGCATTCACTCATAAGGCCTTTATGCCAATGGCATATGAGGTAGATTAGACAAGAACAATTGTCAAGACAAGGTAAGCAACTTGGAGAGTTATACATATATTGAGACACCACCTTAAATCTAAAAGTTTAAATATGCAGACTGGACCCAATCATGTATATTGATCCTTACTTTTTGCCCCTACTTTGCAATGAGTGATTCACTACTCACACAAGCACCACAACAAAGGGCATTACAAGAACTGCTTCTTTGCACTGGACACCTCTTTCCATGTCCCCCCCCCCCCCCCCCCCCCCAACTAACCAACAACACACAAACATTTGGAAGCAATGGCTCTGGGAAACAAAGTTTAAACAAAACATCTAGGAGAAATCTCACCAATCCTACAGTTGTTCATTTTTATTTATTGATAAAACAGGACTTAAATTTTAATAAGAACATTATAATAAAAAAAATCATAAAATTATGTACACAAGATACACAACTTTTTTTTATCAAGCACAATAGCTAAAATTATCACATTGATTCAATATATTTTGCACTATTTGTATATATATATATACCAAACACAGGCATGGCATCTTACATTAATGGGCTATTTCCTTAAAATATTCCATCATTTTGCACGCGGACGAGTGCACACACAAAAATATCATTACAGCTAATTTCCAAAACCCTGAACAGAATTCAAATTGGTTTTCTAAAAAGCCATTTTCCAGAATCATGAAATCACTTGAAGAAACACAAGTTAGAAAACAAGCCTTAAACTTATCAACCCATAGACAAATCAGAACATGAGGCCAACTTTTCCTTAAATGGACCATCGATTAACAATTTTTAATGCAACAAATGCATTCAACTTCTAAATTCTCTTTCCCAAAAAAATATAAACTTCACTCACTTAATTGCTTAACAAAACAGAGTTCCTGAATTCTAATATTTTTCCTATAATCATTTTTCTACACCAGACAGTGCATAAACAAGAGGAGATACTGTTAAAATAATAGTTGAATAATTAAATTCACAATTTCTTAACAGTTTAAGTATAATGGAAAAAATCATAATTGAACATGGTATAAATGCAGTTAGTCCCAGTGATTAAGGAAAAAAAAAATAGCAAGAAATAGAAGTGAAGGATAATCCCAGTAAGAAAAGAAGACCCACCTCCTTATCAGGAGCACATTCTTCATCATTGCAGTCAGGGTCTTCTTCAGTGGAAGCTCTGACTCTGAAAAAAAGGCTGGAACTTCGCTTATTGACACTATGGTACTTGCTGTTGAAGAACCTTTGAGTTGGGAAAGTGCAGGTATTGGCTGCAGCTATCACTGCTTGTAATGCACAGGCCATTCTTGAAAACTTTTATAGATATAAAAGTATATATATCAGCTCAGAAAGTACACTTTTGAGAGGTAAAAAAATGAAAACTTGAAGTGGGTTTGTTTTGTTTTGTTGGAAAAGTTTGTGATTTTCTTTCTTTCTTTCTTGGGGTTGGAGTGGTGGTTGGAAGAGAGAGATAGAGAGATTTTTGTTTTCCAGTTTTTTTGTGGTGGATTTTGAATGGGCTACTTGTGGACTGTAATCTTTTTCGTGCATATTTTGGGCTGGACTTAAGACTGTTTCATTATTTCATAGGTACTGAAAAAAAGTGCGATTTTGTAAAGTTGTTTTCTTTCTGTGAGTGGGTGTTATGAAGCCAAGTTGCCAGAAAATCTCCATCTCCGTACAGAAGATTTGGAATGAAACCTCCTATATTAAAACAAGGTGGAGGATTTGATTAGGGTATTTTTGCGGGGATTTGACTTTGTCTATTAATTTAATGCGTTAGATGTGACATAAACATGACACATATTTTAAATTAATCACGTGTCAATCTTATATTTCATTTAAAATTAATCACATGTCAATCTTGTATCTTGTCTAATGCACTAAACATAAACTTTGTCCATTTAGGCAACATATTAGTGAATTTTTATTGGGTAATACCTCTTCGTGGTTAAACCCATCACAATTTAGTTAATAAATTTTCAATTGTTACATTTGACTATTGAAAATTAAGATTAAAATAAAACTATTAAGATTCTGTTCAAATTATTAAATGAATAGATTTTGCATTTTTTGGATTAAAAAAATTACCTCTTGTGGTTTTGACCAAGCTTTTTCAATGGTTATATTTTAACTTCCCTGAGTTTAGAATTAAATAAATTCGTTAAAGGTACTTTGGACGGAACCCTAATAATTTTATTTTGGTCTAAACCTTGAAAGATAAAATATAGTAATTGAAAGTTTCTGAACTAAATTGTTTTTTTTTTTTTGGGTAGAAATTTCTGAAATAAATTTTAATAGTATGCAATCATAGCTTAATCTTTTGTCATATATTTGAAGTTTATCATGAATTCTTGGAATAGTATTGAATTCAGCACTTGGACAGCAAAATTTAACTAAAATTTTTCTCTCCATGTATCGAATTTCAAGTATAAACATCTGGCAATTTTTGCATGATGTGGCAATCACACGCAATTTGTTGTTAGTCTTAAAAAAACTTCCGTCCTTGTCCTCGTACTGTTTTTTTATTTATCATATAATTAGATCCTTGAATCATTTAGCTAATAAGATTGATAAAAGCAAAAACATTTTAAAAAAATGGAGAACATATAGAAAAAGCTCAAGAGAAGGAGAACAAGAACTCACATGAGCCTTTTCTAAACGGAGAAATAGGCAGTGACAAGATTTACTTTTCTTCATGCTTTCATCACATCTTGGATTTTATGGTAATGTTTTAGATTTAGGTGGTAACATTTCTTGTCCTTCAATAAGAGATTTTAGATTCGAACTTAGCCTACGCTAAAAAAATTGATTAGTATTTTATTTTTCGATATGAAGTACGTAACTTTCATATTGAGCTAATACATATGCTGGTTTATTTTCCTATCGCCTTACATGATATATTGATTAGTATTTTTTTTTTTATGGGATATTGATTAATATTTTAGTCTAATAATAAAAAGTAATCATTATGTAATAGATGTCAAATGTTAAAATTATATAGTATCTTATATTAAATAAAAAAGCCTACTTTTTTTTTTTTTGGGTTAATGGTTTTAGTAGACCCAATTTAATATACAAAACTGAGAAATCTCTTGAAGGGATCAACTTTTGGACTTGGTCTGAGGTCCTAGTAGTAGCTTTGAACAGTATATATTTACTTTCGGCCCAAAATATTCATTTATGCATTGCAGTATCTTGGATCAACAAAGTTGGAGTTTGGGTTACACAAAGCATACATAATCCAAGAGAATGACTTACACAAGCACAGGCTGGGCAAGCCCAACAAGGAGTGAAGAAAAGAAAAGGGGGGAAAAAAAGAAGAGTGAGGCCCAATTCAATGTTCTGAACGTGTGGCCGACAACTATTAAAGTTCTAGTTCTACTTGTATTAGGACTACGTGAAAACAAATAGGTTTTCTCATTAAAGTAGAGTTTTTCTTCGGCCAAAAACAAAAAGGGTTTTGAGTACATGTGAGAACAAATAGGTTTTCTCTTGCTGAAAGCTCATTATAGCTTCATCCATGGCTGCAAAAAATCCATGTACTTGTGCACTAAGGATCACAGGTTGTGTTGCAACCCTTTCTGCAGCTTTAGCTTTGGCTATAACCCGTCAATCAGTTCACTTCTCCAATGTCAATGTTTCTATTCAAGTTGGATACAGTGATTTGATGTGCTACATGTAAGTCATACTACTTCCACTCTTCCATGATTAATAATTGGAAAAATCTTCTATGCACCGATTTTATGAGACATGTCTTGTTGACGGATTCAGTGAGACACAGGTCTTATATGAAACCAACTTAGGAGATACTTTCTCTTAACAATTACTTGTTTAACTCTTGTGACTGATAACTTGCATGCTATAGGTGCCTTCTAATTGTGAATATCATAGTATGCGTTTACAGCTTTGGAATAAAGTTTGCTATGGCGATTAGTTGGGGTAATTGATGCGGTAATGGTTTTCTTTATTACAATTTTATATAATCTTCTTTCTTCTAAATAAGTACTAAATTTGATAATTGTAATAGTTTATTAATAGATATTTATTAATGATAATTTGACAAAATTAATATAAGGGGGTTTAGAGGGAAGGACAAAGTTTAGCTACAAAATTAGTTGTAACCTTAGACTACAAACTCACTCAATAAAATAAATATTACTGCATATTTTGAAAATCTAACCGTTGAATTACATGTTCTTTACACTCTTAATGTACATGTCAATTTTTATGTCAATCGGATATCATTTACTATAAAATCTATAATCTTATATTTTATACATAATTTTAAATTACAAAAACTTGCAATTTAAAAATTTATTGATGACATAGCTATTGATCTTTAATTTTCTTGAAATTTTGCAAACATGGAGGATATAAGAAGAAGATGCAATCCAATGGTGGATTTTTCAAAATTTACCTCCAATAAAAAGATATTGAGTGAGTTTGTAGCCTAAGGCTACAATCGATTTTGTAGCTAAATTTTGTCCTAGAGGGAATTATTATGGAATTTAAAGAAAATTGAAAAAAAAAAATCTCTTAGAAATAATCAACAAAAATAACTCGGTCCATGCTATTTATATTATAGACTATAGATTATTTAATTTCTTGTGTTTAGTTTTTAAAAAATGTTGTACTATAGTCTTAAGAATGTTTAGCTCAATTGGTAAAGTATTTTATTATCGAATAAGAAATCGAAATTTTAATTCATGCCTACACAAAAAAACTAATTGAGGTCTCTGCTTAAACATATTAGAACAAGTGATTGAATCATCTTCTCTTTATCCATCCTTGTATATTTTCCTAGAGCTTTAGGGCATGTTTGGTAACTATTTTCGTTTTCTTGTTTTCAAGGGAAAAAGAAAAAAGAGCTTTTCTTTTTCTTTGGACAAAATACTCATGGGGACAAGAAGTCGTGCACAAACATTGGTACCTTTGCTCCTTGCTATGGTGGCTTGGCTTGATTTCAATTCCAAATCCAATTAATATATTCTCCTCCACAGATATCGATCTTCAATCATCAAAAGCGAGTTTGATTTGATCAAACTTGAGCCGGGTCGATTTCCCGAGTATTCCAAGTTCTTGAACTGTCCTAATAATTCATTAAAAAAGAAAAAAAGAAAATATTAAATATGAGACAAGGAATATTATTGTTTTTGCGATAAATTTTATAAATTCGTGGTGACTGTAGGAAATGTACTTATACTCTTTAGGATTGAGTAAAATACTGAATGAGGGAGTTCAATATAATGCAAAAAATCTAGTATCACCAAAAAAGATCACAATTTTGATCACAACTTCATATGTAGTTAATTGTGATTGGTGGAGAAAAACTAGTACGTCCATTACTCCATCTAAAAGTCTATACGGAGAATAATTATAGCAAAAGTTGTAAGTTTGTTTGTGTAAGGGTGGCTTAGGTATGATCATAGTTCTCAGATCTGGATCGGACCGGACCGGGAGGTTGGACCGTGAAAATTGGGAACCGAGATGAAAACCGATTTTTAAAGCATAAAGAACCAGGCATATGTGGCAGTTCTGTGAACCCCTAAAACCGAGGTTGGACCGCACGAACCGGTGGCAAGAACCGTGTGGTCCAACCCCTTAGCATTTTTTATTTTATTTTATATAAAAACAACTTAACACAATTTTATTCTACTTAATTAAATTATCCATCTCTTACAAGAAATAAAAAAAATTATAATTAAAATCCTTCAAAGATATTCAACTTTACTTCAAAAATTAATCATAAATTTTAATTTTTTCATGGTTATTATTTTATTTTATTAACTTTCTTATTTAACTATTAAATATATGCTTGAAAATCATTAAATTTCCCTCACATATATAGATATATTAGTCAATTTTGCTAGTTTTATAAATTTAATATCTATATTTAGGCTTTAATTAATCATTAAATTAATTATGATGTCATCATGATTCGACCTCAAAAACCTTGAACATCTCTCTTTTATGGTTCAATGAATGGACCAGGTCTGAAAACCTTAGGTATGATGAATAATGCTCCAAGGTAAAATTGAAAGGTGTACAAAGTCTGATTACACTAAAAATTTTCACCATTTGGGTCCAATACTCCAATCTCTTACAAAGAGAGAGTGTTTGATTGAAGTCTAATGTTTTACGGTGGATATAATGAAGGGCCTTTTTTTTGGGCTTTGAACTTATACGTTGTGTGTTAAAAATAAAATTAAAACTCCATTCTTTTTTAAAACAAGGAAAATTTTAATATTTTAAAAATTATTCTTCTATTAAATAATAAATATCCATTGCAAATTGACCCATGTGCCCAGGCCATGTCCAACTAAAAAGCTTTGTTATTATTGATACTAGAACACATCCTGTAATTACTTGATATCTCTCTCCTAATTTACTGATCCAATTAGCAATTTATAATCCCGAAATGCACAAAACAGTCACACCAGTCTTCTAAAAGGGGTTGAATTAAACAACAATCTCCAACTTTTTGTGGTTACATCAAATCATATTCAAGAAATCTCTTCCTTTATTATTGTTTATTATGTTTTCTCAGTAACAAATTTTATTGATTTTTTTTATACACGTTATATTATATTTCCGTTTAGAGGAGAATATATATATATATATATATATATTTTAAGTACTCCCAACTCAACACTTTTGTACACAAACATCAAACCAGAACAATGCAAAAAAAATATGCTTAGGACCGTTAATGCTTTATTCCCATACATTGTGCAAGTTTGATCCTATTGGCTTGTTTGCATAATCCAACTTTGAAATTTAAGCTAATCCACACATAGACTTTTGACACAAGTTAAATCGACTAAATTTGATAGCATTGGATTTATATTATATATAAGTATTTATGCATTACAATTATGTTGAATGAAGCTTTAGGAATAAGAGATAAATGAAACGGCAAGAATCTTATGACTTAATTAGATATCCTGTCTTAAAAGATAGAAAAGCTTGATGGACACATAACTTACTTTCTCAAAGCTACTAAGAGTAAAGCATGCAGTGATTTCGCACAAGTAGCATCTCTGTCTTCCAAATAAGTAAATTAGTGGCTCAATGCAACAATAATGACCATCAGGCCTAAGCGTCTAGTCCATCAAAGATAAGTTGAGTTTAGGTCAATATCATATTGTAATATTGCATACAAACAGCAAAGGCATAGAAAGGTTCTTTTTTTTTTCTTTTTTTCTTTTTTTTTGACCAAGTCAACTTGAAAGGCATAGATAGCAAAGCTACTAGTTGATAATCAATGCCATGCCAGTCTTTACTAAAATAAAATATTTGATTCCAAGAAGCGAAGTTGAACTTAATTTCATTGAACAATATGACAGTCTAAGGTTACTTTGAAGGGACGAATGGATTAACAAAGAGTATTCTCTCTCACTATACATGTATGGGCTAGTAATGAAAATATTTAGTCCTTCCAAGTGTTAAAAGTTGAATTTAGCCCAAATATACAATGTTAATAACTTAATTGAGATCATAGCTACACTAACTCTTTCCATGTTTTAAAGAATGTTTTGGAAAATTTTCACCTACAGCCTAGGCTTCAAGCTAATCCATCCAAGAGTGAAATTTTTTACATGGAGAAGCAGTATTTCAGCACTTTGTGATACAAGCAATGCTAAGCTTCCATTAGAATTTCAGGAGTGTCTATTGAAAGATCACTCGTAGCGTACAAATCTCTTTTTTTCTTTTTTGGTTAAACTTTGCTATTTTGCATTGTAGGTGGACCCCTTTGAAACCTCCTAATCGAGTGCCTCATTAACAAAAGCCTAAAAAGAAAGAGAATGATTAAAAAATATAAACATAATTTTTTATTAAAAAAATATTGAAAAATGTTTATTGGAGTTGGCCCATATCCGTTACAGGGTCACTGAATTTGGGGCCTTGTGGTTGTGGAGCAGGTGGACCTTGTTTCACTTGAAGGTTTGTAAGGACAATTAGTTATGTGGGTCAGTAGATATTGGGCCAGGCCAGGACCATTGGTAACCCAAGTAGCATTGATTGCTTTCTTTCAAGTCTACCAAGGTGTTTTTTTAGGCTTGAAAATCTTCAACAATCAACCTGGCAAGCCTTCTTATTTTCTTGTTTTTGTTTTACCATTTTGATTATTTATTTCCTCAAATTTCAACCATGCGTACGGCCTATTTAGTTGTTATCAATATGTATAGTAGTAGCACATCATCACTGGATTGTTTTAACAGTACCAAACTGCAAATTATCAATGTGTAGGCTATCTATTTAGAATTGGTAGATGTAAACTCTGATTTCTATGTTGATCAAAGCTCATACTGCAAAGACAACCCAGATACATAGTGATTCCCAAATAGCAGAGAAAGTAGGTTCCACTACAATCTAACTAGTACAAGATTAATTTTACAAAACTGTGTTCTTTGGAAAGGTCAATTACCCCAATTTTTGCTTTCTATTGATAATTTATTATGTTGGATGTCTCATAATAATATGCAACAGTAATAATAGCCTACTAGGCTACTACACACTCATTGTAAACACACAGCCACATCACTAATAATTGTGTATTTAAAACACTATTCAAAAGGAGTGTATACAAAGTGTGCAATAAAGAGCTCATTGAATTTGAAAAATAAAAATTGAAACAAGGATAAAAATGACTGATTTGCTAAAATTTCTCCAGCTTGTAGACATGTAGAATTTCTTTTCAAAGTTTTCTATCCACACAAGGAAAAATAAAATACTAAAAAAATTAATTGGCATACAAGCACAAAGGGCACCCTAGTTATAATTGCAACCCAACAAGTGGATCCACTAAAACCTAACACAAAGTTGGCCACCCGAATTATGATATTTGAAGAAGTAATGAATATTTGATAGCCTAGCTTACAACAGATTTCAACATGTTGAGAATTGCAAATTCAGCATTCCAGATGAAATAACTAGATCAACTCAAATGTCCTCGTTTCTCTTCCAAAACTGTTGAAGACGACTGATACTTCTGCAAAAGGACAAAACTGAGCAGTCCAAATCATTATGTGATCTTCAACAGCTTCTTTGGGATAGCTAGATTCAAGAATGATGTAAATATCCCTTCTTCTGTTTAGTGTTATATAGTCTCCATTCGATAACCATTCAATGGGGAACTACATGGCCATATAATGGCTGGCATCCCTAATAAATAATAACAAAAGAGAGAGAAATATGTTATTATCTTCAAATACCTATAGATATGGTTATGCATTAAGCCAACTTTTCATCCCACATTGTAAGGAGATATAATAAATAAATAAATCTAAACTGAAAAATCCAGATACTTAAAATATAAAGAAATTGATAAATTTAACACAAAGAAACATGGAGGCTCACCTCTTTATAGAAAAAGGAGTCATGAGACCAATTGCAAGCTTAGTTGAATCGTCATCTATGGAGAAAACAATAGCTAAAATATCATATTAAATACTAACCAATTTCCATAAATTTTTATCATTTTGCTCAAAAATATTATAGTTTACCTCTATTTGCCACTTCACTAAACTAAAAAAATGGCTCTCCTTAAGACATTGAGGCAAATAGTCTGCAAAATGAGGATAGAGGCTCTTACTATCTTAAGTAAACATAATATAGCAGTCATCAACTGAAAAAATATAAAAGAAATAAATCAACAAGAGCTTCAAGAAATAATCTATGACTATGCTGACCAAAATAAGAACAGTTAAACAACATCATTCTAATAAGTGAACAACTCCAGTAAACATACACGCAAAGGATGAATCTCTTGCTTAAGTCAATGTAAAGGAAAGTTTGTGAGAGTAAGGTCAGTAGGCGAGACAGGCAAAAAGAGAAAAAAGAATGAACTATTGAAGACAATTAAATCACAATGGTACTAGTATAGTAAATGAAGAAGAAAATAAGAGGACATTGTATTATGATGTTTTCTCTATTGTCATTAGATTTTGTTGTTAAATAGAAATAAACATTTGACATTTCACCATTGCACTCGTGAATTTTTCCTACCTTCTTCAAGGAAGTATGAAATAGAACTACTTGAAGCAGGGGGGAAAAAATAATAAAAGGAAGAAAAAAAAAACAGATGTAAATTTTTCTCAAGACAAAGTATTAGAGATTAAAAAATACTCTAAACCTAGCAGATAGAACCTTACCAGTAGAATTTTCAGGGTTTATATCAAGCTTCAAAATAATTAAAATTTGTGAATATCAAACTCTAGGGCCAAAAAAATGTGAATAAAAGAATAAATAACCAAACACAAAGTTGACCTTAAGTAAAGCAATTGTAACCATACATAAGGCAATGGACAACCTTAAGAAATTTTGAAGGCAAACACTCATACTTCAAGTAGTAAAAACTAAGAATCTAAAAATCTAGGAAGGGCATAAAATCCTTACTAAATGCAGGGAAAAATTCATGTCCCTAAAACATAAGCATTCTCATCAATACATCCTGCGGAGGGGCAGGGGAGGGAAGTTGACCCTAGAACATAAGCATTCTCATCAATTTATCTTCAATATTTGTGAAAAATATGTAAGTTCCATTCCAGTGCAATTGCATGTTCTCGTGGCTTCTGAAAGTTTGCTTGTACAGAGCATATGGTGGGACAAAGCTTTGGTCATCAACTCTGCCTTCATAAATAATTTCACAATATCACCTATAAGGGAAATTCCAAGATTCTCCAATAAGAACAATATTAATCGGAGAAACTAGGTAAAAAAACAACGTATTTCATCTAAATGGAAGTCAACTAGGGACACAGTGACTTCCATCCAAACTACAAAAGAGAACCAATATTATTGGGAAACTGATACTATAATATGAAACACACACTTAGCATCTGCACAAAAAGGAATCCATTGCATGTGTATAAAATTCTCAGGTTCATGTAAATTTTTGAGTCTCATATACGTAATTGCCCATGGCTTTAAATATTGTGGCATCCTAAGCAGCCTTAAAAAGAATTGAAAGACTACTTCAAGGATGACTAATACCAAGCTAATGCAGAGATAACAGCACTTGCCGAAGAGGTTCTTTGTTGTGGATGTCTCAAAAGCCACCTCAATGGAGCAAGCACAAATTTGGCCCATACTTGAAATTGTAAACTGATAAACAAATATAAAAATTTGTAAGACATTTGCAGATTATGTCACACATTCATTCTTTTAATGTAAGATTAAGTGGGTTTAGGCACCTACTTGGACACAACATTGAGCTCTAGATTGCACAAAAAGAGAAAGCTACGAAATTAAGAACTCACCCGTTAAAAACTATTATTGTTACAAAAATCATGTTGCAAGCAAATTTTTGAAAAGTCAAAACTGTTTGTTACAAAAATTATCATAAATATAAAATTAATAAAAGGAAGTGAGAGGTTTATTACTCAATCTATTGAAAGATTATACTTGATTTTTGTAGAACTATCATTGAAAATCCTGATGGTTTCTATGCCACACCCTCCTCTGTACAATTATCTAAACACAATAAATTCAACAAAATTGAAAGCTCTTGAAAGAGAACAACGGAAAGAGAGCACAACTTATCAAGATAGGTGGTTCAATAGTATAGTTGAAGGATTTAAGAACCTGTGCAGCTAACAGGGTGAGATCCCTTTGTGCCGGGTTAGAATATGTGAGGCACCTCTTATGATCCATTACTGCCTCCTCAATTCAGGTTTTGATAGTTTGAGAAAGAAAATTGGCAATTTATTCATCACACTTTTTAGAAACATGAAATTACCACATGATTTAAGCCAAATAATTGAATTAAGCAAATTAAATCTCTTGTATACATCAAATGTACTAAGGTTGTGCCCTTTTTGTGCTTTTTTTTTAACAAAATGCTTACTTATTAAAAAGAATGTGTTAAGCCAAATCAAGTAGTTTTGTCTACCAAATACCAAATGATGTCAAAACATTTTTCACTATTCTAGCTCTTTCTTGCCAATCAAATGAAGCATAAAGTTAAAAAAGAGTATTAATAAGGGCAAGTGCTAAAGAGTAGGACTGTATCAAGCTAATCCTCCCTTGGTGAGATCAGCACTGGATAATAACCCTTCAATATATTCAAAAACCCAAAAACATATAGAATCGGCCAATTAAACAATTAATTTATTAAATGAGTGGCACATCACCATCTAAATGATCTACAAGACAAATGTTGATGTTGGTTCCTATGTAGTCTCCTGGAAGTTGGGATAAAAATTATAAGGTACAAATAATTAAAAGGCTAGAATTCGCTTACCTCTGCATCACTTTGCAGCAAATTACTCCATCTTTTGGACATTTGATAAAACATCTTCTCTTACCTGTCATGGCTCAACCATCCTTAATCGTACTACCTCTCTTAGGCCTGAAGAACTTCATGTCTTCTATTAATCCATCACGCAATGCTCCATAATCGTGAGTGGGGGCCCACATGCAGGGCCCCTCTTCTTCATTGTGATTAGAGAAAAGGATGTGCTCAATGTTGTCCAATGTTCAGACAGTGGCTGCACAACCTAAAGTTAAGAACCAAAGGATACAACTTTAGGAGGTAGAGAAATAGATAAAACACCAACCTAAACTTGGTTGCTGCTTTTAGCATTAATAAACCATCATAAAACAGTAGGTAAAGAAGTAAGAAAAAAGAGGATATTCTATAATTTTGTTTGAAATTTTGGAGAAAAATTCAAACTTTAATACAAAAGCTTATGTATAACAGGGAAAAAACCCCAAAAATAAAAAATAAAAAATAATCCAAAAGCATACATAATAAGCTAATTCCCACAAGGTAGTTGGATGCTCAGTTTTCATTTATACAATAATAGAAGTTATGAAGCATCTACAAAAAATAAAACATTTTCAGTACAAGAACAATATATATATATATATATATATTATTGTGTTTAGTGTTTACGAAAGAAAGAACTTTTCTCTTTGGCAAGAGAACAATAAGAAGCTAAGCACAATAAAATGATAAGATCATATAAGCAGCAAGAGTCTATTGAACATTAAAAAAAAAAAAATAGAGGATTACCATTGAGTCCATGATCAGAAAGCTTTGAAGAACAGGGTACAAGTTTTGCCTTAATTTGTTCTGCATGATAAGTCAAATGATTGAGAAGTTCTTCTAAATACCAAAACCTCAAAAAGCATAATGAAGAATAACAACAAACAAGAGCAAGAAAATTGGTGTTCAGTTCTGCAAAAAAAAAAAAAAAAAAAAAAAACCAAATACCTGGAGTAGTCAAAGATGCAATCAGATTCCACTTTTATGTTCTTTCTGCCTCAATTTCACACAGGGACTCCAAAGCCAAAATTCAAGAACCTAAGGCCACGGCCCTAGCAGAGAGAGAAGTGCCAAAATTACCAATCATTGGAAAAACCAAAAGTTCTAAAACTTGGGCATTGTTTTCGGTGTAACAACCTATTGTATAAAAATGGGTAAAGTAAGTAAAATGACAATATCCACTAATCTTAATTGGTATTCAAGCCAAAAGAAAAACCTTAATTGGTAATTTTTAATTGAGTAACAGATAAAAATTCAATCCAATCTACCTTTGAATTTGTGCATGAATGAACAAATTAGACTCATTCAATCATTCTCTCATTCTTCTTTAACTTCAAAGTCAGTCTTCACATCAACGATTCGACATGTGAAGAAGAAAACAAATATTTTTCATTTAATCATCTCATAAACAAATTTTAATTTAAGAAATGAAAGAATTTTTTTTTTCTTTTCCTAATAATTTGAAGAAATCATGTGCCATGCACAAGACGATTACCACTGAGTTCTAGTTCTTGAGCCGTTGCACAATTGCAGTTGTTGAATATGTTCTGAAATTTGGGGCCAAGCTTGTTCTTTGTCTCAATTGGTTCTGCATAAGAGGTCACATAACTAACAAGTTCTCCAAAATATGTCAAATCTCAAAAGGCACCAACAAGAATAAGAGAGATGCATACCTTAAGTAGGAGAAGTTGACACTGACTCAGATTCTGCAATTATTAAGAAGCAACCATACTCACATCATAATGGATTACATTATCCAAAATTTTCTTGTTCAAATAACTTTGTGAAGAAATCAAGTGTCTAATTAACATTTTATAGACAGGAAAAAGAAAAAAAAAAAGACCAAAAAGAAAGAAAGCATTAACTTGGTTCGGTTCAGCGTAAGAAAAGAAGTTGAATAGTTTAAAGTTGTCCAAAATATAAAAACTCTCAAAAACAGTAGTTGATTTTTATTTGGGATTAAAAGATAGATAGATGAGATGCATACCTGAAGAAATTGTTTCTTCTTGCTGGTTCTCCCAATCCACATATACGCGTGGGACATGGGCAATGAAGGGCCAATCTTCACCTATTTGCCTCTTGCATCTTTGCCCTAAGAGGGGACACTGATAAATTCTCAAATCTTTTAAAGAGGTGAGATTGCGAATCTCCTGAGGAAGTGACGTCAGATTGGGACATCGGAAAATCTTAAGGATTTGTAGTGATGTGAGGCTGCCTATCCAATGGAGAGAACTCAGTCCATCGCATACAACTATAAAGAGTTTCCGGAGAGAAACAAGGTTCCGCAGCCCCTCCTCTGGAAGAGATTCGAAATCGTTCATCTGAGATAAGTGTAATTCCTGTAATTGAGAGAGAGGAAAGTAGGTTGATGTGGTTGCTGCTCCCATTTTCATTTTCATTGTCTGCTCCAATACCTTCCAGCTACAATTATACAATTCCAGGCTTTCTTTCAAATATGGAAACGGGGGCATGGAAGTCAGGTTAGGGCAATCCAGAATAGATGATGTAGAAAGAGAAGGAGGAAATGATGGAAGTAAGAGATGGTGTGGCTCATTATCATCTGAATTCCTCCACCATCCCTTCAGTTTTGGGCATTGCCCAATGAGTAGAGAAGATAAGGATGGGAAGAATGGTGTTTTTGAAGAAAAAGAAGAGGAAGCACCCAACACGTTACTAACACTCTCTTCATCTATCCATATGTATTCAACGTATTCAAGTGCTTCCATTCCCCAAAGAGACACAGACTTGAGAAAAGGGAGTTGATTTAACGGTGGGAGGTGCTGCAATCTTTTATTATGATCTAAACAAAAATAAACAAGATTAGTGAGAGAAGAGACCCAACTTGGAATTCTCACACCCATATAATCCTTCAATTCCAACGCTTTAAGATTTGGATGTGGCTGGAGCCCTTCTAGCAGCATTTCATCATAACATTCGCTTTCTGCATACCATTCGGAGTCATCCCACTGTAATAATAGTAGTTGAAGGTGATGTTTCTCCTTTAAATTTGCATCTTTACATTCCCGCACCTCATCTTTTCCATGTCCTAGATTTTTAATTATTAAATTTCCTCCCAAGTTGTGTAGTAACTTCAATTGACTTGGCCCATTGGACTTGGCCTTTTTTTTCTTAAACGAACCACACTTGCCTTTTTTCACTTGGCCCCCGGAACCTTCCATTCTCACATCAACCCCTGGTAGTATTGTCTCAAGATAAGTATGGTGTCTGATTTCAAGGGGCATACTGGTCAATTGGCTCCCATCCGAATAACCTTGGAAATATCCCGTATCAATTAGTTCGTCGCAATATGTAATATCTAGAAACCGGAGATTGACCAACTTTTTAATGCCCTTGGGTAATTCTATAAGCGAACTACAATTTTGCAGTATTAGTGTTTGCAAATTCAGCATCTTAGTAATGGAATTAGGGAGAATTTTAATCTCATTATTTGCAGAAAGATCAAGGTATCTTAAATGCTTTAATTTTCCAATTGAACGTGGCACTATATGTAGTTTTTGATAACTCAAATCCAATGTGCGTAAACACTTAAAATTTGAAATGAGTGTATCACAAGTTAAGTTACCCAAGTTCCCCCCTACACTAGATACTAGAACTGTGTGTATCTTCCTTCCATTAAGCATGGGGACTGAAGATTGCATTGATGTATCTACAAGATTAAATGATACATGACGAACTTTTTCAATAACATTTTCCCCATTTAAATTTAATATGGCACTTTCTGTTCCAGACACAAGACATGCAAGATCATGCATGAGATCATGCATTTTACATGATTCTATATTGTCCAAATCATCATTTTCTACATCTTGGAAAAATGACCTCCAAAGTAATTCCATAAAATATTTTTTCCCAATATCTACAAAACGCTGCCTAGGACCTTCTAACACAATAAAGCCTTGCGCTACCCAAAGATTAATAAGTGTATTTACATCAATCCTATAATCTTTTGGAAACAATCTACAATAAGCAAAACATTGTTTCAAGTGTGACGGGAGGTGATCATAACTCAACTTAAGAGTTGATGAGATGTTATTTTCTTGTTGACCTATTTTTGAGAGTTCATCATTTACAAATGATTGCCACTCAATCTCAGAAGTTTTACCATTCAATAAGCATCCTATTGTTCTTATAGCAAGAGGCAATCCATCACACTTTTCAACAATCTTATTTCCTATTTCTGAGATTTTATTATTTTTTGGTTCCTGACCTCGTTCAAATGCCATTTTTACAAACAAGCTCCAAGCCTTTTCTCTAGATAGACCTTTTAGAGGATACCATGAATTTGTGGCAGTTATCTTTGCCACATTTTCTGAACGCGTGGTTATTATTATCCTACTTCCCCTTGCACCACCTATTAATAAATTTTTCAAGTGAAGCCATTTATCTCTATCCTCATTCCACACATCGTCCAAAACAAGGAAGTATTTTTTTCCATTAAGTTTTTCTCGAAGGTGGTTCTGTAAATTCTCTAGGTTTGTGTCATGGATTTCTTCTTTCAAAGTTTCTAAAATTTGTTTAACAATCTTTTTCAAATCAGAGTTATCGGATACACAAATCCACATCTTCAACTCAAAATGTGCTTTGACATTTTCATCATTGTAAATGAGTTGAGCTAGTGCAGTTTTCCCTAGGCCTCCAATTCCAACTATTGGAATAATTGAAACATTATCTTCAACATTGGTTTCCAAAATAAAATTTTTAATTTTTTGTTTATCTTTCTCCCTCCCAACAACTTCATCTTGAGGTATAAAAGAATAAGTTTCCCTGCTGTCCCTATTCATGACTTGTGGCTCATTGGAGCCTTCATTAAAGTGGAAGTCCTCCTTTTCTTTTTTAATGACATCTAGTCTCTCCCTAATTGCCTTAATTTTATGACCCATCTTAAGACTAAAAGCAAGCTGGTTTGAACTTGAAAAGAAAATGCGTACCTCCTTCGTCATCTTATTTCCAGTCATCATTTTGCGTTGCAAAGCTTCAGTGGAGAAATCATCCAGCACGTCATCAGCATCATGGAGGACATCTTTGAGCTTTTCGAGCCAACCTTTGACCGCAACACTATCATCAGCCTTCTTTTCAGCATCAAGAAGTACATTTTTGATTGTGGAAACTGTGCTCTTTAGATTTTCAAGGTCAGCTTTCACACCGCAGGCCAACTGGATCTCTTCAAGAATTAAGGGACTCAGCAGTTCAAGCACTTTGCCGGCAAGGTTGAAGGCAACTCCTTGCGCCATTTTTGCTTATTTTTCTTTCAGGAATAGAATATGGTTATGTAGGATGATAAAAGTATAAAGAAGCAGGTCGTTGAGTTGTGCCCAACTTAGAATAACCACATCAATATTTATAAGCCTTGAGGGTAATCTTGTTAAACACTTTCCTTGTGATCGTCTTCAAAGGATGCTTGCACAAAGAATATTAATTCTTCAGGTGAAAGCAAATAATATTACAAAGCCATGCTTATCGACAAAAGGTAACACTGAACAACTTTGGCAATTGTTCCTTCCTTCATGGATGGAGTGAGTGGTCCGTGGTTCTTTTCTTCTTATGGTACCTTTAATTTATTCCAATTCCAATCAACTCAATTCTCATCCATTTTTCGTGATCCTTAAGATTATTGGGAAGTATAGCAAGTAAGGAATCAAGTAATGCCTTAGATTACGTTGAACACTCTATAGGTTTTTTTGTTGTTTTTCCTTCTTAATAATATTTGTATAGTAAATACTTTCCTTGTAATCGTCTTCTAATGATGCTTGCAAAAAGAATATTAATTCTTCAGTCGAAAGCAAATAATATTACAAAGCCATGCTTGTCGACAAAAGATAACACTTAACAACTTTGGCAATTGTTCCTTCCTTCATGGATGGTGTGAGTGGTTCGATGTTCTTTTCTTCCTATGCTACCTTTAATTTATTCCAATTCCAATCAGTTCAATTCTCATCCAGTTTTTTTTAAACCTTAAGATTATTGGGAAGTATATCAAGTAAGGAATCAAGTAATACCTTAGTTTACATTGAACCCTCTAGAGGTATTTTTTGTTGTATAAAAAATATATAAAATATATAACTAGATAGTATAAAGCAAGAACCAACATCTGTATCTAGAATGAACTAAAGCAACCAACATATGATAGTTCAGTGGGTTCCAGTTAGCTTAATTCATAAAGTCTCTGATAATTGTACAAGAGATTTGGGGTTCAATCCCTGCCTATACCAAAAATTAATTTGTGTCTTGGTCTGATGTTAAAAAGTTATCATTAGGAGTGGACGCTATAGGTTGAAACTCTCTTAAAAAAAAACATATGAAAGTTCACTTTGGTTCATTTTGAAGACTTCTTGGATTTTGCTTATTTTCAATAGCACATTTGTATAGTGTTAATATATGATTTTTGGTAACTTTTATATTAAATGTGATACAACTGTCAACAAGCTAAAAGTTAGTGGTTTTATTTATTTATTTATTAACTAAGAGGCAAAATTAAGACAAATTTTTTCTAAGCAAATCCCAGATGCACTAGTAATCATTATTTGAAAAATGGTCATTTTTACGTTGAATTATAATGTATACCCTGTAACTCAGATATACTTTCAATTTAATCATTTAATTTCATTTTTTGCCATTTTATACATTTAACTTTATTTTTTATTTTTAATTTAGTTCTTTTGTCTAGTTTCATATAAACATGTAAACACAATTTTTTCTTTAATTATTGAAAAAGGTTTGTTGGAGTTGGCTCGTGTCCATTATAGGGTCACTGAATTGGGAGCCTTGTGGGTGTAGTGGAGTGTAAGTGGAGCGGGTGGACCTAATTTCACCTGAAGGTTTGTAAGGACAAGCAGTTATATGGGCTTCTTATTAGTATGGGACTAACTGATTTGGGGAACAGATATTGGGCCAGGCCGGGTCCCGTCGATTTGGGATTGGAGCATTGAAATTGATTGCTTTCTTTCAAATCTACCAAGGATTGTTCCGCACTCAACATGGAAAAGCCTTATTATTTGCTTGTTTTTGCTTTACCATTTGGTTATTATTTCCTCAATTTTCACGGCCTATTTAGTTTATTATCAATATGTATAATAGTAGCACATCCAAATTTAGTTTATTAAGAGTTCCAGTACGACACTGCTAATTATCAATGTGTAGCCCATCATTTATTTAGAATTGGTAGATGTAAGCTATGATTCCCCCCCCCCCCCCCCACACACACACACACACACACACACACACACACACACACATTTATTTATTTAAAAGTAACGACATTAAAATAAATGAGTAATTGCCTTAAAGATTACATTTGTATATTCATAACATTCATGTTTAGAAAAACTTTCAATTAAATTTAACTAAACAAAAGTGGACCAAAATGCTACATAAATATGGCTTAATATGAGCGTAAAAATAATAAATGTTATGCTTAAGATTTTAGAAATTACAAGTTTGAGATGTATATTTAAAAAAAAAAAAATTGGATTTAGAATAGATTCTCTCAACTAAAACTGTCTTTTCCCATTATGTAAGTGTACAAAAATGGACCAAATGCACAGAAGATGACCGAATTGGACCAAAGTGGACAGAATATGATTGAATTGGACCATAATGGACCGTATATGACTGGACCGAATAGGACCAAAGTGAACTAAATATGACCAAGGTGGACCAAATTGACCAAATAGGTCTAAATTGGAATGAAGTATACAAAATTGACCGAACATAACCGAATTGGATCAAAGTGAACCGAATAAGACCAAATGAACTGTACAGGACCAAAGTGGACAAAATGAACCGAATATAATTGAAAAAACCAAAGTGGACCAAATGGACCGTATTGGATCAAAGTGGGACGAATGGACCAAATAGAACCAAATTGGACCGAATAGATACATGAGGCATTGTTTACCGTCTTCCTTGTGTAGATCTATGACAACTTATTTATTCTTTCTTCCTTTTCTTCTGATTTGCAATATTTTAGTATGACATCAATGAAAAAAGGTCAACTAACAAGAATATTTCTTGTGCCAAATGATTCTTAGATTTCAATCCCGTAGTAACTAGGGTTAGAAGCAATGCACATTTGATCGCTAGATTAAGGTGATGGGTTTTGTTTAAAGGAAGAAGCAAGATGGGTAGAAAGTTTGCCAAAAAAAACATCAAATTTAGTCAAATCTTATGGGGCTTGATCTACTAAACAAACTTACTAACAGAATAAGGGTCTCCATTTTTTGAATTGTAAAAGGTGTCAAGGCATGTCCTTGTGGGAAAGATAATGAACTCAACACATACACCGCTAAAATTTTTCAGCAGATAGATTATAGGAAAAATGCTTAAGAAGGATGAAAGTTTTCAACTTATTTGGAAATGCTTTGGGCGAGGCTAGATTTTCAAACACGACAAATGAACTTACAATAGTCTACCATGGTATGTTTGAAAAATTACAAAATGAATTGAAGTTTTAAAAAGTTCAAAACTTTTTTTATAGATGATAAAACCTTCAAGATGATAGCAACTTAAAGAGAAATCATTTCCTTTTCTGCTCTCCATGTGTCGAATTTCAAGTATGTTTATCTGGCAATTTTTGCATGATGTGGCAATCACACTCAATTTGTTGTTAGTCTTAAAAAAACTTCTGCCCATGTCCTGATACTGTTTTTTTAATAATATAATTAGATCCTTGCATCATTTAGCTTATAAGATTGATAAAAGAAAAAAAAATGGAGAACACATAGAAAAAGCTCACCAGAACGAGAACTCACATAAGTCTTTTTCTAAGAGGAGAAATAGGCCAAGGTTTAATTTTCCTCATGCTTTCATAACATCTTGGAATTTATGGTAATATTTTAGATTTAGGTGGTAAAATTTCTTGTTCTCTAATGAGAGATTTAGGATTGGCCTATGCCAAAAAATTGATTATTATCTTTTTTTAATATGTAACTTTCAATAAGAAAAAGAGAAATTCAATATATCTTGAGTCAATGAAGACTCGATCATGTTAGGATTTTCATCTATTCTGGTTACAAAATTTGCTACACCCTTGACATATTGAGCCAATACATGTGTTAGTTTGTTCTCGTGTTGTCTCACATAATTTATTAATTAGTATCTTAGCCTAATGATAAAAAGTAATCTTTATGGAGCAGATGTTATAAGTTAAAAAATTATATACTATATATTATATATATATATATATATTTAAAATTCTACTATTTTTTGGGTAATGGATTGTAATGGTTTTGGTAGAGACTAAACTGACAAATCTCTTGAAAGGATCAACTTTTGGACTTGGTCTGAGGTCCAAGTATCTTTGAACATTACGTATTTACTTCTCGGCCCGAACTGTTCTTTTACGCATTGCAGTATCTTGGATCAACAAAGTTGGAGTTTGGGTTACACAGAGCATACAAAGTCCAAGAGAACGACTTACACAAGCACAGGCAATAAGAAGAGCGAGGCCCAATTCTAATGTTCTGGACGTGTGGCCGAAAGCTATTAAAGTTCTAGTTCTACTTGTATTAGGACTATGCAATATGCATATGTACAGAGGCCAGTACTAGGGCTGTAACGCAAAAACAGAGCAAATTTTTTTTCATTAAAATAGAGCTTGTCTTCGGCCGAAAACAAAAAGGGTTTGAGTACACGTGAAAACAAATAGGTTTTCTCTTGCTGAAAAGCTCATTATAGCTCCATCCATGGCTGCGAAAAATCCATGTACTTTTGGACTAAGGATCACAGGTTGTGTTGCAACCCTTTCTGCAGCTTTAGCTTTGGCTACAGCCCGTCAGTCAGTTCACTTCTCCAATGTTAATGTTTCTATTCAAGTTGGATACAGCGATTTGATGTGCTACATGTAAGTCATACTACTTCCACCCTTCCATGGTTAATAATTGGAAAAGTCTTCTATGCGCCTAGTTTCATGAGACATATGTCTCATTGACGTGTTCTGTGAGTCATAGGTCTTATGAAACTGGCTTAAGAGATATTTTTTCTTAATAATTACTTGTTCAACTCTTGTGATTGACAACTTGTATGCTATAGGTGCCTTCTAGTTGTGAATGTCATAGCATGCGTTTACAGTTTTGCAATCAATCTTCTTCCTAAGAAAAGTTTGCTATGGCGATCAGTTGTGGTACTTGATGCGGTAATGGTTTTTCTTATTATAATTTTATATAATCTTATTTCTTCTTCTAAATAAGTACTAAATTTGATAATTGTAATAGTTCATTAATAGATGTTTATTAATGATAATTTGACAAAATTTATATAAGGAGGGTTTAGAGGGAATTTTTATAGAATTTAAAGAAAATTAAAAATATATATCTTTTAGAAAAAATCAACCAAGATAACTTTGTTCATGTTATTTGTATTATAGATTATAGATTATTTAATTTCTTGTGTTAGGTTTTTTAAAAATGCTTAACTATAGGCTTAAGAATGATGTGGGTTCCAATTAAACTACATATCGGATTGTAGGTACCAATTAGTTCAATTGATAAAGTCTTTTATTGTTGTATAAGATCAAAGTTTTAATTCAAGCCTACCAAAAAAAAAAAAATGAAAAAAACTAATTGAGGTATCTGCTTAAGCATAATAAAACAAGTAATTGAATTGTCTTCCTTTTATCCATCCCTATTTATTTTCCTAGAGCTTTATATTCTCTTCAGTATTGGAAGAATTAACTTTTACAGTGCTTTACATGATTTTAGCTAATGGGTTGTTTTTTAATTATATATTTTTTTATAATGTTTTTTAGATGTTGATGGTGCTACTTGCTTCAAGCAATTCAGCTGCCTTGTCAGCTATTTGCCTGGAAAGGAATGGAAATTTTCATGCAGGCTGGAGAGGTATTTGTGGGCTTGCTCCACAATACTGTAACCATATAATTGGAGCTATAACTGTTAGCTATCTTGGGGTTGTCATATATATGATACTGCTTCTCTTCGCCATCAACAATCTCCTAAATCCACTACTTGTGCAATAGCAATATGCTATTAACACAATATTTTTCATCTGTTTTGTATTTTTATAAGAGTCTCTTGAATCTCCAATATTTTTTCATTATGGATTGGAATAAAAAACAAATTTTTATTTTATTTATTTATAAAATTGATCTCACAAAATTGTCAGGTAGTACACACCTTTTTTTTTTTTTTTTATGAGATTTACATGATGTTGTAATGTTACTGTCAGTCTCTCACTTTCAAGGAATCTAAAAATATTATCGAGTTTCATTTAAGGACTCCAAACTCAAGAACTTTTGTAAGAACAAATTATCAAAAAATTATACTCTACAAAAAATAGGCAATTAGACCACAACCAAAAGTGTAAATACATCAAATTTCTTCAAAATGACCAAATTGCTGTTGAATCCTCCAAAATTATAAGAATTAAGGAATTGCAATAAAGATAATGGGGTTTGTGTGGTTCTAGATTTGGTGGGTTGCTTTGAGGATCTTGGAAGTTCCTTTTGTGCGAATTTTAAGAGTTTGGGGGCAAATTTTGATGTTTTTACTCTTTTGAGTCATATTGTTGTCATTTTAGAAATATTAGGAAGAATTTTATTTGGGTAAATTACACCAACATCTCTCAAGATATTTTACTTGAATATTGAATATTTCATATTCTTATCAAATAAAGGGTTTAGATTTTAAAGACACTCGATGAACCGTCTAGCTTGCTTCTCCAAAACATGCCACTTATTAGTGGGCCAAATCCCATAAGTACCACAACCCAAACATTTATTTTTTTTTCCCTGCATTGAAATTCTTGGGGTCCTAAATGACACACCATTAGCTAGTATAGTAGCACCATAATTCCTTCATTCCTTAGTCTGTATTGTTGTGTTCTGACCAAATGAGATTTAGATTTTTTTTTTTTTTTTTGATATTCTAATCAAAATTTTATTTGAATTTTGTGAGATGTATTGTGAATTTTAATTGCCGATATGTATAATGTCATACCAATAGCTTGTAAAATCTTTTATAAAATAGTTTGTAACTATAATATTATTTTACATATAGAAGAAGTTTAAAATTATGAAGTTCAAAAAAAAAAAAAAAAAAAAGTTCAAAAGGTAACCCTAATCTTTCTGGAGTTTGAGAGTTGAAACAGAAAATTTTGGATTTTGGTGGAGAGAGAGAGAGATTTTTGTTTTTCAGTTTTTTGTGGTGGATTTTTTTTTTTTTTTTTTGAATGAACTTTTGTGGTGGATTTTGAGTGGGCTGCGTGTGGACTGAAATATTTTCATGCATGGTTTGGGGCCTTGGGCTGGACTAAGGCTATTTTATAGGTACTGAAAAAAAAAAGTGGGATTTTTAAGTTGTCATCAAGCCTAGTTGACAGAAATTTCTCCATCTCCATATAGAAGATTTGGGATGTCCTATATATTAAAAACAAGATGGAAGATTTGATTAGGGTATTTTGGCAGGTTTTGGCTTTTATCCATGATTTAATATACTGGATATGACATAAACATGACATGAGTTTAAAATTAATCACGTGTCAATTTTGTATCTTGTCCAATGTTCCAATGCATTGAATGAAAACCTTATTTAGGCAACATATTAGTGAATTTTTATTGGGTGATACCTTTTGTGGTTGGGCCATCACAATTTATCTAATAAATTTTCAATTGTTATATTTTACTATGGAAAATTAGGATTGAAATAAAACTAAACAACAACACACAAACATTTGGAAGCAATGGCTCTGGGAACCAAAGTTTAAACAAAACATCTAGGGAAAATCTCACCAATCCTACAGTTGTTCATTTTTATTTATTGATAAAACAGGACTTAAATTTTAATAAGAACGTTATAATAAAAAAATCATAAAATTATGTACACAAGATACACAACTTTTTTATCAAGCACAATAGCTAAAATTATCACATTGATTATATATATTTTGCACTATTTGTATATATATACCAAACTATAGCTTAGGCAGCCGCACAGGCATGGTCTATTTCCTTAAAATATTCCATTATTTTGCACGCAGGCAAGCACACACACAAAAATATCATTACAGCTAATTTCCAAAACCCTGAACAGAATTCGAATTGGTTTTCTAAAAATCCTTTTTCCAGAATCATGAAATCACTTGAAGAAACACAAGTTAGAAAACAAGCATTAAACATATCAACCCATAGATAAATCAGAATATGAGGCCAACTTTTCCTTAAATGAACCATCTATTAACAATTTTTAATGGAACAAATCCATTCTTCTTCTAAATTCTCTTTCCCAAAAAAAAATATAAACTTCACTCACTTAATTGCTTAACAAAACAGAGTTCCTGAATTCTAATATTTTTCCTATAATCAATATTTTCTACACCAGACAGTGCATAAACAAGAGGAGATACTGTTAAAATAATAGTTAAATGATTAAATTCACAATTTTCTAACAGTTTAAGTATATGGAAAAAATCATAATTGAACATGGTATAATTGCAGGTAGTCCCAGTGATTGAGGACAAAAAAAATAGCAAGAAATAGAAGTGAAGGATAATCCCAGTTAGAAAAGAAGACCCACCTCCATATCAGGTGCACACTCTTCATCATTGCAGTTAGGGTCTTCAGTGGAAGCTCTGACTGTAAAAAAAAGGCTGGAACTTCGCTTGCTGACACTATGGTACTTGTTGTTGAAGAACCTTTGAGTTGGGAAAGTGCTGGTATTGGCTGCAGCTATCACTGCTTGTAATGCACAGGCCATTCTTGAAAACTTTTAAAGATATAAAACTATGGGTTGTGTCAACCGGCACCTTGAGGTGCCCGTTAACAGCAATAATTTTGTATTTTTTCTGACAAAAGTTTTTGTCTTCATTCATCTTTATGTTAAATTTTTAACTTTTTATGTACTATATAACTTCTTTTTGACTTTTTTCTAACAATTTTTTTATTATTTTTCACCTTATCAAGCACCGGTTCGGTGCTTGTTAACAAATCCCTAAAACCATATATATTCAGCTCAGAAAGTACACTTTTGAGAGGTAAAAAAACGCAAACTTGAAGTGGGTTTGTTTTGTTTTGTTGGAAAAGTCTGTGAGTTTCTTTCTTTCTTTCTTGAGGTTGGAGTGGTGGTGGAGTTTGAAAGTTGGAACAGAGAGAGAGAGAGAGAGATAGAGAGATTTTTGTTTTTTCCAGTTTTTTTTTGTGGTGGATTTTGAGTGGGCTACTTGTGGACTGTAATCTGTTTCATGCATATTTTGGGCTGCTGTTATACTGTTTCATAGGTACTGAAAAAAAGTGGGATTTTGTAAAGTTGTTTTCTTTCTAAGTGGGTGTCATAAAGCCAAGTTGCCAGAAAATCTCCATATCCGTACAGAAGATTTGGAATGAAACCTCCTATATTAAAACAAGGTGGAGGATTTGATTAGGATATTTTGGCAGGGATTTGGCTTGTATCCTGTGTATTAATTTTAATACATTGAATGTGACATAAACACGACACATGTTTTAAATTGATCACATGTCAATCTTGTATCTCATTTAAAATTGATCACACATCGATCTTGTATCTCGTCTAATGCACTAAACAGACTAAACAGAAGCTTTGATTGTCCATTTAGGCAACATATTAGTGAATTTTTATTAGGTAATATCTCGTTGTGGTTAAACCCATCACAATTTAGTTAATAAATTTTCTATTGTTACATTTGACTATTGAAAATTAAGATTAAAATAAAACTATTAGGATTTTTTCCAAATTATTAAATGAATAGATTTTGCATTTTTTGGATTAAAAAAATTACCTCTTGTGGTTTTGACCCAATAACAATTTGGAATCATAAGCTTTTTCAATTGTTATATTTTGACTTCCTTGAGTTTATAATTAAATGAATTCATTAGGGGTACTTTGGACAGAACCCTAACAATTTTATTTTAGTCCAAAGATAAAATATAGTAATTGAAAGTTTCTAAACTAAATTTTTTTTTTTTTTTTGGTATAAATTTCCGAAATAAATTGTAATAGTATGCAGTCATAGCTTAATCTTTTGTCATATATTTGAAGTTTATCATGAATTATTGGAATAGTATTGAATTCAGCACTTGGACAGCAAAATTTAATTAAAATTCTGCTCTCCATATGTCGAATTTCAAGTATGTTTATCTGGCAATTTTTGCATGATGTGGCAATCACACTCAAGTATATTTTGACTTCCGTCCATGTTCTCATATTGTTTTTTTTTTTTGTTTTTTTTTATATCATATAATTAGATCCTTGAATCATTTAGCTTATAAGATTGATAAATGCAAAAAAAAAAAAAAAAAAAAAAAATGGAGAACATATAGAAAAAGCTTACGAGAACGAGAACAGGAACTCACATAAGCGTTTTCTAGGCGGAGAAGTAGGCAGTGACAAGATTTACTTTTCTTCACGCTTTCATAACATCTTAGATTTTATGGTAATGTTTTAGATGTAGGTGGTGAAATTTCTTGTCCTTCAATAAGAGATTTTAGGTTCAAACTTGGCCTACACTAAAAAAATTTATTAGTATTTTATTTTTCAATATGAAATACGTCACTTTTATATTGAGCCAATAAATATACTGGTTTGTTCCTCTGTCGCCTTACATGATATATATTAATTAGTATTTTAGCCTAATGATAAAGAGTAATCATTATGTAAAAGACGCTATAAGTTAAAATTATATAGTATTTTATATATATATATATATATATATATATATTTTTTTTTAAATCTACTTTTTTTTTTTAATCTACTTTTTTTTAGTTAATGGATTTAGTAGACCCAATTTAATATACAAAAGTAACAAAACTGAGAAATCTCTAGAAGGGATCAACTTTTGGACTTGGTCTGAGGTCCTAGTAGTAGCTTTGAACAGTACATATTTACTTTTCGGCCCAAACTGTTCTTCTACGCATTGCAGTATCTTAGATCAACAAAGTTGGAGTTTGGGTTGCAGAAAGTATACATAGTCCATGAGAATGACTTGCACAAGCACAGGCCGGGCAAGCCCAACAAGGAGTGAAGAACAGAAAAGGGGAAAAAAAGAAGAAGAAGAGTGGGGCCCAATTCTAATGTTCCGACAACTATTAAAGTTCTAGTTCTTTTTTTTTTTTTTTTTTTTTGAAAGCAAAGCAACTGCTAAAATTCATTACCAAGTAAAAAAGAGAGTACAACAAAGCCCAAAAAGTAAGCGCAAGGCATAAAACTACAAGCTATCTTTCTGCCTAACTTGACACAGCAGAGGAGGACAAACTCCTTTCCAAACCTGAGTGATTCATTCTGCCTTGCGTACTGAGCAAGCTTGTGAGCCGCCTTGTTGAAATCTCTTTTCACATGCTTGATTTTCTAGCTACTAAAAGAAGCAAGTAGATTACAAATCCCTTGATAAATATGTCCAAGACAGCCACCATTTCCAGCTGCTAAGACATCAAAGACTACCGTTAGAGCATCCAATTCCAAGATAATTTGTGGTAGCTTTTTCTCTTTGGCAAGAAGGAGACCACATTCCATAGCCAAAGCTTCAACTTCCTCCACCAAGTATTGACCCTGAAGATATTTACAGCAAGCAGCAGTAATATTACCCGCTGCATCCCTTATAACAACCCCCACACTTGAGTTCTTTTCACTTTCCGAAGTAGCACCATCAACATTGATCTTGAATACACCTGAAGGAGGCGTTAACCACTTTCCTTCTGGCCAAGACAACCTTTGAAAGCAAGCTATTGAAGCACATTGGAACTCAAAAATATGTTCCTTCGCAAAACCCCAAATATGATCAGGAATTTGACTTGAGGACTTATACACAATTCTATTTCTATTGCACCAAATTGCCCAAGCAGCCCCAAAGAAAAACTCCAAGTCACTGGCTATACCAGATTCCAAAATCTTCATAGCAGTATCTAAAATATCCACGTTAACCTTCAACAACACATCTAGACAGTCCAGCCAACACCTCCATACCCTCTTAGCCACTTCACATTTCACAAAGACATGGACATTCGTTTCAGGCTCCATAGCACAAGCCAGACAAACATCACAAATATCAACACCTTTTCTTTTCAAATTTACAAACGTAGGAAGAGCATTCATACACAATCTCCAAGCAAAAATACGAACCTTGGGAGGAATGTTTAAATGCCAAAGTTTTTTCCATAGAGGACTTCTAGAATCACCGGCCGAGCATTCGCCTTTCTCCAAAGTATCTAACACCCCCACAGCAATATAATAAGCGCTTTTTACACTAAATTCTCCTTTTCTATTACCCACCCATTTAATCTGGTCTTTTGGAAGGCTGTGACAAATGGGAATATTTAGAATAGTCCTTGCTTCAAAATGCAAGAATAGAGATCTCACTACATCACCTTTCCACCTCCTAGTATCTTTATCAATAAGCGCCCAGACCCTAGGATAATCATTAAAAGACTTCGGGGGGGAGATAACTTTGTAAGTTGTTGGAGTCGGTAATCATTTATCCTCCCAAATAAGAATCCTCTCACCATTTCCAACTCGCCATCGGGTGCCTCTTTTCACCACTTCTAACCCATTGAAAATGCTCCTCCAAGTATAAGAAGGGCTAGAACCCAGCTTTGCATGAAAAACATCACCATGCAGATAATATCTAACTTTATAAATTTGGGCCACTAGAGAGTTAGGATTCGCAATCAACCTTCAACCTTGTTTAGCTAGCATAGCTAGGTTGAAAGCCTGAAGATTCCTGAACCCCATTCCTCCATTCAACTTGGACTTACACATGTTCTTCCAACTAACCCAAGCAATCTTAGATTCTTGACCCCTTTGACCCCACCAAAATTTCCTCATCATTGCTTCCATCACATCACAAAGGCTTTTCGGGATCTGGAAACAGCTCATCGTGTATGTTGGAATTGCTTGAGCAACAGCTTTAATAAGGACCTCTCAGCCACCCACTGATAGCATTTTCTCCTTCCACCCCGATAATTTCCTTTCCACCCTCTCTTTAATTTCAACAAAGATTTCAACTTTTGACTTTCCAATAATTGAGGGTAATTCGAGGTATTTTTTATGGCGGGTATCTTGCATAGGCCCCAACAAATTCAACACTTCACTTCTTCTATCATCCGGGGTATTATTGCTAAAGAAGACTAAAGATTTATCCGCATTAATCTTCTAACCCGATGCAGCTTCATATAATTGGAGAATATTAATAAGGTTCTGGCATTCTTGACGATTTGCTTTACAAAATAAAAGACTGTCATCCTCTAAAAACAGATGAGTGATCTTAGGATTGCCTTTGTATATAGATACTCCACTGATTCTGTGTTTTCTGGTAGCGTCATTAATAAGAGAGGAAAAACCATCTGCACATAAAAGAAAAATACGAGGCGAAATAGGGTCTCCTTGACGGAGACCCCTTGTAGGAGTAATATTACCATAAGCAGCCCCATTTACTAGGATAGAGTAAGATACAGAAGTAATACAATGCATGATTAACTCTACCCATTTCTCATGAAAGCCCATTTTAACCATCACTAGTTTAATAAAACCCCACTCCATCTTATCATAGGCTTTACTCATATCCAATTTTATTGCTACAAAACCGTCTTTACCTTCCTTTTTGGGCTCAAGATGATGCATAAGCTCAAAAGCTACAAGCACATTGTCAGTAATAAGCCTCCCAAAAAGAAACATACTCTGATTTTTAGATATAATTTGAGGAAAGATTACTTTAAGACGATTGGCTAGCACTTTTGATATGAGTTTATAAACAACATTACATAGACTAATGGGTCGAAAATCTGTCATCTTTGTGGGGTTTTTTTTTTATTTTTGGCACCAAAGTAATGTTTGTTTTATTAATTTCAGCCATAGACATATTAGAGTTAAGAACATTTAAAATCATGCATATGACATCATTACCAACAATACCCTAGTAATTCTAAAAAAAGATAGCAAACATACCATCCAGTCTTGGAGCTTTTGTTGGATGCATCTGATTTAGTGCTATCTCAATTTCCTCCCTAGTGAATTCATGAATAAGGGACTGATTCATTTCCGTCGTGACTTTAGTTGGAATAGCATCAAGCACTTCCGAAATACGAGTCGGGGAGGCATACGAATATAAATTTTTGAAATATGATACTGCCACCTCTACAATACCATCAATCGAATCATGCCAATTCCCTTCTTCATCTCTGATACTGCTGATGGTATTTTTCCTCCTCCTATCTAAAGCCTTAGTGTGGAAATATTTCATATTTCGATCCCTAAGGCCTAACCATTGCACCTTAGATCTCTGCTACCACTTAATTTCTTCACTATCCAATAATTCATTAATCTCCTTCCTTAATATATTGATTTCACCGCCCAAGCTGCCATTTCTATCTCTGCAAACCAAAGTATTAAGAGTCTCCCTTTTCTCCCGAATTTTCTTCGGAATTTGCCCAAACACCATTTTGTTCCATCTAGATAGATTATCAGCACAACATCTTAATCTAGTAGCTATTCCCATAGGAGAATTTAAATCTTGGCAGCCATCCCAGACCCCTTGGATGATGTCTTTGCATTCCGCCCTTTTTGTCCACATAGCTTTGAATTGAAATCTACGCTTAGAGGGATACTTCTAAGCAACAGACTCATCAGTTAAAAGGAGAGCGCAATGGTCAGACGTGAATTCCACTAAATGGTGCACTTTAACATCTTTATAGTGATCAACCCAATCAAGAGTTGCCAGAGCACGATCCAATCTCAGAAACATTCTAATTTCACCCTCTTGCATATTACACCAAGTAAATTCAGGGCCAACAAACCCCAGATCCTTGAACCTACACTGGTGAATAACTTCTTTAAAATCATCCATCTGTTTCTGTGATCTTTGCACCCCACCCAATTTCTCTTCCACTGATACTATTTCATTAAAGTCACCAAAGCATAGCCAGGGCAAATGGTACTTTCGGCTAAGGCTTCTCAATACATCCCATGATTCTTTTCTATGACAAGTTTCAGGGTTTCCATAGAAACTAGTAATACGCCACTTAAAACCTGAATCAGGGTCAGTCACCACTGCATGATCAATAAAATTCCTAGAGTAGCTCTGGATTTCTACCTTGATATCCCTACTCCATAACATAGCTAACCCTCCACTCCTCCCAATTCTAGGGACAGTCAACCCATTCAATAGACCAATTTTAAATTTCAATTTCTCCATTTGATACTTTTTCATTTTTGTCTCCAACAGGAAGACAATTTTGGGCTTCCAACGTTGCACAAGCTCGCGCAACACTCAAACTGACCGAGGGTTCCCAAGCCCCCGACAGTTCCAACCTAAAGCAATCATTGGTCTAGGAGGTGCTGCTCAGCGGTCACCGCCATTTCAGTTAAGAAATTTACACCCCCTTCTTGTTCTCCAACACATAACCGTTTCTGGACATTTTCATTAGCCATAAATAACATATCGTAACAAACCTTTCTCTTATTACTTACCTCTTGGGCTTCTCCAAACTCCACCACCTCTTGGGCTTTTCCTTTATCTCTTGCTATTCTTTTAATCTTTCTATTAGCTCCTTAGGTGATCACTCGGTCTGGACAATGTGATTGTGTCCGGTCCACAAAGGAGTGCTCTTTGAATTCTGGCCTTATAGGCTGTAATCCTTCATTTTCATTTAAATCCAGCCCATTCTTCGTTTCCCCACTTATATCTTCTGTCTCTTTAAACCTTAGTGGGCTTAAAATTTCAACCTCACTTATAACCGGCCCAAATTGCTCATTAACTACTTGCTGACCGACTCCAGTCCCATTCCATTAAGTCCTAACCCAACTAGTTCTATCTCCATTAAGCCCTTCATGTGCCATCTGCTCCTTCTCATTGCTTGAAGCTTCTGGCAGCCTCTCTTCCCGCCTGTCATGCTCACCGTGTTTCTGGGTTTGAGTACATGTGAAAACAAATAGGTTTTCTCTTGTTGAAAGCTCATTATGGCTCCATCCATGGTTGCAAAAAATCCGTGGACTTGTGGACTAAGGATCACAGGTTGTGTTGGAACCCTTTTGGCAGCTTTAACTTTGGCTATAGTCCATGAGTCAGTTCACCTCTCCAATGTCAATGTTTTGATTCAAGTTGGATACAGCAATTTGATGTGCTACATGTAAGTCATACTACTTCCACTCTTCCATGGTTAATAATTGGAAAAATCTTCTATGCGTCGGTTTCATGAGACATAAATCTTGTTGATGGGTTCAATGAGACATAAGTTTTATGAAATTGGCTTAGGAGATACTTTCTCTTAACAATTACTTGTTTAACTCTTTTGACTGACAACTTGCATGCTATAGGTATTTTCTAGTTGTGAATGTCATATTATGCGTTTACAGCTCTGTAATCAATCTTCTTCCTGAGAAAAGTTTGCTACGGCGATTAGTTGGGGTAATTGATGCAGTAATGGTTTTTCTTTATTACAATTTTATATAATCGTCTCTCTTCTAAATAAGTACTAAATTTGATAATTGTAATAGTTCATTAATAGATATTTATTAATGATAATTTGACAAAATTAATATAAGGGGGTTTAGAGGGAATTTATAGAAAATTAAAAAATATATATATATAACTCTTAGAAAAAAATCAACAAAAATAACTTGGTCCATGTTATTTATATTATAGATTATAGATTATTTAATTTCTTGGTTTTCAAAAAAATGCTTTACTATAGTCTTAAGAATGTTTAGCTCAATTGGTAAAATATTTTATTGTCAAATAAGAAATTGAAATTTTAATTCCTGCCTACACAAAAAAAAACTAATTGAAGTCTTTGCTTAAACATGTTAGAACAAGTGATTGAATAGTCTTCTTTTTATCCATACCTATTTATTTTCCTAGAGCTTTATATTCTCTTCAGCATTGGAAGAATTAACTTTTATACTGCTCTACATATATGATTTTAGCTAATGGTTGTTCTTTAATTTTTTTTAGATGTTGATGGTGCTACTTGCTTCAAGCAATTCAGTTGCTTTGTCAGCTATTTGCCTGGAAAGGAATGGAAATTTTCATGCAGGGTGGAAAGGTATTTGTAGGCTTGCTCCACAATATTGTATCCGTATAATTGGTGCTATAACTGTTAGCTTTTTTGGGCTTGTCACATATGTGATGCTGCTTTTCTTAGCCATCAACAATCTCCTAAATCCTCTACTTGTGCAATAGCAATATGCTATTAATGTAATATTTTTCATCTGTTTTGTATTTTTATAAGAGTCTCTTGAATCTCCAATATTTTTTCATTACGGATTGGAATAAAAAGTAATTTTTTATTTATTTTTTATTTATTTATAAAACTGATCTCACTTCACATTATGTTGCAATGTTACTCTCACTTTCAAGGAATGTGAAAATATTATCAAGTTTCATTTAAGGACTCCAAACTCAAGAAATTTAGTAAGAACAAATTATCAAATAATCATACTCTACGAAAAATAGGCAAATAAACCACAACTAGAAATGTAAATACATCAAATTTCTTCAAAATGACCAATTGCTCCTGAATCCTACAAAATTAAAAGAATTAAGGAATTACAATAGAGCTAATGGGGTTTGTGTGGTTCTAGATTTGGTGGGTTGCTTTGTGGATGTTGGAAGTTCCTTTTGTGCGACTTCTAAGATTTTGGGGGCAAATTTTGATGTTTTTACTCTTTTGAGTCATATTGTTGTCGTTTTAGAAATTGTTGGAGTATTTTAATATTAATTAATTAGAATGAATAAATATTATAACATAAATGTAAAGATGTGGGAATGAATATGGAAGATGAGAAGTTAATGAAAATGTTTAATCCCACATTGAAAAGGAGAGAAACTATTTTATTCCTTTTAATTGTGGTGATTAATGGGTTAATATGAATTGAATCAGATATTGAGTTAAATACGTGCGCAAGGGGGAGATATCGGGTGGAGGCATCAAAAATGGAAATGAATCAGCCTCCCTGATGAATTAATACTCCGTTTGGAGCTTTGGGCTTGAACACTTTGTGCAGAGGTTATTCTAGCCATACGACACTTGTTGGGCTGTTATATCCTAGGGGAGACAAGTCAAAGAAAGTCTGCACCAATTACAAAGTTTAGCCAACCAAGGGCTTGAATCTCCTTAAAGAGGGCGAGTGCCACATTTTAGTCCAAATAGTGTTGTGTATTTCCTTTCTCTTTAAATTAATAATATTTAGAAATATTATTTAGTTTCTTGTTGTGTTATTTTCATTATTATTGTGTTTGCACCAACAGAAATTTTAGAAGGAATTTTATTTGGGTAAAGTGTACCAACCTCACTTGGGATTTGTTGATGGCCATTTTGGAAAGGAAAGAAAAGGCAGCAACACGGGTAGGAAAGAGTTGGTAAATAGATAGCAAAATCATTAGGCCCAAGCGGCAGGAATAATGAATCACAAGCCCATGAAATAAACAAATGGGCCTTGAGGATGCAAATGGACTTAAAGGAGTCCGGAAAGAGAGAAATTGCAAACCCATGGGCAGTATATGATATAGAACAGTGAGAATGGGCCACAGCAGGCCCGAAGTAATGAAAGCAAAGAAAATAAGGGGTTGATGGCAAGCCCATGAGCCCCAAGGATGAGAATAAGGTAATTGGGCCGAGGAAGCCCAATGAAGTTAATAAAAGCCCATGGGAATGCAAAGTTAGGAAAAGGGCCAAGGAAACCCAAGGAAAGCAAATGGGCCAAGGATGCCCAAGAGAAAGCAAATGGGATACAGGAGTCCGCAAGTAATGCAATAGAAAACTAACGGCCATACTGAGCCACTGGGGAAAGAATAAGCAACAGGCCCAAAAAGGCCCAGCAGACTTGGGTTAAATAACATCATGGTAGGAATGACAGAGTAATATGCAGGAAATGATGGTAGTCAAGGGATAGGCTGAAAGAAAGCAATACCCAATATCAAATAAGGCTCAACCCCTACGGGGGAGCGGGAAATCAGAAAATAGCTCACATAAGGAGTCAAGGACGAGCGGCAGACTGAGCAAGCAAGACTTCAGAACACGGCGAATGCATGAGCAACAAGCAGATTTTGGACATACATGGAAGAGAGGCACGCGCAAGGCCCATACATCACCAACCTGTACCCAGCCAATACAGGACACAGTGAAGTCATGGGTCAGAGGTAAGAGGGCATGGTTTGGCCGTGGGGAGAAGGGAAAAACCTATTCTGAGGTTCTTACTCAGGCTATTTTGGGGGGGAAGTGTCCTGCTGGGATGAGATACCACCTAAAAGAAGCAAGGCTGAGTTGGAACCACTAGGTGCATGCCATGAGGGATAGGGAGAAAGAGCACCCAGACCATAGCAGGAAAGGGTGCCACGGCAAACAAACAAACAAAAAAGTCCTATTTTTCTGGTAATGGGGAGTGGCACACAGATGGCCTAGTGGTGGTCGACAAGTACACTTAGACCAAACAAAGGTGGTTAAGGGCTAAAATAGTAAAATCCGGTCACGGCTGACACTATAAAAGAAGGCCTTTGTCGTGTACAGTAGGGGGGAGGGAAAAACGATCACTGTAACAGGAACTTCTAAGAAAAAACCAGGAAGTAGAAAACAAATAGGGATGAAAGAAAGATAAGAGAAAACAGAGAGTTAGATTAGCAGACATGCATCAATAGGTTGATTCTCTCTCTCCCTCTCAAAGCCCTGCTCTCTGCCACAAGCAAAAAGATTCTTTTGAGCATCAACCATTCAGGTCCGTTTCCCTCAAAGTGATTAATTTTCATGGCAGGATTTCCTCGGAAGGTTATTCACATTGAGAAGAAACGTTCTTCCCTCTCTGGTTTTGCTCTTGCAGGACCAGATTTAATTCGATTTCTTTATTTTCTGATTAACCCATATATTACCACTTATTCCCTTTGCCTTCTTTGTAAAAGTAATTGTTATTATTGTAATTATCTTTCTTGAATAGAGATTATTTGGTAATTTTTTGATTAAGTAGCGCAGTACTCTCTTTTGTTGTTGTTATTGTTATTATGTCTGTTACAACTCATCTAAAATAACTCTGCCTACCGTAAGCGTACTCTTGACAAACGAGACATAGTTTGCGCACAAGTCAAACTAAATTGAGTTACAGTTAGGCCGGTCTTAACTCTCTTACTTAGAAGACTTAGGCTTAGTACAACTGGAGGCAGCCCAGCCTCAATATAACAAAAAGGCCCGCTATAGTATTTTACTTGGGTTTTCCGTATTCCTATTAGACAAAAGGTTTATATTTTAAAGGCACTCAATGAACTACTTTGCCTGCTTTTTCAAAATAAGTCACTTATTAGTGGGCTCAGCCATATAAACACCACGGCCCAAATTGTCATTTTCTTTTTTAATAAACGTTGAAATTCTTGGAGTCTTTCTTTCTTTTTTGAGAATCTCTTGGGAGTCAATCTTTGTTTTTTTTGTTTTTTTTTTTTTTTGTTTTTTTTTTTTTTTTGTGCAAAAAAAAAAAAAAAAATCCTAGGCGTGTTTAAAATAAAAAAAAAAAATCCTAGGCGTGTTTAAAATTTGGTCCTTGCTATGGGAGGTGTTGGTTCTCATTGCATATGTTGAATACCTATTGGCCATGACTACATTACAAAATTAAGTACAGTGGTTTTTGCAGGGGCGGTGGCACTTGAAGGCTAGGGTGGTCACAGGACCATCCTGACTTGAAATTTTTTTTTATATATAATAATTTAAAATTTTATTTTTGTCTACACTTCAAAAAAAATTTAGGAACACTCTCATTTTTTTTATGCCAAAAAAATCAAACTTTGCTCCATAATTTGTTCTACTTAACAATATATTGGGGCTTTCAAGCAAAAAAAAGCCAAAAAAAAAAAAAAAATTTTTGAACTAAAATCTGAAAAAAAAAAAAAAAATTTATAACATAGCAAGCCTAAATTTATCCTTCTTAAAGAACACTTTGAGAAAAATTCTTGGAGCTGTCATTGGGTTTTTGTACCTTATGACTTACCATTCTGGTCCAAGAAGGTAAGTAATGACTCCTGAATTAGCTGGTATAGTGGCACCAAAATTCCTTCATTCCTTAGTCTGTATTGTTGTGTTCCGACCAAATGAGATTTCTTTGTGTTACTGTGGTCCTCATAGGCTCATACTCTTGTCTTGTGTGTATTTGTTGTTCCCATGCACAATTAGTGCTCCATTGCCTGATCATTGACAACCTTGCCTTGGGTTTCTCTGCTATTCAAATTAAAATCAAATAAAATGCTCATCTCCCATTTGGTTTTGATTTTAATTAAACAAAAAATAAAAACAAGTTGTAATTCATATTCAACATGTCTCATTGGACAAAATAATTCCTTATGTACTGAATTCTATATATTTTTCCCATCCAAACCCACACCAGCACATGGCAAAACCAAGAGCTGAAACCTACACAGAAAAATACAATTCAATCCATAATACCACCCAAAAACAAAATACCCACAACAATTTCTTGATTCTTAATACAAATCACAATCCTGGGAATGAAAAAAAAAAAAAAAAACAAAAACAAAAACAAAAAAACAACTTTACAACAATATAATGCTCAGATCAAAACAACATGTAAATCCCACAAAATAGAGTTTATATTCCTTCATTTTCCCAGTAACCAATCAGAGATTATTAAAAAAATAATAAAAAATGAGAGAGAACTTACTCCGCGGAGTAGTTCGTGACAGCGAAGTGAGATCTAACATCTATTTTTAATTGCTAATGTGTATCACGGCAGTTTATAAAAATTTTGTAAAATAGTTTGTGATTTTAATAGTACTCTATATATAGAAGAAATTTAAAAAGGTAATTCTGATCTTTCTGGAGTTTGAGAGTTGAAATAGGAAAATTTGGATTTTGCTGGGGAGAGAGAAAGAGAGAGTGATTTTTGTTTTCCGGTTTTTGTGGTGGATTTTGAGTGGGCTACGTGAAATCTTTTCATGCATGGTTTGGGCTGGACTTTAGGCTGTTTTATAGGTTCTGAAAGAAAGTGGAATTTTCTAAGGTTGTTTTCTTTCTGAGTGGGTGTCATCAAGCCAAGTTGACAGAAATTTCTTCTTCTCCATACAGAAGATTTGGGATGAAACCTCCTATATATTAAAAACAAGATGGAAGATTTGATTAGGGTATTTTGGCAGGGATTTGGCTTGTATCCATGATTTAACGCATTGGATATGACATAGATACGACAGTTTAAAATTGATCACATGTTGATCTTGTATCTTGTCCAATGTTTCAATGCACTAAATATAAATTTTACCCATTTAGGCAACATATTAATGGATTTTTGTTGGGTGATACCTCTTCATGGTTAGACCCGTCACAATTTAGTTAATAAATTTTCAATGTTTATATTTTACTATGAAAAATTAGGATTAAAATAAAACTATCAGGATTATGTCCAAATGAATAGATTTTGCATTTTTTGGACACACAAATTACCCTCTTTGTGGTTTGACTTTGACCTAATAACAATTTAGTATCAGAAGCTTTTTCAATTGTTATATTTTGACTTGCTTAGGTTTAGAATTAAATGAATTCCTCACGAGTACTTTGGATGGAATTCTAACAATTTTATTTTTAAAAGATATAGTAATTGAAAGTTTCTGAACTAAATTGTAATAGAATGTAATCACAGCTTAATCTTTTCTCACATATTTGAATTTTATCATGAATTCTTGGAATAGTATTGAATTCAGCACTTTGACAGCAAAATTTAGCTAAAATTCTGCTCTCCATGTGTCGAATTTCAAGTATGTTTATCTGGCAATTTTTGCATGATGTGGCAATCACACTCAATTTGCTGTTAGTCTTAAAAAAACTTCTGCCCATGTCCTGATACTGTTTATTTAATCATATAATTAGATCCTTGCATCATTTAGCTTATAAGATTGATAAAAGAAAAAAAAAATGGCGAACATAAAGAAAAAGCTAACCAGAACGAGAACTCACATAAGCCTTTTTCTAAGAGGAGAAATAGGCCAAGGTTTAATTTTCCTCATGCTTTCATAACATCTTGGAATTTGTGGTAATATTTTAGATTTAGGTGGTAAAATTTCTTGTTCTCTAAGAGAGATTTAGGATTAGCCTACGCCAAAAAATTGATTAGTATTTTTTTTTTTAATATGTAACTTTCAATAAGAAAAAGAGAAATTCAATATATCTTGAGTCAATGAATCTTCAATGATATTAGGATTTTCATCTATTCAGGTTACAAAATTTGCTACACCCTTGACATATTGAGTCAATACATGTGCTAGTTTGTTCTCATGTTGTCTCATATAACTTATTAATTAGTATCTCAGCCTAATGATAAAAAATAATCTTTATTATAGAGCAGATGTGTGTGTATAATGTATATATATATATATATATATTTAAAAGTCTACTATTATTTTGGTAATGGATTGTAATGGTTTTAGTAGACCCAATTTAAGAGACCAAACTGAGAAATCTCTTGAAAGGATCAACTTTGGGACTTGGTCTGAGGTCCAAGAATCGTTGAACAGTACGTATTTACTTTGCGGCCCAAACTGTTCTTTTACGCATTGCAGCATCTTGGACCAACAAAGTTGGAGTTTGGGTTACACAAAGCATACAGAGTCCAAGACAACGACTTACACAAGCACAGGCAACAAGAAGAGTGAGGCCCAATTCTAATGTTCTGGACGTGTGGCCGAAAGCTATTAAAGTTCTAGTTCTACTTGTATTAGGACTATGCAATATGCATATGTATAGAGGCGAGTACTAGGGCTGTAACGCAAAAACGGAGCAAATTTTTTTCATTAAAACAGAGCTTGTCTTCGGCCGAAAACAAAAAGGGTTTGAGTACATGTGAAAACAAATAGGTTTTCTCTTGCTGAAAAGCTCATTATAGCTCCATCCATGGCTGCAAAAAATCCATGTACTTTTGGACTAAGGATCACAGGTTGTGTTGCAACCCTTTCTGCAGCTTTAGCTTTGGCTACAGCTCGTCAGTCAGTTCACTTCTCTAATGTCAATGTTTCTATTCAAGTTGGATACAGCGATTTGATGTGCTACATGTAAGTCATACTACTTCCACTCTTCCATGGTAAATAATTGGAAAAATCTTGTATGTGCTTGTTTCATGAGACACATGTTTCATTGACGAATTCAGTAAAACATAGGTCTTATGAAACCGGCTTAGAAGATACTTTCTCTTGATAATTACTTGTTCAACTCTTGTGATTGACAACTTGCATGCTATAGGTGCCTTCTAGTTGTAAATGTCATTGTATGCGTTTACAGCTTTGCAATCAATCTTCTTCCTAAGAAAAGTTTGCTGTGGCGATCAGTTGTGGTAATTGATGCGGTAATAGTTTTTCTTTATTACAATTTTATATAATCTTCTTTCTTCTTCTAAATAAGTACTAAATTTGATAATTGTAATAGTTCATTAATAGATATTTATTAATGATAATCTGACAAAATTAATATAAGGGGGTTTAGAGGGAATTTTTATAGAGTTTAAAGAAAATTAAAAATATATATCTTTTAGAAAAAAAATCAACAAAAATAACTTGGTTCATGTTTTTGTATTATAGATTATAGATTATTTAATTTCTTGTGTTAGGTTTTTTAATGCTTTACTGTAGTCTTAAAAATGATGTGGGTTCCAATTAAACTACATATCGGATTGTAGGTATAAGTTAGTTCAATTGGTAAAATCTCTTATTGTTGTAAAAGAAATCAAATTTTTAATTCCCGCCTACACAAAAAAAAAAAAAAACAAAAAAACAAACAAACTAATTGAGGTCTCTGCTTAAGCATATTAGAACAAGTAATTGAATAGTCTTCCTTTCATCCATCCTGATTTATTTTCCTAGAGCTTTATGTTCTCATCAATATTGGAAGAATTAACTTTTACTGTGCTTTACATGATTTTAGCTAATGGGTTGTTTTTATTATATTTTTTTTAATGTTTTTTAGATGTTGATGGTGCTACTTGCTTCAAGCAATTCAGCAGCCTTGTCAGCTATTTGCTTGGAAAGGAATGGAAATTTTCATGCAGGGTGGAGAGGTATTTGTGGGCTTGCTCCACAATACTGTAACCATATAATTGGAGCTATAACTGTTAGCTATCTTGGGTTTGTCATATATATGATACTGCTTCTCTTCGCCATCAACAATCTCCTAAATCCACTACTTGTGCAATAGCAATATGCTATTAACATAATATTTTTCATCTGTTTTGTATTTTTATAAGAGTCTTGAATCTCCAATATTTTTTCATTATGGATTGGAATAAAAAGCAATTTATTTATTTATAAAATTGATCTCCCAAAATTGTCAGGTAGTACACACTCTTTTTTTTTGGATGAGATTTACATGATGTTGCAATGTTACTGTCAGTCTCTCACTTTCAAGGAATCTGAAAATATTATCGAGTTTCATTTAAGGACTCCAAACTCAAGAACTTTAGTAAGAACAAACTATCAAAAAATTATACTCTACAAAAAATAGGCAATTAGACCACAACCAAAAGTGTAAATACATCAAATTTCTTCAAAATGACCAAATTGCTATTGAATCCTCCAAAATTATAAGAATTAAGGAATTGCAATAAATATAATGGGGTTTGTGTGGTTCTGGATTTGGTGGGTTGCTTTGAGGATCTTGGAAGTTCCTTTTGTGTGAATTTTAAGAGTTTGGGGGCAAATTTTGATGTTTTTACTCTTTTGAGTCATATTGTTGTCATTTTAGAAATATTAGGAAGAATTTTATTTGGGTAAATTACACCAACATCTCTCAAGATATTTTACTTGAATATTGAATATTTCGTATTCTTATCAAATAAAGGGTTTAGATTTTAAAGACACTCGATGAACTATCTAACTTACTTCTCCAAAACATGCCACTTATTAGTGGGCCAAATCCCATAAGTACCGCAACCCAAACATTTATTTTTTTTCCTTGCATTGAAATTCTTGGGGTCTTTTTTTTTGGAGAATCTCTTTGGTGGTCAATCTTGGTTTTTTTCTTTTTCTTTTTCTTTTTCTTTTTTTAGCACAAAAAAAGAAAAAGAAAAAGAAAAAAAAGGAACCCAAGACATGTATAAAATTTGGTCCTTGCTAATTTTGAAGACTAAGGAGGTGTTGGTTCTCATTACAAATGTTGAATACCCATTGGCCACGACAACATTACATAATTAGGTACAGTGATTTTTGGACCTTATTGTCTCACCATTTGGGCGAAGAAGTTAAGTAATGACTCCTGAATGACACACTATTAGCTGGTATAGTGGCACCAAAATTCCTACATTCCTTAGCCTGTATTGTTGTGTTCTGACCATATGAGATTTATTTATTTATTTTTTTTTTTTTGACATTCTAATCACAATTTTATTTGAATTTGTGAGGTCTAACGTGAATTTTAATTGCTGATATGTATAACATCATACTAATAGCTTGTAAAAATTTTTATAAACTAGTTTGTGACTATAATATTACTTTATATATAGAAGAAGTTTAAAATTAAGTTGTTCAAAAGGTAACCCAAATCTTTCTAGAGTTTGAGAGTTGAAACAGAAAATTTTGGATTTTGGTGGAGAGAGAGAGAGAGAGAGATTTTTGTTTTTCAGTTTTTTGTGGTGATTTTTTTTTTTTAGATGAACTTTTGTGGTGGATTTTGAGTGGGCTACGAGCCTACGTGTGGACTGAAATATTTTCATGCATGGTTTGGGGCCTTGGGCTGGACTAAGACTATTTTATAGGTACTGAAAAAAAGTGGGATTTTGTAAGTTGTTTTCTTTCTATGTGAGTGGGTGTCATCAAGCCAAGTTGACAGAAATTTCAAAATCTTCATATAGAAGATTTAGGATGTCCTATATATTAACAAGAAGATGGAAGATTTGATTAGGGTATTTTGGCAGGGATTTGGCTTGTATCCATGATTTAATGTACTGGATGTGACATAAACACGATATGTGTTTAAAATTGATCACGTGTCGATCTTGTATTCCGTCCAATATTTCAATGCATTGAATGAAAACTTTGCTTATTTAGGCAACATATTAGTGAATTTTTATTGGGTAATACCTTTTGTGGTTAGGCCCATCACAATCTATCTAATAAATTTTCAATTGTTATATTTTACTATTGAAAATTAGGATTGAAATAAAACTATTAGGATTCCGTTCAAATTAATAGATTTTGCATTTTTTTGGACAAGTAAATTACCCTCCTTGTGGTTTGACTTTGACCTAATAACAATTTAGTATTACAATAAGCTTTTTCAATTGTTATATTTTGACTTGCTTATGTTTATAATTAAATGAATTCGTTAGGAATATTTTGAATGGAACTTTAACAATTTTATTTTTAAAAGATAAAATATAGTAATTGAAAGTTTATGAACTAAATTGTAATAGAATGCAATCACATATTAATCTTTTGTCACATCTTTGAATTTTATCATGAATTTTTGGAATAGTATTGAATTAAGCACTTGGACAGCAAAATTTAATCAAAATTCTGCTTTCCATGTGTCGAATTTTGAGTATGTTTATATTACAATTTTTCATGATGTGGCAATCACACTTAATTTATAGTTAGTCTTAAAAACACTTCTGTCCATGTGCTCATACTGTTTTGATCATATAATTAGATCCTTGCATCATTTAGCTTTATAAGATTGTTAAAAGAAAAAAAAATGGAGAACATATAGAAAAAGCTCACGAGAAAGAGAATTTACATATGCCTTTTCCAAGAGGAGAAATAGGCAGTGTGCAGGATTTACATTTCCTCATACTATCATAAATCATAATATCTTGGATTGTAGGGTAATGCTTCAGAGTTAAGTTAATTGGTAAAATCTTTTAACCTCCGATAAACAATTTTACTTGCTCACGCTAAATATCGATTAGTGTTTTGGCGTAATGATATCAAATTGGGAAATCTCACGAAGGGATCAACTTTTGGACTTGGGCTGAGGGCCAAGTAGCTTTGAACAGTACATATTTACTTTTCGGCCCAAAATGTTCATTTATTATTGCAGTATCTTGGATCAACAACGTTGGAGCTTGGGTTTATGAAGTGGATCAAGAAGCCTTTTGGAATTAGGTTTGGGCTGGGTTTGATGAGAGGGTAGCAATGGGACAATTAGTCCACATAAAATTCAAACTCGTTGTTAACGGTAGTGTTAGGTCAAATTGTATTTTTTGTTTTTCTAATTGACTACCATTTCTCATAAATTTTAGAGGAATGCTATTTTTTCCTTTTTTTTTTTGGATAATACGGTGCCATTATGCAAAAATAGATACTGATAATCATTATGTTAAAAAAGAGCTCAACTCAACAGGTGGTGGTTTAGCAAAAATAACATGATCGGTTCTTTGAGGGGCATCTAGTTTAGCTAGTGCATTAGCACACTGATTGGCTTCCTTGACTATGTGTTGGATTGTCCAATTGATGAAGTTCCTAATCAAGGTCTTGCAATTAATAATAAGAGGATTCATCATAACGTTGTTAAGAGACTGTTTAAAAATAGTATGCACAATGAGCTTTGCATCTAGCTCTACTCAAATAAAGATTAGGAAAAAAAAGAATAAGCAAATTTAAGTTCTCACATATGTCAAAAAAGCAAAACAAAAAAAATCAAAAAATTATATTGTTCTTAATTTTTACCAATTGAACTGTCGATCATGGTTTTCAGACTCGGATCGTTTAACGAATCGAAAAAAAGAGAGGTTCAAGGTTTTTAAGGTCGAACCGAGTTTCAACCGAGGTTGAACTGTGATGATGTCATAATTAATTTAATAATAATAAAATACAAATAAATGTATTAAAATGGAAAACATTAACAAATTTTTACTAAAAGTATGTCTAAAAAAATTAAACAACTTTCAAATGAATTTTCACCATTTTAATAAGGTTAATAGGAAATAATAAAGCATAAACAAGTGTCAAAAAATTGTGTTTAGTAATCTTTCAAATAAAAAAATTATCTAAAATAAAATCATTTTCAACATAAATTAATAAATTGTATATTCACATGTAAAAAGTATAGTTCTTGAACCTTTAATAAAATTATCAAATAATAATAGATTGAGAGGGGTAATATAATAAATTGGAAAACTATAATCTAAATTGTAAATAAATAAAATATTAAATCCAAGAATGACACAACAAAGGAGCATTGTTTATTGGTTATTGCATCAGTATTTAACTTACTAGTCCTGGGTTCAATCCCTCTCCTATAACTATTTGGGATTTTTTATAATATTTAAAGTAATTCCACTTAAAAAAAAATGGATTTCTACCCAGTTTAAGGTTACCTAGGTCGGACCGGCCAATCCGGTCTGGGTCTAACAACCTTGCTATCGATTTTGACAAGTTTTGACAATTTTACTAGACCGAATTAGTATCTAATTTTCGTTTGAACAGACCGGTCTGGTTTGGTCCAATTTTTTAAACTACGCATAAAAGTGAAACCTAGATTTGGGGATGGTTTTCTAATGTTCGTGTCTAGAGCACTATGGACGTATGAACTATGAACAACCATAGTTTTAAATTTGTCCTGATTTGGCTTTCCGGAGTATAGTATTGATTATTATTCCAATAAGAAACTCTTCCCACCATCAAGTGGTACATCGTATTTTAATTAACATGACATTCACTTGTGGGTTTTTTTTTATTTTTTTATAAATCATTTTATTTTATTTTTATTAATTGTGTTCTAAAAACAAATTTACAAGTAGCTGAGAAAGTAATAGCTTGGAATTATTAGACCACCCCTGTTTGGTCATGTCAAATTGAATATATTCTACAGAATCTGCACGATCATAATGATAACTGGAATGGTAGGTTTTGCATTCAATATTGGGCTCCAATTGCCTTACAAAACTTTGGGCTTGATTTTTAGGCTTCTTTGATTGATTTTTTTTTTTTTTTTTTTAGGGACGACCAATGTAGCAGTCTTATCTGAGCGTGACTATAATAATACCTTACTCGCTGGATTTGAGTTGGAGTATAGGGAGACCACGATGAGTCAAAACTTTACAATTCCACAAAAGACACTAGTGAACCTTGAATTGCTGAAGGAGGCAATCCAAGTAAGTGTATATTTGGACTCGAACTTTGAACCTCACACTCAGCACATCTTATATATCAAATAAGACCAATAAACCACATCTCTCGGTGGTTCTTTGATGTTGTTTTGGAAATTTACTCTATGTGAGTTTTTATATTTATTACATATCCAACATTTTGATTCCTTCGTGCTATTTGGACTTGCCGTTGGATTCCAGACATCACTCCCTAGAGGACTCCCTAGAGCTTTTAAGGTGTTTGTACGATCTTTATTTTTTTATTTTGGCTGAATAGGTGTTTGTACGATCTGTCTATGGAGAACTCATAATGGCTAATTTGTCTACATAAAGTGGTTGTTGGTTAGTAGCTTCGAAGCTACTAACCAACAACCACTTTATGTAGACAAATTAGCCATTATGAGTGGATGTCAAATGGAGCCCATTGTGTTTTTTAAGTTATTGTCATGATGCGATATGTTTTGACCGTTTGTATTTATTTTTTTATTAAAATAAAAATCATACTCTAGTATAATTTAAGTAGATATATGTATATATATATATATATATATATATGTGTGTAAAACTTTATTTTGAAAACTTGAACTTCAGCTTATGCCTCCCATCTGATAAGAACTTGTATTTATAAAATGACCATTACAAATGTATCCTTAATAGAATTAAGTTTGTGTGACAATTTTATATTTATTATATTGATAATAACATATTATAATCTCTTAATAAAAAAATTGTTGTCATTTGTTTTACCTCTATATGTATTAAAAAAAAAAAAAAAAAAAGACTTGTGCGCTGAATGCCCTTTTCTTTTTCCCTTTCTCATAATCTCCACCCCCTTGGTCCCTTTCCTTTTTTTTTTTTTCCAGTTTTTTTTTTTCTTTTTTTTTTTTTTTTTGGCTGAGAATCTTAGTCACTAGTTGAGAAGCATTGTTAATTGGTTTAGCCCTCACCTGGTTGGTTTTGGCTAGGCTATGTTTCTTCCATGTTTCTATGTGTAAGATAGCACATTTTTTATTTGTACCTAATTTTGCTCATCTTAGTGCTTTCTTTAATCATGGTGTAGTTCTGGTGTGAACATTAGTTTAATTTAAATGTTTCCTCTTCGCGGCCCCAAAAGTTGGAGGAAAACATGCATATTTCCGACCAATAAGATTGAAATTATTGAAACAAAAAAAAAGCAAGACAATTTGATATTTAATAAGATGTTTGAAAGACATAAGTACATAACAATAGGCTTTTGGTTTAATAATAAGGCCATAGTAATATAATAAGTTCTGACAATGACAGGCATTATTTTGAATCTAAATTTAATACAAAAGTACATAATGAGTTAAATAAGCATGTTACATTTCTAGTGCTTTGTAATAATAAGCATCTTTATTTTCTTTATTTTTTTTTTCTTCTCCCTTAATTTCCACATATATATATATATATATGCGTGTGTGTGGGGTAAAAGCCCAAACTTGTATACTAGGCCTTGGGCCCTATTCGTGGATATACTTGAGGAAGAATAAATAATCAGGAGAAGCCTCGGAATAGAGAACCATGCAAGGAGAGGATGGAGGAATACAGTTCAAGGAGGTAGTCCTCCTCGGACCTGATGAATGTCGGTCTAGCAAGCGTATGGGTGATTTAAAGTGACTCTCCAGGAAGTTTCGTCGAGAAGGACAAGCTTTAAGCACTCACGAAAGTGATGATAATATGGAAATATCTAAAAAAAAAGCTGCTACCACCGCATTAAATGCACTGCAGCAACTTTTCTGGCAGCATTTATGGGGAGAAAACTCCTGAACAGTGTAGTTTTCAGCTATCGCCACTCAGATAACAAAAGAATATGCTTGATGGGACATGTACTCAAGTGAGGGTTTAGATGAGTAACAAGTGTATGATCAGGATGACCTAAAAGGACCTATATAATGTAAAAGATCTCCCATGAGTGAGGGATCAGAAGAAATAGAAAGAAAAAGGGAAGAAAGAATTACTGTAGCACTAAGAGCTGTATGAACGTTCATAACTATTGTTTTGATTCATATTCTATCTCCTCGGACAACCATTTCATTAAGCTTTACGTGCAGTTTACTCTTTTATCGTTGAAATATTTACTAGCCGTTAGTGTAAATTATTAAAACCTAGCTCTTTAGCCTACTCTCTACAAATTTATTGTATTGGGTCTACCAAGCCATTGTCCAAACAAATTTTTGGGCCTAGGCCAACAATTTGTGACCCTACAATATATATATATATATATTTATTATTATTATTATTATTATTATTAATTTTCTCCCTTATTTTATGATTGGAATATGAGAGAATATATGACCACTTTGCCCTCTACAATCCTCACTCCATTTTAAAATATTAATATGTACATATTAATATTTTAAAATGGTTTAAGAGTTTCCAAGAGTTTGTATATGACTTGCTACCAAAAGGCTGAGTGTTTAAATAGTTTCTGTAAGGGCTCAAAATGTAATGGACCCTAAACAATAAAATTTGTAGAGAATGGGTAGGAAGGACTAAGCATAAAACGGGCGGACAACGAATTTTGGCCAAGTGTTTGTAAGGACCATTGATTTTCGGCTCTGTCTGAGGATCTCCCTTCTTCTTTTTCAGGCAGTCCCCCCTCTCTATGTTTAGAATCTTGCTAGTTATATAGTCTTATTTTCGTTGATCTTGACCACCCACTTGTCAATTATCTGATCGTCGTGTACAGGAGTTTGTCACATCATCTGCAGTTTACAGACTTTACGTTAGTTCTCAGCTGCCTTTACAGACTTTCTATTAGTTGGGGTAATCGAGGCGACTGGGTCCGCCGGTCATGTCTTCATTAAGACGGCCAAAATGTTGGTGGGATATTTTCCCTTTAATGAAGTCGTGATATTTTCCCTTTAATGAAGTCGGTGCGCCGAGGACAGGTCATCCTCGGCGCGGCCCTTCGGACGTTCTGGGTTCTTTCCCATTGTCCTCGGCCTCAGCACTATCCTCGGCGCGAGCCTTGGGCCGCATGTGATGGGCCAGCGCGGTTAATGTAATGGGGCCCCACAGTTTCCATTTGCTAATATTTGTCACAATAAAAAGTTTATACCAATGAAAAATGATTTCATATATCAAGCTATCTATAAACAAAAAATATGTATATTTTATGCTTGGATATGCCTATAAATACCAATAGAAAATTCTAGTTATATTATCAATTTAAATATAGAATGTTTAATAAATTGACTTGACAATAATTTATTGTAAGTAATAGTGTAATACTAATATCACATCAACAGTGTAAAAAAAAATTAATTATTTTTTATTTGTCACAATAAAAAGTTTATACCATTGAAAAATGATTTCATGAATCAAGCTATCAAACAAGATCTATAAACAAAAAATATGTATATTTTATGCTTGGATATGCCTATAAATACCAATAGAAAATTCTAGTTATATTAGCAATTTAAATATATAATGTTCAATAAATTTACTTGACAATAATTTATTGTAAGTAATAGTATAATACTAATATCACAACAACAATGTAAACAAAAAAAAGAGTATTTTTTGTTTTTAAATTTAAAAATTAAAACACTATAGTCTATAGAACTAATTAATGTAATAAAATTAATAATACATGCATGTAACATCACTCAATATCGATCCAATGTATGCATGCAGCATGCTGTGGAAAAATGGATCCGAAGAGTCATGTTTTTTATATATTCTTCCTATGCCGTTTCTCGAGCCACTGATTTCCTGATATTAGGCTACGTAGCAGGAAAATTCTTCTTCTTTTGAATCTTGACGTGACAAGTATTAAGTTTTTCGTTGACTTGATTTTTTATTATCAAAAATTGATATATATTTTTTAAATTACTCTAAAAAAAATATGATTGTTTGCATCAACTAATGCAAAATAATTTTAAAAAAAATCAATTTTACACATTCAACTCCCTAAAATTATCATATAAATTTACATTGATACTATTTACTTTACATATAATTTTTTATTCTTTCTTTACATATCCTGATACTGAAATAAGAGAGTAAATAATTGCTATTGTGTGTGAAGAAAGAGAAATAATATAAAAAAAAATTAAAAAAATATTTTAATCTATTTTAGTGTAAAATAGATAATATGATGTGAGATATTTTGAAAAATAAGCATATAAAATAGAAAAAAAATAGGTTTTTAAGCTAAAAGAGAAAAAAAAATTTACAACTTGCTAACAATGTGTTAAATTTTCATCATTGCTACAAATAATGTGTATATTAATTACAACATGATACTGTTTTCTGAGTGTATTTGGTAGTATATTAGCACTTAGCTATTACCTCTGTCCTTGTTAGTTGATACATTAATTTAATAGTATTATAAAAAATAAAAAATAAAAGGGTAAATTCCAGAAAACACCCCTGAGGTTTGGGTTAATTATAGTTAGGTTCAAGATATTTTAAAATGACCAATTTAGTCCTTAAAAGACAAAAATACCCTTACACTGTTAACCCTCTTACCCTCCGTTACACTTTTTTTTTTCTTTTTTTCTTTTTTTCTCAAGCAACCCATTACCCTCTGTTTCCTCTCTTCTTCCTGATACCTCTCTTTCTCTTCCCTCTCATCTCGCCTCTCTCTGCCTCCTTCACTGATCAAAGCCATGATTTGAACCGATTCTGAAGCCACACCACCGATTTGAAGCTACATCGCCGTTGTCAAGCACCACCGTTGAAAGACGCCTCCACCACCGATTGCTGCCTCTCTTACCAGCTTGTTTTGATTTTAATCTAGTTGTGGCTTCTTTTTTTCTTTTTTCTTTTTTTCTTTTTTTTTAGTTTGGGTCAATCTAATATTGGTGGATTGTGGTGGTTATGGGTTGTAATGGGTTGCTTTTCGCAGTTGTGGTTAAGGTGGTCGGTGGTGGTTGGTTAATTTTAATGGTGATGGTTGGTTTAATTTAGCTGGTGGTTGAGGGTTTTGGTGATGGTGGTGGGCTATGATCTGGTAGGGGTGAGCTGTGGGTGGTGGTGGGATGTTGCGAGGTGGTATCATGGGTTATTGGGTTTTGTGTTTTTCTTTGGGTTTTATGGCCGGCAGTGGTTTTCAATGGTGGTGGTGGTTTTCGGCATGGGGTGGATTTGCAGTGGAGGTGTGTGGGTTCCAATGGGGATAGTGGTTTGCTATAGGTTTTTTTGGATTTGGGTCTTGATGCTATGATTTGGCTGGGTTTTATGGCTAGTGGTGGTAGTAGCAGATCTGAGGTTAGAGAGGGAGAGTGGGGTTTTGGCTGTGAGAATCAAAGGAACCACCGAGACGCAGAGAGGAAGAGTGGGAGAGCAGGTCTGTGAGGGAGAAAGACAAGTAACGGAGGGTTAAGAGGGTTACCAATGTAATTGGTCATTTTTAAGGACCTAATTGGTCATTTTTAAAATATCTTGGACCTAACTGTAATTAACTCAAACCTTAGGGGTGTTTTTTGGAATTTACCCAAAATAAAAAATATACTCTCTCAACAACTAATAAGAAACTATATTAAAAAGAATCAAAACAAGCCGTACATGATCTTCTTCCTTATAGTCTTGAGATCCACAATGGAGAATTTAAAGGCACTCAGGTATTGAATTCTTTATTTCTTTAGAGCAAAAGTAAAAGCTTTAAGACTTTCTAGCTAAGATGTCACTCACCTTATTGAACATACTCCAATTTTTTTTCTCCCTCTCTCTCTCTCTCTCTCTCTCTCTCTCTCTCACAAAAAAAAAAAAAAAAAAATTAAGGACCAATTTTTCTACAAAAGTTGGATCAGAAACCTAATCAAACTGGCCTTCAAAGAAATATAGTAGATAACAAACAATTAATCATGATGAGTGATGATCCATGCCTCTTTTGGTGCATAATAAATATATGATCAACAAACAAAATGGACTTTCAAGACCACTTTACCGATCCTACCCTTTCTTGGATATCAATTGCATGGGTAATATTGTAACTTCAATACTCATTGAACGTTAACACCAAAGTCCAGAGTCATTTAATTTTTCCCGCTGACCCCGGCTGGCCTTGGCCCACCTGTCCTTTTAGCGTTATATAAATAACCCTCTCCAATCCTTTCTTTATTTCCTTCCCCACTTCTTACGTTAGGATTTAGGCCTCACAACTTTCTTTGGCCTAAGATCTCTATCCTTCTCTTACTCATATGTCCACGGCTGATCCACCTGTGCCGTCGGCCGCCGCCGGTGTTGGCCTCGGGTATGGCATCGCCATTGCCGTGAGTATTCTTGTACTCATCTCTACTATCATGCTTGCTTCGTATGTGTGCGTTAGAATCAAAGCTAACAATCGTAATGATAGTGGTGGTGATAACGATAATAATATCTTGAGAAGAATGTCTAATCACCAATCTACAACAAGGATTTCGATAGAACCCGTGGTGATAGTGATGGGCTTAGATGAACCCAACATAGAGTCTTACCCAAAGATGGTTCTTGGTGAAAGTCGACGACTGCCTAAGCCCAACAACGGCCCATGTTCGATTTGCTTGTCCGACTACCAGCCCAAGGATACCATAAGATGCATTCCAGAGTGCCATCACTGTTTCCATGCAAATTGCATTGATCAATGGCTCCAAATGAGTGCCACATGTCCTTTGTGTCGAAATTCTCCTGCTCCATCGGGAAACTCTACACCTCTTGCTACTCCTTTGTCAGAATTGGTTCCACTGGCCTTTCATGCCAGGTGATTTTGTATCAATTTCATTTTTTTTTTGGGTTAAAAATTGGTACAAACATAGAGGTTTTTCATTTTTTAAGATTTCCTTTGTTTAATTGAGTAGTAAAGAATATTGGGTATGAAACAATTTAACCATACTTTTAGGGATAAAACTATTATGATGGGAGTGTATGACAGGTAGTGGTATGGACCAAAAGTAGTAGACTAGTAATACAATGTATATTTCACACTTATTTAGGGATAGGTGAAGAGAACAAACCGTGCAAGCATGAGGTCATTTGGGTTTTTTGGGATAGGTGTTTCAATTCCACTGGCTCAAGAATACCTAACTCTAAATTTATTGTGCTTTCTAGTGTATGTAAATGGGGTCCATAACCATTATAATCTTTTGGTAGAAAGAAAAGTTGATAGGGACCTTATTATATGGAGTGGTCGGCACCAATAAACCACCCAAGGTTTGGTACACTTTTAGTTGGATTGTGTTTTCGGCCATAAATTGCATATAAGTTCACATTGAAAGTGAGATTCGTACTGATAAAATAATTTGGTGGGGGTTGCCTTAGATTGCGGTTGAAGTTAATGGGGCACGAGTTTCCTGCTCCTGCTGCAGATTTATCATCTCATTATGGCAGCATCTGCCATTCTATTATAGATTTATAGTTTCTTTTGCTGAATAGTTGTACCATTCTATTGTAGTTGGAGAGATTATTCTGCTCTCTTTGGTTTAGCATGTGCTACGGGGAAAAATATTTTTTATGCGCTAGATGCACGTATGAGACCAATGTTTCATTATACGAGTTTTATGCGTGTCGAACTCTCATGTTAATGAGATATTGTCTCATACGCATGAGACCCATATATTAGTAAAATATTGGTTTCATACATCCGGCACATGAGATACTTTCTCGGGTACGAAGTAGTGTCAAAATTAACCAATTGTTCATGTTGTGCCACATCCACATGCACATGCACATGAAAAATGTTTTAATATTTTCTATTATGTTGACGTTAGGAACAATCTCTCCAGTCATTTGGATGAGTTATTTGTTCAAACTTCACAGTGGTAAGAAAATAATATTTGGATCAGTTATCTGTTCAAACTTCTAAGTGTAAGTGGTATGAAAACAATACATCCAATATAATAATAATAAAAGTTGGGATTTAAATTAAATTATTTAAACAATTAGGAATAATATTCCAACTTATCAGTTAATAAAGAAAGTACACTTGTGACCCTCAAAATTTAGGGTTGTTTTTATTTTAGCTCTTTACATTTAAAATTTTTTATTTTAGATTTTTAGATTTGATAATTTTCTGTTTGGTCCAAATCATTGATTATCATGCCATTTTTTTTAGCCCTTGAATAAGCTCCTTACTTTTATTGAACCTGAAACACTTGCATACGTTTCTCTTTGGATTTAGATATATTTATTTATATTTTATGATATGATCTTTGGATTTAGATTTGACGTGCATGTATTTAGGGTTGTGAATAAACCAAGCCCTTCATTAAATAATTCGGACTTAACTCTATAAAAAAACTTGGAAGTTTTTTTTTTTAGAGAGAGTTTCAACCTATGACGATCGCTTTTGATGATAGCTTTTTATCATCAGACTAAGACACCAATTAATTTTTAATGTAAGATGAGATTGAACCTTACATCTCTTATACAATCATCAGAGACTTTATCAGTTGAGCTAACTGAAACCCACATAAATAAGTCAAATTTAAACTTTAGTTTTAGACTTGTTAAAAAAAAAAAATAAATGATAATGAACATTAGGGTGCAATACAAATTAAGCTGAACCTATGCTCATTTATGGGCTTGGGAATAAACTTAATAAGAAAATTTAGGTACGTTGTTTTAATTTATTCATCGTCAGGGGTCCCTTGCCTTTTTACAAAGTGATCAAGTGGGGTTTGATTTGGACGACCATGAAAAGGGTGCCGTTTTTGACGGGGTCAACGACAATGGAAAGAGATGGGTCACTAATGAAAGTTCACTAGTCAGAACATCAACAGCACATGGTAATAAATTAATAATTGGCTTGTCCTTGTTCACGTCTCGGACCTCACCAATTGGAATTTGGAATCACTTTAAAGACTTTTCCTCATGATTATGACTATCCAGAATGTGTACAAATCCCGGGATTGCTTATGTAATTTGAAAGTCCTATTTACCAACATTTCTTATTAATATATCAACTAGGGTGTTTAAACCCGACTGAAAACCACGGTATTGACGGAACTGACCTGTAGTCTGCTTGATTCGAAGCTCCTGCCGGCCGGTCACAGATCTCTGCCTCAAAGAATTAACGCCGGCAGGTCGAGTGACAGGCTTCCTTTTTCAAAACCCGAGTCACTTGACCGGATCGATAATATATATATATATATATATATTTCGGTCAAATCCTGCAAGATCACGATTTGATTGGATCTACGATTTGATATGGTGAGATCCAATCAAATCTAGCCAAATTTCAACCAATTTCATTGACTTTTCACCCAAATTTAGCGAGTTCCAGTAGAATCTAACGGCCTCCACCACTGACTGAACCAACCGACGTCGATCCAAGTTTGAAACCAACTTGATCTATTGATGTTGGCGATTGGCGGCTGGCGGCGTGTCTTTCCGCCTGCCACTTGATGTGAGAAGGTTGGGTCTGGGTTGAGTCCAAAACTTAACTGATCCAACCCGTGGACACCCCTAATTATCAACTTTTAGGCTAATGTCGCCAAGATTTCTTTTTCTTTTAAAAATGAGTGAAACAAATCCTTACTCCCTTTTATTTTATATTCACCATAAATGTAATATCTATCCTATTCATTGAAAGAAATGATAAGTACCTGAAATTAAAATCATAAGCACTTAATAATTTATTTTTAAAACTTTAATATGTTTCACAATTATATACACATCCCATCTTTAATCTTGAATTTAGGAGGCAAAAGGATGGAATTTGGGGGAAAAAAGAGAGTGAATCTACTCCAACCAAATGACTTAAGTTTTCCCTCTCAAATGTTAATGCAATAAGATGCCTTCCATGTTTCATCCTTTCATGAACAAATTTTAAGAGTGTTGCTCAATTATGAAAATTATATGTTTGACAATATGTCATTGTGATGCTGGCTGTTTTAGTAAGATTTCCGAAATGTTTCTGTATTGACTTGCAATAATAAGTTCTTTGAAATACAATTTCTCATTTATAGAAAAAATAAAAATAAAAACTGTAAAAAGAAAATCTTAAAGGGGGTCATGAACACTCTATTAACATTTTTTTTTTTTTGGGTTAATGCCATCATATATGAGCATGCTATATTAGTTTCCTCCCTTCTATAATTTTTTTTTTAATAGAGTTGTGCAACTATAATAAAATAAAATATAAAAAAAAAACTTATCTTGTTTTTAAAATTTGGATATAAGAATTTTTTTTTATATTTCCTTAATAATGTTCTTACATTGATGCACTTATGAAAAAAGCCATTTTTTCCTTTATGTTCACATAAAGAAAATTGTGGACCTCAACATGAATGTCTATGGATAATTTGTGAGATTTTAGATTGAATGTAGTAGAAGAGGATATTTAGAGAGAGAGAGAGAGAGAGAGAGAGAGAGAGAGAGAGAGAGTCAATACTAGTTCTTCTTGGAGGTTGCTCAGAATATAAAGAAAGATGTAAATTATTAGTCACGGATAATGACGGATGATATGATTACAAATTAAATTCATAACTCAAGTAGACTAAATACATTTTATAGTGTTATGATTTCTCTTATTCAAGATGAGACTCTGACCAACTTTTTTCATATGTATTTTTTTCCATAAAAAAATATTCTTAGTTTATTTATAATATTTTCTTGTACCCAAAATATATAATAAGTTTGAATGTGCATCCAGGCAACACAACTTGCAAATTACGCTTAGTTACACTAACATCAAGTAAATGAGGCAGTATCTTATGGAGTGTAGATTATTGTCCCAAGTAAAGAACTGGTAAACAATAATGATTACCTTATCTCACAAATATGGGTTGGGCTTGGGCATCTTGTAAACATCCACTCTATTAAAAATATATTAGCCCACTAGTATAAATTCAAGCCTAATTCTATTTTGTGTGCAAGTTAAGTCTCATATTTGTACTAGAAGTCTATTAGTTTAGGGTTTAATATGCTATATATACCTATGTTATGTTCATTATAACATAGGTTTTGTTCTACACTTACATAATAAAAATGTAGTCCTTAAGGGTTTTCTCCATGAACGTAGGCCGTAAGGTTAAACCATATAATTCTTGTATTGTTGTGTTTTATCTTGTGTCTTTAAGCTTCCGCTTCTACGTCCGTACTAGTATATTCAACATGGTGTATCATAACTAATATTTAACACACGCTATCAATTTGAGAAAGATTTGCCATTTTCTATTTACGGCGTGGATGCAATGTGCATAAGAGGTATGCATCATAATTGGGAAACGAAATAAAATGTTTACAGTATTGTTAAATCACAAGGACCTTAAAACCCAAGATTTGAGGAGAACTGTGCATCTTGGAGAGATGAAGCCGAAGACTCTCAAGTGATATAATGTTGATCCTTTTAACTGCTTTCAGACTTTGAGTTCATTATAGTGGAGCAATAATTATAGATATTTAGCACTACAAAAAACCACTTTATCTATTTTACCTACATACGTGTTGCAGCAGTGGATCTATTTTAGCTTTCAACACAATAAAATAATATAACTATCACAATAAAATAATATATATCCACAATCAGCTATTTTTTTTTCTCACTATTCATCTTCTCTCTGTCTTCTCCCTCTCTTCCCTCTCTTTAACCCACAGCCCCTCACGGCACCAACACCACCACCACCACCACCACCACCACCGGTCCACAGCAGAAAAAAAAAAAAAAAAAAAAAAAAAAAAAAAAAAAAAAAAAAACCAGCACAGCGGAACAGATCGGCAATGGAGCTAGCACCCCAGACCACCATCAAACCCACCATCTGAGCTTGATCGATAGAGAGAAGAAGCCATCGTCGAACCAGATTCGTAGAATCAAACCCAAACCACCGTTGAACCAGACCAGCCATCGCCGATCACGCCATTGCCGACCACTGACCCACGCCATCGCCGATCACGCCATGAGACAGAGTCTAACGAAAAGAGAGAGAGAGAGAGAGAGAGAGAGAGAGAGAGAGAGAATATTTTAATGAAAAGGAGAGAGAATAGTCAAATAAAATATATTATTTTTTTTAGCTTTGGAGCTATAGTGCACATCTATAGATAGATGTGCACTGTAGCAATTTATCTAAAATTTTTAACTATGGCTCCATTGTTGTAGGGGTATTTTTTGTGTTTTGGTGGATCTAAAATAGCAATATAGTTATTTAGCTCAATTGCTGGGAATGCTCTTAGCTATTGTTTTCGCACTTTATCACTACGTACAAACCAACCCTGATTTATGCAGTCAAATTTATTTTATTCAAGTATCTTAAAAACTATCCAACGGCTACTTTGCAAGCAGGAAAAAGCTGGAGGAGCTAAAAAGATAATGGGCCTCTTTGGCCCAAAAACAAAAAACAAAGGAGAAAAAGAATAATGGAATATGGACCGCATAGGGACAAAGGGGGAGCTAAGGTCCACCTAAATTACTGTGGCCCATTTTTAAAATGGGCCTGTCTTCAAAACATTAGTTTATTTTCTCCCAAGTTCTTTATTTCTGTTCTAGTTTAACTCTGTGAAGACAGTCCAACCCAGTTTGCTTGCTTGTGGGCCTGTCTTAAAAAAAGCATAGTATGTACCAGTAGTATGGGGCAAACGTGAAATAATACTATGCACCTCTTTCTCTTTTTTATGTTCCAATAATTTTAATAGTTGAAAAGGGAGATTTTGAACCCCTAAATGTTTCAGTTGAAAACACCAAAAAAGTACCAACCAATTAGGTTACATTACTCTTGGTAATAGTATGCACCTCATAGTAAATTGTTGAGAACGTATCATACTTGCCATCCTATATATTTGTATATCAAATTAAAAAAAAGAGCAACTTGTATTATACGAGCATAAGAAGGAATTCATTTGTGCAAGTCAGCATAATCACAGCCCTAAACTTGAGCATGATTTATGAGAAATTACTATTTCTATGGAAATTACAATTCCTTATGGAGCCAACTTTCCACTCTATACAGAGGTAGTGGCATTTATGTATGAGTGAGCTATAGTTTAGAATTTAGAGCACTGAAATTTTTCTTCAATTTGTATAACAGAGGCATGTGGTTGACCTTAACTAACTTATTGATGATTTATAGTGGCCAAAAAAAATTTAGGATTAAGACTTGTTGTTTTTGATTTCAGTTCTAGGTGGAACCATGAATCTGATATACCAATTAAGAAAAATTCAAAACCTTGTATGAGAGAGAGAGAGAGAGAAAGATCTAGAGAGAGAGAGAGAGAGAGAGAGAGAGAGAGAAGAATACAAATTTTAAAATTAAAGCAAGTTAAAACTTAATATAATAATTTTCTTGTGTGTGTATTTTAAGATAATTTATCATCTTTATAAATTTTAAAGAGTATACACAAATTGCTTAATTTGTTATACATACTTGCAAAAATAATTAAATATCACAATCATTTTATTGATTCTTTTCAATCCTTCTTATTTTTTAAAGTACTATTATTTGTAACATGTCTAGGTATTTTCTTACACATTATAATATTGAATTTACATCATTAACAAACAATAGGAAACTTTACAACAAAACCAATAATAGCCTTAGATCCAAATAAAATCATGAGCTTATGTGAAGGATGAGTCTACAACGAGTAACGTGATCATCCTGCTTCACAAAAATAGACTTCGAGCTGGGGTGCTCACTGCTCATATGACGCCTACAATATTCAATCACGAGGAACATATGCTATGGAATTCCACATTGACCAAAAAGGAAAATACCAGGGACGTACATATCTTCAAGTATTTATGAGAAAGCTAAATAAAACGAAAAATGCATAGAAATCACCAAACATTCATCTAACTTTCTCATGCTTCACGATTATTGGAAAGTTGAAATAACAAAAATTCTAGTATATTATATATATATATATATAAACATAGGATTTTTCACAGGTGTTTACGTTGCTGTAAATTGTGAGTGATGAAGAAAAAAATAGTAAGTTTATGTGAAAGTAGTAAACTGTCAATCATAGTTTACTACGTAAGATAATTATAGTAAAATGTTGTGACCTGTTTATGTCGTACAACATTATTGCTACATTATTGCCGCCATGCATGGCACTATCACCATGACTATTGTAAGGACTCAATTTGTAATGAACCCTTAACAATAAAATTTATAGAGAAGTGAGTAAATGGATTTGGTATCACCGAAATGAACAACGGTTAATTTGGTGTTTACGATATGTAATAGATGACAAGAAATTAATACGAATCTCATCAAATGAATTTTGTTAAGTATTTTTGTGGGGAATGATCATCACTTTGGCTACGAAACTAAAGTGCCTGTTGGTCCTCGGACTAGGCCAAGGATCTATTTTTCTTAGAGTATATTTTTTTTTCTCCCCCCTTCCCCCTTTTTTTGGTGGGAGTCCTCTTGGTTATATAGTATTGCTCTAGTTAATCTCAGTCGTCCATCTGTCGGTTATTCGGTCATTCTAGATGAGAGTTTGTCCCATCATCTGTTTTTGTAGACTTTACGTTAGTTCTCAGCCGTCTTTGCAGGCTTTTCTATTAGTCGGAGTAATCGAGGCAACTGGGTTCGTTGGTCGCATCATCATTAAAGCGGTCAGAATGTTGGTGGGATATTTTCGATGGATGGAGGATATTTCCCTTTAGTGATGTCGGTGTGCCGAGGACAGGTCATCCTCGGTTTAGGCCTTGGATGTTGTGGGCTCTTTCCCGTTGTCCTCGGCCTCAGCACTATCCTCGGCGCGGGCCTTGGGTCGCTCGTTGTGGGCCAGCGTGGTTAATGTAATAGGGCCCCACAACTATCTTTAACATATAATCCATCTCAGGTACACAGAAAGTGACCGATCATGAATTCAACTCAGCCATTCCCACAGCTGATTAACCTCAATGTGGGGATCAATAAACATAGTCACTAATAAAATCTTGTTTCACGATAGCGACAGTTCAGTATAGTGGACTGGTCACCCAAAATATGCCATCAAATCTCATTGTCATGAACAAATTTCCATGCCATTATCATTTAACACACTGATTACCATAAAATCAATCTACATTTTCATTCCTAATCTCAAGCAATATCGAGGATTTCATGGTCAGCATTCACCAAACCCTAGTATCTTCTGCCACAATTTTCTCACCAAATGGATTTTGTGATTTTGTCACAAGCACAGTTCACCAACTCCATATTTGTAGTCTATCCCTCCCTCATTTCTCTTGAGGATCAAAATGTTTTGTCGCATTATATATTGGTGCATATTTTGTCTCACCGATTGGATTTTGATCATGTTCTATACTCCTTCCATGTTTCAAGCCTCAAAACCAATCACTTGGTCTCTTTTATTTTATTTTATTTACTAAGTTAAATCTCCTTCAAACATAATATGCTTTTACTAAATTTTATTTGTCGATTTAACTTAATTTTACTTTCTATTTTAAGACTTTAGGAATTTTCTAATCATGTTTCTTTTTGCTATTGATTTATTATATTGTTAGTTTAGGGTGGCATATTCCATATATGAAAAAATCAGGGGTAACATTTCAATACTTTTGAGTTAGGATTATGAGCATGAAATTTTGTCAAAATGTTGAAAGAGTTTGAAGACTTAAGATCGCTTTTGTGAAATATTAAAGTAGGCAGAGATTTCGTGAGTCACTCACTCGACATTCTCTAAAGTGAGATAATGCAGAATTGGATTTAGATAGCTATTTGACAACCTGATTAAACCCTATTTTGTGCCACTATATGAGCTTAATATTACCATACCAAAGCTAAACACATCCTGTGTTATTTATTTATTTAATTTTCCTCTTGATCCAAACCGAAATACCTTTGTTTTACCCCTCATCTTGTTCACAATAATTAGAGGAGATCGAATTCAAACCTAGATTATTTCTACTGAGAGAATAAAGTGTCATTGAAACACAAAACTCTTGACAAGAATTCATGTATTTAATTAGATTTTTTTAGTTTTGAAAAAGTTAAATTCCAATAACAAAAATTGAAAAAAGAAAAAGGAGACTTTGTTCGATACGACAAGCAGAAACAAACTTTCCAACAAAGATCATAGAGACGAGAGTACAAGACTCTATAAAGACTTGCAAGTGGATGAGGGTGGTGAAACATGAGAGCACAATTATTACTCCCATTTTCATGTTGATCGACTTCAGACAATGACAAGTTGAGCACCTACTCGATGTCCCTATAATTTACTCGGCTGGGCTAAACCTCAATAAACCTATAGCTAACTTGATTACTTGAGTATTCCCTGAGTCGAATGTTTCAAGCCGAGTGTATCTCCTTCCACACCAGTGCACTCAGCCTGTGCAAATTACGCGTGGAAGAATTATTTTTTGTGAGCTAAAGCTGCTAATTCGATCAAGTTGTTATCATCATCAGACTTGATCTATTTAAACTAATATTTAGAGCATTTGCCTCAATTGGTGGACATTTTTTTTTTTTTTTTTTTGTCTCTTTTAGTATAAGAAGAATTTACTTCCCTTCACATTAAAAAAAAAAAAAAAAAAAAAAAGTAAGATTTTACTTCTTCTATTTTACACAACCATTTTTCAAATCACCTAGATTATCTATTTTATATTACATTCTATTAAAAACTATTTGTGTGTTTGGAGAGAGAGAGAGAGAGAGACTTGAGGTGAGAGAAAAAAAGAATAAAATACAAAATACAAATGAATAGTTTATACGGTTGCAGTATTAACAATGCATATTTACATAATTTTAATTTAACTGATGTGAATAGTTTTTAAGCTTAAATATGTAAGTTTAACACATTTTTCTATTATGCACAGCCTGGTAAAAAGTGCAAACACTCTTAAGGTTTGGTTTGCGTCAATGTTCTTTGTGAAGAAAAAAGAAAAGATGTTGCCCAAGAGATATAATCTCCTATATTAAGACACAAGATATGAAGGTTTAATCAATCAGTTAACATGACTTGTGTCCTTTTCAAAATTCCACGTTAGAACAGGACCCAAGCCCTTGCCCTACTTCGAAGTTCTAATTGATTGAGGTTGCAATTAATTGACGTTGCACCCGTTTGAGCAATCTGAATTCTTAATTTCTTACAGATCTCTTGCATTAAAATTCCAAGCACGCATGAATAACCATCAGCATCTGCATGATGCGCATGCAGATGCTAGCTCAATTTATTCAAATAGCAACAAATTATAAATGTAGGCGCAGGTTACTATCATCTTTCCTTTTCCCTTAATCTTGTTTTCTTTTTTCTTTTTTTCATCAAACACGGGTTTGGATTATTATTATTATTATTATTTTGATAAAAGTTTATTTATTTACTAAGCAGAAGCAGCAACAACAACACTAATCTAATTTACTCTATGGTCTCAATTTTTGATCTCACTAATGAGAAATAACTTGGAAAAATATTCTTCTAAACTCATAGATACATAATATGGAGGCTAAGATCAACTCTCTATATAGGCTAGGATTATTGTCTCTCCAACCTCTTAAGAAGTTGTGTATAAAGCCATTTCCACTTAAGGCTTAATAAAACACAAGGGCCAAACTTTAGTAAATCATGTCAGATTTTGAATATGCAATTTTCGATCGATTAGAACTGATCAATCAAAGAGTAGTCAAAACTTTATAAACAGGATCTCTTGAGATACTTACTTGCACAAATTGTCTTGAACTTGATTGAATATGACGGAATATAATATTACAGACACATTTAACAATTTACATTGCCAAATTTGTCAACTCTAGACCAAGCAACCCTATAGTTTTGCCATAATTGAGAATTAAAATCTTTTTTGTCGCATGGTGCCTATTTGTCACATCAATTGAATTTTAACGTGTAGTAGTATACTCTTGAGTCCTTCCTATATAAGTCTCGAAACCAAACACTGGTCTCTTTCGTTTTTCACAAGCTGTCCTCTTATTGCCTTTATCAACTTTTGTTTGGCTATTCAACTATAACTTTCTCGTTTGATAATGACTTTAAGGACTTTTCAAATCATGTTTCTTGATTTCTGATATTGATTTATTGGATGTATTATAAATATTCAAGATTTTTTTTTCTTACTACAGAGGAAGAACTAAATTAAGAAGCCATTCAACCACAAAATTAACTCTTAACAGCAATTTACATATTTGATTAGATAGTTGTTAAGGTCTGAAACAAGTTAAATTCCAATCACCCAAAGGAATTTGGTTGAATGCTTGAGTACAAAGCAAAAGACAAGCGGAAGCATATAATATCCAAAGAAGATCACAGAGAAAATACTGTCGGTCCGCAAGGAGTTGCAAGTGGATGATGATCAGAGTGGAGAATCTCTTACATTAAAGTAACAGAGATATAGAGCACATGGTCGTCATAAGTAATTCAAGTTGTGTGGTTCAGTATAACAGAGGGCCACCAGAAAGAATTTGATTGAAGATTTTCTTCACATGCGTGGGAGGGCCTCACCAGTCATCAGTCACCACTGTCACGACTCAAGACCTACCTTGCCATGCTAACCACCACCAAGTTGGGATACAGCATTTTAATTTCTTAGGGTCTCTAACGCATGCCTTAGAGTAATAGAGCTAGAATCTACGTTAATAAACTATTTAAAGAAACTTTCTATGAAAAAATATTAACCTTTTTTTTTAAAAAAATTTTATAAAAATTTTGATAAAATAGAAAATTAATTAATAGCATAAGAGTGTACATTATCTGGAATTTTTTTTTTTTCACATGTTTTGTTGTAATTTGTTATTTAGCCATTAGGGATGGAGCTAGCTAGATAGGAGCCCAGCCTTGACCTTAAGGTAAAAAAGAAATAGGTATATTATCTACAATTTTATATTTGGACCCTTGCAAATATCTTGGTCCCTCCTCTAAAGATTTACATTGTAAGAGTATTTGCATTAGTTGTAAATAGCATAAGACTCCAAATTTGTCCAATCAACTCCAAAATAAATCTACATCAATCTATATATTATTGTACAAAAATATATATGTGCTACAGTAACTATACAAGTGAATATTTTAGTAATTCTTTAGATTTGGGGCAGTGATTTTTGGTTCAAGAAGGTGGAGATATGATTTGGGATGATAATAAAAAATTAAGAAGGAAATAATATTTTAATAAAATGTAATGTAAAATAAATAATCTAATGTGAGGTATTTTGAAAAGTGAGTATGTAAAATAAAAAATTAAAAAAAAAAGTTCTTTTGCTAAAATAGATATAAATTTTGCACGAGCTGATATGGATGCTCTAATGTAAGAAGAAACAATGTTGCTTTGTGTTTTTATCTTTATTAGAGCATCTGTAGCAGATGTTGCAAAAAAAGAATGTCATTTTAATACACCAAAAGCCCACTTTATTATTTTACCGTATTATTTTACAATATCTCATTTATCAGATGTTTTATAATTCAATTCTATATATTAAAATAATATTTACTACACATTAAAATAATATATTATCTCCTCCCTATTGTCATCAACAACAACAACATCAACGGCACAACCACCAGCCACCAATATCCACTACCGCAACAACACCAACAGCCACCATCGGTCATCACTCCCACAGCCCACCACCACTGCCATTGTCACTGCCCATAGCCCACAACCCACCACCACCCAGATCAATTGAACCACCACCTGCCACCTACAATTTAAAAAACAAACACAAAACCCATACCACCCCCACAACCCATTATCACCCACAACTCACCCATCATATCAGAACCCACCATCACCACTGCTACAACCCATCTCTACTGCAAACCAACCACCACAATTACTCACCAATATCAGATCAACCAAAATTGCAGCCAAAAAAAAAAAAAAAAAACCTACATCCAGAGAGAGGCAAAGTGAAAGGCGGACAGAGAGGAGAGGGAAGAGGATGAGATCAACGGTGGCCTCGGGGTGAGATCGAGCGTGGTTGAGTGATATTGACGGCGGCTAGGTGAGATTGGCGATGGCAGCTTCAGAGGGTGAGAGAGATTGAGAGGAATCGGTGAGAGGAACAGAGGTAAGAGATAGGGAACCGGTGAGTTCTGTAAACAAACCACTTCAAGTTCGTGCGTTTCCAAGAAGCTATCCTCCAAGTCCTTGCTGGCGGAGCACATTGTCACCATCGAAGCTACGCTGTCGTCATTGCCAGTGAACATCCCAAATTGGTCGAAGATCTTGAGAAACGAGTACAGAGATAATAACTGGTATAGGGAGAAGAGAGAGGGAACCGGTGAGAGAGAAAAGAAAAGAAAAAGTGAAGAGAGAGGAGAGAGAAAAGAGAATAAAAAACTATAAAAATTTATACCATTTCTGTCCGTACCGTCTCATATTTGAGATGGTACTGTAGCTGTGTTGCATAATTTTTGAGATTTGGAATATCTGATAAAGCTCTGTTTTTGTGTTTGGTGTGGCAAATATGCCAAATATTTGGCATTTGGTGTATTTGCCACATTTGCTATGGATGCTCTTAGTAGATATTATAATATATTATGAAATAATGATTTTGTATTTTTGTCTTTGTTGATAGTTTCTTATATATTAAATAGATGCTTATTTTGAATTTTTTTTTTCTTATACTTGGCTTCCTTAACTCAAAATCATAACTTCATCCTTGGATTTAAGGGTAAAAGATGTTGCTTGAATCACGAAATAGCAAAAAAACGTTGTAGTTCAACTGGAATTTTTCAATGTTTTCAACTTACATATCAAGGATTCAAATCTTATCTCCCCACTATAAGTATTGAATTAAAAATAAATAAATAAATAAATAAACCTACAAAAATTGTCAAAAAATTATGAAAATTTTTATAACAGTTGCTCCTAAATTATAACAGGTGAACACTTAATGATTTGTACGGTATGGTTAGTTATGTGTCAGCTGGGTAGGTAGTAGGTAGTGTTACATTAATATCTTTATTTTATACGTGAAAACTGAAAACTCATATTTTGTTTAGCTTAAAATGTTTGATTCTTGAACTTTGAAGCTATTATATCAATATTAGGCTCAATCTCTCTAAAGTCAGTTGTCGCTTCAAATTGAATGATTGAGTGTAGAGATAGTAAGTTGATGAAAGGTCAACACAAATAGAACATACGTGCACGCATGCATGATTTTAGTTGTTAACGACTAAAATCATGTGCAACAAGTTTAATCTGACATATAAATTGCAGGCCAAAATGATAAAATACTCATTTTTTATAAACTTTAAAAAAAAATACCTTATGTTTAAAATTATTTAGAAACATGCCCCTGTTCTGAAACTCGATTTTTTAATAATCAAGTTTCAAATGTAAAACTCGATTTTTAGACAGTCAAGTTATAGCGAAATGAAACTTCAAAAAAAAAAAAAAAAAAAAAAAAAAAAGAACTCGAGTTCCTTTGAATGAAACTTGAGTTCATGGAACTCGAGTTCCACAAATATATATATATATATATATATTGTGGGGTCAGTAACCCGAAAAATTGATGGAGTCTATCAAAGGTGGGCTCGCGGCCCAACGGCCCAGACCGAGGACACTTACCAGTCCGAGAACACTCATTCGTCCGAGAACACTCATTCGTCCGAGAATGCTCCCTTGTCCGAGGATAAAATTCGTTCTTCAAATCAGCCTATGATGTCAACGTAACTATTTTAGTTGTCGATGATCTTTATAGGGTTACATGCAAACCAAACTAATGAATATTAGTCAAAGGATGAACCGGAAAAATATCCCCTAAAAGCTGCTGCCCCCGCATTAAATGCTTCCCACCTAACTCTCTGGCCGCATTAATGTGGAGGTGATACCTGAACAGTAATTAAACAGCTTTGTATCCACTATGCGGAGGATCCGGGGAGGTCGGATGGGACAAGAAGAAAATCTTCGGAAAGTAGCGTACACGTGTACGGTAAAAACAAGATGGAGAAGCTAGTATATAAGGCAAAAAATCAGAATACACAAAGGGAGATTTTTTGGGGAGAGCAAAAAACGAAGGAGAAGTATTCCATCTGATGCGCCAGAACTATGTCTTTTTCTACTGACCGGAGCTAGGTCTTACGCCCACGTCTCTACAAATTTTTATTGTGAAGGGACCATTACAAAACGAGCCCTTACAATTGGCGCCGTCTGTGGGAAGAGCTTGATCCAACCGTAAGAAAAGACAAGTACGACGGCTAATGGCGGAAGAAGCACCAAGACAGGAGGGCACTAGCCCACACCAAGCAGAGTCCAGGGGACCTCAACAAAGTACCCCATTCGTCCGCGAACGAAGGGGAGAGCGCGAGAAAAGCGTACAAACGACCCACACAGAGAAGAGTCAGTCTCGAGGAAAGAGCCATGCCTCCCACGCGAAGGACAACAGGGACATGCAACGTGAGATTAATACGCTAAGAAGGGAACTACGTTATGAGCGACGAAAGAAAACGACTCAGGACTCGAAGCAATCCTCTGATGAGTCAGACGATACAAGCTACAGACGACGGTCTAGAACTCCGCCCAGTGAGCTTTTTTCCCATGATAAAGGCCATTATAGTCGGAGGATGTACAAGAGTCCACCTCGGCGGGACTTAGGGAACGAAGCTTTGAACAAAGCTCTGAGTCGAGTTTCCCAATCACCGTTCACGCGACGCATTGAAGGCGCGAACCTTCCTCGGAGGTTCCATCAACCTACGTTCACCATTTATAATGGTCGAACAGATCCGGTGGAGCATGTTAGTCATTACAATCAGAGAATGGCTGTTCATTCTAGGGACGAGGCCCTGATGTGTAAGGTTTTCCCTTCGAGCCTAGGCCCAGTGGCGATGAGGTGGTTCAACGGTCTGGAGGAGAACACCATTGATTCCTTTGAAGAGCTCATTCAGGCCTTTGGGGCTCGCTTTATTACTTGCAGAAGGGTGGTCCAGCCGTTAGGGTTGTTATTATCCATGTCTAAGCAAGAAGGGGAAACGCTAAAAGCATATTCTGACAGGTATTGGGAAATGTATAATGAAGTAGATGGAGCCAATGACAGTGTGGCTATTAATACCTTCAAGGAGGGTCTTCCAACCGATCACGATCTGAGGGGTTCCCTGGCCGGTAAACCTGTAGCCAACATGCGACAGCTTATGGACAGGATTGATGAATACACAAGGGTAGAAGAAGATCAGATACGAAGTGGAGGAAAGTCCAGGGCGGTCCCTCAAGACAGGAGGGAATTTAGGTCAAACCGATATGGCAACAACCGACCCCGGAGAGACTTTGTGGGGCCGTCAGGTTCTGTTAACACCCTAGTGGTTAACGTTGTGTTCCGAGAACCAGTGCAGCGTGTTCTAGAGAAGATACAAGACGAGCCATTTTTCAGATTTTCCAGTAGAATGGCAGGGGACCCTGCGAAGCGTAACCAAAATCTCTACTGTCAGTATCATAGAGACCACGGGCATACTACCGAGGACTGCAGAAACTTGTGGGACCATTTGGAAGAGCTGGTCCGAGAAGGAAGGTTGACCAACCTTCTACATCATTCTAGTAACCGAGGGGGCCAGACAGGTCCAACATCGAGAGGAAATGCCTCTTCAGGAGCCCCCCTGGGCATTATAAATGTTATATTTGCTGCTCCTGGAAGAACAGGATCTGCTCCCACCAGAATACTGTCCGTATCCCACTGTCTAGAAAGGGGCTCGAACGCAGTGCCGAAGAAAGCGAAGCTGAACGGCTCATTGGTGCTAGGCTTTTCAGAAGAGGATAAGAGGGGAACCATACAGCCCCATGATGATGCTTTGGTGGTTACGATGAGGATTGGAGGATATGACGTAAAAAGGGTGATGATTGATGATGGGAGCGCAGCTGAGGTGATGTATCCCGACCTGTACAGAGGGTTGAATTTGACGCCCCAAGACCTTACGGCCTATAGTTCGCCATTGGTTAGCTTCGAGGGCAGAACGGTCATTCCGTTGGGTATGATCAGACTACCTGTACAGACAGGTCTTGATGTGGTTGAGGTGGATTTCATTGTGGTCGACGTTTTTTCTCCCTATACGGCGATTTTGGGAAGACCTTGGTTGCATACCCTAGGGGCTGTCTCTTCTACCCTTCATCAAAAGGTGAAGTATCCATCGGGTGGCCAGGTGTTAGAAATATTGGGAAATCAGACCATGGCAAGGCAATGCATGGTGGCCGCCATTCAGCACGAGCCAGAGGTGAGCTCATCGGCCGGGGCCGAAGATAAATTATAGCAATTAAAGAAACCAGGAGCCCTCCCTGTCGGTACCACTGAAGAAGCAGGATGCGAGGATTTGGAGAGAGTGACTGTGGGTGATGATCCGGATAGGTACTTCCAAGTCGGAGCACTATTACCTTCGCCCGAAAGGGAGCAACTGGTTGAAGTCCTTAGAAGGAACGTAGATGTGTTTGCGTGGAACGCATACGAAGCCCCGGGGGTTGATCCAGAGTTTATCTGTCACCATCTGAATGTCAATCCTTCGGCTGTACCAAAAAAACAGCCTCCTCGGCGTCCTTCCAGGTTACATGCCAAAGCTATTAAAGACGAGGTAGACAAGCTCAAGCAGGCAGGAGCTATTAAGGAAGTGTTTTACCCTCAATGGTTGGCGAACACCGTTGTAGTAAAAAAGAAGAATGGAAAATGGCGAGTGTGCGTGGATTTCACGGACCTCAATAAAGCTTGTCCTAAGGATCCCTTCCCTATGCCTCGTATAGATCAATTGGTTGATGCAACGGTGGGTCATCCTCGAATGAGCTTCCTAGACGCCTTCCAAGGCTACCATCAGATCCCACTGGCATTGGGTGATCAGGAGAAGACGGCCTTCCTTACTCCCAATGGAAATTATCACTACAAGGTGATGCCCTTTGGCTTGAAGAATGCGGGATCAACGTACCAGCGGATGATGACGAAGATGTTCGAACCGCAACTGGGCAACAACATAGAAATTTATATCGATGACATGGTGGTAAAGAGCAAGGTAGTGTCCGAACATGTGACGGACCTTAGCAGCACGTTTGAAGTTTTGAGGAAGCATAAGTTACGATTGAACCCCTCCAAGTGCTCTTTCGGGGTTTGCTCGGGGAAGTTTTTGGGATACATGGTGACACATCGGGGGATTGAAGTGAACCCTGACCAGATCAAAGCCATAAACAGTCTACAACCACCTAGAAACCCCAAGGAAGTCCAAAGGCTGACGGGAATGACTGCCGCACTGAACAGGTTTATATCCAGGTCAGCCGACAGGTGCAGACCCTTCTTCCTTCTACTCCACAAATGGAAAGGGTTTGAATGGACCGAGAAGTGCGCATTAGCATTTCAGCAGCTCAAAGAATATCTATCTCGGCCACCCATTATGTCAAGTCCTGGCGTGGACGAAGTTCTCTTTGCCTACTTGGCGATAGCTACCTATGCTATTAGTTTCGTGTTGATACGATTGGACAATGGCGTGCAACGGCCAGTATACTACGTGAGTAAATCACTCCACGAGGCCGAGATACGGTATCTGCCATTGGAGAAAGCCATTTTGGCAATAGTACATGCTACAAGAAAACTTCCCCATTACTTTCAGGCACACACCGTGGTTGTTCTGACCCAATACCCACTTAGAGCTGTACTTCGGAGCGCGGATTACACTGGCAGGGTTGCCAAATGGGGCACAATACTTGGGGCTTTCGATATAAAGTATATGCCTCGCACTTCTGTGAAGGGTCAAGTGCTCGCTGATTTAGTGGCCGAATTTGCTGAAGATACTGAAGAAATAATTGCAAGCCCACACGGCGCAGATGAAAAATCGGTCGGCCTTATATCCACTCGGCCTCTCCACCCCTGGAAGGTATACGTGGATGGAGCAGCAAATCAGAGGGGATCGGGAGTGGGGCTAGTCCTAGTATCTCCCGAGATGGCCATTATCGAGAAATCTTTAAGGTTAGGATTCTCGGCCACCAACAATGAAGCCGAATATGAAGCTGTGATAGCAGGAATGGCAACGGTAAAGAAACTCGGTGGAAAAATAGTGGAGATGTTCTCGGATTCAAGCCTGATCGTGGGCCAAGTTAGAGGAGAACTAGAGGCTCAAGATACTAGAATGCAAAGTTACTTGAGTCGAGTTAAGCACATGCAAACAAACTTTGAATCTTTCGAGTTGTCCCACATCCCTAGAAGCGGGAATGCGCATGCAGACTCTCTGGCTACCCTTGCTACCTCCTCGGCGAAGGGTTTACCTCGGATTGTCATGGTTGAGGATTTGATCTCACCCACTCTAACGGCGGAAAGCCCTATTCAAATCAACCAGATCAGCTCAGCACCTAGTTGGATGGATGCTATAGTGGCATACCTCGAGAAGAATATACTGCCCGAAGACAAGTTAGAAGCAGACAAGATAAGAAGAAAAACTCCTCGTTTTTGGCTGTCCGAGGACAAGAAACTTTACAAACGTTCTTTCTCTGGACCTTATCTGCTTTGCGTGCACCCTGATGCATCAGAGACACTTCTGGAAGAGCTACATGAGGGGATTTGCGGGAGCCACACTGGAGGAAGGTCCTTGTCTCACCGGGCAATCACTCAGGGATATTGGTGGCCAGGCATGCAAAAGGAAGCGCAGGAATACGTTAAAAAATGCGACCAATGTCAAAGGTTTGCTCCGAATATTCATCAGCCTGGGGGAGTGCTCAACCCCCTTACCAGTCCTTGGCTTTTCGCGCAGTGGGGTTTAAATATTGTCGGCCCTTTCCCTAAGGCAATTGGGAATAAGAAGTACCTACTAGTTGGCACGGACTATTTCACGAAGTGGGTTGAAGCGGAGCCCTTGGCGAATATCAGGGATGTGGACGTCAAGAAGTTTGTGTGAAAAAACATTATCACCCGATTTGGGGTCTCTCAGACTCTTATCTCTGATAATGGTCTCCAATTTGATAGCAAGGCTTTCAGGGAGTATTGCTCCGACCTGGGAATAAAGAACAGATATTCCACTCCAGCTTATCCACAGGGAAACGGACAAGCCGAGGCTGTCAATAAGGTCATCGTGAGTGGGCTAAAGAAGAGACTAAACGACGCGAAAGGCAGATGGGTGGAAGAGCTGCCGCATGTGTTATGGACTTACCGGACAACTCCACGACGATCAACAGGAGAAACCCCATTCTCAATGACGTATGGGGCAGAAGCCGTGATTCCAATAGAAACGGGTTTTCCCACGTTAAGGACCAGTGCTTTCACTTCCGAGGGCAATGATGAGCTTCTGGAAAAGAGTTTAGATCTGATAGACGAACGACGGGAAAGCGCGATGGTTCAGTTGGCCTATTACCAACATAAGCTGAAGCAAGGCTACGATGCGAACGTAAAGCTGAGGCCACTAGCTCCCGGAGACCTAGTATTGAGAAAGGTCTTGGGAAATACCAAAAACCCAGCTTGGGGAAAATTGGGGCCCAATTGGGAGGGACCATATCGTATCACTTCTGTAGCAGGAATAGGGGCTTACTATTTGGAAGATCTAGACGAGAGAACTGTACTTCACCCTTGGAATGTAAGTAACCTAAAAAGATATTACTATTAGCACAAGCAGTTCTGTTATATATTTCCTTTTGTTATCTATTTTATTTTTATTAGTTGGAATTCTATGACCTGTATTCCCTAAGTAAATCGAGGTACTGGACAGAACCAAGGCATTGCATGGTCCTCAGACTCAAGCCTCTGGTGAAACCAAATACTTCAGATGAGAAAACTAGGTACTGGACAGAACCAAGGCATTGCATGGTCCTCGGACTCAAGCCTCTGGTGAAACCAGATACTTCAGATGAGAAAACTAGGTACTGGACAGAACCAAGACATTGCATGGTCCTCGGACTCAAGCCTCTGGTGAAACCAGATACTTCAGATGAGAAAACGAAATTAAGTAATATCATGTCCTCCAGCCGCTTCTTAGTAAAAGTTAATACAGCCGCGACAACTACTGAAGTATTAAATAGAAGCCAAATTATGTTTGGTTCTCGGATTACATCCTGGCAAAAAATTAATATGTAACACCCCGACCCCAAATTAATAGTTAAACTATGTGTTAAGTGGTTAATTACGATTTTAATCCACTTTCTTTTTATAATTAATATAAGAGTATTAATCAGCATATTATTTTATAATATCTTTGAATAAGAATTGTAAAGATCATAAATAATTGAATGGGTAATTTTATTATGTATATATATATATATACTAAATATGGACAAAACTATATTAAGTAGCTAAGTTATGATATATATATATATATATATATATGGTTGTAGGTGTTTTAATTAAGCATGATGCATGGGATAGTATAGTAGAATTTCACCTACATGCAACTAATTGAAATTTAACACATGGAAAGCTAAAGTGTCTTGCATGTTGACTCATAATATCCTCTTGGCCGGCCATGCAATCACCAAGCTCCATCTCATCCATTCCTTGACTTTTCAAAGTAACTATAACTTCCAAGAAGCTTTTTACTTCTCCATTTCATACGGGTCCAAGAAAAATCTGAAATTCTCACATTATTTTGCTCTCTTTTCTCATAAGGAAAGAGCTAGGAAACTCTCTTGAGTTCCTTTTGTCAAGCTCACGGGTCCACACACCAAAGAAAGATAAGTCTTCATATTATCTCTTACTTGACTCTCTCCAAGCCAATAGAACATATATACCCTTTTAATGTGATGGATATAACTTTATAAAGCTAAGGATATATGTATACATACATATATATATATATATATATGCAAAGTGATATCATTCTTTGTAGAAAAGTGTAAGTGTGAATGCCAAAAAGGTTGAAAAAGTGGGTTGGATATTTTCTTCCTTAGTATTATACGTATGCCACCCCCAAAGTCAATGTTCTTATCCTTCTTTGGCTGCCCCAGAAGTCCAGCAGCTCCTTATCTTCTTTCCCTCTTCCTTTTTCTTTGTTCTTGGTTTTTCTTCTCTCTTTGCTCTTGCACGGCTGCATCTCTCCCTTGCTCTCACACCAAAAATCATAGATATCTCTCTAAAGATGAAATTAAGAGCCTAAACACTAGGGTTTCATCTTCAAAGTGTGTGGGTAAGTAAATTAAACCTCATATGTTTTTGGGTGTTTTGATAGTATAATTGTTTTGTTTATTTTCCTTCTTTGTTCTCTGTTCTGATTTTAGAAGATGAACTTATGATTCTGTTTTAGTGACTTGAAAGTTTGATGATATTTGGTCTATTGGATGCTTATTTAGGTATTTTAATATGTTTATTATAGGGATAAAAATACCCAAGTGATATGAAGGCCAATTTCTATTTGTTGATGATTTTATAAAGAACATGTACTGAAGCTGTCTCTGTGACAGATTTGATGTTTACAACAAGAAAAATATGTATTAAATTGTATATGGTGAATTTGGATGCTAGGGGTATTTTCTAGGAAAGCTAAGACATATACGGTTGTTGTGGAAGTGGTTTCACAGCATTTGGATGAATCGAAAAATAATTATTTAATTTCTAATTTGCATGAGTTTCTGCCAGGACAGGATTGAACACGTTGGCTTGTATGATTTTTAATAAATCATGAGTTTATTCTTTGACTCCGAAATTTTTATGGTATATAATAGACATACAGGGGAGTTGCTCTCTAGAATTTCATGAAGATTGAATGTGTTTTGGTAGTCCATTTGCATTTTACAATTGAAGTATAAGTTGCTGGAATGAAACAGTGAACAGTAAGGGACATGCCTAACTTTGAGGATTTAATTCTAAAGTTAGGGTGAATGATTTGAGCTATAATTGATTATGCTCATCATATGATATGTTTAGATCATAGATTAATTTTGTATAACTTGGTTTAAGGTTCAGTACCCTAGAGGATGGTTTCTAAACCATGCGACGGTTGTATTTATGAAGCTGTTTTATTCAGCATGCTATGTGTTACCTTATGAATGTATATGATTATATGACCATGCTTAAAAGAGTTTATGTTTTATGCATGCATTATTGCCTTAATCTCAAAGCATCTTTTGAAACGAAGTTGGCTTTTCTAAAGATATGAGATTAATGTGAAAATGTTGATTTTTCTTTAGTTTGGTACATCATTGGTTGATGCGTGCATTTTATGTTTGTGGGAACCTCGTTGAGGTGGGGATTAGGATTTCCTTAATTTTAAGAGATAGGCTTTGAGATGAATGTGTAAGTTTATCATAAGGAAATTATGGATAGTAATAAGTTTTGATTTCGGTTTAGGTGTTACCAGCCGCCAGGTCTAAGCTCCTTCGACTTTAGGCTCTCGGTTCCTTTGCTTTCAGGTAAGGGATAAGTTATATGAGTATTTGGTAAGTCATGAGGTTATTTTAAAGTATATGATGCATTAAAAGGTTTTTGATTAGAGATATGGCATGTAAGCATTACCAGACAAAGATATGTTCGTGATGCTTTCGAAACTTTATGTATATGATTTAAGCATATTGATGCTATTATTAATTCCATGAACATGATGAAGAAAACAATGGAAATGCTTTTATTATAAAATGTTATGCAAAATAAGAAAATTCAGTACGATGAATAAGTATGAAATGTTTTCGGGTTATGTTCTCTGGTGATCTGAACTCTGTCAGTAGGGGTTAATTACTGACTTTCCATGGAAAACGTTATATGATTGGCCATTAAGTGGGACTGGCTCTGCTGTACCCGCCCTTGTTGGTTACGGCCAACTTGGGGGAAGCCAACCTACCCCCATGGTTGGAAGATATGTATTATGATGTAATCCCGGGAATCCCTGGCATTGTGGGGAATGCTGGATGCCTAGCACCGTGGTGCTAGAAGCCTCCCAAATAAGTACAGACTTATCAGATATGGACTAACCAACAAGCTATTTATGAACAGCTATGTTATGTTATGTTATTAATCATGAGAGAATTATTTTGGTTAAATGCATTGTGAAAAGTAAAAACTCTCATGGAAAGAAGAAGTTTCTAATGAAAAGAAAGCTGTTCGTTAAAGATAAAAGCTTCTGAAGTTTTGTTATGCTATAAAGATAAAACTTCTGATGAATGTACAAGCTTATGTTAAGAAGTTATTAGATATCTGTTTTTCTGTATGAAACGTTAAGTTTTATGATTATGAAAATTATAGTATTTTACGAGAAGAAGTTTATGAAGGAAAGTTTTATTATTCGTTAAGATGTTTCAAGTTTAAGACAAAGTTACCGATTATCTAATTTAAGTTAAAATGATTATTTTGCAATGTGAATATATATATATATATATATATATATATGGTAACTTTGTAAGGAATGAAAGGAATCCAATCCGAAGGTTTGGATAATGTTATTCTAATAAGAAAAAGGAGAACAATTATTTTCCTATGAATAGCGTATAAGTTATTATTATGAATAGTATAAAATACTATGCATGAAAAGATGTTCTCCTATCTGAACAATTATAAGATGAAATGAATGGATTTACATGCATCCTTATTGAATTCTCATATATCTTACCTTTACTGGGCTTCGCAGCTCACCCTATCATTTTTCAGTCAACAGGTTATTTTGGAGCAGAGGGAGCCTTAGTCAAGGTTTGGAAGGAGCTAGTTTTAGTTTTATATGTATAGATCCTAAGTTAGTAATTTGATGTTAGTTTTGCAGTATTGTGAATTTTAGGATCTAATGAAAGTTGTACCTTAAGGTATTAAGAGATGTATTTTGTGAAAGTATGAAACTTGAAAAAAAAAAAAGCTGGTGGATTATGTTATTCTTTGAGTTCAGTATAGATGCTCTGAATGTCACAGGAAAATTATACCATTTAAGTAAAGAAACAAAGATTATAAGAAAGAGGAAAGTTTTTGTAAAAGTTTAAGTTGGTTCGTGTTAATATCAGGCTTAGGCTTGGTATTAGCATGCCGGTCATGGTCACAAATCCGGGTATCGGGTTTGGGGCGTGACAGTTGTGGTATCAGAGCAAAGGTTATGATTCTGTAGACTCTAAGTATCAATTTTCAGAGTAAGAGATTAAGATTGGGTAGTTAAGAGTAGACAAGTAAGATACATCTCTTTTGAGATGTTTGAATTGTTTGATCATTGGCTTATTATTTGATGTCTACTAGCATATTTGGATATCTTGAATTATGAGAGCATGCTCAGTATTGCTATGGTTTTAGCTCTTTTGTTATTAATCCTATGATGCTTGCTACATTGGTGTTTTGTGGTCTGTCTTGTTTCATACAAGTCAAAGAAGATCACTTTCATTATTTTGTTCCATAGAAACCTCTGGAATTATCTTTGTTAGAGTACTATGGAATCATAGTAGGCTAACTCTAGGTTGATATATTCTGTATTTCTTTGAAGAAAGAAATTGTAATTGGCTTCTCTTTTTTTTATTAGAAAAATGAAAATGAAGCACAGACAAGATGTGCGACGTATCTTTATTAAAAAGTAGATTTGACCGCCTAAATGGTAGCCAAATCTTAAAGCCCTTAATGAAATAAAAATAAAAACTATAGTACTTCAATCTTTTCTATTATCGGTGATCTTACTCTTTGTATTATTGTGACATTCAAAAAGTGAAGCATGCATGGTAGAGCAACTTTGTTACACCTTTAGCCAAAGTATTCTTTTTCACCAGAGATTTTGTTTATTATAATTGCTATGTCATTACAATTGCTATTAACTTAGTAAATTCAGTGCAACAGACATTTCTGAGGTGTTGGAAGGTTTAAGCAGTTGTATGGCATATGATTCTGTTAGAATGAGTATTTTGGCTTGTTCAAGTATGACATACAATAACCATTGTTTGGTTCCCTATGATTCAAAATTGATGACTTGGGGTTATCCAGTTTTTAGATGGACTCAAATTTGTAAAGTTTTTAAATGTCCCTAACAAAGCTATTTTTATAAAAATGTTTTCTGGCATTATTCTAATGCATTATTTTTTTATTAGTCTACTTTAGATGTGCATGGTGGACATATACTAAGGATTGGCCCAAGATCCTAGAAAGAGTATATATATATTCACAGTATATTTAGAAGAAAAAAAAAAAATTGTGCTTGCTAACATGCATCTGTTCTTGTATAACAATTGTATGTGTCAATTGAGGTACTACATTTTTGAGTTTTCATAAAGAGTTGAAACAAAGTTTCCTATTACAAATTGTAATATTGTTTGAACAGTGAAATGAGAGAAAATAAGGTTGTAGATTATTTTGTTTGCTGGCTGCTAGTGATATCTAAAGATGTGCTTATCTCCTTTGCCTTTCCTTTCTTCTTTATTATTTTAATATGATGCTTCTTAAATGCTACATGGGAATTTACTATATCAAACATTAAATCAGCATTATTGCCATGGACATTGTGCTTTTATGGCCTTATTTGAACACTATTAAGAGTGGTTGTAAAATGTGTTTTGCAATTCACTTTAATGCATATTCTGCAAGGTTTGAGCTTCTAGGATCATGTATCACCTATGGTCTTATGTTGTTTCAATCCTTGTATGATTTTCTTTCCTTTTTGTGAACTTTAAGGCAGAAAACTCAAGTGAAAAGAAAAAGTTCAAATGAAAAACCTAAACAAACAGAAGTATTAGAAATAAGCAAAGGTTGGCATCTAAAAAGAAACTTAACCTTGCATATTCTAGAGTTAGTAATCTCCTTGAAGCTAATATGATTCTTCTGGCTCTAAAAAAATTTGGTAGTATGCATGAATTGTGGCCACCCTGATAATCATGCTGACAGTGGTTTTGGACAGGTTGAAAGACCTGTCTATGAGTGCTTATGATACTCTCAGGAATAGGATAATTTGCAGATTAAGGGATTAGAACTTTAGAAAGAAGGGTTTTGGTAAGCTATGATTATTATGAAGACTATAAATATGCCCTCTCTCTTTTCTAGTACAAGTGAACTTATGAGATACCTCAAGTAAACTATAATGTAGTGAAAATATATTTATGCTTTATGATAAGGGTTCCATTTTGATTTATGAAATGTAAAACAATGATTATATTGTTTATTTGGAATTGCTTATTGAACTTTTTAAGGAAGAAAGAAGTTTTTGAGTTATTAAATGTTTTGAAAAATTTGTCTATCTTATTTTATTGTAGTCAGCCTTCCTAATGTTGGTATGGACTGAATTAGTTGAACACCGCTGGCCACGTGTGATCTGCTAAGTCATTTGCCAACTAACCTTATGTGGGGTGACATAAAATGATTATTTTGCCTATTCCTTGGTCAAGTAATTTGTTAACTGCTGTAGAGCTCGCATGTGGTTAAACAAGTTATTGACAACAAAAATTTTTAGTATAACCTAATATCACTTGTGATGATATTATTTAATGAAGTTTATTTTGAAAAAAAAAAAAAAAAATGTTGTCAAAGTGAATTTTGATAAGTTTTTGGTTTTTGATAATGTATAATGTTATATCTCATTTTTTTTTTTATAAAGGAGAGATATATGCTAAATGGATGCTTTCTAAGAAATTCTTTGAGTTTATGGAATTGATCTTATTTGAGTGATTCATTCTTTTGTACCTTTTGAAGTATAATCTATTTCCCAAGTTACTAAAATTTCGACAAGTGAATGATTTTAATATTCGTTTGTCACAATTAAGATCTTTTCTTATTAAATCCACTAAGTATATTGATATTATAAGTATTGATATTATAAATTCTGATTGGTGTATGAAAGAATTTCTTAATTGTATTTTTAGATTGATTATATGTTAGTGATGTGCTCTTAGTACTTGTCTGCATGCGTATGTAGTGTTGTATTTTTTTAATTGAGCATAAAAATTGTTGAAAGCAGGTATCATAACTTAAGGAAATTTTATAATGAGATAAAGAGTTGTAATGTATATAAATGATTTGACATGTGATTCTACTAAGTTTTGTGATTTTCTCAACTTATTATTTTACATTGTTGTAATACAAAGATATTTACGATTGTAATTTTCGAGGACGAAAATTTTTTTAAGGAGGGAAGGATGTAACACCCCGACCCCAAATTAATAGTTAAACTATGTGTTAAGTGGTTAATTACGATTTTAATCCACTTTCTTTTTATAATTAATATAAGAGTATTAATCAGCATATTATTTTATAATATCTTTGAATAAGAATTGTAAAGATCATAAATAATTGAATGGGTAATTTTATTATGTATATATATATATATACTAAATATGGACAAAACTATATTAAGTAGCTAAGTTATGATATATATATATATATATATATATGGTTGTAGGTGTTTTAATTAAGCATGATGCATGGGATAGTATAGTAGAATTTCACCTACATGCAACTAATTGAAATTTAACACATGGAAAGCTAAAGTGTCTTGCATGTTGACTCATAATATCCTCTTGGCCGGCCATGCAATCACCAAGCTCCATCTCATCCATTCCTTGACTTTTCAAAGTAACTATAACTTCCAAGAAGCTTTTTACTTCTCCATTTCATACGGGTCCAAGAAAAATCTGAAATTCTCACATTATTTTGCTCTCTTTTCTCATAAGGAAAGAGCTAGGAAACTCTCTTGAGTTCCTTTTGTCAAGCTCACGGGTCCACACACCAAAGAAAGATAAGTCTTCATATTATCTCTTACTTGACTCTCTCCAAGCCAATAGAACATATATACCCTTTTAATGTGATGGATATAACTTTATAAAGCTAAGGATATATGTATACATACATATATATATATATATATATGCAAAGTGATATCATTCTTTGTAGAAAAGTGTAAGTGTGAATGCCAAAAAGGTTGAAAAAGTGGGTTGGATATTTTCTTCCTTAGTATTATACGTATGCCACCCCCAAAGTCAATGTTCTTATCCTTCTTTGGCTGCCCCAGAAGTCCAGCAGCTCCTTATCTTCTTTCCCTCTTCCTTTTTCTTTGTTCTTGGTTTTTCTTCTCTCTTTGCTCTTGCACGGCTGCATCTCTCCCTCGCTCTCACACCAAAAATCATAGATATCTCTCTAAAGATGAAATTAAGAGCCTAAACACTAGGGTTTCATCTTCAAAGTGTGTGGGTAAGTAAATTAAACCTCATATGTTTTTGGGTGTTTTGATAGTATAATTGTTTTGTTTATTTTCCTTCTTTGTTCTCTGTTCTGATTTTAGAAGATGAACTTATGATTCTGTTTTAGTGACTTGAAAGTTTGATGATATTTGGTCTATTGGATGCTTATTTAGGTATTTTAATATGTTTATTATAGGGATAAAAATACCCAAGTGATATGAAGGCCAATTTCTATTTGTTGATGATTTTATAAAGAACATGTACTGAAGCTGTCTCTGTGACAGATTTGATGTTTACAACAAGAAAAATATGTATTAAATTGTATATGGTGAATTTGGATGCTAGGGGTATTTTCTAGGAAAGCTAAGACATATACGGTTGTTGTGGAAGTGGTTTCACAGCATTTGGATGAATCGAAAAATAATTATTTAATTTCTAATTTGCATGAGTTTCTGCCAGGACAGGATTGAACACGTTGGCTTGTATGATTTTTAATAAATCATGAGTTTATTCTTTGACTCCGAAATTTTTATGGTATATAATAGACATACAGGGGAGTTGCTCTCTAGAATTTCATGAAGATTGAATGTGTTTTGGTAGTCCATTTGCATTTTACAATTGAAGTATAAGTTGCTGGAATGAAACAGTGAACAGTAAGGGACATGCCTAACTTTGAGGATTTAATTCTAAAGTTAGGGTGAATGATTTGAGCTATAATTGATTATGCTCATCATATGATATGTTTAGATCATAGATTAATTTTGTATAACTTGGTTTAAGGTTCAGTACCCTAGAGGATGGTTTCTAAACCATGCGACGGTTGTATTTATGAAGCTGTTTTATTCAGCATGCTATGTGTTACCTTATGAATGTATATGATTATATGACCATGCTTAAAAGAGTTTATGTTTTATGCATGCATTATTGCCTTAATCTCAAAGCATCTTTTGAAACGAAGTTGGCTTTTCTAAAGATATGAGATTAATGTGAAAATGTTGATTTTTCTTTAGTTTGGTACATCATTGGTTGATGCGTGCATTTTATGTTTGTGGGAACCTCGTTGAGGTGGGGATTAGGATTTCCTTAATTTTAAGAGATAGGCTTTGAGATGAATGTGTAAGTTTATCATAAGGAAATTATGGATAGTAATAAGTTTTGATTTCGGTTTAGGTGTTACCAGCCGCCAGGTCTAAGCTCCTTCGACTTTAGGCTCTCGGTTCCTTTGCTTTCAGGTAAGGGATAAGTTATATGAGTATTTGGTAAGTCATGAGGTTATTTTAAAGTATATGATGCATTAAAAGGTTTTTGATTAGAGATATGGCATGTAAGCATTACCAGACAAAGATATGTTCGTGATACTTTCGAAACTTTATGTATATGATTTAAGCATATTGATGCTATTATTAATTCCATGAACATGATGAAGAAAACAATGGAAATGCTTTTATTATAAAATGTTATGCAAAATAAGAAAATTCAGTACGATGAATAAGTATGAAATGTTTTCGGGTTATGTTCTCTGGTGATCTGAACTCTGTCAGTAGGGGTTAATTACTGACTTTCCATGGAAAACGTTATATGATTGGCCATTAAGTGGGACTGGCTCTGCTGTACCCGCCCTTGTTGGTTACGGCCAACTTGGGGGAAGCCAACCTACCCCCATGGTTGGAAGATATGTATTATGATGTAATCCCGGGAATCCCTGGCATTGTGGGGAATGCTGGATGCCTAGCACCGTGGTGCTAGAAGCCTCCCAAATAAGTACAGACTTATCAGATATGGACTAACCAACAAGCTATTTATGAACAGCTATGTTATGTTATGTTATTAATCATGAGAGAATTATTTTGGTTAAATGCATTGTGAAAAGTAAAAACTCTCATGGAAAGAAGAAGTTTCTAATGAAAAGAAAGCTGTTCGTTAAAGATAAAAGCTTCTGAAGTTTTGTTATGCTATAAAGATAAAACTTCTGATGAATGTACAAGCTTATGTTAAGAAGTTATTAGATATCTGTTTTTCTGTATGAAACGTTAAGTTTTATGATTATGAAAATTATAGTATTTTACGAGAAGAAGTTTATGAAGGAAAGTTTTATTATTCGTTAAGATGTTTCAAGTTTAAGACAAAGTTACCGATTATCTAATTTAAGTTAAAATGATTATTTTGCAATGTGAATATATATATATATATATATATATGGTAACTTTGTAAGGAATGAAAGGAATCCAATCCGAAGGTTTGGATAATGTTATTCTAATAAGAAAAAGGAGAACAATTATTTTCCTATGAATAGCGTATAAGTTATTATTATGAATAGTATAAAATACTATGCATGAAAAGATGTTCTCCTATCTGAACAATTATAAGATGAAATGAATGGATTTACATGCATCCTTATTGAATTCTCATATATCTTACCTTTACTGGGCTTCGCAGCTCACCCTATCATTTTTCAGTCAACAGGTTATTTTGGAGCAGAGGGAGCCTTAGTCAAGGTTTGGAAGGAGCTAGTTTTAGTTTTATATGTATAGATCCTAAGTTAGTAATTTGATGTTAGTTTTGCAGTATTGTGAATTTTAGGATCTAATGAAAGTTGTACCTTAAGGTATTAAGAGATGTATTTTGTGAAAGTATGAAACTTGAAAAAAAAAAAAGCTGGTGGATTATGTTATTCTTTGAGTTCAGTATAGATGCTCTGAATGTCACAGGAAAATTATACCATTTAAGTAAAGAAACAAAGATTATAAGAAAGAGGAAAGTTTTTGTAAAAGTTTAAGTTGGTTCGTGTTAATATCAGGCTTAGGCTTGGTATTAGCATGCCGGTCATGGTCACAAATCCGGGTATCGGGTTTGGGGCGTGACATAATATACTCCTTTCCGTTGAAACATTAGGCAGAGCTTAATTCATAAAAGTCTGCACACACACACGATGAGAGTCGGCACCTCTTAAGTGTGGTCCATGTGATCATCTTTATATATCAAGACAATTTCCGTAAGCGTCACTGAAAGCATTTTTAGGGCGCTTGGCACCTCAACGAACTAATGAGTCGCAATGTTATTTACGATTCGGTCTTATATTTCTTATAATGTTCGTTTCTGCTTTCCTAGAGTCCGAGATCATCTAAAAATATAAGAATATTCATGCAAAAGTTTATACGAGAAATAAGCAAACCCATGATATCATATATATGTCTGAGAAAAGAACCATGAGTCACAATTAAAAATATACACTTAAAATTTCCTACACCAACTATTTGTTTAACTTTATTTGTATTTTGGGTTGGGGGACTTTTGTCGCGTCTTGAGGAGGAAGGTCCTTCTCCGTCTCCTTTGAGGCCCCCTCAGCGGGCAAAATGGTAGAAGCTAAATCCTTTTGAAAACCTTTAGAAGTTTGCCCGTCCTTTGGATCCTCTGCGACTTTGGCTGAAGAGATCCCTTTCTCCGCCCCGAGCACTTCAGGCTGTTTCTGCTGACCAATTGGGAGAGGATCCTGACCCTGAGCCCCTTCTGATGGGCTAACCGCCGTAGAGGAAACCTCGTGTTGCTGAGGAGTAGAGCTTGAGGCTCGTATGGCTGAAGGAAAGAAAGTATTCTCTGGCTTTCTCAGTTCTGATGAAAGCGCGACCCCAGCACGGTTGAGAGCTTCCTCCCAAGTTTGCGCACAGTACTTTCGGCACACAATTGGAACCTCGGTCCTGAACCTGTCCTCGGTCTCAGCTACACCTTCATCATATCCTCGTTGCTCGGCCTCGTCTCTCGCCTTCTCAGCCTCGGCTTTTGCTTTTTCTGCCTCGTCTCTCTCCCTCTCAGCCCGACCCCTAAGCCTTTGAGCTTCCTCCAGTTGTTTCATTAGCTTCGATATTCCCTCCTTGGAAGCTGCCAGTTGGCTATTGATATCTTGAAATTTTTTCCTTTGATCCTCAGTTTGCTTTTGAAAGGTGGTCAGGGCTGAGTCAGCACTCTTTCGAGCGAGTTCCTCTTCTGCCAACTTTTTCCTCAGGTCCTCCATATTTTTCTCACTATTGGTAAGCGCCCTAGAAGCTTCACTCCTTAATTCCCTCTCCTTGTCCCATTGGAGATGTAAGTTGCTGGTTATTTCTTCCAGTCTGAAAATGGTCTGGACAGCCTGTAAAAAAAAAAAAAAAAAAAAAAACGAAACGAAAGAATAAAAGATAGTCAGAAATAAAGTGAACCAAAAAGAACGGAAGGAACTGTGAGAATGTTATACCATGCCCAGGTGCCTTTTTAAGTTCATGAAGATTTCATTCTTCTTCATCTTCTTGAGCTCGGCCATATCCCGAGGGAGGAGGAGGGTTTCTTCTAAGACAGAGGCAACATGGCATCCAATTCCCCCATTGTATTCTCTGATGGATGCATCTGCCCTCAAAGGTTCGCCACCGAGCATGGGTGCGGAAAGCCATGCTTCAGGCTCTGAGGGCCGGGCAGTTTGTTTGGCACCCGCTCTAGAACTCCCACGAGTTGTTTTCTGCTGTTTTGGAGGTCGCTGACCTTCACTCTCCTGGGCGGGATGAGATTCCCCGACCTCCACCACCTCCTTGCCTTTTTGCTCTCTTTTCCTTTTAGGATCGGCGGATTCAACCCCTTGAGGCTGGGTAGATTTAGGAGAAGTCGAAGGTGGGAGGTTGGTTTGAGGAGACCTCCCTGGAACCTCTCGCCCAGATTTGCCTTCAATAACATCGAGCAAACTTCTTTGACTTTTTCTTTGAATTCCCATGTCGATGGGAGTCGCTTCGGGAGACTGGGGCTGATCAAACACCTCAAATCCGTCCTCAGAATCCGAGGCCTCCTCGACTATTCTTCTTTGTTCTTCTTCTTCCTCTTCCTCCTCCACTTCCTGAATAGCTGGTCGTGACGAGGAAGCCCCTACGGGAGCAGCAGCTTCGGGTAAGGGTTGAGAAAAGGGGATGCCTACAGGGATCCGAACACCCTCAGGAACTATGAACCCAGACTTTGTGAAGGCTACGCTGATTCGGGGTAGCCGAGGGTCTTTGGCCTTTATTACCCACTTGGGCACTGAAAAGGACGTGGAAATTGGTTTATACCCAAGGATGAGGTGCGCTGCCCTTAATTGACCGTCGGAAGGATTCTTGTATATCTCGGATCTTAGAATTCTATCCAAGCTCTCCCTGTTTACTAGCCCAAACCGACGCTGGGTATATTGCTTATCTACAGAATCATTAAGACAATGACAAAACTCCCATCAGGAATGAAGTTAACTTAAATCAATGAATACAAATTAAGGTGCAAAGGTTTTCAGCCCAAGAACCCCACCTGGTTCACCCCCCTTCATTGGGCATGGTAAACCGTCGTGCCACGCGCCAGAAAAGATAAAGAAATCATCTTTCAGACCCTTGTTAGATGAAGGGAGACACTGGATTAGCCTTACCTCGGGGAACCTGGACTTAAGGTAATACCCCGCATCCTTCAAGTTTTGGAGGTTGTACACCCAATTCACGTCGTGATGGGTAAGGCCCAAATTTAGCCTCTCATTTAGGGTTTCTATACTCCCTAATACCCTAAACATATTTGGGGCACACTGTGTGGGGGCCAATCTAAAGAACCTAAGGAAATTAGTAGTGAGCCTGCCCATCGGAATAGTCATCCCTCCTTCTATGAAAGCAATCATCGGGATGACTACCTCCCCTGTTCGCCTTTGATCATACCATTCTTCCACGGAAGCGTACCTCATACCTACCGTTGGGGGAATCCTATACTTAGTCCTAAATTTCTCTATTTGCTCCTCGGAATCAACTAAATACTTAAACCTACCCATTTCTTAAGGATTGTGAAAAGAAACTAAAGAAGGGATTGGAAAACTGAGGAGGCTTAGAGAAACTTATAGTTGTGAAAATAGACTCCTCGGACAAAACTTCAAAGTATTTATGAGATCGTTGATAAGAACAAAGAAGGGACGGGATCAGTGAATACTTGATAAAATCTTAAGATTTTTTGAACTAAAAGTAAATGTGATTTGAAAAGCTCTTTATAAGGGCACAGAAACCGTAAGCGGGAAAAATCCCGCCCATCAGTCATAGTGATCCTCCACCGTTAGATTCGCATCTTACTGTAACGTGGAGGACAGGGAAACCGCCATCATTTAATGGTGGCATGCCCATGACGCCGGAACGTCAGGAACGTGTCTTGGGCAAGGGAAAAGGCGTTCTGACATTTGGGAAAGCCCAATGAAAGACTTGGGAACGTTATATCAAAATCCCCCTTTTCCGAGACAACAAAAAGGGAGATTTTGAGGGGCTATTGTGGGGTCAGTAACCCGAAAAATTGATGGAGTCTATCAAAGGTGGGCTCGCGGCCCAACGGCCCAGACCGAGGACACTTACCAGTCCGAGAACACTCATTCGTCCGAGAACACTCATTCGTCCGAGAACACTCATTCGTCCGAGGATGCTCCCTTGTCCGAGGATAAAATTCGTTCTTCAAATCAGCCTATGATGTCAACGTAACTATTTTAGTTGTCGACGATCTTTATAGGGTTACATGCAAACCAAACTAATGAATATTAGTCAAAGGATGAACCGGAAAAATATCCCCTAAAAGCTGCTGCCCCCCGCATTAAATGCTTCCCACCTAACTCTCTGGCCGCATTAATGTGGAGGTGATACCTGAACAGTAATTAAACAGCTTTGTATCCACTATGCGGAGGATCCGGGGAGGTCGGATGGGACAAGAAGAAAATCTTCGGAAAGTAGCGTACACGTGTACGGTAAAAACAAGATGGAGAAGCTAGTATATAAGGCAAAAAATCAGAATACACAAAGGGAGATTTTTTGGGGAGAGCAAAAAACGAAGGAGAAGTATTCCATCTGATGCGCTAGAACTATGTCTTTTTCTACTGACCGGAGCTAGGTCTTACGCCCACGTCTCTACAAATTTTTATTGTGAAGGGACCATTACAAAATGAGCCCTTACATATATATATATTTTAAAGTTTCATTTCGCTATAACTCAATTGTCCAAAAATCAAGTTTTAAATTGAAATTAGATTTTCTAAAATCAAGTTTCAAAATAGAGGTATATTCCTAAATAGTTTCAAACAAGTGGCATTTTGCTAAAAAGTTTGTGAGAAATGGGTAAAACCTCATTTTGGCCATAAATTGCATATATCTAATTTGTTAATTAATATTATTATTAGTATGTAATATATGTAATACACTAGCACATGTTTGTGAGAAAACATATATACAAATCTTTATATATTATATTATATTATATATATATAGTATATAAAAGACTATTAGTTTCTTCTGATTAAAAAAAAAACTATTAGTTTTGATCATTTATAAAATGTATTTTAATGAATATATTAAAGCTGTTTATTACTACACTTCATCCAAAAAAAAAAAAAGTTGTCTATTACTACTCAGAATACTAGCCAAATCTCCATTATTTCAATTAATTTGTTTTATATATTAAAGTCTCCAATATTCCTTCAGGAACTATCAATAAAATTAAATTTCCCCCAGTTTGCTATTCCTTTCAGCATAATAATAATTTTATCATTTTAACTCAATCAAATATTGACAAATAATTCTTTCACAATATATATATATATATATATATATTGACAAATAATTGAAAACATAAGCAAGTGAAAAATATTTCAGTAAGTTCATATATTACACGTCCATAAATCAAATTCATTAATAATAAGTTATAAGTAAATAAAAAAAATAAAAAACAAAAAACCAGGAACCCATAAAGTCCTCAGAATCAATCTAAAACTTAAATGTAAGGGTAATTTTACGAGAAAATGAAAAAAGAGAAGAGAAAATACTTAAGGTTTCTTTTGGTGGGGTATTGAGCTAACTCAAATTTGTGGGAGACCATTCTTATCTTTTGGGACTTACCTTTACAAAATTATAAATTTCATTTTTATGAAGTAGTTAAAAAATTTGTGGGATTTCATCAGTGTTTGCTTGTTCGTTTTTTTTTTTTTTTTTTTGAGAAGATAATGATGTAGTTGATTGTATAGCTAATTAAGGGGATTTAAATAAACATTGGATAGTGGAGTGCCAACCAAAGGGTATCAATTCGATTCTTTTAGTACTCGCTCTAAGGGTCTAGTTTTAATTGTGTTATGTTTCTTTGTGAAAAGAAAACGAAAGACATCTCATAAGATCTCTCTTTTTCTAATAGGACATACAAGATAAGATGACTTAATCTGACTTGTGTTGTGTCTTATTCAAATTAATTTCACCATAGAATAGAGCACACTAGCCTTGCCCCAATTCTAATTGATTGAGATAGCAGCAGTAAATTGATGTTGCACCCGTTTGTGCATCTTAATTCGATCTTATATATGTATCTCTTGCATTAAAATGCCTGCCAAACACATGCACATTAGAAGATGCTAGCTCATTTAGCAACAAATTAATCACAAACGTAGGTTCAGATTACTATCTTCTTTTCTTTTTGCTTATCCTATTTCAAGTTTGCAACAGTTCCATTTTAGTTTCTTGTATTTTTGGGATTTCCTTTTCACCTAACGTTTGTTTGGATTATTATTATTATTATTTTGCTAAAAGGTTATTTATTTATTTGTTAATAAATGTAAAAAAATACAGTTATACATACCTATGGATGAGTATTCAACCCACCAATTCGATGCCTTTTTTTTTTTTTATTCTTTTTCTTTTCTCAAATTGTTGAACTAGGTTGAGTTGGGTTCTGCATTTTTTTATTGAATCTTGGGTTGTGTTTGTGCTATTAATATTCTCAAAAGTATATGCATTTTAAGTTTGTTTGATCGACTATTTTGGCATTTTGAGATTTTAGTTTTTATGAAATTGAAATTTTATACCCAATTGTATAATAAATTGATAATTATTTATTAAAGATATTATTAAATAGTTGAAATAAATTTTTTTTTTTTTTAATATTAGGCATGACAAAGTGGCCATAATCTAATTACCCACCCCAACCTATGGACTTTGTATCAGGACAGTTTTTAGAGTTTTTATGAGTTGGATTAAGTTGAATATTTCTAAATTCTAGGAGATTGAATTGAGTTGAAAAAAATATATTCTAAATTCAACTCAATTTGATGCACGCACATCTCTAACAATAATATTTAAAAAAAAAATTAAACATTGTATACAAATAAATATTAAGAGCATTCACAGTTTGTGCAAATATGTCTATTTTAGCATAAAAATATATATATATATATATATATTGTGGGGCCCTAAGTGTCAACGTACATGGCCCACTCCACAACCGGCCCAAGACCCGCACCAAGGAAAGCACGGGCTGAAAACGGAGGATGGGCCCTGAGTATCAAAAGGGCCTGTCCGAAGACGCCCATATCCTCGACCAGGTTACTTTGATAAAGGGAAAATATCCTTCCCCCACTGAAAAGCGTCTCACCAACATCCTGGCTTCTTTAAATGATGATATGACTAATAAACCTGGAGGCTTCAATCACTTCAACTTTTAGAGCATGCTAGAACGTCTGCTAACTGACATAAAACCTGAAAAAGTAGGCGATAGGACAGGCCCTAATGCACAACGTCCGGATAACTGACAAATGGACGGCTAAGATCAGTAAAAAGTAGGCTATATAATGAAAAATGATCCCCTATCTATGGGGGGGGGGGGGGGGGGAAAGCTAGGAGGGGTTGAACTCTTCGGACTGAGCCGAAGAGAAGGAAACACCCAAAAGCACGGCCAAGATCCTCACGGAGGCCCTAGAAAGATCGCAACCGTGATTCCCCAGAGAACCTTTGATTCTTACTAAAATTACATAAGAGGATTGGACACTGGCTGCGCCATGGTTTTGTTAATGCCTACCCCTTTTTCTATCCATGCTCTACAAATTCTATTGTCGAGGGTCATCAACCAATTTTGGCCCTACATATATATATATATATATATATATATATATTTTATTTTACACAATCACTTTTCGAAAGCTCTTACATCTTCAAATTATTTATTCTAAAAGCTATTTTAATAAAATATTCTTTTTCCGTTCAAATCACTACTTTTTTTTTTTTAACACCCACGTCACATCACTCACACCTACATACACCCAACCAAAGAAATAAATTGAGAAATAAATTGAGAAATAAATAAAATATATTTTTAACACATGAATAATAGCCATGTATTTACACAATAGCCGTACATGTGGATAAGATAGCATAATTTTAGACAAAATGATATAGATAATTTTTTGAGTTATGTTTGGTAAAAATTTTGCAATTATACCATTTTACATTAACCAGTGAAAAAGTTATAACACACTAATATATAGCTCACTGAATAGTAGTAAATTTTTAATAGGATTTTTTTTTTTTTTTGTTGTTGGATATATTTTATAGTGGGAATTGAATTGTCAAACGGTTATTATTAACATGAAATTTAGAAAACCAAAAGTAAAGTGCAGTAGTAGCAATCACATTCCACTTTGTGACAAAATTGTATGGCACCTTGGTCGAATTTGTCAGGAAATTGGCTTGGCGAATGCTATTCATATCCAAGCCATTATAAAGTGGGACCCAAAGGAGTTCTAAATATAATAATAAATTAGCTTCGTCTTTTCTTTGTGGTTTCCTTATTTTGATTAGGCCAGCAGTACGTAATGAAAAAGATTGTCCAAGTAAGAGTGAGTCAAGGTCTTTTTGAGTAAATCAAAATTGTCCATACACTAGTGGATTCGAATATATATATATGCCAAGAATAAACAAGAACTCAGTTCATTCAAAAGAGAAAGAAAAAAAAAGCAGCAAGAACGTAGTAATTTCACTTGAATCGTGATGAAGTTGCCTCGTAAAGTCGGTGCAGTTGGCTATAATTGACTACAAATAATGAAAGCTTTTTGTGACAATGAAATTCTTTTATATTAATTTTAGATAAAAATAGTTAAGATTATGAGCATATAGGTGACGAATGAACATGTAGGTGACATAAGGTTTTGAATCCAAAGGAAAAATGAAGTTTTATTTGTGTTAATTTTTTTTTTTTTTGGAGAGTTTATAGCTAAGGAAAATTTGACAAAAAATTTCACCCTCAAATGATGTGGCTGATTATTAGTGGTAGGTAAAAAATAATAATGTCAATAATAAATTCATATAAAAATTAGTAAAAACTTTCAATTCAACTGTTGTGAATTCTTTTCTCTTTATGTTTGTGACATTATATATTTTTTTAATAACTAATAACACACTCAATTTCATAACTTGTTAAGTTGTGTGGATATAAATGATGAACATTTTTTTTACCCTGTGTTGTCAACATCACTTTATGCAGACCATTCACAATTTTGCTTGGATGCAAAAATTAGTGTGTTACAGTTATGGTACTCAAATAATAAAGCCATGATGACAGCTAGCGTGACAACATTTATGTGTCATATATAGTCAGTGCTTTGCTTTGTTCCGCATACTTCCATTGATTTCAAGGCCTCTCTCATTATCCTTGGTTTGATAGTTTCAATAATGTTTATGCTTTGATGTGTTTTTTTTCTTTGGGTGAATGCCTGAATGAATGGAGTACTCTTTGTCTGTACTCCTGTGTGAAATCATCACTTCTTCACGTGTTAAAAAGCCAATGGTTACAAACATCACAATAACACACATTATCCTTTCGTTTCAATAATGTCATGCAATTGTCTTGATGTCGCAGCACAGCGCGCACACACACACACAGATACTATATATATAAACTGCCCAGTTTATACATATAATCTTGTGAACTATGAAGCACGAATGAACAGAAACGTGAGTACAGGTACAGGTATAAACAGTGACACGAGCAATTTTTGAAAAATTATAATATAAAACAGTCAGTATGACACAAATACAACATAAATACAACATTTTAAATGAAATATTCGTGTTTCCTTACTTATGAATGCTCACTCAAGAAAAGTTATTAATATAGATAAATAAAGAAATTTCACCCCAATAAGCATTTGAAAATGTTTATACGTTGGATTAAAAACTGGTAGATATTCTACCATAATATATTTCTTTCTTTTGATTTTTTTTTTTTTTGGGTTTAAATTTCACATTATCTTTCATTTTCCTTCTTACATGAGCATTGTCAATTTGTCATGGAAGAAGGTGTTATTCTCAACAGAAGTAATTGTTTTTTGCTTCCAGAGATTAACTTTATATAAAATGTTCAACGATTAGTCCCATACCTACTAAATTACTCCATAGCTTTGCCCAATCCGAATCACACAATTTGAGTGGCCATGCTCCTAAAAAATTGTGGCCCTCACAAGTCCCGGGACAAAAGCTATAGTACTATGGGTATGGGTTTAGATATATTATATATATATATATATATATATGAACTATGCATCTGTTTCCTGTGCTCTGTATGAGGGAAAAATATACCCTGTATATGTTTCTTTTCTCTCATAATTGATGGGTCTCATTGTCTTACTAAGAAGTGAGACCCATCAATTGTGAGAGAGAGGAAATATATTATCAGTGCATGGTATAACTTTTCTTATATGAGATTGACACGTAAGTATAAAATACCTTTCAAAAGACCTTGCTAATGCAAAGTTTGCATATATAAGTTTGAGAGTATAAACTATAGAGTATAAAGTATAAACAATGACTAATTAAGTCCTAATCTTTTTGGTCGAGTCTAGAAGAAGCTCATAATTGTCACATTCTCAACCATATTATTTTGTATCAAGACAATATATATTATGTAATTACATGTGACATTCATTCAAACAAGTGAAAGCTCTATTCAGGGGGCAACAAAATAAAGTGCTAGTTCTTGGTGCATACAACCATTGCCACATTGTCATTTTTTGGATTTTGGAGGTATTTTGGTAATTTTTAGGTTTTGGGGGTGTTTTGGTAATTTTTAGGTTTTGGAGGTGTTTTGGTAATTTTCTGGGTTTTTGGAGTATTTTGTCATTTTTTAGATTTCGAGGGTATTTTGGTCATTTTTTTTAGAAATTTAGATTTTATGTTGTTTATTTAAATTTTAGATAGGTTTTAGTAGATATTAGTGGGTTTATCCATTAATACCCATATAATTAAATAACCTAATGAGTTTTACCCATTTAACTCAAATATTCAAAGGGGTTAAAATTTATCCAAATTATGTGGATAGTGGGTGGATTCATGGATATGGATAAAAATTGCCACTCCTAAATATGAAGTACGGTGCTAGAGTTTCATAATCATTGATGAGCTATATGTGGTCCTTTTTTTTCTTTTTCTTTTTTTGTAGTAAGCTATATATGGTCCTTTCTAAGTTTAACCAATTATACCAATTTGTCACAATTCACAGAAGAGAAGTAGATTTAAACCTTACAACTAAATTCCAAACACAGGACTGTACTCGAAGACTACTCCATAATTTGAAATGAAGGTAAAATGTCACTTTCGTCAGTATTTTGAAGGATTTATTAGCGAGGACACTGTCTATTTCACACACACTGTTTTTGCTCATTTTTGCACCACATGGTCGTATTTGCAATACGTGTCAATTTATGATGACTATGTTAAACCAATTACACAATGTTATGTATGCACAGTGAATAGCACGAATTTTGATTTATTATTTTTAATAAATTCAAATGAGTACGTATGACAAGTAAATAACTATTTAACTTAATGAGAATAATATTTCGTAATAAATTTTGCAACCACCAAAATATGAACATGGATATTTATTTATTTATATTATAAACTAGAAACACATAGGCAAAAGCAATTAACCTAAGGGTGGTCTTTGTGTGCACATCTCTGTGAACATTGATCTCTCTCACAAAGTGCAAACTAGCAAACATAAATATTACATAACATAGATGCAAAATTATTTAATGTTTATTGACAAATTCAGTGATTCCTGCAATAAGACCTGTTGTTTGAGCAGCGGTATTTGGGTCCTTATCCACAGCAATTTTGTTAAGATAGAAACTGTGACCCATTCCAGGACTAGTCAAAAGCTCCACATCCTTATTAGCCTTCTTCAAAGCCTCATAATACTCCATCTCAGTGTCTAAAATCAAGTCCTTCTCAGCTATGCAAAGCAAGAGAGGTGGCAAATTGAGCCCCTCTAATGGTGGTGCTCCTTGGCCCATTGGACACGTTATGGGATGGTCTTTGTTGCACCCCAAAGGCAATGCTAAGCTCAAAAACTTGTCCACCATATCCAGTGTAAGAAATGGTGATTGAGGTTGCTCTAACTCAGACTTACTCCTCTCTGATCTCACATAACCAGGGTGGATTGGAATTGCTCCAGCAATTCTCAAAGGACTCAGATCAACTTTCCCAGCTCTTGCAGCCACTTCATGAACAACGTTCCCTCCTGAGCTATCTCCAATAAGGAACACACGGTCGAAATCAGCGTTTTCATTGAGCCAAGGCTCATATGATTCACCTTTAGCCAAAGAACTCAGCCAAAGGAGAGCTGAATAGCCATCATCAATAGCTGTTGGCAAACGGTGCTCAGGAGCAAGGTGTAAATAAACTGAGACACAAATCACTCTAGCTGAACGTGCCAAACGAGTGTACATGTTGTAGTACATGTACCAATCAGCTTGGCTAATGCAAAAACCACCACCATGGAAGTGAAGCAGGATTGGGAATTTGACGTTTTCTTCATCTGGGTTTTTCTCTGGAAGGTAAATCCGCGCTCTGAGTTGGCCAGAGTTTTTGACATCGTGGGTGGCTACACCATCCACGAATTCATGGTGTGGAGGGACTGGTTCAGCCATGAACTTGACTTCTGGGGGTCCAGTCCAAGTTCGGTCGACTGAGCCATCATCATAGACTCTCAACCAACCAGACACCTCCTGTACAATTTTCTTTGCTTGGACCATTGTTTCCTTATTATCAAACACTATAATAATCTCTCTTTTTGCTAGCTCTTTCTTTTTGTCACACACAAAAGAGTGAGTGAGTGAGTTAAGCCTGTGAGACTAAAAGCATGAGCATTGCTTTCTTTATATAGGAGTTTAAGGGTAGGGGGTTGTGCGCATGTGTGAGAAAGAGAGGAAGTTGCGAGTCATTTTACTCTTTTTAGAGTTTTCTAATCTTTAGGTTGGCTTTGGGGACCCAAGCCGTCACAAGCTTTCAATAGTATACTAGATTAAAAAAAGACTTAGACTTTGATGACCCACTCAACCTATTAGGATAGTATTTAATGTAGAGTACTAATGATAGGCACTCAAGATTTTTCACAACAATTCATGTAATCTTAGGTATCTTTTGAGTAGGCAATATCTGTTTTTGATAAAAGTCAGGTCAAGTTACTTAGATGAATAGCCGAACAGGATATTAGGTTTTTTAATTAAAGCCAAACATATAACTGCTTTGAATTTAATTATCTTTAAAATTTGTAAAATCGTTTGTGTGTTATTACAATCATGAGTTTAAATTTAGTTAATCAACCTAATTAAAGAACTGTACAAGCTTTCACTAGTATACTAGATTAGAAAAAGACTTGATTTTGATGACCCACTCAACCTATTAGGATAGTATTTTATGTAGAGTACTAATGATAGGCACCCAATATTTTTCACAACAATTCATGTAATCTTAGGTCTCTTTTGATTAGGCAATATCTGTTTTTTATAAAAACTTAGGTCAAGTTACTTAGATGAATAAGATATTAGGTTCTTTAATTAAATACAAAGATATAACTGCATTAAATTTAATTATCTTTAAAATTTGTAAAAAAATTTGTGTGTTATTATTACAGTCATATGTTTAAATTTAATTAAGCAACCAATTAAAGAATTGTATTGAAGTTTTGTCCTATCATTTTTTATTTGGATTTGTACACTACTTTTATTATATACCAATTCTAATAGAATCTATAAACAATTATTAAAAAAAAAAAGTTCATAAAAATTTCTTTCTATGAACATTGTTTTTAACTTGTTATGCATGAATAATTTCTTTTTACTATTTTATTTAAAATAATAATAATTTCTTACTTTTGTTGGTTTTAATTATTACTTTTATTATTCAACGTTTTTTCATCTTTGTTGGGGCCAAGGAATCTTCTCGGTTAATGGTCGACCATTATTGGAATTTTGTTTGGTTGTGAAATGCAATAATTTATACATTCCAATTAGCATATATACAAAAAAAAATTCATAATATTTTTTTATAACAATTTAATTGATAAGCTTTTTGAATTCTTATTTGTACATACCACAAGCATGCGCAGATTCTACGTACATGCCCATAAGCATGATAGTGGCAGACAGTATCTATTAAGGTGATAAATCAATGGTACAGAACAGGGAGCTAAGAACTGTAGATCGATAGATGATGCACAATGGGTCGGAACTTGGAAGTTTCTCGTTGTATTTATCTATGATCAAATGTCCGTTAGACAAAAAGTTTTTTTTTTTTTTTTTTAATTTAAAAAATAAAAAAAATTAATTTTTATCTTTCTATAACCCATTTAACATAAAAACTATATATCTTGCTTTATACTAAGCAAATAGCTGATGAACAAAGTTTGAAGTTGAACATATATATAAGCTTGTTAGATGATGAGTATGAACTCAAATTGAATTTAAAATAAAATAAAATAAACCATTATCAACTTTTAATACGAAGTTCGTTTCAGTTCATTTAAAACTGTAATTCTAATTCCTTATTTAGGCATTTTACTATGAAAATTCCAAAAAATTATTTATCTATGATATTGAGTAATTATTTAGTACTAAAAAAGTAATGCTTTTTCTTCTCAAATCATAGTAAGAATAGAGACTTATATAGATATGTGATGACTAATTTTTCCCAATTGGAAACGCTAGTTCAGGTAATCCGATAACGCAAGCTGTGTTTTGGTAATTCTTTAAATTTTTGAAGGAATATTATCAATTTAATAAATGTTAGATTGAGTGTCCTACTAACCCAATATTAACATCCTTCTTAAAAAAAACTCAATATTAAAATAAATAAAAAATTTCAGTTAGTTCAACTGATGAACTCTCTTCTTATCAAATAAGAGATATGAGATTCGAACCTTGCTTATGCCAAAAATCAATTGACATCTTAGCTTGATGAAAAAAAATAATTATAAAACATATGCCATAGATTCAAAATTTATCATATATATTAAGACTAAAAAGTATAGTCTAAATAAACTATAAAGGAAGCAAACTAAGAAGTAAAAAAAAATCATGTAGGTAGTAAACTAAGGTCAAGTCTAAAGAGCTAGCAGCCAGACCCAGTGGGAGCCACAACCCACATTCCCACTTCCATTAAATTGTTTGGAAGCCAACACGAATTTTGGAAGAAAGTCACCAAATAATCCAGTCAATTCAACACCTTAAAGCACAATCAAAGTATGCGAATACTCAATAGTTATGAACAAGTATAATCCACCCCACTTGGATTACGAGAGTCACCTCCATTTAAATTTAGTATTGCTAGTCAACTAGAATCAGTCTAAAATCTTGGACAAAACAATTAAGCTAGTGGGACTATCATAGTCATAGAGAAAATGGTGATCAGTGGTGGTCTTGTTGCTTAAGCAAATATATGACATTTTTATTTATTTATTTATAGTCGTATATGACAAATTTTGTTCAGTTAGGAAGATGCATAAATTCTATGAAAAACTATTTTACAGTATTTGTTTATGTCCTTGTGTGTACATGAAGCCAATGAGTGAGACATGCATGACTGAAAAAATAATAATAATAATAATAATTTCTTGACCAATCAAAAAACTGAAATATAAAAGTTATCACAATGGCTTCTTGTTTTATGGAAACTGATTTCTCCGATTTGTTAATTGTTAAGAGTTAGTCAAGCTTGTTGACAACAACAAATGGAATATAAAAAGTTCAAGAGTTGTTGAAAATAAAGTTAAGATGATAAAGTAATGGAACTAATCTGGAAGGTGCAAACTAGACTAGCAGCTTTCAAAACAATTTATTTATTTATTTTAAAAAAAAAGTGTGAATCAAACAATATATTAACGATCTTAGAGCATCAGTTATCCTCTTTTTAAGTATACAAATTTTGTATACTTAAAAAGAGGTTAACAGATGCTCTAAGAGCATTGTTATACTATTTCATTGATATACTATTTGATTCACACTTTTTAAAAAAATAAATAAATAGTTTTGGCTTACTTAGAAGATAAAGAGAATTGAAAGTTATATTATATTCTTTTGTTTTGTTACGTAGAAAATAAAAAGAAAACATATATCTCGTAACTTTTGTTATAACAACTATGTTAGGTTAAAATAGAATGACTTCGTTTAATTAATTCAATTACTCAAATTGATTAATTAGGTCAAATTACATGCAAATTATGAAAGCACCAACAAATTACCAGATAACTAATATGCAACGGAAAATAAATAACTTAGTGATTTGTTGACGAATGGAAAAAACCTCCTGCGGGGCAAAAACTCCATCGGGTAAATTTAAGGTCATTACTCCAAAGAATTCACTAATTAATATTCTAGCAATTTCAAGTATAAAGAATCTTACCATTACCCTAACATATTCCAAAATATCAACCTATAGTTGAACATTCGTTTCAATACTCAATTGAACTTGATTTTGTAATAGATTTCTTTACTTTGCACAAATTTCTATATGTGACTTACTACTTTGCACAATTCCCTAAGCTAGTGGGACTTTCATAGTCATAGATAATGGTGATGAGTGGTGGTCTTTTTCTTAATGCTCTAAATTATAATAGTTTTGAAAGACTTAATACCTGCCAATATAAACAATCGATTAGCAGAAACAAACATATGACATAATCATGAATATGTAGTTTACTATAATTCCAATGACACTCTTTTATTAAAAAAAGAAAAAAAAATCATTTTAAGATAACTTTTTATTTACCTTTACATGAGACTGTAACTTTATGTGCCATTTTTTATTGGCATGTACCCAAGGTTAGAAACTAAATTTGCTAGAGGAATATCTTAGCACGAATGAATTTATATTTTGTTGCAATAGTATCATAATTCTGGCATTTTCATTAAGAGCAGGTCATTTCTATTCAATTTGAAAAGGCTACACAGAAATAACTAATAACAAATCAACATAAAAACAAATACGTAATAATTAAATCAAGTTCTGCATTACTAACCTCTGTATGTATTTCTCCGTCGATTCCTGTTGCATGTTTTCAAAGTTTTAGTTTTCATTTATAAATGTAGTTGAATTGATGAAAGTAACTGTGAGAGTGCTTTTTTTTCTTCAGCACTATGGCCTAAGAATTCTGGGCCGTGTGAGAAGTTTTTTGGTGGACTGGGATTGACTCTCCGCAGCTAAAGGGCTGTTTTAAGAATCAATTGGTGCACAAAACATGCTTCCTATGATACAAATAGCCAGCAGAAAGAAAGCAAGAATATTTGTATTGAATGACATTTATGCAGTAAAGGAAAAAATTGCAAATGACAAAAGGAAATATATAACATAAGAACAAGCTAGGGATCCTCTAATTACGTGAGGTATATTTCATTGATTTTATTAAGTTATTATTACAATGCTCACTAAGACACGGTGCAAGGTTCAACTGAGCTCATAAGTTACAGACTTTGATAGCTATTCAAGCTTCAAAGACTTGCAAAGTTTGAACTTATTGAATCCGAGCATGTTCAGTAGTGGCTGTCTCTAGGATACCGGGGATGATTCCTCTGTTTTCCCCTCAAATTACAGAGTATTTTTCTACAACTCTCTAGGACTTTTGGGAAAACAATGGTGAATGCTTAAGATGGTCTGATTGCTTTTTGAAAAAATGAGTGAAATGCCCAATGACCCTGTAGCATGGATCCCCCCCCCCCCCCCCTTTTTATAGCACAACTTCGGCCTCCCTGGTGGACTAGCGTTTTCCCTGTTTTGCCCTTTGAAGCCTGCACCGTGTCTGGTTGCTCCAGGATCATGTCGTTTCCCTTTTCTTCATGGTTCCTTGCTTTTTGTTCCGACCAGGTGAAAGTCCCTCAGCCCCTTTCTATTTCTAGATTTCCCGTTGGCTGGCCTGAGGTCCTTTTTTTGGCTTTTCTTCTCAGCGTCCCAGCCTTTCTAGTTGTACTCTCCTTTGTCTTTTATCTTCAAACGGTTGAAATTAGGTTCCTGCGTTTTTTGCTCTGTACCTTCATTGCGTGTCTGGGTCACAAGGTTCGCGTGCCCTTTGTCTCTTGTCCTTCTTCAATTTTTCTGTTATGATCCTCCTCTGCGCGCCCGAGGATCCTCTACCTCTGGGAGGCTTTCTGGGATTTCGGCCCAGCTTTTCCTTCTTGGTTTGGTCTGGTTTGCTGGTTGGGCCTTTTCTCTGAATCCCAGCCCTTGGCCTTTTTTTCTTTCTTTCTTTTCTTTATTGTGAGAGCCCACCCTTTATTTGTGTGAAATGGGTCCACTATCTCTTTGGGCCTATTTGTGGGCTGTTTAATTCTTTTTTATTTTTGAACCTCAACAGTAACTTAGGAAAAATCCAAACAATGGGAAATGTGCAATTCAGGGGATCTTACGAATCGCTCACCATCATCGTGGGCTTTGGTTGAAAAGGCAAGAGTTGAAAATTCTTTAAAATTGTTTGATGGAAGGATAGATTGGTGAGTCATCAGCCCTATAATTCATTCTAATTTTTTTCTAGAGTAATGGAGTAATGTGTGCAAGGTGAAAACTGAATCTAAAATAGGAGTAGAATGGGATTGTTTGGAATTGAAAAATGAGTAGAAGAGCAGGTAAAAGTGGGGGAGAGAGAGATATAAAAGTAGTAACTGATCCTAGGAGATTTTGATTTAGTGGGAAGTTAGTGGGATGGTTGTGTATGGTGTTTGAAGAGTAGGAGTCAGTTGTTCAAGGAGCAAATAGTTTGCAAAATGCTTTTTTAAATTAGCAAAGTTACATGTACAACCCTACTATTTAAGTTTTATAAATTGGTAAATTTGAGGGTATTTTGGATATTGAAATTGAGGAACCCAAATATAAAAATTTTTGTTCAATTAGGAAGATGCATAAATTCTATGAAAAACTATTGTACAGTATTTGTTTATGCCCCCGTGTGTACATGAAGCCAATGAGTGAGACATGAATGAAAATAATAATAATAATAATAATTTCTTGACCAATTAAAAAACTGAAATAGAAAAAGGAATCACAATGCCTTCTCGTTTCATGGAAACTGGTTTCTCTGATTTGTTAATTTCTTAAGAGTTAGTTAAGTTTGTTGACAACAACAAATGGTATAAAAAAAGTTCAAGAGTTGCTATTGAAAATAAAGTTATGATGGTAAAGTAATGGAACTAATCTGGAAGGTGCGAACTAGACTGGGCAGCTTTCACATTAGTATACTTAAAAAAAGGGGAATCTTTTTTTTTTAATGGATGCTCTAAGAGTATTAGTATATCATTTGATTCACACTTTTTTTTAAATATATAAATAAATAGTTTGGGTTTACTTCTATACTACAGAAGATAAAGAGAATTGAAAGTTATATTATATTCTTTTGTTTTGTTTTGTTATGTAGAAAATAGAAAGAAAACATGTCTCCCGTAACTTCTGTTATAACAATTATTTTTTTCTCGGAATTCAAGTGATATCTCAATGGTAATGTCACAATGGTGTCATTAGTTGTGGACCTTGTAGTGTTCTGTCTAGGTTAAAAAAAAAATTTATTTCTCTTCTAAAAAAAAAAAATACTTTACAAATTTTTTTTTTTTTGTCCCTTCTCACTTACTAACTAATGGAAAATAATACAAATTTTCAAAATTTTCTTCATTTTCTTTCTCTCATGCTAAATTAAACAATGCAAAGGAAATGTAAGGAGTGGTAAAAAAAAAGCTTAAGATGATGATGAAATTTTTATTAGCTGAAGTGAAGCACTTGCCATGAATGATTGAGTAAGAAAAGAAGGAAAAATGAAAAAACATTAAATTTCTTTGTCCTAAAAAAAAAAAAATTTAATTGGTCCTTGATCTTGGTATTAAAGAACCAAAAGTGAATTGGGCATTTTGTTCTGGAATTTCACCAACGCTAAGCTCAAAAAGGTTGTCAAACATACCCAATAGTAATTTCAATGGTATGGACACACACCGTTGATGTGGCCGATACTCTCTCTCTCTCTCTCTCTATATATATATATGGGTTGAGTTCAAGTTACACCTGGTGTAACTCTAAGTAATGTTACACCACTCAATATTTTTTAATTGGATGCGAATATTAACAAATCTACTGTTAGATTATATTCTTTTCGTATATTCTTTATGCTTGCAAAATTTCAAGATGATCAAAGATTAATAGTCATGTCATCAATCAATTGTTAAAATTCAAATTTTTGTAGTTTAAAATAATGCATAAAATATGAGTTTATAGATCAAATGGTAAATAGCATCCGATTAATATGAAAATTAGCATGTATGTTAAGAACATATAGAATATGTAATTCAACGGTTGGATTTTCAAAATATTAATTTAATAACAAGTTATTGGGTGGTGTAACATTACTTAGAGTTACACCAGGTGTAACTTGAACCCAACCCTATATATATATATATATATATAGGTTGGGTTCAAGTTATATCTGGTGTAACTTTAAGTAATGTTACATCACCCAATAATTTGTTATAGAATTCATATTTTGGAAATCCCACCGTAGAATTACATGTTTTATATTTTTTTAACATTCTTGCCAATTTTCATTTTAATTGGATGTTATTTATTGTTCAATCCATAAACTCATATTTTATGCATTATTTTAAATTACAAAAATTTGAATTTAAACAATTGATTGATAACATAACTATTAATTTTTTATCACCATGAAAATTTGCAAGCATGGAGAATATACGAAAATAATGTAATCTAACGGTGAATTTGTCAAAATTCGCATCCAGCTAATTAAAAACATATTGAGTGGTGTGACATTACTTAGAGTTACACTAGGGGTCCGTTTGGATATAGCTGAAAACTGAAAACTGAAAAATACTGTAGCAAAATAATTTTTAAATGTGTGAATAGTATTGTGGGATCCATTTTTAATGAAACAGTTGCTAAAAAGTTAAATTTGTGAGTCCGTGAATAGTAAAATTTGCGCTGAAAAGTCAAACTTTGCGGCTACTGTTCAATGAATAGTATCCATTACAGTAAAATTTTGGCTGGAAACACCTAAAAAAAAAAGGTGAAAACGCAGACGCAAATTGTGGACGCGCAAGCCAAACGAAGACTAGATGTAACTTGAACCCAACCCTATATATATATATATATATACACAAATGAAGGTATCAGACCTCTGTGAATATCTAGCTATACAAAAGTACAAATTTATTAAAACTGCATTGGGAGTTAAGAGAAAGCCTCATAATTAAGGACCTCAAGGTCGAGCCATAAATCATAATCTGTTATGAAACCTAGACAATTAGAAATATTATATAAAAAATTAAAAATTAAATTAAATTAAAAAAAAAAAAAAAAAAAAGCTTTTGAGCATTCTATTCAACCATTTACTTGCATTTTGAATAGTTTATCTTCAAGTCATTCTGCAAAGTAGATTTCTCATCAAGTTTATAGAAAAGCAACCATGAAGTTTTCTAGCAATTTAACTCTCTAACAATTGGAAAATTATCATATGAAGCAATCTATGAGATAAAACCACTTACGAACATTCACAATAAGGTTGTTAAATTGACTAAAAAGTCAATTTAGTAGCCAATCCCTAAAAATGTGTTTTACAGCCAAAAAGGTAAATTTAAAAAATTTGAGTTTCAGCTACAATGAACTGCTATCTCTAGCAGCTCACTGTAGCTGAAACTCAAAACAAAAACCAATTGTTTATTCAAGGTAAGGCGGGCTGCTTTGGAAACATTTATGATAGCATTGGAAATTTAAGTAACACTTACCTTCAACCAAATGTAAACAAAGAGACTCTCTTGAAGCACAAAATACACATATCTCTAGCAACTCACTGTAGTTGAAAGTCTGAAACTCAAAACAAAAACTAATTGTTTATTCAAGGTACAATGGGCAGCTTTGGAAACATTTATGATATCATTAAAATGAGTAAAATGCGATCATTTGTAGTTAGCATAATTACATTGTCTCCAAAAGTTTTGCTCAAGCAAAAAACATTTTGCTTGAGCTAAACCAAATTCCCTCAAGCAAATCATTAAAGGAGAAATCAAACGAAAAATTGCCTATACTTTACCCGATGTTCACTCAAGCGATATAGTAAAGTTTGGAATTTTGAATTATGCTAGAAAAATAATTCTTGCTTAGTTTTAACCATTGTGCACACCTGTATAAAACATTTTTATGCATGACTTTTAAAGAGAAGAAAGGTTGCTATACCAAATTAAGTAAAAACCTTATATCTTGAAGTCTTCTTCCCAAGCCTAAACAAAGAAAAATCTTCCTTGTGTTGTGTTGTGTGCGCTCTTAATAACACCTTGAGCTTTAAAGCATTCTTGAAATCTCAAATATCTTTTTCCAATGAGTTCACTTTAGCAAATCTTCAAGGAAATCCATGGAGCTGGTGCCAGAGGTTCTAATTCGCGTGGATGAGAAGCTTGTCGATAAAATCACCATAAGAGGATTTCAGAAGTTTTAGGGCTACTAAGATAGGGACATTTGTAGAGATTGTAATAAAAATTTTAGTTGTGCAAAGGTACCATCAATATGGACTATTCATTTAAAATATGGACTACTTTTTCATAAATGGTAGGTCTCACCATGAATTTAATTAGTGGGACCCACCATTCTTGTGAGAGGGGGAGTATGCATTTATGGTATTCCGAGAGTACACAATAATTTTCCTCTAAAATACGCACTACCATGATTAGGGATTTTTTTTTTCTTTTTTTTTGTTGCTAAAAAAAATGGATGAGGGGGAGCGACCATTGTGGCAGATTAGGGTATTTTTTGAACTATATGATAATCAAAAAATATATTATGAGTTTTCCCAATGCTCAAATAGAAAATTTAAACCTTCTCAAAAAAAAATTCAAGTTTTTTATTTTATTTTATTATTAATGTTGGTTGAATATATTGATAATTAGTAAGAAAAGGGAGAAACTCGATAAATCACGTAAATTTTTTTAAAATTTTTAAATTTACCTTTTCAAAAAGAGAAAAAAAGGAAATGTAGTTTTTGATGGACCAATTAAAAGTAATAAAAACCCCACCCAAAAAAGACCTAAAAGAAATGAAAGAAAGTATCTGAGCCAAATTTGAACCCTTTTTCTTTTTGGCAGGTACAGACCCACAATTTTAAGCTAGCAGAGGCCAGAGTATAAAGAAAAAAAAATTCCAAATAGGCATCCATATAATATTAAAAAATTATAAATACACAAAATCGTTATTTTTAAATACATTAAGATACAATCATCTACTAATAAAGACAAAACCAAATACAAAATAATGTTTTTTTTAAATACTAAGCTGGCTAGGATTTTTTTTTGGTTGAAGTTAGAGTATTCACAGTGGTAGTACTAAAACTTTTAGCTTTTAGTACCTTAAAAAGTTACTTTCTATTTTACCATTCCACTTTACAATACATCAAATATCAAATGTTCTATTTTTTTATTACTTCATCTAAAATAATAAAAACAACTCGTTAAAATAATAAAGGAAGAGAAAGAATTTTAATTTTTTTTTGAAGGAAGAGATATAATCTTAATAAAATATTGTATTTTATTTTTAACAACTTATTACAATCAACTAGTATTTATACTAGTTTATTGTAGTTGCAAAATATATAGTTTTAACTTCTCTAATAACACACAATTTTTTGGTTCTTTGATAGTAAAATAGTTTTTTTTGATAAAATACAATCACTATTGTTAATGTTTTTATTGTTTTTGAGTTTGATAGTTTTTATTTGGGTTAAGTTAACTAGATTGATTGTGGAGAAAGTGGTTAAAGTTTTGGAAATGGAGCTAAACTACAAAAAAATGAAATATGTAATAACTAAAAAAAATAAAAATTTGGACCCTAGTGGGGCTCTGGGGCCCCTTAGACCTCACCTAGGTCTGTCCCTGCTTTTTGGCCACGCTAAGACTTATGCAACCCATTTACAACTTCATTTTTGGATTGAATTAAACTATTAATTAATTAATTACAACATATTTAAGCTCCCCCTCAAAAAAAAAAAAAAAAAAAATCATAACTAAGCTACTTTATAATATAATTAAGTATAGGCATTAAATGTTTCCTACAATGTTGTGACTCACTTAAGCAATAGTCCATGATTGGACTAGTCATCTAGTCACCACTCCCGTCATATGCTTGGAATTGGATAACCAAGTCATTTTTTTTTTTATTCCATCAAGACTAAAAGGACAAATTATTTCCACCTTATCCAATATGTTGGCATGCATTTGGATCATAGGGTAGAGATCATGTTTGAGAAACAAAATTTATTTGAAAAATGAGTGAAAGAGCTAGTAAAAAAAATCATGTAGGTAGTAAACTAAGGTCAAGTCTAAAGAGCTAGCAGCCAGGCCCAGTGGGAACCACAACCCACACTCCCACTTCCATTAAATTGTTTGGAAGCCAACACGAATTTTGGAAGAAATTTACCAAATAATCCAGTCAATTCAACAACTTAAAGCACAATTAAAGTATGCGAATACTCAATAGTTATGAACAAGTATAATCCACCCCACTTGGATTATGAGAGCGAGTCACCTCCATTTAAATTTAGTATTGCAAGTCAACTAGAATCAGCCTAAAATCTTGGACAAAACAATTAAGCTAGTGGGACTTTCATAGTCATAGAAAATGGTGATCAGTGGTGGTCTTATTGCTTAAGCAAATATATGACATTTTTATTTATTTATTTATTTATAGTCGTATATGACAAATTTTGTTCAGTTAGGAAGATGCATAAATTCCATGAAAAACTATTTTACAGTATTTGTTTATGTCCTTGTGTGAACATGAAGCCAATTAGTGAGACATGCATGACTGAAAAAAAAAAAAGTAATAATAATTTCTTGACCAATTAAAAAACTGAAATATAAAAAGTTATCACAATGGCTTCTTGTTTCATGAAAACTGATTTGTCTGATTTGTTTATTTTCAGAGTTAGTTAAGCTTGTTGACAACAACAAATGGAATAAAAAAAAAAGTTCAAGAGTTGCTATTGAAAATAAAGTTAATTACGATGATAAAGTAATGGAACTAATCTGGAAGGTGCAAACTAGACTAGCAGCTTTAAAAACTATTTATTTATTTAAAAAAAGAGCATTGATATTCTGTTTGATTCAAACTTTCAAAAAAAAATAATAATAAATATATAGTTTTGACTTACTTAGAAGATAAAGAGAATTGAAAGTTATGTTATATTCTTTTGTTTTGTTAGGTAGAAAATAGAAAGAAAACATATCTCTCATAACTTTTGTTATAACAACTATGTTAGGTTAAAATAGATTAACCCCGTTTAATTAATTTAATTACTTAAATTGATTAATTAGGTCAAATTACATGTAAATTGTGAAGGCACCAACAAATCGCCAGATAACTAATATGCAATGGAAAATAAATAATTTAATGATTTGTTGACGAATGAAGAAAACCTCTTGCAAGGCAAAAACTTTATTGGGTGAATTTAAGGTCACAACTCTCAATAATCAACTAATCAATAATCTAGCAATTACAAGTATGATGAGAAATCTTACCACTATCCTGGTCTATCTCAAAATATTAACTTACAATTGAACTTTTGTTTCAATAAATAATTGAACTTGATTTTGTAATAAACTTCTTTACTTTATACAAATTTCTAATTTATGATTAACTTTTTTACACGGATCCCAATATGTTACTACTTGCTTTACACAATTGCCTAAGCTAGTGGGACTTTCATAGACATAGATAATGGTGATGAGTGGTGGTCTTATTGCTTAAGCAAATATATGACAATTTTTAATTTTAATTTTGTTTTTTAATATTCGGATATGAAAATTTTTGTTCAGTTAGGAAGATGCATAAATTCCATGAAAAACTATTGTACAGTATTTTTTTATGCCTCCGTGTGTACATGAAGCCAATGAGTGAGACATGAATGGAAATAATAATAATTTCTTAGAGTTATTTAAGCTTGTTGACAACAACAAATGGAATAAAAAAAGTTCAAGAGTTGCTATTGAAAATAAAGTTATGATGATAAAGTAATGGAGCTAATCTGGAAGGTGCAAACTAGACTAGGCAGCTTTCACATTAGTATACTTAAATAAGGAAAAAAAAAATTTAATGGATGCTCTAAGAGAATTAATACATCATTTGATTTACACTTTTTTTAAAATATATAAATAAATAGTTTGTGTTTACTTTCTATACAAGAGAAGATAAAGAGAATTGAAAGTTACATTATATTCTTTTGTTTTGTTACGTAGAAAATAGAAAGAAACATGTCTCTCATAGCTTTTTTTATAACAATTATTTTTTCCTTAAAATTTAAGTAATACCCTAGTGGTAATGTCACAATGGTATCATTTATTGTGGATTTTGTAGTGTTTTATGGCTGTGATTCGAATCCTATCTTTTTACTAACTATTTAAAAATAGAAAAAAAAAACATTATTTCTCTTCTTAAAAAAAAAAAAAACTATTTTTTATTTTTTGTTCCTTCTCACTTACTAACTGATGGAAAATAAGTCAAATTTTCAAATTTTTCTTCATTTTCTTTCGCTCATGCTAAATTAAACAATGCAAAGGAAATGTAAGGAGTGGTAAAAAAAAGCTTAAGATGATGATGAAATTTTTATTAGCTGAAGTGAAGCACTTGCCATGAATGATTGAATAAGAAAAGTGGGAAAAATGAAAAAACATAAATTTCTTTGTCCTAAAAAAAAAAAGTTTAAGTGGTCCTTGATCTTGGTACTAAAGAACCAAAAGCGAATTGGGCCTTTTTGTTCTGGAATTTCACCAACGCTGAGCCCAAAAAGGTTGTCAAACATACCCAATAGTAATTGCAATGGTATGGACACCCACCGCTGATGTGGCCAATACTCTCTCTCTCTCTCTCTCTCTCTCTCTCTCTCTCTCTATATATATATATATATATATAGGTTGGGTTCAAGTTATACCTAGTGTAACTTTAAGTAATGTTACACCACCCAATAACTTATTATAGAATTCATATTTTGGAAATTCCACCGTAGAATTACATGTTTTATATTTTTTTAACATTCTTGCCAATTTTCATTTTAATTGGATGTTATTTATTGTTCAATTCATAAACTCATATTTTATGCATTATTTTAAATTATAAAAATTTGAATTTAAACAATTAATTAATGACATGACTATTAATTTTTGATCACCATGAAAATTTGCAAGCATAGAGAATATATGAAAATAATGTAATCTAATGGTGGATTTGTCAAAATTCGCATCCGGCTAATTAAAAACATATTGAGTGGTGTAACATTGCTTAGAGTTAAACTAGGGGTCTGTTTGGATACAGCTGAAAACTGAAAACTGAAACTGAAAACTGAAAAATACTGTACAAAATAATTTTTAAATATGTGAATAGTATCGTGGAATCCATTTTTAATGAAAAAGTTGCTGAAAAGTTAAATTTGTGAGTCTGTGAACAGTAAAATTTGCGCTAAAAAGTCAAACTTTGCGGCTACTATTCAATGAATAGTATCCACTATAGTAAAATTTTGGCTGGGAACACGTAAAAAAAAAAAAAAAAAAAAAAAAAAAAAAGGTGAAAACGCAGATGCAAATTGTAGACGCGCAAGCCAAACGAAGACTAGATGTAACTTGAACCCAACCCTATATATATATATATATATACACAAATGAAGGTATCAGACCTCTGTGAATATCTAGCTATACAAAAGTACAAATTTATTAAAACTGCATTGGGACTTAAGAGAAAGCCTCATAATTAAGGACCTCAAGGTCGAGCCATAAATCATAATCTGTTATGAAACCTAGACAATTAGAAATATTATATAAAAAATTAAAAATTAAATTAAATTAAAAAAAAAAAAAAAAAAAGCTTTTGAGCATTCTATTCAACCATTTACTTGCATTTTGAATAGTTTATCTTCAAGTCATTCTGCAAAGTAGATTTCTCATCAAGTTTATAGAAAAGCAACCATGAAGTTTTCTAGCAATTTAACTCTCTAACAATTGGAAAATTATCATATGAAGCAGTCTATGAGATAAAACCACTTACGAACATTCACAATAAGGTTGTTAAATTGACTAAAAAGTCAATTTAGTAGCCAATCCCTAAAAATGTGTTTTACAGCAAAAAAGGTAAATTTAAAAAATTTGAGTTTCAGCTACAATGATCTGCTATCTCTAGCAGCTCACTGTAGCTGAAACTCAAAACAAAAACCAATTGTTTATTCAAGGTAAGGCGGGCTGCTTTGGAAACATTTATGATAGCATTGGAAATTTAAGTAACACTTACCTTCAACCAAATGTAAACAAAGAGACTCTCTTGAAGCACAAAATACACATATCTCTAGCAACTCACTGCAGTTGAAAGTCTGAAACTCAAAACAAAAACTAATTGTTTATTCAAGGTACAATGGGCAGCTTTGGAAACATTTATGATATCATTAAAATGAGTAAAATGCGATCATTTGTAGTTAGCATAATTACATTGTCTCTAAAAGTTTTGCTCAAGCAAAAAACATTTTGCTTGAGCTAAACCAAATTCCCTCAAGCAAATCATTAAAGGAGAAATCAAACGAAAAATTGCCTATACTTTACCCGATGTTCGCTCAAGCGATATAGTAAAGTTTGGAATTTTGAATTATGCTAGAAAAATAATTCTTGCTTAGTTTTAACCATTGTGTGCACCTGTATAAAACATTTTTTTGCATGACTTTTAAAGAGAAGAAAGGTTGCTATACCAAATTAAGTAAAAACCTTATATCTTGAAGTCTTCTTCCTAAGCCTAAACAAACAAAAATCTTCCTTGTGCTGTGTTGTGTGCGCTCTTAATAACACCTTGAGCTTTAAAGCATTCTTGAAATCTCAAATAGCTTTTTCCAATGAGTTCACTTTAGCAAATCTTCAAGGAAATCCATGGAGCTAGTGCTAGAGGTTCTAATTCGCGTGGATGAGAAGCTTGTGGATAAAATCACCATAAGAGGATTTCAGAAGTTTTAGGGCTACTAAGATAGGGACATTTGCAGAGATTGTAATAAAAATTTTAGTTGTGCAAAGGTACCATCAATATGGACTATTCATTTAAAATAGATTTTCTACAAGATTGGGTTACTATAGTGGTTTTTCCATTACAGGGTTCTTCATTTGTTTTCTACTTAATTTGTTGCCAAATATGTGTGTGATTTTGCTACTTTCATTATTATCATTATTACTTTAGTTTTGGCTGTTTATATATGTGGCTGATGTGTATATATCTACTTATGTGTGGAGTTCATAATAAACTTAAGAGAAGTGCTATAACCACAAACTATTTTACATTATTTTTACAAAATGTTGATATGACCAGCCTCTTATTGGTTTTTATTTAACCCCACCATTAATATCACATTTTCATTTACCAATAATCACTCACTACTTTTTCATAAATGGTGGGTCTCACCATGAATTTAATTAGTGGAATCCATCATTCTTGTGAGAGGGGAAGTATGCATTTATGGTACTCCGAGAGTACACAATAATTTTCCTCTAAAATACGCACTACCATGATTAGGGATTTTTTTTTTTTTTTTTTTTTTGCTAAAAAAAATGGATGAGGGGGAGCGACCATTGTGGCAGATTAGGGTATTTTTTGAACTATATGATAATCAAAAAATATATTATGAGTTTTCCCGATGCTCAAATAGAAAATTTAAACCTTCTCCAAAAAAAAAAAAAAAATTCAAGTTTTTTATTTTATTTTATTATTAATGTTGGTTGAATATATTGATAATTAGTAAGAAAAGGGAGAAACTCGATAAATCACGTAAATTTTTTTTTTTTTTTTTTAATTTACCTTTTCAAAAAGAGAAAAAAAGGAAATGTAGTTTTTGATGGACCAATTAAAAGTAATAAAAACCCCACCCAAAAAAGACCTAAAAGAAATGAAAGAAAGTATCTGAGCCAAGTTTGAACCCTTTTTCTTTTTGGCAGGTACGGACCCACAATTTTAAGCTAGCGAAGGCTAGAGTATAAAGGAAAAAAAATTCCAAATAGGCATCCATATAATATTAAAAAATTATAAATACACAAAATCGTTATTTTTAAATACATTAAGATACAATCATCTACTAATAAAGACAAAAACAAAAACAAAATAATGTTTTTTTTAAATACTAAGCTGGCTAGGATTTTTTTTTTTTTTTTTTTTTTTTTTTTTTTGTTGAAGTTAGAGTATTCACAGTGGTAATACTAAAACTTTTAGCGTTTAGTACCTTAAAAAGTTACTTTCTATTTTACCATCCCACTTTACAATACACCCAAAATCAAATGTTCTATTTTTTTTATTACTTCATTTAAAATAATAAAAACAACTCGTTAAAATAATAAAGGAAGAGAAATAATTTTAATTTTTTTTTTAAGGAAGAGATATAATCTTAATAAAATATTTTATTTTATTTTTAACAACTTATTACAATCAACTAGTATTTATATCAGTTTATTGTAGTTGCAAAATATATAGTTTTAACTTCTCTAATAACACACGATTTTTTGGTTCTTTGATAATAAAATAGTATTTTTGATAAAATACAATCACTGTTGTTAATGTTTTTATTGTTTTTGAGTTTGATAGTTGTTATTTGGGTTAAGTTAACTAGATTGATTGTGGAGAAGGTGGCTAAAGTTTTGGAAACGGAGCTAAACTACAAAAAATGAAATATGTAATAACTAAAAAAAATAAAAATGTGGACCCTAGTGGGGCTTTTGGGCCCCTTAGACCTCACCTGCGTCTGTCCCTGCTTTTTGGCCACGCTAAGACTTATGCAATCCGTTTACAACTTCATTTTTGGGCTGAATTAAACTATTAATTAATTAATTACATCATATTTAAGCTCCCCCTCAAAAAAAAAAAAAAAAAATCATAACTAAGCTACTTAGAATATAATTAAGTATAGGCATTAAATGTTTCCTACAGTGTTGTGACTCACTTAAGCAATAGTCCATGATTGGACTAGTCATCTAGTCACCACTCCCGTCATATGCTTGGAATTGGATAACCAAGTCATTTTTTTTTTTATTCCATCAAGACTAAAAGGACAGATTATTTCCACCTTATCCAATATGTTGGCATGCAATTGGATCATAGGGTAGAGATCATGTTTGAGAAACAAAATTTATTTGAAAAATGAGTGAAAGAGCTAGTAAAAAAAATCATGTAGGTAGTAAACCAAGGTCAAGTCTAAAGAGCTAGCAGCCAGGCCCAGTGGGAACCACAACCCACATTCCCACTTCCATTAAATTGTTAGGAAGCCAACACGAATTTTGGAAGAAAGTCACCAAATAATCCAGTCAATTCAACAACTTAAAGCACAATCAAAGTATGCGAATACTCAATAGTTATGAACAAGTATAATCCACCCCACTTGGATTATGAGAGCGAGTCACCTCCATTTAAATTTAGTATTGCAAGTCAACTAGAATCAGCCTAAAATCTTGGACAAAACAATTAAGCTAGTGGGACTTTCATAGTCATAGAAAATGGTGATCAGTGGTGGTCTTATTGCTTAAGCAAATATATGACATTTTTATTTATTTATTTATTTATAGTCGTATATGAAAAATTTTGCATAAATTCCATGAAAAACTATTTTACAGTATTTGTTTATGTCCTTGTGTGAACATGAAGCCAATTAGTGAGACATGCATGACTGAAAAAAAAAAAAAAAAAGTAATAATAATTTCTTGACCAATTAAAAAACTGAAATATAAAAAGTTATCACAATGGCTTCTTGTTTCATGGAAACTGATTTGTCTGATTTGTTTATTTTCAGAGTTAGTTAAGCTTGTTGACAACTACAAATGGAATAAAAAAAAAGTTCAAGAGTTGCTATTGAAAATAAAGTTAATTACGATGATAAAGTAATGGAACTAATTTGGAAGGTGCAAACTAGACTAGCAGCTTTAAAAACTATTTATTTATTTATTTAAAAAAAGAGCATTGATATTCTGTTTGATTCAAACTTTCAAAAAAAAAAAAAAAAAATATATAGTTTTGACTTACTTAGAAGATAAAGAGAATTGAAAGTTATGTTATATTCTTTTGTTTTGCTAGGTAGAAAATAGAAAGAAAACATATCTCTCATAACTTTTGTTATAACAACTATGTTAGGTTAAAATAGATTAATCCCGTTTAATTAATTTAATTATCTATATTGATAATTAAGTCAAATTACATGTAAATTATGAAAGCACCAACAAATCGCCAGATAGCTAATATACAATAGAAAATAAATAACTTAGTTATTTATTGACGAACAGAAAAAATCTCTCGCAAGATAAAAACTTTATCGAGTAAATTTAATGTCACCACTCTTAATAATCAACTAATCAATAATCTAGTAGTTACAAGTATAATGAAGAATCTTACCACTACCCTGATCTATCCCAAAATATCAACTACAGTTCAACCTTCATTTTAATATCCTGATTTTGTAATAAACTTTTTTATTTTATACAAATTTTTAATCTGTGATTAACTTTTTTTTACACGAATTCCAATATGTTACTACTTGCTTTGCACAATTCCCTAAGCTAGTGGGACTTTCCTAGTCATAGATAATGGTGATGGGTGGTGGTCTTATTGCTTAAGCAAATATATGACAATTTTTAATTTTAATTTTGTTTTTTAATATTCGGATATGAAAATTTTTGTTCAGTTAGGAAGATGCATAAATTCCATGAAAAACTATTGTACAGTATTTGTTTATGCCCCCGTGTGTACACAGGGGCGAAGCCAAAAATTTTGGTTTGGGGGGCCAAGTTGTGATGCTAATATATTAGTTAAGATAAACCTCTACGCACACATATTTATAAATTAATTTACTAAGAGAATTTATCATCTTCTAAATTTTAATGAGTATATAAAAGTCATGTATTTCTTCTAGTAAACATGTACAAAAATTTATCATTTTTTACATAGTTTAAATTGTTAAACCTCTTAAATTATATGATTTTAATATAATTTATCTTTCTTTTAAGAAGACCATTGAAATAACTCAAAATTTAGAGGGGCTAACTTCAATTTTTACATGCTACATTTTTTAAAATGTAAATAATATACATACTCCGCCACTAGTGTACATGAAGGCAATGAGTGAGACATGAATGGACAAATATAATAATAATAATAATTTCTTGACCAATTAAAAAATTGAAATTGAAAAAGGAATCACAATGCCTTCTTTCATGGAAACTGGTTTCTCTGATTTGTTAATTTCTTAGAGTTATTTAAGCTTGTTGACAACAACAAATGGAATAAAAAAAGTTCAAGAGTTGCTACTAAAAATAAAGTTATGATGAAAAAGTAATGGAACTAATCTGGAAGGTGCAAACTAAACTACGCAGCTTTCACATTAGTATACTTAAATAAGGAAAAAAAAATTAATGGATGCTCTAAGAGCATTAATATATCATTTGATTCACACTTTTTTTTAAATATATAAATAAATAGTTTGTGTTTAGTTTCTATACTAGAGAAGATAAAGAGAATTGAAAGTTATATTATATTCTTTTGTTTTGTTATGTAGAAAATAAAAAGAAACATGTCTCTCGTAACTTTTATTATAACAATTGCTTTTTTCTTAGAATTCAAGTGATATCCCAATGCTAATGTCACATTGGTATCATTTGTTGTGGACTTTGTGGTGTTTTATGACTGTAATTCGAATCCTATCTTTTTATTATCTATTTAAAAATAGGTAAAAAAAAATATTATTTCTCTTCTTAAAAAAAAAACTATTTTTTAATTAATTTATTTATTTTTGTCCCTTCTCACTTACTAACTGATGGAAAATAAGACAAATTTTCAAATTTTTCTTCATTTTCTTTCTCTCATGCTAAATTAAACAATGCAAAGGAAATGTAAGGAGTGGTAAAAAAAGCTTAAGATGATGATGAAATTTTTATTAGCTGAAGTGAAGCACTTGCCATGAATGATTGAATAAGAAAAGAGGGAAAAATGAAAAAACATAAATTTCTTTTTCCTAAAAAAAAAAGTAATTGGTCCTTGATCTTGGTATTAAAGAACCAAAAGCGAATTGGGCCTTTTTGTTCTGGAATTTCACCAACGCTGAGCCCAAAAAGGTTGTCAAACATACCCAACAGTAATTGCAATGGTATGGACACCCACCGCTGATGTGGCCAATACTCTATAATATATATATATATATATATATATATAGCTGTACAAAATTACAAATTTATTAAAACTGCATTGGGATTTAAGAGAAAAACTCATAATTAAGGACCTCAAGGTCGAGCCATAAATCATAATCTGTTATGAACCCTAGACAATTAGAAATATTAAAAAAAAAAAAAAAAAAAAAAAAAAAAAGCTTTTGGGCATTCTATTCAACCTTTTACTTGCATTTTGAATAGTTTATCTTCAAGTCATTCAGCAAAGTAGATTTCTCACTTAAAGTGTATAGAAAAGCAACCATGAAGTTTTCTAGCAATTTAACTCTCTAACAATTGGAAAATTATCTTCTGAAGCGGTCAATGAGATATTGCCTCTTAAGAACATTCACAACGTTGCTAAATTGACTAAAAAGTCAATTTAGCAGCCAATCCCTAAAAATGTGTTTTACAGCAAAAAAGGCAAACTTAAAAAATTTGAGTTTCAGCTGCAATGAACTGCTATCTGCTCATTCCACTAAAAGACTATTATACAACTATTATACAGTACTCTGATAGACCACATTATTTGTCTATAATTCCACTAAAAGATTCTCACTTGTTCAAAATTGCTGAGTCTGTAATCAGTTTCTATTTAAAAAAAAATTTCCAACTCAACAATTTTAAATAAATATGAATCTTTTAATAGAATAGTGAACCACGTCACTTGTTCACGTGGATCTTATAATTTTTTCACTGTAGCTGAAACTCAAAACAAAAACCAATTGTTTATTCAAGGTAAGGTGGGCAGCTTTGGAAACAATTATGATAGCATTGGAAATTTAAGTACCACTTACCTTCAACCGAATGTGAACAAAGAGACTCTCTTGAAGCACAAAATGCACGTATCTCTAGCAACTCACTGTAGCTAAAAATCAAAACAAAAACTAATTGTTTATTCAAGGTACGATGGGCAGCTTTGGAAACATTTACGATATTATTGAAAATTTAAGTACCACTTACCTTCAACCAAATGTGAACAAAGAGACTCTCTTGAAGCACATAATACACATCTCTGGTGGTACTGGTGAGGTCCCTCTCCTATTGCCAGACATTGAATCATCATTGACGTCTTGGAAATTCTATAAGTGTTTTAGAAGCCAAAACAGCAACTATTATGGATAAACATGGATGTTGAAAAAAAAAATCAAAAATATGATTGTTCAATTTTTTTTTATTTTTAAATCCTTATTAAAAAAAGCCGGGTTTTAAAAAATATGCAGATAAAGAAAGAATATTTAAGTGAAGTGATAAAAAAATAAAATATTTGATATTTGATATTTGATATATTGTAAAGTTAGTTGTTAAAATAATAAAGTAATTTTTTGAGTTACTAAAAACTATATTTTTTAGCAACTTTGCTGTGAATGCTATAAAAATCCACAATATTGGGATGAAGGAATTTCACAGTTTGACAACTTCTAGTTTGCATACTATTTTGTTTCCCTTGGGCTTTCGGAAAGAGAACTAAAATAAATTTGTTATCTAAAAATAGATGGGCTTTGAAAATGGTAATAGTGGAACTCTAGAATTAGAAATGAGTTGATGGTTTACTAGCAATTGACCTTTTTCTTTTTACTATTCAGTATTCACCTCAGGTCAGCTACATTTCTTTTCCTTTGATAATGATAGGTCGGCTACTTAAGCACAACATTTTTCACAATTGTTGACATAACTTGTATGTTAACAACTGTGATAGGTGAATTATAAAATTGGTGCTCTCTTCCAAAGAAAAAAAAAATGACGTTAGTAATAGACCTAAATGAAAAAAAAAATGTTACTCTAATCACAAATATCATATCAACAATTGTAAAAAATGTTTAAGTTATTAACGTTGCTTTTATTCATTTTTTATTAACTACATTACAAATGATAAGAAAAGTGGATGTAGGTAATAAGCTCAACTTTGATGGTGTAGTTTTCCCTGATAATCTTTCTTTGGGTTTTGGAGCAATTATTAGAAATGATAGAGGTGAAGTAATAGCAGCTCTTAGTTGCAAAAGGTCCCCATGTAAGTGATGTTGAAGAAGTGAAAATTCTTAATTGTGGGAAGGTTTTGCTTTTTGCAATTGAAACTGGATTCTATGATCTCATCATTGAGGGGGATAGTATTAATGTTATGAGCAAACTCTTTCTGCTAGATATGGACTATTCACGACTTGGGCATATTTTGCAAGAAATAAAGACGTTGGTGGCTGGTTTTCGTAAAAGCTCTTTCTCATGTGTTAGTAAATCTGGTAATTACTCTTTAGTTAAGTTTGCTAAATCTTTCTTTGATGATGTTATTTGGATTGAAGATTCTCCTCCTCTTGCCATAGAGGATTTGTTCTTTGATGTAAATGTTTCTCTTTTGTGAATGAAAATTTTTTCCCTCAAAAAAAAAAAAAAAACTACTGATTTCCTGTCAATGCGGTCATTTGGTTTTTATGGGCCACAACTTTGGTTTGGTCTACTGTAAATGTTCTATTTAGCTCCTCAATTATAACTATGTCATTAACAAATAACAATGCATTTAAAGTCTCAAATAAGGCCTAGAACGGTCCACAGTAAGACCCCCAATTGTTTTTCGATTTCAGGTCTTTAGTGGACTATTATGGGCCTTATTAACTTAAATTTTATCTATATCTCGTACTGGGCCACAGGAGTTTGGTTTAGGAATATTTTGGGCCCGGTTTCTATAAGAAGGGTCCTTTTGAACAAGAAAATAAAACTAAACTCCATACTTTATTTGTTTGCTCAATATTGAATAACCAAAACCCAAGTTGTTTTAAAAAGCAAACGACCCACATTTTTTTTCCCACTTGGATCAAGCCTGCATAGTAGGGGTTGATTTTAATAGAAGAGCGGCCCGAAAACTTTTTGAAAGAGTCCCATTTTCTATTACAACAATATTTATCCAAATAACAATTCACAGCAACAAAATTAGCAAGGGCATTGGCAACACAATTAGCATCTCTCTTAATCAAGCTTAATGCATCGGAAAAACCACTGCTAAGCTCTAACACATTGCTTAATAAGGTGAGTATAGACCATCCGACAAAAATTAAACCATAATTTAAAACATCAACACAGAATTTGGCATCACGTTCTACAATAATCTTCTACAATCCTTCTATCTGTGCAATCTATAAAGGCCAAAAGAAGATTTTTCTTCAACATGTAGAGGATCACATAGGGTATTCTATTTTTTGTTCGAGCCTTAAGGAACTGACCACTAGTATTCTGAGATACTATGTAGGTATTTGTTGTGACACAGCATTAATATTAATCTTGACTACATTTGTTGGAGGAGAGAGTCATCTGCTTGATCAGTATTGCTCTTTTCATAATAAAATTGATTTGAGTTTTCTATGCTTTTGTTTCCACATAAAAATTTGATGAAGGATTCTCATATGTTTATTTATGTTAATATATAAATTTTCATCTCTGCCATACGCAGGTTTCTTGTTGGCAAGTGTTGTGCTCTTTTTGTTATATAGAGTACATTTTCAAGATAATAGTTTAAAAAGCAATGATATAGTAACCGCATCATCAAAACTCAGATGGGTATGCAAATTTACTAAGTAAATACTATTTAGCAACGACTAAACCCCAATTGATGGGTTCCTTTTGTGTTTTCATCTACAAAAGAATTACAGAAGATCGAATTTATTGACTATCCTCATGCAGTAATAAGCTTGCTTAGGTGAAATGACATCTACAAGGCACTTCAATCAATTGGTTAAAGTATCCAACGTTTGCATGCTTATTGAAAAGAGGTAATAATTTTGCACTTACATATTTAAATATGTTAGTTACGGAAAACATCCACAATCAGGCCTTAGTTGATGTCTTTGCAAATAATAATTTTAAAAACACACTTAATTTTACACTCAATTTTATAATATGCTAATATGCTAATGTATGCGACTGTGAGTGATGGACACTTTCTGCCCACACTTGTTTATATGAACTTACCACTTTTGATCGACCACTCATAATTGCACAAGGAAACAAGTTGTGAAATTGGGTATGAGAATAGGTGTGCAAACTCATTGAACTATTTTACTTAGATAACTAGCTAAATCATCATTTACACGTGTTGTAATCTCTCCATTTTATACCCTCCAATAACATCTGCCCCATCATCATTTTTTGCATGTATAGCTTCTGTGCACTCAGATTCTCCACACACACAAAAATCCATCCTTTACTCTTGTAGTGAAGAGCAACTTTGATGAGTTGGCAGACCTAGTTTATTTATATAAACGTGTTTATTCTTTCCCGTTTGAGTCTTATTTACTTAGCATGCTTGTCCGCTTAAACATTTGGTTTTCTAGTGAAATGGGCTTGATGAGTTGGTTGTTGTTTTTTTTTTTTTTTTTTTGGGGGGGGGGGGGGGTGGAGGGGGGTGGTGGGGTGGGGGGTGTGGGGTCATTATTTCACCCTTTGAGGCTTGGGCCTTTAAGAAATATAGATGGGCTTCTTGATTTCGTAGTTTAGTATCCTAAAAATTTAATAGGCCTTGTAGTTGGGCATTTATTCTCTAAACTTATTCTGTGTAAATATGGGCTTTTCTTGTGAAAACCTGTTCCTTGAGGCATGAGAGAAATAACGTGGACCATGAACCTTGATCCATTGAGAAAATGATACAAGCTCAAGCCTAATATATGATACAAGGGAAACAAGGACCAAAAACCTATTTTGTGATGGGACATGAGCCCAATCCATGGAGTAGTAATGTGGATAGTGAGTCTATTACGTGTGAATTTTTATGGATCACAAGCCCAACCCATTGCGCATGATAACTTTTTGAACAAAAATCCAATCTTTGTGGTTTGATGAAATGTGGGACTTTTGGGCTTCAAATGAACTTATTACATACGCCGAGATCCAGTACTTTTTGCTTATAAAATAATGTTGAAGTGTATTGACCATATTTTCTCAATTTTTATTTAGCAAATTCGTATTGGGCATGTAAGTTACTAGTATATAATAAACCTGATTCTGTCTCATGGTGTTGAGAAACATCTGGCTTTCATCAACAGTACAAGAACAATAAACCATAGTCTGTAGCGATTGCTGGGTGATTGTCCATATATAATTTCGATGAACAAGTAAACATTTAAGGGGTCCATTAATTGAATTTGCGAAACATGTGGGTTAGTCTCTGCATATTGATGTACATTTCAGTACTTTGGCTGAAACCAAAATGATTACATATAACATATAGTGTTGTTTCTCAAAAAAAAAAAAAAAAAATAAATAAATAAAACATATAGTGTTATATATATATAGAAACGAGCCAACAACTCAGGAACTCTCGCAACCCAAACAAAAGTACCCCACTATCATTCACTATGGTTGAGAACCAAAATGATTATAAACTTTCTAAGCCCAATCCATTGGCAAAGACCATTCTAGGTGATGTGTGAGGTTTATTTATTTATTTATTTATTTATTTTTAATCTGTTCCGTTTTCTAAGTGCATGGACTGATGTATTGCTAAAACTAGAAGCTTAAGAAAAGTTTATTTTACTGTTAAGATTTTATTTATTTATTATTTTTAACAGTGTACATTATGACCTTTGTAATTAAGTGATGTTTAATTGGAACAATTTAGGAAATCAATTAAGATATTCTAAGTGAATTAGTTTAGGTTAAAATTTGAATCCAAGTATATAATTGTAGTGTGCCTTACAGTATCAAATCAAATCCTGCCTACAAAAATAAGGAAAAGGCAAACTTTATTGGTTCACAACCTAGCTAACTGCACAGTCCTTTTGAGTTGAACTTGATTTCGGGCTAATTATATAGCTAGGTGAATCAATTTTTCTAATATAAGTAACCCTAGGTTGATTTGTGAACATGTATACTATATTTAGTAAAAATTAATAAACAAGGTGTCACACTAATTAATATTGTTTTATCCAAAAAAAAGTTTTTTTTTTTTTTTAGATTAACAACAATTTATACTATAGAATTAATCATGGACTAAAAGAATGTAAATTTTAATTTATCACTCCATTACAGTTAATCATGCAAATTAAAACTTTTGAGCAGCATATGGTACATTATTAAATATCAAGGAGATATTTTTTCTCAAAAAAAAAAAATATATATATATATATATATATATAAATATCAAGGAGATACAGGGGTCCCTTAGAACTATTCAAAGTACTAAAATATACCTTTATATTCAATTATGCAAACTGGACCCAAAATATAATACTCTCAGTCTTTGTTTGTGATTTTGCTTACACGATTGAATCTTTAATTTGTCTGCATTCTAAAATTATTGAACACTGATTGTTATGTTTTAGATGGAAAGGCAATTTTGCATGATTGTTATTTTCTATTGAATGTGCAAGCGGTCTAATTTGATTTATATTAAAAATTTTGTGTGCTTTGCTAGTCACTCAAAGTTCGTAGAAGAAAAAGCTGTAAAGCAAAGCAAAGCAAAGATTGGAACATATTGATGAACACGTAAAGATTCATATGTTGGAGAATAAAAATGAATCTTTGACTGGAACCTTTTTTTTTTTTTTGAATGTGATGATCTTATATAGAATCAATAATGGAAAGCTTTTTGGTCCATGAATACGGTTTGTTCAGAAATTAGCAAAAAGCTAATATAGTGTGCTTTGCTTTGCTTAAAGGTTCGTCACCTACAGGGCTATGGCATTTCATGACCTTCTTTTCTCTAAATTAAGAGCAAGTAGTTGGTAGGGAAAGAAAGAACTTTTAGAAATTTTGGATTTATGGAAAGCAACAAAATTTTCTGCATGAATGTGTTGATATAAAAAGAGGTTAAGGCGCCAACAAGGGCTTGACTCAGCTGGCATGGTTCGTTCACTTCGCCTAACGAGCCTAGGTTCGATTCCCGCTGGCTTCGCCTAACGAGCCTAAGTTCGATTCCCGCTGCCAGCGGACTCTTGTTGGTGGGCTGCTGTGTGAGGGATTTAAGGGGAACATCGGATCGAGCCTTGGCGGGTATCTCGGTGGATTTGGTGGGTCCTATCCCTCACATGGTTAATACAAACCCGGGTGATATAATACAACTATAAAGACTCCCATTTTTGTTTATCAAAAAAAAAAAAAAGAGCTTAAGGCCTAGAAGATTGATAAAAATCACAACTTTCCTCTAAGTAAATAATCGCCACCGGTGGAAAGATGAAATGAGATTTGCTAATGGAATATCCTTAAGGTTTTTATATTATTATTATTATTATTATTATTATTATTATATATAGTTCTTATATATTGTTGTGATTGTTTTATAGTTCAATGATAGAAGGGGATCATCTTGTGTGCAAGACCGTGCTAGCTTGATAAGAAGAAGCTGACAATATGACTTTCTAATGTCATGCCTGATGATTTTATGACTTTGGCATGAAACTCAATTTAAGGAGTGATGTGTTGAATGTTCTATATAGTGGTACGTAGCCAAAATCTCAATTGAAGGTAAATTTTTATGGTTTTCAGATTTGATTTTATGTATTTTAATTTCTTCTTGAAACAATGGATTGGAAATGAAAGAAAATGAATCAATGGAAGAAATGAATATTATTATTATTTTCAAGTTAGGTTAGAATAGAACGATGATATGGATGCTATAGATCTTACTTTTAAATCTTTCAATTAATATGTCAACAATTATTAAAAAGTAATCTAGATATTTATTTAATATATTGGTGAAAATTTTATGATTATGTGAACTAGTCGGTGGAAACATTTTCTGGTAATATTTTCTAGTTCAGTCCTTGGAGGAGGTTTGCTTAAAGTTAACAAAAAAAATAAAAAGAGAATCTTTTGGAATCTGCACAGTATTATTTATGGTCCTACAACTTTTTTTTTTTTTTTTTTGCTGAAACCTACAACTTGTTTTTTATGTTATAAAGATTAGGACAAGAAATAACTGAAGCCTATCTATCATAATTATCTCTTCCATTGAGTTGAGTTGAGTTGAGTCGTACGTTATAATAAGAAAATGACATTTTGAAGAACATGTAGATGTAGGGCAGGCCTTTTATAAAACACATTGGGAATCGCGAGCTATAAAACAGTAGTGTACAAGTGTGCTTGAAGGACCTTTGTCGGTGATGATTGACCAACAATCTTTTAATTTCCAATTGATAGTTGAAATTTATCGTTGCTTTCAGCATTGTCTGCATCGTGGGTAGCTACAGTTGTTTTTTTTAATGCCATTATTATCAAAAGCTTTATAACTTAACTAGTACATGCATCGTAACGTTTCTAACGACGAAATTAATCTAATGTTTAAATCTCAACTACCTCAACTATCGAATTATATGAAAGTAGCGTTGTTATAAGTAAAAAAAAGGGGTTTAAAATATTGTATTTTGAAACTGCGTTACTAAACGAGCACTCACTCACTCACACACATGACCCCGCGCACACTCTCTCTCTTTCATGACCTTGTGCATAGACGTTTGTCGTATTATTACATCCAAAGTCTTACATATATATGCCAATGAAATTTTATAGCACCAAAGAGATATTTAAGTTCACATTGCCATGCAGAACTGGATACTGCAATATCTATTAAACTGAAAAGAATATTGCATAGATTTCTAAGCTACTCCAACAAAAAATAGCTAAATAAAATAGCAAAAAGATAGATCCTGGCTTGCGTTATTTATACATGCTGACGAAATTTGAGAATCTGTTGAGGGTAGGTCGTAGGGCTAACATCACCCAAGCACAATATCTGCAAATAGTTTTGGGTTATAGATTCATTGCCTTTGGAATATATGTTTATTCTGAAACTTCTACATGATTTTTTCCACATAAGTTTATTCAGTACCCATTCATTTTTGAACATTTTAATAATTCGATTGGACTTAACAGTGATCATTCCAAGCTTCCAAGAAAAAACAGAGAGAAACCCTTTTTTTTTTCAAAAAAAAGTTACACTAAATACAGAGCTGGAAAGTAGAAGGATAAATGAATTGGAAAACCGAAAGGAATAAAGAATAAGAACAAAGAGTGGACAAGGAAGGAACATTTACGGCTTTGTTTACTCCCTTTAAGAACTGCCTCAGAATTTCCAACAAATCCACACCATGTGGGACATTCACCATTCCCCACTGCTCTCAGCACTTGCACTTGAGTCCAATCACACATATTTTTCATATAATGTAAAACAATGACAACTCCTTTATAGCCCCTTGGCAAGGCTATCCAGCCATCCATATGTATAATAACCATAATTGTCCTAGACAAAGTCCTCATTCTCATATCTTTCATTTTCACATAGGCCTGGGAGAGAGAGAAGGAGACCACTTATATGTGCTTCTTCCATACATGTCTGTAGGAAATATGCCATTGACACGCGAATAATTCATGATGTGGTAGACATTTTCCAATCACAATGTGAACTAAGATTTGTTCATCAACATACGATTCGAACGTATTGTTCACGCAACTTATCCTGACCTTTATATGCATTTGGAACTGCTTTTGGCATAGGTGACGAATCATGTGAGATGATTGGGGGGTGATTAGACGCCCATTTTGGTTTGGTGCTCCACTTGAAAGTCTTTTAGACTTGTTGAGTTATTTCATGTGGGAACTTTTACATGTTTATACATACATCATGGTTGTTTCTTCTCTCACAAATAGCAAATTCCGTGTGCAAGTTTTCTCCTAGTTTGTTGGATTGATTGCTGACACAAACATCACCATTTAAAATCTTTAAATAGTATATAAGATTTGAAGCACAGAATTTGTTTGAATATAAAGTCACTCACTAGATTTGAGTGTTGTTTTAATAAATGATATGAATCAAATACGGATTGGAAACGAAGATACGATCTTGCTCAATAATAGGAAACTGAAAACTAGAGAACCTACAAGCAAAGAATAACTAGAACTAAATCACCAAAATAATAAAGATACTTCAATCGTTTGGTTTTGGGGGTGGAAAAATCACTAATTGATATGCAATTTTGCCAAGTCTTAAAGTCCAAGCCTCCACTAGATGATCCAACAGCCTTGTAGTGATATGTGGGTACCTCTTCTTTTTTTATTCATAAGATATGGATCTTGGTTAATTTCACCCATGGAATGGTGGAAACTTGAAAGGAAAAGGCTGTTCCCAAATATGTAACCAACTATTTCAAATTAATTGTTGGATTATAAAGCTTCAAGGTTGGTCTAGCAACTTTTGAGATGTTGGAATATTCACGTGTGAGTAACTTAGTTAGTTGAGTAATGAAATCCCACATTTGATACTAATTAGAACATGATGAGTGATTAATATAATATAACTTGACCAAAACTCACAGGTTTAATCTTTTGGATCAAGCAGTATCTTTATATGTTATATTAAAAAGAGTAAAATGTGATCATTAGTAATTCTGCTCAAGCAAAAAATCATTTTGCTTGAGCTAAACCAAATTCACTCAAGCAAATTATTAAAAGAAGAAATCAAATGAAAAATTGTCTATACTTTACCCGATGTTCGTTCAAGCGATATAGTAAAGTTTGGAATTTTGAATTATGCTAGAAAAATAATTCTTGCTTAGTTTTAACCATTGTGTGCACCTGTATAAAACATTTTTATGCATGACTTTTAAAGAGAAGAAAGGTTGCTACACCAAATTAAGTAAAAACCTTATATCTTGAAGTCTTCTTCCTAAGCCTAAACAGAGAAAAATCTTCCTTGTGTTGTGTTGTGTGCGCTCTTAATAACACCTTGAGCTTTAAAGCATTCTTGAAATCTCAAATATCTTTTTCCAATGAGTTCACTTTAGCAAATCTTCAAGGAAATCCATGGAGCTAGTGCCAGAGGTTCTAGCTAATTCGCATGGATGAGAAGCTTGTGGATAAAATCACCATAAGAGGATTTCAGAAGTTTTAGGGCTACTAAGATAGGGACATTTGTAGAGATTGTAATAAAAATTTTAGTTGTGCAAAGGTACCATCAATATGGACTATTTATTTAAAGTAGATTTTCTACAAGATTAGGTTATCTATAGTGGTTTTTCCATTACAGGGTTCTTCATTTGTTTTCTACTTAATTTGTTGCCAAATATGTGTGCGATTTTGCTACTTTCATTTTTATCATTATTACTTTAGTTTTGGCTGTTTATATATGTGGCTGATGTGTATATGTCTACTTATGAGTGGAGTTCATAATGAACTTAAGAGAAGTGCTACAGTCACAAACTATTTTACATCATTTTTACAAAATATTGATGTGACCAACTTCTTATTGGTTTTTATTTAGGCCTACCATTAATATCACTTTTTCATTTACCAATAATCACTCACCACATTAACCATTTGTAAAAAATTTTGTAAAATAGTTTGTATCTCTAGCATTATTCTAAACTTAATGAATTTATTTGTTTATTTAATGCATAGATCACATAGGGTTTAAAACAGATTTTTCAATCATTTTTTTTTTAAGTTACAATAAGTTGATTAAATAATAATTTTTCTACATATATATTAACATGATTTATACAACATATAAAACAATATATCCCTTTTTTTTAATGAATCCACTAATAAATTGATTTTTAACAAACGTCCAATTTCTTGTATATGTAACTTATAAAAGCTTGGTCTTATTTATTATACTTATGGGATGTAGTTCAATGTAGAATACAAATCCTCTGTATCACTTTTTTGTGTTCCACTTTATGATCCACCAATTACAACTTGTCATGTATTTGTTTAACTTTCCTTATAGAATAGACATTACACTCCGTCCATGTATTAGGTTTTTTTTTTTTTTTTTTTTTCTCTTTTTTTTCATTGATTAAAAAATTTAAGTGTTTTGAATGAAAAAAAAAAAAAAAAAAAAAAAAAAAAAAACTTTTTCTCCAACTAATAATTCATTACCATGAGTTTTTTTTAATAAAAAAATAACTTCGTACTGCATTTCATGTGGAGTCCCAGAATAAGGTGGTTACATGTATCAGATGCATGGTATCCTTTTATCCCTTTTCGAACATGTTATTGTCGTCAATGTTGTGGCTTCTTCCTAATCATATATTAATTTCTAATTGAAGTCTAGTTTTGCTCTGAATTTTCATTTTAATTTTCCTAATTTTGGTATTAGCTTGAAAGTTTTTTTTTTTTTTTTTTTTTTTTTTTTTTTTTTTGAGAAATGTTTAGCTTGAAAGTTGAGGTGTTCACTTCACTCACCTTCGTAGTAAAAATATTATGACAATCCATCGAAATATTGTATGCTACAAGTGAATATTTGCAATAATAAATGAATCCTAATTTTAGGATGACTGACCCTTTCAATTCAATACATATTATGTCTTTTCTGGATGTTAGAGTAAATACATCTCAAGTAAAACAATGAATGGGAAACTAGAGCAAATACATATCAAGTACCCCTTATTAGTATCAAATAGTTAAATTTGTGAAAATAATGACCAAATTATTAGTATCATTATATTCTTAAGTTAATTAAAACTTTTGGAAAAAGTGATTGTTTGTCATGCTGCTAGAGTTAATGGTTATAAGTTCGAGAATTATCTTCATTATCTCATGTTTAGGTATTAAAATTAATAAATAAATAAAGAAATAAAAAAACTCATGCGCTGACCTTCAATTATTGAGTGTAACTTAGAATAATTTTTTTTTAAATGATTAAATAATTAAATTAGTTGTTTCTTAAAAACTTAATTGGAATGAATACGAATAAATGTAAATTCTCTATTTTCTTCTATCAGCTTATTGGACTTCAGAATAATTAATCAAAGTACAGGGATGAACCCACGCTGGGACCAAGGGAAGCCAAAAAGGGCCGGGGCCCTGGCCTCTTGGCCCCAACCCCCCTCCTCTTTTCTTCTCAACATTTTTTTTTAATATATATAAAACATATATAAATTATGCCTTCTGAAGAAGTCAATTAGTCCAAAGAAGCTTTTAAAAAAAAAGGTCAGCTAGCATCTAACTTGTGACTCCTCTATATAAATAAAAAAAATTATATCAAAATTTTTTTAGAATTTTTTTTTTTATGGTTTTGGTGTTTTATGCAACTAAATAGTTTTAAATACAAAAAAAAAAAAAAAAAAAAAAATTCTTAATCAATAGAAATTTAAGAGAAAACTGAGAAATAACAGAGGCCACTTAAGCAAATTTAAGATAAAAATTTTATTTTAACCTAATCTAAATGTATATGTATATGGAACTTCCTTTTGAAGTCTTGAACCTCGGCTCTTATCCCCCCACCCCATAAGAACTGTGCACTTGTATGTGGCGTGACCATCAAGCCAAACAAAATTACCTTTTTATTTATATTCTAAAGTAGTTTCTTGCTCTTATCACACATGTGTTTCTTTTTCTGGATTTTTTTATCAATAAATTTAGTTTTTTGTCTTGCAAAAATTTTGATGAACACAGTATTAGATCCAATACGTGGATATTATGTTTAATCACTATTCTCACTTAGTAATTACTACCACAACTCGTTTATAAATTGTTTTTACTACAACAACAATAATCATCTTTTTTTTTTTATGCGAAGAAAATATGTATTGTCTCAAAATACACACTACCATGAATAGGGATTTTTTTTTTTTTTTTTTTTGGCTGAAAAAAATGGATGAGCAGAGGCAACCATTGTGGCAAATTAGGGTATTTTTTGAATTATATGATAATTGAAAAATATATTATGATTTTTCCCGATGCTCAAATAGAAAATTTAAACCTTCTCAAAAAAAAAATTCAAGTTTTTTATTTTATTTTATTATTAATGTTGGTTGATGATAAATTGATAATTAGTAAGAAAAGGGAGAAAGTCGATAAAGCATGTAATTTTTTTCAAAAAATTTTAAAATTTACCTTTTCAAAAAGAGAAAAGAAGGAAATGTAGTTTTTGATGGACCAATTAAAAGTAATAAAAATCCCACCCAAAAAAGACCAAAAAGAAATGAACGAAAGTATCCGAGCTTTCCCCAAGTTTGAACCCTTTTTCTTTTTGGCAGGTACAGACCCACAATTTTAAGTTAGCGGAGGCCAGAGTATAAAGAAAAAATAAATAAATAAATAAACTCCAAATAGGCATCCATATAATATTAAAAAATTATAAATACACAAAATCATTGTTTCTAAATACATTAAAATGCAACCATCTACTAACAAAGACAAAAAAAAAAAAAAAAAATACAAAATAATGTTTTTTTTTTTTTAATACTAAGCTGGCTAGGATTTTTTATTTTTATTTTATTTTATTTTATTTTTGTTGAAGTTAGAGCATTCACAGTGGTAGTGCTAAAACTTTTAGCTTTTAACACCTCAAAAACTACTTTATCTATTTTATCATCCCACTTTACAATACACCCAATATCAAATGTTCTATTTTTTATATTACTTCATTTAAAATAATATAAACAACTCATTATAATAATAAAGGAAGAGAGAGAATTTGATTTTTTTTAATTAAAGGAAGAGATATAATCTTAATAAAATAATGTATTTTATTTTTAACAACTTGCTACAATTAATTGGTATTTATACCAGTTTATTGTAGTTGCAAAAAATATAGTTTTAATTCTCCAATAACACTAATTTTTTGGTTCTTTGATGGTAAAATAGTTTTTTTGCTAAAACACAATCACTATTGTGAATGTTTTTATTGTTTTTGGGTTTGACAGTTGCTATTTGGATTAAGCTAACTAGGTTGATTGTGGAGAAGGTGGCTAAGGTTTTGGAAATGGAGCCAAACTACGAAAAATGAAATACATAATAACTAAAAAAAATAAAAATTTGGACCCAAGGGGGGCTTGGGCCCCTTAAACCCCACTTGAGTCTGTCCCTGCCTTTTGGCCACGCTAAGACTTATGCAACCAGCTTAAAACTTCATTTTTGGGCTGAATTAAGCTATTCATTTTTTTTTTTTTAGTAAACAGTAATACTTAATAGAACACACACGAAAAAAATAATAATAATAATAGTGTTTTAAACTGGATTTATAATACATTACATAACCAAAGTACAACTATAAAATGGCCTAACTTTTGTAGTTATAAACTGAGGTTATAAACAGCGGACACTAAACATACACAACCAATGTGGGATAAGCATCCCTATTTGGTTTGAGTAAACAGTAATACTTATTAGAACATACACGGAAATAGTAATAATAGTATTTTAAACCGGATTTATAATATATTACATAATCAGAGTACAACTAAAAAATGGCCTAACCTTTGTAGTTGTAAATTGAGGTTATACACAGTAGACACTAGACACACACAACCAACGTGAGAAAATTAATTACATCATATTTAAGCTCCCCCTCAAAAAAAAAAAAAAAAAATTACATCATATCTAAGCTACTTTATAATATAATTAAGTATAGGCATTAAATGTTTCCTACAGTGTTGTGACTCACTTAAGCAATAGTCCGTGATTGGACTAGTCATCTAGTCACCACTCCCGTCTTATGCTTGGAATTGGATAACCAAGTCATATTTTTTTTAATTCCATCAAGAATAAAAGGATAATTAATGATACTTGCATGAAGTTGTGCGCAGGAAAGCACACAAATTATTTCCACCTTATCCAATATGTGCATTATATATATTTGTGTTTGGCTATTTGGTTTTACATGAATTCAACCTTTGTTAAGAGTTACACACAAACACGTGTGATACACCATTACACCTTATGTAATAGATGTATCTTATATAGGCTTTACCATAGTTTTAAAATCCGACTAGGCCGGCAGGGCAAACCGGTTCAACCGAAAATCAAGTACCAACTCAGTTTGGTAAAACTCCTACAACTACTTAAAATCAGTCAAAAAGGGTCAAAAATAAAAACCAAAAACCAGGTATAAAAACGGTTCATTGATTGTACAAGTTTTTAAAATCACGGGTTTTACTATCATACATCCTCAAGGCATTTATTTTTAAAACCATTTTAAGAAATTTTTTTATAAAAAAAATGAAAAAATGACTGATTTTTTTTTTATAATTTTTTCAATTTTGCATAAATATTTTAATAAAATTGATAATTAATATACACCTTAAAAATATATTACAAATACATTACGATGCATAATCTGAAATACCGAACCCATCTTATAAAACACATTGCGATCCATCATTGCTCTTTTACATGTATGTGAATACTGGTGGTACAAGTGGCATGTTCATGGCCCCCAAGGCAAAAGGCAAATGATTATGGTTTTTATTGGTTTTCTTTCTGAAACACAAATAATTGCACCCCAATGCAATCATCATCAAACAGTGCCTCAATTTGCACAGTTATGACCGTCATGGTGGGGATCCAAATATTATTTTACTTTAATAACAATGGGGTCTATGTCATATGACCTTATTACCTCACTCGGTTCTGTCTCACTCTCACTGATCACTCCCACCACCCAGGTGACTCAGATGCCCTTACCAATCACCATTGTGCAGCCACGCGTAGCGCGCACCTCGATCGATCTCTTTCTCTCTCTCTCTCTCCGACCAGAACTTCACAAACATATATAAACCTTTTTAAAGTATCATATATATATATATATATGTTTATAACTTTATATGCAAAGTGGATAATTTGGATTTTATCTTTTCTAATTATTGCTTAATATTTACCTTAATCATATCCCACGTTAAGTGTTAGGTCGAAATGGTTCCCTTTTCTACTTGTACACTACATTAGTTTTTGTGATTAAATTATTCAAAAGAAGGCAGAGGCAAAGGAAGAAGAATTCTACATGCAACATATTGCAAAATTAATATAAGGAAACCACCACCACACATTTTTTGTGCGATAGTCACTTCACAAGTATAAATACTTATAAGGTATGAGAGGCAGGGGTCGGGATTCAAGTCTTTAAGAGAGAGATTCACACACATATATACTTATATTAGGCTAAAGTAGAAATTCTATTTTGTATAAAAAAAAAATTAATATAAGGGAACTTAAAAAAGTACATAATTTAAGAGCATTAAAGTAACATATAATGTGGTTAAAGTAGCATAACAATTTTTATTATAATTTTTTTTTAGAGAGAAATTCAACCTATGACGTCTATTCTTGGTGATAACTCTTTATCATCAGACTAAGACACCAATCAGTTTTTTGTGTAGGTGGGGATTGAACTCTAAATCTCTTATTCAACCATCAGAAATTTTACTGATTGAGTTAACTGAAACCCACTATTATAAAATTTTCTAATACTAATATAGTTAAATAGAGTACTTATAAGAAGTAAACAAAGAGTTTTAAGGATACAATTAGAAGAGAAAAACAAGGGATGGAGATGCAAAGATATTTGAATGATAAAGGAATGAAATACGTAAACACACACACACACACATATATATGTATATAGTGTGTGTGGATTAAGACTAATTAAGTTACATTGGTGCAACACTTTATTGATTTTATATCACTTAATAAACTTTCACTAAATCAAATTTTATTTAACCTATATTGATTGGATTATAGGTTATTTATGTGATTGCCCTGTATGTCAAATTTTACATTAAACAATTTTTTTTTCAAATATAATATATATATATATATATATATAAATTCATGTTTATTCATGAGCAAATATTTATGATAAGGGTTTAAGTGATAATTCAATAGTAATTGTATCCTTTTTAGTGTCTCATATTTACATTATTTTATTTGCTTCTTTCTTTTCAAACATGATATCAAAGTTAATCCAATAGTAATGGTATCCTTTTTAGTGTCCCATATTTACATTTATTTTATTTGCTTCTTTCCTTTTGAAAAAGATATCAAAGTTATGTTTTAACTATTTAAACATTATATCTATACTTGTATTGCATGTCTTGTAATCCTATTAGTATAGACTTTAGCCTCCTACAAATACCCTATTATGAGTTTATTGTAACAAAAATGTAGCCATCAAAACTTCTTCATGTCTCTTTTTCTTTCTTCCGCTTATTTCTCTACATTAATTTCATTTCTTTCCTCTTTCTAACAACTATGAAAAATATATGCATGAAAATGACATATGATACAAAGGTGGATACAACAACTATTAAAAATTAGAATGAAAACCAATATTTTGAATCGGATTGATAGCTGACACAAAAGTCATTGTATAAATTGTTAATTCATTAGTGTTTTATTTTAATACTTCCTCCGTCCCACTTTTTTAGTCCTCTATTCTATTTTGAGATGTCTCAAAATATTGTCCTGTTTTTAAAAATAAAAGTCATTAATTTACTAATGTTCCTATTATACCCCTATTAATTTATTAATTCAATTTTTTGATAAAATTTTTTAAGGGTAGTTTTGGAAACTTATACATTTTTAAAATGTAGACAAGACAATAAATGATGTTTCCTTAAAAAATTTAACTTTTCAAACAGGACAAAAAAAGTGGGACGGAGGGAGTAATAAAGAACGACCATTATAAAACTACGGAACAAGGAATACTTGCAAAGAAAAAGCCAGCTTTGAGATATGTAGCCAACTGTTTGAATTCAATTTTTAGATATTGGATTCGAAATTTTCGTGGGTCAAATGGGTTTGAATTTTTTTTTTTATTGGAATTCTTTATAAGATTTTTTTTTTTAATTGAAAAGGACTCAAGGACTTATGGAAACGATGATATGAATTTTGAAGCTGTTCAAAACTAGGGCCGCAGATTTTTTTTTTTTTTTAGAAGAACAAGCCGCATATGGGAGAGAATTACAAATCATATATGAGATATTAATTTTTTTTTTTTTTTTGAAAAACAAACTAACTGTTAAACACTCAAACGATGTGGGACAACACTAATCACTTTATTATTTTTTGAGAAATAAACTAATTGCTAAACACACACACACTTCCATTTGAGAGCCGATTATTTTATTAAAATTGAAAACGTATTTCTAAAAGTACTTAGAAAATAATAATGCTAGAGATACAAATTTTTTAAAAAAAAATTTATAAACTGTTGATGTGATAAATGGTTATTGATAAATGAAAAAGTGATATTAAAGGTAGACTTAAATGAAAACCAATAAAAAGTTGACCACTTCAATATTTTTTTTAAATGTTGTAAAATAGTTTATGACTGTAGCATTACTCATGTAGTAAAAAAAAAACTAAAAGTTGAATTTTGAAGCAATAGGACCCACTTAACAATGCAATGAGACCCACTTTAGAAGCAAAAATAAGCTAAAAAGTAAAATAAATAAATTTTTTCTCAAATCCCAAACGCAACTTTAATTACACTCTCTCACCAAGCTCAATGAGAAACTCTCATTGAGATATTAAAAGTAAGATAACATTTAATGAGTGTCTTTTTTTTACCGTTAGATCTACTTAAATCCAATGGTTTAGAAAACGTAAAGAGTTACACCAAGTGTAATTTAAACTCATCTTTTATATATATATATATATATAATCCCACTCTTAAGAGTATGTGGTAGAATGGTCTAAGAATTCTAAAAGATTTGATCTTTAATTTATCATTTATTAACCAATTTGAGTGATCCAGAAATTATTAAAGAACTCCACAAGTGAAAAACCATACGTATGTCAAATTTGATAGCTATTAGCCCTAATACAATATTTGAAAATTTTGCCTAATATAGTTCTAGCAACTCCTAGATCTCTTCAAATATTATAAACAAATCCTAAACCCTTATGTTGTAACATTTAGGCAGTAATCTCTTATAAATAGGTCATAATGAAATGAGAGAATCCTCCCCCCCCCCCCCCCCCCCACATGACTATAAAATTGTTCTACAAATTTTTTTTTTTTTTTTTTTGAGAAATTTGTTCTACAAATTCTAATTCTAGAAAGAATGGTAGAAAACTTTATTAAGGTAATCAAAAGTACCGAGTAAGAGAGAGAAAGAAAATTAGCCGTATAAATAAAGCTTTTAATATTCTATGAAGTACATAACTTTTTTTTTTAATATATAAGAACTTTATTATTATTTGTAGTAAAAAAAAAGAAGGTAGGAATGATACGGGCGGCCAAGAATATCAATAATATACATAGCTCTTTTTTTTTTCTTTTTCTTTTTCTTTTTTGAGAGGACAATAAGATACAAATAGCTTGAATCTATAAAATACACTCACTACTTGAATGATATGGACCATATAGCACGCTCATCAATATTTTCTTTTATATGTTGATATGGGTCTAATATATATACTTGCTGATACGACATCAACAACTCTCTAGCTAGTGATCAATTTTCCATAAGGAATATCATTTTCTTTAAAAGTATAAGTTCATACATATAAATTATATATAATATAATTTATAAATGAACAATGATTTTCCACTACTACTACTTAGTATAAATATGTGTGAACCTTCCCATACTTTTCTCTAACACACGTTCAGGCGTTCTTTGCTTTTGCAGATAGCTCTTTTCTCAGTTATATTCTCCTGGCAAAGTCCCTTTCCTTTCCCATGAAAATGGAGAAGCTATGCAACTTCCTAGAATCTTCAAAACCTTACTTTGCAATGATATCATTACAATTCGGCTATGCAGGAATGAATATTATCACCAAGGTTTCTCTCAACAGAGGGATGAGCCACTACGTGCTTGTGGTTTATCGCCATGCCATTGCAACCGCAGTCATAGCCCCCTTTGCTTTATATTTTGAGAGGTCCGAACTGAATCTGTGTACAAGCTTTTTAGTTTTTAATTTCCACTCTGCATGAAATAATAATCAGCTTTACAAATTCTGATATCTATACATGAATGTTTGGTCTAATATTTCAGGAAAGCGCAACCCAGAATCACATTTAAGGTTTTCATGCAGATATTTGTGTTAGCTCTTCTTGGGTTAGTCCTTTCTAAACCTTCTGTAAGCATCATGCATATGCCATGATCTCTCTCTATTCTAAATGGATTCATTTTATGGTCAAGATTATATATTACAAATCTAAAGGTGTATTTGGTTTCACGTTAATATTTTAAGCAACTTGACACTATATACACTGATATAAATTCTTAACAGTAAAATAGACACTTTCAAGGGGATCATGTTCCATGTTTATACATCAAGTTCATCGTATCTAATTCTCTGGCTTTATATAATAATTCTGACAATGAATTTTTGAATGTGTGATATATAGCCCTGTGATTGATCAGAACTTCTATTATGCGGGGCTGAAATATACATCACCAACTTTCTCATGTGCAATGAGCAACGTGCTCCCTGCCATGACATTTATAATGGCTGTCATATTCAGGTATGCAAAAGCAAATTAACCAAAATCATCATCTCATAATTAATATTCTTTTTGTCCTCATGAATATCGGCCAAGTGGTTTCAATATATTTCTGGTGCATTAATGAAAAGGATGGAGAAGCTCGACCTGAAAAAATTAAGGTGCCAAGCGAAGCTACTGGGAACTATAGTGACAGTGGCTGGAGCTATGGTAATGACCTTGTACCAGGGCCCCATTTTGGGGTCGAAGCACATCCAGCCTCATAAATCTTATACCACAGATCCTACTGGAACCTCTCGCAAGGACTATTTCAAGGGCTCCGTGCTTCTTATCATTGCTACTCTTGCCTGGGCTGGTCTTTTTGTTTTACAAGTAAGTCCTGCAATAAAATTAGTAGGGAAATTACTTTTTTTTTTTTAAGTGAAAATGAAAATGAAAATTTTGTTTTTATGTGACTTTTTTTGGCCAGACCCATGCTTTGAAAACATACAAGAATCATCAACTCTCTCTTACATCTCTGATGTGCTTTGTGGGCACTCTACAAGCCATTGCTGTCACCTTTGTTGTGGAACACAAACCATCTGTTTGGAAAATTGGTTTTGACATGAATCTCCTTGCTGCCGCCTATGCTGTAAGTCTCCTTATGTTTTTAGAATAACGATTAAATTCATTATTTCATAATATAACTTTTGGAATAGTCAGTAATTTACCAAAGTGCATGTGTACGTGAGGACTATTAGATCGTGTGAATAGCTTGATAATCTTTTAAAAATATGTGCAGGGAATCGTAACATCAAGCATTTCATATTATGTCCAAGGACTAGTGATAAAGAAAAAAGGCCCTGTCTTTGCAACTGCTTTTAGCCCCTTGATGATGATAATTGTAGCCTTTATGGGCTCCTTCATCCTGAAAGAAAAATTTTTCGTTGGAGGGTAATTCCCTCTTCACTTGATTTATTTGCATGCATACATACATACATATATATATATATATACACATGCATGCATATAAATTAATGAATAAATATGAATGTATATAAAGCTTATTATCTTCAAGGTATACTATTATCCCTTAATTGCGGCATCCTTATCCAAAGATATAAATATCTCTATAGAATCTTTCTTGAAATATAAGTGCATAACTTCTATAATCATCATAATAATAGCACTATTATTATCACCAATACTGTTTTCATTAATCTCCTTTTTTGCCTATGATTGTTTTTCAATAATTCTTGTACTACAACACTAAGAAGTTACTTCATTTGTGGGCGGGTGCAGCATTATTGGTTCTATCTTGATTGTCATGGGGCTTTACTCAGTCCTATGGGGAAAGCACAAAGAGACCATAGAGAATAAAGTTGAGGAAATACCAGTTGTCACAAAGAGTACACAAGTAAATGAAGATGCAATTTCAAGAATGGAAGATATTGAAGCTGATGAAATAGAAATGGGAAAGGGAAAAGGAGACAAGCTCTATGCTATCCCCATTACCATGCCCATGAAAGGCAACCAAGACACAAAGCCATAATTATCAAAATGGATGCATTGGGATGGGCTTTTTTTTTTCCCTTAGAAGTTATATAATATGGGATTTTGTGGTGTTGTATCTTAGCTAATAATAATAGTTCAAAAAGACTTTTATATAAATCTATAATGGAATTATATATGAGAATCCTAGAGTTTTCCTTTATCTCAATTTGGGTGCGCCCGGTGTCTTCATTGAATAACTTTATAGAACTTTTGATTCTATTTTATAATAGCTGACGTCTGATTCAGATTCCACTGATGGTGGTGGTTGACATATTTATATATATTGCACCAATTGAATCCTTACTTGGTAATGTTGTCAGAATCTTAAAGTGCATCTATGTATTTTTGCATCTGATGCCACCATTCCTCTCTAGCTGTAGTTCACAAGTGACCAAGCATGCACATGACTTAGCTATTCCTTATGCATCACTACTTGATTATAGCAAGTATCACATACTATGGTATAATACAACTGGGAAACCATTATCAATGAAAGGTCAATCCTAGCAACTATATCTTCTTCTTCTTCTTCTTTCCCTTTCTTTCATTATTTTTTTTAAGTTCAAAATCCTAGCTTTATAGTATTTATTGGGGTGGTGGAATTAAGCAAAATCAATCTCATTGATTCTATTCTGCAGCATAAAGAGTTCTTGAGAAGGGTACCTTAGTTAGCTAGGGTATAATATTTGACATTACTTAATTACATGCATGTTTGGTTGAAAGATCTCATCAACATTATATTGGAGGTGTTGGTTTGAAACTATCTTTATATTATACTTGTTCCTCAAAAAAAAAATCTTTATATTATACTTATTCTAGCAATTATCTTATTATAATATTTGTGTATTTGAGAAAGATTTTAATTATGGTTCACATATCCAAAGTCTAATTGCTGTCTGTAAATTAGTTTAAGGTGAATGGGAGAGCATAACACCTTATCTAATTTAAAAAATATCCAGTGCTTGATTTCCTTGGCCATTTAGTTAAGATAAAGGAGATGTGGATTAATGTAACCTTTTGCATGTGATGCATGATATGCTCAATGACATTAATTTTTCATAATCATTTATGTGATATATAATGATTAGGACATAATAAAAATAGTGAAAATAATGTTGTTCCAATCATAACAAATTATATTAACAATTATAAATAAATAAAAAATTGTGTGCTTAACATTACTTAATTTATTAACCAAGTTTAAGCTCTAAAAAAATTGTACTACTCATGTTTCTTTTTCCTACTCTCAAAAGCATATGTTATTTTCTGTCTCCTGCACCGAATTCCAAACCCTAGCTAGGATTACAAGTTAAAATTCTTAAAGGTAGGTCTAGTTATTCCTCTCCTTCTCTTAAGAGCATCAGCATTTGGATGGCTATATGCCAAATGCAAAGCATATTTGGCATACAAACCCAAAACACACCCAGCAGCTGGAAGGCCATATGTGAAATGCTAAAGAATTTTTGGCATATTGCTACAGTACCATCTTAAATGTAAGATGATACTGTAGCTCAATGTTATAAAAAAAAATAATTTTTTAATCATCCCTCGTCCTTTTTAACCCGCGAGTTTCTCTCTCTTCACTCATTATTTCTGTTCTGTTCTCTCTCTTCCATCTCTCTTTCTCATTTGCTCTCTGATCTCTTCAGACTCAAGACCCGTGGCTTCCTCAACGGTGGAATCGGATGGGTCAGCGTGAGGGCTCCGACGGCTCCGATGGGTTTGAATCGGCGTGAGGGCATCGGTGAGCCTGAATGGGTTTGGATCGGTGTGAGGCTCCGGCGTGAGGCTCCGGTGGATAGGTGGATCGGTGTGTGTGGTGATCGGTGTGGCCTAAATGGGTTTGGATCGGCGTGAGGGCTCCGGTGGTGGGTTTAATTTTTTTTTTTTTTTTTTTTTTTTTTGGGTTTGAAACTCTTGGATTGTGTTTTGATTTTGTTTTGGGTTTCTGTTTTTGTTTTTGTTTGTGTGGCTCTGTGTGTGTGTGGTGATGGGTTTGGCTGTGTGTGATGAAACCGGTGCTAGAGGTTGGCTCTGTGGATTGTGTTTTGTTTTTGTTTTGGGTTTCTGTTTCTGTTTTTGTTTTTGTTTTTGTTTTTGTTTGTGTGGCTGTGTGTGTGTGTGTGGTTATGGGTTTGGCTATGTGTGTGTGTGTGTGTGTGTGTGTGTGTGGCTGGGTTGAAACCGGTAATGAGGGTGTGTGGTGATGGGTTTGGCTGTGTGTGTGTGTGTGGGGGTTGAAACCGGTAATGAGGGAGAAAGAGAGGAAGAGGAATACAAAAAGAGAAAAAGAGAAATAGTAAAAAAAAAAAAGAATAAAATAGAATATTTAAATAAAATGAGATAAGATATAGAATTTTGGGATGCTGGGTATATTGTAAATGATATGGTATAATTGAAAAAGTAAATTTTTGAGATGGTAAAGTAGGATAGGATTTAAGAATGGGATGTGAATGCTCTAACTTCTTAGCAAATAATAATACAGGTTAAATTCATGAAGCCCATGCTCTTATTCAGGCCTTTTACCAACATTTTTTCAAAAGACTAAAATGTTAAAGAATCTAGAGCAAAAATAAATAAGAAAGGAGATAAATAAAGGTTCTATGAATCTATCACCTCCGAGTCTCTGACAGAATATTCTTAATGGATTTTAAGGTCCCACTAGAGAAAATTTTCATCCAAGAAAAGCTTTTAGCTTGTCAAATGACAACAGAACCACAACCTCTTATAATATTTTTATTGAAGCCTCTGAGTACCTAGCTAGCTACTAGAATTATTGCACCAATACATCACAGATCACTGAAAAAGCTTTACCAAATTTTCACAACGTTTGTAAGGATATCCGATTGTTTGGCTGAATATATAAAACCAATTCTAAGATGACCATCCTTACCACTATGGTATATGATTTATGAACATATAGAAAATCCAATGGCCTTCATTGTCCTATATATTCTGATATCAAAATATGATATAGTTGTTTCTCCAACGTTGTAATACACATAACATACACTAAGGTGATAATTAAAATCTATTGGTCTGTCTATAATTAAATATACAAAAGTTAATAATGTTTGTTTTGTGTTGTAAAGTATGTATCAATTTTCTCTTCAATGGGGTTAGGTATTTGTCCTAGTAGTGGCACTATTGTCTCATATGTCATCACCATTAAAGAACTCTTTTTTCTTCTAACTCATTATTGATTCATGTATTGGACATTTGGGAAAGGAAAATGCTAGCTTTTATATAAAACTTACATACAGAATGATTTTTTTTTTTTTTTTTGTTTGATACCTTACATACAAAATGATGTGGTGCATGCTTTATGCATGCGTATGTGGACCACTATCTATATGATTTGCATGCAAAAATTTATAGGTATTTTTTTCCTCCCTTGCAATGTAAGTGGGGTGGGACAATATGAATCGAGATTCTCCACATAAAACAAAGGATAAAGTTTAACAACAAAATTGGTTGTAACTTAAACTTACAACCTTACTTAATAAAATAAACACTACTATATATTTTGAGAATCTAACCCCTGAATTGCATGTTTTTTACATTCTTAATATACATGTCAAATTTTGTGTTAATCGGATATTATTTACTATAAAGTTGTATTTTATACATAATTTTAAATTACAAAAACTTACAATTTAAACAATTTATTGATGACATAATTATTAATCTTTAAATTTCTAACAATTTTGCAAGCATGGAGGATATAAGAAGAAGATGTAATCTAATAGTGGATTTATCGAAATTCACCTCCAATAAAAAAAATATTGAGTAAAAATTGTAATTTAAAACTACAACCAATTTTGTATCTAAACTTTATTCTAAAATAAATTAGTCAATATCATTAACTCACAAAACTCTTGTCAAAGTGCATAACCAATTAGCCTTGCCACATTATTATGTAACATATTTTTGTAAGATTATTCTTTAAAGGAAAAAATATATAAGATTCTTTTGTTTGCTAAACTAAAGAAGTTTAGTGCACCTCACAAGCTTAGTTACCTTATGATATTCTAAATATAATAATAAATTATTGAGACATGGATGGAGATTTCTAATGAGTGAAGAGGATCCAGTTTCTTGAATATTTACTAACTTGTAGATATATATATATATATATATATAGTTGATATAGATGTTTTTTTTTTTTTTTTTTTCCTCAACTGTCATGGACAATATGTCAATGACGTGATAAGTGAGTATAAGGAGCGGCCTTATATTTCTCATAACTTTCCGATTTATGTAAGCATATATAATTCAAGTTGATCCATAGAACACACACAGTTCCATGAGATATGTACTTTATTAACAAACTTCTCTTAATGAAACAAATAGAGGATCCCAAGGTTGCATACAGAACATTTTTAAGTGGACAAGTTGCACGAATTCCTTATTACAAAGAAGCCAATAGCCATCTTTGAATCTCAATCAGCTTTCACTTTACTTGCTCAAGATCATCGATCTTTATTCTCTCTCTCCTTGCACAATTTGATTGACAAGCATATATCTTAATTAATCTTTATTAGTTATTGAAAGTTCAAATAGTATAAAACACAATAGCTTGTTTAGACCCCCAATTTTAAATTACGGCTTGATTGTTTTTACTCTAACTTATCTAAGTGCAGAACAAGAGTAAATGAAGCGCAATAAACCAGAACACTACTCTCTAAGGCATAAGCATATACAATGAGCAATGAATGTAAAGCTTAAAGAGAAGGAAGAGAGATGCAAACACAAGATAACACCAAGACGTGTTATCGAAAAGTAAACCAAAGAACTCAGCAAAAACCTCTCCGCGACTCTCCAAGTCGAAATCGATCTACTAATGAACAAGTTGGAGAACACGAATATCAAAAAAACCCTCCAAGCCTAATCTAGTCAATGTACTTGAGTCCTCCAAGCTCTATCTACTAACAAACTTTTTGGAATCTTGTCTTCACTAGTTATCCAGATCTCGCAATACCGCCCGATTGCATTCATCAAGCCTCATCGGCTTTTTTTGGCAAATCTCAAATGTTTCCCAAGCTCCAAAACACTCTCTACAGTCTAAATAGATATGGGTTATGTTTGGGTACAAATCTCTCTCAAAGTATAACAATGGGAGAAGGGAAGGAGAATAGACTACAAATGAATTCTCACTTAAGGATGAGTAGCTCTCTCTAAAATGGTGGGTGTGTTGTAGAAACCTCTCTAGGATTTTCTTCTAAATTAGTCTCCTTAAAATTTTGTAGGTAATGAGGGTATATATAGTATGGGCGAAGGAAGATGAAAGGTCACGCTTAAAATCCTCCAAACAAAGAGTTTCGCAAGTCACTCATGACTTGGCTTGAATATCAAAGTGACTCACGAAATACAGCCTGGCACTTGACTCTTTAGCTTATAGCATGTGCTTCTCAAGTAGCTTTCGTGAGTTGCACCACTCGCGAGCCAAGTCGCAAGATCAACTTCTTAAGCAATCTTCACCAACTTAATACTAAACCCAATACAAATAAATCACACAAAATATAAGGAAATAAATTAATGAAATTACAACACTTTTTATCATGAAATAAAGTCAAAACATATGTTATATAAAAAATCATAACTTAACAATCTCCTTCTTTGGCTATTCCATGGCAAAAACACCTTAAAACAGACTATAGACTTAAACGTGAGTTTGGGAACAATGTTTCCCAAGCTCCAAAACACTCTATACACTCGAAATAGGCATGGGTTGTGTTTGGGTACAAATCTCTCTCAAGGTATAACAACGGGAGAAGGGAAGGAGAATAAACTACAAATCAATTCTCACTTAAGGGTGAGTAGCTCTCTCTAAAATTGTGAGTGTGTTGTAAAAACCTCTCTAGGATTTTCTTTTGAATTAGTCTCCTTAAAATTTTATGGGTAATAAGGGTATATATAGTATGGGTAAAGGAAGATGAAAGGTCATGCTTAAAATCCTCCAGACAAAGAGTTTCGCAGGTCACTCACGACTTGGCTTGAGTCTCAAAGTGACTCAAGAAATACAGCCTAGCATTTGACTCTTTAGCTTCTAGAATGTGCTTCTTATGTAACTATCGGGGTTGCGCCACTCGTGAGCCAAGTCGCTAAATCAACTTCTTGAGCAATCTTCACCAACTTAATACTAAACTCAATACAAATAAATCACACAAAATACAAGGAAATAAATTAATGCAATTACAACACTTTTTGTCATGAAATAAAGTCAAAACATATGTTATGTGAAAAAACATAACTTAACAATCTCCTTCTTTGGCTATTCCATGACAAAAACACCTTAAAACAGACTATAGACTTAAATGTGAGTTTGGAAATAATGAGAAAACTCACTCACACCTAAATCTAGAACATGTGATGAATTTGGAACATATATATCTGTAACCTGAAACAATTGCACAAAACACATTAGATCCTTAAGGTAAAGCAAGTAATAAAGGATAAGTATAATGTAACAAGTAAAATGCGATCAAGTAAACAAGATATGAAACATATGAGCAACTTGATCAAATACAAAACAGTCATATGGATATGACTACAATGATCACATATCAGAGCAAATGATTATCCGAACATGCAATCAATAAAGCACAATAGCATCAGGTTGTATTTATGTCCAACACATAAACACGATGCAATAAGAACAACAAAGCATAGATGCTAAACATAACTCAAAGCACCAAAGCAAACAAGAAAACAGACATAATGTAAAACAAATAAAACAAGGTTTTCTCATAAAAACGATGTCTTTTCCCCCTTAATATATGCATCTCCCCTATGGAATTTCTCCCCCTACGAATGTGCATAAGATAGAATTTCTCTAGAATTTCTCCTCCTAAGAATGTGCACAAGAGTCATATAAAAATAACAATACTCTCTGTTATACTCTGTAGTATGCTCTCCCCATTTTTGTCACAAATAGACAGATGGATAAAAAGGAAGGAAAGAAAGAAAAGAAGATATGAACAAGGGTAATGATGCATAAGGGGTATAAGATGAATGAGAAATGAAGCTCAAACAAAAGACAAAATACCTTAAAAACAAAATGCTACAAAGCATAAAGTAAACATGACATACTAAGGATGAGGAAACAAGATATAGACCAAAGCATGACAAGGGTAGCAAATGTGTGTGCATAAGGTGACTATGTGCAATGCATGAACAAGGCATGAGAAATGCACATGTGGGGCAAGGTATTTAAAATACACAACCAATAATCAAAACATGTTAATCATGAGTAAATATGGTAAACCCCAAAATTTAGTACTCATCGGAGTCCAAACGGATGAAAAAATATCATAGAGGAATTTTATCAAACACCTAGAATGCACACGCTATACATATATAATAAACAATGCATAAACATGTTAAAATCTTGCCTAAATACATGTTAAAATGCCACATGGGGTGAACACAATCAACAAGAAACAAAATGGGACTAAGCCCAATCAACAAAAATGAAAAATTTTGCAAAACTTAGGTTTTGCCAACCCAAACACAAAAATAACCCCAACCCTAGGTTTTATGAAATCAAAGACTTAAACTAAGGATTTGAAAGATGAAAAATGTTAGAAATTTCTTTAGAGAAGTCTTAGAGATGAAATCCAAGGAAGATTGGTTGAAATTTGAAGAAAATTTGAGTTTTTGTGGGTGGGAGTCGCGGAGTTCACAAAGACAAATAATTTTGAAAACTGACATTTTGAACCCTTTAAAAACTACCTTTTTCTGCATTTCACGAGTCAGTTGCGAGCCTATTCACGAAATATGCAGATGCATAGGGTAGATTTTCGTGGGTCAAGTCTGAGTTGCGAAGCACTCGCGAGGAACTTGTGAAACTCTCTACCTGAAATTTTTAAGAAATTAAAATTTCTTAAGAATTTCACAATTGGAAACCACTCACGAAGGCAGTCACGATTTCTAGTCGCAAAATGGCCAAAAACAAATTTTTTCAACACTAAAAATTTGACATTTTGAAAAAAAAAACTTTAAGGACCAAAGTGGCAAAAATCACTTCTAGAAAAACATGAAATACTCAAAAATGTTTTTGAGTTTGATCATCAAGTAATTGAGCATACACAAATCACATTTGAACACTTACAATCACACAAATGAAATAGTCATTCATTAAACATTGGACTTGTGTGTTATGTGTGGGAATCAGGTATGAATTAGTCCATAGTCTAGTAGAAACTTCAATGATCAATTCAATTAAGTCATACATAAATAGCATGAAGTCAAGTGACCCTATCTCATTAGTTGAAATGAACATATATGACCCCTCACAAAATTGTTTACATTGATTGAAAGTTTTTCATTTGGTTTATATTTTCATACTTTATGATCAATACAACTCAATTTTGAGCAACGATGCCATGAAGTTTTTTATATTTCTTTGAGGAATAAGCATTTGGCTTTGGCATCAAACATTTTGAATACATTTTGTTCCACCTTTTCCTAGTCAAACTAGTTTTTGAAGTAAGGCTTTTCAGCTCTTTCTCTTTTTAGAGATTGAAAATTTAAGATTTTTAGCTCTTTCTCTTTTTGGAGATTGACAATTTAAGAGTTTTTTGACATAAAAATAAATGTAAGGAGATATATAGGATCAAGTCTACGCATGTATCAAGATCAAACAAGATTATTGGCTAGATATTCATGACAAGCTTGAAGATCTATTTACAACAATCAAATATAGATTTATAGATTTTACTCACACTTAAAATGTGCATACATAATAAGTTAGGCTCGTAAATGCACTACATCATTAGTATGAAGGTACTAGGCCAAACTCAACATGTGATATGACACAACACAAGCAATCAAACTTTTTGGGATTTTTACTTTTTATGAGTTTTTGGATATTTTACTCACTCAAAACAAAAAAATAAAATAAGATCAACAACAAAAACAATGCATATAAAGAAATGCATGATGCATAAATGCATGACAATGAAGCATCTAATGCATAAAGAGTCATACAAGAATCAAAAGAATTAGATTAAGGACCAAAAGAGCAAAGTTCAATTATAGGAACCCTTCCTCACCCAAATGGAACGATTGTCTGAAATGAGTATCTCATGAGAAGTGAGACGAGGGTTGGAAGAATGAGAACCGGAGATGCACATAGACAAGGAGGTAAAAACATTAAAAACTTTTTTCAACAATTTACCATTTTCACTCAAATCCAGTTTTTCTTTCTTAGCACACCTTCCAAAAAGCTCAAATTTCTCTTTTCTTTTGATTTTTTTAAAAACTTGAAACTTAGAAGAGTAAAGAAGTCTTAGATGACCAAAAGCACCATAATGGTGACAAACAATGTGTTTAGGTCCACTAGGCTTTTTATAGAGGGATCTAATAACATGATTTTTTTCTCTCTTCGACATGGAACATTGAGGTCTAATATGACTGATCACACTGCAATAGTGGCAAATAGGAACAAACTTAGATCCACTCAAATCCCTAAGATGAGACCTAAATGAAGGCTTTGGCTTAAGAGCTTTTCTCTTCACTTTTTGATTTCTTTTGTGTGGAGGAATGTACATTGATTTGTCTTTAGAGGTAGAACTCACAATAGGCACAAAATTGGGTCTCATAACATGATTGCAACAAATAAAATCTTCCCTTTTAGTAATAGGTTTAGCAATCAAATACTTGGCATGCATCTTAAGAGATTCATTTTCACATTTAAAATCATCAACAAGTTTGTTAGACAAAACAAGTTTAGTATCCAAGTCCACATTCAAACATTCAAACTCTTTTAGTTTTTCAAGAGAATGTTCAACAAGTTTCTTATACTTTTCAACTAATTTGTTAGATTCATTGAACTTAGCAATCAAATCATCATTTTCACAAATGAACTGGCTCAAATTCTCATGAAATTTCTTAGCCTTTTTCTTCAAGAGTTTGACATTTATAATTTTAACAACACCTAAAGAGTCATATAACATGTCATCACAAACATGAGGATAAACACTCATAGAGGAATTTTCATAAACACATAGCATAATACAATCAACAACATTCAAAACATGCAAAGAACCACACAAAGTACCATCCATGAAAATAAACACAAAGGGTCAAGGACCACACTTAGGTAATTAAACCAAAACAAGTGTACCCCGGTCTGATACCAAACGAAAGCTCTAATAGTGTGAAACACTATAGCTTGTTTAAACCCCCAATTTTAAATTACGGCTTGATTGTTTTTACTCTAACTTATTTAAGTGCAAAATAAGAGTAAATGAAGCGCAATAAATCGGAACACTACTCTCTAAGGCAAAAGCATATACAATGAGCAATAAATGTAAAACTTAAAGAGTAAAAGAAGAGAGATGCAAATACAAGATAACACCAAGACGTGTTATTGAAGAGGAAACTGAAAAACTCGGTAAAAAACCTCTCCGCAACCCTTCAAGTTAAAATCAATCCACTAATGAATAAGTTGGAGTATATGAATATCAGAAAGACCCTCCAAGTCTAATCTACCCAATGTACTGGAGCTCTCTAAGCTCTAGCTACTAATGAACTTCTTGAAGTCTTGTCTTCAAATGTTATCCGGTTCCCGCAATACCGCCCAATTGCATCCGCCAAGCATTACCGGCTTCTTTTGGCAAATCTCAAATGCTTCCTAAGCTCTAAAACACTATCTACACTCTAAATATGTATTGCTTGTGTTTGGATATAAATCTCCTCTCAATGTATAATAATGGGAGAAGGGAATGAGAAGAGACTAAAAAGAAATTCTCACTTAAGGATGAGTAGCTCTCTCTAAAATGGTGGGTGTGTAATAGGAACCTCTCTAGGGTTTTATTCTAAATTAGCCTCCTTACAATTTTGTGAGTAATGAGCAGTGGCCGCTTTAGGATTTTTTTTCCAGGGGGGTCAATAATGTCTTAAGCTAGGATTTTTTTGTGGGGAGTAAAAAAATAAAATGATTTTTTTTTTATATACAATTGTCATATTACATACAATAATCTAACATAGTATTTTAAATAGTATACAATACAACTACACTGTACAATAGTCTTAAAAAATTATTAATAGTAAGATCGGTAGGAAAACAACAATTGAATGCATAAATAAATAAAAATAAATAACTAATCATAATATTTGTCAAGTTAATAATAATTTATTATAATCATATGTAATATCAATTAAATATAAATATATGATAAAGAAGAATAGTAACACACCTAAGAGTAGGTCTGGGAGTAAACGTGATACTAAGGAAAAAAAAAATAGTAACTTATATAAGATTTTGTTTTTGAAATGTATGGATTTTTAACCACACACGTGGTCATTTTCTTGGAATTGGAGCAAGAACTAAAAGATTTTTTAGACTCAAAAAACTATAGAACACTTATCAAACTATTTGATTAAACAAAAAGAAAATATAGAAGGGAGAAAGAGAGAATGAGAAAAGAATCATAAATGTAAATACAGATCAGTTGGTTGTACAAGTAGTATCATTTTTTGATGATGAAAAGGAAAAGTGTAAGAAAAAACCATTTTATTCTACCATCAACAGTAAAGAAAGCCAGAGTTAAGAGAGAAGGGTTATTTATTTATTAACAAATGAACAATTTTAAGAGTAGTGCTACTGACACAATACTTACGCAATAAAATATAGGTGGAAAGTTATTAAAAGTATGTAAAAAAGTGACGTCACTTATGAGTTTAGATAAACAGCCAATTACAACTTGTCACTTAAACTTTATTGTAAAAATATTATGAAAATATTGTGAAAATAACACTAAGATGATCATATTTCAAGTTTATTTCAATTGGGTTCAAACAAAATTTAGGGTCAGGGTGTTCAAAATTTTATTTTAGGAGTCAAAACAAAAAATAAAAATAAAAATTATGCATATATATATATATATATATTCGAGTCAGGCCAGGGGGTTTATTTGAACCCCTTGGGCTGGCTGTAGAGTCGCCAGTAATGAGGGTATATATAGTATGGGTGAAGGAAGATGAAATGTCACACTTAAAATCCTCCAGGCAGAGAGTTTCGTGGGTGACTCGCGACTAGCTTGAGTCGCGAAGTGACTCGCGAAATATAGCTGGCACTTAACTCTTCAGTTTCTAGCATGTGCTTCTCATGTGACTGTCGTAGGTTGCACCACTCGCAAGCCAAATCATGAGATCAACTTCTTGAGCAATTTTTACCAACTTAATACTAAACCCAAAACAAATAAATCTCACAAAATACCAAGAAATAAACTAATGCAATTACAACACTTTTTATCATAGAATAAAGCCAACACAAATGTTATGTGAAAAACCATAACTTAACAGTTATCATTACACATAAAGGTTAGTCTTGATTTCACACTTAAAAAGAAATGAGAACATGACTAAATTCATACTAAGCAATCTTTGGAATCCTATATTCCCATGCCTATAAGCTATAGTTAAGCCACCCTCCATTCTCTCTCCTTTGATAATTTACATGTCTACTAGTACTATATATATAGCCATGCTTGAACTTAACAATAATACTATCCTCAAAGTTTTCAATTATTTTTTTACCTATCAAAAAAAAAAAAAAAAAAAAAAAATACTATCCTCAAAGTAACTTTATATCCTGTTATATATATATATATATATATATATAAGTACAATGACAATTAAATGGATAGGAATAATGGAACCTTGATAATGATGATGATGGAAGTAAAAAAAAGAAAGATTTAAGAAACAAATATATAAGTTGGCCAAGTAGTAAAGGGATGAGCTTCGTTTCACATCTCCTAGTTTAGAAATTTTCTAAAGACAACGTGCATATATGTAATACAGTAAAAGCTTAATCTAGAAGGGTATAGGCTTAATGATAATTCATGACAAGAATCTAAGTATATTAGCTATAATTAAGTCACAATTAAAAATGACCAACAAAAAATATGGGAGGAATGTTCGTTGATCATGGTGGCAGGAAAGGTCAATGTGGGGTCACTAATATTATTCTTGTTGTGTCAGCTACTAATAGTTGAAAACTTGAAAATTATTTTCTTGCCAAAAAAAAAAAAAAAAATACAGAATTTTCATATAGAATTATGGTGAAATTAAAATTTCTTATCAAAACCTTTGATGAAAAAAATCTCTTATAAATTTGATTCCACCCTCATGTATTTGACTTGAAGAGCAACCGCCATGCAAATCATTGATCAGTAAGAAGCTTTTTTTTTTTTTTTTCCCTCTCATTTATCATTTAAGTCCTGACTATATATCCTGCTAAACTTATTATAATTTTTTTTTTTTTTTTGAGAAGGTTATAATTTTTATTTGAACTTGAGTATTATGAACTTGATCTATCTATTAGAAATCCACTGAACTTATAAGCTAATGGAAGCCTCTAATACCTTAAAGATAGGATTGAGTTTGAGAAAATTTTCAATCCCTCTTGACCACACATATGATTCTTCTAATAAATTTTATGATCAATCATAATTGAAATTATTCCAACATTAGGAAATTTATTGTACAGTTAGTCCACAATGGCAACAAGAATATTATTAGTTCCATTGAATTTAGAAGATCACGTGACGAAACTACATTATTCAAATAAGAAAATGCCTGGGAATATTTTGAAATATTTAAAACTAAAAGTAGATTCTCATTAACTAATCAGATTGATCAAGGAATTTGCTTTATAGATAGTTTCTATACAAATTTTTCGTATAAACTATTAATATAGACATTAGGATACTTTTGTAATAACATGTTTCATGCCATGTGAAGATAGAGAAATGAATATTTAGACATTAGAGATGACTAATGAGTTCAAGTTACACATAATATAACTCCACAAAAGTTACACATTTTTTAATCCATAGATTTCCAAAAGATCAAACGGTTAAAAAAGAAAACACATTTATCTATTATATCATTAAATAATTACCTAATTAATAATTTTCACATTATCTCTCTCTTCTCATTAAATATTCCTTTTGTCTCTCTTACTCTCTTTTTTTAATTCTTTGCCGCTGATTAATAAGCAGTAGAACCTTAGGAAAAGCAGCCCAATTAGTCTCAAATCTATGTAAGATGTATTTTGAATTTCAATATTACTTGCAGCACTTGCTCCCAAAACAAATATGGTATAGTTATGCTCTGATTTCATCATTATACAAGTAGGATTTGGGCTAATGGGCGACCCAAATTTCTAGGTGGAAAGCATAAATCATGAAGGCATGTTAACTAGGGCTACCTTAAGATTATATCTCTTCTTCTTTTTTTCTTTTTCTTTTTTTGGGTACATACAAAAGGGTGTTGAAATTTAGACTAATTCAACTTCAATTCAAATTTAATTCAAATACGTACACTATCATATTGATAGTGTATTTGGACTCCCTTTTGTATGTACCCAAAAAAAAAAGATATATAATCTTGAGGTAGGCCTAGTTTACATGCCTTCATGATTTATGTTTTCCACCTAGAAATTTGGTCGCCCATTAGTCCAAATCCTACTTGTATAATGATTAAATCAGAGCATAATTATACCATATTTGTTTTGGGGAGCAAGTGCTGCAAGTAATATTTGAAATTCAAAATACATCTTACATAGATTTGAGACTAATTGGGCTGCTTTTCCTAAGGTTCTACTGCTTATTAATCAGCGGCAAAGAATTAAAAAAGAGAGTAAGAGAGACAAAAGGAATATTTAATGAGAGAGATAATGTTGAAACTATTAATTAAGTATTTAATGATATAATAGATAAATGTGTTTTCTTTTTTAACCGTTTGATCTTTTGAAAATTTATAGTTTAAAAGATGTGTAACTCTTGTAGAGTACCCATCTCTAGACATTAATACTATTTGTATTTAAAATAATATTGTTTGTTCTACAGAAACTAAAATTAACTTAACAACATTTTGTACGTGAGTTCCAGTTAGCTTAGTTAGTAAAGTCTCTAATGGTTAAATAAAATATCTGGGATTCAATCTCCATTTACGCCAAAAACTGATTGGTATCTTTGTTTAATGATAAAGAGCTATCATCATAAGCGGATAATATAGGTTGAAATTCTCTCAAAAAAAAAAAAAAAAAAAGCTTTATTGGTCTTTTTATTAAAGTAGAGATATCAAATTTTCAGTTGATGATGATCTTAATTAAACACCACAGTATTATAAACATAACCAGGAGCAATATTGCCCATAGAGAGAATAAAATGTAACAGAGAGTATCAATGAAAATTTTTAAAATAATTAATAAAAGGTTTTTGGAAAAGAGAATTTACCTTTGGATATTAATATTATATTATTAAATAAACTAATATTCTCTATTGGTCTAGTATAATTACATCTAGACTCAAAAGTTCTTCAATTCCTTAATTAAAGATAAAACCTTTTCTAATTAAATTATTTATTGTTACGAAAATGATAAGATCAGTTATTTACTAAATTTAATAAACTTAATTTTTGTGAGAATCGTAAATTTAATAAACTTTTTTTTTTTAATTCAATAAACTTAAAACCACGTGATTAAGATGGATTAATTGCCTAAGAACCAAGCAAGTTATATTGTCAATTACCAAAAATAATTTATAATTGTACTTAAAAAAAAATTAAGCATCTTGTGTCTTTTTTTTTTTTTTCTTTTCTTTTTTTTTGTTCTCTTCTACTAATAGTGCTGAATTATATAACAAATTTCGAAACAAAAAAACTTGTACTAAATTTCATTAAGGATAGATTACACCTAAATACAACCTATGTGGTTTAATTTAATGTAATTGTATAGAGATTCCTTCTTTTCCAATTTTTCTAATTACATTTTATGTGGTATTCAATTGTTTTAATCAACCACTTCCACCTAGTCCATTAAAATCATGAACAAAAATTAGTAACATAAGTTTCTAAAAATAAAAAAAAAAAAGATTAACATAAGAATAAGTTTTTTTGGGGGGGGGGGGGGGGGGGGAGAATTTGATAACTAAAATATCAAATAATTTTCTTTTCAAACAAATTATTAAATAATTTATATACCATTTAATATAAGTGGCTAGTCCTTGTGTATGCTTTAACTTTGTTAGAAAAGATTAAATGCTAAATTATTATAATTGGCACATAAAAAATGCAAAAATTTGACTTTTTATTTCAATTATTCTTGAAACCATTGTAGTAGCATGTTGACGCGTATTCAACACATGCCACATGTCCAATTGCACATGAGCAGTGTGTGTTAAAAATATTTAGTATTTTTTATTATAAATAAATAAATAAATAAATAAATAAATAAAGTATTGCTCCAATACCATTACACTATAATTAATTTTCCTATCAAAAGAATCCATTGTTCTGTCTTTTTGGACATATTCACTTTGAACTGTTATTGATTTGAGTATAAAATTCTTGTAATTGTACGTCTATATTTTTCATAAACAAAAAGTAATTTCAATCTTCAAACCCTTTTTTTTTTCATATGCCAGAGCAATTTGGTAGGTCAAAGAAAATATATAGTATTGCAGAGTAGATTATAAGGAATTGATGACTAGCATATTATTTCAACATAGAAATATTCACATAGCTTAATTATTTAAGTAAATAATTTTATTTTAAAAAAAAAACACACACACACACACACAACAAGAACGAAAAAGACTGGTTTAAGAATCAACCTGCACCCTCATGTACATTTTCAATAAATATCACCCATTTATGGAATGGTTCCTAATTAGCTTTCTATGTTTTTCATGCTTATGGATTATAGTATCTAAATTGTCCACACATATGTAAATTCTCATTTATATTCCAAAAACTAATATATATCCACAAAAAAAAGTGCACTCAACAAGTATATATCGATTATGCTGTACATGTCAACAGTATCTTTTTTGCTTTTTTAAGTTATAAAATTGCATCCATGGTTGACATGCCATGCAGAATTGCCTTTTTTCTTTCTTTCTCTTTAAAATTATTTAAAAAAAGTTCAAATAACAAAAAAAAAAATTAAAGGTATTATATATCTCAACCAAATCTGAAATAAACAATTGCCCTTGTCTTTTTGGTAGGTTCCTAATTAATTCTTTGAGGGCCAACTGGGAACACCTTGTCCTATTGCAAGTCATATTCATCAAATTAAATAAATAAAACCATGACAAATCTCTGAGAGTGCTTCCAATATGAAATAGTGAGTACAGGTCTCACGTAATTAAACTGATCAAAGAGATTAAACCACTAAGCATAGCTAGGGTTTGTGCTTAATTTTGCGACAATGATTGTCGAACCTCCGCATAATTGTCTTTCCCCCCACCCAAGGGTGCCAAATTAATTCGTTTAAGCTGATGGAAAAAGCATATAATACCAATTAGGTTAAAAGTAAATTAAAAAAGCACAAAATGCTATTCAAAAATAATGCTAATCTACATGGAAACCACTAAGCTTGGTTAAAATTTTTCTTAATCATATACAATTATTGATATATTGTCGATTCTCCACATTTACATTTTTCACTTTAATGGTTAAACAAACATTGAGACAGTACCCAATAGTGCCAATTTATATTCTGTATTTTTATATATATCAGGTTCACTTTACTAGTTCACTAGTATTGCTTGCATCATATATATTCATATTGTACTCAAACTTTGCATTATTCCGAGAACATTTCATTGATATTTGTTCTGGGAATAATCCCATTTCGTAGATAAGAATGTTGAATTGGAGATGAAAATCTTTCTCTTTCATCCTCAGCTAGTCACATACAGATTAAAAAGTGGATATAGTTTATAATATTGTTAATTTTTGTTTGGTGTGTGACTTTATTTTTTGTACCAAAAACTTTGTGTTCTTTCCTACAATCTTCCACTATATACCTAAAATATTATACTACATCTGGTGGAATCAGACTTGTTGCTACATAATAAAACCAAGCAAAGCCAAATCTCTCACGCGCACACTTGTAGATCCATTTTTTCCTTAGTTTCTAATTGAAAATAAAAAGAGCTAATTAGAATTTTTCTTTTAAAAAAAATTCATGGAGCCAAAAAATGAATATCCTATTTTCTTATGCTTTTTTACAATTTTCTATCCTGGAGCTATGGCATGACGTCACCTATATATAAATAAAATTTATAACATCATACAACACTACCAAGATGATTCAAAATTAAACATTTCTATTTTTGGGGTTTTTTAATATTGACCTTAAAAACTAGACCAAGTAAATTAAGGAGCTTCAATCACGGGCGGCTCCACTTATTGGCCCAAAATAAATTATGTATAATATTTTTTTAATCTTGTTTTTGTTTTGACCTCCCTAAAATAAAATTTTGAATACCCTAACCCTAGTTTTTTTTTAAGCCCAGCTAAAAGAAATTCAAATATAATCATCTTAACAATATCTTGGCATTTTTAAACACAAAAAAAAGCTCAACAACAAACCAATGTGATCTAAAATCTGGAAAAAAAAATTGATAAGCCCAACAACAAAAATAGAAATTTGTTAATCTTAAATCTTAGGAAAAACACATTTAGATCTTAAAAATTTTGAAATAAATCAATTAAATGAGATATTAATAGATGAATGATTGCTTGACTGTGTACATTGAAAGAGATGTAACTTGCTCATAGGATTGATAATGAAAATATTTTGTAACGATTTCAAAATATGAAACATTGTAGGAAGCAACTGTAAAATTTTATGTATTTCAGTTTTTATTTTGTTTTTTGTAATGTCAATATATTTAAATTCTGTTTTGTTTTAAATTTTGTACAATTTATATTTCTTATTGACCCACTAAAAAATAATCATGGAGTTGCCACTGGGTTCAATAGAGAGCCTATATGAACTATATTTTTATTATAAAAAAATTATATATATGTAAAATATTTTGAGTCGGTGTTGGTTGCTGATTGTATTGGATATTTGGATATCCAAATGTTATTCTAAAGCTTTCTAATTTGAAAGAAAGGAAAGCAGCCAATAGTGCATTGAGATCATGGGTGTGACCAAGCACGCTAACCTAAATCATTTCCTTACAGTTTCTTACTTCTTCTTCATATTTTCTCTCTCTTTTTTTTCCCCCTCTTTTTTGGGCTGTCTTCTTTGATCATAAATAGGCACTAAAGGGAATGATAAGTCAAAAGTTACTAATGAAAATGACTTGTAGATCTTATGTGTCAAAACCATTAAATGTGGAACAACAATCACTACAAAAAAACTGGACATATAGCGGCATAAATAGGTCCATACCCTATAGTGGTGTTTGTAAAACGCTACTATAGATCAAATTTATTTTTAATTAGGGTTTAGTAGCGTTTTAAAACGCCACTATAGGATATGATCTATAGTGGCATTTTAAAACACTGCTATAGACCCTTATATTTTTAAAAAAAAAAATTGGCTATAGCAGCTTCAAAATCCACTAAAAAAAATTAATTTTTGGTAACCAATTTTTTTTTTAATTTTTAAATTTTGAAAGATTAAAAATTGAAAAAAAAAATCAAAATACAAAAACAAGTCCAGCAAATTCAAAATAAAACACAAACTTAGAAACTTCAAAATCAAACACAACATGCCCACAATACAAACACATCTTCTTCAGCACAACCAACCCAAATCCAACAGACAGTTTATTCAAGGAAAACAAAGCCCAAGTATATACAAATAGTAATAGGAAAATTTTTAATACATAGCAACCAACAAATTTTCAGCCCTAATCCTCTTCAAGCTTTTCTTCCCTTACCAATTCATCTCACCATTGATTTTCATCATAGAACAATAATACATACCACCCAACACATTTTTTTGACCTGTCACACTGAGTTACACAAATACAGTGAAATGTAAAGTGGCAGAAATATACTTTGGATTGCTGGAAATTTTTTCTATTCATTTGAAACCATTTAAATTTTGATTTGGCAATGGGTCTCGATTTATCCTTTCTTTCTTTTTTTTTTTCTTTTTTACTTTGGTATTTGCATATTTGCTAGGCATGTTAGCTGCACATGAATCCTTTGCATATTAGTTAGATTGAGCAAAAGGAAAAATTAAATAAATAAATAAATTGTATCATGCTATATATCCTTTTATATAGTCCTAATTGAAATCGATTTTTTTTCCTTCTCCTTTTTCTTTTATTTTGGCTGTTTTCTCCAAATGATAGGATTTAAAGCTCAACCCCATGATATCAAATCAAATCCCTTGTGGCACGTCTCCTCAAGATGATTAGATATTGATAAAAACATACAGAAACCTTTGACTGTGAAGAGTAGTATTGAAAGCATATTCAGGATAATATGATTATAGAAGTTTAACATGATTGTTAAGGGCTTAGGAAATTACACATATAGTTAGTGCTCACTACAACAAACTTGACTTGTTTCAACCCACTTTTCTCAAGGGTTAACTAAAAAGTGCCAAAACCATCACTAAAAATTGGGGTGGGTGGTGAAGTTTGATTGGCTTTATTCCAAGGGTCAAAATAAGTTAAAAAAAAAGAACGCACCAATTTTTTCAGCCCATAAACCTTGATAAAATATTACAAATTTTTCAGCCCTTAAAAAAAGCCTACAACAAAATTTTCATGCCTTGAAAAAAGCCCAACAAAATTTAAAAATATAGCCCAAACGTAACCAACAATTTTCATTGTGAAGTTACTTCATATTAAATGCCTTAGTGGTTGGACAAACAAATCGTTTACTCTATTGCTTCAATTGTTGAATGATGCACTTTCTAAAGTTATTGTAGAGTTGCCAGATTCATTATATGAGGCAAAGAAGATGATTCGGGATTTGGGTCTTGATTATGTGAAGATAGATGCTTGTAGAAATAATTGTATGTTGTATTGGAAGGAAAATTCCAACAGAAGCGAGTATCAAGTTTGTGGCCTCTCAAGATGGAAATCAAGTGAAGGGAGAGTAAGGGGTAAAAAGGTCTCTCACAAGGTATTGCATTATTTCCCAATAACACCAAGGCTCAAGAGGTTTTTCTTGACAAAAAAGACAGCTTCCTACATGATTTGGCATCATGATAAGCGTGTTGATGATGGTCTATTAAGACATCGAGCTGAGTCTAAGGCATGGAAAAATTTTGATGAGATACACGAATCATTTTCTTTTGAGAAGTGCAATGTTAGGTTGGGTTTAGCAAGTGATGGGTTTAATCCATATGGAAACATGAGCACCAGTCATAGCACATGGCCTGTTGTCCTTGTTCCGTATAATTTACCACCGTGGATGTGTATGAAGCAATCTTATTTTATGCTATCATTGCTCATTCCAAGACCGAAAGGCCGAGGAATTAAAATTGATATTTATTTGCAACCATTAATTGATGAGCTAAACAAATATGGGAAGTTGGTGTTACTACTTTTGACTCCTCTAGAAATCAAAATTTCAATATGCGTGCAGCAATTATATGGACAATTAATGACTTCCCAACATATAGGAATCTTTCTAGTTGGAATACAATGGGTGTTTTGGCATGTCCTTCTTGTCATAATGAAACAAGTTCTTCTTATTTGCAAAATGGAAGAAAGTTTTGTTTCATGGGGCATTAACGCTTCTTGCCAATCAAGCATAGATGGAGATTGGATTCTAAGAAATTTGATGGTAAGAAAGAGATTGGTTTATCCCCTAAACAACTATCTGGAGATGATGTGCTTAGTCAATTATGTGATCTTGAATTCTTGATCTTTAGGAACGGTGCGAAGAAGAGAAAACATGATGAGTTAAATGAAAAAGATAATTGGTTGAAGAAAAGTATATTTTTCAAATTACCATATTGGAGAACCTTATTATTGAGAAATAATTTAGATGTTATGCACATTGAGAAGAATGTGTGTGATAGTATAATCAGGACATTGTTGAGTACTAAAAGAAAAACAAAAGATAACTTGAATTCTCGTCTTGATCTAAAAGCCATGGGCATTAGGGAAGAACTCCATCCAATACCGTGTGGGAAATATTTAAAGCTGTCATCTGCATGTTATACTTTATCTGTCGATGATATTCTTAAAGGAGGTAAAGTTTCCTGATGGTTATTCCTCAAACATTGCTAGATGTGTGAATCTAAAAGACCGAAAGATATCTAGACTTAAGAGCCATGATTGCCATATCTTATTAGAGACCTTACTTCCTTTAGCAATAGATGGATTGCTGCCAAAAGAAGTGTCTAAACCACTAATTGTGTTGAGTAATTTCTTTAAAGCACTGTGCTTAAAGATGCTAAGTGTGGATGACTTGGAGAAAATGGAATCTCAAATTGCAATAGCACTTTGTCAGTTGGAAATGATATTCCCCCTATCATTTTTTGATGTTATGATGCATTTACCTGTTCACCTAGCTGGTGAGGCTATGATTGCTGGACCTATCCAATATAGGTGGATGTACCCAATAAAAAGATACTTGTAAACACTAAAGAACTATGTTTGTAATTTTGCCTATCCAGAGGGTTCTATTGCAAAAGGGTATTTGATAGATGAATGCTTGACATTTTGCTCAAGATACTTTCATGGTATTGAGACTCAATTTAATCGAGTTGAACGAAATTAGGATGGAAATCATTTACAGCCATACGAAGGATTGCCCATTTTTTCTCCAATTAGTCGTGCTTTAGGTAGGGGATATGTCTCACGTCAACTTAGTCAAGAAGAGTGGATGCAAGCACATTTATATGTCTTGAAAAATTGCGATGAAGTGCTCCCATATATTGAGTAAGCTGAAATGTAGTTAATATTAATTTCTCGTAGAGTTAGCTTTCTTCTTAAACTTCTAAGTCGTTTACAATGTAATTGCATCTTGTGTTATCTAGGGAGCACAAGTACATGATTCAGCAAGCAAGTGTTAAGAATGTAAAGAATCGACATAAAAAACAGTTTCGAGGGTGGTTTGAAAGTCACGTAAGTTCTATCTATATGGAAATTATTATAATTGTTCTATATGCTTAATTTGAGTCAATTATTATGATGTATTGATTTTGAACTTGTTTTGAATAGATTACTCAATTATATGATGAAAGAAAAGTGAGTAAGCAACTCTTAAATCTGGCTCGTAGACCATTAGAAGAAGCTGTATGTTATAATGGGTACATTGTTAATGGTTTTAGATGTCGAAAAAATGAAGTCGATTGTAACAGAAGAACTCAAAGTTGTGGAGTCTTGGTAAAAGGAGATGCAAGTACGGACAATCGTGATTATTACGATGTTTTAATTGTTATCATTGAGTTACACTACATGGGAGGCAATAAGATTGCAATGTTTAAATGTGAATGGAGGGATGTTGACGATTGTGGTAGAGGAATTATGGTTGACAAGTTTGTTCAAACTCTTGTGAATGTAACACATTTATTAAAGAGTAATGAACCTTTCGTGTTAGCATGTCAAGCCAAGCAAGTATTTTATGTGAAAAGCATAAGGAATCCTCAGTGGCATTTTGTTATAAAAACAGAACCTCGAAATTATTACAATATGCCATCTCCAAAGGAGGAAAATGATGATGAAGAAGAAGATGATGATCAAGGGCCATACCAACAGAATGATTCACATGGCCATCAAATGGGTTTCATAAGTACTGATGATCAAGATAATGCTATTATTTCATTAGATAGGGTGGACATACCTAGCAGACTTGTGGATATGGATGAAGTTTATATGAATGATGTTGATATGAATTAATGAGATTAAACGTTTCAAAATGAATGTAATTTATTTACTTGAAAGTTATGTTCTTGACTTATCTAAATAGTTACATGTTCATTTGTTTTATATCGTGTATTTATGTATATGTTTCATTTATATAGTAGTATGCGTGTATTGACTAAACTAATTAAATATGCATATGATGAATAGTGCTAACATATATTGGATTGATCAAAGTAAGGGATTCTACTAATGGCAAACGGAGGTAGCAAAGGAGGAGTTGGCACAAGTGATACTAATGGAAGTAGAAATGATCTGGCTCATCAAGGTAAGTTTTAAATTATGCTTTCAAGTTTTTTAATATTGTATTGAAGATACTATTCTAATAAGTTGAGGTGATCTTTACTTTTATTTTTCTCCCCTAAGGAAGACGAAAGGGCGAGGGCCTACTCGGAATCTTAAATTGGCCAAAGAGTTCAAGGGAGGGGAAAGATATGAGATTGGTTAGTTGAATGGGAGACCTGTAGGGCCTCATGCTCGTGATTTAATAAATGAATGTACAAAACTTGTTAGGGCACAACAAAATGTACCTATAAAGTTCACAGATTGGAAAAAAGTACCCTATATCAACAAAAGGAAGCTTTTTGATAAAGTATTGATAAGTAGTATAATAAAATCTAGTAGCAGCTTCTATGATTTTTTTTATTATATTCTTATTTGTGTATTTATGTTTCATTCTATTGTAAGAGTATTTCAAAGTTGAGGGTCGAGAGCAAGAGGTTTGGCGACAAATGGGTAGTTCTTACTCAAATTATCGTGACTCCCTAAAGAAAAAGTGGTTTAAGCCATATGGTGAAGTAACAGAAGAGGCACGAGCAAATGTTTCACCTGGACTAGAGAAGGATGATTGGAATTGTCTCGTGGATTTGTGGAGCAAGCAAGATTATATGGTACCATTACAAAGAATTTATTATCAAATTTATTCTTAACTATTGTCTTGTGAATTTGTTGGTTTATGGGATTGACTTCTCATTCTTAAATGTAGGACATGTGTTTGCAAAACAAGGAAAATCGGCACAAAAACAGTATTGTCCACACTTCTGGCTCAAAAAGTTTCCAACAACATAGTGCGGAAAAGGTATATGCCAATGACTACAATATCATTGCCAATGATATTGTAATCAACATGTTTCTTGATTTTGTTTTTCTATCTATTACTATCACTATTGGAATGCTTTCTAATTATTGTTATTTGACTTTGTTTTGCTGAGTTATTGCATTATTCATCTTCAATACTTAATTACTATATGCTTTTTATTTGTTTTGCCAAATGGTAGAAAGAGAAGACAGGTCATAGCCTGGTAGAATTGAATTATTTGACATCACCCATGTGCAAGTTAATAGGCAAGCAGTAAATGAACCAACACAAGATGCATTGGTATGAAATCTTCTAATTATATTAATATAGATAGTATATTTTTATGTGGGTTTGTTGCAAGTTACTTTTCTTTTTAGGTGGCATTGAGGAATCTTACTACTCAAGTGAATGAGGGGACATTGCAAATATCTCAAGATCAAATGTTTGTGGAGGTGTTTGGACCTGAGCATCATGGATGAGTTCGTGGCTATGGGGCTGGAGTCACTCCTACCAAGTTATGGGGTTCCTCCTCATCTAGAATGTATGATCTTGAGAAGCGATTCCAATAATCTGAACAAAAACGCTTAGAGTCTGAACAAAAACGAATAGAGGCTAATGCAGAGTTGAAAGAAGAAGTAAAACACCTCAAAAGCATACTCGAACAACAAGTTATTCAAATGGCAGAACAAAAAAGACATTTTGAGGAACAACAAGCTAGTCAAATGGTAGAACAAAGCGCACATTATGACAAAATGATTATGCAAATGTTGAGTTGTATCACCTCGCAATCAGCCCAATCTAGTAGTGATCACTAAGGTATAAAGATCAACTCAAGCTAGTCATTGTTTTAGTACTATTGGATAAATTTGGAATGACTTCTTGTGTTGTTGGTACTAGTTTGCTTTTGCAATCCTTATCTTGAAAAATCTTTGAAAATATCCAACTAAAAAATGATAACTCAAATATAACTGAAAAACTCAGTGTCTAACAGTGAAGAGTGATTTGCTTAGGAAGGGACACGTATATAAAGCTGTGCATGTAACCGATTTTTATTTCCTTTCATTACCTTTGGCCTTATATAGGATGTATTAGGATTTGTTTTGTTCACCTACTACCATGTCAGATTGTGCAAAGAACCTTGTTTTTACAATTTAAAACTCTTGCCCCTGTTGACTATTGAATTAGATCATATAAATATTGATCGAGTTAATCTGACTTTTAGATAAGAGTTTACGTGAATAGGAGTTTCTCTTTTCATGTTAAAATTCTTTTCTTTTGGGGCTTCTGTTGGGTGTGGGATTGGAATATCCTTTTCCATGGAGTATTGGTATTCTTCTCTTTCAAGTTTTCTTCTTTTTGGTGAATGACATTTCTTTAATCAGCATTCTTGAAATTGTGGGTATCTTGAATTTGATATTGTGGAAAGGTGTGTAGATATATTTGTTGGGAAATTAACAAATTTTTGGTATCATTCTCTCTTTTTCAGAAACTTGAGGACACCCATAATGGCTAAAATGTTCAATTGTACTAGCTAATAACTTCTTGCTTTGTAGATGATGATGAAGAATAAAATGTATCAAAACTTTTAACTTTTGGATAGATTTGGTCTTTGTACAAAGTGTGGTTGTTGATATATTTTCTCTTAAACAATAATTGACATATCGGCAGTTTGTATACGGGCCCTATTCTGTTAATTTGTAGGTTTGAGTTTAAAGATCAAAGAAAGTGTAATTGTAACAATATAGTATATACCACTTTTGCTATACATCAATATCATAGCATATCATCTCAACAATTGTGAATTTTTGTGTGTGTATATATATAATATTTATATATATATATATATATATATTTTTTGTGCATGATTGTGGTTTTTTTAAAAAAAATAAAATAAAATCTTATTTTAAGGGTCAAGAGACCCCTTAAATAACTTTATTTATCAAGGGTTGTAAATATAAATCTTTTAAACCTTGGTAAAAGGTCATTTAAGGGTCTATTGACCCTCAAAATAAGATTAGAGCACTTGTTTTAGGGGTCACGAAGGCCTTTAAAATTTATTTTTCGACGGTATATGTTTCGAAGTTTATCAAGGGTCAATTGGACTCTTAAAATAATTTTTTTCAAGATTTTTTAATACTTTTTTTAAGGGTTTTGACCCTTGAAAAAAGTCAGATTTGTTGTAGTGGCTACTTTATTTCTTACATTTTTTTTTATTTAATGTTGATAATTCGATAATGTTTCTGTTGAAAATACTAGAAGATGTTAGTTGAATTATATATAAAGCTCTCGACGATTCTTAATTATTATAGTAATCAATTTTTTTTTTTTTTGGGTATTTCTAGGGTGCATTGGAATATAGCAGCTACTAATCTATTGTTGCTATTGTGTCATTTCATTTTTTGAATAGGCTATTTGTGTCATTTCCAATCCATCAATTTGGCTCTCTTTTTTGAATTTTTGGACTTAAAAAACAAGCTTTTCCTGTAGGGAAGACTGATTAACGGCTCTAAATCACAAGCTCTTAACGGCGAAGCTTTTATTTTTTTCTAAGAACCTCACTTTTTCTTTTTTTTCTTTTTCTTTTTGACGGCACTAAAAATTTTTCTCATTTTAAAGAAAATGACATATGTACATCACCATGTCAATTGGCCAAGTGTGTCCCTTTTCATCTTTGGCTTGATGATATCATTTATTCTAATTCGATTGTCAATGCCTCCATTCATAAACTTTATATAAGAAATTCACTTATTTCAATTTTCAACTTCAAATTGATTTACAATAAAAAAAATTTTTAAAAAAATAAAAATCAACAAGGAAATCATCTCCAAGTAATAATTAGTATTTTGTACTAAGTAAACTCTTTCTCTTCCAAAATATCACAAATGCATAAATTAATTATATTTTCTATAGTATTAACTATTAAGGCATATATGATCAAAAAATCAAAATAAAAATAAAAATCTAAACAGATCATTTTCAAGAGACATGTTGAGCAAATTAAACTTGTGTGAAGGCTATTCTTCGGCCAACATCCTTGTCAGATATCAGTTTTTCACTTGTCAGATATCATACTTTGTGAAGACCATAGTATATGAACTAATGAACAAAACTTAGGTATAATATCTTAGATATTATTCCTTAGGTTTCTTACTTAAGATTGAGTTATGTGGCTACTTAACTAAAAAATACACTTCAATCTCATGAGGAAAAATCTATATGGCAAAATTTTAAGAAAGAAACTTAGGAAACAATACATAAGCACTGTACCTAAGTTTTGCCCTGAACTAATAAGCATAGGTAGCATGATTATGCACAAGAAGGTTACTTTACATTGTTAGAGGTAAAAATAATAATAATAAGCAAGGGAACCTCTGCTTCCAAATTCAAACACTACACATAAATATTAGTAATCCCTTGCCTCCAATATTTTCTGCGCCATGATATTGACACAATTTCATGAATCTCTCTCTTTCTCTTTCCCTAGAATTCTAGAGACTTTCTGACTATGGATTTTCAGCAATAATAATGTTATTAGTTGAATTGTTTCTCATTATTATTTCTGAAAATCTATTGTCATTTTCACATCATTCTGTACTATATTACGACCTTTCTAGTGTATATCGAAAACTGAACTAAGTTTCATAAGAGTTTCTGACCGATTATCCAAAATAAAAAAGTGTATATCGAAAAATGAGAGTAGTCTCAGCCCAAAAAAAAACCGAGATTAATATGGCCCAGCCCATTATAGAATTTTGAAACCGAGTTGGGCTTTTGACTTGTTGGCCAATTTTGACTTGATGCCAGACAATCATTCTTGGGCAGTAGTTGTACTAAGCGGTGCGTTTGCCTAACACTTATTCTGCGTTTTGTGTTTTAAGTGCTGGGTCCCACAGCACCGTTTATGACCCCGCCAACAAATGAAAAACGCAGAAAACATACCCACGACAGTACTGTTACGTTTTAAAAATTTTTTGTTACAGTATTTTTAACAATAAATTTTCAGTTTTCAACAAAATAAACAGTATCCAAACAAATTTTTAATTTCATCTAAGAATACCACCCCCTCCCCCCCCCCCCTCCCCCCCCCCCAATACAACTGATAGATTCTGTATAAGCTCCGTATAAAGATTTTCAACCAATAAATTACCTTATATGATACTGGTTCCTATATGGTCTGCATGGAACTAGCAATGAGCATGAAATTCACATCTACTTGCATGCAATGCCAAATACTTATTGAACTTTCACCAAAGGCCTTAGCATGTTTTTATTCTGGCTGATCCAATTTTGTATTTTCATCATATGAGAAAAGAAAAGAAAAAACACAAACTGTTTTTCTAATGTTAGGTACAGAAAATAAGAGAACTTAAAATGAGGTCATGCATTTAATGAAAGAAGAGACTCATTTACAATCAGGAAAAAAAACATGAGTAGCCTAACTGCCCCGAGATACTGATGAATCATCCTTTGGAAGAGCAACGTAATTTACAGGAATTATGTTCCTGACACTCTCTCTACGTTCCTTTCCAGTTGATATTCCAGGGCGGCCTGAAGGAGTTGACACACGTCGACCAAGGGGTGTTCCAGCCATGGTGTTAATACTGGTGTTTTGACCCAGAGGCTTCTTTGGTGTGGGCCTTGAACCAAAGAGTGCCTCTTGTTCTGCAGCAAGTTGCTCTTGCAGCCGTTTCTGCTCCTGCAAGAATATTAAAATATTTTTAACAATGAAACTGTGATTATGGAAAGTATATGGTGTCAAGGATTGGCATCCTTAACTAGCTGTAATATCAAGACCCTTCATCTTGACCCCTCCATTCACATTTTCAACACAACAAGAAATGGATATAGGTATGGCTATCGAACACTACAAAATGGAGGAAGTTCTTTGAAAAGCAAACTAATCTAACTTGAATGTACTGGCACCAAACACCTATAATAAGTTCCATGTAACATGGTTCACAAGACATCTGTCCAATATATGGTTAACCATTGGATCGATCACATTGAAGGACCCTTTGGTGACAACAATTTGGTAGTATTTAAGTTTAACCAACATTTTGTAAATGTAGCGTAGACTGGCAATGGATGGATTCCACTGTTAGTGTCAAAATTGTAAGATGAGTGTGTAATTATTGAGCATCTGATTTTGTCACATTTTTTTTTGGGAAGTATGAAGTGTTAACTTTTCCCAGATGGTAGTCATATTCATTAAGGTTATTGGGTTAAAAATAGGTCAAATACACGGATCAGGTCCATGATAGGCACCTCAAAATTAAGGCGACCTAGAAAGTTCATAGAGAAAACTGTCATAATATATACATGTCAACAGAAAGGAGATAAATGAACATATACAAGATGTAAGCATACCCGAGATTTACGCCTTTCCTCTTCTCTCTCCTGGCGTAGCACAATATATTCTTCCAAGCTACTTAAGATGGGAACCTGAAATTTGAAATTAGTGTTGGGACTATAACAACCATAAACTCACTTGAACAATAAACTAGATGGTAAGTCACCTTGTCATATAAGAAAGGGATTCCTTTCTCTGCCTCCCAGGCTTTTACTTTTGCAGTCAAATTGTCGACAACAGCTAGTAAAAAAAGGTTGCAAATGTTCATGACAGGCCAAATCTTAAAGGTTAATATCAAAATAAATTACATAAACTTAATAACGAAATTAAGTTGAAGAGTGGATGCAGTCTCCCGCCGAAATTTTAGTCCCCAAAATAAGAATCCTTACAAATTCCAAGCTATAAAGGCACTGTATGATACAATATGGTACGTCTTGTTCCAATACAGTATGCCTTAACTGTTATGTATATCATAATCATGTTGTGTTCATATGTATTCTTAAACTTGCCCATCTCAGTGTATATACATTGCTACATAATGTTCTCACTTTTGAGCTTCACTGTCAGAATTGACTATTTTTCCCCAACAGTGAGTCACACATGGTCACAAGGATCACACCAATACTTTGTTTTAGGTACTTCAATAATGCCTATTGCTGATAAACTGGGGTCAAAGTCTACTAAAAGGAGAGAATTCCTTAGCATGCTTGATGAATAGTGTTGAACCCAACCCGTTAATTCCCTTTTAGAGCTGTTCAATGATAACACACAAGAAGCACATGGAAAGCATTCATAAGAAAAATTTTGTGAACTAGGAACTAATAAGATTCTACAATCTAGAACAGGCATACACTACTTTTCTAAAGGTGGTCATGATATGTGAGGTGACAAAAGAACAATCCCACTACCTATGTAAATTTAGAAGCAATTACCACTATCCTTTAACCATATAGTGATTACGAGGAAAACAAACAAAACACTATTCACAACCTTTTTTTTTATGTAAAATAAGTTCATTAAAAAAAGTGCAAGGAGCACAATCCTAGCACACAAACGTATATAAAAGAACACCCAAAAAGGAAAAGAAGAAAAAATGCAGAAATAAACTATAAAATTCATCTCATCAATAAATAAAAAATAGATCTAAAGGTGAAGATGTACTGATTCCCAATTCCAACAAAAGACATTTATAACAGTCAACTTCAAACTCAACTTTAATCCCTAATTTAGAAAATTTTGGGTGAAAATTTTTGTTTTTAAGTTTGTTTCTGTGCATAAGTGTGAATGTAAATTCTTCTTTACACTGACCATTGAAGACATAATAATCTAAAAGTAATTACAACAATATGTAACCTAATTACAGATATTAATAATAATTACAAGCTCACCTGGTATTTTGCCGACCAAATTACGTGCTTTCTCAGCACGTTTCAGATTTTTGTGTGCTCCTCTTCCAGCACTATATCGATTTTCATCCTGTACAATGAAAAGGAATAAGTAAATTGACATAAATGATAAATCAACAGTAGCGCATGAGATGGTTTCCATGCACTTTAAAACTGTACATACAGCTCACCTCTTTTATCAATTTACTTCTGATAACATCATGTATCAGCATGAACTTGAAAAAGAGCCAAATGGTTCCTGGATTTAATCTGTCGCTAACTAGCATTCTCATAAACAACATGAACCCTAACCTATATATCCAAACCCTCAAGAATGCTAAGTGCATTCCGTTGGGTTTCTGATGGGACAATATTTGCCATCTGCATATAATAGTAAGAGACTACCAACCTTGGAAACATATATCTACCTCACAAGGTGATGGATTTGCCTAGAATTCATGACTTAGCAAATTACCAATCCCCTCTCCTAATTGATGAGAGGGGATTTGCCTAGAACTTTAAATTTAAAAAAAGTTCCAAATTGATGAGGAAATAAGGAGACAAGAGGGAGAGAAAGGAAAAAAGAAAAAGATGAAAGAGAGTCAAGAGGCAGATATTGGGAGCTTTCTGCACCAAGTATGACCTTTTTATCTGAGTTTAAAGGGTTTGTGAGGGCCAGCTCATCCTAACGAACTTCATTGAAAGTACATATTTGCCATTTTTTTCTACAAATTACATAATTTTCACTATTTATTTAAGGTGCTTGCCTTGCTCACCTACGCTCTAAAGGCAAGCACCTTGATGAAACCTAGGCAATGCTTTTAACTAGCATAAGTAAGATATCATAATTAACCATGAGAAAAGAGAATAGCCATTTTATAGAACTACTAAATTTCCAGATAATTTTACCCTTTCGTATTCTTCAAGCCAATTCTCCTCGTCAGTTGCGTATCTCCATTTCTCTACCTTGTCCAATATATCCTTCCTGCTTACAGCTTGCTCTTTGGCTTTTACAATCTGATCATCCATACTAGAAAGAAGATCCGACAGATCCACATTACCTGTGCAGGCATGTGTAAGCACAACAATCACAGCCGTTCTAGAGCAGTTTCTATTTAACTAAACTCGCTATTTAATAGCTGACGTAAGTATAAGGAAAAAGTGTCCTCAAACACAGTTTAAATGCACGGATGAAAGAAATAAACAAATATTCTTTAAGATCAAAAGTAATAAAAGTGTGATGAAATAAGACATTGAAATCAAAATGATTGGTTATTCCTCTTCATTCATATCTCTTTTTCTAAATTTGGATAACCTAACCATTAAAAAGCAAATACAAATCGAAAAAAATTTCTGCCTTACACATATAATTGTGATTGCAAATTAGGAAACTTATATTTATCAAAGATAGAATTCAGAGGCATGAAACTACGAAATAAAATTAAAGATTTTCATAAGAAGCCCAAAAGGCAAGAACAAAAGCATGTATGAAAAATAGTATAGAATCTATTGTAGCACAAAAAAATAAAAAATAAATAAAGAACAAAAACTAATATGACATTTTTTTTATTACACATGCACCTAGTGGGTCTTGAACCATCGACCTTACCCACCACCTTGTTTTTAGAGAAAGAAAAGATGCCTTGTGAGCTAGAGCCCATTGACAAAATCAATACGACAATCTACAAGGAAACTAATATTGAAGAAAAAGCAAAGCACATGTTTGTAGAAAGATGGAATACAATGTACCAGCAAGAGCATCAAAAACCAGAACAGAAAAGGCTATATAATAGGACTCTAACATGCAAACATAGTTTTAAATCTAAAAATTATTATAAAAAGGAAAAAGGACAGTCAGGTGAACCAGAATCTATCAGGTTGGTGAGAATCTGCCGTGCTGCATCACTATCTACATCCATATGAACCCCTCTGTAGATCTCTTCCAGCTCATTTTGCCTCTTAAACACCAATTCCTTCATCTTTCCAGATTTCAGGACATTCAATTGCGCAACTTCTATCTCAGTCTGAATCAGATATAACATCATTAAAACTACAACATAGTGTCCTCTGAAATATTCTAAGAAAAGTAAAGACACTAAGCATCACCTGTTCAATGACATCCAGAGCAAGGCATCCTTGCCTTGACACCTCATCAACTGAGGAAGAAATTACACTAATCACATGTCCAAATCGTTTTTGCTCATCAACTGGTGTGTCCATGAGATTCCATAGATCAGTCAGCGTCCTCCCAAGATCTTTCAGCTACAGTAAAACAATATTATTAAGAGAAAGAACCTTTTAGTAAACTTCTGAATATAATACATCACAGCATGAAATATGCAAGACCCTTATAATGGCACAGGACTCAAGCCCTGAGCATATTATCAAGGGGAGAGAGAGAGAGAGAGAACAGTAGTTCTGATCATACAATATACTTTCAAAAATGAAATGCAATTAAGAAAAATTACAACATAAATCTTACACGCAAAAGTAAATCTTTTGACACATCTCATAATGTCATTCAGGAAAAAAAAAAGACACATCTCATAATGTCACTCCCAATTCAACTTAATAGAATTTCAGGCCAACTTTTTAGGGCTGGCTCCACATAGCCAATTTTCCCCTCTTTTTTTCAAGGATGAATTTCACCATTCTACTTTATCTAGACTCATATTGTACATTAAATCATTCACCATCAGGTCTATACTCACCACCACATTCAACATATGTTCCATCTTATAGCAGCTTCACTTGAACCAAATCACAAGCTATACAAGTAGAATCAATGTTTTACTTCTTGTCTGTCAATGCTACAAGCCTTTTATACCACAGGGACACATGCTTTTCTTTTTAGTGTTTTTAGCTTGCAGCTCATCTACTTCAAATCATTCTAGCAAGTCATACCAGATGGTATTGCAGCTATGGTATAGAAGCCTCCTTAAATCACAAAGACCTCATTGACTCCACACCACACAGGGAGTGGGGAGGGAAAGGGATTTCAAACCTCTTTGGCATTTCCCATGTCAACACCATGCCCTCCCCACAACACCCACCCCCCCCCCCCCCCCCCAAAAAAAAAATGATACATTTTGTTTCTTGATACGTAAGCACAACTCACTGAAGCCAAGACCTCAACCCTTCACATCTCACCCCTTGTTTATAGGTGAAGGAGATGTCATTTGGTTCAAAACTGTTGGCTGCTTCTTGCTAGGAAATAATATCTCTTTTCACTAAGACCCATTATTAACATCTCTTCCTTACCCAATCTCTTACAAACATGAGCCGCATTAAAAAATGTTATATACCAAATACAACTAGATCAAATTTATATGCAAGCTTCACACACAATAAACATAAGCACATTCACACATGGAAGCACCCACATATATACATGCACAAATTACACTCTCTCACACCATATATTGATAGATAGACACAGAGAGTGAGATCCATCGTTAGGTCACCTTTTGTAGCCTTTGTTGTTTCTCCTGCTTTAGTGAGTGGATCACACCCGTTAATCTAGCAAGGGTATCATTGCTGATGTTCTTTGATTGATGACCTGAGGGATCACTCAAACTTGGGTGCACTTCATTAACTGTCTTAGAAAAATCAATTGACATCACAACTGCTAGCTCCCGGACAGTATTAACATGGCTATTGACCTTTTGTAATCGGAAAATCTGCAAATTAAACAAAAGGAGAGCTAAACACAAGTGAAATGGGATGTTCAATTACTCTCATGATACAACTTTAAACTCCAAATCACTACTATCGAAGGTACCTTTTCGTTCTGAAGTTCCTGAAGGTGTGACTTAAGCTCCCCCAACTTCTTCACTGTGAGATCATGTTCATTAACTTGTGGATCAGAAGAACTGTTAGATTGACCATGTCCTGATATTTCAGCACAGATATGAACAATCTGTGACTGGATTTCTGAAAATTCCTTGATTCTTTCTTGCTTCTTTGACCTTAACTCCTCCAAAGTTGGTTTTATGGCAGATATTTGCTCCTTAAGAGTGCCCCTTCCCTTTCCAAACAGTTCAAAAAGGACCAACTCAACAAATAACATGCAAGAATAAGTATTATAGAACAAAGATATATATAGAAAGGTCATATAGAATACGTGCATCAAATAGTAAGGCCATTGTCAGGCAAAGAAAACACAATAGAGAAATGCATATTCTGTACAACAATAGGACTTTAGGAGCAACAAGAAATTAATCATGTAAAAGAAGTAGCAAACCCGTGAAAAGGAGGCATGTTCCCCAAGGGCAGACACAATATTGGCAATTTCAGCTTCAGACTCAACCAATGACTGATGCAAGTCAGCCTTGTACTTTCTTGTTTTTTCAACCTTCTTTCGGTAAATGTCAAGGCACTCTTGCTCAAGTTGCAGAAGCATCTTATCCGTTTCGCTGTCACTCTCCCCAATTTCATTCCATATTATCTATATGACAACAACAAAAAAATAAAATAAAATAAAATAAATAACATATGTAGAAGACTACCCATGAAGCAAAATGACCCTGATTAGCGCAAATTTAAATCATTGTATTATTAAGCTATTTAACCAAACCTACAAGCCCCACCCCCCCCCCCCCCCAACAAAAAAAAAAAAAGACTAATTTAATCAAAAAAAGATTACAATATTTCACACTCAATGAACTAAACTAATACAATCCCAGTAAGTGGTTAGTGGTGCCCTTCATGAAATCTCTCCAATTTCATCCTACATTATCTACATGACAACAAAGAACCATATGTAAAAAGACTACACATGAATCAAAATGACACAGATTAGCGTAAATCTAGCTCATTGTATTACTAAAGCTAGTTAACTAACACTCCAAGACATGGACACAGGTATGGGTACAACACGGCAATATGAGCAATTTTTGTTAAATTATAACAAGACAGCATCTACGACACAAGTACAGCACCTAAATGAAATGTCTGTACTTCCCAGACTCCAACCCCATACCCCCCAAAACCGCCAAAAATGAATATTCTTTTTTTTTTCAAAAAGCAAATTACTATAACACTCGGTGAACATAACAAGTATAAGAACAAGTATAACACCAATGTTTCAATTATAGTGGTTAATACTTAATAGCAAGGATGCACGGACACGGACATGGACATGAATACGGGTACAATATGGCAACACGAGCAATTTTTGAAAGATTATAACATGATACAGCAGATAGTACACCATTACAACATAGATACGACACATATACGGCATCCCAAGTGAATTGTCCGCGCATCCTAGCTTAATAGTGCCCTTCATGAAATTCTGTGGATGCCCCAAATTTCAACTCCACAAATTGATTGCCATCTATACCTTGTACTTGAATTTGTTAGTACAGGCAAGGTATGAACATTAAAGAATTGATTTTTTTAAGAGAAAAAATAATTGAACTTTTAATGAAAAGAAAGTCCAATTCTTTGCAATTAAACAAAGTTAAGTACAAAATTCTCGGTCAAATTAAAAGTCAAAATTACAGAGAAACCGAATCCAAACAACAACGAAAAAACCTAGAAATTATACTAAAAAAAAATGGCTTTTTTTTTTTCCATTTCTGATTTTCATACACTAAAAAAGTGAAATCACGCTGACTATTAGTTCAACTAAGTTTCTCATTTTCTTATCATTACCAAAAAAAAAAAAAAGGATTTTCACACATAAGAATTAAGAAACGGTTCGCTTTCAGTTCCAATTTTCTCAGCAACCAAACGCAACGTAAACGGAAAAACTCACAGTAAATATGAAACAGTAAGCGATGGGAGAGAGAGAGAACCTGCAATTCGTGGAGGAGAGAAGCGCAAGTGGTGCGAGAAGGAGAGAGAGTGGGGGGCATAGTGGTCATTTTCCACAAGAGCTTGCAGAAGAGAGAGAGAGAGAGAGAGAGCGAAGCCCTAGGAGGAAGAACTGAAGAAGAAGAAGCGAGCGTTACGAGAAAAGAGAAAATCCCCAGAGGCATGTACATATATATATATATGGTAAGCGTTGATTACTATTATTCTCCCTTTTGGAAAGGGGAATGTACGGGTTTTGATTTGTTTTGTTTTTGGCGCCAACTTTTCTTACTTTTGAATTTTTATCTTTTTTTTAAAAAAAAAACTCTTTCACAGAAATAAATTAATTAATAAATATATATATATCATGATTTTAAAAACCAAAATTGTTAAAGAACTGAAAAGGTGACTGATTCTCAAATTTTACCTTTATTTTTGTCAATTTATTCAACTTTGACTGAGTTAGTTTCAAGTATAATTTCATTTTGATTCGATTGGACCGTTCCAATTTTTAAAATTATGAAAAATATTGTTGTTTTATTTTCTACATTTATAAACGATTTGTGAAAAAATTCAAAATTCTTTCTTATTTTAAAAAACAACACTTAGTTCCTTAATTAATATTGTTTTTATTTTTAAATTTTTTATGATATGACCAATTTAATTATTAACAATTAATATTAAAAAGTTATATTGTGCAATAATCTAATTTGAAAATGATGTATTTTTACTAATTTGTTAATAAATGTATATAAATCAAAATTGCAAAGGATTAAAGTGTCAAGAACAGCAACAATAAAAGTTTAGTTCTAAAATTTTTTTAATTGACCATAGATTCTTAACCGAACAGTTAAAGTTGATTATGTGTATTCTTTTTCTTCATTCTATTTTATTTGAAGTTATACTCTTTATTACTTTTTTAATTGACATGTCTCTTTTTACTACATTTACTAATGTTGTTTTTTGTCTTTGAATATCTTGAAAAATAACATTGGAATTTTATGTATCTAAGTGTTGTAATAAAAATAGGAGAGAGATTTTGGCATTTCCATAACCTCAAGGGATTTTTATTTTTCTTTGGTTAACAATGGATTGACTAAAATTCCAATCCAAAAACCTTAAACTCGAATAATTAGTCATTAAGAGATTTTTATTTTTCTTTGGTTGACAATGGATTGACTAAAATTCCAATCATAAAACCTTAAACTCGAATAATTAGTCATTAAGAATTAAGATAGTATCATTCGAATTTCCTCCTTAAAACTATTTTAACTGTTAAATTTTTATTAAAAACAAATATTTAGTGATATAGATAAGAAGAATATTTGTCCATACACCCATAAAAACTATCATGTTCGCTAACTCAAATAAACCCAATGAGTTTTTAGTTTTAACTAGTTTCAAAGCATATGGTACTGAATGACAAATTAAAACATGGGAGATTAAATTCTTATAACACACTAGCATGTAACCTGTAGGGACAAGGGCCCAAAGTTATATATTGGGCCTTGGGCCTTGGCTGAGGATGCCGATCGGTTGGAGGATTAATAAACAGCAATGAGGGTGTTAAGTTCAGAGTCCCATAAGTAACGTGCAAGTGAAAAGGTTGGGAAAGGTGGTCCGAGAAGGAGTGTTTCCTCGAATCAACGAAGCACAGATCAAATGTATATCCTATCACTCAAAGTGACCTTCTAGGAAGTTCCACTGATAGGGACGTGTATTATAAAAGTACAAGAGGGATGGAAGCTCAGAAAATATCTAATGAAAAGCTGTTGTCACTGCATTGAATGCTTTGCAGCTAATTTTTTGACCGCATTTATGTGGAAAAGACCCCTAAACAGTGATGTCTTGGCTATCCCAACTCACAGAGGGCCAGAGAGGGTGTCCAATGGGACAAGCATTCAGGTAGTGACCTGGATGATCAACAAATGGAATGCCAAGATCATTGAAAGGGAGATATATAATGTAAAGGACCCCTGAAAAAATGGGGATCGAGAAAAAGATAGAAAAAACTGTAGTAACCAAGAACAAAATTTGTAATTCAATTTGAGGATCAATACAAAGGAACCAATCTCCTCGGACTTCGCCGATGACGATTTTCTTAAGTTCAAACTTGCCTATCTTTATTTGCTTGTCATCAAGATCCGTCTTGCTTGTTGACTAATTCACTAGAGCCCATTTCTTCAACCCACTCTCTACAAATTTATTATTTTGGGCTTTTTGGGCCTAAGTCCAACCATCTTTTGGGCTTGGGATTCAAATCTAGTCCTTACATAACTTATGCAAATACATGGATATATTTAAAATTAAACACAATTTTTATTACAAAAATATAAATAATTAGTCAAATTATTTTTTATTTTTTTTAAATAGCATACACATGCATACATATGGATACTTTTAAAATTAAACAAATATTTTATCATTAAAATATAAATAATTAGTCAAATTATTTATAAAAAAAAGTAAACGTAATTAGTCACATAATAAAATTCTTACCTAAATTTATACTACTTATGATTTTTTTTTTTTCTATAAGATAGAACATGTAGTGATTTTTATTGAGTATATGTGATTTTTTTTATTATAAATTTCATAGTTCATTAATATTAGATTCTTACTATTTTGCACTCATTAACTCACTTAACACAAAGATTAAAAAACTTAAGTAGACATATGGCACAAACTTAAGTGGTTCATTATGGTGTGGTCCCCACATAAATTTAGACACATGGTGCAAAATTTGATTCTAATTTCAAGTTCTAATTGAACTTTCTCTAAGTTTTGTCTATTAATATATATATATATATATATATAGATATATAGATGTGGGGACAAAGAATTTGATAAGCCTAGCCCACTTTATACTAAGCCCAAGGCCCACGCTGAGGAGGAAGAAATGTCCGAGGACGAACGAAAAAGGCCCAAATTGCCAAGGAGCATCGCCGAGGACAATCCTAACCTCAGCCAACTAGGACCATAGAAGGGAATAGCGACACGCCATCAAAGGCAGCCCCCTATAGCATCCCAAGAAAAAAGACAAGTACAATGGGTCAGTCATGGGAGCATGGTGAAAGGGCAATTTAAGAAGAAACTATCACCTCCACATTAAATACCCACAACTAACGTTCTGACCGCATTAATGAGGAAATGACCCCTGAATAGTGCTACCTTGGTTGCTGCAACCCACAGAAGGTTTGGGAAGGTGGCTAATGGGACAAGCACTCAAGTAGTGACCTGCACGATCAACAAATGGAGAGTCAAGATCAACTAAATGAGGATATATATAATGTAAGAAATCCTTAAAAAAGTAGGGGCAGAGAATGCTGGAATAATTGGTATCAACTTTGAAACCTTTGTAACCCAGCATTGAAGAGATAATAAGAACTACAAGTTCCTAAGATGAGGGCCGAGGAACAGAATTTCACATTTTAGTCCACATCCTTGTTATTCAATCTACTCGTAGCCATATTTAGTTGTTGTAATCCTCACTAAGGCCTAGTTCTTAAACTCATTATCTATAAATTCATTGTATTGGGTTGATTGAGCCTGAATCTATCCATCCAATAGAAGAGGTGTCCAAACCGTAACCCTACAATTGGCGCCGTCTGTGGGAAAGAGCTCGTGTGTTAGTAAGGGCAACAATCAAGCATGGTAGGATCAGGTCCTTATCAAGCAGGCTCCCATTAGCCTGAACCGGCTAGATCCCAACAACGGGGTAACTTCCCCAAACCTGAGCATGATCGAAATGAAGAGAATGAAAGGTTCCGAGAGGGAAGTGTGCACACCATTCAAACCAACAGAAGCCACTCTCGTAGGGGTAGTCACGTGCTTCAGAGACAATATAACAACTGGGCCATGCAACCAGAGGAAGTTAGGAGCCATGTATCCCAAAGACAGGATGATAAGTTGGCCATGCAGTGAGAAATAGACAACTTGAAGAGAAAGCTGCGCCATGCACAACGAAGGCGGTCTCATTCTAGCCCTGACATGCCCTCCAATGATGAAAGCAATGATGAATATAGGTAAAGGTCGAGAACTCCTCCAAGCGAGACCTTCTCTCACGAAGAAGAGCATTACCGAAGGCGTAAACGTAAAAGCCCATCTCTTAAGGGCTTGGGAAGCGATGCCACGAGTAGGGCACTAGATCAATTCTCCAAGTCACCTTTCACACGCCACATAGAAGAAGCTATACTCCCTCGGCAATTCCAACAGCCAACCTTCACCATTTATAATGGCAAAACAGACCCTGTGGAACATGTGAGCCAGTTCAACCAAAGGATGGCTGTCCATTCTAAAAACGAGGTGCTGATGTGCAAGGTATTCCCATCTAGCTTGGGGCCAGTGGCGATGAGGTGGTTCAATGGCTTAAAAATAGACTCCATAGACTCGTATAGGTAGCTAACCCAAGCCTTTGGATCCGTTTCTTTACAAACAGCAGAGCTCCTCGGCCCTTGAGTGTGTTGTTGTCCTTATCCATGCATGATGGAGAAACTCTAAAGGCCTATTCAGACAGATATTGGGAGATGTATAATGAAATTGACGGTAATTTTGATGATGTCGCCATCAGCACCTTCAAAAATAGTCTCCCAACTGAGTATGGCTTAAGGAAGTCCCTGACTGGCAAGCTTGCCACCAGTGTGTACTAACTGATGGATCGGATCGATAAGTATAAACGAGTAGAGGAAGACCAGCTGCAAGGTAAGGGAAAAGAAAAGGTTATCCTTCAAGAGAGGAGGGATTTCAGGTCGGACCGATATAACAACAACCGTCCGAGGAGGAATTTCGTAGGGCAATCTGGAGCAACCAACACACAGACTGTCAATGTTGTATTCCGAGAACCAGTACATCGGGTGTTGGAGAAAATCGAGAACAAGCCATACTTTAAAGGGCCGAATAAGATGGTGGGAGAGCCTACGAGGCGGGATCAGAACCTTTATTGCCAATACCACCAGAACCATGGACATACCACAGAGAACCTCTGGAACTATCTAGACCAGCTAGTCCGAGAAGGAAAACTAAAGCACCTTCTACATCATTCCAGTAGTCATCAAGGCCAAACCCATCAAAAGCCCCAAAGAGATACTGCTCTAAGGCCACCCGTAGGGATGATCAATGTAATCTTGGCCGCGCCAGAAAGAACCGGCACGCGCCCTTCACAAGTGTTATTGTGGCTCAGCTGCCCGTCAAGGAGTCCGAGCCAGAAGGAATTTTCACCTAATCTTGAGTTTTTTGAAAGAAGACAAGATAGGAACTACCCAGCCCCATGACGATGCGCTGTTGATCACCCTTAGAATCGGGGACTACGATGTGAGAAGAATGATGGTGGATGATGGCAGTGGGGCCGAAATTATGTACTTCGACTTCTACAAGGGACTAAGGTTAAAACTAGAAGATTTGATGCCCTATAGCTCTCCTTTGATAAGCTTTGACAAGAAACTTGTTATTCCAAAGGGCATGATTAGGCTGCCTATCTAAACAGGCCCAAAGATAGTGGATGTGAACTTTATCGTGGTGGACACTACTTTCCATATACAGCCATCGTTGATAGGCTCTGGCTCCATACCTTGGGGGCTGTTACATCCTCCTTGCATCAAAAGGTGAAATTCCCATCGGGGGACCAAGTTCTCGAAATTCGTGCTTGCCAATCCACGGCAAGGTAGTGTATGGTGGCTGCCATTTCACATCAGCTCGACGCGGAGTCCTCGGCCCCTACTGAAAAGAGCTTATAGCAATCAAAGGCCGTAGTGGCGCCTCCTGATATAGCTGCCAAAGGGGCAAAATGTGAAGATCTAGAAAAGGTGGTCATTGGTGGTAACTAAGAGAAGTTCTTTCAGGTCGGGGCTCAGCTGCCTCTTTAGGAGAATGAGGAGTTGATTGAGTTCCTCAAAAGAAATATTGACATTTTTGCATGGGATGCTTGTGATGCTCCAAGGATTGATCCAACCTTCATCTGTCACCATCTCAATGTCAACCCGTGCATCACTCCCAAGAAGTAGCCACCTCGGCGCCCATCAAGAGAACACGCCGATGCGATCAGGGACAAAGTGAAGAAGCTTAAGCGTGCAGAGGCTATTAAAGAGGTTTTTTACCCTGAATGGTTGGCCAACAACGTGGTGGTCAAGAAGAAAAGTGAAAAATGGCGGGTTTGCGTAGATTTCACGAACCTATATAGGGCATGCCCAAAAGACTCGTTCCCCATGCCTCAGATAAACCAACTAGTGGATGCAACTACAAGCCATCCTCAAATAAGTTTCTTAGATGTCTTTCAAGGCTATCATCAAATACCACTAACCCTAGAGGATTAGGAGAAGACAGCATTCATGACACCCATTGGGAACTACCACTACAAGGTAATGTCATTCGGTTTAAAGAATACAGGGTCCACTTATCAAAGGACGACGACGAGAATGTTCGGCCGCAGTTGGGCAAGAACATCGAAATCTATATTGATGATATGGTGGTGAAGAGTAAAGTGGTGTCCGAGCATTTAGGAGACCTCGGCTACACCTTTGATGTCTTGAAGAAGCACAAGTTGCGCATAAATGCTTCCAAATGCTCATTTAGCATAGGATCAAGCAAGTTTTTAGGCTACCTTATTACTTACAGGGGAATTGAGGTTGATCTTGACCAGATCAGGACTATTAATGATTTAAAACCACCGCAAAACGCCAAGGAGGTCCAAAAGCTTACTAGAATGATCGTGGCCTTGAATCGATTCATTTCCAAGTCGGCGGACAGATGCAGACCATTCTATCTCTTTATCAACAAGTGGAAAGGATTTGAGTGGTCCGAGGACTGTATTGCGGCCTTCCAGCAACTCAAGGAGTACCTATCCAGGCCACCTATCATGTCCAGTCCTGAGGCTGATGAAGTCTTATACACATATATCGCTGTGGCCCTTCATGCTATGAGCTTGGTGCTAATACGGGATGACAATGGCCTTTAAAAACTAGTCTATTACGTGAGCAAGTCGTTACATGAAGCTGAGGTCAGATACTCACTCTTGGAGAAAGCTATACTAGCTGTGGTTCATGCTACGCGAAAGCTTTCCCATCATTTCCAAGCCCACATGATGGTTGTTCTAACCCAACTACCCTTGAAGTCTGTACTTCGAAATGTTGATTACACTGGAAGGATCGCCATATGGAACACAATTTTAGGAGCTTTTGATATCAAGTACATGCCTTGGACCTCTATAAAAGGCCAGGTCCTGGCTAACTTAATGGCTGAATTCACTAAACCACTAGTAGAAATGGTAGCAGAGAAGCGTAACATGGATGGAAAATTAGTCGGGGTAATCTCTATGCTAGGACCCCCATGTTGGAAGGTATACGTTGATGGCGCAGCAAATCAAAGGGGGTCCGGAGTGGGGCTAGTCCTAGTATCTCTTAAGAAGGCTATCATAGAGAAATCCCTAAAACTGGCGTTCTCGGCCACAAATAACGAAACCAAGTATGAGGCCTTGTTACAAGGAATGGCCATGGTGCGAAAAATGGGAGGAAAAGCAGTAGAGATGTTCTCGGACTTAAGATTGGTAGTGGGCCAGGTAAAAGGAGAATTAGAAGCCAGAGATGCGAGGATGCAAGAGCACTTGAGCTAGGTCAAACGCTTGCAGTCAGACTTCGACCTTTTCAGCTTGTCACACATCTTTAGAAGTGGAAACACACATGCAGATTCATTGGCCACGCTTGCTACCTCCTTGGCAGGGGGTCTGCCTCGAATTATTCTTGTCGAGCATCTAGACAGAGCAAATGAGGTTGCAAAAGGCGTGATTTATATCCATCAAGCTAGAGTGGGTCCTAGCTGGATGGTCCTAATAGCGAGATTCCTCAAAGATGATATTCTGCTTGAGGATAAGTCAGAGGCCGAGAAAATACGAAGAAACGCTCCTCGGTTCTGGTTGTCCGAGGACCACAAATTGTATAAACACTCATACTCTGGGCCATTTTACTGTGTATTCACCCTGAAGCATCAAAATTGCTGCTTGAAGAGCTGCACGAAAGGATCTGTGGGAGTCACACAAGGGGAAGATCTCTGTCACACCAAGCCATTACCCGGAAATATTGGTGGCCGGGGATGCAGAAGGAAGCTTTAAAATATGTTAAGAAATATGACCAGTGCCAAAATTTTGCCCCAAACATTTATCAACCAGGAGGGGTTCTCAATGCTTTGTCCAGTCCATGGCCGTTTGCCCAGTGGGGCTTGGATATTGTAGGCCCTTTCCCCAAGGCGCCAAGAAATAAGAGATACCTACTAGTCGACACAGATTATTTTACCAAATGGGTTGAAGCTGAGCTATTGGCCAACATCAGAGATGTGGAAGCTAAGAAATTCATCTAAAGAAACATTGTTACATGATTCGGGGTCCAATTTGACAGCAAAGCTTTCAGAAGATACTGTTGCGAACTGGGGATCACAAACAGGTACTCAACTCCAACTTACCTTCAGGGAAATTGACAAGCCGAGATTGTCAACAAGGTTATAGTCAATGGGCTTAAGAAAAGGCTGGATGACGCCAAGGGAAGATGGGTAGAAGAGCTGTCACACATCTTATGGACTTACCGGACTACACCACGACGGTTAACAGGAGACACCTTTTGCCATGACCTATGGGGCCGAGGCTATTATCCCTCTAAAAGCAAACTTCCCAACGCTGAAGACGAGCTCCTTCACTCCAAGCAGTAATGATGGACTACTAGGGAAGAGCCTAGATCTGATTATTGAACGAAGAGAAAATGCAATGATCTAGTTGGCCTATTACCACCAGAAGCTCAAGCAGGGATTTGATGCCAATGTGAAGCTGAGACCACTAGCACCAGGTGACTTTGTGTTGAGGAAAGTTGTGGGTGCTTCCAAGAGCCCCTCCTGGGGAAAGCTGAGACCCAATTGTAAGGGGGCATACAGAATTACTACAGTAGTAGGGGTAGGAGCATATTACTTAGAAGACTTGGATAAAAAAGCTATGCCTCACCCATGGAATGTAAATAACTTGAAAATGTATTATTATTAATAAAAACATTTCTCCAATTCAAATCTCAAGTCTATTATGATAATGTATCTTGTATTTCGGTAGCCATCTAAGTGTTAGACAATATCAAGGTCTTGCATGGTCCTCGAACTCAAACCTGCGGAGAAACTAACTACTTCAAAAAAAATCTAAATGTTAGACAGAACTAAGGTTTTGCATAGTCCTTAGACTCAAACCAGTGGGGAAACTAATTACTTCAAGAAAAATCTAAGTGTTAGACAGAACCAAGGTCTTGTATGGTCCTCGGACTCAAACCTATGGGGAAACTAACTACTTCAAGGAAATTTAAGTGTTAGACAGAACCAAGATCTTACATGGTCCTTGGGCTCAAACCTGTGGGGAAACTAACTACTTCAAGAAAATCTAAGTGTTAGACAGAATCAAGGTCTTGCATGGTCCTCGGACTCAATCCTATAGGAAAACTAACTACTTCAATGAATGTCTAAGTATTAAACTAACCACTTCATAAGGTATAGGGTTCATATTACAAGGTTACTGCCCTTTATAGTCTACTCAGCAAAAGTAAGTCGTAGTTATAAGGTGGCTCAGGTGTTAATCAAAGTCTAAGTGGAAATCATCATTATGAGCTTTACATTTTTTGGCTACTGTTTCAAAATGGAAAACAAGTCACACTGTTGAGATTGTTTAGCTAATAATCAAAGCACAGGTTATATATGTAGCAAAACCCACCATAATAATAATAAACACATAATGTAAAAAAGAAATTTCATACATTCAATCTAAAAGTCACATTACAATGTTAAAATATATATATATATATATATATAAGGCAAAAGCACAACAAAAACTAGCCAAAATGGCCTATTTCTTCAGCTTTATCTTAATTCCTTCCTTGGGAAGCTGAGTAGAAAGGGTTTCAGGACCCTTGGAGCCCTCACTTGGGGGAGCAACCGAAGGGGATCAACTAGGAGAGGTGTCTCCTTGGCATCAGCTTAGGACTTTGCAGCATCCTGGGGTGCTTTTTGATTAGGGCCTTTGTCTGTTTCATTCACCCTAGGAGGCTTAACTTCCTTGGCTAGCTCATCAGGGGCGGTTGTGACCAGAGCAGTTTCTAGTCGAGCAATCTTAGCCTCCTCAAGAGCAACCTCAACCTTAGAGCCAGAAGGAATAGTTTCTCGGATGGCAGGAGGGTAATATACATTCTCCACCTTCCATAGGTCAGATGAAGCCTTAACTCTAGTTTGTTTTAGAGCTTCATTCCAAACCTGGGAATAGTAGAGTCTGCATACCCCAGGTACTTGAGCCTTGAGAGTGGCTTGGGTCTCAGCCACCCTCAAGGCAAAAGGCTCATCCTCGGCCGTCTCCTTAGAACTTTGAACCTCGGCCCTGGCGAACTTTGCCTCCTCCTTAGCCCTCATGGCTTCATCTCTAGCCCACTTTGCAACATTCTTGGCCCTCTCTGCCTCGGCCAATTTCTGCTTCAAATCAGCGATTTGCTCCTTGGCAATCTTCAGCTAATCCTCAGCTTCAAGCAGGTGCCTTGTCTGGTCTTGAGCCTACTTTTGAGCGCCAACTAGGCCTGCTTCAGCGCTATCCTTGGCCCTTGTCATCTCCTTAAGATCCTCCCTTGCTTTCATGAGATCGACCTCAGAGATCTTAAGGGTCCGAGTAGCATCTAGGCGCCTGTCATGCTCAAGATCCAGGGCCCTGCTCTGGTTGTTGGCCACCTCTTCCAACCGAAAAGTAGCTTGAACAGCCTGCCAATTGAAACAAGTGCACATAAGTAGGAAACCAAAGAACAAAAAATCAAGGGAGTCACAAGTGTTAAAAGTCTTACCATGCCTAAGTACCTTTTGAGGTTGAGGAAGACCTCCTACATCCTCAAATTCTCCAACTCGGTCATATCTGCGAGGAGTAGCAGGGACCTCTCCAGCGCATCGGCCACGTAAGTGCCTTCCCCCCCTCGGAAGTCCCTAAGAGAGGCGTTGTCCATCAAAGGCTCCCCGTGGAGCATTGGGGCGGGGAGCCAAGCCTGGGGCTCGGACTGTATGGCCACTTCTTTTCCTTGGCCCTGGTGCCCGATTTTTTGTTACTTTGAAGGCCGCTGAGCCTCACCCTCCTCCTGGGAGGAATGAGATTTATCTGCTCCCATAGGTCTTTTGCCTTTAGGGTCCTTCCTATTTTTGGGATCAGTGGGCTCAGACCTTTGTGGCAGACTTTGTTGAGGTGGAGGAGGTGGAAGCTTGGACTAGGTCGAGGATGACCTAGTCTGAACAAGCTGACGCTTGGGTGAAAGAGGAGGAAGCTTAGATTGTGGCTTCCCCAGCGTGTCCTTCCTCGGCTGGCCCTCAATCAGGTCGAGTAGGCTGGTTTGAGGTTGCCTCTTGAAACCCATCTCGGCCTGAGAAGAAACCTTTCTTGATAGGAGGTCCGCTTCAATCAAACTAGGATCGCCTAAGTCACCGGAGGGATCCTCGGATGGATTAACTCGGTCAAATTCACCAAGTTTGTCCTTAGACAGGTCCAAGTCAGCGACTTCTTCTTCTCCTTCTGCTCTTCCTCCCTTGGCCTTTGCAGCTTGATGGGATGAAGAAGGGCCTGTCACCGGAACGCCTTTTAGGACAGGAGATCCTTCGGGAATCAAAAACCAATGTTTAGCTACGGTGATTCTGTGAAGCCGAGGATTTTTGGCCCTGATCACATAATTCGAAGCCGAGAATGACTTTTGGATGGGATCGTACCCAAGGATCTTGTGAGCGGCTTTGATTTGGTTGTTAGCTTTGTTCACGAAGACCTCTGCCTTAAGGATGGCTCCCAAATCTTCTCGGTTGACCAAGTGAAAGTGTTGTTCGAAGGCTTGTGGATCTGCAAAAAAGAAAGCATAATTGTATTAGCAACCAAACAATGCAAATTGTGATATTGCAAATGATCAACCCTCTCCTACTCTGAATACCCCACCTGGTGTCCCTTCCTCTGTCGGGCAATGAAGGCCGTCGTGCCACTCCCTAGACATGATGAGAAAGTCCTTATTTAACCCCTTGTTGGACTCGGGGAGGCACTGAATAAGCCGAACCTTGTCGTCCCTCGTCTTCATATAATAGAACTTACCCGTTAGGTGTTGGAGGTTGTAGCACCAGTTTACATTGTGATGCATCAACCTCAATCTCATTTTCTCGTTTAAAGCGTCCACGCAACCTAGGATCCTAAATGCGTTGGTGGCGCACTGGGTGGGAGCTAATTGGAAATGCTTAAGGTAGTCCCTCATCACCGGCCTCATAGGGGTTCTCATACCACCTTCTATGAAGGCGAGTATGGGAATCACTACTTCACCCTCTTGCCTCCTAAAATGCCACTCCCCTTCTTCACAGTATCTAACACCCACGTTACTAGGTATCCTATAATCGGCGATGAATTTCTCCATTACCTCTTCAGACTTAACCAACTTTTTAAAACTACCCATCCCTAGAAACGGCTAAAAGGACGAAAGAAAAGGAGGAACAAGAGGAAAAGAAACTTAGAAGAGAGAAAACACGAGTTAGAGAGAGATAGAAGACTTACAGAAATGAGGAAGAGCTTCTTGAACAGGCTTTTTATGCTGAGAGAGGCGTGAGTTTGGTTGGAGATTTGAACAAACTCAGGATATGTGTGCAAGAACTCTTGAGTGCAAAAGTAAAGAGGCAAATCGGTTCGAATGAGTATTTATACTTCCAATTAAAAATAACCGTGCGGATTTTCCTGCCTATAAAGTTAAAGAAATCCTCACCATTAGATTACCATTACACTGTTAAAACATGGGGAACACAGAGCCGCCAGAATTTAATGAGGGCGCACTCCGTATACCGAAGCGCCAGGAACATGCCTTGGACAGGCGAAAAGACTCTGGCACTGACGAAGGGCAAGACTTGACAAGCCTTAATAAAGGCCCGAGGACATTAAAATCCTCTTTTCCGTCCGAAGAGCCAGATAGTAGGATTTTGAAGGGCTATTGTGGGGACAAAAAATTTGGCAAGCCCAGCCCACTTTATACTAAGCTCAAGGCCCACGCCGAAGAGGAAGAAATGTTCGAGAATGAACGAAGAAGGCCCAAATTGCCAAGGAGTATCGCCGAGAACAATCTTGACCTCGGCCAACTAGGACCATAGAAGAGAATAGTGGCACGCCATCAAAGGCAGCCTCCTAGAGCATCCCAAGAAAAAAGACAAGTACGACGGGTCAGTCATGAGAGCATGGTGAAAGGGCAATTTAAGGAGAAACTGTCACATCTGTATTAAATACCTACAACTAACGTTCTGACCGTATTAATGAGGAAATGACCCCTGAACAGTGCTACCTTGGTTGTTGCAACCCACAGAAGGTTTGGGAAGGTGGCTGATGGGACAAGCACTCAAGTAGTGACATGCATGATCAACAAATGGAGAGCCAAGATCAATTGAAGGAGGATATATATAATGTAAGAAATCCTCCAGAAAGGAGGGGTAGAGAATACTGGAACAATTGGTATTAACTTTGAAACTTTTGTAACCCAGCACTAAAGAGATAATGAGAACTACAAGTTCCTAAGATGAGGGCCGAGGAATAGAATGTCACACTTTAGTCCACGTCCTTGTTATTCAATTTACTCGTAGCCATGTCTAGTTGTTGTAATCCTCACTAAGACCTAGTTCTTAAACTCATTCTCTATAAAATTCATTGTATTGGGTTGGTTGAACCTGAATCTATCCATCTAATAGAAGAGGTGTCTAAACCGTGACCCTACAATAGATATATAGATTCCCATCTAGACAAGTTTTGAATTTCCCACGTTGAATTTCGATGGAAAACTCAGGAGGGGAATGGGGATCATGCCAATTATTAAAATGGGAACAAAAATCTAAAGATCTCCATAAAGTTTGATTAGCGTATAAAAACTTCCATTCTTCCTCAAGATTCACTACTCATTGCAACCACATAACATCGTTGAAATCGATTAAATCCGACCACACATCAAAATTCCACTCCTCATTGCCACTACATCACATCCCTGAAATCGATTAGATTCGACTACTCATCAAAAGATACTAATCAACCAAACATCCAAAAGTCAATGGGCAACAATAAATGAGCACTTTTTGAAACTAAAATCTTTTTTTTTTTTTTGAAACGTGAAACTAAAATCTTTGGATCATGTGATGGGTGGAATAGAAATTCACATAAACTCGACCATGTACACCTTTAATATAAACAAGTATGTATACAAAAAAATCACAAATTTTACAAATAACAAATTTCTCACCATTCAATCATATTTACCAATTATGTAATTTTGTGGCATTTGAAAATATAACAAAATTGGGGGATGTCAAACATTTGATGACAATTGTTAACAAAACCGTACATTGTGGCTCACGACGTGAATTGTTAACAAAACCGTACAATGGAGCCATATCATAAAAGTTGATTCATAGGAGTCATGTTTACATCAAATGTCCACATTCCATTTATTAAAACAATTCCTCTAAAATTTGAGGTGGTTTTTAATTTAAATCAAATAAATTTAAAAAAATAAATAAAACTATGCACTTTTTAAATCGTTTTAAATTATGCTCTCAATGAGACTATTAAATAAATGTAATAGAAAATATATCTAAACGCAAAAAAAAAAAAAAAAAAAAAATCACTCACAACAAAATTGCATAAAATAATTATTATCCACATTTATACAAGAGGAAGGTGTGATACATTATATTGATCGAATAATTTCTTCACGGATATGGGTCAACTATTCATTTTCATTTTTGAGCAATAAATAAACTACCCAAAAAGTCTAGTATTCATTACTATTTTTAAGTAATTTTTATATCATTCTAAAAAAAAAAAAAGTAATTTTTATACATATCTCATGTACGTTACTTTATTATTTTAATTCAAAATCGACTATACATTTCTTGAATGAAGAAAAAGTGTAAAACATAGAGATAAATGATTCTCAATCAACTGAGTTTAAGGTAGTAATATTTGAATTACATAAAAAAAATTTAATAATAAATTTTTTTGAATAATTCGACAGTTACAACAAGAGAGAGAGGTAATTTAAACCGTAAATATTTTGAAAATACCAAAATGTATCAACCATTTAAAGTACAAGACTTTTTACTATAATTAATTTGACATTCTTGCATTTTTGGTAGGTTATTTATTAGTTATTACAAACGAAATATAAAGTTTTTATTTATTTTATTTATTTATTTATTTTTTTTGGTTAGCAACGAAATAGCATTAGATTAGGAATTTATAATTCTATTACAGCATAGACTAGCTTTATCATCAGCTAGAATTCTTTCCACCACAGGCGGTGGATACAAAAAAACAACAAAAGACATTTCTTTACTTGCGCCTAATTTGGCCAAAGTATCGGCGCACCAGTTGGCCTCCCTAAAGATGTGCTTTATTTGCATATTGGGAATCTCCCTCACGAGGTTCCTGCAATCATTGAGCAAAGGTTTTAAAGTCAAGTTGGATGTGTTATTTTTCATGAGTAAAACAACACTCAAAGCATCTAACTCAATGATAAGATTATTGAGTCCCCGGTTAGTTAGTTTAATGCGAGCCAAAAAGATAAACTAAAAAAAAAAAAAAAAAGTTTTAGTAGCTAAGATGTAGGCGCCGACAAGTAGCCGCCGACTGTAGTTATTGTCCATACGCGGTCCATTTCTTAACCTCCAGCTCATCCAACCTCATCAATTATTCCATTATTCTTGATAGCCCTCCTTTGAAAAAGTATATACACCATGAATGTGCGTAAGACATACACAAAGACTAGTATTTATTACTTACTGTTTGTTGCACACACATTTACATATACTTAAGAGAGAGAGGTCTCCTTTCTCGCGTAAAAGTAACTAGAATTCAAACACACCGTGTTTTACTAGGAATGATCAAACCATGGAAACGAATTTACACAATTATCACCTTCTATGGCTAGATCTTCTAATAAGGTGTGTGTAACATGCATTTTCCTCGTTAAGAAAGTAGACAACTCAACCTTATCTACTATAGTGTTTATTATATACTACTTGTTGCATGCATCGACACACTAAAAAATTATACTAAGATTGTGACAAAACGTAACTTTGAGTCACATTTTTTTATGCAATTTTCGTGTGCGTGCCTGTAAATATGTGTATAATAAGACGTGTGTAACGTGTAAGTCTCTCATTTGATCAAGGAGAGGAAAGCTCTAGCCACACAGCCTTATCTACCATGGTAGTGTCGTTGTTAGAGAATCGTGTGGCAGAGAAGAGAATCGAACAAATTGTGGGGATGAAAGCCAAAAGTCCAAAGGGCAAGTGGTAACAAAGAGTCACTTCACAGATCACATTAACATAAATCACGCGTCCGTGCTTTGTCTTCTAAAGCCTCCAACCAATCACAAGTATAAAATTGGATTGTGATCTTGACTTGTCATGAACATTTTTTATGCTAACAAGTGTATTAAACGTTTGTACTTGTACCACCTTTGCAATTATGTTTCCTCCACTATTATATGAAAAGGAATATTCCTTTTTTGAATTTTCTTTGTTTTTGGTTTTTTCTTTTTGGTATATTTTCATATATAGTGAAGAGTTTTTAATCCTATCATTTGAACCTAGCTAATAAGATGGTTAAGTACATACACTTAATTTGAGGGAAGCAACTATTATATTTATTTCTAAGGTTTTTTTTTTTTTTTAAATGGTTAAATAATAATAAAAAAGATATGATTCCCAATTTTGACTGTTTTTATTGAATTGGTTTAGGATTCAATTCTCAATTAAATCAGTCGATTTGATCCAGTTTTAAAAATCATGATTGTTAACACAACCCTCACCTCTTATTGTGATGTCTCAATTGGAAATATTATGATGTACTAATTGAGTTACAAAATTCTTATACTTTTAAGTTACAAATATTATTATTGTTTTTATATGAACCATTACTAATATTATTTTTACTAATACTATGAAATCATTCTACCATAATCACCTATATGTTACTGCCATCGTTATTAATCTAATATAATACATTAATTTCTCACTCTAAAAATAATTTTCATTTGGAGAGAAAATATACACAATTAAACAATAAATTTTTAAAAAATATTATTATATAAATTCTATAGAACCTTCAAAATTTTCATTATACTCACGTTGTCTACAATGTCTCCTTGTACCAGATAAAGTGATAAAATATAATAAAAAGCACTAATATTTGCTTCTGGACTATAATCATTAATCATCCCTTTACTTTTATTTCATATTATTATATTAAAATATTAAACCCCTATAGCTACCTCTTCGCGAGATCCTCTCATGCTCAAAAGGTTTTTATTTTTATTTATTTGTTTATTTTTATCAGTAGAAAACAGTCTATCATTTTCCCAATAATAATAATAATAATAATATAAATTTCATTATCATAGATTTTTGTTGATACATCATTGTCATAGAATTAATGGTGTATGATAAAAATTATACAAACTTTACCAACATAAACATTAGTCAAAATAGACTGCTAGTTGTGCTATAGAGTTTACATAATTTATTATGAATCATCCAATGATCACATATAATGTGACACAAAAGATAACAAAGTGGTACACTGGTACCCCACTATCCCCTCCCCGCTATTTACATATCTCATGTCTAAAAAAGATAACAAAATGGTACTATTAATATTATTTTTGGGACACCGAAGTGGTATATTTATTGATAAATTTGTTTAAGAACACGTTACATATACTTCACTTAAAATTTAAAGGATCAATGGTATACTTTCAACAATTCTTTATACCAATTATTCAAAAAATACAAAAACAAAGTTACTGTTGATAAAATACTAGGAGTTGTCAATTGTTAACCATATGAACTACAAGACTTTTCACTAATATTTAACTTAAAATAATATTATGCAAAGTAGTTACTAAAAATAAGTAAATTTTAAACATACACCAAAAAAACTATGATGGCCTTTTTTTGTTTTTTTTTGTTTTGACAAACAAGATTATCTAAACCTCTTTGAATATCTGACTATTCTCTTAAACACGTGCAGTTGCTCAATCCCACAAACATCGAGTTATTAGAAATAAATTCTTTTGGGGTAGCCCCAAGATGCTAAACTACAAGACTTTTGACTAATAATTTAGTTTAAAATAATATTATGCAAATACGTTAATGAAAATAAACAATTCTTAAACAGATACCAAGCTCACACACACCGAGTTACTAGGGAGGAATCTCTTGGCAAAATGTTTCAAACCCATGATCTCACGAGACTTTAAAAACCATTAAGTCACCAGTACTGTTGGTGCGGTGGTCATTCCATAAATATAAATTTTTGTAAAGTGTGAAAGATAAGGGCCGAAATTCATATCTAAAAGAAGGAGTTTCGTACACATATACACTTAAATTAAGTTAGAATAAAAATTTTATCTGCTAAAAAAAAAAAACCATTAAGTCAACCCTTGACGTTATAATGACCGGTGTTAGCTATATATAATTTTGATGAGATTTGAACCAAGATAGTTTTATTGGTCGACATAAATTTTTTTTACCAAATTGAGCTGAGTTGAAAAATCGAATTTTGATCTCTACCCCGCTCACTCAAAAAAAGAAAAAAAAGAAAAAGAAAAAGAAAATGTTGACAAGGACAAAAGTTTACCTGCCACACATATAATGGATTTGGACAGAACACAGTTCCCAGCCACTCTCTCTCTCACTGCACAGATCTTTTTAAAACAGTGAGACCAAAAAGTCAAAAACCAACAAAAGCTCCACAGCTCTCTCTCTCTCTCTCTACACTCCGATGAGAAAATGAAATCATGCGAACCAGTAACTCCAACCACCACTTTCCTCGCCCTTCTACGCCACTCTTCTTCTTCTTCTTCTTCTTCTTCTTCTTCTGATTGCAATTCCCAGGAATTGCTCAGAGACGTTGCCACTCGGGAACTCAATGCTTTTCTCTGGATTTTACTCATCGCCATCACTGCTCTCCTCCTCAGAAGAGTCGCTAAGCTCTTCAGGCTCTGGGCTCAGGCTAGGAAAATCCCTGGTCCTTCTTGCTCTTCCTTTTACGGCCACTCCAACCTCATTTCCCGCGAAAATCTCACCGGTCAGATTTCCCTTTTTTTTTCCCGGGAAACTAAATTTCGAATTTCTTATCTTTCTGTTTCGTATGTAAAAAAAGAAAAGAAAAGAAACCCAGATTTGGAAATTTTAAATTATGATGATTGTGTTTTTTTTTTTTTTTTTTTGTTAATTAAATAAAAAAATATTAATTCAAGTAGAAATTTATAGATTGAGAAAATGGGTTTCTTGTTGTTTAACTCTACGAGTGAGGTGGTTGATTTGTATGTTGTTTTTTATTTATTTATTTATTTTTATTATGGGTTTGATTAGTGAAAAAAGTTTGGAGGTCAAAGTTTTTATTCCACTTGTGTTCATGAATTTTCTTGGGAACCAAACGGATAATGGGTTTTTTTGTGTATGATGCTTTTGTTTTTGTCTGATCCGTCTTTGAGCGTGTGGAATTTCAATTTGTTTGTTGGGTGCATTTATAAGCTTCTGGAAATCACTTGTTGGGTATTTTGAATTTTCAAATATAAATAGCTTTGGTAGAATTTGGAAGAGAATTTGGTTGATGATGATAGTGATAAGTCAATAGGATAACCTTTTTGTTAGAAGTATTGTCGGGTGTGCGAGTGAGAAATTAGAGAGAGAAAGAGAGAGCAGAAGCACGCGTGGAATTAACGTTGTTCAGCCTCAAAACCTGGACTAGGATTATGGACTTGGGGCTTGATTAGGATTGAGCCTTGATATCTCTTAACATGTTTGAAATAAGTAAGGTCAAGTAAGATAAGAAGTTTTGTTATCCATTGGCTAAAAAATATTAAAAGCTGACACATTTTCTCATATATATTTCTCAGCTTTGGAACAAAGATAAGGTAGTCAACATGGAAAAGTAAATATATTGATCAATTTTGATGTCACCAGAGTAGCCGGTCTAATTAGTTGCTGTTTTTTTGTACCATGCCCACTATCATCATCATCTTCACGACTATCGAAACAATAAAGCAATGTTAAACCCTTTGCTTTGCTGCTTATAATATCATAGCAAACTTTTGCTCTTTGGATGAACTTTGGGTTGCTTTCTTTGTTTAATATTGTAATCTTTGTCATTTGATAATAAAACTACCTGTAGATCATTTGAGTTAAGGATGAAATCCATTTTTTTTAATCTCATGATAACATGTTTCTTGTATAGGAGGATTTTGGAATTAGTTTATACTTTTTTTTTGGGTGTGTGTTCCTTCATGAATGTTTTAATGGTACTTGTCCGTTGGCTTTCAGATGTTTTATCGGTTTCGCACAAGAAGCATGGATCAGTTGTCAAGCTGTGGTTGGGTCCTACCCAACTTTTGGTGTCAGTAAAGGATCCAGCACTTATCAAAGAGATGCTTATAAAGGCTGAGGATAAATTGCCTTTGACAGGGAGGGCATTCCGTTTGGCATTTGGACCATCGAGCCTCTTTGCTTCATCTTTTGACAAGGTATGAACTTGGGTTTTCATTTTTCCTTTCTTCTTTCCCACATGTACTTTGTTGTGCCTACTTTTGAAGTTGTAGAGGTATGTTCTGTTGAGTTAAACTGGGGAAGACAATGTGTGTGAGATATTGGAAGTTAGTACTATTAATAAGTTTTGAATGTTGTTTTCTACTTGGGAGTTACTGTGCAATGTTCATGAAATTTTGATGAATTAGTTAAGTATATGGGAATATTAAGCTGGAATAGTTTCTAGCTTATTTTATTTACTTATCTTCTGCTGTGGTGTTATAGCATATTATGCTGCTTGACAAAGAAGCTTGTTGAAATTCAGGAGTTCAGAAATGAATTTGAACTCTTGTGCCAATGAGAGTGTTTAGCGCCTTATCATAACATATTGATAATGCACTCCTGCATGTAAATTTTGTCTTTTATTTTGTTGCTGAGTTGTAGCATATTATTTCAATTATAAAGTAAGAATTCTGCAATGGGAGAAAAATGATGAGAATTATTTATCAAAAAAAAAAGAAGAAAAATGATGAGAATTGTCTTGCAACAACAATGTATATTCGTTATACAAGCTTCTCACTGATTCCTTAGAATTTTGGTTGCATATTGGTTGTTGTAGCCTTAAATGAGGTGCAAAAGGGAGTGTAGGTTCTATGTTTCAGTAACTCTCTTAAATGAGAATATAATGAAGTTTCTGAATACCATGTTTTGGCTTTATTCCCACCCCTCTTTCCCCCTGGCCCACATTTATACTTTCTTGTTAGTGGTTGCTTTATTTTGAAAATATACTTTTGCACTTTGATATCTTTTTCTTTTCACTATCTGTAATTATTCTTTTGTACGTTTTATCCAATATTTGGAAGAAGATGAACTGATTCTCTGTCGACGCCACCCATTAATATATTTAATACTTTGTCATTACTAACTTTAGTTGCTTTATACCAGACCCCAGTAGTCTTCTATCACATTAAAAGTGATTCTGTGGTCTCAAATGCAAGCTTCAATTAACGTTTGAGTCAAATGTTAATTGAAGCTTGCAATGTCCAATGCATCCTTTCATACATTTGATTTAAGTCATTAGGACACTAATGATGATTAGCTCATGATTTTATGGCTAGGTTTGTTATATGTTTGGGAGATTTAAATATGTGTCTATCACATTATTGCTTTTGAGTTGCTAAAACTGTTTATATACCATATCAAGATGGCTTCTCTGTTATAATATGAAGAAATTGCCACATTTTTAGAACTCCAAAGCTGGTTGGATCTCTTGAAGCATCTAAATCGAGATCAGTACGGAAAGATGTAGCTCATCTCTACTCTCAATTTTTAATTATTTCTTAGTTTAATTATGTGATTGCACATATTTTTCTTTGAACAAAAGAATTCAAATGATTATTTGTACCATCATATGCAGGTACAAAGGAGAAGGGAATCATTGGCGACGGAATTAAATGGGAGATTGATTGAGAGAGCTTCTGTGATTCCAACAAAGGTTGTGGACTGTATCATGGGCAGAATACACGAACTCATGGATAAAGGCAGCATTGATTGTAAAATGGTTTCTCAACATATGGCTTTTACCTTACTGGGAGCTACACTCTTTGGAGATGCATTCTTGGTTTGGTCTAAGGCAACTGATTATGAGGAGCTCCTCATGATGATTGCTAAAGATGCTTGCTTTTGGGCCTCATATGCTGTTACTCCAGTCTGGAAACAGGGATTTTGGAGGTATCAGCGTTTGTGCACAAAGTTGAAATGCTTAACTCAAGACATTGTCCAACAGTGCCGAAGGAATTACAAGCTCTTTTGTCATGGGGATGGAAACCTTCATAATGAAACTGCAAACATGGGAATGGAATCTGTATCTGCCACACCATCTTGTTCTTGTGTTGAGAGGCCAGATAACTTTTTTTCAAATGAGCTCAATGATCATCTTAGTGCAAGAGAAGAACCATGTGGAAACATCATGGGGGTGATGTTCCATGGATGCTTAACTACAGCAGGTCTGATTGGTAATTTATTGGAGAGGCTTGTTACACATCCGGAAATACAGGATAAGGTAGATTTTTTTTTCATATCCTTTCTATTTTAAGTTCATGATGCTCTTTTTCTTTCTGATGTGTATTTGCTGCATAATTCCTGCTTTTGCCTTTAAAAGTGATTGTATTGTCAATATTTGCCTTACTGGCTGTTGTAAATTAGCATGTCTCCTTTTGAGGTAGATGTTTCAGTTGCATTATCTCCCCCTCACACCCCCCTCCCTTCCCTCCTCTCTTTCTATTGTAACACCTTTTATTCTCTATTTAAAAATTAATATGAGTGCTGGGGTTTGAGAGACACCCCAGTGGTTTCAGTACCTCTTTTGGTGCTTGGGCACTGGGTTTGAACCCCACCAGTGGTTCCCTCCCCCCTATTTACCTAATAAGAAAAGAAGAATGCTACTTAATTCTATTCTGCTTTAACTTTTAAATTAAGGTTGTAGTTCTCAATAGCCTCTTCAAGCTAAAATAGCTTTTATAATAGGTTTGAACTTGTGAGCTCACCATATTTACTATATGTATTAGTATTTTCTCCATGGATGAAATTCAAGTATGTTGTCATATAATCATTTATGTTGTCTGTATCCACATAGAACTAAAATTACCAAAATTATATTGATCCATGTAGTGCTTCTAATTCCTGGTACAGTACTGAAGTCAGTACTCAGTATGCAGTATGGGGATTCAAGATGACGGGTTTGGCTGGAGAACGGTGGCAGTTTGGGATTGAATCTGGTGCTAGCCAATGGTTTAGCCTGGGCAGAGATGCACATGCACTCGACTGCACCAGGGAGGTTGGGTAGTGAAGGGGGGGTGGGGGGGGGGGGGGGATGTTTAAGATACAAATATCATGTCATAATACATATATTTTGGTTCTATTTAGAGGGTCTCCAACAACAAAGTGCTAGTCCCAAAATTTTTTGTGGTCGGCTATGGATCCTTAATAGATTAGTCAAGGTCAACCACATAGTAAAAAATAATTTTGATCAATTATCTATGAAATAGATGTTGAAAACTGACAGCATCTCCTCCCTTTCTAACAAATTGTTGTGCTAAGAATGAAAATTGGGAAGATAATATAGCAGTTGTATTGACTAATGTTTTGGAAACTGGTCCTTACATGAGCCCTCCTAGACCTTGCAAAAGTGGGAGCTTTGTGCACTGGGCACAACCTTTTTTACGTAAGAACTTGATGACTTCCATTGATCAGGGATAGAATTAAAAGTGTGATAATTGGCATTCTAATTCTGCTTTTCCTTGCTTTTAAAAAGACAAATTTTCAGTTGCCAATGTTTTTTGGTGGCATATTAAGGCAGAGATCAACAGTCTTTTTTTTTGCATATTTTTCTGCAGATTTACTCAGAGATTATTACTGCTAGGAAAGGGTTAATAAAACAAGACCAACAATGTGTTGATAAGATGCCTTTATTGTTAGCAACTGTTTACGAATCTGCCCGTCTTCTGCCATCTGGGCCTTTGCTACAGAGATGTTCCTTGAAAAATGGTAAGACTTTGCTTTACTTCATATAGAAAATACTCTCTCTTTCTTGTATGCACCTCTTCTCTCTTGCAATGCACAGAGTTTATCTTAGATCCAACTTCCAAATGATTATATCCTATTATAGCAGATGAAGAATTCAGTGGAATTTGTGTATACATAATAATTACAAATATCTAGATAAGGAATGGCAATGCAGTGAGCATTCTGTTTTTAAACTTGATTGTTATAAAACCTTTGCTCAGTGAACTATTTTTTATAAATTCTGGGAATTTAACTTCAGTGCCATAAATGTCCATTTGTGCATGTTCGCGCATATGTTATGTTTGGATGAGAGGAGGATATTTATTTTCAAAGTGGTCATGTGTGTAAATACTTTAGAAATGGTGGCTTCACTTGGACCAATGCAAATAGTCAAGCAAGTTATATTAATGATAGGTAATAGTAATGAGCAAAAATTGTTTTTTCTGTAATTTTGTTTGTGTTCTCTTTTCTGGTAAGGCATTATATGAAATAGTTCATTAAAGTCAGCTAAGTATATAGTAGATGGTTTCACCTGGCATGATGCACAAAAAAAGAAAAGAAAAAGAACTTTGCTGTTTCTACTTTTGGCAACAATTGACTTTCAGTTTGTAGTTTTTGCAAAAAAATTTAGCTTTAGTTGGTGGTTCACATAGCCTTGCATAAAGCACGTTAAAATACACAATACACACTATGGTAAGATAAAATTGCAAATGTTAATAGGATATTCACATAAAATATACTTTGATGTTGATCAATACATCTTTACTTTTTTAAAAAGATTTTGTTTTTTGGGTTGGGTGGGCATATGATGGACATTTAACCATGTTCATAGTCAGCAACACAATATATGAGGATATTGTACACTTCACAACAGACCTTGTCAAGATTTTGAATCTGAACTACTTATAAAAATAAATTTTTTTTTTTAAATCTGTCCTATATTTTGAAAGCGCAGACCTAGAGCTTATTAGATACAACACCCTGTGAATACTGTAGCTATGTACAGTAACTGATTTGATTGTTGAACGTTGTTTATTTTTAAATTATTTTTCGCAACTACTAAGTCTTTCTTATTTTTCTCCTCATATTTATCTAGACTTCAATCTCAAAACCGGGGTAACCATACCAGCTGGAGCAGTACTCGTTGTGCCTGTGCAGTTGGTACAGATGGATGATTCTAGTTGGGGCAAAGATGCTAGTGAATTCAATCCATATCGTTTTTTGTCAAAGTCTGGAAATGGATCTGATTTGGTGCTTAATACATCACCTACAGGTTTCACTCCTGCCTAAGTCCAATGTTAATTTATCCATACTTGCAATAAATTTTAGGTTAAAATATTCTTTTCAACTTTGAAATATAGTCCAGGTATTATTTTTGTCCTTAAAATATAAATTGTTCTGTTTTCATCCCTGAAAATTAAAAATGTTCTACATTCATTCTTCTGTTTGCTCCATTAAATTTTTTGCTGACGTGTTTAATGGAAGGGACAAAAGAACCTGGACGATATATCAGGGACAAAAATAGAACACAAATTATATTCTTTTCATCCCTGAAACATAGTCTAGGTTCTATGTTCATCCATAAAGCATGCATTCCTTTAGACACACCGGTAAAACTTAACCAAAGTGGACGAAATCGGGGACATTTTAAATTTTTAGGGATTAAAATAGAACGTGGACTATATTTCAGGGACATTAGATATGCTTGAGCATTGTAATTTGGAAGATTGATTGTACTGCTTCTTGAGTACACCTCCGGAGTACTTGGATGATTCTTTTTTGGTTCAATATAATTATCGCTCAATATCAAAATAAACAAAATGAAGAATATTTTTGGATAAATCTTATTTTCCAACTGAAATTCATTTCAGAATTTTATGAATATTGGCATTCAAGACCCAAAATGCCTAGTTCCATGTCTTGTGGCAGTTATATTTTAATTTGGGACATGTTTACCTTAATCCCTCTCCTTGTTCAGTTTTGAGTAACTTCTTGTCATTCACAGAGGAACTAATTAATGAATATGGTTTCCATTAAATCTTATAGACGTATTACTTCAGCATCATTTAAAGTTAAATCTAGCTTGCATTAAATCACTCTCTTCTGGTCTCTACTTGGTGGTGAGTTGAAGAATGTGTGACAGTTTTGACTTGATTTTTTAGCATAACATCAAATCATCAAGGTTAACACAGTCCGACTATAACAAATATTTGGTAATAATTGTTAGCAGGGGTTGCTGAAGAACTTGTAAGTCCATGCAAAAGCAAGTTCGTCTTGAATGATCCCAATGACAATGTGGCATTTCTTCCCTTTGGTTCTGGTACACGTGCTTGTGTTGGTCAGAAATTTGTAATTCAAGGAGTTATGACATTATTTGCATCGTTGCTTGAACAATATGAGGTTTGTGCTATAATTTGTTACATTTTCTTCTCATAATTTCCTATATCAAGCATATTTTCAATGGTTAATTGGGATAAACTACCACCTGTATGAAAAGTTTAAACATTTAGGAAATAGTGAACTTAACCCACTCTCCTCACGTGTAAAGCCATACTTCCTCTTAATAAGTGGAACCCAATATGTGGATTTTTAAGTTTTGATTGGGAGGTAGAGTGGAGACATGCTTCAAACTCAAGATCATTTGCCCTAATACCATTTATCTCAAAAGTTTAAGTTGTTAAAAAATGGTGAATTTAATCATTTAACCAGTATTCTGACTTAGTAAAACTTGTTGTTCTAATAAGTTCTTAACTTTCAAATATTCATACAGCTAGAGATGGAGGATTTAATGAGTAAATTTATTAACTCCCAACAAAATCTAATTTAAAGGCATTATGTGGGTGACATTATAATTGGAAAGTTTTAACTTCACATTTGAGCCAGAGTAGCCAAGACCAGAGTAGAATTAGTTGATTGAAGATCCTTATTTGCTGATACTAGATCACAGGGTTAGGGCTGTGATGCTTATGATGGTTGCCCCTCTAAAGATCTTCTTGACAAAGATTAAAAATTTAGAATTTAAATGCAAGAACTATGCCAAAATATTTACAGTAGAAACAATGTTGAGTGATCAACATCAAAAGCCTAGTCTGTTAAGTCAGGAGTAAGGGCCTATGAAAAGATCATTAATTTTACTAGTAGAAATAGTGAAACTAATGAAATCCGATATCCAATACCCCAGTGCTTGTCAGCCTTTACTCTTCTAGCATGATTAAGAATAAGCTGTCACCCTTTCTAATTCAAGGTTTCTCATGGCTAGAAAAGATAAACAAATAGAATGTATGCTGGGATTGTTGATGAGCAAGTTGCCCACTGATAATGATTGTGATTAAACCACTGATTGGGAGTTGAATTAAAAATTCTGAAACAACAGGTGACCAGATAGTGTACAATAGGATAATAGCTGAGATCTCTCAATAGAGAGGCTTATTGGTGCCTTACCACTTTTCTACGGGATAAAAGATAGAGAACCTATTATTACACTGAATTACTTCAGTTCAGCATCTCTCCGAGGTTCTTGAGCTTCACACTTCAGAGCAACCACAGGAATTTAGAATACCTACAAGGCTTAAAAAGTGCAGTTTCTTCCTTATTTTTAGATCCTTCTAATCCATAAAAAACTGTAAGGTACTTGTAGAAACTCTCAAATCGCTGCTGCCTTAGAAATTCAAGTTTTTCATTAATTTTGATTTGTCAATGTTTGCTTCTTTGAAAGTCTGAAATTATGAACAAGTTTCTAAACTTATTAGACAGTAAATCTGATATTAGTTTCTGAACTTTTGATATTGGATTTGTTTCTTTTAAGTTTAAAATTTCTATTTATCCCTTGCTCTGTTTCTTTCCTATTTGGCCAAGAAATTGGTGTTGCCAATATATGGACATTCTGCACTACCTTCTATGAATTCTGATTGTTCTTTGTTTGAATCAAACTTACAGATAAGGCTTCAGTCAGGATCTCAGTTTGATTTAAATCCATCGATGAACCACGGTGTTTTTCAGCCTCCTCTTAGTCCAAAGATAGTTTTTGTAACAAGGAACAGCTGAAAGTAAAGAAACCAAAAGCTTTCTATGTGGATCTGAGTGTTTCTGCATCATCACTTGTCTCTTTTAATTGCAAGTCATCGATGGCAAGACATCTAGCTCTTTTTTTCATTTCCATTTTTATGACTCTTTTTTACCCTTTTCTTTTCCAAAGTTGATGGGGAAGCATTTTTATAATTTGAAATTTGATTTTTGCTCGTTAGCTGTTTAATGGGAGGATGCTACATGAGTAAAACTAATCTTTGCTCATGTTTTTTTCCACCCTGTTTTTAAATAGCTCCAGTGCTTACTGACTGCCATGACAGTTTTTAAATTGTTTTGGAAGCACTCTGGGCCTATTATTGCAGCTGAGCCTTGTACTTTTCTTCCCCACCTTTGGATTTAGAACATAGAACTGGTTTCTTTTTGTTGTAAGCAGACACTTTTTTTCTCCAGAAGGGAGTTTATTTTGTATTGTATCAGAGACAAAAATATGTATGGGGATGTTTTGATTTACCAAATAAAATTTGTACAAAATTTGTATAGCATTTACAATGTAAAACAAAGTTATGGACACAGTATTCCTTAAAAGCCGACATCCTGCCTTCTTTTCCAGTAGTTATTCTCCATTAAATTGACAAAATTTCAATCTCTCTACAATGTGAGTAACAAAGTTATGGAGGCAGTATTCCTTAGAAGTAAAACACAATGTTGTCAACAAGCCAATCTATCATCAGTTGGCTTGGCTTCTCTAGTCTGAGTACTCTCTTGACTGTAATCTGCTTGGACAATGTGTTCTTTTCATAATATGACATGTGCATAATAAAACTCTAGTTAAGTAATAGTAATTATAAGCCGTATCTTTTCAAACCATTAGTCACAAATGTTAGACATCTCTGATTAAGATTTCTATTAATGATCTCATCATTTCTGGTGTTGTATGCAAGTAATGGCAATCACTTCTTAATTCACTCAAGAAAACCCCGATTACCTCCTAGTTGTCCTTGGCATATTCTTGCAGAGAGAAACGAACAAAGCAATAATGAACCAAGTCAAACACGTAGTTTCTTCGACTTGCAAGATACTAAAGTTCACAATTTTAAGCTGCCTGAGTTTGCTGGAAGAAGAGGCATTGGAACATTATTGGATAGATGGTTACTTGCTAAAGGAATTGACTTACAGATCAACCTCTCGCATCCCTTGTCTAAACACCTACTAAGTCTTCAACCTCACGCTACTCTTCAAATGGTTGTTTTGTCAAAGGGTCCTTGGAACTCAACAACTGAAGAATGCAATTTTGATAGTGCCAAATCTTCAGTCTCATATATTGTGGTCCCCTTTATGCTCAAACAATAAAAACATGACACCTGCCTTCTTTTTATTTTATTTTTTCCATTTGAAACTAAAGAAAAGTTGCTTAATGTTAAACGTTAATGCTTCTATCCCTCTCCACCAGGAATTCAGATCCTCTAGATTTCCTACCAGTGCCAAGTCTCCCTCTCTCTCGCTAAAAAAAAAAAAAAAAAGTCTCCCTCTCTCTTTCAACGGCTGCTCCACCACAACGGAAGCCCCCTCCAGTTTAATCAATCTTTGCACCCAATGGATGAAGCTTCATGTAAATGTAATTTCTTCTCTTTTGGGGATTTTGGAGTTTGTTGTGTGGGTAAATCTCTAATTTTTTTTCTAATTGCAGATTTTGGGGTTTGTGGTGGGTAACACATTAATAATTTTCTCTGGGTGTGGGTGAGTATAGAGGGTTTGTGGAGACGGGGACTGTGAAGCTGGAGGTAGGGGAGGGAGTAGGCATCAACCTCTTATTCTGGGTTTGTTATATACATTATGTGTTTGATAAAAATGTATATAATTTGTGCTTCTTTTTATTGATGAATAATTTGTGCCTTTAAATATTTATAATTTCTCAAACAGACTAGAGGTTTAAATACATGACTTTTCATATAACAACAAAGCCTAATACCATCTAATTCCAAATTGAATACCCAACTCCATGTTGCCAAAATGCAACTCCATAGGGAAACTATTAGGACTAATTATAGTTTGTGTTTTACATGTTTGCTATAGCTTTTGAAATTTTGAGACTGGTCTTACTTTAAAATTGTAAAACTCTTTTTATCATGTTAGTTCAAATGAGAGTTTTATTATTATTGGTGAATGTATGCAGGAAACAATTGGGATTGCTAGATTTTGTGTTTTATATGTTTGTTGAATTTCTACAGGAAACTGTGTTGGGTCAGTTAAGAATTTATGTTTTACGTGTTTGATGCTTGATTGGTGAAAGAATACATTAAACTTTTGTAGTACAGTGATTAAGGTCAATAGGTGTGGCTATGCTGCTGAAATGCACAAGCTATGAGATGTAAGGTGACATTTTAGGTTGTATGGTTGTCGTTCATTTTGACTTTACTGTCTTATCAAAGGCTAAAAGCATTCTCTATGGACTTTGATTTTAGCTGTGTTTTAGTTTAGTATATTGCCTCAAGAAACTGAGGTGCTTCACGGGAAAACTTTTGTTACAAAAAAAAAAAAAAAAAACCTTTGGAGCCAACCTATACCAGCCTATCTTGTTTATTATCTGAACCAAGGGAAGCGACTTAATGACTAAAGCAATGTGTATCAAACAATCTGTTAAATTTACATTCCACCCATTTCATTGCCCATTAAATTGAGATATAGGGCATGCTGGTGTGTGCATTATGGAATGCAAGGAACGTGTTTTACTGCAAGGAACATGTTTTACTTTTGAGGGAAATAGCTTCACCTAAACTTGGTAATGGATACGGCCAATCTACTGCTACAAGATTACGAGGAGACTGCTGTGTATACACCAAATAGCAGCACAAAGGAGGAAAGACACCCAGCATGGGTTCGGGATGGTTCTTTGATTTTATTTGTCAGGGCTTTCTAGTTTAGAGTAATGTTAAATATACAAACTATTTTACAACATTTTTACAAACCGTTAATGTGGCCAATTTCTTATTGTTTTCATCTAGGCCTACCATTAATAACATTTTTTCATTTATCAATAATCGTTCACCACAACAGCAATTTGTAAAATTTTTGTAAAAAAATTTGTATCTCTACCATTATTCTTCCCGTTTAATATACCAGACCAAATTGGTCAGTGGTTTTATTGTGCTTGTTTTTTACATTCAATAATAATAATAATAATTCTATCTTCTATTGCAGTGTAGAGAGACAAAATGTTTAATTAATTTTGTTTTTTACAAAATGTTCAGTGGTTTTGATGGCTGCTGAAAAGTGATCTTTCGAGTAAGAGATATTGCTAGTAGTGCTTTAATTCTTGGTCAACTTACAACTTCTTGACTTGACACAATAGGGTTGTTTGGTGATGTTATTCTAATAATGTTATATAAGTGTTGTGAAAATATGTGTAGGTGAAAAAGTGTTATGAAAATACGTATTGTGTTGTTTAAATAACGAAAAATGTCGTTTAAACAATGTTACCAAACATGCCTATATTCTATTGAAAACAAGGATTACATATCAAGAGTCTTCCAAGGATACCTGGTATACATCTATATTTATATATTACTAAAAGCTGAAATGTAGTGTTTAATGTTACTACACTAGGTTGAGCCATATCAGCAGCCATGTCATTTCTATTTTTTTTTCCTGAATTTGTCCTACAATTTAAAAATGGTTTTTCTAAATCTAAAAATCCTAATAAAAAGAAAATAATTCACAACCCTATTTTTTTCATTGTTACAATTTCAGACGGCAACCCTTTGTGTTCCACTGTTATAATTTCAAATAACAATCCTTTGTGTTCCATGGTTACAATCTCAAACGGCAACCCCTCAGCTTCCTAATGCCAGACTTTGGTTTTCTAACTCCTTCATCTCTTCCTCTCCTCACACTATATTAATATTGAAAATCTCTATCTATCTATATATAATACAAAACACCACTTCTTATTGTTTGCAATTCAGTATTCTTGCTGACAGTCCAATATCACTTTTCTTCTAATGCATGCATAAGTTTAGTTTCCATGTATAATATATTTTAGATTGCGTTTGGTGGGGAATGATGAAAAATTAGCTGTCAGCAAGGATCGTGGAGCTAATGTTTGCATCAATTACTAGATGGAGGATTTTGTTAAAAGGGTGAAGGAAGAAACTAGTGGAAAATGTATTTTCTCTAATATTAAAACCTCACTTTTCTTCAACTATAGATTAGTGAAACTAAAGAATATAATTATTATTTTGTTAAGTGGACATTTTCATAAGGAGGTCTTTGTTATTGTTTGTTATTGTCAAGGAAGTTGATAAGTTATTTCCTTTTTCAAGGCATATAAGCTGCACTTTTGGGAGTATCTAGGGTACCATGGAAAGGAAATAACACTGCTAAGGGCCTGAAAACAACTTTTTGTTACTCTTTGGGGCCATGTTTAACTTTGCCTTGATGTGAAAAATGAGACTACATCATACAAAAATACAATCCATTTGCAGAATATACAACAATATAGAGATACGACTATATACAGTAATGAAGATTATGAGAAGTGGAAGCATACAAGCATAAACAAATTATTTTTGTATTTATTTGTATGTGAGTTTTTGTTGTTATATTATTGCAATTTTAATGTGAAAATTGTTATATGAACCTATGAAGTAACTGTCAAGTTACTATTAACCTTGATCCATTTGTTCATATATACTCTAGAGATAACATATATAATATTATATCATGTTAATATGAAATTAATTGACATTTTTTTATTTATTAGTACTTAATAAAGAAAACAAATGTGTATAATATATTAAAATAAAATTGCCAAACTTTCCTGTGCATAGCATGGGTTAGCAACTAGTTATTATCAAAATTTGATTCAAGATTTGAGCGACATTTTATTAATATTTACACCTTGATCACAAGGTCATAATAAGTTAATAACATGATAGTTGACAATAGTCAACTTCTCCATTGATAATACATAATTCTCACATAATGGTGGAAAAAAGAGTCTTGTATGCTTCAAGATCAAATGCTTCAACAATCTTAAGTGTTGTGACCCTGCACAACTGTAAACAAGAAATCACATGTACTCATTTAGTTCCACACTTGGTGTGTCTCTTGCTTCTTGATTGTACATTCTATCTAACGCCTACAATGTGAAAAAACCACATAAGCCATCACTACGTGAATGAAAATAATTACTACCAAGAAGAAATTACTGTGAAACATATAGTATTTTGTTATCATTTTTGTAAATATTTTCACTACTCATTTAGAATAATTTGTTTAGTTTCTCATTGCAAAATTCCAATGCTATTACTACCAACCAAGAGCACATAAAATCTTCAAAGTCTGTTCCTATCTAAATGCATAAAGGACCAAAGACTCACCCATTAGATATTTGCTAATACAATCCAAATGAATTTGTGTAGTTCACAAGTAAAGTAGTAGCAAAGGTCTTTCTATTTTGAGAGGAAACCTAGCAATTGGGGTCAAAAGTTCACTAGCTCTGGCTGGGGATGCACAAGAGGATCTCCATATACCTCTGAAGTTAATGCAAGCAAAAACTGATGATATTTTCTTGCTTAATTTCATAGCTCTATTCAACACAGAGACCAATCAGAGCATAAACTTCAAAATTTTAATAAAGTACTTAGTTTAAGCCATAATAAAATTGCTTAGTGTCAGTTTAAAGTTTCCACTAGATATTTTTACAAAACATCTCCTTTGCATTTTCAAAATCAACATTTAAACAAAATAAAACAATGAACTACCGCCAAACCCAAATCATAATAGTACAATTTCTCACCCCTATACATGACACTGCTTAGATTGATTTTCAATGAAGATTCTCAAATTCCAATTTGTAAATGATTCATTTCCTGCGTGTTTGTTCTACGAATGGGTAATGGGAGAAGCTTAGAAAACCCAAAAACTTATTAAATTCATTATTTTCTAAGCTTCCCCACGGGAATTCTAAAATCTTAAACCAAAAACAAAAATGCATAGGAGAAAATGCATAGGAGATGTTTGTAAAAATATCTGAAACAGAGAAGGTGGCTAAAACACCGGTGGGGAGGAGGTGATGTCGGAGCATCTCTGGGTTGCTTAATTTGAGGCACCGTCATGAGAGAGAGAGAGAGAGAGAGAGAGAGACTTAATATTTTTACATAAAAACAAAGCACTTACGGACGTTATCTTTTGGAGGAGAGATGAGCGTTATCTTAACTAACGTTCTGAAGAAAAATAAATAAAAGAAGCCAAGTATCATGTTTTTATTAGTGGAGCATGGAGTGGATCGCAATATATGGGACAGAAGATTTGAACTCAGGATATAAAGCTTGGAGGGATATAAAAATTGTCAATACTTCTTTGATTTCATTCTTCAAGGGTAATTTTTATGGTGTAGTTTTTGTTTGTCTAATTGATGATAACAAGAAGCCAAGGGCTGAAGCTATTGCACCTCCACCAAGTAAAATCAATATGAATATCAAAAGGTATATTGTTGAATCATCTGAAGATGTTTTGTTGGTTTAATGATTTTGGGGAGATCATATTTATTCTAGGTTATATTTTTACTATGCAAAGGACTACAACTATGAAGAAAATGAATCCAATGACGAAGACTCTGGAGATGATTTTATAGACTCACTCTGTACTCTGAAGATGAGTTTAATAAAAAAGGGGGTAAATGATAATGATAACCCCTATTTTAGCAATTTAATTTTAAATTTGTTTCACATATATTTAATGAATCCAAACTCATTTCAAACCATGTATTTATTTATTTTATTTTTCTTAAAAAGAGACAACATTAACAATACTTATTGTTAAGTTCTATAAAATCTTCTATTTATTTCAGCAGTAATACTGATGGTGCACAAAGGGATTGGATAAAGAATAAGCTGAATGTTAAGGAAGTGGATAGGTTTGAGACATATTTGGACTTATCTACATTGATAGGACGCTCAAAATACCAAAATTTTGCTTTCCTTAAAGATAGAGTATGGAAAAAAATTACAAAGATGGAAAGGCAAAATGCTGTTTAAAGCTAGAAAGGAGGTGCTGATAAAGGTGGTGGCACAGTCTATTCCAACATATACAATGGGGGGTTTTCAATTACTTGTGAAGATTTACAAGGAACTGAATGCTTTGCATGCAAGGTTTTGGTGGGGATAGATGGGTAATGAGAGGAAGATCCATTGGCAGAGTTGGGATTTGCTTTCTCAACCTAAGAAGGAAGGAGGCATGGGGTTTAGGGATATCTGATGCTTCAATTTGACAATGCTAGCTAAGCAAGGTTGAAGGTTACTACAAAAAAAGGATTTACTGCTTTATAGGTGTTTCAAAGCAAAGTATTTTTTTGGGGTGCAGCTTTTTGGAGGCAAAGGACGCACCAAATAGCTCCTATGAGTGGAAGAGCATAGTGGTAGCTCAACCAATTCTAAAGAAAGGATGTTGTTGGAGGGTGGGAGATGGGTCTAAGATTCGGGTGATGAAGGACAAGTGGATTCCGAACCATTCAACTAGTATGGTGCTTCATTCAACTAGTATATGCGAACTAATTGATTGGTCGGACAAAACTTGGGACCATCAATTAATTGATCTGATGTTTCATAGAGTGGATGCAGAAGCTATCAATTGGATACCACTGAGCCGTCGTCATACTTTTGACATAATGTTTTGGTTGCACACAAAAAATGGTGAGTTTTTAGTCAAAATAGGGTATTGAGTGGCTAGACAGCTTAAGAGGGAGGAAGACATGTAGGGTGAGAGCTCTTTGTCAGGGGTGAGCTCTTTGGTGTGGACCAAACTATGGAAATTCCACATCCCAAACAAGATCAAAGTATTCGGATGGCGTGCTTGTTATGACATCCTGCCTACTTGGGAGAAATTGGTTTGTAGACATGTAATTGAGGATGGCACTTGTGGGTTATGTACAAGGACAACGGAATCTGCACTTCATGCTTTGTGGGAATGTGGTGTGTGTTAGGTTCTAAAAGTTTAGAACAATTGAAAATTGTGAACATAAACTTATCTAGATATAGATCCTAAAGTCTATAGGTATTATTAGACAATACTCAAGGTGATTCAAGTCAAGATTTAAGAACAAGTGAGCTACAAAAAGAAGGTTTCAAAATCTACCTAGTTTGATTGATCAAAAGACAGGCTCGACCAATCAAAATACGGGTCTGCAAAATTTTAAATTCGGCCCAATAGCAGTTCAAGCCCAAAAAAGATTAAGGTTTCAGATCTACTTTTTCTAGTATATAAAGAAAACCCTGAGCACGTTTTTTAGAGATCTTTTGATGACTTTGGAGGTGCTTTTGTGAGATCTAAAAAGTTCTATGCCTTCCTCTATCAAAGTCACTACCGAATATCACTCTCATATCTTTGAAACCGGTAGATCTGAAGTTGTTGCATCAAGATCAACAATAGTTGAAGATCTAAACCTTCAAGGGTGGTCTTGGAGTCACAAATAAGAGAGTTTGTGTTTATAAAGTCACAAGTGTGAGTGTTTGTGTTGCAAATGCCTAATAGAGAAAAAGTTTGTGGATTCGGAGCTTGCATGTGGTTGTGTCAAAAGTTCTACAGGTGGTAGCAATAAGATGTTAGTAGTCTAGGTCTTATTGTAAACTTTGATTCTCTATAGTGGATTTGCTTTTTACCTTGAGGATAGCTAAGTTAAATTTTTCCCAGGTTTTTTATCGATTTGGTTTTCCTAGGTCATCATATTATTGTGTTTTTTTTTTTTTTTTTGCTGTGTTACATGATATGACTTTAATGTTTTAACCTAGATCTGAATAATAAACCTAAGTATTCACTTAATTAATTAATTAGGTTAAACAATCTAGTTTACAGGGGTCAAAACCTAACAATGTGGCTCAAAGGGTTTAGGTGAGGTGTACAAGAAGGCTACAGAAATGTGTTGGAGGACAGCTTGATGTGTTGTAGCTAGCAGAGGAGTTATTGAATAAATTGTCATTGGAAGAGTTTGAATTATTCCTTGTCCAAGCTTGATTGATTTGGAATCAAAGGAATACTATTACTCACAGAGGAGTCATGCAAGAACCTTCTTGGCTGGTGAAGAGGGTAGTGGAGTTTATAGAAGAATATAAGGAGATGCAACAGCACTTGGCTGTCTAGTCGACAATCGCGAGAGGCGCTACCTGGAGTCCACCACTGGAGAATTCTTTCAAACTCAATTTCGATGCGGCTATATTCAATGACATTAACGTCTCTGGTTTTGGCGCAGTAATTTGTAATGAGTTGGGGAAGTGATGGCTACCATGATGGTGAAGGGTCCATCGGTATCTAACAGTGAGGAGGCTGAGGTGCTAGCATGCCGAAAAGCGTTGGAGTTTGCTATAGATTCGAGTTTTGTGGAGTTGATTATGGAGGGTGATAATGCAACAGTTATGCAGACAATAGCATGTTCACAGGCTACTCTATCATGTTTGGGTCATTTGCATGGAGATATCCAATGCCTCAGTTCAAGCCTACGTGCTCTATCTGTAAGTTGTGTGTGTCGTTCTGCCAATTATGTGGCTCACTTTTTGGCTAAATTTGCTAGAGGAGTTGAGGATGAGATTGTATGGTTGGAGGAATCCCCTCCACTAGCATTAGAAGCATTATATTTTAATTCGTTTTAATTGAATGAAGTTGGTTTCACTATCAAAAAAAGAAAAGAAAAAAAGAAAACCTTAGAGCCACTTCAGTCCATTTGGTCCATCCAGTCTAATTTAGTTCTCTTCAGTCTATTTGGTCCATCCATTCGGTCAAATTTTGTTTGCTCCAATTTAGTCCACTTTTTTTTTTTTTGATTGTTAGATGTGATCCTATTTTATTATAAACATAGCATATAATGATATAATATTATTCTTTTACATAGCATGACTTAGATAATTTGGTGTTTACAACTATACTTTTTATTTTGAATAATCTTCTCATCATCTTTTATTCTCTCTCATATTCCCTCTTGAAAAAAAAATGATATTGCTATGTCACTCTAGATCTTTAATTCTTTCTTGTAACTCTATTTTAGGTTGATATTTATGTTTTTTAATATCTCTACTTTGGGATGATATGTTTTGGTATTATGTTTTTTGAGTTTCCCATCATAAGTCCTCTCTCCCTCTTACTATTTAATCTTTGTTTAAATTAATCCTTACTTCCTTTGTCAGTTTGGAAGCAAGAATTTGAGTTTATATCAAAACACAATCTACAAGGCTATGTATTTGAAAATGATTATACTAACATGCTTTATATTATACAATTATAAAAGCAACCTTTCGCCTTTATCAAATCACCCATAGTAACCTTTTTAAAAGAATGTATTGGTCCAAAAAGCATAATAAAGAAATCGTATTATAGTATATGGAATTCAAATCCTCCTACCATCCATTTATCTAAAGACAACCCATGTGGCCAGAGTTAAACGTGGAAGTTTTTTCTAGGTAATTCAACACAAGATTTTTGAAGAAAGAAGTTACACTTTACACATTACACAAGCTAAGTGCCTTGTAACTCAATGATATCTACTGTTGTCTATAACAAAAATATCCAAGGTTTAAATCCCCTCACCCTTAACTTTCAATGTATTAAAAAAAAATAGAGGGAGAATGTCTTGTATGCACCATTCATTTTTTTCTTTATTTTGAACCTCATCAATAAATTTTAATCTATGCTTATGAGTGAAGTGTTTGTTTTTTGTGCTATTTAAGTGGTGTCTTCCACATTGAATTTTTTTTTAGAACTTTGTAAGTTGTTGAGTCAATGGATTGATTGAGCTTTGGATTTTAATTTTTTAGCATATTTTTTGATTGAGTGAACTCCTCATCATTAAGTTCTAACAAATTTATTTACTTCTTGTTTCCATTATGTATAGCACAATTGAGGTGGACAACAAAATTGCAACTCAAGCAATACTAAAGCCTATAGTCTATGTCCAATTTATAAAAAAATTTGACAAAGACCATAGTCTATGTCAATTTTTTTTTTTCAATGAGAGTCTATGTTAACTTTTTAAGAGAAGGAAAATGATATAAATAATACAAAATGTTTATAAACTATTGTGACAATGAATGTAGTTGGTGGACATCAACAATCTAATAAATGAAATGTTCGAATTACTTTCCAATGATTGATGACACATCAATTTTATGTAATAAAATTTGTAGTATCCCTATCTAGCAACAACAAAAATAAGTCCCAAATCATAATGGTTCAAGTATGAGAGTTGGAGTTTTGCTTACCCAAACAAAAATCTCTAAAGCTCCCTCTCTCAGATCCCTCTCTCAGATCGTAGATGTGGGAAAATCTCTAAAGCTCTCTTGGATCAATGGTTGTGAAGTGGTGGTTGGTCCGATGGTGGGTGGGGGTGGATCGTTGGATGGGTTTGTTGTTTGCGTGGATTGTCGTGGCTTGATGGACTGATCGGTGGCAGTGATGGTGTTTGGTGGTTTGATATGCTCATATGGGTTTCGGATTGTAGGATTGGTTGGTTGGTTGGTTTAATTGGTGATCGTTGGTTGAGTTTGTTATTGGTTTGGGCTTCAACCTGCAAGGTATTTTCTGGGTTTCAATGTTTTGGTTGATCAGAGTTGTTGGATTCGAGGAGGCGATTGACAAAAAATGCAGAGCACAATGATGTGGGTTGGGGTTGGGGTTGGGTTTTGGGTTGTTGTTACTGTGTTTATTTCAAATTTCTAGGTTTGTTTTTTTCGTGTGGATTTGATGATTTTTTTGGATTTATGGGTTTAATTTTTTGGAGGTTTTGGTGGAGGATAATAATTTTGAATGAATTTTTGCATGTTTATTTGCTAAGAAAATGTAGTAAAAGAAAAGAAAATATTAATTATTTTAATTTTTTAGGCAAGCATACATGTTCTTCACGTTCTTTCACAAAGAACATGAAGAATGTGTTACTTTGTTCTTTCTGAAAATAATGAAAAGAAGAAAAGAAAAGAAAAAATTAATTACTATTTTTAATTAGATTATTTTATTTTATTTTTTGTTTGTTTTTTACTTTTTCACAAGTAAAATTAAAATTGAGAAATTAAATTATTTTTTCTTTTATTTATAATTCATTTATATGATGATGTGGCATTTTAAAATATTTTTTTTAAGAGAAATAATATGTTCACAACATTTTTACAACAAATTCTAATTGGTAGGTTGTTACTGGTTGTTATTATTAGGGTAAAAAAGTAATTTTAGTGTTAGGTTTAAATTTGAACCAATAACAACTAACTACCTGTGATTTGTTGTGAAAATGTTGTAAAAATATTATGAACGTAGTATCTTTTTTTTTTTTAATGACCACGTCAACTCCATAATTAGCCATGTCAGCATCTAACTTGCCAACAATGTGCTCCGTCTACCACGTCTGATTTTCTATTACAAGGTTAACAATAGGGACCAAAATAGAATCAATTTTCTGAAATCAGAGACTGACTTAGGAGCAAAATCAATTTAGGGATCAAATTAAGAATCGGCCCAAAATGTAAGGATTAAAAGTGTATTTTTGTCTTTTTTTTTTCTTTATTTTGAACCTCATTAGTAAGTTCTAAGTTGTGCTTATGAGTGCACTGTTTGATTTTTGTGGCTATTTAAGTCGTGTCCATAGTGATTTTTTTTAAAAATTTTTTTTTTACTTTGTAAATTGTTGAGTCAATGGATTGATTGAGCTTTGGATTTTCAGTTTCTAACTTATTTTTTGATTGAGTGAACTCCTCATCATTAAGTTCCAACAAATTTATGTACTTCTTCTTTATATTATTTATAGTAAAATTGAGGTGGATAACAAAATTGCAACTCAAGCAATAGTAAATCCTGTAGTCTATATCCATTTTATACAAAAAGTTGACAAAGGCCATAGTCTATGTCAAATTATTTTTTTTTTTTTCCAATGAGAGTCTATGTTAACTTTTTAAGAGAAGGAAAATGATACAAATAATACAAAATGTTTATAAATTATTGTGATAATGAATGTAATTGGTGGACATCAGTAATCTAATAAATGTATATTTGAATTACTTTTCAATAATTGATGACGTGTCAATTTTATGTAATAAAATTTGTAGTATCCCTATCTAGCATCACTCTTAAGAGAATGGGTAAGATTGAGGAAGTGCTTGTGATGTACAACTTTGATTCTACATGAGAAAGAAGTAGAGCTTTTATGCATACAGAAGCCACATAGGGCATATATTTAGGGTACACCACTGCCTTCTTTGCCACAAAGGTTGCAAGCGAACGTGATCTACTTCCAAAGGATGATCAATGGGTGGTTGTGAACTTCAGCTTCCATGGTGGGTGGTAAAGCAACACGTTTATTTTGAAGGTTAAAGTCGTAACAAGAACAACGATAAGTGCATTCAGAACAAATTTTTTTTTTTGCATATTTTGCATTTGCTATATCCTTTGTCCTCGTAAAATGCAATTTTTCAAAGAGAATAAGAGGATGTTTTGTGCGCAAGATTTAAAGGTAGTTCCGCACATGATTTATGATGATAACTCCTTTGCATTCTACACACCATTGCCTTCTTTGCCACAAAGGTTGCAAGTGAATGTGATCCACTTCCAAAGGACGTTCAATGGGTGGTTGTGAACTTCAGCTTCCATGGTGAGTGATAAAGAAGCACATTTATTTTGAAGGTTAAAGTCGTAATAAGAACAACGATAAGAGCATCCAAAACAAATTTTTTTTTCGTATTTTGCATTTGCTATATCCTTTTTCCTCTTAAAATGCGATTTTTCAAAGAGAATAAGAGGATGTTTTTGTGCACTAGGGATATTGCAATTCGAAGGTAGTTCCGCACATGATTTATGATGATAGCATCCTTTGCATTCTACACACTTGGACCTAGGACCCAAAACTGGTTCTAAGCACCCATAACAAAGACATTTCTTGGTGTTTCCAACAGAGACATTCGGGGTACAAATCCCCCCTCCTCCAACCATCAAACAAAGCAATCCTATTCCCTTGGCTTTATTGAAATCCATTGGATGCTCATGTCTATAATGTTGAAGCTCCATCTCTATTCCATGCACAAACAATATAATATCCAATACATTTATAATAAAAAAAAAATAGAGTTAGGTGGAACCTTGAATGCAAATATAGATCATTAAGGAAAAATTATGGAGTTCGACAAATACCTCTGTAGATGATCAAGGTGTATCTAATTAGTGCAACTGGTAAAGTCTCTGATAGTTGAATAAGAGATCTAGGGTTCAATCCTTGCTTATACCAAAAGCCAATTGGTATTTTGGTCTGATGATAAAGAGCACAATCATCAAAAGTGGACGCCATAAGTTGAAAATCTATAAAAAAGAAAAGAAAAAAAGAAATAGAAAAAGAAAAAATTTTAGATGGTGTCATAATTTAAACTTTGCTAAAAAGAAATGGTTTGCCTCCAACCACGGTAATGTCTCCAATTATTATCTTTGGTGCTAGCCAATTTGGAGAAACAGACAAATATCAGGATTCAATAGCTAATAATTTTTCCCAGAAATTTCTTATATATATGCTAAGTTAACATCATCAAGTGAAATTTTAGAAAAAGGAGAAAAAGTATAAGAGAGAAAATAAGGCTTGCCAAGCAAGCTAGATTCATATGCTTCTCTATCTAATAGGTCATGTTTTCTTTTTCTATATACGTTTTCTTTCAACGACAAGAAAAAGAGGGGGAAAAAATAGTATTTGAAGATTGTAGGGAAATGAGTTTTTCTGAAAACCTTGATTAAAATGTTACTACTCTTACATTTTCCTCTACGATATTCTTATTAGCTTTACATTTTCATTTATTGAAAGATTTTTAGCATTTTTAGTGACTTTTTCATGATAAATGATTTTTAGAAACCCATTAACTTTAAGGAACTATACTTTTTCCTTGATATTTTTAAAATTCATCAACAAATTTTTGTTGCCTTCAACAAGTATACAATTTTTTCAAATAATATACATACACACACCTATATATATAAAAGTTCTCCATTGTAGAGTTTATCTACAATTTTTGTGTTCCAATTTGTTTAAGCTAGGTGTTATATATCCTAATTTCAAATCTTGATTATAGATAGAATATATTGGAGAATAATAAATACCTTAATAGATTAGAATATATCTAATATGGTGCTACAACTCAAACTACATGCACTAAGTCATCATTTCATCTAGATGTTACGAGTTATAACAGCTCAAGTGTTAGCAGATTTGGTTTGCAAAAGTGCAAGTTAAACACTGAATAATAATACTTAATAAAAAGAAAAACCAAACACATGTAAACAAAGTAGCAAAATATGCATCAATACTTACAGAAATAGAAATTCAGTCTGGTTTCAAAACACCCTTAGAAACCTCAAGTTAGCCTCAACTTCATTTTTATCATGGCTAAGTTTATGTGGTGGAGCTCATCTATTAATTCAACTATATATATAGGACTAAAGGGTATTGCTTTTTGAGGAGGAATCATGTTCTTCACTGTTTCATCAAATTCAAATTATACTATCATGCCCAAAAAATAACCTTCTCAGTTACAAAAGAAACAAAATAGATAAAGAAAAAAAAGAAACAAATAGGCAAGACATTTATGCTTGTTAACCTTGATTTACGAGAAGTGCAACATTTATAATATTTTCACAACAAATCATAGGTGGTAAGTTGTTATTAGTTTTAATTTAAATCCACAACTTAAATTAGTTTGTTGCCTACTCGTAACAACCTGTCACTTATGATTTGTTGTGAAAATATTGTGGACATAGTATTTCTCTCTATTTATCTTCCTTTTCTCTCTTCTTTATCTTTTTTTTTTTTTTAATTTTTTTTTATAATCTTTTATCCATGTTCATATGTCTTGCAAACATTTCATTTCTTTTTTCTGAAATGTTCATACTAACATTTTGTTTACTCATTCATTTAATTATGACTACTATAGTACTATTTGCTCCAAAAAAAAAATTTATGATTACAACAATACTCCAATTTAATAATAAAAACTTCTAATACTCTAATTTTTAAATAAATCTATCCAAACAAGGAAAATAAATTTAAGTAGTTATGTTTGAAAATCCCATACATGATGATGTCTTGCTTTTAGCCTTTTACCCTTTCGGCAATGTGAAAGGGCTACTCAGAAACTATTCTTATTTGGAAATTGGAGTTTCCGTTGCTTTATCTTATAGTTTATTACTTTTCTTTATTAAAGCTGAAACTCTCTTGCTTTATCTTATAGTTTATTGCTTTTCTAAATTAAAGCTGAAATTCTCTTGCTTTTATTTTCTCCTCAACCGACAAGGCATATTTTCTTTTGTGCAAGGGAAAGATGTCTGCTGCTATATATTCTTTACTTGGCACTTGAGGTTTGGAATTTTGAATTCAACTAAATTGTAATTTCCATGTTTTCTTTTGAGTTTGACACTATTATACCAGGATTATGTTTTTGTCGTAATATGCACAAATAATATCAAATGTAAATTAAGAAAAATATTTCAAAAATATAATTAATAAGAATAAAAAACAGAAATTACCTTCATGTCAAATGGTAGAAAGCATATTTTATTCATATAAAATCAGAATTTTTTCTTCAACCAAAAATTATATAATATATATATATATATTATAAAATAAATAATGAAGATTTTTTCTATTAATCTTTTAATAGGAGTTTCACTTAGCAGTGGTACATCGGTAAAGTTCACCAAGAATTAGAGAATTATTATTATTATTTTGTGAAATATAGAGTGACAAATAGGTTTTTCTTTACTTTTGATATATTAGTGTTGAGATCTCTAAAAGGTTCAGCAAAAATTGGGCTCGTCCAGACCCAAAATGAATGTGACTGAGGAGTACTTGGGCCAGCAAGTAGACATACACACAAACCCCATGGAGCCCAAGACGACATGGGCCCAATAGATAGGCAATCACGTTGTTGAATAAAGAACCCATAAAGCCTATTTTTGTATTGAACTTGGCCCAAGCTCAAGAAAAGTTCAAAACCAAACCAAAGGAAAGGAGGAATGGTCTTGATGGATGAGGAATATGAGTTTTTGCTGATATGTCATCCCATTTCTAGCAATGGGTAAGCTTGGGGGCATCCAAGCTAAGGAAGGCAGCTTGCATCAACCTCGGTGTGTGCTTTTTTTAATGATTTGCAATTGAATTTACTCTCCTTCTTACTTTTAGCCAAAGCAATTAGCAATTAATGCCTATCACCTTTTGTCTTCCTTAGACAAGTTGCTTTGATTTACCAACCTATAAGAAAGACAAACTAATTCTAATGGCAAACCTACGCATCTTTTTCTCATGAAATTGTTAGTCTTTTTTCTTCTCACAGAAGGTTTGGACCCCATCATGAGTTTCACATAGGATTCCGCACTTGTTGGGCTAGGAAAGATGACTTTTCTCATAAGAGTGAATAAGGTGTTATTTGAATTTTGCCAAACTCAGTTAATAAAACTGAGTTTTGTTAACTCATAACCCAAAAAGTGTGGGCCTCACATGTATAATGTCTGTTTGGCTTTTTTTTGGATGTTAACTCAGTTAACAAAACTGAGATTTTGGAGATATGAGTTAAGAAATTTGGAAACAAGAAAAGCTTGTTTTTAAGTTATTGAAATATGAGTTTTGTGGTAGTATTGTAATTTCATTTACTAAATGGGACCCATGGCAGTGTCTTGTCTAATAACTTTGACTCTCTTTCTTTTTTTTTTTTTTTTGAGCTGAAACTTTCTTTCTTTCTTTCTTTTTGGTTTTTTTCTTTCTTTCTTTCTTCTTCTCTTCACGTCTGCTTCTCTGTTTCTTCTTTTCTTTCTTTTTTCTTTCTTCTTCTCCGACCCATTGCTCAATTCTTTCTTTCTTATGAAATATGATTGCCATACCATATTTCTCTCTTCACGTGACCGATTTGCCTTTTCACGTGATCGATTTTTTGTGAGACTGATCCAGGAAGAAGCATTTTGGCGATGGAGAGGAAGGATTGAAAACAAAATTTCTGTTGTGACTATCTGTGAGTTGTGTATTTGTGGGTTCCAATTTGTGTTCTTGAGATCTTTGTAGGTTGTAATTGGTGTTTTTGAGGGTTGTGATTATGGGTTTGTGGTGTTCTGTGTGTTGTTAAGGAAAAAAAAAAAAAAAAAACTGAAGAAAAAATTAAATCAAAGAAAAGGAAGATGGGTTTGTGGTAACTCTGTCTATAGTGTTGCCGACAATGGGTCTGCCATGAGAACTTGCTGGTGGTATGGTGGGTTTGTCAAGGGAGGTGAGTTGATGATTTTTATGGGCTCGGGTTTGTGCTTTAGGAGAGTAAAACGGAGCTGAAGGGGGAAGGGGAAATGAGAAAGGAGAAAAAGATGGGATGAAACCTTCCACGGCAGCTTTGCATTGACCAAGTTACAAGAATGGGTCCACAAAATGTTGAAAAACTTGAGTGATGACAAGTTGAGTGAAGTGTGCCAAACGGGTGGATGATAGAAATTGGGGTATTTTAAGTGATGAGTGAGGAGTGATGAAAATTAAGTGAAGAGTGATGAAAATTAAGTGAAGAGTGATGAGTGATGAAAAAAAAAAAAAAAAAACCAAACAGGGCCTAATTCTCTTTCCTCTATGATTAAAATGAAAATCACTTGGCCAAACTTTATTTCTAAAACTGTGCAAGAGGACGCATTAGCCCTTGAAGATGGTACACACTCTCTACCCTATGCAAATCAAGTTATAAAATGGGGAGAAGCTCACACCAAAAATCATGAAGATTCAACATACTCAATAGATTATAGATCCACCATTTTACCATTACTCTCTCTCTCTCTCTCTCATCACTTAGACAACAACTCAAAGTGTCATATAACAAAATATCTGTAGCATGCATCTATTACTCGTATCATTGTAAGGTTCGTAGCTATCTATGAAATTTTTCTACGACTGAATTCTAATTATCCTCATACTTGGAATAAATGAATTTTTCGCAGAACAAGGCAAATCCTTACTACTAAACAAGGAAAATTCAACATGAAACTTTCTCAGTATTATTATTAGTGTTCACTAATATGGGTTTTTATCCTTGAAAATTGCATCATGTGTGTAGACTAGGCCTAAAATGCATTAGAACCAACTTAGCAAAGCTCATTTAGCTAATAGTTCTGAGCTTGACTCCTTTCTTTAAACCTAGATCCATATGCGAGCTAATTCTTGTAACACATGACCAAGTCAAAGAAAAGTACCCCATATTAAAATGGCTTGCTTAAGAGAGAGAGAGAGAGAGAGAGAGAGAGAGAGAGAGGGCTTAGTGTGATTTGCTATGCTTTGCTAGCGCCTATCAGCAGATCAGAGGAGAAAAAGGGCTGCTAATGGGATTGGCAGCCCTTAAAGCACTAACGAGTAAGAAAATGGATTTTCTAACATGTCTTATATTAAACAATTATATAAGCAACTTTTTGCCTTTATCAAATCACCCATAGTAAACTTTTTAAAAGAATGTATTGGTCCAAAAAGCATAATAAAAAAAAAAAAATCATATTATAGTATATGGAATTCAAATCCTCCTACCATCCATTTATTTAAAGACAACCCATATGGTCAAAGTTAAACATGGCAGTTACTATTAAAAAAATTGTGTTTATGGAGAAGATAACTTAAGGAAAAAAAATCTTGCAAATTATGATGGAGATATTTAATTTGAAGCCAATATAAGAAATCAACTTAGTAAAATATATGAATTCAAAAAGGAATAAATACATGAAGATCAAATTAAATTTAACATCAAGATCAAACATGCATGTTTCACAGTTGTAGGTGAAGTCATTGCAACACACACCGTAGGCATTACATGGAAAAATCTTACTCCTGTTAGATGCCTTTGGGATGAAGGTGAGTGGGTGTCACTTTTTTTCTAGGTAATTCAACACAAGATTTTTGAAGAAAGAAGTTACACTTTATATAGTACACAAGCTAAGTGCCTTGTAACTCTAATGATATCTCTTGTTGTTTCTAATGTAGACATCCAACGTTTAAATCCTCTCAACCTCAACGATCAATGTATAGAAAAAAAATGTAGGGAGAATGTCGCCATTCATTTTTTTCTTCTTCATTTTGAACCTCATTAGTAAGTTCTAAGTTGTGCTCATGAGTGAAGTGTTTGATTTTTGTGGCTATATAAGTCATGTTCACATTGATTTTTTTTTTTTTTTTTTTACTTTGTAAGTCGTTGATTAAATGAATTGATTAAGCTTTGGATTTTCATTTTCTAACATATTTTTTGATTTAATGAACTCCTCATCATTAAGTTCCAACAAATTTATGTACTTTTCGTTTCCATTATTTATAGCACAATTGAGGTGAACAACAAAATTGCAACTCTAGCAATAGTAAAGCCTGTTGTTTATGTCCATTTTATAGAAAAAGCTGACAAAGGCCATAGTCTATGTCAAAAATTTTTTTTTTTCCCAACGGGAGTCTATGTTAATTTTTTAAGAGAAAGAAAATGATACAAATGATACAAAATGTTTATAAAATAATATGAAAATGAATGTAATTGGTGCACATCAACAATCTAATAAATGAATGTTTGAATTACTTTTCAATGATTGATTATACATCAATTTAATGTAATAAATTTTGTAGTATCCCTATCTAGCTTCACCCTTAAGAGAATGGGTAAGATTGAGGGGGTGCTTGTGATGTACAACTTTGATTCTACATGAGAAAGAAGCAAAACTTTTATGCATATAGAAACCACATAGGACATATATTTAGGGTACACCACTGCCTTCTTTGCCACAAACGTTGCAAGTGAACATGATCAACTTCCAAAGGACGATTAATGGGTGGTTGTGAACTTCAGTTTCCATGGTGGGTGGTAAAGAAGTACATTTATTTTGAAGGTTAAAGTCGTAACAAGAACAATGATAAGTGCATCCGAAACAATTTTTTTTGCATATTTTGCATTTGCTATAGCCTTTGTCCTCATAAAGTGCAATTTTTCAAAGAGAATAAGAGGATGTTTTGTGCACAAGGGATATTGTAATTCAAAGGTAGTTCCGCACATGATTTATGATGCTAGCATCCTTTGCATTCTACACACCATTGCCTTCTTTGCCACAAAGGTCACAAGTGAACGTGATCCACTTCCAAATGACGATCAATGGGTGGTTGTGAACTTCATCTTCCACGGTGGATGGTAAAGAAGCACATTTATTTTGAAGGTCAAAGTCCTAACAAGAACAACGATAAGTGCATCCAGAACAAATTTTTTTTGCATATTTTGCATTTGCTGTATCCTTTGTCCTCATAAAATGCAATTTTTTGAAGAGAATAAGAGGATGTTTTATGCGCAAGGGATATTGCAATTCAAAGGTAGTTCCACACATGATTAATGATGGTAGCATCCTTTGCATTCTACACACTTGGACCTAGGATCCAAAACTGGTTCTAAGCACACATAACAAAGAAATCTTAGAGACTTGTAGCTCAATTGACATTTCTTGGTGTTTCCAAAAGAGACATCTAGGGTACAAATCCCCCCTCCTCGAACCATCGAACAAAGCAATCCTATTCCCTTGGCTTTATTGAAATCCAATGGATGCTCATGTCTATAATGTTGAAGCTCCATCTCTATCTCATGCACAAAAAATATAATATCCAATACATTTTTTTTTTTAACAATAAAATTGTGTTAGGTGGTACCTTGAATGCAAATATAGATCATTAAGGAATAATTATAGAGTTTGACAAATACCTTTATAGATGATCAAGGTATATCTAATTAGCTCAACTGGTAAAGTCTCTGATGGTTGAATAAAAGATCTAGGGTTTAATCTTTGCCTACACCAAAAACCAATTGGTGTTTTGTACTGATGATAAAGAGCACAATTATCAGAAGCGGACTCCATAAATTGAAATTCTATAAAAAAAAAAAAAAAAATTAAGATGGTATCATAATTTAAACTTTGCTAAAAAAGTCGTTTGCCTCCAACCGCGATAATGTCTCCAATTATTATGTTTAGTGCTAGCCAATTTGGAGAAAGAGAGAGAGAGAGACTAATCAAATATCAGGATTCAATAGCCAAGAACTTTTCCCAGAAATTTCTTAAATATATGCTAAGTTAACATCATCAAGTGAAATTTCAGAAAAAATGAGAAAAAGTATAAGAGAGATATTAAGGCTTGCCAAGCAAGCTAGAGTCATATGCTTCTCTATCTAATAGGTCATGTTTTCTTTTTCTATATACGTTTTCTTTCACTGACAAGAAAAAGAGGGGAAAAAATAGTATTTGAAGATTGTAGGGGAAATAAGTTTTGCTAAAAACCTTGATTAAGATGTTACTACTATTACCTTTTCCTCTTAGATATTCTTATTAACTTTACATTTTTCATTTATTGACAAGATTTTTAACATTTCTAGTGACTTTTTCATGATAAATGATTTTTAGAAACCCATAAACTTTAAGGAACTATACTTTTTCCTCGATATTTTTAAAATTCGTTAACAAATTTTGATACCTTCAGCAAGTTTACAATTTTTTCAAATAATATATATATATATATATACACACACAAATATATATATATATATATATATATATAAGTTCTCCATTATAGAGTTTATCAACAATTTTTGTGTTCCAATTTGTTTAAGCTAGGTGTTATATATCCTAATTTCAAATCTTGATTTTAGATAGAAAATCATTGGAGAATAATAGATACCTTAATAGATTAGAATATATCTAATATGGTGCTACAACTCAAACTATATGCACTACTGCACTAGGTCCTCATTTCATCTAGCTGTTACAAGTTATAACAGCTCAAGTGTTAGCCGATTTGGTGCGCAGAAGTGAGAGTCAAACACTGATTAATAATACTTAATAAATAGAAAAACCAAACACATGTAAACAAAGTAGCAAAAATATGCATCAATACTTACAGAAATAGGAATTCAATCTGGCTTCAAAACACCCTTAGAAACCTTTCAAGTTAGATTCAACTTCAATTTTGTCATAGCTAAGTTTATGTGGTGGAGCTCATCTATTAATTCAACTATATATAGGACTAAAGGGTATTGCTTTTTTGACAAGGAATCATGTTCTTCATTGTTTCATCAAATTCAAATTATGCTATTATGCCCAAAAAATAACCTTCTCAGTGACAAAAGAAATAAAATAGATAAAGAAAAAAGAGAAGCAAGTGGGCAAGATATTTATGTTTGTTACTTGTCGACTTTGATTTATATAGTTCTTTTTCTCTCTTCTTTTATCTTTATTTATAATCTTTTATCCATGTCCATATGTCTTACAAACATTTCATTTCTTTTTTCTGAAATGTTCATACTTAATTATGACTACTATAATACTATTTGCTCCCCCAAAATATTTATTTATTTATATATATATATATATATATACACATATATGATTAAAACAATACTCCAATCTAATAGTAATAAAAAACTTCTGATACTCTAATTTTTAAATGAATCTATCCAAACAAGGAAAATAAATTTAAGTTGTTATGTTTGAAATTACCATACATGATTCTTGCTTTTAGCCTTTTACCCTTTCGGTAATGTGAAAGGCTACTCAGAAACTATTCTTACTTGGAAATTAGAGTTTCATTGCTTTATCTTATAGTTAATTGCTTTTCTATATTAAAGCTGAAATTCTCTTGCTTTTATTTTCTCACCAACCGGCAAGGCATATTTTCTTTTGTGCAAGGGAAAGATGTCTGCTGCTATATATTCTTTTTTTGTCAGTTGAGGTTTGGAATTCTGAATTCAACTAAATTGTAATTTCCATGTTTGCTTTTGAGTTTGACTCTATTATACTAGGATTATGTCGTAATATACACAAATTAATATCATATGCAAATTAAGAAAAATATTTCAAAAATATAATTAATAAGAATAAAAAACAACAATCACTTTCAAGTTACATGGGAAAAAGCATATCGTATTTGTATAAAATCAATTTTTTCTTCAACCAAAAATTATAATATATTATAAAATAAATAATGAAGCTTTTTTCAGTTAATAATATAATAAGAGTTTAACTTAGCAGTGTTACATCGGTAGAGTTCGCCAAGAATACGATTCTTGTTGAGAATTATTATTTTGTGAAATATAGAGTGACAAATGGTTTTTTTTCCCCCCTTTTTATAAATTAGTATTGAGGTCTCTAAAAGGTTCAGCAATTGGGCTTGTCCAGACCCAATATGAATGTAACTGAAGTGTACTTGGGCCAGCAAGTGGACATACAAACAAACCCAATGGAGCCCAAGACGACATGGGCCCAATAAATAGGCAATCACATTATTGAATAAAGAACCCATTAAACCAAACCAAACCAAACTTGTCCCAAGCTCAAGAAAAGTTCAAAACCAAACCAAAGGAAAGGAGGAATGGTCTTGACGGATGAGGAATATGAGTTTTTGCAGATATGTCATCTCCATTTCTAGCCATGGGTAAGCTTGGGGCCATCCAAGCCAAGGATGGCAGATTGCATCAACCTTGGTTCAACTGAATTTACTCTCCTTCTTTCTTTTAGCCAAAGCAACAAGCATTTAACGCACAATATCCTCATGTCTTGTCAAAGACAAGTTGCCTTGATCGATTTACCAATTTATAAAAAAGACAAGTCAATTTTAATGGCAAGTTTAACCCTCTTTTTCTCAATAAATTATTAGTCATCTCTCCTATCATAGGAGGTGTGGACTCCACCATGGGTCTCACACAAGAGTCCACACTTCTTGTGAGAGGAGGGAGGACTCTTCCCATAACAGTGAATAATCTTTCTGATATTACTAAAATGAAATCATTTGTCTAAATATTATTTCCAAAATAGTGTAAGAGGAGGCATTGGTCCTTGAAGACAGTGCATACTCTCTACCTTATGCAAATCAAGCCATAAAATGGGGAGAAGCCCACACCAAAAATCATGAAGATTCAACATACTCAATAGATTATAGATCCACCATTTTATCATTACTCTCTCTCTCTCTCTCATCACTTAGACAACAACTCAAAGTGTCTTATAACAAAACATTAGTAGCAGACACTTATTACTAATATCATTGCAAGGTCCCTAACTACCTACGAGATTTTCCTACAATTGAATTCTAATTATCCTCATATTTAGAATAAATGAATTTCTACAAAATAAGACAAATTCTTACTATTGAATGAGGTAGATTTTTATCATTCAACACGAAACTTTCTTCTTCTTCTTCTGGGGAATCTGGGTAACTAACTATAAAAATTAAACTTTATAGTTAGTTGGCCCAGTTTTGGAACTATATAGCATACTAGCAACTCGAGCGTTAGAAGCTCGATTTTGGGGTACAAAACCGAGCCTTAGAAGCTCGGTTTTTATGTTTTCTGGCAATCAAAACGTGGCAATCTTTCCACGTAGAAATCGAGTCTCTAAGACTCGGTTTACTAAAAGTAAAACCGAGTCTTAGAAACTCGATTTTTGAACTGTGAAAATCCCTCATCTCGGCCCCTAAGATTTGACTGCTCCATGTCTTCACGTGTTCAGCAGCTGAACTCTGACTGCTCCAGTCCTTCACGTGTATCATCAGCTGGCTAGTGAGGTTAATTTGCTATCTCATTTTCCCCCTTCACTTTCACTTATGCACTTTTTTCACTAGAGCTTTCACTTTCAACTAATGCACTTTTCTCATTTTCCCCTTCACTTTCACTGATGCACTTTTTTCACTAGAGCTTTCACTTTCACAGCAACTTGACTCTCTCTCACTCTGCCTCTCAACCTCCCTCTCACTCTCATATAATCCTAGCACATCCTCATGTCAGGTAAGGTCTCACTCTCTAATTAGTTGTTTGTTGTTTGGTTTTGATATTGTCTATAATTTTTTTTTTTGCTTGAGTATGAAATTATAATCATTGATTTGGTGATGTAATTGCTTCATTTTGGTTTTGCCATCTACTAAAAATATCAAATGTTGCTCCAAAAATTAAGAATGCTGAGCAGTGAAACAAGAATGAATGTAACTATGTTAATATAATGAATGTACCTCAAAATTGCACAGGTAGACCATTTCGGTCCACTTCGGTCTCTTAAGTCCACTTTGGTCATTCACTCTTTTTGGTCCATTTCGGTCCCATAGGTACACTTTAGTCCATTCAGTCCAATTTAGTCCATTCGGTCCATTTTGGTCTATTAGGTCCACCTTGGTACATCCAGTCCACTTCGGTCCACTTCAGTCCATTCGGTCCATCCAGTCCACTTCGGTCCACTTCAGTCCATTCGGTCCATCCAGTCCACTTCGGTCCACTTCAGTCCATTCGGTCCACTTCAGTCAGTCCACTTCAGTCCATTCGGTCCACTTCAGTCAGTCCATTCGGTCCATCCAGTCCACTTCGGTCCACTTCAGTCAGTCCATTCGGTCCATCCAGTCCAATTTGGTCCAAGTTAAAACAAAATTAAAATAAAATAGTCATTTAACATAAACGTGTAATGTGATAAAACCACTGAAATCCCATCAATTAGAGTAAATATTATTCTTTAAACTCTGATTTTACTTTTTTGCTTGACTATGAAAGAATGATTGATATATATTTAAGATGTATTCTTGGTATATTTGTATTGTTAGGTTTTTAATGATTGTATTGTTGTTTGGTTTGATTTTTTTTATTTATATTTTTGTTAGAGCTGATTTGAAATTTTGCAATGGGATGACTTTTGTCTTTAGATTTTTTTTGTGTTAGTATAAAATGATAATGATTGTGTGCGTGTATGTGATGTGGGGTGAGTATATGCAAATGCAAAGTGACAAGTTGTAATTTGAGTAGATAGAAAAGGTTTTGCAATTTATGTTAAATGAAAGAGATAAAAATATGTGACTAACATATTATTACACTTGACTCTCTCTCTCACGCACTTGCTCTTGCTTATCCAAATTTTAATTTATTTTATTTTATTAATTTCTGAAGACTAGTAAAATATAGGACTAACATATTATACTTGACTCTCTAATAGGTTCACAATCTCTAAAGAATATTGAGTTAAATGTATACTTCGGTGGACCCCTTGATAATCCTGGAGGGATTGACGGATTCCCATTTAGAGGGGAGGGTATTGAATGCTATTACATGATGATACGTCGTAAGTTGAAGACATTGGATGATTTGAAGAAGAAAATAATGGACGAATTGAATTTGAACCGTGCTTGGTATGACATAAAAATTATTTATCGTTACCCACAAGAAGTCCTTCATGAACGGATAAATTATGGGTATATGACAATCAAAGAAGACAAACATGTAAAGATGATGTTTAATAGGATCCAGAAAATGCCCCAAGTAAATGCTGCTGAGTTGTACGTAAGTTTAGAGGCACTTGCAGAAGTTGATACGGAGACGGTGCAACAAACAACTACGTCTTTACAATTTACAGCCCTAGATGATGGATGCACTACAATGGGAGGGTATACAATGGGAGGGTATACAATGGGAGGTTATACGTTCCCAACTCAAGATCATGTTGCCAATACTGGTGAAACCCTCCATCCTCAAGAGACACATTTAGAGGAGAGAGGGTATACAATGGGAGAGTATACAATGGGAGGTTATACGCTCCCAACTCAAGATCATGTTGCCAATACTGGTGAAACTCTCCATCCTGAAGAGACACATTTAGAGGAGGAAGACGAAGACGAAGATCATGCTATGAATGATGGTGAAAATGTTGATGATGTGGACGAGTACGAAGAGAGGATTGACCGAGGCGACTTTGAGAACGATGTGGATGACCATGAAGTCGTTCCCATTTTTGAAGAGGAAAATATGGAGAACCATGGTGAAGGTGATGCAGACGATGGTATTCGCGTCCACCATGATACAAATACGACCACTGTCTACGCACCTCCTAGCGAGTCCTTTTACGCAAATACTTGGGAAAATATGGTTGATCCTTCAGCTCTTCAGATACCATTTGTTTCTACTTGGGAAGATGGGATGCATTTTAGTAAAGGGTTGACTTTTGCAAATAAAGAGGCGGTGAAGCGTGCATTGATAATATACGCAGCAAGTGATAATAGAAATTTTATTATCCGGAGGTCGACCACAACTAGATTGTGCGCCGCATGCATTGACACCAACTGTAAGTGGTACGTTGGGGCAGTCAAGAAGGATACACTTAATGGTTTGTGGATGGTCACGTCTTATATGGGTCCACATAGTTGTATACCCTTTGGTCGGCGAAGAGACGGTAAAATGATGGATTCTAATTTTGTTGCATCAGAAATTGTGGAAAAATTGCGACAAAAGCACACTACTCGTATTGATGAGCTCTGGGAGATCATACATACTAAGTATAAGCATGAACTTTCTTACTATAAGATATGGGACGCAAAACAAAAGGCAATTGCTAAGATATATGGGGATTGGGAGGAGTCTTACCAAAGGTTGCGAAAGTTGTTGTTGGCATACTTGGATCAAGATTCGGGTACCCAGTACAGCTATCACACCATACCTAGGGGCATAGATGATACTACGATACTGCGCTATGTATTTTGGGCATTCGCTCCATGCATTGCTGCATTCAGATATTGCAGGCCGGTGATCAGTATTGATGGGACTCATTTGTATGGTAAATATCGAGGGGTGTTGATGATTGCAATGGCAACCGATGCTAACCAAAAGGTTTTGCCTCTCGCCTTTGCTGTTGTGGACAAGGAGTCAGGGGTTAGTTGGGGATGGTTTTTAGAGTGTCTCAGAACTTCAATAGAGCATGTCATACCTGCCGATGGCATTTGCATTATTTCTGACCGACATAAAGGTATCAAATGCGCCATTCGAGAGTGGCCTAGAGGTCAGGACGAAAGAGAACGGGTATTTCACCGATATTGCCTTCGACATGTTGCTAGCAACTTCAACACACATTTTGATAACCCGACTCTAAAGGCATTGGTCTTGAAAGCTGGATATGCGACTAATGAAGCTAAATTTGAGTCCATAATGCAAACCATTAAGGAGGCCGAGATTAATATGTTGAGGGGTGTAAGACCTGATGATCCCAATATTACATGCTATATGCCACATACATATCTAGTGAGTTTGGATTTGGACAAATGGACCCAGTCACACGATGGTGGAAGACGTTACGGGGCAATGACAACCAATATCTCTGAGTGCTTCAATGGGGTACTTAAAGGTGCCCGCGGTTTGCCCATTGCTGCAATGGTTGAGTTCATTTGGTGCAAACTTGTTGCATATTTCCACGATCGAAGGGAACTAATTTCTTCTAATCTCTCTCAAGGTAAGGTGTGGACTGATTATGCAATGGGGATCTATACCAAAAATGAGAAGAAAATTTCAGGACACACTTTGAGGCATTTTAATCATGAACTTGGTATATATCAAGTGGTTACCCCGTACAACGACCAAAGAGGTGGAGGGGGAAACCACAGTCATGATGTGCGCATATTTGCTAGAACATGTGGTTGTGGAAAGTGGCAAAACATTAAGATCCCTTGTTCACATGCAATTAAAGTTCTTCAAAGTCTGCACCTCAATGCCACCGACTATATTGACCCATGTTACAGTTTGAAGAACGCCATTGACACATATGCACATCAATTTGTGGTGCCACTGTCAGAGTCATTGTGGAGGGACGTTCGCGGACCACGGTGGGTGCCTGACCCACAGCTGTTGCGGGCCAAAGGTCGTCCTGTGAAGTCAAGATTAAGGAATGAAATGGACGGGGTACGACGAGAACGGGGAAGTCGGAGGGAAGCTCCGAACTTGATTGAGATTCAACCGAGGCAGCGATGCGGGCTATGTCATAAAGAGGGGCATAACCGTAGAAAATGTCCCAATTCCAGTGGGGCTTTGACAAGCGGTTCCCATGGGGCTTCGACAAGTGGTAGTGCTGCAAACTAGGCAAGTGCTGTCACTGTTTTTATATAATATGCTCAGAAATTCATTTGGTTTTTACTCTTTGCATTTGGGAACTAACAACTGTACAACAATGCTTTTTAGGTGAGCAAATCCTACAAATGAGGAATGGCCATGGGACATCTTTTGCGGTATGGACAAGTGCAAGGCGATTATGTTGTATCGACTCAGTTGTTATTTTGTTCATGGCTAAACAATGTTGTAATTGAACTATTTGTTATCCATTGTACTTGTTACATTAATTGTGTTGTGCAGCGTTTGCCTATAATGTCGGCGATGATAGTACTTACTGTATAGTTTAATGATAGCTACTAATGTGTTTTGTGTGCCTCATGTACTGCTTAAATCTCTCCACTCTGTAGGTCATACGGCCATTGTAATGTCCATGAACAGTAACTGGCTTAATCCAGTTTTTTTTATATCTCGTGTACTCTCCCTTTCATTGGTGGTAGCAAAATAATATAGGTATATATATATATATATTATGGTCGTGGGGGAAGGAAAAAAAAATAGTTTGTTCATGTTGTGGATCTGGTTTAATGCAGGTAGGGGAAGGAAAATTAAAGAAATCAAAAAAAAAAAAATTCCCAGTGGAAATCGAGCCTAAGAGACTCGATTTCCATTTATGACCGCTTATTACCATTGTGCCACTCAACATGGAAATCGAGTCTCTTAAACTCGATTTCCACTGGATTTTTTTTTTTTTTTTTTTACACCATTTTTAGAACTCAGTTGGAAACTAAACTGACTTCCTAATATTTCTCCCTAATTTCTATTGCGGATTTCCATAATCTCCTAGATTTTTGTTTAAAACTTTTTTATTAAAAATGTGCTAAAATATACTTCTATTTTGAAAATTAAGAAAAACATATTAAGATTTTAAAAAACTGTACATAAAAATTAAAAATGAACCTTATAAATTGGGATTTTCATTTATTTGAGGGATGGCTAAAAAAAAGTACAAAGTAAATGATGTAACATTTTCATTTATTTGAGGGATGGCCAAAAAAAAGTACAAAGTAAATGATGTAACATTTTCATTTATTTGAGGGACAGGCAAAAAAAAAAAGAAAATAAAAAAAGAAACCGAATAAAAAAAAAAGTAACAAAATGATTTACGTTCAATTCTAGTGAGATCAGACTAGAGTGTATTGGTTATTAAAGGCATGCATTCGACTCTCACCAATTTAACGAACCTGATCCAACTCAACACATTGGGTTCATTTTTCTCTTTTTCTGAGCTGATAAAATGAGTTGGATCTTACATTGTTTTTGGAAACTTGGGGTTTAGGTTGAAATTTAAACTTAAGTAACTCCAAGAAAATTGAAAAAAGTTGACCACTTTCTAGAGGACCCTTTCACCAATCAGTGCACAACTTTTTCTCAAAACTATTTGAATGACTTTTTGTGATTGGTGCATAATAAAAGTAGTATCAATGGTAAACTTAGGCAAACGTAGTATTAACGACCGCGAGTCATGTCAACAGTTTTTTTTTTTTTTTTTGTTAATATTACCAATCCTTGGCATTACATTTCACAAATAACACAACTCTGACTTTGATCAAAAGGCCTCTAGCTTTGTATTTCACTTATGCAGAGTTTAATATATTTTGACCTGTTTTCTCTGCTTTATTATTGCTCAAAATCATGGACATGAATAGCCGAGATGGACAAAAATTTCAAAATTCAAACTCAAAAATAATGGAAATGAATTTTTTAGCATTAAAGGTAAAACAAGATAGATATCTTCGCAGGACATTCTCTAGAGAGATAACTAGCACAAATCCAACATAAATAATAACAAATTCTTTGAAATCTTGACTCTAGTGAGATATTTAGCAGAAAATTAACATAAATAATAACAATTTCTTTTAAATCTTGACTGCTCTTGGAGGAACGACATAAATGATGGTTTGTATGCTGCAAACAATGGAAAGTAATCAACGTATACACCAATATAAAACTGTCAAGTGAAAATAAGGCATTAAAAATGCAAAAAGATAGATCATTGGAGCCATCATTCCTAGGAAAACCACCAGTGGAAGAAACCCACAATAGTCAAGATCTTATCAGAGCCACCATCAACTCAAAGAAAGCTACCATGGAGGGAACCAAAGCATGCAATTTCTAGTTAGGAAACCAATTCCCACTATCTCCAATGATCCAATCCACTTATCACATTGTGACATGACAAAGTTTCCCACTGTTGGCCAAAATTTATCTACATGAAAAGTTATTGGTTTCCTAAGTTATTTCTGATCTCTAGTGCAGCCATGAATACAGGTGAAAGCACGCAGTCAGGTTCAAAAAACTTGTTTTTAAGAAATCCTAGAAGAAGTTGTGTGTTTATGAACACTACCATGATCCAGGAGCAAACAATATTACTTTTAGGAGTAGTTTCTTGGTTTATCCATAGAAAAGTGAACCCAGCCACTATACCACTCTTGAAGGAAAATATAAGGCTGAAGAATTTGAAACACAAACTTAAGCCAGCCACCAGGCTACTAAAGCTTAGGTCTACTTATCGAAGTCATGCTTATTTTCTTATAAAGTTCAAATAAAAAATATAATTGCAAGAATTATGAAAGAGAGCTCTTATATATGAATGACTAGAATATCTGAATTGGACAAGCTAACAACAAATGTACAATTCAAGGAAAAAGAGAAAGAGTGTCAGAATTCGTCTTAACTTCTAATTCCATCTCTAGAAATTTTTTTTTTCTTTATTTGTTTTAGCCTTTTAGGTAAGTATCATCTCTAAATAATGCAGTACATCATGTGATAAATAGGAGGTGTCAAGATTTCTATACTGAATTGATCAATGTCCCCACACCGCAAGAAATTTGACTATTTTCAATGATTGAAACCATTTCATAGTGCTAGAATCTGTCGAGAAATGCATTTTCAACAGTTGAAAGGACTGTCAAAAACCCTCACTGAAATCTATGTTGGGAACATTTTTTTACAACCTATGCAATTGTCGAAAAAATATTACACCTTTATCAACAGTTGATGAATGTTGAAGTATTATTAAAAATTGTTGAAATATATATACATAGATGTAGATTAAAATATGCTTATTACTTTTAATCACATGTACTCAACTGTTGATAGAGGGTATCTTGAGATAAGTTTCAATAATTTGTAAACGTTGAAAAAAGTATTTTCTTAAAAAAAAAAAAATTGGATACCCTCTTTCACATTGATCAAAATTTAATAACCCGATTCAAAATATAAGCATAAACACAATTGCATTAATACCATCTAATATATTTTCCTAAATGTTTTTCACAATATGTGCAGCTAAACACTTTTTTAAGTTGCAAATCCAGCCCAAAGAGTTCACTCTCAAACAAAAGTTACCAACTTGAAAAATGGATGATAGACATGTCAAAAAAAAAAATGTTGGCTTCCTTTAAGACTTGGACAACGTATATGTACCAAATGACCAAAATAATGGGGATGTTATTCTTCTTTGCAAAACACAGTAAGGCTGATGCGCAGTCCCTCACCTGCCATGGATCAGAGCTGTCTCAGAACCCAGTATACATACTTTCCAGAAGCCCTGTTTTAAGAAAGTAACCAAGCAGTGCCCCAACAACAAGAGAAAAGCTTACCCTTGGTTATTTTAGGAATTTCATTTTCAGTAACAGCCCTTCCAATCTAGAGCAAACTCGAATTTGTGCAAGTGCTTTTTTCAAAGCCTGCCACAAACATGGGACAACAAAACTCTATGTTTCATAACTTCCCTAGACAAATGGTAAAAAAACTACTTGCTTTCCAGAACAATTGCTACTATCAGAAACAACAAAGAAAAGACTGGATTCATCCCAAACTTTGTACATGGAAAGAATGAGATATATTACTTTCACAGATTAAAAAAATTAAAAATTACAAGCAAAAGAATTGGAAATCAAGAGGACTTAATGGAAGTATATCATGCATTCGCAAAAATCATTGAGTGCCTTTCTACCTGTGATTAGCTCAATCAAAATCACTCCAAAGCTATACAAATCAACCTTGGTAGTCACCTGTCCAGTCACTGTTCAGTCATCCATGAAAGTTTAATGTCAGTACCACAAGGATTGATAATTGATCAAAAACCAGAGTGATAACAACAAGTTATACATGCCTATGGTGAGGTATGCAGAAAAAGGAGCAAAGCAAAAAAGAAAAAAGGCAATATCGACAAATGGGTTTGATATATGAATAACAAATGTCTACTTTAGGATTTGTTTATCCCATGAGACGAATTTGCAGGGACAAAAGCCATTCTATTTTGTTTCCATGGCATCTCATTAAAGAAATGTTCAAGTACTGTCTAAAATATATTGGAGAGGACAAGTTTGTATGTCTTTAACCATGGAAACTTGACAGCAACAAGATAAACAGAACACACAAAACATTGGAATTTACATGCACAAGCACCACCATCACCACAATATTAACAGCAGCATACAGTTGCTGTCAAAACCCCAGCCCCAAAATTCCTATCTCAAAGCTGCAGCATAAAAAAATAACCAAATTCTTGCAAATGACATAATGGACGCACATTAGACACATGTACAAATAAAATGTATTAAAAATGAATTTAATGGCCCTCACATGAAACTAACACTAAACTTATAAGCTGAAATCCATGCATCTAGCAAGGAATGAGAGTAATGCAGTACCAATACAGAAGGCTCTGCAGAAATATCAGTTTAGCTCTCATGTTTTGAGGGGCACAACGAAGTCCTAACTAACCAGATAGGATACAATTTTGAGTTCAAAGATGGTGTCTTCACAAGTCACATTGCATATTATTTTCCCCACATCAATTGTCTTTTTAGAAAGTGGCTCTATATTGTGAATGGTGAAATAGACAAGGGACTGCTATTTTGTAGTCATGTAAAATGCTGTAAGCCTATGTACCCACTCAACTTTTCACTTAGTGATTTCTTCTGAAGGTTCAATGTTTGTCTGATGCTTACATTTAAAATCTAATCTTGGTTAGTCTTGATTATTTCAAGGACAATCAACTATAGATTTTTATGAGCATAGAAAAGTTTAGAAAAAATATAATACTAGAAGCTTAAGTCAAAGAAAATTAAAGAAGGTATCTGCGTATTCTGGTGCAAAATACCCAAAAGTTCCATCTAGTTTAGTGAACCAAAAGTATATCTTCAATGCTTGAGCTTCAAAAATGCACTCTTGTTATACAAAACAGAATTTTCTTGAATTTCATTATAAAATAAATAAACAAACTGAGCCTTGAAAATAATAACTTTGCTAAAACGCACAGCAACACAGTTACTTCATGGACATATCAAACGTTTAAATAGGAGAAACTAACCTCAGCAAATGATGTGCGCAATAACTGAGAGAGTGAGAGGGTGAGTGAGACTGGGTCGAGGTCGGTGAGGCTGAGAGAGTGAGAGGATGAGCGAGGGTCGGCGTCGGTGAGGCTGAGAGAGTTAGAGTGGTTCGGGGTAGCTGTCGGCGTTAGTGACGCTGATACGGTCGCCGTCTGAACTACATGATGGCCACCAATGGCCTGTTCCAACGCTGGAACCGTTGAAGAAGCTTCTCGTTGAGAAGGTTCCTGAGTATTTTCCTGCGGAATGCCCAAGATTCAAATTTAAATAAACATTCTGGCTCTAGTTGATTCAGCTCTAGAAGGAAGTTACTCACCGGTGTCGCTTCTGGCCGACCTGATTCAAACAAAGAAGCTACAAATTGAGGGGTGTCTTGCACTTGAGCTTCTCCTGCAGGAGGATACTGAGCACTCAAAGATGGCTCCAAGGTTTCGAAGGAGCTGTTGTTCTTCGGCCTGATCAGCTGCTAAAATCAAGGAAGAAGAACGGTGGCTCATTCCGTGCTTGAGTCGGCTTTCTGTCAGAGTGAGAGTGAGAGTGAGATTGGAGAGGGTAAGTAAGAGTGGAGAGAGAGGCGTAACTTAAAAGAGTTTAAATTTTGAAAAATTCCTATTAGAAATCGAGTCTTATAGACTCGGTTTCCATTTATGGAAACCGAGTCTCTAAGACTCGATTTCCAGGTGGCTAGGTGCCTGCCATGTGGCAAGTATACGCCACGTCAGATTTACTCAAAGCCAAAAACCGAGTCTCAAAGACTCGATTTATGGGCCCAAAATCGAGTCTCTGAGACTCGATTTGCTAGTATACCAAATACTTTGGTAACCAGGCCTACTAACTAAATACTTGGGATTCTATGGTTAAATCCCAATTTCGTTCTCTTCTTCTTCTTCTTATTATTATTATTATTCACTAATATTGGTTTTTATCCTTGAAAATTGCATCATGTGTATAGACTAGGCCTAAAATTCAAAAAAAAAAAAAAAAAAAAAAAAAAAAAAAACAAAGCTTATTTAGTGTGCGTTTGGGAAGCGCGTTTTGCGCTTCCCAGACGTGTTTGCGTTTTTGTAAACTTTTTTTTTTTTTTTTTTTTTTTAACTTTTCAGCTTTCCCAGACCATTTTGTACTGTTCATCACTGTTGCGGCTACTGTTCACAACATGTGACTTTTTCTCACAATTTTTACTGTTCACGGACCCACAATTTTCACTTTTCAGCAACTTTTTCATTAAAAATGGGTCTCACGGTACTATTCACACATTTAAATATTATTTTGCTACAGTATTTTCAGTTTTCATTTTTCAATTTTCAGCTGTATCCAAACGGACCCTTAGCTAATAGTTCTAACTTTGACTCCTTTCTTTAAACCTAGATCCGTAGGCAAGCTAATAATTATAACACATGACCAGGTCAAAGAAAAGGACCCCATATTAAAATGGCTGGCTTAATTTGTAAGTTTTGAGGGGAAAGAGAGAGAGGGAAAGAAAGAGGCTTATGGTGCAAGTATTAATTTTATTTTTTTTAATTTTTTTTTCTATTTTTAAACATACCCAAAATCACAGCACGCTTGTGTATTAATTTGTGATTGGATTCATTATTATTTACTCTTAAACCCACTCAAATATACAGTGAAATTAATATCAACAACATCATTCTAAAAAAATATATATATATATATATATATCAACAACATTGAAAAAGAAAAAGGTAAAAGTAAAATTAAGACGGACCCCCACCCCCAAAACATTCTTCAAAGCTTAGACATTAAGCAAGCAATCAAGGCAATACAGATTGACACGCGTACGACACGTATCAAAACGTTAACCCACGACGCGCCACGATGTTAGTCTAGTTCTAGCAAAGTGAAGAAGAAAAAAGATAACGGAAAGTCCAATCCAATCCGTTCCGTTCGGTTCGTCCAAAAAAAAAAGCGAAACCTTGAAATAAGAGTTCAGTTTCAGTCCAATTCCATTCGACACAACACAACTCGCTTTATTACAATTCTTACAAAACAGTTTTTGTCTTTCTCCAGTTTCTCTTCAAAGGGTCTCATTATTCTTATTATCGAATCGAATCAAATGGCAACTCTGGGAGGCGTGCACGATTCTCGACAAGGAGGTTCGGCTCAGAACAGCGTCGAGATCGAAGGCCTCGCTCGTTTCGCTGTCGAACAACACAACAAGAAAGAGGTTCATGTTTTTTTTTTTTTTTTTTTTTCGTTTTAATTATGGTTTTTGTTTTAAGGTTGTTTTGCGCTATTGTTTTTTTTTTTTTTTAAACAACTTTCCAATACGATGATGCATATTCTGTTCATAAACTGTTTTCTTAGTAGTAAAACATTTATGGGAGTTAATGGGTTTTCCAAGTTACGTCTGTTTTAAGTGTTTACACCTGGATGTGTATTTTGACAACCCAACGTTCAAATTTACATTATGGTAACTAAAAAAAAAAAAAAAAAAAAAAATCCCATAACTATGGAATAAATAGAGAGGCAGAATGAATACATGTGGTTGACTGTGACGCCTCTATTGAGAGTCCATAGCTGACCCCAAAAGTTTTAGGACTAAGTATTGGTGGTTGTTGTTGCATATGTCTGTATTGGTCTCTGAAATTTGGTCTAAGTTTGATTTCATCCTCCAAATTAGGAAGTTGAATTTCGCTCTTGAAAAATTAAAAGGTATAAGTTTCATCCTGTTGTCGATTTGGCATTAATGTTGTTCTAGGCGAAATAAGCTTTCTAATGTGGTTCGCCCATTGATGCCACTTGTAGTCTCATTAGAAGCTAAGATTTGTTGTGGTAAGGTAGTTTTTCAAGTTAAAACTTAATGTGTGAAGGGAAAGAAAAGATTTTTTAAGTTAAAACTTAAGCCAGGTTTTCCTCTATGAAATAACAAGGAAATACCGGCTCTTGGCATTATGGTAACTCCAATTAATCACGAGGGCAAGATCTTTATACATGCTTCTCATTTTTCTTGGGGTAAGTTTAAAGCAAAGGATTTTTTTTTTGGTAGAGGGGGGTGATCAAAATATTATGGTAGCAAATCTAATTAGTTTATCTTTTTTTTCTCAAAAAAAGAGGGGCTTGAGGCAGGAGATCAAAAACCAAGATTGGCTGGCCTTTTTCAACGTTTGAAACAATTAAAAAATCTCATTTTCTGCATTTCTGCCACCATTAGCAGACTGCTGATTAAGATTTACGGGGACTTTGCAAGAATGAAATCCATATAAATGCTTTTTATTGATGGAGTTCTCCATAGCTGCCATTAAATATGCCCTTTGGTATCCTCTTACGCCACTTTAGTCTTTAATTTCTGTGTTTTCAAGGACTTCTGTTTGATCTGTTTAACTATAATTTGTTTGTACTTTTTTTAAAAAATCTTGTTCTCTCTGTCTCAATGAAATGAACATCATTTTATATTTTATTGACCAAGTTGAGAACTTTTACAGAATGCCCTGCTTGAGTTTGCAAGCGTCATAAAGGCTCAAGAACAGGTAGTTGCTGGGACAATGCATCATCTTACTATTGAAGCTGTTGATGCGGGTAAGAAGAAGCTATATGAAGCCAAGGTTTGGGTGAAGCCCTGGTTGAACTTCAAAGAATTGCAGGAGTTCAAGCATGCTGGTGATTCACCGTCATTTACCCCTTCAGATCTTGGGGTTAAAAGAGGTGGCTAACATTCTTTTAGTCAAGTTCCCATTATTTTGGTTTGCAATTTAAACGGCATATGGCTGTGTGGTTCCTTAAGTACTAAATTTTGTTACAATATTTTTCCAGTCTGACAGTTTTATGTATTGATGTTTTATGTAATATATATGGATGACATTGTGTGAAACCTATCCCTAATTTTTGTGGGTGGAGGGTCACTTTGTCAAGTGAGTGGTAAATATGTATGTCTAGACTTTATTGCTGTGTTTCTAATTTGATATCTTTCCTGGCACGTTACTGGATAAGTGTAATGAGAGTCAGCTGATACTGCTAAGGTTGAAGGTGTTGCAACTTGTAAGAAGCCAAGAATGATCTGAAACCCAAAAATGATGTTTCTTGAGGTGCTAAGGCGAGAGTTCTTGGTTTATGTTTTCTTACAAAGGCTTTAGATTGGGTGCCATGATAAAATGAAATTTGAGTAGCCAAAATCTTCACTAGCCATCATTAGGGTTCTTTGATGTTGTATCTTTTGACCTGCCTATTCTGATATAGATTTTATGGGTTGTGAAGTTTATTTTAGTCAATGAAAAAGACATTATAGTGATAATTTCCTGTGTTTTTGTAATCAGATGGACATGGCGCAGGATGGCAAGCAGTGCCAACACATGACCCCTCGGTTCAAGATGCAGCAAATCATGCTGTCAAGACCATCCAGCAGAGGTCTAACTCATTGTTCCCTTATGAACTGCAAGAGGTCATTCATGCAAAGGCAGAGGTCAGTTAAATGTCCTTTTTGTTTCTCAATTAACTGTGATTTGGTCTCTGGATTCAACAGTGCACTGAATTTACTCCAATTGTATTTTCTGTTGCATTTGAAATCTAATTATAATGTATCATTTTCAGGATCTTTCTATATTTTCAAGTTATTTGCATTTTGATAATTGATTGTTTATAAAAACTTATATGTAAATTTAATTGGTAAAGGAGGGCAAACTGGTGCATTTCTTAATTCAGATCAATATCTTATTCATTATTTTCAGTAGTATGTTTCATGAAACAGAAAATTGACATTTCATTTCTTTTAGCATCTTTAATGAAAGCGATTATTCCCATAATGGTTGGTACATTTGTTGCTTGGAGTAATTAAGGGCAACTACTCTGGTAGGGGGGCTTCATATATGGTTGTAGATAATTATAACTATTTAAAATTGCTAGTAAGAAAAATGGAATAGGAAAGAAGAACAGAATGATACTGGCTGTTCAAAGCAAAATGATTGTCACATATAAAATTCTTCAGATGGTGTTTAAAGATGCCCCAACTTGATATTTACTAACAAATTGACTGAAAAACAGGTGATAGATGAATCTGCAAAGTTTGACATGCTTCTAAAGGTCAAGAGGGGAAGCAAAGAAGAAAAGTTTAAAGTGGAGGTACATAAGAATAATGAAGGGAGCTTCCACTTGAATCAGATGCAGCCTCACGAGTCCTAACTCCATATGCTAATCTCACCAAATCTGTATGGTCTGGGTGTTATAACACTTTGGGCTCGTAAATTTCTGTTTATGTGTTGATTTTAAAGTGTGGCTTATCAGCCAAAAAACTGAGAAAAATGTATGGCTTTTGTTTTTTTAATAAATTAAAAGAATGTATGGCTCTAAAAATATATATGTATGCATGGTGATGTTAATATTAAGGCTCTTATAATATGTACTTTGTTCTCACTCAAGGTTTGTGATGTGTATTTATAATGGACCACCTTGGAAGTGATTTTGGGGTTTGGCCTTGGCCTGTCGTGATGGTGAAGCTGTTGTATGTGTTTGGATGGCTGAATAGGTTTCAGTGTTGATGAGGGAGACTTGGTTGCTGCGTCAGCTTGTTAGGGAAGTGAGTGAGGAGAAAAGAGTGCTGAAGATGGAGGGGAGAGAGACAATCAAGAGAGGCCTCTGTTTGATGTTCACATTTCTTTTTCCAAATTTTGTAGCTGGGGATATCTTGAAGGGTATGAGGTGAAGGGAGGTTTGTACTTTGTAGGGCTTGTTGGACCCAATGTGACTCACTCCCACATGCTATGCATCGACTTAATTTTCTAGAGTTTGCCAGGATCAACATTCTTTTGGGGAACTTTTGTTTTTGGTTAAAATCCAATTTAAACCTTTAATTTTTTACTTCAATGATCAATTTAGTTAGTCCCTCTTAAAAAAAAAAAAAAAAAAAAAAAAAAACTGAGCCAATCTGGAGCTGTTCAAATTTGTTAGCAAATAGAGTTTAACAACAAGATCTATTAGAGCACTCACAGTAAATATGCTAAAATGACTATTTAGCAACCAAAACACCAAAAACGCACCCTATAGCAAGGAAGGTAAAGCTAAATATTTATAGGTGATTGCTACAATGGGTTGCTAAAGATAACAGCCATTGTAGCTGGAAGGTATAAGAAAAAACAATTTTTTAATCTCACACGCGTACGTAATCCCACACGCTCTCTCTCTCTCTCTCTCACACGCAACTCTTTCCTTTCTCACCTCTTTGCCTCTCCATCTCTTTCTTTTCTCACATTTCTCTTAGCAATGATAAATGGTTTAGAAACCAGTGTGTGACATGGACATGCGGTGGGGTTGAGATTGGTGTTCATTGGTTTTAGGGTTAAGATCGGTGTGTGGTTTTGGTGTTTAGGTTCCTGGATTTCAGGGGTCTTTTGGTGGAGATGGTGGTGGTGGTGGGTCGTATCGAAGGCGTGGGTTTGATTTGTGATTTGTGAGTCCGATTTGTGATTTGTGGTTGTGGGTAGACATGGCAAAACGGGCGAGTGGGGTCGGGTTCGGGTCGGGTCAATCGGATTGCGGGTCGGGTCGGGTCGGGTCGGGTTGACCCGTATTTTTCACATGAATTTTTATTATTATTTATTTTGATAAAGAAAACAACATGTATTTACCATTTGGAAAGTTATGCAACAAATTACTTGATGTAAAATGCATTATTTTGAATTCACCACTTATATCAAGAATGAACTCAATTAAACTTATTAATACTTATTCAGTAATTTTAAAATTATACAAATCCTAACATTGCTATCTAAAACAAAATAACACAAAGATAAGTAAAACAAATACACAAGTTTTATTTTTTACACAATATTAACATTCCAAAATATAAAACAAAATTACAAATGGCTTATTGGATAACTTATTTGATAAAGAATAAAAACATATAAAAAATTTACAATCTTGAAAATTAATTTTATAATCTATTATCAATTGTGGTTGACACTCTATTTCAATTTGAGATATACTTTAAAATTTGATTGCTTACTTATTTATATATGATATCTTTTATGAATATCATATCATTGTTAAATAACACACACTTTAGAAAATATCATAATTTATTTTGAAAAGCCATTTATTTTGGACAAAATATTAAAAAATAGGTCTAAGTATTCATAATTTATGTTAATTTGATACTTTAGCTTCACTATTTTCACACTTGTAAATGTTTCTCACACATGTCTACAATTTTAAATCTATGTTTTTAACTCTACTGTAACCAGATTATCTTGGCATGTACTTTGCTATTTGATATATAAAAATACTCATTACAGAGTGTTCAATCATTTATCTTTTAATTAATTTGCATGCAGTTATGTAAATGTATCAATTGTTTCCTTAAAGTTCACAATAAACAATTAAACAAATATTATCTTAGTTTTACTATTTTTTTTACCAAAAAAAAAAAGTTTTAAAAAAATGGTTCGGGTTCGGGTCGGGTCGGGTCGGGTCGGGTCGGGTCGGGTCGAGTCGGGTCGACTTGCAAAAAACGCGGGTCGGGTTATGAGTCAACCCGTTTTTGCTTCGAGTCAAAAAAATCGAGTTCGGGTCAGGTATTTTCTGGGTCAGGTCGGGTCAGAAAATTCTGACCCGTTTTGCCATGTCTAGTTGTGGGTTTGTTGGTGGTGGCTGTGTTGTGTTGATACTGGATTTTGTGTGTGTGTGTTTTTTTTAGCTGCTGGGGCTATGGCTGGTGGGCCAACGGTGGAGGTGGTTGTGGCTATTATGTTGGTTTTTATGGTGGCAGTGGGTTGTTGTGGGTGTTTGTGAGTTGTGGTGATTGATGGACGCAGTGGTTTACGATGGGTGATGGTGGTAGTGGGTTGCGATGGGTGTTTGTGAGTTGTGGTTGATGGTGGCAGTGGGTTGGGGTGGGTGTTTGTGGGTTGTGGATGATGGCGGCAGTGGGTTGTTGAGGTTGTTTATTATATTTATTTATTTTATTAGTTTGTTTATACTTTTAATGTGGTGGATGTTAAAATAAAAGTTTCGATGTGGGGTGTATTGTAGAGTGTGTTGTTAAAATAGATAAAATATCTACAAGATAAACATTACTATATATTTTGAAAATTTGACAATTAAATTGCATGTTTTTTATGCTTACACATTCAAATTTTGTGTTAATCAGATATTAGGTCTGTTTGGATACAACTTATTGTTGCTGAAAACATTGTAGCAAAATAATTTTTAAATGTATGAATAATGCTGTGTGACCCATTTTTAATATTTTTTTTATAAATAAGTGACTGTGGGTCCTATGAACAGTGTATGAACAATTTCAAAATAGTGTGTGAACAGTGATTGTTATCTCGTGAACAGTAAATTTTGTTCCCTAAACGCGTGAAAGCAAAAAAAAAAAAAAACTGAAAACGCAACATGAAAACGCAACACCAGGAAACGCGTGATCCAAACAAACGCATTATTTATTATATGATTTATAAGTTTAGATTTTAAGCATAATTTTAAACTACAAAAACTTGCAAGTTAAATAATTTATTGATGACATAGTTATTAATTTTTAATTTTCTAAAAATTTTACAAGTACGGAAGATATGAGACAAAGATATAAACCAATGACAGATTTGTCAAAATTCACCTTCAATAAAAAAAAATATTGAATAAGGTTATAACCTAAGGCTACAAACAATTTTGTAGCTAAATTTTGTCCTAAAAATTAAAGTCAAATTTAATGGATTAAATTGAATTGAATTTATTTTTTATTTTAAAAAATCTTCATTTGAGAATGCAATATAAACAAATACTTTTTTTTTTTTTTTTTTTCCAATTTAGATTATTTACTGATACCAGAGAGAATTCAGAAAACAGTCTCTACTAGTAACATTCCATCATTATGCATAAGGCTAATGAAATGTATTACAGCAAGCAGTCTGGACAATCTAATAGAACATACTCTAAAACATATTTTCACCTGAGGAAGTAAAACCACCAAGTGAATTGACTTGATCTAATAACTATAAACCATAATCAAACAAAACATAATAAAGAAAAGCTTCTAATCTACCTCTACCAAGGCTGCCATACATTGATTAATAGCGAATGTGAACAAACTAATATATCTTCAATTGTCAGGGAGAGCTACCTTTGGAAATGATAGTTAGCAAATGGCATGACAGAAACACGTGGTGATGAAGACAAACTAAGAAAGAAATAAGAGACTTTCCTGATCTTGTGGAAATCTTCACGGGCCATGTTTTCATCGCCAATATGTTCTTTTATTCCCTTTGCCACTGAGCTAGCTTTAATCCGATTTCAATTACTAACCATTACAATAAGTGTCCATTTCATGCATTGTTACCCCTCTTCGTCATAATCTTCATCTTCCTCGTCTAACCTTTTGCTGAGGTGTGCAAGCTGAAGAGGGTCGATGGCCATCTTGTCCACATCAGAGAGAGACCATCCAGGGTATTCTTCATGTCTAGTCTCTGTAGTAGGCCCAGTTGAAGAGGCTGGGGCTGCTGCTGTTGCTGCGGCTGCGGCTGCTGTTGCCGCTGCTGCTGTGGCCTTTGTGTCCTCGTTATCATCAACATTGGCATTCAGATCAAAACTTCGAGCTGCTGGGTTGGCACCATCTGTGGTGGCAATATTCTCCTTTGACAATTCCTTTGCCTCAGAACCATTATCCATCAATGTGTCAGGGTTCTGATTATGTTTGTTGCCCTGCTGAAGCGATGTGCAGGGGTCAGATCCAGTATCAATATGGTGCGCCTCTCTTTCTATTGTTCCACGGCCTCGTCCACGACCTCTCCCTCGACCCCGCCCTCTTCCTCTACCACTGCTGCTGGCATGCGCATGACTCATCTCATGCTGCAGGATATTAAAAAACGGAAAAAAAAATCATTATTACATCCTATATACACCTGACGTAATCAAATACTCCACGACAATTTAAAGATGCTTTTATATGCCAACTTCAATAAAAACCTGAAAGTATATTTTATATCAGACTTTGTATAGCAGAAAGGAAAAGAAAACACATTATAGCAGCCACTGAAATCTAACAGATGAATTTCAACTCAACTCACAATAAAAATTGCTGAAGAGAGATTGAAAAGATGAAAGTGGAATGATCTAAACATGCATTTTCCTTGATTTAAACAAACAAGTCTCGTTTTGAACATACAAGAAAAAATTAAAGGATAAGAGCCCATAAGCTCTAACTCAAATGGCACCTTCTCCCTCCATTGTAAGAACAAGGTGGATGTAAGGTCATGGATTAAAGGCCCACCATGTGCTTGTGAAACATACCAATAAAAAAAAAAAAGGATAGGAGACAAAACAGCCCAGTTCTTGAATTAAAAGAGTTCAAATAAGTAGTAAATGAGAAAAACATGATGCTTTGACATAACAAAACAAAACAAATGACTTTATTAACAATATGTCAGGGGGCTAATTAAGAAAGGAGCTATTACCATCTTGCTCTTCTTCAACTCCTCATCACTGTCATTGCATTCATCGCCTGCAGCTTTTCTGGTAGAATAAAAAGCCAATGAGTATATCTAATTGCTTAGTATATCAAGTTTAATGAAGCCAACGAGCGCTAACTCAAATGGCACCTTCTTCCCCTTTATAAAGAGTAATGTGGAGGGTGAGGTCACAGGTCCAAGACCTAGAAGGTGCATGTGTAATAACCAATAATATATATATATATATATATATCAAGGTTAATGAGAAGGGAAGAAAGAACAGGAATTTCTCTTCTAACCTTCTCTTTGAAATGGCACGATCCTCGCCACCAGCATCAGAATGACCATGACTATAGTCTGGAACTCGGCTGACTACCTCCTTCAGAAAATCAAACACAGTATAGCTCTGCACACAATGTTTTCTGCAAATTCAGTACAGAAATTTGTAAGATCAATTTGACAATATCATCTAAACAAAAAATTATGTAGAAGAGGGAGCAGCATGATACTATTACCAAAGGAAACAAGACCTAATGGAGTTCCCAGAAATTTGTAAGATCAATTTGACAATATCATCTAAACAAAAAATTATGTAGAAGAGGGAGCAGCATGATACTATTACCAAAGGAAACAAGACCTAATGGAGTTCCCAGCATTAACAATAACCTATGAAAAGAATCCCAAAAGCGCACACACATCCATAACCTCAGATTTCTTCTCTCTTTTGGGTGGGTTCTGATGGGGCATGGATTGTTGGGGGGGGTGGGGTTGGGTGGGGGGGAGGGATAAGCAAATGATATAAGATATCATAATGAGAAGCCTGGCCAGATAGTACTATTTTTTCATAGATAATCACAATTAAGATCTATTAGATGGAAGCATTTCCAATTGAGACAATACTGTATTTTTGGTCTCACCGTTCAGATGGAGTGTGCTAATAAGAAGGCGACCAGATAATCTTTAGTTTTTGAAAAATTCTTCATATGGCAAGGAATATCTAGACAAACTTCTTGTGTGTATTACCAACCACTTAAAACTGTGTTTGCTATGGAAGGTAGGGAGAAAGGAAGACAAGAGGTATGAAAAGGAGCTTATCACTCACTCTTGGTTGGTTTAATAAGGGAGGAATGCAAAGGGTGCCACTGTTTTTTGCTCAATTCTAGGGGGCAGAGAGAAGGGAAATACAAACCAGTGCATACGCATTTTACCAATAACATAAGCGCAAAAAAGTATTACATGTAAAAGCACCTCCTAAAACTTCATGTCAGAATGAGTGTGGTTGTGTGTGTGCAGAGACACACGCAATTCCTTACCATCCATTGACCTCCAATTATTAATTAAAAAGTGAACATGAAGAAAGACCAATGAGCTCTAGATCAAATGGCACTTCCTCCTCCCACAAGAATGGGAGGAAGGTGAGATTTTGGGTTCAAAACCCATTGGGTGTAACTTACCAATTAAAAAAAGTATGAAACAAGGGCAAAATCATTAAATAGACAGAGAACAAAATCATAAAGTAATGGCCAACACCAAGCCTCTCCCCCTCCCCCAAAGCATGCACCTTTCTATGGATTGAAAATGGAGGGCTTGAAAGGATTCCCCCAGCAACCCCCCCTCTCCCCTTCTCTTTTTTTTCTCTCTTCTTATTGATGTGCTCTCCTCTCCCCTCCCCTCCCACCCTTTTTCATCCTGCCATGAATCCCCTTAACGAATACAGCACATATAAATTTTGAGTGCTTTTACAATATCACCCTTGAATTTTAATGTGAATGTCAATTTGATCCTTGGACTTTTGATTTGAACTAACCCCCTGAACTTTAGTTTTGTAAGAAATTAAAAATTTTACTAGTATTTCCACACACAAAAAATCTGAACATGTGTACTTCCACATCATCAATAATTTTGAAATGTCATTATTATTATGTACATGTTAATTAATTAAATCTGTTAATTTCAACAGAAAATACTAACAGAAGGTCTAATTTGTTACAAAACTAAAGTGCAGGGGTTGGTTTGAAGATTAATTGTTCAAATAGTCCATGGACCAAATGGACATTCACATCAAAACCCATGGGTGATATTTGTGAAAACCCCTAAATATTGATATGTCATTAAAATTCTAACATAGTTGATTCTCATATACTATTGTTAGATGTAGGTCCTAACCCTCCATAAGAGCTTAACACAGAATGCATGGAGGATTTGATTTGTCATTTAGCAGGTCCTAAGAGATGGAGACTGAGAATATCAAATGCTTCATAACTTAACCATGTCATTTTTAAGTTTTTGCAAAAGGAAGTAACATTACAATGGAAAATACGGTTAAAATGCAGTATCCTCAATCTCAACAACCAGAGTACCTAAACAAATGTGCATTTCAAAAAGGAAACCCATAGTAATCAATTAATTAAGAGTGAAATTGGATAATTCTGGCCATTATATATAGGATACTTTTTTTTTTGATAAGTAATAGGATACTTTATTCAAAACATTGAGAATGATTTGTGAATTTTTGAAAAGAGAATGCTGACTTGACAATTACTCTATACACTATTCCCATAGCAGTAACTAGTATGACTGAGATGCCTATGAACTTATAACAGCTATTGGTGAATCACAATGCCACATCAAGAGAAAACAGCTTATTGAATTATGTGTGAATATGATAATGGTATTTTCACAATCATTTCAGTGCAAATTCCTGTTACCATTGAAACTGTGGTTAGCATTTCCAGATTTTGGAGTGTTAAACACCGGGTGTCGCACGGGCCTTTGTTATTTATAGGGATAACTCACAATTATTGCGATAATTTAGCCCTTTATTATGAAGAATTTATGAGAAATTAAACACATGGTGAAAATTTGACTGAAATGGTGACTTTCAGTAATGCCACTTATATTGACTATTGGGTATGTCACAAGTTTGACAAAAACGAAACACATGCAAAATGCACTGAAGTCTTTATATATATACGAGCACTTAGTCAACCCTTTTTTCCACTAGAGGCCCATTGAAACTATGGGTCATACAACAAGAACTAGCCCTCTTCCTTTCCTTAAATCCTCCCTCCCCTGGTGTATGCCCAAATCCCTTGCGTTGAACCAACTCATACCCACATCTACTTAAAGGTTTTGCCTATGCTGTTAGACACCATTCTACAGTCTTATCTACACTGATTTTCTCATGAACATAATACAAAGAAAATAAATTAAATGGTTGATCACAAGCAGCATTTATTAGCAATTAGAATAACAACTACATTGCAGAGAGCAAAGTACATAAAATCCTCATTATCTACAGTAGCTATCACAAAACAAAGCTAATAAACTCAGAAACAAAGTGATAGGACCAGAACTTGCTGTATTGAATCAAATAATGAATAAAATGGAGCATCTAGGCCTGATAAAAATTAACGTTCCTGCAGCCCTCATATAAGGCCAAGTTGTCAACAAGTAAAACAAAGAACAATGCATGGTAAAGGCAAAAAAAATTTGTGAAAACACTAATTAATGTAATCCTTCACTTACAAATGCAACGAACTCATCGTCTTTGCTCCTCTCTGAAGGGTTATCTCATATGTACGGTCACAAAGGTCTTGCAAAAATAACTCCAATGCTTTAGCTGCATAATTATTCAAGAAGATGATAAGCAAGGGAATTAAATATCAAAGGACTGAAGAAGTATAATACCCTAGAAAGTCAAATCTACTCACAAACTAAAACAGGAACTGCCAATGCTATCTTTCCAACATCCTCATCAGCTTGCATGATCTTTTTAATCCGAGCCTGTTAAATCAATACTTTCTATCAGATAATGAGATTAGATTATAAAACTGCAATGATTAAAAGACATTACAGGTACCTAAAAATGAGAAATACCAACTAGAATAATCTTTTGTCACTTCTCTTTGAGCATCATAAGATAACATTTTCAGGCTAACGCCAGTAGAAGAGTATAACAGATCTCTCAAATTAAAGTATTGTATCAAGAAAACCAAGGAAGCTAAGGTCTGTCCCCCTCTTTTCTAATAACTAGGATTTTTTAAAATTTTTAAGTTCTGGCCCCAAAGGGAGGGGGAAGGGAGATTCAAACTAGTGACATTTGCTTCATGAGGCGAGGTCCCTAGCCAATTGTACTACCCCATGAGGTGTGAGGCCCAGGAAACTAAGTTGCCTGAGCCACTAGGTCAGCAGTAATACATTATAGGATTAACATAATATATCAGAGGCACCTCTAAGGCAACAGTAATAGTTAGGACTCTTCACATTTCTATAGGCTTTTTATTCCAGGTTCTGAAGTATACTACTCAGGAAAAAGAAAAGATACTCTGGAAACATGTCCAGATCATGCTGTTGGCTGATCCCATCATTAATCTGTCATTCATGACAAGTGCACTAGATTACTCCCAGCAAAGAAAGCTAATAGTTTTAAATGTCACTGGTTGTTTTTACTTTTTTTTGGAGCAAGTAAGAGGGACCACCTATCAAAAAAGCAAGTATTGAGGGACCAAACAGTAGATACTACTTTACTAAAACACTGTTTAACTACCACCTGACCTTTCAAAATAGCTTACAAAAAGTAGAGGGTTCAGACTTCAGAAAAGGGTTTATACAATGTGGAAAAAAAATCCAAGTTGCAATTCACATTCAGTAGACCAATACTTAATAGCAACTTTTATGAGGCCAGCCAAAGGAACGATATTGAGAGGCAAAAGATCAAACTTCAAAGCAGAAGTAGAACAACTAGGGGAGATATACTAGATCTTCTGACACACTGTATAATCATGCAGTGATAAGAGCTTTCTTAAAAGTTATAGCCTGACAAAGGGATACAGGAGAATCCAAGTTAGTGATTTGTTCCATGGACAAGACTTTGGGTTGGATTCACATATTGTGAAATGAGGAGGCTCTTTTTTTCAGCTAAGAGAGTAGCAGGCTAGCAGCTCCTAGAGAGCATTTTCAAGGCCATCACTCCCACCACAGATTGGTTTGGGCAGTTGGTTTTGTGTTAGTATTCTAGTTTAGTCTATTTGTTTGGTTTAAAGATGGACATCTCATTCTATCCATATTTTTTATATATAATATTTTTTTGGGTCAACAAATTCATATTTCTAGGCAGGAAATGTTTACCAGCGGTTAAGGTGGGGAAAGTGAGTATAAAGTATAAACAACCACAAAAACAGACCCTGCTATGTTTAGGTAGGAAATCATAGAAGGAAGTTAGAAGAGAAATCATCTGATTTCGTCAGCTGGCCATATTGCTAAAGTTCTTTCTTTAACATTCATTAGTGCCCTACAATAAACTCAAACTTCAACTAACAAAATTGATGCGAGTGGACAAGATCTTGAACATAGGCAACTGAATTGCGAATATCAGGTTAAAAGTTCAGGGTCCAAGAAGAAATTCTGTCCCATATAGTTCTCAAACTAGTAAAAAAAAACCCAGAAATGCCATCCTTCACTAGACACAGAATCAACAAAATAATTCACCAATTTGATCAATATGTATTGTAATCCCAAGGGATACAAAGCTTTCTATAGAAACCAGATACATAAACAACAATAACACTATACTAAGTAGCTTCTTAACTGGTTTCCCCAACAGCCCTGCTCTCAAACCAACATACCAAAAAATAAAACTCCCCATTCATGGAAATCATATCCATGATTTCAATACTAATCAAAGGCATGAAAGAACATTACTGAGGTTTTCAACTCCTCCCCCAGCACCAAAAGGAACCAAAAAAAAAAAAAAGAATTAATTGACTTGATAACCAATACTGGTACCAGAACTCAAACAACATAACTGATTAAATGTCACCAATGAAATAGTCAAGAAAAATAAAAACCCCCATAAACTGATTTAAACATCAATATACAGAAATCAATCCCAAATACCTAAGCAATACATAACCCGGTCTCATATTACCATAAGCCCCAAAAAACATAATACACCCACAACCTGATTTCAATTCTATCTCAGAAAAACCAAACCCAAACCTAAACAAAAAAAAAACACAACCCCAATCCATAATACAACCCAAAAACAAAATACCCATCAACCAGTTCTTTGTTCTTACCACAAATCACAACCATAGCAATGAAAAAAATCAAAACTTTACAAGACCCCAGATCAAAACAACCCATAGAACCCACAAAGCTGAAACACCCACCAGCTGATTCAACCCCAAAGCTAAGATTTTGAACTAATTTACCATAATTTTATTTTCTCAGCAACCAAACATAGCTTACAAAAAACTTAAAACAGATAGAGAGATAGAGAAAACTTACAGCAGGAAATCTGGTATCAAGCTTTTTCCTCATGGCTATGAGATCTTTAAGGCATTGATTTTAAATACTAAAACATTAAAAAAAACAAAACAGAGTATCAAAATTTTTCAGTACAAAATCATTGCTATTATCATCATCATATGAAAAATCTAATCACAACCCATTTCAGATCCAAAAGTTTTTACCCATCAAAAAATATAAAGACTTTTTTTTTTCTTTTTTTTTTTTTCTCTTCGGGTTTCAACGGAATATCCGTCAGCACGAGTTTGACGAAGAAAAACAAATAAAATAAAAAAAATAAAAATAAATAATTTGGAGTATGGTGACAATGCTGTGACTAAAATTTCAAGACGGACTAATCATAGTAGGACAGATTTGCAAAAGGCATGTCTTAATGCAAAAGTAGATAGGCTATGATAAGTGGTTTTGTGACAGACGGTTCGTTTTCTCAATAACCTATTTGTTTTGTTCTTTTAATTGGTAATAAACTAATAATTGTATATGAAGTAATTGCTTTTTTTTTTTTTTAAGAAAAACTTTCGCCTTTTGGAATCTACGTTATAATTTAGAGAAGAAACTTGGCTCTTTCCCTAGAGGTTTGATTCAGTTTGTAACCTTCTATCATGGACAAAACTTAAATATAGTTTCTAAAATATTATATACAAATTTAGGTGTAGTTATCAAATTTAGGTGTAGTTTCTAACTATAGTTTTTTAATCTACGTTTTTATATTAAGAAATATTACGCTAGAAGTGTTGTAGTTAAATTGACACCTACACATGCACAAAGTATTTAAAGATTTTAGGGGAGAAAAAGTCTGAAATACGGGGATAACAACGTATTGTAATTATCTCAAAAAAAAAAAAAAAAACAAATAATTAACATAGTTGAATTTAATTATCTTAACTCTTAAGGAATGTATTATATTTTGTGTTGTATTGTTTAATGGAAAATGTTGACGAATGCCTTAAGGGCATTGTTTAGGAACTATTTTTATAAACATTTTATGGAAAAGTGATAAAATAATTAATTTTTCTGACAATTTTTTATATTTCTCATAAAAGTAGTATTAAAAACTTTTTTAATATAGTTTATTAACAATTGCTCTAAGCGCACCCATTAACATGACTCTTGTTTAATACAGTCACATGATTCAATTAAAAATTTTTTTTTTATGTAAACTTGATTAAATTTAGTTGAATAACTTAAAGTATAACAATTAAGACATTGTTAAATATTTTTAGGTCAACTAGTAAAGTTTCTAATAGTTAAATAAGAAATTTGGAGTTCAATCATTGCCTACACCAAAAATCGATTGGTACTTTAGTCTGATAATAAATAGTTATTATCAAGGGCGGATATCATAGGTTGGAACTCTAAAAAAAAAAAAGAAAAAAGGATATTGTATCAAAATTTTATCATTTTCTTAATAGTCATGAATTCTCACTAAAATTATTTCAAAATAATAATAATAATAATAATAATAATAATAATAATAATAGATTAAATTTTATAAGGACGTGGTGTAAAACCAATATTTTATTCTTATAATCTTAACATGTCACATCATTTTATCACATATCTAAGAATAAACACAATTACACTCAATTAATTTTAATACCCATATATAAATCCAACCAAATTGAGAATTTATAGAAATGTTATTGAGTGTGGTAAAATGTATTGAATTTATAGAAATGTATTGAATTTTAAGTAAAATGCTAATATGACAATCACTTATTGGATGGTGTAAAATATAATTTTTAGCCACGTCTTTATAGAATTTAATCTTTAATAATAATAATAATAATAATAAAGAACCAAATCAATAACTTCTTTTACAACTGGCTATTCAAATTTAAATATACGTTGATTGGTGAACACCAGGTACGGTGAAAATTAAGATGTTTGTTCAACTTATTTACTAACGTACGGTACAACTCTTTGAAAGCTTCTACCTTTTTTTAGGTATTTTTGTACTCTTACCGCTCCAAATGAGTATTGTGCGGATAAGTTCCACTCTCACATATGATATCCTATTTTTATTGTGTAACAATCATAACATCTTTGTAAATTATGGAAAAACAAAAAGGTTGTGTCAATAGATTGAGCAATGCAAAATATTCCAAAAATTTCAAATATTTTTGACAATTTGTTAAGGTGATAAATTATAAATGGAACATTTTTGTCATATGGATTCGCCATTATTATCACTTTTATTATGTACTAATCACAACAAATTACAATAGCAATTATAGATAAAAAAATAAAAATAAAAGGCACGGGACATGGTTTTGTTTTCCCAATGTATGGTTTTAGCATCTATGATTCAACTAATTATTCATCATCTAAACTGTCACGCCCTAAACCCAAAGTAGGAGTTAGAGATGTGACAACAACCACATGTCATATAAAAAAATAAAAAATAAAATAGGATTATGCTAACGAGTGCCTTTAGGGGATTGGTTAACAATTCATTTTAAAAAAGTTTTGAAAACTTTTATGGGGAATGAAAAAAACTGTCAAAACATTAATTTTTTTTTTTTTCATAAAAACTTTCTTTAAATGGATTGTTAACTAATGCTCTAAGAACATTTGTTAGCATTTCCCAATAATAAACTTTAGAAGTGTGCAAGGCCTCACTAAAAGTTTAATAATTATTCTATAAAAGAGATTCAATATCTAATTAATATTTCATCAACTATTATCTCAAAAATAACTCCAATAGCTAGATTCCATTATATTATGAAATATGAAATCTTTCAACAGTCATTAAAAAGAGCAAGACTTAGATACAGTACTTATTTGCTGTTTTTTAGATTTCCTTTTTAAAATTTTGCCATGTGGATTTTTTTTCATGGGATGAAAGTGTATTTTTTAGTTTAGTAACCAAATAGCTGAATCTTAAGAGGAGAACCTAAGGAACAGCACCTAAAGTATTGTACCTAAATTTTGTTCCACTAAAAAATAGTGTCTTGAAATTATTAATACAAATCCTAATACTCTTTCTCTCAATTGCAACCTTAACGAGAGCTCAAAAACCTTGGTACTCCTCAAAATTTGAAATAGAGAAATTAATTCCAACTAATTAATTGGATCAATTGGAAATTGGAGTTTTGTTAATTTCGAAAATTGACATATAATTTGCAAAGAAATCCAAATAAAAAATTAAATAATTTCATTGGACTTGAAACGATATACATATCCTTTTTGTAGCCCCCGTTTTTTGATAATATTTTGCGTACGCAAATAGTATCATATGACATTTTATTTGAAGTTCAGTTTTCTCCTCTTATATATCTCCCTCTTTCTATTTGGAACATTTGATTTGGATTTAACACCATAGGTATTGTAGGGATTAAGGGCCCAAGAATATATATTAGGCTGTGGGCCTTATCCGAGGATGCTTAGTACTCCAAGGACAGATAAACAATAGTGAAGATGTAAGAGTTAGAACTCCATGAGTAAGCTACGACTGAGAAGGTTAGGGAAGGTGGGCCAAGGAGGAATGCCTCCTTAGCTAAGCAAAGCAGAGGTCAGAATGTGTGGTCTGCCATCCAGAGTAACGTTTCGGGAGATCCTATTGATAAGAATACACATCATGTAAGCACAAGACAAAGGGAAGCTATGAAATATCTAAGTAAAAACTGCCACCACCGCATTAAATGCTCTGCAGCTAATTCTCTAGCTACATTAATGTGGATGTGATACTTAAACAATAATTTTCAACCTTACAGCTACTCCCAAAGATTTTAGGAAGGTGCTGATGGGATAAGGATCAACACCAGCGACCTAGTCTACACGTGGAGGGTGGAGATGAGAGAAAGAAGATAGTCTAAAATAGAAAGAAGACCCTGAGGGAAAAGGATTGGAGAATTAAGAGAAAAACACTGTAGGAACAAGAACTACACTTGTAACCAAATTCAAAAGATATATATTCAAGAACTGATCTCCTCGGATCGTGTTGAAGACGATTTTCTTTGGATAAAACCAGTCTACCTTTACTTTCTTGTCATCTAGATCCACTATAATTGTTATCCAACTCATTAGAGTCTAGTTTTCTAACCCACTCTCTACAAATTCATTGTATTGGGCTTGGGTTTAGGAATCAAATTGTGTCCTTACAGGTATGATACACAGGCATCTATGTATATATAAAGGATAATTACACCAAATTAAATTTCTTGGACATTTTTTTGTTATTACACTCGACTCCCCTCTAATTTGGAATAAGACACTCATCTTCCTTAAAATGTAAACTATTTATGTTGACCTTTCCTAAATGATTGAAATTTTTTTTAAAAAAAAAAACCTACAATACCCATATATATATATATATATATTTTGAATTTTTGTTAACTTTTTATAATTAGAACTCACTATGATTTTGAATGTTGAGTTAGTAGTATTATTGTTAACTAGTTAGTAACTCGTGCTCCTTACCTTCCTCTAAAAAAAGTTGGTAACTTGTGAAATATACATAAAAGTTCAACAAAATATAATATTTTTATGTTTTATTTTTTTCTAAATATGAAAGATTGAAAGTTTCTAATTATGATACATATTAATAGGTGTTTATTATGATTTTATTTGTTAATGAAGTAATTTGTTATATCATTTAAAGAAAATATGATGTGGCAAGATTCTAATGGAGGATGTAAATATAGGAACTTTTATAAGAAATCCTTATAGAATTTAAGCATGATAAAAATAGAATAAATTGCACTTTCCTCCAATCTATTGAGTCATTTGCACTTTTCCCTCTCTTAACTATTAGGTTATTTGTAATTGACAAAGGTATTTTAGTATTATCGTATTAAAATATCCTAAGAATCAATATATTTATCATTTATGTGTTAACACAGTACTTAACTAAAGGTAGTGGATATTTAACTATTTTCAAAATGAGTAATGCTATAGACACAAACTATTTTATAACATTTTTACAAACTACTGATGTGATAAATTCTTACTAGTTCTAATATGGCTCATCACTAATATTACATTTTTACTTACAACTATTTGGAAAATACTAAAGTCATATTAGCAGTTTGTAAAAATGTTAAAAAATAGTTTGTGTCTATAGCATTATTCTTTCAAAATTTGAGGAGTATATCGCTTGATTTTATTGTTTAGAAAAGCAATTGTGAACTATCCATAAATAAAGGGGAAAAGTATTTTTCCCCCTTATAATAAAAGGTTGGATCTAAAAGTTGTGGTTTTGTCAAGAACTGTCTTAAGTTTTAACTATGCTAAGTGGTTAATTGTTATTAATCAAAAGTAACAAAAATATTGACATAATTATAAGACTTTTGATATACAATATGAAAATTATGAAATTATATATGTTCACAATTCATTTAGTTATTATCACTCACAAATAATAATTAAAATCATGGACATTTTAAACTATTTCAACTCACACTGTGAATAGGTTTTTCTGAAGTTATTAATAAATAATTATAAACTAAATTATTTAAACATTATTCTAACTTTGAGATACATATATATGTTAAGTAAAATATATGGGTTGAGTTCAAGTTACACCTGATGTAACTCTAAGTAATATTACACCACTCAATATTTTTTAATTAGATGTAAATTTTGACAAATCCACCGTTAGATTACATTATCTTTGTATATTCTTCATACTTGCAAAATTTCAAGGTTTTCAAAGATTAATAATCATGTCATCAATCAATTGTTTAAATTCAAGTTTTTGTAGTTTAAAATAATGCATAAAAAATGAGTTTACATATCGAATGGTAAATAACATCCAATTGACATAAAAATTGGCATGAATGTTAAATACATATAGAACATGTAATTCAACGGTGGGATTTTCAAAATATGAATTCTATAACAAGTTATTGGGTGGTGTAACATTACTTAGAATCACACCAAGTTTAACTTGAACCTAACCCAAAAAATATATATATATATATATATAGAGAGAGAGAGAGAGAGAGAGAGAGAGAGAGAGAGAGAGAGAGAGAGAGAGAGAGAGAGATTGGTTCAAGTTACATCTGATGTAACTCTAAAGAGTTACTCATTTTCTAAACCATTGGATTTAAGTATATCTAACGGTCAAAAAAGACACTTATTAATACTAATATTCTGATTAGTATCTCATTAATTAGCTCTTATTTATTGCATTCCATACCTATCTCTAAACCCAAAAAAGCACACAAATTTATGTGTCTCTCTCTATTTTTTTTTCCCACCGTTTCTCAAAAAAAAAAAAAAAAAAAAAAATCCTCCACTACACACCTCTTTGTCTCTCTGTCTCTTACTCTTCCACTTCTCTAGTTCTATTTTCCTCCTCAGTTAACTGAGCTGCTGAAACTGCAAGCTCGGGATCCCAATGAGTCAATTCCAATGCAAGACCCTGTTCAGTTGGAACAACCCTAAAGTATTAATAGTGTTACAAAAGTCTAATGGTAGCCCAAGATCAGCCCTCAAATGGGCAATCTTCTCCAACAAGATCCGCTTCTCCAACGACATCATCAACAATTTCCTCAATTTAAAAACCAACAAATCTTCCATCTCATTCCTAATCCTCATCTCCTCCAAATAAAGCCTTTCAGCTTCGGCTTTCAACTTGAACTTTAATGAAAAAACCTCTTCTTCCTCAATATTGAACACTGTAGGGAATTTCCTTAACAAAGCAATAAATTGTCACTTCTTGTCAAGACCCAATTCCCTTCTGTACTTACCTAGCTCTCTAAGAGACATAATTCTATCAGGTTGACTCACTAGAATCTTCTGTATCTTCAACACTAGTTTTAGCTTCTTGTCCCTTTGGATGACATTGTCAAAAGGAAGCTCTTTTCTCCTGTTCACAACAGCTTTAATGGGTCCGGGTCCAAATGGGGTTTTTCTCAGATTACTCAAACTAACATTATTACTACTTTGTTGCAAAACTAAACTTGTGCCCCAAAATTGTGACTCGGTTGATGGGGAGAAATAGGATCTTACGGAAAGTTTGGGGTTTTGAAGAAAAGGATATTTGTATGAGATAAATAATGGTGAGGAAGTAGATGGAGAACAAAGCAAGTGTTGGGGTTTCATTGTGAGCTAGTTATTATGGCCGAGTTGCACAACCAATGGCTTCTTCTTTTTTTCTTTTCTTTTGCCGGCGACTTGGTGGTCGAGGTGGAAGAGTAGTGGAGGAGTAAGAGAGGAATTTTTTTTTTTAAGAAACGGTGGGAAAAAAAAAATTAGAGAGAGACGTATACCTTTTTGTGTTTTTTTAGGTTTAGAGATAGATATGAAATGCAATAGATAAGAGATAATTAATAAGATACTAATCAGAATATTAGCATTAATGAGTTTTTTTTTTTTTTTTTTTTTTTTTTTTTTTTATCATTGGATCTACTTAAATCCAATGATTTAGAATGTATAACTCTTTAGAGTTACATTAGGTGTAATTCAAGTTTTTGTAATTTAAAATAATGCATAAAAGATGAGTTTATGGATTAAATGGTAAATAACATTCAATTAACATGAAAATTGGCATGAACGTTAAGAACACATAGAACATGTAATTCAACAGTGAAATTTTCAAAATATGAATTCTATAACAAGTTATTGGGTGGTGTAACATTGCTTAGAATTACACTAAGTGTAACTTGATCCTAACCTCTATATATATATATATATCATCCTTTTTTTAATTGTCATCCTTACTTGCTTCTACCATTCATTTCGAGAATGTCATCATCCTTACTTGCTTCTTATCCGAAATGATATCACAGAAAAATCAATGCTGTAGCCTGTAGCCTGTAGATATGAAAACAGCTCACCCTTTGTTTGATAAGAAATATTATTTTTTGGCTTAAATATCGTTAATAGACAATTAAAAAAAATTGACTTTTTTTTTTGTTACCACCCTAAAATGATGCAAAAAATCATATTATTTGATTTGTATGACAAATCATTAATATTTAGTATATATAATGGTTCTAGACTTCTAGTTATAGTGACATCTTGGTGGTAGAGAAAATGGTGAGGTGGTGGTGATGATGGCAATGGTAGTGACTATGGTGGTGCGAGTTGAATGGAGATAAATAGAGGTAGCAGTGGTGGAACATATGAATAGAGTAGGAGTGACCGAGTAAGAGTAAAAAGAAATGACAAAAACCAATTTTCGTCTCTTTTGAGTTATTTTCCGTTGACCTGAATTTCCAACTACAATAGACACTGAAAAATATGGAAAATAGTTCCTTCTTTTTTTTTTCCTCATAAACAAACGGATATTAATTTTTTTTACCAAAATTTGAAAGTATTAAGCACAATTAAACTGATTATCCTAAATGACTTCTCAACTGGATAAGATTTTGTTTTCCCCAAAGAATCTTTTATAGTATGCATCTTGGATAATCATGCCAGTATTACCATGATTCCAAACCTTTAAAGTGTGTTAAGCACAAACAAGCTAATTATCATAAATGATTTCACCCTTGGTAAGACCTTTTTCAAAGAATCTTTTATATAGTATGCGCAGCTTGGAAGATCATGCAAGTTGCAAAATTGAAGAACCTTCTAAATGTGCAAGTTTTATTGATTATGTGTAGCTGCTTATAAATTTGCAGGTTGGTTTTAATTCTTAAAAGAGATGCGTATTTACTGTACCTGCTGTACTTAACATTTAAGCGGTAAGGAATCATGCTTTTCATAGTAGGATAATAAGACCTTTTTATTCAAAGAATCTATTATAGTATGCAGATTGGAAGATCATGTAAGTTACAAAATTGAGGAACCTTCTAACTGTGCAAGTTTTATTGAATCTGAATAGTTGCATGTAAATTTGTAGGTTGGTTTTAATTCTTTTTTTTTTTAATGGTTTCAAGCTTCTAGAATTAATGAGTAATATAATAATAAATTAATAATGTAAATTTAAAATATTGATTTTTTTTTAGATAATTACAACATGTTGCAAACCCTGCAGCTCGAACCCTTTCCTCCTAGACCCTTAAGCACTTTGTGTATGGAGAGTTGTCAATTCAGCTACAAGGTATCTAACAAAATATTGATTTTTATGTAAGGTAAAGTAGTCTTAATTTTTTTTTTTCCAAATTTAATATCTATATCCTTATGAGCTCACAAAACCATGTACACTTTGCTATTTTTGCACAATAGTATTGTGATTTGCGAGTGTTCGCATGTCGGGTTTCCGTCATGTTGAACTATGAGTATTCGACTATATAAGTTGACTCGAGTCTGACTTGTTTAGTAAACATGTTAAGAATTCTCAACCCTAATATGTCATGTTTATTAAACAGGTTGATTCGACACGACACGTTTAACCCGTTTTAATTAACAAGTTATGTAAAAGTCATTACAAATAATCCATTTATAACCTATTTGATTAATAGGTCATATTTAACTTGAATAACCCATTACCAATTCCCATATAACTAAAATTAAAATATAATTACAATTATAAATTTAGTAATAAACATATAATTACAACCATAAATTTTAAGCAATAATAACAAAATAATATTAACAAAAGCTAATACCTTTATAAGCTAAATGAATCAAATGAGTTCGCATGTTGAACACAAATACGACCTGTTTATTAAACAGGTCAGTTGTGTCAATCTAAATCTGATCCAAACCCGTTTAACCTCAATTTATGACCTGTTTATAAACAAGTTAGCCGTTTTGGATTTTGCCACCCCAATTTGCGACCATAGTTTGGTTTCTTAACTAGGAAACACATCCCAATATAATTATAAATTCATTTAAGAAAATTAATGGCTGTGTTAAAATTTATTTTGAATCATGCCTAAAAGAAGGAGAAAATAAATTAAAGCATAGCGTTAATTGGTGTTTTAAGTGTCATATATATGATTAATTATGAACCATTTAAAAAGGTTTAAATGGACTTTTAAACAGTATATTGGTGCTTGCAAAAGTTTAGGCAAAAATGAATGCATGTCCAAAATAATTATTTTACTTTAAGCAGATAGGTACCATGTTCTTCCTCTTCTTTATTTTTATGTATACAGTTACCAACTTTGGTCCCTTGTTAAAAACTACTTTATAAGTTGATGCACTCATTGCCACCATATATATTAGACTCTTTTTATGGAAGTTTGACTAATTGAGTATATAACGTGTTCACCGATGTAGTTCAAATTTCCAAATGGTAAGCCTTGCCAAATCCTCATCATTTTACCAGATTAGTTCAATCTTTTTGCTAATATAATGCATGTGATAAATGCACAAAGGGATTTTTTTCCATAAATAAAGGATATCGCATTAACTCAAACCCTTAATAAAAAGAGAATCAATCTCTCTCAAGTCTCTCACAAATCCCTTTACTACTTTCTTGCCATGGAAGCACAAGCACATGGTAATTCTCTTCATCGGCCTTGTGCCTCTGAGGCCTCTAGCATCTCAGCTACTTCTGAAGGTCCTCCTCCTCCTTCACTCAAAAAAGAATTAGGAGTTGATGAGTCCAATAAGGTCATGATCATGAAAATGAAAGAAAAAGTTTGCAAACATGTTTCTGATCATGCTGATCAGCCTGCACCCTCTTTGGGATCATCGAGTTCTCGTGTCTTACTCGATTTGAAGCTTTCAAACGATGATTCGAATCGTGGGTCATCGAAGGTAGAACTCAATCTTATCAATTCCATGAATTCTAGCTCTTCTCAGGTCCCAAACGAGCCAGTATCCGATGAAAACACCCAAGAAAAACAACCAGGGAATAGGGTTTTCACATGCAACTTTTGCAATAGAAATTTCTATTCGTCTCAAGCCTTAGGTGGTCATCAAAACGCACACAAACAAGAGCGTGCATTGGCTAAACGACGTCAAGGTATGGAGATGGGTGCTTTTGGACATCCGCATCATTTTCCTTACTATCCATATTCAAACCTTTCCACACACCCTCTGTATGGATCTTTAAATAGATCATTATCATCGTCATCATCATCACCTCTTGGTGTTAGAATGGAGTCTATGATTCATAAGCCTTCTTTTCCTTGGTCCTCTTCACCTGGGTATCGATTTGGTCACGCTGGTTGGTCTAGGCAGGCCTTATTGAATCCACAACCAAACATGGATAGGTTAAGGATGGAAGAGTTTCAGGCACATAATGGTGGTTTTGGACTTGCTGGTGGGAATTCTAGTCCTGCTATAAAACTAGAGGAGATTAACACTAATGCACTTCGGAATCTTGGTGGATCTTCTACAATTAACACATCAAAAATTGACATCAAGCCAACTGTTACCGGTGATTATCTTCGCCGGGAGGGTCCTCCAAAAAATGGTGCCCCTGGACTTGATTTGTCACTAAAGCTTTAGATATTGTCCTAGTTTAGGGTTATAATTAATAATATTACATGTTATGATGTTTTGTTCATTTTTAGGTGTTCTTGTTTGAGAACTTTTGTGTATTTAGGTGTTCTAGTGTAGGGTTTGTAATAATAAAATCATGGTTTGATTTTGGATTGTAATTTAGTTTCTGCACTTACCCTTTTTTTTGGAATTGATGCATATGATGGTTTTGGTATGAAAGTTATTAGTTGAAAGTGCAGGTATGAAAAATCACGTTTTACAAGCATGTATGCTTGTAAACTTGGTTTTTCAAATTGATGGTTCAAGATAACTATATAGGACAAAACTTAGATATAATACTTTAGATGTTGTTCTTTAGAATTCATACGTAAAATTGAGTTATGTGGCTACTTAATTAAAAAATATACTTCAATCTCATGAGAAAAAATTTACATAATAGAATCTTAAGAGGGGAACCTAAGAAACATCACCTAAGTACTGTATCTAAGTTTTGCCCAACTATATATATTGCTTGATTAATTATAGAGTGATTCTATTACTAATTTTTTTTATAGATAATTTATGGACAATAATTATTTTCTTTTAAATCTTTATTTAGAAATACTCAATACCTTAAATATTGGTCATTTAAATTTTCAAAAAATATAGCTTATTTAAATTAAATCAGCCTAAAACATAAAAGAGTTGGTTTAGTTGTTCCTAAGACTTTATATATCCATAAGTTTTTGAGTTTCTCATAATTCCCTCGCAGAGTAGGAAAAAGAAAAATATCCCAAGTGCACATTTGAGCTAACGGCATTGGAATCACGTTCGGTTTTTGAAAAGGAAAAAAATAAGGTTAATTTAGTAATTCTGATTCCTAACCAAAGAAAGACCAATAATATTATTAATTATTGAGAAGTGTTCTATTTATAACATTTTCACAACAAATCTTAACTGATAAGCTGTTATTGACTCTAATTTGAACTCACTATTGAAATTAATTTTTTATACATCAATAACGGTGCATAACAACCTGTCACTTAAGATTTATTGTGAAAATGTTTATAAACATAACATTTCTTTTAATTAACGCTCTAACATGCCATTGGAGAAGTGATAACTATCGAGTTTCAAAATAATTTGAATAAATTTTATAGTAATAATTACTTTGAATTGAATTGTCCAACTTTCACTTAACACATCCGTTATTAGGGAGAAATTATTAAGTTTACTAGGAGGACCGCTGAAGTGGGTACTTCCGTACATGATTGCATAAGCTTCCTTCTTCTTATCTTAAATTTGGAAAAGGAAATATATCTGGTGGAGGAAGTGAGTAGGATTATTTATTTAAATAATAATTTCTTGCCTATTATTAGAGGAAAGCTTAAAGATTAACAACTGTACCTATAAATTCAAGAAACTTTTATCATAATAATCAAAGATTCAAATCTGCTTGCCTTGATCACGATGCAAGCAATCACCTTAAAATCTTCTGAGCATGTGCTCTATTAAAGATAGAGACACACACAGAGCACGTTGGATCAATTAAACCACATTATGGTAATTTGAATATCTTGAATTAACATAATATTTTTTTAAAACAAATACACACACAAGTTTCTAAATAAAAAAATATACACACAAGGAAAAGGGAATGTAGTTTTTTTTTTTTTTTGAATGGGAAAGGGAATGTAGTTCTAACATAAAGAAACACCACAAATTCCCCTTAAAACCATGGTAATTTTTAGCGGATAATATGAAAAGTTATATATACAATATGTTATTTAATGAAGTTCACAACGGTATGATCACACACTGAATATATAATAAATTCTATGTAATTTATTTAGTTCAAAAAAGATGGATTACCTAAATTAATTTTGTTTTTGAAAAAGGATTACCTTAATGAATTATTATCATTATAGCTAAGATTTTTGTAGTTCAATTGGTACGTCATGATATTTCCAATGAAAATGTCGAGGATTTAAATCTCTTTCTCTTATTGTAACTATCAAATTATAAATAATAAATAAAACATTATCACCATAAGATTTTTTTTTTTTTAAAAAGTATCAACCATAATACTTCTTCAATAGAAATTTATTTATTAATTATTCCACAAATAGTTTTTAACCAAAATGAGATGGGAAAATGTCATTCAAACCTGCGGTACTTTTTTTTCTTTTTCTTTTTTTTTGGGGGGGGGGGGGGGGGGGGTGAAGAGAACCAAGGATGAAGGATCCATATTTAAAAACAGTCTTATGTTCTTTTCCTTTCTTTTTTCCCCTTCAATCAAGGGTTTAATTTAATGAAGATTACATTGGTATGAGTTGGAAAATTTTCAAAATACTAGTAACTGCTGCCAGGCCATTAGCACAATCAACAATTGTGAAATGTTATTATTATTCAATAATTACAATAATATTAGGGGAGAATTATTTGAACCTTGACATTCTTAATAAAGGAGAATAGAAAATGACATTAAGTTGCAAAATTCTTGACAAAAATAATTCAGATTTGAATGAAAGACATCTTTTACATTGTTAGGATACACATAATTACTTTAAATGAAATTTAGTAGTTCATAGGTACTCAAGAGTAAACTATGATTGTTTAAAAAAAAAAAAGAATAAACTGTGATTTGGTGATATCTCAAGATTGAAAAGCATTATTTATTTTTAGAAATTGATGATGACGAAAATCGTCAGTAAATCACACGATCTTCACATGCGCAAGACAATGCCTGCACAACATAGAACAAGAAGACCTTAGGAGAGTACTGGTGTGGTACCGGTCAAATACCTTCTGAAGGTTAAGTTAGAGAACTCTTCACAACTCTAGAGTGCTGGAATTGGGGTAAATTATGCGTTCCTTGTTTTTTAAGAGCTTGGGGCTTCTATAGTAGAGTAGAACCGACTTTTATTTCTTGGGCAAGAAGGTATTTCCTTATAGAGACAATCCTAATAAATGTGCGTATTTTGTGGGATTCTTCCCATACAGAGATTTTGTTGATTAGAGTTAATTGTGAGGCGCAAGATATTTCATTTTTAAGTTTCTTGAGGACTACTTAAAATTGCGTGGAGGTCACATGACCTTATTGCCGTCCACATTGCATCTGTCACCTTGAGGATAGTCTTACACCACGTGGATGTCACGTGATCCTGACACCGTTTGCATTGTATCCGTCCATCTTCTTGTCCGTCCATCAGAAGAGGATCCGTCCTCTTCTGTGCGCTCCCCGTCTTCTTCCATCCTAATTTCCAGCAAAAGATACTGTTGCTCGTGTTTGATCCAATAGAATGAGACCGTCCACGTTCATTTCGCCCTCTTTAGACACTTTGGTCACTGTTTATTGGTCCACATCGTATACATAAATCTAAAAATGACAAAGTTTGTGAGGTTCAAGTAATACAAAGCTTAATGGTAATGATATTTTTTGTGATGTCCCATTTGGTCATGTATGTAATGACAAAGTTTGTGAGGTTCAAGTAATACAAAGCTTAATGGTAATGATATTTTTTGTGATGTCCCATGTGGTCATGTATGTAGTTTGAATCTCATCTCCCCTTTCTTATTATTTGCCCAAAAAAATTGACAATGTTTGACATACTCTAAATTTTGTATGAATTATTAGAGTAAAAAATAAGTAAAATTTTTGCTTGTATTTTTGAACAGGTGTGACATTGAATGTGTGATGTATCAGCAAAAAATTAAGCACTTATTTATTACTAATTCATTTTTAAAAAAAACTTTAAATTTGTGCTATTAATGTAATTAATTCTCTCTCTTATAAGGTATCCTAATTCTATTGGATATTTAAATTATTCTAAAAAATTGCCAAATTATGAAAATATGTGATACTCTATTAATCTTAATGGAGTATTACTTATCTGTCAATACTTAAGAGTTAAGAGTACTCTTACCTTAGTTGAATAGTTTAATCTCATTTATGAAATGAACCAAGAATCTCCCTTCCCTATTTATAAAAATTGAATTATTAAAGAAAAATGGAATCACACCCCCCACCTCTTTGAGAAGGGAATATCCCCTTATCTTAGATATGAAATATTATATGCTTATATAAATATATAAATTAGATGGTTGGTTGGTATTGGCTTAATTGCATTAAGGGACATAATGACTTAAATTTCTAAAACAGTAGAATTTTAATCAGAGTAGTGTTTTAAAAGATTTTAAAACTTTGGTAATAGTTAGAGAAAATATGTTCATTAGTTAAATCTACTCATTTTTTTGGATGCAAAATGATAAAATCAAGTTTTTATATTTAGTTTTATTAATAACATTTTTTACAATTGATATCAGTCCACTTAATCATCTTATGAAATAATCGATCTTAAGTAGGATATCAACAATCATAATTTATTAAATACAATAATGCAGTTTCACTTAATAATATAATCTATTGTGTGCAATATTGATTTACAAAATTAAAAGCCTTATTAGGGAAATTGATTGTCAATGAATAATTTTTTATGGGATTTTCAATAATTATTTGGTACACACTTATAACTTTTTTTTTTCATAATTGTTTTAAGTTTCAATTAGGTTGAATTTACAATGGCTCAATATCTTAAGGGCCTTCTTGAAGCAGGGTGAAAGAATATAAAATCCACTTATAGTTTTTCTTTTTTTTTAAGAAAATTCAATTATCATCCTATAGGGATGTTAAAGAAATTTAGGGGGCTTTTTTTTTTCTCTATGTTGGAGTGCCTTGGGTACTTTAAAAATTTTTGGGACATAAAGGGCCTTAGGCCTAGGTCTAGAATTGACGTCCTCTTGATGCAACCACAATATATAAGATACAACTTTGAGTACAAATATAATATATGATAAGATTGATTTGGAGATAAGCTTATCTATAATATGTAATTTTTATTGTAAAAGTTTTTGTGATAATAACTAATGTTTGGTTATTATATAATTTTTCTGTTTTCAAGTAAACTATTTTTTTTTTTTTTTTGAGAAAGTGTTTTCAAGTAAACTAGAGTTCTTATAGTTTCACGTTGAATGATTTTTTGTAATGTTTTAAGTTTGAACGACAACTTATGTTGTTATAAAAAAATCACAATTCTTAAAAATAAAAATAAAAATACAATTGATGTAAGGTTTTGTTAATTATAGTTTTGATAGATAGGATAACATTTCAAATTTATGGCGTTTGTTTTATAATGATTTCTCTTTATCATTAGACTAAGACACTAACTGATTTTTGGTAGGTGGATATTGAATCATAAATCTCTTATTAATTATAGTTAATATAGAGGCTATATATGAAAATTATTCAAAAATTTATGATTTATCCAAAATCTTTTTAAAATATAAGGTTCAATATGAAACCATTCTAAATTATGAAGGAATCATATAATTTTTTAAAGTCTAAAATAAAAGGATAGAAACTTGGTATTTGTTTGGCATCAATTTATTTGGCTTTTTCTTCTAAAAAAAACTTATTTTGCTTTTAATTGATTACTTTTTACTAAAACTTAACTTATTTTAAAATATGAGAAAAAATCGAGATTTTAAAAAACTTTACATAAACAAAATTAGTTAAAAATTAAGTGAAAAAACTGGTGGCAAACATACATTTGATACAAAGTTTGGGCTCACTGATTTATAGAAAAGATTAACATTTGGTGCAATCAAAATTTTTAGAACCCAATTTTTATAATGTAGTAACTAATATATATATATATATATATATGGACTGGGTTCAAATTATACCTGGTGTAATTCTAAGTAATATTACACAATTTAATAACTTATTATTAGATTCATATTTTGAAAATCCAACTGTTGAATTATATATTTTATATGTTCTTAACATGCATGTCAGTTTTCATACCAATCGAATGTAATTTACCATTTGTTCCATAAACTCATCTTTTATGCATTATTTTAAAATACAAAAACTTGAATTTAAACAATTGATTAATGACATGACTATTAATTTTTGATTACCTTTAAATTTTGCAAGTATGGAAAATATGTGAAAATAATGTAATCTAACGATATATTTGTCAAAATTCACATATAATTAAGAAGTATTGAGTGGTGTAACATTGCCGAGAGTTACACCAGATGTAACTTGAACCTAACCCTATATATATTGCATAGATGCAATAATATGGTGTCCACTCCATTATGATTGCTCTTTATTATAAGTAAAGAGCAAACAAATATAAGTGAGAGAGTAATATATACCCCACTCCATCAATAGAAAACACACAAATCCTGTAACATAAAAGAACAAACTTCAAATCAAACCACTGATCAACTCCTACTCAATTTTTCTTATTAAGATGTAAGAAATATGGTGCATTTGGGCATGTTGTGTTGGCCTTGATTATGGGCTCATTATTGGGTATTTTGGGAGTATACTCCCTCCCTTCCCTCTTATATAGGGGTAGGTCTCACCCACCATGGGGCCCATCTCTATATGAGAAAAAAGGAGTATACTTTCGAAATACCCAATAAATTTTCATTAATTATTGGTCTTTTGAATGGGTTTTAAGCTGTGGATGTGACAGATGAGGATTTAGCTAGTGGGTCATGAAGATTGAAGGGTCTTTAAATTGAAACAATTTGGTAGGTTAGTTGGTGTCGACTTTAATGGGTTGCATGAGTCAACTAGGAATGACATTGACTTTGATGAATTTTGTGGTGGCTTAAGGTGGCACACGTGAATGGGTTTTTGGTTATGTAATATTGGTGAACGTGAATTTGGTTTTTCTTATTAATTGTGTATTTTTTCTAAAATTATTTTCACATTTCATTTTTATTTTGTATTATTTCACAACAAACAATATATATATATTTTAGAAACAAACTAATTGTCAAATATATACACACTTAATTACACTCTCTCACCAAGCCAGGGGCGGCTGTATTTGTAATTTGGGGGTTCACTAACTTGAAAAAAAAAGTTTTATATATAAAATATTTTTTATTGATTTAATTACCCTTAAAAATATTTTTGTACAACTTGGCTTAAATCTTACATAACCTGATCACAAATCAATGCCCAAAATCAAACAACATAGATCAGCTCATCCCGAAACTAATTAACAACACAAATCAGTCTCCCTTTCTCTCATGAATCTCATCTTATCTCTGTTCTTTATCTGACTTTCCATGTATATCTGAACTTTAAGAGTAAAATGTGAGTGTTTGTGAGTTTTGAATGTCTTTCTTTATTATAAATTTATATTATATATATGTGAGAGCGAGTGTGTGTGTGTTTGATACTAATTGTATGCATTATTTTTTTATTTTTTATTTTTTGATATAATGTTATATGTGTGAATTGTGAAGTGTGTGAATGTGTACATGGTATAAATATAATATAACTTTATATAATTTAATAAGCAAGAAATATAGAGGATTTATTACATGTGTATATTGTTATCATGTTATAATAACTTTTTGTTATAAAACTAGTGATTCAAAGAAAAAAAAATAGTAAAATTAGTGATTGTTAAATTTATTATTTATATATGGATGAGTGTGGTTATGTGAGTCAATAATTAATATAAGGTCAATAATTTATTAAAAAACAAGAACAAATAAATAATGAAAATTATATAAAAATAAAAATGTTATACAAACTTAACAAAATAAAATGGTCACATTTACATTGTCAATAGATAATCACAATTGATAATAAATTATCATGTGATGATTTCAAAATATAAAAACTCGTAGAAAGAAATTGTAAAATTTCATGTATTTGTGTTTTTTTTTTTTTTGTGTGTGTCAATAACACAATATATTCAAATTCTCTTCTTATTAAAATTTGTTTAATTTAAGTTTCTTAACGACCCCCTTAAGAAATTTCCTGGAGCTGCCACTGCACTAAGCTCAAACACATTACTTAATCCAAAGTACCACTACAAAAGTGCCTCACAAACAATTTTGTTTGAGTCATTTAAGAGACTCAAGACTCATTATTGATGAATTTTGAAGGAGTGAGCTCAAACCCAATTAAATTCTAAATTGGATTTTATTTGGAGTACAATTTTGCATCATGTGTCCAATTAATTTTTTAATTTTTGTGGCAAATGAATTATTGGATGTAAAAATCGAAGAGTCTAAAATCCAATTAAATTTTAAATCTTTCACACACACACACACACACACACACACACATAAATAATTAAAAACTATTACATATTTAAAAATTTATGGTTTTAAAAATGTGTAAGCTAATATCATGTATAATTTATATAATTTGAACCGTCTAATTGTGATTGTTTTTAATTATATTCATGCATATTCACGAGGTTACAAACTAGTTTTTTATAATTAGTGGATCAAAATTACACCTAACTGATAGTAAGAGGGAGTAAAAGATATTTTTCCCTATTGTTAATATTAACTTGTAGTAACAGAAATATTCCATTCTATCAACACATATTATATTAAGTTGTCAAAGAAAATAACTTATCATTGACAAATCTTTGAGGGAATGAACATATATGTTGATATCACCATATAATTGAGAGTGTAATTGCAAATTTTGATACTCAATGGACCAAAATAACAACCAGCTAATATAAAGAGGGCATATTATATATATATATATATATAGAGAGAGAGAGAGGTTGGCTTTAAGTTACACCTAGTGTAACTTTAAATAATATTACACCAATCAATATTTTTTAATTGGATGCAAATTTTGACAAATCCGTCATTAGATTATATTATTTTTGTATATTCTCCATACTTGTAAAATTTAAAGGTGATCAAACTCATCAAAGATCAATACTTATGTTATCAATCAATTGTTTAAATTCTTTTGTAGTTTAAAATAATGCATAAAAGTTAAGTTTATGGATCGAATGGTAAATTAAATCTAATCGTCATGAAAATTTTCATGCATATTAAGAACATATAGAACATGTAATTGAACGACTAGATTTTCAAAATATGAAATCAATAATAAGTTATTGGGTGATGTAACATTGCTTAGAGTTATACCGGTGTAACTTGAATCCAACCATATATATATATATATATATCAGGGACGGAACTAGGATTCAAACTTAAGGGGGGCCAAAGTTCTTTGTTCTTAGATTTTAAAAATTGAAATATCAATACTAGTTGTAACACCCCAACTTAAATTGCATAGTTAATTTTATGGGTTATATGCATGTTAGTATCTTAATTACTTTTAAGTGCATGAAGTGTTGATTTTGTAAAGATTATAAATAATTGAAATGGCTAGTGGTGTCATGAATATATATATATACACTTAGTTTGATGCATGGTTGGTATTTTAATTAGACATATGATGCATGAGATAGGATAGTGAAAATTCCACCCACATGCAACCAATGAGAAGTCAACACATATAGTATTAAAGCACCATGCATGTTGACAAATCAATGGGCCAAGACTTGGCCAGCCATGCAAATTCACCAAGAGCCATTTTCCTTGACTTTTCTCAAGCAATTAAAAACATCCAAGAAGTTATGCTTCTCTATTTTTCACGGGTACACACTCACAAATCAGAAAAATGTAAGTGTGAATGCAAGAAAAGTTGAAGAAAAGTGGGTGTGATATTTCTACCCTAGCATCACACGTGTCCCACCCCCTTAAAGTTAATGTTCTTATCTTCTTGGCTGCCCCACAAGTCTCTCTTTATCTTTTCTTTTGCTGGAGCCAGAAATTTCAGCACTCTTTCTCTTCTCCTTCTTCTCTATTCTGGTTTCTTTCTTCTTCCCCTCTCACACGGCTGTAACTCTCTTCCACCCTCACACCAAAAATCATAGACAACTCTCTCTAAGGTGAAATTAAGAGCCTAAACACTAAGGTTTTATCTTCAAAGTGTGTGGGTAAGTAAGTTAAAGCTCATCTGATTTTTGTGTACTTGGAAAAGTATGATTGTTTGTTTATTTTCATTCTTCATCCTCTGTTCTGTTTTGTGAGACTGAACTTGTGATTCTGTTTTTGTAAGTTTAAAGAGTGATGGTGTTATGGTCTATTGGATGCTGATTAGGGTATTTTAACATGTATTGTATAAGTATAAAAATACCCAAATGAAATGAAGGCTAATTGGTATTTGTTGATGATTTTAGAAAGAACATGCACTGAAGCTGTCACTGTGACAGATTTGATGTTTACAAGAATAAAATTCTGTATTAAATCATGTTTTGTGAATTAGGATGCTAGGAATGGTTTTTATGAACCCTAAGACATGTAGGGTTGTTATGGAAGTGGTCTCACAGTATTTGGATGAGTGTAAAAATAATGGTGTAATTTCTAAGTTGCATGAGTTTCTGCCAGGACAGGTTTGAACACGTTGGCTTGTATGATTTATAATAAATCATGGTTTTATGCTTTGACTACAAAAATTTTATGGTATATAATAGACATACAGGGGAGTATTTCTGTAAATTTTCATGCCATTTGGATGTGTTTGGACAGCCCATTCGTATTTTACAAATAGGGCTTTTGCTGCTGTAATGACCAGTAAACAGGGTAGGAAAACTTTGACTTTGTGGATTTAATTTTGAAGCTAGGGTGAATGTTTGGAGCTATAATTTTATATGCTCATCCTTTGTTATGTTTGGAGCATATATAAGTTTTATGCCTTGGTTTCTCTACGGTTTGGATGCATAATGTGTCTAATGATTGTAGCATATGCTTTGGGGAACTTATTGTGATGGGAATTAAGATTTTCTTGAGTTTGAGAGTTAGGTTATGTTTGAGGATAAGTTTAAATACTTAGGAAGAGGTTGTCAATAATAAGTTTTGGTTTTCATTTAGGTGACGAGGACGAGAACGAGAACACGGACACTTGAGCTCCTCTTGTACAATCTCTCGCGTCTTCGGCTTTCAGGTAAGGGATTTGAGATATGTGTCTTTGATAAGTAAATATATTGTTTAGAAAAGTATAATGCATTAAAGCTTTTATTTAGAGATATTACGTACAAGCATGAGTTAAGCAAAATATGTGTTCGTGAGTTATTCAATCTTATATACATAATAATTTTAGCATATTGATGCTATTATTTATATCACGAACAAGATATTTAAGAATGAAGCGGATATGCTACAATTGTGATATGTTTATGTAAAAGCAAAGTTATTAGAAAAAAAAATATAGTTTTTAGTTATTCCATCGTTATGATCTGAACTCAGCCAGTAGGGGTTATAGTACTGGCATTTCCATGGAAATTTTGATTGGCCATTATAAGTGGGACTGGCTCTGCTGTACCCGCCCTTGTTGGTTATGACCAACTTGGGGGAAGCCAACCTACCCCCATGGTTGGAAGATATGTATTATGATATGATTCCGGAATGACCTAGCATTGTGGGGAATGCTGGATGCCTGGCACTCTGTGCTGGAAGCCTCCCAAAGTTGTGACAGACTTACAGTTGGATTAACTAATATATATATATATATATATATGATAAATGAGCTATTGAGCTATTTGGAATTATAAGAAAAGTATGATGATAAGAAAGGTATATTGAACTATGTTTATCCTTTTATTATTATATGAAAGGAAAAATGAAGTACATTCATCTAAAAGCTCATAAATTATTTTGAGAACAATAAGAACAATATGAAGACTATTTTATCAAAGTTGGCATATCCATAAAGTATGTAATTTACATGCATTCTTATCAAGGGCCCATGGAGCTTAAAAACCTTACTGGGCTTCATAGCTCACCCTTTTATATATTTCAGTGCACAGGTTCTTCCTGGAAGCAGCGAGAGTAGTAGAGGTGGCAAGGATTCTGTGTTTTCTCGTTGGATAGAATATAGGGCTTTTGTTGTATTGTAGTTTAGCTCTTTTGTTGTATAGGAGGAATCAAGATATACTTGATTCTTGAGCACAGATGTAAATTTCGTATTTTAGTTTGTTTTAAACCCCGGTTGTATGTCTTTGGGGTTAGGTTTGTAATAAGAATTTGGTTAACGTTTAGCTATGTTATACTTACATGAATACTTGACGTTTTTAGCCAAGTGATAATCTTTCCAAGTTCAAAGGAAATGAAATTTCAGGTTTTCATCATTTTTGTATATTATGGATTTATGTAAGAATATAAGTAGGAATTCAAGAAACAAATTCTTGATAAGCACTTTCAGATCAGGTTGGTTCGTGTTAATATTGAGGTAAATTTGATATTAACATGCCGGTCATGCTCTAAATCCTGAAGTACAGGTTTGGGTCGTGACACTAGTGGTTGACAAAGTTGCATTATTAACATTAATTTATTAATTATTATTTGTATTTTTTCTTTTGAAGAAAAATTTTATAATAAAATTTTATAATCAAGAGTTTTGCAAGGCAAATGACACATCTTAATATTTTCAAAGTTTAACTAATGTGTGGGTGAAGCAATTAATATGTGGCATAGGAGTTGTCTCTATGGCTATGAGAGTGGAGTTGTTTAAGAAGGGCATAGAGCTCTCAAGTGATAGAGAAAAATTGGGTAAAAATTATTGGGTTTTTGTGATTTTTTTTGTTAGGATTTGTAATTAATTTATTGTTTTTTTTTTTGCTTAGATCGGATTTATGATTTGTTCAAAAATTTTTCTTATTATCTAGATATGTGCATTTTTTTTTATTAAGATTTTGCTTGTTATCTATTTGTTGGATTTCTTAGGTCAATTTGTAAATTTTTTGGGGAGGGGGGCCAAGTATATAAATTTAAGAGTCAAAATTAAAATTCTTTTTGTTAATACACATACAAATTTTTTTTTTTCAAAGGTTTTTTTTGGGGGGGGGGGGGGGGCAATGGCCCCCCTTTGCCCTTGAGTAGTTCCGCCCCTGATATATATGGTTGGGTTCAAGTTATACCACGTGTAACTTTAAATAATGTTACACCACTCAATATTTTTTAATTGGATGCGAATTTTAACAAATCAATTGGTGGATTACACTATCTTTGTGTATTCTCCATATTTGCAAAATTTCAAGGTAATCAAAGATCAATAGCCATGTCATTGATTAATTGTTTAAATTCAATTTTTTTTTAATAAATAATTTTAAAGTTGCACTCAGTTGACTATACATATGAATATGATAGTATGTTGTCAAGGAAAGAAAAAAACGACATTATTCTCTTGACCACATATTAGGAATACTACACACAAATTACGAAATAATTTAAAAAGAAGTAACCTAAATTTTGAAGGTAAGTACATAGAATTGAACTTGGTAATATACGCCTAATCAGTGCAAGGAACATGGGTTAAAAATCAAGTTGATTGTTAATTTGTTATGACCTGTGGTTTGTTTATCTTGGTGTAGTGTCAATCCCCATACATCCCTAATTTTTTTTTTTTTTTGAGTGACCTGAAAAATACACTCCTTACTCTTGAGTTTATGGTAACAAAGATAATTTTCATTGAATTTATTATGTGACAATTGGTTATATATATATATATATATTATTTGATGATATATTTAATAGTTATAGGATAAATTATCACTTGATCATAGATTCATTATATAATTAAAAGTTTAAGACCTTGTTTAATAGACGAGATAGAAAATTAGATGGATGGGAATGATGGCCGATAGGATAAAACATCATGAGGGAACAAAAGAAGAAGAAGAGATTTTTCTGATAAAAAAAAATTATTGTTATCTTTTACTACGGTTTGGAAGGAAAGATATCAAACGAGATTGAAAATATATAACATTTTCCATAATTTTATATATTTGATAAAAGAGGAAGGATGTGAGAATGGAAAAGCAATTTTTTTTTTCTTTAGATAGATAGAATTTCTACCTATTTCATTCGCTCTATGATAATTATTGTTTATCATCAAACCAAGATACTGATAAGATTTTAGTATAGTTTTAACCCAAATTTCTTATTTGAGATTACGAAACTTTACGTGTTTAGATAATCAAAACACACGTAAAGCAACTTAAGCTTTAATTATAATCGTACTTTTTTGTAAAAATAAAAATAAAAATAATATATCCATATCATTTTTTATTTTAAAAAAATATGAGATATAAATCTTACTTTAATCTAATCTAAGTGTATGTGTATGAGGTTTCTTTTTGAACACTTAAACCTCAGCCGTTATCACCTCACCTCACAAGAACTTGTACTGATCATCCCGTTAAAGGTGAGCACCTAGCAATAATATATCCAAACCATTTGATAGGTTGATTTTCTTTTAATTCTCTAAAAATCTAAAATTTGGATAATAAAATCTCTATATAATTATGTTATGAGTAAATTACAAATTTAGTCTCTATCATTTACACCATATTTCAATTTGGTCTCTAACATTTCAATTATATCAATTTGATCCATAACTTTTTAGTACAGTGTCAATTTAGTTCATGTCGTTATCTCTTGGATGGAAATTGCTTACGTAACTAACGGCGAAAATAAAAAATTAGTTTTCAACTTTCCATTGATGTGGCAATAAACTAATTTTTTTTATTTTTGTCGTTTGTCACATCATCAATTTTCATCCAAGAGATAACTGCATAAATTAAATTGATACAATACTAAAAGGTTATGAACCAAATTGACACAATTAAAAGGTTAGAGAGACCAGATTAAAATATAGTGTAAAGGAGAAGAATCAAACACGCAGTTTACCCTTATATTATTTTTTCTAAATAAATAAATTAAGCACTAATTTAGAATTAATTTAATACTAGCAAATTATTCTCACTTCTATAATTCTGTTCCATTATAATTTGATCTTCTATAATTTTTAGGGTAAAATACTATTTTAATCCTAAAATTTTAACAAAAAATTGTTTTTCATTTTTAAACTTTAAAAAGTTCTTTTTTATTCTTAAACTTTGTAAATAGTTTTTTTTTTCAATAGTTTAGAAAAATAAAAAAATAAAGATGAAAAAAGAACTTTTAGTAAATTTTAAAGACATTAATAAAACATTTTAAATAATTTAAGGATAAAAAATAAATTTCTTAAAATTTAGAATAAAGTAAAACTTTTAGTACAATTTAAGTACCAAAATAATATTTTGCCCTCACTTTTATATTTTCTTCTTCTATATTAATTTTTCGCCACCGCCGCCAAACATATGGATTGAAATATACGCGAACCGTTGAAGTTTCATGCACAGCTTAGACATAGGGACTTAAAAAGGCAATACCAACTCAGTAGGCCCCACCTTCCATATTTAAACCTGTTACCAAACAGGCGTCTTTTCACACTAGCGGCTATATGTATACATATTCACCTCTCTGTAGAACTCTTATCTCAGTATAACAGTTTCCTTGTACCGCAAGCAACAACACCATAGCCAAAGCTAGCACTCCGTTGTTTAACATTCTCACACAGATTCAGGTAACTGTACATCTATCTCTGTGTTTATGTGTGTTTCTTTTCTTTTCTTCTTTAGTTCTTTATTATGTGCTTGGTTTTGAATTTGGTAGGAAAAATTAGTGAATTCTTTTGTTAATCGTGTGTATGAATACCTGCTGGGTGCTACTGTTATACACTTGGGGAGAGATCCATATATAGTTTTTTTTCTTTAAAAAAAAAAAAATTTTTAAATTGATAAGTTACACATGCACCCAGCTCATCAGCTTGAGAGAATCTTCATTTTTTTTTTTTTTTTAATTGGTAAGTTATACACGCACCTGATGGATTTTGAACCCACCCATTTGAGTTAGAGCCCATTGGCGAGAGAGAATCATAGTTTTCTTTTTTAATTGATAAGTTATACATGCATTTAATGGCTCTTGAACCCACCCCAATTGAGTTAGACCTTGTTGGCGACAACGATTCATCTTATGTTTTAAGATGTGAAAGTCTTGGAGTTCAATTGAAGTCGTATTTCGCTAGATCGTTGTTTGATCTATGTGATACTCATTAAATTATAGGTTTCATTGATTCTCTGTCATTTCAATTGTAATTCCCATTTATGTAATTAGTTAGGTTCATTTTTATATTCACACACTCCGGTGGAGATCGTGGGTTCAAGATCCATTGAGTGCGTGCAAAATAAATTCAAAGATAAGTTTCTGCAAGATTCTTAACGAAAGTAATTGCAATTTAAAATCTCAGATTGTACCTTCAAGTTTCCAAATTCTCCGCCAAGGAAAATCCTGTACACACCAATTAACTGCAGTATTCCAAGCTATATATCATGCAAACAAAATCGTCTGTAGGTTCTGACCATCCACAGAGCCAGAAGTCTTCATGTCAAGTGTTTTCACAGCATCCTCATCTGGTTTTGAATCATCCTAATCTGGTTTTGAATCAACCACAACAAACACAACAGGCTTCTGTTAATAAATCACAGCCATCATTGGCATCACATCAGCAGCAACAGTTAAAGAACACAAATCTGGCTGCTACTAGTATAGCACAGAATCAGCAAAGCAATCAGTCAAACACACATCAGCAGCAGTTGTCTCGACAAAGTAATTTCCCTTCACTACAGCCGTGCCAGCAGCTACGTGCGAAACAATGTGGTAACTCTAGTACGCTGCAAACTAAGGATGCAATGGAGAGGCAAACACAGCAGAGAGCTCCGGCTTTAGTACCGACTCAAGGGCCACAATCAGAACCAAAGCTTCCACAGAGGCAACTGATATCTCAATCACAGCAAAAACAGATGCAACAACCTCCAAATCCATCACAAGTTGAGATGGAAAATTTTCAGACATCAGGTATGCTAAAGCTCATAATTGGGCAGGAAATAATTGTTCAAATTCAATATAAAAAAGAAAAAATTTCCATTCATACATTTCATCAACTATTTTACGCTGTTATACATTCCTGCATATTCTTATGTATCCTTATGTTCTTTTTTTGTTCTCTTGTTATGACAGTTTGTTATACTAAATACATAACAGTTTCCGAATTACGTTTGCACTGAATTGTTGAACTGTTGGATCTACTTATTTTATGTAGTGATGATAGTTGATTAATCATAGATTTAGGAAGCAATTCCTTCCCTATCCTTACATAAAAGCCTAAGTGCCTCACTTGTGTAACTTCATTGGCTGAAGCAGGCTGATTTCCTCCCACATTTGCGGCATTGTTTGGATTTCAGTTCATTTTAGACAATTTGATATATTTTTTTACTCTATATAATTGTAGCTTAGTTATTGATTACTAGTCTCATGTTTCTCAATCATCATGGTTATCACAGATAGTTATAATTATAAAATTCTAAACTGCTTGTCTAATAAACTACTGAATCTTCATGGTTGTGCTTGCCAGGTTCTAGGAGGTGTTAGTGCATACCTTGTAATCTTCATATGGTCAAAATGAAAACCATGAAAAATATTGCTAATATTGCCAGGTTCTAGGAGGTGTTAACTTTTGTTGACACAAATATTGCTAAAATTTTCATGGAAGCTAGATTTTAATGTAAGATAGTTTCTTATTGAGATTTTGTACAAATAGAAAATGCTCTCTTTCGGATTGTTTTTTACCTCTAAATGGAATTTATTTCAGAGCAGTTGATTTTATACATACATCAGTGATGGTTTTTTTTACCTTTCATTTTATCATATTTACTTTTAAGTAGACAGATGAATGAAATTTTCTCTATACTTCATTATAGGAGCAATATATTCAACATCTGGGAAAAGGTTTGCAAATACAAGTGATTTGCAAGAGGACGCTTATCAGAGGGTAATATAATTTTTTTTCCCTGTATGCAGATTTCTTACATCTTGATCCTTATTTCAGAAGCCTCTGTGTGCCTTAACACAAGTTAACTATGAGTAAAATTCATATGGTCACAAATTTTCGCCAAAAATTTGGTTAATTGGTTTATACTATGTTCCAAGACCATAGAAGTTCTCATATGTTAGTACCCATGCTATGAAACTAGAGAAAATCTATCATGGATACCCAAATGTCAATTGGAACTCAGGATTATAGGTTGGAGATGTTATTAGATAAACAATGAATATACTTCATTTATGGAACAATTCTTTCCTATTAATAAGGAGAGGTGCTTAACATGGCATTATTGAACAACATGCGAGAAAGAAACTATGGATTCATCACCATGACAGAAGATAACTATTCACTTTGTTTTTTTAAGAAGCAAAAGTATGATACAAATTCATTAATGTTGGTGCAAACTCATGAAATGAGTACATGGGAAGCCAATGCACCCACCAGGGGTATGATGACATTTTGGAAGTAAAAGACTGCTCTGGCCTGCATCAATTAAATTCTGGAAATATTGAGAAAGTTTAAAATTCTGTGTATTGGACAACAACAATGAGAACCTCTTGAAAACTACCAAAATTTTTATATTTAGTGGACAATTCTCAATGTAGTTATGAAAACTTAATACGGATTCCAAAATCATTACCATAACTAAGTAATCAAACATGTGAAGACGAAGACACCTACAAAATATAAGTTGTTCTGCCTTGCGAGCCACAATAGAATTGTAACTTTCAGATTCTTTCCTTGCAAAACCCTTGATTGCAAAAGCATGCATGTTTCCTTCTCTTTAATGACTGTTATGGTTGAGGATTATATCCCAAATATGCTTGTTCCTCCTCTCTCCTCTTATTCTGTGTGTTGATATTATTAATATCACAGTATTTTCCATTGTATGCCAGAATTCAACAGTAAAGAAGCTGGTATCAGTATGTTGTCTTGTTCTGTTGATACAATCATTATATCTTGATGGTTACAAGTATACATATTCTGGTCAGATCATGACATGATCAATGAGCAGAAGCCTTGAATCATTATATCTCTAACAATTTTAGTTTGCAGGTTGAACAGTTAAGGAGCAGGTTTTTGAAACAACTTAGTGGTTGGCAGCAATTGTTAACTAAAAGACTCCAGCAGGTATGCTATCACTTAGAACCATTTTTGTAAATTTTCTTTCCATTTTAACCAACATTAGCTTTTCCATGTTTTTTCATAAATCTAAAATTTTCACACCATAATGATTCCTTATTTTGTTGTGTTGTGTTTGTTATTCTTACATTTCTCCAGCACGCTTCTGTTCCTCAACAGCCAAAGACAGGCCAAACAGAGAAAATTAAGACTACATTGTCCATGTTGGATCAAATTATATGCTACCTAAATGTGCCCAAAAACAAGATCACATCTGCTTATGAGAGGCAGATCGATAAAGCTGAGAAGAGGATACTTTGTCTCCTTCACTCACTTAGAGAGAAGTCTGTTTCTTCAACGCAGCAGGGAAAAAGTCATCCTAACCTGCATTCTGTGCAGCATTTGGCACAGCCGCAATCTCAGACACTTCAAGTACATCAACATGAAGATCAAAAGACACCCCAACTACAATCTACTAAGCCACAGAGTTTTCTAACAGCAATGCAGCAAGACAACTTAACAGGCTTGCTACAGGATTCAAAGTCTTCTTTGTCAGATCCTGCAACTTTGCAGCAAAACATGATGAATTCACAAGGGCTTTTGATAATTTCACAAGAAGAAGATTCGCTGAAATCAATGCAGCAGGTTGCCAAGGGATCTTTGCAGTGTCCTGCAAGCACTCTCCCACAAGTAAATGTGAACAGCTTTTTGTCGAGAAGGCAAATGAATGAACCACAGTCAAATGAGATTCCTCTTGAATCAAGTTCTAATACACCTAAGAACATGCATCTGAAACAAAAGTGGGAACATCAGGATGTACCGACTCAAATGCCTAAGCAAGAATATCAAAAGCACAAAATGCAGAAGCAATTGGTACAACTGAATCAACAAATATTGCAGCAGCAGCAAAAGCAGGTTACAAAGCTGCAGGCTCATGAGAAACAACAGAATCAGTTGAATGACATAAATGACTTGAAAGTAGGATTAGGGAGGGGTGTTGAGAAACCACAGCATCAGGAAATTGCAGTAAAGGACTCAAGAGCTAAACGAGGGATTAGTGATAAATCAGGACTTCTTTTGCAACATCCATCAGGTGGTCAAAGTTCAATGTATATTTCTCAGCATTCAAATTCTGGAGCTTCATTTCCTACTTCTTCGCCCAAAGTCTCCTGTCCCCAACTAGCTCAGAAATCTCCTCATATTGATGTCAAAAATTTGACAACACCTCTTGCAGGAGTTGAAACTCCTTTCCGTGTTGCAAATTCTACCTCTGCCAGTGTCATACCTTCTTCTTCCTTGAATCAACTTGGACACAGACCTGGTTCAATTGAACCAGGCACATCACTTGTCGTATGCACTCCTGAGATGTCAGCCTCACCATTGCTTGAGAAGTCCAATAATCTGGATGGCATAAATTATAAAATGTCTAAAATCAATTCTGTTGAGCCAAGTGTTGCTGAGCAGCCTATTCAGCGCTTAATTAATTTGGTTAGTTTAAATTGATAATTTCCACCTCAAATATTTTGGTTTTACATTTTCTTCAAAACACACAGAATATAGATATGTGTGGAGAAGTATTAACATCATCTTCCAATTTCAGGTGAACTTGATCTCATCTAAAGCCTTAAGTGCTTCCGTTAGTGAAATTGGAGCAGTAGTGTGTATGACCGACCAGATATCAAGTTCACCACCAGCTAATGGAACAAGGAAAATGAAACGCTGCACAAATGCTATGCCCATTAATGATAGCTTCGAACAATGGATTGATATGGAGAAACCTGGGTTGGAGTCATCTGTAACATCTAGTACTAAAAGGCCTAGGATTGAGGTAAGAAGCTGCTTTGGTGGTTTTCAATCAAGACTAGAAGATATTATTGTCCTTTTTTATTTTTATTGTCTTTTTTTTTTATAAATAACAAAACTTCATTGAAAGAAAATAATCAACTACAAAGAGCCAAAGCACACAGGAAGTGTGCTGAGGTAAACATGACAACAAACAAAACTATGATGCATGAAAGTACAACTATCAAGCAAAGCAGGTAAGGAATTAAAATGTGAAAACACCTGAAGCCGTTGTCCACCTAAGCAAAGTACAGAAAAAAGCTAGTTTCAGGTCTTGAGTTGAACCTTCAGTTCCTTCAAAAATCTGAGCATTCCTCTCCCAGCAAATACCCCACATTAGGGAATGAGGAATCATGTTCCAAATAACCCCATTTCTATTATTGTCTTTTAGCAGATGATGTCATGAATGCAGTTTTTAGCAACAAAATAAAACTTCAATCCTCAATACAGTTGAGCTGGTATGCATCATCATCATCATTAATTATTATGTTTACATACGGTTTCTCTGCACACCCTTGGTGTCAAGTCACTTAGGTGATAATTCTCAAGGTCAAAGGTTCAAGGTGGGTGGTTGGTAGTGCAGAAGAGCCATCTGTTGGGATCTTGAGTTTGTGAGAGTTAAAACATTAACACATTGAGGAGCCTCTTTTTGAGGGTTTCATATAGCATGTTGGATACAACTTAACCCAAAAGCTTTAACTTATGGGTTTTGGCCAAATTATATTATATTAACCACTCATTCTTATCATGATTATCCAATATGGGAATTTACCACTTAAAAAACTACAATACCACACCACTTACACATGAATATTCTAATAAATCTCCTCCTTCATTTTTCAAAAAAAAAAAAAAAAAAATCCTCCTTCACATGTGAGTCTTCTACCAAGCCACTTGTAGTTACACCTCAGGTAATCCCCACCATGAACTGAAGCCTTTTTCTGAACAATCTATATGCCATGCATTACCATTAATGTGCTCACCAATAGAGTGTCTTTACTCAACCATGGGTGGAGCAATGATGGGAGTCTTCCTTGCACAACTATGGGAGCCACCATTACACAATTATTTTGACTTGCCACTTAGAGCCGTTAGTCAACCATGTGTGGAGCTAAAATGAAAGTCTTCCTCATCAGCTTCCATCTTTGAACAATTTGACCATTGAATCAGAATACCCCTTGTATGTGACTGTAAGAACTTATGTTTTCCATTTGCAGGCTAAGCACGCTCTGTTTGAAGAAATTAAGGGGATAAACCAGCAACTGATAGACACTGTGGTAGTTCTTAGTGATGAAGATACCATTCCAACTGCAGCTGCCACTGCTGGTAGTGAAGGTACCATTGTCAAGTGCTCCTTCAGTGCTGTGTCTTTCAGTCCAAACTATAAGTCACAGCAGCTTTTAACTCAGATGGTACGTTTTCAAGCATTCCAGTCCAAATTATTCGTCAACTATATGCATTACTTTTCTATCTCTAGTATTGACTTTGTTTTTTCTGGCTATGCAGTCACCAATTGAGCCCTTAAGATTGCTTGTTCCTACAAATTATCCATATACTTCTCCAATTTTCCTAGACAAAATGCCAGTGGAAGCTAGGTGAGAGAACAAGTCTCTTTATTGTCATTTTGAATATTCGGATTTTGGAAAAGTGATATGCATTATGCCTATTAGTTGTTACTATACAGAATCCACAATATTTGACATCACAACTTTCAAGCAGTCTTTTTTTCATTCCATGTGACTACTGGCCTGACCTGGATCTGAGTTCCCAATTTTATTTATTCCAAATATTTTGCAAGATACAGTCTCTCTCTCCCTCTTAAAGGCTGAACTTTGTTATTTTAGTCTCACTAATTTTTAGGTGGAATTGAGACCTATTTTTCACCATTTATCAAGTTTTTAGCTCAACTATATGCAAAGAAGTTGAAAATATAACAATCCATGCCTTACTCTTTGCAATTCCTATTATACGAAATATATTTGGGAACCCCCTCCCCAAGTGGGTGCTGGGCTTGGGCCCCCAAAAAGGAAAGAAAGAAACCCAAAAATAACATAAAGAAGGAACCAGAGTAAATGCACCATATTTCTCCCACACTAATTTGCTTGCAATATATATGATTATAATCCTATGTCCGTGAGAAATTAAGCTGTTTCATCTCTAAACATGCGAGCGTCTGTTTAATGCTTAGTATCCCACAATAGAGAATGGAAAAAATGCTTTGGGATGAATAAATATGAACTGAAGTTGAAGTTTCACAATTTCTGTTTTCTGTCAAGTATTTTCCTACTTTCCTTTTTTTTTTTAAATTGCAAACTTTTATGACATGAAGTAGATAACAGATGGTTGGATTGTAATCAGATATCAAATTGGTATAATCCTAAGCATCAGGAGTAGAACTATCCACCAACTGCATTTAATTGGGATTAAATCTTGTTTGAGCTGTAAAGCAGTAGAACTATGTTGAAGGTAGCCAGTAAAGTGAGAACTTGAATTCCCACCCCCCCCCCCCCCCCCCCCCCAAAAAAAAAAAATGTTGGTTAGTAAATTACACACAATCAATTGGTTTCGAATCCATGATTTCATCCTTTACTTTGTTCTTATAAGGGGATGAGGTGTCATTTTAGATAGAGCTCAAAGGCATAATCTTGCCTTAAGATACATGACATATATAGGATTCTAGCAATGCACAAGATAGTGATATTTTGAGGTTACAGATGCATTGATTGAGGGGAATATGGGTTGAGATCTACATAGATGCATATTTTTTTAGCGGAGGATAGGACAGATTAATACACTTAATTGTTTGAAAGGATTATGGCATGGAATGTGGTTTTTGAATTTGTAATGGTATAGGGTTCTGTTATATCAAACACATGCTTCAATGTGACTGTGTATGTAATAATGCTACTCTCAATATGTATGTTATTTAGACCTTTTGCCTCATTATGGGGTTAGAGTGGCGTGAAAGCGTAAATATTGTTGCAGAAGACAACTAGTAGTTAATGCTACTAGATGTATATATTGAGAGATATAGCCAGAGTAACTGTAACATGTGCTGGGGGATGTATTCATTAGGTTGAAGAGTCAGACAGACAGCAATATGTGCCAATGCCAAGGAACTAGATGAGTTTGTGATAAGATAAAACTAAATGCTATTTAACAATGAAATTAAAAGAAGGAAAATCAAAGTTCAGAGAAGAAATCATAATGAAACGTAATTGGACTAGATCTGAAACTGATTTGATTATGTTAACCTGTGTGTTTTAGTTTTGTTCAGTTTTGTTTACATTTTTTAAGCAAATCCAAACTTTTCTGAATGGCTGAAATCGAGCTCAGAATTGCTTAGCTTGATTTTTCTAAATTTTTTGATGAACTTCTCAATCGATTGAATCAAAACGTTTGTAATACTCATCTTCAATAAATAAGATAGATCCACCCTGGAATTCTCTGTATAACTCTATATTCGAAGTAAGAATTTGGTTTTTGGCCAAGTTAATGAGCAACAGAAGAGTGGCCAACTTCTATAAATTTTTTGGGTGATTTTTTTTTTTTTTTTTTTTTTTTTTTAACTTATAGTTCATACATGTATTGAAACTTAAAAAAGGATTTCTCCATTGGTGAATAGGAATATAAACACGACATCAAACCTCATCTAATATTTATATCTAATTATATGAAGCATTCATTTCTAAAACCAGATATGGATAAGGTTTTAATTAAGTGGGGAAAAAAAAAGAATCCTTGAAGAGTCTATAGGGGATGGTTCATTTGTTGAATTGGCCTTAAATTCATAAATATTTAGTGTTGAAATATCTTAATAAGAAATTGATAAAGGTGTAAAGATCTTATTATTATCCTAAAGTGTTTTCTGAACTGCATATAATCTTTGGCTTATTCCCAGAATTTGAAATGAGAGACATTCACATGTCATGGATATCTGTTGTCTTCTGCCTACTCAAAGTTATTGACAGTTTATTTTCTCCACCAACTTATTCTTGACAATTTTTTTTTTCTAATCATTAAAGACATGTAATTTGTTTTCTTGCTCTCACCCAAATATATTCAGATGGAGCTGATCAACTAAGACCCTTTGAAGTATTCACACTTTTATTCTTGGTTGCTTTAACAGAGAGGATCATGAGGATCTTTCAGTAAGGGTGAAGTCAAGGCTCAAGGTGTCCCTCCGAAGCCTGCTAAAACCCTGGTCGCTTGGGGAGATAGCTATGACGTGGGATTTTTGTGTTAGAGCAGTTATCTCTGAGCATGCCCAGCAGAATGGTGGAGGGAACTTCAGCTCAAAATTTGGAACTTGGGAGAAGTTTCTCAGTGCTGCTTGAATCATTTGCATTTGCATATAGTCTATTTTTTACAATTACTCTCGATAGGCACTGAGGCAGGTTCAGCCAGAGTTGATGAAATTAAGTATTGTCTGCTAATTGTATCAGTTGGGATGCTAGTAAAGATTTGTTTATATGTTGATTTATTATTGTTTTTGTAATATAGCTTAGCATCTTGGTGTATACTTGTATAGAATGCTTTGTTTTAAGCTTAAAAGACAAAGCAAAGTACTGAAGGTATACTGACCAAAGCTGTGTAATTCTGGAATATTGATCTGAAACTTAAGAAAACCAACGTGGTCTCACTTGTAGTTACTCCTACAAGGCTTTTGTATGATAGTTTCAGGGTTGAAACTTGAAAGTACAGTGGTATTTGATGGTATAGCTATGCATCTCCAAGAATCGAAATCAATAATCAAGCAAAATTGTGAAACTTGAACTTGTTTACAAAATTTTTTTTAAAAAAGATGTGAAACTTGAACTTATGCATCCTATGATTCCTGTCAGACCAAGCTAGTGTAATCTTATATACTAAGCTGTAAACTGGCGGAAATGCTTAAGGTTTTGTCACTAACTTAAAACTTCGTAGTGCAAATGAAATGCCAAGGTTTTCTGTCACCAATTAGGCAAACAATTACCAACAGCATAGCAAACCTGTAGTCCCCAATAGGCTTCTGCACCTTTTTTTCTCTTCAAAGGGGTGTATTAGCTATGAAAAAGTCTACATACACAAACAATTTTATTAAAAATTTGACATTTGTTGATGTGGCAATTTGTTAGTAGTGGGTAAAAAAAAAAAAATGATGTCAGTAGTGGGTTCAGATGAGAAGCCGTGAAAGCTTTTACCAAGTCAATAGATGTGAAAAAAGTTGTCAATTTTTTGCGTGAATGTAGCAAGCATTACTCATCTTAGCTAGTTTCAAACAATACAATACAGGTCCAAGTTCCCTTGATTTCAGCTCAACGTGACATTGTATTATACCGTAGCATTGTGTTAAAATTTTACCAAGTTTATATGTAATATATATATATATATATAAAGTGTTTGTATATTTGAATTTTGAAAATATAAAATAGCTACTAATAAAATAAATATAAGTTTATTTTAAACAAATGAAAAAAAAAAAATCATTTAAAATGTTATCCAAAAAATTAGCAATTTTAGTTTGTTCAACCACTATTTCTATTTGTATAACGAGTTTTTTTTATTTTTATTTTTGGGAGAATTTACAAATAGGAAATTTAAACCTTAGTTTTCCTTATAAAGGAGACCACGGCAGTCCCACCAAACGACAAGATTCTTGGCCTATTACACCCCTTTTTTTAGCTAAGTAAATATAATTCTTGCTGAGTAAGAAGATCTCTTTTATAAAATATATTGTAACAATTAGTCCTATAGGTCGGTTTATAAAATTTATAAAACAAATGCATTATTACTATTCCGTTTGGGCAGAGGAGTATCTTACTTTTCCTACTACAATTAGTATTAGGAAAGTTTGAAAAGATTTGAACTTTGTTTGATAAGTCGGTTGTAGGAGAACTAACTCACATTTCCTATAAATAAATATTCACCCATGACTAACATACATTCTTACAACTTCAATTCCTCTTACTTTCAAGTTTCAACATGGCAGAGGTCACTGCACTTGTTCTAGCCGAAGAGAAGTTTGATGCTGGTGAAGTAGAAGTAGCATTGAAGCTTGCAAAGTTGGCCAAAAATCTTTCAAACTCTCCCAATGTGGACCAGTACCAGGCAGCCTACAAGGTTCATCTTGCTTCCATTACAAAGAAGACTAACAATCTTGAAGAAATTGATCTTGCTATGCTTGGCCTCAAGAACACCAATGATCCATCTACTTATACCACTGACAAGATCACTTACAGGTATCGCAAACTTGCTAAGCTGCTGCATCCTAATGTGAACTCCTCATGCGCGGCGCCTAGTGCTCTTCAATATGTCACCAAGGCATGGGAGATCTTGACTGATGCACCAAGGGGAGGCATGCGCTTGCTTCCTCCTTCTAAACGTATCAAAAGTTGTTTAGCTTAGCAAGAAGAAGAAAATTGAGTAGTTCATGCTGCTAGAATGATTTGCTTTTTGTTTTTTTTTTTTTTGCTTTAATTTGGTGAAAGATGCTTAGATGCATATGATTTTGTGTTTGATGCGTGTAATAGATCATTATATGATCTACTGTTCTGTTTTTGTTCTTTGGGTTACCTTGAAAATTTTTCTTTTTGCATCGAAAGTAAATTGTCGGGAATAAATACTATGTTTTTTTTATATAAAAAAATTGGTGTCTAGCTTCAAATCCCTACATGCTATGAAATTGCTGCACTATTTTTTGGACTAATACCATGACATCAAATCCCCAACCTAAAGGGTAGAAAATTGGTATCTTGTTAATTATCAATTTGGTAAAAATTAATTTTTGATTGATGTAAAAATTAATTCTTCTTCCAAAATGTTTGTGTAAAGCATTTAGTTATGGGGATATAATTATATAAATTTTCATACATTATTATTATTTTTAGCTTAAACTTCGAAATTTCATGCCCATAGAGGTTAATGATATAGTTTAAAAACTATAAGTGATATAGTTTTAAATTTATTACCCTTGAACGTTTTACAAATATATATTAAACAAAATAATATTAATTTGTATAAGTTACACTTGTAAATTTTAATTTATCTAGCAACCAAAAATCCTTGTGAATCATAAATGGAATTTCGGTATTGAAAAACTTGATTTTTCTTTTTCTTTTTTTGGCTTGCAATAATTGAGGGAGGAGATTCAAACCTAAAACATCATTTGCTTATGGATTAAATTTATTTCATTACATTTCTCTGTGTCTCACTAGAGCTGAAATTAACTTCATGATCAAATTCCAAAGAGCTTAAAAATTTTAGAACAAAGAAGATTTAGACAAAATAAAGCTGACAATGACAAGGAAGCTGTGTCTGATATTTCATATTTTTGAAATCGCTTCCAATGCTTACTCATGAATCATGATTACTAGGCGGGAATTGATCTGGGTTCAAGTTACTCCTGATGTAACTCTATAAAAGTTACACATTTTTTAAACCGTAAATTTCTAAGAAATCTAATGGTTAGAAAATCACTATAATTAATGTCATCTTTAAAATTAATTACTTTCCATATTAGCTAACTTAATTAATTTGATAGAATATTATTTTCTTTTCTACTTTCTTTCTCTCTCCTAATCAATTCATCTCTAACCTTGCACAAGAGCATATTCTCAACGTTCTTGAGTTGCAAATCAAATTTTGATAGTTCAATCTTATTTGGTTATCTCCAAAATATTAGTCAATTAAGCTGTGGATATCGGCAATGAAACAAGAGATACAACTTTTTGACTTTAACTAGAGGAATTGAGTATTGTTTTGGCAATCCATAATTTCTTGGTCATAAATCTTCAAATTTTTGTGATAATATCACTGTCAGCAACTTGGTCAATTTTTTTATTTTTATTTTTTAAATATGTGTTCTTTCAATTTTTTGTCTCATAAATTTGCTATTACTTCCTATGCACCATATGATGTGTCACCAAAATAAATGACCAAAAGACTGACTATTAAACGAAAGAGAACGGAAATCAATTAAGGAATCCTCTAATGGCATAAGTCTTTAACCAAAGTCTAAGATTTGTCTCATTATCAATACTATAGAGGACACATTCTACATAGAAGTCCAACCTACAAAACTGACGTTAATGTGACCAAAACCTGTAGGCACATGTAATAACTCTATTAAGGTAAGAGCTACCTACAAATCCAAAGATCAATAACCACTTCTTCCATGGCACCATCCCCAAGGTTGACAATTCAATCAAAATATATACATTTACCCCTAAGATGTATAGTCATTTGACAAAATTATGTCATAGACTATTCATAAAGTTATTGATTTAATCCAGATTTACTCCCAAATTTTAATTTAGAATGCTGTGGCCTTCCTACAATTAAAAAAAAAAAAGAATGATGTGGCCTTTTTATTGATTTTATCCAAATTTGCACCCATGAATTTAGCCAATGTAATTTATTCGTCAAATAAATTATATATATGTGTGTGTAAAATAAATAAACTAAAGAGGGAGGAACTTCTCAGTTGGTCAATGTCCATGTCAAGCTATAAAAAAAAGAAGAAGGGAGCTTTTAGAGTACATTGTGATGTAAGAGTACACTTATTATACTTCTTCTCTCCACATAATTTGGTTTAGTTGCTATATATGAAAAATCATTTACTTAAAAAGCAACAGAAAAGTAAATATTTACTCATTTGCTAAAGTTAAGAGGTATTATGATATGAGAGCATTCATTAGGGCATGTAAAGCTCTTGTTCAAACTTTCATATTTAATGCGCAATGTTCACAGTATAGCTCATAACTCAGATTAGCGGTTCAAACATCTCAATGTCTCATGATGTATGAATGGGGCTCTAAACCAAACCTACCCCTAAACTATCTCTCCCCCCAACCCCACCTGTAGTCTCTTGGTTCATGCATGAAAATTCATAACCTTTTCACAAATCTGATGATTAGCCGGAATTGATGGAACTTTAGATCGCAATACAAAATGGTGTTGTCATCAACAATTGACATGCTAAGCATCCTGGAGATGTTCTCATCTCGAACTGGGCATTGGCCCTTGGTTCATCATTGTATACAACCCATGTATGCTGCTTGTGAAACTCCTGCATCTCTGAACATGTCTTTTTGCCCAGTCCCTTGGTTCATCATTGTATATAACCCATGTATGCTGCTTGTGATACTCCTGCATCTATGAACATGTCACATGCAGAGTACAGGCAATGCTATCACTTAACTACATTTTGGATCCTAATTCTTTGGTACACTGAAGGGATGTCATCTGCAATACATTAACTAGTGAGAGGAACTTTAAAAAAAAATAATAATAACAAACAATAGTAATAATTAGGCAAACAATAACAACAAAACTATGTATCCTTTTCATCTAATATGTAACTTGATAGATGGTCTCGGGCACTTTTTGCGCATAGATTCTTTAAACTGTATATCAAATCAGAAGAAAGAAATCACATGTAAAAGCCGGTTCAAGGGAGAGATCTATCACAAATTGTGATCGTAGAGATATGTGCTTATCTAACACAGATATCTTTGTTTACCTTCTGTCCAATCACAAAGCTTCATCAGTCCTAATATAGTCTACTTATGTAAGGATATTATTATCTTTAAAACAAACATTATCTACATAGAAAACAATAATCACAAGAGCAAAACTGATCACTGTAATATAATCCCAATTTCAGGTTCAAGCCTCCCCGCATGCCCAGTCCATCTATCATTTCTGACCAATTTTTTCACCACAGTTCAATTCAAAACGTTTTTCTTCATCTCTTCTTTTTATTTTATAAGTACTCCCATTTTCGCTATAGTCCAATCAAAATGTGATTAACTCAGAGATCATACGTTGACTGCAAAGCAGGTTCTACAAATACAAAATTTGTATTTAAAGCAAAGCAAAAGACAATTCAAGCTGTAATGAAACAGTCAAGACTAAAACAGTAATTTTCCAGAGCTATTTTTAAAGATGCAATTTAAGAACTATAAACACAGTACCTGATCTGATTCAGATAATGAGGAAGTTAAAGCATGAAGCTGGTTCTTGCTAATATTGAAAATGTTGTAGCAAGATTTGAGCTTTTTCTCTACAAGAGTTTGGAGCCTTATCCTTCCCCCATAAAGTTCCATGATTAAAACTTAAGAGAAGCCCAATGCTTCCTAGAGCAACAAAAACTAAAAGACAGAAAAACAGAAGCTTTCTTCTCCATTATCTGACAGAAATAGGCCCATGTAAAGGTTCCTTTGCTTCCTTCAACTTGGAACAGGTTGATAATCTACCATTAAAGCCAGAAAGCTTGCAATTTAGAGACATCCTAACCAAAAACCACCTATTTATCTTCATAAAGAGCCTTGAAAGCTTGAGAAAACCCCCAGCTCCAGCAGAACAAGTTATCAAAATTAAGCCTCCTAGAGAAAGTTCCAAAAGAGAGTAACAAATAGTTGAAAACTCACCAAATTCTTAACCAAGCCCAAGTCAGCAAACTCATCAAGACCAATGCTTTGGCTCAGCATACACAAGTAAGAGGAGGAATTCCAAGAAACTCAGTTCCTATTCAACAAACCCAGCTCCAATTATCCAGCATGCCAAGAAAACAAAGTGGTTCCACCTCTTTAAATCCCTACTGCTTCCAGTACCAAGTTTATTTTCTCCAAAACATTTGAAGCCCCCCTTCAAAAACACACGTCTTTAAAAGCCAGACCAAAGAGTAAATAACCATGCCAAACTACAAGCTGAACCAAATCCAGTTGTCATTTTGGCAAACCGTGAGTGTGAGGGAATCATGAATGAGAAAAGAAAAAAAATTGGCCTTTTCCTACAACTGGTTCTTTCTGCCTCCCAGAGCCAAAAAGAACCATCAAGAGCGTACCATCAACAAAATTAGAAATAAACCCAACCCATCCTCAAGTGGAGTCAATGATCGAAGTGGGATAAAAAAGTAGTCCCATTTTTTCCTCTTTAACCCATAACAGAGAGACACACATATACACACACTCTTTCTCTCTCTTTTGCTGTTCAGTTTGGTGTCCAGCACTTGATATTTGAGGTTGGCTACATGAATATCTCATCATCTAGTGGGGGAAGGTTATATAAAACAAAAGCAAACATGACTACAGAACCCAAGTTAAAAATAACACCAAAAACAAACCCCCCCAAAAAAAAAATTTAATAAATAAATTTTCAAAACTTTAGTTTTGCTTCATTATTTTATTTTTGTTTTAAGTTATAACTACTTCACTTTTGTTGTTCTATTGCTTTATATTGAGAGTTGAAAGAGACTGTACCATTCAGCAATTAAAGTTGGAGGCATTTGTTTTCTGCTACCCTGCACAGCACTGCAGATATACGGATTTTAAAGTGAGAGAAAATAGGAATTTATGAGAGAGAGAGAGAGAGAGAGTAACAAAAGAGATTTAAAAAAAAATAAGTATGGAGTTTTATTGAAAATTTTCTCTGTTCAAAATGATGAACACAAAGTATTAAAATATACAATCAGTTATAGAGAAGAACCTAAAGAGTTTTGGAAATCAAAAACAGAATTACAAGATGTATAACCCCACGTCCTAAGCCAATCAAATTAGGTATAGATCAACAAAGAATGCAGCTGTTCTATAGTTTTCTTGGCATCTTCAAAAATATGACCATTCCGTTCTTTCCACACTAACCACACCAAACAAGCTGGCACAAGATTCCATACATCCGAGGAGTGTTTTCCAAACCAATTTCTGCATCCAAATAATAATTCAACAACAGTGGAGGGCATCACTAATGAATTCCAAATAACCGGAAAATTCTACTCCAAAGAGCATGAGCTACATCACAGTGGATTAATAAATGATTCACTCTTTCCCCAAAGCACCAACACATACAACACCAAACCACTAGTATGAGCCCCCTCTTCTTAAGGTTGTCGGTAAGAATTTTGATTTATAAGAGATCCAATAGTCAAGTTTCCGTGTTATTATTAAAAATTTATTGCTTGCCACATCAGCTATCTTAATTGAAGAGCATTTTATTCTCTCTACCTTATTTATTACAACTCTTAAAACGTTTAGAAGGAGGGAGAAAAAAAAAAAAATTATGCAAAATCTCAACGTTTAGAGAAAGAGCAATAAAAAAAACACACACACACACAAACAAAATCTGTTCACTAAGGATTACTGCCTCAATTTTGATAGTTAATTCTAATATACAGTTTCCAGGCTGGATTGTTCTTCCTCAAACAAAGGATCAAACTCTTCTTTATAATCCAAACTCTTCCTTCAAAATGGTCTTTAGCTCTAGCACCACCATGATAAACCAATCGAACCCATGACGTACTTACTTGTAAAAACAAATCCTAAACTTATACAACAAACAGATGAAGTATATCAGCTACAATAAAAATCAGCAGTCAGAAGTAACTTATAAAGAGAAAAGAAAAAAAAAATTAAAAGAAAAAACAAAAAGAAGCTCGATGATTAGATGTAAGTGTAACATTTTTACATTAAAATTAAAATAGAACCAAATTGGGAGGATCCTGTTTGTGCTAAAAAAAAAAAATCTCAGTTGCCGCCCTTGTAATCCCCTTGTCTTCCTTTGCCTTATTCCTTTTTCTTTTTCTTTATATTTTTTGACTTGAAATGATACTCTCTCTCATAGGTATAGTTTCTCTCTTTCTAAACTTTTAGATTTTGCATACTAATATTTCTCTCTCTAAACGTACAAGGAGGTTGTAATAAATAAGGTAGAGAGAAAAAAAAATTGCTAGTTGATGTGGCAAGCAATGAATTTTTAATGATAACATGGAGATTTGAACTTTTTCTAACATCAGACCTATTAGAAATCTATGATCTAAAAAATGTGTAACTTTTGTAAAGTTACACAAGATGTAACTTGAACTATATATATATATATCATAATCCCCATAGAAAGTTTATGTGGCATACCTATTTTGCTGCATTATCCATCTGTAGATAAATTTTATCCAAGAGCTTCTCTTGAGCAAAATATTACCATCAACAAAATAATTTTTTTCTACACATCTAATTAATTCTTGTTTCTCCTTTTTACTCGGCCACTGAAATTTCTCTGGTGGTTTAAGCAAACATTTTTTTTTTTTGGATGGGTAAAATTGGGTTATAGGTTTAAGCAAACATGCTTGAATAGTTGGAGTATTGTATTGGTAATAGTTGCACCTTCAAGATGCAAAATAATATTTAGGCCATTTAGTGTTGCAACACTAAGGCGCTGTGTGTTTAAGATTGTATATCAAGTGCATCATTAACCAATTTCCATCCTTATGTACAATAGTTACACAGCAGACATTCATCAATTTGATCTAAAATCTATTGCAAAATATAATATGAAATTGTTTGGAGCAATCCTTACTTCTCAATAATATCTATATTCAAAAGTGTAAAGAAAAATTATCTGCAAATGATGATAAATATGATCAGAAGGTAGGCAGGGAAAATGGCAGCAGAGCCTACTGAGAGTGTATATTTTATTAACCATTGGTTACAATGAAAAAATAACTTGAATTGACATTTCTGAGGTATACAACAGCCAAAAATTCAAATATAGGTATCATATAAGGTGTACCTTACATGTAATTATAATTTATTAGGAAAAGTGGTAAGCTGTGTATTCACAACATCCAAGCAGCAGCACTTGATCCTGCAAAAATACAGTGCCAAGAATGTCAAATCCTAAACTCCTGGTTCTCTCACATTTGAAATGGCAGCAAGAGCATGGTGCAAGAATGTCAAACAATGACCAACTAGTCAAATTGGCAATAAAAAGAACATATTCTATAACAATGATCAACCAGTCAGACTATATTCCATGTTTCCAGCTAAAGTTTGTGGGCCACAAAGAATTTCAATCATTTTCATAGGCCTTAGTAAGGATCCAAGAAGAGTACCCAAAACAATAATGATAAACTTTCCTTCAAAAGCTTAGAATTCCAAAGTAAAATAGAACAATAAAATATAATTAAAAAATTGGTGAAAGTAATGATAAGACAAGGGTTACATTAACCCACACATGACAATCAGTAATAGTGAATGGTAAATCTTTGCACGCCTCATGAAGTGGACATCACTAATTGAAAACTCCGCTTCCCCATCCCCATGGGCCAAACTAACTTTTTTTTTTTTGATAGGTAGGGTCTTGTTAACAAGTGCCCTAAAGGCACAAGTTAAAGATTAATAAATGCTTGATTATGAGCTATAATGCACACTTTTCAAAAAATAAAATACACAAGTTAATAATTCATTGGCTTACACACACAAATTCATTGTGGTAGCGTGTGATTTTTTGGATATGTGTGTATGTTTGACTTTATTATTAAAAAAAATGTATAAAAATATTATTTAACAAAGCAATAAATGCATTTTAACAACTGCCCTTAGGGCATTTGTTAACAAAATTCATAAAGGGTAAATCTCTAAATTGTGAAGTTTAGTGTGAAGTTTAGCTAAACACAACTACATATTTCTACCTTTTGCAACATCTGTGTAAACCAAAGCCTTTGATCCCATTTCAATAAGAGCGATGCTTAGGGACAATTCCTTAAGTGTTGTACCTTAGCTTCCCCAATTAAATTTAAGCATGTGACTGCATTGGCCAATGCAATACAAAATGTATTATCTATCCCAAGGACAATTAAATTTAACAATGTGGCTCATGGATTAATAAAACCATGTGGTTTAATTTGATTGGGGAATCTAAGGCATTAACAGCTAAGGAATTGTATTTAAGTTTTATCCTTCTATAATATGCCAGAAGCTTGTTCATCCTGTCATTCTTTTGTAATTAGAAAATCAAACTCAAAAAATTTTAAATCAACTTTCTTAAAGGAAGGAATGAAAAGAATTGTAATGAAAACATTAAACAGATTAAAAAATTAAAGTAGTAACACTAATAAAAATAAATAAATAAATAAAATAAAGAGTAATGCAAAATGGTAAAAGGATTTAGAATGAGCACCTTCAGCTTACCTACTGTATGATGGAGGGGTAAAGGGACTGGCTCAAAAATTAATCTCCACCTCCCAGGTGGAAAAAGAATGTAATCTATGGCAATGGATTACTGGATTCCATTTGAAAGTCACTCATAAGTCTTTCTGGAAAGTCCACTGCATCGCATCTTGATATTTTATAAAAGGAATCTCAACTCAATGTATGTCCCTTAAAACTCTCAATTGTCAGCAATTTGATGTGTATCTATGGATTTGTCTAATTTTGACAATTCTCTAGACAAGATTAAATATGTCTGGAAATTGAGAACGTAATTTCTAGATTCCATAACATGAAGAAGCTTCATGCATGGATCTGACTGCCCTTCCTTCAATAAACCATCAACCAATACTGTCCAAACAATCTCATCTTTATTCCATTCTTTCTCAAGCATGCTCTCAAAAAATGTTTGAGCTTCTTCCACCCGACTTACCCTGCAGAGAGCACAAATAAGTGCTTTGTAGATTGGTAAGCGGGGCATAAAGCCTCCAATTGTCATCGAATTGAATATTTTCAGAGCATGGTCCACTTCTAAGTTCTTGCAATGAGCAACTAATAGAGAGTCATTAATTTCTTGATTAGGAGATAAACCTCTCTCCTTCATATTCTCCACCAATTGATCTGCTTCCCATGGTCTGCCTTCTCTACACAATCCTCTCACTAGAGTACTGTATGTATCTAAAGTAGGTTGGCATCCATTCTCTGACATTCTAGTTAAGAGACTACATAATATTTCAAAGTTGGTATATCTCTCATGTGAGCTGCAACTGTACACTGCTTCATGTTGGGCAACAACCTTTTCTGTGAGCAACTGACATTCCTTTTGCAAACCTTTCAATATGACAGTGTAAGTTCGGTAATTGGGTTTGCAACTCACATTAACCATTTTCCGAAGAAGTAAGAATGCATGATCTAGTCTACCAAGCATAACAAAACCATCAATAAGTGCAGTAAAGGTCACCACATCAGGAACTAATCCTTTCCTCTCCATTTCTTCAAGTAACCTCTCTGCATCATCAGCTTTTCCCTCTAGACATAACCCATAAATGAGTGAACTATATGTGTACAAATTAGGTGAGCAATTCCTTTTTTCCATTTCATGGAAGATCTTGAATGCAAGATCAGTCCCACCGTTCCTACAGAGCCCATCGATCAAAGATGTGTAGGTAATGACATTTGGTAGCAATCCTTGCTCTACCACCTTCTTACATAACTTCTCGGCGTCAGAGAAGCAATTAAGTTTGGATAACCCATTTATAATGGCATTGTAGGGTTCTATACTTGGACCGCAACTACTTTCCCCCATCTTCTCAAATAATGATAGGGCAATGTCTAACTTGCCCTCTTTACAGTATCCATCAATCATAGCAGTGTAACTGACCTGATTTGGACTAATACCCCGTTCCACCATTTCATGGAAAAGAGTAGATGCAGAATCCAGCTTGCCACCCTTGCAGAACCCTGAAATAAGTTTGCTATAAGTCCACTCGTCTGGTTCACATCCATTCGCCTTCATCAAATCCATTAATCTCATAGCATTGTTCAGGTTTCCCAATTTAAGGTACTGATTGATGAGTGTGTTATATGTAACCACAGTTGGAGAGGGACCAGCTTTAAGCATTTTGTTGAAAAGAACCATTGCCTTCTCAACATCACCCATCAAGCAAAATCCCTTTATAATTACATTGTAAGTTAGGGCATTTGGCGTCATATAATGACCTTCCATCCACTCAAAAATCATCAAAGCAACACCAAATCTTACTCCAGCACACAATTCATTTATCAAAGAATTAAATGCTACTTTATTTGGAACCAAACCATTTTTCAACATCCTATGGTATAGCCCAATTGCAATCTCAAGCTTCCCAGCTCGAGACAACCCACTGATCAATGCTGTAAATGTCTGAACATTCGGATCACAACCCCTCTTCCTCATGCTCCCCACAAGTTGAATTGCCTCATCCACACGCCCAGCCTCGCATAATGAAGTAATTGGTACCGTATAAGTATACACAGTCGGCTCAATCCCTTTCTCAATCATTCCTCCAATCATGTCCAACGCCTCGTCTATCCTTCCATCATTACATAGCCCATTAATAAGCGTTGAATACGAAACAGAATTCGGGTCACACCCCTCCTTCACCATCCTATCGAAAACCTCAAATGCTGCCTTTAAGTTACCATTCCTACAATGCCCAAGGATGAAAGACGTATATGTAAAAACATCTGGGCACATATCAAACTGAAAAATCTTACTCAAAACCAACTCTGCCTCTTGAACCTTACCCTTCTTACACAAAATATTAATCATAGTATTGAATGTAATCAAACTCGGTGTAATCCCACTATTCAACATTTTAGTATAAACATCTTGTGCTAAACCAATCATATCAAACTTGCCCAACTGAATTAAAAGCGTATTAAAGCTATACAAAGTAAACCCAAAACCATTTTCACTTATCTCATTCAAATACGACATAGCCCTGTTGAGCTCGTCCTCATTTCGACAAGCTTTGATCATTTGTATCCTCACGTGGTCCACATGCACAAATTTGCGCTCGCGCAACAGCCTATCGAGCATGGACACGAAACAGCACGTGTCCCGTTTGTGAAAATGCCTCTGAGAGAACCAGTAGAAGAAACGCAAAGCGGAGTGCGTGTTGTTGTGGATTTGGAGGATTTTGGAGACGTGGCGGGGTTTGAGTTTAGGGGTTAAGGTTTTGAGGTGTGGGTTTTTTTCCCATTGGGGATCAGAGAGGATGTGGCAGATTTGAGAGACCAAGTTTGGGGGTTCGGAAGAGCCATTGCTGATGGGTTTTGAGGAAAAGTTGTGGAAACCCAATTGAGAGAGAAGGGTTTGGAGGTGAATGGGAGATGTGTTTTTGAGGAAACAATGGGGCTTCAACATTTTGGGCGGTGGAAGAAGGTCATGAGGTTGTGGCGTTTGTGTTGGTGGTGCTTGAGGATTTCATTCTCAGAGTACCTAACGGCATTGAAGACAACCAAGAATCCTCCTTTTTCGGTTTTTGTAAAAAGACCAAGTTCTCATAATTTTTTTTAAGCTAATTATTATTATTCCACACAAGTTTAAATTATTATTAATTTTTTTTTAGCAACAAACTCACACTAGGCAATCTATATATCTATATATATATATATATATAATAGGTAAAGTTGAAAGGATCTTAAATTAGAATTCAAGATTAGAGTTTTAATTTTGCATCATGTGTCCTAAATTATTTATTCTTAAAGAGTTTTATTTCTTAATTGTAGAATCAAACGTAGGATCACATCATAAATATTCATCGAAGTGAGTTATTAAGTACAAAAACCAAAAAATTTAGAATAAATGAATCATAAAAAAAAAGTGTTTCACAATATTTTTTTTTTTTAAATGAACAATTTACATTTTATATCTTATAATATCCTTACAATTTTTTTTTTAAAGAGTTAACAAAATATAAAAATGACTATCAATAATATTTAAATTATATATATATATATATATATTGTAGGGTCACAATTCATAGCCTAAGCCCAAAAGATATGGGATATGAGCTCAATGAGCTCAGTATAATGAATTTGTAGAGAGTGGATGAAAGGGCTGGGTTTTTGGTGAATTGGACAACGGTTAATAATAATTTCAAAAGATGAACAAGCATGCAACACACGTAAACCTCAATAAAATAATTGTCCGAGGAGATAGATTATGAATTCATATAATAGTTTTGATGGTTAATACAGTTCTTAGTGCTACAGTAATTCATTTTCTCTCATTTCTCTCATTTTTTTCGTCCCCCTATTATGAGAGGTCTTTTACATTATATAGTTCCTTTCAGGCTATCCTGATCATACACTTATTAATCATCTAAGCCTTCACTCGAGTGCATGTCCCATCAAACATCTTCTTTGGCTCTCTGTGAATGGTGGTAGCTGAGAGCCTGAGACTACACTGTTCAGGGGTCTTCTCCACAAAAATGCAACCAGAAAAGTTGCTGCAGTGCATTTAATGCGGTGGTAGCAGTTTTTCTGTTAGATATTTCTGTGTTCTTATCACATTTGTACGTACTTGAAGTTCATCCTGATCGTCATTGGAAGTCCCTGGAAGGTCACCTAAATTACCCAAATGCGTGCTTGACCTATATTCATTGTATTCGAGAGGGAACTACTCCTCGAACTATATGCCTCAATTATTTTCTTACGTGATTCTCAACTTTGGGGCTTCTTCCAATCATTTACTCCTCGGACATATCCATGTACTCGAATAAGTCCCAAGGCTCAATATACAAATTTGGGTTCTTATCCCTATATATATAAATAATATTATACATTTTATTGTATATCTTTAAGTGTATCCATGCATATGCATGAGGTTACAAGATAATATGATTCTAAGAGAGAAGGACATACATACCACAAACTCCATTTTGAAAAGTGGTGGTAATTACATAGTGTATACGAGACACATGACTGTAATTTTTAAAACACGATTTTCAGTAATAATTGTGAAATTATGAAATCATATTTTGAAAAACGATTTTAGCTGTGTATCTTGTACACAGAGTCTATAATTATCATAACTCATTTTATAATTTTTCTTTATATATATATAATTTGATAATTATAATTCATATTGTATTTTTATTCATTTTCTTTAAATATAATTTGATTTTCTTTAAATATAATTTGATCATTGTATATTTTATATCAATGGAGTGGTTCAATTCTTGATTCCATCTCATGAGAAGAGGTTATACAATTTTTTTTTTTAAGAAGAAATTATATGATTGAGTTATAAGACATTTGATAAGTTATCTATGTAATAATATATATATATATATATATAATTAACATGCTTTATAAGAAGAAAGTTAAGGTCAAACATAACTTTCGTACTTCAAATATAGTAGTATATGTATAGTATTTTTTTTTTTTGTATTTTGTTTAGAACTTATTTGTATAGGGTTTCAATTAGTTTAATTTATATATCTTCTATCCTTAATTGATAAAAATATTTTATAGTCAAATTAGGACTAGATTTGAAATTCACCTATTAAAAAACACTCATTAATGTCTTAACTTGATCCCACACAAGGAGCAATCAAATAAATAAAAAGGAATGGATGTTTTCATTCTATGATTATGATGATTGCTCTTTATCATTATGTGAAGATACTAATTAATTTTTTGTGTAGGCAGGATTCAAATTTTATATCTTTTGTTTGACAACAAAAAACTTTCTCAATTGAGTTACTTGTTATCGACTAATCTTTTTTAAAAGCAATATTTAAGAAGTTTGGACAGGATATGATTGGCCACACTCTTACTAACTGTTCTATTGAATGAGAATAGTCGGAATGAACTCATTTCTCAAAAAAAAAAAAAAAATGTCAGAAGGAACTCTTAACTATTTTATAAACAATGTGTTTCAATTAGCTCAATTCGTAATTTTTTTTTTTTTTTTTTTTTTTTTTGCCTTGGATAAGAGATTTGAATTTGAATTCCGTAATCAATTGTTGCGTTGAAACAAAAGTCATAAGCTCAAATCCTATTATACTTATAAAAAAATAAAATAAAATAAAAACCATATTTAGGAAGAAGTTTGGGCATGATATGGTTGGCTACGCCCTTGAATCCCGGGTATTTCTGGGCTTCTATTTCCGGCTCCACCTATGAGACCCAAAACATTCGAGACAAGGCCCATTTTAGCGACTAAACGTATAAACACTCAATGGGTTTGTTAGCCTGAGACAGCCCAGGATAGCATAAGCCACCAGCTGGGCAACCACACTAGTTAAAGTACACAAAAGTCCCTAGTATTTTTTGTTGAATTTGGTCCAAGCCCAAGGAAAATTCAAAATCAAACCCAAAGGAGGTTTGGACTTTGGTCTATATGGGTGGGAATATGGTTTTTTTTTTATTTTTTTATTTTTATAAATAATTTTAAAGACACATCTAATCGCACATTTTTCATAGCTTGTTGATCTATGAGTTTGCAGTTGAAATACACTCACATTTTTCTACAATCTGTCATGGAAGACCAACCATTTCAGCATCAAACCTTACCTGTTCCCCTTATGGCTAAATTGAGACTACTTTGGCCTAACTTTGTTTCCAAAACCAAGTAATAGCTAATAGGTACTGTTTGCTACCCCATGTAAAAAGAGAGTGCTTTATTTTATACTTTGCTTTAAAATTAAGCAAAGTATTGAGGTATACTGACCAAAGCCGTGGAGGTATAGCACAAGATCAATAATGTGATGGATACAACTTTTTTCACAACAAATTTTATAATTGTTGAAGTGATTGACTTGAATGATGGACACAACTAACACTCTTGAATCTATTAATTTTTATCTACCACTCACAAGATCACTTGGTTATTGTGAAATTTTTTCATAAAAAAAAAAAAAAATTATATCCATAGCGTTAATCATAAATGAAAGAAGTTTTATATCCCAAAGAAAATAGATAGTATTATTTTGCGAATTCATGTTTGGCTACTCTGATAGATAAAAACTATCCGTTAGAGCCAAACACAAGTAGCAAGAAGACAACATGTGTACGGTTCTCTTTTATATCTTATTGGCTCATCCATTGCCTTTGCAAAGGTGAGTGGATATGGCAATAACCAGCCTCACCCTCAATATGTGCAGCTTTCCTTGGCTTCAGACCTCAGCGCCACCACCTCGGCTGAGGGTTTGTTGCTATTCTTCTACTCAGCACTCTGTTCACAAAACCTTGACACACATTCACAGTTCTGGTGTCATAGCTTGCCTTCGTGCCAATAGGTCTCTCTAATATTTTAGTTTAGAGAGTGTTTTGCTGTCTTATACTCTTATTAATGGCTTAGTTACTGTATCTTTTTTCTCCTTTTGGATAGCGCAGAGCTGGCACTGAAAGCTGCACGTGCTGCACTTAGTGGTGGCATCTCAGTTGTGAGTCTCTTTTTTTTTTTTTTTTTTTTTTTTTTACAAATTTTTCTTTCGTCTCTTTCATAAATTGAACTAGAGTTTCATGTCAAGTAAACTGTCTTAATAATTAATGAATCACACACGTAACAATCACGACTTCTGAGACCCAACTTTTATTATATAAATATTAACTAAGTAGCTTTTATAATCTTAAAAGTTGATTCAGTTGCATTGCTTTGGATAGTCTAGAAGAACTTATTGCACCCACATTGCTTATCCCTTAATCTATGGATTGTGATTAGTTAGATTCTTGCCGTTTGCATTGTTGATTGGGGAAATATTCGCTTTATGTTAATCATTTTATAAAGAAATACAATGGTAATTTATTCTGATTCTGCAATTAGTTGCAGTAGTCCATGATTATATGAAAGATGGTTTCTGATTTGTTTCTCTTTCTTGATATGTAGCTGGAGATTGTGATGTCTACCCCAGGTGTATTTGAGGTTGTTTAGAATGCAATCTTTTCCAATTCCCCATTGCAATTGGCTTCTTGGGCTTGAGAGTTAACGTGCTTTCTTTCTCTTTTGCATAGGTTCTTCCGCAACTGGTGCAGGAGCATCCTACTACAACCTTAGGAGTAATTCTCTTCATAGCTCCTCTTGAATTTCTTAATATGTCATTTATGTTCAAATTGACTGTGCTTGACAAAAATCCTTGCTAAAGTCTATGCTTGTCGGCATAGTTATCTGTGCATGATCTATGGACAAATTCTGTGCTTGTTTGGAAGGACATTAGACTGGTGTTTCTCATTTGTTGGATGTTATATGAACACGTGAGCTTGATTTATAATGATCCATGATGAACTAATTAGCTTAATTACTGGTTATCTGACAAAATGCTATAATAAATTGCCCCTTTTAGATATTATCTTTAGGCACATTTCATGTAAATCCAACTAGATGCAATTTTAAGTTCACAATCTGGTTTTGGATGCATGTGGATGGGTTTGTTTGTTGCTGACATACCATAGATAATTATAAATAGAGAGCTCAATTTTGATTTACTATCTGTGAAATAAGAATAGGTCATAACTACTTGGAGGACTATCAAAAACTATCTTTGTAACAGACTTTGAATGTTTTTACTGTTCCATCTTCAATCAAGAGAAGTCATAGAAAGGTTCCATATATATCTATGCAAGTACTGCTTTGCAAGAGTTTTCTCACTTCTGAAAAATATAAAGGATCCTGCAGGTTGGGACTGTTTTAAATGTTGAGGATGCCAAAAATGCAATAAATGCTGGAGCCAAATTTCTAATGAGTCCTGCAATGGTGAAAGTATGCGTTTTGAATTCTGCAGTCTCATGCGTTTTGAATTATTTTGTCCTTTTTAGTGCTCTTCATGATCCTTGTAACTTTCTATCTTGAATTTAATCCTAAACAAACCTGTTAGAAGACATCACTAATACTGCTTCTTCTGTATACTCTAAACATGCTTATTGCCTGTCAGGACATTATGGTTGATGCCCAATGTGGTGAAGTTTTGTACATACCTGGAGTGATGACCCCAACAGAAGTAAGGCCATCTTATAAAACTTAAAACTCTCTTTCATTTCTAAGCTTTATAGCGTTTGTAAAACTTTCCTTAACGCACTTGACTTCTTATAATGTTTATCTTGTTGGACACTTCTATTTCAGAGTTATTTTTTTCTACTGTTCTGTTTGAGATTTGAAACTTTTGAGTCAGAAGGAGAACTTAAAACCTGATTGTGATTTACAGATATTGTCTGCATATGATTCTGGTGCCAAAATTGTCAAGGTAAGTCTTGACATGTTCTATGATGTTTAAGATTGGGCAGTTCATATGGTAGCCACTATCCAATGCCATATGCACTCCTGACTCCTTTTTTCGAAGGATATTAATGTGAAAGCTCATTATTTATTTGATCTGTATCCACCAGTCATTACGGTTGCTAGGTACACAATTAAGGTAAATGTCCCCAATTGACCATGAACTTCTTTTAAACATATATCAGTGCTTGAATAGTCATGATTTCTTTTTGGTTCCAAAATAAAAGTCATCTTTCTAAATGAAATTATATAAAGTTATGCAAGCTACAATAATAAGTTCTGTAGCTTAGCTTGCTGAGTTAGAATAAGATATCAGTGGAAATTGGATCGAAATTATAGTAAACTGTTTTTCTGAGAGGAATGTGCATCTTCATTTCTCCTGTAACCAACTCGGATTCAAGATTTGTCGTTTTTATTAGTTCATCTTGTCTCAAATCTACCCTATCTAAATTTAATCTTTCAGTTTTCTATCTTGTGAAATGATCATGCTTTAGACTTACCCAAAAAAATCATGCATGCATAGGCTCTGCTTCCTTGAGTTGGCACCTTGGACCCGGTTAGTGTTTTTACCACAGAATTTTAAAAGTATTTCTGTGCCTTGAAGTGGTATTTCTTGTCTTAGGTTGCTCTATAAAGTTTATCCAGCCCACATTGTTCTTCTGTACACAGTTTCAGAGTAATATTGGTGTCTATTTATTGTAGGTTACTTACGCCCCTAAGTACTGGCTCATAAGTCATAAATGCATTCTTCTTCATCAATCTAAAGAATCTTCATAAGATTTGCACAGTGAAGAAAGTATGGCTTAGTATATGATTGGTTCTTTCAAACATATGTATTCTCTAGTTTCTTCACTAAGAATTCTGGGATTTTATATTGTTTGGATGTCAGAAAATAGTTCATCTATAGATGTACCTTATGGATTTATTTTTCTTTTATTTGGTGGACTAGGTTTATCCCGTCTCTGCACTAGGTGGTAGTCGATATATTTCTGCACTCAAGAGGCCTTTTCATCACATCTCAATGGTTGCTTCTCAAGGCATAACAATAGGTTGTTGTTAACTTCTCTGTCCTGTAGGCTGTAGCTCTTAAAGCCTCACTACTTTTATATTTTGTTTTCACGCTCAAAATTAAGAAAGATTCATATCCCTTCATTATCCAAACTGTTCTCATGGCTAAGACATTTATTGGGAGTTCTTTCAAACTTTAAAAAAAAAAAAAAAAAATTAAATGCATGTATCAGCCCTTCAAATAAATGAAAATCATGCATAAAATAACATTTTCTTGATTCATGTGTACTTTTCATAGATTGAAATTCAAACTTGTAGCATTCTTGGAACATGTGTTTTTGGAGAACCTAAAGAGACATTATGTTCAGCAATATTTGTTAAGTTGATATGTTTTATATTCTTATTTTCTACGTGCAATGGGATGTTATCTGTTTTCTAATCTGATACAGATTCAGTCAAAGAATATATCACCCAAGGAGCATCAGCAGTTGTATTATCAGATGCCATATTTGATAAGGAGGCAATTAGTCAAAATAATTTCAATGAAATATGTCGACTTGCACACTTTGCAGCTTTGCAAGGCAATGAAGCATTAAAATGGTGAGACTTTTGTTGTCTATGGATATTGCTTGGTTTTGTCTCTACTAGACTATTATAGCTGTAGCCTTTGTTTGAAGTTGCCAATGCTACTAAAGAGTGAGAAATACTAGACTAAATAAAACGAATGCAAATTGTTCTAAACCAGATATGCTGGATCTAAAAGGTACACTTGTCATGACAAGCCTTTGAAGTCATAACTGCAAACCCACGAAATTGTAGGCAAAATATTTCTTCATCAATGTGTGATATGGATTTTATGTTTGAATGCAGACAGAAATTTCATTTTTTAAAATCCAATGCTGAATTGATGACCTACGTATAAATTAAGAAAAATGTGTGGTGAATAATTTCTGAGTAGCAGATTATTGGTTTTGCTAATATTCTACATATATAGGTCAATTAACATTTTAGTAATCCCGGAGTGGATTGAAATCTACCTTATTTGCCACCATACTAGGTTTTCACTCATTAATATTCTTGTTTCTCCTGCCTAAGTTAACTTTGATAACTTCATGTCAGTATTGTGTTAGAAGATGCTTTTGTGCAACTAAATTTGGTTAGTGAAAATTTTGTTTTCCCTTTTTCATATCTCTTTCTCATAAGCTTCTTTGTGGTCATGCAACCATGAATTAAAATCCTTTGTTTTCATGGCGCTGCCCTTAGTTTCTCCCAGTGTAATTGTGGAAGATTTAAATAGCATGATGATGACTTATGGCCATCATAAAGTTAATGCATCATTTCCATTTATTAAGGTTTATTGTTAGTTAGTATATGTTTAAATTGTTCCATCTTGATAAAAGCTCCCTCACAAAAAGTACCAGGTTTAATTCGACTCACACAAACGAAAAATAGAATAAAACACTTCAGCCAACAGACCAGACCAACCTGATTGACGACTAGGTTGGTTGACTTGGTTCAGTTCATGGTTCAGTTTAGCTCTATGATGCTTTGACTTTGATCCTTGATTATGGAATAATGATTATTTCTGTGTTAATTGATTCTTGGATTCTGATCCAACTTGAATCTGAATGTGTAGCTCCCTTTCCTTTTTGATCCACCAAAATAATAACAAAAAAGTCCCATAAGCTAGGAGATGAACTTTGACAGCTTGGACTCTCAACTTTCCAAAAACAATCTATTACACATTGCATACATATCACATATGGGGCTAGGGAAAAGGTTGTGTGCTTTTGAGGAACATCCCATATGGTAGATAATGCTTTTGTCCATTAATGTTTCTGACTGATTTGTGTGTCATGCTGATGCAGGAAGAAAAGGAGCACGCCAAACTAATTGCATTACAAGTGCCCCAAAAGTTCCCTTTGCATCACCTACACCAGGGTTAAAGCATCAGAAATTTTTTAGGACAAAACTGATGCATATACGCGAGAAATACATGATGGATACCTACTAGACTATTGAGGTAAAAGATCAGCCCTTCATTGTTGTCTTCATTTAGTAAGCCTTTTCTTGAACCTAAAGTAGCCCTCCATTGTTTGTCAACTTACATGCTAAAAATAACATGGACTGTGGTTTGGAGCTGATGCATATTTATAATGCTAGGAAACTGAGACCCACATGATCATATCTTTGTTATGTCGAATTTTGAAATATTTTTGGCACTATGATCATTGCCATTGTTTTCATTATTATTGTTGTCATCACAACCTTAATTATCATTTATTGAATTCAGTTTTTCCCATATTTTTTCAGATTGATGGCTATTAACAAAACCAGGCCGACTACCCCTGGATATCTACTTTGAAGAGCTAAAAATTGAACTTTGAACTGATTTATTAGCTTGTTGGTAAGGTCGGTTAAGTCGACATTACAGTGTAGACATTTGGAATGTTGGCCTAATACTTTTTTTTTTTTATTACATTGGTCAAATAAACAAACATATAATTTTTTTTTTCTCAAGAGTAATTCTAGTATCACATAAAATTTCACAATTATTATCATAATTATGTTACGTGTTAAACTCTCCCTCGTTTCCTATCACTTTCATATGAATTTACCACTTTTTTTCTACCACTCACCATCTCCACCACTATAGTCTGCCACTTGGATAGTTGTGACATTTTACGTGCTTGGATATGGATATGTCACTGAGGTAGTGCTTAGATATTTCTATATATATATATATATATATACGCCCCATGCATAAGCATAATTAGACAACCATCCATTGCATTACGATAGAGTAATAAAACACTGACTTACTGTTCATACCAAAAGTCTTAGACTCACAACCATGTGCACTTTAGAGAAATGTAGCAACCTCTTCATCCTAAAACTCATCGGTGACCATCACAAGTACTGTCTCAGCCCACATCTCATCGACTCTCTCCTCTCCACTCTCTCCCAATTCAAGTCTCAATCCATCAATGGAGGCTCCGCTCTCATCACCATCGCTCGCGGCAAGTTCTTCTGCAACGATGTCGACGTCCCATGGGGCCAACTCTCCGCTTGCCTCCGCCTCCACCTCCACCAAATGGTTGAATCCTTCAGATCAATCATCGCCGCCCCAATGGTAACTCTAGGAATTATTTTTAGGATTGTCATTAAGAAACTTAAATTATACAAAATTTAATAAAAAGACAATTTGAATATATCAACGTCACAAAAAAAAAAACACTCACACAAATACATAAAATTTTACAATTTTTTGTAATAACAAAGAGAATAAGAAAAAAAAGACTAATAAAGGATAAAGTGTAAATTGAAAATGCTGATATGAGAATAATAAAGTGACCACAACAATTTTATAAGAAATCTTATGCAACAAGTTATTAGCTTGTTATTGGTGGGTAAAACATGTCAATATTGAACCCAAATTAGAATTAGTAATAGCTTATCACATAAAATTTATTGTAAAAATATTGTAGATGTAGCATTACTCTAATATTTATTGAACTCAAATTCTTATGAGTCTCAAGTAAAAGTGTTCAACATTTTTATTAGAGTGGTCAAAATAGGTTAATTTGGTAAATAATATATCTATTTTTAAAGTATATATATACAATATTTTCAAGTCAGGATGATCTCAAAACATATTATTTTAAAATAATTATTTATATAAATTTTTTTTGCATATATAAATTTTTTTTTTGACAAGTGAGGGTGGTCCTAGGACCACCATCACATAGAAGTAGAGTCGCCAGTGCGCCGCCCTCCTCTCCCTCCCCATCCCAACCATCGCTGCCATCTTTGGCCACACCGCCGCCGACGGATTGGTCCTCGCTCTCTACCACAACTACGTCCTCATGAGACGTGATCGCAACTTTTTGTACATGAGCAAGGTCAATCTAGCGATGACCTTGCTAGACTACTTCGTGACTCTAATGAGGTCCAAGATCTGAGGGTCGGCCGCTTGGTATGACACGTTGCTCAGAGGGATGAAGGTGAAGGGAGAAGAGGCAGTGAGAATGGGGATTGTGGACTCGGTAGCGTACGATAGCGAGGAGAGTGTTGTGGAGGCTACGGTGCGCCTTGGGGATAGGTTAGTGGAGAGGAAATAGAATGGTGAGGTGTACGTGGAGATTAGGAAGAGTTTGTATCCTGAGCTTTGTGGTGTGCTTGGATTGGTTTCGAAAACCATTGTAGCATCTTCTAAGCTTTGATAATTACTTGTTAATAATATGTTGCGATAATAATCTTTGTAGTTTGTACCATTAGTATGTGTTCTGAGCAATTTCTAAAAATTTATAGCATGAAATGGCCGATATGATATAAGTATGATACGAATACGATGCGAGTATGACACCCTAAATGAAGTGTCCGTGCTTACCTATATTGTTATCCAAATTTGTAAAAATTATTGTTAACATTTTGTGTTAATAATCTTTGTACCATTTGGGTTTGTATATTCTCAAAATAAAAGCAATGGAAATGATGCATGAATAGATAGGTGTATGTGAGTTTGGATTTATGGGTCCTAGAGGCTGGTTACTGGTGGAGTGGTATGACTTAATCTTAATGTCCAAGACTCCAACTATGGAGTCCCTCTCTCAGTGCCAAATTAGCTCACTAGTTTAATATTTTGACTGCTCTTACTATGTATATCGTTGTGAAAACATGTGACCTTATTTGGAGAGTCACATGATCAGAGGATTTAGCTTTGCTAGCAGGAAATTCCAAACCTGTAAAGCAAACAAAGAGCAATGGTTATCAGATGCTGAGAACACCAAGTAAAGTGGCTTGGTGTGTATTTGACCAAGATAGAGACTATTGGTAAGTGTCTGTTTGAAATGCACTTAAGCCTTTTTTTTTTTTTTTTTTTTTTTTTTTTTTTTTTTTGCGGATTCCATGTGAATAACATACAAAAGGCTAGATAAAGTGTTCTCAAACAAACAACAAATCTAAAACATCTGTTTCGCAAGACTACATGAGCATTCTCGTGTAATTGAGGTTGATAATTTGAGCATTGGCATCTCTCATTGATTATGTGAATGGTTTTAACCTTTTAAGGGTGGTAAACTCACCTTCAAATCTTTTTTCTTTCTTTTCCTTGAGTTGGTAAGCTTACTTTGTACTATTTAGATTGTAAATTAATACATTGTATATATTTGCATAAAAGTATACAATATTGTCCATATTAGTTTAATCTACAACGTAAATCTTATATTGATAGTACAACATAAAGATATAATGAAAAAAAAACCCAATACATATCCTTTAGAAATGCATCATATAATTGGCATTGTTTTGGATCAACATCCACTAGATCATATTTATAGGGATGAGGGCCCAAATTATATATTGGGCCTTGGGCCTTGGCCGAGAAAGTGGGGTGATTCGAGGACGAATAAACGGTAGTGAGGGTGTTAAACTTAGAGTCCCTTGAGTATGTTGCAAGTGGAAATGTTGGGGGAAATAGTCCGAGGAGGAATGTCCCCTCGGATAAGTGAAGCATAGACCAAATGTATATCCTTTTGTCCAAAGTGACATTCCAAGAAATTCCATTAATGGGGACATCCATTATGAATGTACGAGAGGGATGGAAGTCTAGAAATATCTGAGGAAAGGATGCTGCCACTGCATTAAATGCTCTACAGCTAACTTTCTAGCTGCATTAATGTGAAGAAGACCTTTAAACAGTGTTGTCTTAGCTACCTCAACTCATAGAAGGCCTGAGGGGGTGTCCGATGGGACAAGCACTCAAGTAGTGGCTTAAATGATCAACAAGTGTATGGTCATGATTGTCCAAAGAGAACTATATAATATAAGAGACCCTCCATAGAGAAAGGATCGGAAAAATCAAGAGAGAAACACTGTAGCAATCAGGAACTAAATCTGTAATCAAACTTGTGTGAAATATATAAGAACTGATCTCCTTGGATTGTGCTGAGGACGATTTTCTTTAGAAAAGTCAATTTATCTTTCTGGTCTTGCCATTTCATTTTACGGCCCAACTCATTTTAGCTCAGTTTTCCAACCCACTCTCTACAAATTCATTGTTTTTGGGCTTTTTGGGCCTAAGTCCATCCATCTTGGGCAAGGGACTCAAATCAGGTCCTTACAATATTATTTATTCACCGCATTTGTTTTATTTTTCAAATGTGGGTAATTGGATATTATACATGTATTTTTCTGTTAATTAAGAAAGTATATCGAAATATATACACTAGCAAAATTATGTATTAAAAGAACATGATAATTCATTTAATTTTACCTCGAGGAATTTGAACTCATTACAAGGCTAAATTAAATGTTTTAAGATTAGTTAATTTTCTTATCATTCAAGCTCAAACTTATTTATAAAATACTTAATTAACTTTTTTTTTTCATAAAATAGTAAATATTATGATTTTTTTTTATTCCTTCATGAATCAAGCAACTAAATAAAAAATAAATTATAATTGAAATAATATTATTTGAACTAATTAGATCAAATAAATTTGATTAATAAATATATAGAAATTAGATTAATCAAATTGTTAAAAATTTTTAAAACTATTTACTACAAAATGAATGGACTTGTTTTCAAGAGTTTGAATTTTTAATAGCCTAAACTTGCTAGAAGCTTGTAGTTGTAGGTCAGCCTAATATTTTATTTTATTTATTTATTTTTGATTCATTCATTGGTCAAATAAACAAACACACACACATATATATATATATATATATTTTTTTTTTTTTTCTCAATGGATGTGGATATTATTATTTCTTTATGGCCCATGCATAATTAGACAACCATCAACGACCATAAGCAAAAAGACCAACGAACAAGTACAGAAGCAAGCAATAAAAAGAAGAGATTCATGAGAAAAATCTGAGTCAAGTCAAGTCACTCTTCTCCACTCTCTCCCAAGTCAAGTCACAATCCATCGATGGCAGTAAGGTCCAAGATTGGTGGGTCCAGATCAGTTTGGCGCGATGTGTTGCTGAGAGGGATGAAGGTTGTTGGGTTAAGATAGCTTGACCTCAGTTAAGTAATTCAATTACCCAAGTTGAATAATTAGGTTTAATTGCATGTAAATCGTGAAGGCACCAACAAATCACCAAATAAACTAATACAACAGAAATTAAATTGACACAATGATTTGTTAACAAATGGAGAAAACTTCTTGCAAGACAAAAATTCCACGGAGTGAATTTAAGGTCACCACTCCCAAAAATCCACTAATCAATAATCAAGCGGTTACAAGTATGAGGAACCTTACCACCACCCTAGCCTATCCCAAAATACCGACCTACAGTTGAACCTTTGCTCCAATACCCAATTAGACTTGTTCTTGTAGTAGACTAATTTCCTTTGTTGCACAAATCTCCAATCTATGACTAACTCTTTTGCACGAATCTCAGTACGTGACTAACTCCACAACAACTCTTTGATTGTTGTAGTTAATTTGCAACAGCTTCACATAGAAACACCAATAAGATCTTCAATGTTGGTGCTAAAGAATTTGCTTAGTTACAGACGCAACAAGAACTCTTTTTTCTGTAGGAGAAGGCTAGGGTTTCAAAAATTAAACCTTATGAAGCTTTCTAGGGTTAGATTTTTCTTTCTCTACCTCTTTATTTAAATAGGAGCTTAATGGGCCTTTTAAATAGGTTCTCCTATTCCAATTAGGTTTACACGGACCTTGGGCTTTCCTAGTCTTATAAGGATTATTCAAACTCATAAACAAATAGCCTTTAGGAATAAAAACATTGCAGGCTATATCAGAAATCCCGTAAGCTCAATAGATCGAGATAGGTATTGAGCTTCAGTAAACCTCGATAGATCGATAGGTATCCAGGAGGTATCGGGACCTACAGATTCAGCTTTTCTTGGGCAGTTCTTGAGTAATCTTCATGTCTTCAATGTAACAACTTATAATGATCATCTTGAACCTACTTGAATTTACCTAAATACAAGTAACGTGCGTTTTGTTATAGGATATGTCAATTACATAAAAATATGAACCTAACAAAGGTGAAGGGAGAAAAGGCGGTGAGGATGGGGATTGTGGACTAGGCGGCAGCAAGCGAGGAGAGTGTAGTGTAAGTGGCGGTGTAGCTTAGGGATAGGTTAGTAGAGAGGAAATGGAATGGTGAGGTGCGTGCAAAAATAAGGAAGAGTTTGTATCCTGAGCTTTGTGGTGTGCTTGTATTGGTTTCAAAAACCATTATAGCATTATCTAAGCTTTGATAATTACTTGTTAATATTACTTTGTGACTATGTTAGTAATCTTTGTATTGAACTGGAAGTGATGCATGAATAGATAAGAAGTGTAATGCTAGTATTAATTAATCAAAACTTGTAATAACGTAATAAGTAATGACTACTACTTTATATTATTTTACTACCGTGGATCATTGATGTGATGGTTACTATAGTTGTGAATACATGTGACCTTATTTGGTTTCACATGACCGCATGAAAGTACAATTAGCAACTTTTACACTAGTTTAAAACTGAAAGGAGAAAATATACTTACATTGCCATATCTTTTTCTTCCTCTTTATAATTTTTTGGTCTTCATATCATGGATCTTTGGTTTGCACTTAATGACATTTCTATTATTAAAAAAAAAATTCAATCCCACAAAGGATTGTTCATGGAACTCCCGTGCAATCAAGGTTGACAATTCGAGCATTGGCACATACCATTGATTATGTGAATGTTTTCAAGGGTAGTGAACTCACCTACGAGCTTTTATTTATATATATATATATACTTCAAGAGTTGAGTTTGTAAGTTTTTACAGGTTCTTATATAATCTCACCATTGACAAAAAAAAAATTTGCCTACCATTTCAAACTTGTCACAATTGTGAAAAATTAATGATTTTTTTTTCCTCAATTATTCGATAATTGGGTGATAGATTATTTAAAGCCTGAAAGATACTAAGAGGTGTCAACCTCTTTTTTATTTTATTTTATTTTATTTTAAATTTTAGTGTATGTTTGGAAAATTGACCCTGTGACAATTGGTATAAGAGCACGGTTGCAATGTCTTCGGACACCAAGGCGAGGGTGACTGTCTTGGAGAATATACTCAAAGTTCCTAGAGAGGGGGAACAACTTTCTGTGTGTGACAGACTAGATGTTGTCTTTGCAAAAACTGCTGTAGTGAGGAATGATCTTGCAGAATAGAGGGAATTGAAGGACCAGTTCTTGCCTACCAACACTGCATGGGTTGCAAGAGACGCCTTGAAGAAATTGAAGCAGACTGGTACAATGAGAGAATATGTCAAGACATTCAATTCTTTGATGCTAGATATCAAGAACATGTCAGAGGAGGATAAACTGTTCAATTTCATGTCTGGCTTGTAGCCTTGGGCACAGATGGAGTTAAAGAGGCAGGCAATGCGTGATCTGCCTACTGCTATGTCTGCTGCAGATGCCTTAGTGGACTACAAGTTTAGTAAGCCCAGTGGTGATGAGGAAAAACGCAAGTCCAACGACAAAGGTAAAGACAAGCAGAAGAAGGATGGCAAGAAAAAGGATAAGCAGAAGAAAAATTAGGATAACAAGAGCAAGGGAGAGAGTTCTACCTCTCAACCAAGCAAAGAATAGCCCAAGCTTAATGTTGGCTGCTTCATTTGCAATGGCCCTCATCGTGCAAGAGATTGTCCAAAGCGTGAGAAGCTTAAAGCCATGGTTGCTGAAGATGGTAGTGGGCAGTCCGATGAAGAAGTTCCTAGCAGAGTGAACCCCTTGCAATTACTGAATGCACTGCGTGTAGGATGTAATTCTGGGTGATGAGTTCCTAGTGGCTGCTAAGGCTGCTTTACTGTCATTCCTTGGAGTATTGTTAATCCTTGATGAGAAGCAGCCATGCTATGTTCCTGTTAGGCGTGGGGCAGGAAATAGCAAGACTAGTAAGGGTAAAGAACCAACAGTTTCAGCCATGCAGGTTAAGCATTGGCTGAAGAAGGGTAAGATGACTTATTTAGCTGCAGTGATCGAGATGAAGTAGGACAAGTATGTCAAAGTTCCAGATGCTGTGGCTGGATTGCTAGGGGAATTTGATGATGTTATGCCTCAAGAATTGCCAAAGACCCTTCCACCAAGGCGTGATGTTGATCATAGAATCGAATTGGTTCCTGGATCAAAGCCTCCTTCGAAGGCCCCATATAGAATGTCCCCAATGAAGTTAACTGAGATGAGAAAGCAGTTGACAGAACTGCTAGATGCAGGCTACATTCAGCCCTCCAAGGCTCCTTATGGTGCTCCTGTTCTGTTCTAGAAGAAGTAGGATGGCTCATTGTGGATGTGTGTTGACTATAGAGCCTTGAACAAAGTGACGGTGAAGAACAAGTATCCAGTCCCTTTGATTCAAGACCTATTTGACAGATTGAGCAAAGCCGTTTACTTCACAAAGCTAGACTTGAGATCAGGATATTGGCAAGTGAGGATTGCTGAAGAGGATGAGCCTAAGACTACTTGTGTGACCCGGTATTGGATGGCGCATAGCAATGGTGGCTTGGTTGAGGGTTGCTTTATGTGTGGGCTTGGTAGTTCAAGTGCAAGGCAGTGCTGGGCTACTGTGATGATAATATGTTGTGCAAGACATTGGGCTGGTTGGTGCTGGCAAAATGTATAGACTTATGTGAGTGGGTTGATGGCAGTTACTTGATGTGTTGCATATAGACATGCTATGTGGGCTGTGATGCTGATGAGAAGGGCTTGGGTAGGAGCCAAGACTTCTAAAACGTGATGGAACAATTGTGTGTGGTCTGCTGGAGCATGGGCAAAAACCCCATAATGATGTGCCGAGACATGGGTTGGCATGTGCAGAGTGTGCAGCAGCAGTTATCAATAGTTACCAAGCAGGTCGTAGCTTTCTGGATGTTCAGACTTGCTGTGTAGGGGCTGGAAACGTGGAGAGCAGGCCAAGACAACATCAGTTAAAGGTGTCCTAAGTCAGACCACATGTGGCAACAAGTCCTAGATAGGGGGAAATTACTTGGCAGTAACTGTCGTGACAATTATTTCTGTGCATTTATTCTAGGCTGTTAGGGCTGTCAACAACAGAGTGTGTAATTTTGGCTTAAAAAATTTCGTGTGTATTCTCCAGGCTTCCTTTGTACTTGATATTGAGTAATAAAGGTTGGGGTTGGTGCCTTGTAAATACTATGTGTGCTATGTATGTGTGTGAATTCCCTTGATAATTCAATTCTGAGTGTTCCTGCAGTATGTGTGTATGGAGTGTTGGTTGAGACTAAATGAGGGACTTAGTGCCATCACAGGCAGAAAATTTAAAAGAAAAATTGAAAAAAAAATTAAAAAAATAGCTTATTTTAATATTTAGCTTATTTTTGGTACTATTTAGGGGCCCATTGCACTTTTTGGTACTATTCATGGATCCCATTGTACTATTTTAGCTAACTTTTACTTTTATCTACAGTATTTTCAGCAAAAAGTTTTCAGTTTTAGGAAAATAAGCGGATCCCAAACAGACCCTTAGTTAGAAATTGTTCTACCTTGCCACTTGACCCAATCTTCAACTTAGATCCCTTGCACTTTGGTGTATAAGAGGTTCCACTTGAAGTAAAGAGTTCGGTTGGTGTGAACTAGATAAGTTACAAAACTCTTGACTAAAATTATTAAATTTAAGAATATGTTAATATAACAAGTTGTAATTAGTATATGATAAAAATAGTAGTGGACGGAAATCAAAATTTACTTAAATGACACTTTCATCAAAACTTGACACCTTAGCATAGTGTAAAATTAGGTATATCTTAGAGTTAATAGAAAAACTAAAGAAGCACTAAAAGTTAAAAGGAAAAGTAAAATACTCTTTCCGAAAAGGTCAAGCAATCTTGGCCATTGATCTTGACAACTGGCTTTGCGTGTGCTTATTACACAAGCTGTCAAATCCGGCGCATTTATTGCCTGACGCATGGTGTCTCCGAGAAGTAGCAGTAACTTTCGGCATAATTCCCCATGTGTCGAGAGCGTGACCTAGCTCAAAATCACGACCTACTCCCTAAAACCAGCCAGGCCCATCTTGAGTTTGAACTAAATGGTACCGAGCACCCAATGAGCCGTGGACGAGAGATAGTGCCATGGGAGAATCCACCTACCATGCAATAATTGGCGTCAAGCACAAGTTATTAGGAGGTCAAGTCATTAGCAGGAAGTGGGTTCCCTCTAACCAGTGATATGATACAGAGGGACCCACTAACATTGGGAATATCCCCTCATCTTGACAACCCACTGAGAAAGGGCTGTAGATGGAGGAGGAGAGGTAAGAAAGGGGGGGGGGGTTGAAAAATTTGGGGAAGCGAGACACGAGAGTGGTGAGGAAAAACATATCCCGGGTAGAGGGAGATCTTGTTTAGATTTCAGGGAGTGGGCTTGGTTGTTTAGTAGCCATCTCGGTTGAGCCAAGATCAAGAAAGTTTGGTACCAAAGTAACACTAGAACTTCATCAGGGACTTGAACAACCACTTCTTGGACCTTCCACTATGGGATAACCCAACCTAGAACACAAGTAAATTGGGGGGTCTTAGCCCAAAAGCCCAAGGTTGTTAGGAGTGGACCATCACAAGGCTATACTCTTAGATAAAGAGAGATGCAATAAATTTTATTTTTTAATTTGAAATATATAAAATAAATAAATAAATTATGTCGTTTTGATTGACTGAACGGTACAAATTAGATAGAACTAGACAAAAGAAATAACTTGAAAATAAAATAAAGATAAATATCTAAAATGGGGAAAAAAACGAAACTTAAATGATAAAATTGAAAGAAGATCAAAGTTATAGGCCTATAGGGTATACATTATAACTCAACCTAAAAATGATAATTGCTTAAATAATTTTTTTTTTAGTTTTTGGTAACCTGCTTAAATAATGTTTACTAGTGCGTTTTATGATTTGCTTCTTTTTTTTCTTATTAATCTAGGTTTTAGCTTTTTATAACATATTTAACGTAAAAGTTATGAAAAACCATATATTAACACTATACAAATAAGTGCTTCAAAAAAAAAAAAAAAAAAAAACACTATACAAATAAGGTATTGAAAATAAGCAAAATCCAAACTAGTCCTAACTACAAATTATTAGACGTTGGATCTTGCTTAATTTATACTATCTGTTAATTCAGCATTTCCACTTCACCATTCACCAATTTTTTATCAACCAACAATCCTGGCTACACAATAAGTTAGTTTTTCCCTTCCAATCCGTCTACTATTCCCTTTCATTAGCTAAATCTAATAGCCCACTATTATTAAGAAGGAAAAACAACAAAAATACCTATAGAGGGTTCAACGAAGTCTAAGGCAATACTTGATTCCTTACTTGATATACTTCCCAATAATCTTAAGGATCACAAAAAATGGATGAGAAATGAATTGATTGGAATTGGAATAAATTAAAGGTACCATAGGAAGAAAAGAACCACGGACCACTCACACCATCCATGAAGGAAGGAACAATTGCCAAAGTTGTTCAGTGTTACCTTTTGTTGATAAGCATGGCTTTGTAATATTATTTGCTGGCCAAAATGGGCTTTTACCCCTTTCTCACAAATTTTCTAGCAAAATGCCTCATGTCTAAAACTAATTAGGGAAATGCCTATGTTTTAAAACTTGATTTTTTAGAAATCGAGTTCCAAATGTAAAACTCGATTTTTGGAACATTGAGTTAGAGCAAATGTGGACTTAGGAATTTTTTTTTTTTTGGAACTCGAGTTCCATGAACTCGAGTACCATGTGAAGTAATTGAGTTCATGGAACTCAAGTTCCACTTGAATTTTTTCAAGGAACTCGAGTTCCATGAGCTTGAGTACTTCACATGGTACTCGAGTTCCATAAATTTTTTTTTTTTTTTTAAATTTTTTCTGTTTGCTATAACTCGATTATCCAAAAAACGAGTTTAAAATTGAAATTCGATTTTTAGAAAATCGAGTTTCAAAACAGGGGCATTTCTCTAATTAGTTTCGGATATGGGGCATTTTGCTGAAAAATTTTGGCGAAAAGGGCAAATGCCCATTTTCTCCCTTCTAAGTCCCTCAATTCGTGAAGAGATCAAGTTGGCCTGCGGTGTGAAAGCTGACCTTGAAAATCTAAAGAGCACAGTTTCCACAATCAAAGATGTACTTCTTATGCTAAAAAGAAGGCTGATGATAGTGTTGCGGTCAAAGGTTGGCTCAAAAAGCTCAAAGATGTCCTCCATGATGCTGATAACGTGCTGGATGATTTCTCCACTGAAGCTTTGCAGCGTAATGTGATGGCTGGAAATAAGATGACGAAGGAGGTACGCATTTTCTTTTCAACTATATTATGTGTCCTGCCAAATTGAAAAGGCACATCTTAAATTGATAATCTTCAATGAGGTGGTAATGGATCATAAGATTGCTGGTGCCCCAAATATTCTAACCTGGAAAGATCTTTCAATTTTGTTGAATTTCTAAATTATGTGTTTTCGTATATAACACAGAGGAGAGTGTGGCAAAATTAAAGATGACCCTACAAAAATCAAGCATCATCTTTCAATAGATTGAATAATACACCTCACTTCAGTTGACATAATCTGCAAAAGTCTTACAAATTTTTAAATTTGTTTTTCAATTGACAACTTCAAGTGCAAGGCAAATTGGGGCTTGCTCCATTGAGATGGTTTTTGAGACTTCCACAACAAAGAACCTCTTCGGTTTGCTGTTATCTCTACATAGCATGGTATTAGTCATCCTTGAAGTAGTCTGTCAATTCTACATAAGGCTGCTTAGGATACCACAATATTCCAAGCCATGGGCAATTACATATATGAGACTTGAACACTTACATTTTGTGCAGAGGCTAGGTGTGTGTTCGTGTTATAGTATCAGTTTCCTAATGATATTTCTACATCAGCATAAAATTTAGCTATCACATATCATAGAAAGGGCCCTAGTTAGTTGGGGTCCCTTTCATCATGGCCTTTATCATCAACTGCCTTCCTCTGCGCTTGGCAAAATTACTCCACATCGGTGTCTATTTGGATTGCCACCTGTAGTGGTTGGTGATTCGCTGATCAAAGGGCAGATTTTGGAGAGATTATTCATCAATCTAGTGGTTGGTGAATCACTGATCAAAGAGTATTATTAGGTAGCTATCCTTGTGGAGAAGTATTAGTTGTCTTCAACAGTTTTGCTACATATATGAGGACAGTTGAACGCATCTTTTCATTTCGTCAGGAAAGTTGAATTTCCAATTCTCAACATGTTGAGTACTGCATCAAATATTTCATTTCTTCTTCAAAGTTTATGATTTGAATGTCCAGCTTTGTGTGACATTTTTTTTGGTGGATCAACTTATTTTTGCTTCTTGGATTTGATTATAATCAGGGTGCTCTTTTTACTTGTATTCCAATTAATATTGAGTATTTCTTCTTTTTCTTTTTATTTATTTATTTATTTATTTTTTTTACAACTAGGGGTAAAGATGCCTATCATGACCTCTCCCAAACCCCGCAAAAGTGGGAGCTTTGTGCACAGGGTGCAACATTTACGATAATGAAAAAAAATCCTCTTAAAATAAATTCTACAACTCAACGAACTCAAGGATTTTAAGCAATAAAAACCTTTTTCCTTTTCAAATTAGTGAGCTTTTCTTGTAACATGTACTATCTAGTGAACCATCTTGTTAATGATGTTTCCTGCCTTCTAGTTAACACAATTGGAATTTGTAGTGCACTGTCAATTTGTATAAATGAATTGTGTATTGCATGTGTCCCTCTCTTAGAAGAAAAATTAGTCTATTTAGAATTGCATGGTGCTAAAGTGAAACTGCAAATTCCAATTTTGAACTTGGTTTAATTTTTATCCTTTTAGATTTGAGATTGTTGGAACTTGCATAGAACTTATTCGCTCCATTTTTAGCCTTCTTTTATTTCTATGTGCTCCTGTACAAGACAGTATGGACAATCAAAAGTTACTGAAATTCAAGACAGTCAAAAGAATTATTTTTAAGAAATTTTTTCAATTAGAGTGCTGCATTCTGCAAGTAATCTTCCTATTATCAAATATCTTCTTAGGAGCATGATTCTAGTACAAAATGCTACCATGTTTTCCTGCATGTAAAATATGTTGCTCTTGGCTGGATTAACTTGAAGCCTAGAAGATAAGTAAAACTTATCCAAAACATTCTATATAGCAAGAAAAGATTCATCCCCTTGTCATAGTTTATGAATCCCTTGGAAGTAGCAGTTCAAAGAAACTTTGAAGTAAACAGTACATCTTGGGGACATTGTTGACCCTGCAATCACTCTTTGAAATGGTTTTGGAAATACAATTGCAGTGAGCATATGAATACGCTTTTCTAATTCCCCTCTAAATAAAGGCTGCTTGATTTGGACTAATGACATAATGACGAGTAACTAGCAACTTTGCTACTGCCTTTGTAGTTTGTACACAATACTACAAGATGATATTGACATGAACTCAAGCATAAATGATTAACTAGGCCCCTCATGTTTGGAACTAGAGTTACCTTTGTTGCATTGATCTCGTAATTTACTTAATTGGAAGGAAAAAAGGCTTGTGTGAAATCAAACTGTGTGACCATCACAACAAGGAGCTTTCAAAACGTTAATAAAAAGATAGTATTATACTATTATTAGTCTCTTCCCTATAAATTTATCTGGCCATTTAAGATTTTTGAGGTTCAAAAATAGAATAATAAGGCAAATCTTGTAATTTTTTTTTTTGTTTATTTAACTTTTAAATTAGGCCTTGTAATAAAGAAGTCTCTTGCAATAGGAAAGGATTTCTCTTCAAGTTGCTATCTTCTTGAAGGTTTTGCCATCTATAAAAAAGTTTTGAAAATTTCTATTCATTTTGTAATTTTTCGAAGGTACCATGGTAGACTATTGTAAGTTCAATACAATAATTTGTTGTATTTGATAATCTACCCTCGTCCAAAACATTTCCAAATGAGTTGAAAACTTTCATCCTGCTTAAGCATTTTTGCCATAATCCATGCATTTGCTGCAAAATTTTAGTGGTCTATGTGTTGTGTTCATTATCTTTCCCACAAGGACATGCCTTAACATATTTTACAATTCAAAAAATGGAGACCCTTATTATGTGAGTGAGTCTGTTTAGTATAGGGCTGTCCATAGGTCGGTTCGGGTTGGGTTTGTGCCCAACCCGGAACCGACCTGCCAGAATCGTGTGGCAAAAAAATGCACCCGCTGCTGACCGCCGGAGTAATCGGATCGGGCGGATCAGACCATCAACGGACGGCAGTCAAGTTGGTAAGGGTCGAAAATCCAGAAAACGGCGAAAATAAACGCATAAAATTGGCGAAAATCCGGCCAAAATCTTTGAGGTTTCTCCAGATCCGGCCTAATCTAGGCCATTTTCGGCAAGATCTTGGCTAGATTCGACGAAATCTTGCCGAGATCTTGACGAAAATGGTCTAGATCTCACCGGATCTAGCAAATATCGCCAGAAATCTTGTGGGTCGGTCGGATCGGTTTAATCGGATTCTGGAGAAGGAAAACCAACCTACGACCCTCCAAACTCGGGTTTTGGAAGAACAAACCCGTCGCCAACCGCCGGAGAAGTCGGATCGATCAGCGGCGGGTCGGGTTCGATCGGCAGCGGCGGGTGGGTCGGGTTGGCTGAGTCTCTAGACAGCCCTAGTTTAGTAGATATCAAGCGCTATAAGATTTGGCTAAATTTGATGTTTTTTTGTCAAGTTTTGTAGCCATTAAGCCAAATCCATCCCCTTAATCTAATGGTCATATATATTTGCAATTCTTCCGACCCTACTACGTGATTGAAACCTAAGAACCATGTGGTACAAGAAATATGCTTGTTAGTTAACGTTTTTTCATTGATGTCATACTAAAATATTGCAAATCAGAAGAAAATGAAAAAAGAATAAATAAGTTGTGTCATAGATATGAAGAAGGTAAAACAGTGCCTCATATATTCAGTCCAATTTGGTCGTACTTGGTCCACTTCGGTCTTATTGGGTTGCTTTTACGATTATAAGTAGAGTGATCTTTGTACTTGTATGCTGCCAATTAAAATTTTAAGTATTTTTTTTCCTATTGTGGGAATGTAAAATTAGTAAATAAATTGGAAAATATTCTAAGATATTTAAGCAAATCAAACATTTTTATTATGTTTTTGGTATTTGTTTTTCAAATTCAGTGAGCTCTTTCCTCTTTTATCTAGTGAAACATCTTGCCAATAATGCAATGATGTTTCTTGCTATTTATCTACCTATATATATTTGATAAAAGGTATCATTGCATTTTATCCCCTAAAATTATGGGACATGAGACATAACAATAGAAATCAAAATTTGGGGTAATAGGTCTTTCCAAAGTACACAGTTTTGTTAAAATTAATCTTGTATTAGTCAGACTGCATTGGAACCCATTTTCTTTGCTATTGAGAATCACTATATGTATGTAGGTTGTCTTCGACGTATGAGCTTTGTAATCCTCATAGAATCTAGTTGCATCTTGTATAATGATCGATGTTTGCACTTCACTAACCGCATATATGTGTACGTGTGTTTCAATGGTACTAAAGCTGGCCATGCAAGAACAACAAACTTCTCCAACTCTTCTTTGCTGCAGTTCCCAACCTAATTTTCAAACACCGTTCTAAAATATTTCTGGGTATTTTGGCATATCTTCTGTATTCTTATTGGACCAACCGCCTATGTTGCCCTTGATGGAGGACATTGCCACAAGGTGAGAAGGACTGTCTCATTGTCTTGCACACAGCTACACAACCCATTTTCAACACATCATCAACAACAGTCATAAATTTTCCTTAGTGGGCAAGGTGTCTTGAATAGCCCTCTAGAATGTGGTGTGTAACCCATCATTGATAATATTTTCTTAAAAATTTGGATTTTCTAAATAAGACCAATAATTTGGCATAGATAGAGTAGAGTACCATAAACCAAAAGTTAGGTCTTATATAAGCTATTGTCATATGATTCAAAAAAGTGTTAAGCTTTCTATAACGTGCTTTTCTATATAGCACACTTTTTAAATATACGAAAATTAGTAAAATACTGTTCTAGGTGAAACTCTCTATATTAATTATCAAAGTTTAATAATTTTAAAATTACAATTTTGATTAAAATCCTATTACTATTTTTTTAAAATAAAAAATAAAATCAGTTTGCTTATTTATTTATTTATTTTATAGCATTTTGGTTTTTGGTATAGACGGATATAGAACCTTAGATCTTTAGTTTCAAATAGTTCGCTTATTTATTTAAAACTATTTTAATCATGTAAAAATTTTTTAGTTTAATAATAAAATTGGGTTTTATATGTTGCATTTGTGATGTGTGACACAAGTGTTCCATATACACAACATGCTTTCATAATGCAACATAAATACATTAAAATTACTAACACCTTTGTTTATTACAGGTTTGAAAGTGAGAGACTCTATTATGTGCTTTTTTTCAACTTATTTTTAAAATTATCTAATCATTTATATAAAACTGAAACCTGTACCATTTTGTTAACTTTTTAATAGTTTTCATAGAAGATTTTGATACTTCACAAGTTTACACATCAATCTTTTAATTATATATGTTAAATGTTGATGGACGCCCTAAGGGTATTGGTTTAATAACTATTTTAAGAAACTTTTATGGGAAAAAAAAAAAAAATAATTGTTTTGACATCTTTTTACATTTCCTAAGAAAATGTTATCAAAATTTTCCTAAAATTGTTTATTAACAATTTCTCTAAAAGCACCCATTAATAAGACCCATTATATATTTTTTTGATTGAGTTTAAACTCTAATTTATATTTAAACACTTCATTTGAATATTATCAAATCATATTTTCATTAAATGTTAGAATATATGGCTCCATATTCAAAGTCATTGTCAATCATAGTAAAAGGAGTTTTTTGGCTGAATATTGCAAAAAATTGAGTTTATTGGTGATATAGGTGCTGTTCAAAGTTATGTGGAAAAATGAGGAGAGAGAGCGAATTTCAACAACGGTGTTGCCGAAATTGCAAGAAAAAGTATTGAGAAAGAGTAAAGATAAGTGATGTGATGGAGAAGGGAGAAAAAAATTGAATTTCGGTAATGAGATTACCAAAGTTGTTGCCCAAGTGAGTGTAAAGTGCCCGAAGTGCTAGTGCTAGGTGGAGTGTCCAAAGGGAAACCAATTGTGGTAGCCGAAATTGTAGGGAAGGGAGGAGAGAGAAAATATGAATTGTGGCAACCAAGTTGCCAAAAAATGGGAGGAAAAAAAAATTGCGACAACCATGTTGCTGAAATCTTAGGGAGGAATTTAAAAAAAAAATTTATGGCAATTGATTTCGGCAATGGCATTGCCACAAATCAATTGCCACAAAAGTTGTTGCACAAAAATGTATTTTGTTAATTATTATTTTTCTATATTATCTTACTTTCTAAGCCTTAGACCATTATAAGCTTTAGAATAGTCTGACTTGTCTTGTGAATGAATATATATTTTTTAATTACTAGCCGATGGCATGCATGAATATATATTTATTAACTACTAGCCATGTCCCATGCCATGAGAAATGCATTATAATAATTATTTATTATGTGTTATAATAATCAGGGAATCAATTTTAGTTATATAAAATGCCATAAATCAATTGCCACAATTTTTTCCCCTCCATTTTGGCAATTCTATTGTCACAAATCAATTGCCACAATTTTTTTTTTAAAAATTCCTCCCCAAGATTTCGGCAACTTGGTTGCCACAAATTTTTTTTTTCTCCCATTTTCGGCAACTTGGTTGCCACAATTCATATTTTCTCTCTCCTCCCTTCCCTACAATTTTGGTTGCCACAATTGGTTTCCCTTTGGGCACTACACCTAGCACTAACACTTCAGGCACTTCACACTCACTTGGGTAGTAGCTTCGGGGTAGCAAGAATTTCGGTAATCTCATTACTGAAATTCAATTTTTTCTCCCTCCTCCATCACGTCACTTATCTTTACTCTCTCTCATACTTTTTCTTGCAATTTCGGCAACACCGTTGCGGAAATTCACTCTCTTTCTTTATTTTTATAAATAATTTTGAACAATACTTATATCACCAATAAACTCAATTTTTTTGCAATATTCAACCAAAAGAATCTAGTAAAAGCTTATTATAATTATTATAACTATCATAATTATCAGATTTCATATTCATACAAAAATAAAAGAGATAAACAACCATATTTTGATAAAATATATTGTGTATTACATGAATTACTCACAAGTTAATTTATTATTTCGGGTAAATAAAAATTTTTAAAGCACACTTTTATTTATTTATTTATATATATATAGATATTGTTGTGCTTGTATAAAACTTAAAAAAAAAACAAAAAAACAAAAAACAAAAGCTCAACCATATATAATGAAAATTTGCGGGAAAAATAATGGGCTTCTTTAAATTATTCAATATTGTGATATTACTAAATTAGTGGGCTTCTTTAAATTTAAAAAATAGATTGGGCCGGTTTCCAGCTTCCTCTTATAAGATATTTTGAGTCGCACGTGGCTGCTCTAAGCTGGACACTACAACAGCTATCTTTCATCACTTTCACCATTATTCCCAAAAACTCATCTACTATTCCTGAAAGAAAGAGAAACTATGGCGGAAGGAGCTTTGTTCGATCTTGCAGGGAAAGTCATTGATGTGCTGGGCTCTTTCATTGCTCAAGAGGTCGAACTGGCCTTTGGTGTCAAAACTGAGATTGAAAATCTGAAGAGCACAGTCTCCACGATCCAAGCTGTGCTTCTAGATGCAGAAAAGCGGAGTTCTCATAGCCATCAGATCAAAGACTGGCTCAGTAAGCTCAAAGATGTCCTCCATGATGCTGATGACTTGCTGGATGATTTCTCCACCCAAATTTTGCGCCAAAAAGTGATGTCTGGAAACAAAATGAAAAAGGAGGTACGCCTTTTCTTTTCAAGTTCTAACCAACTTTATTTTAGTGTTAAAATGGGTCATGAATTAAAGGCAATTAGGAAGAGACTGAATGCCATTGCAAAAGATAAGGAGGATTTTCAGTTTAGTCAAAGCTTGGTTGAACCACTAGTCATGAATAGGGGGGATAGAGAATCTTACTCTTTTGTACTAAAAGATGAAGTTATTGGTAGAGAGGATGATAAGAAAGAGATTATGGAACGTCTTTTTGATGACAATGTCGTAGAGAATATTTCTATCATTCCTATAGTTGGTATCGGAGGATTGGGCAAGACAACACTAGCTCAATTGGTATACAATGATGAATATGTCCAAACAAAATTTGATAAAAAACTTTGGGTTTGTGTCTCTGATATCTTTGAGGCAAAACGGATTGTTAAAGAAATTGTAGAACAGTTGACAAAGAGTAATCATGAAGGAAGCATTGAGATGTTGCAAACTCAGCTTCAAGAAGAACTTAATGGAAAAAGATACTTGCTTGTCCTGGACGATTTGTGGAACAAGAACAGTAATAAATGGCTTCTCTTGCGAAATTTGTTAATGGGTGGGAAAAGAGGAAGTAGGATAATAGTGACCACACGCTCAGTAAGTGTAGCGAGGATCATAGGAGCAACTTCATGGTATGCTCTAAGAGGCCTACCTGAAGAAAAGGCTTGGAGTTTGTTTGTAAAAGTGGCATTTAAACAAGGTAAACTACCAGAGAACAAAGTCTTTATAAGTTTGGGAAAAGAGATTATGAGGAAGTGTGCTGGGGTACCTCTTGCCATAAGGACAATAGCAAGCTTGCTACACACCAAAGATTCTGAAAATGACTGGAGATACTTTAGAAGGTGTTTAATCTTAGAAATAACTCAAGAAGAAGAAAAAGAAAATGATATTTTATCAACGCTTAAATTGAGTTATGATCATCTACCATCATACTTAAAGCAATGTTTTGCTTATTGTAGATTGTTTCCAAAAGATTACAAGATTTGTGTAACGACATTGATTAATCTTTGGGCAGCACAAGGTTTTATTAAGTTATCAAATTCAAAGCAAAGTATTGAGGATGTAGGCCGAGAGCACTTTATGGTATTACTTGGGAGATGTTTTTTTCAAGATGTACAAAAAGATGAAAAGGGCAATATATCTTATTGCAAGATGCATGATCTCATGCATGATCTTGCAGCTCTTGTGGCTGGAATGGAGAGTATCATGCTAAATTCAAGTGAGGAATATAATGGAGAAAAAGTTCGTCATGTATCATTTAATTTTGAGGATTCATCAATGCAATTTTCAATCCTCATGCCTAATGGAAGGAAGATACATACAGTTTTAGCATTGAGTATATGGGGGAATGGGGGTAACTTAACTGGTGATGCACTCATTTCAAATTTTAAGTATTTACACACATTGGATTTGAGTGATCGAAGACTACATGTAGTGCCACGTTCAATTGGGAAATTGAAACATTTAAGATACCTTGATCTTTCTGGAAATAGAATTGAAATTCTCCCTAATTCCATTACTAAGATGCTGAATTTGCAGACACTAATACTACGAAATTGTGATTCGCTTAGAGAATTACCCAGGGGCATTAAAAAGTTGGTCAATCTCAGGTTTCTAGATATTACAGGTTGTGGCAACCAAATGGCTAATATGCCTCTTGAAATTGGACACCTTACTTATCTTGAGACAATACTACCAAGGGTTGTTTTGAGAATGAAAGGTTCTAGGGGCCAAGTGAAAAAAGGCCATTGTGGTTCGTATAAGAAAAAAAGGGCCAAGTCCAATGGTGGGCTAAGTCAATTGAAGTTACTACACAACTTGGGGGGACAATTAAGAATTGAAAATCTAGGACATGGAAAAGATGAGGTGCGGGAATGTAAAGATGCAAATTTAAAGGAGAAACATCACCTTCAACAACTATTATTTCATTGGGATGCCTCCGAGTGGGATGGAGAAAGCGAATATTATGATGAAATGTTGGAAGAGCTTCAGCCACATCCAAATCTCAAAGCATTGGATTTGGGGAATTATATGGGTGTGAGAATCCCAAGTTGGATCTCTTCTATCACTAATCTTGTCCATTTTGATTTATATCATAATAAAAGATTGCAGCACCTCCCACCGTTAAATCAACTCCCTTTTCTCAAGTCTGTCTCTCTTTGGGTAATGGAAGCACTTGAATACATTTCAGATGAAGACAGTGTTAGTAACGTGTTGGGTGCTTCCTCTTCTTCTTCAAAAACACCATTCTTCCCATCCTTATCTTCTCTTGAATTGACCCATTGCCCAAATCTGAAGGGATGGTGGAGGAATTCAGATGATAATGAGCCACACCATCTCTTACTTCCATCATTTCCTCCTTCTCTTTCGGAATTACTGATTTTGGATTGCCCTAACCTGACTTCCATGCCCCTGATTCCCGATCTTACCTCTTTGAAAAAGCCACGTATTGAAGGTTGTCCCCTCTTACGGCTACACGAAGGAAACAGGGAAGATTGTCCCAAACAATCCAACAAGAAAACACAATTTATTCAGGTATGCATCTATCCATCTATCTTTTATAATCCCAAATTCAAAATCAACTACTGGTTTTTTTTAGGGTTTTTATATTTTACAACTTCTAAAACTATTCAACTTCATTCTTTTCAATCCTTTTTCTTTTTCTTGTCTATAAACTGTTATTTGAACAAGAAAAATTAGGATAATGTAATCCATCCCTTTTTTCTTTCTTTCTTTTAATTCTAATGATTTATATCTTTGTACCTAAGTGCATGGTTGCTTCTTAATTATTGCAGAATCTGATTTAGAATCGGAGTTGGTTTGTTCACTTCCAGAGGAGGAATTAGCTTGTTTTGCAGGTATTTCATTGGTTTACCCTCTTCTTATTTATTTATTTATTTATTTATTTTTTTTGAGTCATTTGAACTGTTGATCTATAAAAAATAACTAATGGTTTAATTACTGTTTTTGATGGGATAATTGCTGAATGAATTCTTTCTGTTCCCAGACTTCTTATTTTTATTTTTTATTTTGGATACATTGTTTTTGTCAAAAGCAGAACAAAGATTGAGGTCTACCAATGTAGACATTCACAAATCTAGAGATAATATTTATCTAAGTTGTGCATTTGAACAAAACCTTTGGTGCTTTCAATTTTCTTTCTTCTTAATTTGTTTTTATATGTTAGATTTCTAATGGCTAGCCAATCACACAATCATAACTTTTTTGGCTCTTCCTCTACCTCCAACAGTCACTTACAGCCTTTCTTTCATCTCCAAGTATTTCAAAACGAAAAATCCTACACATTTTTTTTTAAAAGAAATTCTTTCTTCTCATTGTTGTCCTGCACTCTGCCAGAAATGGAAAAGTTCTAATTTTTCAATGCATAGTTGCACGCTTCATGTACAATCACGACTTCTAAGACCCAACTTTTATTATATAAATATTAACTAACTAGGTAGCTTTTATAATCTTAAAAGTTGATTCAGTTGCATTGTTTTGGACAGTCTAGAAGAACTTATTGCACCCACATTGCTTATCCCTTAATCTATGGATTGTGATTAGTTAGATTCTTGCCGTTACTTAAGGCCTCTTGGGAAATTTTTGCATTGTTGATTGGGGAAATGTTTGCTTTATGTTAATCATTTTATAAAGAAATACAATGGTAATTTATTCTTATTCTGCAATTAGTTGCAGTAGTCCATGATTATATGAAAGATGGTTTCTAATTTGTTTCTCTTTCTTGATATGTAGCTGGAGATTGTGATGTCTACCCCAGGTGTATTCGAGGTTGTTTAGAATGCAATATTTTCCAATTCCCCAACACAATTGGCTTCTTGGGCTTGAGAGTTAATGTGCTTTCTTTCTCTTTTGCATAGGTTCTTCAGCAGCTAGTGCAGGAGCATCCTACTACAACCTTAGGAGTAATTCTCTTCATAGCTCCTCTTGAATTTCTTAATATATCATTTATGTTCAAATTGACTGTGCTTGACAAAAATCCTTGCTAAAGTCTATGCATGCTTGTCGGCATAGTTATCTGTGCATGATCTATGGACAAATTCTGTGCTTGTTTGGAAGGACATTAGACTGGTGTTTCTCATTTGTTGGATGTTATATGAACATGTGAGCTTGATTTATAATGATCCATGATGAGCTAATTAGCTTAATTACTAGTTATCTGACAAAATGCTATAATAAATTGCCCCTTTTAGATATTATCTTTAGGCACATTTCATGTAAACCCAACTAGATGCAATTTTAAGTTCACAATCTGTTTTTGGATGCATGTGGATGGGTCTGTTTGTTGCTGACATACCATAGATAATTATAAATAGAGAGCCCAATTTTGATTTACTATTTGTGGAATAAGAATAGGTCATAACTACTTGGAGGACTATCAAAAACTATCTTTGTAACAGACTTTGAATGTTTTTGCTGTTCCATCTTCAATCAAGAGAAGTCATAGAAAGGTTCCATATGTATATCTATGCAAGTATTGCTTTGCAAGAGTTTTCTCACTTCTGAAAAATATTAGTATCCTGCAGGTTGGGACTGTTTTAAATGTTGAGGATGCCAAAAATGCAATAAATGCTGGAGCCAAATTTCTAATGAGTCCTGCAATGGTGAAAGTATGCGTTTTGAATTCTGCAGTCTCATGCCTTTTGAATTATTTTGTCCTTTTTAGTGCTCTTCATGATTCTTGTAACTTTCTATCTTGAATTTAATCCTAAACAAACCTGTTAGAAGACATTACTAATACTGCTTCTTCTATATACTCTAAACATGCTTATTGGCTGTCAGGACATTATGGTTGATGCCCAATGTGGTGAAGTTTTGTACATACCTGGAGTGATGATCCCAACAGAAGTAAGGCCATCTTATAAAACTTAAAACTCTCTTTCATTTCTAAAATTTATAGAATTTGTAAAAATTTTCTTAACGCACTTCACTTCTTATAATGTTTATCTTGTTGGACACTTCTATTTCAGAGTAATTTTTTTTTTTCTACTGTTCTGTTTGAGATTTGAAACTTTTGCATCAGAAGGAGAACTTAAAACCTGATTTTGATTTACAGATATTGTCTGCTTATGATTCTGGCGCCAAAATTGTCAAGGTGAATCTTGACATGTTCTATGATGTTTTAGATTGGGCAGTTCATATGGTAGCCACTGTCCAATGCCATATGCACTCCTGATTCCTTTTTTCAAAGGATATTAATGTGAACGCTCATTATTTATTTGATATCCTGTTTCCACCAGTCATTACGATTGCTAGGTACACAATTATGGTAAATGTCCCCAATTGACCATGAACTTCTTTTAAACATATATCAGTGCTTGAATAGTCATGATTTTCTTTTTGGTTCAAAAATAAAAGTCCTCTTTGTAAATGAAATTATATAAAGTTATGCAAGCTACAATAATAAGTTCTGTAGCTTAGCTTGCTGAGTTAGAATAAGATATCAGTGGAGATTGGATCTAAATTATAGTAAACTGTTTTTCTGAAAGGAATGTGCATCTTCATTTCTCGTGTAACCAACTTGGATTCAACATTTGTCGTTTTAATTGGTTCATCTTGTCTCAAATCTACCCTATCTAAATTTAATCTTTCAGTTTTCTATCTTGTGAATTGATCATGCTTTAGACTTACCCAAAAGAGATCATGTATGCATAGGCTCTGCTTCCTTGAGTTGGCACCTTGGACCTGGTTAGTGTTTTTACCACAGAATTTTAGAAGTATTTCTATGCCTTGAAGTGGTCTTTCTTGTCTTAGGTTGCTCTATAAAGTTTATCCAGCCCACATTATTCTTCTGTACACAATTTCAGAGTGATATTGGTGTCTATTTATTTTAGTCTTATAATTAAATTCAACTGTTAATTCACTAGAGTAGGCATACTTTGTTTCACAAAGCTTCCATTAAGATAGTTGAGAGTTTCTTACTTATATTGGCATTATGTAGGTTACTTACGCCCATAAATACTGGCTCATAAGTCATAATGCATTCTTCTTCGTCAATCTAAAGAATCTTTATAAGATTTGCACAGTGAAGAAAGTATGGCTTAGTATATGATTGGTTCTTTCAAACATTTGTATTCTCTAGTTTCTTCACTAAGAATTCTGGACTTTTATAATGTTTGGATGTCAAAAAATAGTTCATCTATAGATGTACCTTATGGATTTATTTTTCTTTTATTTGGTGGACTAGGTTTATCCCGTCTCTGCACTAGGTGGTAGTTGGTATATTTCTGCACTCAAGAGGCCTTTTCATCACATCTCAATGGTTGCTTCTCAGGGCATAACAATAGGTTAACTTTGTCTTTGTCCTGTATCTCTTAAAGACTCACTACTGTAATTTTTGGGTTCATGCTCAAAAGTAAGAAAGAGAGATGATTTTGCATCTGGGAATTGTATTCATATCCCTCCATTATCCAAATTGTTCTCATGGCTAAGATATTTATGGGGAGTTTTTTCAAACTTAAAAAATAAATAAATAAATGCACGTATTGGCCCTTCAAATAAATGAAAATCATGCATAAAATAACATTTTCTCGATTCATGTGTACTTTTCATAGATTGAAATTCAAACTTGCAGTATTCTTGGAACATGTGTTTTTGGAGAACTTAAAGAGACATTATGTTCAGAAATATTTGTTAAGTTGATATGTTTTATATTCTTATTTTCTGTGTGCAATGTGATGTTATCTGTTTTATAATATGATACAGATTCAGTCAAAGAATATATCACCCAAGGAGCATCAGCAGTTGTATTATCTGATGCCATATTTGATAAGGAGGCAATTAGTCAAAATAATTTCAATGAAATACGTCGACTTGCACACTTTGCAGCTTTGCAAGGCAATGAAGCATTAGAATGGTGAGATCTTTTGTTGTCTATGGATATTGCTTGGTTTTGTCTTTGCTAGACTATTATAGCTGTAGCCTTTGTTTGAAGTTGCCAATGCTACTATCTTCAAAATTTTAAAAGATCAATAAAGAGTGAGAAATACTAGACTAAATAAAACAAATGCGATTTGTTCTAAACCAGATATGCTGGATCTAAAAGGTACACTTGTCATGACAAACCTTTAAAGTCATAATTGCTAACCCACGAAATTGTAGGCAAAATATTTCTTCATCAATGTGTGATATGGATTTTATGTTTGAAAGCAGACAGAAATTTCATTTTTTAAAATCCAATGCTGAATTGATGACCTACGTATAAATTAAGAAAAATGTGTGGCATATAATTTCTGAGTAGCAGATTATTGGTTTTGCTAACATTCTACCTAAATAGGTCAATTAACATGTTAGTAATCCCAGAGTGGCTTGAAAATCTACCTTAGTTGCCACCATACTAGGTTTTCACTCATTAATATTCATGTTTCTCCTGCCTAAGTTAACTTTGATAACTTCATATTAGTTTTGTGTTAGAAGATGCTTTTGTGCAACCAAATTTAGTTAGTGAAAATTTTGTTTTTCTTTTTTCATATCTCTTTCTCGTGAGCTTCTTTGTGGTCAAGAAACCATGAATTAAAATCCTTTGTTTTCATGGTGCTGCCCTCAGTTTCTCCCAGTGTAATTGTGGAAGAATTAAAAAGCATGATGATGACTTATGGCCATCATATAGTTAATGCATCATTTCAATTTATTAAGGTATATTGTTAGTTAGTATATGTTTAAATTGTCCATCTTGATAAAAGCTCCCTCACAAAAACTACCAAGTTTAATTCGACTCACACAAACGAAAAATAGAATAAAGCACTTCACCCTACAAACCAGACCAACCTGATTTATGACTAGGTTGGTTGACTTGGTTCAGTTCAGCTGTATGATGCTTTGAGTTTGATCCTTGATTATGGAATAATGACCATTTCTGTGTTAATTGATTCCTGGATTCTGATCCAACTTGATCTGAATGTGTAGCTCCCTTTCCTTTTTGATCCACCAAAATAACAACAAAAAAGTCCCATAAGGTAGGAGATGAACTTTGACAGCTTGGACTCAATTTTCCAAAAACAATCTATTACACATTGCATACATATCACATATGGGGTTAGGGAAAAGGTTCCGTGTGCTTTTGAGGAACATCCCATATGGTAGATAATGCTTTTGACCATTAATGGTTCTGACTGATTTGTGTGTCATGCTGATGCAGGAAGAAAAGGAGCACGCTAAACTAATTGAATTACAAGTGCCCCAAAATTTTCCTTTGCATCAACTACACCAGGATTAAAGCATCAGAAAAATTTTAGGACAAAACTGATGCATATATGCGATATATACATAATGGATACATACTAGACTATTGAGGTAAAAGATCAGCCCTTCCAGGGGCGTAGCCAGGAATTTTTACATGGGGGGGCCGATTCGAACTATGAAGGTTGAAATCGACGACGATGAGTATTATCATTGTATGGATAGTCTATATTTTTAGGTTGATATAGACCTTCTTTGAGATAAGCTCGTCAGATTTCATCTTTTTTGTTGATAGAAAATTCACATATTTGTTTACGTGATCCTGGATCACGATCTATCTCTTTAAATTGAATTCTTGAACATTTGGAAGGGTCAGGTTGTTCATCAGGCATTGAAATATCAACATTTGTTTCTACAGTCACAGGTGTCCTAATTTCTGAATTGCTAATATATTTTTTCTTAAAGAATGCATCAATTGTTTTTCGTTTGCTCATAATTCTTTTAGTTTTAAGAATATGACTCAAAAATTAACCTAAAAAAAAGTTTAAAAAATAAAATTTTAATTATAAATTTTTACCTAGTTATATGGATGTTATTCATATTCAAGAAAAAACAAAATTTTCACTATAATTTAAACATACAACCCATTTTTAATACGACTTTAATTAATAATAACCCCTCAAACAAAAATAAAAATTAAACACACAAGTATTGGTATACAACATAAACCAAACAATTTAACAACACCCACAGCCACATTATATCTAACTAATCAACAATATGTAATAAATCAAAACAATTTTACCTTAGAAATTTTGTCTTCACAAAGTGCAAAGATGGGTCACCCATGTGACAATGCCTACTGCCTCTGCCTGACTGCCTCTAACTTTAGATCTTCCCTTTAAGACTCATCACAAACAATCTCCCCATGCCTTCAATCATGTATTTTTCTAAAAATCTATGAAAATATAAAGAGCATGTGAATATTTAGGTATAGATAGTTGAGAAAATAAAAAAAAAAGATACTAAAAAGAGATAAATGTCTAATGCTTAAGAAAGAGAAGAAAACTCACTAGTCACCAAGTTCCAAAACTAAAGTTGATGAAGAAAGAAAAAATTGGTCAGGATTTTTTTTTTTTTTTTTTTTTCGGACTATGAGTACAGAGGACTAGAGTTTTGGGGGCTGGTAGGTAGGCAACGGTACTAGTGCAAATGAAAGTGTATCAAAGAAGACAAAACAAAAGAATAAGAAGTAAAGAAAGGAATTCGATGGATTTTTTGAGATGAAGAGAAAGTGAAGTTTTGTTTTTAATGTTTGAACTTGAGCGGGTCAGCTTGTTTTATTTGGAGTACATAAGAGCATCCACATCAGTGGATGCAAAATTTTTTCCATTTTACACTTCTAAAACCTACTTTTTCTATTTTACACTCTCATTTTTACAAAATATCTACATCAGTTTGTTTATTATACACAAAATTTTCTTTAAATAATCATTTATTATTATTATTTTATTATTTAACTTTCCCACCTACCCCCTATCTACTACCCCAATTTCCACCACACACGGTCTCTCCCTTTCTCAACTTTTCTCATTTTTCAGAACAGAGCTCTCTCTTCTCCATGGCCCAAGCTTCTCATCTCTAACTCTAAAACTCTTTCTCTCACGATCAGCCATAGCCAGAGCTCACCTTGAGCTCCGTCCAGGGCCGAAAGCCCCAAATCCTACGCCATGCCATCACCGGTGGCAGCAAAGATCAGCTGCAACACCACCACAAACAGTGGTCCAAATCTTCACTCTCTCATGGCAGCAGCGATCACTTCACCCAAGCTTCCATGGCAGTGGCGACAACAGTTGGGGCGTGATTTTTAGTTTGATTTTTTATTAATTTTGGGTTCCATTTTCTGTTGATTTTTGGTTTGATTTTCCGTTGATTTTTTGGTTGGAATATTATGTGTTGTAATGGTTGCTCTGATAAGGCCTAAAACTAAAGCTGGGGCTTGGAGAATAGTTGAGAATTGGGCATTGGGGGGGGGGGGGCCGGTTGTCCAATATTGAGGGGGCCTAATTTTTTTTTCAACCTACTCTAATGGAAATTTTTTTTTTTTTGCAGGGGCCGGGGCCCCCCCAAGCCACTACGTGGCTCCGCCCCTGAGCCCTTCATTGTTGTCTTCATTTTGTGTGCTTTTTCTTGAACCTAAAGTAGCCCTTCATTGTTTGTCAACTGACATGCTAAAAATAACATGGACTGTGGCTTGGAGCTGATACATATCTATACTGCTAGGAAACTGAGACCTACATGATCATATCTTTGTTATGTTAAATTTTGAAATATTTTTGGCACTATGCTCATTATCATTGTTTTCATTATTATTGTTGTCATCAAAACCACCATTATCATTATTTGTACTCAGTTTTTCTTCATATTTTTGCAGATTGATAACTATGAATAAAACCAGGCAGACTACCCTTGGATATCTACTCTGAAGAGCTAAAAATTGAACTTTGAACTGATTTATTAGCTTGTTGGTAAGGTCAGTTAAGTTGACATTACAGTGTAGACATTTGGAATTCATTTCCCCATCCTCTCAAGTGGTGTTTTTGGAGAAAGAAATGCTCAGAGTTTCGAAATGTGGAAACTTCAGTTTTGGACTTGAAACTCTCATTCCTTGGACCTTTGTTTGAGTGGATAGCAGACATGAGCAGTATCTTTGAGTAGCATGATCTTTGTAATTTTCTTTCAAACTGTTGGTGAATCTCTTGTATTCTTCTTTTGTACTTGGGTAGTTGGGTTATGCTACTTTTGTGCTCTCTTAGTGAATCATTTACTTGGGTACTTGGCTTTGTTTGCATTCCAAATCACTAATTTCAAACCACTTACTCAGCTTCTATTAAAGTAACCATTTTTTGAGTTTGGACAATAATGCAAAAATTATGCTAAATTTTTTTTCTGCAATACTAATTTTAATTTATGCACATTATCCAGAATAAGGGAAATATTTGCATCATCTGTATAGTACAGATTTCAATCATAAATGGAGGAAATGATGACAAAAATTTTGTTTAATTTGTAAATTAGTTTATTGAATTTTTTTTTTTTTTTTTTTTAAATTATAAAGCTGTAACTTGATGTCTACACTCTACAAGGTTTCTCAGCTAAACTTGTTTTGGCCAAGAATTAAAGCTCTCGAAGGTAACAAGATAAGGACTTTTTGTTGTTTTGATAAGTGATGTATGACACGGTTTAATATTTAATTTTTGTAATTATTTAATTTTAGTATTTTTAAGTAATTTTTGTTATTTTAGGTTTATGTTATTTATCTTCTTCTTTTTAGATGTTTTTAATGTTATTTAGTCAAATTAGAGTTTTATACGCTTTCGTAGCTGTCTTAGGGTTTCTAGTTGCCCTATGTTTTGTTTTTATTAATTTAAACGTAGTTTCCATTTGGGATTTACTTATTTTACTAAAATTGAAAACTTTTTGCTGAAAATACTGTAAATAAAGGTAAAAGTTAGCTGAAATAATTCAGTGAGACCTATAAATAGTACTAAAAAGTGCAGTGAGATTCATGAATAGTAGCAAAAATAAGCTGAATAGTAAAATAAGTTGACAAAAATAATTTTTTCCAAATAGACACGCATTGTAGCCTCCAAAAACAATTCAGTTTTTATTTTATTATTAATAAAATACCTAGAAACTAATAGTTTAGTTTATGTCCATTAAAGAGAGCATTGTGTACACTTTTTTCAAGCTTCCGCAACCTCAGTTGGTATCAGAGCCTTGACATACCTTGGTCTAATGGCTAACCGGCGAGATGGTGACCACCACAACAACGACGTTGACAACACAGTCCTCACTAAGGCTAAGTTCCTAAAGTTTTGTGAAGAGGCTCGTGATGAGAATCAACAATTTCGTGAAAAGAGTCAGCAAATTATAGGCAAAATTAAGCAAATGATTACTAGTTTCTTGCTAGGAAATCATCTCACAACAACAATGATCAATATATTCAAAGATGTGCTCCTAACTACAAGAAAATTTCATTCTTTGATGGAGATATGTGTAAGTTGGATTTATTGATTGGCTTCTTGATTAGGAAGAGTATTTTAATTTTTGGAAGATTTGTGATGAAGACTGCTTGCATATAATAAATTGGATGATGAAGCATAGGAATGGTGGGAAGACATTCAAATCAATAGAAAGCGGTGAAGTAAGCATCCAATCTGCTTTTGGCAAGGAATGAAAAAGGAATTAATTGATTTATGGTTTCTTAATGCATATTATGATATACTAGATTATACAAGTGTTGATTATAAATTTGTATATTCATATGAAAAGCAATATGTTCAAAACATGAGAGGTCAACCACAAAACCAAAATAATCACAGCCAAGTCCGTCTGTCAAGTAAAGGAAAGGGTTGGGGGTTGAGAAGAAGCAACCTATTTCTAAAGAAAAGTTTGAAGTGGTTAAAAAAGATCAAGACTTGCAACAAGTTATTGAATTGAAGATTGAAGATATCACTTGTCAAAAGTTTGATGAAGATTTTATTGAGAATATTGTGGAAGATCCAATTGAGGTTAAACATGGTAATGAGTCCATCATCCATAACCCCCAAGTTTTGGTTGATTTGTTGAGGATGACTACACAATATGTTGATTTTCTTGAAGTAGAAAATTTTAATTTTATTATCAACCCTTTGTTGATTGATGTTGCAAATAAATTGAAGGTAGATAAAAAGAAATTTTATGCTACACCTTATGAAGAATTCAAGTTTCAAAACCGGATCAAGTTATTAAAGCATTCAAAATATTTGTTTATTTGGAGCAGAAGATTTCAGATTTCCACCATTAACTTGAGGATGGATTTGTTTCAAGCAGAGGGGTCTGATGTAGGACATGATTTAATATTTAATATTTGTAATTATTTAATTTTAGTATTTTTTGTTATTTTAGGTTTAAGTTATTTGCTTCTAAAAAAAAAAAAGGTTTAAGTTATTTACTTTCTTCTTTTTAGGTGCTTTTAATGTTGTTTAGTCAAATTAGGGTTTTATATTCTTTCGTAGCCGCCTTATAAGGGTTTCTAGTTGCCCTAGGTTTTGTTTTTACTCTTTAAACGCATTGTAGCCTCCAAAGGCAATTCAATTTTTATTTTATTATTAATAAAATATTGACTTTTTGGCAATTTCTTTCTTTGATGGATTTCAGTATATCATCTCGTGGATTCAAGGAACCCCTTGTGGATTCGAAGTTTACTACCATAAACTAATAGTTTAGTTTCTGTTCATCAAAGAGAGTATCGTTTGTGCTTTTTTCAAACTTTTGAGACATCAGTAAGTGACAAAAAAATTTGTTAGAAAGAGGAGAAACATTAGACTTAGTACCAAAAGCACTAGACGATTCATACAAAGATGTAAGTAATTCATAGGTACTCCCGGAGCACGAAGAATGGTGCTCCTTCCTCTTATATTCATGGTAGGTTCCACTCATTAAATTTATGGTGAGGTTCACCATAAATGTGAGAGGAGGGAACACCATTTTGGAATTTAAGTTGAGACTGAGATTCATATGACCACAGAGAAGAAAGGTACTAAATCTGTGGGAAATTTTGGATTGTTCCTCACGATGATATGTAGGGTATAATGTCTTTTTGGATATGATGGCTATAGCAGATTTGGATTTTGGTGTTGGGAGAATCAGGCTTGGCTGATCCTTTTCATCATTTTTATAAAGAACACCCATAATACATATATAAATTTTTTTCCTTAAGAGTAATTTTAGTACCACGTAAAATGTCACAACTTTTATCATGATTATCTTACGTGTTAAACTCTTACTGATTTTCTATCACTTTCACGTAGACCCATCACTTTTTTTTCGCCATTCACCGTCTCCTTTCTGTCACTTTCACGTGGACTCATTACTTTTTTTTCACCGCTCACCGTCTCCACCGTTATAGTCTACCATTTGTGCAGTTGTTGCCTTTTACGTGGTGTTACGATTTTTGTTTTCTTGACTATGGATATGGATATGTCACTGAGGTAGTGCTTAGATATTTCTCTATATATATGCCCCATGCATAAGCATAATTAGACAACCAACCCTTGCATTATGATAGAGTAATAAAACGCTGACTTACTGTTCATACCAAAAGTCTCAGTCAGACTCACAACCATGTGCACTTTAGAGAAACGCGGCAACCTCTTTATCCTAACACTCATCGGCGATGATCACGAGCACCGTCTTGACCCATACCTCATCGACTCTCTCCTCTCCGCTCTCTCCCAAGTCAACACCCAATCCATCAATGGAGGCTCCGCTCTCATCGCCATCGCTCGCGTCTTCTGCAATGGCATCGACGTCCCTTAGGGCCAACCCTTCGCCTGCCTCATCCTCCACCAAATGGTCGAATCCTTCAGATCAGTCGTCGCTGCCCTCCTCTCCCCCCCATCCCAACCATCACCGCCATCTCCGGCCACGCCACCGCCGGCGGACTCGTCCTCGTGCTCTTCCACGACTACGTCCTCATGAGGCGCGATCGCGGCTTTCTGTACATGAGCGAGGTCAACCTAGCGATGACCTTGTCGGACTACTTCTCGGCTCTAGTGAGGTCCAAGATTGGCGAATCGTCGGCTCGGCGCGACGTGTTGCTGAGAGGGATGAAGGTGAAGGGAGAAGAGGTGGTGAGAATGGGGATCGTGGACTTGGTGGCGCATGATAGTGAGGAGAGTGTGGTGGAGGCTGCGGTGCGCCTTGGGGATAGGTTAGCGGAGAGGAAGTGGAATGGTGAGGTGTATGCAGAGATTAGGAAGAGCTTGTATCTGGAGATATATGGTGTGCTTGGATTGGTTTCCAAAACCATTGTTGCATCATCTAAGCTTTGATAATTACTTGTTAATAATATGTTGCGTTAATAATCTTTGTAGTTTGTACCGTTAGTTCGCATTCTGAGCAATTTTTGAAAAATTATAAAATAAAACGGTCGATATGATATAAGTATTAAGTATGATACAAATACGATGCGAGTATGACACATTAAATGAAGTATCTGTGCTTACTTAGATTGTTATCCAAATTTGTAAAAATTATTGTTAACATTTTGTGTTAATAATCATTGTACCATTTGGGTTTGTATATTCTCAAAATAAAAGCAATGGAAATGATGCATGAATAGATAGGTATACGTGAGTTTGGGTTTATGGGTCCTAGTGGGTGGTTACTGGTATGACTTAATCTTAATGGCCAACTATGGAGTCTATCTCTTAGTGCCAAATTAGCTCACCAGTATAATATTTTGAATGCTCTTACTATGTATATAGTTGTGAAAACATGTGACCTTATTCGGAGAGTCACATGATCAGAGGATTAGCTTTGCTAGCAGGAAATTCCAAACCTGTAAAGCAAACAAAGAGCAATGGTTATCAGATGCTGAGAACACCAAGTAAAGTGGCTTGGTGTGTATTTGACCAAGATAGAAACTATTGGTAAGTGTCTGTTTGATATGCACTTAAGCTAGTTTGCCAATTTATTTATTTATTTTTGCGGGTTCCATGCAAATCATTTACAAAAGACTAGATAAGGTGTTCTCAAACAAACAACAAATCTAAAACATCTAGTTTTGCAAGACTACACTAGCATTCCCATGCAATTGAGGTTGATAATTCAAGCATTAGCATCTCTCATTGATTATGTGAATGGTTTCAACCTTTCCAAGGCAGTAAGCTCACCTTCACATCTTTTTTCTTTCTTTTTCTTGAGTTGGTAAACTTACATTGTACTATTAATGTAAGATTTAGATTGTAAATTAATACATTGTATATATTTGCATAAAAGTATACAATATTGTACATATTAGTTTAATCTACAATGTAAATCTTATATTGATAGTACAATGTAAACACATAATGAAAAAAACCCAATATATATCCTTTAGAAATGCATCATATAATTAGCATTGTTTTGGATCAACATCCACTAGATCATATTATTTATACACTGCATTTGTTTTATTTTTCAGATGTGGGTAATTGGCTATTATACATGTATTTTTCTGTTAATTAAGAAAGTATATCGAAATATATACACTAGCCAAATTAAGTATTAAAAGAACATGATAATTCATTTAATTTTAACTTGAGCGAGGAGTTTGAACTCATTATAACTATAAGGCTAAATTAAATGTTTTAAGATTGGTTAATTTTCTTATCATTCAAGCTCAAACTTATTTATAAAATACTTAATTAACTTATTCTTTTTTCATATAATAATAAATATTATGATTAATTTTTTTTATTATTCCTTCACGAATCAAGCAACTAAATAAAAAATAAATTATAAGTGAAATAATATTATTTGAACTAATTAGATCAAATTGTTAAAAATTTTAAAAACTATTTACTACAAAATGAATGGACTTGTTTACAAGAGTTTCAATTTTTAATAAATAGCCTAAACTTGCTAGAAGCTTGTAGTTGTAGGTCAGCCTAATACTTTATTTATTTATTTATTTTTGATTCATAATTCATTCATTGGTCAAATAAATAAACATATATTAATTTTTTATTTCACTGTGGATGTGGATATTATTATTTCTTTATGGCCCATGCATAATTAGACAACCATCTACGACCACAAGCAAAAAAACCAACAAACAAGTACAGAAGCAAGCAATAAAAAGAAGAGATTCATGAGAAAAATCTAAAGGCTACAAAGACGATAGAGACTGACTTATTGATCACGTCAAAGGTCTTAGCTGTTAGTGTATAGATTAGCCCATTGGGCTTAGCCCAGTATATTACTTGTACTGCACTCATGTTACTTGTACTACACATATACCTAGCCTATATAAGGCTCTCTTTTGTACATTTTTTCAAACACATCAATATACAGACTATTCAGTCATTCTTTCTCACTTTATATTGTTAACATGGTATCAGAGCCATTCCTCTGACCTCTTGGTTCCTGTGGACATCTCCGGCATCCTTCCGCTGCCCTCGCCTTCATCCAATAGTCACTGTCAGAAGCGAGTCACCGCCGTCACGCCCACAGCCCCTAAAACACTCGGATTTCGTCAGTTTTGTTGATCAAACTGCCAAAACCAAGGCACAGATTGACAGATCATCTGATCCCGAGCAAAACCCAGCAAAGATCTGCCAGAAACAATATCACACGCGCCGCCACGCGCCGTCCAAAGTTTTTGCCATACGATCACGCGCCTCCACGCGCCGCCACGCGCCGTCAGTCTCTCTCACGCGCCCCACGCGCCAGGTACACAGGCCGTCACGCGCTACACGCGGCCCCACGCGCCTGATCCGGTTCGCGCACTGCCACGTCAGCCCTAAGGTGACGTCACCCTGCCACGTCAGCACGCCGTCAGCATCCTGACCGAGCCGTTGACCGTTGACTTTGACTTTGACTTTGACCAGCCGTTGACCGTTGACTGTGACCAAAGTCAAAATTTTCCGACTGGACCTGTCTTGCTCAGTTTTTCGCGTAGATTCCGATTTTGCGCTCCGTTTCTGCATTTGAGGTCTCTAAATCTCATTTTTTGGTCATTTTCTTCATTATGGCTCAACAAAATGAACGAGACATCATGCGTCCTATCACCATTATGTTGGATGGTCCTACTAGCTATCATGCCTGGTCTCAGAATATGACTGTCTTTCTCAAGGGTCGTAAACTGTGGAGATATGTGACTGGTTCAATTCCTAAGCCAGTACCAAACCCTAAGTCCAAAGCCACAACTGCTGAAGAATCTTCCAAGACTACAGTTGCAATAGATGATTATGAAGAACGCCTAGAGGAATGGGAGAGTATTCAGAGTAAGATCTTGTCTTGGTTTATCAATACCTCTATTCCCTCCATTCATAATCTTCTTCCTCGTCTTGAGACTGCTGAGGCTGCTTGGAAATTTTTGGCTGATCGCTATAATTGTACTAATGATTCAAGCTTGGAGTTCCACATTGAATCAAAACTTTATCAAATGCGCCAAGAAACAGGTCAGTCTATTTCTGATTTTTATTCTTAGACTTCTACTATGTGGGAACAACTCTCTGCTGCAGATCCTCCACTAGTGTGTTCTAAAGACATTGAGCTCTTTGTCAAGTATCGGGATCGCCGAAAATTTATGCACTTCATGATGGGTTTGCGTGAGGATTTTGAGCCTACTAGGGCTTCTCTGCTTAACCGGTCTCCTACTCCTTCTCTTGATGCTGCAGTCAAGGAGCTCATTTCTGAGGAAAACCGTCGGCCTACTCATCACATGTCATCATTTGATCATGTATTGGCTACACCATCTCCGCAGCCTCCCATTACTGCATTCACTGCTCCTCCACAGATAAACTCTGGGCGTCCCACCTCTCAGTCTTCCAAAGGTATTCGCTGCGAGTTTTGCCGTGCTAAAGGCCATGACATCTCAGTTTGTCGCAAACTGCAGAAATTTATGCAAGAGCAGAATAAAGCTTCTCTTCCTCGGGCAGCTGCTGTATGTCCTTCCGATCCATCGGTTCCTACAGGTCCATTTTTGGCTTCCTCACTTACTACGGCTGATATTGAGGCAGTTGTTCAACAGGTTTTATCCCGCACTTCCACTGCCCTTTCTGTCACCTCAAGTAAACAACCTTGGTTTTTTGATACTGCATGTTGTAACCATATGACTCCTGATGAATCCCAATTTTCTGATAAGGCACCCTTAGAACATCCAATCACCATTTACACTGCTGATGGAACTCCTATGCCTGTTAGTCATAAAGGAACAATCTCTTCTCCTTGTTTATCCCTTAGTGACACTTTTCATATCCCCAAGTTATCACTCAATTTACTTTCTGTTGGTCAACTTTGTGAATTAGGCGTAGATCTTCTATTTACTAATCATGGTGTGGATGTGCAAGATCCCCGGACGGGTCAAGTGCTTGGGACAGGCCGTAAGGTTGGTCGCATGTTTGAGGTTCATGACTTGAAGATTCCTTCACAAGTTATTTCTGCAGCTGCTACCACTGCCACCTCCTCACCTGATCTATGGCATGCTTGTCTTGGTCATCCATCATTATCTCGTCTTCAGTTGTTAGCTTCTCAAGATCATTTAGGTTCAGTTCAGTTTCAAAAATTTGATTGTACTTCTTGTCATTTTGGCAAACAAACAAAATTACCATTTAATAATAGTGACTCATTTTCTTCTGCACCTTTTGATCTTATACATTCTGATATTTGGGGTCCTGCACCTGTTCCTACTGAGGGGGGATCTAGATATTTTGTCATATTTGTGGATGATTTTTCTCGATATACTTGGATTTATCTACTTCATCATAGGTCTGAACTTGTGTCTATTTACCAAACATTTCATAAAATGATTGAAACACAGTTCAATCGTACCGTCAAAGTTTTTCGATCAGATAATGCTCAAGAATATAATGATAAATCTTTCCTATCCTTTTTAGATAATCATGGTACACTTACTCAGCGGTCTTGTCCTTACACCTCTCAACAAAATGGTCGTGCAGAACGAAAACATCGTCACATTCTTGATGTTGTCCGCACCCTTCTCATTTCTGCCTTTCTTCCTGAGCGCTTTTGGGGTGAGGCTGCACTCACAGCTGTATACACCATTAATCGTATCCCTTCACCAACTACACACAACAAATCACCATTTGAGCTTCTCTATGGTCAAACCCCCGACTACTCCTCTCTTCGGGTTTTTGGTTGTGCTTGCTTTGTCTCTCTTCCTCCTCATGAACGAACAAAGCTCCAACCTCGTGCTCGTCTCTGTTGTTTCCTTGGTTATGGTGTATCTCAAAAGGGGTTTCGCTGCTATGATCCCATTTCTCATCGTCTTCGTGTCTCCCGTCATGTTGAGTTTTGGGAACATCGTCCTTTCACGAGTCTTCAGCAGTTTTCTACATCCTCTTCCTCTGAGTCTCCCATTTTTACTGATCTTTTCCTCCCTCTCTATCCTGAACTTGTGGAGGATTCTTCAACAACGGCTGCCTCTCCAGACGACTCATCTTCGGTTCTGTCCCCGGCATATGACCTGCCTGTCTTGGATCCTGTGGCACCACCCTCTCCTGAGTCTCCTGATGGTCCTGAACTTCGTCGTTCCACTCGGGTAAGCATTCCTCCCCCTTATCTCTCTGATTATCACTACTCTTTTGCCCTTGCCACCCTCTATGAACCGCACACCTATCGTGAGGCCCATACTGACCCTCTCTGGCAGCAAGCTATGAATGATGAACTAGATGCCCTTCATAAAAACCACACTTGGGATATGGTTGATTTGCCTCCTGGTCAGTCTGTAGTAGGTTGTAGGTGGGTTTACAAGATCAAGACCAAGGCTGATGGATCTGTTGAACGATACAAGGCTCGCCTAGTTACCAAGGGCTTTACCCAAGAGTATGGCATTGACTATGAGGAAACATTTGCTCCTGTTGCTCGCCTTACATCTGTTAGATGTCTCATTGCTGTAGCTGCTGTTCGCCGTTGGCCTCTTTATCAAATGGATGTGAAGAATGCTTTCCTCAATGGAGACCTTCAAGAAGAAGTGTACATGCAACCACCCCCTGGCTATCCACGCTCAGGCAGTTAAGTTTGTCGCCTTCGACGTGCTCTTTATGGCCTCAAGCAGGCTCCTCGAGCTTGGTTTGAAAAGTTTAGCTCTGTTGTTGCTCAGCAGGGTTTCACTTCGAGTCCTCATGACACTGCTCTCTTCGTCCGAATATCCTCTACTGGTATCACTCTTATTCTTCTCTATGTTGATGATATGATTATTACTGGAGATGATTCTGCAGGTATCCGCTCTCTTCAGCACTTCCTTAGTCAGCATTTTGAAATGAAAGATTTGGGCACTCTCAGCTATTTTCTTGGGCTTGAGGTTACCTCATCCTCTGATGGATACTATCTTTCCCAAGCTAAATATGCTTCTGATCTTCTCTCCAAAGCCGGTATCACTGACAACAAGACTGTTTCCACTCCTTTGGAATACAATGCAAAACTCACACCCTTGGATGGTGAACCTATATCTGATGCTACTCGCTATCGTCAGTTGGTTGGTAGTCTGATCTATCTCACTGTTACTCGTCCGGATATTTCACATGCCGTGGGTATGGTTAGTAAGTTCATGGATGCCCCTCGTTCTGTCCACTATGCTGCTGTTCTTCGGATTCTCCGATATGTCAAGGGCACACTTTATCATGGTCTACACTACTCTTCTCGGTCTTCTCTTGAGCTTCATGCTTATTCAGATGCGGACTGGGCAGGTGATCCGACTGATCGATGCTCTATCACAGGTTTCTGTTTCCTGTTGGGTACTTCTCTTGTCTCGTGGCGTAGCAAAAAGCAGGATGTTGTTTCTCGTTCCAGTACTGAGGCTGAGTATCGTGCCCTTGCTGACACCACCTGCGAGCTTGTCTGGCTCCGTTGGCTCTTGGCTGACATGGATGCTCCACAGCCTACTGCTACTCCTCTTTATTGTGACAATCGTAGTGCTATCGACATTGCTCATAATGATGTCTTCCACGAACGCACCAAGCACATTGAGATCGACTGCCACATCACTCGCCAACATCTCAAGAAAGGCAATCTCAAGTTGTTCTCCATCTCATCTGCTGACCAGCCTGCTGATATCTTCACCAAGTCTCACCCGCCTGGTCGTCTTCGAGATCTCATATCCAAACTCCAATTGGCTTCTTCCTTGCCACCTCGAGTTTGAGGGGGGATGTTAGTGTATAGATTAGCCCATTGGGCTTAGCCCAGTATATTACTTGTACTGCACTCATGTTACTTGTACTACACACATACCTAGCCTATATAAGGCTCTCTTTTGTACATTGTTTCAAACACATCAATATACAGACTATTCAGTCATTCTTTCTCACTTTATATTGTTAACATTAGCCATGTGCACTTTAGAGAAATGCCGTAGCCTTTTCATCCTAACACTCATCTGCGATGATCACGGGCACCGCCTCAACCCATCCCTCATTGACTCACTCTTCTCCGCTCTCTCCCAATTCCAGTCACAATCCATCGATGGCAGTAAGGTCCAAGATTGGCGGGTCCAGATCAGTTTGGCGTGATGTGTTGCTGAGAGGGATGAAGGTTGTTGGGTTAAGATAACCTGGCCAAGGGAGTCGATTCTATATCGTACTGGCAAGCAAACCGGTACATATAACCCCCCTGTTTTGTATCGAAAAAAATACCGGCCGTACCAGCCATGTACCGGTCGTACCGGCCAATTTCAGACAATACTGTGTTTTTTTAGTATATAACTTATTTGCATTAACTTATTAATATTATTTGTTTTCTTAGTATGTAATGGTAACTTTTAAGATTTCTATTTTTTATATTGTGTTTTTTTTTTTTCTTTTAATTGATACTAAAGTCTAAAACCATGAATAATTAGTTTTAAATTGAGGAAATGTTTTATGGCAAACTTTTATATTTATTATAATATATAAACACACACACACACACATACGTACATACATACATATATATATATATATATATTTATAAATACAAAAAATAGTTGTAAACCCGAAACGGTACACCGGTATTGACCGGTATCTGAAATATATCGTACCGCTGGCCAAACCAGTACAACCACCGGTATGGTATTGACTCCCTTGAACCTGACCCTAGGGATGGCTTGATGTATTTGAGGGCCTAAAGCAAAAATTGATTATCTTGTTTTAGATGTAAAATTATTACTAGTTAACATGTATTACGTAGATTTTTTTTTTTTAAATTTTATAGACAGAAAAAGTTTGACAAAATTTTTCATACTTGTTGATGTGGCAGATTGATAGTTGTAAGTAAAAGAGTGGTGTTAGTAGTAGACTTGGATGAAAACTAGTAAAAATTTGCTAATTAAACTCTTATTATAATTCTTTTTTTTTTAGAAATGCAACATTCACAATATTATTTACAAAAAAATCCTAAATTTTAAGTTGCTTTTTGTTTTCTATTTGAAAATATCACTATAATTATTTTTTTTTTTTTGCCATTAATAACAAGCTGTAACATCCTGCTACTTAACATTAGTTATAAAAGTGCTATGAAAAATATTGTGGATGTTGCACTCTATTTGTTATTTGTTTTTCATCGGGTAAAAAAATAATATTTTATTTATTGATTATAAATAACCCTATTGATTAAAATTTGGGGCCTTAAGCGACCGCATCTCTTGCTTTACCATTCAGCTGGCCCTGCTTGACCCCAGTTAATTAATTCAATTACCTAAGTTAATTAATTAGGTTCAATTGTATGTAAATCGTGAAGGCACCAACAAATAACCAAATAAACTAAATACATCAGAAATTAAATTGACATGGTGATTTGTTGATAAATGGCGAAAACCTCTTGCAATGCAAAAACCCACTGAGTAAATTTAAGGTCACCACTTCTAAGAATCCACTAATCAATAATCAAGTAGTTACAAGTATGAAGAATCTTACCACTACCCGGGCCCTATCCCAAAATACCAACCTACAGTTGAATCTTTGCTCCCAAAATACCAATTGGACTTGATTTTGTAATAGACTAATTTCCTATGTTGCACAAATCTCCAATCTGTGACTAACTCCTTTGTACGGATCTCAATACGTGACTAACTCCACAGCAACTCTTTGATTGTTGTAGTTGATTTGCAACAGCTTCACATAGAAACACTAATAAGATCTTCAATGTTGGTGCTAGAGAATTTGCTTGGTTACGAACCCAAAAGTGTACAAAAAACGCAATAAGAACTCTTTCTTCTGTAAGAGGAGGCTAGGGTTTCAAAAAGAAAACCTTATGAAGCTTTCTAAGGCTAGGGTTTTCTTTCTCCACCTCCTTATTTAAATAGGAGCTTAATAAGCATTTTAAATAGGCTCTCCTATTCCAATTAGATTTACACAAACCTTGGGATTTCTTAGTCCTTTAAGGATTATGCAAATCCAGAAACAAATAGCCTTTAAGAATCAAAACGTTGCAGGCTATATCAAAAATCCCATAAGCTCGATAGATTGAGATAGGTATCGAGCTTCAATAAACCTCGATAGATCGACAGGTATCAAGGAGGTATCGGGACCTACAGATTCAGCTTTTCTTGAGCAGTTCTTGAGTAATCTTCATGTCTTCAATGTAACTACTTGTAATGATCATCTTGAACCTACTTGAATTTATCGAAATACAAGTAACGTGCGTTTTGTCATAGGATATGCCAATTACATAAAAATATAAACCTAACAAAGGTGAAGGGAGAAGAGGTAGTAAGGATGGGGATTGTGGACTCGGCAGCGACGAGAGAGGAGAGAGTGTGGTGGAGGCAACGGTGCAGCTTGGGGATAGGTTAGCGGAGAGGAAATGGAATGGTGAGGTGCATGCAGAAATAAGGAAGAGTTTGTATCCTGAGCTTTGTGGTGTGCTTGGATTGGTTTCGAAAACCATTGTAGCATCATCTAAGCTTTGATAATTACTTGTTAATATTACTTTGTGATTGTGTTAATAATATTTGTACCGAACTGGAAGTGATGCATGAATAGATAAGAAGTGTAATGCTAGTAGTTAATCCAAACTTGTAATAACGTAATGAGTAATGACTACCGGTTTATATTATTTTACTACCGTGGATCATTGATGTGATGGTTACTATAGTTGTGAAAACATGTGACTTTATTTGGTTTCGCATGTGACTTTTTTTTTTGATGAACAGATTTTTCTTTTACTTATAGATATAACAAATTAAAAATTAAAAACATATCACTAGCATGTATAAAATCCCTAAAATTTTAATTGAAGAAGCATACATGAGACCCTAATTATCCTAGTAAGATTATATCTTCCTCATTGAACATAAAAACAATCATGCTTCATATTTATTGAAAAAAATTAAATAAATTGTTACCTGCATCTAATAGTAGCAATGAGGTCCAGTATCTCTAAGTTAAATTAAGAATTATTGTTTCATTGTACTAAGCATCTTGGCAGACCTGAGCACAAAAGCAAGACCCATTCTTTCCAAAATTAAGAGATTTAATTTAACTATTTTGTAAACTATTTATTAAATCCATTAATATTGAAAAGATCGAGTACATGTATTCACATAATTTTTTCAAGCTTATCCAATAGGATTTTGACATGTCTTGGTGTTGTTTTGTATTTGCATCTCTCTTCCCTTACTCTTTAAGCTTTACATTTACTATTTATTGTATGTGCTTATGCTTTAGAGAGTAGATTCGATTTTATTGCGAAAAACTTACTCTTTTTCCGCTCTTAGTTAAGTAGAGTAAAAGTAATATAGCCGAAAGTTTTAATTTGGAGATCTAAACAAGCTATAGTGTTTCACACTATTTGAGCTTTCATCATGGATCTTGGTTTGTACTTCATGACATTTCCATTATTAAAATAATTCAATCTTGCAAAGGATTGTTCATGGAACTCTCGTGTAACGAAGGTTGATGGCTCGAGCATTAACATATCACATTGATTATGCAAATGGTTTTCAAGGTCATTAAACTTACCTACAAATTACATTATCTTTGTTTATTCTCAATTCTCATTGCTAGCAAAATTTCAAGACAATCAAATATTAATAACTAGATTATCGATCAGATTTATTTATTTATTTTTTTTTATGGGTTATCAATCAAATATTTTAAATGCAAGTTTTTGTAGTTTAAAATTATACTTAAAAGATAGGTTTATTGATCAAATAGTAAATAGTGCCCGATTAACCAGGTTTATTGATCAAAGATATGTTTAAACCACACAATATTATTGGTAAGTTTTTATTGTTTCTTACATAGTCCCACCACCGACATCATTCTTTTAACCTACCATTACAAACTAGTTGTAAATGTGAACTTTGTTGTGTCTCTAAAATTATTGATATTTTTTTCTTTGATTATTCGATAATTGGGTAAGGAGGAATTTGAACCATGGATATATCTGCTAGAAACACTAAAAAGTGTCAACATTTTTTCATTGTTGAAATGGTTAGAAAATTCTCTACCCCTGTAACTTGACCTAACCCCCCTTTGGACCCTTTGCACTTTAGTGCATAAGAGGTACCAATTGGACTAAAGAGTTCATTTGATGTCAACGATATGAGTTATAAAACTTTTAACCAAAATTATTGAATTTAAGAACATGTTAAGATAATAAATTGTAATTAGTGTATGATAAAAATACTAGTGGACCAAAGAAAAAACTACTTAGGCTTTAGCAACAAAAAAGAAAAGTAAAAAAATACTCAGATGATGCTCTCATCAAAACTTGACACCTTATCATCGTGTAAAATTAGGTGTATTTTATTGTTAATTACAAAACTAAAGAAGCTCAAAAAATGAAAGATAAGTGTTATATTTACAACATTTTTACAATGTTTTCGTAACAAATTCTATGTGAAAAGTTATTATTGGTTTCAATTTAAACCCACAACTAAAATTACTTTCTTACCCTCCAATAACAGCAAGTAATAACCTACCATTATAAACATATTTTGAATTATTGTGAAAATATTGAGCATTTTTTAAAGGTAAAAGAACAAGTAAAATAGTCTATCTTTTTTTTTTCATTTTTTGTAATTAAAAGGACATGACAACTAGTCAAGTAGTGTAAGCTTATGAGTGTGACGGTGCACCTTGATTTTGGATCTTTGGGTTGTCAGGCAATGTTTGAGGATTACAACTTATAATTGGGTATCAGTGTGTGATTTTAGTTGAGCCAGTTGGCACATTACTAGGTGTATGTTTTAGACCCCTTAACACAAGTTATTTAACCTTGTTATTTAGCCAAGTGATTACTTAGATAAATTATTTAGTTCTAGGTTAACACAAAAAAATCATATCATGTAAGTACTCAGGAAAAATAAAGAATGCCACAATATGATTACCCAGAAAAACTTAACCGATAAAAAACTTGGGGAGGATTTAACCTAGCTATCCTCAAGGTAAAAACAAATCCACTATGAAAGAATTGAAGTTTTTACAATAGAACTTAGACCACTAACATCCTATTGCTACCTCAAGTAGAAATTTACTAACACGACCACGTGGTAGCTCCATGTCCACGAACTACTTCTTTCTTTGATCTGCAGCAACCACAAGTTCTCCTACTTATAACTTTGAGACTCCACTCAAAGGTTTCAGATCTTGTTTAAAGTTCTTTATGCAGCAACTGAAGAGATCATCAAGTTCTTGATGTGAATCTTGATCTTGATAACTCTATGTGTGTGTATGAAGGTAAACACCTCTCAGATCTCACAAAAGATTCAACACACAACTCTCAAAAAACTCATAAAATGTAGCTAGGGTTTTTCCTTTTATACTTGGAGTGAAACACTTAACCCAACATGTCATATGGGCTTGGGCTGAAATTCTGTAGAAAATTAAATCTGCACAAGTTTCTATCGATCGAGCCTAATTTTCAATCGATCGAGCCTTGTAGATTTTGTCCAATAATTCCTGCAATCACTCAATTCCAATTTTACATTAAAACACACTTTGAGAAAGGCTAAACCTAGACTCTATGTTTTGATCATGGATTGCCAACATATTACAAATTGAAGTTCTAATACATTAGTTCCTAAAGTCTTAGAACCTAACAAACTCTTCATTTGGCAATCCGTGACAAAACATCTTACAAAATAATAAAATACTCAAAGTAAAATAGCCCATTCAATTAAAAAGCCCTTACTACAATTCAACCTAAACCACTATCTATCAGTTGCAAAAGTAGACAGCAGCCACGACTAAATTAACTTGCAAATTCCTGAAACACCAAACAAAAGCATAAATGCATGTGTGGAAAATACAAGTAAACCAAATTAACTTCTTGATTTCACAAAACAAAACAAAAAAATATACCATAAATAACCTCATAATATAAATCAATAATCAATGTACCATATGTGAAACAAGAACATAAAAAACATAAAATCACTACGCATAAAAAATATACCATGAATAACCTCATAATATAAAATCAATAATCAATGTATCATATATAAAAAAAAAAAAAAAAAAAAAAAAAAAAAAAAAAAAAAAACGTAAAATGACTAAGCACAAAAACATAATGTCTCCCCCTAACCTATTCAACCCATAAAAAAATAAATACATCAGAGCCAAAAATACATATCAAGAAACTCCTAGATACAATCTCCCCCTATCTCCATGTGTACTCCCCCTATTTTTGACATATTGCCAAAGGGCAATCAAGACTCATCAGAGGGTAGAGCCGGTAAGTAGAACCTCTAGCATGTGCCAAATCTACTCGTAAGGCTGCAACCTCATTAAGCACATCCAATAAAATCTATCCATGCATCGCTTGAACGGTCATAACAATATCCAACATAGCACGCAAGGAAGAGGTGCTCAATGTAGATGGTGGAGGATCCATAACAGTTGTGGGGTCTACATAAGCCTCAGCAAAAGGATCACCAGAAGAAGGAGCTGGAGATGTATCACCTGAAGAAGACTCAACTCTAGGGCACTTAGAGCTTGCTTTCAATTGAGCAACCCTTTGCCAAATAAAGGTGGCACCTATAGGAGTTATGATATGTACGGGCTCTGATGCGAGGAAGTCCTCTAAACCTAAATCCAAAAGAATCCTATGAATAAAAAACTAGAAGAACAAGCTATGGGATTTGGCACTACTCCTATAAACCTTAACAAGTGAGCAAATGAAAAGAATGGAAAAACTCATAGGGGCATCAGTGACGAGAGTGTACAAGAACGCACATCTCTCAATAGGAATAGTATAAAGATGAGATATAGGCCAAATGCAATGACAAGATATCCCAAAAAACAAATAATTGAGCTTAGTAAGCTCATGAGAGGTGACACGAGGATCAGTCCCCCAACTAATGGAAGTACCGGCGATGAGAGACATGATGTCATTAAGAAGAGGAGACTCTGTGTAAGGGTACACAGGTTGCTGTACCAAAGGTACACCAAGAGCAAATGCCGCTACCTCAAGAGTAATGACATACTCTTCACCCCTTATCCAACTTTTCACAAACTGAATGTTGGAATCATCGGAGTGGACAAAAAGGTTTGAATAGAACTCTCTAATCAAAGAAGCCGGACGAGGATGCACAACCTCTAAGAGTGGTAACCAACCCCTATGCTCAAAGTTCCTACATATCTTGAGATCAACCTCATCTAAGATAACTCTATGCTCAGCCCACATCGGTCTAAACACATTAAGCTTCTCATAGGCTTCTTCGTTTTTCAAGGTTCTAAACTTATCACTCTGGAAATTAGGAGTAGATGGGGGTGGGGGTTTTCTTTGCTCTAGTCTTCCTAACCATGATGCTAAAAGTTTAAAGGAAAAGGAAAACAAAAACAAATAAAAACCAAGGACAGACTACATTAGGGAGGATTAGAGCACAAGAATATCAACAAATAACAATCTATATGATGCATGTAATGAATACACATATGATGCATGCTCTAATGCATTAAAATTTGTTTCAATTTCACTTCATTTACCATCAATTGACTTGAACTTCAAGTTTTAAACCAAAAGCCCCAGTTTTTGAAAAATCCAATTCCAAAAATAAACGAAATTGATCAATTAACCATTATACTAGTTAGGAAACACCATATAATGACTTAATTTATCAATATCACAAGCTAGTTTCATCAAATTAAACCTAATTGAACAAGATCCCCAATTTCACAAAATACCAAACCCTAGAATTTCCAATTGTTTTTAAAACACAAAATTAATCAAATTAATGCATGGGAAACATGTTTACAACATCTACGAACAAAAACCCATTGAATAAAAATGATTAAAAACAATTGAGAAATAAAAAATCCCTATTTTCATTTGTTCGAAAAATGCAAGGAAAAATGCATGAAACTTGTAATTAAATTGAAAAAGAGAGGGTAGAAAGGTCTTACCAATGCTTGAGGACAAAAACCTTGGAGAATTTTGTGGAAGAAAACAACAAAAATGCCTTAGATTGGATCGGTCGAGAAAGAGAATAGAGAAAAAGTTTGAAAAGCTTTTGAAAAGATGAAGAACACGTGAGAGAAAAAGCCTTTTAAAAAATCCTCATTCGAATTTTGATCGGTCCAGTACTGATCGGGTACCAATCGAACTAGGCAGAACCTATCCCTCAGAAATTTTAAAAAATTTGATCAGTCGAAAAAGGGTTTCAATCAATCGAAAAATAGATTCGATTAATCGAGCACCAGTCGAGCATCAATCCAACCAAGCAGATTCAAGCTTTAAAAATTAGGACATTTTTGATCAATCGAAGAACACAATCGATAATTGAAAATCTAGAAAATTGAATTTTTTGAAAAACAGCAGAAGTTTTATGTAGAAAACACTTAAACCAACTTATTTCATGAATAAAATGCATGAGTATGAGTTTAAAAGTTTTTCAAAAACACTTAATTTCAACCCAGATCTTCCAAAACAAGATTATGACACTTTTTGTCCCCATAAATTTCAATCAAAGAACACATTTTGTATCAAAATCAAAGAACATATAATCTTGGATGGCCAAACCAAATTCACACAAATTTTTATGTACTAAGTTTAACAAAGAATAACTTATGTAGTGTGTGCAACTAGTAACAGCATGAGATACATGTGAGGTGATATATAGATAGTAATCTATCACAATTTCTACATTATTTATCACATAAATTTGAAAGTAACTATCACCTAAAGAGTTACATCATATAACTCTCACATCTCCTAGAAAACACGCTTGCAATCATGTATTTTTTTTAGCCTTATAATGTACACGCCATTTTTATTTCTTTGTGTAATTTTTATTTTAGCACATAATGTACACGCCATTTTTATTTCTTTGTGTAATTTTTATTTTAGCCGCATAATGTACACACCATTTTTATAATTATTCCAAGGCTACACCTTATTTTCTTTTTGTGCATGTGTTACACTTTCTCGAGCACAAAATCTTACGATATGCACCAAGGTGTTCATGATTGGCTAGTAAACAGTGGTGAGATGGTTATTTATGCCTTTCTCTTAAAATTTTCTAGTCCTAACAATCAAAAGCATGTGACTTCAAAATCAAGATCATGTGATCAAAAACTATAAACAACTCCCACATAGCATACACTACATAGCTAAAACTAGTAAAGTGCTGAAAAATAAGCTCATCCAAGCTAAACAAGGTACACATGCATGTTATGTAAAAATAATATGGCCAACCTTAACTATAAATCCAAGATATATCATACAAAACACATCCATCCACATCCCTCTTTCCATTTTTTTTTTTAATTTTTAAAGAAACAAACAAAAACAACCTAATATGGAATGCATGAATGAAATGCAATGCAAATCCTAAAAGCAAACAGAAACAAAACTTCAAGAAAAGAATGGTTACAAAGGATTTTGAGATGAAGCTCAAGGACCATGTCAAAAAGACTCAATTAGATTAAGTCTTTTGTATCCAAAACTTCTTAGATGTAACTCTGGCTTTGGAGTTATTATTCATATTTGAATGAGAAGCAACTCCGGGATTGGTATAAAGGTTTAAAACTTTTACCAATTCACCAATAAGTACCATAGGATCTTGTACTTAAGACACAGGTACTCTTGGCTTATTTGTTCGCTTTGCAGCTTGTAACTTAAAGCAGTTTGAACGAGTACACCTGCTCCTTAGGGAGGTTAGGATTCTTGGGCTTAGACTCTTTAAGATCAACCCTAATCTTCCTAGGAGCAGGTGTAACTTATACTGGTTTGACAATTTCAATCTTAGGAGGCTCAGAAGAAGTAACAAAATTTGTGGAATGTGATTCAGGCACAGAGATGCTATCAACAAAACCTAAACCTGATTTGTTTAAGGGAGACTTCTGAACACTCAACATGTGATCAAGTTTAGAACTAGCAGACCTATTTGTTTGTTCTCTAGTAACAGATAATTCTAGTTCTAGGTTCTTAATCTTATCAAGCAACATCATGTTTTCAGTCTTCAACTTATCAATCAATTTATTAGCATCAGACAAATTCATCAACAAGTTTTTCTTTTCAATTTCAAGAGTAGCCATCTTCTTTAGACCTAAGTCTACACTCATTGCATCATTTGCAGCAACCTTAAACAGCTTATTAAAAGTTTCTTGCAAATCAGCACACTTAGAGAGCTCTCCATCATAAGGGTTTTCTTCAACCACAACACTTTCTTCAATTACAATAGTAGCTGTGAAAGTAATGAAGTTTCCATCTTCATTCACTACCAGACTCGTGATCAAAAACTTCATCATCATTAAGGGTTACAGCCATAGCTTTACCCTTTAACCTCAAGAATGTAGGACATCCTGATTTTACATGACCATACTCTTGACAACCAAAAAATTGTTGACCTCGATAATTACTAGAAGTTTGACCAACTTTCTCTTTTGATTTATTAGCATTATTAACTTTAGTTGGTTCATTCTTCTTAAAATTTCTAGATTTAGCATTATTTTTACCTCTTGCCCTTCTGTTATTGTTCCTAAGAAAGTTTCTAAAGTTCTTGGCAAGATAAGTAATCTCTATAGAAGAGAGTTTATCATCAAATCCATTCCTATCAACATCATCAACTAACTTAAGAGTCATTGATTTGGATTTGTTTGTCTTGGGTTGGTCTAGCTCATAGAACTAGAGAGATCCCACAAGCTCATTAGCAGGGATGGAGTCCACATCCTTGCTTTCAGTAATGACAGTCACTTTAGGTCTAAAGTCTTTAGTTAAGGATTTAAGAATCTTCATAACAATCTTAGGTTGATCATAAATTTCACTCAAATTATAAGCAGAATTAACAATATCATTAAGCTTTGCAAGGAATTCATCAAAACACTCATCATCAGACATTCTAATGCTTTCAAATCTAGTTGTTAATTGTTGCAGCTTATTAATTTTAACTGCTTTTGTGCCTTCATACACAGTTTGGAGAATATTCCATGCAGTATGAGCAACCTCAACATTTAACATTCTCTTGAATTCCTCCATAGAAACAACATTAAAAATAGCATTCATGGCTTTGCTATTAAAAGCGGCTTCCTCTTTTTGAGATGTTGACTACTCACTAATAGGAGTAGTCAGTTTCTCCTATCCGTATTCAACGAGATTCCACACTTTCTCATCAATAGATTTCATGAAGGTTTTCATCCTTACTTTTCAATAGGCATAGTTGTTCCCATCAAAGTGAGGAGGGATCATAAGAGAGTAACTGTGTTCCATGACAACAGGGGTCAATCATCAACTATTAGATCAAAAGATCTAAACACAAGAGCTAACCTGCTCTGATACCATTTGTACGTTTTTAGACCCCTTAACACAAGTTGTTTAACCTAGTTATTTAGCCAAGTAATTACTTAGATAAATTATTTAGTTCTAGGTTAACACAATGAAATTATATCATATAAATAATACGGAAAAATAAAGAACATCATGATATGATAATCTAGAAAAACCTAACCAGTAAAAAACTTGGGGAGGATTTAACCTAGCTATCCTCAAGGTAAAAACAAATCTACTATGAAAGAATTGAAGTTTTTACAATAGAATTTAGACCACTAACATCCTATTGCTACCTCGAGTAGAAAACTTACTAGCACGACCACGTGATAGCTCCGAGTCCAAGGACTACTTCTTTCTTTGATCTGCAGCAACCACAAGTTCTCCTACTTGTGACTTTGAGACTTTACTCAAAGGTTTCAGATCTTCTTTAAAGTTCTTTATGCAGCAACTGAAGAGATCATCAAGTTCTTGATGCGAATTTTGATCTTGATAACTCTATGTGTGTGTATGAAGGTAAACACCTCTCAGATCTCACAAAAGATTTAACACACAACTCTTAAAAAGTCTCATAAAATGTAGTTAGGGTTTTTCCTTTTATACTTGGAGTAAAACACTTAACTTTACACGTCATATGAGCTTGGGCTGAATTGGAAATTTTGCAGAAAATTAAATCTGCAAGAGTTTCTATTGATCTAGCCTAATTTTCGATCGATCGAGCCTTGTAGATTTTGTCCAATAAATCTTGCAATTACTCGATTCCAATTTTACATTAAAATACACTTTGAGCAAGCTTAAACCTAAACTCTATGTTTTGATCATGGTTTGCCAACATATTACAAATTGAAGTTTTAATACATTAGTTCCTAAAGTCTTTGACCATGAAGGCTTTTGGAATACTTTGAAGTTTTTTTTTTTTTGAAGGGAAAATTTTTATTCTTTTCTATTAATTTTTGTAAACTTGGATGAAAAATAATAATAATAATAGTGGCTATTACTTAATTCAAACTAGGGGTGTCAATTCGGGTTAGTGTGTCGGGTTCGTGTCGTGTCGAGGTAGGGGTATTCGACTAAATGGCTCAACCCTAACCCGATCCATTTAATAATCGTGTCATGATCCTTCAACCCTAACCCGACTTGTTAATAAGGCGGGTTGACTTGACCCAACCCACTTGACATGCTTAAGAAACGAGTCGTGTTGGGTTGACACGAATGTAACACAACTCATTTCAACCTGCATAATATTAAATATAACATCCATTTAGAAATAATTTTTTTTACATCCCAAAAAGCAATGCATACACTTCAAGTCTTTAACCCACATTCAAAATAATATAGTTCAACAAAAATATAACATTCATCTAGAAAATAAGTTTTTTACACTCCAAAAGAAGTGCATACACTTCAACCCAAATTCAAAATAACAAAGTTTAACAAAAATAAAATAACATAGTTCAACAAAAATATAATATCCTTAGAATTCACCAAATGCTAAGTATCAATATAGAAAGAATTTGAGCAAACAGTAGACTAATCATGATTATGACCACGATTATCATCCATAGATTCTTCATTAATTTCCAAATTCATAACATCTTCCACAAGTTCATCCAATTTCATTTGTGCAAGTTCTATGCCCAAAAAAAAAAAAGTATAAGTAGTTCTAGGGTCTGTAAAGTTTCAATTTCCAATTATATCCCTTGTAAATTTTTGTAATTACTCACTTTTCTTTTTAAATTTAAAATATATGTTGGATATAAAAGGTATTTGACAATCTAAAATAAAATAAATATTTATTTGTTATACGAGTTAAACGGGTTGTGTTAAGGTTGTCATTTTGGGTTGACACAAATAAATTGGTGTGTCAAATGTGTCTATAGTGGGTTACGCAGGTTGACCCGCTTATGACACATTTCTTATCGTGTCGCTTTCGAGTCAACCCGTTTATGACCCAAACCCATTAAGGCCCAACCATAACCCGAAAAAACCTGTGTCGAGTTCGTGTCATGTTCGCGGGTTAGGTCGAACATTGACACCCCTAATTCAAATCAATTAAACCTTTCATTAAAGTTCTTGAAAAGTGTTTCTCAAAAAAAAAAAAAAAAGTTCTTGAAAAGTTGAGGTATCTAAAGTTCTAAACCCCATAATGTTTGTGATTGTTCATGTTATTTTGTATAACAATTATATCTGACCATGCATATGATAATGGAAGTGGAAATTAACATTGTAATAAACACCTCTCAAAGGCAATAATGGAGTTGATATGAAACTCAAACTCAAGAGAGAGTATTTGGTGGTGGCGGTAGGACTAAGGTCACATAATGGCCATGGTAATTATGGTCACTAGATAATCTAGTACCATATTGAAAGCCTAACACTCATCGATAACGATCACGAGCACCGTCTCAGCCCATACCTCATCGACTCACTCCTCTCCGCTCTCTCCTAAGTCAACTCCCAATCCATCAATGGTGGCTCTGCTCTCATCACCGTCGCTCTCGGAAAGTTCTTCTACAACGGCTTCGACTTCCCCTGGGCCCAATCCGCCGGCTCCTCCGCCGCCCGCAGCAAACGCCTCCTCCAAATGGCACAATCCTTTAGATCCGTCATTGCCGCACTCATATCCCTCCCCAGCCCAATCGTCGCCACCGTCTCTGTCCACGCCGCCGCCGCCACCGGGCTCATCCTCGCACTCAGCCACGACTATATCCTCATGAGGCGCGACTGCGGCTTTTTGTACATGAGCGAGGTCGATCTGGCAATCACATTACCGGACTACTCTCGGCGCTGGTGAGGTCCAAGATTGGCTGTCGGGACATTGTGGTTGATGCCTAATGTGGTGAAGTTATGTACAAATCTGGTGTAATGACCCCAACAGAAGTAAAGGCATCTTTTAAAACTTAAGCTCTCTTTCATTTCTAAGCTTTTACAGATTTTTTTTTTAGAATTTTTCTTTAAGCACTTGACTTCTTATAATGTTTATCTTGTTGGGCACTTCTATTCAGAGTGATTTGTTTTCTAGTGTTCTGTTTAATATTCTAAACTTTTGAGCTATATTCCTTGGAAAGAAAACTTAAAACCTAATTGTGATTTACAGATATTGTCTGCATATGACTCTGGTGCCAAAATTGTCAAGGTAAGTCTTGACATGTTCAATGATGTTTAAGATGGAGCAGTTCATATGGTAGTCATTGTCCAATTCCATATGCATTCCATGTTTAATAGACAAATGGATATTAAAGTGAAAGATAATTATTTATTTGATTATCCTGTTTCCACCAGTTGTTATGGTTGATAGGAACACAGTTATAGCAAAATGTACCCACTTTACCATGACTTTCCTTTAAACATACATCAATTGCTTGAATAGTCATGATTTTCTTCTTCTTTTTTTCTTTTATCTTTTGGTCCAAAATAAAATTCAATCTTTCTATGTAACATTATGTTAGGACATATGTGTTCACATGTTAAGAACATATGTCATATTTTATGTAAATTGGCTAATCCTTTGACAAAACGCACTATACTTGTAATTGGGTAGTTCTAGGTGTTTTTAATACTTCAAGAAACAAGGTTTCAAGATCAAGTATTGAAGTCATCAAGTCTATCCAAGAAAAAGCAAGTTGAAGTGCAGAATTTTTAAAGCTCGACACCTGCTCGATAGCTACCTCGACACCTGCTATCTGTCGAGAATTAAAAAGTCAGATTTCTGTTCTGATTTTCTTGGGATCCGTGAATGTGTTTTTGGGCCTTCTTTTCTTCTAAGCCTAAACATATTTAAGGAGTGTTTTTAGAGCCGTCAACATAGACACAAGTTGCATAAGCATTGAGCAATCCTTGTTCAAGCAAATTGTGATCTAAGACGGAGTTCTTGACCTAGTTCATCTTCTTCAAGAAGTTGCTGTGTACTTTGCACCGTAGGGTTTTGTGACCAAGCATCTTCCTGATCTTCATTGCATAGGATGATCTGAAGAACTTTGCAGCCAACCTTTCTTCCTAAAGTTGGTGTTTGAAGTCGCGTACTGGGATCCGCGCATCTGGTTAGTCACGTACTTGGGAGCCGTGCATCAAAAGGGGGAACTGTCACTACAGATCAAGTCCGATTGGGTATTGGGGTAAGGGTTCAACTGTAGGTTGTTAAGGTACTTGGGATTCCTTATTTGTAACCGCTTGATTTGATAATAGTGGAGTTTCGGGAATGGTGACCTGAAAATCACCCGGTGGGGTTTTTGCCGTTAAGGTTTTTCCCCATTCGTGAACAAATCACCGTGTCATTTATTTTTCCGCTGCATATTTAGTTATTCGGTGATTTGTTTGTGCTGCCACGTATTTGCATGTTGAATTGATTAATTAATAACTTGGCTAAATTAATTAATTAGTTTAAATCACAAGGGGTCATTCAGTTTGTGGCCTATCAAGTGGTATCAGAGCGGGCACACTCTGATTAGGTTAATCTTTGCTGTGTTGATCCATTGACCCCTGTTTGTCATGGCTATGACCGGCTTTAAGAGATCTATGTTTTCAAATACATCTTGTTTTTCTAATCACTATTTGTTTGAGTGTCTCAGAAAACACAAGTCTAAAAGTTATTTGAATTCACTTATAATGACTATGGTAAAAGATCTCAGTTTGGCTAAGAAGAAACTAGACTGTCTCAGAATGAAAATCTGCAAAAGAGTTCGTTTGAGAAGAGTAAAAGTTCAAGGCTTAGCTAGTAGATGGCAGTTGAGAGAAAGAACTGTTCCATCTGACTTGTCATCCAAGCATGAAGTATGTTTCATGATGAAGTCTGCATTTAAAGTGATGGATACATGCCTGTGGTATCTTGACAGTGGTTGCTCAAGACACATGACTGGAGATAGATCTCTCTTCAAGATCTTTGAGCCTAAGAAAGGTGGAAATGTGACTTTTGGTGATGGAAGCAAGTCACAGATTAAAGGGAAAGGAATCATATCTCTACCAGGACTGCCGGACATTGCAAATGTTCTCTATGTAGAAGGCCTGAGGGTGAATCTACTAAGCATAAGTCAGATATGTGATCAAGACTTCATGGTGCTGTTCTCAAAAGGAAAGTGTCTTGTCATGGATGAGTCCGGAAAGAATCTCATCAGTGGGGTTCGTACTTTGGACAATTGCTATGGATTGGTTCCTGATGCTGATATAGTGTGTAATAGCATTCGTTTGCCTAATGAAGATCTATGGCACCAACGGATGGGACATGCTAGTTACAAGCATCTATCCATTGTATCTAAGCATGAATCTGTCTTGGGGATACCGAAGCTTAGTAGAATGAGCAATGTGGTATGTGGACCATGTCAACTTGGGAAACAGACAAAAGCTAAGCATCCAAGCACTCAGGCATCCGCTACCTCCAGACCGTTGGAATTGTTACACTTAGATCTTATGGGTCCAACCAGAACTGAATCTCTTGGTGGTAAGAGATATATCATGGTAGTGGTAGACGACTTCACCAGATACACTTGGGTCATTTTACTTCGATCCAAGTCGGATGCTCCTGAGCACATTGAGGCCTTGTGCACAAGACTGCAGAATGAGAAGAATTTGAAGATTGATCGAGTTCGAAGTGACCATGGTAAAGAATTTGAGAATTCCTACATGGAATCCTTCTGCTTGAAATCAGGTATATCTCAAGAATTCTCTGCACCGATTACTCCTCAACAGAATGGTGTGGTAGAAAGAAAGAATAGAGTTATTCAAGAGATGGCCAGAGCCATGTTGCATAACAAAGATGTGGCTCGAAACCTATGGGGAGAAGCCATAAACACTGCATGTCATACAGTAAATAGGGTGTACTTCAGACCTGGTACCAAAAAGACTCCCTATGAGTTATGGAAAGGAAGAAAGCCAAATGTGAAGTATTTCAGAATCTTCGGAAGTACTTGCTTCATCCTCAAGGATAGAGAAAATGTGGGAAAGTTTGACTCTAGAAGTGATGAAGGTATATTTCTAGGCTATTCTTCTACCAGCAAGGCTTATCGGGTATACAACAAAAGAACTATGAAGGTAATGGAGACTGTAAATGTTGTCATTGATGAGTCTTCAGATTCCAATTCTGAAAAAGGCATTGATGAACTTCCCAAGGAAATTCCTCCCACTGAGCCTACAGAAGTTCAAGACATTGTTGACCGAGAACCTGCATCTCTTGGTGCTCCCGGTACTCCCAGTGTTGTGGAAGAGTCTACAGAAATTCCAACTTCACCTGATTCTGAATCTCGTCAGGAGAAAGGACCTTCCTCAAGGATTAAATTAAATCATCCCTCAGAAGTTATTATGGGAAACTTGAATGAACTCACATTAAGGAAACGAACAGTTGACAAATGTGTTGCTAACTTTGTGTCTATTTCTTGCTACTTATCACAGGTTGAACCCAAGAAAGTGGAGGAAGCACTACAAGATGAAAGTTGGGTTGAAGCAATGCATGATGAACTGCTCCAGTTTCAGAGGAATGATGTTTGGACTCTTGTACCTAGACCGGAGGGCGAGCACATCATTGGTACAAAGTGGATTTTCCGCAACAAGACCGATGAAGAAGGCAATGTGATTCGAAACAAGGCTCGACTTGTGGCTCAAGGATACTCTCAGATGGAAGGAGTAGACTATGATGAAACATTTGCCCCAGTTGCTAGAATGGAGTCTATCAGAATTCTGCTTGCCCTAGCATGTCACCTGAAATTCAAACTTTATCAGATGGATGTAAAGACTGCCTTTTTGAATGGGCTACTGAAAGAGGATGTTTATGTGGCTCAACCAAAAGGATTCATTGATCCACACTTTCCGGATCATGTATTATATCTCAAAAAGGCACTTTATGGGTTGAAGCAAGCCCCTAGAGCTTGGTATGACAGACTCACACAATATCTTGTGTCACATGGGTTCACAAGAGGAAAAGCTTATCAAACTCTCTTCATCAAAAAGGAAGATGGTGAATTGATGGTTGCTCAAGTGTATGTTGATGATATCATCTTTGGGTCAACTAAGGATGAACTTGCTCACGACTTCTCAAAGCTCATGCAAGCAGAGTTCGAGATGAGCATGATTGGAGAGCTGACTCACTTCCTCGGATTGCAGATTCGTCAACAAGATTCAGGTATTTTTCTATCTCAATCTAAATATGCTAAGAATCTTGTGAAAAAATTTGGCTTGGAATCTGCTAGTTCTGTTCGTACTCCTATGAGCCCTAATGTTAAACTCACTGTAGATGTGTTAGGAAAGAGTGTTGATCCTTCTCTTTATAGAAGCATGATAGGTAGTCTTCTTTACCTTACTGCTAGTAGACCTGACATTAGCTACAATGTTGGTGTGTGCGCTAGATATCAAGCTAATCCCAAAGAATCACATATGACTGCTTTGAAAAGAATTATAAAGTATGTCAAAACTACCGCTGAGTTCGGTGTGTGGTACAGCAAGGACACTAATAATGTCTTAGCTGGATATTCCGATGCGGATTGGGCTGGGAATGCTGATGATAGAAAGAGTACTTCAGGGGGTTGTTTTTATGTAGGCAACAATCTTATCTCTTGGATGAGCAAAAAGCAGAACTTCATCTCCTTATCCACTGCTGAAGCTGAGTACATTGCTGCTGGTAGCTGTTGCACACAACTCCTCTGGATGCAAAAACTCCTTCATGATTATGGTATTTGTCAAGATCATCTTACTATCTATTGTGACAATACCAGTGCCATAAATATCTCTAAGAATCCGGTTCAACATTCTCGAACCAAACACATAGAGATTCGACATCACTTCATTAGGGAGCTTGTCGAAGATGGTATTCTTACTCTTGAGTTCATTCACACCGATGATCAGAAGGCCGATTTGTTTACCAAACCTCTTGACAGCAAACGCTTTGAATTCCTTCGTCAAAACATTGGTGTTATCTCCATGGAGTGATTTCCCTATCCTCTTTCCCTTCCTCATGCATTTGCATCTAGTTTTATGCATTGTTTTTTTTTTTTTTTATGTTTTTGTGTGTTTACTTTCAGTTTTGTTTTGTTTTTCATATAAAATAAAAAAAAAAAATTGAAAATTTGAAAAATACAAAAACAGTGTGTGTTATGTGTACTTTGGTACTTGTGTACCTTGGATGGCTAATGAAACAAAGTTTTCTAAACTTTGTATCTCTTGTAGCTTAGATGAGCATCTTTATGCACAACTAAGCAAGTGAGCTTTGTGGCTCTTGTTTGTGATGAGTAAGATTAGGTTATTTCTTGGACTTAACACTCATATCACTCTTTTTGACGGGTAGGACTAGAAAATCCTAAGAGAAAGGCATAAATAACCATCTCACCACTGTTGCCCGCCAATCATTAATGACATCTGTATGCTTCGGCATAGCAAAAGTGTGATGTCAATGACATTTGTGTGCTTAGGCATAGCAAAATTGAAATGTCAAATATCAATGGGTATTTCTTTTCTTTCTCATAAGCCCATGCATGATATGTTTAAAAAGAAAATATGCAAAGAAAATAAAAAGCAAAAAGATTAAAAATGCTTTAAAAATGGTTGCAAGCGTGTATTCTAGGAGATGTGGGAGTTATAGGATGTACCTCGAAGGTGATAGTCCCCATCAAACAGTTATGATTGTGTGTGAGTTAAAGTTATTTTCTCGTATCTCAGATCATCATAACATGTATACACATATGCTCTCTTGCGATGTTTTTTCACACACAACACGCTATATTCTTTGCTACTCTTGATACATGTGCAGGTACAATGTGATTTGGCCATCACAAAGGTTTTACATGTACTTTTGTATGCTCACTAAACTGTCATGACTTATTTTTGAAATATAAAATTGGTTAGACTTGTTTAGTGTGTGTGTGTGTATTTTTGAGAGTTGATTTTTGAGAGCTTATTATGTTGGTTGGATCTTGGTTGAGGTGTATGTCTTGATTGCTTTCTTGTCTGTGTTTTTCTCTTCTCGAAAAACTGCTTTTCTCTGCTGGCTCGACACCTCATCGACACCTCCTCGATACCTGATCAGCTGTCGAGATTTTCAAGCCTTCTTCTTATCGCAATCTCGACACCTCCTCGACACCTGGTGGATCGATCGAGATTCTCTCTGTCTCCTCGATACCTTCTCGACACTTAGTCGATCGATCGAGCTTTTGTATTGGTTCAGCTGTTTGGTACCTCGATACCTCCTCGATACCTTAGCTGTCGAAGGCAAAAATCTCGATACCTATCTCGATAGCACCCTCGATACCTCTCGACACCTCAGCTATCGAGATTTACTGAGGTGCCTATTTAAGCTGCGATCGCGATTTCTCTCTCATTTTCTCGATCTCTCTTCGATCTGTCCGAGGCGGTTCATCTTCCCAGAGCATTTTTCTTCACTCCAATCTCCATCCCAAGTGGTTTTTAGCTTTTCTTGCTTCAAATCAAGTGGTATGATCTTCTTTTCCATTCCTTTTCATGCATTTCATGATTTGAATCTTAGGTTTTGGGATTTTTTTGAAAACTTTGGGGTTTTTCAAAATTGAAGAGTTTTTCTTGAAATTTTGGGTTGGTTTTTCACTCAAATGTTTTAAAAAGTCATACATTGCATTCCATGTGCATTAGAATGGTCTTTTCATGCATTTAGATGTGTGTTTCTAGTATGTGTGCTGCTAGGTTTGGATTGGGCTGAGCCCATGATGCTTTTTAAGTTTACATGTCACATGCCCATGCATTCCCATGCATATGTTCTTTTTGTTCAACATATTATCATTTGTCTCCCTCTCTATCTCTTTCTCATTCTTTTACGTTAGTTGTGTCTATGGCACCCAAACGTAAATCCATTCCAGCTCGGAACCCTCTGCGTTCTGGAGCTTCCTCTTCTTCTGATTCTGCTCCTTTTAACCTTCGGTTCCGTGATGGAGATGCCCACAAGGCATTTACTGAGAACTTTTCTAGACGAGGTGTTCATTCGGAACGCCAAGTCATTTTGGCGGACTTCGCCGACACTGACCTTCCCTCTGTCATTCACAGTAGGGGATGGGAGTCACTGTGTGACGTCCCGGTCACTTGTCCTCTCGTACTGATTCAGGAGTTTTACTCCAACATGTACGGGATTGATCGTTCAGTACCTCTCTTTCATACTCGCGTTCAAGGTACGCGCATTGCTGTCACACCGCAGCTAGTTGCAGATGTGCTTAGGGTCCCTAGGATAGTGTTTCCTGACTATCCTACCTGTGAGCGACTGAGGACTGTGTCCAAGGATGAGCTCATTTCTGTTTTTTGTGAGCGCCCTTCTGACTGGGGTGAGCACCAGTATACATCATGTAGACCTTTTGCTAAAGGTCCTAGGTTCCTTAACATGGTGATGACCTTTGTACTCCATCCTCTCTCTCACTATAACTCTATCACAGAGCCTCGTGCTTGATTTTTGTTATCTCTACTTGAGCATCTCACGATAGACTTTCCTTCTCACTTCATTTTCTCTATCATAGATGTTCATTTAGATGCGGCTTCCCGTGATAAGCTCATCTTTCCCTCCGCTATCACGAGGATTCTACGCCACTTTTCCATCCTTTTCCCTTCGTCCGACCACTTCACACACATATCTGCCATAGATGCCGCTACCGTAAAACGTAGTGAGGCACAATTCAGGTCAAGACAGCCGGATTCCACTCCGCCCTCCCGTTCGGCTCCATCCAGATCAGCTCCATCTACATCGGCTCTTCCTTCTTCTTCAGGCGATGTATCTCTTGGAGATATTATGGCGCAGCTGCAGCGCATGGATGCTCGCCTCAATACACTCACCACTGAGTTGTATCAGGTGAACGTTCGTGTTGGTCGTATTGCACGACGGCAGGTGACCATGGGTGGTTTTGCTTCTGAGGCATCTCCTCCACCACCTCCTCCAATTGCTTCCGATTCTGATTCTGAGGATGATGATGATGATGGTGATGACGATGATGCTTCAGATGATGATGGAGATGCTAGCTCTACTGATGAGATGTCTACATGACACTCTACCCTTTGTCATTCGTGACAAAAAGGAGGAGTAGTTTTGGATTATGAGAGTAGTCATCTTAGGGGGAGAGTTAGTATAGGACATTTTTGATAGGGGGAGTGTTCATATTGTTTGAGGGATGTAGTGAGATTTTGATGTATCTTTTTCTTTTCTAGTCTTTATAGATACATTGATCTTGTATATGAGGTCTTGTGACCAGTTTACATACATTGTACTTATTCTTTCTATATGTGGATGTATGTTTTTCTTTTTCACCTATCTCTTCATGTGTTGTTTCTTTTCTCTCTTTATACACATGTTCTTTATATTTGTATGCAATCTAATTAATTTCTGTTTCCCACAAGATGCCTTGATGAGTTTTGTTTAAAAGTGTTTCAGAAATACAGGTTGTCAAAGTCTACTTGCCATAAACTCTCTTCTTGCAAAGTTTTTCAAGAGTTTGTGTTAGGATAGATTTTATTGTATTCAACAAGTGAATATGAGTTGAGTGATTTATGACTTCTCTCATATGTTCATTTGTTCTTTGTGGTTTTGTCACGGATTGTCAAAGGGGGAGATTGTTAGGACATATGTGTTCACATGTTAAGAACATATGTCATATTTTATGTAAATTGGCTAATCCTTTGACAAAACGCACTATACTTGTAATTGGGTAGTTCTAGGTGTTTTTAATACTTCAAGAAACAAGGTTTCAAGATCAAGTATTGAAGTCATCAAGTCTGTCCAAGAAAAAGCAAGTTGAAGTGCAGAATTTTTAAAGCTCGACACTTGCTCGATAGCTACCTCGACACCTGCTATCTGTCGAGAATTAAAAAGTCAGATTTCTGTTCTGATTTTCTTGGGATCCGTGAATGTGTTTTTGGGCCTTCTTTTCTTCTAACCCTAAACATATTTAAGGAGTGTTTTAAGAGCCGTCAACATAGACACAAGTTGCATAAGCATTGAGCAATCCTTGTTCAAGCAAATTGTGATCTAAGACGGAGTTCTTGACCTAGTTCATCTTCTTCAAAAAGTTGCTGTGTACTTTGCACCGTAGGGTTTTGTGACCAAGCATCTTCCTGATCTTCATTGCATAGGATGATCTGAAGAACTTTGCAGCCAACCTTTCTTCCTAAAGTTGGTGTTTGAAGTCGCGTACTGGGATCCGCGCATCTGGTTAGTCACGTACTTGGGAGCCGTGCATCAAAAGGGGGAACTGTCACTACAGATCAAGTCCGATTGGGTATTGGGGTAAGGGTTCAACTGTAGGTTGGTAAGGTACTTGGGATTCCTTATTTGTAACCGCTTGATTTGATAATAGTGGAGTTTCGGGAGTGGTGACCTGAAAATCACCCGGTGGGGTTTTTGCCGTTAGGGTTTTTTCCCATTCGTGAACAAATCACCGTGTCATTTATTTTTTCGCTGCATATTTAGTTATTCGGTGATTTGTTTGTGCTGCCACGTATTTGCATGTTGAATTGATTAATTAATAACTTGGCTAAATTAATTAATTAGTTTAAATCACAAGGGGTCATTCAGTTTGTGGCCTATCACATTATATAAAGTTATGCAAACTACAAGTATAGGTTCTATATCTTAGCTTGCTGAGTTAGAATAAAATATTTTTTGGGTTTCATATTTCTCTATCTTGAGTGCTACTTGTGGTAATTATGCCATTTGCCTTGTATAAACTTTTCATAAGCATCTCTTACACTTTCTTTCTCATGGAGATCATTACACAATAAAATATATCAGCGAAAATTGGATCAAAATCATAGTAAAATTTTTTTTGAGAGGAATGTGCATCTCTGATTCCCCTGTAATCAATTTGGATTTAAGATTTGCTGTTTTAATTGGTTCAAATCTTGTCTATACTCTACCCTGTCTAAAGTTAATCTTTCAGTTTTCTATATTGTGAATTGATCATGCATTGGCTCTGCTTCCTTGAGGCAGCACCTTGAACCTGGTTTGTATTTTTACCACAGCATTTTAAAAGTACTTCTATAGGTTGCTTAGGTTGCTCTAGAAATATTATCCAGCCCACATTGTTCTTCTGGTGTATATTTATATTAGTCTTATGTAGGTTACTTATGCCCCTAAAATACTGCCTCATAAGTCATAATGCATTCGTCTTCCTCAATCTAAAGAACATAAAATTTGCACAGTGAAAAAAGTATAGCTAAATATATGATTAAATCTTTTAAACATTTGTGTTCTCTAGTTTCTTCACTAAGCATTCTGGGGGTTTTATACTGTTTGGATGTCAGAAAATGGTTCATCTATAGATGTACATTATCGATTTATTTTTCTTATTTAGTGGAATAGGTTTATCCCGTCTCTGCACTAGGTGGTAGTCGGTATATTTCTGCACTCAAGAGGCCTTTTCATCACATCTCAATGGTAGCTTCTCAGGGCATAACAATAGGTTGTTAACTATGTCTCTGTCCTGTAGCTCCTAAAGCCTCACTACTTTAATTTTTTGCGTTCATGCTCAAAAGTAAGAAAGATTCAAAATTCCACCCTTCTGCTATTTATTATCCAAACTAAGAAAGAAAATATGATTTTTCATCTGGGAATTTTATTCTTAACTCTCCATTATCCAAATTGTTCTCATGGACTAAGACATTTATTGGGAGTGCCTTCAAACTTTTTTAAGTTATTATTATGTTTTAAATGCATGTATCAGCCCTCCAAATAAATGAAAATCATGCATAAAATAACATTTTCTTAATTCATGTGTACTTTTCATAGATTAAAATTCAAACTTGCAGTATTCTTAGAACATGTGTTTTTACTACCGCACATCCTTAGTGCGATGGTCACTCCACAAGTATAGTGCTTGTGGGGTGAGAGGGGCAAGGGTCAGGATTTAAGTCTTCATGAGGGAGTTTCATGCACATATACACTTAGATTATGCTAAAGTAAAATTTCTATCTTGTATAATAATAAAATTAAAAATTTAAATAAAAAAAAACATGCGTTTTTGGAGAACTTAAGGAGACATTATGATCAGAAATATTTGTCAAGTTCATATGTTTTACATTCTTATTTTCTGCATGCAGTGTGATGTTATTTGTTTTCTAATCTGATACAAATTCAATCAGAGAATAGATCACCCAAGGAGCATCAACAGTTGTATTATCTGATGCCATATTTGATAAAGAGGCAATTAGTCAAAACAATTTCAATGAAATATTTCGACTTGTACACTTTGCAGGGCAATGAAGCAGTAGAATGGTAAAATCTTTTGTTGTCTATGGATATTGCTTGGTTTTGTCTTTGCTAGACTATTATATCTGTAGTCTGTTTTTGATGTTGCCAGTGTTACTATCTTGAAAATTTTAAAAGATCTATATAGTGTGAGAAGTACTAGACTAAATAAAATGAATGTGATTTGTTCTAAACCAGATATGCTGGACTTAAAAGGTACACACTTGTCATGACAAACCTTTAAAGTCATAACTCCTAACCCATAGAATTGTAGGCAAACTATTTCTTTATCAATGTGCGATAGGGATTTTATGTTCGAATGTGGACAAAAATTTCTTTTTCTTTTTTTTCTTTTTTTAAATCCAATGCTAATAATATGTAAATTAAGAAAAATGTGTGGCAGATAATTTCTGAGTAGCAGATTGTTGGTTTTGCTAACATTCTACATAAATGGATCAATTAACATTTTACTAATCCCAGAGTGGATTGAAATCTACCTTATTTGCCACCATACTAGGTTTGCACTCATTAATTTTCATGTTTCTCCTACTTAAGTTAACTTTGATAACTTCATATCAGTATTGTGTTAGAAGATGCTTTTGTGCAACTAAATTTAGTAAGTGAAAATATTTTTTTTTCTTTTTCTTATTTCTTTCTCATGAGCTTTTTTGTGGTCAAGAAACCATGAATTAAAGTCCTTCATTTTCATGTGGCCTCTCTCATTAGTATCTCCGAGTGTAATTGTGGAAGGTTTAACTAGAATGATGACGAGTTATGACCATCATAAATAAAAGGCATTATTTCCTTTTATTAAGGGATATTGTAAGTTAGTATATGTTTAAATTGTCCATCTTGATAAAAGCTCCCTCGCAAAAAAGTACCTGGTTTAATTTGACACACACAAATGAAAAATAGAATAAAGCACTTCAGCCTACGAACGAGACCAACCTGATTTAAGACTAGGTTGGTTCAGTTCAGGTCTATGCCACTTTGACTTTGCTCCTTGATTATGAAATGAAATAATGACCATTTCTGGGATGGTTGATTCCTGCATTTTGATCCAACTCAATCTGAATGTGAATCTCCCCTTCCTTTTTGTTCCACCAAAATAACAACAGAAAAGTCCCATATGGCAGGAGATGAACTTTGACAGCTTAGACTCTCAACTTTCCAAAAAAAAAAAAAAAATCTAATACAAATTGCATACATATCATAAATGGGGCCAGGGAAAGGTTCTGTTGAGGAACATCTCATATGGTAGATAATGCTATTGTGCATTAATGGCATGACCTCTGACTGATTTGTGTGTCATGCAGGAAGAAAAGGTGCACGCTAAACTAATTGCATTACAAGTTCCCCAAAAGTTTCCTTTGCGTCACCTACACCAGGATTAAAGCATCAGAAAAATTTTAGGACAATACTGATGCATATACGCTAGAAATACATAATGGATACATACTTGACTATTGAGGTAAAAGACCAGCCCTTCATTGTTGTCTTCATTTTGTGTGCGTTTTCTTTAACCTAAAGTATCCCTTCATTGTTTGTCAACTGACATGCTAGAAATAACATGGACTTTGGTTTGGAGTTGATACATATCCATTCTGCTAGGAAACTGAGACCCACATGACTTTTGAGATATTTTTGGTGCTATGCTCATTGTCATTGTTTTCATTATTCTTGTTGTCGTCACAACCATCATTATCATTATTTGTACTCAGTTTTCTTCATATCTTTGTTGATTGATGACTATGAATAAAACCAGGCAGACTACCCATGGATATCTACTCTGAAGAGCAGAAAATTGAGCTTTAGCTTGTTGGTAAGGTTGGTTTAGTCGACATTACAGTGTAGGCATTAGGAATGCAATCCCCCATTCTCTCAAGTGGTGTATTTGGAGAGAGAAATGCTCGGAGTTTCGAAATGTGGAAACTTTAGTTTTGACTTGAAATTCTGATTCCTTGGATCTTTGTTTGAGTGGATGGCAGACATGGGCAGTATCTTTGAGTAGCATGATCTTTGCAATTTTCTCTGATATCTGTTGGTGAATCTCTCGTATTCTTCTTTTGTACTAGCTAGGGTAGTTGGGTTATGCTTCTTTTGTGCTTTCTTAATGAATCATTTACTTGGGTACTTGGCTTTGTTTTCCTTCCAAATCACTAATTTTACACCACTTACTCAGCTTCTATTAAAGTAATCATCTTGGGAGTTCGGACAATAATTCCATTTCTTCTCCTCAGCTGGAATGCAAAAATGATGCTAAAAACTTTTTCTGCAATTCTAATTTTAAGTTATTCTACATTATCCAGAATGAGGAAAATATTTGCATCCTCTGTAGAGTACAGGTTCAATCATAAATGGAGGAAATATGACAAAAATTGTGTTTAATTTGTAAAGTAGTTCGTAGTTAAAAAAAAATTATTTAAAAAATTATAAAGCTGTAAGTTGGTGTCTACACTCTAGGGGGTTTCTGAGCTGACCATGTTTTGACCAAGAATTCAAGCTCTCAATGGTAATAGGACAATGATTTATCGTTGTTTGGGTTTTGCTAATGTATGCTATTAGTAAACTATTTTTAAAAAAAAATTATAAAAAAATGATTAATCGTTTTAATTGTTTTTTCAATTTCCCGTAAAAACTTTTCTAAAAGGACTGATTAATATATGCCATGAACTGGACCCTTGTTGTTTTGATAAGTGACAAAAAAATTTCCTTAGAAAGAGGAGAAACATTATGAGACACAAAAGTACACAGAGGTACGTAGGAGTGGACGTAGTGCCAAAAGCACTAAGCGATTCATACAAAGAATGTTACACCTTTAGCTCAATAGAATAGAAGCCAGCTGTATAGCATTGAAATTCAGGTTGAGACTTTGAGATCCATATGACAATAAAATGGATAGAGACAGAGAAGAAAGGTATGGGAAATTTTGGATTGTTCCCCACTATGATATATAGGGTATAATAAGTCTTTTTGGATATGATGGCTACAAAAGATTTGGATTTTGGTGTTGGGAGAGAATCGGGCTTGGCTGATCCTTTTCATCATTTTTATGAAGAACACCAAATATATATATATATATATATATATCTCTCTCTCTCTCTCTCTCTCTCTCTCTCTCTAGAAAGGCATCATAATATAGATAACCTTATACGATTAATACTTATTGGACTTGTTTATAAACTACTTGATTGACTTATTCTTTTTTGTATATGGTAAATATTATGACTATTTTTTTTTAAGCGAAAAACACCTTTTAGTAAATATTATGATTAAATTAATGTTCACGTGGCTTAAATTAATAATAAAAAGTGTTTTTTGGCATTAAAAATGCCACGTCAGCATCTAAATTAAAAAAATTAATTTATAATTTAATTAAATAAAAAAATTAAAAACTAAAAATCATATGAATTGAGATCTAAGTGTGTCTTGAACAAGAGCACAAACCCACATCCAATAATACAAACCCAGATATTTAAGAAAAACAAAACAGAAAAACAAAAACAAAAAATAAAACCCAAAAACATTTTGGACCAATTTTAAATCCTTTGCTAGGGTTTCTCCTTCCTTCATCACTGCTATACTCTCTCTCATTTCTAAAAGAAATCATGGCTGAGCATGGTGGAGGAGAACGCAGTGGCTTCGACAGAGGCTTCGGCGGAGGACGTCCCAGGGGAGACAAGGGACGTTGTGGAAGGCGTAGGGCCCGTCGCGAGGAAGAGGAGGAGAAGTGGGTCGCAATCATGAAGCTTAGACGTCTCGTCAAATCCAACAAGATTAAGTCTTTGGAGCAGATCTACCTCCATTCCTTCCCAATCAGGGAGTACAAAATCATCGACGAGCTCTGCCTCGGCCTCAAAGACGAGGTCATGAAAATCATGCCCGTTCAAAAGCAAACCCATGCCAGTCAGCGTACCCGTTTCAAGGCCTTCGTCGTCGTCGATGACGGTAACGGCCACGTCGGACTTGGTGTCAAGTGTAGCAAGGAAGTCACCACCGCCATTCGTGGTGCTATCATTTTGGCTAAGTTGTCTGTGATCCCTGTGAGGAGAGGTTACTGGGGGAACAAGATTGAGAAGCCCCAAAAACTCAATAGTTAGTACTGTTTTTGGGTTTTGTTTTTTTGTTTTTTGTTTTTTTTTTGTTTTTTTTTTTTAAATTTCTAGGTTTGTGATTTTGTTTAAGACACACTTAGATCTCAATTCATATAATTTTTAGTTTTTAATTTTTTTTATTTAGTTAAAATTAATAAATTAATTTTTTTAATTAAGATGCTAACGTGACATTTTTTAATGCCCAAAAAAAATTTTAGGATAAATTACGTAATTGGTCCTTATCCTTTACATAATATTTCAATTTGGTACCTTACCTTTCAATTATGTCAATTTAGTCCTTAACCTTTTGGAATCGTGTCAATTTGGTCTTTGCCGTTATGTTTTGGATGGACATATCTGACGTGTCTAACAATATAATTAAAAAATAATTTTTCTATCACATCAACTGCCAACAATACAGCCATGTCATAATTAAAAAAAAAAAAAAAACAAAAAAAAAAACCCTCATACTAAAAAAATTAAGAACAAACTTCTTCTCACGTGAATTAGATTGGGGGAAAATTAAATCCCTCGCCCTCACCCTCACCCTCACACCATTAACCTCTAATTCAATTGCTTTATTTTCTCATTTTCACAAACGTGATCTCAATTATATAATTTATTATTATCATATCAAAGCAACAATCAAAGCAGTAAAAACTAAAATCATAACGATTCTAAATTGAAGAATAGCATCACTATTAATGGTGAGTGGTGAGAACGAATTTGAGAAGGGCACCACATTGTTGTAAAGAGAAGTGATATGCACAGCAATCCCAATCAAAGCCAAGTCTATCACCATACAGTGTCATGTGAAGATTATTTAAGTGTTGAATCATTGTAGAAAGATAGGGATTCATGTGTTTGTATTTAGAGGCCAGGCGATTGTCTTTATATACTAAAATTCAATTTGTCAGTTATACCCATTGTATAATGGCTATGGCGCTCTGCACAGTATATATATTAATGGACTTGGTTAGATCTATTGGTAATACAAGCAAATCATTTCCTTTCACTCCATATTTCCTGATTTCCTATTATTTGCTGACAATAGTTAGTCACATTACCATCTGGAACTTTCACAACTGTTTGGTCACTTCTACGAGATCCACTACTGCCACTCCTTTCGAGCTCTCATCAATAATGATACCTTTAACTTCATATTGGATGAGAGAGTTAGGGATTAATGGAGTGAGAGTGATGGAGAGAGGGTCTGACGAGATAGAGTGAGAGTTAGGGATTTAATTTTTCCCCCAATCTAACTCACGTGAGAGGAATTTTATTCTTAATTTTTTTAAGTATGTTGTGGCTGTATTGTTGGCCATTGACCTAATAGAAAAACTATTTTTTTTAATTATACCGTTAGACATGTCAAATATTTCCATCCAAGACATAACGGCAAGGACCAAATTGACACAACTCCAAAAGTTTAGGGACTAAATTGACACAATTGATAAGTTAGGGACCAAATTGAAATATAGTATAAAGGATAAGGACCAATTATGTAATTTACCCTTTATTTTTTTGATAAACAATAAGCACCTTTTTTATGAGTCCAAATCCTCTATACCACTTTAAATACTATTGATAATCATTTTTATATTGATAATTCTTATATATACAATTAAAATACTATTGATAATCATTTTTATATTTTGTTAACTCTTTAAAAAAATTTGTAAGGATATTATTATGTATAAAATGTAAATTGTCCATTTTTTTAAATTATTGTGAAGCATTTTTTTTTTTTTTTACGATTCATTTATTCTAGACTCTTTGGTTTTTGTATTTAATAACTCACTTAGATGGATATTTATGATGTGGTCCCACATTTGATTCTAAAATTAAGAAATAAAACTCTTTAAAAATAAATAATTTAGGACACATTGCACAAAATTAGAACTCTAATTTAGAATTCTAATTTGAGTTTCTTTCAGTTTCACCTATTATTATATATACATAGATATATAGATTACCTAAATATGATAAGTTATTTATTTATTTATTTTAGGAAATTGAAATAATAAATGGCATAAATTTAGCATTTAATAAAATAGATGGACATATCGCATGTTTTTATTTGTGAAGAATATAGTGGAGCATGAAGAGTGAGACAGAATATTTTGACTCTATCTCTCTAGAATATACGGTGAATATTAATTTTTCTAAGATTTATTTTTGTTGGTAAATAATAATTACCTATTACCTATATATAATTTTATATAGAAAGAGAGAGAGAGAGAGTTAACAATATATAGACCACCACATTATTTGAAATTTTAAATGATGTAATATTTTATACACCTTTAAATTTGTAAAACTTAATTTGAACTATCGAATTATCAAAATCTGAAGTATGAAATAACTCCCTTTTATTTGCTAATGATCATTTTCATATATAATGCATGATTATTGAATTTTTTTTTTCCAACATATATTTTATTTATTTTTTATTTTTTAAAACCATCTTGAAATAGCTAAAAAAAATTTTGACAATATTAATTAAAACTTTTCAGAAGTATAAAATCTAAATTTCTTATATTACCTATTATTATTATTATTATTTTATTTTATATTACCCATTATACTTTTCAGAAGTTTAAAACCCAGTGGGCCCCCATTCACCACGATTTTGCTGGCCCAGTTTTTCTGTTACCCACACTATTCTTGGCTTCATCAACTTCAAGCGCCCCCCCATCCCCCCCCCCAAAAAAATAAAAAAACACCTAACCTTCATACCTCCATGACGTGTTAGATCCTATAACACATGATACAAACAAGAAGCAAAAGCTCTCTCTTTTTATATATAATAAATTAATAATTAGTACGAAGATAAAAAGATATGTTTTTATTTTTATTTTTATTTTAATAAGTTGATAAGAAGATATGCTAGTTTTTACTTGTTGTAGTTATCATATTTTATTCAGTTGCTCCCATGAGCCTACTCATTTTTTGATTGAGATCCGGTACTGTACTTATTGCAATACTTCTCAATGGCTGAGATTGAGAATTGAAAAAAATAACTTTTAATCTCAACCATTAGATAAAAAATTTTAAAAAAAGAATTAAAGGTTAAAAAGGTGTATATATATTTGGTGAAAAGGAAGAGAGGTATTGCACCTAATCATAATCCCTCAATTTTCAATTTTAATAGTACTCAACCAAAAAAAAAAAAAAAAGACTCATTTGTAATAGTGCTCCCTATTCTGTTAAACTCCAATCAAGTCTTCATTTTTCAACAATAATCCTTACCGTCTAGTGAGTGTAGCATACAAAGCATAAATTACAATATGAGCTTTCTGTTCATTTTTCCGTTTCCTTTAGTTTTCACTCATTTGATCAGATTCTGAGTGCAAATCGAATGGCTCTAGTAAACCAATAAGAAGACACCCCAACCTTAAAACATCACATGCAGAAATGACAAAGTTTAAGTGCTATATATGTTATATTGCAATTTTAACTTTTAATTTTACCATTGACAATTTAATTATTAAATACATGAATTATACATAAAGAAATTTGAATTTACTTGTGAGATATATTATTAATTATGGGATGCCGCAAAATATGGTCATCTTCAAAAATCCAATTAATATAGAGTACTTAAGGTGGATTGGTACCTCCCAAGCACGGGCTATTATTGGATACTCCTAGAGTATACTCCCTCTCTCTCATATAGAGGTGAGTCCAATGGTGGGTGGGGTCCATCCCTATGTGAGAGGGAGGGAGTATACTCCTGGAGTACCCAATAAATTTTCCCCAAGCACTTAGCATAGATTCAATACTTAGCATGGATTCAAGCTGTCATGTTAGCATATTTAGTAAGAAATATTTCTAACCATCTCCAAAAATATAAATTAAAAAAAAATTATTTGATAAATCTTTTAACTTATCATTTTATTTTACTTGAGAAGTCAATACTCATTTTTCATTAGTTTTATTTGAGTTTAAATTGAGAATGATGGCTTTGAAAAATTATACATTTTTATTTGAAAGATAATGCATATATATTAAATGATATTTTATTAAAAAGTATATTTTCTAAATAGGACCAATAATATAAAATAAGGAGTACCATATAGTATATAGTAAAAAATTAGGTCTTATATGAGTTTGTATCATATGATTCAACATAAGTGTTACACTTCCTATGAGTAGGCTATGACATGCTTTTCTATATAGCGTGAACTGAAGTATATTAACAATATTAACATAATATTCTAGCTAAAACCCTCTAAGTGAATTGTTGTATTTTCTGATTTCTGGGTTCGTGTTCTTGTGATGGGTGAGTTCTTGGTTTGTGTTCTTGTGATTTGAGTTCTTGGTTACTGGGTTTGTTTTCTTGTGATGGGTTTGAGTTCTTGGTTGTTGGATTTGGTTTGTGAAGAACATGAAGAACAAGCTGAAGAACATGAACAACATTATGAAAAATAAAATTTAATTAAATTTAAGGTTCTTCTTTACTTTTTTGAAAAAAAAAATTTCTGAGGTGGCTTTTTAAAAAAAATTAAAATGCTGTTGTGGCATTTAAAAAGACCAAATAAAATATTTTATTATTATTTTAATAGCCACGTCAGCATTTAATGTGCCAACAAGGCACTCCATCTGCCATGTGTGTATTTTCTGTTAGTAAGTTGATGGCAATGATCAAAATAGAATCGATTTTTTGATTTTAGGGACTGATCTAAGAGCAAATTCAGTTTAAAAACCAATTCGAAAAATGACCCAAAATATAAGGGCCAAAAATGCATTAACTCCTTAAAAATAATAAAGTCTATGGGGTAGTACTTTCCTACTTCTTTAAGTTTTAACCTAACCAAAGTAATGGCAATTTGCAACCATTTTTTCACCGACTACATTTATTGCCGTGGGTACCCATTTGGGCCATTTCTGATTTCACCTACCCAAATTTATTGGCTTGCCATCAGTTTAAGAGGAAAAATAAAGAAGCTGAATGGATTTTGGATTTATTGCCGTGGGTACACATTTCGGCTTGCTATCAATTTACAACCATTTTTTCACCCACTACGTTTATCGCCGTGGGTACACATTTCTGATTTCACCTACCCAAACTTATTCGGCTTGCCATCGGTTTAAGAGGAAAAATAAAGATGCTGAATGGATTTCGGATTTTTTTTTTTTTTTAATTTATAAATTTCGATAGTTGAAGTGGGGTTTTGAATAAATCCGTTAAATATATTAGCAACGCGATTTGTTCGACTATATTGTAATGCTATAGTGGATGCAAAAAGGAAAGTATAGAATAGGAACACCGATAACACGAGGATTACGTGGTTTAGCCTTGTTAATCTACATCCACAGAAGAATCCATTAAGAGCTACATTTTTATTATGTAAAAGTGTAGTATAAAACTTTTGTTACAATGAACCATATCATGAGTATGTATAGGCGACTAAACACTATACTACTAGTACATAGTATGTATGGGCTTGGACCTATTACGTTGAGCTAATATGTCTAATATATCTCTAACACCCTCCCTCAAACTTAAGGCAGAAGCTCAATGAAAGCTTGAGGTTTGATAAGCATGAGAAGATCTCTTAGAGATGTCTTGAAAAATGACTTTGAAGAAAACACAATTAGAATGTGCCAATTGATCAATTTCGAAGTTTCAAGAGTCCAAAATTGGAATCTACGCAAAAAATTGAGCAAAATGGGCCATTTTCCAGAAATTTTCACTTTTGGTCAATGGTCAACGTATAAGTCAAAGTCAATAAAATGTCAAAGTCATCTGTCAGTGCCCACAAGTCAGATCCAAGTGGTCCGGGTCGGGTCGGTCCAATTAGTTGGCAAAGATGACATGGTAACGACATGGAGACTCGCTGATGTGGTGAGGCTTTCGTGGTAGTGACATGACTAGGGCTAACATGACTCTTGATGATGTCAGCAAATGATGTCATGGGTGACATCAGAAAAAGGTTGACGTAGTTCTTCGGCACGTGTTTGGCAAGTGACAGCGACAGTGATTCGTGTGAGCTGTGTGTTGCCGTGAGGTTCAGATCTAAAGACAAGCATGGGCACTATGAATCTGTGTTTTGCACATGGGAAACTTCTTTGCCTTTTAGAGATGTTTGTTTAATGCCAAGAACGAAGTTTGGCTTTGATACTATGTTAAATATATTAGCAACACGATATGTTCAGGGACGGAACCATGTACAAGTTGAGTAGGGCTGTGGGCCCCCCTCCCCCCCAAATTTTTTAAAAATGTTAAATAGTAGGTATATATTTAAGATTTTAGAAAATAAGCCCAAGAAAAATTATATTTGCCCCCCTCAAGAAAATTATATTTGCCCTCCCCGACTTTGAATCCTAGTTCTGTCCTTAGATGTGTTATATCTAAGGTAGTCAATACCGTACCAGTACCGGGCGTATCGGTATGTATATCGGTATCAAAACATTAACGTTTTGTACCGGTTTAAATATCGGCCATGTACCGGCCAATTTCGGGCAATATTGGCCGGTACTGGGCGTATCGGCCGATACAGAAAAAAGATTTTTTTTATTTTAATTTTTGTAATTTTTGAATTTTTATTAGGGCAGAATGGTAATTTATTTGCATTAACTTATTAGTATTATTTGTTTTCTTAGTATGCAATGGTAACTTTTAAGCTTTATATTTTTTATATTGTGTTTTTTTTCTTTTCTTTTAATTGATACTAAAGTCTAAAACCATGAATAATTAGTTTTAAATTGAGAAAATGTTTTATGGTAAACTTTTATATTTATTATAACACACACACACACACACACACACACACACATATACATACACACATACACACATACATACATACATATATATATATATATATATATATAAAATAGCGGCAAACCCGAAATAGTACACTGGTATTGACCGGTATCCGAAATATATCGTACCACTGGCCAAACCGGTACAGCCTCCAGTACGGTATTGACTCCCTTGGTTATATCATATTGTATATGTTAAAAAAGATTCAAACAAACATCTCTAGCTACCTTGATAATACAAAAAGTGATAGTTGAATTATAACACTCCTGACATAGGCATGTATTATTAAACCTTCACTGAACCTTAACTCGGTCTACGAATTGGGTCATTGGGTTACTAGTTCAACTGGTGGATTGCTGGTTGAATTGCATGGTTAAAAGAGAATTTAAAAGGTATATAAATTAGTTTGAGAAATCATAAAATTAATATGTAATTAGAAAGAAAAAAAAATTACATGCCTAAATTACTAATTAAAATAAAGTTTAAAAATCAAACCGCCTAATGTATATAAGAAGTGCTACGTCTACAACATTTTCACAACAAATTATAAGTGGTAAGTTGTTATTGTATCTAATTTAAACTTACCATTGAAATTACATTTTTGTCCACCTATAATAACTTGTCACATATGATTTTATATTATAAATATAGCATTTCTCAATGCATATAATTAAGCGGAACAATAATTGTATTTTATTAATTAATTTCAGTGAAATCCATGATTAAGTGAACTACAAGATGCAAAATCTCATATATATATATATATATATATAGTAATTTGCAAAAAAAGAAAAAAGAAAAGAAGATATATATGCACTTATGCTAACTGTTTCTTATTGAAGTTATCATTTTTTTCCCTTGTTTCATGAGCCTACCAATTTTTAACGGAAAAAGATAATGGATGTTATAAAAGTATTGGTTTAGAAATTATTTTTAGAAATTTTTTATAGGAAGAGAAAATAGTAATTGATTTTTTTATAAGTTTTTATATTTCACATAAAAGTAGTATAAGAACCTTACTAAAATCGTCCATTTGTTAAGAGCACTTGTCAACAGTACCCATTTTTAATTGTACTCAGACAAAATGGAAAAAACTCTTTTGTAATAGTGATCCCTATCCTTGCTTGAGCTTCAATCAAGTCTTCATTTTTAAACAACGATCCTTGTTGTCTTGAGTGTAGCATAATTACAATATGAGCTTTATTGTCCCTGTTTGGCTGTCTTCTATATATTTTCTGTTTCTGTTCATTTTTCCGTTTCCTTTAGCCATAAGCAGACACCCCAACCTTAGAGGACACGTGTCGACCGTTACTTAGGACTTTAGTCCTTTCCCCCTCTGACCTGTGCCTTTAAAAGTAGGCATATTAGGTAATGAAATTGCAAGGAGGGCTCTCATCTTTGCCAAAGAACTTGGTTTTGATAAAGTCATCCTAGAAGGTGATTCTGAAATTGCCATTAAAGCCATGAAGAGTGACGATTACTCTGCAGCGGCCTTTGGTCACATTGTCTCTGATATTAAGGCCTTGTCGGCTCAGTTCAGGTGCGTGATTTTCCAGCACACTCGTAGACAAGGGAACATGGTTGCACACATAGTCTTGCAAGATCAGCATGTAACTTTCCTCATTTTTGTACTTGGATGGAGAAAGTTCCTGTGTCTTCCTTTGCTGTATATTCTGCAGAAATTATTAATACTATGTGAGCCCCTTGCTTTTTAGGGGCAGTCTCTCAAAAAAAAAATATATAGCAATTTTTAATTTCAATTTTACCATTAATAATTTAATTCTTAAATACATGAATAATGAATTATAGATAAAGAAAATTGAATTGAACTTTGAGATATATTATTAATTATGGGATGCCGCAAAATATGTTCCTATTTGAAAATTCAATTAATATAGTATTGAATGAAATATACTTTTAGGTGGATTGGTACCTTCTCAAGCACTTAGGGACTTAGTCATTTTCTCATTTGACCTAAGTCTTTAAAAATAGACATCGTTAGATAATGAAATTAAAACATGACATGCAAAATGACAAAGTTAATTTACTTGCTACGTTATATAGCAATTTTTAATTCAAATTTACCATTGACAATTTAATTTTAAATACATGAATTATACATAAAGAAATTTGAAGTGAACTTTGAGATATATTATTAATTTCTTAATTATGGTATGCCACAAAATATGGTCATCTTTGAAAATCCAATTAATATAGCATATTGAACCAACCAGACTTTAGGAGGATTGGTACTCCCTAAGCATTTAGCACATGTTTGATTCTTAGCATGGATTCAAGTTGTCAGTGAAGCATATTTATAAAATACTGTTTTGTTTTGTTTTTGTTTGTTTTGGAATGGTTAGAAATACTACGTAGTATGTTAAGAGTTTTTGCTACTATAGAGGGTAAAAGAATAGCACTGTAAAAACTGTCCGATTAAATTATTGTTACATGATGTATTTACAGAATTAAGTGACTTTTTGTTCAAGTAAAAATAAAATTTCTTTTACAAAAATTGATGTCAATGCTCTTACTTTTTAAACTTAAAAAAAAAAAAAAAAAAAAAAAAAAAAACCATATCCAATGAAAATATATAGCTAATTAAATAGACTTTACCCAATTTCAAGAAGTTTATAAAATACTATCCCTATATAAACAAATTTAAAAAGAATAAAGTATGTTTCGTCATCTTGGATAATAAAAAATTATGCAAAATTATTTCGTATATGGAGTAGTACTTTCATACTCGTAAAGTCTTAACCTAACCAAGCAATTGCAACTTAATTGCAACTAAGTTTTCACCGACTACATTTATTGCCGCGGGTACACATTTCTGATTTCACCTTCCCAATTTATTCGGGTTGCAATCCATTTAAGAGAAAAATAAATAAATAAATAAATAAATAAATAAATAAAGAACATTGAGGGTGTGTTTGGCATTGATGAAAGTTGCCAACTTATTTTACTATTTAGTTTATTTTTGCTACTATTTATGAGTCCTTGCACTTTTTGATACTATTCATAGGTCATACTGTACTATTTCAGCTAACTTTTACCTATATGAAAATGTTAACGAGTGCCGTTGGGGCATTTGTTAAGAATTGATTTTAAGAAAGTTTTGATACCACTTTTATGGAAAATGAAAAAAATTGTCAAAATATTAATTGCTTTTTTTTCTTTTCTCATAAAAACTTTCTTTAATTGAATTGTTAACCAATGTCCTACGGCACTTGTTAACATGACCCTTATCTATAATACTTTCAGTTAAAAGTTTTCAATTTTAGCAAAATTAGCTGATCATAGATAGACCATGAATGGATTAAAAAGCTTTTATCGGTATCTTGAATCCTTCTTTAACCCAAAATCGCTCGTCAAATGTGCTTGCCACCTTATTAATTGTATTTGTAGGGTTGAAAATTTGGAACCTATTCAAATATGTGGTACAAGAAATATACATGTTATTTGACCTTTTACATTTTTTTTTTCTTTGTAAACAAAAAATGGGTAGAGGGGGGGTGACTAATATGGCTTCCCTACCTATGCGTGACTGTAGTAGCACTCTACCCCCTCTCGAACAAGACTCCATACACCTGATCTATGAGAAACTCACTTATTATTGTTTGGGATGGAGATGAGATATAAGAAGTACTAACACACAGCTAGTTGTTGAGACTCGAACCTAAGTCTTGAGACTTGTTGGCCTGGTATCTAACCAACTAGGCCACCTAGATGTTGGTTATTTGACCTTTTACATTGATATCATATTGTAAAATCTTTGAAAAGGAGAATCACAATAGGAGGAAGAATGAATACAAGTTTTGTATGCTTATTATATGTTATATGTTGTATGTTATCTTGCCTAGGTACACCACCTTAAAATCTGATTTTAAAAAAAAAGTACATTTGTATTTTTTATATAACTTATTGCACTCTCACCTGGCGTTCTAAATTAAAGTTTTTGCTATTCTAGAGGGTAAAATAATAGTACCATTATAGAGGGTAAAAGAATAGCACGATAAAAATTGTTCGTTTGATGTATTGCAAAATGAAGTGACTTTGCTTCTCAAAAAAAAAAAAAAAATGAAGTGACTTTTTGTTCTTTGTAAAAATAAATTTTTATTTAATTTTCTAAAAAAATATCCAATGAAAATTATAAGCTAATTAAATAGACCTGACCCAATTTCAAGAAGTTTAACATACTATCCCTAGAAAAATTCATTTAAAAAGAATAAGGTATATAATAAGTTTCGTTATCATGCATAACGAAATTTAATGCAGAATTGTTTCGTCTATGTAAGGGTACTTTCATACTCTTAAAGTCTTAACCTAACCGAACCAATGGCAGCCATTTTTCCACCCACTACATTTATTTCCGTGGGTACGCATTTGTGATTTCACCTACCCAATTTATTCAGCTTGCCATCTGTTTAAGGGGAAAAATAAAGAATGCTGAATGGATTTTAGATTTTTTTTTTTTTTTTTTTTTTAAATCGATAGTTTAAGTAGGGTTTTGAAAGCTGCCATTAAAAATACAAAAAAGTGACGATTGAATCACAACACTTTTGACAATAGGCATATATTATTAAATCTAGATTGAACCTTAACTCGATCTAAGAATCATGATATTGGATTACTAGTTCACCTCGTGGATTCCTACTTGAATTGCAGGGTTAAATGAGAATTTAAAAAATATATATATATATAAATAAGTTTGAAAAAACATAAAATTAATATGTAATTAGAAAAAAAAATAACATGCCTAAATTACTAATTAAAATAAATTTTAAAAAGTGTATTAAGTGGAACATCAATTATATTTTATTAATTAATCATAAGTGAAATCCAACATTAAGTGAATTGCGAGAGGCAAAAACTCTCTTTATATATAGTAATTAACAAGAAGATAAAGAAGATATGCACTTATGCTAGCTAGCTGTTACTTGAAGTTATAATTTTTTTATTCATTTTCTCTCATGATAATATGAGAAAAATTAATGGAGGCCCTAAAAGTTTTGGTTTATGAATTATTTTTAGAATTTTTTTTATTGAAAAAGAAAAAAGTAATTGACTTTTTACTTTTTTATATAATTTTTTATATTTTTCATACAAGTGATATAAAAACTTTTCTTAAATTGTCTATTAACAAATTTTTTAAAGGCAACCGTTAATATGATCCATTTTTATCAGTAAAAAAAAAAAAAAATTTGTAATAATGGTTACTATCCTCTTTATAGCTCCAATCAAGTCTTCGTTTTTAAACAATGATCCATATCGTCTTCATCAATGTTTCTGTTCATTTTTTTCGTTTCCTTTACTTTTCACTCGTTTGATCAGATTCATGATTGCAAATCACATGGCTCTAGTCCACCAATAAGCAGACACCCCAACTTTCCTTAGGACACATATATGTTGACTATTAGGACTTAGTCCTTCCTCCGTCTGACCCGCGCCTTTAAAAGTAGACACCTTGTTAGGTAATGAAATTAAAACATCACATGCAGAATGACACCCCAATTTCCAAAATTTCAATTTTACTATTAACAATGTAATTATTAAATACATGAATAACGAATTATAGATAAAGAAAATTGAATTAGTACGTAGTAGATTACTCTAAAGTAAAGCCTTGTATATAAACTGGACACAGTACAACAATAGCAGCTCTCTCTCTCATCACTTTCATTACTCCACAAACCCATCTACAATTCTTGAAAGAAAGAAAAAACTATGGCGGAAGGAGCTTTGTTCGATCTTGCAGGGAACGTCCTTCAACTGCTGGGCTCTATCATTGTTGAAGAGGTCAAACTGGCCTCTAGTGTTGAAACTGAGATTGAAAATCTAATCGACACGGTCTCCACAATCCGTGCTGTGCTTCTGGATGCAGAAAAGCAGAGTTCTCATAACCATCAGATCAAAGACTGGCTCAGTAGGCTCAAAGATGTTCTCCATGATGCTGATGATTTGCTGGATGATTTCTCCACCGAAGTTATGCGCTGCAAAGTGATGACAAAGAAGGTACGCCTTTTCTCTTCAAGTTCAAACCTGCTTGCTTTTAGTCCTAAGATGGGTCATGAAATAAAGGCAATTAGGGAGAAGCTAAATGCCATTGCAAAAGATAAGGAGGCTTTTCACTTTAGTCAAAGCTTGGATGAGCCACAAGTCATGAATAGGGGGGACAGAGAAACTTATTCTTTTGTACTCGAAGATGAAGTTATTGGGAGAGAGGATGATAAGAAAGAGATTATGGAACGTCTTTTTGATGACAATGTTGTAGAGAATATTTCTATCATTCCAATTGTTGGTTTTGGAGGATTGGGCAAGACGACACTAGCTCAATTGGTATACAATGATGAAAATGTCCAAAAAAATTTTGAGATAAAACTTTGGGTTTGTATCTCTGATATCTTTGATGTACAACGGATTGTTAAAGAAATTTTAAAACAATTAACAAAACAGAAGCAAGAAGAAAGCCTAGAGATGTTGCAAAATCAGCTACGAGAAAAACTTAATGGGAAAAAATACTTGCTTGTCTTGGATGATTTGTGGAATGAGGAGAGTAGTAAATGGCTTCTCTTGAGAAATTTGTTAATGGGTGGTGCAAGGGGAAGTAGGATAATAGTGACCACACGCTCAGAAAGTGTAGCGAGGATAATAGGGGCAACTTCATGGCATGCTCTTAGAGGCCTACCTGAAGAAAAGGCTTGGAGTTTGTTTGTGAAAGTAGCATTTGAAAATGGTCAACTGCCAAAGAATGAAGCCTTTGTAAGTTTGGGTAGGGAGATTATGGGGAAGTGTGGTGGGGTACCTCTAGCCATAAGGACGATAGCAAGCTTGCTATGCACCAAAGCTACAGAAAATGAGTGGCGATCCTTCAAAGTTTATGAACTCTCAAAAATAACTCAAGAAGAAGAAAATGTTATTTTATCAACGCTTAAGTTGAGTTATAATCATCTACCATCATACTTAAAGCAATGCTTTGCTTATTGTAGATTGTTTCCAAAAGATTATGAGATTGATGTAACAACATTGATTAATCTTTGGACAGCACAAGGTTTTATTAAGTTATCAGATTCAAAGCAACGAGTTGAGGATGTAGGGCTGGAGTACTTTATGGTATTACTTCGGAGATGTTTTTTTCAAGATGTAGAAAAAAATATATATAACAATATATCATCTTGCAAAATGCATGATCTCATGCATGATCTTGCAACTCTTGTGGCTGGAATGGAGAGCACCGTGCTAACTTCAAGTGGGGAGTACAATGGTAAAAAAGTTCGTCATGTATCATTTGATCTTGAAGATTCATCAAGGAAACTTTCAATTTTCAAGGTTAAAGGAATGAAGATACAAACAGTTCTTGCAGCTAGTGTAGGGGGGAAGTTGGGTAACTTAACTTGTGATGCACTCATTTCAAATCTCAATTATTTACGCACGTTAGATTTGAGTTGTTTAGAGCTACATATAGTGCCCCATTCAATTGGAGAATTGAATCATTTAAGATATCTTGATCTTTCTAAAAATGAACATATTGTAGTTCTCCCTAATTCCATTACCAAGCTGCTGAACTTGCAGACGCTGAAACTTTATTCTTGTGGATCACTTAAAGAATTACCGTGGGGCCTTAAGAAGTTGGTCAATCTTAGGCATTTAGACGTTAGTTATTGTGAAGAATTGACGCATATGCCCCTTGGACTTGGCCAATTTACTTCTCTTGAGATACTACCATTATTTGTCGTGAGGCAAGAAGGTTCCAAGGCTAGCTCATGTATTTGGTCTAAGAAAAAACAAGCTAGGTTTGGTGGTGGGCTAAGTGAATTGAAGGAGCTGAGCAATTTGGGAGGAAGTCTAGTCATTTGGGATTTGGGACATGGAGAAGATGACATGGTGGAATGTAAAGCCTCAAATATGAAGCAGAAACAACATCTTCAACAGCTAGCATTAAATTGGAATGAAGAGTGGGATATTGGAGAAACTGAATGCTATGATGACATGTCACTGGAAGGGCTCCAGCCACATCCAAATCTTAAAGGGTTGGTATTGAATAATTATATGGGTGTGAGAATTCCAAGTTGGGTCTCTTCTCTCACTAATCTTGTTCGTTTTAATTTAGAAGATAATAAGAGATTGCAGCACCTCCCACCGTTAAATCAACTCCCTTTTCTCAAGGTTGTCGATCTTGGGGGAATGGAAGCACTTGAATACATTTCAGATGAAGACAGTGTTAGTAACGTGTTGGGTGCTTCCTCTTCTTCTTCTTCTTCTTCAAAAACACCATTCTTCCCATCCTTATCTTCTCTAGCTATTCGATTTTGCCCAAAACTGAAGGGATGGTGGAGGAATGAGCCACACCATCTCTTACTTCCATCATTTCCTCCTTCTCTTTCGACATTACTTATTCAAAATTGCCCTAACCTGACTTCCATGCCCCTGATTCCCGATCTCACTGTGTCACATATTGATGGTTGTCCCCTCTTACGGCTACACGAAGGAAACAGTGAAGATTGTCCCAAAATAATCCAACAAGAAAAAAGAATTTATTCTGGTATGCATCTATCCATCCATCTTTTATAATCCCAAATTCAAATTCAAATTCAACTACTGGTTTTTTTAGGGTTTTTATATTTTGAACAACTTCTAAAACTATTCAACTTCATTCTTTTCAATCTTTTTTCTTTTTCTTCTCTATAAACTGTTAATTGAACAAGAAAAATTATGATAATGTAATCCATCCCTTTTTTCTTTCTTTCTTTTAATTCTAATGATTTATATCTTTGTACCTAACTGCATGGTTGCTTCTTAATTGTTGCAGAATCTGAGTTAGAATCGGAGTCGGTTTGTTCACTTCCAGAGGAGGAATTAGCTTGTTTTGCAGGTATTTCATTGGTTTACCCTCTTCTTATTTATTTATTTATTGAGTCATTTGAACTATTGATCTATAAAAAATAACTAATGGTTTAATTACTGTTTTTGATGGGATAATTGCTGGATGAATTCTTTCTTTTCTCAGACTTTTTATTTTTTTATTTTGGAGACATTCACAAATCTAGAGATAATATTTATCTAAGTTGTGCATTTGAACAAAACCTTTGGTGCTTTCAATTTTCTTTCTTCTTAATTTGTTTTTATATGTTAGATTTCTAATGGCCAGAGCATCACACAATCATAACTTTTTTGGTTTCCTAGTGATTTTTGGCTCTTCCACTACCTCCAACAGCCCCTTACAGCCTTTCTTTCATCTCCAAGTATTTCAAAACGAAAAATCCTACACATTTAAAAAAAAAAAAAAAAAAAAAAATCTTCCTTCTCATTGTTGTCCTGCAATCTGCCAGAAATGGAAAAGTTCTAACTTTTCAATGCATAGTTGCACACTTCATGTACTTTATTTTTTAGTTCTTGTACTAAAACAAATGATTCATAACACTTCCATCATGTGTGTAAATAATACTGTGTATCCAAGTACTAGAGAAGGGTCTAATCTGTTTAGTCGTGTACAATTCATTGTTAGATTAGATTGATTTTTTTTTTTATTACATATATTATTGCCAATAAAAATTACTAATTAATTTTTTTTTTATTCCTTCTCATTGTTGTCTTTGCAAAGGTGAGTGGATATGGCAATAACAAGCCTCACCCTCAGCAGCATGTGCAGCTGCACTTGGCTTCAAAGCTCACTGCCACCGCCACCGCCTCCGCCTCGGCTGAGGGCTTGTTGCTATTCTTCTACTCAGCTCTCTGTTCTCAAAACCTTGACACACATTCACAGTTCTTGTGTCATAGCTTGCCTTCGTGCCAACAAGTCTCTCTCTCTCTCTCTCTCTCTCTCTCTCTCTCTCTCTCTAATATTATATTTAGGGACTGTTTTGTTTTCTTATACTCTTATTAATGGCTTAGTTACTGTATCTTTTTTGTCCTTTTGGATAGCGCAGAGCTGGCACTGAAAGCTGCACGTGCTGCACTTAGTGGTGGCATCTCAGTTGTGACTTGTGAGTCTTTTTTTTTTTTTTTACACAAATTTTTCTTTCATCTCTTTCATAAATTGAACTAGAGTCTCATGTCAAGTAAACTGTCTTAATAATTAATGTATCACATGCATAACAATCATGACTTCTAAGACCCAACTTTTATTATATAAATATTAACTAAGTAAGTAGCTTTTATAATCTTAAAAGTTGATTCAGTTGCATTGTTTTGGACAGTCTAGAAGAACTTATTGCACCCACATTGCTTATCCCTTAATCTATGGATTGTGATTAGTTAGATTCTTGCCGTTACTGAAGTTCTCTTGGGAAATTTTTGCATTGTTGATTGGGGAAATGTTTTCTTTATGTTAATCATTTTATAAAGAAATACAATGGTAATTTATTCTTATTCTGCAATTAGTTGCAGTTGTCCATGATTATATGAAAGATGGTTTCTGATTTGTTTCTCTTTCTTGATATGTAGCTGGAGATTGTGATGTCTACCCCAGGTGTATTTGAGGTTGTTTAGAATGCAATCTTTTCCAATTCCCCAATGCAATTGGCTTCTTGGGCTTGAGAGTTAATGTGCTTTCTTTCTCTTTTGCATAGGTTCTTCAGCAGTTGGTGCAGGAGCATCCTACTACAACCTTAGGAGTAATTCTCTTCATAGCTCCTCTTGAATTTCTTAATATATCATTTATGTTCAAATTGACTGTGCTTGACATAAATCCTTGCTAAAGTCTATGCTTGTCGGCATAGTTGTCTGTGCATGATCTATGGACAAATTCTGTACTTGTTTGGAAGTTCATTAGACTCGTGTTTCTCATTGGTTGGATGTTATATGAAAATGTGAGCTTGATTTATAATGATCCATGATGAGCTAATTAGCTTAATTACTAGTTATCTGACAAAATGCTATAATAAATTGCCCCTTTTAGATATTATCTTTAGGCACATTTCATGTAAATCCAACTAGAAACAATTTTGAGTTCACAATCTGGTTTTGGATGCATGTGGATGGGTTTGTTTGTTGCTGACATACCATAGCTAATTATAAATAGAGACCCCAATTTTGATTTACTATCTGTGAAATAAGAATAGGTCATAACTACTTGGAGGACTATCAAAAACTATCTTTGTAACAGACTTTGAATGTTTTTACTGTTCCATCTTCAATCAAGAGAAGTCATAGAAAGGTTCCATTATATATCTATGCAAGTAATGCTTTGCAAGAGTTTTCTCACTTCTGAAAAATATAAAGTATCCTGCAGGTTGGGACTGTTTTAAATGTTGAGGATGCCAAAAATGCAATAAATGCTGGAGCCAAATTTCTAATGAGTCCTGCAATGGTGAAAGTATGCGTTTTGAATTCTGCAGTCTCATGCGTTTTGAATTATTTTGTCCTTTTTAGTGCTCTTCATGATTCTTGTAATTTTCTATCTTGAATTTAATCCTAAACAAACCTGTTAGAAGACATCACTTATACTGCTTCTTCTGTATACTCTAAACATGCTTATTGGCTGTCAGGACATTATGGTTGATGCGCAATGTGGTGAAGTTTTGTACATACCTGGAGTGATGACCCCAACAGAAGTAAGGCCATCTTATAAAACTTAAAACTCTCTTTCATTTCTAAGCTTTATAGCGTTTGTAAAAATTTTCTTAACGCACTTGACTTCTTATAATGTTTATCTTGTTGGACGCTTCTATTTCAGAGTTATTTTTTTCTATTGTTCTGTTTGAGATTTGAAACTTTTGAGTCAGAAGGAGAACTTAAAACCTGATTGTGATTTACAGATATTGTCTGCATATGATTCTGGTGCCAAAATTGTCAAGGTAAGTCTTGACATGTTCTATGATGTTTAAGATTGGGCAGTTCATATGGTAGCCACTGTCCAATGCCATATGCACTCCTGACTCCTTTTTTCAAAGGATATTAATGTGAAAGCTCATTATTTATTTGATATCCTGTATCCACCAGTCATTACGGTTGCTAGGTACACAATTATGGTAAATGTCCCCAATTGACCATGAACTTCTTTTAAACATATATCAGTGCTTGAATAGTCATGATTTTCTTTTTGGTTCAAAAATAAAAGTCTTCTAAATGAAATTATATAAAGTTATGCAAGCTACAATAATAAGTTATGTAGCTTAGCTTGCTGAGTTAGAATAAGATATCAGTGGAAATTGGATCTAAATTATAGCAAACTGTTTTTGTGAGAGGAATGTGCATCTTCATTTCTATTGTAACCAACTTGGATTCAAGATTTGTCATTTTAATTGGTTCATCTTGTCTCAAATCTACCCTATCTAAATTTAATCTTTCAGTTTTCTATCTTGTGAATTGATCATGCTTTAGACTTACCCAAAAAAGATCATGCATGCATAGGCTCTGCTTCCTTGAGTTGGTACCTTGGACCCGGTTAGTGTTTTTACCACAGAATTTTAAAAGCATTTCTGTGCCTCGAAGTGGTCTTTCTTGTCTTAGGTTGCTCTATAAAGTTTATCCAGCCAACATTGTTCTTCTGTACACAATTTCAGATTGATATTGGTGTCTATTTATTTTAGTCTTATAATTAAATTCAACTGTTAATTCACTAGAGTAGGCATTAACAAAGCTTCCATTCAGATAGTTGAGAGTTTCTTACTTATATTGGAATTATGGAGGTTACTTACGCCCCTAAATACTGGTTCATAAGTCATAAATGCATTCTTCTTCGTCAATCTAAAGAATCTTCATAAGATTTGCACAGTGAAGAAAGTATGGCTTAGTATATGATTGGTTCTTTCAAACATTTGTATTCTCTAGTTTCTTCACTAAGAATTCTGGGATTTTATACTGTTTGGATGTCAGAAAATAGTTCATCTATAGATGTACCTTATGGATTTATTTTTCTTTTATTTGGTGGACTAGGTTTATCCCGTCTCTGCACTAGGTGGTAGTCAGTATATTTCTGCGCTCAAGAGGCCTTTTCATCACATCTCAATGGTTGCTTCTCAGGGCATAACAGTAGGTTGTTAACTTCTCTGTCCTGTAGGCTGTAGCTCTTAAAGCCTCACTACTTTTAATTTTTGTGTTCATGCTCAAAAGTAAGAAAGATTCAAAATTCCACACTTTCTGCTATTTATAATCCAAATATAAGAAAGAGAGATGATTTTGCATCTGGGAATTGTATTCATATCCCTCCATTATCCAAATTGTTCTCATGGCTAAGACATTTATTGGGAGTTCTTTCAAACTTTAAAAAAAAAAAAAAAAAAAAAAAAAAAAAAAAAAAAAAAATTTAAATGCACGTATCAGCCCTTCAAATAAATGAAAATCATGCATAAAATTAAATAACATTTTCTTGATTCGTGTGTACTTTTTATAGATTGAAATTCAAACTTGCAGTATTCTTGGAACATATGTTTTTGGAGAACCTAAAGAGACATTATGTTCAGAAATATTTGTTAAGTTGATATGTTTTATATTCTTATTTTCTGCGTGCAATGGGATGTTATCTGTTTTCTAATTTGATACAGATTCAGTCAGAGAATATATCACCCAAGGAGCATCAGCAGTTGTATTATCAGATGCCATATTTGATAAGGAGGCAATAAGTCAAAATAATTTCAATGAAATATGTCGACTTGCACACTTTGCAGCTTTGCAAGGCAATGAAGCATTAGAATGATGAGATCTTTTGTTGTCTATGGATATTGCTTAGTTTTGTCTTTGCTAGACTATTATAGCTGTAGCCTTTGTTTGAAGTTGCCAATGCTACTATCTTCAAAATTTTAAAAGATAAATAAAGAGTGAGAAGTACTAGACTAAATAAAACAAATGGGATTTTTTCTAAACCAGATATGCTGGATCTAAAAGGTACACTTGTGATGACAAACCTTTAAAGTCATAACTGCTAACCCATGAAATTGTAGGCAAACTATTTCTTCATCAATGTGTGATATGGATTTTATGTTCGAATGCAGACACAAATTTCATTTTTTACAATCCAATGCTGAATTGATGACCTACGTATAAATTAAGAAAAATGTGTGGCATATAATTTCTGAGTAGCAGATTATTGGTTTTGCTAATATTCTACATAAATAGGTCAATTAACATTTTAGTAATCCCGAAGTGGTTTGAAATCAACCTTATTTGCCACCATACTAGGTTTTCACTCATTAATATTCTTGTTTCTCCTGCCTAAGTTAACTTTGATAACTTCATGTCAGTATTGTGTTAGAAGATGCTTTTGTGCAACTAAATTTAGTTAGTGAAAATTTTGTTTTTCTTTTTTCATGTCTTTTTCTCATGAGCTTCTTTGTGGTCGAGCAATCATGAATTTAAATCCTTTGTTTTCATGGTGCTGCCCTTAGTTTCTCCCAGTGTAATTGTGGAAGATTTAAATAGCATGATGATGACTTATGGCCATCATAAAGTTAATGCATCATTTCCATTTTTTAAGGTATATTGTTGGTTAGTATATGTTTAAATTGTCCATCTTGATAAAAGCTCCCTCACATAAAGTACCAGGTTTAATTTGACTCACACAAACGAAAAATAGAATAAAACACTTCAGCCTACAAACCAGACCAACCTGATTGACGACTAGGTTGGTTGACTTGGTTCAGTTCAGCTAAATGATACTTTGACTTTGATCCTTGATTATGGAATAATGATTATTTATGTGTTAATTGATTCCTGGATTCTGATCCAACTTGATCTGAATGTGTAACTCCCTTTCCTTTTTGATCCACCAAAATAATAACAAAAAAGTCCCATCAGGTAGGAGATGAAGTTTGACAGTTTAGACTCTCAACTTTCCAAAAACAATCTGTTACACATTGCATACATATCACATACACATATGGGGATCAACCCTTTTAATTGGCTTTTCCAAGGCTGTATGGTATTGCCATTGATAAGGAGGTTTCTGTTGAAGCTTCTTTGCTAAGGCAGGGGGCGGAGGAGAGAAGAATTTGGAATGTTCGTTTTATTAGAGATTTTAATGATTGGGAGATGGATGAAGGGCTACATTTTCTTCGTATATTGGGAGCCAATACTCCTCCTATGGATGTTGGAGACCGAATGAGATGGAAATTGAAGTCTAATGGGGTTTTTGACATCCGGTCGTTTTATAACAAATTAAGGGATTCTCCCTCAACTGTCTTTCCTTGGAAAGCTATTTGGGGAGCATTGGCCCCTAGGCGATTTCTTTTTTTGTTTGGTGTGTAGTTTGGAATAAGATCCTAACGGGAGATAACTTGAGATTAAGGAGATTGGTTTTTGAGGATTGGTGCATTATGTGTCGTCATTGTGGAGAGATGATTGACCACTTATTTCTTCATTGTGAGATGGCTTATCGGTTATGGAGTTTTGTCTTTATAACTTTTGGCTTGTCTTGGGTTATATCTAAATCGATTCCAGACTTGCTCTTTGGTTGGTGGAATTGGCTGGGAAAGCATTCGTCTCAGATTTGAAACTTAGTCCCTTTGTGCATCCTATGGTGTATTTGGAAGGAATGGAATCGGAGGACTTTTGAGGATTTGGATAGCTCCAGTGATCAGATGCTTGCTTGTTTTAGTGGAACTCTTTTTGATTGGTCTCGGGCGTGGGGACTCACGTCTAGTGATTCCCTCCCTTTTTTTCTTTGCTCCCTTTCTCTTTTGTAATTTTTCTGTTGTTTGGTTTTCTTTTATGTTTTTCTCTTGTATTTTCTAGGTTTGCTCTATGTTCTTCATGTATTGAGTAGCCTTTCGTATATATATCATTCTTACTTATCAAAAAAAAAGGTTCTGTGTGCTTTTGAGGAACATCCCCATATGGTAGATAATGCTTATGTCCATTGACGGTTCTGATTGATTTGTGTGTCATGTTGATGCAGGAAGAAAAGGAGCACACTAAACTAATTGCATTACAAGTGCCCCAAAAGTTTCCTTTGCATCACCTACACCAGAGTTAAAGCATCAGAAATTTTTTAGGACAAAATTGATGCATATACGCAAGAAATACATAATGGATACCTACTAGACTATTGAGGTAAAAGATCAGCCCTTCATTGTTTGTCAACTGACATTCTAAAAATAACATGGACTATGGTTTGGAGCTGATACATATCTATAATGCTAGGAAACTGAGACCCACATGATCATATCTTTGTTATGTCGAATTTTGAAATATTTCTGGCACTATGATCAACGCCATTGTTTTCATTATTATTGTTGTCATCACAACCTTCATTATCATTTATTGAATTCGATTCTTCCCATATTTTTTCAGATTGAAGGCTATTAACAAAACCAGGCCGACTGCCCTTGGATACCTACTCTGAAGAGCTAAAAATTGAACTTTGAACTGATTTATTAGCTTGTTGGTAAGGTCGGTTAAGTCGACATTACAGTGTAGACATTTGGAATGCATTCCCCCATCCTCTCAAGTGGTGTATTTGGAGAGAGAAATGCTTGGAGTTTCGAAATGTGGAAACTTCAGTTTTGGACTTGAAACTCTCATTCCTTGGACCTATGTTTAAGTGGATGGTAGACATGAGCAGTATCTTTGAGTAGCATGATCTTTGTAATTTTTTTTTCAAATTGTTGGTGAATCTCGGGTGCTTCTTTTATACTTGGGTAGTTGGGTTATGCTACTTTTGTGCTCTCTTAATGAATCATTTACTTAAGTACTCGGCTTTGTTTGCATTTCAAATCACTAATTTCACACCACTTACTCAGCTTCTATTAAAGTAATCATTTTTGGAGTTTGGACAATAATGCAAAAATTATGCAAAATTTTTTTTTTCTGCAATACTAATTTTAAGTTATTCTACATTATCCAGAATAAGGGAAATATTTGCATCATCTGTAAAGTACAGATTTCAATCACAAATGGAGGAAATGATGACAAATATTTTGTTTAATTTGTAAATTAGTTTATTTAATTTTTTTTTATTTAAAAAATTATAAAGCTGTAAGTTGATGTCTACACTCTACAAGGTTTCTCAGCTAACCTTGTTTTGGCCAAGAGTTCAATCTCTCAAAGGTAACAGGATAAGGGGTTTTTGTTGTTTTGATAAGTGATGTAGGACACGGTTTAATATTTAATTTTTGTAATTATTTAATTTTAGTATTTTTATGTAATTTTTGTTATTTTAGGTTTAGGTTATTTATTTCCTTTTTTTTTTAAGGTATTTTTAATGTTGTTTAATCAAATTAGGGTTTTATATGCTTTCGTAGCTGCATTAGGGTTTTTAGTTGTCCTATGTTTTGTTTTTACTATTTAAACGCAGTGTTCATTTGGGATCCTTTTATTTTGTTGAAACTGAAATTTTATTGCTGAAAGTATTGTAGATAAAAACATGTATATACTTAAATCCACAGCCACTTTAGTATATATTGAATACCGATATTCTGAGCAAGACTCACATCCACAACCACTTTAGTATTGTTGTCTTGCTAAAAACATGTATTCTCTATTTGATGTACACAATTTCTTACTAGCTAATAGCTATCATTCGAGTTATTATTTTTATTTATTTATAAATAACTATTTTTCAAATCTTAAATATATTTAAGAAGATTTTTATACATGTATAAATATAAATATATGTTTTTTTTTAAAAAAAAACCTATATACATAAATATATACTTAAATATAGCATCTTGCTATGATAAAAATAAAATAAAAAAATAAAAAAGACAGAAAAAATCGAGCTTGATGTTAATTTTATTTATGGACATGTTTTTATATTTGAACCATGCTTAAAAGTTTTTATATTTGATCCATTTAAATCCTAAAAGTTACAAAGTTTTTTATTTTAGCCGCTAGTGATTTAGGAATTTAAAAATGTTGTTTTGACACTACTACTTGCTATAGCTGCTAACTGCATTCACACTAATTACATACACTCGGTTTCCCACTCCCACTTTGTAAATGATTAGCATAGTAACACGACCCCAGCTAAAGGAAGAGAAAAAGTAGTCTAAAGTTATAGAATAAAAACCAACTTTTTCTCTGGGCATAATTATTGAGGCTAGTTGTATCTCTCATCACTTTCACCGCTCCACAAACCCATCTAAATATCCAATATTCCTTTAAAAAAAAAAAAATCTATGGCGTAAGGAGTAATTGTGTAGCAATTGGGTAAAAAGATTCTCATTATCTTTCAAAACCTTTAGTATTGCTGTCCTGCTAAAAACAAATATTCTATCTTCTTTGATTCAATTATGATAAAAAGAAAAATTAGTTCTATTCATTTAAATCATAAAAGTTTTAACTTCCCATAATAAGAAATTAAAAAAAAAAAAGTTTTAACTACAATTTTGCTTTTGGAATTTAGAAATGTTGTTTCACGCTATAACTGCGTTCACACACACATTTTTTAAATGATTAATTCATATGTTTACACCCTCAGAGGGAAAATAGAAAGAGGTAGAAAAAAAAAGTCTAAACTTTTAGAATTTAAAAAAAAAAAAAAATTTCTAGTGTTTAAAATGATCCCAAGTAGTTTTCTGTTTGCCTTAACATCTTACACATAGGTGGGAATAACCTAGTGTTTTTCAGTGATGCAAAAAAGTGTTATCCAATGTCAAAGTTTCAGTTTTTTATAAGGAAAGATCAAAAAATTCGGGCTTAAAATTTTATATGTTGTCACTGGTTGGAAAAAATGTAATTTGAGATATCTCAGATTTTTCTTAATTTTCCTGTAAGGAATATTCACCGAATGAGATGTAGTATATTTTAGCACCAAGTAAACTCATACACCAACCAATAACTCATTTTCATTACTTTCATGTTATCCAAAGCTGTGGTATTTGGTAGAGCAACTTCCACATCTGCCTACTGCAATGCAAATTTGTTCACATTTGATATTGTTCTAGTCTAATTCTTTCTTAGAGTAATCAACAACCTCACCTCAATTAAATCCTTGTAACCTCAGATGGCCTAGTCTAATATCGCTACTTGAAATGAATATATCTACCTCACTCTCTTGCTACTTTAATAAGATTGTAAATTACTAGTTGTTCGAGTAATTAATGAGGAGTTTAGACTCACACATAAGGGAGAGTGATTAAGTTCACCACTTTCAAACAGCTTAAGTTTTAGATACAATTAGTAATTTAACCATCTATATAAGCTATCATTAATATTTTACTAGAAAAATCCCACGAATTATCACCTTGTACGTGATATGTGACAAGATTTCACAGTACAACTCCTTTTTTTTCTCAATTTTATTTTCTATAGCCTAGTGTGCATCAAAAGCACCAATATGCTTTAGTTTAAAGTCACAAAATTTTATGGACAACTTTAAATTTATGCTTCATTTGATTTCCAAGAAAGAGAAAAAACAGAAAAACAAATAAATAATAAAAAATAGTTTCAACATCAATGTATTAATAGCCACCCCATTGGCAGCACAGATTTTTTTTTTTAGGAACAAAAAATGGGTAGAGGAGGTGACTTGAGTTGTTGTCTTTTACCTGGGCATAATTATAGTGACACTCTACCCGCTGGGCTCAGGCCTGTAGGAGCAAAGAATTCAGATGAGCCATAACTGTACACCCAATTTTATCGAGAACACTAGTGAACCTGCACAGGTTGTTAAATCCTTCCATCTCTACCTCATATATAGCCCCCAATATTGATTAGTTGTTCTCTTTTCATTGTTTTGCTTCATATTCAAGAGCTTTCAATGTCATTGAATCTCTAAATTATTTTTTTATATATAAATCAGAGAAGAGTGTGGCATTGAAACCAAAAAGATTGAAGAGATGGTTCTACAAAAATCAAGCATCATCTTGCAATAATTTGAGCAATACGCCTCTCACCTTCTTTTCTTATTTTTATATTATATTTATGATATTTTTTTTTTTTTTGATGGAATATTTATGATAATTGTTGTAACAAACCGTTTTGAATTTTTAGAATGTTTATTGCAACAGGTCACATGTATCAATCCTTGTGTAGGGACAGCTTGGTCTATGAACTTTTTATTTTTATAGCAATAATAATTTTTAACAGGTTGTGATTTTTAATTTTGTATCTTTGCCCTCTGATAAAGAGAAAAAGTAGGTTGATTCATTAGAGTTATAACTTTTTTATTTTAGCCACCAGTGCTTTTAGAATTTAGAAATGTTGTTTTCACACTACTGCTTGCGAGTTGCGATAGCTGCTAACTGCTTTCACCCTACTTTGTAAATGATTAACACTAACAAGACCCCAGAAAAGAAAAGAGAAAAAGCAGTCTGAAGTTATAAAATAAAAAACTACTTTTTCTCTGGGCACAATTATTGAGGCTAGCTGGTGTGGAATACACAGCCACGTATATCTCTCATCACTTCCACTGCTCCCCAAGCCTATCTGAGGCCGTGTTTAGTATAGATGTTTAAATTTCAAACAACAATTTTTAGTGTTGAAATACTAAAATATGTATTTTCACAATAATTTTTAATTTATACATATTTTTATAATACTTAAATAATGATACTAAAAATCTCTAATCAAACAAGTCCTAAATATAATATTCCTAAAAAGAAAGAAAAACTATGGCGGAAGGAGCTTCGTTTGATCTAGCAGGGAAAGTCCTTGAAGTGCTGGGCTCTCTCATTGTCCAAGAGGTCAAACTGGCCTCTAGTGTCAAAACTGAGATAGAAAAATCTAAGGAACACAGTCTCATATTTTTGTAATTTATTAATTTTGGTAATTTTATGTAATTTTTGTTATTTTAGGTTTATGGCATTTATTTTCTTGTTTTTAAAGGCCTTTAATGTTATTTTGTCAAATTAGGATTTGTAGGTTTCCTACCTGCCTTATTTTTTTTTAATATATATTTAAACATCTTATGTTTTTTATTGGATTCCAAATTTATCACCTTGTGGATTCAAGGGATTTCTTGTGGATTTGAGGTTTGCTACTGGAAACTAACAATTTAGTTTCTGTTTCATCATAAAAAGTATCATGTGTGATTTCTTCAAACTTCAATGACACCATCAAGTCATATTTTGATTAAATGTTAAAATAGATAGTTCCATATTCAAAGTCAATCTTAGTAAAAGATTATTATAATAATTATCATAATCTCTAAATTTCAAATTCAAAGAAAAATAAAAGAGAGAAAAAAAAATCATATTTTGTTAAAATTTATCATGTATTGTATGCATTATTGATTAGTTAATTTGTTTATTTTGGATAAATAAAACTTTGAAAAGCTCACATTTCAAAAAAAAAATATAGTAGCACTTTTACACAACCTTTTTTTTATATTTATTAAAAAAAAAAAAAAAACACCCAAACCCAACCCTTACACACCCTACTAATTCCCACAAAAGATGTGTTCTTTGTATAAATGTATTTATATATATATTAGAGGTATATAAAGATATATTATTAAAAATAATAGTAAATTTGTTTTACTGAAAAAAACAGCTTTCTTTTTGTTTTTTTGGTTTGTTTTTGTTTTTTGTTTTTGTTTTTAGTATATATATATTCACTATTTTTTAACAAGAAAATATATGATGATGAAAAATATGGGATATATGAAGCTTTTAAAATAAAATTGAAAACAAATCAAATTTAGAAAATGTAATTTGTATTTAGCTTAATTTGATTTTATTGCTAACTTGGAGCATCTCCAGCAGTCTAGGCAAATTTTTGCCTGTTTGGAGAGTGAATAGTATATTTTACATTTTGCCTATCTACTTTTTCAAATATATTTTTCAATAGACTCTTTATCTCATTTAAATATTATTTCTTCATTTATTATTTATTATTTTTTTAACAACTACACATCTTCCAACATTTTTTTATTCAACACCTTGATTATTATAATAGAAAAAAAGATTTGAAGAATGAACAGTAGCTCATCAAACCTGATGAGCTACTGTTCATTAGAAAAGAAAAACAAGATATAACTAGTCCCCTGGAATATGAAGAGTAACTTATTTTGTGGGTTTGCTCTCTAAAGTAGAGAGCATCTTGTGTTTAGCTAGTCCATAAAATACAACTGGCCGGAAAACCCGCATTTTCAAGACATGCACATGTCCATCAAGCTATTTCACATTAATTTTTTGATGAAGCTATTTCACATTAATATAATAACAAATCAGCTCATACAAAATTGTAACTTGATATTTGTTCATTAAATTAATAAAAAGTAAAAACCAGTAACAAAAGTACAAAACCTTAGTTTATTATTTTTAACAGTATTTCACATGAAAGACCTCTGTTGTTCTACTGTCTTTCTGGTGAGCGTGTCACGTGTGCATGTAGGACAAATTGCTCCGAGTATCGTGTGAGGTGTTTTTTAAAATCGCTGGCCGGCTACAAAAAACGGCGAGAAAAAGAAAGAATTTTTTTTTTTTTTTTTTTTTTCAATGTACTCGAGAAGAAAATGCCACGCATATTTTCAAACAAACATTGTTTTAGTTCTTCAATGTACTCGAGAAGAAAATGCCATGCGCATTGTTAGCCATGCGCATTGTTAGGATTTTGATTGTGACAACCTTGGCCTTATGGCATTCCTCCTTTTTAAAGTTAAAAATTATTAAGCATGGTGAATCTGGGGCATGTTGTTCATTTTGCAATCAATCTTTGACAAGGCTCTGGGAATACCAATATAAGTGAGTGTTGCAGGTCCCAACCCCCAACTATATACTCATATACCTTCGTGAGGTTAACCTCAATTGCACAACTTGGGATCAAATAGGTTTTATTGTAGTTCTTTACAAATTCTTGAGCCAGGAATGTGTTTTCCCAATTTTCCTTTTCTGAACAGAGAATTACAACATGCTATTGTACACATTGTGATGGCAAAACTGTGGCAAAGAAAGACCCTCAATAATCATGGGGTTTCATTCCATAAAATAGAACCGGCAAACCCATTTCCAATTCACCGACGCGTCTAATATATAATCATTAGCTACTCTTAGAATGTAGGCGATCATGATAGAGATATTCTTAGCCAATAACACAGATCACCTTGAAAATTATAACATGATGTTTTCCATTAAATTATTAAAGACTAGTGACAAAACTTTAATAGTTTATTATCTATAACAATATTTTAATTTAAAGACTTCTCTTTTTCTACTTTGGGCGGCTATAAAATATGGAGAGAAAAGAGAAAATGACCAAGGCAACTTATTCTTTTATTTATTTTTTAAAAATGTTTCTTTCCGTTGGCGTTTAGTTAAGTAGAGTCAGTAGACAATATCATAGGAATGTACATAAGAATATGCCATGCTTAATTTTAAACAAACATAGTTAGCTGCCTATGTGGAAAGATTCAACTACTCCGTTTATCTTTGTCTTAAGAATATGTATTGTTAATTTAGAGGAGGCAGGAAAAATATATATTATCTCAACAGAATATAAACCAAAACCACGTTGTATCACTCAATTGTAGGTACATGCAGTATATGAGTTTAATCTTTTATTATTATTAACCAAGAATCTTAACCTACATATTTTTAAACAAACATTGTTTAGTGGACAAGGCAGCGCATTGTTAGAAAGAAATACAATCAAATTGGCATGGAATTAAAGCCAACAAAAACTAACACGGAAAATCAGAATTTAGCAGGTGAGAAATAATTAATCTTGATAAGAATAAAAGTATCAGTAGCTTGCTATACAACGTTTGGGAAACCATTCTTGCCCAAACCCAACCCTTACACACCCATACTAATTCCAACGAAAAGATTTGTTCTTTGTATAAATGAAATTTGTAATTTCGCTTAATTTTTGTTTATTATTGCTAATGCTAACTTACTAGATTCATAAAATACTATCCGCAAACCCATTTTCAAGAAATGCTTATGTCCATCAAGGTATTTCACATTAATAGAAACAAATCAGCTTATACAAAATCGTAACTTGATGTTTCTTTAGTAAATTATTTAAAACCCTTAAATTAATGAAAACCAGTAACAAAACCTTAACAATATTTTACTCCAAAGACCTCTCTTTTTCTACGTCTTTTGTGGGTCTTTTGTGAGTGTGCGTATGTAGGACAACCTGCTCCGAGTATTGTGTGACGGGTTTTTTAAAATCGCAAAAAAACATAGAGAAAAGAAAGAATATTGGCCAAGCTTCTCTTTCCTTTTTTTTATTTTTTATTTTCAATGTTTCAATCAGTTCTTCAATGTAGTCAAGAAGAAAATGCCAAGCATATTTTTAAACAAACATTGTTTAGTGGACAGGATTTGTGGGCATTGAAACTAGTCCCGATTATCTTTGTCTAAACATTAATAATTTGTATTGTTTATTTGAGCTACTAGATCTCGATTTCCACCTTCAGTTCTCCCTGCTTATGCATGCATGTATGTATCTTTTTTTATTTTATTTTTTCTTTTAAGATGCATGAATGCACGTGTCTGTGAGTATCAAAGTACAAAAAATTATATCAACCGAGTAAAAACGTTTGTTCCGGCAATGCCCCATTACGAACCAAAGATCCCAGAACCATGAATGTGTGACTCAAATGTTAGTACATTGTATACGACTTTTCCCCATTTGAATTCCCTTCTACCACAAGTTACCTTTTCTTTCTCATTATCAAACCTAAAATTTAGCATTATTTCTTTCCATTTATTACTTTGTCACAAAAAATAAACCATAGAACATAAGATTTAGCTCTCATTTAAATTGAAAAATAAAATCATATCAATTTTAACTCTTTTTGATATCTAGTTTTTCTAGACTCTAATTGGAAATAGTTTTGGTTTATTTTCAGTATATTTAAAATTATATTAAAACTTGTTTTAACACACACATATATAAGGTTCGTTTGGATAGAACTTATTTTGCTGAAATTAAAAACTTAAAACTGAAAACACGGAAGCAAAATAATTTTTAAATGTGTGAATAATACTGTGAAACCCATTTTTAATGAAAAAATTGCTGAAAAGTGAGATTTGTAAGTCCTGTGAACAGTGCACGGGACCCATTGATGTTCTGAAAAGGGTTGAAAAGTCAAATAGCGCGGCTACTATTCATGAATAGTAGCCGTTTGTCTCCTGAAACCGCATGCCAAAAAAAAAACAAAAATGGGAAAACGCAAAACTCAAAACGCCAGATTCCAGACATGTATCCAAACTCACAAATAATGTACACAATGGCAAAACCAAAAATTAGAACAAAGGCTTTTCAATCGTACTTAGACACTCTCTCTCCGTAACTGTGGAATTAGAACAATTACGTGTAGTGTAGGGATTAATTGATAGAAACTTATTGAATGTGGAAGAAGCAGTTGTGTAGCAAATTAGCAATAATGCGGTGCTGTTTTAATTACTAGATTGGAGGGTAAAAATATTCTCATTATCTTTCAAAGCCATAGTATTGTTGTCTTGCTGAATCAAATATTTTATCTTTAGTGCATTCAATTTCTTACTGGTTATCATTTGAGCCCACTACTATATTTTTCCTTTTCTACTTACAAATAATTACTCTCCAAATCAATAGTTTATAAAAATGGCTGAAAGAATTTTGTGAGACATTTATACACACTTGTTCAATTAAATCCTAAATATATTTAAGTAGATTTTTATGCAAGCATATACATAAATATTTTTTATTTGAGAAACCCATATACATAAATATATACTTAAATCAAGCATTATACTATGATAAAAATAGGAAAAAAATCAAGCATAATGTTAATTTTATTAATGAACATGTTATTATATATTTGAACTCTGTTTTAAGTGATGAAAATAAGCTTAAGTTTGAGATGGACTCAACAGCTTGATTCCTTTCTGATAAAAAGAAAAATTACCTCTATTCATTTAGAGTCCGTTTGGATAGAATTTGTTTTGCTGAAACTGAAAACTGAAAACACTGTAGCAAAATAATTTTTAAATGTGTGAATAGTGCCGTGAGACTTATTTTTAATGAAAAAGTTGCTGAAAAGTGAAGTTTGTGGGTCCTGTAAACAGTGCACGAGACCCACAAACTGATGAAAAGTGGCTGAAAAGTTAGAAATATAATATATGGCTACTGTTTAATGAACAGTAGCCGTTTATCCCCCTGAAGTGCGTGTTACAGCAAAAAAAAAAAAAGGGAAGATGCAGGAAACGCTAGACACAGTAAACGCAACGTGTATTCAAATGGATACTTAATTCCTAAAAGTTTTTAACTTCCCATAAAAAAATTTTAAAAATTTTTTAAACTTTTTTTTAGCCGCCAGTGCTTTTTGGAATTTAGAAATGTTGTTTCATTATTGCTTGCTACTGCTAACTGCGTTCACACTCACATTTTGTAAATGATTAATACTAACAGGACACAATCAAAGGGAAAAGAGGAAAAAGGTAGAAAAAGCAGTCTAAAGTTTTAGAATAAAAAACAATACTTTCTTCAGGCATAATTATTGGCCAGTTGTTGTGGAATTCTGTGTTTTGTTGATGTTGACCACCGTTAAAAGGACAATTAGGGTCTGTTTGGATACAGTTGAAAACTGAAAACTGAAAAGCACTGTAGCAAATAATTTTTAAATATGTAAATAGTACCGTGGGACCCATTTTTAATGAAAAAGTTGCTGAAAAGTGAAATTTGTGAGTCTATGAACAATAAAATTTGTGTGGAAAAGTCAAATGTTGCGGCTACTGTTCATGAACAGTAGCCGCAACAGTGATGAACAGTAAAAAAATTCGTCTAGGAAAGCTGAAAAGTAAATAAAAAAAAAAAAAGTGAGAGAAACGTAAATGCGTCAGGGAAGCGCAAAACGCGCTTCCCAAATGCACACTTACAAGGAAAGTTTTCAACATGATTGCCCTCCTGGATTACTATATATCGATATTGATATTCTAAGTATCGTTTTTTCTCTCCCGTGTATGAGTCTCTCTCTCTCTCACCCTGTAAGAGAACTTTTCTTCTCTCCTTTTGGTAGAGAACTTAGCTCCCCTGATTGGGGTTTTCCCACCCTCTCAATACGCTTGTTTCTCAATGGAGCAAGAAATCATTGAGGAGCTGCAGCACCTCTGTCTGACTAAGGAGGAGGAAAAGGATATTCTAATTTCTACGCAAAGTCGGGATGACCTTCTGGAAGAATGCTCATTAAGCTTGTTTGGAAGACTACTTTCAGACAGACAGCAAAACATGAAAGCTTTGAAAAACACATTGAGGGCAGCATGGAAAATTTTTTAAACTTTTTTTTAGCCGTCAGTGCTTTTTGGAATTTAGAAATGTTGTTTCATTATTGCTTGCTACTGCTAATTGCGTTCACACTTACATTTTGTAAATGATTAATACTGACAAGACACAATCAAAGGGAAAAGAGGAAAAAGGTTGAAAAAGCAGTCTAAAGTTTTAGATTAAAAAACAATACTTTCTTCGGGCATAATTATTGGCCTGCTGTTGTGGAATTCTGTGTTTTGTTGATGTTGACCATCGTTAAAAGGACAATTACTAGGAAAGTGCTCAACATGATTGCCCTCCTGGATTACTATATATCGATATTGATATTCTAAGCATCGTTTTTTCTCTCCCGTGTAGGAGTCTCTCTCTCTTTCACCCTGTAAGAGAACTTTTCTTCTCTCCCTTTGGTAGAGAACTTAGCTCCCCTGATTGGGGTTTTCCCACCCTCTCAATACGCTCGTTTCTCAATGGAGCAAGAAATCATTAAGAAGCTGCAGCACCTCTGTCTTACTAAGGAGGAGGAAGAGGATATTCTAATTTCTACGCAAAGCCGGGATGACCTTCTGGAAGAATGCTCATTAAGCTTGTTTGGAAGACTACTTTCAGACAGACAGCAAAACATGAGAGCTCTGAAAAACACATTGAGGGCAGCATGGAAGATGGGATCGGAGCTGAGAATCGTAGATGTTTTGAACAATACTTTGCAATTTAAATTTGGCTCCAGTTATCAACGTGATTGGGTTGAAAATAGTGGGCCATGGAATTTTGAGAACAATTTGCTTCTTCTTTGTAGGTGGAAGAAAGGCCTCACTACTGCAAATATTGTGTTGACTCATTCCCCCTTTTGGGTTCAGTTATGGGGCTTACCATTTGAGCTCATGTCAGAGGAAGTTGGACAGGATATTGGAAGGAGTTTGGGGTGTTTGATAGAGGTTGATAAAAGGGCCAATCAATCGGATCAAGCCAAGTTCCTGCGCATTAGAGTGGATCTCCCAATAGAAAAGCCACTCCGAAGAGGTGGGCATGTAGTAAACAAGAGAGGTGAAAAGTTTTGGATTACCTTTAGATACGAAAGGCTTCCCACTTTTTGCTATCTGTGTGGTCTGCTTGGCCACGATGATAAGCACTGCAGAGTCCATACGGATTGGCAAAACACTCCAAAGCAATATGGGGAGAGGTTAAAAGCAAATGGAGCTTTTAATGGTGGAAGTGTGAAGCAAATGAACTACAGCAGCAGAAACTTCAGTGCAAGGAATGATGTTGATGGTGGTGAAGGTAAGGTCGCTACTGGAAATTTTCAGCATGGTACACCGGCGGGTTGTAGAGAAGGAAGCGCCCATGGTGGGTGTTTTCAAAATTCAAAAATAATAGACAAGACAACCCAAAGTCAAAGTTGTGGCGTGTCAAGTACTCAAGATGGGCAGGCGGCGGAAGTCAGGTCTGAGGGGGGCATAAAGGAAAATGAAATGTGGGATATAAGTCAAAAAGTTGAGGCATGTGTAGAGAGCTCCATTCCCATTCAACTAGATGCGGCTTATCTAGTCACAAGGATGGGAGAGAGAAGCACGTTACAAAGTAGTTGCAAGTCAACTCTGAACGTGGAAAGTAATGTTGAAGTCACAAGCCCATAAAAGCCACGGTATTGGGCCCAAATGCAAGAAGCAAAAGCAGATCATGCAAAAGCCCAAGAAGTCACTAAAAACCAAAGAAGAAAGGGCCGAATCAAAAAAATAGCATGGGAAAAAGGCTAAACACAAAGAAAGGAGAAGCAAGCTCTCGTCCCAAACTCAGGTACAAAACATCAAATTGCTTTGCTATTTACAGAAGGGGAAATAGAAAATTTAGATAATTCAGTCAGGAAAAGAAAATGTGAGGGTTTTGCTTGCGTTGATCATGGTGTTCATGGTAGTGTTATTACGGGTGTTGCTCATGGTGTTCATGATGGTATTGCTCAAGGTGTTAAAAGTGATGATGCTAATGGTGTTCAGACTGGTGTTGCTCTTGGTGTTCATAGTGTTGCTCACGGTATCCATGATGAATCTGATATATCGGCGGTGGCTGCAATGCAGCACCGCCGGGAGCCATGAATTCTTTAGGTTGGAATTTCCGGGGGCTTGGGAACCCTCGGTTAGTTAGAGCATTGCACGATTTGGTGCGGTGTTGAGATCCCAAAATAGTCTTCCTCTTGGAGACTAAGGTAAGGAAAAAATGAATGGAGAGAATTAAAGAAAGAGTTGGGTTTGCAAATGGGCTCTTTGTCCCTTGTCAGGGTCATAGTGGGGGGTTGGCTCTCCTGTGGAAAGGAGAAATCAACCTGGAGATCAAAAGTTTGGCAGCCACCACATTGATGCTGTTATTACAGAGGAGACCTCGAATTTTAAATGGCGTTTCACTGGCTTTTACGGTCACCCTCAAACTCACATGAGACAGCAGTCTTGGGATTTGTTGAAGTTCTTAAAGAATCAATCTCAGCTCCCTTGGTTTTGCTTTGGAGATTTTAATGAGATTTTATCAATGGACGAAAAATTAGGTGGGGCTGTAAGGTCACAGAGTTAGATGGATAAATTATGAAATGTGGTTAATGCTTGTGGGTTCAAAGACTTAGGATACTTGGGGCCGGATTTTACATGGTGTAACATGCAGTCTGGTGACAGCAGGGTGTATTTGAGGTTGGATAGGGCTTTTGCAACCAGTGATTGGATTGACAAGTTTGGGGAGGTCAGAGTTAATCACCTGGTTGATTTAACTTTTGATCATTGTGCATTATATGTAACGGATTCTAAAGCCCCTAATCAGCCCTGTACTCACTGCTTTCACTTTGAGGCTATGTGGACTAAAAGTGACGAATGTAGAAACATTATTGAGGCTGCTTAGAGCACTGCAGGCAATGTGAATATGGCAGAAGGTATGACTACTGGCTTGGAGGCCTGTGCCATGGATCTAAAGGCTTGGAGCTCTGCCACTTTCGGGCAACTCCCAAAGAAAATACAAGAGAAAAGAAAAAGGCTTAGCAATCTAGTACAGTTGGATAGGGATTGCCAGTTGGGGGAGGAAATAAATCAGGTGAGGAAAGACATCAATGATCTTATAGATAGTGAAGAAATCTATTAGTGTCAACGATCGAAAGCTCATTGGCTCCGGGAGGGAGATAGGAATACAAATTTTTTCCATGCTCGGGCTTCGGAAAGAAGGAAGCAAAATACTATATTGGGTATATGGGATAAATTTGATAGCTGGTGTGGTGATCAAGACAGTATTGCTAGGGCTGCTGTATCTTATTTTGAGGAAATCTACATTACTTCTCGGCCGAATCAGATTGAGGAAGTAACTGACCTCATCCTGGTTAAAGTAACGGAAGGAATAAACATGGAGTTGACCAGAAACTTCACCAAAGAAGAAGTTCTTGCAGCTCTTAAGCAGCTTCACCCTACTAAGTCTCCAGGCCCTGACGGTATGTTTGCACTTTTCTTGCAAAAATATTGGAGCATAGTAGGCAATAATGTAACTAATTTAGTTCTAAATGTACTAAATTCTGGTATGTCTATGGCTGAAATCAATAAAACTAATATAGCCCTTGTGCCAAAAAACAAGAATCCTCAGAGAATGACTGATTTTAGACTTATCAGCCTATGTAATGTTGTTTATAAGCTTATTTCTAAAACTTTGGCTAACTGTCTTAAAGCTATTCTTCCATATATCATTTCAGAAAATCAAAGTGCTTTTGTGGCTAACAGACTCATCACTGACAATGTCTTGGTGGCCTATGAGATTATGCACTATATAAAACACAAAAGATGTGGGATCAATAGCTTTATGGCTGCAAAGTTGGATATGAGCAAAGCATTTGATATGATGGAATGGTCCTTTATTGATAAGGTAATGAGGAGGATGGGCTTTAATGAGTCTTGGATTGGCTTGGTGATGAAGTGCATAACCTCGGTAACCTACTCAATCATTATAAATGGTTCGGTTCATGGATGCATTGTGCCTACCAGGGGTCTCAGACAAGGCGACCCTCTGTCTACTTATTTGTTCCTGCTTTATGCTGAAGGCTTCTCAGCTCTTATTAATGAAGCGACAAGATGCCAGCAGTTGAATGGTATATCCATCAGTAGGAGGGCTCCAAAAATCAGCCACCTTTTCTTTGCCGATGACAGCCTCCTTTTTTGTAATGCCAATGGTGCTGAATGCAATAAGTTGAAGGAAATTCTAAGACTCTATGAATCTGTTTCAGGGCAAAAGATCAACATCGAGAAATCCTCAATATTTTTCAACCCAAACACTTCTCAAGAGTGGAAGGATGAAATCCTTGGCATTTTGGGGCCTATGAATGACTCTCGGCATACTAAGTATCTTGGTCTCCCCTCCATAATTGGTCGATCAAAAAAGCAAATCTTTGCGGAGATAAAAGAGAAGGTTGGTAAGAAGCTGGCAGGCTGGAAAGGTAAGCTTTTCTCATTGGGAGGCAAGGAAATTCTAATTAAAGCCGTGGCTCAAGCCATCCCCTCTTACACCATGAGTTGTTTCCTTCTCCCAATGGGCCTATGTGAAGATCTTGAAAGGGATATAAGAAGCTTTTGGTGGGGTTAGAAGCAACAGGAATCTAAGATTGCCTGGGTTGGTTGGAAGAAAATGTGTCAGCCTAAATCCCTTGGTGGTATGGGTTTTCGCAACTTGCATGCGTTTAATTTGACCTTGCTTGCAAAACAGGCTTGGCGGATTCTTACAAACCCATGCTCCTTAGTAGCCCGTATTTTAAAGGCAAAGTATTTCCCATATGAGGACATTCTGAATGCAAGCCTTGGCAGCAGTCCCTCGTACGCTTGGCGAAGTATTTTTCAAAGTCTTGAAGTCATTAAGAGGGGAACTCGTTGGAGAGTTGGAAATGGGCGTTTAATTCACATTTGGGAGGACAAGTGGCTCCCTACTCCTTCCACATTCAAGTCGCCTTTAGATGGCAAAGGCATTTCTGGGGTTGGTGCGATTGTTCGTAATGATGGAGGCGAGGTTGTTGCGGCACTGTGCAAGGCTCTGCCCTCGTGTTACCCAGCAGAGTGGGCTGAGCTCTTTGCTATGGAGCAAGGAGTCCTTTTGGCTCAAGAGTTGGCCATTTCCAACGTTATTTTTGAATCAGATGCTGCACTTGTGATTCAAGCTATTTCGCAGGATCATTATGGAGGCGAAGCTGGCCATTTAATTCAGGAGATTCATAGAGCAAAGTCTTCTTTCGCTAGTTGCACATTCAGACGCGTGAAAAGGGCTTATAATGGGGCTGCTTATGAGCTCGCCCAGTTTGCAAAATGGAATAATGCTAGTCATGTATGGAAACAAGATTTTCCGTTGTTTTTAGTTTCCCTGCTTCAGTCAGGCTCTGGCTGATGGTTGTATTGTTTCAGCTCTGTGGTATTCCTCTTCGTTGAGTTAATGATATCTCATTTCCTTCTCAAAAAAAAAAAAGAAAAGATATTGATATTCTAAGCATGACTCACATCCACAGCTATGTTAGTATTGTTGTCCTGCTAAAAACAAATATTCTCTATTTAGAGTTTATTTGAGACGTGATTATTTTGTTAAAATTAAAAATTTTTTGCTAAAAAACTATAGATAAAAGTAAAAGTTAGACGAAATAGTATAGTAGGACCCATAAGTAGTACCAAAAAATACAGTAAGACCCTAAATAGTAGCAAAAATAAGTTAAATAGTAAAATAAGTTGGCAAAAATAATTTTTCCCAAATGGATAGCTTATTTTACTATTTAGCTTATTTTTGTTACTATTTATGAGTCTCAATGTACTTTTTGATACTATTCATAGGTTCCATTGTACTATTTCAGCTAATTACTAGGAAAGTGCTCAACATGATTGCCCTCCTGGATTACTATATATTGATATCGATATTCTAAGCATGACTCACATCCACAACTATGTTAGTATTGTTGTCCTGCTAAAAACAAATATTCTCTATTTAGAGTTTGTTTGAGACGTGTTTATTTTGTTAAAATTGAAAATTTTTTGCTGAAAAACTATAGATAAAAGTAAAAGTTAGATGAAATAGTACAATAGGATCCATAAATAGTACCAAAAAGTATAGTAAGACCCATAAATAGTAGCAAAAATAAGTTAGATAGTAAAATAAGTTGGCAAAAATAAGTTGGCAAAAATAATTTTTGCCAAATGGATAGCTTATTTTCTGCCAGCTTATTTTACTATTTAGCTTATTTTTGCTACTATTTATGGGTCTCCTGCACTTTTTAATACTATTCATAGGTCCCACTGTACTATTTCGGCTAATTTTTACCTTTATCTACAGTATTTTTAGCAAAATAAGCGAATCCTAAATAGACCCTTGTTGTACACAATTTCTTACTAGCTAATACCTATCATTTGAGCTATCATTTTTTTACTTATAAATAACAATTCTTCAAATCTTAAATATATTTAAAAAGATTTTTATGCATGTATAAACATAAGTTTTTTTTTTTTGGAGAAACCTATGTATACTTAAATCTAGCATCATTCTACGATAATAAAAAAAAATAAAAATTTGAGCATGATGTTAATTTTATTTATGAACATGTTATTATATTTGAGCCATGTTTAATAGTTGCTGATCATAAACTCAAGTTTGAGCTGGACGTAGCAGCTTGATTATTCATTTTTTATAAAAGAAAAGGTTGGTTGATTCATTTAAATCCTAAAAGTTATAAGTTTTTTATTTAGCCGCTAGTGATTTTGGAATTTAGAAATGTTGTTTTCACACTACTGCTTGCTACAGCTGCTAACTGCATTCACACTAATCACATATACTCGGTTTCCCACTCCCTCTTTGTAAATGATTAACACGGTAAAGGTATGTTTGGTACACTAAACGAGAATTACGACAGGAATTGTAATTTTTATTACTAGTAATAAAGTGTGTTGTAATGTAATAACTAAACCTATTCATTAATTTGGTTGTGAGATATAACATTAGAATGAAACTTAACATTTATTTTAGGAAATATCTTACTCATACAATTATATTTACTTAAAAATTGTTATTTTTAAATTTAAGAGAGATATGTGTTATTTTTTATTTTTTAATTAATAGATGTATATAGAAAGTTTGTTTATTTGGAAATATATTAAGTTTTGAAATTATTGCACTTACTAAGGAATAGCTAATACTACATTTTAAAGAGGAATAATTATTCCTCATTTTGAAGAATAGCTATTTATAAGGAATGATTATTCCTTGTAATAAAAACAAAACCAAACTAAATAATAACTAAACCATAAGAATAATTATTACATTACAGCGCCTATTACAGTCTACCAAATATGCCTTAAGTACCCGTTTGTTTCAACTTTTGAAGCCCAAAAGTTGCCTTTTCAAAAAAGCCAGCTCAAAACGCGTGTTTGGTTAGTATAAAACGCAACTTTTTGGAAAAAGTTGCGTTTTATATTTGTGAAGAAATGCGTGTTTGAGTTTTGGAACAGCTTCGGTGCATAAAGTAAAAGTTCGGTCTGGGCGTTTGATATATATCCGTTGGGGAGAGTTCAATTACGAAATTGCCCTTGAATAAAGGGCGAGGTGTCTTCAGACTTATGCCTGAAGCTCACTCTCACACCTCTCATCTCATCTCTCTGCTCTGCCCTCTGCCCTGAAGCCCACTCACGCAATAAAATTAATCAAACCATAACAATAAAAGCAAAAAAATTCTTGCTCTCATAAAACTGATATAATTTAAACAACAACAGCAGATCAAGAACAAAAAAAAAAAAAATTAGAACAACAATAATAAATGATCAAGAAAAAAAAAATAGAAGCCGATCTGACAAATCTAAAATCAGAAACAACAACTAATCAAGAACAAGGAAAAAAAATAGAAGCCAATATGACCCCTGGTAGAAGCCGATAGAAGAAAAGCGAGTTGGAGAAAGAAAGAGTGAAAAAAATTGAAAGAGTGAGGAGCTTCTGGAAAAAAAAAAAAAAAAGAAGCCGATAGAAGAAAAGAAAAAGAGTGAGGAGCCAATAGAAGAAAAAAAGAGAGAGTAGAAATACCTTAGAGAGCTGGAGAAAGAAAGAGTGAGGAGCTTCTGGAATCAAGTGGAAGTAAAGAAAAGAAAAAGGAGAGGATGTACTAATATGGATATACGTGTGTGGTGGACAAAATGCAAGAGAAAAAAAAAAGAAAAAAAAAAGTAAACGTATGGATGAAAGAAAAGGCAAAGAATAAGAAATCACCATTCAAAAATAATACCACAATATTTTCACAATAAATTTTAAGTAATTAACTAATATTGGTGAGTAAAAATATGATTTCAGTGGTGAGTTCAAATTATAATTAGTAACAACTTTTCATATAAGATGTTATGATTCTTGTGAAAGTATTGCAAAAAATATTGTGGATGTAACATTTTTTGTTGAAAAATATAATTGTTGAGAATGAATAGAAAAATAAAAAATAAAGATTAAAAAAGAATAAATTTAATTAAAAAATAAAGATTAAAAAAGTGGGTAGGAAAAAGGTAAATGTCACTGTTGACTGTCCAAACAGTACAAAAATTTACCTAACCTGCTAGAGATGCTCTTATATATACATTGTCATTTTTGGTAATTTACAACTCAAAACGCTACTTTTATAAGTTCTAGCCAAACACTCAGCTTTTTCAAAAAACACTTTTTAACAACTTTTACCAAACACTCAGCTTTTTGAAAAAACACTTTTTCATTATGCACTTTTACAATAAGCCGAACCAAACTCACCCTAACATAGCCCCAGCTAAAGAAAAAGAAAAAAACAGTCTAAAGTTTTACAATAAAAAACTACTTTTTTTTTGACATAATTATTGAGGCTAGCTGTATCTCTCATCACTTTCATTGCTCCACAAACCCATCTAAATATCCAATATTCCTAAAAAAAAAAACAACAACAACAATGGCGGGAGGAGAGAGCAATTGGGTAAAAAGTTTTAACTTCCCATAAAAGGAAATTAAAAAAAAAAAGTTTTAACTACAATTGTGCTTTTGAAATTTAGAAATGTTGTTTCACACTCACATTTTTTAAATGATTAATACATATGTTCACACGATCAAAGGGAAAAGAGAAAAAGGTAGAAAAAATAGTCTAAAGTTTTAGAATTTAAAAAAAAAAAAAAAACTTTTTCTCGTGTTTAAAATGATCCCAAGGACTTTGCTATTTACCTTAACATCTTACACATGGAAGTGGGTGGGAATAATTCTAGTGTTTTTCAGTGATGCAAAAAGTGTTATTCAATGTCAAAGTTTCAGTCTTTTTTATAAGGAAAATTAAAAAAATTGGGGCTTAAAATTTTACATGTTGCCACTGGTTGGAAAAATGTAATTTAAAATACCTCAGATTTTTCTCAGTTTTCCTATAAAGAATATTCACTGGATGAGATGTAGTATATATTAGCACCAAGTAACTCATGCACCAACCAATAAGTCATTTTTTCATTTCTTTCATGCCTCATCTGACCTGTGCCTTTAAAAGTAGTCATCTCGTTAGGTAATGAAATTAAAACATCACATGCAGAATGACAAAGTTTAAGTGCTACGTTATATAGCAATATTAATTTCAATTTTACCATTGGCAAATGATTATTAAATACATGAATTATACATAAAGAAATTTGAATTGCCGCAAAATATGGTCATCTTTGAAAATCCACCAATTAGGCAATTAATATTTGAGTATTGAACCAACCACACTTTTAGCAAGGAAAGTAGAGTATTTAAATTAACAAGATAACCCTCGAGGCTTATAAATATTGATGTTGTTATTCTAAGCTGGACACAACAACAACCTGCCTCTCATCACTTTCATCATCCCACAAACCCATATTGCATTCCTGAAAGAAAGAAAAAAACTAATGGCGGAAGGAGTTCTCTTCGACCTTGGCAAGAAAGTCCTTGAAGTGGTGGGTTCCTTAGCACTCCAAGAGATCAAGTTGGCCCGTGGTGTCAAAGCTGAGCTTGAAAATCTTAAGAGCACAGTTTCCACAATCAAAGATGTAATTCTTGATGCTGAAAAGAAGGCTGGTGATAGTGTTGCGGTCAAAGGTTGGCTTGAAAAGCTTAAAGATGTCCTCCATGATGCAGATGACGTGCTGGATGATTTCTCTACTGAAGCTATGCAACGCCAAATGATGACTGGAAATAAGATGACAAAGGAGGTACGCATTTTCTTTTCAAGTTCAAACCAGCTTGCTTTAAGTCTTAAGATGGGTCATAGCATAAAGGCAATTAGGGAGAGACTAAATGCCATTGTAAAAGATAAGGATGATTTCCACTTTATTCAAAACTCTGTTGAGCCACAAGTCATGAATAGGGACAGGGAAACTTATTCTTTTGTATTGGAAGAAGATGTGGTTGGGAGAGAGGATGATAAGAAAGAAATTATAAAACTTCTTTTGGATGCCGACACTGAAGAGAATGTGTCAATTATTCCAATAGTTGGGTTTGGAGGCTTGGGGAAAACTACACTAGCTCAACTCATATACAATGACGAAATTGTCAAAAATAATTTTGAGCTGAAGTTGTGGATTTGTGTCTCTGATAACTTTGATTTAAAACATATCGTGAAACAAATCTTAGAATCTTTGGGAAATAGGAGGGATGAAGAAAGCCTTGATGTTTTACAAAATCACCTTCGAGGAAATCTTAATGGAAAAAAATACTTTATTGTCTTGGATGATTTGTGGAATGAGGACAAAAATAAATGGATGCATTTAAAAAAAATTTTAGAGGGGGGTGCTATTGGAAGTAAGATAGTAGTAACTACTCGCTCGATAAAGGTAGCGGAGATAATGGGCACAACTTCACCTCATGAGCTTAAGGGCCTAGATCCAGAAAAATCTTGGTCATTGTTTGTAAAAATGGCGTTTAAAGAAGGCAAAGAACCAGAGTACCAAGGCATAGTAGACCTAGGAAAAAAGATTGTGGGAAAATGTATTGGGGTGCCTCTTGCTATAAGAACAATAGGAAGCTTATTGTATGGTAAAACCTCTGAAATTGAGTGGCAATCTTTTTTAGAAAATGAACTCTCAATATTAACCCAACAAGAAAATGACATTTCATTAACTCTTAAGTTGAGTTATGAACACCTTCCATCACATTTGAAGCAATGTTTTGCTTATTGTAGATTGTTTCCAAAAGATTATAGGATTAATATAAATACACTTATTAATCTTTGGGCAGCGCAAGACTTTATTGTGTTAGAAGGTCCTAGGCAATGTTTTATGGATATTGGTAGAAAATATTTTATGGAATTACTTTGGAGGTCATTTTTTCAAGAAGTAAGAAATGATGAATTGGGCAATATAGAATCATGTAAAATGCATGATCTCATGCATGATCTTGCAAGTTTTGTGTCCGGAACGGAAAGTGCCATATTAAATTCAAGTGGGGAAAATGATATTGAAAAAGTTCGTCATGTATCATTTAATCTTGTGGATTCATCAATGCAATTTTCAATCCCCATGCCTAATGGAAGGAAGATACGAACAATTCTTGCAGCTAGTGTAGGGGGGACGTTGGGTAACTTAACTTGTGATGCACTCATTTCAAATTTCAATTATTTACGTACATTAGATTTGAAAAAATTAGACAGACATGTTGTGCCCCATTCAATTGAGAAATTGAAACATTTAAGATATCTTGATCTTTCTAGAAATGAACATATTAAATTTCTCCCTGATTCCATTACAAAGCTGCTAAATTTGTTGGTACTAAAACTCCACGGTTGTCACTCACTTAAAAAATTACCCCAGTGCCTTATGAATTTGGTCAATCTCAGGCATTTAGACATTAGTGATTGCTTTGAATTGACACATATGCCCCTTGGACTTGGGCATCTTACTTCTCTTGAGATTCTAACAGATTTTGTCGTGAGGCAAGAGGATTTGAAGGCTAGCTCATGTAATTGGCATAAGAAAAAACAGGCTAGGTCTGGTGGTGGGCTAAGTGAATTGAAGGAGCTGAGCAATTTGGGAGGAAGTCTACTCATTAAAGATGTGGGACATGGAGAAGATGACGTGGTAGAATGTAAAGCCACAAATATGAAGGACAAACAACATCTTCAAGAGCTGAGATTAAAGTGGAGGAATGATGGAGAAACCGAATGTTACGATGAAATGTCACTGGAAGGCCTCCGGCCACATCCAAATCTCATATCGTTGGAATTGCATTTTTATATGGGTGTGAGAATTCCAAGTTGGGTCTCTTCTCTCACTAATCTTGTTTATTTTCATTTAAATAAAAATAGGAGATTGCAGCACCTCCCACCGTTAAATCAACTCCCTTTTCTCAAGTCTGTCAGTCTTTGGGAAATGGAAGCACTTGAATACATATGGATAGATGAAGACAGTGTTAGTAACGTGTTGGGTGCATCCTCTTCTTCTTCTTCTTCAAAAACACCATTCTTCCCATCCTTATCTTCTCTTACATTATATGAATGCCGAAAACTGAAGGGATGGCGGAGGAATTCAGATGATAATGAGCCACACCATCTCTTACTTCCATCATTTCCTCCTTCTCTTTCGGAATTAAGAATCATCCTTTGCCCTAACCTGACTTCCATGCCCCCGTTTCCATATTGGAAAAGACCGCTAAGGTTGCATGGGTGTAGCTGGAAGGTATTGGAGCAGACAATGAAAATGAAAATGAAAACGAAAATGGGAGCAGCAAGTGCAACCACATCAACCTACTTTCCTCTCTCTCAATTACTGGAATTAGAATTATTTGAGATTAACGATTTAGAATCTCTTCCAGAGGAGGGGCTACGGAACCTCGTTTCTCTTCGGGAACTCTCTATAGAAAGCTGCGATGGACTGGTTTCTATCCCTGGGATAGGCATCCTCACATCACTACAATCCCTTCACATTTACAGATGTGACAATCTGACGTCACTTTCTCAAGAGATTCGCAATCTCACCTCTTTAAAAGAGTTGACAATTTCTCGTTCTCCCAATCTGACGTCACTTCCTCAAGAGATTCGCAATCTCACCTCTTTAAAAAAATTATCAATTAGTGATTCTCCCAATCTGACGTCACTTCCTCAAGAGATTCGCGATCTCACCTCTTTAAAAGAGTTGATAATTGAGGATTGTCCCCTTTTAGGGCAAAGATGCAAGAGGCAAATAGGTGAAGATTGGCCCTTCATTGCCCATGTCCCACACGTACTAGTGGATTGGCGGAACCAGCAACGAGAAACAACTTCTTCAGGTATGCATCTCATCTATCGATCTTTTAATCCCAAATTAAAAAATCAACTACTGGTTTTTTAAGAGTTTTTATATTTTGGACAACTATTCAACCTCTTTTTTATGCTGAATTGAACCAGTTTAAAATTCTCTTTCCTTCTTTCGGTATTTTTCTTTTTTCTGTCTATAGAATGTTAATTAGACACTTGATTTCTTCACAAAGTTATTTCAACAAGAAAAATTAGGATAATGTATTCCATCCTTTTTTTTATTTTTTATTTATTTCTTTTAATTCTAATGATTTATATCTTTGTACCTAAGAGCATGGTTGCTTATTAATTGTTGCAGAATCTGATTTAGAATCGAAGTCGGTTTGTTGACTTCCAGAGGACGAATTAATCTTGCAACAACCATTGCAAGATTGGGATCGTATTATAGGAATTTCGTTGTTTCACTCTCTTTTATTTATTTTTTTTCTTTTTTGGGGTCTATATATTTATTAAGATTAATTTTAAAATTCTCATTTGAACTATTGGTATATAGAAAATAACTAATGATTTAATTATTGTTTTTGATGGGATAATTGGTGAATGAATTCTTTCTTTTCTCAGAATTTTTTATTTTTATTTTGGAGACTTTGTTTTAGTCAAAAGCAGAACAAAGGTTGAGGTCTACCAATGCAGACATTCACAAATCTAGAGATAATATTCATCTGAGTTGTGCATTTCTTATCTCCTAATAATTAAATACTTCTAATTAGTTGTTAAACATCTTGAACTAAACCTTTGGTGCTTTCAATTTTCTTTCTTTCTTAATATGTTTTTATATGTTAGATTTCTAATGCCCAGAGCATCACAGAGTCATAATTGTTTTGGTTTCCTAGTGATTTTTGGCTTTTCCTCTACCTCCAACAGCCACTTACATCCTTTCTTTCGTCTCCAAGTATTTCAAAATGAAAAATCCTACCCTTTTTCTATTCTTCCTTCTCATTATTGTCCTGCAAGAAACAGAAAAGTTCTAATTTTTTAATGCACACTTCATGTACTTTATTTTTTGGTTCTTGTGCTAAAAATAACTGTTCATAACACTTCATTATCTGTGTAAATGATACTGTGTATCCAAGTACTGGAGAGTAGAGAATGGGTTTAATCTGTTTAGTTGTTTACAATTCATGGATAGATTGGATTGAATTTTATTTTTATTTTTTATATTACTATAAATAAAAATTATGAATTAATTTTTTTTATTACTTGAATACTAAGACTTGAGGATACCTCATTTTGTTTATGTTCCACCCATTTGAGGTTTGTCATATTTTGGAGAACTTCTTTAGTCATTTGACTTCTTATGCAGAACCAAGTGATGCAGAACCAAGTGATGCAGAACCCTATGATGCAGAACCAAGTGATGCAGAACCTTATGCAGAACCAAGTGATGCAGAACCAAGTAATGCAGAACCTTATGCAGAGCCAAGTGATGCAGAACCAACTGAAGCAAAGAACAAGCTTGGGTACAAAATTCGGACCCTATTCAAAACCTGCAATTGTGCAACAGGTCAAGAACTCAGTGGTAATCATTTGTTCCTGTCAAAACTTTAATAAAACGCATGATTTCTTCAAATTATTAAGAGAATGAAAAAGGATAACTGTTCTATCATTTGTTCTTTTATTCTAATGATTTATTTCTTTTCATCTAAACTTGTGTTAATGAAATGACATATATGGTTGCTTGTTCATAATTGCAGAATCATAGCAAATTTCTTAGAACTTTGAAGGGCGGACTTGACCAGGAATTAGCTTACTAAACCGGTATTTTGGTGTTTAAATTTTTTTTTTTTTTTTTTTTTTTTTGGGTATGAAAGTTTCCAACATATATCTACTAAATGCTTTTCATGAGAATGATTAAACCAAAACACTCCTCACATGTTTGTGTGTATACTGGCTTTAAAGTAAAAGAAAGAACAAGAGAATGAGCTTAATCTGTTCATACATGCACTAATTCAAAGATAGTTTGAATTGAATTTTTATCTGTCAATAGAATATAAAATCATAAATTACAAATTAAGTTTTAACTACTTCAGGTATCTTGCTTTATATGCTGAACTGAAAACCAATTTTTTTGGTTCTTCTTCAGTTTGCTTTTTGAGGTTTTGATATTTTGAAGAACTTCCCAATCATTTGACTTCTCACGCAGAACAAATTAAGGGAAGGACAAACCTGGCTAAAAATTGGGACCCTGTTCAAAACTATATGGCCCTGAAATTAAGGTAAGCACAGTCTTGGACTCATTGCTAATCATCTTTTTTATTTGCATTCCCTTTACACTTTTTTTTCCTCAAAACTTTTATTAGATGCATGATTTCTTCAAATTATTAAGGAGAACAAAAAGGGATAATTGTAAAATTTTTCATTTGTTCTTTTATTCTAATTATTTATATCGTTGTATCTAAGCTTGTGTTGATGAAATGACATATATGGTTGCTTCTTAATAATTGCAGAATCGTAGAAAATTTGGTTGAATTTTGAAGGGAGGACATGACCAGGCAACTAACTCTACAAGGAATCAGCTTACCATAAAAGTATTTTGGGGGTTAACTTTTTTGTTTTTTGGGGGGGAATATTTGTTTGCTTCCTCAAATGTTGGTGTGAAGACTGACTTCTTAAAGTTAGAACAACACAAGATTGACTGAATGAGTCTAATTTTTCAGACATGCACAAATTTTAAGGTAGATTGGATTGAATTTTTATCAGTTAATCAATTAAAAATACTAATTAAGGTTTTACATCTCACTTGAATACCAATTAAGCCTTGAGGATAATGTCATTTTTCTTTTCATTTTCTATGTCGTTGAAATTTTTTCTATTTCTCTACCTGCTAAAGACACATCCTTTGCTTCTTAACTTCTGGTTGTGCAGTCTCTGTTTGAACATTGGGCAACATTGCACATGTTCTTTTTATAATCACTGGAAAGCAGAGGGGGCGATTAGCATAATGGATGGATAGAGTGTACGAAGTTTTTTGGCCAAAGAGAGGCAGTTTGATTAAATGTCCCAAAGGCGGAGTAATTTGCTGCAAAGTGATGCAGAGGTAAGCAAATTCTTGCATTTTTAATCATTCTTACCATATCATTTTTGTGCCAATTGCCAAAAGATTATATAGGTATTAAATACAATATGCCCCTCACTCATATATCCATTATTGATGGAGTTAAGGCCACACATTTAATAAATTAATGGTTTAATTGGCTGATTCTATATGTTGATCTCACCTATGGAGGGGTGGATTGTATGCAGTCCTACTCTTTAGCACTTGCCCTTGAGTATAGTATGTTCTAATACTAAATGACATGCATTTTCTTACAGAAATGAGTGGAGGTTGTTCCTCATTTTTATTAGTTTTGTATAGAAATTACTGTTTGAAGGTAGTTTCTTTTGTAATTATAACCAAAAATGCATGTAGCGTATGTAATTTTGCACTTTAGACTAGTTCTATATGTAGGGTCCTTTTTGTGCTTTGGAAGCAAAAATTTCAAAGGAAGGACGCTAGTGCAATAGGGGCCCTCCTTTTTCATGTTTTTTTGTCAACCCAACTCAAGGATGCAATTGGTAAAAAGGAAATTGTTGAAAATGATCCCAACTACTTTTATGTTTGCCTTAACATCTTACATATAGGAGTGGGTGGGAATAATCCAGTGTTTTTCAGTGATGCAAAAAGTGTTATCCAAAGTCAATGTCTCATTTTTTTTTACAAGGATAATTCAAAACATTCTGGCTTAAAATTTTACATGTTCTCATTGGTAGGGAAAACATAATTTAAGATACCTCAGATTTTCTCAATTTTCCTATAAGGAATATTCACTGAATGAGATATATTTGTATATTTTAGCACCAAGTAACTCATACACTAACCAATAAGGCAATAACTCATTTTGATGCCAAGGTATTTGGTAGAGAGCAACTTCAACATCTACTGCAATGCAAATTTGTTCACATTTGATATTGTTCCGGTCCAATGCTTTCTTAGAGTAATCCACAACCTCACCTCAGTTAAATCCTTGTAATTTCAGATGGCCTAGTTTGATATCGCTACTTGAAAGGAATATAGCTACCTCATTCTCTCACCACTTTAATGAGATTGTGAATTACCAACTGTTCAAGTTATTAGAAAGATGCAAGGGTGGAACAAGTTTTAATTGGCCTAAGATAGCTCAAATTCTATATTCTGGAGGAAGAAAATAGAAACTATATGATGGGAGTAAGATTAACATCTTTTTTCTCGAAGAAATATGCGTATGCTTCTATTGGTATGTACCAATTAAGCTGCATCCTTCACAAGCTACCAAATATCATCATCATCATCATCATGCTCCTTGTTTTGTACTTTTTCGTTATTCATATCTTTATGGCGGTTTGGTTTATTTTAAAATAATTTCTAACAACATTAATTTCCTCTGTAGAATGAATTGTGACTGTAAACTATATGGCTCAAGTATTGATGCTAATAAAATCATATGCACATTACAATCCTACAAGTTTGTGATACATATTGCATTTCACAACTGATTTTCACTCTCTTTCATTGTATTTTTATTCTGCATCTAAAATTTGCTAGTTCTTTTATTTGTTTGTTTTCTTCAGAACCGTATCTCATACTTAGTTGACAGGCTTTTGTAGTTTGTTTTAATTTTAAGTAATATATAGACCAAGTGATATCAAGCACTTCTTGACCTTGTGTTACAATTGCTCAAGACCTGACTACCATGTATGAGAGAATAGCTTGGAGCCAATATATAGTGTTAGAATTATGGTTAAATGATTAAATCATCATTTCCTAACAGATTAAATTTTTGAGAAAATCAGCATTTGAACAATCTATATAAGCTGTCGTTAATATTTTACTAGAAAAATGTCACAAATTATCACCTTGTACATAGTATGTGACAAGATTTCACAGAACAACTCCCTTTTTTTTCTCAATTTTATTTTATATAGCCTAGCGTGCATCAAAAGCACCAATATGCTTTAGTTTAAAGTCACAAAATTTTATGGACAACTTTAACTTCATGCTTCTTTTTATTACTGAGGAAGAATAAAAACAGAAAAATAAATGAATAAATAAAAAATAGTTTTGACATCAATGGATTAGTAGCCACCCCTTTTGCTGCACAGGTTCTTAAATCCTTCAATCTCAGTCTCGTATATTAGTGAGCCACCTATATTGATTAGTTCTCTCTTTTCATTTCAAGAGCTTTCAATGTCATTGAATTTCTAAATTATGCTTTTATAAAAATCAGAGGAGAGTGTGGCATTGAAACCAAAAGATTTTAGAGATGGTTCTACACAAATTAAGCATCATCTTGCAATAAATTGAGTGATACGCCTCTCACCTTCTTTTCTTATTTTTATATTATATTTACGATAATTTTTGTAACAAACAGTTTCAATTTCAGAATATTTATTGCAACATGTCACATGTATCTGTCCTTGTATAGAGACAGCTTGGTCTATGAACTTTTAATTTTTATAGCAATAATAATTTTTAACAGGTCGTGAATTTTTAATTTTGTTGCTTTGCTTTTTGTGCAGTTTGGAGGTTCATGTATGTGTACAAGTAGGTGATTAAGTAGGTGACTAAACCCATTTCAACTTACATTAAAAAATATGTGACATACCTGTGAATGACTTACAAATTTTAGTATTTGTTTTTAGGTTGACAATTTCAGGTGCAGGGCAAAATTGTATCATTTTGAGACTTCCACAACAAAGAACCTCTTCGATAACTGCGGTTATCTCTACATTAGCATGATATTAGTCATCCTGTAAGTAGTATTTCAAGTCTTCTTAAGGCTGCTTAGGATACCACAGTACTCCAATCAATGGGCATGTGAGACTGGCAAACACTTACATGAACTATGCTTGTATGCACATGCAATGGATTACTGTTTATGCAGATGCTATGTGTGTCTGTTTCATGATATAGTATCATTTTCCAAATCATATTATTTCTCTTTTGCAGTTTGGTGGAGGTCACTGTATCAGTGAGTCTTTGAAGTGTGAAGTGTGAAGATGATCCATTCCTTTGAGTATTTTACAGAAAAGGGAAAACACCAATTCTCCAGGAAGAGACTATAATTTGGGAGAGAATGATTATGTCCCTGGTTGACTTCCATTCAGATAAAGTACCGTTTTTTATAACCCGAATTCTCCTATTAATTTTGTTCTTATTGGAAAATCTTGGGATCTCCCTCATAAGTGATAAAGCTGCTTGGTGAAATTATTTATCAAGGAAGATTCAGCCACCCAAGCTTTGTCCTACCATGTGCTCTTTACAAGCTAGTTTTCAGAAGCCATGAGAACATGCATTTGGATTAAATTAAAAGTTGGTATGGTACTTTCATATTCCTCACAAAAATTGAAATTAACATTGCATGAGTTATCTTATTAAATGGATTCTGTTTGGTCAATTATTTTCTTTATATATAAGCTTAAAACATGTTCTTAAGTATACTAGAAATTGATTTCCACAATGTCATTGGGTAATTGGTAAACAACTAATGAATTAAGTAGTTTATGGGTTGAGACAACAAGGCTGAATAATTTTTTCTTTTTCCAAATGTTTCTGGAGAATTCATTTAAGTCAAAAGCATAAAATCAGATAGAGTCTAGTAGGTTTATTTAGTCTAGTGTGTCCGGACATGCACAAGTCAAATGGTAAATTATCTAACAGATTTTAGAATACCCTCATGTTCTTAATTTTTTATGTTTTATTTTATGGTGGGTTATTAATGCTCAAAGCAGCATCCAAGCTTAGGAACTTTTCATTTTCTATGTGGTTGGTATTTTGTCTATTTGTCTACCTCCTAAAGCCCCTTTGGTTCTTAACCTTTTGTTGTGCAGACTCTGTTTGAATATTGGGCAACATTGCTACTCTTCTTTTCTCTAATCACTGTGAAGAACCAGCATGCTAGCCCCCCACCCGAGTATGGGGGATAGAGTACATGAAAATTTTAAGCCATAAAGAGGTAGAACAAGTAAGGATGGTTGAGACATGACTGGTAAGAGAAGCAATTTGATTAAATATCCCAAAGATGGAGTAATTCACTACAAAGCAATGCGGAGGTAAGCAAATTCTAGCCTTTGCACTATTCTTACCTTATCATTTTTGCCAAAAGATTATATAGGAGCCAATATGAAAATTCTTCTTGTAGATCATTTAGAATGGTGAATTATACATTGTGCCACACATTTAATAAAATAATGGTTTAATTGGCTGATTCTATATGTTTTTGGGTTTTTGAATATATCAAAGGGTTGTTATCTAGTACCGATCTCACCAAGGGAGGGGTATCTTGATACAGTCCTACTCTTTAGAACTTGCCCTCAAGTATACTCTTTTCTAATACTAAAAGACATGCATTTCTTACAAAAATGAGCGGAAGGTGTTTCTAATTTTTGATAGTTTTTTAAAGATGTTGTTTGAATTGAAGGTAGTATTGTTTGTAATTATATTTAGAGATGCATACTGTGTGGCAATTATGCATTTTAGACATGTTCTATATGTCAACCTTTTTTGTGATCTGAAAGCTTAAATTAAGGACCATTATATGATTAATCAATCTATTCAAAAGAAAGGGCACTAGTGCCATCAGATTAACATCTATATACATATGATTCTGTAGTTTACTAATTAAGCTGCACCCTTCACAAGCTATCAAATGTAACTTTGTTCCTTTTTTTCCCCTTTCACTATTTATCTCTTTAAGTTTTTTTTTTAATAATATTTATAATAGAATTCTGTAGTATATTTGTAGAATGGATTGCAACACTAAACTATAGGTCTTAAGTATTGATGCTATTCATCATGTGCATACTATAGTCCTACAACATGGCGGTGATATATATTCCATTTCACAATTGGTTTGCACTCTCTTCTATTGCACTTTTATTCTGCATTTGATATCTCCATGTCCTTTTATTTGCTTCTTTTCTTCAGAACTGTATCTCATACTTTGTTTATTCTCAAAAAAATAAAAAAATAAAAGTATCTCATACTTTGTTGACAGGCATTTGCATTTGGTTTCTGTATCAAGTAATATATAGACCAAGTGATATCTGGCACTTCTTGACCTTGAGTTACATTTTTTTCAAGAGGGTGAATCCTGAGTACAATTCATAGGGAAATAGCTTGGAGTTATTATCCATGTAAGCTATCATTAATATTTTACTGAAATAAAGGTCACTAATTATCATCTTGTATGTAGTCCGTGAGAAAATTTCACAGAATAACTTCGGTTTTTTTTTTTTCCTCAATTTTGTTTTCTATAGCTTAGTGCGCATCAAAAGCACAAATATGCTTTAGAGTTTAAAGTTGCAAAATTCTAGGGACAGTGTAACTTTATGCTTCATTCGATTGGCAAGAAAGAGCAAGAACAGCAAAAAATGTTTTGACATCTTTTGGTATTTGGTAGAAAAAACTACTTGATTTGGCTTAATACAATTTTTCTTTAATAAGTAAACATTTTGTTAAAAAGGCACAAAATGGGGGCACAACCCTAGTACACTGGATCTATACAAGAGATTTAATTTGCTTAATTTAATTATTTAGCTCAAATCATATGGGAATTTTGTATTTCTAAAAAATGTGTGATGAATACTTTGCCAATTTTTCTTACTCCAACTAGCAGAAACATGAATTAAGGAGGTGGTAATGGATCATAAGATTGCTGGTGCCCCAAATATTCTAACCAGGTCCAGAAGGATCTCACCCCATTAACTACACAGGTTCTTGAATCCTTTGACCTCTGACTTATATATTATTGAACCACATCTTGATCAGTTGTGCACCCTTTTCTTTGTTCTCTTTCAAGAGCATCCCATTTTATTGAATTTCTAAATTATTTATTTCTGTATATAAAACAGAGGATTGTGGCATTGAAACCAAAAGGATTTTCAAAGATGGTTCTACAAAAATCAAGCATCATCTTTCAATAGATTGAGTAATATGTCTCTCACTTCCTTAGTTTAGTTTCATATTTGTGATCATTTTTGTAACAGTTTTTTCTTTTCAAAAATTTGCTTGCAAAATTTTTTTGTAACAGTAATATTTTTTAACTGATGAATTCTTAATTTTGTAGTTTTCTCTTTTTGTGCTGTTTGGAGCTCATTGTTGTGTACAAGTAGGTGACTTAGCCCATTTAATCTTACATATAAAAGAATGAGTGTGTGACATAATCTGCAAAAGTCATACAAATTTTTATATTGGTTTTTCAGTTGACAATTTCAAGTGCAGGGCAAAATTGTGCATGCTTCATTGATGGCTTTTGAGACTTCCACAACTAAGAACCTCTTGAGTGAGTGCTGTTATCTCTACATTAGCATCATTTTAGTCATCCTTGAAGTTGTCTTTCAATTTTTCTTAAGGCTGCTTAGTATGGTACAATATTCCAAGCCATGGGCAATTGCATATATGAGAGTCACAAACACTTACATTAACCTGAAACTTTTATACACATGCAATGAATTCCCTTTTGTGCAGATGCTAGGTGTATGTTTCATGTTCTAGTATTAGATCCCCAATAATATTCGTTCCCTTTTGCAGTGTGGATGGAGCTCAGTGTGTCATCTTTGAAGTAAGTGTGAAGTGTGAAGATGATCCATTTTTGTGTATTTTAGAGAAAAGGGAAAATGAGCATTTTCCATAAGGGACTAGAATTATGGAGAGAAAGATTATGTCCCTTGTTGACTTCCATTCAGATGAAATTCCTTATTTTTTTACCTAAATTTTCCTGTTAATTTTTGTTCTTATTGGAAAATCTTGGGATCTCCCTCATAGGCAATAAAACCGCTCGATGAAGTTATTTATCAAGGAATATATAGCGACCAGAGCTTTGTCCTACCATATGCTCTTTACAAGCAAGTTTTCAGAAGGTCTAAGAACGTGCATTTGGATTAAAATAAAAGGTGGTATGGTACTTTCTTATTCCTCAAAACAATTGAAATTCAATTCAACTTTATGAAATAGAACTTTGAAAGAGCTTTGAAAGAGTTTTGTCCTACTGGTAGGGGTTATGTTGATGAAAATTATTATGTTTCCTGCATTTAGTCAGGATATTATGTCCTTCCCAGATTTTAGATTCTTACCACTTGAAGTATGAGCGAGTGCCTTCAAAATTTCTGAAGGGTAGGTTGTCCATTGTCTCATATACGGTTTTAACTGCTTGACTGAAGGTCAACTTTGTGAATAGTTTTCACAATTTATTTTTTACATATTTTTTTGGCCCTAGAGCTTGATATTCACAAATTTTGCACATTTTAAAGCTTGATTTAATCCATGATATTCTTCTGGTAAAGTTCTACCTGCTACTGCTAGCTAGGTTTGTACTATTTTTATTTTTTAAATCAGACTTTGTCTTTAGAGCAAAATTTACTCTTTTTTTAATATCACTATTCAGATTCAAGTAGTTCTGTTTCATACTTCCTAGAAGAAGGCAGGAAAAAAAAATTTATAAATGCAATGCTGAAAAGTCAAATGCGTATTTCTGCTCAACAACAATATCTAATGAGAATTGTTTTGTTTAACTGCTCTCATATTGGTCAGCATAGCCATAGATTATCTCATGCTTGTCTTAATGATTTATTTATTTTTCTTCCTTCTTGATGACCGCTGCATTCTGTTTTGCAGTTAAGATGGTAAGAGCCTTTATCCTCATTTTGCAGAATATTTGCCTCAATGTCTTGAGCTATTGTTTTGGGTCTAATAGAGAGGCAAATAGAGGTAAGCTGTAAGATTTTTCAGAAAAATGATATAAGTCTATGGAAATTGGTTAATATTTAATATGATATTTTAGTTATTGTTGCCCCTACAGATGACAGTTCCACTAAGCATGCAACCTGACTCATAACTCCTAATCTGCGAGACTTGAGCCTATATGTTTGTTTGTGGTAAATTTACATTCCTTTTTTTTAATAGTATTTGTCTCACATTCTGGGTGAAAAATTGCTTTCATGATAACCATATGTGTAGATATGTGAAGACTAACATATTTCTCTGTCTCCTTTCTTATTGTTCCTTAGGTATGTCAGCCATTATACGACCGTGTAGTTCCCTATTGAATGGTTGTCAAATCGTGACTATACAGCAATAAGCAAAAAAAGTCTTGAATTAGCTATTACAAAAAAGATGTTTAAGATCACATAATGATGTGGATTGGTCATATCCTTTAGAGAAGTATTAGTCATCTTCAACAGTCTTGGTAGAGAAATGAGGACAACTGAGTAGATAGTCATGTCAACCGGAATGCTGAAATCACAATTTCTCAACTTGTTGAATATTGTTGCCAATTAGACTATCAAGTATTCGTATTTCACGTCTTCAAATTTTATGATTTGGGAGGCCAATTTTGTGTGAGCTTTTGGTGGATCAACTTATTGGGTTCCTCTTGCAATAACTAGGGTGCTCTTTGTACTTAATATACAATTTATGTTTGGAGGTTCTTTTCTATATTTATTTATTTTTTCTCAAGGAGATAGAAACTTTGAAAAGAAATTTTACATATCTTGAAACTTATTTGAATCTATGATATTCCTTCAACTATAACGATAATAATAGACTTTAAACCGTTGAGTTAATTAAAACCACATAGATCACTCATAAACAAACTCAGAGCTCAATGATGTGTCAAATCTCGATTGGGTAAAACTCATGCATGCATGTGTGTCTATAATGATACACATAATCCCCACGTAAAGCTGAGATTAGCATTAATGGTTTTTAAGAAACTGCTTCAGAGACCAATGTCCCATTCAAGAACACACACAGAGGACTTGTTTCTTACAAATTGAAAGTCTTTTGTTTGAATGTATTCTTGGTGGCAAACATATTGAGGTAAAGTGGAGATTTCCATAAAACCAGTTTTAAGCCATCAATACAAATGAAATTAATAAAAGTGGAGAATCTGACATCTTTGAAGTAAACATTGCAATGCCCATTTAAAATGCTAATAATTAAGGAGGGAGAAGTACGACAGGCAGTTTCGAGTTAGGTTCCTCATATACAACAAGGTGCTTTAGGTTTATTTTCGTAGTCGTCTAGACTCTAGATGATATTACGATGTGTTGTTTAATGTATACTACTTCAATACTTGAAGCTACAAGTTGTTTATGTAAAGTTTACTAATGAACCTACTTAAACTGTATGTCGTTGGAGCTGTTATTCATTAGTCATGACAATTAAGCTTGTAATTGTTTGTTATGGCATACTGTTGGGTTGGTTTAGTTTGTTAGATTTCGGTTTTGGTTCTATTGTAACCGTAAGATATATAATAAAGCAGTGCACCTACCGCATCTTAATTAATCTTCAGTGAAATCCTTTTTAAGTGAACTACAATATGATTTAAATATAATATTTCTTTACTTCTTTCTTCTTTCCTTTTTTTTTTTTTCCTTTGAATGCAGAATATTAGGGTAATTAAATTTTGAGAATCATAATTGAAGTCTCTCAGTTTAGATGTCAGTCTTACACTTTTTTTTCTTTTGCCTAGAAATTTTTGTTTGGATATATTATATATATATATATATATATTTTACTATGTGTATTTGTGTGCAATCCTTTTTTAATCTTGGATAATACTATCTTTTTTTTCCTTTTTTTTAGATATTAATTTTTTGAATTTTTAAAATATTAAATTTATTAAAAAAATATGAAATTTATGCTATTTTCTAATGACATGGTAATGACAACCACTAATAGAAAGACTATATTGAATAAATTTGAAAGTTAGAGAACTAAATTGAAAAACAAATGAAATTAAAAGGATCCATTGGGTTGGTGGATGGAAAAGTATGGGTTATAAAATAGAATATATATAAATTTACTATCATGCTCCTATTTAATAACTTTTTTTAATAAATATTTTATAAAGGAAAAAAGAAATATTGTTCGAATATTTTCTTTTTAAAAAAGAAAGTAATAATGTCACCTTAAGTTTAGTGGGTGGGGGGAGGGCGTAGATAGGTACCCTAATTTTCTTAAAAGTTTATGATGTTGTGAGAGACCGCGACCTCAGCCCACCGGATCCTGCTAAGCTTGGCCCACGCGAATGGGTGAGTACGTGATTGTTATCCCTCAAAGTGGGAAGCCCACGTGAAATTTGTTTTCCTCCTTAGATCGAGGGTTTTACAATGGAGTCATCACTTATTTAATTGTAAGAAAAATAAGAAGACCTTATGAATAATACACATTTTTATTAAATAGCTTTGAATTTGAATTTACATTGAAATAGAAATTACAAATCTTTTTATTTCCTAAGTACAATCTAAAAAAGTACATAGCTTTGAACCTAGTTGCATTCTAAAATGTAAAATTACATGGATAATTAACTAATCTATAACCTTCGATCTAAGTTCGGAGACTAAGTTACAAGGTGAGAAGGTGTTAGACACTCACTTTGCCCAGTAAGACTGGTCTTTTAGACTATGGTGGCCACTTACATGTTCCATCAAGCATGTCATAAAGCAAAGATACAAAACATCATATTGAATTTGAATTTTGAAGAGAAAAATAAAATATACCACTATTTTTGCATCACAATGAATTAAAATTAAATTGAATTTAGACGTGGAAATTAACATGCATAATATACAGTCATATCACATCACATTGAATTAAAATATAATTGAATTAAACATAAAATTTTAAGTGGAAAGCATGTTTTGAGTTTTACATCATAAAAATTTCAAAATGACTATAGAATTCTAAGATCTTAAGAACTATTATTTTTGAGATTAAGTTTAATTTTTATCCTTTTTTTTTTATGAAAATATTTTTTCTTTTACTCATAGATATAAAAAATTAAAAATTAAAAACATATTACTAACATGTATAAAATCCCTAAAATTTTAATTGAAGAAGCATACATGAGACCCTAATTATCCTAGCAAGATTATATCTTCCTCATTGAACATAAAAACAATCATGCTTCATATTTATTGAAAAAAATGAAATAAATTGTTACCTGCATATAATAGCAACAATGAGTTCTAGTATCTCTGAGTTAAACTAAGAATTATTGTTTCATTGTACTAAGCATCTTGGTAGACCTTAGCACAAAAGCAAGACCCAATCTTTCCAAAATTAAGAGATTTAATTTAACTATTTTGTAAAATGTTTATTAAATCCATTAATATTGAAAAGATCAAGTACATGTATTCACATAATTGTTTCAAGCTTATCCAATAGGATTTTGACATGTAATTAATTTTAATTTAACCAAGCTATGCTATATGTTTATATTTTTATTGGTTTTTACTTTATCGCATTTTACTTGTTCTTTATACATGCCTTGATTCTACTTGTCTCAAACTTAATGAAGTTATTTGTTATGTGCAAGTGTTTCAAGTTACAGGTATATATGGTACAAATTCTTCACAAGTTTTAGATTTAAGTACAAGTGGGTTTTGCCTCTGTTCCCAAACTCACGTTTTTGTCACAGAATAGCCAAATGGGGAGATTGTAAAGTTGTGTCTTTCAACTATGTTTTGTTGGCTTTTGATAGGCCACAAACTGAATGACCCCTTGTGATTTAAACTAATTAATTAATTTAGCCAAGTTATTAATTAATCAATTTAACATGCAAATACGTGGCAGCACAGACAAATCACCGAATAACTAAATATGCAGCGGAAAATAAATGACACGGTGATTTGTTCACGAATGGGGAAAACCCTAACGGCAAAAACCCCACCGGGTGATTTTCAGGTCACCACTCCCGAAACTCCACTATTATCAAATCAAGCGGTTACAAATAAGGAATCCCAAGTACCTTACCAACCTACAGTTGAACCCTTACCCCAATACCCAATTGGACTTGATCTGTAGCGACAGTTCCCACCTTTGATGCACGGCTCCCAAGTACGTGACTAACCAGATGCGCGGATCCCAGTACGTGACTTCAAACACCAACTTTAGGAAGAAGAGGTTGGCTACAAAGTTCTTCAGATCATCCTATGCAATGAAGATCAGGAAGATGCTTGGTTACAAAACCCTACGGTGCACAATACACAGCAACTTCTTGAAGAAGATGAACTAGGTTAAGAACTTCGTCTTAGAGCACAATTTGCTTGAACAAGGATTGCTCAATGCTTATGCAACTTTTGTCTATGTTGACGGCTCTTAAAACACTCCTTAAATATGTTTAGGGTTAGAAGAAAAGAAGGCCCAAAAACACATTCACGGATCCCAAGAAAATCATATTAGAATTCTGACTTTTTAATTCTCGACAGATAGCAGGTGTCGAGGTAGGTGTCGAGAAGGTGTCGAGCTTTAAAAATTCTGCACTTCAACTTGCTTTTTCTTGGACAGACTTGATGACTTCAACACTTGATCTTGAAACATTGTTTCTTGAAGTATTAAAAACACCTAGAACTACCTAATTACAAGTAGAGTGTGTTTTGTCAAAGGATTAGCCAATTTACATAAAATATGACATATGTTCTTAACATGTGAACACATATGTCCTAACAATCTCCCTCTTTGGCAATCCGTGACAAAACCACAACAAACAAATGAACATATGAGAGAAGTCATAAATCACTCAACTCATATTCACTTGTTAAATACAATAAAATCTATCCTAACACAAACTCTTGAAGAACTTTGCAAAAAGAGAGTTTATGGCAAGTAGACTTTGACAACCTGTATTTCTGAAACACTTATAAACAAAACTCATCAAGGCATCTTGTGTGAAACAGAATTAACTAGATTGCATACAAATATAAAGAACATGTGTATAAAGAGAGAAAAGAAACAACACATGAAGAGATAGGTGAAAGAAAAACATACATCCACATATATGTGAAAGATAAGTACAATGTATGTAAACTGATATACAAGACCAATGTATCTATAAGAATGGAAAAGAAAAGATACATCAAAAACCTCACTACATCCCTCAAGTATATGAACACTCCCCCTATCAAAAATGTCCTATACTAACTCTCCCCCTGAGATGACTACTCTCATAATCCCTAAACTACTCCCCCTTTTTGTCACAAATGACAAAGGGTAGAGTGTCATGTAGACATCTCATCAGTAGAGCTAGCATCTCCATCATCATCATCTGAAGCATCATCGTCATCACCATCATCATCATCATCCTCAGTATCAGAATCTGAAGCAACTGGAGGAGGTGGTGGAGGAGAAGCCTCAGATGCAAAACCACCCATGGTCGCCTGCCGTCGTGCAATACGACCAACACGAACGTTCGCCTGATACAGCTCAGTGGTGAGTGTATCAAGGCGAGCATCCATGCGCTGCAGCTGCGCCATAATATCTCCAAGAGATACATCGCCTGAGGAAGGAAGAGGAGTCGATGTAGATGGAGTAGATCTGGATGGAGCCGAACGGGAGGGCGGAGTGGAATCCGACTATCTCGACCTGAACTGTGCCTGACTACGTTTTACGGTAGCGGCATCTATGGCAGATATGTGTGTCAAGTGGTCGGACACAGGGAAAGGGATGGAAAAATGGCGTAGTATCCTCGTGATAGCGGAAGGAAAGATGAGCTTATCACGGGACGCCGCATCTAAATGAACATCTATGATAGAGAAAATGAAGTGGGAAGGAAAATCTATCGCGAGATGCTCAAGTAGAGATAACAAGAAACGAGCACGAGGCTCAGTGATAGAGTTATAGTGAGAAAGAGGATGAAGTACAAAGGTCATCACCATGTTAAGGAACCTAGGACCTTTAGCAAAAGGTCTACATGATGTGTACATATGCTCACCCCACTCAGAAGGGCGCTCACAAAAGGCAAAAATGAGCTCATCCTTGGACACAGTCCTCAGTCGCTCACATGTAGGATAGTCAGGAAACTCTATCCTAGGGACATGAAGCACATCCGCAACCAGCTGCAGTGTGACAGCAATGCGCGTACCTCGAACGCGAGTATGAAAGAGAGGTACTGAACGATCAATCCCGTACATGTTGGAGTAAAACTCCTGAATAAGTACGAGAGGACAAGTGACCAGGACGTCACACAGTGACTCCCATCCCCTACTGTGAATGACAGAGGGATGGTCAGTGTCGGCGAAGTCCGCCAGAACAACGTGGCGTTCCGAATGAACACCTCGTTTAGAAAAGTTCTCAGTAAATGCCTTTTGGGCATCTACATCACGGAACCGAAGAGTATGAGGAGCAGTATCAGAAGATGAAGAAGCTCCAGAACGCAGAGGGTTCCGAGCCGGAGTGGATTTACGTTTAGGTGCCATAAATGCAACTAACGTAAAAGAATAAGAAAAAAGATAGAGAGGGAGACAATCAAAAAAGTCCCAAACAGTTCAAATATGAAAATATGTTGAACAAAATGTACGTATGCATGGGAATGCATGGTCATGTGACATGCAAACATAAAAAGCATCATGGGCTCAGCCCAATCCAATCCTAGCAGCACACATACAGGAATCACACAACTAACTGCATGACAATATCATTCTAATGCACATGGAATGCAATGTATGACATTTTAAACACTTTTCATTGAAAAACCAACCCACAATTTCAACAAAAACTCAAAGATTTTGAAAAATCCCAAAATTTTCAAAAACTTTAAAACCTAAGTTTCAAAATCATGAAATGCATGAAGAACAAAGGATAACAAGATCATACCAGGTGATTCGAAGCAAGGAAGTGCCAAAAATCACGTTGGATGAAGGTTGGAGTGAGGAAAAATGCTCTGGAAGACGAATCGCCTCGGACAGATCGAAGAGAGATCGAGAAAATGAGAGAGAAATCGCGACAGAAGCATTTATAGACACCTCAGTAAATCTCGACAGCTGAGGTGTCGAGAGGTATCGAGGGTGCTATCGAGATAGGTGTCGAGAAATTTGCCTTCGACAGCTAAGGTATCGAGGTACCAAATAGCTGAACCAATACCAGAAGCTCGATCGATCGACGTGGTGTCGAGAAGGTATCGAGGAGACAGAGAGAATCTCGATCGATCCACTAGGTGTCGAGGAAGTGTCGAGATTGCGATAAGAAAAAGGCTTAGAAGCTCGACAGTAGACCAGGTATCGAGGAGGTATCGAGAAGGTGTCGAGCCAGCAAAGAAAAGCAGTTTTTTGAGAAGTGAAAAACACAGACATGAATGCAATCAAGACATGCACCTCAACCATGATCCAATCAACATAAAATGCTCTCAAATAACCTCTCTCAATCAAAATTTAAGCACATGGATCTCCCAAAACACACACACACACTAAACAAGTCTAACCAATTTTATATTTCAAAAATAAGTCATGACAGTTTAGTGAGCATACAAAAGCACATGTAAACCTTTGTGATGGCCAAATCACATTGTACCTGCACGTGTATCAAAAGTAGCAAAGAATATTGCGTGTTGTGTGTGAAAAACATCGCAAGATTGCATATGAGTATACATGTTATGACGATCTGAGATATGAGAAAATAACTTTAACTCACACACAATCATAACTGTTTGATGGGGACTATCACCTTTGAGGTACATCCTATAACTCCCACATCTCCTAGAATACACGCTTGCAACCATTTTAAAGCATTTTTAATCTTTTTGCTTTTTATTTCTTTGCATATTTTCTTTTTAAGCATATCATACATGGGCTTATGAGAAAGAAAAGAAATACCCTTTGATATTTTGACATTTCAATTTTGCTATGCCTAAGCACACAAATGTCATTGACATCACACTTTTACTATGCCGAAACATACAGATGTCATTAATGATTGGCGGGCAACAGTGGTGAGATGGTTATTTATGCCTTTCTCTTAGGATTTTCTAGTCCTACCCATCAAAAAGAGTGATATGAGTGTTAAGTCTGAGAAATAACCAAATCTTACTCATCACAAACACGAGCCACAAAGCTCACTTGCTTAGTTGTGCATAAAGATGCTCATCTAAGCTACAAAAGATACAAAGTTTAGAAAACTTTGTTTCATTGGCCATCTAAGGTACACAAGTACCAAAGTACACAAAACACACACTGTTTTTGTATTTATCAATTTTTCAAATTTTTTTATTTTTTATTTTTATATCAAAAACAAAGTAAACAAAACTGAAAGTAAACACACAAAAACATGTTAACAAAGCAAAACAATGCATAAAACTAGATGCAAAAGCATGAGAAAGAGAAGGAAGAGAGGGAAATCAATCCATGGAGATAACACCAATGTTTTGACAAAGGAATTCAAAACGTTTGCTGTCAAGAGGTTTGGTAAACAAATCAGCCTTCTGATCATCGGTGTTAATAAACTCAAGAGTGAGAGTACCATCTTCGACAAGCTCCCTAATGAAGTGATGTCGAATCTCTATGTGTTTGGTTCGAGAATGTTGAACCGGATTCTTAGAGATATTTATGGCACTGGTATTGTCACAATAGATAGTAAGATGATCTTGACAAATACCGTAATCATGAAGAAGTTTTTGCATCCAGAGGAGTTGTGTGCAACAGCTTCCAGCAGCAATGTACTCAGCTTCAGCAGTAGATAAGGAGATGGAGTTCTGCTTTTTGCTCATCCAAGAGACAAGATTGTTGCCTACATAAAAACAACCCCCCGAAGTACTCTTCCTATCATCAGCATTCCCAGCCCAATCCGCATCGGAATATCCAGCTAAGACATTATTAGTGTCCTTGCTGTACCACACACCGAACTCAGCTGTAGTTTTGACATACTTTATAATTCTTTTTAAAGCAGTCATATGTGATTCTTTGGGATTAGCTTGATATCTAGCACACACTCCAACACTGTAGCTAATGTCAGGCCTACTAGCAGTAAGGTAAAGAAGACTACCTATCATGCTTCTATAAATGGAGGGATTAACACTCTTGCCTAACACATCTACAGTGAGTTTAACATTAGGGCTTATAGGGGTACGAATAAAACTAGCAGAATCCAAACCAAATTTTTTCATAAGATTCTTAGCATACTTAGATTGAGATAGAAATATACCTGAATCTTGCTGACGAATCTGCAATCCAAGGAAGTGAGTCAGCTCTCCAATCATGCTCATCTTGAACTCGGCTTGCATGAGCTTTGAGAAGTCATGAGCAAGTTCATCCTTAGTTGACCCAAAGATGATGTCATCAACATACACTTGAGCAACTATCAACTCGCCATCTTCCTTTTTGATGAAGAGAGTTTGGTCAGCTTTTCCTCTTGTGAACCCATGTGATACCAGATATTGTGTGAGTCTGTCATACCAAGCTCTAGGGGCTTGCTTCAATCCATAAAGTGCCTTTTTGAGATACAACACGTGATCCGGAAAGTGTGGATCAATGAATCCTTTGGTTGAGCCACATAGACATCCTCTTTAAGTAGCCCATTCAAAAAGGCGGTCTTCACATCCATCTGATAAAGTTTGAAGTTCAGTTGGCATGCTAAGGCAAGCAGAATTCTAATGGACTCCATACGAGCAACTGGGGCAAATGTTTCATCATAGTCTACTCCTTCCATTTGAGAGTATCCTTGAGCCACAAGTCGAGCCTTGTTTCGAATCACATTGCCTTCTTCATCGGTCTTGTTGCGGAAAATCCACTTTGTACCAATGATATGCTCGCCCTCTGGTCTAGGTACAAGAGTCCAAACATCATTCCTCTGAAACTGGAGCAGTTCATCATGCATTGCTTCAACCCAACTTTCATCTTGTAGTGCTTCCTCCACTTTCTTGGGTTCAACCTGTGACAAGTAGCAAGAATAAGACACAAAGTTAGCAACACATTTATCAACTGTTCGTTTCCTTAATGTGAGTTCATTCAAATTTCCCACAATAACTTCTGGAGGATGATTCAGTTTAATTCTGGAGGAAGGTCCTTTTTCCTGAAGAGATTCAGACTCAGGTGAAGTCGGGATTTCTGCAGACTCTTCCACAACACGGGGAGTACCGGGAGCAATAGGAGATGCGGGTTCTTGGTCAACAATGTCTTGAACTTCCGTAGGTTCAGGGGGAAGAATTTCCTTGGGAAGTTCATCACTGCCTTTCTCAGAATTAGACTCTGAAGACTCATCAATGACAACATTTACAGTCTCCATAACCTTCATAGTCCTTTTGTTGTATACCCGATAGGCCTTGCTGGTAGAAGAGTAGCCCAGAAATATGCCTTCATCACTCCTGGAGTCAAACTTTCCCACATTCTCTCTATCCTTGAGGATGAAGCAAGTACTTCCAAAGATTCTGAAATACTTTACATTTGGCTTTCTTCCTTTCCACAACTCACAGGGAGTCTTTTTGGTACCTGGTCTAAAGTACACCCTATTCACTGTATGACATGCAGTGTTTATGGCTTCTCCCCATAGGTTTCGAGCCACATCTTTGTTATGCAACATGGCTCTAGCTATCTCTTGAATAACTCTATTCTTTCTTTCTACCACACCATTCTGTTGAGGTGTAATAGGTGCAGAGAATTCTTGAGATATACCTGATTTCAAGCAGAAAGATTCCATGTATGAGTTCTCAAATTCTTTACCATGGTCACTTCAAATTCGATCAATCTTCAAACTCTTTTCATTCTGCAGTCTTATGCACAAGGCCTCAATGTGCTCGGGAGCATCAGACTTGGATCAAAGTAAGATGACCCAAGTGTATCTGGTGAAGTCATCTACCACTACCATGATATATCTCTTACCACCAAGAGACTCAGTTCTGGTTGGACCCATAAGATCTAAATGTAACAATTCCAACGGTCTGGAGGTAGCGGATGCTTGAGTGCTTGGATGCTTAGCTTTTGTCTGTTTCCCAAGTTGACATGGTCTACATACCACATTGCTCATTCTACTAAGCTTTGGTATCCCCAAGACAGATTCATGCTTAGAGACAATGGATAGATGCTTGTAACTAGCATGTCCCATTCGCTGATGCCATAGATCTTCATTTGGTAGACGAATGCTATTGCACACTATATCAGCATCAGGAACCAATCCATAACAATTGTCCAAAGTACGAACCCCACTGATGAGCTTCTTTCCGGACTCATCCATGACAAGACACTTTCCTTTTGAGAACAGCACCATGAAGTCTTGATCACATATCTGACTTATGCTCAGTAGATTCACCCTTAGTCCTTCTACATAGAGAACATTTGCAATGTCCGGCAGTCCTGGCAGAGATATGATTCCTTTCCCTTTAATCTGTGACTTGCTTCCATCACCAAAGGTCACATTACCACCTTTCTTAGGCTCAAAGAGCTTGAAGAGAGATCGATCTCCGGTCATGTGTCTTGAGCAACCACTGTCAAGATACCAAAGGCATGTATCCATCACTTTGAATGCAGACTTCATCATGAAACACACTTCATGCTTGGATGACAAATCAGAGGGAATGCTTCTTTCTCTCAACTGCCTTCTACTAGCTAAGCCTTTAACTTTTACTCTTCTCAGACGAACTCCTCTGCACATTTTCATTCTGAGACAATCTAGTTTCTTCTTAGCCAAACTGAGATCTTTTATCATAGTCATTACATGTGAATTCAAATAACTTTTAGACTTGAGTTTTCTGAGACACTCAAACAAATAGTGATTAGAAAAACAAGATGTATTTGAAAACATAGATCTCTTGAAGCTGGTCATAGCCATGACAGACAGGGGTCAATGGATCAAACACAGCAAAGATTAAACCTAATCAGAGTGTGCCTGCTCTAATACCACTTGATAGGCCAAAAACTGAATGACCCCTTGTGATTTAAACTAATTAATTAATTTAGCCAAGTTATTAATTAATCAATTTAACATGCAAATACGTGGCAGCACAAACAAATCACCGAATAACTAAATATGCAGCGGAAAATAAATGACACGGTGATTTGTTCACGAATGGGGAAAACCCTAACGGCAAAAACCCCACCGGGTGATTTTCAGGTCACCACTCCCGAAACTCCACTATTATCAAATCAAGCGGTTACAAATAAGGAATCCCAAGTACCTTACCAACCTACAGTTGAACCCTTACCCCAATACCCAATTGGACTTGATCTGTAGCGACAGTTCCCACCTTTGATGCACGGCTCCCAAGTACGTGACTAACCAGATGCGCGGATCCCAGTACGCGACTTCAAACACCAACTTTAGGAAAAGAGGTTGGCTGCAAAGTTCTTCAGATCATCCTATGCAATGAAGATCAGGAAGATGCTTGGTTACAAAACCCTACGGTGCACAATACACAGCAACTTCTTGAAGAAGATGAACTAGGTTAAGAACTTCGTCTTAGAGCACAATTTGCTTGAACAAGGATTGCTCAATGCTTATGCAACTTGTGTCTATGTTGACGGCTCTTAAAACACTCCTTAAATATGTTTAGGGTTAGAAGAAAAGAATGCCCAAAAACACATTCATGGATCCCAAGAAAATCAGATTAGAATTCTGACTTTTTAATTCTCGACAGATAGCAGGTGTCGAGGTAGGTGTCGAGCAGGTGTCGAGCTTTAAAAATTCTGCACTTCAACTTGCTTTTTCTTGGACAGACTTGATGACTTCAACACTTGATCTTGAAACATTGTTTCTTGAAGTATTAAAAACACCTAGAACTACCCAATTACAAGTAGAGTGCGTTTTGTCAAAGGATTAGCTAATTTACATAAAATATGACATATGTTCTTAACATGTGAACACATATGTCCTAACAGCTTTAATTCCGTGTCAAATTTGATTGTATTTTGTCAATTTTTTCCTTGCATATTTGTGAGATTTAATGTAAAAGTTGAGTGTAAGAGTTTGGTGAAGAATTGTGAAGACCGTGAAGTTCGTGAATTTTTTGCGACTGACTCGTGAGTAGACGACCCACAAAAGGTCACGTGAGAAGCACATGATGAAATATGAACAGTCTTTTACTAGGCTGTATTTTGCGAGTCAGTTTGCGACTTGGCTAACTCGCGAGTGACCTGCAAAACTCTCTGCTTTGATGTTTTTAAAGATTGCTTTCCTCATTTCTATACCCAGACTATATAAGCCCACATTACTAACGAAATTGTAAGGAGTCTTTTAGAGAGAAAACCCTATCAACACACTTGAGAGTTAGAGATTGTAAACCCACAATTATTTACACAATTTCTCTTAGTTTTCCTCTACTTCTACCTCTCCAATTACAAATCTTTGAGAGGTTCTTAACCCAAACACTTACCTCACCCAATCTAAGTGTTGAGAGAAGTTTTGGTGCGTGTGAGAAACATTGGAAGAAGACATTGATTGGCGGATGCAATTTGGAGCTAATTGCAAGATCCAAATAACTAGTGAAGACATGACTTGGTGAAGTCTATTGGTAGCTGGAACTCGAAGTGTTCAAGTACATTTGATAGATTAGACTTGGAGGGTCTTTTTGATATCTTTGTACTCTAACTTTATTCACTAGTGGATCAATTCGGCTTGGAGGGCCACGATGAGGTTTTTCGCCGAGTTCTTCATTTTCCTCTTCAATAACACATCTTGGTGTTATTTTGTGCTTGCATGTCTCTTTCCTTATTCTTTAAGCTTTACATTTACTGTTGTTGGTGCAAATATAATGATAATGGAAATAATACAAAGTGAAACTGAATAATACTACTGAATTTTATTACTTTAAATAGAGAAATTGCACAACACTATTTGGACTGAGGCGCAGCACTCGCTCTCTTTAAGGAGATTCAAGCCCTTGGTTGGCTAAACTTTGTAATCGGTGCAGACCTTCTCTAACTTGTCTCCCCCAGGATACAACAGCCCAACAAGTGTCGTATGGCTAGAACAACCTTTGCACAAAGTGTTCAAGCCCAAAGCTCCACCAGAAAGAACACCCTTCCTTGCCAAGGATTGAGTTTGAATGAGTCTATTTATAGGCTCAATGGGCCTCACGAAATTATTAACCAACTTATTCTGATTAATTAGGTCCATTATTCTGATTTAGTGGGTGTTGCAAGATTAATTGTTAGACATTAATCTGATGGGCTGGAGTTACACAATTAATGGTGAGATAATTATTCTGAATGGACTGTCAAGTAGGAGGATCCAAGAGGCTGATTCATTTCCAATTTCTCTTAGTTTTCCTCCACTTCTACCTCTCCAATTACAAATCTTTGAGATGTTCTTAACCCAAACACTTACCTCACCCAATCTAAGTGTTGAGAGAAGTTTTGGTGCGTGTGGGAAACATTGGAAGAAGACATTGATTGGCGGATGCAATTTGGAGCTAATTGCAGGATCCAAATAACTAGTGAAGACATGACTTGGTGAAGTCTATTGGTAGCTGGAACTCGAAGGGTTCAAGTACATTTGATAGATTAGGCTTGGAGGGTCTTTTTGATATCTTTGTACTCTAACTTTATTCACTAGTGGATCGATTCGGCTTGGAGGGCCACGATGAGGTTTTTCGCCAAGTTCTTCATTTTCCTCTTCAATAACACATCTTGGTGTTATTTTGTGCTTGCATATCTCTTTTCTTATTCTTTAAGCTTTACATTTACTGTTGTTGGTGCAAATATAATGATAATGGAAATAATACAAAGTGAAACTGAATAATACTACTGAATTTTATTACTTTAAATAGAGAAATTGCATAACACTATTTGGACTGAGGCGCAGCACTCGCTCTCTTTAAGGAGATTCAAGCCCTTAGTTGGCTAAACTTTGTAATCGGTACAGACCTTCTCTGACTTGTCTCCCCCAAGATACAACAGCCCAACAAGTGTCGTATGGCTAGAACAACCTTTGCACAAAGTGTTCAAGCCCAAAGCTCCATCAGAAAGAACACCCTTCCTTGCCAAAGATTGAGTCTGAATGAGTCTATTTATAGGCTCAATGGGCCTCACGAAATTATTGAAATTATTAACCAACTTATTCTGATTAATTAGGTCCATTATTCTGATTTAGTGGGTGTTGCAAGATTAATTGTTAGACATTAATCTGATGGGCTGGAGTTACACAATTAATGGTGAGATAATTATTCTGAATGGGCTGTCAAGTAGGAGGATCCAAGAGGCTGATTCATTTCCAATTTTGATACCTCCACTCTTCACCTCCCCCTTGCGCACGTATCTAGCCCAATATCTGAGACAATTCATTTTAGCCCATTAATCACCACAATTAAAAAGAATAAAAAAGTCTCTCTCCTTTTCAATGTGGGATTAAACATTTTCACTAACTCCTCATCTTCCATATTCACTCCCATATCTTTACATTTATGTTATAACATTTATTTATTTTAATTATTTAATATTAAAATGCACTAACAATTGTTTATTGTATGTGCTTATGCGTTAGAGAGTAGATCCGGTTTTATTGTGTCACACTTACTCTTTTTCCGCACTTAGTTAAGTAGGGTAAAAGTAATCTAGCTATAAGTTTTAATTTTGGGGTCTAAACAAGTTATAGTGTTTCACACTATTTGAGCTTTCATCATGGATCTTGGTTTGCACTTCATGACATTTCCACTATTAAAATAATTCAATCCCTGCAAAGGATTGTTCATAGAACTCTCGTGTAATCGAGGTTGATGGCTCGAGCATTGACATATGACATTGATTATATGCAAATGGTTTTCAAGGTCATTGAACTTACCTACAAATTACATTATCTTTGTTTATTCTCAATTCTCATTGCTTGCAAAATTTCAAGACAATCAAATATTAATAACTAGGTTATCGATCAGATATTTAAAATGCAAGTTTTTGTAATTTAAAATTATACTTGAAAGATAGGTTTATTAATTAAATAGTAAATAGTGCCCGATTAACTAGGTTTATTAATCAAAGATAGCTTTAAACCACACAATATTATTGGTAAGTTTTTATTATTTCTTACATAGTCCCACCACCGGCAATATTTTTTTACCTACTATTACAAACTAGTCACAAATGTGAACTTTGTTGTGTCTCTAAAATTATTGATTTTTTTTCTTTAATTATTCGATAATTGGGTAAGGAGGGATTTGAACCATGGATATGTCTGCTAGAAACACTAAAAAGTGTCAACATTTTTTCATTTTTGAAATAGTTAGAAAATTCTCTACCCCTGCAACTTGACCCAACCCCCCTTTGGACCCCTTACACTTTAGTGCATAAGAGGTACCGCTTGGACTAAAGAGTTCATTCGATGTCAACGAAATGAGTTATAAAACTTTTAACTAAAATTATTGAATTTAAGAACAAGTTAAGATAATAATTGTAATTGGTGTATGATAAAAATACTAGTGAACCAAAGTAAAAACTACTTTGACTTTAGCAACAAAAAAGAAAAGTAAAAAATACTCAGATGATTCTCTCATCAAAACTTGACACATTTTCATCGTGTAAAATTAGGTGTATCTTATTGTTAATTAAAAAACTAAAGAAGCTCAAAAAATGAAAGATAAGTATTACATCTACAATATTTTTACGTCGTCTTCGTAACAAATTCTATGTGACAGGTTATTACTGGTTTTAATTTAAACCTACAATTGAAATTTCTTTCTTACCCTCTAATAACAGCAAGTAATAACCTACCACTTAAAACATGTTATAAAAGTATTGTGAAAATATCATGAAGATAGCATTTTTCAAAGGTAAAAGAAGAAGTAAAATAGTCTCTCTCTTTTTTGTTTGTTTGTTTTTTTTTTTTTTTTTGGTTATTAAAAGGACATAACAATTGGACAAGTAGTGTAAGCTTATGAGTGTGACAGTGCACCCTGATTTTGGATCATTGGGTTGTTAGGCACTTAGGCGATGGTTGAGGATTACAACTCACAATTGGGTATCCATGTGTGGTTTTAGTTGGGCCAGTTGGCCCATTACTAGACAACATATGGGTGTGAACTGTGAAATGGTTAGTGGTTAGTGGGCTAGTGGCTATGCCTATGGGTTTGACTCTGAAGGCTTTTGGTATTCCTTTTTGTATTTGTTTTTGTAGAGAGAAATGTTATTATTTTCTATTAATTTTTGTAAACTTGGATGAAAAAAAATATATTAATGGCTATTACTTAATTCAAACCAATTAAACCTTTTATTAAAAAAAAAAAAAAAATGAAGACCATTAAACCATACGGTAGTTTGGTGTAGGTTCTTGAAAAGTTGAAGTATCCAAAATTCTAAACCACACAATATTTGTGATTGTTCATGTTATTTTGTATAACAATTATATCTAACCATACATATGATAATGGAAGTGGAAATTAACATTGTAATAAATACTTCTCAAAGGCAATAATGGAGTAGATAAGAAACTCAAACTCAAGAAAGAGTATTCGGTGGTGGTGGTAGGACTAAGGTCACATAATGGTCACTAGATAATCTAGTACCATAATGGAAGGGTAACATAATGCCATAGGGGTGGCAAAATCAACCCAAACCCATTTGCTCACCCAAACCCACCCACTTAAAAGAGACCCAAACCCACCCAATTATTAATTGGGTTAAATGGGTATTAACCCAATTAAACCCAATTAACACTAATGTTTATTGGGTTTTAATTGGGTACCCAATTAGACCCAATTATTATCCAAGTACCATTTCTACAAATCACCCAACCCTAAAACCACTAAAATTACCAAAATACCCTCTCAACCTAAAAATGACCAAAATAACCTTAAAGCCTAAAAAATGACCAAAATACCCCCAAAACCTAAAAAATGACCAAAATACCTCCAAAAACCTAAAAAATGATTAAAATACCCCAAAAACCTTAAAATTACCAAAATACCCTTGAAATATAATAAAATGACCAAAATACCCCTAAAACCCAAAAAGAGACCAAAATACTCCCAAAACCCAAAAAATAACCAAAATACCCCTCAAACCCCAAAAATGACCAAAATACCCTCGAAATCTAAAAATGACTAAAATACCCCCAAAACCCAAAAAATGACCAAAATACCCTCGAAACCTAAAAATGACCAAAATACCCCCGAAACCCAAAAAATGACCAAAATGTCCCTAAAACCCAAAAAATGACCAAAATAACCAAAATACCCCCAAAACCCAAAAAATGACCAAAATACCCTCAAAACCCAAAAAATGACCAAAATGCCATCAAAACCCAAAAAATGACCAAATTACCCCCGAAACCCTAAAAATAACCAAAATACCCCTCAAACCCAAAAAATGACCAAAATACCTCCGAAACCTAAAAATTACCAAAATACCTCCGAAACCTAAAAAATAACCAAAATAACCCTGAACCTAAAAAATGACCAAAATAACCCCGAAACCTAAAAAATGACTAAAAATATATATATAATAATAATAATAATAGTAGGTGAAGTTGAAAGGAACTTAAATTAGAATTCAAAATTAGAGTTTTAATTTTGCGTCATGTGTCCTAAATTATTTATTCTTAAATGGTTTTATTTCTTAATTGTAGAATCAAATGTGGGATCACATCATAAATATTAATCGAAGTGAGTTATTAAGTACAAAAACCAAAAAATTTAGAATAAATGAATCATAAAAAAAAATGTTTCACAATATTTTTTTTTTAAATGAACAATTTACATTTTATATCTTATAATATCCTTACTTTTTTTTTTAAAGAGTTAACAAAATATAAAAATGACTATCAATAGTATTTAAATTATCTATATATATATATATATATTGTAGGGTCACAATTCATAGCCTAAGCTCAAAAGATGTAGGATATGAGCCCAATGAGCCTAGTACAATTAATTTGTAGAGAGTAGGTGAAAGAGCTGAGTTTTTGGTGAATTGGACAACGGTTAATAATAATTTCAAAAGATGAACAAGCATGCAACACACGTAAACCTCAATAAAATAATTGTCCGAGGAGATAGATTATGAATTCATCTAATAGTTTTGATGGTTAATACAGTTCTTAGTGCTACAGTAATTCATTTTCTCTCATTTTTTTCGTCCCCCTATTATGAGAGGTCTTTTACATTATATAGTTCCTTTCAGGCTATCTTGATCGTACACTTGTTAATCATCTAAGCCTTCACTCGAGTGCATGTCCCATCAGACATCTTCTTTGGCTCTTTGTGAATGGTGGTAACTGAGACTACACTGTTTAGGGGTTTTCTCCACATAAATGCGGCCAGAAAAGTTGTTGCAGTGTATTTAATGCGATGGTAGCAGATTTTCTGTTAGATATTTCTGTGTTCTTATCACTTTTGTACGTGCTTGAAGTTCATCCTGATCGTCATTGGAACTCCCTGGAAGGTCACCTAAATTACCAAAATGCGTGCTTGACCGATATTCATTGTATCTGAGAGGGAACTACTCCTCGAACTATATGCCTCCATTATTTTCTTACGTGATTCTCAACTTTGGGGCTTCTTCCAATCATTACTCCTCCTCGGACATATCCATGTCCTCGGATAAGGCCCAAGACCCAATATGCAAATTTGGGTTGTTATCCCCACATTTATGAATAATATTATGCATTTTATTGTATATCTTTAAGTGTATCCATGCATATGCATGAGGTTACAAGATAATATGATTCTAAGAGAGAAGGACATACATACCACAAACTCCATTTTGAAAAGTGGTGATAATTACATAGTGTATATGAGACACATGACTATAATTTTTAAAACACGATTTTCAGTAATAATTGTGAAATTATGAAATCATATTTTGAAAAACGATTTTAGCTGTCTATCTTGTACATAGAGTCTATAATTATCATAACTCATTTTATAATTTTTCTTTTTATATATATAATTTGATAATTATAATTCATATTGTATTTTTATTTATTTTCTTTAAATATAATTTGATTTTCTTTAAGTATAATTTGATCATTGTATATTTTATATCAATGGAGTGGTTCAATTCTTGATTCCATCTCATGAGAAGAGGTTATACAATTTTTTTTTTTTTAAGAAGAAGTTATATGATTGAGTTATAAGACATTTGATAAGTTATCTATGTAATAATATATATATATATATATATATATAATTAACATGCTTTATAAGAAGAAAGTTAAGGTCAAACATAACTTTCGTACTTCAAATATAGTAGTATATGTATAGTATTTATTTATTTATTTTTTGTATTTTGTTTAGAACTTATTTGTATAGGGTTTCAATTAGTTTAATTGATATATCTTCTATCCTTAATTGATAAAAATATTTTATAGTCAAATTAGGACTAGATTTGAAATTCACCTATTAAAAAACACTCATTAATGTCTTAACTTGATCCCACACAAGGAGCAATCAAATAAATAAAAAGGAATGGATGTTTTCAATTTATGATTATGATGATTGCTCTTTATCATTATGTGAAGATACCAATTAATTTTTTGTGTAGGCAGGATTCAAATTTTATATCTTTTGTTTGACAACAAAAAAATTTATCAATTGAGTTACTTGTTATCGACTAATCTTTTTTAAAAGCAATATTTAAGAAGTTTGGACAGGATATGATTGGCCACACTCTTACGAACTGTTCTATTGAATGAGAATAGTTGGAATGAACTCATTTCTCAAAAAAAAAAAAAAAAAAATGTCAGAAGGAACTCTTAACTATTTTATAAACAATGTGTTTCAATTAGCTCAATTCGTAATTTTTTTTTTTTTTCTTTTGCCTTGGATAAGAGATTTGAATTTGAATTTTGCAATCAATTGTTGCGTTGAAACAAAAGTCATAAGCTCAAATCCTACTATACTTATAAAAAAATAAAATAAAATAAAAACCATATTTAGGAAGAAGTTTGGGCATGATATGGATGGCCACGCCCTTGAATCCCAGGTATTTCTGGGTTTCTATTTCCGGCTTCACCTATGAGACCCAAAACATTCGAGACAAGGCCCATTTTAGCGACTAAACGTATAAACACTCAATGGGTTTGTTAGCCTGAAACAGCCCAGGATAGCATAAGCCACCAGCTGGGCAACCACACTAGTTAAAGTACACAAAAGTCCCTAGCATTTTTTGTTTGAATTTGGTCCAAGCCCAAGGAAAATTCAAAATCAAACCCAAAGGAGGTTTGGACTTTGGTCTATATGGGTGGGAATATGGTTTTTTTATTTTTATTTTTTATTTTTATAAATAATTTAAAAAACGCACCTAATCACACACCCAATTTTATAGCTTGTTGATCTGTGAGTTTGCAGTTGAAATACACTCACATTTTTCTACAATCTGTCATGGAAGACCAACCATTTCAGCATCAAACCTTACCTGTTCCCCTTATGGCTAAATTGAGATTACTTTGGCCTAACTTTGTTTCCAAAACCAAGTGATAGCTAATAGGTACTGTTTACTACCCCATGTAAAAGGAGAGTGCTTTGTTTTATACTTTGCTTTAAAATTAAGCAAAGTATTGAGGTATACTGACCAAAGCCGTGGAGGTATAGCACAAGATCAATAATGTGATGGATACAACTTTTTTCACAACAAATTTCATAATTATTGAAGTGATTGACTTGAGTGATGGACACAATTGACACTCTTGAATCCATTAATTTTTCTCTACTACTCACAAGATCACTTGGTTATTGTGAAATTTTTTCATAAAAAAAAAAAAAAAAAATTTATATCCATAGCATTAATTATAAATGAAAGAAGTTTTATATCCCAAAGAAAATAGATAGTATTATTTTGCAAATTCATGTTTGGCTACTCTGATAGATAAAAACTATCCGTTAGAGCCAAACACAAGTAGCAAGAAGACAACATGTGTACAGTTCTCTTTTATATCTTATTGGCTCATCCATTGCCTCTGCAAAGGTGAGTGGATATGGCAATAACCAGCCTCACCCTCAATATGTGCAGCTTTCCTTGGCTTCAGACCTCAGCGCCACCGCCTCGGCTGAGGGTTTGTTGCTATTCTTCTACTCAGCACTCTGTTCACAAAACCTTGACACACATTCATAGTTCTGGTGTCATAGCTTGCCTTCGTGCCAATAGGTCTCTCTCTCTAATATTTTAGTTTAGAGAGTGTTTTGCTGTCTTAACTCTTATTAATGGCTTAGATACTGTATCTTTTTTCTCCTTTCGAATAGCGCAGAGCTGGCACTGAAAGCTGCACGTGCTGCACTTAGTGGTGGCATCTCAGTTGTGAGTCTCTTTTTTTTTTTTTTACAAATTTTTCGTTCGTCTCTTTCATAAATTGAACTAGAGTTTCATGTCAAGTAAACTGTCTTAATAATTAATGAATCACACACGTAACAATCACGACTTCTGAGACCCAACTTTTATTATATAAATATTAACTAAGTAGCTTTTATAATCTTAAAAGTTGATTCAGTTGCATTGTTTTGGACAGTCTAGAAGAACTTATTGCACCCACATTGCTTATCCCTTAATCTATGGATTGTGATTAGTTAGATTCTTGCCGTTACTTAAGGTCTCTTGGGAAATTTTTGCATTGTTGATTGGGGAAATGTTCGCTTTATGTTAATCATTTTATAAAGAAATACAATGGTAATTTATTCTTATTCTGCAATTAGTTGCAGTAGTCCATGATTATATGAAAGATGGTTTCTGATTTGTTTCTCTTTCTTGATATTTAGCTGGAGATTGTGATGTCTACCCCAGGTGTATTTGAGGTTGTTTAGAATGCAATCTTTTCCAATTCCCCATTGCAATTGGCTTATTGGGCTTGAGAGTTAACGTGCTTTCTTTCTCTTTTGCATAGGTTCTTCAGCAGCTGGTGCAGGAGCATCCTACTACAACCTTAGGAGTAATTCTCTGCATAGCTCCTCTTGAATTTCTTAATATATCATTTATGTTCAAATTGACTGTGCTTGACAAAAATCCTCGCTAAAGTCCATGCTTGTCGGCATAGTTTTTTTTTTTTTTTGGAGCAAATGTCGGCATAGTTATCTGTGCATGATCTATGGACAAATTCTGTGCTTGTTTGGAAGGACATTAGACTGGTGTTTCTCATTTGTTGGATGTTATATGAACATGTGAGCTTGATTTATAATGATCCATGGTGAGCTAATTAGCTTAATTACTGGCTATCTGTAAATTGCCCCTTTTAGATATTATCTTTAGGCACATTTCATGTAAATCCAACTAGATGCAATTTTAAGTTCACAATCTGGTTTTGGATGCATGTGGATGGGTTTGTTTGTTGCTGACATACCATAGATAATTATAAATAGGGAGCTCAATTTTGATTTACTATCTGTGAAATAAGAATAGGTCATAACTACTTGGAGGACTATCAAAAACTATCTTTGTAACAGACTTTGAATGTTTTTACTGTTACATCTTCAATCAAGAGAAGTCGTAGAAAGGTTCCATATATATCTATGCAAGTACTGCTTTGCAAGAGTTTTCTCACTTCTGAAAAATATAAAGGATCCTGCAGGTTGGGACTGTTTTAAATGTTGAGGATGCCAAAAATGCAAAAAATGCTGGAGCCAAATTTCTAATGAGTCCTGCAATGGTGAAAGTATGCGTTTTAAATTCTGCAGTCTCATGCATTTTGAATTATTTTGTTCTTTTTAGTGCTCTTCATGATCCTTGTAACTTTCTATCTTGAATTTAATCCTAAACAAACCTGTTAGAAGACATCACTAATACTGCTTCTTCTGTGTACTCTAAACATGCTTATTGGCTGTCAGGACATTATGGTTGATGCCCAATGTGGTGAAGTTTTGTACATACCTGGAGTGATGACCCCAACAGAAGTAAGGCCATCTTATAAAACTTAAAACTCTCTTTCATTTCTAAGCTTTATAGCGTTTGTAAAAATTTTCTTAACGCACTTGACTTCTTATAATGTTTATCTTGTTGGACACTTCTATTTCAGAGTTATTTTTTTCTACTGTTTTGTTTGAGATTTGAAACTTTTGAGTCAGAAGGAGAACTTAAAACCTGATTGTGATTTACAGATATTGTCTGCATATGATTCTGGCGCCAAAATTGTCAAGGTAAGTCTTGACATGTTCTATGATGTTTAAGATTGGGCAGTTCATATGGTAGCCACTATCCAATGCCATATGCACTCCTGACTCCTTTTTTCGAAGGATATTAATGTGAAAGCTCATTATTTATTTGATCTGTATCCACCAGTCATTACGGTTGCTAGGTACACAATTAAGGTAAATGTCCCCAATTGACCATGAACTTCTTTTAAACATATATCAGTGCTTGAATAATCATGATTTTCTTTTTGGTTCAAAAATAAAAGTCATCTTTCTAAATGAAATTATATAAAGTTATGCAAGCTACAATAGTAAGTTCTGTAGCTTAGCTTGCTGAGTTAGAATAAGATGTCAGTGGAAATTGGATCGAAATTATAGTAAACTGTTTTTCTGAGAGGAATGTGCATCTTCATTTCTCCTGTAACCAACTCGGATTCAAGATTTGTCGTTTTAATTGGTTCATCTTGTCTCAAATCTACCCTATCTAAATTTAATCTTTCAGTTTTCTATCTTGTGAAATGGTCATGCTTTAGACTTACCCAAAAAAATCATGCATGCATAGGCTCTGCTTCCTTGAGTTGGCACCTTGGACCCGGTTAGTGTTTTTACCACAGAATTTTAAAAGTATTTCTGTGCCTTGAAGTGGTCTTTCTTGTCTTAGGTTGCTCTATAAAGTTTATCTGGCCCATATTGTTCTTCTGTACATAGTTTCAGAGTAATATTGGTGTCTATTTATTGTAGGTTACTTATGCCCCTAAATACTGGCTCATAAGTCATAAATGCATTCTTCTTCATCAATCTAAAGAATCTTCATAAGATTTGCACAGTGAAGAAAGTATGGCTTAGTATATGATTGGTTCTTTCAAACATTTGTATTCTGTAGTTTCTTCACTAAGAATTCTAGGATTTTATACTGTTTGGATGGCAGAAAATAGTTCATCTATAGATGAACCTTATGGATTTATTTTTCTTTTATTTGGTGGACTAGGTTTATCCCGTCTCTGCACTAGGTGGTAGTTGGTATATTTCTGCACTCAAGAGGCCTTTTCATCACATCTCAATGATTGCTTCTCAAGGCATAACAATAGGTTGTTGTTAACTTCTCTGTCCTGTGGGCTGTAGCTCTTAAAGCCTCACTACTTTTATATTTTGTTTTCATGCTCAAAAGTAAGAAAGATTCAAAATTCCACCCTTCTGCTATTTATTATCCAAATATAAGAAAGAGAGATGATTTTGCATCTGGGAATTGTATTCATATCCCTCCATTATCCAAATTGTTCTCATGGCTAAGACATTTATTTGGAGTTCTTTCAAACTTTAAAAAAAAAAAAAAATTAAATGCATGTATCAGCCCTTCAAATAAATGAAAATCATGCATAAAATAACATTTTCTTGATTCATGTGTACTTTTCATAGGTTGAAATTCAAACTTGTAGTATTCTTGGAACATGTGTTTTTGGAGAACCTAAAGAGACATTATGTTCAGAAATATTTGTTAAGTTGATATGTTTTATATTCTTATTTTCTATGTGCAATGGGATGTTATCTGTTTTCTAATCTGATACAGATTCAGTCAGAGAATATATCACCCAAGGAGCATCAGCAGTTGTATTATCAGATGCCATATTTGATAAGGAGGCAATTAGTCAAAATAATTTCAATGAAATATGTCGACTTGCACACTTTGCAACTTTGCAAGGCAATGAAGCATTAGAATGGTGAGACTTTTGTTGTCTATGGATATTGCTTGGTTTTGTCTCTGCTAGACTATTATAGCTGTAGCCTTTGTTTGAAGTTGCCAATGCTACTAAAGAGTGAGAAATACTAGACTAAATAAAATGAATGCAATTTGTTCTAAACCAGATATGCTGGATCTAAAAGGTACACTTGTCATGACAAGCCTTTGAAGTCATAACTGCAAACCCACGAAATTGTAGGCAAAATATTTCTTCATCAATGTGTGATATGGATTTTATGTTTGAATGCAGACAGAAATTTCATTTTTTAAAATCCAATGCTGAATTGATGACCTATGTATAAATTAAGAAAAATGTGTGGCGTATAATTTCTGAGTAGCAGATTATTGGTTTTGCTAATATTCTACATATATAGGTCAATTAATATTTTAGTAATCCCGGAGTGGATTGAAATCTACCTTATTTTGCCACCATACTAGGTTTTCACTCATTAATATTCTTGTTTCTCCTGCCTAAGTTAACTTTGATAACTTCATGTCAGTATTGTGTTAGAAGATGCTTTTGTGCAACTAAATTTAGTTAGTGAAAATTTTGCTTTTCCTTTTTCATATCTCTTTCTCATAAGCTTCTTTGTGGTCATGCAACCATGAATTAAAATCCTTTGTTTTCATGGTGCTGCCCTTAGTTTCTCCCAGTGTAATTGTGGAAGATCTAAATAGCATGATGATGACTTATGGCCATCATAAAGTTAATGCATCATTTCCATTTATTAAGGTATATTGTTAGTTAGTATATGTTTAAATTGTTCCATCTTGATAAAAGCTCCCTCACAAAAAGTACCAGGTTTAATTCGACTCACACAAACAAAAAATAGAATAAAACACTTCAGCCTACAGACCAGACCAACCTGATTGACGACTAGGTTGGTTGACTTGGTTCAGTTCATGGTTCAGTTCAGCTATATGATGCTTTGACTTTGATCCTTGATTATGGAATAATGATTATTTCTGTGTTAATTGATTCCTGGATTCTGATCCAACTTGAATCTGAATGTGTAGCTCCCTTTCCTTTTTGATCCACCAAAATAATAACAAAAAAGTCCCATAAGGTAGGAGATGAACTTTGACAGCTTGGACTCTCAACTTTCCAAAAACAATCTATTACACATTGCATACATATCACATATGGGGCTAGGGAAAAGGTTGTGTGCTTTTGAGGAACATCCCATATGGTAGATAATGCTTTTGTCCATTAATGTTTCTGACTGATTTGTGTGTCATGCTGATGCAGGAAGAAAAGGAGCACGCTAAACTAATTGCATACAAGTGCCCCAAAAGTTCCCTTTGCATCACCTACACCAGGGTTAAAGCATCAGAAATTTTTTAGGACAAAACTGATGCATATACGCGAGAAATACATAATGGATACCTACTAGACTATTGAGGTAAAAGATCAGCCCTTCATTGTTGTCTTCATTTAGTATGCCTTTTCTTGAACCTAAAGTAGCCCTCCATTGTTTGTCAACTTACATGCTAAAAATAACATGGACTGTGGTTTGGAGCTGATACATATTTATAATGCAAGGAAACTGAGACCCACATGATCATATCTTTGTTATGTCGAATTTTGAAATATTTTTGGCACTATGATCAATGCCATTGTTTTCATTATTATTGTTGTCATCACAACCTTAATTATCATTTATTGAATTCAGTTCTTCCCATATTTTTTCAGATTGATGGCTATTAACAAAACCAGGCCGACTACCCCTGGATATCTACTCTGAAGAGCTAAAAATTGAACTTTGAACTGATTTATTAGCTTGTTGGTAAGGTCGGTTAAGTCGACATTACAGTGTAGACATTTGGAATGTCGGCCTAATACTTTTTTTTTTTTTTAATTACATTGGTCAAATAAACAAACATATAAATTTTTTTTCTCAAGAGTAATTCTAGTGTCACGTAAAATGTCACAATTATTATCATAATTATGTTACGTGTTAAATTCTCACTAGTTTTCTATCACTTTCATATGAATTCACCACTTTTTTTCTACCACTCACCATCTCCACCACTATAGTTTGCCACTTGGATAGTTGTGACATTTTACGTGCTTGGATATGGATATGTCACTAAGGTAGTGCTTAGATATTTCTATATATATATATACACGCCCCATGCATAAGCATAATTAGACAACCATCCATTGCATTACGATAAAGTAATAAAACATTGACTTACTGTTCATACCAAAAGTCTTAGACTCATAACCATGTGCACTTTAGAGAAATGTAGCAACCTCTTCATCCTAAAACTCATCGGTGACCATCACGAGTACCGTCTCGGCCCACACCTCATCGACTCTCTCCTCTCCACTCTCTCCCAAGTCAAGTCCCAATCCATCAATGGAGGCTCTGCTCTCATCACCATCGCTCGTGGCAAGTTCTTCTGCAACGATGTCGACGTCCTGTGGGGCCAACCCTCCGCTTGCCTCCGCCTCCACCAAATGGTTGAATCCTTCAGATCAATCATCGTCGCCCCAATGGTAGCTCTAGGAATTATTTTTAGGATTGTCACTAAGAAACTTAAATTATACAAAATTTAATAAAAAGACAATTTGAATATATCAACGTCACTAAAAAAAAAAGCAAATACATAAAATTTTACAATTTTTTGTAATAACAAAGAGAATAAGAAAAAAAAGACTAATACAGGATGAGGTGTAAATTGAAAATGCTGATATGAGAATAATAAAGTGACCGCAACAATTTTATAACAAATCTTATGCAACAAGTTATTAGCCTGTTATTGGTGGGTAAAACATGTCAATATTGAACCCAAATTAGAATTAGTAATAGCTTACCACATAAGATTTATTGTAAAAATGTTGTGGATGTAGCATTACTCTAATATTTATTGTACTCAAATTTCTATGAGTCTCAAGTAAAAGTGTTCAACATTTTTATTAGAGTGGTCAAAATAGGTTAATTTGGTAAATAATATATATATATATATATATATTTTAAAGTATATATATACAATATTTTCAAGTCAGGGTGATCCTAAAACATATAAATTTAAAATAATTATTTATATAAATTTTTTTTGCATAAATAATTTTTTTTTACAAGTGAGGGTGGTCCTAGGACCACCATCACATACAAGTAGAGTCGCCAGTGCGCCGCCCTCCTCTCCCTCCCCATCCCAACCATCGCTGCCATCTTTGGCCACGCCACCGCCGATGGATTGGTCTTCGCTCTCTACCACGACTATGTCCTCATGAGACGTGATCGCAACTTTCTGTACATGAGCAAGGTCAATCGAGCGATGACCTTGCTAGACTACTTCGTGACTCTAATGAGGTCCAAGATCGGAGGGTTGGCCGCTTGGCATGACATGTTGCTCAGAGGGATGAAGGTGAAGGGAGAAGAGGTAGTGAGAATGGGGATTTAGACTTGGCAACGTACGATAGCGAGGAGAGTGTTGTGGAGGCTACGGTGCGCCTTAGGGATAGGTTAGTGGAGAGGAAATAGAATGGTGAGGTGTATGCGGAGATTAGGAAGAGTTTGTATCCTGAGCTTTGTGGTGTGCTTGGATTGGTTTCGAAAACCATTATAGCATCTTCTAAGCTTTGATAATTACTTGTTAATAATATGTTGCGATAATAATCTTTGTAGTTTGTACCATTAGTATGTGTTCTGAGCAATTTCTGAAAATTTATAACATGAAACGACCGATATGATATAAGTATGATACGAATACGATGCGAGTATGACACCCTAAATGAAGCGTCTGTGCTTACCTAGATTGTTATCCAAATTTGTAAAAATTATTGTTAACATTTTGTGTTAATAATCTTTGTACCATTTGGGTTTGTATATTCTCAAAATAAAAGCAATGGAAATGATGCATGAATAGATAGGTGTATGTGAGTTTGGATTTATGGGTCCTAGAGGCTGGTTACTGGTGCAGTGGTATGACTTAATCTTAATGTCCAACTATGGAGTCCCTCTCTCAGTGCCAAATTAGCTCACTAGTTTAATATTTTGACTGCTCTTACTATGTATATAGTTGTGAAAACATGTGACCTTATTTGGAGAGTCACATGATCAGAGAATTTAGCTTTGCTAAGTGTCTGTTTGAGATGCACTTAAGCCAGTTTGCCCTTTTTTTTTGCGGATTCCATGTGAATAACATACAAAAGGCTAGATAAAGTGTTCTCAAACAAACAACAAATCTAAAACATCTGTTTTGCAAGACTACACGAACATTCCCGTGCAGTTGAGGTTGATAATTTGAGCATTGGCATCTCTCATTGATTATGTGAATGGTTTCAACCTTTTAAGGGCGGTAAACTCACCTTCAAATCTTTTTTCTTTCTTTTTCTTGAGTTGGTAAGCTTACGTTGTACTATTTAGATTGTAAATTAATACATTTTATATATTTGCATAAAAGTATACAATATTGTACATATTAGTTTAATCTACAATGTAAATCTTATATTGATAGTACAACATAAAGACATAATGAAAAAAAAAACCCAATACATATCCTTTAGAAATGCATCATATAATTGGCATTGTTTTGGATCAACATCCGCTAGATCATATTTGTAGGGATGAGGGCCCAAATTATATATTGGGCCTTAGTTCTTGGCCGAGAAAGTGGGGTGATTCGAGGACGAATAAACAGTAGTGAGGGTGTTAAACTTAGAGTCCCTTGAGTATGTTGCAAGTGGAAAGGTTGGGGGAAATAGTCCGAGGAGGAATGTCTCCTCGGATAAGTGAAGCATAGACCAAATGTATATCCTTTTGTCCAAAGTGACCTTCCAGGAAATTCCATTGATGGGGACGTGCATTATGAACGTACGAGAGGGATGGAAGTCTAGAAATATCTGAGGAAAGGATGCTGCCACCGCATTAAATGCTCTGCAGCTAACTTTCTGACTGCATTAATGTGAAGAAGATTCTTAAACAGTGCTGTCTTTGACTCTTTGCTACCTCAACTCATAGAAGGCCTAAAGGGGTGTTCGATGGGACAAGCACTCAAGTAGTGGCTTAAATGATTAACAAGTGTATGGTCAAGATTGTCCAAAGGGAACTATATAATTTAAGAGACCCTCCATAGAGAAAGGATCGGAAAAATCAAGAGAGAAACACTGTAGCAATCAGGAACTAAATCTGTAATCAAACTTGTGTGAAATATATAAGAACCGATCTCCTCGGATTGTGCCGAGGACGATTTTCTCTAGAAAAGTCAATTTATCTTTCTATTCTTGGCATTTCATTTTACGGCCCAACTCATTTTAGCTCAGTTTTCCAACTCACTCTCTACAAATTCATTGTTTTTGGGCTTTTTGGGCCTAAGTCCATCCATCTTGGGCAAGGGACTCAAATCAGGTCCTTACAATATTATTTATTCACCGCATTTGTTTTATTTTTCAGATGTGGGTAATTGGATATTATACATGTATTTTTTTGTTAATTAAGAAAGTATATCGTAATATATACACTAGCAAAATTATGTATTAAAAGAACATGATAATTCATTTAATTTTACCTCAAGGAATTTGAACTCATTACAAGGCTAAATTAAATGTTTTAAGATTAGTTAATTTTCTTATCATTCAAGCTCAAACTTATTTATAAAATACTTAATTAACTTATTTTTTTTTCATAAAATAGTAAATATTATGATTTTCTTTATTCCTTCATGAATCAAGCAACTAAATAAAAAATAAATTATAATTGAAATAATATTATTTGAACTAATTAGATCAAATAAATTTGATTAATAAATATATAGAAATTAGATTAATCAAATTGTTAAAATTTTTTAAAACTATTTACTACAAAATGAATGGACTTGTTTACAAGAGTTTGAATTTTTAATAGCCTAAACTTGCTAGAAGCTTGTAGTTGTAGGTCAGCCTAATATTTTATTTATTTATTTATTTTTGATTCATTCATTGGTCAAATAAACAAACATATATATATATATATATATATATATATATTTTCTCAATGGATATGATGTGGATATTATTATTTCTTTATGGCCCATGCATAATTAGACAACCATCAACGACCACAAGCAAAAAGACCAACGAACAAGTACAGAAGCAAGCAATAAAAAGAGATTCATGAGAAAAATCTGAAGGCTACAAAGACGATAGAGACTGACTTACTGTTCATGTCAAAGGTCTCAGCCATGTGCACTTTAGAGAAATGCCACAGCCTCTTCATCCTAACACTCATCAGCGATGATAACGGGCACCGCCTCAGCCCATCCCTCATTGACTCACTCTCTCCCAAGTCAAGTCACAATCCATCGATGGCAGTAAGGTCCAAGATTGGTGGGTCCAGATCAGTTTGGTGCGATGTGTTGCTGAAAGGGATGAAGGTTGTTGGGTTAAGATAGCTTGACCCCGGTTAAGTAATTCAATTACCCAAGTTGAATAATTAGGTTCAATTGCATGTAAATCGTGAAGGCACCAACAAATCACCAAATAAACTAAATACAACAGAAATTAAATTGACACGGTGATTTGTTAACAAATGGGAAAAACCACTTGCAAGACAAAAATTCCACAGAGTGAATTTAAGGTCACCACTCCCAAAAATCCACTAATCAATAATCAAGCGGTTACAAGTATGAGGAACCTTACCACTACCCTAGCCTATCCCAAAATACCAACCTACAGTTAAACCTTTGCTCCAATACCCAATTGGACTTGTTCTTGTAGTAGACTAATTTCCTTTGTTGCACAAATCTCCAATCTATGACTAACTCTTTTGCATGGATCTCAGTACGTGATTAACTCCACAACAACTCTTTGATTGTTGTAGTTAATTTGCAACAGCTTCACATAGAAACATCAATAATATCTTCAATGTTGGTGCTAAAGAATTTGCTTAGTTACAGACGCAACAAGAACTCTTTCTTCTATAGGAGAAGACTAGGGTTTCAAAAATTAAACCTTATGAAGCTTTATAGGGTTAGATTTTTCTTTCTCTACCTTCTTATTTAAATAGGAGCTTAATGGGCCTTTTAAACAGGTTCTCCTATTCCAATTAAGTTTACACAAACCTTGGGCTTTCCTAGTCCTATAAGGATTATTCAAACCCATAAACAAATAGCCTTTAGGAATAAAAACATTGCAAGCTATATCAGAAATCCTGTAAGCTCAATAGATCGAGATAGGTATTGAGCTTCAGTAAACCTCGATAGATCGATAGGTATCCAGGAGGTATTAGAACCTTCAGATTCAGCTTTTCTTGAGCAATTCTTGAGTAATCTTTCATGTCTTCAATGTAACAACTTATAATGATTATCTTGAACCTACTTGAATTTACCCAAATAAAAGTAACGTGCGTTTTGTCATAGGATATGTCAATTACATAAAAATATGAACCTAACAAAGGTGAAGGGAGAAAAGGCGGTGTGGATGGGGATTGTGGACTAGGTGGCAGCAAGCGAGGAGAGTGTGGTGGAAGCGGCAGTGTAGCTTAGGGATAGGTTAGCAGAGAGGAAATGGAATGGTGAGGTGCGTGCAAAAATAAGGAAGAGTTTTTATCCTGAGCTCTATGGTGTGCTTGGATTGGTTTCAAAAACCATTGTAGCATTATCTAAGCTTTGATAATTACTTGTTAATATTACTTTGTGACTGTGTTAGTAATCTTTGTATTGAACTAGAAGTGATGCATGAATAGATAAGAAGTGTAATGCTAGTATTAATTAATCCAAACTTGTAATAACGTAATGAGTAACGACTACTAGTTTATATTATTTTACTACCGTAGGTCATTGATGTGATGGTTACTATAGTTGTGAATACATGTGACCTTATTTGGTTTCACATGACCACATGAAAGTACAATTAGCAACTTTTACACTAGTTTAAAACTGAAAGGAGAAAATATACTTACATTGCCATATCTTTTTCTTCCTCTTTATAATTTTTTGGTTTTCATATCATGGATCTTTGGTTTGCACTTAATGACATTTCTATTATTAAAAAAAAATTCAATCCCGCAAAGGATTGTTCATGGAACTCCCGTGCAATCAAGGTTGACAGTTCGAGCATTGGCACATACCATTGATTATGTGAATGGTTTCAAGGGTAGTGAACTCACCTACAAGCTTTTATTTTTATTTTATATATATATATATATATATATATATATACTTCAAGAGTTGAGTTTGTAAGTTTTTACTGGTTCTTATATAATCTCACCATTGACCAAAAAAAAAAAAAAATTGCCTACCATTTCAAACTTGTCACAATTATGAAAAATTAATGATTTTTTTCCTCAATTATTCGATAATTGGGTGATAGATTATTTAAAGCCTGAAAGATACTAAGAGGTGTCAACCTCTTTTTATTTATTTATTTATTTATTTATTTATAAATTTAATTTTAGTGTGTGTTTGGAAAATTGACCCTGTGACAATTGGTATTAGAGCACGGTTGCAATGTCTTCGGACACCAAGGCGAGGGTGACTGTCTTGGAGAATATACTCGAAGTTCCTAGAGAGGGGGAACAACTTTCTGTGTGTGACAAACTAGATGCTGTCTCTGCAGAAATAGCTGTAGTGAGGAATGATCTTGCAGAATAGAGGGAATTGAAGGACCAGTTCTTGCCTACCAACACTGCATGGGTTGCAAGAGACGCCTTGAAGAAATTGAAGCAGACTGGTACAGTGAGAGAATATGTCAAGACATTCAGTTCTTTGATGCTGGATATCAAGAACATGTCAGAGGAGGATAAACTATTCAATTTCATGTCTGGCTTGCAGCCTTGGGCACAGATGGAGTTAAAGAGGCAGGCAGTGCGTGATCTACCTACTGCTATGTCTGCTGCAGATGCCTTAGTGGACTACAAGTTTAGTAAGCCTAGTGGGGATGAGGAAAAACGCAAGTCCAAGGACAAAGGCAAAGACAAGTAGAAGAAGGATGGCAAGAAAAAGGATAAGCAGAAGAAAAATTGGGGTAACAAGAGCAAGGGAGAGAGTTCTACCTCTCAACCAAGCAAAGAATAGCCCAAGCTTAATGTTGGCTACTTCATTTGCAATGGCCTTCATCATGCGAGAGATTGTCCAAAGCGTGAGAAGCTTAAAGCCATGGTTGTTGAAGATGGTAGTGGGCAATCCGATGAAGAAGTTCCTAGCAGAGTGAACCCTTTGCAATTGCTGAATGCATTGTGTGCAGGATGTAATTCTAGGTGATGAGTTCCTAGTGGCTGCTAAGGCTGCTTTACTGCCATTCCTTGGAGTATTGTTAATCCTTGATGAGAAGCAGTCATGCTATGTTCCTGTTAGGCGTGGGGCAGGAAATAGCAAGACTAGCAAGGGGAAAGAACCAATGGTTTCAGCCATGTAGGTTAAGCATTGGCTGAAGAAGGGTAAGATGACTTATTTAGCTGCAGTGATCAAGATGAAGTAGGACAAGTATGTCAAAGTTCCAGATGCTGTGGCTGGATTGCTAGGGGAATTTGCTGATGTTATGCCTCCAGAATTGCCAAAGACCCTTCCACCAAGGCGTGCTGTTGATCATAGAATCAAATTGGTTCCTGGATCAAAGCCTCCTTTGAAGGCCCCATATAGAATGTCTCTAATGGAGTTGGCTGAGGTGAGAAAGCAGTCGACAGAACTGCTAGATGCAGGCTACATTCAGCCCTCCAAGGCTCCTTATGGTACTCCTGTTCTGTTTAGAAGAAGTAGGATGGCTCATTGCGGATGTGTGTTGACTATAGAGCCTTGAACAAAGTGATGGTGAAGAACAAGTATCCAGTCCCTTTGATTCAAGACCTATTTGAGAGATTGAGCAAAGCCGTTTACTTCACAAAGCTAGACTTGAGATTAGGATATTGACAAGTGAGGATTGCTGAAGAGGATGAGCCTAAGACTACTTGTGTGACTCGGTATAGGATGGTGCATAGTAATGGTGGCTTGGCTGAGGGTTGCTTTATGTGTGGTCTTGGTAGTTCAAGTGCAAGGCAGTGCTGGGTTACTGTGATGATGATATGTTGTACAGGACATTGGGTTGGTTGGTGCTGGCAGAATGTATAGACTTGTGTGAGTGGGCTAATGGCAGTTACTTGATGTGCTGTATATGGATATACTATGTGGGCTGTGATGCAGATGAGAAGGGCTTGGGCAGGAGCCAAGACTTCTAAAACGTGATGGAACAATTGTGTGTGGGCTACTGGAGCATGGGCAAAAGCCCCATAATGATGTGCTGAGACATGGGTTGGCATGTGCAGAGTGTGTAGTAGCAGTTATCAATAGTTACAAAGCAGTTCCTAGCTTTCTGGATGTTCAGACCTGCTATGTAGGGGCTGGAAACGAGGAGAGCAGGCCAAGACAACATCAGTTAAAGGTGTCCTAAGTCAGACTACATGTGGTAGCAAGTCCTAGACAGGGGGCAATTACTTGGCAGTAACTATCGTGACAATTATTTCTGTGCATTTATTCTAGGTTGTTGGGGCTGTCAACAACAGAGTGTAATTTTGGCTTAGAAAATTTCGTGTGTATTCTCCAGGCTTCCTTTGTACTTGATATTGAGTAATAAAGTTTGGGGTTGGTGCCCTGTAAATACTGTGTGTGTTGTGTATGTGTGTGAATTCCCTTGATAATTTAGTTCTGAGTGTTCCTACAGTGTGTGTGTATGGAGTGTTGGTTGAGACTAAGTGAGGGACTTAGTGCCATCACAGGCAGAAAATTTAAAAGAAAAATTGAAAAAAAAAATTAAAAAAAAAATAGCTTATTTTAATATTTAGCTTATTTTTGCTATTATTCATGGGCCCACTACACTTTTTGGTACTATTCATGGGTCTCATTGTACTATTTTAGCTAACTTTTACTTTTATCTACAGTATTTTCAGCAAAAAGTTTTCAGTTTCAGCAAAATAAGCGGATCCCAAACAGACCCTTAGTTAGAAATTGTTCTACCTTGCCACTTGACCCAATCTTCAACTTGGATCCCTTGCACTTTGGTGTATAAGAGGTTCCACTTGAAGTAAAGAGTTCGGTTGGTGTGAACTAGATAAGTTACAAAACTCTTGACTAAAATTATTAAATTTAAGAATATGTTAAGATAACAAGTTGTAATTAGTATATGATAAAAATAGTAGTGGACGGAAATCAAAATTTACTTAAATGACACTTTCATCAAAACTTGACACCTTAGCATAGTGTAAAATTAGGTATATCTTAGAGTTAATAGAAAAACTAAAGAAGCACTAAAAGTTAAAAGGAAAAGTAAAATACTCTTTCTGAAAAGGTCAAGCAATCTTGGCCATTGATCTTGACAACTGGCTTTGCGTGTGCTTAGTGCACAAGCTGTCAAATCCGGCGCATTTATTGCCTGACGCTTGGTGTCTTCGAGAAGTAGCAGTAACTTTCGGCATAATTCCCCATGTGCCGAGAGTGTGACCTAGCTCAAAATCATGGCCTACTCCCTAAAACCAGCCAGGCCCATCTTGAGTCTAAATTGAACGATACCGAGCACCCAATGAACCGTGGACGAGAGATAGTGCCATGGGGGAATCCACCTACCATGCAATAATTGGCATCAGGCACGAGTTATTAGGAGGTCATGTCATTAGCAGGAAGTGGGTTCCTTCTAACTAGTGATATGATACAGAGGGACCCACTAACATAGGGAATATCCCCTCATCTTGACAACCCACTGAGAAGGGGTTATAAATGGAGGAGGAGAGGTAAGAAAAGGGGGGGGGGGGGGGTTGAAAATTTTGGGGAAGCGTGACACGAGAGTGGTGAGGAAAAACATATCCCGGGTAGAGGGAGATCCTGTTTGAATTTCAGGGAGTGGGCTCCGTTGTTTAGTAGCCATCTCGGTTGAGCCAAGATCAAGAAAGTTTGGTACCAAAGTAACACTAGAACTTCATCAGGGACTTGAACAACCACTTCTTGGACCTCCCACTATGGGATAACCCAACCTAGAACACAAGTAAATTGGGGGTCTTAGCCCAAAAGCCCAAGGTTGTTAGGAGTGGACCATCACAAGGCTACACTCTTAGATAAAGAGAGATGCAATAAATTTTATTTTTTAATTTGAAATATATAAAAAAATAAATAAATTATGTCGTTTTGATTGACTGAACGGTACAAATTAGATAGAACTAGACAAAAGAAATAACTTGAAAATAAAATAAAGATAAATATCTAAAATGGGGAAAAAAACGAAACTTAAATGATAAAATTGAAAGAAGATCAAAGTTATAGGTCTATAGGGTATACATTATAACTCAACCTAAAAATGATAATTGCTTAAATATATATATATATATATTTTTGGTAACCTGCTTAAATAATGTTTACTAGTGCGTTTTATGATTTGCTTCTTTTTTTTCTTATTAACCTAGGTTTTAGCTTTTTATAACATATTTAACGTAAAATTTACGAAAAACCATATATTAACACTATACAAATAAGTGCTTCAAAAAAAAAAAAAAAACACTATACGAATAAGGTATTGAAAATAAGCAAAATCCAAACTAGTCCTAACTACAAATTATTAGACGTTGGATCTTGCTTAATTTATACTATCTGTTAATTCAGCATTTCCACTTCACCATTCACCAATTTTTTATCAACCAACAATCCTGGCTACACAATAAGTTAGTTTTTCCCTTCCAATCCGTCTACTATTCCCTTTCATTAGCTAAATCTAATAGCCCACTATTATTAAGAAGGAAAAACAACAAAAATACCTATAGAGGGTTCAACGAAATCTAAGGCAATACTTGATTCCTTACTTGATATACTTCCCAATAATCTTAAGGATCACAAAAAATGGATGAGAAATGAATTGATTGGAATTGGAATAAATTAAAGGTACCATAGGAAGAAAAGAACCACGGACCACTCACACCATCCATGAAGGAAGGAACAATTGCCAAAGTTGTTTAGTGTTACCTTTTGTCGATAAGCATGGCTTTGTAATATTATTTGCTGGCCAAAATGGGCTTTTACCCCTTTCTCACAAATTTTCTAGCAAAACCCCCCATGTCTAAAACTAATTAGAAAAATGCCCCTGTTTTGAAACTTGATTTTCTAAAAATCAAGTTCCAAATGTAAAACTCGATTTTTGGAACATTGAGTTATAGCGAATGTGGACTTAGGAATTTTTTTTTTTTTTGAGAACTCGAGTTCCATGAACTCAAGTAGCATGTGAAGTACTTGAGTTCATGGAACTCGAGTTCCACTTGAATTTGTTCAAGGAACTTGAGTTCCATGAGCTCGAGTGCTTCATATGGTACTCGAGTTCCAGAAATTTTTTTTTTTTTAATAAATTTTTTCCATTTGCTATAACTTGATTATCCAAAAATCGAGTTTAAAATTGAAATTCGATTTTTAGAAAATCGAGTTTCAAAACAGGGGCATTTTTCTAATTAGTTTCAGATATTGGGCATTTTGCTGAAAAATTTTGGCAAAAAAGACAAATGCCCATTTTCTCCCTGCTGAGTCCCTTAATTCGTAAAAAGATCAAGTTGGCTTGCGGTGTGAAAACTGACCTTGAAAATCTAAAGAGCACAGTTTCCACAGTCAAAGATGTACTTCTTGATGCTAAAAAGAAGGCTGATGATAGTGTTGCGGTCAAAGGTTGGCTCAAAAAGCTCAAAGATGTCCTCCATGATGCTAATGACGTGCTGGATGATTTCTCCATGATGCTGATGACGTGCTGGATGATTTCTCCACTGAAGCTTTGCAGCGTAATGTGATGGCTGGAAATAAGATGACGAAGGAGGTACGCATTTTCTTTTCAACTATATTATGTGTCTTGCCAAATTGAAAAGGCACATCTTAAATTGATAATCTTCAATGAGGTGGTAATGGATCATAAGATTGCAGGTGCCCCAAATATTCTAACCTGGACCAGAAGGATCTCACCCCGTTAGCTGCACAGGTTCTTAAATCCTTCAACTTCTATCTTGATCAATTTTGCTCTTTTTTCATTGTTCTCTTTTAAGAGCTTTCAATTTTGTTGAATTTCTAAATTATGTGTTTCCGTATATAACACAGAGGAGAGTGTGGCAAAATTAAAGATGACCCTACAAAAATCAAGCATCATCTTTCAATAGATTGAGTAATACGCCTCACTTCATTTGACATAATCTGCAAAAGTCTTACAAATTTTTAAATTTGTTTTTCAGTTGACAACTTCAAGTGCATGGCAAATTGGGGCTTGCTCCGTTGAGATGGCTTTTGAGACTTCCACAACAAAGAACCTCTTCGGTATGCTGTTATCTCTACATAGCATGGTATTAGTCATCCTTGAAGTAGTCTCTCAATTCTACGTAAGGCTGCTTAGGATACCACAATATTCCAAGCCATGGGCAATTACATATATGAGACTTGAACACTTACATTTTGTGCAGAGGCTAGGTGTGTGTTCGTGTTATAGTATCAGTTTCCCAATGATATTTCTACATTAGCATAAAATTTAGCTATCACATATCATAGAAAGGGCCCTAGTTAGTTGGGGTCCTTTTCATCATGGCCTTTATCATCAACTGCCTTCCTCTGTGCTTGGCAAAATTACTCCACATCGGTGTCTATTTGGATTGCCACCTGTAGTGGCTGGTGATTCGCTAATCAAAGAGCAGATTTTGGAGAGATTATTCATCAATCTAGTGGTTGGTGAATCACTGATCAAAGAGTATTATTAAGTAGCTATCCTTGTGGAGAAGTATTAGTCGTCTTCAACAGTTTTGCTACATATATGAGGACAGTTGAACGTATCTTTTCATTTCGTCAGGAAAGTTGAATTTCCAATTCTCAGCATGTTGAGTACTGCATCGAATATTTCATTTCTTCTTCAAAGTATATGATTTGAATGTCCAGCTTTGTGTGACATTTTTTTTGGTGGATCAACTTATTTTTGCTTCTTGGATTTGATTATAATCAGGGTGCTCTTTGTACTTGTATTCCAATTAATATTGAGTATTTCTTCTTCTTCTTTTTATTTTTTTCTATTTTTTTTATTTTTTTTACAACTGGGGGTAAAGATGCCTACCATGACCTCTCCCAAACCCTGCAAAAGTGGGAGCTTTGTGCACAGGGTGCAACGTTTACGATAATGAAAAAAATCTTCTTAAAATAAATTCTACATCTCAACAAACTCAAGGATTTTAAGCAATAAAAACCTTTTTGCTTTTCAAATTAGTGAGCTTTTCTTGTAACATGTTCTATCTAGTGAACCATCTTGTCAATGATGTTTCCTGCTTTCTAGTTAACACAATTGGAATTTGTAGTGGACTGTCAATTTGTATAAATGAATTGTGTATTGCATGTGTCCCTCTCTTAGAAGCAAAATTAGTCTATTTAGAATTGCATGGTGCTAAACTGAAATTGCAAATTCCAATTTTGAACTTGGTTTAATTTTTATCCTTTTAGATTTGAGATTGTTGGAACTTGCATAGAACTTATTCGCTCCATTTTTAGCCTTCTTTTATTTCTATGTGCTCCTGTACAATACAGTATGGACAATGAAAAGTTACTGAAATTCAAGACAGTCAAAAGAATTATTTTTAAGAAATTTTTTCAATTAGAGTGCTGCATTCTACAAGTAATCTTCCTATTATCAAATATCTTCTTAGAAGCATGATTCTAGTACAAAATGCTACCATGTTTTCCTGCCTGTAAAATATGTTGCTCTTGGCTAGATTAACTTGAAGCCTAAAAGATAGGTAAAACTTGTCCAAAACATTCTATATAGCAAGAAAAGATTCATCCCCTTGTCATAGTTTATGAATCCCTTGGAAGCAGCAGTTCAAAGAAACATTGAAGTAAACAGTACATCTTGTGGACATTGTTGACCCTGCAATCGCTCTTTGAATTAGTTTTGGAAATACAATTGCAGTGAGCATATGAATACGCTTTTCTAATTCCCCTCTAAATAAAGGCTGCTTGATTTGGACTAATGACATAATGACAAGTAACTAGCAACTTTGCTACTACCTTTGTAGTTTGTACACAACACTGCAAGATGATATTGACATGAACTCAAGCATAAATGATTAACTAGGCCCCTCATGTTTGGAACTAGAGTTACCTTTGTTGCATTGATCTCGTAATTTACTTAATTGGAAGGAAAAAAGGCTTGTGTGAAATCAAATTGTTGACCATCACAGCTAGGAGCTTTCAAAACGTTAGTAAAAAGATAGTATTATACTATTATTAATCTCTTCCCTATAAATTTCTTTGGCCATTTAAGATTTTTGAGGTTCAAAAATAGAATAGTAAGGCAAATCTTGTAAATTTTTTTTTTTTTGTTTATTTAACTTTTAAATTAGGCCGTGTAATAGAGAAGTCTCTTGCAATAGGAAAGGATTTCTCTTCAAGTTGCTATCTTCTTGAAGGTTTTGCCATCTATAAAAAAGTTTTGAAAATTTCTATTCATTTTGTAATTTTTCAAAGGTACCATGGTAGACTATTGTAAGTTCAGTACAATAATCTATTGTATTTGATAATCTACCCTCGCCCAAAACATTTCCAAATGAGTTGAAAACTTTCATCCTGCTTAAGCATTTTTGCCATAATCCATGCATTTGCTGCAAAATTTTAGTGGTCTATGTGTTGTGTTCATTATCTTTCCCACAAGGACATGCCTTAACATATTTTACAATTCAAAAAATGGAGACCCTTATTATGTGAGTGAGTCTGTTTAGTAGATATCAAGCCCTATAAGATTTGGCTAAATTTGATGTTTTTTTGTCAAGTTTTGTAGCCATTAAGCCAAATCCATCCCCTTAATCTAATGGTCATATATATTTGCAATGCTTCCGACCCTACTATGGGATTGAAACCTAAGAACCATGTGGTACAAGAAATATACTTGATAGTTAACGTTTTTTCATTGATGTCATACTAAAATATTGCAAGTCAGAAGAAAATGAAGAAAGAATAAATAAGTTGTGTCATATATATGAAGAAGGTAAAACAGTGCCTCATATATTCAGTCCAATTTGGTCCTACTTGGTCCACTTTAGTGTTATTGGGTTGCTTTTACGATTATAAGTAGAGTGATCTTTGTACTTGTATGCCATTGCCAATTAAAATTTTAAGTATTTTTTCTCCCATTGTGGGAATGTAAAATTAGTAAATAAATCGAAAAATATTCTAAGATATTTAAGCAAATCAATCATTTTTATTATGTTTTTGGTATTTGTTTTTCAAATTCAGTGAGCTCTTTCCTCTTTTATCTAGTGAAACATCTTGCCAATAATGCAATGTTGTTTCTTGCTATTTATCTACCTATATATATTTGATAAAAGGTATCATTGCATTTTATCCCCTAAAATTATGGGACATGAGACATAACCATAGAAATCAAAATTTGGGGTAATAGGTTTTTCCAAAGTACACAGTTTTGTTAAAATTAATCTTGTATTAGTCAGACTGCATTGGAACCCATTTTCTTTGCTATTGAGAATCACTATATGTATGTAGGTTGTCTTCGACATATGAGCATTGTAATCCTCATAGAATCTGGTTGCATCCTGTATAATGATCGATGTTTGCACTTCACTAACCGCATATATGTGTACACTTGTTTCAATGGTACTAAAGCTGGCCATGTAAGAATAACAAACTTCTCCAACTCTTCTTTGCTGCAGTTCCCAACCTAATTTTCAAACACCGTTCTAAAATATTTCTGGGTATTTTGGCATATCTTCTGTATTCTTATTAGACCAACTGCCTATGCTGCCCTTGATGGAGGACATTGCCACAAGGTGAGAAGGACTGTCTCATTGTCTTGCACACAACTACACAACCCATTTTCAGCACATTATCAACAACAGTCATAAATATTCCTTAGTCGGCAAGGTGTCTTGAATAGCCCTCCAGAATGTGGTGTGTAACCCATCTTCAATAATATTTTCTTAAAAATTTGGATTTTCTAAATAAGACCAATAATTTGGCATAGATAGAGTAGAGTACCATAAACCCAAAGTTAGGTCTTATATAAGCTATTGTCATATGATTCAAAAAAGTGTTAAGCTTTCTATAACGTGCTTTTCTATATAGCACACTTTTTAAATATAAGAAAATTACTAAAATAATGTTCTAGGTGAAACTCTCTATATTAATTATCAAAGTTTAGTAATTTTAAAATTAAAATTTTGATTAAAATCCTATTACTATTTTTTTTGAAATAAAAAATAAAATCAGTTTGCTTATTTATTTATTTATTTTATAGCATTTTGGTTTTTGGTATAGACGGATATAGAACCTTAGATCTCTAGTTTCAAATAGTTTTCTTATTTATTTTAAAACTATTTTAATCATGTAAAATTTTTTTGTTTAATAATAAAATTGGGTTTTATATGTTGCGTTTGTGATGTGTGACACAAGTGTTCCATATACACAACATGCTTTCATAATGCAACATAAATACATTAAAATTACTAACACCTTTGTCTATTACAGGTTTGAAAGTGAGAGACTCTATTATGTGCTTTTTTTCAACTTATTTTTAAAATTATCTAATCATTTATGTAAAATTGAAACCTGTACCATTTTGTTAACTTTTTAGTAGTTTTCATAGAAGATTTTGATACTTCACAAGTTTACACATCAACCTTTTAATTATATATGGGAAATGTTAATGGACGCCTTAAGGGTATTGGTTTAGTAACTATTTTAAAAAACTTTTATGGGAAAATTTAAAAAAAAAATTATTAATTGTTTTGATGTCTTTTTACATTTCCCAAGAAAGTGATATCAAAATTTTCCTAAAATTATTTATTAACAATTTCTCTAAAAGCACCCATTAATAAGACCCATTATACATTTTTATAATTGAGTATAAACTCTAATTTATATTTAAGCACTTCATTTGAATATTATCAAACCATATTTTCATTAAATGTTAGAATATATGGTTCCATATTCAAAGTCATTGTCAATCATAGTAAAAGGAGTCTTTTGGCTGAATATTGCAAAAAATTGAGTTTATTGGTGATATAGGTACTGTTCAAAGTTATTTGGAAAAATGAGGAAAGAGAGTGAATTTCGACAATGGTGTTGCCGAAATTGCAAGAAAAAGTATGAGAGAGAGTAAAGATAAGTGATGTGATGGAGGAGGGAGAAAAATTGAATTTCGGTAATGAGATTACCGAAATTCTTGCTGCCTGAAGTTGCAGCCCAAGTGAGTGTGAAGTGCCCGAAGTGCTAGTGCTAGGTGGAGTTCCCAAAGGGAAACCAATTGTGGTAGCCAAAATTGTAGGGAAGGGAGGAGAGAGAAAATATGAATTGTGGCAACCAAGTTGCCGAAAATGGGAGGAAAAATTTTTTTTTGGCAATCATGTTGCCTAAATCTTAGGGAGGAATTAAAAAAAAAAATTGTGGCAATTGATTTCGGCAATGGCATTGCCACAAATCAATTGCCACAAAAGTTGTTGCACAAAAATGTATTTTGTTAATTATTATTTTTCTATATTATCTTATTTTCTAAGCCTTAGACCATTATAAGCTTTAGAATAGTTTGACTTGTCTTGTGAATGAATATATATTTTTTAATTACTAGCCGATGGCATGCATGAATATATATTTATTAACTACTAGCCATGTCCCATGCCATGTGAAACGCATTATAATAATTATTTATTATGTGTTATAATAATCAGGGAATCAATTTTAGTTATATAAAATGCCACAAATCAATTGCCACAATTCCCCCCCCCCCCCCTTCATCACATCACTTATCTTTACTCTCTCTCATATTTTTTCTTGCAATTTCAGCAATACCGTTGCCGAAATTCACTCTCTTTCCTCATTTTTCAAAATAACTTTGAACAGTACCTATATCACTAATGAACTCAATTTTTTGCAATATTCAGCCAAAACACTCTAGTAAAAGCTTATTATAATTATTATAACTATCATAATTATCAGATTTCATATTCATACAAAAATAAAAGAGATTAACAATCATATTTTGATAAAATATATTGTGTATTACATGAATTACTCACTAGTTAATTTATTATTTTGGGTAAATAAAAATTTTTACAGCACACTTTATATATATATATATATATAGATAGATATTGTTGTGCTTGTATAAAACTTAAAAAAATAAAAAATAAAAAAAACTCCAATATACAAAAGCTCAACCATATATAATGAAAATTTGCGAGAAAAATAATGGGCTTCTTTAAATTATTCAATATTGTGATATTACTAAATTAGTGGGCTTCTCTAAATTTAAAAAATAGATTGGGCCAGTTTACAGCTTCCTCTTATAAAGATTTATTGTGACAACATTTTAGTTGCTATGCCGCAAAAACCATATTTTTTTGTAGTCAAATCAAGATATTTTTAGTCGCATGTGGCTGCTCTAAGCTGGACACTACAACAGTGGGGAAATCTGCAGACCAACTGTGTAATGCTTAACAATGTAGTAAGTTAAGCAACGTTCGGAAAGATTATGAAAAATAACATCTCGAGTTTTAGAAACTCGAGATCCATATTAAAACTCGAGTCTCAAAGACTCGCTTTACGAGTGTTTTAGATCTGAAAATGCCATATAGATCTCGAGTTTTAGAAACTCGAGTTCCATGCAAAAAAAAATTTAGTTTTATCGCTCCTATAGTGGCGTTTTTAAGTTCTATAGGGACGTTTTAAAGCCCTATAGCGGCGTTTTTCTGCAAAAATTTTTCATAAGTAATCAATACCCAGTTCAGGAAGCCTTATAGTGACATTTTAAAACCCTATAGCGGCGTTTTTCTGCTAAATTTTTTTATAACTCCAATTTTAAGCCCTATAGTGACGTTTTAAAGCCCTATAGCGGCATTTTCCAAACTCGAGTCTTTAAAACTCGATTTTCACGTGGATTTTTTTCCACATCATACTCATCCGCTTACAAATCGAGACTTAAAAACTCGATTTTTATCTTGGAACTCGAGTTTTAGACACTCGAGATACTAGTTTTCAACATTCTTTTACAACGTGATAACTAACTAAAATTTTTAATATTTATTGTTATTTAGAAAAAAAATTCCTACAACAGCTATCTTTCATTCTCTTTCTTTCAGGAATAGTAGATGAGTTTTGTGAAATGGAATAGTAGATGAGTTTTGTGGAATAATGGTTCCACAAAACTCATCTACTATTCCTGAAAGAAAGAGAAACTATGGCGGAAGGAGCTTTGTTCGATCTTGCAGGGAAAGTCATTGATGTGCTGGGCTCTTTCATTGCTGAAGAGGTCAAACTGGCCTTTGGTGTCAAAACTGAGATTGAAAATCTAAAGAGCACAATCTCCACGATCCAAGCTATGCTTCTAGATGCTGAAAAGCGTAGTTCTCATAGCCATCAGATCAAAGACTGGCTCAGTAGGCTCAAAGATGTCCTCCATGATGCTGATGACTTGCTGGATGATTTCTCCACCCAAATTTTGCGCCAAAAAGTGATGTCTGGAAACAAAATGAAAAAGGAGGTACGCCTTTTCTTTTCAAGTTCTAACCAACTTTATTTTAGTGTTAAAATGGGTCATGAATTAAAGGAAATCAAGAAGAGACTGAATGCCATTGCAAAAGATAAGGAGGATTTTCAGTTTAGTCAAAGCTTGGTTGAGCCACTAGTCATGAATAGGGGGGATAGAGAAACTTGCTCTTTTGTACTCAAAGATGAAGTTATTGGTAGAGAGGATGATAAGAAAGAGATTATGAAACGTCTTTTTGATGACAATGTTGTAGAGAATATTTCTATCATTCCTATAGTTGGTATCGGAGGATTGGGCAAGACAACACTAGCTCAATTGGTATACAATGATGAATATGTCCAAACAAAATTTGAATAAAAACTTTGGGTTTGTGTCTCTGATATCTTTGATGTACAACGGATTGTTAAAGAAATTGTAGAACAGTTGACAGAGAGGAAGCATGAAGGAAGCATTGAGATGTTGCAAACTCAGCTTCAAGAACAACTTAATGGAAAAAGATACTTGCTTGTCCTGGACGATTTGTGGAATGTGAACAGTAATAAATGGCTTCTCTTGCGAAATTTGTTAATGGGTGGGAAAAGAGGAAGTAGGATAATAGTGACCACACACTTAGTAAGTGTAGCGAGGATCATAGGAGCAACTTCATGGCATGCTCTAAGAGGCCTACCTGAAGAAAAGGCTTGGAGTTTGTTTGTAAAAGTGGCATTTAAACAAGGTAAACTACCAGAGAAGAAAGTCTTTATAAGCTTGGGAAAAGAGATTATGGGGAAGTGTGCTAGGTATCTCTCGCCATAAGGACAATAGCAAGCTTGCTATACACCAAAGATTCAGAAAACGACTTGAGATACTTTAGAAGGTGTGTAATCTTAGAAATAACTCAAGAAGAAGAAAAAGAAAATGATATTTTATCAACGCTTAAATTGAGTTATGATCATCTACCATCGTACTTAAAGCAATGCTTTACTTATTGTAGATTGTTTCCAAAAGATTACAAGATTCATGTAATGACATTGATTAATCTTTGGGCAGCACGAGGTTTTATTAAGTTATCAAATTCAAAGCAACGTGTTAAGGATGTAGGCCGAGAATACTTTATGGTATTACTTTGGAGATGTTTTTTTCAAGATGTACAAAAAGATGAATACGGCAATATATCATATTGCAAATTGCATGATCTCATGTATGATCTTGCAACTCTTATGGCTGGAATGGAGAGTATCATGCTAAATTCAAGTGAGGAATATAATGGTGAAAAAGTTCGTCATGTATCATTTGACCTTGAAGATTTATCAAGGAAACTTTCAATTTTTGAGGTTAAAGGAATGAAGATACGAACAATTCTTATAGCTAGTTTAGGGGGAAATTTGGGTAACTTAACTTGTGATGCACTCATTTCAAATTTTAATTATTTGCATACATTGGATTTGAGTGAATTAGAAATACATGTAGTGCCTCATTCAATTGGGGAATTGAAACATTTAAGATATCTTGATCTTTCTAAAAATGAAGATTTTGAATTTCTCCCTTATTCCATTACCAAGCTGCTAAATTTGTTGACGCTAAAACTCAACGGTTGTTGCTCACTTAAAGAATTACCCCGAGGCATTAAGAAGTTGGTCAATCTCAGGCATTTAGACATTACTTTTTGCTACAAATTGACGCATATGCCCCTTGGACTTGGACATCTTACTTCTCTTGAGATGCTACCATTATTTGTTGTGAGGCAAGAAGGTTCCTCGGCTAGCTCAGGTAGTTGGTATAAGAAAAAACAGCATAGGTTTGGTGGTGGGCTAAGTAAATTGAAGGAGTTGAACAATTTGGGAGGAAGTCTATTCATTCAAAATTTGGGACATGGAGAAGATGACATGGTGGAATATAAAGCCACAAATATGAAGGAGAAACAACATCTTCAAGAGCTGTTATTAGTGTGGGATGAAAAGTGGGTTGATGGAGAAACCAAATGTTATGATGAATCATCACTAGAAAGCCTCCAGCCACATCCAAATCTTAAGTCATTGGAATTGGATAATTATATGGATGTGAAAATTCCAAGTTGGGTCTCTTCTCTCACTAATCTTGTTCATTTTGAATTAAGTGAAAATAGGAGATTGCAGCACCTCCCACCGTTAGATCAACTCCCTTTTCTTAGGTCTGTTAGGCTTTGTGAAATGGAAGCACTTGAATACATATCAGATGAAGACAGTGTTAGTAATGTGTTGGGTGGTTCCTCTTCTTCTTCTTCTTCTGCTTCAAAAACACCATTCTTCCCATCCTTATCTTTTCTCTCAATATGGGATTGCTTAAAATTGAAGGGATAGTGGAGGAATTCAGATGATGATGATGATGAGCCACACCATCTCTTACTTCCATTATTTCCTCCTTGTCTTTCGTATATATATTGATTGCCAATTGCCCTAACCTAACTTATATGCCCCTGATTCCTGATCTCACCGAGCCACAAATTTGGGGTTGTCCCCTCTTACGGCAAAGAGGCAAAGAGTGAAGATTGGCCCATCATTGCTCATGTCCCAAATAATCTAGCAAGAAAAAAAATTTATTCAGTTATGCATCTATCCATCTATCTTTTATAATCCCAAATTCGAAAGCAACTACTGCTTTTTCTGAGTTTTTATATTTTGGAAAACTTTTAAAATTATTCAACTTCTTTCTTATGCTGAACCGAACCAATTTAAAACTCTTTCTTTCTTTCTGGTCTTCTTTTTTTCTTTTTCTTGTCTATAAAATGTTAATTAGACACGCGATTTCTTCACAAAGTTATTTTCAAGTAGTTTTATAATGTAATCAATCCCCTTTTTTTATCTTTTAATTCTACTGATTTATATCTTTGTACCTAAGAGCATGTTGATAATATGATGTATGAATGGTTGTTTCTTAATTATTGTAGAGTTTGAGTTAGAATCAGAGTGGGTTTGTTCACTTCCGGTGGAGGACTTAATCTAACAACTACCATTGCAAGAATTAGCTTATTTTGCAGGTTTTCGTTGGTTCACTCTCTATTTATTTATTTTTTTGGGCTATATATCTGCTAAGATTAATTTTAAAATTCTCATTTGAATTAGTTTTATCTGTTTTTTATGGGATAATTGCTGAATGAATTCTTTCTTTTCTTTGTTTTTTTTTTTTTTTTTTTTTTTTTTTTTTTTTTTGGTTTTAGTCAAAAGTAGAACAAAGATTGAGGTCTATCGATGTAGGCATTCACAAATCTAGAGATAGTATTTATCTGAGTTGTGCATTTCTTATCTTCTAATAATTAAATACTTCTAATTAGATGTTAAACATTTTGAACAAAACCTTTGGTGTTTTCAATTTTCTTTCTTCTTAATCTTTTTGTTTATGTTAGATTTCTAATGTCCAGAAGATCGCACAATCATAAATTTTTTTGGTTTCCTAGTGATTTTTGGCTCTTGCTCTACCTCAACATCCACTTACAACCTTTCTTTCATCTCCAAGTATTTCAAAATGAAAAATCCTACCATTTTTTTTTTTGTTTTGAATTCTTCCTTCTCATCATTGTCCTGCAACCTGCTAGATGTGGAAAAGTTATAATTTTTTAATGCAGAGTTGCACACTTCATGTACTTTATTTTTTGGTTCTTGTGCTAAACCAGATGGTTCATAACACTTCCATCATGTGTGTAAATAATACTATGTATCCAAGTACTAGAGAAGGGTCTAGTTTGTTTAATCGTGTACAATTCATGGATAGATTGGATTGATATATATATATATATATATATATATATATTACTGCCAACAATAATTACTAATTAATTTTTTTTATACTTGAATACTAACTAAGATTTGAAGATCCCCAATTTTGCTTACTTCCCCACCCCACCCCCCCCCCCCCCCCCCAATTTTTTGAATAATAGGTTGTTCATTAAAGAGCTACATTCAAGTTTAAGAACTTTTAATTTTTCAAGTGCTTGTTATTTTGTCACTTTCTCTGCCTCCTAAAGCTGCAGTACTTGCTACGTTTGATTGTGAAGTCCCTGTAATCTTGAGGCAGAAGCACATCTGTTCTTTTTTAATCAGTGGGGTTCAAATACAGTCCCACAAACATGAGTAGGAGAATATTGGATAGAAGTTGGAATCTGATGGCATCTTTAACCACTTCAGGTATTTAACTTTTAATGAAGAAACCAACACCAATAATCTTGTTTTGATATATCTTGGAGAACTTAACAGGCATTGGACATGCAGAACTTAAAATTCAGGCCTTTTACAAAACTTTCAGGCCTTGCAATTGTGCCGTATGTCCCAGAATTGCAAGTGGATATCGGAATCTGCTGAAAACAATTTATTCAGGTCTACGTCTATCTTTTAATTCCAATTTTTTCATGGACAATCATATACAGATGCCCTTCTTTTTGATGCCTTTTGAGGTATGTCATATTTTGGTGAACTTCTTAGTCATTTGACTTCTTATGCAAAACCAACTAAGGCAAAGAACAAGCTTGGGTGCAAAATTCAGACCCTATTCAAAAACTGCAATTGTGCAATAGGTCAAGAACTCAGTGGTAATCATTTCCGATCAAAACTTTAATAAGACGCACGATTCCTTTAATTTATTAGGAGAATAAAAAAGGATAATTGTTCAATCGTTTGTTCTTTTATTCTAATGATTTATATATTTTCATCTATACTTGTGTTAATGAAATGACATATATCCAGCATATTAACATTGAACTAGATGCTGAATATATTGTTCATTTACTTTCTGACCCAAACACTGTTAATCTGATGCTAGAACCTCTCCTAAATGATTGCAAGACCCTGATCAACTTGATGCCTAACTGCACTTTGTCCCACATATTCCGGGAAGCTACCAGTTGTGCGGATATTTTGGCTAAAAATGGAGCAGATCTAGTTTCTGGCTTCCACATTTTGTATGAACCACCGCCAGTGGTGGAAAATGCGCTAGCTTTTGACAAAGTTGAGCTATTTTGTAATAGACTGATTATTTAATGTTATGTTACTTCCGCTGTTTACCAAAAAAAAAAAAAAAGGAATGACATATATGGTTGCTTGTTCATAATTGCAGAATCATAGCAAATTTCTTAGAACTTTGAAGGAAGTTCTTGATCAGGTAACTAACACTGCAGGAATTAGCTTACTAAACCAGTATTTTGGCAGTTAATTTTTTCTTTTCTTTTTTTGGTTATAAAAATTTCCAACATATATCTACTAAATGCGTTTCATGAGATGATTAAACCAAAATACTACTCACATGTTTGTGTGTATACTGGCTTTAAAAAAAATAAAAATAAAAAATAAAAGAAAAAGAAAGAACAAGAGAATGAATGAATGGGCCTAATTTGTTCATACATGCACTAATTCAAAGATAGTTTGAATTGAATTTTTATATGTTAATAGAATATAATTGCAAATCATGTTTTAACTACTTCAAGTATCTTGCTTTTTATACACAACTAAAAACCAATTTTTTTGTACTTCATTATGCTTTTTGAGGTTTTGATATTTTAAAAAATTTATCAATCATTTGACTTCTCAGGCAGAACAAATTAAGGAAAAACTTGGCTTACCCTGTTCAAAACTTTATGGCCTAGAAATTAAGGCAAGTATAGTCTTGGACTCAATGGTAATCATCTTTCTTTTCTTTTTTTTTTATATAAAAAAACTTTCCCTTACTTTTTTTATATTCATCGAAACTTTAATTAGATTCATAATTTCTTTAAATTATTAGGAGAATAAAAAGGGAAGCTTGTGTTGACGAAATGACATATATGGTTGCTTCTAAATAATTGCATAATCGTAGTAAATTTGGTAGAATTTTGAAGGGAGGAACATGACCAGGCAACTATAACACTACAGGGAATCAGCTTACTATAAGGTATTTTGGTGGTAAATTCTTTTCAACTATGGTTACTAATCATTTATTAATTATATATTTTATAATTAATAATCATATCAATTTAAAGTTACTAAAAAGAAACCCTCAAATAGCAGTTGGGTTTCACACTTCACAGCAAGGCAAGGGACTGCAGAACAAAACAACACTAACCCATTGGGCCTGCACCTTTTTTTTTTTGACTGTGGGCCTGCACTTTTTCACTTACGGAGACTACTAAGTACACTCATTAGGCCTTCTTCAACTTCAAGCGCAAACCCAAAAAAATACAAAGGGTCTTCCGTAACGGAGGTAATTTTGGTGGTAAAATGAGTGTAGACTAAAGTCTAAACCATAAAAATATAAAAAAATATAAAAAAATCCATGACGTTTCAGATCCCCATTAGGTTGCAAAGTTCTTATTTCCCCTTCATAATTCATTGTTATATTTAGATTTAGGTTTGCCTGATGGGTTCTTTATTTTGATGTTAAAAAAAAAAGCAGGTTTTTTTTTGTGAATTAAATATTGATTTTGATGACAGAATGGATTGTTGCTGGATGAGAACAATTGTACACAAGCTATGAAGCTGTTCAAAGCAACCAAACACCCTCTACAGACTAAAATATTTCAGCATCACATTGAAGGGAAAAGCTAGAAAGGGTATCGTACTTGTGTTATATCCGTGTCATACATATGTCATACCAGTATCGTATCGGTTATTTCATGTTATAATTTTTCAAAAATTGCTCGTGTTAAGGGTCTAGTGCCACTCTCTCAAAACTCCAGGTCTTTAAGGGGTTTGTAATTGGTCATTTGAAAAGCAGAAACTCATGTACTTCTTGAACATTTGGTGGGATTGAAGCAGCTCAGCAAGTTGAGCATCAATAACAGCAGCATTGCCTTCCACACAGAAAAAAAGAGCTACTTGCTCTAAGGAAGTTGAAGGTGCTACAGAACACAGAAGCTAGCGATAGCATGGAGTAGTAAAACTACTAAGCAAGAAAATTCTGAGCCAAATTTCAGTGGGTACCATGAACTCAGATGACACAGGAGATAACAGAAGGCAAGAGAGTGGGCTTCCTACAGTACGGGAGAAACTCAAAACTTAAGTGCTTTACTACAATGGTACACCCATTTGGCTGGTACCCAGAAAACTGAAGAGCCCGAAGAACACATTGCAGGAAGAAACTCATTCATTTATAGGTAAAAGAAATGATATCTGTACAGTTGTGATTATACATTTGAAGAACTTACCTATATTTAATATGGACTGGAATGAACTTCAGACATCAAGTCTCTTTCAGTTTGTTCCAGCCCAATCATGTCTGTATTTTATTGTTTTTTACTGAACTATTATTTTCTTGCATAGGCATAGCCGCATAGCCTTCTTTACTCCAACTAGAATGACAATACAGTTTGGTTGCATTGGACCTATGTGACAATCTTTTCAACTGAATTGCACTGTTCATAGTACAGACCATAGTTGTCAGTATCGTACGATACGCGATACGTATCGTACGATACGTATCGTATCGTGTGTAAAAAGTTCCGTATCGTATCGGCGTATCGTAAGTGCTCATGAATCGTATGATACAGTATACGTATCTTATGAATCGTATCGTATCATAAAATTGTACGTATCGTACGATACATAGACAAATGCTTTAAAATGAGATTTTTTGTTAAAATTTGTATTTTTATTTGAATTTAACAAGTTGTTAAACTTGTTTTTAACGCAATTATTAGTTTACTTAATTTAGCCTACAAAAATAACATATTCATAAAAAAAATCTCATCTCTCTCCTACAATTGGACTACATATTGAGATGGATGAAACTTTCAGACAATATTGAAAACAGATCAATCTTAGAAGATGTACTTTGTAATTCAGCTTAAATTGTTTTGTATTTCTATCTTACTAAACCCATAAAATACAACCAGCTAACCCATTTTCAGGACGCACATCCATCAAGGTATTCGCATTAATAAAAAACAAATCACCTAATACAATTTTGTAACCTGATATTTCTCCATTAAATCATTTAAAACACCTAAATTAATAAAAACCAGTAACAATATTTAACTTGAATCTTGAAAGACCAACTTGCTCCATGTGAGAGGATTTCTAAAATTGCCGGGCGGCTATAAAAAATAAAAACGGAGAAAAAGGAGAGAATTGGCAAGCTTCTTTTTCCTTTTATTTTTAATGCTCTTTCATTTCATTTGTTTAATGTACTTAAAGCATTTGTAATTTTAAACTAACATTGTTTAGTGGACAAAGCAGCACATTGTTAGCTGGCTCTTTGGGCATCGCAACTAGTCCCAATTATCTTTTCTATACAAAATGTAATGTTGATTGAGCACCTAGTCCTAATTCCCACCTTCCCTACATTGCATACTGAAAGCTCGAAAAAGTGTTGAAAACACACGAGCGGTTTAGACCCCCAAATTAAAATTACGGCTTGGTTGATTTTACACTAACTTAAAGACAAGTGCGGAATAGTGTAAACACAAGCGAATAAGCAATACCACTACTCTAATCCATATTTAAAGCAACACAGCAGTAAAAATGAAATGAACAAGAGTAGGGAAGAAGGATGCAAACACAGATAACACCGAGACGTGTTATCGAAGAGGAAACCGAAGAACTCGGCGAAAAACCTCTCCGCCGCCCTCCAAGCGGAAATCGATCCACTAGACAATCAGTTGGGATACATGGATTAGCAAAAGACCCTCCAAGCCTAGTCTACCCGATGTACCTAAGCCCTCCAAGCTCCTACTCCAACAAGGCTTCTCGGAACCGTGTCTTGTCTTAGTTATCCGGATCCCGCAACAAGCTCCATGTTGCATCTGCCATTCAAGGCTCCTTCCAATGCTTCCCAGCAGCACCAAAATGTCACTCAGCACTCTCAAAGGTGTGGTAAGTGTTTGGGCTATCAACCTCTCAAAGATATGGATAATGGAGAGGGAAGGGTTGAGGAGATACCACAAGCAATTGTATAGAGAAAGGTGGGGAAGACAATCTCTAATTACCAATGTGTTTGGCTAGGGTTTTCTCTCTGAAGCATTCCTCAACAATTGTGGGTAATGATGGTATATATAGGATAGGTGCAAAAGGTGTGACTCAAAAAGTACAGGTTGGCAGAACAGCTTGCCTCGCGGGTGTCTCGCGGGAAGGCCTTACCCGCGAGATACTCGCTTCCTGCGAGACACCCGCGAGACACAGCTGTCTCCACCTGGCCTGACTCTTCGCATTCCAGCATGTGCCTGGCACATGATTCACTTCGCGGGATGCTAGGTCGCGAGATACCCGCGAGAATCCTTCAATTCTTCAAATGCTTGAGTCTTCAACACTCTTTCTAGCACACAACCCTTACAACAATTCCCACAACAAATACAGGGTTTAAACGATTGAAACTAATTACAATCAAATTTGGCACGAAATAAAAGCCAACAAAAAACATTGTTGTAAATTACAACTTTACAATCTCCCCCTTTGGCTATTCCGTGACAAAACCCTAAAACAGACTCTAGACTTAAACATGAGTTTGGGAACAAAGGCAAAACTCACTCACACCTAATTCTAGATTCTGAACAGCTCTTGAAACATATGAACAAGTAACTCCTGAAACACAACAACACAATAACATCATTGTATGCAGAAAAACTTGAAAAGCATATGGAGCAATAATAGCAAGATCAAGCTAAATGAAATAGAAACACTAGATCATGGCAAGATCAAACAAGTAATCACTATACACAAGCAATTACTATGCTCATTCACACATGAAATGAACATCCGGATATGCAAGATGATAAGCTCATTTGAAGAGAATCATTTGCAACTCCAACACTCAACCAATGCGACATATACGAAGTATTTGCATCTAGGAACAATCCTACTAGGGCACAAAAGTGTTCATCACTCAACCAATGCATAGAACGTATATGCATCTAGGAACAATCCTACAAGGGCACAAGAGTGACGTACTTGAAGTAAAATGCATGACATTGAACAACAAGCAAGCATGCATAAAGGCTGCATAAGCATGGTATAGCAAATGCATGGCACAAACCACAAAGACCTACAAACTATGCATGAAACAAACCCTTAAAGCTTACATAAGCAACATGGGTACAAAACAAAATGCCACAAAGCACATATGCCACAAAGCATAGAAATAAACACAACATAAATTGAAAGTACTACTAAGTATAATATGATTTAGACACATAGTATCAAAGCTTTAAACCAAAAGACCAGGTGAAAGCAGTAAATAAACATAAACATAGAGAAGACATGAAAACTAGACTTCTTGCTGCTGCTTCTCCCCCTATCACTACTCCCCCTGTCACTGACATCATCTCCCCCTTTTTGTCAGGGAATAGCTAGTTGTCATTCTCTTCTAGCTTCCTCTGAATTTCATCCATCTGAGTTTCAAGAGAGGTTAATTGTTTATCAAGACGGGAGTGTTGGCAGTACATGATCTGAGTAAGTCCTGAAAGTTTGGTGATAAGATCTTGAAGGGCAACCATGATGGTGTCAAACTTTTCATCATAGGAATGAGAGGTAGAACTCGAGCTTCCTGCGGGAGCATGATGTTCTTGCTTGACATTCTTCTTGGTATGGCTCATACTTACTTGAAGAGTACGACCATTAATTGGACTTGGCCTAGGAAAAGGGCGCTCATCAGCAGAGGGACGCACACCTTTGAGTTTTAAAATCTGAGAAATAAGACGACCAAAGGGAATGCAATTCCTTGAGGCAGTTCGGTTCACCGTTTTAGCCAAGATGTGGAAGATGTGGGAGCATACATCAATTTCCTCATCAGATACCAGATCATGAAGAAATAATGCTCGTCCAAGGTTAATATAACCTGTGCTTGACAACGGATAGAGATTGTTGCACATGATCATTGACAGAAGCCTTAATTCTGGAGAAAGTGAGGCCACATTGATTGATGATCTGCTGGAAGAGAATTCCAAATTAGCTCCTAATGCTCTCCAAAGCGTGCCCTCAGTTTGAACCAACTCATCATATACAGGTGGGATCGGAAGTATGGGTCGGTTGATGTCAAGAATTTCAGAAAGATAAACCGGAGTAATCGAGAACCGTTTTCCTCTAACCCAGCACTTGATCATTTCTCCTTCAACAACAGCATTTGCATAGAACTCTTTCACCATGTTCTCATATGCATCGTCAAGATCGGAGAGAAGAAAATTCCAGTCTTTTGTGGCGAACCAAGTGGGAATTTGTGTATCCAAAAGAGATGACTAATCAACAGCTCTTTCAACCAACAAAGGAGCATCTCGGAAGAGATTTTTATAGGATTCAAAAGCAGCATGAGAGCGAAACAAGCTAGGATCAAAGATTCCAGTTGAAGCACGAGCTCTCTTTGGTCTCGGGGAATCGTCATCAACATCGATGATTGGTTCTTTCCCTTTGTTGCTGCCACCTTTCACAGCTGAAGTCTTGAACGGAGACATCTGTGCAAAAGAACACCCAAAAATACCAGGAAACACGTGCACAGCACACAAAACATAGCACAGAGCTTGATTAGATTCAAGTTAGTTTAAAACAAAGGTAGTGCCGTGTATGAGGATAAACATACACACAGTGCATAAAGCTAAGTAACTGGGCATTCAGAATGAGTAAAGTGTAAGAAACACACACTTAATGACCAAATGGAGTGAAAATTGGTCAAGGAAGTGAGAATCCACAGATTGAAATCACTTGATTTCAAATGGGCACAAAAATGTCATTCGGACATTTTATCGAACACTAAACATGCACAAATTCAAATATGACATGAATAATGCATGAACATGGTGAAACCGGGCCTAAATACACTTTAAAACGCCACAAGGGGCCAACACAGAGGCACAAACAACAAATGGAACAAAACCCAATCAAAAGATTTGACAAAATTTCACCCAATTTTGAAACCCAACCCAAATATGTGAAACTTCCAATTTTTCAAAACCCTAAACAGAAATTTGCAAAATCTAAGCGAAAAAATGAGAACAATGCTATAGAGAACATACCTTGTGAGAGAAAATGCAGGAAATATGCTTGATTTGAAAGGATTTTGATGGAATAATGTATTTGGTCGAAAATGGTTATAAGGGAGGTTGAGTGAGGGAAGTTTTTGTGTTTTGAAAAACTGTCACATCAGTTATATAAAAACTGAAAACACGCGATTTTCGCGGGTTAGGGAATAGCGACACAGTCGCGAGGCAACCGCGAAAGGGGCCACTGAAGCACAAACTTTTCGCGAGAAGCTTTAAGTCGCGAAACAGTCGCGAGGTAGTCGCGAAATTCTCTGTCTGATTTTGAGAAAAATCCAGTTTTTGCCCAACAGCATTTCGCGAGAAGTTGTTGGTCGCGAGACAGTCGCGAAATTCTCTGAGTGACAAGAAAGAAAAAATATTTTCCTCAAACCTTTTCGCGGGAAGCTTCTAAGTCGCGAGCTTCTCGCGAAACACCCCTGAACCAGTTTTTTGATGAAAAACACACAAAATGCATTTTGACCAAAAAGAAACACAAGAAAGAATAAAATCACTTTCAAAAACAAATAAAACTCACAAAAATCTTTTTGGATTTGATCAACAAGTTCATGGGCATACACATCACATTTGGACGTATACAACCACACAAATGAGATAAGCATTGATTGAATCAAAAACTTGTGTGTTGTGTGTGAGTATCAAATGTGAAATAGTCCTTAGACCAGAGCGAAGCTTCAATGATCAATTCACACGAGTCATACACAACTGATACGAAATCAAGTGGACTATCTCCATTATAGAAATGAGTATATATGACCTCCCACACATTGAAAACATAACTTAGAAGCTTTTCATTTGGCTTCTACATAAAGCATAACAATTGGTCCATTTTATTTTGTATGGACAAAACATCTCATTTTGAGATAGGTGCTTGAAATTTATGATATTTCAACATTGATGATAAGCCTTTGGCTTTTTTAGCACCATAAAATTTACATTAAACGAGTCGCTTTCCCTTTTTTCTAGTCAAATACTAGTATGTGCGACAGGCTTTTGCAGCTCAATATCTCTTTTCATTTGGAGATTTACAATTGTGAGCTCTTTTTACAAAAACATAAAAATAAAGTGGGAAGAGATATAGACACAAGTCTATGCAAGTATCAAGACCAACACGACTATTGACCAATCATTCATGACAAGCTTGAAGATCTATTTACAACAGTCACACATAGTTTTCAAGATTTCTTCCACACAGAAAAGAGTGCATACGGAACAAGCGAAGATCGTAAATGCACTACGCCATAAGTACGAAGGTACTAGGCCAAACTCACATGAGATATGCACAAAACAAGTGATCAAACTTTTAGAGATTTTTCAATTTTTATGGGTTTTTGAATTTTTTGAAACACACCCAAAACAGAACAAGAAAAAGTAAGATCAACAAATAAATGTGGACCAAAACAGGAAACAGAAACATCTAAAACAGAATATGTGAAACCATAACAACAAATATGCAACCAAGAGCAGTGTAGGTTCACACAAGAGATAGAGTTCAAGGAATGATACCGACACCGATGGTCTTACGCAAAGATTCAAACTTCGGGCCATCGAGAGGTTTTGTGAATATGTCTGCCTTCTGATTGTCAGTGTTGATAAACTCCAAGTACACAGTCTTTTCATCCACCAAGTCTCGAATAAAATGATACCGGATTTTGATATGCTTTGATTTCGAGTGTTGAACTGGATTTTTTGACAAATTTATGGCACTTGTGTTATCACAATATACACACATCGTGTCTTGAGTGATTCCATAATCATGAAGGAGCTTCTTCATCCACAGTAATTGAGCACAAGCACTTGCAGCAGCAATGTATTCAGCTTCGGCTGTCGATAAAGAGACTGAATTTTGCTTTTTGCTCATCCATGACACCAAGTTGTTTCCAAGATAATAACACCCACCGGAGGTGCTCTTCCTATCATCAACACAGCCGGCCCAATCGGCATTAGAATATCCGGCTAGGCATTCATTTGAATCTCTTAAGTACCAAATTCCATAATCAGATGTCCCATTTATGTATCGGATGATTCTTTTGACTGCTGTTAAATGTGACTCTTTGGGGGCTGCCTGGAATCGAGCACATACGCCTACACTGAAGGCAATGTCTGGTCTGCTAGCAGTGAGATATAAGAGACTGCCTATCATGCTTCGATAGAGTGTTGGATCCACTTCTACACCTGCAGCATCCCTACTTAGCTTTGACGAGGAGCTCATTGGAGTGGAGGTGTGTTTCTTGGAGTCCAAACCAAATCTTTTAACGAGATTTTTGGCGTACTTTTCTTGAGATATGAATATCCCATCTTTCCGTTGCTTCACTTGAAGTCCTAGGAAATAGGTCAGTTCCCCCACCATACTCATCTCAAACTCCTTTTTCATTTCTTCGGAGAATTCAAGAGCCAAATGATCAATTGTGGATCCAAACACAATGTCATCCACATATACCTGAGCAACTAGGAGAGACTTCTCATCTCTCTTTACAAATAATGTTCGATCAGCTTGGCCTCTTTTGAATCCACGATCCAACAAGTATGTTGTGAGACGATCATACCATGCTCTTGGTGCTTGCTTTAACCCATACAGTGCCTTTTTCAGCCTCAGCACATGATCTGGAAAATGAGGATCTTGAAATCCCTTTGGTTGTTCAACGAATACTTCTTCAGTTAGAAAACCATTCAGAAATGCACTTTTCACATCCATTTGGTATAGTTTGAAATCCATAACACAAGCTATGGACAATAGAATTCGAATCGACTCTAGTCTTGCTACTGGTGCAAACGAATCATCAAAGTCTATGCCTTCCACTTGGGTATATCCTTGAGCTACCAGCTTGGACTTGTTTCGAACAACCTCACCGTCTTCATCAGTTTTGTTCTTGAAGATCCACTTGGTGCCGATCACATGAGCATCTTTGGGCCTTGGGACCAATTCCCATACATCATTTCTAACAAACTGATGTAGCTCTTGATGCATAGACTCTATCCAGTTCTCATCACTAAGGGCTTCCTCTACCTTCTTAGGTTCGAATTGAGCAAGGTAGCAATTGTATGTCACATGATTTGCACTGTATTTTGGTCCTCTTCTCAACCGAAGTCCTTCATTGACATCACCAATGATGTTACTTGATGGATGATTGAGAATTACCCTTGATGACGATCTCTTGGAGGTAGAAGGTTCTTCATCTCGAGAGATTGGAGGTTGAACTTCCGGAGGGGTAAGAGGACTAGGAGGCCCTTGTGCTAATCTAGTCTCCCTTCTTGGTATGGTAGGTGTGGTCTCTTTTTCCGATGATCCTTTCTCAATATCATCAGCTTGTGACATGTTGTCCTCACCATCCCCCTTCTTAAGGTCAGATCCTTCACCCTCATCAACATTCCTTTCAGTTATGGTGTCATTGATAACCACATTTATTGACTCCATCACAGTCTTGGTGCGTTTGTTGAACACTCTATACGCTCGGCTGTTTAAAGAGTAGCCTAGAAAGATCCCTTCATCACTCTTGGCATCAAATTTTCCAAGGTTCTCTTTGTCATTAAGAATATAGCATTTGCTTCCAAAGACACGAAAGTGTTTTACCTTCGGTTTCTTTTCTCTCCAGATTTCATAGGATGTCTTCTTCGTTCCAGCTCGGAAGTAGATCCTATTCCCAATGTGACATGACGTATTCACCGCTTCGGCCCAAAATTTCTGTGGAAGGTTTTTGTTGAGTAACATTACTCGAGCCATTTCTTGAATCACTCGGTTCTTCCTTTCTACTACTCCATTTTGTTGTGGAGTCCTTGGGGCTGAGAATTCTTTCTTGATGCCTTGTTCATCACAAAATGCATCAAACTTCGTATTTTCAAACTCCTTCCCGTGGTCACTCCTGATCTTGACAATAGGTACTCCTTTTTCATTAATCAGCCTCTTGCACAATTTCTCCATCTTGTCACATGCCTCTGATTTCTCCCTAAGAAAGTCCACCCAAGAATACCTTGAGAAGTCGTCGACCACCACCATAATATACCGTTTTCCACCCATGCTTTCTGTTTTTGTTGGACCCATGAGATCCACATGCAGTAACTCTAGAGGGCGAGAGGTTGCAATCACATTCACTTTCGGATGGCCTGACTTTGTCTGTTTTCCTAATTGACATGAGCCACAAATATTCTTCTCAATTTTCCCAAACTTTGGTAAACCAACCACTGCTTCAAGCTTCGAGACTTTGGCCACTTGTTTATAATTGGCATGTCCAAGTCGTTGATGCCATAACTCCAAGAGATCTACCCGGGCACTCCGACATGCTATGCTTGGTTTGGGAATGACCCCATAACAATTGTCGGTGGTTCTAAGACCCTTCAGAATTTTAACACCTTCTTCATTCAAGATTAGACATCCTTTCTTGGAGAATTGAACTAAGAAGTCATCATCACAGATTTGAGTAATACTCAGCAAGTTCACCTTTAATCCCTTAATATACAACACGTCATTCAACAGTGGCAGTCCCGGAATGTCCACCATTCCCTTTCCAAGAACTTGTGAGTGACTACCATCTCCAAACGTCACAAAGCCATCTTCCTTCTCTTTAAGTGTTTTGAACAAAGACTTATCTCCAGTCATATGCTTTGAACAACCGCTGTCAAGGTACCACAAACATGAATTAAAAACTTTCAAAGCGGTATGAACAAAAAGACAAGCATGAGAGAGACACTCTTGACCCTCGAAGCAGGGCTCTTTTTCTTTTATTTCGTTCAAGGATGAGTGAAGTTTTCCTCTTAGATGATCAAGTTCATCACACAAGTGTTTATTTCTTCTCTCATATTTATAGACTAAAGCCTTTGACTCACACAAGCTATTATGAATATCATGGTTTCTATGAACTAGTGATCTCAGCATGTGACAGAAAATTCTAGCATGTTTCTTTGACTTAAAAAGCTCTAAAAACACATTACTAGAACAATATTCAGAATTACTGACAGAGTCTTTATCACAAACATCTTTGCTTCTCTTCATGTTGATTTTAACAAAGACACTATCCAAACAACACCAAGGGGTCAAGGATCACACTTAGGTAATTAAACCTCAGCAAGTGTACCCGCTCTGATACCAATTGAAAGCTCGAAAAAGTGTTGAAAACACACGAGCGGTTTAGACCCTCAAATTAAAATTACGGCTTGGCTGATTTTACACTAACTTAAAGACAAGTGCGGAATAGTGTAAACACAAGCGAATAAGCAATACCACTACTCTAATCCATATTTAAAGCAACACAGTAGTAAAAATGAAATGAACAAGAGTAGGGAAGAAGGATGCAAACACAGATAACACCGAGACGTGTTATCGAAGAGGAAACCGAAGAACTCGGCGAAAAACCTCTCCGCCGCCCTCCAAGCGAAAATCGATCCACTAGACAATCAGTTGGGATACATGGATTAGCAAAAGACCCTCCAAGCCTAGTCTACCCGATGTACCTAAGCCCTCCAAGCTCCTACTCCAACAAGGCTTCTCGGAACCGTGTCTTGTCTTAGTTATCCGGATCCCGCAACAAGCTCCATGTTGCATCTGCCATTCAAGGCTCCTTCCAATGCTTCCCAGCAGCACCAAAACGTCACTCAGCACTCTCAAAGGTGTGGTAAGTGTTTGGGCTATCAACCTCTCAAAGATATGGATAATGGAGAGGGAAGGGTTGAGGAGATACCACAAGCAATTGTATAGAGAAAGGTGGGGAAGACAATCTCTAATTACCAATGTGTTTGGCTAAGGTTTTCTCTCTGAAGCATTCCTCAACAATTGTGGGTAATGATGGTATATATAGGATAGGTGCAAAAGGTGTGACTCAAAAAGTACAGGCTGGCAAAACAGCTTGCCTCGCGGGAAGGCCTTACCCGCGAGATACTCGCGAGACACAGTTGTCTCCACCTAGCCTGACTCTTCGCATTCCAGCATGTGCCTGGCACATGATTCACTTCGCGGGATGCTAGGTCGCGAGATACCCGCGAGAATCCTTCAATTCTTCAAATGCTTGAGTCTTCAACACTCTTTCTATCACACAACCCTTACAACAATTCCCACAACAAATACAGGGTTTAAACGATTGAAACTAATTACAATCAAATTTGGCACGGAATAAAAGCCAACAAAAAACATAGTTGTAAATTACAACTTTACACATATGAATGTGAACATCATTTATTTTATTTTTGAATGCATGTGAGTATCGACAGAGTTGACTTTCTAACAAAATATTATGTCAACAGAGTGGAAACAGTGTATGTTCACACAATATTTGCACATTGTATATGATTTTAGTTTTCATCAACCAAGGAATACATTGTGCAGAGGATTTTGTATTAACCTACACAACAGGTTAGCTTTTCCTCTTTTGAATCTCTTCCTACTACAAGTTAGAATTTCAGCATTATTTCTTTCCATTCATTACTTAGCCACAAGAAATAAACCATAGAACATAGAATAGATTCAGTTCTCATTTAAATTGAACTTGAAATAAAATCATATCCATTTAATTTGAATTATTGTTATCTGATATCCAGTTTTATAGACTCTAATTGGTAGCAGTTTTGATTAAGTGTGTTTAAAACTATATTCTGGAAAGTGATGTAGACGTAAGCAAATCATAGCCTTTTGCTTATTCTTACCTCATCATTTTTGTTCCAACTGCCAAAAGAATAACCAATATCAACATTTTTCCCATTGCTCATTTAGCACTTGCCCTTGAGCATACTCTTTACTAATACTAAATGACATGTATTTGCTTGGAAAAATGAGCGGAAGTTGTTTCTCTTTTTTAATTGTGTAGTATAGAGGTTACTGTTGAAGGTAGTTTCTTTTGTAAATATAACCAGAAATGCATGTAGGTCTAGTGGTTTTTAGTAAAGCAAAATGTGTTACCCAATGTCTCTCTCTCCCAATTTTCCTATATGAATAATTTATAAATTTTTAATTTAAAATTTACATGTCAATGGTAGGTCAAATGTAATTGAAGATGCCTTAGTTTTTCTCAATTTTCCTGAAAGGAATCTTAGAAAAAAAAAATGAAATCAAGAAAAAAGAAAACAGAAATATGATGTTAATGGGTATGCATTTGGCATTATAGGAAGAAGTTATAAGAGCAATATCCAATATTAATTTATTCAAAAATGAAATAAAATTTTGGTCAAATCCATCTTGTAATAATTTATAGTTGCAAAAATAGGAGAAGGGAAATTCAAACATTGACTTCTCTTATAAAGGAGAGCATGTGATGTCATTGTAAGATGTTGTCAATTGTCAAGATATATAATATTTTGAAAAGATCAATTTTTTTTTAATTTTATAATTAATCATATCATTTTAGAAAATGAGTAAAAAAAATATCATTTTAAACTTACATACAAGAAAAGGGATGGAAAGAGCATAAATTTGGGTGTGACTTTATAAAAATAAAATAAAAATTAATAAAAAAATATAAAGAAGAAGAAGAAGAAGGGAGAGAGAGCAGTAGGGTTCACAACAAGGCAAAGCAAATGGTTCCACCAAATCATCACTCTTTAGTCCTTAGAAGTCACAGAACAAAACGACACCAATTCTTTGGGCCCCATTGCACTTGCACACAGCTGGGCTGGGCCCTCGTTTTTACTTACCTGGACACCCAAATTATTGGGTTCTTCTTTGCTACCTGGATTTGCTTTATAATTGGGGTGCTCCCTAATCCCTATACCACGTGTTTAGCATGCTTGACTCAGATTAGCTTGAAGCCTGGACCATAAGTAAACCTTGGCCTAAACATGATTCAGAATTAGCAACTATGAACTCCATTATAGTTATTAACAAAGCATTACAAGATAAATTCAGCATTAAACACCCAGAACGATTAAACACTTCTATTACTCGCATAAACAAGAATAGGGACAGGATTGTCTTTTAGTCCATTTTAATCCCGTCAAAATAGTTGCTCAAAAAACCATTGAGGCAACTATAATTCGATGGGAAGCTATTCACTCTACCATCAATCTTTGAAAAGGATTCGGGAATACCAATTGCAATGCGTGTTTAATTCCCCACAGACCCATTATAGATTGTCATGTGCCTTCATGAGGTTATTTCAATCGCACATATTGGGATCAAAGAGGTTTTGTTATGATTCTTTACAATCTCTTGAGCCAAGAATACGTTTCCGCCATTGTAGCTTTGCTATATCAAGTAGTAGCTTTGCTATATATATGCCTTTGTAGTTTGTACAAACTATTACAACGTGATATTGACCTCACTCATTCATCTTTGATGGGCTAGGACCCTTATCATGAACCAGTGTTATTGCTATTGCATTTACTTACTACTTCACTAGAATGGAAGAAAGAGGGCATTGCATGGAAGAAAGAGGTCATTTACCTACTTTGGCCTTGGTAGCTTTGAGAATGCAAGCCATGTTAATCATTGCCTTGTGGTTGTGGAGCTTTAGCATTTTTGAGTAAAACGGAAAGTTTCTTTAATTTCCCCCGAGTAAAAAGAAAGGTTTTTGAGATTTAGCCCTTTTAACATTTGAATTAGGTTTTGCAACAAAGAAGTCTCTTGCAAAAGAAAGTGATATTTCTTTGAGTTGGCTGTAATCTTCAAGGTTTTGCCAATGAAAAAAAACTTTAAAAAACAAAAAAAACTATTTTTAACATATGTTTCTCAAGGAAGGGCTACAATTGGATGGAGCTAGCTTGAGGGTATTGAATCAAAAAATGAAAACGAAAGCAATCACATTAACTTCCTCCTCATGCCACTTTCCTCACTCGCAATTAGAGTGGTTGTGCTTAGAAGATGTTAACGATTTAGAATCTCTTCCAAAGGAGTGGGCACTAGAACCTCATTTCTCTCCGGAAACTCTACATTTGGCAATGTCCCAATCTGACATCAATTCCTCATGGAATTCGCAATCTCAGCTCTTTAAAATCTTTGGAAATTACTCATTGTTCCAATCTGATGTCACTTCCTCAAAGAGATTCGCAATCTCACCAATTCTTCAAAGTTTATGATTTTGAACTGGTTTAGTTTTTATCCTTTTTGACTTGAGATTGTTGGAAGTTACATAGAACTGATTAGTTCCATTGTTACCCCTGTTTTTATTTCTATGTGCTCCAATACAATATGGACAGCAGCCAAAAATAATGAAAAGAAAAGAGATGCCTCAAAATTTGCCGATATTCAAGAGTCGAAAGGCATTATTCTTTTTGAAATTTTCTCATTTAGAGTTCTGCATTCAGCAAGTACTCATCCAATTGTCTAAGGTACTCCTAAATATCTTACTGGGAGCATGATTGTATCACAAAATGCTACCATATTGTGCTGCATGTAAAAAATCTTGCACTTGGCTGGATTAACTTAAAGCCTAGACCATTGGTGAAACTTATCCAGTTATCCATTATGTTCTATATCACATGGGCTAATTTCAACTTTTGATTCCCGGAACGATTTAAATACTTTTATTATAGACTGTTCAAAGAACCATTATCTTGGGCATGTTAGTTACCCTGCAATCTTTGAAATGGCTTTGGAAATGCAATTGTAGAGAAAATATGAAGCCTCATTATAGACTGTCATATGCTTTCATGTGATTAACTTTTGGTAAGAAGAAACTTGTACAAACCAAGAAGACGAGGAATATGAACCTGGTAGTTTCACCGTCATCAATCGATTGCCCATACTGCATTATTTGCCCCCTACTGTACTGCGGATGACTGCACAATATACAAGAAAAATAAATTCAATTGCACACAAAATTTAGTTAATAATAAAAGTGAACTACGATAGGACAAATACAGTACATGCCCCAGCTCGGGAGAAAAATGCTACTTTTTGTGGGTTTTTTTGCTCTGTTAATCAAAGGTTGAGAAATAAATCCCCAGCAACATGCTTTAAACACAATGAACACAGCTTATTAACCAAATTTAATTTCGAGAAAATTGAAGTCTCTCAGTTTTTATGTCAGTTTCAAAACTAATCCGTACATAAAACTAGCCTCAAAATGTGCAAGCAGCAAGCAATCAGATCACCCTATTGCAAAAATTTCCTGAATCAAATATACAAGCAAACATTGGTTTCTTGCTTCTTTTTTTAACATCTGCATCTTTTCAATAATCAAATTTGAAAAAAGAAAATAAAATACAGGAGAACATTTAAAAGAAACCTAAAGAAGTACTGAAAAAAGTAAATGATAGAATCCATACAAGCAGATCTTATTGCTAATAAGTAATAAATATTATTAGAAAAGTGCTATCCTAATACATGGAGTGTATACAAAGGAATAGCTACAAAGAAAGAATTAATACAAGCAGATCTGCCACAAGTTTGTTGTCTTGGAGACCGTAAAAGGGCATAATGAATTTAGCTTGGTATATTATTGCCAATGAAGTGACTGTGTCCATTGAAAATTAGGGGCTGAATTCAATTTTGTATTCCTACAGTGCAATTCTCTTATCATTATTAATGGTACTCCTAAAGGATTCTTTCCTAGTACTCGCATTAATTTGGCTAAGTCTGAGATGGTTCCTATAGAAAGGGTTGATAATATGGAAATTCTGACTGGTACTTTTGGTTGTAGGATTTTGGATTTCCATTCTTCCTATGAGGTATTTGGGCCTTCCTCTTGGAGCTCCTTACAAATCTTGTAGAATCTGGGATGGGATTATTCAGAAAGTGGAGAAGAGGTTGGCATGTTGGAAGAAAATTTATCTTTCAAAAGGTGATTGCCTCACCTTAATAAAAAAGTACACTTTCAAGCCTCCCCACTTATTTTCTGTCTCTTTTTCTGTTTTTCCACTACCAGTCAGTATTGCTAACAAGCTATAAAAGGTTTTGGGGGGGTGGGGGGTGTGGTTCTTAATGGAAAACACAAATTCCACGTGGTTAATAGGTTTACCGTGAGTAAGCCAACACAACAAGGGGGCTTAGGTATCAGAAAGTATGCTCTGTTTTAATGGAGCTCTACTGCACAAATGGCTATGTAGGTATGGGTTGGAGAGGGAGTCCTTGTGGAGGAAAGCCATTGACAGTAAATATGGTAAAGACATATGATCAGAAATCACTCCAAGGATCAAGCATTGATCCCAGTTGAAACATGGATCATTTCATTTGGGAGACACAGGAAAACAACAAATGCTCATAAGAAGGTTTGCACACCACCTTTTTAAAGCACTCCAAATGCTCAAATTAACTAAGGTAGAGCTCAAGGCTTACCTTGGAAGTTGAGAGCTGAATAAGACAAAAGGCCATTAAATCAACCATTTGAAGTTAGAGAGTAGAGAAACCACAAGACATAAAAGCAAAACTTCTAAATTAATTATATCCAAAGCCATATCCACTGAAGAAACATTGCCCTTCAAATCATAACTCTCTCTCAAATGCCATTATATCGTTCAATTTATTTTACAAATAACAACACAAATATAATTTTTTCTGGGTAAGTTATGCTTGAACCCGGTGGGTCTTGAACCTACAACCACTCATATACAAAACAAAATTAGAATGAACAGCACAACAAAGGGATAATTGAAGTTTCTTTAAATAACCATAGTCACACCAAATATAAACGGAAACAAAGCTGATCCATGTTGATATATGAATAGATAGTAGAGAGGGATATGAAAGAAATACCTGAGGCTTTATAACTCTTGGCAGAAGCAAGAGTTAGAGAAGCAGGGTTGCAAAAATGTTCCTGAACAAAAACAGACACCCAGAAGTATGAAAATGTCACATATCTCATCTAACTAAGATAACTGAAACAATTCTGAACTCAGTTTGTGAATCTCCATGTCAAACTAAAAACGTTTCAATTAGAGGTAATCATGCAAGCAGATTCTAACAACTCTGACATATGGAGCCATGAATACTACTTGTTAATAGAAGTGGCAAGTAATTGTTAATAAACCACTTGTACTTTTAAGTTTATGATTTGTTATCACAAAAGAGTACTTCTGGCATTATTCCAGATGTATTAGGTTCAGAGACTTCTCAATAGCAAGGCAGTAATTTACATGGAAAAAATAAACTCTTTTCTTTCACTAACTATGCATCCAAATGGGAAGATTTACCTGTAAACTCCAAAAGGTCTTATAAAAGTTAAAATCAATAGAAATCCCTGGAAAAGCAAGGAAATTAATTAGTGTATATGCTCGAGCAAGAAAACTGTACAGAATAAATACAACTTAAGAAGACTAACATTGAAGTAAGCCAAAATATTGCTTAGCAAGGACATATCATCAGGGGCGTCTTTCTCATACTTTGTTTCATTTGATGTGTTAAAAACTCCTTTAATATTCACAGCTGCAAGAATTAAATGATATATCAAAAGGCAAGAAACTTTGTAATAAAGTGAAAATCAGGGTTGAATACCTGAGTGTTCAGACAATGGAAAAAAAAAAAAAATGTGCCAGAAACACGAGAATTCATCCACAAAACACCACATCATTTGCCTACAAGCCTAAAGAAAAGAAAAGGGGAAAAAAATAAAACAACAACAAAGAGCTTAACAATATAAGCACGCAAACCATTGATAGACTAGTTGTGTTTCATGATCACAGCATATGAAAAATTGAAGAGCATTAATAATATGTTAACTCGGTAAGAAACTGATGTGATCAGAAATCGCACCAAGGATCAAGCATTGATCCCGGTTGAAACATGGATCATTCATTTGGGAGACACAAGAGAACAACCCTCATATAAAGGTTTGAGCTTTTTATTTGTCTTTTTTCTTTTTTCTTAGTTAAAAGTAAAGCTCATTAGAAGGTTTGCACACACCACATTTTTCGCGAACTCCAAATGCTCAAATCCACCAAGGTAGAGCTCAAGGCTTACCTTGGAAATTTAGAGCCAAATAAAACAGAGGCCATTAAATCAATCATTTGAAGTTAGAGAGTAGAGAAAGCACAAGACATAAAAGTAAAACTTCTAAATTAATTCTATCCAAAGCCATATCCACTGAAGATACAATGCTCTTCAAATCATAGTTCCCTCTCAAATGCCATTATATCGTTCAATTTTACAAATAATAACAACAAAGGCAATTGATGTTTGTTTAAATAAAACCATAGTCACACCAAATATAAACAGAAACAAAGCAGATCCATGTTGATTGTCCTATACAAGGGAAGTTGATATATGAATAGTAAGTAGAGAGGGATATGTGTGAATTACCTGAGGTTTTATAACTTCCTGAATTGTCTGTAGTGCAAAAACTTGAGGTGGCCCAGGCTGTAGAATGGTTCTCTTCAACACTTCCTGAGAATAATAAACAACACATGCCATAACACTAACATTAATACCATAATAACCCCTATGTGGTTTCCCTAAAAAACACGAAAGCTGCTCGGAGTTTTGAGTTCAACACTTTTTTTTTTTGACAAGTAAAGAAAATTTTATTCAAAGTCATAAAATGGAGTCACCCAAGTATACAAGAAGTATACAGCAGGGGACCAAAACAATCAAATACACAAGTTACAAGCATCCATCAAATCTTAAACTGAAAAAATAGAATGGCTTCCTAAGATAGACATCCAATTCGATAGTGTTTTAAAAAATAAAAGTTTTAAGTCGGCTATTGTCCTTTTGGAATCTTCAAAACACTGGTTGTTTCTCTCCCTCCAAATGCACCACATCAAGCAATGAGGGACAGCCATCCAGATAACACCATTACGATGATGACCAAATTTTCTTTCCCAACTTGTATAGTTCCCAAAGCTGCAATCCAAATAAAAAAACGCGACACTGGAAGCAACCTTTTTCTTCCAAATACTTGTCCAAGAGAAGGACTGAGTACACACAGCCAACTAAGCCTGATAATAACTACCCACCTCAAAGCCCCTACTCTTAGCAGACATCCAACACATCTTATCCTCACCAATACCCATCAACACTTAACCCACATAGTACTGTTTCATGTGCAAACTGTTAAACATCTATAAGAATTAACAGTGAACTGCACATAAAATGACATGTGCCCATTCATATAAAACAGAACCGCATAGGGTCTTCTATTACACTCAAAACCCCCAGAAGGGTTTTATTGTTTACACAACTAACTTTATCACAAGGGTTTAAGTGTTAACGTTCAAAACCTCAACTTGGGTTGTATTTTTCCCTAAAAACAATGGATATTGGTTATGGTTTTTTAAGTATAAAAGCAAAGATAAACATAGAAATCAAAGTTTAAATAGATGGGTACAGATTAATAATTTGCAGTGTGGTAATGGAAGTCTTAAACAATACAGTGATGAAAATTTTACAAATTGTTGAACTAGGCCATACTTAAAAGTGGCAATTTTTATCCAAACTCATCAATCCATCAAAAACCCATTTAATTTGAATAAGTCTTGACGTAACTCAATTAAATATTTGGATTAAATAGATAAGACTCAAATGGATAACTCAATTAAATGGGTTTTGATGGATAAACCACCGGTTACCCAATTACCCATTTAAAATTTAAAGTTTAATACTTATAAAAAACAAAAAGTCAAAAACCCTAACAAACAACAAAACATCACAGCCGCCTCTTCCTCTATCTAAAGTAAAAACTTTCTCCTCCATTTTCTAGGCATTTTCTCAGCTACCAAACTAGACAAAATAACACCTTTCCTTCTTCCTCTGTCTAAAGTTTGTCTTTCTTAGTTCCAACTAGTACTACTCTAGAGTTTCAATATTTTCAGAAAGACTGTGAAATTCACGAGCTTTTTGTATTCTCTGTTTGGATTTTGCTTTTGCTGTGAAGATATGACGACGATGGAGAGTTTGATCGGATTGGTGAACCGGATTCGGAAAGCGTGTACTGTGCTCGGTGACTATGGCGGTGGAGACAACCCTTTCTCTTCTCTCTGGGAAGCTCTTCCCACCATCGCCGTCGTCGGTGGCCAGGTCCCCCCTCCCCCCCCCCCCCTCCTATGTTCTCACCTTTTCTGCAACTTTCTAGAGAGAGAGAGAATTTTGACGCAGAGAAAGTTTAGTAGTGAAGGAGTGATTTTCTAGAGAGAGAATATGAGTTTTGCTAGAGAGAGAAAAAAAAGGGAAAATTTTCATTTCCGTGAGAGAGAGAGAGAGATTTCAAGTTTGTTTTGGATTGAAAAATCTATGTGATTTGCAATTTTTCACATTTTAGTTCAAGGTGGATAAAGACTTGAGAATGATACTTCAGTTCTCATGATTTATTTATTTATTTATTTTTTTTTTTTACTTCTGTTTGGTTGCCAAGAAAAGTTGGGAGAAAAGAAAATCTGCAGGTTAGTTTCAATGTTCTTATGTTTTGAGGGAAAGGTGAATTAGTTTTGCTGAAAAAAAAAAAACCTCAAATGATTCGCGTAGCATGGGTGTGAAAAATTTTCAAAGAATTTCTCTGAATATGAATTTTATAATGGGTTAAATGGGTGGTTATTAATTAAATGGGTTTGGTGGGTAATAGGGAATTAATTTATATATAAATGGGTTATAAATAGATAAATTGATAATTATATACCCAACTCATTTATGTTCTAATCTGCGCATTTGCCCCCTTGGGTCCGTATCCATGTATGAAATTTGGGGAAATAATAAAAATCAAATGGTAAACCAAAAACAACTTAAGGAAAAAAAAAAAAAAGTTGGTATGCAATTTCAACCAAGGCGAAGAGTTGAAGTGGCTAACAACAAAAAAAAGAAGCCTTACCATGTTGATTGTTGAAAGCAATGAATGGTCCAATCTGGAATCGATGGAAGGAATAGCAGAGAGAAAGAAGAGCATTACTCATACAGTTGAGCAGTAGAGTACCTTGGGTAATCGATGGTTCCGGTTCGACCCAATATCTGTGCTCGAATCAGTCAGTTTTGGCCCATACGGCCCCAAATTCAGTGACCCAATTTCGTATATGAGCCAACTCCAACAAACCTTTTTTAAGAATTTCTTTTTAAAAAAAAATTATTTTTTAAAATTTTTATCATTCTCTTTCTTTTTTGGCTTTTGTTAACAAGGCACCTAGAGAAGTTTCAAAAGGGTCCTTCTTATGTTGCAAAATAGCAAAATTTAATAAATAAAACTCAACTAGACGTTTAAAGTGGCTCGACATCTTATAAAAATGAGGATAAAAGTATTAGGTACACTTAGAAAAACTACATATTATCATTCAAATTTCTGAGCATAATAGCACGTCACTCTTTTTATCATGGATGATAACTCTTAGGCCAAGCCTTTTCTATAATATTTTTTTACCAAGTTTTCCTACTTAAAACTAATAACAACAATCAATGGATTATCCATACATATTTAACTATATAATTTATCAAGTGAGTCAAAAAAAAATCACATAACTATGAAATAAGTCATATAATTAAAATTACATACGTAGAAACCTAAAAGATAGTCCCCAAGGAGGGGTTCTCGGATCTCTTTTAATAACAACTCCACACAATAAAGATATAATTAAATAATAGGAACAAAACACTCTACAATGGGAAACGCAAACAATAGATCTCTTTGACCATTAAAACACTATCTTTCCTATTACAAATGCTCATATGACCATGGGAAGCTTTTTTCTTTTGTTCCCGTGGTATTACATTGAATGTTCCTCTCTTTCTATTCCTCTAGGATAGGTCTTTCCTTTTTTTTTTTTTTTCCTCTTTTGGATCCCCTTCTCCTTTTGGCTTCTTTCCCTTTTATAGCTTCAATCCTTATTCTCACCCTTACAGCTGTTCTGCTTTTACCCAGAGTATCAAGGATATTTTTCCCTTAGGCTCCGTTTGTTTTGGTGGTAAATGATTTCCGGAAATCATTTACCACCTGACCCTAGTGTTTGGCAGGAAAGGAAAATTTCATTTTCCGGAAAATCACCTTCAGTTTGACCGGATTTACTCCTTTGACCCGGAAATCATTTTACACTCTCATTTTACCTTCAAATGATTTCCGGAAAAGAGAGAGCCAGAACCTTAACGAACCAAACCGAGTGAGAGCGAGAGAGAGAACGAGCCTTCAACTTCGACTTCACCGGCGTTCACGAGCCTTCGACTTCGCCGGCGCCATGAACCGACGAACCCACGAACCGCGCCATTGCACCGGTCTCGCGCCGATCGCAGCACCTCGCCATCGCACCGCGCCGATCGCGCCATCGCACCATCGCCATCGCACCTCGATCGCGCCATCGCACCATCGCCATCGCACCTCGATCGCGCCATCGCACCTCGTCGTCGACCCAGACCCATCGCCTCCTCGATCGCGCCATCGCTCCAACGCCGCTCAACCCAGACCCAGACCCTCGATCGCGCCATCGCACCTCGAGCTCTCTCTTCCTCGATCTCTCAGTTTTTTTTTTTTTTTTAATTTGATTGTTGTTGCTGTTTTTTTTGTAATTTGATTGTTGTTGTTGTTTTTTTTTTTGATGAACTGATTGTTGTTGTTGTTGTTGGCGGAATTTGCTATTGTTGTTGTTGCTGTTGTTGTGTTGTTGCCGGAATTTGCCGCCAGAAAATAGCATTTTCCTAATAGAACCAAACACATGAAAATATTTTCCACCACAATTTTCATGATTCAACCAAACACTTAAAAATATTTTCCTTTTTCGGAAAATAGCATTTCCAAAACATTTTACGCGAAACAAACACAGCCTTACTTTATTGGTTTCCTCACCTTCTTATCTTGGGATTCTGACGACCTGGGGGTTACTTGTACTGTTCAGGCTGTCTTATGTGCCATTTATGCAGCAAGAGTTAGGTAAGAACCCCCTCATTAATGCGGAGGTAAAGATCTTCCTCCTTCTTGCACCTTCTAGGAGTTTCCCATGGTCACTAGTATCTTCCAGAGGCCACACATTGATCATCCGCGCTTCAAGATTCGGCTAATGCTAATAATTTCCCTTTCCCACGATAATGGGCTAACCATGGTACTCCACCTTATCCTAAACACCGATGGTGATCCAACTTTCACCCCTTTCACGGATTATTTCTCTTTGAGCATTCCTCTCATCTGATAGGCTAGGCCCAACTACTTTCCCGTGGCCCAGTGACTCTTTCGGCTCTAGGCCCGAGTAGAGATTGTTTCACTCCCCACAATATACTTTAAACACAAATCCTATCATTTTTTTTTACCAATAATCCCCCTTCCCCCCCCCCCCCCCCCCAAAAAAAAGGAGCTAATCTAAAAAGGAAGGCCAAAAAGAAACTGTTAAGAACTTTTTTTTGTCTAACATTGGAATGAAGCCATGCTATTAGATCAAGAGAGACACAATGATTGATTTTTTTTTTTAAAAGGCTAAATTGCAAACTACACCCCTAAAGTTTGGGAGGTGTTTGGATTTTACCCTGAAGTTTTAAAATTTAAATTTTAAGGATGTTTGGATTTTATCCTGAAATTTTAAAATTTAAATTTTACCCCATGAAGTTCTATTTCATTAGCATCAACAGCCCTTACATCCATATTTTTCGTTAAATACCACAAAAACTTGTCACGCATGTTTAGTTTATCCAATAAAATAATGACACGTTCTTTTTGTAGCCTAAAAAAAAATTAAATAATTAAAAAAGGCATGGCATAATAAAAATAATGTGGCATCATTTTATTTGATGAATTAAACATGTGACAAGTTTATATGCACTTAACGGGAAAATATTGATGAAGGAGTTGTTGATGCAAAATCCAAAATTTTTAAAACTTTAAAGTATAAAATCTAAATTCTTAAACTTTATGGTGTAAAATCCAAACGCCTAGGAACAGAACTAGGTGGGGGCTCAACAGGACCTGGCCCCCCCTAGGTCCAATTTTTTTTTTTTTAGTCATTCTATATTTCATTTTTGTAATTGGCTCTCATTCTCCCCAATCAGTCTAACTAGCCTAATCCAAATAGCAACTATCCAACCCAAAAACTTAACAAAAATAATAAAAAAATTCACAATGGTGATTGCATTTTCGCAAAAAAAACAAAAAAGACTATTTTACCATCCAAGAACAAAAAAATCATGTGTTATTGAAGAAACTAAAACTAAATTTTTTACAACTATAGTAAACTAGTATAAATACCAATTGACTGTAGCAAGTTGTTAAAAATAAAATATAATATTTTATTAAGATTATATCTCTTCCTTCAATTAAAAAAACTCAAATTCTCTCTCTTCCTTAATATTTTTATGAGTTGTTAATATTATTTTAAATGAAGTGATAAAAAAAAATAAAACATTTGATATTGGGTGTATAGTAAAGTGAGGTGATAAAATAGATAAAATAGCTTTTTGAGATACTAAAAGCTAAAATTTTTAGCATCATCACGGTGAATGCTCTAACTTCCAAAAAAAATCCTAACCAACCTAGTATTAAAAAAAATATATTATTTTGTTTTATTTTTTTGTCTTTGTTGGTAGATGATTGCATCTTAATGTATTTAGAAACAATGATTTTGTGTATTTATAATTTTTTAATACTATATGGATGTCTATTTGGAGTTTTTTTTCCTTTATAATTCGGCCTCTGCTAGCTTAAAATCCTAAGTTCGTCCCTGCAAACACCCCTAAACTTTAGAAGCGTAGTTTGCAATTTAACCTTAAGAAAATAATAATAAAAAGTGGTATAACATTTTATTAATACACTGGAAGTATGAGAAAAGGGTTTAATAAAACTAGGGCATTCCTCTAACTACATTTAGGGCTGTAAATGAAGTATTATATATTCCAAATGATTTATTTAATTTTGTTTGAGCACAATTCAAGTTTTGGTTTTCGGTATAGATGGTTAAAACCCTAGATCTCTAGTTTCAAACAGTTTGCTTATTTATTTAAACTATTTTAATCATGTAAATTTTTTTTTTTTTTTTGTTTAATAATAAAATTGGGTTTTATATGTTGTGTTTGTGATGTGTTACACAAGTGTTCCATATACACAACATGCTTTCCTAATGCAAAATAAATACTTTAAAATTACTAACACCTTTGTTCTATACGAAAGTCTATTACAAGTTTGAAAGTGAGACTCTATTATGTGTTTTTTTTCAACTTATTTTTATAATTATCTAATCATATATATAAAATTGAAACCTTTACCATTTTGTTAACTTTTTAATAGATGTCGCATTAGACTTTGATACTTCACAAGTTTACACATCATTTTTTAATTTTTTAATTTTTAATTTTTTTTAGAAACAAACACACACACACACACGCACACAAGAGAAAGGGAAAGGGTTCTAACACAAATCATTTTTTTAATTATATATGGGAAATGTTAATAAATACCCTAAGGGTATTAGTTTAGGAACTATTTTAAGATGCTTTTTATAGGAAAAGAAAAAAATTTAATTGTTTTGATGTCTTTTTACATTTTCCATAAAAGTGATGTTAAAATTTTCCTAAAATTGTTTATTAACAATTTTCCTAAGAGCACCCATTAACAAGACCCATTATATATTTTTTAATTGAGTTTAAACTCTATTTTATATTTAAGCACTTCATTTGAATATTATCGAATCATATTTTCATTAAATGTTAGAATAGATGGTCCCATATTCAAAGTCATTGTCAATCATAGTAAAAGCTTATTATAATTATTATAACTATCATAATTATCAGATTTCATATTCATACAAAATATAAAAGAGATAAACAATCATATTTTGATAAAAATATATTGTGTGTTACATGAATTACTCACTAGTTAATTTATTATTTTGGGTAAATAAAAATTTTTAAAGCACACTTTTTTATTATAGATATTTTTGTGCTTGTAAAAAAAAAAAAAAAAGATTGTTGAGGGTCATTTTTGTAACAAATAAAAGGAAGGAGGCCCAACCCAGCAATACAGGCAGCAAATCGAAGTGGCAAGCATAAAATAAAACCATTAAGCCCAAGCGGTAGGAATAATGGGTCACAGGTCCATAAAATAAATAAGTGGACCTTGAGGAAGCAAATGGGCTAAAAAAGCCCGAAAAGAGATAATAACAAAACCCATGGGTAGTGTATGTTGTGAAAAAAGTAAGAATGGGCCGCGGCAAGCTCAAAGTAATGTAAGCAAAAAGAGTAGGGGATTGTTAGCAGGCCCACAAATCCCAAGGATGAGTATGAAGTAATTAGGCCGGGGAAGCCCAATGAAGTAAGTAAAAACCCATGGGAACACAAAGTTAGGAAAAGGGCCGAGGAAGCCCAAAACATGTAAATGGGCCGAGGATGCCCAAGGGGACACAGGAGCCCCTAAGTAAGAAAGCCCATGGTCATGCAAAGCCATTTGGGGAAGAGAGTAAACGGCAGGTCTAAAAGAGGACCAGCAGGACCAAGTAATTACAGCAGGAATGACAGAATAGTATGGCAGGACATGATGGCAATCAAGAAGTGGGCTAAGAGAAATGTAAAACCCAGTATCAAATGAAGCCCAACCTTAAAAGGGAACAGTAAATTACATAAAATGGCCCACATAAAAGAACGAAGAGGTGCAGCAGACTGTGCAAACAAGGCTCCAAACCGCAGCAAACGCATGAGCAACAGGCAGATTTTGGACATACATGAAAGGGAAGCACGCGCAAGGCCCAGGCACCACCAGCCTGTACCCAGCCAATATGAGACGTGGTGGGGTCAGGGGTTAGAGGTAAGAGGTAAAGGGGGTATGGTTTGGTGATGGGGAGAAGGGAAAAGACCTATTCTACAACTCCTGCCCAAGCCCTTTTGGGAGGTACGTCTTGCTGGGATGATAGACCACCCAAAAGAGGTAAGGTTAAGAGGGGAACCGTTAGGTGTATGCCATGAGGGAAGGAGAGAGAAAACGTTTACACCGTGGCAGGAAAGAGTACCATGGCGCACTAACAAAACGAAACAAACCTTGCCCCTGTTTAGTGAGGGTAAGTGGCACACCTCCTTGGTGGACAGCAAGTGCACCCAGACCAGACAAAGACGGTTAAGGGGCAAAAGCGATAAAACCTGGTTACGGCAGGCCCTATAAAAAGGCCCATGCCGTGCCCTGAAAAGAGGATCGAAAAACAGAGGAATTACAGGGTAAAAAAGAAAACAAAAGAAAGAAAAAAAGATAAGAGGGAGAACTGAAAACACAAGGAGATAATACAATGGGCATGCACCAGTAGGTCTATTCCCTTCGCTTCCCCTCAAAATCCTACTCTCTTTGAAACGAGTAAATAAAAGAGATTCCTTTGGGCACTCACCATTTAGGTCTGGTTCCCTCAAAGTCATTAATCCCCACGGCAAAATCTTTTTCCTGGGAGATTAGTTACATTGAGAGGAGGCATTCTTCCTCTTTGGTCTCTGCCTCTACAGTCCCAAACTTGACTCGACGTTTATTTTTTATTAACTCATATTATCAGCTAATCCTTTACTTCTTTTATCACTATCATTGCTATTACTGTGATTGTCATGAAATAGAGATTACTTGGTCATTTTCCATTAAGAAAAGGTCATTGTATTCTGTTTTTCTGTTGTTATTATATCTACCTACCGTAACTCATTTGAAACAGCTCTGCCTGCCGTAAAGCGCACTCCTAGCAGACGAGGCATAGTTTGTGCGCAAGCCGGCATAAGTTGAGTTACAGTTGGACCGGTCTCAACTCTCTTACTTAAAAACACTCAAGCCCATTACCGCAAGAGGCAGCCCAGCTCAACGCACAATACATAAAAAAGACCCCTACAAAGATCAACCATGTATAATGAAAGTTTGGGGGAAAAATAATGGGATTCTTTAAATTATTCAATATTAGTGGGTTTCTTTAAATTTAAAAAATAGATTGGACTGGTTTCTAGCTTCCCCCACCTTTTTTTTTTTTCATGTATCATTTGATCTTGAAGATTCATCAAGGAAACTTTCAATTTTCAAGGTTAAAGGAATGAAGACATGAACAATTCTTATAGCTAGTGTAGGGGGCAATTTGTGTAACTTCACTTGTGATGCTCTTGTTTCAAATCTCAATTATTTTACGGACATTAAATTTGAGTGAGTTAAATCTAAGGGTAATGCCACATTCAATTGGGGAATTGGAACATTTAAGATATCTTTACCTTCCTAAAAATGAAGATATTGAATTTCTCCCTAATTCCATTACAAGCTGCTAAATTTGCTGACATTAAAACTCGATGGTTGTCGCTCACTTAAAGAATTACTGCCGGGCCTTAAGAAGTTGGTCAATCTTAGGCATTTAGATGTTAGTAATTGTGTCAAATTGACGCATATGCCCCTTGGACTTGGGCATCTTATTTCTTTTGAGATACTAACTCTGTTTTTCGTGAGGCAAAAGACTAGGTTTGGCGGTGGGCTAAGTGAATTGAAGCAGCTGAGCAATTTGAGAGGAAGACTTGAGATCAAATATTTGGGACATGGAAGAGATGATATGGCGGAATGTAAAGCCACAAATATGAAAGGGAAACTCACAACATCTTCAAGAGCTGAAATTATGGTGGTATGAAGAGTGGGATGGTGGAGGAATTCAGATGATGATGATGATAATCATCTCTTACTTCCATCATTTCCTCCTCCTCTTTCTCATTTACAGATTATCAAATGTCCTAACTTGACTTCCATGCCCCTAATTCTCGATCTCACTTCTTTAAAAGCGTTAGATATTTCTAGTTGTCCCCTCTTAAGGCAAAGAGGCAAACAGTGAAGATTAGCAACTACCATTGCAGGAATTAGCTTATTTTGCAGGTATTTCGTTGTTTCACTCTCTTTTATTTCTTTCTTTCTTTTTTCTTTCTTGGGGGTCTATATATCTATTAAGATTAATTTTAAAATTCTCATTTGAACTATTGATATATAGAAAATAACTAATGGTTTAATTACTGTTTTTGATGGGATAATTGTTGAATGAATTCTTTCTTTTCTCATAATTTTTAAAAAAATTTTCATTTTTTATTTTGGAGACTTTGTTCTAGTCAAAAGCAGAACAAAGATTGAGGTCTATCGATGTAGACATTCACAAATCTGGAGATAATATTTATCAGTGTTGGCGCAAGGTCAAGAACTCAGTGGTAATCATTTGTTTCCCTTTTTTCCTGTCAAAACTTTAATAAGACGCATGATTTCTTCAAGTTATTAGGAGAATAAAAAAGGATAACTGTTCTATCATTTGTTCTTTTATTCTAACGATTTATATCTTTTCATCTAAACTTGTGTTAATGAAATGACATATATTGTTATGTTCATAATTGCAAAATCATAGCAAATTTCTTAGAACTTTGAAGGGAGCACTTGACCAGGCAGCTAACATGGCAGGAATTAACTTACTGAACTAGTATTTTGGTGGTTAATTTTTTTTTTTTTGTGTATAAAAGTTTCCAACGTATATTTTCTTACTAATACTTTATTTGCTTCCTCACATGTCGAATCGTTGATGTGAAGACTGACTTTGAAGTCAGAGAAGAACGAGAGAATGACTGAATGAATCTAATTTGTTCATTCATGCACAAATTCAAAGGTGATTGAATTTTTATCTGTTACTCAATTGAAAATTACCAATTAAGATTAGAGGATGCTGTCATTTTTTCTTACTGTGTCCATTTTTATATAATAGGTTGTTTTGCTCAAAACAAAACCCAAGTTTAAGAACGTTTGGTTTTTCCATTGGTTGGTAATTTGGCACTTTCTCTCTCTCTCTGCTAAAGCTGTGGCCCTTGCTTCTCGAATTTTAGCTGTGGAGACAAAATTCAAGAACTTGCCCTGTTCAAAACTTTCTAGCCCTGAAATCATGTAATAAGTAGTGTACTCAATGGTAATCATCTTCTCTCAGTCTTTTAAAATATAGGCAAATCTCTTTCTGTTTTGTTTCCTTTCTGTATGTTCAAAGGCCTGCTGTTGTACAGAATAGATAGAATTTATATCTTTGTACCTACAATTGACTCAATGGTGATGTACTTGGTTGCTTCACTGACAATTGCAGAAATAGAGAAACTTTTACTACTTGAGGGGAGTGTCTACCATGCCAACTAACAATGCTGGAGTTATCTTATTAAATGGATTCTGTTTGGTCAGTTATTTTCTGTATATATAAGCTTAAAACATGTTCTTATATATACTAGAAATTGATTTCCACAATGTCATTTGGTAATTGTTAAACAACTAATGAATTATGTAGTTTATGGGTTGAGCCAATAAGGCTGAATATTTTTTTCTTTTTCCAAATGTTTTTGGAGAATTCATTTAAGTCAAAAGTATAAAATGAGATAGAGTCTAGTTGGTTTTGTAGGGTCTGGGTTGGGTACTTCCCTCCTGGGGATGAGTAGACCTAAGCCCAGTTAACCCTATACAATAAATTTGTAGAGAGTGGGTAGAAGGACTAGGCATTAACGAATATTACAACGGTTGATGTGGGTTTACAAGATCATCAAATGAGATTTAGCTAACTTTTCTAAGGGGAAGTTCGTCCTCAGCCCAGTTTGAGGAGCTCTTCCCTGATTACTAATGAAAATAGGGGTTGTCCCCCAAACCCCTTCTTCTCTGGGGGTTCATTCTATTATATAGTCCTGTTCAGCTGATTTTTGCCTTCCACTTGTTGATCATCTAAGCCTGCGTCTGAGGGCTTGTTCCATCAGCCGCCTTTCCAGACCTCCAGTTAGTTGAAGTAACCAAAGCATCGCTGTTCAACGGTCAATTCTTCATTAATGCGACCAGAGTGTCAGTTTCGTGCTTTTAATGTGGGGATGAAAGCTTCCTTTCAGATTACTCCTTCGCCATATTCCCCCGACTGATCGTAGGTACTTGTCTTTTTCTTTGGCATGCCTTAGGAGGGTGCTTTTGGTTGGGCGTCGACCTTCCCTTCTTCAATATTGGCTAGCCGAGGACATGGTCGCCCTCAACGATGCTCTTTGACAATTTGAGCCTTCCCCGCTCATCCTCGGATACTGCATTGTCCTCGGCATGGGCCTTAGGCCCAACATGGAGTGGGCCGGGGTTGCCAAATCTTCGGGCCCCACAATAGCCCCTCAAAATTTTGCTGCCCTGCTCCTAAGGCGGGGAGGAGGATTTTGATGTCCTCGAGTCCTTGTCGTGGCTTGCTAAATCTTGCCCTCCATCAGTTACAGTGCCTTTTCGCCTGTCCAAGGCACGTTCCTGACGCCTTTGTATGCGGAGCGTGCCCACATTAAATTCGGGCGGCTCTGTGCTCCCCACGTTCAATCGGTGTGATGATAATCTAATGGTGGTGATCCTCCTAACTTTATGGGCGGGAAAACTCGCACGGTTGTTATTTTTTATTAGGGGTATAAATACCCATTTGAATTGATCCGCCTCTTCACTTTTGCATTCAAGAGCTCTTGCGCACATGCGCCGAACTTGGTCAAGCCTCCAACCGACCTTACGCATCCTTTCAACATAAAAGGCTTGTTCAAGGAGCCTTTCCTCATTTCAGTAAGTTCTCTTCTCTTTTTGATTCATACTTTTCCGCCTGAGTTCCTTGTCCTCTTATTTCTCTTACTTTCTCTCCTTCGTCAAAGGGTGAGGTGGCGATTCCCATAATCGCCTTTCTGGACGGTAGTATGAGGATCCCCATGAGGCTAGTGATGAGGGATTATCTTAGGCATTTCAGCTTAGCTCCCACCCAGTGTGCCACCAATATGTTCAGGATCTTAGGTTGTGTGGATGCCCTGAACGAGAAGATGGGGCTGCGGTTAATCCACCACGATGTAAACTGGTGCTACAACCTCCAGTGCCTTAAGGGGAAGTCTTATTACATGAAGACGAGGGACGATAGGGTTCAGCTCATCCAGTGCCTCCTTGAGTCCAGCAAGGGTTTGAACAAAGACTTCCTCATTGTGTTCGGAGAGTGGCACGATGGCCTTCATTGTCCAACAGTAGAGGGTACACCAGGTGGGTCATTCAGACTAGGAGAGGGTCTAACTTCTTGTGCCTTCGTGCTATGCTTTGCTTGGTTGTTAACAGGAACTTTTTACCTTTTATGCAGATCCGCACGCTTTTGAGCATCACTTCGGCTTGGTCAACAAAGAGGATTTGCAAATTGTACTGAGGTCAGAGATTTTTGTGAATAAAGCCGACAACTAAATTAGAGCTGCTCATGAGATCCTAGGATACAAACCGATCCAAAGATCGTTCTCGACTCTAAAGTGTGTGATCTGAGCTAAAGATCCTCGACTGCATAAGATCACCATAGTCGAGCACGGATTTTTAATCCCCGAAAGATCTCCCATTCTGGAGGGCGTACCGTTGGTAGGTACCTCTTCATCACCTCAAGTTGCAGAGGCTGACGGGGGAGAGCCAGGAGAAAAGGAAGTGGCTGACTCAGGTCCATCCGAGGACGAGTTTGACATGTTCAACCAATTCCACTCACCCGAGGACCCTTCTGGCAATTTGGGTGACCCTAGCTTAGCTGAAGCGGACTTTTTATCCGAAGAAGCCCCTCTTCGGTTGAAGATGAGTTTCAAGAGATGACCTCAAACAAGCCTGCTGGCGCTAATTGAGGGGCAGCTAGGGAAGGATGCACTAGGAAAGTCTCTTCCCAAGCTTCCTCCTCCCCCATCCTAACAGAATTCGCCATCTGGATCTAAGCCCACCAATCCTAAGTAGAAGAAAGACAAAGGAAAGAGGCCTATGGGGGGCGAAGAGTCTGATCCTTCTCAGGATGATGACGACACTCGGCAGCCCTCGAAGCAGCTGAGAGCGGGACGCCGAGGTCAGGACAAACAAACCACCATCCAACCCGGGGCCCAGGCTTGGCTTCCTGCCCCCATGCTCCATGGGGAGCCCTTGATGGACGATGCCTCACTCAGGGACCTTCGAGGGGGTGAGGGTGCGCATGTGGCTGACGCATTGGGGAGGTCCTTACTACTCCCCACGGATATGGCCTAGTTGGAGGTTCTGATGAGTAAGGAGGTCTTCCTCAACCTCAAGCGATACTTGGGTATGGTAAGTTTTTTGATTACTTGTGATTCTCTTGACTTCCTGCCTTTTGGCTCCGTACCTATCGTACATTGGTTTTAATTGGCAGGCTATCCAGGCTACCTTTAGGTTGGAGGGTATAGCCAGTAGCCAAAGCAGGGCCGCGGACTTGGAGCGTGACAAGCTGCTAGACGCTACGCAGACCCTTAAAGTCTTCAAGGCCAATCTTTCAAAGGCGAGGGGGGAGTTTGAGGAGATGAAGAGAGATCGAGACATCGTCGAATCAGGTCTTGCTAGCGCCCAAAAGCAAACCCTAGATCAAACAAAGCGCCTGCTTAAGGAAGAGGATTAGCTGAGAGTCGCCAAAGAGGAGGTCGCGACCCTGGAAAAGAGGGTGCTCAAGGTAAAGGGGGCCAGAGGCGTCGCGGAATTCACCAGGGATGAGGCCTTGAAAGCCAAGGAAGAGGCTGAGTCTACCAGGGCCGAGGTTGAGGCTTCCAAAGGTAAGGCCGAGTAGGAGGCCTACGAGTCAGGGGTAGCTAAGACAGAAGCCATCCTTAAAGCTCAAGTGCCTGGGGTATGTAGACTTTATTGTTCCCAGGTGTGGAATGAAGCTTTGAAATAGGCAAGTGTTGAGGCTTCATCTGACCGGTGAAAGGTAGAGAGTGTGTACTACCCTCCTACCATTCGTGAGGCTGCTCTTCCCAACTCCGAGGCCGAGGTGACTCCTGAGGGAGTTGGGGCTGTTCCTGATGAAGATGCCCCGGCTGCTACCACTTTGGACGAGCTCGCAAAGGAAGTTGCCCCTCCTGGGGCCGTTGAGACAAGCAAGAGTCCCAATGCGGATACGCCCCGGGAGGCCGCGGACCCCCTTAGCTGATGCCTAGGCCCCTCACATTAAGGAGATATCTCTTTCAGCTGACCTTTCCCAGGTTGTAATCCCAAGCGAGGGTAACGAGGACCCTGAGACCTCTTCTGCCCAGCCCTCTGAGGGAGGAATTGAGATGAAGCTGAAGGAATGATCCTCCACGGCGCCTTCGCTTTGTTTATTGTTGTTGTTGTTGTTGTTGTTTTTTTTTTTTTTTTTTTTTTAAGCATTGTAATGACGCTTTTACCTTGTGTAACTCCTAAAAATTCAATGAAGTGCATACTTTATTTTCTCTTACTCGTCCTGTTTGTATTATTATTTTTTTTTTACTTGCACAATTCTGGCTTTAATTGTGCTTCAGCTGACCACATCGATAATTATAATAGCATATGGAGGTTTATGCAAATGGAGACCTACCTCTCTCTTGTTTTTAATTTAGAACAGGGATAGGTCGAGGTCACCAAACCCTTCAATTATTTAGTAAGTGTTTAAAGTTATGGAAACAGGGGAACTCTCTAGAGCCAAGTCCATGGCACCCTAAAACGCTTTAAGTGATGCTCATAGGCTTAACTCCTTAGATCTCGTTATAGGAAAGATCATCGTTGTTTGCAATGATCACGACGGGCATTGAAGTAATTAATCAAGTCGGACTAACCTTTTCACGGGCTTTGTTTGACACCCAGGCAGACTTTGTATGGTGTAAATTTTACCAAGGCTAATGATCCAAGGATTAGGCACGGCTCTGATTCTACCTCGCAATTAGGTTATTCTTGAAGTAGTTAGTTTTCCCATAGGCTTGAGTCCGAGGACCATGCAAGACCTTGGTCCTGTCTAACACTTAGAATTTTCTTGAAGTAACTAGTCCCTCCATAGGCTTGAGTCTGAAGACCATGCAAGACCTTGGTTCTGTCTAGGACCTAGTTTTCTTTTGGAGTAGTTAGTTTCCCCACAAACTTGAATCCGAGGACTATGCAAGGCCTTGGTTTTGTCTAACACTTAGCTTTTCTGAAGTACCTAGTTGCCCCACAAGTTTGAGTCCGAGGACCATGCAATACCTTGGTTCTGTCTAGGACCTAGTTTTCTTTTGGAGTAATTAGTTTCCCCACAGGCTTGAATTCGAGGACTATGTAAGGCCTTGGTTCTGTCTAACACTTAGCTTTTCTGAAGTACCTAGTTTCCCTACAGGTTTGAGTTCGAGGACCATGCAATATCTTGGTTCTGTCTAAGACCTAGTTTTCTTTTGAAGTAGTTAGTTTCCCCATAGGCTTGAGTTCGAGGACCATGTAAGGCCTTGGTTCTGTCTAACACTTAACTTTTCTGAAGTACCTAGTTTCCCCACAAGTTTGAGTCCGAGGACCACGCAATACCTTGGTTCTGTCTAGGACCTAGTTTTCTTTTGAAGTAGTTAGTTTCCCCACAGGTTTGAGTCTGAGAACTATGCAATACCTTGGTTCTATCTAACACTTAGCTTTTCTGAAGTACCTAGTTTCCCCACAGGTTTGAGTCTGAGGACCATGCAATACCTTGGTTCTGTCTAGGACCTATCTTCTTGAGTGACTAGTTTCCCCATAGGCTTGAGTCCGAGGACCATGCAAGACCTTGGCTCTGTCTAACACTTGAAGTTTTCTTTACTACTTGGAGTAAGGGGACTCATCCTCAGCGTTGGGGAGCCTGCCCTTAGAGTGATGACGGCCTTTGAGCTTGCTTCACCGAGGGGGGACCCTTCTTCAGTCTGGCTCTTGGGCCCGGCGCTGGCCCGGACATGGGTGAGCTCGTCCTCCACCCCTACATACGGCAGTAGCGCCTACTCGGCGCGCCATTTCCAATTGCGAGGCGTCTTTTGGGCTATTAGAGTAATGCGCTTGACGCTTCAGTGCGCGAGGCGTATCCTCATTAATATCCTTGCGGATATACGAGGATCTAGTGGTTGGTAAGCTCTTTGAAAATTGGGCGGAGTTAATACCTCTAGTAATTCTTCCTTAGGATTCTATGCGGGTTGGTTTTCACTAGCTTTTGCCTTCTATATAAGGCATTTTGGGATAATCTTTTTCTCAAACACTTGGGTTCAATAGGGACTCAAGGCTCTCCGTTTTCTGGGCATTTTCAAGGGCCTTGCCAAAATAGTGACTTATGCCTGAGGAGATGGAGTGGCCCTGGAAAATGGCAGGGACAAGGAAGCCAAGCCCCCTTCAGGAGCCGAGAATGCCACCCCGATCCTGGACGACCCAATGGAGGCGAAATAAGCAAAGGCCAAATGTTGGAGACATATTTTTATGTAATTGGCATATCCTTTGACAAAACGCACTTTACTTGTATTTGGGTAAATCTAAGTAGGTTTAAGATGATCATTACAAGTGGTTAAATTGAAGACATGAAGACTACTCAAGAACTGTTCAAGAAAAGTGCAAATCTGCAGATCTCGATACCTTCTCGATAGAAGCTCGATCTGTCGAGATTCATTAAATCTCGATAGATGCCTCGATCGATCGAGCTTACGGATTTTCAGATTATAGCCAACAATGTTTTATTCTAAAAGGCTATTTGTTTTTGGGTTTGAATAATCCTTATTGGACAAGAAAAAGCCCAAGGTTTGTGTAAACCTATTTGGAATAGGAGAGCCCATTAAACTCCTATTTAAAGGAGGTGGAAAAAGAAAAACCTAACCCTAGAGAGTTTCATAAGGTTTTCTTTTTGAAACCCTAGCCTCCTCCTACAGAAGAAAGAGTTCTTGCTGCGTTCCTTGTACGCCTTTGGGTTTTGTAACCAAGCAAAGTCTCTTGCACCAACATTGAAGATCTTATTGGTGTTTCTCTGTGAAGCTGCTGCAAATCAACTACAACAATCAAGGGGTTGCTGTGGAGTTAGTCACGTACTTGGATTCGTGCATCAAACTGGTTAGTCACGTACTTGGGAGCCGTGCATCAAAAGGGGAAATTGTCACTACAGATCAAGTCCAATTGGGTATTGGGGTAAGGGTTCAACTGTAGGTTGGTAAGGTACTTGGGATTCCTTATTTGTAACCGCTTGATTTGATAATAGTGGAGTTTCGGGAGTGGTGACCTGAAAATCACCCGGTGGGGTTTTTGCCGTTAGGGTTTTCCCCATTCGTGAACAAATCACCGTGTTATTTATTTTCCGCTGCATATTTAGTTTTGGTGATTTGTTTGTGCTGCCACGCGTTTGCATGATAAATTGATTAATTAATAACTTGGCTAATTAATTAATTAGTTTAAATCACAAGGGGTCATTCAGTTTGTGGCCTAACACCAAAGACCCTCCTTCTTTTCAACCTAGCAAGAGAGAGGACCCCCTTGCAGTTATGAAGGAAATCCGAAATAAACATAACGTCTTTCCTCCGCGCGCGGGTCCATCGGCCTTCCAAGCTGGTAGTGATTTGCCAGCGCCCAGTCGTCGTGGGACTAGGAGAGAATCAAGGGAAAACCTTGAGGTGGGACCATCAGGCGCCACGGCTTCCTCTTCCTTCTCATCACCAGTGCCGCCTATGCTGGCTCGGGAGCTGTGGACGGTCTTAGAACAGGCCTGTCTCCGCCTCTCCCTCTATGCTTAGCTTGGCTTTAAAACAAGCCTGCCTAGGCCTCTTTTTTTTTTTTTAGCTTTAGAACAAGTCTGCCTAAGCATTTACCTTCGTAGTTAGCTTTAGAACAAGCCTACCTAAGCATTTGTTGCACAATGTAACTTTTCTTTACTTAATAAAGAAGTAGCCACATTTCGTTTACTTTACTTTTTGAATTTTTCATTTCTTTATGATGATTGCCTTCTGAATGAGTACGTTGCCGTTGTTTGTGTTTTTTTTTTTTTTTTTTTTTTAACTTGGAAGAGGTGTTGTTATTGATCCTTCCACACCAACCATCGCACTCGCTAATCCTCAAGTCCTTCCCACAGACGACGCCAATTGTAGGGTCCAGGTTGGGCACTTCTCTCCTGGGGATGAGTGGACCTAAGCCCAATTAACCCTATATAATAAATTTGTAGAGAGTGGGTAGAAAGACTAGGCATTAACGAATATTACAACGGTTGATGTGGGTTTACAAGATTATCAAATGAGATTTAGCTAAGTTTTCTAAGGGGAAGTTCGTCCTCGGCCCAGTCCGAGGAGCTCTTCCCTGATTACTAATGAAAATAAGGGTTGTCCCCCGAACCCCTTCTTCTCTGGGGGTTCATTCTATTATATAGTCCTGTTCAGCTGATTTTTGCCTTTCACTTGTTGATCATCTGAGCCTGCGTCTGAAGGCTTGTCCCATCAACCGCCTTTCCAGACCTCCTGTTAGTTGAAGTAACCAAAGCATCGCTGTTCAACGGTCAATTCTTCATTAATGCGGCCAGAGTGTCAGTTTCGTGCTTTTAATGTGGGGATGACAGCTTCCTTTCAGATTACTCCTTCGCCTTATTTCCCCGACCGACCCTGTGTACTTGTTTTTTTCTTTGGCATGCCCTGTGAGGGTGCTTTTGGTGGGGCGCCGACCTTCCCTTCTTCAATATCGGCTGGCCGAGGACATGGTCGCCCTCGGCGATGCTCTTTGACAATTTGGGTCTTCCCCGCTCATCCTCGGATACTGCATTGTCCTCGACATGGGCCTTGGGCCCAATATGGAGTGGGCCGAGGTTGCCAAATCTTCGGACCCCACAATCATAATAAAAAATATGAATTTAGAATAATTTATTTTGTGTTAGTACTAATTTATTGAATTATGTGATAAATAAATTTCAATTGTGCAAGTGTAGAATATAAACTAACCACATCATCTAGTAAAGTTGAGATTGTTTTATACTTAAAATTTTATTTTAGTCAAATTATAATTTTGTATTATAAATTATTTTTTATTTCTATTTTTTAATCAATAAAAAAATAAAATAGAAGTGGAACTTGAATATAAAAACTTAATTAATAAATTTTCATTTCAAAAGGCAAAAATAAAAAGTAAAATAGATAGAAAATATTAAAAATTAAATAAATATTATTTAATTAATTAATATTTAAATATAAAAAATACCGTATTTAAAGTTTTTGCTCTCTAAAATTGTTGATCTGGCCCTAAGTCAAAGAAGATGAAATAAAGTATAGAGTTTGGTTAATAGATACTTTTAGGGCATATGACATTTTTTTTAATAAATTATTTTAAAAAAAATTAAATTTCACTTTTAGAAAAATATAAATAATTATTAAAATTTTATTTTTTTTCTTAAATTTTTTAAAAATATTTCTTAAACCAATATCCTTAAACATTAACTATTATTTTATAAGGTGAATTAAACAAAATATGACAAGGCTTGATTATTAAAATATAAAATGTAACATAAAAAATAGCATATATATTAACACACACAAAAAAATCACTAATATCACTTTTATTTATTGGTGGTTAGAGTTAAACTTTTGTCTTATTATTTTTAGGACGCGGCTAGTGTTTAGTACACAAGCCTCACTCTTGTTTTAAAGTCACACACCAAACGTTTAAAAATATTTTCAATTGAAAAAGTTTGGACTTGTTTGGCACATGTGTTGAAATAATAGTTTTTAATTTTTTTAGAAATACATGTAGATGAAAAAGTGTGTGAAAAGTAACACCACATCCATTGTTTTGCTGACCTTGTATTTACAACTCATTGTAATAATCAAAGAGTTTGTTAATTTTATATTTATATTAAAAGTAACACCACATGAGAATTATTTCTTAAATATTCTTTCAAGTTTTTTTTTAAGAGTTTATAAAATATAAGAATGAAAGTCAATAATTTTTTAATCTATTTAGGAATTAAAATATGATTTTTTTATAAAAAAATACGTATCTAATTATATATTTTTAAATGTAATTATTTATATACATAAAATTACAAACTAGAATAAATTAATCCGAACTTTTATCTTGATTTTTCATAGATTTAAAAAAATTCAGTGACTTGTCTAAATTCAAATACTTTTGATCCGAACCCAATCTTGATCCGAACCATCGTTACGAATTTATGATGGGTCTTTATTTCTCATGTTCCCATTCACGCTTCAATAATTTTAACCTCATTTATTACAGATTTTGACCACATTTGTGTTTAGGTCAATCAATGCTTTATACTTCTTTTTAGGTACTTCAGAATTCACATGCAATTGTCTTCCACCAATTTCACTGATATAGTGATACAGTACAATGTGCATCCAGCACTTTTTGCACTGTCTCTTACCATCTTCCAAGAAATTGCTCCTTCGGCAGACTCCTCCGGGATACAAATTTGAAGATGGAGAAATCTACACATTTATGACGGGCTGGAAATCATGACGGGCCAGAATCATGACGGGCCATAGTATGACAGGCCACAGTCTTGGTGGGCCAAATTTATGTGGGCCGGTTGAGTCGCGAGGCCCGCGGCTGGAACCCTAACGCCACTAAGATTTTATATGGTATGCGCAGTAACAATTTCTCTCTACAAGGAAACACCTTGTCCACCAAGACTAGGATTCTATGAAGAAGTATCCTATAAGGAAACGATTCCGCAATTTATGCATATGAGGGTTCTTATATGGAAAAGACTTCTACTCCAAGAAAGAGAATTCAACCCTCTACTACTATAAAAGCCTCGATACACTCACAAATCAAGGTACGCATAATTTACCCTCTCTAGCACTCTAGAGTTGTGAGAATATTTCTGACTTAACCTTCGGAGGGTATTCGGCCGGCACCACACCGGTGCTTTTCGCAAGGTTTTCTCTTCTTTCTGTTGTGTAGGTTTACATTCGAGTGTGTAGGAATTGTGCAACACACTGGTGAGATTTTCGGCATCATCAGTTGGCGCCGTCTGTGGGAAAGACTAGTTAGAAGCCATACTATCTCTTCCCGGATTAAAAGGTTGCATGGTACTCACCCGCTCGATGGCAACCACTAACAACGTTCAAGAAGAAGAGCCGCCTACGACTGCCCTCGAGAGGCAAGTTCGGACGCTCAGTGCCGCCGTGGAACGCCTCACCAAGCAAAACCGCGACTTAGAAGAACAGCTGCGCCGGAAGGAAGCACTGGATGGCCAACCAGAAGACCAGGAAGGGACCAGTGCAGCAATAAAAAACCAGGAGAGAGTTGAAGCCAGCCACGCCCCAACTGGGACGGAGAGACAGAACGTAAGCATGCCATCTCTCACGAATGCAACCCCTCCACACGTCCTTGCAGAGATGCAAGCGATGAAAGAACAGATGGAGGTTATGATGAACGCGCTCAAAGGGCGAGTTTCTAGCGACCTTGACGATCTAGTCAATCGCACCGACTCACCCTTCACCGCAGCCGTGAACTCCTTCCCCCTGCCGCACAAATTTCGCATGCCACATATCGACAGCTATGACGGATTGAAAGACCCCCTGGACCATCTAGAAACCTTCAAGACCCTAATGCACCTGCAGGGGGTCGCAGACGAGATCATGTGCAGGGCCTTCCCTACAACACTCAAAGGATCCGCAAGGGTATGGTTCAGCCGACTGGCACCCAACTCCATCAGCAACTTCAAGGATCTGAGCGCGCAGTTCACAACACACTTCATTGGGGGCCACAGGTATAAGAAGTCCACGGCATGCTTGATGAGTATCAAACAACGGGAGGACGAGACCCTGAGATCCTACATAGCGCGTTTTAATAAGGAAGCGCTTTCGATTGACGAAGCCGACGACAAAATACTGGTAGCAGCCTTCACAAACGGGTTACGGAAAGGCAAATTTTTATTCTCCCTATACAAGAATGACCCGAAGACCATGTCGAAAGTACTCTACAGGGCTACTAAGTATATGAATGCTGAAGACGCGTTGCAAGCCCGAGAGGAGAAACCAAGAAAAAGGGAAAGGCAGGAAGATAAGCGACAAGATCAAGGGCGGAAGAGACTAAAAACAGGAGATCGAAGGGACGAGAGGCATCCCAAGCCTCAGGGCGGAAGGTTCTCAAGCTTTACCCCGCTGACTACACCGGTAGATCAAGTCCTAATGCAGATCAAGGACGAAGGGGATCTGACCTTCCCTGGAAAGCTGAAGGGAGATCCTAGCAGGCGTTCCAGAGACAAATACTGCCGCTTCCATCGAGATCACGGCCACGACACAGCCGATTGTTACGACTTAAAGCAGCAGATTGAGGCCCTCATTAGACAAGGGAAACTGCAGAGGTTTGTACGCAAGGAAAGAACGGATCCACCACATCAGGAACAGCCCCCCCGACGGGAAAACGACTGCCCTAGACCGCCCATTGGCGACATCAGAATGATAGTAGGAGGGACGCCCGCCAGATCATCCAAAAAGGCTCGAAAGACATATCTCAGGATGGTACAGAATGTCCAGCTGACAGGCACAGTACCAAAAGCAGCAAGCCCCGTCATCGGGTTCTCTGAAGAAGATGCACGGCGACTTCACCACCCGCACGATGATGCACTCGTTATCAGTTTACCTGTAGGAGACTACAACTTGCACCGGGTGCTGGTCGACAATGGGAGCTCGGCGGATATCCTGTATTACCCGGCATTTCAGCAAATGGGAATCAGCAAGGAACGATTGATTCCGACGGATTCCCCACTTGTCGGTTTTGGAGGAACAAGGGTATTTCCCCTTGGCGCGGTCACATTATCAGTAACGGCTGGCGACTATCCTCAGCAGATAACAAGGGACGTGACGTTCCTCGTAGTCGACTGTTCGTCGGCCTACAATGCCATCCTGGGGCGACCAACCCTCAATTCATGGAAGGCGGCGACATCGACCTACCACTTGATGGTCAGGTTCCCTACGGAATACGGGACAGGGGAACTACGTGGAAACCAGATAGCCGCACGCGAGTGCTATGTAGCTATGATGGAAATGGACGATCAACTCCAAGCCCTGAGCATAGAAGAACATCGGAGTACGACGGAACCGGTAGAGAAGCTCGAAGATATATCTCTTGACGACTCCAGACCTGAGCAAACAACAAAAATCGGGACTCTCGCGAGCCCCATGACCCGACAAGCACTTGCAGCCTTCCTCAGAGAAAATCGGGACGTATTCGCCTGGAGTCACGAAGACATGCCTGGGATAGACCCTTCAGTAATGGTGCATAAGCTGAATGTATCTCCCTCCTTTCTACCCGTCAGACAGAAGAAGCGTGTATTCGCCCCTGAACGGGATCAAGCCATAGCTGAAGAAATCCGCAAGCTGCAGGAGGCAAATTTCATTAGGGAGGTATATTACCCCGACTGGCTAGCCAACGTAGTGATGGTCAAGAAAGCCAGCGAGAAGTGGAGGATGTGTGTAGACTTCACCGATCTAAACAAAGCGTGCCCAAAGGACAGCTACCCTCTCCCAAGGGTCGACACTTTAGTTGACTCCACCGCCCAACACCAACTTTTAAGTTTTATGGACGCTTTCTCCGGTTACAACCAAATCAAGATGCACGAAGACGATCAAGAAAAGACATCGTTCGTAACCAGCCAGGGCCTATTTTGCTACAAAGTAATGCCTTTTGGTTTGAAAAATGCGGGGGCAACATACCAGAGGCTCATGAACAAGATGTTTGCACCGCAAATCGGGAGGAATGTCCAAGTCTATGTAGACGACATGCTAGTAAAGAGCCGGAGGGAAGAAGATCACTTGGACGACCTCAGGGAAACATTCGACACCCTCCGCTCATACAACATGAAGCTGAATCCAGGAAAGTGCGTATTCGGGGTGACGGCTGGAAAATTCCTAGGGTTCATGGTTTCCCAAAGGGGAATTGAAGCCAATCCGGATAAGATTCGGGCTATAATGGAGATGACGCCACTGAAAAATGTGAAGGAGGTACAATGCCTTAACGGCAAGATAGCAGCGTTAAATAGGTTCGTCTCAAGGGCGACGGACAGGTGCTTACCCTTCTTTCGCACGTTAAAGAAGTCTTTCGAGTGGACTGACGAGTGCCAACGAGCATTCGAAGAACTGAAAAATTATCTCTCTTCCCCCCCGTTGCTCAGTCCCTCGCAACCAGGTGAACAACTCTTTCTTTATCTTGCCGTCTCACCAGCTGCCGTCAGTGCTGCCTTAATCAGAGAAGAAGAAAGAGTGCAGAAACCTGTATATTACACCAGTCGGGCGCTACGAGGGGCCGAAGAGAGATATCCGCCAATGGAGAAGCTTGCGTTTGCACTAGTTACAGCAGCACGGAAGCTAAAACCGTACTTTCAAGCCCACACGATCATCATCCTTACCGACAAGCCTTTGCGGAGGGCAATGAGCAGCCCTGAAGCGGCTGGGAGATTGGCCCTCTGGGCAATAAAGCTAAGCGAGTTCGACATCCAATACCGGCCTCGAACCGCCATTAAAGGACAGGTCGTTGCCGATTTCATAGCTGAATTCACAAATGGAGGCAACGGGGGGGCAACAGAGTCTCCCCCATGGAGCATACATGTCGATGGGTCTTCGAACAGGCAGGCTGGGGGGGCAGGCGTTGTGCTATACTCACCCGAGGGAGACATGGTCGAATGTATGATCCGCTTTGAATTCCCTACTACCAACAACGAGGCGGAATACGAAGCTCTCATAGCAGGACTTGACCTCGCCAAGGCAGCAGGAGCCGAAAGAGTAATCGTTCACTGCGACTCTCAAGTTGTGGTCAACCAGATAAACGGGGATTATGAATGCAAAGGCGAAAGGATGAAGAAATATCTGGACCAGGCCAGACGGAGGGTAGACGAGCTGAAGGCCGAAATCACACAGGTCCCGCGAGGGGAAAATGAACAGGCTGACCGCCTAGCCAAAGCAGCTTCAGCTGAGCACATGGCCACCCTTGGTAACGTACTCTCTTTCATTCAGTTCTCTCCGCTTATAAATTCTGTCAATATACAGGAGCTTAGGTCCGAGAGTAATTGGACTACGCCAATAGTGGCCTACCTGAAGAACGGCGTACTACCTGACGGAAAGGAGGCTGCACGAAAACTGAAGGTCCAAGCGGCAAGGTTCGTCCTGATAAGAGACGTCTTGTACAAGAGAGGCTTCTCCCTCCCCTACCTACGATGCTTAGGTCCGGAAGAAGCAGACTACATCATGAGGGAAGTGCACGAAGGAATCTGTGGAAACCACTCAGGGTCAAGATCATTAACACACAAGCTGGTTCGGGCAGGGTACTTTTGGCCGTCTATGCAGAGGGATGCCGAGGCCTATGTAAAGAAATGCGACAAGTGCCAAAGGTTCAGCAACATCGTCAGACAACCAGCTGAAGAACTTACCCCAATGACGGCGCCCTGGCCGTTCGCCCAATGGGGCCTGGACATCATGGGGCCGTTTCCTACGGCTATACGACAGCTGAAGTTTCTGGTAGTGGGCATCGACTACTTTACGAAATGGGTAGAAGCTGAAGCTTTGGCCACCATCACGGAGAAGAACGTACGCAGTTTCGTTTGGAGAAGCATCATCTGCAGATTCGGCATCCCTAGAGCCTTAGTCTCGGATAACGGGAAGCAATTCGACAACGAAGCCTTCCGAGACTTCTGCTCGCAATTAGGGATACGGAACCATTACTCCTCTCCCGCCCACCCTCAAGCCAACGGACAGGTTGAAGTCACTAACCGATCCTTGCTGAAGATCATCAAGACTCGGCTCGAGGGGGCAAAGGGCATATGGGCTGAAGAATTGCCGAGCATACTCTGGGCCTACAGGACAACGGCAAGGACACCAACACAGGAGACCCCATTCCGACTAACATACGGATGCGAGGCTGTCATCCCAGCCGAAGTCGGCCTCACCAGCTACAGAGTGCAAAACTATGATGAAGTGAAAAATGACGAAGCCATACGCCTACAGCTCGATCTACTGGACGAAGTCAGGACAGCGGCGGAACAAAGGCTCGCACGATACCAGGACCGCATGGCTAAGCATTACAACTCCCGGGTCAAGCACAGAGACTTCCAGGTTGGAGACCTCGTCCTAAGGAAAGTCATGGGAGCAGCAAGAGATCCAACCCAAGGAAAGCTCGGTCCAAATTGGGAAGGACCCTACCGAATCACGACATGGCAGAGAAAAGGCACCTATCACCTGGAGACGATAGACGGACGGAAGCTACCACACCCTTGGAATGCTGAGCACCTGCGAAAGTACTACCAGTAGAGGCGATGTCTTGAAGAACAACACCTATCTTTTTATTCATAGATTTTTACTGCTTATTTTTTAGCGACTACAATAAGCCCGACGGGCGTGTTTGTTACTCTGGTTTTACTACAGTATGTTTTTTAAGCCTAAGGGGGCACATACTCTCCACGAATGCATGATGTTTTATTCAGATTCAACTATGTTTTCCCTACATAATAAAAGGCCTAAGTCCGCAATATAGACGGACAACCCCAAGAGGGCTAAAATTTTTACAAAGTCCATAAAGTGGACGGGCAAAAGTCCACAAAGAGGACGGATCTCCCCAAGAGGGATAAGATCCTAAGTCCGCAATATAGACGGACAACCCCGAGAGGGTTAAAATTTTTACTAAGTCCATAAAGTGGACGGGCAAAAGTCCACAAAGAGGACGGATCTCCCCAAGAGGGATAAGATCCTAAGTCCGCAATATAGACGGACAACCCCGAGAGGGTTAAAATTTTTACTAAGTCCATAAAGTGGACGGACGAAAGTCTGCGAAGTGGACGGACCTCCGCAGAAGAAACATGATTCAGTCCGAAACTAAGACGGACAACCCCAAGAGGGTTAAAATTTTTACAAAGTCCATAAAGTGGACGGGCAAAAGTCCACAAAGTGGACGGATCTCCCCAAGTTGGATAACTTCCTGAGTCCGCAATATAGACGGACAACCCCGAGAGGGTTAAAATTTTTACAAAGTCCATAAAGTGGACGGGCAAAAGTCCACAAAGAGGACGGATCTCCCCAAGAGGGATAAGATCCTAAGTCCGCAATATAGACGGACAACCCCGAGAGGGTTAAAATTTTTACTAAGTCCATAAAGTAGACGGGTAAAAGTCCACAAAATGGACGGGTAAAAGTCCATAAAGATTATTTATCCGCAATATAGGCGGACGGCCCCAAGAGGTTTAAAAAGCTACAGAGCAGGGTTAAATTTTTATAAATCCACAAAGTGGACAAAAAAAGTCCGTGAAATAGACGGACAATGTCCACAATGTGGACGGACGAATCTTAAAGCCATTAATTAGACGGATTAAGCCGAAAAGGAAACTAAATTCTTTCAAGTCCATAGATTGGACGGATATTCTCAGAATCTTGTATACGCGTACTAGAATACGACGGGTCAAAAATTTGCCCAAACGCAGAGGAAGATCAAAGATATTATGACGGGCCGTTCATCCCAAGAAGATGAAAACACAAAGTGCCATTGAGGACAGGTAAAAACTACGATCCGTAATGTGGACGGGTCTCCTAACCAGAAATCAAGATAAAATCTGTCTAGACGAGCTCCTTTTGAACACCTAATGTCAAGCAAGACGGTGTTTCCTTTTTATGACGGATAACAAGTACAATCACACGAAGATAAACAGGGCGTCAAAATATAAGACGAGTAAATAACAAGCATTGACGGACAAAATGTCCTTAAATGTTTAAACATTAGAAAAAGGACGGAGTCATAAACTGTTCTCCAAATATTTTTACATAAAAAAAAAAAATAAAAAAATAAAAATTTAAATTACGACGGGCATATCCTTCTGTTCTTCGCGGCTGATGTTTTTAGACCCAGTCTCAACGGATGGTTGATCAGCACGACCACTTTCACCGTCCTTGGGATCAGGTTGAAGGATCTGCGGATCTCCTGGAGCACTGACGGGCGGGTCCTCTTCGAAGAGGTCGTCCGTATTCTCAGAGTTGGCAGGACGGGTAGAAGTAAGTTCTTGAGCGTTTACGTTGACGGACGAAACGTCAAATTCCGGATGTAATGCCTTAACTTGACGGATAGCCTCGTCAAAACCTTCATTGAAAGAATCTCCGAGCTCGGACAGCAGGGCGTCAGAATCACGGTACTCTTGGATAGCTGTTTCCTTGGCCAAACGGTTTTCTTTCTCTTTGTCTTGAAGGACTATCCTCAGTTCCTCCGTCAACTTAAACAGCTCGTTCCTATCCGTCTCAAGCAGTTTGAACTTCTTCTCCTGAGCTACCTTGTATGCCTCCAGCTCCAGAAGCTCCTCCTCCGTCTTCTTGGCCTTATCCCGCAGACGGCCTAGGGTCGTCTCATGGGTAAGACACCGTCCCATGAGTCCCTTCACCATGACCATAGTCTGAAACATATTAAACATACGAAAATCAGGAATAGTAAGACGGTAATGAGTGAACATATATAAGGTGGACGGGCTTACCTGAGCAATGCTAAATAGGCTTGTTTCACCCATGGCCTCCGTCGAGTGATTACCCAGGTCTTCGTAATCCTCGGAGGTGAGAAGGGTAGACAGCTTCTCCAAAGCATAACTGGGGTCGTCCCGAAGAAGGGGAGGTGGCTTCTTTGCTTCCGAGGACGGACCCTTCATCAGCCCTTTGCCAGCCCCATGCTTTGCTGGGGTGACCGTCTTGGTACCTTCAGCCATGAGTCCCACGACGGGCTCCAGCGGAATCTTGGGCTTCTTTGGCGGACGGTCACCTTTGGACGGCTGCTTGCGCTTGGAGACCGTCGCATCTTTCTGTTCAGCGCCTTTAGCCGTCCTGTTTTTTGCTGCATTGTCACGTATGAGTGCCCTTCTCTTGGCAGCATCCATTTCTGAAAGAATAAAGGAAAGAGTTAGCTCCGTCAAGAAAATCTCGTCGTAAAGCAAGAAGAGATGTGACGGACGTACGTTGACGGATTCTTTCTTCGTACTTAATGGCTTGTGGTGAAGGTACGGGCCCGTCACAGTACCAGCAGATTGTGTCAGGGTTTACTAATTTCGCCCAAGTCCTCTCCTCCGGCGTAGTCTTTTTAAAAATCCTTTCGAGAAAACTAAACTCCTCAATACTTACTTGAGGGCGTCGACGGACTGCAAACAAAGAGGATGGTTAGAAAAACTTTTTAATGAATTGAACAGTTTAAAGAGGTATCCTAACTAGGACGGACACATACCATTCTCAGATAAAATGCCCCAAGTAGTATCGACAGGCATATGGTCCGTCTCTCCTGGACGGCACATCCATCCGTCACCTTCTAAAAAAATGTATCTACTCTTCCAATCTCTGTTGGAGTCTGGGATTTCATATATAACCTTTAGTAGCGTACTCCTAGGTACAAAACTGTATATACCCCTAGACTTGTCGATCTCGTCTGGACGGTAGCAATGTAAAAATTCTCGGACCGTCAATCTCCTAGCTCCGTCCGACATAGCCCCGTACAGAACCTCCATCGCAATGAAGATCCTCCAGGCGTTTGGAGAGATTTGGTTGACGGACAAACCCAAATACTTAAGCAGCTCACGATGAAGGGAGCTCAGTGGGAATCTGAGTCCAGCCTTCAACATCTGCTCATATATACCGACACCGTCCACCCCTTCATAGTAACATTTCTCCGATTTGTAAGGTAGACGGATGGAGACACTATCTGGAATTTGGTAGTTGTCCCTAAGTGTTTTGAAGTGGTTTTCCTTAATTTTTGATACGAAATCATTCACCGTCCACTCTGGTAGCATGACGAACTCTCTTGGTCCGACAGCCCCTACGACGGGTCCTACTTGGTTTTCATCAAGCTCTACATTTTCAACAAGGTCTACGTCCTCACTTGTTGAGGACGGAGAAGATGAAGACGGACTCCTATCATCACTAAGACTCTCTAGATCCCTATAACCTGACTGGTGTACATCCTCATAATCCGCCCCGTCACGGACGAATGAATTGTTACTCGACGCACTAGACATTTCTAAGTATTGACAGCTATAGGAATGATGACGGATATATGATGAGGAATAAAAATCTGACGGAAGAACTAAATGGTAAAAAGTACTTACCGGTCAGTAGAGTATGAACGGAGGAAATTTGACGGAGACAATTGCGGATTACTAGCCTGACAAATATGACGGATTGAGCTCTGACAAAGTGATCCTAAGCAAAAGTGGTGAATGAGAGGCAAGGTCTCAATATTTATAAGCAGGCTGCACGGGAGACGAAGCGACGTTTCGATTTATTACAACCCCCAATGGCGCCGTGACGCGTGTCATGGTACTTGAATCGAAATTGATTTTGTGCGCAGAAACCGACGGACCGTTTATAGTTCACCTGACACATTTATCACCCGTCATGATCCCCTGCCGTCATATAGTATCCTTCCTTTTTTCACCCCGTGAATCCTATGAATCCTGACGGATTCACGGTGTGAGGGGGCAACTGAAGATGGAGAAATCTACACATTTATGACGGGCTGGAAATCATGACGGGCCAGAATCATGACGGGCCATAGTATGACGGGCCACAGTCTTGGTGGGCCAAATTTATGTGGGCCGGTTGAGTCGCGAGGCCCGCGGCTGGAACCCTAACGCCACTAAGATTTTATATGGTATGCGCAGTAACAATTTCTCTCTACAAGGAAACACCTTGTCCACCAAGACTAGGATTCTATGAAGAAGTATCCTATAAGGAAACGATTCCGCAATTTATGCATATGAGGGTTCTTATATGGAAAAGACTTCTACTCCAAGAAAGAGAATTCAACCCTCTACTACTATAAAAGCCTCGATACACTCACAAATCAAGGTACGCATAATTTACCCTCTCTAGCACTCTAGAGTTGTGAGAATATTTCTGACTTAACCTTCGGAGGGTATTCGGCCGGCACCACACCGGTGCTCTTCGCAAGGTTTTCTCTTCTTTCTGTTGTGTAGGTTTACATTCGAGTGTGTAGGAATTGTGCAACACACTGGTGAGATTTTCGGCATCATCAAAATTCATTGGCAATTTTTGTATATTTTATTTTTTTTGGTTGAGAATTTTTGTATATTTTAATTTGTTTAAATTATTTTAGTTGCAAGTTGTTATTTTGTGATATATCAACTATTAGTTGAGATATCTTTTTGTGCATGGTTGTTAGTTTTGCATTGTTGTGTAGTTGGGATGATCATATATCTTTGGATACATGTCTATATGGTAGGATTTGTGTTGACTGTATTAGTGTGTATAGTCTAATCCATAAGCATGTAACTCTATTTTGTTCCAGTGTAAATTTTTAGAGATTAGGAATCTTGTCCAACAAGTAAAAAATATAACATTTTTTTGGGAACATTACGTTTGTCTTCTTTCTCTATAATATATATATATTTTGGGATTTTCACTTTAAGCAATGTTAATGACACGTAAAAATGTGCAATTTTGTGTTACAATTCGCCACGTGGCGAGTTGTAAGTAGTAAAAGTATGATAGTGAGTCATGCAAGGACACACCTTTTTTTTATTTGTTTATGAGAACGCTTCCATTAAACCAGAAAAAGAGATACAAACAGGGCACAAACAGCCACGCCAAACTACAAACAATCCAAGTGCAACAAGTTCCTCACCACAGGAGGAGTGACACCCCTCCACGTTTGACAAACACTGTTACAACGAGCAAACCGGGCCAGCTCATGTGCGACCCTGTTGAAGTCTCTCTTCAGATGCCGAATCTGCCAGCTAACAAAGCCATCAAGGAAGCCCACAATGCCATTAACAATATGACCGAAACCCCCACTGAGATCCTTGGACTGAATGTGCTGAACAATGGACAAAAAGTCCGATTCAATAATGATCCGGTGAAGATCTAATTCCTTTGCAAGGAGGATTCCAGCCTCAATAGCCAAAGCCTCAGTCTCATCCACTGTAAAATAGCCAGGAAGTGCACAGCAGAAAGCAGCAACTGCCCTCCCCCCCCTACAGTCCCTTATAATAACACCTATACTAGACAGCCTCCCATCATCAGCCGTCGCTCCATCGGTATTTATTTTGAAGACTCCTTCAGGAGGTTTTTTCCAACTAAAAGGACACCTTCACACTCACAACTTACCACATGGTAAATGACATAAAATTGTACATTTTTTTGTGTTCCTAACATTTCTCTTTCTCCTTGTTTCGTTTGATTGTTTCAACTTTCATCTATATCCTTCTATTATTATCAGATTTTATCTATAGGGTTCAAGAGACCAAAAATAAAACAAAACTTTTAAGTGTGGCCAATTTGATTGTGAATATTATTAAGAGAAATGTTAACCAATGCGGCATTGGTTAAAAAACTATGATAAATTGTAGACTATTCATGTAACATATAATAAATGATATTATATGTGATATATAAATATTAAAAATTTAAGTCAAAATATTGTTTGAATTTTGAATATACATATTTATGTACAAATAAAATAAAATGCATGTCAATGGGATTTCTACCATGCAGAAAATAATGGGTCACAATACTACAGTGCTGGCTCAATAGTGAGGCAAATAGGCAGCCGCTGAGGCTCCAATGAAAAAAGACTCCCAAATTTTTACCAATAGAGATATTCTTGTACCAATAGAAATATTAATTAAGTCCCACATATTTACTAATATATAAAAAGTAGTTTTTTTTTTTAATCAAAGAAAAGCCAGTTAAAAGAAAAATCTTTTCATTGAATTTGAAAATTTGTTTTTCTTAGTTTTAGAATGTAGAACTCGTTTGATTTCTCATACACAAATACTGAAAGAACTCATTAATCTCCCACTAGTAAATAAATTTATACTCAAAATTTTATTTAGAGATTCAAATATATAATTTTATTAAAATTATCAATCATAATTTTTTAGTATTTAGTTGCTTCACTCGATAAATAGTTTTTATTTTAGTAGTATAAGCCATTAAGAAATACAATGAATTTGTTTTAATTTGTAATTTTGTATCTAAAGATATAGATTTTAAATAAATAAAAACCAAAAGTTAAATAAATCTTTAACTTTATTTGAAGAAGTTGCCTTGTAACCCCACAATGTCTTAAGCAAGCCCTACAAAACTGGAATCTAATTCAATCCAACTAAGCCTTACATTCTCCTAGATTATTACAAAAATTGACTACTTTTTCTCAATGAATAGTCTACTACCGATTCCATTGTCTGTTGATTAACCGATTAATTTATATGTTTAAGAGAGAAAAACTCATGGATTGATCTAAAGCTAGAACACAGACTCAATCATGTAGCCAAGACAGACAAAATAAATAAAAATTCTAACCCGACTTCACTTTTGACCACTTTTGCCATTGCTCAATCAACACTTTGCACATTATCTTCTTTTCTTCAAAACTTAATATAATTTTTTTATTAGTGTAAATATGCTATTTAAAAATATTTTATATTTTCAAAAATACAGCATCATTTTAGTATGCATACGAAACACAGTAATTGAAAATATTCCAGGACTAACATGTTCATAAACTGGACAGGCTGATCTATACAAAACGTTTGATTACTTCAAACGTGTTTGACGAATTGTGGCTACTATTCAACCCTGTACATCTCCAAACATCTCAAAAGTGATATGCAAAGCCAAACAAGCTGCGTGACTAGGAAAAATTAATTTGATTTTGCATGTTTTTCATATTAAAATTATTTCAGTATTGTATAAATACGTATTTAAGTGTTATAAAAATGTTATTATTATTTAAATACGAAAAACTGTTATATAAACAATAATGCCAAATTGATCCTAAGTCATCAAGAACTTCTACCATTGGATTGGGTATATTTGGAGTCAGCTTTACTGGCTTTGGTCAATAAACATGTAGTAGTCTTCCTTGTTACTTCATATGCAGATGCATGTGGCACTTTCTGCTCTATCTCTTGTCATCTTTGAAGAAATTGCTCCTTTATTTCTTTGTCTCTTGACAGTATACACGGTGCATGGTGCACTTTCTGCTCTAATCAATCTCTTGTCTTCTTAAAAAATTTGGAATTATATTTGGATCTTTTATCCTTTTTTATATTATTGATTAATCGATCAATTTATCTTAATGATTAAGAGAAAAAAAACTAATAGGTCGATCTAAGCTAGAAGTTGTGATTCCTTTTAATTAATCCATGTAGTTTTCCCAAACTCAATCTTGTAGCCCGGACAGACCAAAAATAAAAATCAAACCCAACTTCACCTTCACGCTTTATTACTTTTCAGTCTTGCATTATTGTAACTTTTGACCATTTTTGCCATGGTTCAATCAACACTTTGCACTTTATCTTCTTTTGAGGTATTTCACACCACTTGTCCACTTTGGCTTTTGAGTCTTGATGCCTTCACGATTTCACTAGTTCACCGGCTTAAATAATTTTCAGCCTTTCATTATTGTATAACTTTGGACCATTTTTGACATTATTTAATCAAACTGTAAAATCAATGAAGTTTAATTATAAAATTAGTTGTAATTTTAAATTATATTTTTATTTAATTTTTTTTATTAAAATAAAATTTAACAAATTTATTATTAGACTTTTTTTTTTTATATCTTTCATACTTGCAAAATTTTATAAAATTAAATATTAATAATTATGTCATCAATAAATTGTTTAAATTGTAAGTTTTTGTAATTTAAAATTATACATAAAATATAAGTTTATATAGTTGTGGGGCCCTACTACACTAACCACGCTGGCCCACTGCGTGCGGCCCAAGGCCCGCGCCGAGGATAATGCGAAGGCCGAGTACAGTGTGAAAGAGTCCGGGCCACCCAAGGGTCTCGCCGAGGATGACACATTCTCGGCATACTGACTTCGATAAAGGGAAAACATCCCTCATCCATTGAACCTATCCCACCAACATTCTGGCCGTTTTAATGGTGATGTGACCAACAAGCCCAGTTGCCTCGATTACTACAACTAATAGAAAGTCTGCAAAGGCGGCTAAGAATTAACATAAAGCCTGCAAATTACAGACGATGGGACAAACCCCTGTACATAGAGACCAGATAATTGACAAGTGGATGGTGAAGATGAAAGGAAACGAGACTATATATATATCCAATATGGCTCTCAGGAGAGGGGGGAAAAATTTGATAAGAAAAAGGAAAGAGATATAGATCCTCGGCCTGTGCCGAGGACAAATATGCTTCGCAAACACTTAGCCAAATTCCCACCATTAGATTCCTGTGAAGTTCATGTCATTCCATTATTTTGTGAGAAACTTTACACCAGCCGTTGTTCGCTTCGGTGACGCCAAATCCTTAAACCCATTTCTCTACAAATTTTATTGTTAAGGGTCCATTACATTTTGAGTCCCTACAATTGGCGCCGTCTGTGGGAAGGATTTGTGCGCTGGCAAGTGCGGTGGTCGATATAAAGAAATTAAGAGCAGCACTTTCAGAAATAGTATACAAAAGCAATACAATCTACCGCAACGACAATGATTCAGAAGTCAACAATCACAAGAACAGGAATATGCAAAAAAAAAAAAAAAAAAAAGACAGCAAGTGAAACAAGTCTATTTCTTTTATTCATATATGAAGTAGAAATTACATCTCTTACAAGTAATGCCCAGGGGGCTTGTTCTAAGGCTAACTACAAAGGCAGACGCTTGATAAAGCCGACAGAGGAACAAAGTGGTAGAAAGCAACGATGGCAGAAGAACGAAAGGTAGAAAAAGAGAATAGAGGAAGAGATGAAGAAAAGAAGAGATGAAGAACAAATATTAAAAAAGAAGTGAAGGAGGAGAGGAGGAAAGAAAAGGGGAAGGCTCGTTGAGGAACAAAAGAGAGAAGAGAGAAGAAGGATTAGAAGATAGGAAAGCTACATTAGGGGCGGAAGAGGCAGAGGCACAGGACGGTTTCGCTTTTGGGTTCCGCCTGGTTCCCCTCCCACCCCCATTGTAGCTGGCTTGGGGGGTCAGAAACCCAAACCCAAGAGAGGGAGGTTACGTTCTCTCTGGACCCTCCTCCAGGCGTTGAGGAGGGCTGTGTCTCCGGTTAGGTTGAAAAGAAGGAGAATCTTCGGATCTCCCCTACCTCCACACCAGCGTGGCGGCCAGAGTTGGAGTGCCATCCTCGGCTCCTGATAGGGGCTGTGCATTCTCAGGAGCGCCCTTTCCCAAGGCCAGTTCATTCGAAGGGGCTCAGATGATTGCGCCTTGAAGAACTTTTGGCGGTGTGTTTTTAGGAGGAATTCAGAACGAATGTTTGTCAGGTGTGAAGGGGAAGGTTGCCCTAGGAGCGCCTTTTATAGTGGGAGGAACATTGATGAAGGCCAATCCATAATAAATCCCAGGGAGAGATTTCCGGAGGCAATGATGCCGCCCCAATTTCCAAGGGGCTTGCCAACCGTTAGATCCTCATAGATCCGTGGTCGATATTAATGAAGAGACGCCTCATTAAACGAGAGGGCTCCGAAGCGTCAGAACGCGTCACTCGGACAACCCAGGAGACGCCTCGTTATCTGAAGAGTCCCACCAAACGAAGAGGCGAGACACGGCAAGGTCTTATCCTCCACCAACCCCAGCTTACATTTATTATTATTATCTTTATTATTCCGCTTGAAGAATGTGATTATTTAATGTCTATTGTAAATTATAGCAACGTAGAACTAAACGGTTACGGATAGACAGATAAGAATGATTAAAATGAGAAAACTAGGTACTGGACAGAACCAAGGCACTGCATGGTCCTCGGACCCAGGCCTCATGGGGAAACCAGATACTTCAGATTATTAAAATGAGAAAACTAGGTACTGGACAGAACCAAGGCACTGCATGGTCCTCGGACCCAGGCCTCATGGGGAAACCAGATACTTCAGATGATTAAAATGAGAAAACTAGGTACTGGACAGAACCAAGGCACTGCATGGTCCTCGGACCCAGGCCTCATGGGGAAACCAGATACTTCAGATGACTAAAAGAGAAAACTAGGTACTGGACAGAACCAAGGCACTGCATGGTCCTCGGACCCAGGCCTCATGGGGAAACCAGATACTTCAGATGACTAAAAGAGAAAACTAGGTACTGGACAGAACCAAGGCACTGCATGGTCCTCGGACCTAGGCCTCATGGGGAAACCAGATACTTCAGATGGTTAAAAGAGAAAACTAGGTACTGGACAGAACCAAGGCATTGCATGGTCCTCGGACCCAGGCCTCATGGGGAAACCAGACACCTCGGGCAAAAGAAATGAGAAAAACCAAGTGCTAAACAAGGCTTAAACATTGTATGGTCAAAAGGTCAGCATGAAGAACACTTCCTCGTAAAAACTAAACGCTAGAAAATCAAGGTCTTGCATGGTCTCCAAACCCGAACCTCTATGGGAATTAGCCACCATGAGGCAATACAAACGCTGAACGGAGCCAAGGTGCGTATGTGGGCAACGAGTCCAAAAGCTGAGGCGAAACCAACCCCCTTAGGCGCTAAATAACGAACCCCATCGGGGACGGGAACCATGAGAAATAAGCGCCATAGCACAAACAACCCAAACCTATCTATCCTCGGGCAAACCTTCTGCACAAAAAGAAAACTGCAAAAAACGGCTACAATAGCGATAACACTGACAACGAGGTAGAGCCAACTGGCCGAGAAAAAGCGCCGAGGAAGTCAAAATCCTCCTCCCCGCCCAAGGGGACGTGTAGCAGAATTTTGAGGGGCTATTGTGGGGCCCTACTACACTAACCACGCTGGCCCACTGCGTGCAGCCCAAGGCCCACGCCGAGGATAATGCGAAGGCCGAGTACAGTGTGAAAGAGTCCGGGCCACCCAAGGGTCTCGCCGAGGATGACACATCCTCGGCATACCGACTTCGATAAAGGGAAAACATCCCTCATCCATTGAACCTATCCCACCAACATTCTGGCCGTTTTAATGGTGATGTGACCAACAAGCCCAGTTGCCTCGATTACTACAACTAATAGAAAGTCTGCAAAGGCGGCTAAGAACTAACATAAAGCCTGCAAATTAAAGACGATGGGACAAACCCCTGTACATAGAGACCAGATAATTGACAAGTGGATGGTGAAGATGAAAGGAAACGAGACTATATATATATATCCAATATGGCTCTCAGGAGAGGGGGGAAAAAATTTGATAAGAAAAAGGAAAGAGATATAGATCCTCGGCCTGTGCCGAGGACAAATATGCTTCGCAAACACTTAGCCAAATTCCCACCATTAGATTCCTGTGAAGTTCATGTCATTCCATTATTTTGTGAGAAACTTTATACCAGCCGTTGTTCGCTTCGGTGACGCCAAATCCTTAAACCCATTTCTCTACAAATTTTATTGTTAAGGGTTCATTACATTTTGAGTCCCTACAATAGTATATAGTAATTTAAAATATATATTAAGAACATAAGAAAACATGCAATTTAACTGTTAGATTTTCAAAATATTGAGTAATATTTATTTTATTGAGTAAAGTTGTTGCCTTAGAACACTAGCATTCGAGAAGACACACCAGTCTCTAATTGACACCAAAAAAACCTATTTTATTTATTTTACCATCCTATTTTACAACTCACAAACATCATAATTTTTATTTTTACATACAACATAATAAAATAATATAACAGCACTATAAAAGTGATGAGGAGAGAGAAAGAAGAGGTATTTATATGAGAACCAACTATTCACAAATGGTAAAAGAAAATAAAAACCCATCCCCGGATGCAGCTACTTTTTGCTTTGTTGGTTGCTAAAATAGCAATGTGGGTTTTTACACCACCAATGCTAATGCTCTTACATTACAACAATTTTGTAACTAAATTTTATCATTTCACTTTAGGACAAAGTCTAGCTATAAAATTGATTGTACCTTACTCAATAAAATAAACATTACTATATATTTTGAAAATTTAACCACTAAATTGCAAATTCTTTACGCTCTAAATACATGTGCCAAATTAGTGTCAATCGAATTTTATTTACTATACAATTTATAAACTTATATTTTATGCATAATTTTATACATAATTTTAAGCTTATATTTTGGACCAATGGCACCCCTTGAATTTTTTTTTTCTTTATTTTCGAAGGAGGATTTATTATTTATATTTCTCAAAAATATAAATTTATTCCCCTAAAAATAAAAATATAAATATAAAAAAGTTTTTTTTTTTTAAATTCATCTTTTATTTTTTATTAGATGTGAATTTTGAAAATATAACTATTAGATTACATGTACTTATTATATTCTTTTTACTTGTAAAATTTCAAAAAAAAAATGAAAGATAAATAACTATATCATCAATGTCATGTTTAAATTTCAATTTTTTGTGGTAAATAATTATGCATAAGAAATAAGTTTATTGATTGAATAATAAATAACACCCAATTTGAATGAAATTTGACATACATGTTAAGAATATAGAGAACATGCAATCTAACCGTTAGATTTTTAAAATTTACATTTAATTAAAAAAATAAAATAAAATAAGTTTAAATGATTTCTCTTTAAAATAATTTAAAGATAAACCTTATTCAAGAAATTCGTTGAAATAAGAGAACCCAGTAAAAAAAAAAAAAAGTTAGGCATTACATTTACATGACTAATTGTAAGACCAAATCTGCTAGTAAGATGTGTTGTTTTTAATTATTAATTAATTTTTTCCATAATTTTTTTAAGAAACTTTTTTTTTTCCTTTATTCAAATGACTTTTGTTGTTAAGTTGTTTGTGATCCAAAGTTAAAAAATTGATTTTGTAATTATTAATCCTTGGAAATACTAATCAGTTTTTAATTCCAAAATATTTAATATATAAATTTTATTTTTTTGGTAATTTATGGGAAATATAACTATAATATTTGACTTTTTTAAAAGAAAAATACAAATAATCACAAAGTTATTTTGTTTATTTTCTTTTATTTATTTATTATTTTTGATGGGATGTATTTTTTTTTTAGAAAGCGTTTTCTTTTATTGATTGGTCAAAGAAATTTATTTAAAATAATGCTACAACTACTATAAACTTTAATACATAAGATTTACAAAACTGATGTATTAATTTTTAAAACATAATAAAAAAAATATATTATGTTGTTGAAAGTAGCTGAAACTGAAAGAATTTGGAAACAATAGAAGAATGTGATGTACAAAGATATATGTTGAGATAACCCAAACATCAACTTGCACACATGTCGTGTCTTTTACGTACGATACATAGGATGCCTATTGGTTTCCAAATTATTTGTTCGCTCTGCTTTTTTACTTTTGGAAGACTAGAAAATGCCTACCATCATAGAGTGGATATAGTGGATTCATTATGTGCTTTTTCTCAGCCAATGGAGTTAAAGATGCTTATCAAATCAATTAAAGAGACGCTAAAAAAAATGCTTTAAAGACTTTGATTTAAGTACTATTTTTAAAAATATTTTATTAAAAAGATAATAAAAAAATAAATATTATTGATAACTCATAAAAATAATATTAAAATTTTTGTATTATAATTTATTAACAGTTTTTATAAGAAGAAATAAAAAATAGTGGAGATTTATTATCGAAAAAAAAGAAAAAAAAAAAAGAATAATGAAGCGCAGATGAGAAGAAGCACGTTTGTGCATGACAACTCGTTTTTGAGTTGAAAATTGACAGCACATCTTTTCAGACCTTTATTAGGTGTCAGTAATCAGTAGAATTAAACAGTGTTCACGGACTCGAGAGTCAGGACAACTAGCTAACCCCGACTCTGCGACCTGCGTGCCAAAAACGCTCCCTTTCGTACAAAAACATTGGAATGTTTAATTTGGCAATTAGTACTACCACCGTTAATTAAAATAAAATGGTCAATAACATAATATTAGTACGCAGGAGATTACTCTAAAGTAAAGCCTAATATATATGTGTACATATATATATATATATATATATAAAATATTAATGTACCTATTATAAACCACTTCAGGTATTTGACTTTTAACGAAGAAACCAACACCAATAATCTTGTTTTGACATGTCTCCGAGAACTTATCAGACATTGGACTTTTCAGTTTTCCTGCAGGACCACCTGAGGCAAAGAACAAACTTGGGTACAAAATTCAGATCCAATTCAAAAACTGCAATTGTGCAACAGGTCAAGACTCAGTAACAATCATTTGTACCCTTTTTCCCATCAGTAACAATCATTAGGAGAATAAAAAAGAATAATTGTTCTATCTTGTTCTTTTATTCTAACAATTTATATCTATTCATCTAAACTTGTGTTAATGAAATAACATATATGTTTTTTGTTCATAATTACAGAATAATAGCAAATTTTCTAGAACTTTGAAAGGAGGACTTGACCAGGCAACTAACACTGTTGAAATTAGCTTACTAAACTGGTATTTTAGTAGTTAAATTTTTTTTTTTGGGGATAAAAGTTTCCAATATATATCTTCTAAATGCTTTTCTTGAGATAATTAAACCAAAATACTCATCGCATATTTGTGTGTATGCTTGCTTTAAAAAGTGAAAAAAGAACAAGGGAATGACTGGAGCCTAATCTGTTCATACATGCACTAGTTCAAAGATATAGTTTCAATTGAATTTTTATCTGTTAATAGAATATAATTACAAATTATGGTTTAACTACTTCAAATATCTTGCTTTTTATGCAGAACTGAAAACCAATTTTTTTGTTCTTTTTTATTCTACTTTTTGAGGTTTTGCTATTACGGTGAGTACAATCTTGGACTCAAAGTTAATCTTCTTTAAAAAAGAAAAAAGAAATCCCAGTTTTTTTTTTTTTTTTTTTTAATTTTATCAAAACTTTAATTAGATGCATGATTTCTTCAAATTATTAGGAGAATAAAAAGGAATGACTTTAAAATTTTCCATTTGATCTTTTATTTTAATGATTTTTATCATTGTATCTATGCTTGTGTTGGTGAAATGATATATATAGTCGCTTCCTAATAATTGCAGAATTGTAGCAAATTTGGTAAAATTTTGAAGGGAGGAACATGACTAGCTAGGCAACTAATAACACTCCAAGGAATCAGCTTATTATAAAGGTATTTTGGATTTTGGTGGTTAACTTATTATAAAAAACAGTAAAAATAAGTAAAAAAATAGTGTGTGAGAGAGGGGGTTAATTGCATCTCAATCCATGACTAGACAGTGACTGTTGGCATTTATGAATTATTTCCTAATACGTCCTAAATACTGTTTGATGAACGGTAACTTGATTCATTCTTGATACAGTGACATGTCGGCAATAATTTCCTAATACTGCCAACAAGGATAAATGCTAGTCTGATCAATTCTAATCCGATGAAAAGTGGATCGAAACCAATTTGTCAAAAGTAGGACTAATATGAAATAGTGAAAAAGCTTCAATAATTCCAATACAAAGGGATAAGGTCGAGATGATGACGTTTCCGAGTAACTATTGATTCACGGCCCTAATCACTTTTGCTGAAAGTAAATTTGGGATGTTGGTACAAAAATCAAATCTGGTGTTGACAGGGAAATATGGGGAATCATGTTCCATCCATTCACGTTCATATTAATCTTCATTTTTATTAAAGTTATGATAGAAATAAATATTAGAGAGGAAACACAACTTTTTTGCATGTAATAGAACTAATAAGTCTTTATACAAATAAAATATTCAATATTAATTTAGATAAAAAAATTTGAATAGTGGGTTCAATTGGTGAGTGTGTGTATGGAGGAGAACTTGCTCAAAAAAAACCAGTAACAAAACCTCAGTAGTTAATTATTTAACAATATTTTACTTCTAAGACCTATCTTTTTCTACGTCTTTTTGGTGATTGTGTGCATGCAGGACAACTTGCCATGCATATTTAAAAAAAAAAAAAAAAAAAAAAAAAAAAAAAAAAACATTGTTTAGTAGACATGGCAGTGCAATATTGGCACACTTTTCCCCGTTTGAATTCCATTCCACCACAAGTTATCCTTTCTTTCTCATTATCAAACCTAAAATTTCAGCATTAGTTCTTTCTATTCACCATAGAACGTAGAGTAGATTCAGTTCTCATTTAAATTGAACATGAAATAAAATCATATAAATTTTGAACTCTTTTTGATATCCAGTTTTTCTAGATTCTAATTGGAAACAGTTTTGGTTGATATTCAGTATGTTTAAAATTATATTGAAACTTGTTTTAACATACACATATATAATGCACACAAGGGCAAAGCTAGAAATTAGAACAAAGGCTCGTCAATCGTACACAGACACTCTCTCTCCATAACTGTGGAATTATAACAATTACATACAGTGTAGGGATTAATTGATGGGGAAAGATTGAATGTGGAAGAAGCAATTCTGTAGAAAATTAGCAATAATGCGATGCTATGTTAATTAATAGATTGGACGGTAAAAATATTCTCATTATCTTACAAAACCTTATTATTGCTATCATGCTAAAAACAAATATTCTATCTTTGGTGCATTCAATTTCTCACAAGTTATCATTTGAGCCCACTAATATCTTCACTTTTTTACTTGCAAATAATCACTCTCCAAATCAACAATTTATAAAAATGGCTAAAAGAATTTTGTAAGACCTTATGAACTTGTTTATACACTTATTCAATTAAATCTTAAATATATTTAAGTTGATTTTATGCAAGTATATATATATCTAAATATTTGTTTTTTTTTTTTTTTTTTTTTTGAGAAACCTATGTACATAAATATATACTTAAATCAAGCATCATACTTTGATAAAAAAAAAAAAAAAAATCAAGCATAATGTTATTATGAACATGTTATTATATTTGAACTCTGTTTAAGCGATTAAAATAAGCTTAAGTTTGGGATGGACTCTACAGCTTTGATTAATTTTAGATAAAAAGAAAATGGCTCTATTCATTTAAATCCTAGAAGTATTAAAAAAATTATAAAAAAAAGTTTAACTTTTTTCTTAGCTGTGTGCTTTTGAAATTTAGAGAAAATATTTTTTCAAGAATTGAAAAAACTGTTAATACTTTTTTAATTTTTGAGAAATATTTTTTTAAAAATAAAAATTATTGTGTGCCATTAGAACACACATTAGCAAAAATTCATTTAGAAATGTTGTTTCATTATTGCTTGATACATTTGCATTCACACTCACAATTTGTAAATGATACCAGACACCATCAAAGGGAAAAGAGAAAAAGGTAGAGAAAGAAAGACACGTGTCACACATTCATAGCCATCAATATTCTAAGCAAGACACATCCACAGCTATTCTACTGGAATTTAGAAATGCTGTTTTCATACTACTGTTGGCTACAACTGCTAGCTGCGTTCCACTCACATACACTCGGTTTCCAATAACACGACCCCAGCTAAAGGAAAAGAGAAAAAGCTGTCTAAAGTTTTAGAATAAAAAAAAAAACTTTTTCTCTGGGCATAATTATCGAGGCTAACTGTATCTCTCGTCACTTTCTTTTTTTTGCTGAATGGTATCTCTCGTCACTTTCACTGCTCCACAAACCCATCTAAATATCCAATGTTCCTAAAAAAAACTTATGGCGGAAGGAGTAATTGTGTAGCAATTGGGTAAAAAGTTTTAATTAACTTCCCATAAAAAGAAATTAAAAAAAAAGTTTTAACTACAATTGTGTTTTTGGAATTTATAAAAATGTTGTTTCACACTATGTTCACACCATCAACGGGAAAAGAGAAAAAGGTAGAAAAAACAGTCTAAAGTTTTAGAATTAAAAGAAAAAAAAAACTTTTTCTAGTGTTTAAAATTATCCCAAGGACTTTTCTATTTACCTTAACATCTTATGCGTGGAAGTGGGTGGGAATAATTCTGGTGTTTTTCAGTGATGCAAAAAAATGTTATTCAATGTCAAAGTTTCAGTTTTTTTTAACAAGAAAAATTCAAAAAATTCGGGCTTAAAATTTTACATGTTGTCACTAGTTGGAAAAATGTACTTTTAGATACCTCAAACTTTTCTCAGTTTTCCTATAGGAAACATTCACTGAATGAGATGTAGTATATTTTAGCACCAAGTAACTCATGCACCAACCAATAACTCATTTTCATAACTTTCATGTTTTCCAAAGCCATGGTATTTGGTAGAGCAACTTCAACATCTACTGTAATGCAAATTTGTTCACATTTGATATTGTTCTAGTCTAATGCTTTCTTAGAGTAATCAACAACCTCACCTCAATTATATCCTTGTAATATCAGATGGCCTAGTATGATATCACTACTTGAAAGGAATATATCTACCTCACTCTCTCACCACTTTAATGAGATTGTGAAGTACTAGTTGTTTGAGTAATTAAGGGGGAGTTTAGGCTCACATTTGAGAGGGAGTGATTAAGTTCACCACTTTCAATTGGTAATTTAACAATCTATATAAGCTTTAGATACAATTAGTAATTTAACAATCTATATAAACTATCATTAATATTTTACTAGAAAAACACCACGAATTATCACCTTGAACATAGTATGTGACAAGATTTCATAGAACAACTCCTTTTTTACTCAATTTTATTTTCTATAGCCTAGTGTGCATGAAAAGCGCCAATATGCTTTAGTTTAAAGTCACAAAATTTTATGGACAACTTTAAATTTATGCTTCATTTGATTTCCTAGAAAGATTAAAAACAGAAAAACAAATAAATAATAAAAAATAGTTTCAACATCAATGTATAAGTAGCCACCTCATTGGCTGAACAGGTTCTTTTTCTTTTTCTTTTTTTATATATATAGACAAAAAAAGGTAGACAGAGACAACTTGAGTTGACGTATTTTATTTGGGCGTAATTATAATGATACTCTACCCATTGGACCCAGGCCTGTGAGAGTAAGGAATCCAGATGAGCCATAACTATACATCGGATCCCATCAATGACACTAGTGAGGCTGCACAAGTTCTTAAATCCTTCCATCTCTGCCTCATATATAGCCACCAATATTGATTAGCTGTTCTCTTTTCATTGTTTTGCTTCATATTCATGAGCTTCCAATGTCTTTGAATTTCTAAATTACGTTTTTATATAAGGGAAATGCTAACGAGTGCCCTCAGGGCACTGGTTAAGAATCCAATTAAAGAAAGTTTTTATGGAAAAAGATAAAAAAACAATTAATGTTTTGACAGCTTTTTTGATTTCCCATAAAAGTGATGTCAAAACTTTCCTAAAATGAATTATTAACAAGTGCCCTTAGGGCACTCGTTAGCATGACCCTTTATATAAATCAGAGAAGAGTGTGGCATTGAAACCAAAAAGATTGTAGAGATGGTTTTACAAAAATCAAGCATCATCTGGCAATAATTTGAGCAATACGCCTCTCACCTTCTTTTCTTATTTTTATATTATATTTATGATAATTTTTGTAACAAACAGTTTTGAATTTTCAGAATATTTATTGCAACATGTCAGATGTATCAATCCTTGTGTAGGGACAGCTTGGTCAATGAACTTTTAATTTTTATAGCAATAATAATTTTTAACAGGTTGTGATTTTTAATTTTGTATCTTTTCTTTGCCCATTGTGCAGTCTGGAGGTTCTGCACCCACTAGCTTGATTCATTTCTGATAAAAAGAAAAATAGCTCTATTCATTTAAAGCCTAAAAGTTTTACAGATCGTTTGGTATACATGTTTAAAAATTAAAAATTGTTATTTAAAAATATTTGTAAAAATATATGTGAATAAAAAAATGCGTAAAAATACATGAAATATTATTTAAAAATTAAAAATAATTGTTTAAAAATACAAACTAAACACCCCTTAACTTCCCATAAAAAAATTATTAAAAAAAGTTTAACTTTTTTTTAATAGCCGCCAGGGCTTTTGGAATTTGGAAATGTTGTTTCATTATTACTTGTTACTGCTAACTGCGTTCTCACAAACACTTTGTAAATGATTAATACTGACAGGACACCATCAAAGGGAAAAGAGAAAAAAAGGTGGCAAAAGAAGTCTAAAGTTTTAGAATAAAAAAAAAAAAACATTTTCTTTGGTCATAATTATTAAAAGGCAAAAACTAGGAAAGTGCTCAACAAGATTATCCTTCTGGATTCCTATTAATCAATATTGCTATTCTAAGCAAGAGGCACATCCACACCTATCTTAGTTCTGTTGTCCTGCTAAAATCAAATATTCTCTATTTGGTGTACACAATTTCTTACCACCTAATAGCCATCATTTGAGCCATCATTTTTTTACTTACAAATAATCATTCTTTAAATTTTAAGTATATTTAAGAATATTTTAATGCATGTATAAACATAAATATTTGTTTTTTATTTTTGAGAAATCTATATACATAAATATATACTTAAATCTAGCATCATACTCTAATAAAAAAGAAAAAAAAATATAACATGATGCTAATTTTATTTATGAACAATTTATTATATTTGAGCCATGTTTAACCGTTGCTGATAATAAACTCAAGTTTGAGTTGGACTCAACAACTTGATTAATTTCTGATAAAAAGAAAAGTTTGGTTGATTCATTTAAATCCAAAGAGTTTTAACTTTTTTATTTTAGTCTCTAATGCTTTTGGAATTTAGAAATGTTGTTTCACACTATTGCTCACTACAGTTGCTAACTGTGTCCACACCTTAGTTGGGTATAGAGATTCTCGTTATCTTTCAAAACCTTTGTATGGTTGTCCCGCTGAAAACAAATATTAATTCTATCTTTGGTGCATACAATTTCTTACAAGTTATCATTTGAGTCTACTACCACTATCATTTTTTTACTTACAAAATAACTACTTTCCAAATTAGCAATTTATAAAAAATGGCTGAAAGAATTTTGTTCGACCATATAAACTTGTTTACAAACTTAATTAACACAATTAAATCTTAAATATATTTAAATAGAGTTTTATGTTTGCTTAAACATAAATATTTGTTTTTTTGAGAAACCCATATACATAAATATATACTTAAAATCAAGCATCATATTCTAATAAAAAAGAAAAAATCGAGCATGATGTTAATTTTATTCATGAACATGTTATTATAAAAAAAGAAAAAAACCATTGATAATAAGCTTAAATTTGAGCTGCACTCAATAGCTTTGATTCATTTATGATAAAAAGAAAAATAGCTCTATTCCTTTAAATGATTAAAGTTTTAATTTCCAATAAAAATAAATTTTTTAAAAAAGTTTTAACTACAATTATGCTTTTTGGAATTTAAAAATGCTGTTTCACACTATAATTCTAACTGCGTTCACACTTCACACTCACACTTTGTAAATGATAAATACTGACAGGACACAACCCAGTGGAGTTGGCCAAGTGGTTGGGCACTTGGTCTCAAAGTGGCTGTCTTGGGTTTGACTAGGAGCTCCCTAGTTCAAGTCCGGGCAACAGCACTTTGAAAAAACTCCCTGGGCTAGCGATTTACTTTGAGGAAACACTGTGGAAAACCAAAAAAAAAAAAAAAAAAAATACTGACATTTTGTTTGGGCATAATTATTGAGGCCAGCATTTCAAAAAAAAAAAAAAAATTTATTGAGGCCAGCTGTTCCGCATTTGTTGATGCTACCACCGTCCTAAGCAAGATATTACCCCAGCTGTCTCTTATCACTTTCATTACTCCACAAACCCATCTACAATTCCTGAAAGAAAGAAAAAACTATGGCGGAAGGAGCTTTGTTCGATCTTGCAGGGAACGTCCTTCAACTGCTGGGCTCTATCATTGTTGAAGAGGTCAAACTGGCCTCTAGTGTTAAAACTGAGATTGAAAATCTAACCGACACAGTCTCCACAATCCGCGCTGTGCTTCTGGATGCAGAAAAGCAGAGTTCTCATAGCCATCAGATCAAAGACTGGCTCAGTAAGCTCAAAGATGTCCTCCATGATGCTGATGATTTGCTGGATGATTTCTCCACCGAAGTTATGCGCCGCAAAGTGATGCCAAAGAAGGTACGCCTTTTCTCTTCAAGTTCAAACTCGCTTGCTTTTAGTCCTAAGATGGGTCATGAAATAAAGGCAATTAGGGAGAAGCTAAATGCCATTGCAAAAGATAAGGAGGCTTTTCACTTTAGTCCAAGCTTGGATGAGCCACAAGTCATGAATAGGGGGGACAGAGAAACTTATTCTTTTGTACTCGAAGATGAAGTTATTGGGAGAGAGGATGATAAGAAAGAAATTATGGAACGTCTTTTTAATGACAATGTTGTAGAGAATATTTCTATCATTCCAATTGTTGGTTTCGGAGGATTGGGCAAGACGACACTAGCTCAACTGGTATACAATGATGAAAATGTCCAAAAAAGATTTGAGATAAAACTTTGGGTTTGTATCTCTGATATCTTTGATGTACAACGGATTGTTAAAGAAATTTTAAAACAATTAACAAAAGAGAAGCAGGAAGAAAGCCTTGAGATCTTGCAAAATCAGCTTCGAGAAAAACTTAATGGAAAAAAATACTTGCTTGTCCTGGATGATTTGTGGAATGAGAACAGTAATAAATGGCTTCTCTTGAAAAATTTGTTAATATGTGGTGCAAGGGGAAGTAGGATATTAGTGACCACACGCTCAGAAACTGTAGCGAGGATAATAGGGGCAACTTCATGGCATGCTCTAAGAGGCCTACCTGAAGAAAAGGCTTGGAGTTTGTTTGTGAAAGTAGCATTTGAAAATGGTCAACTGCCAAAGAATGAAGCCTTTGTAAGTTTGGGTAGGGAGATTATGGGGAAGTGTGGCGGGGTACCTCTAGCCATAAGGACGATAGCAAGCTTGCTATACACCAGAGCAACAGAAAATGACTGGAGATACTTTGGAAGTTGCCTTCTCTTAGAAATAACTCAAGAAGAAGAAAAAGAAAATGATATTTTGTCTACGCTTAAATTGAGTTATGATAATTTACCATCGTACTTAAAACAATGCTTTGCTTATTGTAGATTGTTTCCAAAAGATTACAAGATTCATGTAATGACATTGATTAATATTTGGGCAGCACAAGGTTTTATTAAGTTATCAAATTCAAAGCAACGTGTTGAGGATGTAGGCCGAGAGTACTTTATGGTATTACTTTGGAGATGTTTTTTTCAAGATGTAGAAAAAGATGAATATAACAATATATCATATTGCAAAATGCATGATCTCATGCATGATCTTGCAACTCTTGTGGCTGGAATGGAGAGCACTGTGCTAACTTCGAGTGGGGAGTACAATGGTAAAAAAGTTCGTCATGTATCATTTGATCTTGAAGATTCATCTAGGAAACTTTCAATTTTCAAGGTTAAAGGAATGAAGATACGAACAGTTCTTGCAGCTAGTGTAGGGGGGAAGTTGGGTAACTTAACTTGTGATGCACTCATTTCAAATCTCAATTATTTACGTACGTTGGATTTGAGTTTTTTAGGGCTACATGTAGTGCCCCCTTCAATTGGAGAATTGAATCATTTAAGATATCTTGATCTTTCTGGAAATGAACATGTTGTAGTTCTCCCTAATTCCATTACCAAGTTGCTAAATTTGCAGACGCTAAAATTTTATAATTGTTTATCGCTTAAAGAATTACCCCTGGGCCTTAAGAAGTTGGTCAATCTTAGGCATTTAGACGTTCGCTGTTGTGGCAAATTGACGCATATGCCCCTTGGACTTGGCCAATTTACTTCTCTTGAGATACTACCAAGGTTTGTCGTGAGGCAAGAGGGTTTGAAGGCTAGCTCAGGTATTTGGTCTAAGAAAAAACAAGCTAGGTTTGGCGGTGGGCTAAGTGAATTGAAGGAGCTAGGCAATTTGGGAGGAAGCCTTGAGATCGGTTATTTGGGACATGGAGAAGATGACATGGTGGAATGTAAAGCCACAAACATGAAGCAGAAACAACATCTTCAAGAGCTGCGATTATATTGGAATGAAGAGTGGGATGATGGAGAAACTAAATGCTATGATGACATGTCACTGGAAGGGCTCCAGCCACATCCAAATCTTAAACGGTTGGAATTGTGGTATTATATGGGTGTGAGAATTCCAAGTTGGATCTCTTCTATCACTAATCTTTTTCGTTTTAATTTATTTAGTAATAAAAGATTGCAGCACCTCCCACCGTTAAATCAACTCCCTTTTCTCAAGGTTGTCTCTCTTTGGAATATGGAAGCACTTGAATACATATGGATAGATGAAGACAGTGTTAGTAACGTGTTTGGTGCTTCCTCTTCTTCTTCAAAAACACCATTCTTCCCATCCTTATCTTTTCTATTTATATCTGGATGCCCAAAACTGAAGGGATGGTGGAGGAATTCAGATGATGATGATGATGATAATGAGCCACACCATCTCTTACTTCCATCATTTCCTCCTTCTCTTTCGGATTTACAGATTGACAGATGCCCTAACCTGACTTCCATGCCCCTGATTCCTGATCTCACTGAGACATATATTCATGGTTGTCCCCTCTTACGGCTACACGAAGGAAACAGTGAAGATTGTCCCAAATAATCCAACAAGAAAAAACAATTTATTCAGGTATGCATCTATCCATCTATCTTTTATAATCCCAAATTCAAATTCAACTACTGCTTTTTATATTTTGAACAACTTCTAAAACTATTCAACTTCATTCTTTTCAATCTTTTTTTCTTTTTCTTCTCTATAAACTGTTAATTGAACAAGAAAAATTAGGATAATGAAATCCATCCCTTTTTTCTTTCTTTCTTTTAATTCTAATGATTTATATCTTTGTACCTAACTGCATGGTTGCTTCTTAATTGTTGCAGAATCTGATTTAGAATCGGAGTCGGTTTGTTCACTTCCAGAGGAGGAATTAGCTTGTTTTGCAGGTATTTCATTGGTTTACCCTCTTCTTATTTATTTTTTTCAGTCATTTGAACTATTTGATCTATAAAAAATAACTAATGGTTTAATTACTGTTTTTGATGGGATAATTGCTGAATGAATTCTTTCTTTTCTCAGACTTTTTATTTATTTATTATTTTGGAGACATTGTTTTTGTCAAAAGCAGAACAAAGATTGAGGTCTACCAATGTAGACATTCACAAATCTAGAGATAATATTTATCTAAGTTTTGCATTTGAACAAAACCTTTGGTGCTTTCAATTTTCTTTCTTCTTAACTTGTTTTTATATGTTAGATTTCTAATGGCCAGAGCATCACACAATCATAACTTTTTTGGTTTCCTAGTGATTTTTGGCTCTTCCACTACCTCCAACAGCCCCTTACAGCCTTTCTTTCATCTCCAAGTATTTCAAAACGAAAAATCCTACACATTTAAAAAAAAAAAAAAAAAAGTTCTTCCTTCTCATTGTTGTCCTGCAATCTGCCAGAAATGGAAAAGTTCTAATTTTTCAATGCATAGTTGCACTGTTGTGTTCCAAGGCCAAATGGCAAATAATTCTGAAGTAGTTGAAGAAGTTTGAATTTGAATAGAATTCTAATAAAATTATGCAGTAGATTAGGATGAGAATTTCTACAATAAATTAGGATTAGGATTAGGATTAGGATTAATATTTGTATTTCAATTCAAATAGAAGTTGGGTCCTATGTTTTAGGAATTTGTGGTGATGAGGATTATCTCCTCACTAGTATTTATGTACGTAGGAATTATTAATGAAGCAAGCAGAAATTAAACCAAAAACTCTATTATCCCTCTTAAGTTCAGGAGGCTAGTCACCTCGAATTGACTAAGTTATCTTTTTAATTTTCCAGTTCACAACATTTGGTATCAGAGCATTTCGATCCATTTGAAATATCATCGCATCTCAACAAGCAACCAAACTCACCCTTCTCAACACAGAAACCCACATCCAGCCAACACCAATATCAACACACAAAATATTATTTTAAAACCCACTGTACATCAACCTATAGCCATCCACTAAATACCAAAAAAAAAAAAAAAAAAAAAAAAACCATCTTCCCCACCATAATCCAAAACTCAACTCACGGAATACCCATCAAGCCATTCATACAACTTTCCGGGTGCAGCAAAAAAAATAAAATAAAAAAAATCATCAAGCCATCATGTCTGCGACTCAAAGGAAATTTATGGAGATACCAAAATTCAAAGGTGGAGACCCTTTTTCATGGCTTTTTAAGGTCTACAAATTCTTCGCTTTTAACAACACACCATCACATGATATGGTTTCCATTGCCTCTTATTACATGGAAGGAGAGGCACATGATTGGTTTCAAACCTTAGAGACAACGGGATTATGCACAGATTGGGTGGAGTTCATATGCGCCCTTCAAGATCGATTTCGAATACCAATCAATGAAGTATCAATGGAGGCTCCTACGGAAAAATCATTTGAAAATCTTGTCCAACCCGTTCAAGAATCAAATATTCAAGAACCAACAATTCAAGTGTTGGTGATCAAAGAACCACCAACAATTCAAGAAAGTAATATGTTGGAGGGTGCACTTTCTACAAAAATTGAATCTGAAGATCAAAGGTTCAATGAAGTGGAAAAGATTGATCAAAGGGATCTTTTCATGAATTGAAATGAGCCGATCTCAATCCCACACATTGAATTTGTCATTCCCGATGAGTTCAAGGGTACGAGAAGCAAGTTATTTTTGTTTCTAGTGCTCACAGAAATGGTTAAAGAATTGGTGCAAGTCTCCATGGTCATAATTTTCCTTCAACACTTCAAAATCCGAGGCCGAGTATTTTCCAATCAATGTGAGCAAAGGTTAATTTCTATGTTGCAGAATCTTGAGGACAAGATTCATCAGAAGGGGAAGGGAATGTTGTGTTCCAAGGCCAAATGGCAAATAATTCTGAAGTAGTTGAAGAAGTTTGAATTTGAATAGAATTCTAATAAAATTATGCAGTAGATTAGGATGAGAATTTCTACAATAAATTAGGATTAGGATTAGGATTAGGATTAATATTTGTATTTCAATTCAAATAGAAGTTGGGTCCTATGTTTTAGGAATTTGTGGTGATGAGGATTATCTCCTCACTAGTATTTATGTACGTAGGAATTATTAATGAAGCAAGCAGAAATTAAACCAAAAACTCTATTATCCCTCTTAAGTTCAGGAGGCTAGTCACCTCGAATTGACTAAGTTATCTTTTTAATTTTCCAGTTCACAACATGCACACTTCATGTACATTATTTTTTAGTTCTTGTACTAAAACAAACGATTCATAACACTTCCATCCTGTGTGTAAATAATACTGTGTATCCAAGTACTAGAGAAGGGTCTAATCTGTTTAGTCGTGTACAATTCATTGTTAGATTGGATTGATTTTTTTTTTATTACATATATTACTGCCAATAAAAATTACTAATTAATTTTTTTTATTCCTTCTCATTGTTGTCTTTGCAAAGGTGAGTGGATATCGCAATAACAAGCCTCACACTCAGCAGCATGTGCAGCTGCACTTGGCTTCAAAGCTCACCGCCACCGCCACCGCCACCGCTCCGCCTTGGCTGAGGGCTTGTTGCTATTCTTCTACTCAGCTCTCTGTTCTCAAAACCTTGACACACATTCACAGTTCTGGTGTCATAGCTTGCCTTCGTGCCAACAGGTCTCTCTCTCTCTCTCTGTCTCTCTCTAATATTATATTTAGGGACCGTTTTGTTGTCTTATACTCTTATTAATGGCTTAGTTACTGTATCTTTTTTCTCCTTTTGGATAGCACAGAGCTGGCACTGAAAGTTGCACGTGCTGCACTTAGTGGTGGCATCTCAGTTATGACTTGTGAGTCTTTTTTTTTTTTTTTTTACAAATTTTTCTTTCATCTCTTTCATAAATTGAACTAGAGTCTCATGTCAAGTAAACTGTCTTAATAATTAATGTATCACACGTGTAACAATCATGACTTCTAAGACCCAACTTTTATTATATAAATATTAACTAAGTAAGTAGCTTTTATAATCTTAAAAGTTGATTCAGTTGCATTGTTTTGGACAGTCTAGAAGAACTTATTGCACCCACATTGCTTATCCCTTAATCTATGGGTTTTGATTAGTTAGATTCTTGCCGTTACTTAAGGTCTCTTGGGAAATTTTTGCATTGTTGATTGGTGAAATGTTAGCTTTATGTTTTTTTTTTGATAAGTTAAATGTTAGCTTTATGTTAATCATTTTATAAAGAAATACAATGGTAATTGATTCTTATTCTGCAATTAGTTGCAGTAGTCCATGATTATATGAAAGATGGTTTCTGATTTGTTTCTCTTTCTTGATATGTAGCTGGAGATTGTGATGTCTACCCCAGGTGTATTTGAGGTTGTTTAGAATGCAATCTTTTCCAATTCCCCAATGCAATTGGCTTCTTGGGCTTGAGAGTTAATGTGGTTTCTTTCTCTTTTGCATAGGTTCTTCAGCAGCTGGTGCAGGAGCATCCTACTACGACCTTAGGAGTAATTCTCTTCCTAGCTCCTCTTGAATTTCCTAATATATCATCTACGTTCAAATTGACTGTGCTTGACAAAAATCCTTGCTAAAGTCTATGCTTGTCGGCATAGTTATATGTGCATGATCTATGGACAAATTCTGTGCTTGTTTGGAAGGACATTAGACTGGAGTTTCTCATTTGTTGGATGTTATATGAACATGTGAGCTTGATTTATAATGATCCATGATGAGCTAATTAGCTTAATTACTAGTTATCTGACAAAATGCTATAATAAATTGCTCCTTTTAGATATTATCTTTAGGCACATTTCATGTAAATCCAACTAGATGCAATTTTAAGTTCACAATCTGGTTTTGGATGCATGTGGATGGGTTTGTTTGTTGCTGACATACCATAGATAATTATATCTAGAGAGCCCAATTTTGATTTACTATCTGTGAAATAAGAATAGGTCATAACTACTTGGAGGTCTATCAAAAACTATCTTCGTAATGGACTTTGAATGTTTACTGTTCCATCTTCAATCAAGAGAAGGCATAGAAAGGTTCCATATATATATCTATGCAAGTACTGCTTTGCAAGAGTTTTCTCACTTCTGAAAAATATTAAGCATCCTGCAGGTTGGGACTGTTTTACATGTTGAGGATGCCAAAAATGCAATAAATGCTGGATCCAAATTTCTGATGAGTCCTGCAATGGTGAAAGTATGCATTTTGAACTCAGCAGTCTCATGTGTTTTGAATTATTTTGTCCTTTTTAATGATCTTCATGATTCTTGTAATTTTCTATCTTGAATTTCATCCTAAAAAACCTGTTAGAAGACATCACTAATACTGCTTCTTCTGTATATTCTAAACATGCTTATTGGCTGTCAGGACATTATGGTTGATGCCCAATGTGGTGAAGTTTTGTACATGCCTGGAGTGATGACCCCAACAGAAGTAAGGCCATCTTATAAAACTTAAAACTCTTCTTTCATTTCTAAGCTTTATAGCGTTTGTATAATGTTTATCTTGTTGGACACTTCTATTTCAGAGTTATTTTTTTTCTACTATTCTGTTTGAGATTTGAAACTTTTGAGTCAGAAGGAGAACTGAAAACCTGATTGTGATTTACAGATATTGTCTGCATATGATTCTGGTGCCAAAATTGTTAAGGTAAGTCTTGACATGTTCTATGATGTTTACGATTGGGCAGTTCATATGGTAGCCACTATCCAATGCCATATGCACTCCTGACTTCTTTTTTCAAAGGATATTAATATGAAAGCTCATTATTTATTTGATATCCTATATCCACCGGTCATTGCAGTTGCTAGGTACACAATTATGGTAAATGTCCCCAATTGACCATGAACTTCTTTTAATTTTTAAACATATGTAAGTGCTTGAATAGTCATGATTTTCTTTTTGGTTCAAAATTAAAAGTCATCTTTCTAAATGAAATTATATAAAGTTGTGCAAGCTACAATAATAAGTTCTGTAGCTTAGCTTTCTGAGTTAGAATAAGATATAAGTGGAAATTGGATCTAAATTATGGTAAACTGTTTTTCTGAGAGGAATGTGCATCTTCATTTCTCCTGTAACCAACTTGGATTCAAGATTTGTCAATTTAATTGGTTCATCTTGTCTCAGATCTACCCTATCTAAATTTAATCTTTCAGTTTTCTATCTTGTGAATTGATCATGCTTTAGACTTACACAAAAAAGATCATGCATGCATAGGCTCTGCTTCCTTGAGTTGGCACCTTGGACCCGGTTAGTGTTTTTACCACAGAATTTTAAAAGTATTTCTGTGCCTCGAAGTGGTCTTTCTTGTCTTAGGTTGCTCTATAAAGTTTTTCCAGCCCACATTGTTCTTCTGTACACAATTTCAGAGTGATATTGGTTTCTATTTATTTTAGTCTTATAATTAAATTCAACTGTTAATTCACTAGACTAGGCATACTTTGTCTCACAAAGCTTCCATTCAGATAGTTGAGAGTTCCTTAGTTATATTAGCATTATGTAGGTTACTTACGCCCCTAAATACTGGCTCATAAGTCGTAAATGCATTCTTCTTCGTCAATCTAAAGAATCTTCATAAGATTTGCAAAGTGAAGAAACTATGGCTTAGTATGTGATTGGTTCTTTCAAACATTTGTATTCTCTAGTTTCTTCACTAAGAATTCTGGGATTTTATATTGTTTGGATGTCAGAAAATAGTTCATCTATAGATGTACCTCATGGATTTATTTTTCTTCTATTTGGTGGACTAGGTTTATCCCATCTCTGCACTAGGTGGTAGTCGGTATATTTCTGCACTCAAGAGGCCTTTTCATCACAATCTCAATGGTTGCTTCTCAGGGCATAACAATAGGTTAACTTTGTCTCTGTCCTGTATCTCTTAAAGACTCACTACTGTAATTTTTGTGTTCATGCTCAAAAGTAAGAAAGATTCAAAATTCCACCCTTCTGCTATTTATTATCTAAGTATAAGAAAGAGAGATGATTTTGCATTTGGGAATTGTATTCATATCCCTCCATTATCTAAATTGTTCTCATGGCTAAGACATTTATTGGGAATTCTTTCAAACTTAAAAAAAAAAAAAAAAAAATTAAATGCGTGTACCAACCCTTCAAATAAATGAAAATCATGCATAAAATAACATTTTCTTGATTTATGTGTACTTTTCATAGATTGAAATTCACACTTGCAGTATTCTTGGAATATGTGTTTTTGGAGAACTTAAAGAGACATTATGTTCAGAAATATTTGTTAAGTTGATATGTTTTATATTCTTATTTTCTGTGTGCAATGTGATGTTATCTGTTTTCTAATCTGATACAGATTCAGTCAGAGAATATATCACCCAAGGAGGCAATTAGTCAAAATAATTTCAATGAAATATGTCGACTTGCACACTTTGCAGCTTTGCAAGGCAATGAAGCATTAGAATGGTGAGATCTTTTGTTGTCTATGGATATTGCTTGGTTTTGTTTTTGCTAGACTATTATAGCTGTAGCCTTTGTTTGAAGTTGCCAATGCTACTATCTTCAAAATTTTAAAAGATCAATAAAGAGTGAGAAATACTAGACTAAATAAAACGAATGCGATTTGTTCTAAACCAGATATGCTGGATCTAAAGGTACACTTGTCATGACAAACCTTTAAAGTCATAACTGCTAACCCACGAAATTGTAGGCAAAATATTTCTTCATCAATGTGTGATACGGATTTTATGTTTGAATGCAGACAGAAATTTCATTTTTTTAAATCCAATGCTGAATTGATGACCTACGTATAAATTAAGAAAAATGTGTGGCATATAATTTTTGAGTAGCAGATTATTGGTTTTGCTAACATTCTACATAAATAGGTCAATTACCATTTTAGTAATCCCAGAGTGGCTTGGAAATCTACCTTAGTTGCCACCAAAATAACAACAAAAAAAGTCGCATATGGTATGCGATGAACTTTGACTGCTTGGACTCTCAGCTTTCCCCAAAAAAAAAAAAAAATCTATTATACATAGCATACATATCAGACATGGGGCTAGGGAAAAGATTATGTGTGATTTTGAGGAACATCCCATATGGTAGATAATGCTTTTGTCCATTAATGGCATGACCTCTGACTGATTTTTGTGTCATGCAGGAAGAAAAGGAGCACGCTAAACTAATTGCATTACAAGTGCCCCAAAAGTTTCCTTTGCATCACCTACATCAGGATTAAAGCATCAGAAAAATGTTAGGACAAAACTGATGCATATATGCGTGAACTATTGAGGTAAAAGATCAGCCCTTCATTGTTGTCTTCACTTTGTGTGCTTTTTCTTGAACCTAAAATAGCCCTTCATTGTTTGTCAACTGACATGCTAAAAAAAACATGGACTGTGGTTTGGAGCTGATTCATATCTATACTGCTAGGAAACTGAGACCTACATGATCATATCTTTGTTATGTTAAATTTTGAAATATTTTTGGCACTATGCTCATTATCATTGTTTTCATTATTATTGTTGTCATCACAACCACCATTATCATTATTTGTACTCAGTTTTTCTTCATATTTTTGCAGATTGATGACTATGAATAAAACCAGGCAGAGTACCCTTGGATATCTACTCTGAAGAGCTAAAAATTGAACTTTGAACTGATTTATTAGCTTGTTGGTAAGTTTGGTTAAGTCAACATTACAGTGTAGACATTTGGAATGCATTCCCCCATCGTCTCGAGTGGTGTATTGGGAAAGAGAAATGCTCAGAGTTTCAAAATGTTGGAACTTCAGTTTTGGACTTGAAACTCTCATTCCTTGGACCTTTGTTTGAGTGGATGGCAGACATGAGCAGTATCTTTGAGTAGCATGATCTTTGTAATTTTCTTTCAAACTGTTGGCGAATCTCTTGTATACTTCTTTTGTACTTGGGTAGTTGGGTTATGCTACTTTTGTGCTCTCTTGGTGAATCATTTACTTGGGTACTTGGCTTTGTTTGCATTCCAAATCACTAATTTCACACCACTTACTCAGCTTCTATTAAAGTAATCATTTTTGGAGTTTGGACAATAATGCAAAAATTATGCTAAATATTTTTTCTGCAATACTAATTTTAAGTTATCCTACATTATCCAGAATAAGGGAAATATTTGCATCATCTGTATGGTACAGATTTCAATCATAAATGGAGGAAATGATGACAAAAATTGTGTTTAATTTGCAAATTAGTTTATTGAGTTTTTTTATTTAAAAAATTATAAAGCTGTAAGTTGATGTCTACACTCTACAAGGTTTCTCGGCTAAACTTGTTTTGGCCAAGAGTTCAAGCTCTCGAAGGTAACAGGATAAGGACTTTTTGTTGTTTTGATAAGTGATGTAGGGCACGGTTTAATATCTAATTTTTGTAATTATATAATTTTAGTATTTTTATGTAATTTTTGTTATTTTAGGTTTATGTTATTTATCTTCTTCTTTTTAGGTGTTTTTAACGTTATTTAGTCAAATTAGAGTTTTATATACTTTCGTAGCCATCTTAGGGTGTCTAGTTGCTCTATGTTTTGTTTTTACTATTTAAATGTAGTGTCCATTTGGGATTCACTTATTTTGCTAAAATTGAAAACTTTTTGCTGAAAGTACTGTAGATAAAAGTAAAAGTTAGTTGAAATAATTCAGTAGGACCCATAAATAATACCAAAAAATACAGTGAGACCTATGAATAGTAGCAAAAATAAGCTGAATAGTAAAATAAGTTGGCAAAAATAATTTTTGTCAAACGCACACGCATTGTAGCCTTTAAAGGCAATTCAGTTTTTATTTTATTATTAATAAAATACCTAGAAACTAATAGTTTAGTTTATGTCCATTAAAGAGAGCATTGTATATGCTTTTTTCAAACTTCCGCGACATCAGTTAGTATCAGAGTCTTGACATACCTTGGTCTGATGGCTAACCGGCGAGACGGTGACCACCACCACAACGACGTTGACAACACAGTCCTCACCAGGGCCGAGTTCCTAAAGTTTTGTGAAGAGGCTCGTGATGAGAATCAACAATTTCGTGAAAAAAGTCAACAAATTATAGGCGAAATTAAGCAAACGATTGCTAGTTTCTTGCTAGGAAATCATCTCATAACAAAAATGATCAATATATTCAAAGACGTACTCCTCAATACAAGAAAATTTCATTCTTTAATGGAGATATGTGCAAGTTGGATTTTATTGATTGGCCTTTTGATTTGGAAGAGTATTTTAATTTTTGGAAGATTTGTGATGAAGAAAAAATACGACTTGCATTTAATAAATTGGTCGATGAAGCATAAGAATGGTGGGAAGACATTCAAATCAATAGAAAGCGGTGAGGCAAGCATCCAATCTGCTCTTGGCAAGGAATGAAAAAGGTATTAATTGATTTATGGTTTCCTAATGGATATTATGATATACTAGATTATACAAGTGTTGATTATAAATTTGTATATTCATATGAAAAGCAATATGTGTAAAACATGAGAGGTCAACCACAAAACCAAAATAATCACAGCCAAGTCCATGTGTCAAGTAAAGGAAAGGGTTTGAGGGTTGAGAAGAAGCAACCTATTTCTAAAGAAAAGTTTGAAGTGGTTAAAAAGATCAAGACTTGCAACCATTTATTGAATTGAAGATTGAAGATTGAAGATATCACTTGTCAAAAGTTTGATGAAGATTTTAATGAGAATATTGTGGAAGATCCAATTGAGGTTAAACATGGTAATGAGTCCATCATCCAGAACCCCTAAGTTTCGGTTGATTTGTTGAGGATGACTACAGAATATGTTGATTTCCTTAGAGTAGAAAATTTTAATTTTATTATCAATCCTTTGTTGCTTGATGTTGCAAATAAATTAAAGGTAGATGAAAAGAAATTTTATGCTACACCTTATGAAGAATTCAAGTTTCAAAACCAGATCAAATTATTAAAGCATTCAAAATATTTGTTTATTTGGAGTAAAAGATTTCAGATTTCTACCATCAACTCGAGAACGAGTTTGTTTCAAATGGAGGGGTCTGATGTAGGACATGATTTAATATTTAATTTTAGTAATTATTTAATTTTAGTATTTTTATGTAATTTTTGTTATTTTAGGTTTAAGTTTTTTGTTTCCTTCTTTTTAAGTGCTTAAAGGACTAGGCTTAGGTCCAATATCCAGTAGTACTAGACCGTTGAGATGATGACATATGTCTACTTTTAGACATGTCTCACCATCTGACCGGGTCCAGTACACTGGATGCATTGGACCTAAAACAAGTCCATGCTTTTAATGTTGTTTAGTCAAATTAGGGTTTTATATTCTTTTGTAGCCGCTTTATAAGGGTTTCTAGTTGTCCTAGGTTTTGTTTTTACTATTTAAATGCATTATAGCCTCCAAAGGCAATTTAGTTTTTATTTTATAAATAATAAAATACAGACTTTTTGTCGAATTCTTTTTTTGGTGGATTCCAGTATATCATCTCGTGGATTCAAAGAACCCTTCGTGAATTCGAAGTTTACTACTCAGAAACTAATAGTTTAGTTTCTGTCCATCAAAGAGAGCATCTTGTGTGCTTTTTTCAAGCTTTCGAGACATCGGTAAGTGACAAAAAAATTTCGTTTGAAAGAGGAGAAACATTGGACTTAGTACCAAAAGCACTAGACGATTCATACAAAGATGGTTACACATTTATTTTATTTTATTTTATTTTTGGTAAACAAAGATGGTTACGCATTTAGCTCAATAGAATAGCAGCCAGCTCTTTACCATTGGAATTCAAGTTGAGACTGAGATTCATATGACCACATAGAAGAAAGGTACTAAACCTGTGGGAAATTTTGGATTGTTCCTCACGATGATATATAGGGTATAATATGTCTTTTTGGATATGATGGCTACAGCAGATTTGGATTTTGGTGTTGGGAGAATTAGGCTTGGCTAATCCTTTTCATCATTTTTATAAAGAACACCCACAAAAATATATATATATATATATATATATTTTTTTTTTTTTCTTTCTCAAAAGTAATTCTAGTACCACATAAAATATCACAATTTTTATCACAATTTTCTTTCGTGTTAAACTCTGATTGGTTTCTTGTCACTTTCACGTGGACTCGCCACTTTTCTTCCACCACTCACCGTCTCCACCATTACAGTATGCCATTTGTGCAGTTGTGACCATAGTTGTCAAAATCGCGATCCGGATCGTAGGATCGCACGATTTTATGATCTCACCTCACCAAAACGTTTAAAATCGCACTAAGATCATAAAAATGGTAGGATCGTATGTAAGATCGTGTAGGATCATATGGGATCCTACCGATCCTACCAAACACATAAATTTTTGTTTTTTTTTTTTCTTCTTCTTTTTTTTTTTTTTTTTTTTATGGGATAAATTTTTTGTTTTGATGAACCTTTAAGGGTTTTTATTTTTTATTTTTATATTATGATGGTATGGATTTTTATTTTTTATTTTATAAAATTATGTTAACCTAAGAAAATGTTTTCTAATTGCTAGTTCACTTAAAATTAAAATAAATGAATGCTTCATCAATTCTAAATGAAGACTTTGTTACCTTTTAAGTTATAATGTTGTTAAATTTATTTGATCAATATATTAATTTGTGTTCTATTATTACTAAAATATTATATATATATATATATATATAGATATAATTTTATCAGTTATGCTTGTTTTTGTATATTGATTGATTAATTTTTTTGAGCATGCTCTCTTATTGTTGCTAAGCGGTATAACTTGAATAGTTGAGTATGAAATTGTATCTAGATGTCTTTTGTAACTCTAGTATATAAATATATAATATTTACATAGATGATGAAATGGATGATGACGATTAGGAATTTAGGACGGTGGTTATAAGAACCTTAGAATGAGAATAATTAAATGTTCACTTCACCTTAATATTCATCTTGCTTTTGGATTTCATATTGTAGTTAGCTAGTTTCCATTTGCTAATTTATTTTGAATTTCAAACTTGGAACTTAGAACTTGGAAAATATTTTCCATATGTTTTGAAAAATATTTTGGTATTTGTTTGCTAAATGTTAAACATTTATTGAAATACATTAGGTCAAAACTTAAATATATTTGTTTCGTTAGTATAGACTTAGCGATATATGAAATGCAAATTACATCATATGATGAAAATCTAAGTTTTTTATAGATGGATTTATAATTTATGTGATTATTCAACATACAAAGCCATTATCAACGTGTTTTTTGCTTTAAATCTAAAAATATGTAGGATCTTACGATTCACGATCCGATCCTACGATCTACGATCCCACCTACCTTCAACAATCCTATGTAGGATCCCGATTTTGACAACCTTGGTTGTGACTCTTTATGTGGTGTTACAATTTTTGTTTTCTTGACTGTGGATATGGATATGTCATTGAGCTAGTGCTTAGATATTTCTCTATCTATATGCCCCATGCATAAGCATAATTAGACAGCCATCCCTTGCATTACGATAGAGTAATAAAACACTGACTTACTGTTCATAGCAAAAGTCTCAGTCAGACTCTCAACCATGTGCACTTTAAAGAAACGTGGCAACCTCTTCATCCTAACACTCATCGGCGACGATCACGAGCACCGTCTCGGCCTACACCTCATCAACTCTCTCCTCTCCGCTCTCTCCCAAGAACTAAAGCGTTCATTTGATGTCAACAAGATGAGTTATAAAACTTTTAACTAAAATGACTGAATTTAAGAACATGTTAAGATAATAAATTGTAATTGGTGTATGATAAAAATACTAGTGGACCAAAGTAAAAACTACTTAGACTTTAGCAACACAAAAAAAAAAAAAAAAAAAAAAAAAAAGAGTAAAAAAATACTCAAATGACGCTCTCATCAAAACTTGACACCTTATCATTGTGTAAAATTAGGTGTATCTTATTGTTAATTAAAAAACTAAAGAAGCTCAAAAAATGAAAGATAAGTATTACATCTACAACGTTTTTACAATGTCTTTGTAACAAATTCTATGTGACAGGTTGTTACTGGTTTTAATTTAACTCACAACTGAAAGTACTTTCTTACCTTTTAATAACAGCAAGTAATAATCTACCACTTAAAACATGTTATAAAAGTATTGTAAAAATATCATGAATATAGCATTTTTCAAAGGTAAAAGAAGAAGTAAAATAGTCGCTCTCTTTTTTGTTTTTGTTATTAAAAGGACATAACAACTGGACAAGTAGTGTAAGCTTATGAGTGTGACGGTGCACCCTCATTTTGGATCTTTGGGTGTTAGGCGATGGTTGAGGATTACAACTCACAATTGGGTATCAGTGTGTGGTTTTAGTTGGGCCAGTTGGCCCATTACAAGGCAACATATAGGTGTGAACTATTAAATGGTTAGTGGTTAGTGGGCTAGTGGCTATGCCTATGGGTTTGACTGTGAAGGCTTTTGGTATTCCTTTTTGTTTTTGAAGACAGAAATTTTATTATTTTCTATTAATTTTTGTAAACTTGGATGAAAAAAAATATATTAATGGCTATTACTTAATTCAAACCAATTAAACCTTTCATTAAAAAAAGAAAAATGAAGACAATTAAACCTTACGGAAGTTTTTAGACCCACCCGTCCCTGTCCCCGTCCCCGCCCCACCCACATTGCTAAGGGTTATAATTGTAAATTTTCATACCCTAAAACCTTACTATTTAAATAACATATCAATATTTGCTTATTTTATTATCCCCAATATGGTTCTCTGCCTTTATTTTGTTATGTGTTATACTATGAGTTTTTTTTTTTCTTTATGATTGTCTTCTTAAACGCTTGGATATACTATTCAATTTTTTCTAAAAATTGATTTGATTTGATGGGATAAATTTAGTTATAATTTCAAGTATATTTTTATTAATGAAATAGGTTTCATTAAAAAAATTTGTACTAATTATAAGGCAAATTAACAAAAAGTAGAGTTTTACGGGGTGGGCAGGACTTCGCGGGGCCCCAAGGGGTGGGGATGGGATGAGAAAGTTTTCCCCGTCATGCGGAGCGAGGCAGGGATGGGGCAAGACAAAATCATACGGGGCGGGGATGAGGATCCCATCATTCAGCCCCACCCAGCCTTATTGCCATCCGAAGTTGAAGTATCCAAAGTTCTAAACCACACAATATTTGTTATTGTTCATGTTATTTTATATAACAATTATATCTGTCCATACATATGATAATGGAAGTGGAAATTAACATTGTAATAAATACTTCTCAAAGGCAATAATGGAGTAGATATGAAACTCAAACTCAAGAGAGAGTATTTGGTGGTGGTGGTAGTAGGACTAAGGTCACATAGTGGCCATGATAATTATGGTCACCAGATAATCTAGTATCATATTGGAAGCCTAACACTCATCGGAGACGATCACGAGCACCGTCTCAACCCATACCTCATCGACTCACTCCTCTCCGCTCTCTCCCAAGTCAAGTCCCAATCCATCAATGGCGGCTCCGCTCTCATCACCGTTGCTCGTGGAAAGTTCTTCTGCAACGGCTTAGACTTCCCCTGGGCTCAATCCGCCGGCACCTCTGCTACCCACTGCAAACGCCTCCTCCAAATGGCACAATCATTTAGATCCGTCATTGCCGCACTCACATCCCTCCCCATCCCAACCGTCGCCGTCGTGTCCGGCCACGCCGCCGCCGCCGCCGGGCTCATCCTCACGATAAGTCTTGAAATGTTCAATGATGTTTAAGATGGGGCAGTTCATATGGTAGTCATTGTCCAATTCCATATGCACTCCATGTTTCATAGACAAATGGATATTAATGTGAAAGATAATTATTTATTTGATTATCCTGTTTCCACCAATTGTTATGGTTGATAGGTACACAATTATGGTAAAATGTACCCACTTGACCATGAATTTCCTTTAAACATACATCAATTGCTTGAATAGTCATGATTTTCTTCTTCTTTTTTTCTTTTATCTTTTGGTTCAAAATAAAATTCAATCTTTCTATATAACATTATATAAAGTTATGCAAACTACAAGAATAGGTTCTATAGCTTAGCTTGCTGAGTTAAAATAAAATATTTTGTGGGTTTCAAATTTCTCTATCTTGAGTGCTACTTGTGGTAATTATGCCGTTTACCTTGTATAAACTTTTCATAAGCATCTCTTACACATTCTTTCTCATGGAGATCATTACATAATATAATATATCAGCAAAAATTGGATCAAAATCATAGTAAAATGTTTTTTTCAGAGGCAAGTGCATCTCTGATTCCCCTGTAATCAATTTGGATTTAAGATTTTCTGTTTTATTTGGCTCATCTTGTCTATACTCTACCCTATCTAAAGTTAATCTTTCAGTTTTCTATGTTGTGAATTGATCATGCATTGGCTCTGCTTCCTTGAGTTCACGGGCGGCTCTACTCTTTGTTCAGGGGGTTCAAATGAACCCCCTGACTTCAAAATATATATATATATATATATTATATTTAATATTTTTTTTTTAGTTTAATACATTAATTTTTTTCTTAAAAATATTTTTGCACACCCTAACTTAAATTTTATACACACTTATTACAATTATTTTTTTACTCTAAAGTAAGAGTAAGTGTTTGTGAATTGTAAATGTTATTTTTTATTATATGTGTATGAGTGTGTCTAATATTAATTATGTGCATTACTTCTTTTTTTTTTTTATATAATGTTATTTGTGTGAATAATGATGTGTATGTGGATGTTTGTGTGTACAATACAAATATAATATAACTTTATATAATTTAATAATTAGGAAATAGAGAGGATTTGTTACATGAGTGTGTATAGTTATCATGTTATAATAATTTTTTGTCAGAAGTTAGAAAAATTCAAGAAAAAAATTGCAAAGTTAGTGATTATTCAAGAATTTAATTGATTAAGTAAACACATAGTGAATTATTTTATGTATGAATGAGTGTAGTTGTGTATGTCAATAATTAATATAGAGCCAATGAGTTGAGATTAGTCATTTAGTTTAAAATATTTTTATAAAAACAATGACAAATATGTAATATTAATTGCATAAAAATAAAAATTTAGACAAACTTAACAAAATAAAATGGTCATAGCTATCCATATTGGCAATAAATACTTGTAATGAATTATCGTGTAACAATTCAAAATTTGAAAACTTGTAGAAGGAAATTGTAAAAATTAATGGTTTTTTTTTTTTTTTTTTGTCTATAACTCGATATATTCAAATTTTCTTTTTATTAAATTTTTTAAAAAATTTAAATTTCTTAATGACCCCTCTTAACAAAATTCCTGGAGCCGCCACTGCTTGAGTTAGCACCTTGAACCTGGTTTGTATTTTTACTAGAATTTTAAAAGTACTTCTATGCCTTGAAGTGGTCTTTCTTGACTTAGGTTGCTCTAAAAATATTATCTAGCCCACATTGTTCTTCTGGTGTATATTTATATTAGTCTTATGTAGGTTACTTATGCCCCTAAAATACTGCCTCGTAAGTCATAATGCATTCTCCTTCCTCAATCTAAAGAACATAAAATTTGCACAATGAAAAAAGTACAGTTAAATATATGATTCAATCTTTTAAACATTTGTGTTCTCTAGTTTCTTCACTAAGCATTCTGGGGGATTATATACTGTTTGGATGACAGAAAGTGGTTCATCTATAGATGTACATTATGGATTTATTTTTCTTATTTGGTGGAATAGGTTTATCCTGTCTTTGCACTAGGCGGTAGTCGGTATATTTCTGCACTCAAGAGGCCTTTTCATCACATCTCAATGGTTGCTTCTCAGGGCATAACAATAGGTTGTTAACTATTTCTTTGTCCTGTAGCTCCTAAAGCCTCGCTACTTTAATTTTTTGCATAATGCTCAAAAGTAAGAAAGATTCAAAATTCCACCCTTTTGCTATTTCTTATCCAAACTAAGAAAGAAAATATGATTTTTCATATGGGAATTGTATTCTTAACTCTCAATTATCCGAATTGTTCTCATGGACTAAGACATTTATTGGGAGTGCCTTCAAACTTTTTAAGGTTATTATTATGTTTTAAATGCATGTATCAGCCCTCCAAATAAATGAAAATCATGCATAAAATAACATTTTCTTAATTCATGTGTACTTTTCATAGATTAAAATTCAAACTTGCAGTATTCTTAGAACATGTGTTTTTACCATCGCACATCCTTAGTGCGATGGTCACTCCACAAGTATAACTGCTTGTGAGGTGAGAGGGGCAAAGGCCAGGGTTTAAGTCTTCAGGAGAGAGCTTCACACACATTTACACTTAGATTAGGCTAGAGTAGAATTTCTATCTTGTATAAAAAATAAAATTAAAAATTAAAAAAAAATACATGTTTTTGGAGAACTTAAGGAGACATTATGATTAGAAATATTTGTCAAGTTGATATTTTTTACATTCTTATTTTCTAAGTGCAGTGTGATGTTATCTGTTTTCTAATCTGATACAGATTCAATCAGAGAATATATCACCTAAGGAGCATCAGCAGTTGTATTATCTAATGACATATTTGATAAAGAGGCAATTAATCAAAACAATTTCAATGAAATATTTCAACTTGTACACTTTGCAGGCCAATGAAGCGGTAGAATGGTAAAATCTTTTGTAGTCTATGGATATTGCTTGGTTTTGTCTTTGCTAGACTATTATATCTGTAGTCTTTTTTTGATGTTGCCAATGTTACTATCTTGAAAATTTCAAAGATCTATATAGCGTGAGAAGTACTAGACTAAATAAAATGAATGTGATTTGTTCTAAACCAGATATACTGGACTTAAAAGGTACACACTTGTCACGACAAACCTTTAAAGTCAGAACTCCTAACCCATAGAATTGTAGGCAAACTATTTCTTTATCAATGTGTGATACGGATTTTATGTTCGAATGCGGACAGAAATTTCATTTTTTTTTTAAATCCAATGCTGATAATATGTAAATTAAGAAAAATGCGTGGCAAATAATTTCTGAGTAACAGATTGTTGGTTTTGCTAACATTCTACATAAATGGATCAATTAACATTTTACTAATCCCAGAGTGGATTGAAATTTACCTTATTTGCCACCATATATACTAGGTTTTCACTCATTAATTTTCATGTTTCTCCTACTTAAGTTAACTTTGATAACTTCATATCAGTATTGTGTTAGAAGATGCTTTTGTGCAACTAAATTTAGTGAGTGAAAATATTTGTTTTTCTTTTTCTTATTTCTTTCTCATGAGCTTTTTTGTGGTCAAGAAATTGAGATTTGATTTGATTTATTAGCTTGTTGGTAGGGTTGGTTTAGCCAAAATTACAGTGTAGGCATTTGGATTGCAATCCCTCATTATCTCAAGTTGGGTATTTGGAGAGAGAAATGCTCGGAGTTTCGAAATGTGGAAACTTCAATTTTGACTTGAAACTCTCATTCCTTGGATCTTTGTTTGAGTGGATGGCAGACATGGGCAGTATCTTTGAGTAGCACGATCTTTGCAATTTTCTCTGATATCTGTTGGTGAATCTCTTGTATACTTCTTTTGTACTAGGGTAGTTGGGTTATGCTTCTTTTGTGCTCTCTTAATGAATCATTTACTTGAATTCTTGGCTTTGTTTTCCTTCCAAATCACTTACTCAGCTTCTATTGAAGTAATCATCTTTGGAGTTTGGACAATAATTCCATTTCCTCTCCTCAGCTGGAATGAAAAAATGATGCTAAAAGCTTTTCTGCGATACTAATTTTAAGTTATTATACATTATCCAGAATAAGGGAAATATTTGCATCCTCTGTGAAGTCCAGGTTCAATCATAAATGGAGGAAATGATGACAAAAATTGTGTTTAATTTGTAAAGTAGTTCATAGAATTTTTCTTTTTATTTAAAAAATTATAAAGCTATAAGTTGATGTCTACACTCTACGGGTTTTCTCAGCTGACCTTGTTTTGGCCAAGAATTCAAGCTCTCAAAGGTAACAGGATAAGGACTTACCGTTGTTTGGGTTTGGCTAACGTATGTCCTTTTAACGTTTTTCAATTTTCTAAAAAATTTCTTAAAATAGATAATTAATGTATGCCATTATCTGGACTCTTGTTGTTTTGATAAGTGACAAAAAAATTTCGTTAGAAAGAGGAGAAACATTACGTACACAAAAGTACACAAAGGTAGGAGTGGACATAGTGCCAAAAGCATAAGGCAATTCATACAAAGAATGTTACACATTTAGCTCATTAGAATAGAAGCCAGCTCTATAGCATTGAAATTCAGGTTGAGACTTTGAGATTCATATGACAATAAAATGGATTGAGACATAGAAGAAATGTACTGAATCTGCGTGAAAGTTTGGATTGTTCCTCACGATGATATATAGGGTATAATATGTCTTTTTGGACATGGTGGCTACAGTAGATTTGGATTTTGGTGTTGGGAGAATCGGGCTTGGCTGATCCTTATTTTCATCATTTTTACGAAGAACACCCACTCCTCTCTCTCTCTCTCTCTCTCTCTCTCTCTCTCTCTCTCTCTCTCTCTCTATATATATATATATATATATATAGACAGGCATCATATAATTGTTAGGTAACCTTATACGATTAATACCTATTGAACTTGTTTATAGACTACTTGATTGATTTATTCTATTTCGTATATGGTGAATATTATGACTATTTTTTTATTTCTTCACAAATCAAGCAAATAAGTAAAAACTAAATTATAATTAAAATTATATTATTTGAATTACTTAAACAAAATAATTTTTATTTACAAATATATAAAAATTAGGTTGATCAAATTTTTAAAAATTATTTACTATGAAATGAGTGGACTTGTTTACAAACACATTAATGTGTTTGTGTTTGACTTTTTAATAGATAGCCTAAACTTGCTAAAAGCGAGCATTCACGTCAGGCTACTCAGATTTTTAGCTAAACTAACCGAAAAAATTATATTTTTTTTCTAGTTTAGCTATCTATGTTTTTTATACATACGCATCAAACTCAATACTTTCTTACTTCATTTAAATATTTATTTTTTCACAATCCTCTTAACACAGTTAACCATGATTGAGCCAATCAGTTAGCCACCATCGCACCATAACCAACCACCACCAAACCAAATCATTCAACCACTACTGCACCACAGCCGACCACTACCAAGCAAAACCCAGCAACCAGTTCCACAAAAACCCAAAAACATCATACAATTGACCCATTTCAACCACCATAATGTTGCCGCTGCCACCTAAACCCACAAAACCTAGCAACCACTCCACAGAAACCCAAAAGTCTCATGAAACCGACCCATCTACGCTGATTTAAACCCAACAACCACTCCACAAAAACTCAAAAACCTCATGCAACCTACACTAATTAAACCCAGCCAAAACCCAAATAGACCTAACCGTCATCGCCAACCACCATTTGCAACCATTTTGGTGTGGGGAAAGGAAGATTAAACGCTTTCACAAAAAAAGAGATTAAAAAAGAAAGTATTAAATTTTGATGTAGTGATGTACAGTTCCACGCTACTTGTGGCGTGATACTGTTTATTGTTAAGTGTTTAGGGTTAGTTTGGTGAGGTTGATGCATTAGGTTTTTGTGGGGCCAAAATGGGTAACTAGACCTAAGATTCCAACTATATAATTAGTTGTCAACGTTTTCAAACTATATTTTTTACTAGCATCTCGAGTTTCAAAGACTCGATTTTGGCCTATAAATCAACTCTCAAAGACTCGATTTTCATGCCTTAATCATATCCGTTGTGGCATATTTTTCCACATGGCGACATGAAAATTGAGTTTTTAAGACTTGATTTCTAACCCTTATAAATAAAAACAAATTAGAAAGGAACCAGAACGTCAGAGAACAACCCAGAGAGAAAAAAAAAAAAAAAAAAAAAAAAAAAAAAAAAAACAGAACGAGAAGATCCAGATCAGACCACCGAGCGCGAGGACCACCGCGCGCCGCCCAGGCCGCGCGCCAGGCCAAGCCACGCGCCAACCCCGACCGCGCGCCTGGCTGGTGAGGTGAGCTCTTTCTCTCCCTATGAGCTCTTTCTCTCCCTCTGATCTGATTTTGGGTATTTTGGCTTGTACATGGACTTGGAATTTTTTTAAATTTTTTTGTGTTAGAAATCGAGTTTTAGAAACTCGATTTCTATGTGGTCGTCACATGAAAAAATATGCCACATCGGATATGATTAGGCTATGAAAATCGAGTCTTTGAGAGTCGATTTATAGACCAAAATCGAGTCTTTGAAACTTGAGATGCTAGTAAAAAATATAGTTTGAAAATGTTGACAACTAATTATATAGTTGGAATCTAAGGTCTAGTTACCCATTTTGGCCTTTTTGTGGGTTTTTCTTTTTCTTTTTCTTTTTCTTTTTTTTTGGCTATATTTTGAACATCATACTCGTACTAGTTTAGCTAGTCTAATGTGAATGCTATAATTCAACTAGCAAATCATGGAATTAAAATAAAAATAAAAAGGAAAATAAAGTTGAACTAAATACTCTTTTTTTTTTTAATTGCAAATATATGTGGATATTATGGAATTAGGATATGCCACTGAGGTAGTGCGTAAGATATTTCTTTATGGCAATAAAATCTAAAAAGAAGATCCATGAGAAAAATCACAAACTTACTGTTCATACCAAAAGTCTGAGACTCACAACCACGAGCGCTTTAGAGAAACGCGGCAGCCTCTTTGTCCTAACACTGATCGGCGACGATCACGAGCACCGACTCGGCCCATCTCTCATCGACTCTTTCCTCTCTGCTCTCTCCCAAGTCAACTCCCAAGCCATCAATGGCGGCTCCGCCCTCATCACCGTCGCTCATGGCAAATTCTTCTGCAACGGCTTCAACGTCCCTTGGGGCCAATCCGACGCCCGCAGCCGCCTCCACCAGATGGTCGAGTCCTTCAGATCCGTCATGTCCGCTCTCCTCTCCCTCCCTCTCAACCATCGCCGTCGTCTCCGGCCACGCTGCCGCCGGCGGACTGATCCTCGCGCTCGGCCACGACTACGTCCTCATGAGGCGCGACCGCGGCTTTCTGTACATGAGTGAGGTCGACCTAGCGATAACCTTGCCGGACTACGTCGCGGCTCTGATGAGGTCCAAGATCGGAGGGTCGGCCGCTCGGCGCGACGTGTTGTTGAGAGGGATGAAGGTGAAGGGAGAAGAGGCAGTGAGAATGGGGATTGTGGACTCCGCGGCGCACGATAGCGAGGAGAGTGTTGTGGAGGCTGCGATGCGCCTTGGGGATAGGTTAGCGGAGAGGAAATGGAATGGTGAGGTGTATGCAGAGATTAGGAAGAGTTTGTATCTTGAGCTTTGTGGTGTGCTTGGATTGGTTTCGAAAACCGTTGTAGCATCTTCTAAGCTTTGATAATTAATTGTTAATAATTGGTTGCTTAATAATCTTTGCGGTTTGTACTGTTAGTTCGTGTTCTGAGCAATTTTTGAAAAATTATAACATTGAACTGCCTATATAATATAATATAAGTATAGTACGAATACGATGCGAGTATGACTCCCTAAACGAAGTATTGGAGTTTACCTAGATTGTTATCCAATTTGTAAAAATTATTGTTAACATTCTGTGTTAATAATCTTTGTACCATTTGGGTTTGTATATTCTCAAAATAAAAGCAATGGAAATGATGCATGATAGATAGGTGTACGTGAGTTTGGGTTTACGGGTCCCAGAGGCTGGTTACTGGTAGAGTGGTATGACTTATTCTTAATGGCCAACTATGGAGTCTCTCTGTGTGTCAAATTAGCTCAACCAGTTTAATATTTTGACTACTCTTACTATGTATATAGTTGTGAAAACATGTGATGACCTTATTCGGAGAGTCACATGATCAGAGGATTAGCTTTGCTAGCAGGAAATTCCAAACCTGTAAAGCAAACAAAGAGCAATGGTTATTAGATGCTGAGAACACCGAGTAAAGTGGCTTGGTGTGTATTTGACCAAGATAGAGACTATTGGTAAGTGTCTGTTTGAGATGCAATTAACCCAGTTTGCCAATTTATTTTTTTATTTTTTTGCGGGCTCCATGTGAATCACTTACAAAAGGCTAGATAAGGTGTTTTTCAAAAAAAAAAACAAACAAACAAACAACAAATCTAAAACATCTAGTTTCGTAAGACTACACGAGCATTCCTGTGCAATTGAGGTTGATAATTCAAACATTGGCATCTCTCATTGATTATGTGAATGGTTTCAACCTTTCAAGAGCAGTAAACTCACCTTCAAATCATTTTTCTTTCTTTTTCTTGAGTTGGTAAGCTTACATTGTACTATTAATGTAAGATTTAGATTGTAAATTAATACATTGTACATATTTGCATAAAAGTATACAATATTGTACATATTAATTTAATCTATAATTTAAATCTTATATTGATAGTACAACGTAAACACATAATGAAAAAAACCCAATACATATCCTTTAGAAATGCATCATAAAATTAGCATTGTTTTGGATCAACATCCACTAGATCATATTATTTATTCACCGCATTTGTTTTATTTTTCAGATGTGGGTAATTGGCTATTATACATGTATTTTTCTGTTAATTAAGTATATCGAAATATATACACTAGCAAAGTTATGTATTGAGTGTTTGCTTGTGAAATGTTCCACCTAATGAAATACACTATTACCAATTATGTTTCCTGCTTTCTAATTAATACAAATGGAATTTGCAGAATGTTGCTAATTTGTATTAAATAAGTTATGTGTATTGTGTTCATGTGTCTAACTTTAGAGGCGGAACTAGTGCAGTTAGGGTTGCATGGCACCAAGCGTAAAAGTGCAAAATTTCAAATTGGTTTAATTATCTTTTTGTGATTTGAGAATTAACATGCATAGGATTGAAACGACGTCATCGGCCTGGCCCTGTTTCTAGTTCAATGTGCTACCGTACATTTTTAATGTGGATAATCTTAACAAACAAATTTTTTTTTTTTTTTTTAATTTCTTGATTAGAGTTTACCATATTGCATATAATTTTCCAATGGTTAGACGTTGAAGGCCAACTATAGTCATGGACTCAATGGTATATATATATATATATATATATTAAATTAAAAAAAAAATCCCTATACTTTTGTTCTCCCATCTAAGCTTTAATTAGATGCATGATTTCTTCAAATTATTAGGAGAATAAAAAACTATAAAATGTAAATTCTTTCATTTGTTATTTTATCCTAATAATTTGTATTGTTGCATCGAAGCTTGAGTTGATGAAATATGACATAAGTGGTTGCTTCTTAATAATTGTAGAATTAGAGCAAATTATTAGAATTTTGAAGGGAGGACATGACCAGGCAACTAATACTATAGAGAATTTAGCTTAGCATGTTGGTATTTTGGTGGTTATAAAAGTTCCCAATATACATTTATTAAAATAAAATATTTGTTTGCTTCCTCACATGTTGGTGTTGGTGTGACAGACTGACTATTTAAAGTTAGAAGAAAAAGTCTAACTTTTTTCTTCATACATTCACAAATTCAAAGTTTGATTGGATTGAATTTGTATCTTTTACTCAAATTAAGAATTACTAGCAAGTTTTTTCTTTGGGTAAAAGGGACGGAAAGAGCATAAATTGGAGTATGACCGTATAGCTTATAAAAATAATAAAAAATAAAAAGAAGAAGAAGAAGAAGAAGAGAGAGAGAACAGTTGGGTTCACGACAAAACAATGCAAATGGTTCCATCAAATCACCACTCTTTCAAAGCCCGTAGACCAATACGATACCAACCCATTGGGCCCCATTGCTCTCACACACCACTGGGCTGGGCCCCCTTATTAGTAGTTAGAGTCTTAGAGATATTAATCAGTATTAGCCATTATAAGGATGTGCAGTTCGCCATTAATTGAGCTATCACAATATATCAAAGATAATTAAGGTCACATTATAATGATGTGGAATGGTTATTTTACTCCTTCAATAAGTCTCACTCACTCATCTTCCAATCAAGGCTGCACCAAAAAAATGAGGATATTTTAAAAAATCTATTCATTCATTTCATCAGGAATGTTGCACGTGTAAGTGTGCTGCACAGTCGACTTATCCGACATTTCATTTCTTCTCTCAATTTTATGATTTGGGGGTCCAGGTTTGAGTAATGTTTTGGGTGTTTATCAATTTATTGGGTTCTTTTATTGCTATCTCGATTTGCTTATAATTGGGATGCTCCTTAATTATACCTCATGTACGTATGCCAAAATGCTGTTAAATTATCTCTTTTGACTTGATAATGCTAGAGCATGCATAGAATCGATTTGCTCTATCGTTGGCTCAATTATTTCTAACCGATTTGTTACAATACCATATGGACAAATGTTACTGATAGAATTAGTTTTAAACATTTCCCAATCAATGCTTTACATTCTTCAAGTGATCTTTCAATGATCAGAACTCAGAAGCACTTCTAAATAATCTGATTGAGAGGATTGCATGCTTGGCTCAGATTAGCTTGAAACCTGGAACACAAGTAAACCTTGGCCAAGACATGATTCAGAATTAGCAGCTATGAACTGCATTATAGTTATTAACAGAGCATAACAGGATAAATTCAGCATTAAACACCCATAACAATTTAAATACTTCCATTACTTGCATAAACAAGAATAGGGACTTGACTGCCTTTCTTTAGTCCATTTTAATCCTTTCAAATTAGCTGATCAAAAAAACATTAAGGCAACAATAATTAGATGGGAAGCTATTCACTCTACCATCAATCTTTGAAAAGGATTCGGAATACCAATTGCAGTGAGTGTTTAATTCCCCACACCCATTATAGTTTGTCATGTGCCTTCATTCATTCATGAGGATATTTCAATTGCACATCTTGGGATCAAAGAGGTTTTGTTATAATTCTTTACAGTCTCTTGAGCCAAGAATACTTTTCTGCGATTGTAGCTTTGTAACTTTGCTATATCAACTAGTAGCTTTGCTATATACCTTTGTAGTTTGTCCTAAGTATTACAACGTGATATTGACCTCACTCACTCGTCTTTGATGAACTAGGACCCTTATCATGAATTAGTATTAGTGCTATTGCATTTACTTCCTACTTCACTAGAATGGAAGAAAGAAGGCATTGCATGAGTAATATATCTGCCTACTTTGGCCCGAGTAGCTTTGAGAATGCAAGCCATGTTAATCATCGCCTTGTGGTTGTGGAGCTTTAGCATATTTTGAGTGAAAAGGAAAGTTTCTTTAATTTCCCCCGTGTAAAAAGAAAGGTTTTTGAGATTTAGCCATTTAACATTTGAATTAGGTTTTGCAACAAAGAAGTCTCTTGCAAAAGAAAGTGATTTCTATTTGAGTTGGCTGTAATCTTCAAGGTTTTGTCCTTGCTCAATGATGAAAAAAAAAAAAAAAAACTATTTTTAACATATGTTTCTCAAGGAAGGGCTACAATTGAATGGAGCTAGCTTAAAGGTATTGAAGCAAACAGTGAAAATGGGAGTAATAACATCACCTTCCTCCTCATGCTGCTTTCCCCTCTCACAATTAGAGTGGTTGTGCTTAGAAGAGGTTAACAATTCATTTCTATGTGCTTCAATACAATATGGACAGCGGCCAAAAAGAATTTAAAGAAAAGAGATGCTTCAAAAGCTGCGGATATTCAAGACAGTCAAAAGGAATAATTCTTTTTGAAATTTTCTCATTTAGAGTTCTACATTCAGCAAGTACTTGTCCAATTGTTCAAGGTGCTCCTAAATATCTTATTGGGAGCATGATTGTATCACAAAATGCTAACATATTGTTCCGCATGTAAAAAATCTTGCACTTGGCTGGATTAACTTGAAGCCTAGACCATTGGTGAAACTCATCCATTACGTTCTATATCACATGGACTAATTTCATTAAGAAAGCATAAATAGGCTAATTTCAACTTTCGACACCTGGAACGATGTAAATACTTTTATTATAGACTATTCAAAGAACCATTATCTTGGGGACGTTATTTATGCTGCATTCTTTGAAATGGCTTTGGAAATGCAATTGCTGTGAGAATATGAAAACCCATTATAGACTGTCATATGCTATCATGTGATTAACTTTTAGTAAGAAGAAACTTGTACAGACCAAGAAAACGAGGAATATGAACCCGGTAGAGTTTCACTATCATCAATCAATTGCCCATGCTGCATTATTTGCACCCAACTATACTGTGGATGACTGCAAAATATACAAGAAAACTTAATTCAATCGCACACAAAATTTAGTTAATAATAGAAGTGAACTATGATAGGACAAATACAATACATGCCCCAGCTCTGGAGAAAATTGCTTTTTTTTTTTTTTTTTGTGGGTTGTTTTGCTATGTTAACCAAAGGTTAAGAAACAAATCCCCAGCAACATAGTTTAAACACGATGAACACAGCATATTAACCTAATTTAATTTCTAGAAAATTGAAGTCTCTCAGTTTTTATGTCAGTTTCAAAATTAATCTGAACATATAACAAAGCCTCAAAGTGTGCAAGTGGCAAACAATCAGATCACCAAATTGCAAATATTTCCTGAATCAAATATACAAGCAAACATTGGTTTATTTCTTTTTTTTTTAACATCTGCATCTTTTCAACAATCAAATATGAAAAAAAGAAAAAAAATTTACAGGATAACATTTAAAAGGAACCTAAAGAAGTACCCAAAAATGTAAATAATAGAATCAATACAAGCAGATCTTATTGCCAATAAGTAATAAATTTTATTACAAAAGTGCTATCCTACTACATGGAGTGTATAAAAGGAATAACTACAAAGAAATAATTAATACAAGCAGATCTGCCACAAGTTTGTTGTCATGGAGACCATAAAAGGACATAAAGAATTTGGCTTGGTAAATTATTGCCAATGAAGTGACACTGTATCCAATGAAAATTAGGGGCTGGATTCAATTTTGTATTCCTAAGATAAGATTCTCTTATCATTAATTCATTATTAATGGTACTCCTAAAGGATTCATTCCTAGTACACGTGGTCTGCGGCAAGGTGATCCTCTTTCACCTTTGCTGTTTGTTTTGGTAATGGAGGCATTTAGTAAACTAATGTTAAGAGCAAAGGAGGGTGATCAATAGATGGTTTTTCGGTTTCATCAACTGGTGGGGATGCTATGGATATTTCACATCTGCTGTTTGCAGATGATACCCTGGTCTTTTTTTATGCAGATTTAGATCAGCTACGTCACCTTCGTTCCATTTTTTTTATGTTTTGAGGCTGTTTCTGGACTTCCCATTAATTTGGCTAAAGTCTGAGATGGTTCCTATATGGAAATTCTGACTGGTACTTCGGGATGTAGGATTTCGGATTTCCACTCTTCCTATAAAGTAACCGGGTCCTCATCTTGGAGGGTGTTCATAATGGAGAACACAAATTCCACCTGGTTAATTGGTCTACACTGTGTAAGCCAATACAACAAGGGGGCTTAGGTATCAGAAGTATCAAGTATGCTGTGTTTTAATGGTGCTATACTCCTCAAATGGCTATGGAGGTATGGTTTTGGAGAGAGAGTCCTTGTGGAGTAAAGTCATTGACAGTAAATATGTTAAAGACATATTATCAGAAATCACTTCGAGGATCAAGCATTGATCCCAGTTGAAACGTGGGTAATTTCATTTGGGAGACACAAGAAAACAACTCCCATATAAAGGTTTGAGCTTTTTATTTGTTCCTTTTTTTCTTTTTCTTTTTTTCATTTATAAGTAATGCTTGTCAGAAGGTTTTCACACACCAACTTTTTCACGCACTCCAAATGCTCAAATTAACTAAGGTAGAGCTGAAGGCCTACCTTGTAAATTGAGAGCCAAATACGACAAAGGCCATTAAAACAATCATTTGAAGTTAGAGAGTAGAGAAACTACAAGACATAAAGGTAAAACTTCTAAATTAATTCTATCCAAAACCGTATCCACCAAAGATACATTGCCCTTCAAATCATAGATCTCTCTCAAACGCCATTATATCATTCAATTTATTTTACAAATAACAACATAAATATATATTTTGTCTGGGTGAGTTATGCATGAACCCAGTGGGTCTTGAACTTACAACCTCTCATATACTAAACAAAATTAAAATGAACAGCACAACAAAGGGATAATAACCCCTATGTGGTTTCCCTAAAAAACACGAAAGCCGCTCAGAGTTTTGAGTTGAACACTTAACTCGCGTATAAAACAGTACCACAGGGGGGTCTTCTGTTACACTCAAAGCCCCCCAGAAGGTTTTAATGTTTGCACAATTAACTTTATAACAAGGGTTTAAGTGTTAACACTCAAAACCTCAACCCGGGTAATGATAGTTAAATTGGGCAACTTTAGCATTCCACAAAGGATATTGGTTAGGCTTTTTTTTTAGTAAATAAAGCAAAGATAAACATAGAAATCAGAGTTTGCATCTAACAATTTTAAATAAATGGGTGGAGATTAATGGAACTCTTAAACAATACAGTGATGAAAATTTTACAAATTGTTAACAACTATGCCGTACCCATGTATGAAATTTGGGAAAATAATAAAAATCAAATGGTAAACCAAAAACAATTTAAGGGAAGAAGAAAAAAAATAGTTGTATGCAATTTCAACTAGAATCGACTGAACAAAATAAGAAGGCTTACCATGTTGATTTGTCCGAAGAATTTCAAGCAAAACCTCAAAGAAAGCAATGAATGCTCTCCAATCTGGAATTGACGGAAGGAATGGCAGAGAGCTAGAGAGAAAGAATAGCATTACTCATACTCATACAATAGAGGTAGAGCACCATGGTTAATCGATGGTCCCGCCTGGCCCAATATCTGAGCTCGAATCATTCAGTGTCGACCCATAAGGCCCCAAATTCAGTGACCCAATATCGGATATGAGCCGACTCCAACAAACCTTTTTAGAGAAAAAAAAAATTATATAAATTTTTTTTAAAATTTTTTTATCATTTTCTTTCTTTTTTGGCTTTTGTTAAGGAGGCACTCGATAAAGGTACATTACAAAATAGCAAAATTTAATAAATAAATAACTTAACTAGTGGTTTAATGTGACCCAACACCCTAAAATGTGATGATAAAATCATTAGGTGCACTTGTTTTTGTCATTTTGATAGACTTAATGGTATGCATTAGATAGAACTAGCATAAAGAAGTACATTGAAAATAAGATAAAGTAAAATGACTAAAATGGGAAAAAAATTATATGATTAAATTGAAAATATATCTAAGATTCTAAGTTAGGGGTTCGTTTTGGGTCTAGTGTCCTATACGTTGGGCCCAAAGGAATTGCCATGTGGCAACATCCCATTAGGTCCAATACAACTGAACTAACCTTGTATTAGGAAAAATTTTATATCAAAGTCAATAATTTTGTATACAATATATTTATGAGTTATAACTAATTTGTTTAGCTTATTTTAATTTGTTTATCACTATAATAATTATGAATCCCAAATAAAAAATTTTGACGTTGTCACTGCTTATTTGATAACAGTTATGATGATTTGGAAACAATGTCAACAACTTTTGACACAAAACCTCTGTATCTTTACTATTAACAAAGAGAATTATAAAGTCATGTATTTTCCTTTTCTAACAAGCCAATTTTATAAATGAATCTCTTTCTTCTAAACTACTACTATATTCTCTTAATTATAAAAAATTATATTCATTTTAAATATTCAATAATTAATCTTAAGCATATGCATTGTAATAAGAAAATCAATTTATATATAAAAAGATAAAATAAATCATATCTAAAATGAATATTTATGAATGCTATGAAGTATGGTACTATAATTTTTGACAAGCTAGGAAACCAATTTTTTTTATTAAAAAAAATCAGTAAAATATATCACCACAAACAACATTAATAAATGAATAACTTTGAGAGTGTCTAATTAAATTGGAAAGATAACTTTGACCACAACTTTTTTTATTATGAAAAAAAAGAAAAGAAAAGAAGGAGGCATAATTGCAATTAAATTCAAAGTACATAAGAAAAGAAGGGAGTCTTAAGTGATTTGTATAGAATAAAGTGAATTAAACCACATTTATTCCTTTCACCTCAAAATTTCACTTTCTTTTGAGGACTTGGCATTAATGACAATTGCTTCTATCCTATCTACTCTCTAGAATCCTTCCTCTTTTCTTTTCTAAGTTGGCAAGATTTGAATCTATTAATCTATATTCTCTAATAAGGTTGCGTGTGTTTGGGTACAGTTTATATAAGCTAGTTTTTTTTTTTTTTTTTTTTTTTTTTTTTTTTTTAACTTTTATTTACGAGCTGCTAGTGCGTACTCTAAAAGTATGCTCCCTCCTTGGCACGGATGGGTGGATCCTATGGTGGGTGGGACCCACCCTTTTGTGAAATGGAGTATATAATAATTTTCCTTTATATACAATTTTTTAAAACTTCATTTTTTTTCTTACTTATTCAAAATATAAGTATATTTTAGCACAGTTTCAACAAAAAACTAAATAAATTGTAAATAAAAATTTAGGGAAATATAATTATCTCTATATATTAAAAGAATTCGGAAAGTTAGTTAAAACATTTCTTACTGTCAAAAATACCCCTAATTTAATTAACTTATCATTATTCTTGAAACATAAGAAATGGGGTTAAAACAATAAATTGACAAAAATTAAAAACAAAAAACCTACCCATGTTTATAAAACTACCCCATAGTCTATAAAACTTCTCACTTCCCCATGTACACAACCAAAACTACCCCATGTTCCTATAAAATAAAAAATAAAATAAACCTACCCCATGTTCTAAAAAAAAAAAAAAAAACCTACCACAAGTTCCTTAAAAAAAAAAAAAAAAAACTACAAAAAAAGTGCCTCATTGCATGCGCAAAGCACATGTGATGAGGCTTGTATAAATTATTATTCTATAAATTATGAATTGTAATTTATTTATTAATTTATATTCTCAAGAACAAGAGTTCCCAAACGAGCACAAGAAATTAGAACAAAGGCTTTTCAATCGTACTCAGACACTCTCTCTCTGTAACTGTGGAATTAGAACAATTACATGTGGTGTAGGGATTAATTGATGGGGAAAGATTGAATGTGGAAGAAGCAGTTCTATAGAAAATTAGCAATAATGCAATGTTGTGTTAATTAATAGATTGGACGGTAAAAATATTCTCATTATCTTTCAAAATTAAACCTTAGTATTGTTATCATGCTAAAAACAAATAATCTATCTTTGATGCATTCAATTTTTTAGCCCACTAATATCTTCAGTTTTTTACTTACAAATAATCACTCTCCAAATCAACAATTTATAAAAATGGCTAAAAGAATTTTGTGAGACCTTATGAACTTGTTTATAGACTTATTCAATTAAATCTTAAATATATTTAAGTTGATTTTATGCATGTATATACATAAATACTTGTTTTTTTGAGAAACCTATATACATAAATATATACTTAAATCAAGCGTCATACTTTGATAAAAAAGAAAAAATCAAGTATAATGTTATTATGAACATGTTATTATATTTGAACTCTGTTTAAGTGATTAAAATAAACTTAAGTTTGAGTTGGACTCAACAGCTTTGATTAATTTCTGATAAAAAGAAAAAAAAAAGGTTCTATTCATTTAAATCCTAGAAGTATTAAAAAAAAATTATAAAAAAATGTTTTAGCTTTTTCTTTTTTTCTTTTTAAGCCAGCCGGTGCTTTTGGAATTTAGAAATGTTGTTTCATTATTGCTTGATGCTACTCCGTTCACACTCACGCTTTGTAAATGATTAAAACTGACAGGACACCATCAAAGGGAAGAGAAAAAAAAAAAAAGAAAAAAAAAAAAAAAAGAAGAAGGTAGAAAAAGCAGTCTAAAGTTTTTGAATAAAAAACAACATTTTTTTTTGTTATAATTATTGACGCTAGCGGTGGTGGAATTCTTAGTTCCGCGCTTTGTTGATGCTGACCTTTTTTTTTTTTTTTTTTTGGGGTAAAATTGTTGATGCTGACCTGATCACATATAAATTGCCCATTTTTGTGTGTGATGCTACCACCATTAAAAGCACAATTACTAGGAAAGTGCTATTACCCTCTGGATTACTATATATCGAATATCGATATTCTAAGCAAGACTCACATCCACAGCCACTTTAGTATTGTTGTCTTGCTAAAAACATGTATTCTGTATTTGATGTACACAATTTCTTACTAGCTAATAGCTATCATTCGAGTTATTATTTTTTTATTTATAAATAACTATCTTTCAAATCTTAAATATATTTAAGAAGATTTTTATACATGTATAAATATAAATATATGTTTAAAAAAAAAGCTATATACATAAATATATACTTAAATCTAGCATCATGCTATGATAAAAAAATAAAAATAAAAAAAGACAGAAAAAATCGAGCTTGATGTTAATTTTATTTATGGACATGTTTTTATATTTGAGTCATGCTTAACAGTCTTTATATTTGATCCATTTAAATCCTAAAAGTTATAAAGTTTTTTATTTTAGCCACTAGTGATTTAGGAATTTAAAAATGTTGTTTTGCACTACTGCTTGCTACAGCTGCTAACTGCATTCACACTAATTACATACACTTGGTTTCCCACTCCCACTTTGTAAATGATTAGCACAGTAACACGACCCCAGCTAAAGGAAAAGAGAAAAAGTAGTCTAAAGTTACAAAATAAAAACCAACTTTTTCTCTGGGCATAATTATTGAGGCTAGCTGTATCTCTCATCACTTTCACCGCTCCACAAACCCATCTAAATATCCAATATTCCTTTAAAAAAAAAAAAAAAACTATGGCCGAAGGAGTAATTACTAATTGTGTAGCAATTGGGTAAAAAGATTCTCATTATCTTTCAAAACCTTTAGTATTGCTGTCCTGCTGAAAACAAATATTCTATCTTCTTTGATTCAATTCTGATAAAAAGAAAAATTAGCTCTATTCATTTAAATCATAAAAGTTTTAACTTCCCATAATAAGAAATTAAAAAAAAAAGTTTAATTTTAACTACAATTTTGCTTTTGGAATTTAGAAATGTTGTTTCACGCTATAACTGCGTTCACACACACATTTTTTAAATGATTAATTCATATGTTCACACCATCAGAGGGAAAAGAGAAAAAGGTAGAAGAAAAAGTCTAAACTTTTAGAATTAAAAAAAAAAAAAAAAAAACTTTTTCTAGTGTTTAAAATGATCCCAAGGAGTTTTCTGTTTGCCTTAACATCTTACACATAGAAGTGGGTGGGAATAACCTAGTGTTTTTCAGTGATGCAAAAAAGTGTTATCCAATGTCAAAGTTTCAGTTTTTTTATAAGGAAAAATCAAAAAATTCGGGCTTAAAATTTTATATGTTGTCACTGGTTGGAAAAAATGTAATTTAAGATATCTCAGATTTTTCTCAATTTTCCTGTAAGGAATATTCACTGAATGAGATGTAGTATATTTTAGCACCAAGTAAACTCATACACCAACCAACAACTCATTTTCATTACTTTCATGTTATCCAAAGCTGTGGTATTTGGTAGAGCAACTTCCACATCTGCCTACTGCAATGCAAATTTGTTCACATTTGATATTGTTCTAGTCTAATTCTTTCTTAGAGTAATCAACAACCTCACCTCAATTAAATCCTTATAATCTCAAATGGCCTAGTCTGATATCGCTACTTGAAATGAATATATCTACCTCACTCTTTTGCTACTTTAATAAGATTGTAAATTACTAGTTGTTCGAGTAATTAATGAGGAGTTTAGACTCACATATAAGGGAGAGTGATTAACTTCACCACTTTCTAACAGCTTAAGTTTTAGATACAATTAGTAATTTAACCATCTATATAAGCTATCATTAATATTTTACTAGAAAAATCCCACAAATTATCACCTTGTACGTGGTATGTGACAAGATTTCATAGTACAACTCCTTTTTTTTCTCAATTTTATTTTCTATAGCCTAGTGTGCATCAAAAGCACCAATATGCTTTAGTTTAAAGTCACAAAATTTTATCGACAACTTTAAATTTATGCTTCATTTGATTTCCGAGGAAGAGTAAAAATGGAAAAAGCAAATAAAAAATAAAAAATAGTTTCAACATCAATGTATTAATAGCCACCCCATTGGCAGCACAGAATTTTTTTTTTTTTTTAGAAACAAAAAATGGGTAAAGGAGGTGACCTGAGTTGGCGTCTTTTACTTGGGCATAATCATAGTGACACTCTACTCGCTGGGCCCAGGCCTGTAGGAGCAAAGAATTCAGATGAGCCATAATTGTACACCCAATTTTATCGAGAACACTAGTGAACCTGCACAGGTTGTTAAATCCTTCCATCTCTGCCTCATATATAGCCCCCAATATTGATTAGTTGTTCTCTTTTCATTGTTTTGCTTCATATTCAAGAGCTTTCAATGTCATTGAATTTCTAAATTATTTTTTTATATATAAATCAGAGAAGAGTGTGGCATTGAAACCAAAAAGATTATAGAGATGGTTCTACAAAAATCAAGCATCATCTTGCAATAATTTGAGCAATACGCCTCTCACCTTCTTTTCTTATTTTTATATTATATTTGTGATTTATATATATATATATATATATTTTGATGGAATATTTATGATAATTTTTGTAACAAACCGTTTTGAATTTTTAGAATGTTTATTGCAACAGGTCACATGTATCAATCCTTGTGTAGTGAGACAGTATATCATGTTTCAAGTGTATATGCCATCTCTCTCACAACAGCTGGGTCCTATAACTGTGTGGGACCCAGCTATTGTGAGAGAGATGGCACATACACCCGAAACATAATATAATTTTTCGTGTAAGGACAGCTTGATCTATGAACTTTTTATTTTTTTAGCAATAATAATTTTTAACAGGTTGTGATTTTTAATTTTGTATTTTTGCCCTTTGATAAAGAGAAAAAGTAGGTTGATTCATTTAAATCCTAAGAGTTATAACTTTTTTACTTTAGCCACCAGTGCTTTTGGATTAGAAATGTTGTTTTCGCACTACTGCTTGCGAGTTGCGACAGCTGCTAACTGCTTTCACGCCACTTTGTAAATGATTAATACTAACATGACCCCAGAAAGGAAAAGAGAAAAATGCAGTCTGAAGTTATAAAATAAAAAACTACTTTTTCTCTGGGCATAATTATTGAGGCTAGCTGTTGTGGAAAACACAGCCACGTATATCTCTCATCACTTCCACTGCTCCACAAGTCTATCTGAGGCCGTGTTTAATATAGATGTTTAAAGTTTAAACAACAATTTTTAGTTTTGAAATACTAAAATATGTATTTTCACAATAATTTTTAATCTATACATATTTTTATAACACTTAAATAATAATATTAGAAATCTCAAACCAAACAGGTCCTAAATATAATATTCCTAAAAAGAAAGAAAAACTATGGCGGAAGGAGCTTCGTTTGATCTAGCAGGAAAAGACCTTGAATTGCTAGGCTCTCTCATTGTCCAAGAGGTCAAACTGGCCTCTAGTGTCAAAACTGAGATAGAAAAATCTAAGGAACACAGTCTCATATTTTTGTAATTTATTAATTTTGGTAATTTTATGTAATTTTTGTTATTTTAGATTTATGGCATTTATTTCCTTATTTTTAAGGGCCTTTAATGTTATTTTGTCAAATTAGGATTTGTAGGTTTCCTACCTGTCTTTTTTTTTTTTTTTTTTAATATATATTTAAACATCTTATGTTTTTTATTGGATTCCAAATTTATCACCTTGTGGATTCAAGAGACTTCTTGTGGATTTGAGGTTTGCTACTAGAAACTAACAATTTAGTTTCTGTTTCATAAAAAAAAGTATCATGTGTGATTTCTTCAAACTTCAATGACACCATCAAGTCATATTTTGATTAAATGTTAAAATAGATAGTTCCATATTCAAAGTCAATCATAGTAAAAGATTATTATAATAATTATCATAATCTCTAAATTTCAAATTCAAAGAAAAATAAAAGAGAGAAAAAAATCATATTTTGTTAAAATTTATCATGTATTGTATGCATTATTGACTAGTTAATTTGTTTATTTTGGATAAATAAAACTTTGAAAAGCTCACATTTCAAAAAAAAAAATGTAGTTGCACTTTTACACAACTTTTTTTTTTTTTTTATATATATATTAAAAATAAAATAAAAACACCCAAACCCAACCCTTACACACACTACTAATTCCCACAAAAGACGTGTTCTTTGTATAAATGTATTTATATATATATTAGAGGTATATAAAGATATATTATTAAAAATAATAGTAAATTTGTTTTACTGAAAAAAACAGCTTTCTTTTTGTTTTTTTTGTTTTGTTTTTGTTTTTAGTAGATATATATTCACTATTTTTTAACAAGAAAATATATGATGATGAAAAATATGGGATATATGAAGCTTTTAAAATAAAATTGAAAACAACTAAAATTTAGAAGATGTAATTTGTATTTAGCTTAATTTGATTTTATTGCTAACTTACTAGGTCCATAAAATGCAACTGGCCGGAAAACCCGCATTTTCAAGACATGCACATGTCCATCAAGATATTTCACATTACTATAATAACAAATCAGCTCATACAAAATTGTAACTTGATATTTGTTCATTAACTTAATAAAAAGTAAAAACTTTAATAGTTTATTATCTATAACAATATTTTAATTTAAAGACTTCTCTTTTTCTACTTTGGGCGGCTATAAAAAATGGAGAGAAAAGAGAAAATGACCAAGGCAACTTTTGCTTTTATTTATTTTTTAAAAATGTTTCTTTCCGTTGGCGTTTAGTTAAGTAGACAGACAATATCATAGGAATGTACATAAGAATATGTCATGCTTAATTTTAAACAAACATAGTTAGCTGCCTATGTGGAAATATTCAACTACTCCGTTTATCTTTGTCTTAAGAATATGTATTGTTAATTTAGAGGAGTCAGGAAAAATATATATATATTATCTCAACTGAATATAAACCAAAACCACGTTGTATGACTCAATTGTAGGTACATACAGTATATGAGTTTAATCTTTTATTATTATTAACCAAGAATCTTAACCTACATTTTTTTAAACATACATTGTTTAGTGGACAAGGCAGCGCATTGTAAGAAAAAAATACAATCAAACTGGCATGGAATTAAAGCTAACAAAAACTAACACAGAAATCAGAATTTAGCAGGTGAGAAATAATTAATCTTGATAAGAATAAAAGTATCAGTAGCCAGGAAGACTTAAGCTTGCTATACACTGTTTGGGAAACCATTCTTGCCCCAAACCCAACCCTTACACACCCATACTAATTCCAACGAAAAGATGTGTTCTTTGTATAAATGAAATTTGTAATTTAGCTTAATTTTTGTTTATTATTGCTAATGCTAACTTACTAGATTCATAAAATACTATCGGCAAACCCATTTTCAAGAAATGCTTATGTCCATCAAGGTATTTCACATTAATAGAAACAAATCAGCTTATACAAAATCGTAACTTGATATTTCTTTAGTAAATTATTTAAAACCCTTAAATTAATGAAAACCAGTAACAAAACCTTAAAAATATTTTCCTCCAAATACCTCTCTTTTTCTACGTCTTTTGTGGGTCTTTTGTGAGTGTGTGTATTAGGGCTGTCCACGGGTCGGTCCAGGTCGGGTTTGTGCCCAACCCGGAACCGACCCGATCACTTTGGGTTTTCCATGCATAGACCCGCCGCCGACCGAGGAACGGAGTCGGTTCGGGTGGTCAGATTTTCATCGGGTACAGATCGGTCCTCGGTCGGTTTCGGGTTGTGAGAAAGCCGTCGGATCTTGCCAAAAGCTGCCTGATCTTGCCAAAAGCTGACCGGATCTTGGCGAGATCTCAGCAGATCTCGAAGAGATCAAGCCGATCTCGGCGAGATTTGGCAGGATCTCGATGAGATCTCGGCATATCTCGAAGAGATCAGGCCGAATCTTTTCGAGATCCCGCCTGAACTCAAACGAATCTCCTCAGATCAGACAGAAAATCGACGTTTCCAGGCAATATACGGTCGGGTCAGTTGAAATTGGTTTCTCAGACTCAAACCCGCCAACCGACCCGCCGTTTTCGGGTTCAAGGAGCAACGATCCGCCGCCGACCCGTCACTGGCGTCGGGTCGGCCGGTTATCGGGCCGGATCGGACGGTTTGGCTGGGTGGATCGGGTTCCGGTTTTGTTTGGACACCCCTAGTGTGTATGTAGGACAACCTGCTCCGAGTATTGTGTGACGGGTTTTTTAAAATCACAAAAAAACATAGAGAAAAAAAAGAACATTGGCCAAGCTTCTCTTTCCTTTTTTATTTTTTATTTTCAATGTTTCAATCAGTTCTTCAATGTAGTCAAGAAGAAAATGCCACGCATATTTTTAAACAAACATTGATTAGTGGACAGGATTTGTGGGCATAGAAACTAGTCCCGACTGTCTTTGTCTAAACATTAATAATTTGTATTGTTTATTTGAGCTACTAGATCTCGATTTCCACCTTCTTCCTGCTTCTGCATGCATGTAAGTATCTTTTTTTATTATTTTTTTTATTATATTTTTTATTTTAAGATGCATGAATGCATGTGTCTGTGAGTATCAAAGTACAAAAAATTATATCAACTGAGTAAAAACCTTTGTTACGGCAATGCCCAATTACGAACCAAAGATCCCAGAACCATGAATGTGTGACTCAAATGTTAGTACATTGATTGTATACGACTTTTCCCCATTTGAATTCCCTTCTACCACAAGTTACCTTTTCTTTCTCATTATCAAACCTAAAATTTCAGCATTATTTCTTTCCATTCATTACTTTGTCATAAAAAATAAACCATAGAACATAAGATTTAGCCCTCATTTAAATTGAACAAATAGAATCATATCAATTTTGAACTCTTTTTGATATCCAGTTTTTCTAGACTCAAATTGGAAATAGTTTTGGTTTATTTTCAGTATGTTTAAAATTATATTAAAACTTGTTTTAATATACACATATATAATGCACATAGTGGCAAAGCCAGAAATTAGAACAAAGGCTTTTCAATCGTACTCAGACACTCTCTTCTTCATAACTATGGAATTAGAACAATTACGTGTAGTGTAGGTATTAATTGATAGAAACAGATTGAATGTGGAAGAAGCAGTTGTGTAGCAAATTAGCAATAATGCGGTGCTGTTTTAATTAATAGATTGGAGGGTAAAAATATTCTCATTATCTTTCAAAGCCATAGTATTGTTGTCTTGCTAAATCAAATATTTTATCTTTAGTGCATTCAATTTCTTACTAGTTATCATTTGAGCCCACTACTATAACTTCACTTTTCTACTTACAAATAATCACTCTCCAAATCAATAGTTTATAAAAATGGCTGAAAGAATTTTGTGAGACATTTATACACTTGTTCAATTAAATCTTAAATATATTTAAGTAGATTTTTATGCAAGCATATACATAAATATTTTTTATTTGAGAAACCCATATACATTAATATATACTTTAATCAAGCATTATACTCTGATAAAAATAGGAAAAAAATAAGCATAATGTTAATTTTATTCATGAACATGTTATTTTATATATTTGAACTCTGTTTAAGTGATGAAAATAAGCTTAAGTTTGAGCTGGACTCAATAGCTTGATTCATTTCTGATAAAAAGAAAAACTACCTTTATTCATTTAAATCCTAAAAGTTTTTAACTTCCCATATAAAAAAATTATTAAAATTTTTTTTACTTTTTTTTAGCCGCTAGTGCTTTTTGGAATTTAGAAATGTTGTTTCATTATTGCTTGCTACTGCTAACTGCATTTACACTCACAGGACACCATCAAAGGGAAAAAAGGAAAAGGTAGAAAAAGCAGTTTTAAGGTTTTAGAATAAAAAACAATATTCTCTTTGGGCATTATTATTGAGGCTAGCTGTTGTGGAATTCTTGGTTTCGTGCTTTGTTTGTCAAACCAACTCAATGATGCCAAAAAAAAAAAAAAAAAAAAAAAAAACTCAATGATGCAATGCAATTGGTGAAAAGGAATTGGTTTAAAATGGTTCTAAGGACTTTTCTCTTTGCCTTAACATCTTACATATAGAAGTGGGTGGGAATAATCTAGTGTTTTTCAGCGATGCAAAAAGTGTTATCCAATGTCAAAGTTTCATTCTATATATATATAAGGAAAATTCAAAAAATTCGGGCTTAAAATTTTACACATTGTCACTGATTAGAAAAATGTAATTTAAGATACCTCAGATTTTCTCAAATTTTTTTATAAGGAATATTCACTAAACAAGATGTGGTATATTTTAGCACCAAGTAACTCATGCACCAACCAATAACTCATTTTCACTACTTTCATGTTATCTAAAGCCGTGGTATTTGGTAGAGCAACTTCCATACACATACTGCAATGCAAATTTGTTCACATTTGATATTGTTCTTGTTCTAGTCTAATTTTCTCTTAGAGTAATCAACAATCTCACCTCAATTAAATCCTTGTAATCTCAGATGGCCTGGTATGATATCGCTACTTGAAAGGAATATATCTACCTCACTCTCTCACCACTTTAATAAGATTGTGAATTACTAGTTGTTCGAGTAATTAAGGGAAGTTTAGGCTCACACGTGAGGGAGAGTAATTAAGTTCACCACTTCCAAATAGCTTAAACTTTAGATACAATTGGTAATTTAACAATCTATATAAGCTATCATTAATATTTTACTAGAAAAATGCCACAAATTATCACCTTGTACATAGTATGTGACAAGATTTCATAGAACAACTCCTTTTTTTCTCAATTTTATTTTCTATAGCCTAGTGTGCATTAAAAGCACCAATATGCTTTAGTTTAAAGTCACAAAATGTTAGGCTTTGTGGAGCCTAGTTGTGTTTGATCTGAATTATGACTTGACCCGAAATAATATTGTTACAGTTTTTAATGGGAGATTTTCTAAGGCTTAGTCCATGGAGTGGAGATTTTCTGAGGTTTTTGGCCCTATTTTGTAGCTCATTGTGAATCTTGTGCGCAGGATATTAAAAACTGTTGTTTTGGAAATTAGGGTTTTGATGTTGTTTTTAGAGAGAAACTGTACTGCTGCACTTTGTATATGTTCCCTGAGACTAGTGAAATCCCCGCAATTCCATGGATGTAAGCAAATTGCCGAACCATGTTAATACTATTTTGTGTGTGATTATTTTTCTTTGGCATCTATTTTTTCTCTATTTTTACATCTCATAGATCTGGGAATTTCGTGGATATATTCCCATCACAAAATTATATGGACAACGTTGAATTTATGCTTCATTTGATTTCCGAGAAAGAGTAAAAGTTGGAAAACAAATAAATAATAAAAAATATTTTCAACATCAATGTATTAGTAGCCACCCCATTGGCTGCACAGTTTTTTTTTTTTTTTTTTTTTAATTTTTAATTTATTATTTTTTTTATGAACAAAAAAATGGGTAAAGAGAGACGACCTGAGTTGGTGTTTTTTACCTGGGCGTGATCATAGTGACACTCTATCTACTAGGCCATAACTGTACACTCAGCTCCATCGAGGACGCTAGTAAAGCTGCATAGGTTCTTAAATCCTTCCATCTCTGTCTCGTATATAGCCACCAATATTGATGAATTGTCCTCTTTTCATTGTTTTGCTTCATATTCAAGGGCTTTCAATGTTTTTGAATTTCTAAATTATTTTTTATATAAATCAGAGACAAGTGTGGCATTGAAACGAAAAAGATTGTAGAGATGGTTCTACAAAATAAATCAAGCATCATCTTGCAATAATTTTTATGTTATATTTACGATAATTTTTGTAACAAATAGTTTTGAATTTTCAGAATATTTATTGCAACACGTCACATGTATCAATCCTTGTGTAGGGACAGCTTGGTCTATGAACTTTTAATTTTTATAGCAATAATAATTTTTAACAGGTTGTCATTTTTAATTTTGTATCTTTTCCCTTTGTGAAGTCTGGTCCGTCTGGAGGCTCATGGATGGAGTCTTTTGGCTCAATATTGTAAAAATTAGAGTTTATTGGATTTATGTATACTGTGCAAAGTTTTTTAGCTAAATGAGGAAAGATGCAAATTTCGGTGTTGGTGTTGCCAAAATACTAGTAAAATAAGAGAGAGAAACTGACAAATCTGACATAATTTTGGTATTTCGGTATACATGTTGCCGAAATTCAAGAAAAAGGTGGAGAGAGAAACTGACATCAATTTCGTCAATTGGATTGCCGAAATTCAATTTCTGTTAGATTCTTTTTTTTCGTTAGTTTTCCGTTTGGTTAGTTTCTTCATAGTTTATTTTTATTTTTGAAAAAAGATAAGCAACCCAGAGGGATAGAATCCTTGAGCAATAATTATTCCACATAACAAGCTACCAGTAGACTACCACACAACATGTTAAACCTATATGGGAATTAAATTAATTTATTCTAAAGCTGGTAGGTATTTCAAGTTTTCAAAAACATAAAAAAACACACATTTTTTTATATACTTTCCAAAAATTGATAGTTATGATAACAAGAATGGTAAATTCAAATTATAGTTCATCCACAATGATGTCAAAATTAATTAATATTAACTAAATAAAAATAACAATTGAAATTGATTTTTTTTTTCCTAAAGGTTAATGATTTACATTCATCATAATTCAGAATTTCTACATTTTTCAATTACAAAAATACCCAGGGAGTGATGAGATTTAGGCATTTATGGGTGAAATAATTTTTTTTATAATTCTCATCACACCCTAATTATTTTTGTGATTGGAAAATGTAGAAATTTCAAATTATAATGAATGTAAATCATTAGCCTTTAGGAAAAAAAAAAGGGTTTCTAAGTATGCGCGTGATAAGTATTAATAATCCTAACCATACAAAACTTGAGAATAGCACTATAAAAATACCTAGAGATGTGATAAAAAAATTATTTTACCCACAAATGCACAATATTCGTCATATGTATTTTATGATTACAAAATGTAGTAATCTCTTAAAAAAAATAGAAAGCCACTAAGAAGCTCGTGATAATTACGGAATACTAGCCTTTGAGCAAGCATACGTGCGCGTGCTCAGAGGCTTTTTTTTTTTCTTGGGTAAATATTAATAATTTACATCTATTGTAATTTATAATTACTATATTTTTCAATTACAAAAATATTTAGGCGTGTGATAAAAACATTATTTCAACCACAAACACATAACACTAATCATACCCCTAGATATTTTTTGTGATTAGAAAATGTAGTAATTCCAAATTATAATGGACGTAAATTAATACATATTAAAAAAATGTTTTTTTTTTAATTTTTACTCTTGAAATAAAATATTATTTTCCAAAAATTTAAACTATATTACCAATTTTAATCTATTTATAACGGCCATATGAATTTTCAAAAGAAAAAAAAAAGTCATGGAAAAATTATGCTATACAACTCATGACACATCATGCAAGTATGACTTGTATTGCCAACTTTGATTACTAAAAAAATTCTTATGATATACTATTAAAATAATATAAAACAAATAAAAAAATTTATCTTAAATTGAAAAATATTAACAATATCATCTTCTTTTTTAATTCATGTAATATGTTTTTAAAATATTCAAATTTTTTTGATAATTTTTTAATTGGATAAAGTTTAGTTAAAAAATTAGTTGTAGTCTTATTCAATAAAATAAAATATTACTACATATTTTGATAATTTAACTGTTGAATTGTATGTCCTTTATGTTTTTAATACACATGTCAAATTTTGTGTCAATCGAACATTATTTACTATATGATCTATAACCTTATATTTTATGCATAATTTTAAACTACAAAAGTTTTCAATTTTAAACAATTTATTGATAATATAGCTATTGATTTTTAATTTTCTAAAATTTTTGCAAGCATGGAGGATATAAAAAGAAAATGTAATCCAATAATGAATTTGTCAAAATTCACCTCTAATAAAAATTTATTGAGTAAGGTTATAACTTTAGGCTACAACCCATTTTGTAACTAAACTTTGTCCTTTTTAATTAAGGTTACTAGTTTTTACAAAATTGTTATTTTTATTTAGTTAACATTAATTAATTTTGACATCATCATGGATGAACTATAATTTCAATTTACCATTCTTGTTATCATAACTATCAATTTTTGGAAAGTATATAAATAAATAAAAAATGTGTGTGTGTGTTTTTTTTTTTTTTTGAAAACTTGAAATATCTATCAGTTTTATAATAAGTTAATTTAGTTTCCTTAAAGATGCATCATGTTGTGCGGTAGTCTACTGGCTTCTTCTGATGTGGAATAACCCTTGCTCAATGGTTCAATCCCCCTGGGATGCCTTTCTTTAATTTTTAAACAAATGTAAAGTATGAAAAAACTAACCAAACGGAAAACTAACGAAAAAAGAATCTAACAGAAATTGAATTTCGGCAATCCAATTGACGAAATTAATGTCAGTTTCTCTCACCACCTTTTTCTTGAATTTCGGCAACATAGATACCGAAATATCAAAATTATGTCAGATTTGTTAGTTTCTCTCTCTTATTTTACTTGTATTTCAGCAACACTGATACCGAAATTTACATCTCTCCTCATTTAGCTAAAAAACTTTGCACAGTACACATAAATCTAATAAACTCTAATTTTTACAATATTGAGCCAAAAGACTCCTCATGGATGTGTACAAGTAGGTGACTAAACCCATTTGATTTTGATCTTACATTAAAAAGTATGTGACATAACCTACGAAAGACTTACAAATTTTAGTATTTGTTTTTAGCTTGACAATTTTAGGTGCGGGGAAAATTTGTGCTTGGAATAGTATTGTGAAATATGATTATACAAATAATTATGTTTTTCTCAAAAAAAAAATATAAATAATTATGTTATATAATCATACTAGTTCATTTCTAATAAAGAGGTGGCTTTCAAAATTTGGTGCACACAATTTCTTACTAGTAATTATATGAGTCCACTATTATCATTATTTTTATTTTTATTTTTTTTAACTTACAAATAACCAATTTTTGAATCAACAATTTATAAAAATGGCAGAAAGAATTTGTTCGGCCTTATGAACTTGTTTATACACTTACACAATTAAATCTTAAACATATTTAAGTAGATCTTTATGCATGTATATACATACATTGTTTTATTAGAAACCTATATACATAAATATATACTTAAATCAAGCAAAAAAAAAGAAAAGAAAAAAATCAAGAATGATGTTAACTTTATTCATGAAGATGTTATTATATTTGAACTCTGTTGAAGCGATGAAAATAAGCTTAAGTTTGAGCTGCATTCAACAACTTGATTCATTTATGATAAAAAGAAAAATAGCTCTACTATCAAAAAAAAAAAAAAAGAAAAAGAAAAAGAAAAAGAAAAAGAAAAATAGCTGTGTTCATTTAAATCCTAAAAGTTTTAACTTCCCATAAAAAAAGTTATAAAAAAAATGTTTTAACTTGTTTTTTTAGCTGTCAGTGCTTTTGGAATTTAGAAATTTTTTTTCATGATTGCTTGTTATTGCTAACTGCGTTCACACTCACACTTTGTAAATGATTAATACTAACAGGACACCATCAGAGAGAAAATAGAAAAAGTTAGAAACAGAAGTCAAGTTTTAGAATAAAAACAACATTTTGTTTGGGCATAATTATTGACGCCAGCTGATGTGGATTTCTTGGTTCTGTGCTTTGTTGATGCTGGCCACCATTAAAAGGACAATTACTAGCAAAGTGCTCAACAAGATTACCCTCCTGGATTACTATTAAATTATTAATCAATATCGCTATTCTAAGCAAGACACACACCCACAGCTATCTTAGTACTGTTGTCGTGCTAAAATCAAATATTCTCTATTTGTAATACACAATTTCTTACTAGCTAATAGATATCATCTAGCAATCAAAAAAAAAAAAAAATAATAATAATAATAGCTATCATTTGAGCTATCCTTTTTTAATTTACAAATAACCATTCTTCAAATCTTAAATATATTTAAGAAGATTTTAATGAATGTATAAACATAAATATTTGTTTTTCTATTTTTTGAGAAATCTATATACATAAATATATACTTAAATCTAGCATCATACTCTAATAAAAAAGGAGAAAAAAAAAATCTAACATTATGCTAATTTTATTTATGAACAAGCTATTATATTTGAACTCTGTTTAACCGTAAGCTTAAGTTTGAGCTGCACTCAACAACTTGATTCATTTCTAATAAAAAGAAAAATAGCTCTATTCATTTAAATGATAAAAGGTTTAATTTCCCGTAAAATAAACTTTTTAAAAAGTTTTAACTACAATTATGCTTTTTGGAATTTAGAAATGTTGTTTCACACTATAATTCTAACTGCGTTCACACTCACACTTCGTAAATGATTAATACTGACAGGGCACCATAAAAAAAAAAAGAGAAAAAGGTTGAAAAAGCAGTCCGCACTTGTTGAAAAAGCGGTCCGCACTTAAAGTTTTAGAATAAAAAACAACATTTTGTTTGGGCATAATTATTGAGGCTAGCTGTTCCGCACTTGTTGATGCTACCACCGTTCTAAGCAAGACATTACCACAGCTGTCTCTCTCATCACTTTCATTACTCCACAAACCCATCTACAATTCCTGAAAGAAAGAAAAAACTATGGCGGAAGGAGCTTTGTTCGATCTTGCAGGGAACGTCCTTCAACTGCTGGGCTCTATCATTGTTGAAGAGGTCAAACTGGCCTCTAGTGTTGAAACTGAGATTGAAAATCTAACCGACACGGTCTCCACAATCCGCGCTGTGCTTCTGGATGCAGAAAAGCAGAGTTCTCATAACCATCAGATCAAAGACTGGCTCAGTAGGTTCAAAGATGTCCTCCACGATGCTGATGATTTGCTGGATGATTTCTCCACCGAAGTTATGCGCCGCAAAGTGATGACAAAGAAGGTACGCCTTTTCTCTTCAAGTTCAAACTCGCTTGCTTTTAGTCCTAAGATGGGTCATGAAATAAAGGCAATTAGGGAGAAGCTAAATGCCATTGCAAAAGATAAGGAGGCTTTTAACTTTAGTCCAAGCTTGGATGAGCCACAAGTCATGAATAGGGGGGACAGAGAAACTTATTCTTTTGTACTCGAAGATGAAGTTATTGGGAGAGAGGATGATAAGAAAGAGATTATGGAACGTCTTTTTGATGACAATGTTGTAGAGAATATTTCTATCATTCCAATTGTTGGTTTCGGAGGATTGGGCAAGACGACACTAGCTCAATTGGTATACAATGATGAATATGTCCAAACAAAATTTGATAAAACACTTTGGGTTTGTGTCTCTGATATCTTTGATGTACAACGGATTGTTAAAGAAATTGTAGAACAGTTGACAAAGAGGAAGCATGAAGGAAGCATTGAGATGTTGCAAACTCAGCTTCAAGAAGAACTTAATGGAAAAAGATACTTGCTTGTCCTGGACGATTTGTGGAACGAGAACAGTAATAAATGGCTTCTCTTGCGAAATTTGTTAATGGGTGGGAAAAGAGGAAGTAGGATAATAGTGACCACACGCTCAGTAAGTGTAGCGAGGATCATAGGAGCAACTTCATGGCATGCTCTAAGAGGCCTCCCTGAAGAAAAGGCTTGGAGTTTGTTTGTAAAAGTGGCATTTAAACAAGGTAAACTACCAGAGAACAAAGTCTTTATAAGTTTGGGAAAAGAGATTATGAGGAAGTGTGCTGGGGTACCTCTCGCCATAAGGACAATAGCAAGCTTGCTACACACCAAAGATTCAGAAAATGACTGGAGATACTTTAGAAGGTGTTTAATCTTAGAAATAACTCAGGAAGAAGAAAAAGAAAATGATATTTTATCAGCGCTTAAATTGAGTTATGATCATCTACCATCGTACTTAAAGCAATGTTTTGTTTATTGTAGATTGTTTCCAAAAGATTACAAGATTAATGTAAAAACATTGATTTATCTTTGGGCAGCACAAGGTTTTATTAAGTTATCAGATTCAGAGCAACGTGTTGAGGATGTAGGGCGAGAGTACTTTATGGTATTACTTCGGAGATGTTTTTTTCAAGATGTACAAATACATGCAGTTAACAATATATCATATTGCAAAATGCATGATCTCATGCATGATCTTGCAACTCTTGTGGCTGGAATGGAGAGCACCGTGCTAACTTCGAGTGGGGAGTACAATGGTAAAAAAGTTCGTCATGTATCATTTGATCTTGAAGATTCATCAAGGAAACTTTCAATTTTCAAGGTTAAAGGAATGAAGATACGAACAGTTCTTGCAGCTAGTGTAGGGGGGAAGTTGGGTAATTTAAATTGTAATGCACTCATTTCAAATCTCAATTATTTACGCACGTTGGATTTGAGTTGTTTAGGGCTACGTGTAGTGCCCCATTCAATTGGAGAATTGAATCATTTAAGATATCTTGATCTTTCTGAAAATGAACATATTGTAGTTCTCCCTAAATCCATTACCAAGCTGCTAAACTTGCAGACACTGAAACTTTATTCTTGTGGATCACTTAAAGAATTACCGTGGGGCCTTAAGAAGTTGGTCAATCTTAGGCATTTAGACGTTAGTTATTGTGAGCAATTGACGCATATGCCCCTTGGACTTGGCCAATTTACTTCTCTTGAGATACTACCATGGTTCGTCGTGAGGCAAGAAGGTTCCAAGGCTAGTTCAGGTATTTGGTCTAAGAAAAAACAAGCTAGGTTTGGTGGTGGGCTAAGTGAATTGAAGGAGTTGAGCAATTTGGGAGGAAGTCTATTCATTGGCGATTTGGGACATGGAGAAGATGACATGGTGGAATGTAAAGCCACAAATATGAAGCAGAAACAACATCTTCAAGAGCTGGTATTACATTGGGATGACATGTGGGATGACGGAGAAACTAAATGCTATGATGACATGTCACTGGAAGGGCTCCAGCCACATCCAAATCTTAAACGGTTGGAATTGTTTTCTTATATGGGTGTGAGAATTCCAAGTTGGGTCTCTTCCCTCACTAATCTTGTTTTATCTGATAATAAAAGATTGCAGCACCTCCCACCGTTAAATCAATTCCCTTTTCTCAAGTCTGTCTGTCTTGAGGAAATGCAAGCACTTGAATACATATGGTTAGATGAAGACAGTGTTAGTAACGTGTTGGGTGCTTCCTCTTCTTCTTCTTCTTCTTCTTCTTCTTCTTCTTCTTCTTTAAAAACACCATTCTTCCCGTCCTTATCTGTTCTATGTATAAGGTATTGTCCAAAACTGAAGGGATGGTGGAGGAATGAGCCACACCATCTCTTACTTCCATCATTTCCTCCTTCTCTTTCGAAATTACAGATTTGGTATTGCCCTAACCTGACTTCCATGCCCCTGATTCCCGATCTCACCTCTTTGAAAGAGCCAGTTATTCTTGGTTGTCCCCTCTTACGGCTACACGAAGGAAACAGTGAAGATTGTCCCAAATAATCCAACAAGAAAAAACAATTTATTCAGGTATGCATCTATCCATCTATCTTTTATAATCCCAAATTCAAATTCAACTACTGCTTTTTATATTTTGAACAACTTCTAAAGCTATTCAACTTCATTCTTTTCGATCTTTTTTATTTTTCTTCTCTATAAACTGTTAATTGAACAAGAAAAAAAATTAGGATAATGTAATCCATCCCTTTAAAAAAAAAAAAATATGTCTTTTAATTCTAATAATTTATATCTTTGTACCTAAGAACATGTTGATAATATGATGTGTGTATGGTTGCTTCTTAATTATTGCAGAGTTTGAGTTAGAATTAGAGTGGGTTTGTTCACAGACTTATTTGAACATGAAAAATTAGGATAATGTAATCCATCCCTTTTTTCTTCCTTTCTTTTAATTCTAATGATTTATATCTTTGTACCTAACTGCATGGTTGCTTCTTAATTGTTGCAGAATCTGATTTAGAATCGGAGTCGGTTTGTTCACTTCCAGAGGAGGAATTAGCTTGTTTTGCAGGTATTTATTTATTTTTAGTCATTTGAACTATTGATCTATAAAAAATAACTAATGGTTTAATTACTGTTTTTGATGGGATGATCGCTGAATGAATTCTTTCTTTTCTCAGACTTTTTATTTTTTTTATTTTGGAGACATTGTTTTTGTCAAAAGCAGAACAAAGATTGAGGTCTACCAATGTAGACATTCACAAATCTAGAGATAATATTTATCTAAGTTTTGCATTTGAACAAAACCTTTGGTGCTTTCAATTTTCTTTCTTCTTAATTTGTTTTTATATGTTAGATTTCTAATGGTCAGAGCATCACACAATCATAACTTTTTTGGTTTCCTAGTGATTTTTGGCTCTTCCACTACCTCCAACAGCCCCTTACAGCCTTTCTTTCATCTCCAAGTATTTCAAAACGAAAAATCCTACACATTTAAAAAAAAAAAAAAAAAAAGTTCTTCCTTCTCATTGTTGTCCTGCAATCTGCCAGAAATGGAAAAGTTCTAATTTTTCAATGCATAGTTGCACACTTCATGTACATTATTTTTTAGTTCTTGTACTAAAACAAATGATTCATAACACTTCCATCCTGTGTGTAAATAATACTGTGTATCCAAGTACTAGAGAAGGGTCTAATCTGTTTAGTCGTGTACAATTCATTGTTAGATTGGATTGATTTTTTTTATTACATATATTACTGCCAATAAAAATTACTAATTAATTTTTTTTATTCCTTCTCATTGTTGTCTTTGCAAAGGTGAGTGGATATCGCAATAACAAGCCTCACCCTCAGCAGCATGTGCAGCTGCACTTGGCTTCAAAGCTCACCGCCACCGCCACCACCTCCGCCTTGGCTGAGGGCTTGTTGCTATTCTTCTACTCAGCTCTCTGTTCTCAAAACCTTGACACACATTCACAGTTCTGGTGTCATAGCTTGCCTTCGTGCCAACAGGTCTCTCTCTCTCTCTCTCTCTCTCTCTAATATTATATTTAGGGACTGTTTTGTTGTCTTATACTATTATTAATGGCTTAGTTACTGTATCTTTTTTCTCCTTTTGGATAGCGTAGAGCTGGCACTGAAAGTTGCACGTGCTGCACTTAGTGGTGTCATCTCAGTTATGACTTGTGAGTCTTTTTTTTTTTTTTTACAATTTTTTTTTCATCTCTTTCATAAATTGAACTAGAGTCTCATGTCAAGTAAACTGTCTTAATAATTAATGTATCACACGTGTAACAATCACGACTTCTAAGACCCAACTTTTATTATATAAATATTAACTAAGTAAGTAGCTTTTATAATCTTAAAAGTTGATTCAATTGCATTGTTTGGACAGTCTAGAAGAACTTATTGCACCCACATTGCTTATCCCTTAATCTATGGATTTTGATTAGTTAGATTCTTGCCGTTACTTAAGGTCTCTTGGGAAATTTTTACATTGTTGATTGGTGAAATGTTCACTTTATGTTAATCATTTTATAAAGAAATACAATGGTAATTTATTCTTATTCTGCAATTAGTTGCAGTAGTCCATGATTATATGAAAGATGGTTTCTGATTTGTTTCTCTTTCTTGATATGTAGCTGGAGATTGTGATGTCTACCCCAGGTGTATTTGAGGTTGTTTAGAATGCAATCTTTTCCAATTCCCCAATGCAATTGGCTTCTTGGGCTTGAGAGTTAACGTGGTTTCTTTCTCTTTTGCATAGGTTCTTCAGCAGCTGGTGCAGGAGCATCCTACTACGACCTTAGGAGTAATTCTCTTCCTAGCTCCTCTTGAATTTCTTAATATATCATTTACGTTCAAATTGACTGTGCTTGACAAAAATCCTTGCTAAAGTCTATGCTTGTCAGCATAGTTATATGTGCATGATCTATGGACAAATTCTGTGCTTGTTTGGAAGGACATTAGACTGGTGGTTCTCATTTGTTGGATGTTATATGAACATGTGAGCTTGATTTATAATGATCCATGATGACCTAATTAGCTTAATTACTAGTTATCTGACAAAATGCTATAATAAATTGCTCCTTTTAGACATTATCTTTAGGCACATTTCATGTAAATCCAACTAGATGCAATTTTAAGTTCACAATCTGGTTTTGGATGCATGTGGATGGGTTTGTTTGTTGCTGACATACCATAGATAATTATATCTAGAGAGCCCAATTTTGATTTACTATCTGTGAAATAAGAATAGGTCATAACTACTTGGAGAACTATCAAAAACTATCTTCGTAACGGACTTTGAATGTTTTTACTGCTCCATCTTCAATCAAGAGAAGGCATAGAAAGGTTCCATATATATATATATATATATATATCTATGCAAGTACTGCTTTGCAAGAGTTTTCTCACTTCTGAAAAATATTAAGCATCCTGCAGGTTGGGACTGTTTTAAATGTTGAGGATGCCAAAAATGCAATAAATGCTGGATCCAAATTTCTGATGAGTCCTGCAATGGTGAAAGTATGCATTTTGAACTCAGCAGTCTCATGCGTTTTGAATTATTTTGTCCTTTTTAGTGATCTTCATGATTCTTGTAATTTTCTATCTTGAATTTCATCCTAAAAAACCTGTTAGAAGACATCACTATTACTGCTTCTTCTGTATATTCTAAACATGCTTATTGGCTGTTAGGACATTATGGTTGATGCCCAATGTGGTGAAGTTTTGTACATGCCTGGAGTGATGACCCCAACAGAAGTAAGGCCATCTTATAAAACTTAAAACCCTTCTTTCATTTCTAAGCTTTATAGCGTTTGTAAAAATTTTCTTAACGCACTTGACTTCTTATAATGTTTATCTTGTTGGACACTTCTATTTCAGAGTTATTTTTTTTCTACTGTTCTGTTTGAGATTTGAAACTTTTGAGTCCGAAGGAGAACTGAAAACCTGATTGTGATTTACAGATATTGTCTGCATATGATTCTAGTGCCAAAATTGTCAAGGTAAGTCTTGACATGTTCTATGATGTTTACAATTGGGCAGTTCATATGGTAGCCACTGTCCAATGCCATATGCACTCCTGACTTCTTTTTTCAAAGGATATTAATATGAAAGCTCATTATTTATTTGATATCCTATATCCACCAGTCATTATAGTTGCTAGGTACACAATTATGGTAAATGTCCCCAATTGACCATGAACTTCTTTTAAACATATGTAAGTGCTTGAATGGTCATGATTTTCTTTATAAAAGTCATCTTTCTAAATGAAATTATATAAAGTTGTGCAAGCTACAATAATAAGTTTTGTAGCTTAGCTTTCTGAGTTAGAATAAGATATCAGTGGAAATTGGATCTAAATTATAGTAAACTGTTTTTCTGAGAGGAATGTGCATCTTCATTTCTCCTGTAACCAACTTGGATTCAAGATTTGTCAATTTAATTGGTTCATCTTGTCTCAAATCTACCCTATCTAAATTTAATCTTTCAGTTTTCTATCTTGTGAATTGATCATGCTTTAGACTTACACAAAAAAGATCATGCATGCATAGGCTATGCTTCCTTGAGTTGGCACCTTGGACCCTGTTAGTGTTTTTACCACAGAATTTTAAAAGTAATTCTGTGCCTCGAAGTGGTCTTTCTTGTCTTAGGTTGCTCTATAAAGTTTTTCCAGCCCACATTGTTCTTCTGTACACAATTTCAGAGTGATATTGGTGTCTATTTATTTTAGTCTTATAATTAAATTCAACTGTTAATTCACTAGACTAGGCATACTTTGTCTCACAAAGCTTCCATTCAGATAGTTGAGAGTTCCTTACTTATATTGGCATTATGTAGGTTACTTACGCCCCTAAATACTGGCTCATAAGTCATAAATGCATTCTTCTTCGTCAATCTAAAGAATCTTCATAAGATTTGCACAGTGAAGAAAGTATGGCTTAGTATGTGATTGGTTCTTTCAAACATTTGTATTCTCTAGTTTCTTCACTAAGAATTCTGGGATTTTATACTGTTTGGATGTCAGAAAATAGTTCATTTATAGATGTACCTCATGGATTTATTTTTCTTCTATTTGGTGGACTAGGTTTATCCCATCTCTGCACTAGGTGGTAGTCGGTATATTTCTGCACTCGAGGCCTTTTCATCACAATCTCAATGGTTGGTTCTCAGGGCATAACAATAGGTTAACTTTGTCTCTGTCCTGTATCTCTTAAAGACTCACTACTGTAATTTTTGTGTTCATGCTTAAAAGTAAGAAAGATTCAAAATTCCACCCTTCTGCTATTTATTATCTAAGTATAAGAAAGAGAGATGATTTTGCATCTGGGAATTGTATTCATATCCCTCCATTATCTAAATTGTTCTCATGGCTAAGACATTTATTGGGAATTCTTTCAAACTAAAAAAAAAAAAAAATAATAAATAAAATAAATGCGTGTATCAGACCTTCAAATAAATGAAAATCATGCATAAAATAACATTTTTCTTGATTCATGTGTACTTTTCATAGATTGAAATTCACACTTGCAGTATTCTTGGAATATGTGTTTTTGGAGAACTTAAAGAGACATTATGTTCAGAAATATTTGTTAAGTTGATATGTTATATATTCTTATTTTCTGTGTGCAATGTGATGTTATTTGTTTTCTAATCTAATGCAGATTCAGTCAGAGAATATATCACCCAAGGAGGCAATTAGTCAAAATAATTTCAATGAAATATGTCGACTTGCACATTTTGCAGCTTTGCAAGGCAATGAAGCATTAGAATGGTGAGATATTTTGTTGTCTATGGATATTGCTTGGTTTTGTCTTTGCTAGACTATTATAGCTGTAGCCTTTGTTTGAAGTTGCTAATGCTACTATCTTCAAAATTTTAAAAGATCAATAAAGAGTGAGAAATACTAGACTAAATAAAACAAATGCGATTTGTTCTAAACCAGATATGCTGGATCTAAAAGGTACACTTGTCATGACAAATCTTTAAAGTCATAACTGCTAACCCACGAAATTGTAGGCAAAATATTTCTTCATCAATGTGTGATATGGATTTTATGTTTGAATGCAGACAGAAATTTCATTTTTTTAAATCCAATGCTGAATTGATGACCTACGTATAAATTAAGAAAAATGTGTGGCATATAATTTCTGAGTAGCAGATTATTGGTTTTGCTAACATTCTACATAAATAGGTCAATTACCATTTTAGTAATCCCAGAGTGGCTTGAAAATCTACCTTAGTTGCCACCATACTAGGTTTTCACTCGTTAATATTCATGTTTCTCCTGCCTAAATTAACTTTGATAACTTCATATCAGTATTGTGTTAGAAGATGCTTTTGTGCAACTAAATTTAGTTAGTGAAAATTTTGTTTTTCCTTTTTCATATCTCTTTCTCATGAGCTTCTTTGTGGTCAAGAAACCATGAATTAAAATCCTTTGTTTTCATGGTGCTGCCCTCAGTTTCTCCCAGTGTAATTGTGGAAAATTTAAAAGGCATGATGATGACTTATGGCCATCATAAAGTTAAATCATTTCCATTCATCAAGGTATATTGTTAGTTAGTATATGTTTAAATTGTCCATCTTGATAAAAGCTTCCTCACAAAAAGTACCAGGTTTAATTCGACTCACACAAACGAAAAATAGAATAAAACACTTCAGCCTACAAACCAGACCGACCCCATTTACAACTAGATTGGTTGACTTGGTTCAGTTCAGCTATATGATGCTTTGACTTTGATCCTTGATTATGGAATAATGACCATTTCTGTGTTAATTGATTCATGGATTCTGATCCAACTTGTTCTGAATGTGTAGCTTCCTTTCCTTTTTGATCCACCAAAATAACAACAAAAAAAGTCGCATATGGTATGCGATGAACTTTGACTGCTTGGACTCTCAGCTTTCCCCCAAAAAAAAAAATCTATTATACATTGCATACATATCAGACATGGGGCCAGAGAAAAGATTATGTGTGATTTTGAGGAACATCCCATATGGTAGATAATGCTTTTGTCCATTAATGGCATGACCTCTGGCTGATTTTTGTGTCATGCAGGAAGAAAAGGAGCACGCTAAACTAATTGCATTACAAGTGCCCCAAAAGTTTCCTTTGCATCACCTACATCAGGATTAAAGCATCAGAAAAATTTTAGGACAAAACTGATGCATATATGGGAGAACTATTGAGGTAAAAGATCAGCCCTTCATTGTTGTCTTCACTTTGTGTGCTTTTTCTTGAAGCTAAAGTAGCCCTTCACTGTTTATCAACTGACATGCTAAAAATAACATGGACTGTGGTTTGGAGCTGATTCATATCTATACTGCTAGGAAACTGAGACCTACATGATCATATCTTTGTTATTTTAAATTTTGAAATATTTTTGGCACTATGCTCATTATCATTGTTTTCATTATTATTGTTGTCATCACAACCACCATTATCATTATTTGTACTCAGTTTTTCTTCATATTTTTGCAGATTGATGACTATGAATAAAACCAGGCAGAGTACCCTTGGATATCTACTCTGAAGAGCTAAAAATTGAACTTTGAACTGATTTATTAGCTTGTTGGTAAGGTTGGTTAAGTGGACATTACAGTGTAGACATTTGGAATGCATTCCCCCATCGTCTTAAGTGGTGTATTTGGAAAGAGAAATGCTCAGAGTTTCAAAATGTGGAAACTTCAGTTTTGGACTTGAAACTCTCATTCCTTGACCTTTGTTTGAGTGGATGGCAGACATGAGCAGTATCTTTGAGTAGCATGATCTTTGTAATTTTCTTTCAAACTGTTGGCGAATCTCTTGCAAGCTTCTTTTGTACTTGGGTAGTTGGGTTATGCTACTTTTGTGCTCTCTTGGTGAATCATTTACTTGGGTACTTGGCTTTGTTTGCATTCCAATCACTAATTTCACACCACTTACTCAGCTTCTATTAAAGTAATCATTTTTGGAGTTTTGGACAATAATGCAAAAATTATGCCAAATATTTTTTTGCAATACTAATTTTAAGTTATCCTACATTATCCAGAATAAGGGAAATATTTGCATCATCTGTATGGTACAGATTTCAATCATAAATGGAGGAAATGATGACAAAAATTGTGTTTAAGTTGTAAATTAGTTTATTGAGTTTTTTTTTTTTATTTATATTTATTTTTTTATTTTAAATTATAAAGCTGTAAGTTGATGTCTACACTCGACAAGGTTTCTCGGCTAAACTTGTTTTGGCCAAGAGTTCAAGCTCTCGAAGGTAACAGGATAAGGACTTTTTGTTGTTTTGATAAGTGATATAGGACACGGTTTAATATCTAATTTTTGTAATTATTTAATTTTAGTATTTTTATATAATTTTTGTAATTTTAGGTTTATGTTATTTATCTTCTTCTTTTTAGGTGTTTTTAATGTTATTTAGTCAAATTAGGGTTTTATATACTTTTGTAGCCATCTTAGAGTTTCTAGTTGCCTATATTTTGTTTTTACTATTTAAATATAGTGTCCATTTGGGATTCACTTATTTTGTTGAAATTGAAAATTTTTTGCTGAAAGTACTGTAGATAAAGGTAAAAGTTAGCTGAAATAGTTCAGTAGAACTCATAAATAGTACCAAAAAGTGTAGTGAGACCTATGAATAGTAGCAAAAATAAGCTAAGTAGTAAAATAAGTTTGCAAAAATAATTTTTGCCAAAGCGCACACGCATTGTATCCTCTAAAGGCAATTCAGTTTTTATTTTATTATTAATAAAATACCTAGAAACTAATAGTTTAGTTTATGTCTTTTAAAGAGAGCATTGTGTATGCTTTTTTCAAACTTTCGCGACATCAGTTGGTATCAGAGCCTTGACATACCTTAGTCTGATGGCTAACCGATGAGATGGTGACTACCACAACAATGATGTTGACAACACAGTCCTCACTAGGGCTGAGTTCTTAAAGTTTCGTGAAGAGGCTCATGATGAGAATCAACAATTTTGTGAAAAAAGTCAGCAAATTATAGGCTTAAGCAAATGATTGCTAGTTTTTTGTTAGGAAATCATCTCATAACAAAAATGATCAATATATTCAAAGACGTACTCATAACTATAAGAAAATTTCATATTTGATGGAGATATGTGCAAGTTGGATCTTATTGATTGGCTTCTTGATTTGGAAAAGTATTTTAATTTTTGGAAGATTTGTGATGAAGAAAGAGTACGACTTGCGTCTAATAAATTGGACGATGAGGCATAGGAATGGTGGGAAGACATTCAAATCAGTAGAAAGCAGTGAGGTAAGCATCCAATATGCTCTTGGCAAGGAATGAAAAAGGTATTAATTGATTTATGGTTTCCTAACGCATATTATGATATACTAGATTATATAAGTGTTGATTATAAATTTGTATATTCATATGAAAAGCAATATGTTTAAGACATGAGAGGTCAACCACAAAATCAAAATAATTACAGCCAAGTCCATGTGTCAAGTAAAGGAAAGGGTTTGAGGGTTGAGAAGAAGCAACCTATTTCTAAAGAAAAGTTTGAAGTAGTTAAAAAAGATCAAGACTTGCAACCATTTATTGAATTGAAGATTGAAGATTGAAGATATCACTTGTCAAAAGTTTGATGAAGATTTTATTGAGAATATTGTGGAAGATCTAATTGAGGTTAAACATGGTAACGAGTCCATCATCCACAACCCCCAAGTTTCAGTTGATTTGTTGAGGATGACTACACAATATGTTGATTTCCTTAGAGTAGAAAATTTTAATTTTATTATCAACCCTTTGTTGATTGATGTTGCAAATAAATTGAAGGTAGATGAAAAGAAATTTTATGCTACACCTTATGAAGAATTCAAGTTTCAAAACCGGATCAAATTATTAAAGCATTCAAAATATTTGTTTATTTGGAGCAAAAGATTTCAGATTTCCACCATCAACTCGAGGACGAGTTTGTTTCAAGTGGAGGGGTCTGATGTAGGACACAATTTAATATTTAATTTTTGTAATTATTTAGTTTTAGTATTTTTATGTAATTTTTGTTATTTTAGGTTTAAGTTATTTATTTTCTTCTTTTTAGATGCTTAAAAGGTCAGGCTTAGGTCCAGTGTCCAGTAGTACTGGACCGTTGAGATGATGACATGTGTCTACTTTTAGACACGTGTCATCATCTGATCGGGTCCAGTGCACTGGATGCACTAGGCCTAAACTAAGTCCGTGCTTTTAATGTTGTTTAGTCAAATTAGAGTTTTATATTCTTTCATAGCCGCCTTATAAGGGTTTCTAGTTGTCCTAGGTTTTTTTTTTTTTTTTTTTTTTTTTTTTTTTTTACTATTTAAACTCATTGTAGCCTCTAAAGGCAATTCACTTTTTATTTTATTATTAATAAAATACAGACTTTTTGTCGAATTCTTTCTTTGGTGGATTCCAGTATATCATTTCGTGGATTCAAAGAACCCTTCGTAGATTCGAAGTTTACTACCTAGAAACTAATAGTTTAGTTTCTGTCGATCAAAGAGAGTATCGTGTGTGCTTTTTTCAAGCTTTCGAGACATCGGTAAGTGACAAAAAAGTTTCGTTAGAAAGAGGAGAAACATTGGACTTAGTACCAAAAGCACTAGACGATTCATACAAAGATGGTTACACATTTATTTTATTTTATTTTATTTTTGGTAGACAAAGATGGTTACGCATTTTGCTCAATAGAATAGAAGCCAGCTTTATACCATTGGAATTCAAGTTGAGATTGAGATTCATATGACCACATAGAAGAAAGGTACTAAACCTGTGGGAAATTTTGGATTGTTCCTCATGATGATATATAGGGTATAATATGTCTTTTTGGATATGATGGCTACAGCAGATTTGGATTTTGGTGTTGGGAGAATCAGGCTTGGGTGATCATTTTCATCATTTTTATATAGAACACCCACAATATATATATATATATATATTTTCTCAAAATTAATTTTAGTACCACATAAAATATCACAATTTTTATCACAATTATCTTACGTGTTAAATTCTGACTGGTTTTCTGTCACTTTCATGTGGACTCGCCACTTTTTTTCCACCACTCATCGTCTCCACCATTACAGTATGCCATTTGTGCAGTTGTGACCCTTTACGTGGTATTACAATTTTTGTTTTCTTGACTGTGGGCATGGATATGTCACTGAGCTAGTGCTTAGATATTTCTCTATATATATGCCCCATGCATAAGCATAATTAGACAGCCATCCCTTGCATTACGATAGAGTAATAAAACACTGACTTACTGTTCATAGCAAAAGTCTTGGTCAGACTCTCAACCATGTGCACTTTAGAGAAACGCAGCAACCTCTTCATCCTAACACTCATCAGCGATGATCACGAGCACCGTCTCGACCCACACCTCATCAACTCTCTCCTCTCCACTCTCTCCCAAGAACTAAAGCGTTCATTTGATGTCAACGAGATGAGTTATAAAACTTTTAACTAAAATTACTGAATTTAAGAGATAATAAATTGTGGTGTATGATAAAAATACTAGTGGACCAAAGTAAAAACTACTTAACTTTAGCAACCAAAAAAAAAAAAAAAACTAAAATGTTGCTCTCATCAAAACTTGACACCTTATCATTGTGTAAAATTAGGTGTATCTTATTGTTAAATAAAAAACTAAAGAAGCTCAAAAAATGAAAGATAAGTACTACATTTAAAACATTTTTACAATGTCTTTGTAACAAATTTTATGTGACAGGTTGTTATTGGTTTTAATTTAACTCACAACTGAAATTACTTTTTTACCTTCTAATAACAGCAAGTAATAACCTACCACTTAAAACATGTTATAAAAGTATTGTAAAAATATCATGAATCTAACATTTTTCATAGGTAAAAGGAGAAGTAAAACAGTCGCTCTCTTTTTTGTTTTTTTTTTTTTTTTTTTTGTTATTAAAAGGACATAACAACTGGACAAGTTGTGTAAGCTTATGAGTGTGACGGTGCATCCTCATTTTGGATCTTTGGGTTGTTAGGCGATGGTTGAGGATTACAACTCACAATTGGGTATCAGTGTGTGGTTTTAACTTGGGCCAGTTGGCCCATTACAAGGCAACATATGGGTGTGAACTGTGAAATGGTTAGTGGTTAGTGGGCTAGTGGCTATGCCTATGGGTTTGACTGTGAAGGCTTTTGGTATTCCTTTTTGTTTTTGAACAGAGAAATTTTATTATTTTCTATTAATTTTTGTAAACTTGGATGAAAAAAAAATATTAATGGCTATTACTTAATTCAAACTAATTAAACCTTTCATTAAAAAAAGAAAAATGAAGACAATTAAACCATACGGAAGTTTGGTCTTGAAAAGTTGAAATATCACACAATATTTATAATTGTTCATGTTATATTGTATAACAATTATGTCTGTCCTTATCAAAAAAAAAAAAAAAAACAATTATGTCTGTCCATACATATGATAATGGAAGTGGAAATTAATATTGTAATAAATGCTTCAATGGTGGCTCCCCATCCCAACCGTCGCCGCCGTCTCCGGCCACGCCGCCGCCGGGCTCATCCTTGCGCTCGGCCTCTACCAAACTACTTCTCGGCGCTGGTGAGGTCCAAGATTGGCTGTCGGGACATTATGGTTGATGCCCAATGTGGTGAAGTTTTGTACATACCTGGTTTAATGACCCCAACAGAAGTAAGGGCATCTTTCAAAACTTAATCTCTCTTTCATTTCTAAGCTTTTACAGATTTTTTTTAGAATTTTTCTTTAAGCACTTGACTTCTTATAATGTTTATCTTGTTGGGCACTTCTATTTCAGAGTGATTTGTTTTCTACCGTTCTGTTTGAGATTCGAAACTTTTGAGCTATATTCCTTGGAAAGAAAACTTAAAACCTGATTGTGATTTACAGATATTGTCTGCATATGACTCTAGTGCCAAAATTGTCAAGGTAAGTCTTGACATGTTCAATGATGTTTAAGATGGGGCAGCTCATATGGTAGTCATTGTCCAGTTCCATATGCACTCCATGTTTCATAGACATATGGATATTAATGTGAAAGATAATTATTTATTTGCTTATCTTGTTTCCACCAGTTGTTATGGTTGATAGGTACACAATTATGGTAAAATGTACCCACTTGACCATGAATTTCCTTTAAACATACATCAATTGCTTGAATAGTCATGATTTTTTTATTTTATTTTATTTTATTTTTTATTTTATTTTTTTTTTATCTTTTGGTTCAAAATAAAATTCAATCTTTCTATGTAACATTATATAAAGTTATGCAAACTACAACAATAGGTTCTATAGCTTAGCTTGCTGAGTTAGAATAAAATATTTTGTGGATTTCAAATTTCTCTATCTTGAGTGCTACTAGTGGTAATTATGCTGTTTACCTTGTATAAACTTTTCATAAGCATCTCTTACACTTTCTATCTCATGGAGATCATTACATAATAAAATATATCAGCGAAAATTGGATCAAAATCGTAGTAAAATGTTTTTTGAGAGGAATGTGCATCTCTGATTCCCCTGTAATCAATTTGGATTTAAGATTTGTTGTTTTAATTGGTTCATCTTGTCTATACTCTACCCTATCTAAAGTTAATCTTTCAATTTTCTATCTTGTGAATTGATCGCGCTTTAGACTTACACAAAAAAGATCATGCATTGGCTCTGCTTCCTTGAGTTAGCACCTTGGACCTGGTTTGTATTTTTACCATAGAATTTTAAAAGTACTTCTGTGCCTTGAAATGATTGTCTTAGGTTGCTCTAGAAATATTATCCAGCCCACATTGTTCTTCTGGTATCTATTTATATTAGTCTTACGTAGGTTACTTATGCCCCTAAAATATGTCAAAAGGTAGTATTTTTCTGTATATCTTTCTTATGTGTTGAATACAATCTATATAGATACAGAGCAAAGGAACCTATTCTAACCTATACATATCTTGCGGCAAAAAATAAGGACATCCCTTGAAGTATGGGATTTACATAAACATATTTCTATACATATCTCATTAGACAGCTCATGCCAACACTCCCCCTCAAGTTGGTGCATAGATATCTCTTATGCCCAACTTGTCAAGTGAGTTGTAGAAGTTCCTTGCAGACACTACTTTTGTGTGTACATCAGCCAACTGATCTTCTGATTTAACAAATGGAAGCTGAATAATCTTTTCTTCAAGGTTCTGTTTAATGAAGTTCTGATCCACCTCAACGTGCTTAGTGCGATCATGTTGAACCGGATTGTGGGAGATAGCAATGGCCGCCTTGTTATCACAAAACAAGTTCATTTCGGAACTAGGAGCAACACCGATCTCAGCTAGCAACTTTTTCAGCCAAAGGAGCTCACATATTCCCTTGACCATTCCCCGAAATTCAGCTTTAGCACTAGACAGGGCAACTACCTTATGTTTCTTGCTCCTCCATGTAATCGAGTTGCCTCCCACAAAAGTAAAGTACCCAGCAGTAGATTTCCTGTCCGTGATGTTCCCTACCCAGTCCGCATCTGTGTAGCCAGCAACCTTCAAATGATCATTCTTTGAGAACATAAGTCCTTTCCCAGGAGAGGACTTCAAATAACGAAGAATTCGCATTACGGCATCCATATGGTCTTCACTCGGGCAGTGCATGAACTGACTCACTACACTCACAGCATAAGCAATATCTGGTCGAGTATGAGATAAATAGATGTGTTTACCCACTAACCGTTGATACCTCTGTTTGTTCGCTGGTACCTGGTCCACATATTCTCCAAGTTTATGATTTTGGACAATTGGAATATCAGCAGGCTTACACTCTAGTAATCCTACCTCTGCCAGCAAGTCTAGTATATATTTCCTTTGGGAAAGAAATATGCCTTGTCTTGACCTTGCCACTTCAATGCCCAATAAATATTTAAGCCCTCCTAAGTTCTTCATCTCAAACTCAATTGACAATTGCTTTTGAAGCCTGGATATTTCTTCTACATCATCCCTTGTAATTATCATGTCGTCTACATAGACTATAAGGGCTGTTATTTTTCCCAATCGATGTTTTAGGAAGAGAGTGTGATCAGAATTGCTTTGTTGAAACCCATATTTCCTCATTGCTGAACTCAACCTGCCAAACCATGCTCGAGGTGATTGCTTTAGTCCATACAATGCTTGTTGTAACCTACACGTGATCTTTGCCTCTGATGTAGCAGTATAGCCTGGTGGAATATCCATGTAAATCTCCTCTTCAAGATCACCATAGAGGAAGGCATTTTTTACGTCAAGTTGGTGCAATGGCCAATCTAAGTTTGCTGCAAGAGATAACAGAACTCTAACAGTTTTTATTTTGGCTACAGGTGAGAAAGTTTCCTGATAATCTATACCATGTTTCTGTGTATAACCCTTTGCTACCAACCTCGCCTTGTATCGATCAATCGACCCATCTGCTTTATATTTAATGGAGAAAATCCACTTGCACCCCACTGTCTTCCTCCCTTCAGGCAACACACTCAAAACCCATATGTTATTTTTCTGCAACGCCTCCAATTCTTTTTTTATAGCTTGAGCCCATTTTGGATCTGATAAAGCTTCTTTAACACTACTCGGAATTTGACATGAGGAGAGTGTATGTGCAAACGCCTTGAGAGGTTCCGATAATCTTTGAGTAGACATATAATTGGCTATTAGATACTTGGATCGCCGTTCTTCTATGTCTGGGGAGTATCGATTTAGAGGCTTGCCACGATTGTGTCTGAAAGGTAGAACATAACCCACAGATGTATCTAAAGCATTAGTTTGTAAAGGTGTGGTAGGAGAGCTTACCTCAGGAATATTCTCAGCAGGATGGTCGTCGGGTACTATAGAGCGGAGGGATTCATTAGATTCTGCATCTTCTGATGATTCAGGCATTGGTTCAGCTTCAGTTCTTAACAGTTCAAGTACAGGTTCAGGTTTAGATCTAGGTACATGTTCAACCATGTTATTGTCATCATTTGGATGTGTTGAATTGTCACCAATGCCTAACATTTCAACATCAGACCAATTCCGTTCTTCACCATAGATCTCCCCTTGAAGAGGGGAATTGGATACTGGTGACGGGAAAAAATTTTCAGATTCGAGGAAGGTGACATCCATGGTAATGTCGGTTCTTTTTGCAATGGGATCGTAGCATCTATTTCCTTTTTTGTGTACTCCATACCCCAAGAATAAACACCGGACAGCACATGGGTCCAACTTAGTTCGTTGATTTTTATAGAGGTGAACAAAAGCAACACAACCAAAAATTCGGGGAGGAATCATCAAAATAGTAGGTAAGGAGACATGATCAGAAAGCACCTTTAATGGAGTATGAAATTGTAAGACTTTGGTGGGCATACAGTTCAGTAGATACACGGCTGTGGCAACAGCATCACTCCAGTATCTATTCCGCACATGTGCATTGATCAATAGAGCACGGGCAGTTTCTAAGATATGCCTATTCTTCCTTTCAGCAGCATCATTCTATTGTGGGGTTTATGAACATGAGGTTTCATGGAGAATACCATGGATGTTGAAGTATGTCTGGAATTGTTGATTAACATATTCCCCTCCATTGTCAGAACGAAGGATCTTAATTTTTGCAGAAAATTGTGTCTGAACCATGGTATGAAATGATTGAAAAATAGCAAATACTTCATCTTTGTGTTTTAGGAGGTAAAGCCATGTCATTCGTGTGCAATCATCAACAAAAATTACAAACCAACAATGACCAGAAGATGTAGTTACTAGGGAAGGTCCCCAAACATCGGAATGTATTAACTCAAAAGGAATCATGCTTTTATTCATGCTCATGGGATAAGAAGCCCTATGACTTTTGGCTAAGATACAAGTATCACATTTAAAATCTAAGTGTGTTACATTGGAAAATAACCCAGGTAGTAAGTGCTTCAAATACCCAAATGATGGATGCCCAAGTCGATGATGCCATAACCAAATCTGTCTCTCCTTGTTACCAACCGTGTGGTGCATGTGATTTGCTATTCCTGAACTGAAGTCATCCACGTAGTATAACACCCCCCTCTTAGTACCACGCCCAATTATCTCCTTGGTGAGAATATCCTGAAGAAGGCAAAAAGTAGAATACATCAATACCACACAATTAAGATCTGAAGTAACTTGACTTACAGACATCAGTCTATTTGAAAGAGAGGGTACAAGTAAGGTATTAGATAATGAAAGGGAAGGAGATAAAGTCACTGTTCCAGCCCCTGTAATTGGATAAGTGACCCCATTGGCATTTGCAACACAGCTCCGTCTCGGCTGAGTTGTATTAGAGAAATCTTTTGAATCAAATGTCATATGGTCTGTAGCCCCAGAGTCGAGAATCCAGTCCTCATCATCATTGTGAGTAGAGATATGAAATGCCTTACTCAAAGTACCTGGATCATGTGAAGATTCGGCTTAAGGGATGAGGGATAACGAAGTATCACAGGTAACCACAGTAGCTCTCCCAGTGTGGTCATCATTAGCAATGGTTTCCCATTTTTTTCGTGCTTGAAGGTCATTCCACCACTCTAGATATCCATGTAGTTTGAAGCAGGTGTCACGGGTATGTTTGGAGTTGCCGCAATGGGTACACTTCATGCCTTCAGATGGTGGTTTTGTTTTAGATGAGGAGTTGGATTTCCCGCTGCTTAGGGAAATAGCTCCTGGTTTTGGTGGAATTTGGTGATGGCTTCCCTTGATCCCTTTGGAAGCCATAACTGCTCCTGGAGTAGTATCTGCACCCGAGATCATCACGGTCTACCTGACCTCTTCCCTACGGACAAATGCTTAGGCCTGTTCCACCGTAGGGAATGGTTTAATTTGGAGCACATCACTCCGAGTTTTATCCAATCTGTCATCTAGTCCATCAAGAAAAGTATAAACTCGATCTTCCTGTAGAATGGAGTTGTATTTCTGTATGTCAATAGCACACTCCATCGGGTTAGGACGATGAAAATCGATTTCTCGCCACAACCCTTGAAGGTCGTTGTAGTATTTTTCAATGGATCCACCCGCTTGCTTCATACGAGTAACACGTCGTCGGAGATCATAGACTTGAGACGTGTCTGTCCCATCAAAATAGGTTATAGCAGCAGAATCCCAAACCTGTTTTGCAGTTGGGAATCGGATAAAATTGGCAATCAAGGAAGGGTCCATCGAATTGATCAACCATCCCTTGACAATGGCGTTTTCGGTGCGCTATCTCCTAAATGAAGGATCGGTTTCTGGAGGCTGAGGAGAATCTCCATTGATATATCCCAGCTTGTCCTTGCCAAAGATATACATCTTGACAACCTGGGACCATAAGGCATAGTTGGATCCTTCCAACTTGATATCGATTGGAGTAGTTGAAGAATTGGCAAGCAGAGGTTGAGGGGAGGTCTGGGCTCTAGTCAAGACCTCCGTCATTCTTGTAGTCAGATCGTTACGGATGGAATCAGTCTGGGAATTGAGAGGTTGTGTTAGGTCTCTAGATTCTGCCATGGAGTCTATCGGGTCTGGTTTTTTTTTTTTTCTGGTCACACAGTGGTTTGAGCAGAGGTCCTAGGGACGTGCTCTGATACCATGTCAAAAGGTAGTATTTTTCTGTATATCTTTCTTATGTGTTGAATACAATCTATATAGATACAGAGCAAAGGAACCTATTCTAACCTATACATATCTTGCGGCAAAAAATAAGGACATCCCTTGAAGTATGGGATTTACATAAACATATTTCTATACTTATCTCATTAGACAGCTCACGCCAACAAAATACTGCCTCTTAAGTCATAATGCATTCTCCTTCCTTAATCTAAAGAACATAAAATTTGCATAGTGAAAAAAGTATAGCTAAATATATGATTAAATCTTTTAAACATTTGTGTTCTCTAGTTTCTTCAATAAGCATTCTGGAGGATTTTATACTGTTTGGATGTTAGAAAATGGTTCATCTATAGATGTACATTATGGATTTATTTTTCTTATTTGGTGGAATAGGTTTATCCCGTCTCTGCACTAGGTGGTAGTTGGTATATTTCTGCACTCAAGAGGCCTTTTCATCACATCTCAAATGGTTGCTTCGCAGGGCATAACAATAGGTTGTTAACTATGTCTCTGTCCTGTAGCTCCTAAAGCCTCACTACTTTAATTTTTTGCGTTCATGCTCAAAAGTAAGAAAGTTTCAAAATTCCACCCTTCTGCTATTTATTATCCAAACTAAGAAGGAAAATATGATTTTTCTTCTGGGAATTGTATTCTTAATTCTCCATTATCCAAATTGTTCTCATGGACTAAGACATTTATTGGGAGTGCCTTCAAACTTTTTTAAGTTATTATTATGTTTTAAATGCATGTCTCAGCCCTTCAAATAAATGAAAATCATGCAGAAAATAACATTTTCTTAATTCATGTGTACTTTTCATAGATTAAAATTCAAACTTGCAATATTCTTAGAACATGTGTTTTTACCATCGCACATCTTTGATACGATGGTCGCGGGATGTGGTGGGTAAAGGAGGGAGCTTTACATACATATACACTTAAATTAGGCTAGATTAAAATTTCTATCTTGTATAAAATAAAAAAAATAAAAAAAAAAGTGTTTTTGGAGAACTTAAAGAGACATTATGATCAGAAATATTTGTCAAGTTGATACGTTTTACATTCTTATTTTCTGTGCGCAATGTGATGTTATCTATTTTCTAATCTGATACGGATTCAGTCAGAGAATTTATCACCCAAGGAGTATCAGTAGTTGTATTATCTGATGCCATATTTGATAAAGAGGCAATTAGTCAAAACAATATCAATGAAATATTTCGACTTGTACACTTCGCAGGGAAATGAAGCGGTAGAATGGTAAAATCTTTTGTTGTCTATGGATATTGCTTGGTTTTGTCTTTGCTAGACTATTATATCTGTAGTCTTTTTTTGATATTGCCAATGCTACTATCTTGAAATTTTTAAAAGATCTATAAAGTGTAAGAAGTACTAGACTAAATAAAATGAATGCGATTTGTTCTAAACCAGATTTGCTGGACCTAAAAGGTACACTTGTCATGACAAACCTTCAAAGTCATAACTCCTAACCCACAGAATTGTAGGCAAACTATTGCTTCGTCAATGTGTGATATGGATTTTATGTTTGAATGCGGACAGAAATTTCATTTTTTTAAAAATTCAATGCTGATAATATGTAAATTAAGAAAAATGTGTGGCAGATAATTTCTGAGTAGCAGATTGTTGGTTTTGCTAACATTTTATATAAATGGATCAATTAACATTTTACTAATCCTAGAGTGGATTGAAATCTACCTTATTTGCCACCATACTAGGTTTTCACTCATTAATTTTCATGTTTCTCCTACTTAAGTTAACTTTGATAACTTCATATCAGTATTGTGTTAGAAGATGCTTTTGTTCAACTAAATTTAGTTAGTGAAAATATTTGTTTTTCTTTTTCTTATTTCTTTCTCATGAGCTTCTTTGTGGTCAAGAAATTGAGATTTGACTTGATTTTTTAGCTTGTTGGTAGGGTTGGTTTAGCCGAAATTACAATGTAGGCATTTGGAATGCAATCCCTAATTATCTCAAGTGGGGTATTTGGAGAGAGAAATGCTCGGAGTTTCAAAATGTGGAAACTTCAGTTTTGACTTGAAACTCTCATTCCTTGGATCTTTGTTTGAGCGGATGGCAGACATGGGCAGTATCTTTGAGTAGCACGATCTTTGCAATTTTCTCTGATATCTGTTGGTGAATCTCTTGTATACTTCTTTTGTACTAGGGTAGTTGGGTTATGCTTCTTTTGTGCTCTCTTAATGAATCATTTACTTGGGTACTTGGCTTTGTTTTCCTTCCAAATCACCTACTCAGCTTCTATTAAAGTAATCATCTTTGGAGTTTGGGCAATAATTCCATTTCCTCTCCTCAGCTGGAATGCAAAAATGATGCTAAAAACTTTTCTGCAATACTAATTTTAAGTTATTCTACATTATCCAGAATAAGGGAAATATTTGCATCCTCTGTAAAGTACAGGTTCAATCATAAATGGAGGAAATGATGACAAAATTTGTGTTTAATTTGTAAAGTAGTTCATAGAATTTTTCTTTTCATTTAAAATATTATAAAGCTATAAGTTGATGTCTACACTACGGGGTTTCTTAGCTGACCTTGTTTTGGCCAAGAATTCAAGCTCTCAAAGGTAACAGGATAAGGACTTACCGTTGTTTGGGTTTGTCTAACGTATGACCTTAATAAATCATTTTAGGAAACTTTTTATAAAAAAGTGATAAATTGTTTTGATAGTTTTTAACTCTTTTCAATTCCCTTAAAAAAATTTTTAAAATAGATAATTAATGTATGCCATTAACTGGACATTTGTTGTTTTGATAAGTGACAAAAAAAATTCGTTAGAAAGAGGAGAAATGAAAGCTCGACAACGTGTTGAAAACACACGAGCGGTTTAGACCCCTAAATTAAAATTACGGCTTGGTTGATTTTACACTAACTTAATGATAAGTGCGGAATAGTGTAAACACAAGCGAATAAGCAAGATAACTACTCTAATCCATATTTAAAGCAACACAGCAGTAAAAATGAAATAAACAAGAGTAGGGAAGAAAGATGCAAACACAGATAATACCGAGACGTGTTATCGAAGAGGAAACCGAAGACCTCGGCGAAAAACCTCTCCGCCGCCCTCCAAGCGGTAATCGATCCACTAGACAATCAGTTGGGATACATGGGTTAGCAAAAGACCCTCCAAGCCTAGTCTACCCGCTGTACCTAAGCCCTCCAAGCTCCTACTCCAACAAGGCTTCTCGGAACCGTGTCTTGTCCTAGTTATCCGGATCCCGCAACAAGCTCCATGTTGAATCTGCCATTCAAGGCTTCTTCCAATGCTTCCCAGCAGCACCAAAACGTCACACAGCACTCTCAAGGTGTGGTAAGTGTTTGGGCTATCAACCTCTCAAAGATATGGATAATGGAGAGGGAAGGGTTGAGGAAATACCACAAGCAAATGTATAGAGAAAGATGGGGAAGACAATCTCTAATTACCAATGTGTTTGGCTAGGGTTTTCTCTTTGAAGCATTCCTCAACAATTGTGGGTAATGATGGTATATATAGGATAGGTGCAAAAGGTGTGACTCAAAAAGTACAGGCTGGCAGAACAGATAGCCTCGCGGGTGTCTCGCGGGAAGGCCTTACCCGCGAGATACTCGCGAGACATAGCTGTCTTCACCTGGCCTGACCTTTCGCATTCCAGCATGTGCCTGGCACATGATTTACTTCGCGGGATGCTAAGTCGCGAGACACCCGCGAGAATTCTTCATTCTTCAAATGCTTGAGTCTTCAAACACTCTCTCTATCACACAACCCTTACAACAAGTCCCACAACAAATACAGGGTTTTAAACGATTGAACATAATTACAATCAAATTTGGCACGGAATAAAAGCCAACAAAAATACAGTTGTAAATTACAACTTTACAAGAAACATTACATACACAAAAGTACACAAAGGTAGGAGTGGAAGTAGTGCCAAAAGCACTAGGCGATTCATACAAAGAATGTACACATTTAGCTCAATAGGATAGAAGCCAGCTCTATAGCATTGAAATTCAGGTTGAGACTGAGATTCATATGACAATAAAATAGATAGAGACATAGAAGAAAGGTATTGAATCTACGGGAAATTTTGGATTGTTCCTCACGATGATATATGGGGTATAATATGTCTTTTTGGATATGATGGCTACAGCAGATTTGGATTTTGGTGTTGGGAGAATCGGGCTTGGCTGATCCTTATTTTCATCATTTTTACGACGAACACCCAATCAATATATATATATATATATATAGAGAGAGAGAGAGAGAGAGAGAGAGAGAGAGAGAGAGAGAGAGAGAGAGAGAGAGAGAGAGAGGGGCATCATATAATTGGTAGGTAACCTTATGCAATTAATACTTATTGAACTTGTTTATAAATTTCTTGATTGATTTATTCATTTTTCATATATTGTAAATATTATATGACTATTTTTTTATTCCTGCACAAATCAAGCAAATAAATAAAAACTAAATTAAAATTAAAATTATATTATTTGAATTACTTAAACAAAATAATTTTTATTTATAAATATATAAAAATTAGGTTGATCAAATTTTCAGAATTTATAAAAATTATTTACTACGAAATGAGTGGACTTGTTTACAAACACATTAATGTGTTTGGAATTTTTTTTTTTTTTTTGGCTATATGTTTAACATCATACTAGTTTAGCTAGTCTAATGCGAATGCTATAATTCAACTAGCAAATTGATAGGAAACAGCTTAGAGATGATGATTGTATTCAAGGGTCCTTTGAGGGAACCAACCTCCAAGGAAAGAAAAATGGAAAACAGAAAGGTTAGAGAGGAAAGGAAACAAGAATATGCTTGTGTTATTTTTGCTTAACTTCCCAATTCTCACAGCTCTACAATATATACAATTGAGTACAATTGGCAGTTACAACAGTTACAATCATTAGCCAATCATTAGCTTAGCATACAACTGGCACCCTAACCAACTTCCTAATAACATGCTCAACAAATCACTAACATACTCAGCACCACAATTCTCACACACACAACACCACACACTCAGCACTAACACTCCACTCAAGTAACTAACACCCCACTCAAGTAACTAACACCAACTCAATTCAATCAACTACTCCTATCACAAATCATGGAATTAAAATAAAAATAAATATGAAAATAAAGTCAACCTAAATACTCTTTTCTTTTCTTTTTCTTTTAATTACAAATATATGTGGTTATGGAATTATGGATATGCCACTGAGGTAGTGCTTAAGATATTTCTTTATGGCAATAAAAACTAAAAAGAAGATCCATGAGAAAAATCACAAACTTACTGTTCATACCAAAAGTCTCAACTCACAACCATGTGCACTTTAGAGAAACGTGGCAGCCTTTTTATCCTAACACTGATCGGCGATGATCACAAGCATCGACTCTCTCCTCTCTGCTCTCTCCCAAGTCAACTCCCAAGCCATCAATGGCGGCTTCGCCCTCGTCACCGTCACTCACGGCAAGTTCTTCTGTAACGCCTTCGACGTCCCTTTGGGCCAATCCGATGCCCACAGCCATCTCCACCAGATGGTCGAGTCCTTCAGATCTGTCATGTCTGCTCTTCTCTCCCTCCCCATCCCAACCATCGCTACCGTCTCCGGCCACGCTGCCGCTGGCAGACTGGTCCTCGCGCTTGGCCACGACTACGTCCTCATGAGGCGCGACCGCGGTTTTTTGTACATGAGCGAGGTCTAGGGGCGGAGCCACATAGTGGCTTGGGGGGGCCGCGGCCCCTGCAAAAAAAAAAAAAAAAAAATTTCCCATTAGCCTATAAAGAAAAAATTAATGGGCCCTCCCAACCTCAGACAGTCGACCCCCCCTACCCATTTCTCACCCATTCTCCCAGTCCTCAATCAAAAATTAAGAACACCCTCAAATTAAAAAAAAAAAAAAAAATCTGTTCTACTTTCAAGCAAAAAAAAAAAAAAAAAAAAGCCCAAAAAAAATTTGAACTAAAATTTGAAAAAAAAAAAAAAAATTGTAACAGAGCCCACGGCGAGCCCAAGCTCGCTCACAGCAAGCCCACGGATTCTCAACCCAAAAAAAAAAAAAAAATACAGAGAATCAGAAATGAACTATCACGTCGCTGGCAGAGAAATGAAACCCATCACGTCGCTGGCAGTGGCAGAGAAATCAAACCCCAATACTAAAGCAAAAAAAACTCCAGCAAACCAAACACAAAGCTGTTTATCAAAAAAAAAAAAAAAAAAAACCCCAATACACAAACCAAAACCAAACCCCAGCAAACCAAACCCAGTAACCCACGGTCATGTTGCCGTCGTCGTCGTCGTCGCAGCTCGCTTGCCGTCGTTGTCGTTGCTCGCCTAGTCACCCTTCATCGCAGAGAGCAGATCGTAGATTGGAGATCGGAGATCGCAGAGTTCTCTGCCTCTACTCCAGTGCTCGGTGTGACGGTGCTCCCTCCGGCCCTCTCTCAAGGTATTTCTCTCTGACTCTCTCAGTCTCTCTCTCTTTATCTCACTGAAATGCTCTTTTTCGCATATCGTAGCAGTCATCGAAGATCTCAGATCGTTTTGCGGCTTCTGCCTCTGCTACTGTTTGGTGCAGCGGTGCTCGTTGCTCCCTTCGCTCCGGCAGTCCAGCCCTCCCTCAAGGTTTTTCTCTCTGACTCTTTCTCAGTCTCTCTCTCTTTTTCTCTTTATCTCACTCAAAAAATGAAATGAATGAAAAAATGAAATGAAATTACTCCGAGTCACTCTCTTTATTCTTTATTCTTTAAAAGTATATCTGATCTCATCATCTCAGTAAGTCTCTCTCTCTCTTTTGAACTGTGACTCTCTCTGATTGGCTGCCTTTTGCTTTTTTCCTGTTTTTGTCTTTTTAAATTTGGCTTTATCTTATGACTTATCCATTTTTGTTGGTCAGTGGGTTGGTGTTTGGTGAAATATTGATTGTCATTTAGTGTAACCTGTGTTGTGATTTGTGATTGGCATTGCGAAATTTTCTTATTGCAGCTGGCTATTGTGATTGGGGCGCATGTTGTGCTTGTCTGTTGTTTGTTGAGTGGGGTGGGGAGGGGGTAGATGGGCTATGGGCTCATGGGGCCAGGTGCAGCACAATAATTAAAGTAATGTAATGTAATGTGCAGCACATTACATTGCTTTAATTATTGTGCTGCACATGGAATGTATAATGTTCGACTCTTTTAATATAATATGCATAAGTAATAAGGGGCTAAACAATATAACAAATTAAAGCAGTATAATTAATGACAAATAAATTAAAGCAATATAGTTTATTGTTAAACTAAACAATAATAATTAAAGCTATATAATTAAATTAACCAATACATTATAAAAGACAAATTAATTAAATTATTTTTGTTTTTGTTTGAGGGGTTATTGTTAATTAAAGTTGTATTAAAAATGGGCTGACTGTTTAAATTATAGTGAAAATTTTGTTTTTTTCTTGAGTATGAATAATATTCATATAACTAAGTAAAAATTTAATTAAATTTTTTTTAAAATTCTTTTCAAGTTAATTTTTTAGTCATATTCTTAAAGTTAAAAGAATTATGAGCAAATGAAAAACAATTGATGCATTCTTTAAGAAAAAAGATGTTAGCAATTCAAAAATTAGGACACCTATGGCTGTAGAAACCAATGTTAATACTTCAATACCTGATGAACACTCCTCCAAATGTCCAAAACTTCAATTTGAAGAGATAGATTGTGATCCAGGATCACGTAAACAAATATGTGAATTTCCTATCAACAAACAAGATAAAATCCGACGAGCTTATTGATGAAAATAAAGATGAACGCAGCAGAAAAGTAAGTTTTAAAACGGATCTACTTCATTCGATATTGATAACATGCATAAAGTAAATTTCAGAATTTGAGAACAAGAGATCGTACCTTAAAGCGGTAAATTTCAAAATTGAAGATTGAAGCACTTAGGAATACTTTTAATCTTCACTCCAATTCCACTAACGCCCAAGATGTGTGGTTTCTCAATTGGTAACAAAGGGATTATTAGAGAGTGATTTTCACTTCCACACCATTACAATGATGTTTTTCTTCTCTATATATTTCTGTACGTTTTTCCCTTTGTATCTAACCAATTATCTAATTGGGCTAGCCTTTTGGGCCTTTCCAATTGGGCTTAAGTGTGTGGCTTGGAGTGGGACTAAAAGGGACCAATAAGACACTAGCTCCAATGGGCCTTGGGCTTTTCTGTCAACTCTTGACAAGTCCAAAGTTACCATTAACTATATTTAATACCACTATAAAAATATAGTTGCACTCTAGGCCTTATCTATAAATTATATCCCAAGACTTTATTATACATGCAACCCCTTCATAAAATATTCGTAGTAATACAAAGTCATTAATGTAGACTGCCACTTTGTAAATTACTACATCTTGATCCTTGAGTACCTGGTTCAATCCTTTAATGTTATTCATTATATATTTATGAAATCCAATTCCATAAATATATACTTTAGTCTCACTAAAGTGGTTAGGCCTAACTCTCTGAATAATAAACCCATTAAACTTATCTCAAGGGAATATTTTATATCTCCGTTAAGAGACTATGAATTCCATATTGAGAATACATGTTCCATCAACACTAAATGTGGCTGCCCAACATACTGAGGTTTTGACCATTACTTTAGATCTCACTCCTGATATATCAAAGCAACCTACACCTCATGATCAGGTTCATTATTCTCTCAAGATTAAGAGTTCATGCAAATACAAGTTGTGAGATTTATTATTCATATGAGAGTCTTTGGAAAATAATAAATCTCACAGCGGTCCAGTTTAATATGTCTTAACTCTTAAAACATATTAACACATCAACTAGAAGTCTCCACTTCCATGATCAAGACAAATCATCGTAGTTGATATGTTATAGTCTTCGCAGATGAAATGTCCAATTTCATCACTGACTATGAACTATAATTCTGAGTTTACAAAAAACTTGTGATTTATATCTTCTGTGACTCTTCACATAAATCACATACTATGCATCTCATGAACTATATGATAATGTCCGAATATTTATGTTACCATTATTTCAGATAATAATAAAACAAATTTATTAAACATAATATTAAGTCATACATAATGTCAAACACAATGTCACACTTAATATCATACATGGCATCATACAATAGGATTTAAGAGCACTAATCCTAACACTTATCTCAAAGAAGGTCCATATCAACTTGAAAATATAGACTATCCATACAATGATGATACTCATTGTCGTCAATTTCAACCTTTATAGTTTGGTTCACATAAGGATTGGTTGGAATACTCACCTTCAATGGATGCGATATATTGTCTACCTTGCTACCTTTTTAGTAAGAAACCAATAGGTCGTCCTGGATCAAATGTATTCATTTCAAGAGGTTTTAATAATTGGAAAAAGGTGAAAGATGGAATGAATTGTCCTTTAATTCGTCATGAAGGGAAAGAACCAAACTCCCCACATAAAATTGCTATGAAATGTTGCGAGGATTTAAAGAATTATTCACAGCATATTGACAAGCTGATTAAGAAACAAATGTCAAAAGAATTAGAGAATAATCGGTTGCGGCTCAAAACCTCAGTAGAGTGTGCTCGATGGCTAGCATTCCAAGCTTGTGCTTTTAGAGGTCATGATGAAAGCCTTGATTCAAAAAATAGAGGTAATTTTATTGAATTGATAAAATTCACATCAACTTTCAATAACAAAATAGCTAGTTTGTCTTGGAAAATGCACCAGGAAATGCCAAATATACATCACCCACAATTCAAAAGGAGATTTTGCATATTCTTGCTAGTAATGTGCGAAATGCTATTCGTGAAGAAATTGGGGATGCAAAATTTTGCATTCTTGTTGATGAAGCTCGGGATGAGTTGAAGAGAGAGCAAATGCCCATCATTTTGAGATTTGTTGATAAAGAAGGTTTCATTAAAGAGCGTTTCTTTCATGTTGTGCATGTTAGAGACATTACTGCATTGACTTTAAAGAATGAGATATGTGCTGTCCTTTCTCATTACAACCTCCACATTGAAAATATTCAAGGTCAAGGATATGATGGGGCTAGTAACATGCATGGTGAATGGAATGGATTACAAGCTCTTTTTCTTAAAGATTGCCCATATGCTTATTATGTACACTGTATGGCTCATAGGTTGCAATTAGCTCTAGTTACAGCATCTAGAAAAGTAAAAGATGTTCATCAGTTCTTTGATCATTTAGTTAATATTATCAATATTGTTGTTGGTTCTAGTAAGCGTAATGATGAATTGCAACATGCTCAAGCAGAACAAGTTGAGAATATGATTGCTTCTAATGAAGGGGCTAGGTGGGGATCTCATTTTCAATCTATTTGTGGTTTGATTAACATGTTTGATGCTACTTGCAAAGTTATCAACACTATCTCTGAGGAAGGGGCTAACTATAAACACCGATGATGCCGAGGGAGCTTATCAGGTATTAACATCATTTGAATTTATTTTAATCTTGCATTTGATAAAAGAGATAATGGGAATTACTAATGTTCTTTGTCAAGCTTTGCAACAACATTCTCAAGACCTTTTAAATGCCATGCATTTAGTTTCAACTACAAAATCACTTATTCAAAAGTTGAGGGATGATGGATGAGAGCCTTTACTTGCTAGTGTTATAGCATTTTGTGAGCAACATGAAATTGATATTCATGATATGAATGCTCGTTACACTAAAGGTCGAGGTAGATATCGTCGTCAAGATGAAGATTTAACAATGGAACATCATTTTAGAATTTGCATATTTACAGTTGCAATAGACTTTCAATTGCAAGAATTGAAAAGTAGATTTTGTGAGCTAACAACGGAACTTGTCATTCTTAGTTCAGCTTTAAATCCCAAAGATGCTTTTAAATTATTCAAAATTGTTCATATATGCAATTTAGTTAAGAAATATTATCCTCAAGATTTTACTGAACATGAACAGGAAATTTTGGAGTCTCAATTGCAACATTATGAGCTTGATGTGATAAAACATCCAGATTTTCAGAATATGAGTACAATTTCCGAGCTATGTAGGGGATTAAAAATTTTAGGAAAGTCTAATATCTATTTTTTGATTGATAGACTTATTCGTCTTGTGTTGACCCTTTCAGTTTCTACAGCAACTACAAAACGAGCTTTCTCAGCTATGAAGTTGTTAAAAACAAGACTTCGCAATAGAATGGAGGATGAGTTTTTGGCAGATAATATGATAGTTTATATAGAGAAGGAAATTGCAGGGAATTTCACTATAGAGATGATAATGGATGAATTTTATTCTATGAAAAATCGTCTTCAGGCATGATTTGATCCAATTGATGACCCGACCTGCCTTGAATAATGTTGTGTGGTTTTTAATGGGAGATTTACAGAGGCTTAGTCCATGGAGCGGAGGCTTGGGTAGACAAAAATTTTTTGGCCCGTTTTGTAGCCCATTGTGAATCCTGTGCGCAGGATATAAAAGCCTTTTTTTTTGTGATTAGGGTTTTGTCTTGTTGTTGTTTTTGAGAAAGAAAAACACTGTAACCGCACATTGTAATTTTCTTTGATAATAGTGAAATCCCTGCAACTTTGTGGACGTAGGCAAATTGCCGAATCACGTAAATACTGTCTTGTGCATGTGATTGTTTTTCTTTTGGCGTTTTGTTTTCTCTATTTTTTTGTTTCTCACAGGTTTGGAATTTCGGTTGAATTCCCAACATGTTCAAGTATATGATGATATATGAAAGTTGATAATTTTGTATCCAATAGACTTAAGAATTATATTTAGTATATTTATGTTACAACCCGGCCCCCTATGTATTTATTCCCGGCTACGCCCCTGGCGAGGTCGGCCTAGCGATGACCTTGCTGGACCACGTCGCGGCTCTGATGAGGTCCAAGATCGAAGGGTCGGCCGCTCGGCGTGACCTGTTGCCTAGAGGGATGAAGGTGAAAGGAGAAGAGGTGGTGAGAATAGTGATCGCGGACTCGGCGATGCATGATAGTGAGGAGAGTGTGATGGAGGCTGCGGTGTGCCTTGGGGATAGGTTAGCGGAGAGGAAGTAGAATGGTGAGGTGTATGTAGAGATTAGGAAGAGCTTGTATCCGGAGATATGTGGGGTGCTTGGATTGGTTTCCAAAACCATTGTAGCATTATCTAAGCTTTGATAATTACTTGTTAATATTACTTTGTGATCGTGTTAATAATCTTTATACTGTAATGAGTAATGACTACCAGTTTAATATTATTTTACTGGATCATTGATGTGATGGTTACTATAGTTGTGAAAACATGTGATTAGCAACTTTTACACTAAGGTTCAAATTTGGTTTATTTTGATGAAATTGAAATTTTTTTTACTGAAAGTAAAGTAAATAAAGGTAAAAATAAAGGTATAGAGCAGTTCAACTTTTAAAGTTAGTTGACACTAAGGTCCAACTTTTATTTTACTGGATCAAAAATAAAGGTAAACATAGTTGAACCATAAATAGTAGTAAAAATAAACTGAATAGTAAAATAAGTTGACAAAAATAATCGAACCGAATAGTATTGAGCACCTAGTGAACTGTGAACGAGAGATAGTGCCTTGTGAGAATCCGCCTACTGTGCAATAATTGGCATCAGGCATGAGTTACTAGGAAGTCATGTCAACAGCAGGAAGTGGGTTCCCTCTGACTAGTAAGTAATATGATACGGAGGGACCCACTGACATAGGGAATATCCCCTCATCATGACGACCCCACTAAAGGGAATTGTAAATGGAGGAGGAGAGGGAAGAAATGGGGGTTGAAAATTTTGGGGAAGCGAGACATGAGAGTGGTGAGGAAAAACATATCTTAGGGAGAGGGAGATCCTATTCGGATTTCTGGGAGAGGGCTCAGCTGCTTAGTAGCCATCTTCGTTGAGCCAAGATCAAGAAAGTTTGGTGCCAAAGTAACACTAGAACTCCATCGCGGACTTGAGCAACCACTTCTTGGACCTTTCACTATGGGATAACCCAACCTAGAACATAAGTAAATTGGGGATCTTGGCCCAAAAGCCCGAGGTTGTTGGGAGTAGACCACCACAAGGCTATATTCTTAGATACAGAGAGATGCAATAAATTTTATTTTTTTAATTTGAAATATATATATATATATATATATATAAAAGAATTGTGTCGTTTTGATTGACTGATCTGTACAAATTGGATAGAATTAGACAAAAGAAATAACTTAAAAATAAAATAAAGATAAATATCTAAAATGGTGGAAAAAAGAAACTTAAATGATAAAATTGAAAGAAGATCAAAGTTATAGGGCATACATTATAACTCAACCTAAAACTGATAATTGCTTAAATAATGTTTACTAGTGCGTTTTACGATTTGCTTTTTTTTTTTTTTTTTTTTTTAACCTAGCTTTTAGTTTTTTTATAACAAATTTAACGTAAAAAGTTACCAAAAACCATAATTAACACTATACAAATAAGCTATTGAAAATAAACAAAATTCAAACCAGTCCTAACTACAAATTATTAGACGTTGGTTGATACCCAATGTGGTGAAGTTTTGTACATACCTGGTGTAATGACCCCAACAGAAGTAAGGGCATCTTTTAAAACTAAAGCTCTCTTTCATTTCTAAGCTTTTACAGATTTTTTTAGAATTTTTCTTTAAGCACTAGACTTCTTATAATGTTTATCTTGTTGGGCACTTCTATTTCAGAGTGATCTGTTTTCTAGCGTTCTGTTTGAGATTCGAAACTTTTGAGCTATATTCCTTGGAAAGAAAACTTAAAACCTGATTGAAATTTACAGATATTGTCTACATATGACTCTGGTGCCAAAATTGTCAAGGTAAGTCTTGACATGTTCGATGATGTTTAAAATGGGGCAATTCATATGGTAGTCATTGTCCAATTCCATATGCACTGCATGTTTCATAGACAAATGGATATTAATGTGAAAAATAATTATTTATTTGATTATCCTGTTTCCATCGGTTGTTATGGTTGATAGGTACACAATTATGGTAAAATGTACCCACTTGACCATGAATTTCCTTTAAAGGTATTATCAAAGGGACACAACAAAAAACATCAATGGGTCAGTTATCAACTAGTCAGTGTGTGCAGTAGAAGTTACCAAAATATAAGGAGTGTAGTAACTATTTTTGGTCTACTATAAATAAAGATTAAAGGTATTATCAAAGGGACACAACAAAAAATCTGACAAACTACATTCACATACCCCGTCAACGGAAGAATAACTTCATGTTTGTAAGTGCATTTGCCTCGCATGAATTATCTAGGAATAGTTTTTTGTAACTTAACTAAGGAGTTTGTGTGATTTGAATCTTTCTTACTTGTATGAACTTGAATTTTGAATTAATATATCTACATATTGTGATTACATTGCTTGTTCCCTTATTTTTCTTAGTTGAATATTTTGTACTTTTGAATTCCTATTAGTTTAGGCAGTGGCAGAGCCCATCAATTTGGTTCGAAGTCCTGTCTCGCAAGTAGTTCTTTTAAAGATAGTTTGTATTCACATAAACACACTTAATGACATTTCTACTATTAAAATTAAATTCAATCCCACAAAGGATTGTTCATGGAACTCCTGTGCAATCGAGGTTGATAGTTCGAGCATTGGTACATATCATTGATTATGTGAATGGTTTTCAAGGGTAGTGAACTTACCTAAGCTTTTTTTTCTTCTTCTTTATATATACTTCAAGAGTTGAGTTGTAAGTTTTTACTGGTTCATATATAATCTCACCATTGATAAAAATTAAAAAAAAAAAAAAAAAATTGCCTACCATTTGAAATTTGTCACAGTTGTGAACTTTTTTGTATCTCTAAAATTAATTATTTTTTTCTTCAATTATTCGATAATTGGGTGACAGATGATTTAAACCTTGAAAAATACTAAGAGGTGTCAACCTCTTTTATTTTTTTTAGTTTGAAATTGTTCTACCTTGCAACTGGACCCAACCTTCAACTTAGGTCCCTTGCACTTTGGTGTATAATAGGTACCACCTAAAGTAAAGAGTTCGGTTGGTGTGAACTAGATAAGTTATAAAACTCTTGACTAAAATTATTAAATTTAAGAATATGTTAAGATAACAAGTTGTGATTAGTATATGATAAAAATAGTAGTGGACAGAAGTCAAAAATTACTTAAATGACACTCTCATCAAAACTTGACACCTTAGCATAGTGTAAAATTAGGTATATCTTGGAGTTAATAGAAAAACTAAAGAAGCACTAAAAATTAAATGGAAAAGTAAAATACTCTCTCTAGAAAGGTCAGGCAATCGTGGTCATTGATCTTGACAGCTGGCTCTGCCCATGCTTAGTGTGCAAGCTGTCAAATTCGACGCATTTATTGCCCGACGCTTGGTGTCTCTAAGAAGCAACAGTAACTTTAGGCACAATTCCCCACATGCCAAGAGCATGACCATGATCCCATCTGCACGGTTTGAAAATGGGACCGTGGGGGACTATTTTACGGCCCATGAACAAAGGCCCAGCCCGAAATCAACCTACTCCCTAAAACCGGCCCAACTTGTCCTGAGTCCAAATCAAGCAATACTAAGCACCCAATGAGCCATGGACGAAAGATAGTGCCTTAGGGGAATCCTCCTACAGTGCAATAATTGGCATCAAGCATGAGTTACTAAGAGATCATGTCAACAGCAAGAAGTGGGCTCCCTCTGACCAGTGATATGGTACGAAGGGACCCACTGACATAGGGAATATCCCCTCATCATGATGACTCCACTAAAAGGGGGTTGTAAATGAAGGAGGAGAGGGAAGAAAGGATGGTTGAAAATTTTGGGGAAGGGAGACACGAGAGTGGTGAGGAAAAACATATCTCGAGGAGAGGGAGATCTTGTTCGTATTTCAAGGTGAGGGCTTGATTGCTTAATAGCCATCTCCGTTGAGCCAAGATGAAGAAAGTTTGGTGCCAAAGTAACACTAGAACTCCATCAAGGACTTGTGCAACCACTTCTTGGACCTCTCATTGTCGGATAACCCAACTCAGAACACAAGTAAATTGGGGGTCTTGGCCCAAAAGCCCAAGGTTGTTGGGAGTGGACCACCACAAAGCTATACTCTTAGATAAAGAGAGATGCAATAAATTTTATTTTTTAATTTGAAATATATAAAAAAGAAATTAGAATTATGTCATTTTGATTGACTGAACGGTACAAATTGGATAGGATCAGACCAAAGAAACAACTTGAAAATAAAATAAAGATAAATATGTAAAATGGGGGAAAAAACGAAACTTGAATGATAAAATTGAAAGAAGATCAAAGTTATAGGGCATACATTATAACTCAACCTAAAATTGATAATTGCTTAAATAATGTTTATCGGTTACGATTTGCTTTCTTTTTTATTTTTTTATTTTTTATTAACCTTGCTTTTAGCTTTTTATAACATATTTAACATAAAAGTTACCAAAAACCATATATTAACCCAATACAAATAAGCTACTGAAAATAAGAAAAATTCAAACTAGTCCTAACTCCTAATTACAAATTATTAGACGTGTTGAGAAAAATTCTATATAACTGTGAATAAATTTTAGCAAGCACAGCGGAAGCACAACCACATAATAACACAAATATTTATGTGGAAACCCTTTCTCCTTGAAAGGAAAAATCACGAGACAAACTCCGAATAATTTTACTATATTAAATAGAGATTACAGTATTTAGAGATACAACTTGAGTAAAGAAAAACTATCTTTTTCTTTTCACTCACTGCTCTCTTTCTTATTGTATATTTTCTCTAACTTTCTCTATTTTTCTTTTCTCTTTTTGGCTTGCTCTTACTCACGTACCAGTCCTCACACTTTGGGACTTCACTCTTTTTTTTTCCACTGGGACTTCACTTCTTCAGCCCTGCTCCTTCAAATGGCCGAAACTTCTCCCTTTTATTTCTTTCACCTTTTCTTCTTTTCTTCCTTTCACACTTTTCTCTTCAAATCACAATAAATGCAAGCCACTTGCTTTGACTTTACTTCAACCAAATCTCTTTTCTTCTCTGCCATAGCCGAATGAGTACTTTGCCTTTTGCTTCTTTCTTTTCTTTTGTCTTCAACGTGTTCAACACACTTTGGCTCACTTCTCATTAAGAGAATTCAGACTTCTCACAAGTCATGGAGTGCCATGCTCATTAAATAAGCTCTTGAAAAAACAGCATGTGGGCTGGACCCACGGTGCAGTGCTCCCAACAAGACGTTGGTTCTTGCTTTATACTATCTGTTAATTCAGCATTTCCACTTGATTAATTGCTTCATATACTTCCCCACATGGATTAATTGCTTTATAGATCCCACCATTCACCAATTTTTTATCAACCAACAATCCTGTCTACACAATAAGTTAGTTTTTCCTTCCAAATCCGTCTACTATTCCCTTTCATTTGCTTAATCTAATAGCACACTATTATTAAGAAGGAAAAACAACAAAAATACCTATAGATGGTTCAACGTAATCTAAGGCATTACTTGATTCCTTACTTGTTATACTTCCAAATAATCTTAAGGATCACAAAAAATGGATGAGAGTTGAATTGATTGGAATTGGAATAAATTAAAGGTACCATAGGAAGAAAAGAACCACGGACCACTCACACCGTCCATGAAGGAAGGAACAATTGCCAAACTTGTTCAGTGTTACCTTTTGTCGATAAGCATGGCTTTGTAATATTATTTGCTTTCACCTGAAGAATTAATATTATTTGCGCAAGCATCGTAAGAAGACGATCACAAGGAAAGTGTTTAACAAGATTACCCTCAAGGCTTATAAATATTGATGTGGTTTTTCCAAGTTGGGCACAACTCAACAACCTGCTTCTTTATACTTTTATCATCCTACAAAACCATATTCTATTCCTGAAAGAAAAAAAAAAAAAAAGCAAAAATGGCTCAAGGAGTTGCCTTCAACCTTGCCGGCAAAGTGCTTGAACTGCTGAGTCCCTTAATTCATGAAGAGATCAAGTTGGCCTGCGGTGTGAAAGCTGAGCTTGAAAATCTAAAGAGCACAGTTTCCACAATCAAAGATGTACTTCTTGATGCTGAAAAGAAGGCTGATGATAGCGTTGCGGTCAAAGGTTGGCTCGAAAAGCTCAAAGATGTCCTCCATGATGCTGATGATGTGCTGGATGATTTCTCCACTGAAGCTTTGCAACGCAAACTGATGACTGGAAATAAGATGACGAAGGAGGTACGCATTTTTTTTTCAAGTTCAAACCAGCTTGCTTTTAGTCATAATATGGGTCATAGAATAAAGGCAACTAGGGAGAGACTAGATGTCATTGCAAATGATATGGCGAAGTTCTCCTTCATAAAAGGCTCTATTGAGCCACAAGTCAAGAGTAGGGACAACAGGGAAACTTATTCTTTTATACCTCAAGATGAAGTTGTTGGGAGAGAGGAAGATAAACAAAAAATTATAAAATTTCTTTTGGATACTGAGAGCTCGAAAATGTGTTGAAAACACAAGAGCTGTTTAGACCCCCAAATTAAAATTACGGCTCGATAGATTTTACACAACTTTAATACAAAGTGCGGAATAGTGTAAAAGCGAGCGGATGAACAAGTAAGCTACTCTAATCCATAAACTAAGCAACACAGCAGTATAATGGAATTAAACAAGAGTAGGGAAGAAGGATGCAAACACAGAAAACACCGAGACGTGTTCTCGAAGAGGAAACCGAAGAACTCGGCGAAAAACCTCTCCGCCGCCCTCCAAGCGGAAATCGATCCACTAGACAATCAGTTGGGATACATGGGTTAGCAAAAGACCCTCCAAGCCTAGTCTACCCGCTGTACCTAAGCCCTCCAAGCTCCTACTCCAATAAGGCTTCTCGGAACCGTGTCTTGTCCTAGTTATCCGGATCCCGCAACAAGCTCCATGTTGCATCTGCCATTCAAGGCTTCTTCCAATGCTTCCCAGCAGCACCAAAACGTCACACAGCACTCACAAGGTGTGGTAAGTGTTTGGGCTATCAACCTCTCAAAGATATGGATAATGGAGAGGGAAGGGTTGAGGAAATACCACAAGCAAATGTATAGAGAAAGATGGGGAAGACAATCTCTAATTACCAATGTGTTTGGCTAGGGTTTTCTCTCTGAAGCATTCCTCAACAATTGTGGGTAATGATGGTATATATAGGAGAGGTGCAAAAGGTGTGACTCAAAAAGTACAAGCTGGCAGAACAGCTAGTCTCGCGGGTGTCTCGCGGGAAGGCCTTACCCGCGAGATACTCGCGAGACACAGTTGTCTCCACCTGGCCTGACTCTTCGCATTCCAGCATGTGCCTGGCACATGGGTCACTTCGCGGGATGCTAGGTCGCGAGATACCCGCGAGAATCCTTCAGTTCTTCAAATGCTTGAGTCTTCAAACACTCTCTCTAACACACAACCCTTACAACAAGTCCCACAACAAATACAGGGTTTTAAACGATTGAACTCAATTACAATCAAATTTGGTACGGAATAAAAGCCAACAAAAACACAGTTGTAAATTACAACCTTACAATCTCCCCCTTTGGCTATTCCGTGACAAAACCCTAAAACAGACTCTAGACTTAAACGTGAGTTTGGGAACAAAGGCAAAACTCACTCACACCTAATTCTAGATTCTGAAGCGCTCTTGAAACATATGAACAAGTAACTCCTGAAACACAACAACACAATAACATCATTGTATGCAGAAAACTTGAAAAACATATGGAGCAATAATAGCATGATCGAGCAAAACGAAATAGAAACACTAGATCATGGCACGATCAACCAAGTAATCACTATACAGAAGCAATTACTATGCTCATTCACACATGGAATGAACATCCGGATTTGCAAGAAGATACGCTCAATTGAAGAGAGTCACTTGCAACTCCAACACTCAACCAATGCGAAATACACGAAGTATTTGCATCTAGGAACAATCCTACTAGGGCACACGAGTGTTCATCACTCAACCAATGCATAGAACGTGTATGCATCTAGGAACAATCCTACATGGGCACAAGAGTGTTCATCACTCAACCAATGCATAGAACGTGTATGCATCTAGGAACAATCCTACATGGGCACAAGAGTGTTCATCACTCAACCAATGCATAGAACGTGTATGCATCTAGGAACAATCCTACATGGGCACAAGAGTGATGTACTTGAAGTAAAATGCATGACATTGAACAACAAGCAAACATGCATGAAGGTTGCATAGGCAAGGTATTGCAAATGCATGGCACAAACCACAAAGACCTACAAACAATGCATGAAACAAACCCTAAAGCTTACATAAGCAATCATGGGTACAAAATAAAATTGCCACATAGCACATATGCCACAAAGCATAGAAAATATAGCACAAACTACTGAAAATATACTGAAATTAATATTGAAGTTAAAGCATTAAGTGTCAGAGCTTTAAACTAAAACAGTAAGATAGTAATCATAAACCATAAACCAGAAAAAAAACTAAAGGGAACTGTATAAACCCGTCTGTAAAACCAATAACCAATATCAACTATAGCTATGTGTCTAGGCTATGCTCCCCCTAAGGCTGTGCAAGCTCTTGTTCAGCAGCTCCCCCTCAAAATTTTCTCCCCCTTTTTGACCGGAATGGCCAAAGGACTAGATCTGATCGGAGTCGGAGTCTGACCCATGTGTAGGAGATAGGCTCTGAATCTGGGCTGACAATGTGGTGATCTACTCCTGGAGGTATGCAAACTGATCCGCTGTGTGCTGTACATGAGTGTCAAGCACTGTAGACATGTGATCCATCTTAGCTAGGATCTGATCAAGCTTGCTGAGACCTGGTGTTTGTGCTGGAGCAGAAGACGATGGCTGTGCAGTCTTTGGATGTGCAGTCTCTGGAGCAGAAGTAAACCTGTCAATCTCCTCCTCTGTATCCCCACCCTCATCTGGTGCATCCTGAGGCACAACCCGAGGCGGTGGAATGAGATGGGCACCAGTCTTGGGGCCTTTAATATGTGCAGTGCTCCGAGTCAGAGTGTTTGCACCAATGGGGTAATCCCTCTGAACAACCGTAAGGCCACTAGGGAACTTCAGCTTCGTCTTGGCAATAAACCCCATGATCAGTGATGGAAAAGGCATTATGGTTCGGGAATTTTGCTTTGTGATGCTCTTTTTCAGGATATGGAAAATGTGACTGCAGATATCTATTTCCTTGTGAGTGAAGAGATCGAAGAGAAATCTCGTCCTTGGAGCTGATAAGGTGGTGAGGTTGGTGACTGGATAGAGGTTGTGGATCATGACATAGCTCAGAGTCCTCATTTCTGGAGAGAATTTAAGAGTATCCATTGAGGATTTCTTTGGAACTCCACCAAGAGTTGATATCATCTCCGTGATAGATCCCAATCTCTCATCATATTGAACCGTCATCGGCTGTGAGGTAGGACGGATCTCCAGAAGATCTTGAATGCTATCCCTTATTATCTCAAATTCTTTGTGCCTCACCCAGCAGATTATCTTGTCATCTTCTACAGCAGCATTGGAGAAAAACTCTCTGATTATTTCCGAGTACACTGTCCCAATTGGATTCAGCAATTTGGTCCAAGTTCTTTCTTTGAATGCATCTGGAATGCATGTGTGCTCAAGTTCCTCCAATTGGACCACCCTTTCCATGACAATGGTTGCTTTCTTGTAGCAATCATTGTACTTCATATCTGCGTCCGCGGATTTGAAGTGATCGGATTCAGTGCGAGCACGCTTAGGAGCCTTCTTCTTTGAGGCAGCATGCTTGGTGGGAGACATCTGCACAAGTGGACACAACACATATAGCACAAGTGCACAAAATATAAGAGCAAAGACTTGATTAGATTCAAGTTATTTTGCACCTATTGAGATAATCCCAAAACAGAGTAGATTGCAAAAAAAACAGAGCATGACCAATTCACACAAGCATGCTTCAATACATATAGCACTAAGTCAAAAACAAGAATGCATGAAAACAAGACATTATGCATGAATTTAAATAACTGTGCAAGTGTGTGTGTCTGTGTGTATGCATGTGTGTGCAACAAGGGATGCATGAGGGTGTGCTTAGGTGTTTAGTTGTGAGCCAAGAAAATGTAACATATTCAAAAAGCAATCTACACAAGAACAATAATCAATTCAAGATCAAACCATGGTAAGACACATGAAAACATTGAAATTGGGACTCACTTGAGACCAATTAGGCACAACATTATCATTTAGACATTAAAACAAACACCTAATATGCATATGAGCACTTCATGTATGAGCAATGCATGAACATGGGAAAATTATGCCTAAATACATGATAAAATGCCACAAGGGGCCAACACAGATGCATCAAGATCAAAAGGAACAAAACCCAATCAAAAATTTATCAAAAACTTCACCCAATTTTGAAAACCAATCAAAGTTTCGAAAATTCCCAATTTTGAAAGCCCTAACAAAAAATTCTGCATAATCTAAGTAAAAACTTAAAAAGAAATGATTAACAAACATACCTTGAAGAAGAAAATGCAGAAAAAATCTTGATTTGGAAAGGGATTTGATGGAATAGTGTTTGGGGTTGAGAGAGGTTCGAAGAAAAAATGAGGGAGGGAAGTTTTTGTGTTTTGAAAAACTGTCACATCAGCCCTATAAAACTGAAAACACGCGTTTTTCGCGGGATAGGGAGTAGCGAAACAGTCGCGAGACAACCGCGAAAGAGGCCACTGAAGCACAAATATCTCGCAAGAAGCGCTAAGTCGCGAGGGAGTCGCGAGACAGTCGCGATATTCTCTGTCTGATTTTGAGAAAATTTCAGTTTTTTGCCAAACAGCATTTCGCGAGAAGCTGTTGGTCGCGAGACAGTCGCGAAATTCTTTGTGTGACAGGATGAAAAAAAATATTTCCCTCAAATATTTTCGCGGGAAGCAGCTTAGTCGCGAGCTTCTCGCGAAACAACCCCTGAACCAGTTTTTTGATGAAAAACACACAAAAAGCATTTTAACCAAAAAGAAACACAAGAAAGTATAAATCACTTTCAAAAACTAATAAAACTCACAAAAATCTTTTTGGATTTGATCAACAAGTTCATGGGCATTCACATCACATTTGGACATATACAATCACACAAATGAGATAGGCATTGATTGAATCAAAAACTTGTGTGTTGTGTGTGAGTATCAAATGTGAAAAAGTCCTTAGACCAGAGCGAAGCTTCAATGATCAATTCACACGAGTCATACACAACTGATACGAAATCATGTGGACTATCTCCATTATAGAAATGAGTATATATGACCTCCCACACATTGAAAACATAACATAGAAGCTTTTCATTTGGCTTCTTATAACTCATAATAATTGGTCCATTTTCATTTTGATTGGACAAATACATCTCTTTTTGAGGAAGGTGCTTGAAATTTATGATATTTCAACATTGATGAGAAGCCTTTGGCTTTTTGAGCACCATAACATTTACTTTAAAATAGTCTCTTTCCCTTTTTCCTAGTCAAATACTAGTATGTGCGACAGGCTTTTGCAGCTCAATATCTCTTTTCATTTGGAGATTTACAATTAGAGAGCTCTTTTTACAAAAACATAAAAATAAAGTGGGAAGAGATATAGACACAAGTCTATGCAAGTATCAAGACCAACAAGACTATTGACCAATCATTCATGACAGGTGTGAAGATCTATTTACAACAGTCACACATAGTTTTCAGGATTTCTTCCACACAGAAAAGAGTGCATACGAACAAGCGAAGATCGTAAATGCACTATGCCATAAGTACGAAGGTACTAGGCCAAACTCACATGAGATATACACATAACAAGTGATCAAACTTTTTGAGATTTTTCAATTTTTATGGGTTTTTGAATTTTTTGAAACACACCCAAAACAAAACAAGAGAAGTAAGATCAGCAAGAACAGGTTCAAACCAAAAAAAATGAAATTAATGCATGAAATGATGCAACTACAAATGACCCTTCATATGGAAAGAATTGATGCATGGACATATTATAATGCTTATGCATGAGTACCCCTCTTCACCCACACGTCACGTGCGTTTGGGGTGATATCCTTGACGGATTGGGTACGAGAGTTGGGACTTTCAAACCTCCTTGAAAAACTCTCCAGGCAAGTGGTGAAGGCACCAATCATCTTCATCACGTCTGTCACTCCGGGATCACGATTTTGACTTCTTGGGTTCTCACCACCCCAAGCTCTATTGTCATTCCTTCTTCCTCGTGACCGCGGTGCGCTTGCATTGTTGTCTGCTCTCAGCTTTTGGCAGTTTGGTCTCGTATGTCCTCGCAGTCCACAATAGTGACACACATACTCTGTTCTAGGACCCCGTTGAGGTCTTGAAAGAGATCTTGCTCTGGTTTCATGTCTTCCTACAGATTGGTTTCGGGGCTTATTCACCATCCGTTGCTCAATTACATTCTTCTTCTCAACCTCAACATTCTCAGGGATGGTCTCTTGTACAATTGGCTCTGTGGCCTTCACAAATTTTACTTCTTTGGTAGCTTTTACCGACGAGCTACTCACTCCGGCATATCCCAATCCGGACTTGTCTGAGGAATGTTTTTGGGATGAGATAACATCATTCAACTTTCTAGAGGAGACCCTATCTACCTTGGCTTGTGCTTGAACCACCTCTTGTTCAAGAAATCTGATCTTTAAGTAAGCTTCTGACAGCTCACCATTCATCTTTTCTATCTCGCATTTTGCCTCCCTATGTCTGACCATGAGGCTCCGGTAATCTTCCTCAGCCTTCTTCATTTTTCTGACGGCCGCCTTGGCTACCCTTGCATATTCTCCCGACTTCTCAAGGAGTAATGAGTAGTTTTCTTGAAGATTAGCTGCACTCTCATCCTTTTCTTCATCTGATTCTTCTACAATTCCAATGGACTCTGAATCAGAATGCTCACCAAGTTCCTTCACAAGTGCACCCAAGTCATCCGAAGAGTCTACATGATCAATGGTCATGAATGCAGAGTAGTTTCCCTCACCGTCACAACTCTCTTCCGAGTCAGTATCAGAAGAGTCAGAATCACTGAGCGTTGTAGCATAAGCTTTCCCTTTTCCCCTCAAAAAGTTCGGACACTCCTTCTTTAAATGTCCATGGCCATTGCACTCATAGCACACAATGTCTGAAGAAGGTTGATAATCCTTCCCTTCTTTTCCCTTAAACTCTTTCTTATCACCTCTTGACGGAGAGAACTTTCCTCTATTGAAAGGTTTTCCACTGTTCTTCATTTTCAGAAACTTGCGGAAGTTCTTTGCAAGATATGCTACTTCCTTCTCCACACCATCTTCTTCGGAGGAATCATTTATTCTTTCGGTGATGGTTTTAAGAGCAAGCGATTTGCTCGTTTTATGGGAAGGCAGTCCCAGCTCATACGTTTGGAGAGACCCAATCAACTCTTGAATCTTAATCTCATCCAAGTCTTTGCTTTCTTCTATGGCTGTAACCTTTGCTCTAAAACTTTCAGGTAGGGACCTCAAAATTTTTCTCACCACCTTGGTGTCTTCAATCTTCTCCCCAAGATTGAGTTTAGCAATGATAATTTCATTGAGCTTCCCATAGAATGAATCAAATGGTTCATCATCACCCATCTTGAGTTCTTCAAATTTGGTGGTAAGCATCTGAAGCTTTGTGTCCTTAACTTTCTTTGTACCCTCATAGGTAGTCTCCAAAATCTCTCAAGCTTCCTTGGCTACTGTCATATGAGAAATCCTGTGGAATTCATCAGGGGACACACCACAAAAAATTGCATTTAAGGCCTTACTATTAGCATTGGCCGCTGCTAGAGCAGCCTTATCCCAAGTGGACTTAGGAGCCTCCGGCTTAGTCCAACCTATCTCAACCGCATCCCAAACGGTATCATCAATAGAGCATAAAAATGCTCTCATTCTAACTTTCCAGAATGCATAATTATTTCCATCAAAAAATGGTGGAACATTGAGCGATTGAGACCGGTCCATCTCAACAAGGGTCAAGGATCACACTTAGGTAATTAAACCTCAGCAAGTGTACCCGCTCTGATACCAATTGAGAGCTCGAAAATGTGTTGAAAACACAAGAGCTGTTTAGACCCCCAAATTAAAATTACGGCTCAATAGATTTTACACAACTTTAATACAAAGTGCGGAATAGTGTAAAAGCGAGCGGATGAACAAGTAAGCTACTCTAATCCATAAACTAAGCAACACAGCAGTATAATGGAATTAAACAAGAGTAGGGAAGAAGGATGCAAACACAGAAAACACCGAGACGTGTTCTCGAAGAGGAAACCGAAGAACTCGGCGAAAAACCTCTCCGCCGCCCTCCAAGCGGAAATCGATCCACTAGACAATCAGTTGGGATACATGGGTTAGCAAAAGACCCTCCAAGCCTAGTCTACCCGCTGTACCTAAGCCCTCCAAGCTCCTACTCCAACAAGGCTTCTCGGAACCGTGTCTTGTCCTAGTTATCCGGATCCCGCAACAAGCTCCATGTTGCATCTGCCATTCAAGGCTTCTTCCAATGCTTCCCAGCAGCACCAAAACGTCACACAGCACTCACAAGGTGTGGTAAGTGTTTGGGCTATCAACCTCTCAAAGATATGGATAATGGAGAGGGAAGGGTTGAGGAAATACCACAAGCAAATGTATAGAGAAAGATGGGGAAGACAATCTCTAATTACCAATGTGTTTGGCTAGGGTTTTCTCTCTGAAGCATTCCTCAACAATTGTGGGTAATTATGGTATATATAGGAGAGGTGCAAAAGGTGTGACTCAAAAAGTACAGGCTGGCAGAACAGCTAGTCTCGCGGGTGTCTCGCGGGAAGGCCTTACCCGCGAGATACTCGCGAGACACAGTTGTCTCCACCTGGCCTGACTCTTCGCATTCCAGCATGTGCCTGGCACATGGGTCACTTCGCGGGATGCTAGGTCGCGAGATACCCGCGAGAATCCTTCAGTTCTTCAAATGCTTGAGTCTTCAAACACTCTCTCTAACACACAACCCTTACAACAAGTCCCACAACAAATACAGGGTTTTAAACGATTGAACTCAATTACAATCAAATTTGGCACGGAATAAAAGTCAACAAAAACACAGTTGTAAATTACAACCTTACAGATACCAATGTTCAAAATAATGTTTCAAGTATTCCAATAGTTGGAATTGGAGGCCTAGGGAAAACTACACTAGCTCAACTCATTTACAATGATGAAAATGTCAAAGCACACTTTGAGTTGAAGTTGTGGATATGTGTATCTGATAACTTTGATGTAAAAAAGATTGTTAAACAAATTTTAGAAACTTTGAAAGAAGAGAACCATGATACAAACCTAGAGAATTTACAGAACCACCTTCGAGAAAAACTTAATGGAAAAAAATACTTCCTTGTTTTGGATGATGTGTGGAATGAGGACAGAGATAAATGGATCTTGTTGAAAAATTTATTAATAGGTGGTGCAATGGGAAGTAGGATAGTGATAACCACGCGTTCCGAAAATGTAGCAAAGATAACTGCCACAAATACATGGTATCCTTTAAAAGGTCTATCTAAAGAAAAGGCTTGGAGTCTATTTGTAAAAATGGCATTTGAACGTGGTCAAGAACCAAAAATAATAAAATTTCAGAAATAGGAAATAAGATTGTTGAAAAGTGTGATGGATTGCCTCTCGCTATAAGAACAATAGGAAGCTTATTGCATGGTAAAACCTATGAGAATGAGTGGCAATCTTTTTTAGATGATGAACTCTCAAAATTAACTCAACAAGAAAATAAGATCTCATCTACTCTTAAGTTGAGTTATGATCACCTTCCGTCACACTTGAAACAATGTTTTGCTTATTGTAGATTGTTTCCAAAAGATTATGAGATTAATGTAGATACACTTTTAATCTTTGGGTAGCACAAGGCTTTATTGTGTTAGAAGGTCCTAGGCAGCGTTTTGTGGATATTGGCAAAAAATATTTTATGGAATTACTTTGGAGGTCATTTTTCCAAGATGTAGAAAATGATCGTTTGGGCAATATAAGGTCGTGTAAGATGCATGATCTTGCAATTCTTGTGTCTGGAACGGAAAGTGCCATATTAAATTCAAGTGGGGAAAATGTTATTGAAAAAGTTCATCATGTATCATTTGATCTTGTGAATTCATCGAGACAATTTTCAATCCTCATGTCGAATAAAAGGAAGATACGAACAATTCTTGTAGCTAGTGTTGGGGGGACGTTGGGTAACTTAACTTGTGATGCACTCATTTCAAATTTCAATTAGTTGCGTACATTGGATTTGAGTGAATTAAAGATACATGTTGTGCCCCATTCAATTGGAGAATTGAAACATTTAAGATATCTTGATCTTTCTAAAAATTTAGATATTGAGTTTCTTCCTAATTCCATTACAAAGATGCTAAATTTGTGGACGCTACAACTGGACAATTGTCAATCACTTAAAGAATTACCGTGGGACCTTAAGAAGTTGGTCAATCTTAGGCATTTAGACATTAGTTATTGTGTCAAATTGACGCATATGCCCCTTGGACTTGGGCATCTTACTTCTATAGAGATACTAACAGAGTTTGTCGTGAGGCAAGAGGATTTGAAGGCTAGCTCATGTAATTGGCACAAGAAGAAACAGGCTAGGTCTGGTGGTGGGCTAAGTGAATTGAAGGAGCTGAGCAATTTGGGAGGACATCTACGCATTCGCCATTTGGGACATGGAGAAGATGACATGGTGGAATGTAAAGCCACAAATATGAAGCAGAAACAACATCTTCAAGGGTTGGAATTATGGTGGAATGAAGAGTGGGATGATGGAGAAATTGAATGCTATGATGACATGTCACTGGAAGGGCTCCAGCCACATCCAAATCTTAAACGGTTGATATTGTGGAAATATATGGGTGTGAGAATTCCAAGTTGGGTCTCTTCTCTCACTAATCTTGTTCATTTTGAATTACATAAAAATAGGAGATTGCAGCACCTCCCACCGTTAAATCAACTCCCTTTTCTCAAGGATGTCTCTCTTGGGGGAATGGAAGAACTTGAATACATTTCAGATGAAGAGAGTGTTAGTAACGTGTTGGGTGCTTCCTCTTCTTCTTTTTCTTCTTCTTCTTCTTCAAAAACACCATTCTTCCCATCCTTATCTTCTCTCAGCATATGGGAATGCCCAAAACTGAAGTGATGGTGGAGGAATTCAGATGATGATGATGATGATAATGAGCCACACCATCTCTTACTTCCATCATTTCCTCCTTCTCTTTCGAAATTAGAGATTCAAAAATGCCCTAACCTGACTTATATGCCCCCGTTTCCATATTTGAAAGAACCGCTGACATTGCGTGGGTGTAGCTGGAAGGTATTGGAGCAGACAATGAAAATGGGAGCAGCAACCACATCAACCTACTTTCCTCTCTCTCAATTACAGGAATTAGACTTATATCAGATGAACAATTTCGAATCTCTTCCAGAGGAGTGGCTGCGGAACCTCGTTTCTCTCCGGCAACTCGAAATACGATGGTGCGATGGACTGGTTTCTCTCCCTTGGATAGGTAGCCTCACATCACTACAAACCCTTCAAATTAGGGGATGTCACAATCTGACGTCACTTCCTCAAGAGATTCACACTCTCACCTCTTTAAAAGAGTTGATAATTTATAATTGTCCCCTCTTAGGGCAAAGATGCGAGAGGCAAATAGGTGAAGATTGGCCCTTCATTGCCCATGTCCCATTTGTAAGAGTGGATGGTCAGAACCAGCAACAAGAAACAATTTCTTCAGGTATGCATCTTGTCTATCTATCTTTTAATCCCAAATTAAAAATCAACTACTGGTTTTTGATATTTTGGACGACTTTTAAAACTATTCAACTTCGTTTTTTATGCTGAACTGAACCAGTTTAAAATTTTGGATTGAATTTTTATCTGTTAATCAATTAAAAATACTAATTAAGGTTTTACATCTCACTTGAATACCAATTAAGACTTGAGGATAATATCATTTTTCTTTTCATTTTCTATGTCATTGAAATTTTTTCTATTTCTCTACCTGCTAAAGAACATCCTTTGCTTCTTAACTTCTGGTTGTGCAGTCTCTATTTGAACATTGGGCAACATTACGCATGTTCTTTTTATAATCACTGGAAACAGAGGGGGCGATTAGCATAATGGATGGATAGTGTACGAAGTTTTTAGGCCAAAGAGAAGCAATTTGATTAAATGTCCCAAAGGCGGAGTAATTTGCTGCAAAGTGATGTGGAGGTAAGCAAATTCTTCCATTTTTAATCATTCTGACCATATCATTTTTGTGCCAACTGCCAAAAGATTATATAGGTAGTAAATACAATATGCCCCTCGCTCATATATCCATTACTGATGGAGTTAAGGCCACACATTTAATAAATTAATGGTTTAATTGGCTGATTCTATATGTTGATCTCACCTATGGAGGGGTGGATTGTATGCAGTCCTACTCTTTAGCACTTGCCCTTGAGTATAGTATGTTCTAATACTAAATGACATGCATTTTCTTACAGAAATGAGTGGAGGTTGTTCCTCATTTTTATTAGTTTTGTATAGAAATTACTGTTTGAAGGTAGTTTCTTTTGTAATTATAACCAGAAATGCGTGTAGTGTATGTAATTTTGCACTTTAGACTAGTTCTATTTGTAGGGTCCTTTTTGTGCTTTGGAAGCAAAAATTTCAAAGGAAGGACGCTAGTGCAATAGGGGCCCTCCTTTTTCATGTTTTTTTGTCAACCCAACTCAAGGATGCAATTGATGTTTGCCTTAACATCTTACATATAGGAGTGGGTGGGAATAATCCAGTGTTTTTCAGTGATGCAAAAAGTGTTATCCAAAGTTAATGTCTCATTTTTTTTTTTACAAGGTGATAGGCCACAAACTGAATGACCCCTTGTGATTTAAACTAATTAATTAATTTAGCCAAGTTATTAATTAATCAATTTAACATGCAAATACGTGGCAGCACAAACAAATCACCGAATAACAAAATATGCAGCGGAAAATAAATGACACGGTGATTTGTTCACGAATGGGGAAAAACCCTAACGGCAAAAACCCCACCAGGTGATTTCAGGTCACCACTCCCGAAACTCCACTATTATCAAATCAAGCAGTTACAAATAAGGAATCCCAAGTACCTTATCAACCTACAGTTGAACTCTTACCCCAATACCCAATTGGACTTGATCTGTAGCGACAGTTCCCCCTTTTGATGCACGGCTCCCAAGTACGTGACTAACCAGATGCGCGGATCCTAGTACGCGACTTCAATTACCAACTTTAGAATGAGAGGTTGGCTGCAGAGTTCTTCAGATCATCCTATGCATGAAGATCAGGAAGATGCTTGGTCACAAAACCCTAAGGTGCACAATACACAGCAACTTCTTGAAGAAGATGATCCTAGGTTAAGAACTTTGTCTTTAGAGCACAATTTGCTTGAACAAGGATTGCTCAATGCTTATGCAACTTGTGTCTATGTTGACGGCTCTTAAAACACTCCTTAAATATGTTTAGGGTTAGAAGAAAAGAAGGCCCAAAAACACATTCACGGATCCCAAGAAAATCAGATTAGAATTTTGACTTTTGTAAATCTCGACAGCTAGCAGGTGTCGAGGTAGGTGTCGAGAAGGTGTCGAGATTTAAAAATTCTGCACTTCAACTTGCTTTTTCTTGGACAGACTTGATGACTTCAACACTTGACCTTGAAACATAGTTTCTTGAAGTATTAAATACACCTAGAACTACCCAATTACAAGTAGAGTGCGTTTTGTCAAAGGATTAGCCAATATACATAAAATGTGACATATGTTCCTAACATGTAAACACATATGTCCTAACAATCTCCCCCTTTGGCAATCCGTGACAAAACCACAACAAACAAATGAACATATGAGAGAAGTCATAAATCACTCAACTCATATTCACTTGTTACATACAATAAAATCTATCCTAACACAAACTCTTGAAGAACTTTGCAAAAAGAGAGTTTATGGCAAGTAGACTTTGACAACCTGTATTTCTGAAACACTTATAAACAAAACTCATCAAGGCATCTTGTGTGAAACAGGAATAATTAGATTGCATACAAATATAAAGAACATGTGTATAAAGAGAGAAAAGAAACAACACATAAAGAGGTAGGTGAAAAAGAAACATACATCCACATATATAGAGGATAAGTACAATGTATGTAAACTGATATACAAGGCCAATGTATCTAATAAGACTAGAAAAGAAAAAGATACATCAAAAGCCTCACTACATCCCTCAAAAAGTATGAACACTCCCCCTATCAAAAATGTCCTATCCTAACTCTCCCCCTAAGATGACTACTCTCATAAGCCAAAACTACTCCCCCTTTTTGTCACGAATGACAAAGGGTAGAGTGTCATGTAGACATCTCATCAGTAGAGCTAGCATCTCCATCATCATCATCTGAAGCATCATCGTCATCACCATCATCATCATCATCCTCAGAGTCAGAATCTGAAGCCACTGGAGGAGGTGGTGGAGGAGAAGCCTCAGAAGCAAAACCACCCATGGTCGCCTGCCGTCGTGCAATACGACCAACACGAACATTCACCTGATACAACTCAGTGGTGAGTGTATCGAGGCGAGTATCCATGCGCTGCAGCTGCGCCATAATGTCTCCAAGAGATACATCGCTGGAGGAAGGAAGAGAAGTCGATGTAGATGGAGCAGATCTGGATGGAGCCGAACGGGAGGGAGGAGTGAAATCCGGCTGTCTCGCCCTGAACTGTGCCTCACTACGTTTTACGGTAGCGGCATCTATGGCAGAGATGTGTGTGAAGTGGTCGGACGAGGGAAAAGGGATGGAAAAATGGCGTAGTATCCTCGTGATAGCGGAAGGAAAGATGAGCTTATCACGGGACGCCGCATCTAAATGAACATCTATGATAGAGAAAATGAAGTGGGAAGGAAAATCTATCGTGAGATGCTCAAGTAGAGAAAGCAAGAAACGAGCATGAGGCTCGGTGATAGAGTTATAATGGGAAAGAGGATGAAGTACACAAGTCATCACCATGTTAAGGAATCTAGGACCTTTAGCAAAAGGTCTACATGATGTGTACATATGCTCACCCCACACAGAAGGGCACTCACAGAAAGCAGAAATGAGCTCATCCCTGGACACAGTCCTCAGTCGCTCACAAGTAGGATAGTCAGGAAACTCTATCCTAGGAACATGAAGCACATCCGCAACCAGCTGCGGTGTGACATCAATGCGCGTACCTCGAACGCGAGTATGAAAGAGAGGTACTGAACGATCTATCCCGTACATGTTGGAGTAAAACTCCTGAATGAGTACGAGAGGACAAGTGACCGGGACGTCACACAGTGACTCCCATCCCCTATTGTGAATGACAGAGGGAAGGTCAGTGTCGGCAAAGTCTGCCAGAACAACGTGGCGTTCCGAATGAACACCTCGTTTAGAAAAGTTCTCAGTAAATGCCTTGTAGGCATCTCCATCACGGAACCGAAGATTATGAGGAGCATGATCAGAAGATGAAGAAGCTCCAGAACGCAGAGGGTTCCGAGCAGGAGTGGATTTACGTTTAGGTGCCATAGGTGCAACTAACGTAAAACAATGAGAAAAGAGATAGAGAGGGATACAATCAGAAAAGTCCCAAACAGTTCAAATATAACAATATCTTGAACAAAAATGGACGTATGCATGGGAATGCATGATCATGTGACATGCTAACAAAAAAAACATCATGGGCTCAGCCCAATCCAATCCTAGCAGCACACAAGCAAGAATCACACAACTAAATGCATGAAAATATCATTCTAATGCTTATGGAATGCAATGCATGACATTTTAAACACTTTTTATTGAAAACCCAACCCAAAATTTCAATAAAAACTCAATAATTTTGAAAAACCCAAAGTTTTCAAAAACTTTAAAACCTAAGTTTCAAAACCATGAAATGCATGAAGAATGAAGGAAAACAAGATCATACTAGGTGATTCGAAGCGAGAAAGTGCCAAAAATCACGTTGGATGAAGGTTGGAGAGAAGAAAACTGCTCAGGAAGTCGAACCGCCTCGGACAGATCGAAGAGAGATCGAGAAAATGAGAGAGGAATCGCGAACGAGGCTTATATAGGATCTCCAGTAAATCTCGACAGCATAGGTGTCGAGAGGTATCGAGATGCTGTCGAGGAAGGTGTCGAGATAATATGCCTTCGACAGCTGAGGTATCGAGGATGTATCGAGGTGCCAAACAGCTGAACCAACATCAGAATCTCGATCGATCGACCATGGTGTCGAGAAGGTATCGACCAGACAGAGGGAATCTCGATCGATCCACAAGGTATCGAGGAAGAGTCGAGATTGCGATAAGAAAAGTGCTAGAGGCTCGACAGCTGACCAGGTATCGAGGAGGTATCGAGAAGGTGTCGAGCCAGCTATGAAATGCAGTTTTTCGAGAAGTGAAAAACACAGACATGAATGCAATCAAGACATGCACCTCAAACATGATCCAACCAACATATAAATCTCTCAAAAATCATCTTTCAATGAACATTTAAGCACATGGATCTCCCAAGAACACACACACACACTAAACAAGTCTAACAAATTTTATATTTCAAAAATAAGTCATGACAGTTTAGTGAGCATACAAAAGCACATGTAAACCTTTGTGATGGCCAAATCACATTGTACCTGCACATGTATCAAAAGTAGCAAAGAATATTGCGTGTTGTGTGTGAAAAACATCGCAAGATTGCATATGTGTATACATGTTATGACGATCTGAGATATGAGCAGATAACTTTAACTCACACACAATCATAACTGTTTGATGGGGACTATCACCTTCGAGGTACATCCTATAACTCCCACATCTCCTAGAATACACGCTTGCAACCATCTTTAAAGCATTTTTAATCTTTTTGCTTTTTATTTCTTTGCATATTTTCTTTTTAAGCATATCATACATGGGCTTATGAGAAAGAAAAGAAATACCCATTGATATTTTGACATTTCAATTTTGCTATGCCTAAGCACACAAATGTCATTGACATCACACTTTTGCTATGCCGAAGCATACAGATGTCATTAATGATTGGCGGGCAACAGTGGTGAGATGGTTATTAATGCCTTTCTCTTAGGATTTTCTAGTCCTACCCGTCAAAAAGAGTAGTGATATGAGTGTTAAGTCTAAGAAATAACCTAATCTTACTCATCACAAACACGAGCCACAAAGCTCACTTGCTTAGTTGTGCATAGGAATGCTCATCTAAGCTACAGGAGATACAAAGTTTAGAAAACTTTGTTTCATTGGCCATCTAAGGTACACAAGTACCAAAGTACACAAAACACACACTGTTTTTGTATTTTTCAATTTTTCAAATTTTTTTATTTTTATATGAAAAACAAAATAAACAAAACTGAAAGTAAACACGCAAAGACATGTTAAGAAAAACAAAAACAATGCATAAAACTAGATGCAAATGCATGAGGAAGAGAAAGAAGAGTGGGAAATCAATCCATGGAGATAACACCAATGTTTTGACGAAGGAATTCAAAACGTTTACTGTCAAGAGGTTTGGTAAACAAATCAGCCTTCTGATCATCGGTGTTAATAAACTCAAGAGTGAGAGTACCATCTTCGACAAGCTCCCTAATGAAGTGATGTCGAATCTCTATGTGTTTGGTTTGAGAATGTTGAACCGGATTCTTAGAGATATTTATGGCACTGGTATTGTCACAATAGATAGTAAGATGATCTTGACAAATACCATAATCATGAAGGAGTTTTTGCATCCAGAGGAGTTGTGTGCAACAGCTACCAGCAGCAATGTACTCAGCTTCAGCAGTTGATAAAGAGATGGAGTTCTGCTTTTTGCTCATCCAAGAGACAAGATTGTTGCCTACATAAAAACAACCCCCAGAGGTACTCTTCCTATCATCAGCATTCCCAGCCCAATCCGCATCGGAGTATCCAGCTAAGACATTATTAGTGTCCTTGCTGTACCACACACCGAACTCAGCGGTAGTTTTGACATACTTTATAATTCTTTTTAAAGCAGTCATATGTGATTCTTTGGGATTAGCTTGATATCTAGCACACACTCCAACACTATAGCTAATGTCAGGCCTACTAGCAGTAAGGTAAAGAAGACTGCCTATCATGCTTCTATAAAGAGAGGGATCAACACTCTTGCCTAACACATCGACAGTGAGTTTAACATTAGGGCTCATAGGGGTACGAACAGAACTAGCAGAATCCAAACCAAATTTTTTCACAAGATTCTTAGCATACTTAGATTGAGATAGAAATATACCTGAATCTTGCTGACGAATCTGCAGTCCAAGGAAGTGAGTCAGCTCTCCAATCATGCTCATCTCGAACTCAGCTTGCATGAGCTTTGAGAAGTCATGAGCAAGTTCATCCTTAGTTGATCCAAAGATGATGTCATCAACATACACTTGAGCAACTATCAACTCGCCATCTTCCTTTTTGATGAAGAGAGTTTGGTCAGCTTTTCCTCTTGTGAACCCATGCGACACCAGATATTGTGTGAGTCTGTCATACCAAGCTCTAGGGGCTTGCTTCAACCCATAAAGTGCCTTTTTGAGATACAACACATAATCAGGAAAGTGTGGATCAACAAATCCTTTTGGTTGAGCCACATACACATCCTCTTTAAGTAGCCCATTCAAAAAGGCGGTCTTCACATCCATCTGATAAAGCTTGAAGTTCAGTTGGCATGCTAAGGCAAGCAGAATTCTAATGGACTCCATACGAGCAACAGGGGCAAATGTTTCATCATAGTCTACTCCTTCCATTTGAGAGTATCCTTGAGCCACAAGTCGAGCCTTGTTTCGAATCACATTGCCTTCTTCATCGGTCTTGTTGCGGAAAATCCACTTTGTACCAATGATATGCTCGCCCTCTGGTCTAGGTACAAGAGTCCAAACATCATTCCTCTGAAACTGGAGCAGTTCATCATGCATTGCTTCAACCCAACTTTCATCTTGTAGTGCTTCCTCCACTTTCTTTGGTTCAACCTGTGACAAGTAGCAAGAATAAGACACAAAGTTAGCAACACATTTATCAACTGTTCGTTTCCTTAAAGTGAGTTCATTCAAATTTCCCACAATAACTTCTGGAGGATGATTCAGTTTAATTCTAGAGGAAGGTCCTTTTTCCTGAAGAGATTCAGACTCAGGTGAAGTTGGGATTTCTGTAGACTCTTCCACAAAACTGGGAGTACCGGGACCAATAGGAGATGCAGGTTCTTGGTCAACAATGTCTTGAACTTCCGTAGGTGTAGGGGGAAGAATTTCCTTGGGAAGTTCATCACTGCCTTTCTCAAAATTAGACTCTGAAGACTCATCAATGACAACATTTACAGTCTCCATAACCTTCATAGTCCTTTTGTTGTATACCCGATAGGCCTTGCTGGTAGAAGAGTAGCCCAGAAATATACCTTCATCACTCCTTGAGTCAAACTTTCCCACATTCTCTCTATCCTTGAGGATGAAGCAAGTACTTCCAAAGATTCTGAAATACTTTACATTTGGCTTTCTTCCTTTCCACAACTCATAGGGAGTCTTTTTGGTACCGGGTCTAAAGTACACCCTATTCACTGTATGACATGCAGTGTTTATGGCTTCTCCCCATAGGTTTCGAGCCACATCTTTGTTATGCAACATGGCTCTGGCCATCTCTTGAATAACTCTATTCTTTCTTTCTACCACACCATTCTGTTGAGGTGTAATAGGTGCAGAGAATTCTTGAGATATACCTGATTTCAAGCAGAAGGATTCCAAGGACTCAGAGCAGGTGTCGAGGTAGGTGTCGAGAAGGTGTCGAGATTTAAAAATTCTGCACTTCAACTTGCTTTTTCTTGGACAGACTTGATGACTTCAACACTTGACCTTGAAACATAGTTTCTTGAAGTATTAAATACACCTAGAACTACCCAATTACAAGTAGAGTGCGTTTTGTCAAAGGATTAGCCAATATACATAAAATGTGACATATGTTCCTAACATGTAAACACATATGTCCTAACACAAGGATAATTCAAAAAATTCTGGCTTAAAATTTTACATGTTCTCACTGGTAGGAAAAACATAATTAAGATACCTCAGATTTTCTCAATTTTCTTATAAGGAATATTCACTGAATGAGATATATTTGTATATTTTAGCACCAAGTAACTCATACACTAACCAATAAGGCAATAACTCATTTTCATGCCAAGGTATTTGGTAGAGAGCAACTTCAACATCTACTGCAATGCAAATTTGTTCACATTTGATATTGTTCTAGTCCAATGCTTTCTTAGAGTAATCCACAACCTCACCTCAGTTAAATCCTTGTAATTTCAGATGGCCTAGTTTGATATCGCTACTTGAAAGGAATATAGCTACCTCATTCTCTCACCACTTTAATGAGATTGTGAATTACCAATTGTTCAAGTTATTAGAAAGATGCAAGGGTGGAACAAGTTTTAATTGGCCTAAGATAGCTCAAATTCTATATTCTGGAGGAAGAAAATAGAAACTATATGATGGGAGTAAGATTAACATCTTTTTTCTCAAAGAAATATGCATATGCTTCTATTGGTATGTACCAATTAAGCTGCATCCTTCACAAGCTACCAAATATCATCATCATCATCATGCTCCTTGTTTTGTACTTTTTCTTTATTCATATCTTTATGGTGGTTTGGTTTATTTTAAAATGATTTCTAACAACATTAATTTCCTCTGTAGAATGAATTGCGACTGTAAACTATTTGGCTCAAGTATTGATGCTAATAAAATCATATGCACATTACAACCCTACAAGTTTGTGATACATATTGCATTTCACAACTGATTTTCACTCTCTTTCATTGTATTTTTATATCTGCTAGTTCTTTTATTTGTTTGTTTTCTTCAGAACCATATCTCATACTTAGTTGACAGGCTTTTGTAGTTAGTTTTTATTTTAAGCAATATATAGACCAAGTGATATCAAGCACTTCTTGACCTTGTGTTACAATTGCTCAAGAGGGTAAATCCTGACTACCATGTATGGGAGAATAGCTTGGAGCCAATATATAATGTTAGAATTATGGCTAATGATTAAATCACCATTTCCTAACAGATTAAATTTTTGAGACAATCAGCATTTGAACAATCTATATAAGCTGTCGTTAATATTTTACTAGAAAAATGTCACAAATTATCACCTTGTACGTAGTATGTGACAAGCTTTCACAGAACAACTCCCTTTTTTTTTTCTCAATTTTATTTTATATAGCCTAGTGTGCATCAAAAGCACCAATATGCTTTAGTTTAAAGTCACAAAATTTTATGGACAACTTTAACTTCATGCTTCTTTTGATTACTGAGGAAGAATAAAAACAGAAAAATAAATGAATAAATAAAAAATAGTTTTGACATCAATGGATTAGTTGCCACCCCTGTTGCTGCACAGGTTCTTAAATCCTTCAATCTCAACCTCGTATATCAGTGAGCCTCCTATATTGATTAGTTCTCTCTTTTCATTTCAAGAGCTTTCAATGTCATTGAATTTCTAAATTATGCTTTTATAAAAATCAGAGGAGAGTGTGGCATTGAAACCAAAATATTTTAGAGATGGTTCTACACAAATTAAGCATCATCTTGCAATAAATTGAGTGATACGCCTCTCACCTTCTTTTCTTATTTTTATATTATATTTACGATAATTTTTGTAACAAACAGTTTCAATTTCAGAATATTTATTGCAACATGTCACATGTATCTGTCCTTGTATAGAGACAGCTTGGTCTATGAACTTTTAATTTTTATAGCAATAATAATTTTTAACAGGTCGTGAATTTTTAATTTTGTTGCTTTGCTTTTTGTGCAGTTTGGAGGTTCATGTATGTGTACAAGTAGGTGATTAAGTAGGTGGCTAAACCCATTTCAACTTACATTAAAAAATATGTGACATACCTGTGAATGACTTACAAATTTTAGTATTTGTTTTTAGGTTGACAATTTCAGGTGCAGGGCAAAATTGTATCATTTTGAGACTTCCACAACAAAGAACCTCTTCGATAACTTCGGTTATCTCTACATTAGCATGATATTAGTCATCCTTGAAGTAGTATTTCAAGTCTTCTTAAGGCTGCTTAGGATACCACAGTACTCCAATCAATGGGCATGTGAGACTGGCAAACACTTACATGAACTAAGCTTGTATGCACATGCAATGGATTACTGTTTATGCAGATGCTATGTGTGTCTGTTACATGATATAGTATCATTTTCCAAATCATATTATTTCTCTTTTGCAGTTTGGTGGAGGTCACTGTATCAGTGAGTCTTTGAAGTGTGAAGTATGAAGATGATCCATTCCTTTGAGTATTTTACAGAAAAGGGAAAACACCAATTCTCCAGGAAGAGACTATAATTTGGGAGAGAATGATTATGTCCCTGGTTGACTTCCATTCAGATAAAGTACCGTTTTTTATAACCTGAATTCTCCTATTAATTTTGTTCTTATTGGACAATCTTGGGATCTCCTTCATAAGTGATAAAGCTGCTTGGTGAAATTATTTATCAAGGAAGATTCAGCCACCCAAGCTTTGTCCTACCATGTGCTCTTTACAAGCTAGTTTTCAGAAGCCATGAGAACATGCATTTGGATTAAATTAAAAGTTGGTATGGTACTTTCATATTCCTCACAAAAATTGAAATTAAATTCAACTATAAGAAATAGAACTCTGGAAGAGCTTAACTTCCATCCCCTACCCTCTGCTGGTGGGGGTTATATATTGATGAGAATTCTTCCATGCAAACTAACATTGCATGAGTTATCTTATTAAATGGATTCTGTTTGGTCAATTATTTTCTTTATATATAAGCTTAAAACATGTTCTTAAGTATACTAGAAATTGATTTCCACAATGTCATTGGGTAATTGGTAAACAACTAATGAATTAAGTAGTTTATGGGTTGAGACAACAAGGCTGAATAATTTTCTCTTTTTCCAAATGTTTCTGGAGAATTCATTTAAGTCAAAAGCATAAAATCAGATAGAGTCTAGTAGGTTTATTTAGTCTAGTGTGTCCGGACATGCACAAGTCAAATGGGAAATTATCTAACAGATTTTAGAATACCCTCATGTTCTTAATTCTTTATGTTTTATTTTATGGTGGGTTATTAATGCTCAAAGCAGCATCCAAGCTTAGGAACTTTTCATTTTCTATGTGGTTGGTGTTTTGTCTATTTGTCTACCTCCTAAAGCCCCTTTGGTTCTTAACCTTTTGTTGTGCAGACTCTGTTTGAATATTGGGCAACATTGCTACTCTTCTTTTCTCTAATCACTGTGAAGAACCAGCATGCTAGCCCCCCACCCGAGTATGGGGGATAGAGTACATGAAAATTTTAAGCCATAAAGAGGTAGAACGAGTAATGATGGTTGAGACATGACTGGTAAGAGAAGCAATTTGATTAAATATCCCAAAGATGGAGTAATTCACTACAAAGCAATGCGGAGGTAAGCAAATTCTAGCCTTTGCACTATTCTTACCTTATCATTTTTGCCAAAAGATTATATAGGAGCCAATATGAAAATTCTTCTTGTAGATCATTTAGAATGGTGAATTATACATTGTGCCACACATTTAATAAAATAATGGTTTAATTGGCTGATTCTATATGTTTTTGGGTTTTTGAATATATCAAAGGGTTGTTATCTAGTACTGATCTTACCAAGGGAGGGGTATCTTGATACAGTCCTACTCTTTAGAACTTGCCCTCAAGTATACTCTTTTCTAATACTAAAAGACATGCATTTCTTACAAAAATGAGCGGAAGGTGTTTCTAATTTTTGATAGTTTTTTAAAGATGTTTGAATTGAAGGTAGTATCGTTTGTAATTATATTTAGAGATGCATATTGTGTGGCAATTACGCATTTTAGACATGTTCTGTATGTCAACCTTTTTTGTGATCTAAAAGCTTAAATTAAGGACCATTATATGATTAATCAATCAATTCAAAAGAAAGGGCACTAGTGCCATCAGATTAACATCTATATACATATGATTCTGTAGTTTACTAATTAAGCTGCACCCTTCACAAGCTATCAAATGTAACTTTGTTCCTTTTTTTTCCCCTTTCACTATTTATCTCTATAAGGTTTTTTTTAATAATATTTATAATAGAATTCTGTAGTATATTTGTAGAATGGATTGCAACACTAAACTATAGGTCTCAAGTATTGATTATTCATCATGTGCATACTATAGTCCTACAACAAGGCGGTGATATATATTCCATTTCACAATTGGTTTGCACTCTCTGCTATTGCACTTTTATTCTGCATTTGATATATCCATGTCCTTTTATTTGCTTCTTTTCTTCAGAACTGTATCTCATACTTTGTTTATTCTCAAAAAAATAAAAATAAAAAGTATCTCATACTTTGTTGATAGGCGTTTGCATTTGGTTTCTGTATCAAGTAATATATAGACCAAGTGATATCTGGCACTTCTTGACCTTGAGTTACATTTTTTCAAGAGGGTGAATCCTGAGTACAATTCATAGGGAAATAGCTTGGAGTTATTATCCATGTAAGCTATCATTAATATTTTATTGAAAAAAAGGTCATTAATTATCATCTTGTATGTAGTCTGTGAGAAAATTTCACAGGATAACTTCGGTTTTTTTTTTTTTCCTCAATTTTGTTTTCTATAGCTTAGTGCGCATCAAAAGCACAAATATGCTTTAGAGTTTAAAGTTGCAAAATTCTAGGGACAGTGTAACTTTATGCTTCATTCGATTGGCAAGAAAGAGCAAGAACAACAAAAAATGTTTTGACATCTTTTGGTATTTGGTAGAAAAAACTACTTGATTTGGCTTAATACAATTTTTCTTTAATAAGTAAACATTTTGTTAAAAAGGCACAAAATGGGGGCACAACCCTAGTACACCGGATCTATACAAGAGATTTAATTTGCTTAATTTAATTATTTAGCTCAAATCATATGGGAATTTTGTATTTCTAAAAAATGTGTGATGAATACTTTGCCAATTTTTCTTACTCCAACTAGCAGAAACATGAATTAAGGAGGTGGTAATGGATCATAAGATTGCTGGTGCCCCAAATATTCTAACCAGGTCCAGAAGGATCTCACCCCATTAACTACACAGGTTCTTGAATCCTTCGACCTCTAACTTATATATTATTGAACCACATCTTGATCAGTTGTGCACTCTTTTCTTTGTTCTCTTTCAAGAGCATCCCATTTTATTGAATTTCTAAATTATTTATTTCTATATATAAAACAGAGGATTGTGGCATCGAAACCAAAAGGATTTTCAAAGATGGTTCTACAAAAATCAAGCATCATCTTTCAATAGATTGAGTAATATGTCTCTCACTTCCTTAGTTTAGTTTCATATTTGTGATCATTTTTGTAACAGTTTTTTCTTTTCAAAAATTTGCTTGCAAAATTTTTTTGTAACAGTAATATTGAACCCAAAATGATGACAAAGAAGGTATGCCTTTTCTCTTCATGTTCAAACCCGCTTGCTTTTAGTCCTAAGATGGGTCATGAAATAAAGGCAATTAGGGAGAAACTAAATGCCATTGCAAAAGATAAGGAGGCTTTTCACTTTAGTCCAAGCTTGGATGAGCCACAAGTCATGAATAGGGGGGACAGAGAAACTTATTCTTTTGTACTCGAAGATGAAGTTATTGGGAGAGAGGATGATAAGAAAGAGATTATGGAACGTCTTTTTGATGACAATGTTGCAGAGAATATTTCTATCATTCCAATTGTTGGTTTCAGAGGATTGGGCAAGACGTCACTAGCTCAACTGGTACACAATGATAAAAATGTCCAAACAAAATTTGAGAAAAAACTTTGGGTTTGTATCTCTGATGTCTTTGATGTACAATGGATTGTTAAAGAAATTTTAAAACAATTAACAATAGAGAAGCAAGAAGAAAGCCTAGAGATGTTGCAAAATCAGCTTCGAGAAAAACTTAGTGGGAAAAAATACTTGATTGTCTTGGATGATTTGTGGAATGAGGAGAGTAGTAAATGGCTTCTCTTGAGAAATTTGTTAATGGGTGGTGCAAGGGGAAGTAGGATAATAGCAACCACACGCTCAGAAAGTGTAGCGAGGATAATAGGGGCAACTTCATGGCATGCTCTAAGAGGCCTACCTGAAGAAAAGGCTTGGAGTTTGTTTGTGAAAGTAGCATTTGAAAATGGTCAACTGCCAAAGAATGAAGCCTTTGTAAGTTTGGGTAGGGAGATTATGGGGAAGTGTGGTGGGGTACCTCTAGCCACAAGGACGATAGCAAGCTTGCTATACACCAGAGCTACAGAAAATGACTGGAGATACTTTGGAAGTTGCCTTCTCTTAGAAATAACTCAAGAAGAAGAAAAAGAAAATGATATTTTGTCTACGCTTAAATTGAGTTATGATCATTTACCATCGTACTTAAAGCAATGCTTTTCTTATTGTAGATTGTTTCCAAAAGATTACAAGATTCATGTAAAGACATTGATTAATCTTTGGGCAGCACAAGGTTTTATTAAGTTATCAAATTCAAAGCGACATGTTGAGGATGTAGGCCGAGAATACTTTATGGTATTAGTTTGGAGATGTTTTTTTCAAGATGTAGAAAAAGATGAATATAACAATATATCATATTGCAAAATGCATGATCTCATGCATGATCTTGCAACTCTTGTGGCTGGAATGGAGAGCACCGTGCTAACTTCAAGTGGGGAGTACAATGGTAAAAAAGTTCGTCATGTATCATTTGATCTTGAAGATTCATCAAGGAAACTTTCAATTTTTAAGGTTAAAGGAATGAAGATACGAACAGTTCTTGCAGCTAGTGTAGGGGGGAAGTTGGGTAACTTAACTTGTGATGCACTTATTTCAAATCTCAATTATTTACGCACGTTGGATTTGAGTTGTTTAGGGCTACATGTAGTGCCCCATTCAATTGGAGAATTGAATCATTTAAGATATCTTGATCTTTCTGAAAATGAACATATTGTAGTTCTCCCTAATTCCATTACCAAGCTGCTAAACTTGCAGATGCTGAAACTTTATTCTTGTAAATCACTTAAAGAATTACCGTGGGGCCTTAAGAAGTTGGTCAATCTTAGGCATTTGGACGTTAGTAAATGTGGCAAATTGACGCATATGCCCCTTGGACTTGGCCAATTTACTTCTCTTTAGAAACTACCATTATTTGTCGTGAGGCAAGGGGGTTCCAAGGCTAGCTCAGGTATTTGGTCTAAGAAAAAACAAGCTAGGTTTGGTGGTGGGCTAAGTGAATTGAAGGAGCTGAGCAATTTGGGAGGAAATCTAGACATTAGAAATTTGGGACATGGAGAAGATGACATGGTGGAATGTAAAGCCACAAATATGAAGCAGAAACAACATCTTCAAGAGCTGCAATTATATTGGAATGAAGAGTGGGATGATGGAGAAATTGAATGCTATGATGACATGTCACTGGAAGGGCTCCAGCCACATCCAAATCTTAAAGGGTTGACATTGTCTTATTATATGGGTGTGAGAATTCCAAGTTGGGTCTCTTCTCTCACTAATCTTGTTAATTTTGAATTATTTTACGATAAAAGATTGCAGCACCTCCCACTGTTAAATCAACTCCCTTATCTCAAGGTTGTCTCTCTTGTATATATGGAAGCACTTGAATACATTTCAGATGAAGACAGTGTTAGTAACGTGTTGGGTGCTTCCTCTTCTTCTTCTTCAAAAACACCATTCTTCCCATCCTTATCTTCTCTATGGCTAAATAAATGCCCAAAACTGAAGGGATGGTGGAGGAATTCAGATGATGATGATGATAATGAGCCACACCATCTCTTACTTCCATCATTTCCTCCTTCTCTTTCAAAATTATATATTTGGGATTGCCCTAACCTGACTTCCATGCCCCTGATTCCAAATAAATTATATATTTGGAAAGAGCTAGATATTGAAGATTGTTCCCTCTTACGGGTACACGAAGGAAACAGTGAAGATTGTCCCAAATAATCCAACAAGAGAAAACAATTTATTCAGGTATGCATTTATCCATCTATCTTTTATAATCCCAAATTCAAAATCAACTACTGCTTTTTATATTTTGAACAACTTCTAAAACTATTCAACTTCATTCTTTTCAATCTTTTTTCTTTTTCTTCTCTATAAACTGTTAATGGAATAAGAAAAATTAGGATAATGAAATCCATCCCTTTTTTCTTTCTTTCTTTTAATTCTAATGAGTTATATCTTTGTACCTAACTGCATGATTGCTTCTTAATTGTTGCAGAATCTGATTTAGAATCGGAGTCGGTTTGTTCACTTCCAGAGGAGGAATTAGCTTGTTTTGCAGGTATTTCATTGGTTTACCCTCTTCTTATTTATTTTTTTAAATTTTTTTTGAGTCATTTGAACTATTGATCTATAAAAAATAACTAATGGTTTAATTACTGTTTTTGATGGGATGATTGCTGAATGAATTCTTTCTTTTCTCAGACTTTTTATTTTTTTATTTTGGAGACATTGTTTTTGTCAAGAGCAGAACAAAGATTGAGGTCTACCAATGTAGACATTCACAAATCTAGAGATAATATTTATCTAAGTCGTGCATTTGAACAAAACCTTTGGTGCGTTCAATTTTCTTTCTTCTTAATTTGTTTTTATATGTTAGATTTCTAATGGCCAGAGCATCACACAATCATAACTTTTTTGGTTTCCTAGTGATTTTTGGCTCTTCCTCTACCTCCAACAGCCCCTTACAGCCTTTCTTTCATCTCCAAGTATTTCAAAATGAAAAATCCTACACATTTAAAAAAAAATCTTCCTTCTCATTGTTGTCCTGCAATCTGCCAGAAATGGAAAAGTTCTAATTTTTCAATGCATAGTTGCACACTTCATGTACTTTATTTTTTAGTTCTTGTACTAAAACAAATGATTCATAACACTTCCGTCATGTGTGTAAATAATACTGTGTCTCCAAGTACTAGAGAAGGGTCTAATCTGTTTAGTCGTGTACAATTCATTGTTAGATTGGATTGATTTTTTTTTATTACATATATTACTGCCAATAAAAATTACTAATTAATTTTTTTTATTCCTTCTCATTGTTGTCTTTGCAAAGGCGAGTGGATATGGCAATAACAAGCCTCACCCTCAGCAGCATGTGCAGCTGTACTTGGCTTCAAAGCTCACCGCCACCGCCACCGCCACCGCCTCTGCCTCGGCTGAGGGCTTGTTACTATTCTTCTACTCAGCTCTCTGTTCTCAAAACCTTGACACACATTCACAGTTCTGGTGTCATAGCTTGCCTTTGTGCCAACAGGTCTCTCTCTCTCTCTCTCTAATATTATATTTAGGGACTGTTTTGTTGTCTTATACTCTTACTAATGGCTTAGTTACTGTATCTTTTTTCTCCTTTTGGATAGCGCAGAGCTGGCACTGAAAGCTGCACTTAGTGGTGGCATCTCAGTTGTGACTTGTGAGTCCTTTTTTTTTTAAACAAATTTTTCTTTCATCTCTTTCATAAATTGAACTAGAGTCTCATGTCAAGTAAACTGTCTTAATAATTAATGTATCACACGCGTAACAATCACGACTTCTAAGACCCAACTTTTATTGTATAAATATTAACTAAGTAGCTTTTATAATCTTAAAAGGTGATTCAGCTGCATTGTTTTGGACAGTCTAGAAGAACTTATTGCACCCACATTGCTTATCCCTTAATCTATGGATTGTGATTAGTTAGATTCTTGCCGTTACTTAAGGCCTCTTGGGAAATTTTTGCATTGTTGATTGGGGAAATGTTCACTTTATGTTAATCATTTTATAGAGAAATACAATGCTAATTTATTCTTATTCTGCAATTAGTTGCAGTAGTCCACGATTATATGAAAGATGGTTTCTGATTTGTTTCTCTTTCTTGATATGTAGCTGGAGATTGTGATGTCTACCCCAAGTGTATTCGAGGTTGTTTAGAATGCAATCTTTTCCAATTCCCCAATGCAATTGGCTTCTTGGGCTTGAGAGAGTTAATGTGCTTTCTTTCTCTTTTGCATAGGTTCTTCAGCAGCTGGTGCAGGAGCATCCTACTACAACCTTAGGAGTAATTCTCTTCATAGCTCCTCTTGAATTTCTTAATATATCATTTAGAGAGATGCTACGTCTACAACAATTTTACAACATTTTTACAACAAATCACAGGTGGTTAGTTGTTATTGGTTCAAATTTGAAACTAACACTAAGATTACTTTTTTGCCCCAACAATAACAACCAATAACAACCTGCCACTTAAAAAATGTTGTAAAAATGTTGTAGAAATGTTGTAGACATAGCATTTCTCTATCATTTATGTTCAAATTGACTGTGCTTGACAAAAATCCTTGCTAAAGTCTATGCTTGTCGGCATAGTTATCTGTGCATGATCTATGGACAAATTCTGTGCTTGTTTGGAAGGACATTAGACTGGTGTTTCTCATTTGTTGGATGTTATATGAACATGTGAGCTTCACTTGATTTATAATGATCCACAATGAGCTACTTAGCTTAATTACTAGTTATCTGACAAAATGCTATAGTAAATTGCCCCTTTTAGATATTATCTTTAGGCACATTTCATGTAAATCCAACTAGATGCAATTTTAATTTCACAATCTGGTTTTGGATGCATGTGGATGGGTTTGTTTGTTGCTGACATACCATAGATAATTATAAATAGAGAGCCCAATTTTGATTTACTATCTGTGAAATAAGAATAGTTCATAGCTACTTGGAGGACTATCAAAAACTATCTTCGTAACGGACTTTGAATGTTTTTACTGTTCCATCTTCAATCAAGAAAAGTCATAGAAAGGTTCCATATATATATATATATATATATATCTATGCAAGTACTGCTTTGCAAGAGTTTTCTCACTTCTGAAAAATATTAAGTATCTTGCAGGTTGGGACTGTTTTAAATGTTGAGGATGCCAAAAATGCAATAAATTCTGGAGCCAAATTTCTAGTGAGTCCTGCAATGGTGAAAGTATGCGTTTTGAATTATTTTGTACCTTTTAGTGCTCTTCATGATTCTTGTAACTTTCTATCTTGAATTTAATCCTAAACAAACCTGTTAGAAGACATCACTAATACCGCTTCTTATGTATACTCTAAACATGCTTATTGGCTGCCAGGACATTATGGTTGATGGCCAATGTGGTGAAGTTTTGTACATACCTAGAGTGATGACCCCAACAGAAGTAAGGGCATCTTTTAAAACTTAAAACTCTCTTTCATTTCTAAGCTTTATAGCGTTTGTAAAAATTTTCTTAACACACTTGACTTCTTATAATGTTTATCTTGTTGGACACTTCTATTTTAGAGTTTTTTTTTTTTTTTTTTTTTCCCTACTGTTCTGTTTGAGATTTGAAACTTTTGAGTCAGAAGGAGAACTTAAAACCTGATTGTGATTTACAGATATTGTCTGCATATGATTCTGGTGCCGAAATTGTCAAGGTAAGTCTTGACATGTTCTATGATGTTTAAGATTGGGCAGTTCATATGGTAGTCATTGTCCAATGCCATATGCACTCCTGGCTCCTTTTTTCAAAGGATATTAATGTGAAAGCTCATTATTTATTTGATATCCTGTATCCACCTGTCATTACGGTTGCTAGGTACACAATTATGGTAAATGTCCCCAATTGACCATGAACTTCTTTTAAACATATATCAGTGCTTGAATGGTCATGATTTTCTTTTTGGTTCAAAAATAAAAGTCATCTTTCTAAATGAAATTATATAAAGTTATGCAAACTACAATAATAAGTTCTGTAGCTTAGCTTTCTGAGTTAGAATAAGATATCAATGGAAATTGGATCTAAATTATAGTAAACTGTTTTTCTGAGAGGAATGTGCATCTTCATTTGTCTTGTAACCAACTTGGATTCAAGATTTGTCATTTTAATTGGTTCATCTTGTCTCAAATCTACCCTATCTAAATTTAATCTTTCAGTTTTCTATCTTGTGAATTGATCATGCTTTAGACTTACCCAAAAAAGATCATGCATGCATAGGCTCTGCTTCCTTGAATTGGCACCTTGGACCCTGTTAGTGTTTTTACCACAGAATTTTAAAAGTATTTCTGTGCCTCGAAGTGGTCTTTCTTGTCTTAGGTTGCTCTATAAATTTTTTCCAGCCTACATTGTTCTTCTGTACACAATTTCAGAGTGATATTGGTGTCTATTTATTTTAGTCTTATAATTAAATTCAACTGTTAATTCACTAGACCAGGCATACTTTGTCTCACAAAGCTTCCATTCAGATAGTTGAGAGTTCCTTACTTATATTGGCATTATGTAGGTTACTTACGCCCCTAAATACGGGCTCATAAGTCATAAATGCATTCTTCTTCGTCAATCTAAAGAATCTTCATAAGATTTGCACTGTGAAGAAAGTATGGCTTAGTATATGATTGGTTCTTTCAAACATTTGTATTCTCTAGTTTCTTCACTAAGAATTCTGGGATTTTATATTGTTTGGATATCAGAAAATAGTTCATCTATAGATGTACCTTATGGATTTATTTTTCTTCTATTTGGTGGACTAGGTTTATCCCGTCTCTGCACTAGGTGGTAGTCGGTATATTTCTGCACTCAAGAGGCCTTTTCATCACATCTCAATGGTTGCTTCTTAGGGCATAACAATAGGTTAACTTTGTTTCTGCCCTGTATCTCTTAAAGACTCACTACTGTAATTTTTGTGTTCATGCTCAAAAGTAAGAAAGATTCAAAATTCCACCCTTCTGCTATTTATTATCCAAGTATAAGAAAGAGAGATGATTTTGCATCTGGGAATTGTATTCATATCCCTCCATTATCCAAATTGTTCTCATGGCTAAGACATTTATTGGGAGTTCTTTCAAACTTTTTTTAAAAAAATTTAAATGCGTGTATCAGCCCTTCAAATAAATGAAAATCATGCATAAAATAACATTTTCTTGATTCAAGTGTACTTTTCATAGATTGAAATTCAAACCTGTAGTATTCTTGGAACATGTGTTTTTGGAGAACTTAAAGAGACATTATGTTCAGAAATATTTTTTAAGTTGATATGTTTTATATTCTTATTTTCTGTGTGCAATGTGATGTTATCTATTTTCTAATCTGATACAGATTCAGTCAGAGAATATATCACCCAAGGAGCATCAGCAGTTGTATTATCTGATGCCATATTTGATAAGGAGGCAATTAGTCAAAATAATTTCAATGAAATATGTCGACTTGCACACTTTGCAGCTTTGCAAGGCAATGAAGCATTAGAATGGTGAGCCTTTTGTTGTCTATGGATATTGCTTGGTTTTGTCTCTGCTAGACTATTATAGTTGTAGCCTTTGTTTGAAGTTGCCAATGCTACTAAAGAGTGAGAAATACTAGACTAAATAAAACGAATGCAATTTGTTCTAAACCAGATATGCTGGATCTAAAAGGTACAAGTTAAAGTCATAACTGCAAACCCACGAAATTGTAGGCAAAATATTTCTTCATCATTGTGTGATATGGATTTTATGTTTGAATGCAGACAGAAATTTCATTTTTTTAAATCCAATGCTGAATTGATGACCTACATATAAATTAAGAAAAATGTGTGGCATATAATTTCTGAGTAGCAGATTATTGGTTTTGCTAACATTCTACATAAATTGGTCAATTAATATTTTAGTAATCCCAGAGTGGCTTGAAAATCTACCTAAGTTGCCACCATACTAGGTTTTCACTCATTAATATTCATGTTTCTCCTGCCTAAGTTAACTTTGATAACTTCATATCAGTATTGTGTTAGAAGATGCTTTTGTGCAACTAAATTTAGTTAGTGAAAATTTTGTTTTTCTTTTTTCATATCTCTTTCTCATGAGCTTCTTTGTGGTGAAGAAACCATGAATTAAAATCCTTTGTTTTCATGGTGCTGTCCTCAGTTTCTCCCAGTGTAATTGTGGAAGATTTAAAAAGCATGATGATGACTTATGGCCATCATAAAGTTAATGCATCATTTCCATTTATTAAGGTATATTGTTAGTTAGTATATGTTTAAATTGTCCATCTTGATAAAGTTTCCTCACAAAAAGTACCAGGTTTAATTTGACTCACACAAACAAAAAATAGAATAAAACACTTCAGCGTACAAACCAGACCAACCCCATTTACGACTAGGTTGGTTGACTTGATTCAGTCTAGCTATATGATGCTTTGACTTTGATCCTTGATTATGGAATAATGACCATTTCTGTGTTAATTATTCATGGATTTTGATCCAACTTGTTCTGAATGTGTAGCTCCCTTTCCTTTTTGATCCACCAAAATAACAACAAAAAAAGTCGTATATGGTATGCGATGAACTTTGACAGCTTGGACTCTCAGCTTTCCCAAAAAAAAAAAAAAAATCTATTACACATTGCATACATATCTCACATGGGGCCAGGGAAAAGATTATGTGTGATTTTGAGGAACATCCCATATGGTAGATAATGCTTTTGTCCATAATGGCATGACCTCTGACTGATTTTTGTGTCATGCAGGAAGAAAAGGAGCAAGCTAAACTAATTGCATTACAAGTGCCCCAAAAGTTTCCTTTGCATCACCTACACCAGGATTAAAGCATCAGAAAATTTTTAGAACAAAACAGATGCATATATGTGAGAAATACATAATGGATACATACTAGACTATTGAGGTAAAAGATCAGCCCTTCATTGTTGTCTTCACTTTGTGTGCTTTTTCTTGAACCTAAAGTAGCCCTTCATTGTTTGTCAACTGACATGCTAAAAATAATATGTACTGTGGTTTGGAGCTGATACATATCTATACTGCTAGGAAACTGAGACCTACATGATCTATCTTTGTTATGTTAAATTTTGAAATATTTTTGGCACTACGCTCATTATCATTGTTTTCATTATTATTGTTGTCATCACAACCACCATTATCATTTTTTGTACTCAGTTTTTCTTCATATTTTTGCAGATTGATGACTATGAATAAAACCAGGCAGACTACCCTTGGATATCTACTCGAAGAGCTAAAAATTGAACTTTGAACTGATTTATTACCTTGTTGGTAAGGTCGGTTAAGTCGACATTAAAGTGTAGACATTTGGAATGCATTCCCCCATCCTCTCAAGTGGTGTATTTGGAGAGAGAAATGCTCAGAGTTTCGAAATGTGGAAACTTCAGTTTTGGACTTGAAACTCTCATTCCTTGGACCTTTGTTTGAGTGGATGGCAGACATGAGCAGTATCTTTGAGTAGCATGATCTTTTTAATTTTCTTTCAAACTGTTGGCGAATCTCATGTATACTTCTTTTGTACTTGGGTAGTTGGGTTATGCTACTTGTGCTCTCTTAGTGAATCATTTACTTGGGTACTTGGCTTTGTTTGCATTCCAAATCACTAATTTCACACCACTTACTCAGCTTCTATTAAAGTAATCATTTTTGGAGTTTGGACAATAATTCCATTTCCTCTCCTCAGCTGGAATGCAAAAATGATTCTAAAAACTTTTTCTGCAATACTAATTTTAAGTTATTCTACATTATCCAGAATAAGGAAAAAAGTCTTTAACTTTTTTTTTCATACATTCCCAAATTCAAAGTTTGATTGGATTGAATTTGTATCTTTTACTCAAATTAAGAATTATTAGCAAGTTTTTTCTTTGGGTAAAAGGGACGGAAAGAGCGTAAATTGGAGTATGACCGTATAGCTTATAAAAAAAAAATAAAAAATAAAAATAAAAAGAAGCAGAAGAGAGAGAAAACAGTTGGGTTCATGACAAGACAATGCAAATGGTTTCATCAAATCACCACTCTTTCAAAGCCTGTTTTGGTCTACGATACCAACCCATTGGGCCCCATTGCTCTCACACACCACTGGGCCTTGCCCCCTTATTAGTAGTTAGAGATATTAATCAGTATTAGCCATTATAAGGATGTGCAGTTCGCCATTAATTGAGCTATCACAATATATCAAAGATAATTAAGGTCACATTATAATGATGTGGAATGGTTATTTTACTCCAATAAGTCTCACTCACTCATCTTCCAATTAAGGCTGCACCAAAAAAATGAGGACATTTTAACAAATCTATTCATTCATTTCATCAGGAATGTTGCACGTGTAAGTGTGCTGCACAGTCAACTTATCGACCATTTCATTTCTTCTCTCAATTTTATGATTTGGGTGTCCAGGTTTGAGTAATGTTTTGGGTGTTTATCAATTTATTGGGTTCTTTTCTTGCTATCTCGATTTGCTTTAATTGGGGTGCTCCTTAATTATACTTCATGTACGTATGCCAAAATGCTGTTTAAGTATCTCTTTTGACTTGATAATGCTGGAACATGCATAGAATCGATTTGCTCTATCGTTGGCTCAATTATTTCTAACCCATTTGTTACAATACCATATGGACAAATGTTACTGATAGAATTAGTTTTTAGAATTTCCCAATCAATGCTTTACATTCTTCAAGTGATCTTTCAATGATCAGAAGCACTTCTAAATTATCTGATTGAGAGGATAGCATGCTTGACTCAGATTAGCTTGAAACCTGGACCACAAGTAAACCTTGGCCAAGACATGATTCAAGATTAGCCGCTATGAACTGCATTATAGTTATCACCAGAGCATAACAGGATAAATTCAACATTAAACACTCAGAACAATTTAAATACTTCCATTACTCACATAAACAAGAATAGGGACTTGATTGCCCTTCTTTAGTCCATTTTAATCCTTTCAAATTAGCTGATCAAAAAAACATTAAGGCAACAATAATTAGATGGGAAGCTATTCATTCTACCATCAATCTTTGAAAAGGATTCGGAATACCAATTGCAATGAGCGTTTAATTCCCCAGACCCGTTATACTTTGTCATGTGCCTTCATTCATGAGGATATTTCAATTGCACATCTTGGGATCAAAGAGGTTTTGTTATAATTCTTTAGAGTCTCTTGAGCCAAGAATACGTTTCTGCGATTGTAGCTTTGTAACTTTGCTATATCAACTAGTAGCTTTGCTATATGCCTTTGTAGTTTGTACTAAGTATTACAACGTGATATTGACCTCACTCACTCGTCTTTGATGAACTAGGACCCTTATCATGAATTAGTATTACTGCTATTGCATTTACTTCCTACTTCACTAGAATGGAAGAAAGAGGGCATTGCATGAGTGATATATCTGCCTACTTTGGCCTGAGTAGCTTTGAGAATGCAAGCCATGTTAATCATCGCCTTGTGGTTGTGGAGCTTTAGCATATTTTAAGTGAAAAGGAAAGTTTCTTTAATTTCCCCCGTGTAAAAAGAAAGGTTTTTGAGATTTAGCCATTTAACATTTGAATTAGGTTTTGCAACAAAGAAGTCTCTTGCAAAAGAAAGCGATTTCTATTTGAGTTGGCTGTAATCTTCAAGGTTTTGTCCTTGCTCAATGATGAAAAAAAAAAAAAAAAAAACTATTTTTAACATATGTTTCTCAAGGAAGGGCTACAATTGAATGGAGCTAGCTTAAAGGTATTGAAGCAAACAGTGAAAATGGGAGTAATAACATCACCTTCCTCCTCATGCTGCTTTCCCCTCTCACAATTAGAGTGGTTGTGCTTAGAAGAGGTTAACAATTCATTTCTATGTGCTTCAATACAATATGGACAGCGGCCAAAAAGAATTAAAAGAAAAGAGATGCTTCAAAAGCTGCGGATATTCAAGACAGTCAAAAGGAATAATTCTTTTTGAAATTTTCTCATTTAGAGTTCTACATTCAGCAAGTACTTGTCCAATTGTTCAAGGTACTCCTAAATATCTTATTGGGAGCATGATTGTATCACAAAATGCTAACATATTGTTCTGCATGTAAAAAATCTTGCACTTGGCTGGATTAACTTGAAGCCTAGACCATTGGTGAAACTCATCCATTACGTTCTATATCACATGGACTAATTTCATTAAGAAAGCATAAATAGGCTAATTTCAACTTTCGACACCTGGAACGATGTAAATACTTTTATTATAGACTGTTCAAAGAACCATTATCTTGGGGACGTTATTTATGCTGCATTCTTTGAAATGGCTTTGGAAATGCAATTGCAGTGAGAATATGAAAACCCATTATAGACTGTCATATGCTATCATGTGATTAACTTTTAGTAAGAAGAAACTTGTACAGACCAAGAAAATGAGGAATATGAACCCGGTAGAGTTTCACTGTCATCAATCGATTGCCCATGCTGCATTATTTGCACCCAACTATACTGTAGATGACTGCAAAATATACAAGAAAACTTAATTCAATCGCACACAAAATTTAGTTAATAATAGAAGTGAACTATGATAGGACAAATGCAATACATGCCCCAGCTCTGGAGAAAATTGCTTTTTTTTTTTTTTTTTGTGGGTTGTTTTGCTATGTTAACCAAAGGTTAAGAAACAAATCCCCAGCAACATAGTTTAAACACGATGAACACAGCATATTAACCTAATTTAATTTCTAGAAAATTGAAGTCTCTCAGTTTTTATGTCAGTTTCAAAATTAATCTGAACATATAACAAAGCCTCAAAGTGTGCAAGTGGCAAACAATCAGATCACCAAATTGCAAATATTTCTTGAATCAAATATACAAGCAAACATTGGTTTATTTCTTATTTTTTTAACATCTGCATCTTTTCAACAATCAAATATGAAAAAAAGAAAAAAAATTTACAGGATAACATTTAAAAGGAACCTAAAGAAGTACCCAAAAATGTAAATAATAGAATCAATACAAGCAGATCTTATTGCCAATAAGTAATAAATTTTATTACAAAAGTGCTATCCTACTACATGGAGTGTATAAAAGGAATAACTACAAAGAAATAATTAATACAAGCAGATCTGCCACAAGTTTGTTGTCATGGAGACCATAAAACGACATAAAGAATTTGGCTTGGTAAATTATTGCCAATGAAGTGACACTGTATCCAATGAAAATTAGGGGCTGGATTCAATTTTGTATTCCTAAGATAAGATTCTCTTATCATTAATTCATTATTAATGGTACTCCTAAAGGATTCATTCCTAGTACTCGTGGTCTGCGGCAAGGTGATCCTCTTTCACCTTTGCTGTTTGTTTTGGTAATGGAGGCATTTAGTAAACTAATGTTAAGAGCAAAGGAGGGTGATCAATAGATGGTTTTTCGGTTTCATCAACTGGTGGGGATGCTATGGATATTTCACATCTGCTGTTTGCAGATGATACCTGGTCTTTTTTTATGCAGATTTAGATCAGCTACGTCACCTTCGTTCCATTTTTTTATGTTTTGAGGCTGTTTCTGGACTTCCCATTAATTTGGCTAAAGTCTGAGATGGTTCCTATAAAGAAAATTCTGACTGGTACTTCGGGATGTAGGATTTCGGATTTCCACTCTTCCTATAAAGTAACCGGGTCCTCATCTTGGAGGGTGTTCATAATGGAGAACACAAATTCCACCTGGTTAATTGGTCTACACTGTGTAAGCCAATACAACAAGGGGGCTTAGGTATCAGAAGTATCAAGTATGCTATGTTTTAATGGTGCTATACTCCTCAAATGGCAATGGAGGTATGGTTTTGGAGAGAGAGTCCTTGTGGAGTAAAGTCATTGACAGTAAATATGTTAAAGACATATTATCAGAAATCACTTCGAGGATCAAGCATTGATCCCAGTTGAAACGTGGGTAATTTCATTTGGGAGACACAAGAAAACAACTCCCATATAAAGGTTTGAGCTTTTTATTTGTTCCTTTTTTTCTTTTTCTTTTTTTCATTTATAAGTAATGCTTGTCAGAAGGTTTTCACGCACTCCAAATGCTCAAATTAACTAAGGTAGAGCTGAAGGCCTACCTTGTAAATTGAGAGCCAAATACGACAAAGGCCATTAAAACAATCATTTGAAGTTAGAGAGTAGAGAAACTACAAGACATAAAGGTAAAACTTCTAAATTAATTCTATCCAAAACCGTATCCACCAAAGATACATTGCCCTTCAAATCATAGATCTCTCTCAAACGCCATTATATCATTCAATTTATTTTACAAATAACAACATAAATATATATTTTGTCTGGGTGAGTTATGCATGAACCTAGTGGGTCTTGAACTTACAACCTCTCATATACTAAACAAAATTAAAATGAACAGCACAACAAAGGGATAATCAATGTTTGTTTAAATAACCATAATCACACCAAACATAAAAGGAGACAAAGCTGATACATGTTGATATATGATGTGTGAAATACCTGAGGTTTTATAACTTCCTGAACACTTCCTGAGAATAATAAACAACACATGCCATGATACTAACATTAATACCATAATAACCCCTATGTGGTTTCCCTAAAAAACACGAAAGCCGCTCAGAGTTTTGAGTTGAACACTTAACTCGCGTATAAAACAGTACCAAAGGGGGGTCTACTGTTACACTCAAAACCCCCCAGAAGGTTTTAATGTTTGCACAATTAACTTTATAACAAGGGTTTAAGTGTTAACACTCAAAACCTCAACCCGGGTAATGATAGTTAAATTGGGCAACTTTAGCATTCCACAAAGGATATTGGTTAGGCTTTCTTTTTAGTAAATAAAGCAAAGATAAACATAGAAATCAGAGTTTGCACTAACAATTTTAAATAAATGGGTGGAGATTAATGGAACTCTTAAACAATACAGTGATGAAAATTTTACAAATTGTTAACAACTATGCCGTACCCATGTATGAAATTTGGGAAAATAATAAAAATCAGATGGTAAACCAAAAACAATTTAAGGGAAGAAGAAAAAAATAGTTGTATGCAATTTCAACTAGAATCGACTGAACAAAATAAGAAGGCTTACCGTGTTGATTTGTCCGAAGAATTTCAAGCAAAACCTCAAAGAAAGCAATGAATGCTCTCCAATCTGGAATTGACGGAAGGAATGGCAGAGAGCTAGAGAGAAAGAATTGCATTACTCATACAGTCATACTCATACGGTAGAGGTAGAGCACCATGGTTAATCGATGGTCCCGCCTGGCCCAATATCTGAGCTCGAATCAGTCAGTGTCGGCCCATAAGGCCCCAGATTCAGTGACCCAATATCGGATATGAGCCGACTCCAACAAACCTTTTTAGAGAAAAAAAAAATTATATAAATTTTTTTTTAAAATTTTTTTATCATTTTCTTTCTTTTTTGACTTTTTTTTTTTTTTTTTTTTTTTTGAGAATCTTTCTTTTTTGACTTTTGTTAAGGAGGCACTCGATAAAGGCACATTACAAAATAGCAAAATTTAATAAATAAATAACTTAACTAGTGGTTTAATGTGACCCAACACCCTAAAATGTGATGATAAAATCCTTAGGTGCACTTGTTTTTGTCATTTTGATAGACTTAATGGTATGCATTAGATAGAACTAGCATAAAGAAGTACATTGAAAATAAGATAAAGTAAAATGACTAAAATGGGAAAAAAATTATATGATTAAATTGAAAATATATCTAAGATTCTAAGTTAGGGGTTCGTTTTCGGTCTAGTTTCCTATACGTTGGGCCCAAAGGAATTGCCATGTGACAACATCCCATTAGGTCCAATGCAACTGAACTAACCTTGTATTAGGAAGAATTTTATATCAAAGTCAATAATTTTGTATACAATATATTTATGAGTTATAACTAATTTGTTTAGCTTATTTTAATTTGTTTATCACTATAATAATTATGAATCCCAAATAAAAAATTTTGACGTTGTCACTGCTTATTTGATAACAATTATGATGATTTGGAAACAATGTCAACAACTTTTGACAAAAAACCTCTGTAATTTTACTATTAACAAAGAGAATTATAAAGTCATGTATTTTCCTTTTCTAACAAGCCAATTTTATAAATGAATCTCTTTCTTCTAAACTACTACTACATTCTCTTAATTATAAAAAATTATATTCATTTTAAATATTCAATAATTAATCTTAAGCATATGCATTGTAATAAGAAAATCAATTTATATATAAAAAGATAAAATAAATCATATCTAAAATGAATATTTATGAAAGCTATGAAGTATGGTACTATAATTTTTGACAAGCTAGGAAACCAATTTTTTTCATTAAAAAAAAAATCAGTAAACTATATCACCACAAACGACATTAATAAATGAATAACTCTGAGAGTGTCTAATTAAATTGGAAAGATAACTTTGACCACAACTTTTTTTATTATGAAAAAAAAGAAAAAGAAAAGAAAAGGAGGCATAATTGCAATTAAATTCAAAGTACATAAGAAAAGAAGGGAGTCTTAAGTGATTTGTATAGAATAAAGTGAATTAAACCACATTTATTCCTTTCACCTCAAAATTTCACTTTCTTTTGAGGACTTGGCATTAATGACAATTGCTTCTATCCTATCTACTCTCTAGAATCCTTCCTCTTTTCTTTTCTAAGTTGGCAAGATTAGAATCTATTAATCTATATTCTCTAATAAGGTTGCGTGTGTTTGGGTACAGTTTATATAAGCTAGTTTTTTTTTTTTTTTTTTTTTTAACTTTTATTTACGAGTTGCTAGTGCGTACTCTGAAAGTATGCTCCCTCCTAGGCACGGATGGGTGGATCCTACGGTGGGTGGGATCCACCCTTTTGTGAAATGGAGTATACAATAATTTTCCTTTATGTACAATTTTTTAAAACTTCATTTTTTTCTTACTTATTCAAAGTATAAGTATATTTTAGCACAGTTTCAACAAAAAACTAGATAAATTGTAAATAAAAATTTTAGGGAAATATAATTATCTCTATATATTAAAAAAATTCGGAAAGTTAGTTAAAACATTTCTTACTGTCAAAAATACCCCTAATTTAATTAACTTATCATTATTCTTGAAACATAAGAAATGGGGTTAAAACAATAAATTGACAAAAATTAAAAACAAAAAACCTGCCCATGTTTATAAAACTACCCCATAGTCTATAAAACTTCTCACTTCCCCATGTACACAACCAAAACTACCCCATGTTCCTATAAAATAAAAAAATAAAATAAACCTACCCCATGTTCGAAAAAAGAAAAAAAAAACTACAAAAAAAGAGCTTCATTGCATGCGCAAAGCACATGTGATGAGGCTTGTATAATTATTGTTCTATAAATTGTAATATGCTCCCTCCTTGGCACGGATGGGTGGATCCTACAAGGGGTGGGATCCACCTTTTTGTGAAATGGAGTATACAATAATTTTCCTTTATGTATAATTTTTTAAAACTTCATTTTTTTTCTTACTTATTCAAAGTATAAGTATATTTTAGCACAGTTTCAATAAAAAACTAAATAAATTGTAAATAAAAATTTAGGGAAATATAATTATCTCTATATATTAAAAAAATTCGAAATGTTACTTAAAACATTTCTTACTGTCAAAAATACCCTTAATTTAATTAACTTATCATTATCCTTGAAACATAATAAATGGGGTTAAAACAATAAATTGACAAAAATTAAAAACAAAAAACCTACCCATGTTTATAAAACTACCCCATAGTCTATAAAACTTCTCACTTCCCCATGTACACAAACCAAACTACCCCATGTTCCTATAAAATAAAAAATAAAATAAACCTACCCCATGTTCGAAAAAAGAAAAAAAAAAACTACAAAAAAAGAGCCTCATTGCATGCGCAAAAGACATGTGATGAGGCTTGTATAATTATTGTTCTATAAATTGTAATATGCTCCCTCCTTGGCACAGATGGGTGGACCCTATGGTGGGTGGGATCCACCTTTTTGTGAAATGGAGTATACAATAATTTTCCTTTATGTACAATTTTTTAAAACTTCATTTTTTTCTTACTTATTCAAAGTATAAGTATATTTTAGAACAATTTCAACAAAAAACTAAATAAATTGTAAATAAAAATTTAGGGAAATATAATTATCTCTATATATTAAAAAAATTCGGGAAGTTAGTTAAAACATTTCTTATTGTCAAAAGTACCCCTAATTTAATTAACTTATCATTATTCTTGAAACATAAGAAATGGGGTTAAAACAATAAATTGACAAAAATTAAAAACAAAAAACCTACCCATGTTTATAAAACTACCCCATAGTCCATAAAACTTCTCACTTCCCCATGTACACAACCAAAACTACCCCATGTTCCTATAAAATAAAAAATAAAATAAACCTACCCCATGTTCGAAAAAACAAAAAAAAAACTACAAAAAAAGAGCCTCATTGCATGCGCAAAGCACATGTGATGAGGCTTGTATAATTATTGTTCTATAAATTATGAATTGTAATTTATTTATTAATTTATATTCTCAAGAACAAGAGTTCCCAAACGAACACAAGAAATTAGAACAAAAGCTCTTCAATCGTACTTAGACACTCTCTCTCTGTAATTGTGGAATTAGAACAATTACATGTGGTGTAGGGATTAATTGATGGGGAAAGATTGAATGTGGAAGAAGCAATTCTGTAGAAAATTAGCAATAATGCAATGCTGTGTTAATTAATAGATTGGACGGTAAAAATATTCTCATTATCTTTCAAAATTAAACCTTAGTATTGTTATCATGCTAAAAACAAATAATCTATTTTTGATGCATTCAATTTTTTAGCCCACTAATATCTTCAGTTTTTTACTTACAAATAATCACTCTCCAAATCAACAATTTATAAAAATGTCTAAAAGAATTTTGTGAGACCTTATGAACTTGTTTATACACTTATTCAATTAAATCTTAAATATATTTAAGTTGATTTTATGCATGTATATACATAAATACTTGTTTTTTTGAGAAACCTATATACATAAATATATACTTAAATCAAGCGTCATACTTTGATAAAAAAGAAAAAATCAAGTATAATGTTATTATGAACATGTTATTATATTTGAACTCTGTTTAAGTGATTAAAATAAGCTTAAGTTTGAGTTGGACTCAACAGCTTTGATTAATTTCTGATAAAAAGAAAGAAAAAAAAAAGGTTCTATTCATTTAAATCCTAGAAGTATTAAAAAAAATTATAAAAAAATGTTTTAGCTTTTTCTTTTTTTCTTTTTAAGCCGGCCGGTGCTTTTGGAATTTAGAAATGTTGTTTCATTATTGCTTGATGATACTCCGTTCACACTCACGCTTTGTAAATGATTAAAACTGACAGGACACCATCAAAGGGAAGAGAGAAAAAAAAAAGGGTAGAAAAAGCAATCTAAAGTTTTTGAATAAAAAACAACATTTTCTTTGGTCACAATTATTGACGCTAGCTGTGGTGGAATTCTTAGTTCCGCGCTTTGTTGATGCTGACCATTTTATTTTTTGGTAAAATTGTTGATGCTGACCTGATCACATATAAATTGCCCATTTTTGTGTGTGATGCTACCACCATTAAAAGGACAATTACTAGGAAAGTGCTCAACAAGATTACCCTCTGGATTACTATATATCGAATACCGATATTCTAAGCAAGACTCACATCCACAGCCACTTTAGTATTGTTGTCTTGCTAAAAACATGTATTCTCTATTTGATGTACACAATTTCTTACTAGGTAATAGCTATCATTCGAGTTATTATTTTTTTATTTATAAACAACTATCTTTCAAATCTTAAATATATTTAAGAAGATTTTTATACATGTATAAATATAAATATATGTTTTAAAAAAAACCTATATACGTAAATATATAATTAAATCTAGCATCATGCTGTGAAAAAAAAATAATAATAAAAAAAGACAGAAAAAATCGAGCTTGATGTTAATTTTATTTATGAACATGTTTTTATATTTGAGTCATACTTAACAGTTTTTATATTTGATCCATTTAAATCCTAAAAGTTATAAAAATTTTTATTTTAGCCGCTAGTGATTTAGGAATTTAAAAATGTTGTTTTGACACCACTGCTTGCTACAGCTGCTAACTGCATTCACACTAATTACATACACTCGGTTTCCCACTCCCACTTTGTAAATGATTAGCACAGTAACACGACCCCAGCTAAAGGAAAAGAGAAAAAGTAGGTAGTCTAAAGTTATAGAATAAAAACCAACTTTTTCTCTGGGCATAATTATTGAGGATAGCTGTATCTCTCATCACTTTCACCGCTCCACAAACCCATCTAAATATCCAATATTCCTTTAAAAAAAAAAAAAAAAACTATGGCGGAAGGAGTAATTGTGTAGCAATTGGGTAAAAAGATTCTCATTATTTTTCAAAACCTTTAGTATTGCAGTCTTGCTAAAAACAAATATTCTATCTTCTTTGATTCAATTCTGATAAAAAAAAAAAATTAGCTCTATTCATTTAAATCATAAAAGTTTTAACTTCCCATAATAAGAAATAAAAAAAAAAAGCTTAATTTTAACTACAATTTTGCTTTCGGAATTTAGAAATGTTGTTTCACGCTATAACTGCGTTCACACACACATTTTTTAAATGATTAATTCATATGTTCACACCATCAGAGGGAAAAGAGAAAAAGGTAGAAAAAAAAGTCTAAACTTTTAGAATTAAAAAAAAAAAGAAAAAAAACTTTTTTCTAGTGTTTAAAATGATCCCAAGGAGTTTTATGTTTGCCTTAACATCTTGCACATAGAAGTGGGTGGGAATAACCTAGTGTTTTTCAGTGATGCAAAAAAGTGTTATCCAATGTCAAAGTTTCAGTTTTTTTTATGAGGAAAAATAAAAAAATTCGGGCTTAAAATTTTATATGTTGTCACTGGTTGGATAAAATGTAATTTAAGATATCTCAGATTTTTCTCAATTTTCCTGTAAGGAATATTCACTGAATGAGATGTAGTATATTTTAGCACCAAGTAAACTCATACACCAACCAACAACTCATTTTCGTTACTTTCATGTTATCCAAAGCTCTGGTATTTGGTAGAGCAACTTCCACATCTGCCTACTGCAATGCAAATTTGTTCACATTTGATATTGTTCTAGTCTAATTCTTTCTTAGAGTAATCAACAACCTCACCTCAATAAATCCTTGTAATCTCATATGGCCTAGTCTGATATCGCTACTTGAAATGAATATATCTACCTCACTCTCTTGCTACTTTAATAAGATTGTAAATTACTAGTTGTTCGAGTAATTAATGAGGAGTTTAGACTCACACATAAGGGAGAGTGATTAAGTTCACCACTTTCAAACAGCTTAAGTTTTAGATACAATTAGTAATTTAACCATCTATATAAGCTATCATTAATATTTTACAAGAAAAATCCCACGAATTATCACCTTGTACGTGGTATGTGACAAGATTTCATAGTACAACTCCTATTTTTTCTCAATTTTATTTTCTATAGCCTAGTGTGCATCAAAAGCACCAATATGCTTTAGTTTAAAGTCGCAATTTATCGACAACTTTAAATTTATGCTTCATTTGATTTCCGAGGAAGAGTAAAAACAGAAAAACAAATAAAAAATAAAAAATAGTTTCAACATCAATGTATTAATAGCCACCCCATTAGCAGCACAGATTTTTTTTTTTTTTTTTTTTTTTTTTTTAGGAACAAAAAATGGGTAAAGGAGGTGACTTGAGTTGGCGTCTTTTACCTGGGCATAATCATAGTGACACTCTACCCGCTGGGCCCAGGCCTGTAGGAACAAAGAATTCAGATGAGCCATAATTGTACACCCAATTTTATCGAGAACACTAGTGAACCTGCACAGGTTGTTAAATCCTTCCATCTCTGCCTCATATATAGCCCCCAATATTGATTAGTTGTTCTCTTTTCATTGTTTTGCTTCATATTCAAGAGCTTTCAATGTCATTGAATCTCTAAATTATTTTTTTATATATAAATCAGAGAAGAGTGTGGCATTGAAACCAAAAAGATTGTAGAGATGGTTCTACAAAAATCAAGCATCATCTTGCAATAATTTGAGCAATACGCCTCTCACCTTCTTTTCTTATTTTTATATTATATTTATGATATATATATATATATATATATATTTTATGGAATATTTATGATAATTTTTGTAACAAACCGTTTTGAATTTTCAGAATGTTTATTGCAACAAGTCACATGTATCAATCCTTGTGTAGTGAGATAGTATATCATGTTTCAGGTGTATATGTCATCTCTCTCACAATAGCTGGATCCCATAACTATGTGGGACCCAGCTATTGTGAGAGAGATAGCATATACACTCAAAACATAATATAATTTTTTATGTAGGGATAGCTTGATCTATGAACTTTTTATTTTTTTAGCAATAATAATTTTTAACAGGTTGTGATTTTTAATTTTGTATCTTTGCCCTTTGATAAAGAGAAAAAGTAGGTTGGTTCATTTAAATCCTAAGAGTTATAACTTTTTATTGTAGCCACTAGTGCTTTTGGATTAGAAATGTTGTTTTCACACTACTGCTTGCGAGTTGCGACAGCTGCTAACTGCTTTCATGCCACTTTGTAAATGATTAATACTAACACGACCCCAGAAAGGAAAAGAGAAAAAGCAGTCTGAAGTTATAAAATAAAAAACTACTTTTTCTTTGGGCATAATTATTGAGGCTAGCTGTTGTGGAATACACAGTCACGTATGTCTGTCATCACTTCCACTGCTCCACAAGCCTATCTGAGGCCGTGTTTAGTATAGATGTTTAAAGTTTAAATAACAATTTTTAGTATTGAAATACTAAAATATGTATTTTCACAATAATTTTTAATCTATACATATTTTTATAACACTTAAATAATAATACTAGAAATCTCAAACCAAACAGGTCCTAAATATAATATTCCTAAAAAGAAAGAAAAACTATGGCGGAAGGAGATTCGTTTGATCTAGCAGGGAAAGACCTTGAACTGCTAGGCTCTCTCATTGTCCAAGAGGTCAAACTGGCCTCTAGTGTTAAAACTGAGATAGAAAAATCTAAGGAACACAGTCTCATATTTTTGTAATTTATTAATTTTGGTAATTTTATGTAATTTTTGTTATTTTAGGTTTATGGCATTTATTTCCTTATTTTTAAGGGCCTTTAATGTTATTTTGTCAAATTAGGATTTGTAGGTTTCCTACCTGTCTTTTTTTTTTTTTTTTTTTTAAATACATATTTAAACATCTTATGTTTTTTATTGGATTCCAAATTTATCACCTTGTGGATTCAAGGGACTTCTTGTAGTTTTGAGGTTTGCCACTGGAAACTAACAATTTAGTTTCTGTTTCATAAAAAAAAGTATCATGTGTGATTTCTTCAAACTTCAATGACACCATCAAGTCATATTTGATTAAATGTTAAAATAGATAGTTCCATATTCAAAGTCAATCATAGTAAAAGATTATTATAATAATTATCATAATCTCTAAATTTCAAATTCAAAGAAAAATAAAAGAGAGAAAAAAAAATCATATTTTGTTAAAATTTATCATGTATTGTATGCATTATTGACTAGTTAATTTGTTTATTTTGGATAAATAAAACTTTGAAAAGCTCACATTTCAAAAAAAAAATATATAGTTGCAACACCCAAACCCAACCCTTACCCACACTACTAATTCCCACAAAAGATGTGTTCTTTGTATAAATGTATTTATATATATATTAGAGGTATATAAAGATATATTATTAAAAATAATAATAAATTTGTTTTACTGAAAAAAACAGCTTTCTTTTTGTTTTTTTGTTTTGTTTTTGTTTTGTTTTTGTTTTTGTTTTTGTTTTTAGTAGATATATATTCACTATTTTTTAACAAGAAAATATATAATGATGAAAAATATGGGATATATGAAGCTTTTAAAATAAAATTGAAAACAAATCAAATTTAGAAGATGAAATTTGTATTTGGCTTAATTTGATTTTATTGCTAACTTACTAGGTCCATAAAATAAAACTGGCCGGAAAACCCGCATTTTCAAGACATGCACATGTCCATCAAGCTATTTCACATTAATATAATAACAAATCATCTCATACAAAATTGTAACTTGATATTTGTTCATTAAATTAATAAAAAGTAAAAACCAGTAACAAAAGTACAAAACCTTCATAGTTTATTATTTTTAACAGTATTTCACATGAAAGACCTCTGTTTTTCTACTGTCGTTCTGGTGAGCGTGTCATGTGTGCATGTAGGACAAATTGCTCCGAGTACCGTGTGAGGTGTTTTTTAAAATAGCTGGCCGGCTACAAAAAACGGAGAGAAAAAGAAAGAATTTTTTTTTTTTTTTTTTTATGTACTCGAGAAGAAAATGCCATGCGCAGGCTCTCTAAACATAATATGTATTGTTTATTTAAGCAACTAGATCGAGATAATTTTCACCTTCTCCCTGCATATGCACGAGGGTATCTTTTCTTTTTTCATTTTTTTAAGATGAATGCATGTGACTGTGAGTATCAAGGTACAAAATATTATGTCAGAAAAATTAGTTTTGTTTCTATAACAAATGAAATTTTTTATGCTAAATGAATTGAAGGGTTTTGTTTCTTCCTTGCTCATGTATGAATTTTTTTATTTTATTTTTTTGGTCAGAATAAGTTAGAAAAAAAAAATTACTAGTATTTAGTAGTATGGAAATTTTAATTACATAAAATTTTTATTTTTCTTATAGGTCATCAAGAGAAGATCCTATCTAGGATCCTGATCGTGACAATCTTGGCCTTAGGGCATTTCTCCCTTTAAAGTTTTTGTTCAAAGAATTATTAAGGATGGTGAATCTTGGGCATGTTGTTCATTTTGCAATCAATCCTTGATAAGGCTCTGGGAATACCAATAGAAGGGAGGGTTGCAGGTCTCAACCCCCCAATTATATACTCATATACCTTCGTGAGGTTAACCTCAATTGCACAACTTGGGATCAAATAGGTTTTATTGTAGTTCTTTACAAATTCTTGAGCCAGGAATGTGTTTTCCCAATTCTCCTTTTCTGAACAGAGAATTACAACATGCTATTGTACACATTGTGATGGCAAAACTGTGGCAAAGAAAGACCCTCAATAATCATGGGGTTTCATTCCATAAAATAGAACCGGCAACCCATTTCCAATTCACCGACACGTCTAATACATAATCATTAGCTACTCTTAGAATGTAGGTGATCATGATAGAGATATTCTAAGCCAATAACACAGATCACCTTGAAAATTATAACATGATGTTTTTCCATTAAATTATTAAACACTAGTGACAAAACTTTAATAGTTTATTATCTATAACAATATTTTAATTTAAAGACTTCTCTTTTTCTACTTTGGGCGGCTATAAAAAATGGAGAGAAAAGAGAAAATGACCAAGGCAACTTTTTCTTTTATTTATTTTTTAAGAATGTTTCTTTCCGTTGGCGTTTAGTTAAGTAGACAGACAATATCATAGGAATGTACATAAGAATATGTCATACTTAATTTTAAACAAACATAGTTAGCTGCCTATGTGGAAAGATTCAACTACTCCGTTTATCTTTGTCTTAAGAATATGTATTGTTAATTTAGAGGAGTCAGGAAAAATATATATTATCTCAACAGAATATAAACCAAAACCACGTTGTATGACTCAATTGTAGGTACATACAGTATATGAGTTTAATCTTTTATTATTATTAACCAAGAATCTTAACCTACATATTTTTAAACATACATTGTTTAGTGGACAAGGCAGCGCATTGTTAGAAAAAAATACAATCAAATTGGCATGGAATTAAAGCTAACAAAAACTAACACAGAAAATCAGAATTTAGCAGGTGAGAAATAATTAATCTTGATAAGAATAAAAGTATCAGTAGCCAGGAAGACTTAAGCTTGCTATACACCGTTTGGGAAACCATTCTTGCCCCAAACCCAACCCTTACACGCCCATACTAATTCCAACGAAAAGATGTGTTATTTGTATAAATGAAATTTGTAATTTAGCTTAATTTTTGTTTATTATTGCTAATGCTAACTTATTAGATTCATAAAATACTATCGGCAAACCCATTTTCAAGAAATGCTTACGTCCATCAAGGTATTTCACATTAATAGAAACAAATCAGCTTATACAAAATCGTAACTTGATATTTCTTTAGTAAATTATTTAAAACCCTTAAATTAATGAAAACCAGTAACAAAACCTTAAAAATATTTTACTCCAAATACCTCTCTTTTTCTACGTTTTTTGTGGGTCTTTTGTGAGTGTGTGTATGTAGGACAACCTGCTCCGAGTATTGTGTGACGGGTTTTCTAAATTCGCAAAAAAACATAGAGAAAAGAAAGAATATTGGCCAAGCTTCTCTTTCCTTTTTTATTTTTTATTTTCAATGTTTCAATCAGTTCTTCAATGTAGTCAAGAAGAAATTAAATGCCACGCATATTTTTAAACAAACATTGTTCAGTGGACAGGATTTGTGGGCATAGAAACTAGTCCCGATTATCTTTGTCTAAACATTAATAATTTGTATTGTTTATTTGAGCTACTAGATCTCGATTTCCACCTTCTCCCTGCTCATGCATGCATGCAAGTATCTTTTTTTATTTTATTTTTTATTTTAAGATGCATCAATGCACGTGACTGTGAGTATCAAAGTACAAAAAATTATATCAACTGAGTAAAAACTAAAAACCTTTGTTTCCGGCAATGCCCAATTACGAACCAAAGATCCCAGAACCATGAATGTGTGACTCAAATGTTAGTACATTGTATACGACTTTTCCCCATTTGAATTCCCTTCTACCACAAATTACCTTTTCTTTCTCATTATCAAACCTAAAATTTCAGCATTATTTCTTTCCATTCATTACTTTGTCACAAAAAATAAACCATAGAACATAAGATTTAGCTCTCATTTAAATTGAACAAATAAAATCATATCAATTTTGAACTCTTTTTGATATCCAGTTTTTCTAGACTCAAATTGGAAATAGTTTTGGTTTATTTTCAGTATGTTTAAAATTATATTAAAACTTGTTTTAATATACAAATTAGAACAAAGGCTTTTCAATTATACTCAAACACTCTCTTCTTTGTAACTGTGGAATTAGAACAATTACGTGTAGTGCAGGGATTAATTGATAGAAACAGATTGAATGTGGAAGAAGCAATTGTGTAGCAAATTAGCAATAATGCGGTGCTGTCTTAATTAATAGATTGGAGGGTAAAAATATTCTCATTATCTTTCAAAGCCATAGTATTATTGTCTTGCTAAATCAAATATTTTATCTTTAGTGGATTCAATTTCTTACTGGTTATCATTTGAGCCCACTACTATATCTTCACTTTTCTACTTACAAATAATCACTCTCCAAATCAATAGTTTATAAAAATGACTGAAAGAATTTTGTGAGACATTTATACACTTGTTCAATTAAATCTTAAATATATTTAAGTAGATTTTTATGCAAGCATATACATAAATATTTTTTATTTGAGAAACCCATATACATAAATATATACTTAAATCAAGTATTATACTCTGATAAAAATAGGAAAAAAATCAAGCATAATGTTAATTTTATTCTTGAACATGTTATTATATATATTTGAACTTTGTTTAAGTGATGAAAATAAGCTTAAGTTTGAGCTGGACTCAATAGCTTGATTCATTTCTGATAAAAAGAAAAACTACCTCTATTCATTTAAATCCTAAAAGTTTTTAACTTCCCATAAAAAAAAATTATTAAAAATTTTTTAAACTTTTTTTTAGCTGCTAGTGCTTTTTGGAATTTAGAAATGTTGTTTCATTATTGCTTGCCACTACTAACTGTGTTTACACTCAGAGGACAATATCAAAGGGAAAAAAGAAAAAAGGTAGAAAAAGCAGTTTTAAAGTTTTAGAATAAAAACAATATTCTCTTTGGGCATTATTATTGAGGCTAGCTGTTGTGGAATTCTTGGTTTCGTGCTTTGTTTGTCAAACCAACTCAATGATGCCAAATCTCAAAAAAAAAAAAAAAAAAAAAAACTCAATGATGCAATGCAATTGGTGAAAAGGAAAGGGTTTAAAATGGTCCAAAGGACTTTTCTGTTTGCCTTAACATCTTAGAGTATCTCCAGCAGCTTCAGCAAATTTTTATACTGTTTGGAGAATAAACAGTGACTTTTACATTTATCTACCCACTTTTTCAAATACACATTCCAATAGATTCTCTATCTCATTCTCTATCTTATTTAAATATTATTTTTTCATTCATTATTTATTCTTTTTTTAACAACTATACATCTTCTAACATTTTTTTATTCAACACATCATTATTATAAAAGAAAAAATATATTTGAAGAATGAACAGTAGTCCATCAAGTCAAAAAAAGGGTATAGAGAAGCCGCTGGAGTTGGGTTTTTTGGCCATATTCTCTATTATAGCTAATATTTTAGCTATACATTGATTGTTGGAGATGCTAATATAGAAGTGGGTGGGAATAATCTAGTGTTTTTCAGTGATGCAAAAAGTGTTAACCAATATCAAAGTTTCGTTATATATATATATATATATATAAGGAAAATTCAAAAAATTCGGGCTTAAAATTTTACATGTTGTCACTAGTTAGAAAAATGTAATTTAAGATACCTCATATTTTCTCAAAAAAAAATTTTATAAGGAATAGTCACTAAACAAGATGTGATATATTTTAGCACCAAGTAACTCATGCACCAACCAATAACTCATTTTCACTACTTTCATGTTATCTAAAGCTGTGGTATTTGGTAGAGCAACTTCCACATATACAGCAATGCAAATTTGTTCACATTTGATATTGTTCTTGTTCTAGTCTAATTTTTTCTTAGAGTAATCAAAAACCTCACCTCAATTAAATCCTTGTAATCTCATATGGCCTAGTATGATATCGCTACTTGAAAGGAATATATCTACCTCACTCTCTCACCACTTTAATATGATTGTGAATTACTAGTTGTTTGAGTAATTAAGGGAAGTTTAGGCTCACACGTGAAGAGGAGTAATTAAGTTCACCACTGCCAAATAGCTTAAGCTTTAGATACAATTGGTAATTTAACAATCTATATAAGCTATCATTAATATTTTACTAGAAAAATGCCACAAATTATCACCTTGTACATAGTATGTGACAAGATTTCATGGAACAACTCCTTTTTTTCTCAATTTTATTTTCTATAGCCTAGTGTGCATCAAAAGCACCAATATGCTTTAGTTTAAAGTCACAAAATGTTAGGCTTTGTGGAGTCTAATTGTGTTTGATCCAAATTATGACCTGACCCAAAATAATATTGTTACAATTTTTAATGGGAGATTTTCTGAGTCTTAGTCTATGGAGCGGAGATTTTCTGAGGTTTTTGGCCTCTTTTTGTAGCCTATTGTGAATCTTGTGTGCAGGATATTAAAACTATTGTTTTGGAAATTAGGGTTTTGATGTTGTTTTTAGAAAGAAACTGTACTGCTGCACTTTGTATATTTTCCCTGAGACTAGTAAAATCCTCGCAATTCCATGGATGTAGGCAAATTACTGAACCACGTAAATACTGTTTTGTGTGTGATTATTTTTCTTTGGCGTATATTTTTTCTCTATTTTTATATCTCACAGATCTGGAAATTTCGTGGATATATTCCCATCACAAAATTATATGGACAACATTGAATTTATGCTTCATTTGATTTCCGAGAAAGAGTAAAAGTTGGAAAACAATTAAATAATAAAAATATTTTCAACATCAATGTATTAGTAGCCATCCCATTGGCTGCACAGTTTTTTTTTTTTTTTTAAACAAAAAATGGGTAAAGAGAGGCGACCTGAGTTGGCATCTTTCACCTAGGCGTGATTATAGTGACACTCTATCTGCTAAGCCTGGGCTTGCAAGAGCAGGAAATCCAAATAAGCCATAACTGTACACCTAGCTCCATCGAGAACGCTAATAAAGCTGCACAGATTCTTAAATCCTTCCATCTTTGCCTTGTATATAGCTACCAATATTGATGAATTGTCCTCTTTTCATTGTTTTGCTTCATATTCAAGAGCTTTCAATGTCATTGAATTTCTAAATTATTTTTTTATACAAATCAGAGACAAGTGTGGCATTGAAACAAAAAAGATTGTAGAGATGGCTCTACAAAATAAAATCAAGCATCATCTTGCAATAATTTTTATGTTATATTTATGATAATTTTTTTAACAAATAGTTTTGAATTTTTAGAATATTTATTGCAACACGTTACATGTATCAATCCTTGTGCAGGGACAGCCTGGTCTATGAACTTTTAATTTTTATAGCAATAATAATTTTTAACAGGTTGTCATTTTTAATTTTGTATCTTTTCCTTTTGTGCAGTCTGGAGGCTCATGGATGTGTACAAGTAGGTGACTAAATCCATTTGATTTTGATCTTACATTAAAAAGTATGTGACATAACCTACGAAAGACTTACAAATTTTAGTATTCGTTTTTAGATTGACAATTTCAGGTGCAGGGAAAATTTATGCTTGGAATAGTATTGTGAAATATGATTATATATATAATTATGTTTTCCTCAAACAAAAATATAAATAATTATGTTATATAATCATACTAGTTCATTTCTAATAAAGAGGTGGCTTTCAAAATTTGGTGCACACAATTTCTTACTAGTTATTATATGAGCCCACTACTATCATTATTTTTTTTTTAACTTACAAATAACCAATTTCTAAATCAACAGTTTATAAAAATGGCATAAAGAATTTGTTTGGCCTTATGAACTTGTTTATCCACTTACACAATTAAATCTTAAATATATTTAAGTAGATCTTTATGCATGTATATACATACATATTTGTTTTATTAGAAACCTATATACATACATATATACTTAAATCAAGCATTAAAAAGAAAAGAAAAAATCAAGTATGATATTAATTTTATTCATGAAGATGTTATTATATTTGAATTCTGTTGAAGCGATGAAAATAAGCTTAAATTTGAGCTGCATTCAACTGCTTAATTCATTTATGATAAAAAGAAAAATAGCTCTGTTCATTTAAATCCTAAAAGTTTTAACTTCCCATAAAAAAAGTTATAAAAAAAATGTTTTAACTTGTTTTTTAGCCGCCAGTGCTTTTGGAATTTAGAAATTTTGTTTCATTATTGATTGTTACTGCTAACTGCATTCACACTCACACTTTGTAAATGATTAATACTAACAGGACACCATCAGAGAGAAAATAGAAAAAGTTAGAAAAAGAAGTCAAAGTTTTAGAATAAAAACAACATTTTGTTTGGGCATAATTATTGACGCCAGCTGATGTGGAATTCTTGGTTCTGTGCTTTGTTGATGCTGGCCACCATTAAAACGACAATTACTAGCAAAGTGCTCAACAAGATTACCCTCCTGGATTACTATTAAATTATTAATCAATATTGCTATTCTAAGCAAGACACACACCCACAGCTATCTTAGTACTGTTGTTGTGCTAAAATCAAATATTCTCTATTTGTAATACACAATTTCTTACTAGCTAATAGCTATCATCTAGCAATCAAAATAATAATAATAATAATAATAATAATAGCTATCATCTGAGCTATCCTTTTTTAATTTACAAATAGCCATTCTTCAAATCTTAAATATATTTAAGAAGATTTTAATGCATGTATAAACATAAATATTTGTTTTTCTATTTTTGAGAAATCTATATACATAAATATATACTTAAATCTAGCATCATACTCTAATAAAAAAGGAGAAAAAAAAAATCTAACATGATGCTAATTTTATTTATGAACAAGTTATTATATTTGAACTCTGTTTAACCGTAAGCTTAAGTTTGAGCTGCACTCAACAGCTTGATTAATTTCTAATAAAAAGAAGAATAGCTCTATTCATTTAAATGATAAAAGGTTTAATTTCCCGTAAAATAAACTTTTTAAAAAGTTTTAACTACAATTATGCTTTTTGGAATTTAGAAATGTTGTTTCACACTATAATTCTAACTGCGTCCACACTCACACTTTGTAAATGATTAATACTGACAGGGCACCAGCAAACAAAAAAGGGAAAAAGGTTGAAAAAGCAGTCTAAAGTTTTAGAATAAAAAACAACATTTTTTTGGGCATAATTATTGAGGCTAGCTGTTCCGCACTTGTTGATGCTACCACCGTTCTAAGCAAGATATTACCACGGCTATCTCTTATCACTTTCATTACTCCACAAACTTATCTACTATTCCTGAAAGAAAGAGAAAACTATGGCGGAAGGAGCTTTGTTCCATCCTGCAGGGAACGTCCTTCAACTGCTGGGCTCTATCATTGTTGAAGAGGTCAAACTGGCCTCTAGTGTTGAAACTGAGATTGAAAATCTAACCGACACAGTCTCCGCAATCCGCGCTGTGCTTCTGGATGCAGAAAAGCAGAGTTCTCATAACAATCAGATCAAGGACTGGCTCAGTAGGCTCAAAGATGTTCTCCATGATGCTGATGATTTGCTGGATGATTTCTCCACCGAAGTTATGCGCCGCAAAGTGATGACAAAGATGGGTCATGAAATAAAGGCAATTAGGGAGAAGCTAAATGCCATTGCAAAAGATAAGGAGGCTTTTCACTTTAGTCCAAGCTTGGATGAGCCACAAGTCATGAATAGGGGGGACAGAGAAACTTATTCTTTTGTACTCGAAGATGAAGTTATTGGGAGAGAGGATGATAAGAAAGAGATTATGGAACGTCTTTTTGATGACAATGTTGAAGAGAATATTTCTATCATTCCAATTGTTGGTTTCGGCGGATTGGGCAAGACAACACTAGCTCAACTGGTATACAATGATAAAAATGTCCAAACAAAATTTGAGATAAAACTTTGGGTTTGTATCTCTGATATCTTTGATGTACAACGGATTGTTAAAGAAATTTTAGAACATTTGACAAAAAGGAAGCATGAAGGAAGCATTGAGATGTTGCAAAATCAGCTTCGAGAAAAACTTAATGGAAAAAAATACTTGTTTGTCCTGGATGATTTGTGGAACGAGAACAGTAATAAATGGCTTCTCTTGAAAAATTTGTTAATATGTGGTGCAAGGGGAAGTAGGATATTAGTGACCACACGCTCAGAAACTGTAGCGAGGATAATAGGGGCAACTTCATGGCATGCTCTAAGAGGCCTACCTGAAGAAAAGGCTTGGAGTTTGTTTGTGAAAGTAGCATTTGAAAATGGTCAACTGCCAAAGAATGAAGCCTTTGTAATTTTGGGTAGGAAGATTATGGGGAAGTGTGGTGGGGTACCTCTAGCCATAAGGACGATAGCAAGCTTGCTATACACTATAACTACAGAAAATGACTGGAGATACTTTGGAAGTTGCCTTCTCTTAGAAATAACTCAAGAAGAAGAAAAAGAAAATGATATTTTGTCTACGCTGAAATTGAGTTATGATCATTTACCATCCTACTTAAAGCAATGCTTTGCTTATTGTAGATTGTTTCCAAAAGATTACAAGATTCATGTAATGAAGTTGATTAATCTTTGGGCAGCACAAGGTTTTATTAAGTTATCAAATTCAAAGCGACGTGTTGAGGATGTAGGCCGAGAGTACTTTATGGTATTACTTCGGAGATGTTTTTTTCAAGATGTAGAAAAAGATGAATATAACAATATATCATATTGCAAAATGCATGATCTCATGCATGATCTTGCAACTCTTGTGGCTGGAATGGAGAGCACCGTGCTAACTTCGAGTGGGGAGTACAATGGTAAAAAAGTTCGTCATGTATCATTTGATTCATCAAGGAAACTTTCAATTTTCAAGGTTAAAGGAATGAAGATACGAACAATTCTTGCAGCTAGTGTAGGGGGGAAGTTGGGTAATTTAACTTGTGATGCACTCATTTCAAATCTCAATTATTTACGCACGTTGGATTTGAGTTGGTTAGGGCTACATGTAGTGCCCCATTCAATTGGAGAATTGAATCATTTAAGATATCTTGATCTTTCTAAAAATGAACATATTGTAGTTCTCCCTAATTCCATTTCCAAGCTCCTAAACTTGCAGACGCTGAAACTTTATTTTTGTGGATTACTTAAAGAATTACCGTGGGGCCTTAAAAAGTTGGTCAATCTTAGGCATTTAGACGTTAGTAATTGTGACAAATTGACGCATATGCCCCTTGGACTTGGCCAATTTACTTCTCTTGAGATACTACCATTATTTGTCGTGAGGCAAGAAGGTTCCAAGGCTAGCTCAGGTATTTGGTCTAAGAAAAAACAAGGTAGGTTTGGTGGTGGGCTAAGTGAATTGAAGGAGCTGAGCAATTTGGGAGGAAGTCTAGTCATTACAAAATTGGGACATGGAAAAGATGACATGGTGGAATGTAAAGCCACAAATATGAAGCAGAAACAACATCTTCAACAGCTGGAATTACAGTGGAATTACATGAGGGATGATGGAGAAACTGAATGCTATGATGACATGTCACTGGAAGGGCTCCAGCCACATCCAAATCTTAAACGGTTGAGTTTGTCTCGTTATATGGGTGTGAGAATTCCAAGTTGGATCTCTTCTATCACTAATCTTGTTCATTTTATTTTATTTAGTAATAAAAGATTGCAGCACCTCCCACCGTTAAATCAACTCCCTTTACTCAAGGTTGTCTCTCTTGGGAGAATGGAAGCACTTGAATACATTTCAGATGAAGAGAGTGTTAGTAACGTGTTGGGTGCTTCCTCTTCTTCTTCTTCTTCTTCAAAAACACCATTCTTCCCGTCCTTATCTTCTCTTGAATTGATCCACTGCCCAAAACTGGAGGGATGGTGGAGGAATTCAGATGATGATAATGAGCCACACCATCTCTTACTTCCATCATTTCCTCCTTCTCTTTCGGAATTACGGATTTACAATTGCCCTAACCTGACTTCCATGCCCCTGATTCCCGATCTTTTGAAAGAGCCAGATATTCGTGGTTGTCCCCTCTTACGCCTACACGAAGGAAACAGTGAAGATTGTCCCAAATAATCCAACAAGAAAAAACAATTCATTCAGGTATGCACCTATCCATCTATCTTTTATAATCCCAAATTCAAATTCAACTACTGGTTTTTATATTTTGAACAACTTCTAAAACTATTCAACTTCATTCTCTTCAATCTTTTTTCTTTTTCTTCTCTATAAACTGTTAATTGAACAAGAAAAATTATGATAATGTAATCCATCCCCCTTTTTTTTTTAAAAAAAATATTTCTTTTAATTCTAATAATTTATATCCTTGTACCTAAGAGCATGTTGATAATATGATGTGTGTATGGTTGCTTCTTAATTATTGCAGAGTCTGAGTTAGAATCAGAGTGGGTTTGTTCACAGACTTATTTGAACATGAAAAATTAGGATAATGTAATCCATCCCTTTTTTCTTTCTTTCTTTTAATTCTAATGATTTATATCTTTGTACCTAACTGCATGGTTGCTTCTTAATTGTTGCAGAATCTGATTTAGAATCGGAGTTGGTTTGTTCACTTCCAGAGGAGGAATTAGCTTGTATTTCATTGGTTTACCCTCTTCTTATTTATTTATTTATTTATTTTTTTGAGTCATTTGAACTATTGATCTATAAAAAATAACTAATGGTTTAATTACTGTTTTTGATGGGATATTGCTGAATGAATTCTTTCTTTTCTCAGACTTTTTATTTTTTTATTTTGGAGACATTGTTTTTGTCAAAAGCAGAACAAAGATTGAGGTCTACCAATGTAGACATTCACAAACCTAGAGATAATATTTATCTAAGTTGTGCATTTGAACAAAACCTTTGGTGCTTTCAATTTCTTTCTTCTTAATTTGTTTTTATATGTTAGATTTCTAATGGCTAGAGCATCACACAATCATAACTTTTTTGGTTTCCTAGTGATTTTTGGCTCTTCCTCTACCTCCAACAGCCCCTTACAGCCTTTCTTTCATCTCCAAGTATTTCAAAACGAAAAATCCTACAAATTTATAAATAAAAAAAATATTCTTCCTTCTCATTGTTGTCCTGCAATCTGCCAGAAATGGAAAAGTTCTAATTGTTCAATACATAGTTGCACACTTCATGTACTTTATTTTTTAGTTCTTGTACTAAAACGAATGATTCATAACACTTCCATCATGTGTGTAAATAATGCTGTGTATCCAAGTACTAGAGAAGGGTCTAATCTGTTTAGTTGTGTACAATTCATTGTTAGATTGGATTGATTGTTTTTTTTACATATATTACTGCCAATAAAAATTACTAATTAATTTTTTTTATTCCTTCTCATTGTTGTCTTTGCATAGGTGAGTGGATATGGCAATAACAAGCCTCACCCTCAGCAGCATGTGCAGCTGCACTTGGCTTCAAAGTTCACCGCCACTGCCACTGCCTCCGCCTCAGCTGAGGGCTTGTTGCTATTCTTCTACTCAGCTCTCTGTTCTCAAAACCTTGACACACATTCACAGTTCTGGTGTCATAGCTTGCCTTCGTTCCAACAGGTCTCTCTCTCTCTCTAATATTATATTTAGGGACTGTTTTGTTGTCTTGTACTCTTATTAATGGCTTAGTTACTGTATCTTTTTTCTCCTTTTGGATAGCACAGAGTTGGCACTGAAAGCTGCACGTGCTGCACTTAGTGGTGGCATCTCAGTTGTGAGTCTTTTTTTTTTTTTTTTTTAAACAAATTTTTCTTTCATCTCTTTCATAAATTGAACTAGAGTCTCATGTCAAGTAAACTGTCTTAATAATTAATGTATCACACGCGTAAAAATCACGACTTCTAAGACCCAACTTTTATTATATAAATATTAACCAAGTAAGTAGCTTTTATAATCTTAAAAGTTGATTCAGTTGCATTGTTTTGGACAGTCTAGAAGAACTTATTACACCCACATTGCTTATCCCTTAATCTATGGATTGTGATTAGTTAGATTCTTGCCGTTACTTAAGTTCTCTTGGGAAATTTTTGCATTGTTGATTGGGGAAATGTTTTCTTTATGTTAATCATTTTATAAAGAAATACAATGGTAATTTATTCTTATTCTGCAATTAGTTGCAGTAGTCCATGATTATATGAAAGATGATTTCTGATTTGTTTCTCTTTCTTGATATGTTGCTGGAGATTGTTATGTCTACCCCAGGTGTATTTGAGGTTGATTAGAATGCAATCTTTTCCAATTCCCCAATGCAATTGGCTTCTTGGGCTTGAGAGTTAATGTGCTTTCTTTCTCTTTTGCATAGGTTCTTCAGCAGCTGGTGCAGGAGCATCCTACTACAACCTTAGGAGTAATTCTCTTCATAGCTCCTCTTGAATTTCTTAATATATCATTTATGTTCAAATTGACTGTGCTTGACATAAATCCTTGCTAAAGTCTATGCTTGTTGGCATAGTTATCTGTGCATGATCTATGGACAAATTCTGTGCTTGTTTGGAAGGACATTAGACTGGTGTTTCTCATTTGTTGGATGTTATATGAACATGTGAGCTTGATTTATAATGATCCATGATGAGCTAATTAGCTTAATTACTAGTTATCTGACAAAATGCTATAATAAATTGCCCCTTTTACATATTATCTTTAGACACATTTCATGTAAATCCAACTAGATGCAATTTTAAGTTCACAATCTGGTTTTGGATGCATGCGGATGGGTTTGTTTGTTGCTGACATACCATAGATAATTATAAATAGAGAGCCCAATTTTGATTTACTATCTGTGAAATAAGAATAGGTCATAACTACTTGGAGGACTATCAAAAACTATCTTCGTAACGGACTTTGAATGTTTTTACTGTTCCATCTTCAATCAAGAGAAGTCATGGAAAGGTTCCATATATATCTATGCAAGTACTGCTTTGCAAGAGTTTTCTCACTTCTGAAAAATATTAAGTATCCTGCAGGTTGGGACTGTTTTAAATGTTGAGGATGCCAAAAATGCAATAAATGCTGGAGCCAAATTTCTAATGAGTCCTGCAATGGTGAAAGTATGAGTTTTGAATTCTGCAGTCTCATGCGTTTTGAATTATTTTTTCCTTTTTAGTGCTCTTCATGATTCTTGTAACTTTCTATCTTGAATTTAATCCTAAACAAACCTGTTAGAAGACATCACTAATACTGCTTCTTCTGTATACTCTAAACATGCTTATTGGCTGTCAGGACATTATGGTTGATGCGCAATGTGGTGAAGTTTTGTACATACCTGGAGTGATGACCCCAACAGAAGTAAGGCCATCTTATAAAACTTAAAACTCTCTTTCATTTATAAGCTTTATAGCGTTTGTAAAAATTTTCTTAACGCACTTGACTTCTTATAATGTTTATCTTGTTGGACGCTTCTAGTTCAGAGTTATTTTTTTCTATTGTTCTGTTTGAGATTTGAAACTTTTGAGTCAGGAGAACTTAAAACCTGATTGTGATTTACAGATATTGTCTGCATATGATTCTGGTGCCAAAATTGTCGAGCTAAGTCTTGACATGTTCTATGATGTTTAAGATTGGGCAGTTCATATGGTAGCCACTGTCCAATGCCATATGCACTCCTGACTCCTTTTTTCAAAGGATATTAATGTGAAAGCTCATTATTTATTTGATATCCTGTATCCACCAGTCATTACGGTTGCTAGGTACACAATTATCGTAAATGTCCCCAATTGGCCATGAACTTCTTTTAAACATATATCAGTGCTTGAATAGTCATGATTTTCTTTTTGGTTCAAAAATAAAAGTCTTCTAAATGAAATTATATAAAGTTATGCAAGCTACAATAATAAGTTATGTAGTTTAGCTTGCTGAGTTAGAATAAGATATCAGTGGAAATTGGATCTAAATTATAGCAAACTGTTTTTCTGAGAGGAATGTGCATCTTCATTTCTCCTGTAACCAACTTGGATTCAAGATTTGTCATTTTAATTGGTTCATCTTGTCTCAAATCTACCCTATCTAAATTTAATCTTTCAGTTTTCTATCTTGTGAATTGATCATGCTTTAGACTTACCCAAAAAAGATCATGCATGCATAGGCTCTGCTTCCTTGAGTTGGCACCTTGGACCCGGTTAGTGTTTTTACCACAGAATTTTAAAAGCATTTCTGTGCCTCGAAGTGGTCTTTCTTGTCTTAGGTTGCTCTATAAAGTTTATCCAGCCCACATTGTTCTTCTGTACACAATTCAGATTGATATTGGTGTCTATTTATTTTAGTCTTATAATTAAATTCAACTGTTAATTCACTAGAGTAGGCATACTTTGTTTAACAAAGCTTCCATTCAGATAGTTGAGAGTTTCTTACTTATATTGGAATTATGTAGGTTACTTACGCCCCTAAATACTGGCTCATAAGTCATAAATGCATTCTTCTTCATCAATCTAAAGAATCTTCATAAGATTTGCACAATGAAGAAAGTATGGCTTAGTATATTATTGGTTCTTTCAAACTCATGGCTAAGACATTTATTGGGAGTTCTTTCAAACTTAAAAAAAAAAAAAAAAAAAATTTAAAATGCACGTATCAGCCCTTCAAATAAATGAAAATCATGCATAAAATAACATTTTCTTGATTCATGTGTACTTTTCATAGATTGAAATTCACACTTGCAGTATTCTTGGAATATGTGTTTTTGGAGAACTTAAAGAGACATTATGTTCAGAAATATTTGTTAAGTTGATATGTTTTATATTCTTATTTTCTGTGTGCAATGTGATGTTATCTGTTTTCTAATCTGATACAGATTCAGTCAGAGAATATATCACCCAAGGAGCATCAGCAGTTGTATTATCTGATGCCATATTTGATAAGGAGGCAATTAGTCAAAATAATTTCAATGAAATATGTCGACTTGCACACTTTGCAGCTTTGCAAGGCAATGAAGCATTAGAATGGTGAGATCTTTTGCTGTCTATGGATATTGCTTGGTTTTGTCTTTGCTAGACTATTGTAGCTGTAGCCTTTGTTTGAAGTTGCCAATGCTACTATCTTCAAAATTTTAAAAGATCAATAAAGAGTGAGAAATACTAGACTAAATAAAACGAATGCGGTTTGTTCTAAACCAGATATGCTGGATCTAAAAGGTACACTTGTCATGACAAACCTTTAAAGTCATAACTGCTAACCCACGAAATTGTAGGCAAAATATTTCTTCATCAATGTGTGATATGGATTTTATGTTTGAATGCAGACAGAAATTTCATTTTTTTAAAATCCAATGCTGAATTGATGACCTACGTATAAATTAAGAAAAATGTGTGGCATATAATTTCTGAGTTGCAGATTATTAGTTTTGCTAACATTCTACATAAATAGGTCAATTACCATTTTAGTAATCCCAGAGTGGCTTGAAAATCTACCTTAGTTGCCACCATACTAGGTTTTCACTCATTAATATTCATGTTTCTCCTGCCTAAGTTAACTTTGATAACTTCATATCAGTATTGTGTTAGAAGATGCTTTTGTGCAACTAAATTTAGTTAGTGAAAATTTTGTTTTTCTTTTTTCATATCTCTTTCTCATGAGCTTCTTTGTGGTTAAGAAACCATGAGTTAAAATCCTTTGTTTTCATGGTGCTGCCCTCAGTTTCTCCCAGTGTAATTGTGGAAAATTTAAAAAGCATGATGATGACTTATGGCCATCATAAAGTTAAATCATTTCCATTTATGAAGGTATATTGTTAGTTAGTATATGTTTAAATTGTCCATCTTGATAAAAGCTTCCTCACAAAAAGTACCAGGTTTAATTCGACTCACACAAACGAAAAATAGAATAAAACACTTCAGCCTACAAACCAGACCGACCCCATTTACGACTAGGTTGGTTGACTTGGTTCAGTTCAGCTATATGATGCTTTGACTTTGATCCTTGATTATGGAATAATGACCATTTCTGTGTTAATTGATTCGTGAATTCTGATCCAACTTGTTCTGAATGTGTAGCTTCCTTTCCTTTTTGATCCACCAAAATAACAACAAAAAAAGTCGCATATGGTATGCGATGAACTTTGACAGCTTGGACTCTCAGCTTTCCGCAAAAAAAAAAAAAAAAAATCTATCATACATTGCATACATATCAGACACGGGGCCAGGGAAAAGATTATGTATGATTTTGAGGAACATCCCATATGGTAGATAATGCTTTTGTCCATTAATGGCATGACCTCTGACTGATTTTTGTGTCATGCAGGAAGAAAAGGAGCACGCTAAACTAATTGCATTACAAGTGCCCCAAAAGTTTCCTTTGCATCACCTACATCAGGATTAAAGCATCAGAAAAATTTTAGGACAAAACTGATGCACATATGCGAGAACTATTGAGGTAAAAGATCAGCCCTTCATTGTTGTCTTCACTTTGTGTGCTTTTTCTTGAACCTAAAGTAGCCCTTCATTGTTTGTCAACTGACATGCTAAAAATAACATGGACTGTGGTTTGGAGCTGATTCATATCTATACTGCTAGGAAACTGAGACCTACATGATCATATCTTTGTTATGTTAAATTTTGAAATATTTTTGGCACTATGCTTATTATCATTGTTTTCATTATTATTGTTGTCATCACAACCACCATTATCATTATTTGTACTCAGTTTTCTTCATATTTTTGCAGATTGATGACTATGAATAAAACCAAGCAGAGTACCCTTGGATATCTACTCTGAAGAGCTAAAAATTGAACTTTGAACTGATTTATTAGCTTGTTGATAAGGTTGGTTAAGTCGACATTACAGTGCAGACATTTGGAATGCATTCCCCATCGTCTCAAGTGTTGTATTTGGAAAGAGAAATGCTCAGAGTTTCAAAATGTGGAAACTTCAGTTTTGGACTTGAAACTCTCATTCCTTGGACCTTTGAGTGGATGGCAGACATGAGCAGTATCTTTGCGTAGCATGATCTTTGTAATTTTCTTTCAAACTGTTGGCGAATCTCTTGTATACTTCTTTTGTACTTGGGTAGTTGGGTTATGCTACTTTTGTGCTCTCTTGGTGAGTCATTTACTTGGTTACTTGGCTTTGTTTGCATTCCAAATCACTAATTTCACACCACTTACTCAGCTTCTATTAAAGTAATCATTTTTGGACTTCGGACAATAATGCAAAAATTATGCTAAATATTTTTTCTGCAATACTAATTTTAAGTTATCCTACATTATCCAGAATAAGGGAAATATTTGCATCATCTGTATAGTACAAATTTCAATCATAAATGGAGGAAATAATGTCAAAAATTGTGTTTAATTTGTAAATTAGTTGATTGAGTTTTTTTTTTATTTAAAAAATTATAAAGCTGTAAGTTGATGTCTACACTCTACAGGGTTTCTTGGCTAAACTTGTTTTGGCCAAGAGTTCAAGCTCTCTTGGGTAACAGGATAAGGACTTTTTGTTGTTTTGATAAGTGGTGTAGGATACGGTTTAATATCTAATTTTTGTAATTATTTAATTTTAGTAGTTTTATGTAATTTTTGTTATTTTAGATTTATGTTATTTATCTTCTTCTTTTTAGGTGTTTTTAATGTTATTTAGTCAAATTAGGGTTTTATATACTTTCGTAACCATCTTAGGGTTTCTAGTTGCCCTATGTTTTGTTTTTACTATTTAAATGCAGTGTCCATTCGGGATTTACTTATTTTGTTAAAATTGAAAACTTTTTGCTAAAAAGTACTGTAGATAAAAGTAAAAATTAGCTGAAATAGTTTAGTGGGACTCATAAATAGTACCAAAAAGTGCAGTGAATCCTATGAATAGTAGCAAAAATAAGCTAAATAGTAAAATAAGTTGGCAAAAATAATTTTTGCCAAATGCACAAGCATTGTAGCCTCTAAAGGCAATTTAGTTTTTATTTTATTATTAATAAAATACCTAGAAACTAATAATTTAGTTTATGTCCATTAAAGAGAGCATTGTGTATGCTTTTTTCAAACTTCCGCGACATCAGTTGGTATCAAAGTCTTGACATACCTTGGTTTGATGGCTAACCGGCGAGAAGGTGACCACCACAACAACAACGTTGACAACACAGTCCTCACTAAGGTTGAGTTCCTAAAGTTTTGTGAAGAGGCATGTGATGAGAATTAACAATTTCATGAAAAAAGTCAGCAAATTATAGGCAAAATTAAGCAAATGATTTCTAGTTTCTTGCTAGGTAATCATCTCATAACAAAAATGATCAATATATTCAAAGACGTACTCATAACTACAAGAAAATTTCATTCTTTGATACAGATATGTGCAAGTTGGATTTTATTGATTGGCTTCTTGATTTGGAAGAGTATTTTAATTTTTGGAAGATTTGTGATGAAGAAAGAGTACGACTTGCATCTAATAAATTGAACGATGAAGCATAGGAATGGTGGGAAGACATTCAAATCAATAGAAAGCGGTGAGGTAAGCATCCAATCTGCTCTTGGCAAGGAATGAAAAAGGTATTAATTGATTTATGGTTTCGTAATGCATATTATGATATACTAGATTATACAAGTGTTGATTATAAATCTGTATATTCATATGAAAAGCAATATGTTTAAAACATGAGACGTCTACCACAAAACCAAAATAATCACAGCCAAGTCCATGTGTCAAGTAAAGGAAAGGGTTTGAGGGTTGAGAAGAAGCAACCTATTTCTAAAGAAAAGTTTGAAGTGGTTAAAAAAAGATCAAGACTTGCAACCATTTATTGAATTGAAGATTGAAGATATCACTTGTCAAAAGTTTGATGAAGATTTTATTAAGAATATTGTGGAAGATCCAATTGAGGTTAAACATGGTAATGAGTCCATCATCCACAACCCCCAAGTTTCAGTTGATTTGTTGAGGATGACTACACAATATGTTGATTTCCTTAGAGTAGAAAATTTTAATTTTATTATCAACCCTTTGTTGATTGATGTTGCAAATAAACTGAAGGTAGATGAAAAGAAATTTTATGCTACACCTTATGAAGAATTCAAGTTTCAAAACCGGATCAAATTATTAAAGCATTCAAAATATTTGTTTATTTGGAGCAAAAGATTTCAGATTTCCACCATCAACTCGAGGACGAATTTGTTTCAAGTGGAGGGGTTTGATGTAGGACACGATTTAATATTTAATTTTTGTAATTATTTAATTTTAGTATTTTTATGTAATTTTTGTTATTTTAGATTTAAGTTATTTATTTCCTTTTTTTAGGTGCTTGAAGGGTTAGGCTTAGGTCTAGTATCCAGTAGTACTGGACCGTTGAGATGATGAAATGTGTCTACTTTTAAACACGTGTCACCATCTGACCGGGTCCAGTGCACTGGATGCACTAGACCTAAACTAAGTCCGTGCTTTTAATGTTGTTTAGTCAAATTAGGGTTTTATACTCTTTCGTAGCCGCCTTATAAGGGTTTTTAGTTGTCCTAGGTTTTGTTTTACTATTTAAACACATTGTAGCCTCCAAAGGCAATTCAGTTTTTATTTTATTATTAATAAAATACAAACTTTTTGTTGAATTCTTTCTTTGGTGGATTCTAGTATATCATCTCGTGGATTCAAAGAACCCTTTGTGGATTCGAAGTTTACTACCCAGAAACTAATAGTTTAGTTTCTATCCATTAAAGAGAGCATCGTGTGTGCTTTTTTCAAGCTTTCGAGACATCGGTTAGTGACAAAAAATTTTCGTTAGAAAGAGGAGAAACATTGGACTTAGTACCAAAAGCACTAGACGATTCATACAAAGATGGTTACACATTTATTTTATTTTTGGTAAACAAAGATGGTTACGCATTTAGCTCAATAGAATAGAAGCCAGCTCTATACCATTGGAATTCAAGTTGAGACTGAGATTCATATGACCACATAGAAGAAAGGTACTAAACCTGTGGGAAATTTTGGATTGTTCCTCACGATGATATGGCTACAGCAAATTTGGATTTTGGTGTTGGGAGAATCAGGCTTGGCTGATCCTTTTCATCATTTTTATAAAGAACACCCACAAAAAAATATATATATATATATATATATATTTTTTTTTTTTTCCTCAAAAGTAATTCTAGTACCACATAAAATATCACAATTTTTATCACAATTATCTTACGTGTTAAACTCTAACTGGTTTCCTATCACTTTCACGTGGACTCGCCACTTTTTTTCCACCACTCACCGTCTCCACCATTACAGTATGCCATTTGTGCAGTTGTGACCCTTTACGTGGTGTTACTATTTTTGTTTTCTTGACTATGGATATGGATATGTCACTGAGCTAGTGCTTAGATATTTCTCTATATATATGCCCCATGCATAAGCATAATTAGATAGCCATCCCTTGCATTACGATAGAGTAATAAAACAGTGACTTACTGTTCATAGCAAAAGTTTCAGTCAAACTCTCAACCATGTGCACTTTAGAGAAACGCGGCAACCTCTTCATCCTAACACTCATCGGTGACGATCAAAAGCACTGTCTCGGCCCACACCTCATCAATTCTCTCCTCTCCGCTCTCTCCCAAGAACTAAAGCGTTCATTTGATGTCAACGAGATGAGTTATAAAACTTTTAACTAAAATTACTGAATTTAAGAACATGTTAAGATAATAAATTGTAATTGATGTATGATAAAAATACTAGTGGACCAAAGTAAAAACTACTTTGACTTTAGCAACAAAAAAAAAAAAAAAAAAATGTAAAAAAAATACTCAAATGATGCTCTCATCAAAACTTGACACCTTATCATTGTGTAAAATTAGGTGTATCTTATTGTTAATTAAAAAACTAAAGAAGCTCAAAAAAAATGAAAGATAAGTATTACGTCTACAACATTTTTACAACGTTTTTATAACAAATTCTACGTGACAGGTTGTTACTGGTTTTAATTTAACTCACAACTGAAATTGCTTTCTTACCTTCTAATAATAGCAAGTAATAACCTACCACTTAAAACATATTATAAAAGTATTGTAAAAATATCATGAATATAGCATTTTTCAAAGGTAAAAGAAGAAGTAAAATAGTCGCTCTCTTTTTTGTTTGTTTTTTTTGTTATTCAAAGGACACAACAATTGGACAAGTAGTGTAAGGCTGTAAGCTTATGAGTGTGACGGTGCACCCTCATTTTGGATCTTTGGGTGTCAGGCGATGGTTAAGGATTACAACTCACAATTGGGTATCAGTGTGTGGTTTTAGTTGGGGCAGTTGGCCCATTACTAGGCAACATATGGGTGTGAACTGTGAAATGGTTAGTGGTTAGTGGGCTAGTGGCTATGCCTATGGGTTTGACTGTGAAGGCTTTTGGTATTCCTTTTTGTTTTTGAAGAGAGAAATTTTATTATTTTCTATTAATTTTTGTAAACTTGGATGAATATATATATATATATATATATTAATGGCTATTACTTAATTCAAACCAATTAAACCATTCATTAAAAAAAGAAAAATGAAGACAATTAAACCATACGGAAGTTTTGTGTAGGTTCTTGAAAAGTTGAAATATCCAAAGTTCTAAACCACACAATATTTGTAGTTGTTCATGTTTTTTTGTATAACAATTATATCTAACCATACATATAATAATGGAAGTGGAAATTAATATTGTAATAAATACTTCTCAAAGGCAATAATGGAGTAGATATGAAACTCTATCTATCAAAAAAAAAAAAACTCAAGAGAGAGTATTTGAGTCCCATCAATGGCGGCTCTGCTCTCATCACCGTCACTCGCGGAAAGTTCTTCTGCAACGGCTTCGACTTCCCCTGGGCCCAATCCGTCGGCACCTCCATCGCCCGCTACAAATGCCTCCTTCAAATGGCACAATCCTTTAGATCCGTCATTGCCACACTCATATCCCTCCCTATCCCAAACGTCGCCGCCGTCTCCGGCCACGCCGCCGCTGCCGGACTCATCCTCGCGCTCGGCCACGACTTTCTATACATGAGCGAGGTCGATCTGGCGATCACGTCTATTTAGAGTGATTTGTTTTCTAGCTTTCTGTTTGAGATTCGAAACTTTTGAGCTATATTCCTTGGAAAGAAAACTTAAAACCTGATTGTGATTTGCAGATATTGTCTGCATATGACTCTGGTGCCAAAATTGTCAAGGCAAGTCTTGACATGTTCAATGATGTTTAAGATGGGGCAGTTCATATGATAGTCATTGTCCAATTCCATATGCACCCCATGTTTCATAGACAAATGGATATTAATGTGAAAGATAATTATTTATTTGATTATGCTGTTTCCACTGGTTGTTATGGTTGATAGGTACACAATTATGGTAAAATGTACCTACTTGACCATGAATTTCATTTAAACATACATCAATTGCTTGCATAGTCATGATTTTCTTCTTCTTTTTTTCTTTTATCTTTTGGTTCAAAATAAAATTCGATCTTTCTATATAACATTATATAAAGTTATGCAAACTACAAGAATAGGTTCTATAGCTTAGCTTGCTTAGTTAGAATACAGTATTTTGTGGATTTCAAATTTCTCTATCTTGAGTGCTACTTGTGGTAATTATGCCGTTTTTCTTTTATAAACTTTTCATAAGCATCTCTTACACTTTCTTTCTCATGGAGATCATTACATAATGAAATATATCTGCGAAAATTGGATCAAAATCATAGTAAAATGTTTTTTGAGAGGAATGTGCATCTCTGATTGCCCTGTAATCAATTTGGGTTTAAGATTTGTTGTTTTAATTGGTTCATCTTGTCTGTACTCTACCCTGTCTAAAGTTAATCTTTCAGTTTTCTATCTTGTGAATTGATCGCTAATTAGACTTACACAAAAAAGATCATGCATTGGCTCTGCTTCCTTGAGTTAGCACCTTGGACCTGGTTTGTATTTTTACCACAGAATTTTAAAAGTACTTCTGTGCCTTGGAGTGACCTTTCTTGTCTTAGGTTGCTCTAGAAATATTATCCAGCCCACATTGTTCTTCTGGTGTCTATTTATATTAGTCTTATGTAGGTTACTTATGCCCCTAAAATACTGCCATCTAAGTCATAATGCTTTCTCCTTCCTCAATCTAAAGAACGTAAAATTTGCACAGCGAAAAAAGTATAGCTAAATATATGATTAAATCTTTTAAACATTTGTGTTCTCAAGTTTCTTCACTAAGCATTTTGGGGGATTTTATACTGTTTGGATGTCAGAAAATGATTCTTCTATAGATGTACATTATGGATTTATTTTTCTTATGTGCTGCACTTGGTGGTAGTCGATATATTTCTGCACTCAAGAGGCCTTTTAATCACATCTCAATGGTTGCTTCTCAGGGCATAATAATAGGTTGTTCACTTTGTGTCTGTCTTGTAGCTCGTAAAGCCTCACTAGTTTAATTTTTTGCTTTCATGCTCAAAAGTAAGAAAGATTCAAAATTCCACCCTTCTGCTCCTTATTATCCAAACTAAGAAAGAAAATAAGATTCTTCATCTAGAAATTGTATTCTTAACTCTCCATTAGTGGGAGTGCCTTCCAACTTTTTTAAGTTATTATTATGTTTAAAATGCATGTGTCAGCCCTTCAATAAATGAAAATCATGCATAAAATAACATTTCTTAATTCATGTGTACTTTTCATAGATTAAAATTCAAACTTGCAGTATTCTTAGAACATGTGTTTTTGGAGAACTTAAAGAGACATTATGATCAGAAATATTTGTCAAGTTGATATGTTTTACATTCTTATTTTCTGCGTGCAATGTGATGTTATCTGTTTTCTAATCTAATACAGATTCAGTCGGAGAATATATCACCCAAGGAGCATCAGCAGTTGTATTATCTGATGCCATATTTGATAAGGAGGCAATTAGTCAAAACAATTTCAATGAAATATTTCGACTTGCACACTTTGCAGCTTTGCAGGGCAATGAAGCGGTAGAATGGTAAAATCTTTTGTTGTCTATGGATATTGCTTGGTTTTGTCTTTGCTAGGCTATTATATCTGTAGTCTTTTTTTGATGTTGCCAATGCTTCTATCTTGAAAATTTTAAAAGATCTATATAGTGTGAGAAGTACTAGACTAAATAAAACGAATGTGATTTGTTCTAAACCAGATATGCTGGACGTAAAAGGTACACTTGTCATGACAAACCTTTAAAGTCATAACTCCTAACCCACAGAATTGTAGGCAAACTATTTCTTCATCAATGTGTGATATGGATTTTATGTTTGAATGCAGACAGAAATTTCATTTTTTTTAAAATCCAATGCTGATAATATGTAAATTAAGAAAAATGTGTGGCAAATAATTTCTGAGTAGTAGATTGTTGGTTTTGCTGACATTCTACATAAATGGATCAATTAACATTTTACTAATCCCGAGTGGACTGAAATCTACCTTATTTGCCACCATACTAGGTTTTCACTCATTAATTTTCATGTTTCTCCTACTTAAGTTAACTTTGATAACTTCATATCAGTATTGTGTTAGAAGATGCTTTTGTGCAACTAAATTTAGTTACTGAAAATATTTGTTTTTCTTTTTCTTATTCTTTCTCATGAGCTTCTTTGTGGTCAAGAAATTATGAATTAAAATCCCTTGTTTTCATGTTGCTTCTCTCATCAGTTTCTCCAAGTGTAATTGTGGAAGATTTAACTAGAATGATGATGAGTTATGACCATCATAAATTAAAGGCATCATTTCCTTTTATTAAGGGATATTGTAAGTTAGTATATGTTTAAATTGTCCATTTTGATAAAAGCTCCCTCACAAAAAAGTACCAGGTTTAATTTGACACACACAAATGAAAAATAGAATAAAGCACTTCAGCCTACGAACGAGACCAACCTGATTTAAGACTAGTTTGGTTCAGTTCAGTATGCCACTTTGACTTTGCTCCTTGATTATGAAATGAAATAATGACCATTTCTGGGATGGTTGATTCCTGCATTTTGATCCAACTCAAACTGAATGTGAATCTCCCCTTCCGTTTTGTTCCACCAAAATAACAACAGAAAAGTCCCATATGGCAGGAGATGAACTTTGACAGCTTAGACTCTCGACTTTCCCAAAAAAAAAAATATCTAATACAAATTGCATACATATCATATATGGGGCCAGGGAAAAGGTTCTGTTGAGGAACATCTCATATGGTAGATAATGCTTTTGTGAATTAATGGCATGACCTTTGACTGATTTGTGTGTCATGCAGGAAGAAAAGGTGCACGCTAAACTAATTGCATTACAAGTTCCCCAAAAGTTTCCTTTGCTTCACCTACACCAGGATTAAAGCATCAGAACAATTTTAGGACAAAACTGATGCATATACGCGAGAAATACATAATGGATACATACTAGACTATCAAGGTAAAAGACCAGCCCTTCATTCTTGTCTTCATTTTGTGTGCGTTTTCTTTAACCTAAAGTATCCCTTCGTTGTTTGTCAACTGACATGCTAGAAATAACATGGACTGTGGTTTGGAGTTGATACATATCCATTCTGCTAGGAAACTGAGACCCACATGACTTTTGAAATATTTTTGGTGCTATGCTCATTGTCATTGTTTTCATTATTATTGTTGTCATCACAACCATCATTATCATTATTTGTACTCAGTTTTCTTCATATGTTTGCAGTTTGATGACTATGAATAAAACCAGGCAGACTACCCATGGATATCTACTCTGAAGAGCAGAAAATTGAGCTTTGAACTGATTTATTAGCTTGTTGGTAAGGTCGGTTTAGTCGACATTACAGTGTAGGCATTAGGAATGCAATCCCCATTTCTCTCAAGTGGTGTACTTGGAGAGAGAAATGCTCGGAGTTTCAAAATGTGGAAACTTCAGTTTTGACTTGGAACTTTCATTCCTTGGATCTTTGTTTGAGTGGATGGCAGACATGGGCAGTATCTTTGAGTAGCATGATCTTTGCAACTTTCTCTGATATCTGTTGGTGAATCTCTTGTATACATCTTTTGTACTAGGGTAGTTAGGTTATGCTTCTTTTGTGCTCTCTTAATGAATCATTTACTTGGATACTTGGCTTTGTTTTCCTTCCAAATCACTAATTTTACACCACTTACTCAGCTTCTATTAAAGTAATCTTTGGAGTTCGGACAATAATTCCATTTCTTCTCCTCAGCTGGAATGCAAAAATGATGCTAAAAACTATTTATGCAATACTAATTTTAAGTTATTCTACATTATCCAGAATAAGGAAAATATTTGCATCCTCTGTAAAGTACAGGTTCAATCATAAATGGAGGAAATGATGACAAAAATTGTGTTTAATTTGTAAAGTAGATAATAGAAAGAAAAAAAATTATTTAAGAAATTATAAAGCTGTAAGTTGGTGTCTACACTCTATGGGGTTTCTGAGCTCACCTTATTTTGGCCAAGAATTCAAGCTCTCAAAGGTAACAGGACAAGGACTTATCGATATCGTTGTTTGGGTTTTGCTAATGTGTGCCATTAGTAAACTATTTTATGAAACTTTTTATGAAAAAGTGATTAATTGTTTTAATAGTTTTTTCAATTTATCGTAAATTTTTTTCTAAAATGAATGATTAATGTATGCTATTAATGAGACTCTTGTTGTTTTGATAAGTGATAAAAAAATTTCCTTAGAAAGAGGAGAAACATTATGAGACACAAAAGTACACAGAGGTATGTAGGAGTGGACGTAGTGCCAAAAGCACTAGGCGATTCATACAAAGAATGTTACACATTTAGCTCAATAGAATAGGAGCAAGCTCTATAGCATTGAAATTTAGGTTGAGACTTTGAGATTCATATGACAATAAAATGGATAGAGACATAGAAGAAAGGTACTGAAATCACAAAAAAGAAAAGAAAAAAGAAAGGTACTGAGGAAATTTTGGATTGTTCCTCAGGATGATATATAGGGTATAATATGTATTTTTGGATATGATGGCTACAGCAGATTTGGATTTTGGTGTTGGAAGAATCGGGCTTGGTTGATCCCTTTCATCATTTCTATGAAGAACACCAAATATATATATATATATATCTTTAGAAAGGCATCATATAATATAGATAACCTTATACGATTAATACTTATTGAACTTATTTATAAACTACTTGATTGATTTATTCTTTTTTGTATATGGTAAATATTATGACTAATTTTTTTTATTCCTTCACAAATCAAGCAAATAAATAAAAACTAAATTATAATTAAAATTATATTATTTGAATTACTCAGACAAAATAATTTTTATTTATAAATATATAAAAATTAGGTTGATCAAATTGTTAAAAATTATTTACTATGAAATTGGTGGACTTGTTTACAAACACATTAATGTATTTGAGTTTAACTTTTTAATAGATAGTCTAAACTTGCTAGAAGCGAGCATTCACATCAGCCTACTAAAATTTTTAGCTAAACTAACCTAAAAAATACTATTTTTTTTCTAGTTTAGCTATCCGTGTTTTTTATACATATGCATCAAACTCAATAATTTCTTACTTCATTTAAATATTTATTTTTTCACTATCCTCTTAGCACAATCAACCACGACTGAGCCATTCAGTTAGCCACCACCGAACCAAATCATTCAACCACCACTGCACCACAGCCAACCATTACCAAACAAAACCCAGAACCAGTTCCACAAAAACCAAAAAACATCATACAATTGTCCTAATAAACTGTTCCACAAAAAAAACACTTCAGAATCCTCCTAATAAACTGTTCCATTCACCTCACAATTGTCCATTATGAACACCCTCAGATCAAGAAAAAAGAATGACTAGTTATACTTTTTAGATCAAATGTAATTTATACATATAATATCTAAAAGCAAAGTCCTACATTTACTGTTATTAAGCTCATATTGAGTTACATCAACATTGCATTTCGGTTTATTTGGATGCATTTATTTAAGAATAAGAAAAGACAAGTTTGGATTGAGAGTATTTATTTTAAATCCAAAATTATTAGAAAATATAAATATCGCTTCCAAATTCACCGTTTTATTCTGAAATCTATGTTGACTTGGATGCCTTGACGACAATCCAAATTAAAATTGATGTGGAAGTGTAAAATATAGTTAAGAATTCAAGATTATCTTCTTTTAAAAAAAAAAAAAAATTTAATATTAAAGTTTTGAAAGTGGTTATGTTTTGATTGGAATGGCATGAATTTTCTGTTCCTATACATAAACCGGTATAACAATCACATCCTTTAATTTTGTTTCAATGGAAATTTAGGACATATTAGCCTAATTTTGACCATTTTATCTAAAATTTGTTCATTCTTACGAAATTTCAGATTGCATTTTTTGTATGAGATTTTATTAACTTTTACTTAAAAAAAAAAATTATGAATTGATGCAAGTAGTGACATAATAAGATGACCATGAATTCCAAAAAACTATTGTTATACATAAATGTGGAGGTAAAAGCCCAAAATTGCACATTGGGCCTTGGGCTTCAATTGGGAATATGACGTGTCCGAGAAGGTGTAAGTAATTAAAAGAAGCCCATAGTCTAGAGTTATAAAGAATGAAGTGAAGGAAGACGGTCCGAGGAGAATCTAGTCCTCGGACGGGACTAAATGTTGATCGGCCCTGCACTTCAACAATTTGAGTGATCCTTCAGAAGATTTCCATGAGAAGAAGGATCCTTACCCACGTGCAGAAGAGATAAGAATTCAGAGATATGCTACTGCCTCCGTATTAAATGCACTGCACCTACTTTCTTGGCTGCATTTATGTGGAGAAGACCCCTGAACAGTGTTTCCTTGATCACCGCCACTCACAGATAACAAAAGAAGGTGTCTGATGGGACATGGATTCAAGTGAGAGTTTAGATGGTTAACAAATGTATGATCAGGATGGCTAGAAAGGACCTATATAATGTAAAAGATCTCCCATTAGTGAGGGGGAAGAGAAATAGAAAAGAGAGATAAAAGAAAGAATTACTGTAGCACTAAGAGCTGTACCTACTTTCAGAACTATTGCATTGATTCATAATCTATCTCCTCAGACAATTCTTTCATCAAGTTTTACAGGTAGTTCACACTTGTTCATTGCCGAAATATTTACTAGCCGTTATTGCAACTCACTAAAACCTAGCTCTTTAGCCCATTCTCTACAAATTTATTGTATTGGACTCACTAAACCGATGTCCAAATCCTTTTTGGGCCTGGGCTAAAAATTTGTGACCCTACAATAAATAATTACAATAAAAACAAAAGTTATACAACTTATTTCAAATTATGATGCCGAAAAAAAAAATTATAACTTTTTTCTAATTTTTTTTAATAAGTTATATAACTTATTTAAATAATACAATGTTTTGAATTATCAATATCTTAAAATAAAACTTTTAAAAATTTTAAATTTTATTCACAAGTTACTTTTTAGGTTCAAAAGTCTATAAATATTAGAAAAAGGTTTTCACCCGCCCCTTTAACCTCTTTCACAAATGGGTATCTATTAGAGAGCTGAATACAATACAGTAGAGACTAGAGAGCGTAAGCAGAAGAAGCATCTAGCTTCCTTGCTCGCGTCACAGTTCTACCTGATAAACCACTTTTCCATTTCTCTCTTTCTTTATCGTAGAAACCCCCTTATGTTTTGATCCACTCTCACAATTCAATATCACAGACAAGCAAACCCATGCTTTCAAATCAAAATAACTGTTCACTTCATCGTCTGTGTAGACTATTTGGGCAAGAGTCGTCTTCCCCAGTCCACCCATACCAACTATGGGAATCACAGAGAATTGAGCATCACTTGATTTGAGCAACTTGACAATCTTCTCTTTATCTTCGTTTCTGCCATAAGTTTGACCTTCAACCAGAGAAGACGTGGGCGGCCTTGATGTTTTTGTTTAGTCCATCCCCAAGCACCGTCATTCAATTTCAGACCTTCCCTCTCTGTCACAATCTCTTGCAATCTTGGATCGCACACTGACATCAAACTTTATTGAACTTGGATTGAAACCCACACAACAAGCAGGGATGAACTTCCGTATTTTACTTGTGCTGCGTTCTTCTTCATGCAACTTACGTCGTAAAGCTTCGGTAGCAAACTCGTCCAAGATGTCGTCCACATCATAAACCAAGTCTTCCAGCTCATCCAGCCAAATCTTCACCAACCTGCTTGTCATCTACCTCTACAGCATGGATTTTCAGCAACGTTCTCTTCCACTTCTTGAGATCAGCATCAACGTTCTTTTGACGAAAGATCTTCAACAAATCAGGGGAGCTTAAGTTGTCAAACAGCACATCAAAGAAAGTAGATGAAGCAGGCCCTGCGACAATCGACATGATTCGCTTGTGAAAATGAGAGAAATTTGGGAAATGAAGAAACCAGAGAGATACCGCAGCAAGTTGAGTTGGGGCTTGGGATTGAAGAGAGTTACTCTGTTCTGTGGAAAGTTCAAGAAAACAATGAATTGTTTTGGGTTTTTTTGTGGAACTGGTTGCTGGGTTAGTCCTTTCACAATTACTTTCTTGTGGTTTAGTCCTTTCACAATTTTATTACACAAATTTTCAATTGTTATATTGACTCCTTAAATTTTGGACTAAAACAAAATTGTTAGAATTCAATCCAACATATATAACCCTAATGACTTCATTTCAGTTCAAACCTTAGGGGTTAAAACGTAGCAATTAAAAACATCTGTGATATTGAATTGTGTGTGGATCAAAACATAAGGGGCTAAATTACTTACCAACAAAATGAAAAATCCATTAATTTGGATGAAATCCTAACAATTTCATTGTAATCCAAACTTAGTGGTTCAACTGTAGCAATTGAAAGTTTGTGTCATTGGGTTCACTGAAAAGGATAACTCATAGGCTTGAAGTGATCTTTCTTATTTTGTGCTTTTGTCTACAGATTATTTAAAAAAATTTAGCCGGAGCTTAATTTTAATTTCTTCCACTGTTTTAAAATTCTCACAGATGGTGGAACAAGAAGAAACACTCTTTACTGGAACTGCAGAAAGAGTGTGAAGAACGGAAATTGGAGTTGCAACAGCTGAAGTAACTGGTGACTCAGAACCAAATTGGGCAGGGACATTAAAGGTTTAGCTCACAGACGCCATAATTTGAAAGAAAATGGTTTGCAACAATTGAAAGTTAGTGTGTTAAATTGAAATGAAGTAGAGCTACAATGGAGTAAATTGTATTTTACCCTTAAATATAAGAATTGAGGCTTTGTTTATTTATTGTGAATTTCCCAATTCTAGAAAAATTTGATGTTGATGTACAGGAAGAAACCTGTGTCCAACAAAGTGTTTTCAAAACGGATAAGTTATAGGCATGAAGAGATCTATCTTATTTTTTGCTTTAAAAAGTTATTAGGACAATTGGTCAATGAGGTGAATGGACCAGTTTATTAGGAGGATTCTGAGGTAAGGAACTAGATAGTTAATCTTTATGAATTCCTTTACAAAAAGACTTGAGTTTTGGAGGCCAACAGAAGATGGGTTGGCTTTTTCTTTCATAGCTGAGGCAGATAAATTGGTGCTGGAACAGGATTTTGAAAAGGATGAGATAGTCAAAGCTCTTAAGGAGATGAGGGGAGATAAAGCCCCTAGAATGAATGGATATTACTGTGGCATTTTCCAACATTGCTGGTGGGCGGTAAAAGGAGATGCTATAAATGAAGTAGCTTGGTTAGTAGGCTTAGTTTCTAAGTCCACATCCTCCTTTTGTTCAAGTTACTTTGGATAACTGGAAGATTGGTTCGGGTAATCCGGTGTGGGTTAACCTTTGTTATAAGAAGCTCCCGACATTGTGAGGGACCAACATCCCAATATTTTTATTCTTGTCAAAACAAAATTCAATGAGATGGAGACAGAACGGAATAGTTGTAGAACCAGCTTTGAATCAACTTTTCCGGTTGGGTATTAAGGATAGATGAGGTGGATGGTGGCGTTATTGCAAGTTTTGGTGAATTTAACAATGATGAATATTATTCATGTCACCACATTGATAAGGTGATGGTGGATGATTTAGCACATTTTAAAAAGGTTCAAAATGTAGGGATTAAAGGTAAATTTACGCCTTTTTAAAATGGATTGATTCGAGAATCAAGAAGGGGCCAAAGGAGAAAGGTTTGTGGAGTGTGGAGTAAAAAAAAGGTGACAACAACTCTTTGCCTTGCCAAAAATCCAGATACTTATGGCCCACGCAACCTAGGTGTTGACAGGGTCAGCGTAGAGAAAAAAGTTGAGTTTAGAGAGAGAAAAAAGGTAGGACTTCGGGGGTGAGAAGAGTGAGAATGTATGGAGTTTTGGAAAGTAAAGAATAAATTAATGTGGTGGTATTGGTGCTTGGATATTGATGCTTTTGGGCTGATATTTGCAGTAAGATTTTCTTTGAATTCTCTACTAACTTGCATTAACTTATGCGTCCTAACTCCTAACATCAAAATTTTGAAGAGAGAGCTTGTGTCGGTTATTGAAAGAGTGATGTTAGATACTACTATAAATTGCAGGTCCACAACGCCGCCACTGCCACCTAAACCCACAAAACCTAGCAACCACTCCACAGAAAGCCAAAAACCTCATGAAACCGACCCATCCGCGTTGATCTAAACCTAACAAACACTCCACAAAAACTCAAAAACCTCATGCAACCTACACCAATTAAACCCAGCCAAAACCCAAATAGACCCAACTGTCGTATTTTAGATTACTTGTACCTTGATATCCTTTGTACTCCTTACTAGATAGCATAACCGTTTTTCCCTCCCAGCAATGATTATGTTGCAGTGCTTATCCACAGACTAACTTGATTTTCATTCATATAAAAAAACAGTTTGGAAAAAAAAAAAAAAATTGTGGCCGTGCTTATCCATATCTACCTATGATCTGTGATCAACTGAGCAACAATAGGATTCATTTCAATTTTTCACTCATAAACCAAAGAAATATTTTCTAGTCAAACAACACCCCCCCCCCCCCCCCCCAAAAAAAAAAAAAAGTACTAAAAGAAAGTTTAACAATATCAATGATCATATAAAATACCAAATCGTATTTTAGATTACTTGTACCTTGATATCCTTTATATACTAATATTTTCTTGCTACCTTTTTTTTAATCATATGTTCTTTAAAGACTAAAGGGTAACATAGGAGAAAAAGAAGGTTTAGATATTCATCACATAACTACAATAACAGATAAGAGTTACCATGACACTACAAGAAAAGAGTCTACTAGCGAGGGCCATATTCCCTTGCAAAAATTCAAATATCGTCGCAAAAGGTTATTAGCGAGGGCATATGGCCCTCGAAGGCCGTCGTATTTGCGCTTGTCACTAAAAGAGATTTTGCGACCATATCTTCATAAATAAATAATTTACGAGGGCAATCTGCCGTCGCTACTAAACAAATTCACCCTCACAAATACATTACCAAACGACGAGAAAAGTTGACAAATTATTTTTAGCAAGGGAAAAAAATCGTCGCTAACAACTATTTGTGAGGACCTTTATACCCTCACAATTAGTTATTTGCGAATTCCAAATTGACGACATACTTTTTAGTGACAAATAATAGCATCGCTAAAATTTATTTGTGAGGGCTGTTAACCCCTCGCAACTTATTTTCAGTGGGGAAAGCAGCCGTCGTTAATAACTATTTGTGAAAACCTTTATACCCTCGCAATTAATTATTTGCAAATTTCAAATTAACAACGAGACAAATAATGACATCGCTAAAATTTATTTGCAAAGGATTTTAACCCCTTTGCAATTAGTTAGGAATAATAGTGACGACATTAAACTGTCACTTAAAACATTTTTGCAAGAGGTTAAAGGGTGTCGCTGTTCTATTAATTGCGAGGGACTTTGTCGTCACTATAAAGTTATTTATGACCAAATTTTTATGTCATTAGTGGTAATATTTTATATAATTTTTTAAATATTTTATTATTTATTTATTTTTAATTTATTTTATATCATTTTTGTTTAACTATTACATTACAATAGTACAATAATTACTAAAAATTGATCCAACGAAACATAAAAATTCATATAAGTTCAAACTTTAAAATATAAAATATACAAAGAAATCCTGAAATTAAACCTTGTTTTAAACTTAAACAACTAGAATTATGACAAGATCTATATTAGTCTTCCTCTGAGTCACCCTTCAAGTTGTTTTCAACCTCTATGTTATTGTTTGAGTTGTCCTCTTCATCTCTGCTACTACCATCCTAAAAAAAAAAACATTAATCATGACTTAAAATGAAACAATTAAAGTGAATTTGTATTTGTATCAATACTTCAATAAATAAGTACACATACACATATCAAATCTAATCATATAATAATATATCATAAACAACAGTAAACTCCTTATGGTCTTGGATAAGTTATAAGCAAGGAAAGCTGTATTGTAACTTACCTTTTCAGTAAAGAGGTTCTGAGACTGGTTAAAAAGTTAGTTTTGCTATTCACTGCTTTATGGCATCCATTTTTTTCTACACATAAATAAAAACCACATGGATAATCAAAACAACCAAAAAAACTAAAGTTGATAACAAAATTAAAATTTTGGTATAAGTTGCATACATAAAATATCTTAGCATGATCAGTTGCCCATTCTTTGCCATCCTTCTTTGTGTGAAATTTCTTAAAGCAATCAATGGGGCTAGGCTCAGAGCCCGTCTCAAGATACTGCAATATTTAAAAGAAAAAAAAAACATTGGTAAAGTTATTAAACTATGTAAATACACAATAAAAATCTGCACAAAATAGTCATTATCCAATTGATTTGAAATTTTAAGGGAACATGGCCCTATATGTATACAAGGTAATATAAAAAATTCAGTCCAAAATGATTTTTCTATAATTTATTAAAAATAACTTATTGCAGCTAACTCAAGTCTGTCCATGATAGATCTAGGATCCTAAAAGAAAATTGCTCTAATTTTAATACTAGCCCAAATGCTTTGAAACTTTATTCACATTAAAATCACGTGTTAAAGCATAATAAAAACAAGGAATGAAACCCTCAATCTCAAATAAACAATAACCATAACAACAAATTAAGAAACCAAAACTCATAACTCATAGAAACAATTTATCAAACACTTGGTAAGCAAAAGGCACATGCTCACATCACTTGCACAAATTTATAGTTAACACTACACTCACACCCACATATGCCAAAGATTAAACTATTTGTGATAACAATTACAAATAGACATACAATTAAAGATAATGTAAAAAAGAAAAAGCAGTGGAAAGGAAAATAAGACCTATGAAGCAGCAGTTCTAACTTAGTACTTTTGTCTTTAAGGAAAATAAGGTGGACTATGTGATTTGAGGCCTATATTGATTGAAAATTTTATACATTTCGAATTTTAGAACGATGTTTAGATGATTATAGAGTGCAGTCTCAAAACTGGGTTAGTTATACGACGTAAGTAAGTGTTAAGCAAAATGCAAAAGCAAAAAGAAAGCTATAGATTAACTCTGTTTGAGTGGCTATGGGGGTTAAATAGTTTTATTGAAGTGGGCCTACCTAATTAGTTTGTAAAGGAAACTAATAACCATAAAGTTATTAAACTTTGGCCTCAAAATTTTCACTAAAGGTAGGAGCTGTCCCCTTTTTTTCCCCTCCACCTTTCAGTTTTGCTAAAAGGTGTATTTTGCAACTTTTTGGGTTAAAATGTTGCACATCAAAATTACAAGCTTTAAAATTCAGAGTTATATATATATATATATATATATAGACACACACATATTGGATTTGATAAGTTTTATTAACTACTTTTCTATGACACTACTTCCAAATACACCCTAGTATAATACTACACATTTTATCAATCTCATCATTGCAGTCAATTGAGGTATAGAAACTAATACCAGCGAAATTAATAGTAGCACCAAAGAGTAAATAAAGGCTTCATAATCAACATAAATATATGAAGTCAATATACATAAATATATAGCAACAAGCTTACCCGTAATCTATATTTGTACACAAAATATGCTTCACCGCCAGCCATAGCCATCTCAAACCCCTCACTTTTTTTCGCTTCTTTTTTCCACGCTCATTGAGAACTAACATCAAACTCCTTCACTGTAAAACCAACAAGACCCAATCGAAATCTAGCATCAACAAAATAAGATACCCATTTCACCAAACACTATAACTTTAAAATCAAACAATCTTAAAAATTTCAGAAAGTTTTTCAATCTTGACAATAATGAACAGAGAGAGAGAGTAAAACAGCCCAAATGAAAAAAAAAAAAAAAAAAAAAAAAAAAAAAAGGAACAAAATGGGAGAGAGAGAGATGGGTTACTTGTTCAGACTTATGGTGGATAGCGTGTAGGTGGGAGTCGATTCAAAGAGAGTGGAGGGCGATGACGGCGGTGGTGGCAGTGAGTGACAGAGGGTGGCTGTGGCAGTAGGTGGCTGTGTAGTGGATGGCAGTAGTTGATGGGTCCGATGGAGAGATCAAAGATGAGTGAGGGGAGAAAGAGAGAGTATTGTGAGAGGGAGAGTGAGAATGAGAGGGAGAGAGCTCATGAAATCCCTAAGTGAAAGAGTGAGAGGGAAAATAATTTGGAGAAATTTTGTGAAAGGGAAAGAGTGAGAGGGAAAAAAATTTTGGGGAGAAGGATGGAGAAAATTTGGAGCAGTACACTTTAAATCCATTACGTTAGGTAGTGCTCTTTTTTTTCTTTTTTTTTTACTATATATCTCATGAGTTATTGTGACAGAAACTATATCTATTTGTGGCATTCGGTGTGTCACAATAGGCCATATATTATGAAAGACTTACATTGCCTATATTTAAACACAATAGTGTGACAACTATTATACTTTGTCACGATAAGCTTTTTTATTTTACTAATAAATTTTATTGGTGTAGGTATAATAATTTGTAAATTGACAAAATTGCTCATACTAATAAAATTGACTTTATTCATGAGAATAACCAACATACCCTTAAACCTTGAAAATGACTAAAATACCCTTAAACCTACAAAATGACCAAAATACTATTGAAACCTCTAAAATGACCAAAATGTTCTCGAAATCTCCAAGTTTGAATAAATAATAATAAAATTAAGAAAAACTCTAGGAACACAATTTTATAGCTTCTTGTCATAATTGTGACATGGCAGAATGTGATTAGTGAAAAAAAAAAATTGTAAATCCAATGTGTAAGTAATGGTTAACTATTCATAGTCTGCCACGTTAGAGTTGTGGTAAAAAAAATTGTGAAATAATTTGTGGTCCAAAAACTACTCATATGACTATGATAAGATAATTTTATGTGGTACACAATTTTATATATGTGTGTGTGTGTGTGTGTGTGTGTGTGTGTGTGTGTGTGTGTGTGTAAGGACACGATTTTCAGACCAAGTCCAAAATGTATGGGATCTTAGCCCAGTGAACCCAATACAATAAATTTGTAAAGAGTAGGTCAAAGAGCTAGGCTTCAGAACATGGATAACAGTTAATATGGTTTTGAAGGATGAGCCAACAAGAATTGAACTCGGTTTGTGCGAGAAAGTTTGTCCTCGGCACAGTTCGAGGAGCTCTATTCTAGTATATATTGGATGATAATGGTTACAGGAGTTGTTGAGATTGCTACAATGCTTTCTCTTCTCCTTTTTCCATCCACTTTTCATGAAGGACCTCTTCCATTATATAGTTCATTTTGGATGATCGTAATCCTACACTTGTTGATCTTTTGAGCCACCACTCGAGTGCTTGTCCCATCAGACATCCTTCCTAGCCTTATATGAGTTGTGGTTGCCGAGGTAGCACTGTTCAGGGGTCTTTTCCACATAAATGCGGTCAGAAAGTTAGCTACAGGGCATTCAATGCGGTGTAGCAGCTTTCTCTTAGATATTTTTGAGTCCTTATCCTTCTTGTGCATTCACGATGCTCATCCCTATCATTAGAACTTCTTAGAATGTCACTTTGATCATTAGGATCTATACCCGATCTGCGTTTTAGGTTATCCGAGGAGATATTCCTCCTCGGACTCGGACTACTCACAATCTCGGCCAAAGCCCGACGCTTTCGGCTGAAGTCCAAGACCCAATTGTATGATCTGGGCCTATGACCCCACAATATATATATATATATATATATAATTTTGTTAGGAATCTTGAAACACCCAGAGGGTAAACTGAAATTGACCGGTACCGAAATATTTTATTCCATTAGATAAACCAAAACGGGGTTCAAAACAGAATTGATAAATGGTTTTGATTTTAGAGGGAGAAAATGTTCTCACTTTAAATTCTTTTTTAAAAAACCCATGACTAGTGATGGTTAATGTTGAGATAAAATAAAAATATCAATGTTTTCCTTATCTCAATCACGTTTTAAGGTGGGGGAGTCCTTATCATTGCAATGGGCGTTTTGAAAAAATGGAAAACCTTTTAATTGAATTTAAAACAAAATTTTGAAGGAAGTGCTATGGGTTAACTCTCCTATCACTCTCATAATTTGAAAATCCAACCGTTGGATTACATGTTCTATATGGTCTTAACGTGCATGCCAATTTTCATGCCAATTGGATGTAATTTACCATTTGATCTATAAACTCATCTTTTATGCATTATTTTAAACTACAAAAACTTGAATTTAAACAATTGATTGATAAAATGGCTATTAATTTTTGATCACTTTGAAATTTTTTAAGTATGAAAAATGTATGAAGATAATGTAATATAACGGTAGATTTGTCAAAATTCACATCGAATTAAGAAATATAGGGTTGGGTTTAAGTTACACATGACGTAACTCTAAAAATGTTACATCACTCAATAATTTATTATTGACTTCATATTTTGAAATTTCAACCGTTGGATTACATGTTCTCTATGGTCTTAACATGCATACCAATTTTTATGCCAATCGGATGTAATTTACCATTTGTTCAATAAACTCATCTTTTATTCATTATTTTAAACTACTAAAACTTGAATTTAGACAATTGTTTGATGACATGCCTATTAATCATTGATCACTTTGAAATTTTGTAAACATGAAAAATGTATGAAGATAATGTAATCTGACGGTAGATTTGTCAAAATTCACATCGAATTAAGAAATATAGGGTTGGGTTCAAGTTACACATGATGTAACTCTAAAAATATTACACCACCAAATAACTTATTATTGACTTCATATTTTGAAAATCCAACCGTTGGATTACATGTTCTATATGTTCTTAACAAGCATTCCAATTTTCATGCCAATCGGATATAATTTACCATTTATTCTATAAACTCATCTTTTATTCATTATTTTAAACTACTAAAACTTGAATTTAGACAATTGATTGATGACAAGCCTATTAATTTTTTATCGCTTTGAAATTTTGTAAACATGAAAAATGTATGAAGATAATGTTATCTAACGGTAAATTTGTCAAAATTCACATTGAATTAAGAAACATAGGATTGGGTTCAAGTTACACATGACGTAACTCTGAAAATGTTACACCACCCAATAACTTATTATTGACTTCATATTTTGAAAATCCAACCGATGGATTACATATTCTATATGGTCTTAACAAGCATGCCAATTTTCATGTCAATCGGATGTAATTTACCATTTGATCTATAAACTCATATTCTATGCATTATTTTAAACTACTAAAACTTGAATCTAAACAATTGATTGATGACATGGCTATTAATCTTTGATCACTTTAAAATTTTGTAAGCATGAAAAATATATGAAGATAATGTAATCTAACAATAGATTTATCTAAATTTATATCAAATTAAGAAATATAGGGTTGGATTTGAGTTACACCTGACATAACTTTAAAAAATGTTACACCTCCTAATAACTTATTACTGAATTCATATTTTGAAAACCCAACTGTTGGATTACAAGTTGTATATGTTCTTAACATGCATACCAATTTTCATGCCAATCGGATTTAATTTACCATTTGATCTACAATCTCATCTTTTATGCATTATTTTAAACTACTAAAACTTGAATCTAGACAATTGATTGATGACATCATTATTGATATTTGATCACCTTGAAAATTTGTAAGCATGAAAAATATACGAAAATGATGTAATCTAACGGTAGATTTGTCAAAATTCACATCGAATTAAGAAATATAGGGTTGGGTTCAATTTACACTTGACGTAACTCTAAAAAATGTTACACCACCCAATAACTTATTATTGAGTTCATATTATGAAAATCCAACCGTTGGATTAAATGTTCTATATGGTCTTAACATGCATGCCAATTTTCATGCCAATCGGATATAATTTATCATTTGATCAATAAACTCATCTTTTATGCATTATTTTAAACCACTAAAACTTGGATCTAGATAATTAATCGATGACATGACTATTAATCTTTGATCACCTTAAAATTTTGTAAGCATGAAAAATATATGAAGATAATGTAATCTAACAGTAGATTTGTCTAAATTCACATCGAATTAAGAAATATAGGGTTGTGTTTGAGTTACACCTGACATAACTCTAAAAAATGTTCACCTTCCAATAACTTATTACTGAATTCATATTTTTAAAATCCAACCATTGGATTACAAGTTGTATATGTTCTTAACATTCATGCCAATTTTCATGTCAATCGGATGTAATTTACCATTTGATTTATGAACTCATCTTTTATGCATTATTTTAAACTATTAAAACTTTTTTTTTTTTTTTGAGAAACAAACTATTAAAACTTGAATCTAGACAATTGATTGATGACATGACTATTAATCTTTGATCACTTTGAAATTTTGGTAAGTATGAAAAATATACGAAGATAGTGTAATCTAACGGTAGATTTGTCAAAATTCTTAAGAAATATAAGGTTAGGTACGAGTTACACCTGACGTAATTCTAGAAAATGTTACACTGCCTTATAACTTATTATTGAATTTAGATTTTGAAAATCTAACCGTTGGATTACATGCTCTATATGTTCTTAACATGCCTGCTAATTTTCATGCCAATCGAATGTAATTTACAATTTGATCTATAAACTTATCTTTTATGCATTATTTTAAACAAAAAAAACTTGAATTTAAACAATTAATTGATGACATGACAATTAATATTTGGTCACCTTAAGATTTTATAAGCATGAAAAATATATGAAGATAATGTAATCTAACGGTAGATTTGTCAAAATTCACATCGAATTAAAAAATATAGAGTTGGGTTTAAGTTACACGTGTTGTAACTCTAAGAAATGTTACATCACCCAGTAACTTATTATTGAATTTATATTTTGATAATCCAACCATTGGATTACATGTTTTATATGTTCTTAACATACATGCTAATTTTCATTCCAATCAGATGTAATTTACCATTTGATCTATAAATTAATCTTTTATGCATTATTTTAATGAGAAGAAATTTTTATTCATTTTTGAGAGAGAGAGAGAGAGAGAGAGAGAGAGAGAAAGAGGGAGAGTACAAAAGGCTGAAATTCTTGAATTTTAGGCTAACATATTGAAGGTGAAAGTGCTATCATTTTTTTTATGGGTACAATTGTTTAGAAAATAAGGACAGGTCTTTCTTATATAGGATGTTTATAAAATGTTTTTTTTTAGACTATAAACAAAAGGTTCATCTAAAGAATTCAAAGTGCTATATGTTTATGCGTTTCTTTTTATTTTTCTTTGAATCATAGAAAAACTTTATCTCCAAAAAAAATTAATATTTTAATGATTTTTTGTGAAGGTCAATCGTGGCCCTCGCAAATAATTTAGTATTAGTAAGGCCATATTTTTAACTCACACAAAAAATTAACTTTTTGCAAGGAATTTTTATTGTCCCTCGGAAATAATTTGGTGGGAACATTTTCCTCCAAAAATTTTTACATTTTAATGATTATTTGTGAAGGTCGATCCTAACCCTCGCAAATAATTTAGTATTAGTGACGATATTTTTTTAACCATCACAAATAATACACTTTTTGCGAGAGATTTGTAATTGTCCCTCGCAAATAATATGGAGGGAAAATTTCCCTCCAAAATATTAGCATTTGTGACGGCTATAACACATAATAGCGACAGCGTATTTTGTTGGTCGCAAATATTTCACATTTTACCAAGTATTTGCGAGGGTTTTATTTTGCCATCACAAATAAGATTTTTTGAGAAGGCTTTTTGGGTCCGTCACAAATTCTTGGTCGCTAATAGGCATTTTTTTTTTTGTAGTGTGAAAGCAAAGCCGGTGACAGTTGCGCAAGAGTTTGCAAGAGTGGCTCCAGCAAGCTCAAGCTCACCAAGGTGGCCGGCAAACATGACAGATACCAAGGTCATGACAGATACCAAGGTGATTAAGTAATAGAAAACGTTTGTAAGAATCATTGGTAGGGAAAACAAGACTTGTTTCTTGGCCTCTTCCACGTCCAACACTTTCTGCCACTACCTTTTCTTAGTTTCTTCTTCACCATGACCAGCCTCTATCAAAGGTGTTTTACTTTCTAAATTTGTGTTCGCTAACATATCCATTTTCTTCGTGCTATGCTTCTTCTTCTAACACCTGTCAGAATATAATGGTGATAAATCAGGTGGAACTAAGAGCATTCTCATCAGCTATGCTACGCCAAATGCTATTTTAACGCATCAAAACCTACTTTATCAATTTTAACATATCATTTTACAATTTACCGTTCATCACATCTTCTATTTTTCAATTCTATACATTAAAACCTACTTTATCAATTCAATGCTGTTCTTGTAGCTTTCTATCTTGAATTAAAACCTAAACAAACCTGTTAGGAGACATCATTAGTACCCTTTCGTCTGTTTACTCTAAACGTGCTCATTGGCTGTCGGGACATTATGGTTGATGCCCAATGTGGTGAAATTTTGTACATACCTGGTGTAATGACCCCAACAGAAGTAAGGGCATCTTTTAAAACTTAAGCTCTCTTTCATTTCTAAGCTTTTACAGATTTTTTTTAGAATTTTTCTTTAAGCACTTGACTTCTTATGAGTTAGCGTCTTTCACTGGAGTGTGATCATAGTGATACTCTATCCGCTAGGCCTGGGCCTACAAGAGCAGAGAATCCGGATACGCCATAACTATACACCTAGCCCCATTAAAGCCGCGAGTAAGACTACACAGGTTCTTAAATCATTCAATCTTTGCCTTGTATATAGCCACCTATATTGATTAGTTGTTCTCTTTTCCTTGTTTTGCTTCATATTCAAGAACTTTCAAGGTCACTGAATTTCTAAATTATTTTTTTATATAAATCAGAGAAGAGTGTGGCATTGAAACCAAAATGATTGTAGAGATGGTTCTACGAAAAAACAATACATCTCTCACCTTCTTTTATTAGTTTTATATTATATTTATCATAATTTTTGTAACAAACAGTTTTGAATTTTCAGAATATTTATATTGCAACATGTCACATGTATCAATCCTTGTGTAGGGACAGCTTGGTCTATGAACTTTTAACTTTTATAGCAATAATAATTTTTAACAGGTTGTGATTTTTAGTTTTGTATCTTTGCCCTTTGTGCAGTCTGGAGGTTCATGGATGTGTACAAGTAGGTGACTAAACCCGTTTGATTTTGATCTTACATTAAAAAGTACGTGACATAACCTGCGAAAGACTTATTCAGCAAAAAAAATAAAAAAAACCTGCAAAAGACTTACAAATTTTAGTATTTGTTTTTAGCTTGACAATTTCAGGTGCAGGGAAAATTTGTGCTCGCTCCATTGAGGTGGCTTTCAAAATTTGGTCACACAATTTCTTACTAGCTATCGTATGAGCCCATTATTATCATCACCTATTTTTTTTACTTACAAATAACCAATTTCTAAATCAACAGTTTATAAAAATGGTTGAAAGAATTTGTTCGACCTTATGAACTTGTTTATACACTTACACAATTAATTCTTAAATATATTAAAGTAGATTTGAACTCTATTTAAGCAATGAAAGTTAGATTAAGTTTGAGCTTAGCTTGATTCATTTTGATAAAAAGAAAAATAACTCTATTCATTTAAATCCTATAAGTTTTTGTTAAATATTAGCATTGATACACCATGTTGAATATGCTAGTATGGATGCGGAAGAGAAAGCATAAAGTATAGAACACAATAACACACGAGGGTTACATGGTTCAGCCTAACGGCCTACATTTACAGAGAAAACCCTAAAGGACTACATCAATAATATATTATAGTGTAGTATAAATCCTGTGCTACAATGAATCATAACATGTGTATATATAGTAAACTAAACCCTAGACTAATAGACTTCTAGTACAAGTAGGAGACTTGGCTTGCACACGAAGTAGAATTAGGCTTGGACCTATGCTAATGAGCTAATATTTCTCTAACACCCCCTCTCAAACACAAGATGGAAGCTTAATGAAATCTTGAGATTTGATAAGGTTGAGAAGATCCCTTGAATGAAGTTTGGCTCTGTGACGGTAAGGCAATGGTCTTGCAGTGTTGATGCGACTTCTAACGGTGGCTTGACTATACCGAAGAGTTTTGACGACAACAGTAGGAAGCCAAAGAAGATGAATGCAGCGAAAAAACACCGATGAAGACAAAGATTGTTCTTAAATGTACCGCAATGACAGAAAACCATGGCCACAAGAAGGTAGCTCTGATACCATGTTAAATATTAGCATTGATACACCATGTTGAATATGCTAGTATGGATGCGGAAGAGAGAGCATAAAGTATAGAACACAATAACACACGAGGGTTACGTGGTTCAGCCTAACGGCCTACATCTACGGAGGAAACCCTAAAGGGCTACATCAATAATATATTATAGTGTAGTATAAATCTTGTGTTACAATGAATCATAACATGTGTATATATAGTAGACTAAACCCTAGACTAATAGACTTCTAGTACAAGTAGGAGACTTGGCTTGCACACAAAGTAGAATTAGGCTTGGGTCTATGTTAATGAGCTAATATTTCTCTAACAGTTTTAACTTCCCAATAAAAAAAAATTTTAATTTTTTTTTTGCCGCCAATGCTTTTGGAATTTAGAAATGTTGTTTCATTATTGCTTGCTACTTGCTATTGCTTAGAGCATTAGCATTGGAGAATGCTAACGCCAAATGTAAAGAGAATTTGACATTTCAAGCCTCAAAATGCTCTGCATCAGGAAATGCTAAACCCAAGTATTGCAAAATAGTGCAATTCTACCTTTAGAATTGCATTGTAGCACAATTCTAAACTAAATATTAATTTTTTTATTCCATCAGTTCTCTCTCCTTTAGTCCTCTTTCCCTCTCACTCCCACTCTGTCTCTTTGTCTCCCACTCCGTGCAAAGTCCCTCTTTCTCTCATCTCACATCTCTCTTTCTTGTTCAAGGCTTGCACCGGAGCTTGGTTGAGTTCGTGGTTTGATCTAGGCATGGTGGTGGGTTGGGATCGGTTGATGGGTTCGTCGGAGTGGGTTTAAGGAATGGATTTGCAGAGTGGTGGGTTTGAGAAATGGGTTTGCGGAATGGGTTCGTCGAAGTGGTGGGTTTGATGAATGGGTTCGTTGGAGTGGTGGGTTCGTTGGAGTGGGTTTGAGGAATGGGTTTTCTGGGTTTCAGGAATGGGTGTGGTGGGATGCAACCAAATCGGGTTGAGTTTGAACAAGAAAAAATGGAGGGGACGACGAAGCTAGAGGGGACTTCAGACGACGCCTTGTGGTTTGTGCTTGGTCGGCGAGGTCTGGGTTTTGCGTTTTGGTCGGCGTGGGTCACGGAGTGGGTTTTTTTTTTTTTTTTTTTTTTTAAATATGGGTTTTTGTTCCGGTAGGATTTTGGTGGGCAATGGGCAGTGGTGGCGTGGTGGGCATGGTGGAGGCGCGGTGGTGGTGACTAGGCAGTGGAGGCGTGGTGATAGAGGTTGAGGGAAGGTAGAGGAGAAAATTGGAAAAAAATAAAAAAGAAAAAATATTTTTTATTGTGTAGATATATTATTTTAATGAGTAGAATAGAAAAATAAAAGTTTGGAATGCTGTAAGTATTATAAAATGACATAGTATAATGATAAAGTGACTTTTTAAAATGGTAAAATAGAGTAGAATTAAAATTTCAAAATACTAATGCTCTATCTGTGTTGACGCTCACACTTGAATCATTGATATTGACAGTACACTGTCAAAGGACAACATTTTCTTTGGGCATAATTTTTTTTTTTTGATAAGTCTTTGGGCATAATTATTGAGTTGTTGTGGAATTTTTGGTTTTTTGCTTTTGTTGATGCTGACCTGACCACATAGAATTGCTCATTTTTTTGTGTGATGTTACCACCATTAAAAGGACAATTACTAGGAAAGTGCTCAACAAGATTACCCTCCTGGATTACTATATTCTATATATCGATAACGCTATTCTAAGCAAGACACATCCACAGCTATTTTAGTATTTGTGTCCTAAAAACAAAAATTCTCTCTTTGGGGTACACAATTTCTTACTAGCTAATAGCTGTCATCCAAGCTCTCACTTTTTTAATATTCTTTGTGCAAGCATCATTAGAGCATCCACAATAGTATTTAACAAGGTTACCCTCAAGGCTTATAAATATTTATGTGGTTATTCTAAGTTGGGCACTACTCAACAACCTGCTTCTTTATACGTTTATCATCCCACAAAACCATATTCTATTCCTGAAAGAAAAAGAAAAAGAAAAAGAGAAAAGCAAAAATGGCGCAAGGAGTTGCCTTCAACCTTGCCGGGAAAGTGCTTGAACTGCTGAGTCCCTTAATTCGTGAAGAGATCAAGTTGGCCTGCGGTGTGAAAGCTGAGCTTGAAAATCTAAAGAGCACAGTTTCCACGATCAAAGATGTACTTCTTGATGCTGAAAAGAAGGCTGATGATAGCGTTGCGGTCAAAGATTGGCTCGAAAAGCTCAAAGATGTCCTCCATGATACTGATGACGTGCTGGATGATTTCTCCACTGAAGCTTTGCAACGCAAAATGATGACTGGAAATAAGATGACGAAGGAGGTACGCATTTTCTTTTCAAGTTCAAACCAGCTTGCTTTTAGTCATAATATGGGTCATAGAATAAAGGCAACTAGGGAGAGACTAGATGTCATTGCAAATGATATGGCGAAGTTCTCCTTCATAAAAGGCTCTATAGAGCCACAAGTCAAGAGTAGGGACAACAGGGAAACTTGTTCTTTTATACCTCAAGATGAAGTTGTTGGTAGAGAGGACGATAAACAGAAAATTATAAAATTTCTTTTGGATACCAATGTTGAAGATAATGTTTCAATTATTCCAATAGTTGGGATTGGAGGTTTAGGCAAAACAACACTAGCTCAACTCATATACAATGACGAAATTGTCAAAAATAATTTTGAGCTGAAGTTGTGGATTTGTGTCTCTGATAACTTTGATTTAAAACATATCGTGAAACAAATCTTAGAATCTTTGGGAAATAGGAGGGATGAAGAAAGCCTTGAGGTTTTACAACATCACCTTCGAGGAAATCTTAATGGAAAAAAATACTTCATTGTCTTGGATGATTTGTGGAATGAGGACAAAAATAAATGGATGCCTTTAAAAAATTTATTAAAGGGGGGTGCAAGAGGAAGTATGATAGTGGTAACTACTCGCTTGGCAAAGGTTGCGGAGATAACGGGCACAACTCCACCTCCTGAGCTTAAGGGCCTAGATCCAGAAAAAGCTTGGTCATTGTTTGTAAAAATGGCATTTAAAGGAAGCATAGAGCCAGAGAACCGAGAAATAATAGCCCTAGGAAAAGAGATTGTAAAAAAATGTATTGGGGTGCCTCTTGCTATAAGAACAATAGGAAGCTTATTATATGGTAAAACCTCTAAATTTGAGTGGCAATCTTTTTTAGTTGATGAACTCTCAAAATTAGCCCAACAAGAAAATGTCATTTCATTAACTCTTAAGTTGAGTTATGATCACCTTTCACCACACTTAAAGCAATGTTTTGCTTATTGTAGATTGTTTCCAAAAGATTATAGGATTGATGTAAATACACTTACTGTAGATTGTTTTAGTCAAATTATAATTTTGTATTATAAGTCTTTTTTTTATTTCTGTTTTTTTAATCAATAAAAAATGAAATATTAGTCGATAGAAAATATTAAAAATTAAAAAGCTTAATTAATAAATTTTTAATTAATAAATTTTTATTTCAAAAGGCAAAAATAAAAAAAAAATAGATAGAAAATATTAAAAATTAGATAAATACTAATTAATTAATTAATATTTAAATATAAGAAAATACTGTATTTGAAGTTTTTGCTCTCTAAAATTGTTGATCCAGCCCTAAGTCAAATAAGACGAAATAAAGTATAGAGTTTGGTTAATAGATACTTTTAAGACATTTGATATTTTTTTTTAATAAATTATGTTAGAAAATTTTTAATTTTACTTTTAGAAAAATATTAATAATTATTAAAAAAATTATTTGCTTTTTTCTTTCTTAAAATTTTTTTAAAATATTTCTTAAATCAATATCCTTAAACCTTAACTATTATTTTATACATGACAAAGCTTAATTATTAAAACATAAAATAAAACATAAAAAAATGGTATATATATATTAACACAAAAAAAGAACCACTAATATCTCTTTTATTTATGGGTGGTTAAAGTTAAACTTTCGTCTTATTATTTTTAGGGCTTGTATTTAGTACACAAACCTCACTCTTATTTTAAAGTCACACACCAAACGTTTAAAAATATTTTCAATTGAAAAAGTTTACGTTTGAAAAACATTTTAAACTCAACAAAGAAAGTGATAATTTTTCGGGATATTTTTTATTTTTCATACCTTGTGTGAGCAAGAAGTACAAAGTGCAGATGAGAAGAAGCACGTTTTTGCATGACAACTCGTTTTTGAGTTGAAAGTTGACAACACATCTTTTCAGACCTTTATTAGGTATCAGTAATCAGTAGAATTAAACAGTGTTTAAGGACTCAGGACAACTAGCTAGCCCCGACTCCGCGACCTGCGTGCCAAAAACACTCCTTTTTGTACAAAAACATTGGAATGTTTTAATTAGGCAATTAGTACTACCACCGTTAATTAAAAAAAAATGGCCAACAATATAATATTAGTATGCAGTAGATTACTCTAAAGTAAAGCCTAATATATATCTGTACATATATATATATATATATATAATATATTAACGTACCTATTATAAACCACTTCAGGTATTTGACTTTTAACGTATGTTTAGATATTATTTATTGTTAAAAATTAAAAACTAAAAATATTGTAATAAAATAATTTTTAAATATATAAATAGTATTGTGGGACTCAGTTTTAAAATTGTTTTTTCTAAAAAAATACTCGCAAATTTTGTAAACAGTACATGAAACCCATTAAAAAAAAAGCACTGCTGAAAAGCGCAAAACGTGCTTCCCAAATAGAGGCTTAATGAAGAAACCAACACCAATAATCTTTTTTTTTTTTTTGGCTGTTCCAACACCAATAATCTTGTTTTGATATACCTTGGAGAACTTATCAGGCATTGGACTTTTCAGTTTTCATGCAGAACCAACTGAGGCAAAGAGCAAGCTTGGGTACAATATTCGAACCCTATTCAAAAACTGCAATTGTGCAGCAGGTCAAGAACTCAGTAATAATCATTTGTTTCCTTTTTCCCTCCAAAACTTTAATAAGACCCCACGATACTATTCAGACTTTTAACAATATTTTAACAATATTTTACTTCAAAGACCTATCTTTTTCGACGCCTTTTTGGTGATTGTGTGCATGCAGGACAACTTGCTCCAAAAAACGGAGAGAAAAGAGAGAATGGCCAAGCTTCTCTTTCCTTTTATTTTCAATGTTTCTTTCAGTTCTTATTAAGAAAATGCCATGCATATTTAAAAAAAAAAAAAAAACATTGTTTAGTAGACAAGGCAGCGCATTATTAGCAGACTTTTCCCCATTTGAATTCCATTCTACCACAAGTTATCCTTTCTTTCTCATTATCAAACCTAAAATTTCAGCATTATTTCCTTCCATTCATTACTTAGTCACAAAAATTAAACCATAGAACATAGAGTAGATTCACTTCTCATTTAAATTGAACATGAAATAAAATCATATCAATTTTGAACTCTTTTTGATATCCAGTTTTTCTAGACTCTATTTGGAAACAGTTTTGGTTGATATTCAGTATGTTTAAAATTATATTGAAACTTGTTTTAATATACACATATATAACGCACACAGTGACGTAGCTAGAAATTAAAACAAAGGCTCTTCAATCGTACTCAAACACTCTCTCTTCGTAACTGTGGAATTAGAACAATTACATGTAGTGTAGGGATTAATTGATGGGGAAAGGTTGAATGTTTAAGAAGCAATTTTGTAGAAAATTAGCAATAATGCGATGCTATGTTAATTAATAGATTGGACGGTAAAATTATTATCATTATCTTTCAAAACCTTAGTTTGCTATCATGCTAAAAACAAATAATCTATCTTTGGTGCATTCAATTTCTTACTAGTTATCATCTGAGCCCACTAATATCTTCACTTTTTTACTTACAAATAATCACTCTCCAAATCAACAATTTATAAAAATGGCTAAAAGAATTTGGTGAGACCTTATGAACTTGTTTATACACTTATTCAATTAAATCTTAAATATATTTAAGTTGATTTTATGCATGTATATACATAAATACTTGTTTTTTTGAGAAACCTATATACATAATTAATATATACTTAAATCAAGAGTCATACTTTGATTAAAAAGAAAAATTCAAGCATAATGTTATTATGAACATGTTATTATATTTGAACTTTGTTTAAGTGATTAAAGTAAGCTTAAGTTTGAGCTGGACTCAAAAGTTTTGATTAATTTCTAATAAAAAGAAAAATGGCTCAATTCATTTAAATCCTAGAAGTATTACAAAAATAAAAATAAAAAGTTCTAACTTTTTTTTTAGGCGCCGGTGCTTTTGGAATTTAGAAATATTGTTTCATTATTGCTTGATGCTATTGCGTTCACACTCACACTTTGTAAATGATAAATACTAACGGGACACCATCAAAGGGAAAAGGGCAAAAATGGTAGAAAAAGCAGTCTAAAGTTTTTGAAAAAAAAAACAACATTTTCTTTGGTCATAATTATTGAGGCTAGCTGTGGTGGAATTCTTGGTTCCACGCGTTGTTGATGCTGACCTGACCACATATAAATTGCTCATTTTTTGTGTGTGATGCTACCACCATCAAAGGGACAATTACCAGGAAAGTGCTCAACAAGATTACCCTCCTGGATTACCATGGGTTGGTTTGGCTATAAATTAAAAAGTAAGCTTATTTTATTATTTAGTTTATTTTTGTTATTATTTATGTACTATTTTTTATACTATTCATGAGTCTCACTGTACTATTTTAGCTAATTTTTATCTTTATCTACTGTACTTTTAATAAAAAATTTTCAATTTCAGCAAAATAAACGAATCCCAAACAGAACCTATATATTGATATCGATATTCTAAGCAAGAAACATGCACAGCTATTTTAGTATCGTTGTCTTGCTAAAAACAAATATTCTCTATTTGATGTACACAATTTCTTACTAGCTAATAGCTATCATTCGAGTTATTAATTTTTTATTTATAAATAACCATTTTTCAAATCTTAATATATTTAAGAAGATTTTTATGCATGTATAAATATAAATATATGTTTTTTTTTTAGAAACCTATATACTTAAATATATACTTAAATATAGCATCATGCTATGATAAATTTTTTTAAAAAAAAGACAGAAAAAATCGAGCATGATGTTAATTTTATTTATAAACATGTTATTATATTTGAGCCATGCTTAACAGTTGCTGATCATAAACTCAAGTTTGAGCTGGACTTAGCAACTCGATTCATTTATGATAAAAAGAAAAGGTTGGTTGATTCATTTAAATCCTAAAAGTTATAAGTTTTTTATTTTAGCCGCTAGTGCTTGCTGCTGCTACAGCTGCTGACTGCGTTCACACTAATCACATACACTCGGTTTCCCACTCCCACTTTGTAAATGATTAACACAGTAACACGACACCAGCAAAAGGAAAAGAGAAAAAGCAATCTAAAGTTTTACAATAAAAACAACTTTTTCTCTGGACATAATTATTGAGGCTAGCTGTATGCCTGTATCTCTCGTCACTTTCATTGCTCCGCAAACCCATCTAAATATCCAATATTCCTATTAAAAAAAAAAACTATGGTGGAAGGAGCAATTGTGTAGCAATTGGGTAAAAGGTTTTAACTTCCCATAAAAAGAAATTAAAAAAAAAAGTTTTAACTACAATTGTGCTTTTGGAATTTAGAAATATTGTTTCACACTCACACTTTATAAATGATTAATACATATGTTCACACCATCAAAGGGAAAAGAGAAAAAGGTAAAAAAAAAATAGTCTAAAGTTTTAGAATTTAATAAAAAAGAAAAAAAAAACCTTTTTCTCTTGTTTAAAATGATCCCAAGGACTTTTCTATTTACCTTAACATCTTACACATAGAAGTGGGTCGGAATAATTCTAGTGTTTTTCAGTGATGCAAAAAGTGTCATTCAATGTCAAAGTTTCAGTCTTTTTTATAAGGAAAATTAAAGAAATTGGGGCTTAAAATTTTACATGTTGTCACTGGTTGGAAAAATGTAATTTAAAATACCTCAGATTTTTCTCAGTTTTCCTATAAAGAATTGTAGGGACTCAATTTGTAATGGACCCTTGACAATGAAATTTGTAGAGATGTGGGTAAAAAGGGCTAGGCACCAACATAGGAAACAACGGATATCATGAAAATCATAAGGATGATGGGCTAGTTAATTTGGATAAGTATTCTCTACACGGATAAGGCCTATGACTTTGGTTAGGTGTTTATGACGATCTTGATGATTTTGGCTAAGTCTTTGTGAGGATCCTGATGATTTTGGTTAAGTATTTGTGAAGCGTATTCGTCCTCGGCTCAGCCCGAGGATCTATTTTTCTTTGGAACTGGTTTTTTTTTTATCTTGTTCTTTTTTCTAGCCCCTCTAAATATCAGGGGCCTCCCCTTTTTATGCTAGGAATCCTCTTAGTTAAATAGTATTGTTATAGTTAATCTTAGCCGTCCACTCGTCGGTTATCCGGACACTGTGTATATGGGTCTGTCACATCATCTGCTTTTGCAGGCTTTATGTTAGTTCTTAGCTTCCTTTGCATACTTTCTATTAGTTTGAGTGACCAAGGCACCTTGGTTTGCTGGTCACTTCGCCATCAAAGCGGCCAGAAGGTTGGTGGCGTAAGTTTTAAGGAGTGAGAGATATTTTCATTCTATCAACGTCGGTTGGCCGAGGAGGTGGGCATCCTTGGCGAGGCTCCTTGAGGGCCTGAGCTTTTCCAGTTTATCCTCGGCCTCTATATCCTCCTCGGCACGGGCCTTGGGCCGGCTATGGAGTGGGCCGGGGTTGTTTAAATATTTGGGGCCCCACAATAGCCCCTCGAAATTCTGCTGCACGACCTCTAGGGCGAGGAGGAGAATTTCGACTTTCCCGGCACATTTTCGTGCCCTGTTGAGCCTTACCTCGTTGTCAGCATTACCGTTACTTCAACTGTTCTGGTAATTTGTTTTTGGCGCTGAGTGCCTGTCTGAGGAATTTTTCCCTGTTTTTACAATACTTTTATCCTTTTAGTTTACACTTTTTTGCCTGAGCTCCTTATTGGCTCCTCTAGGATGGGTAGGTTTAAGTTGCTTGTGCTTTAGCGCTCAGTTTTTCGTGGTTTCCGCCACTGACCGGGCTCATTATTTAGCGTCAAAAGGGGTTGGCTTTGCCGTAGATTTGGGTCCGTGGTCAGTACAAGGACCCTGGTTCCGTTCAGCACTTATATCGCCCTATAGTGGCCAATTTCAACATAGGTTTGGGTCCGTGGACCATACAGTGCTTAAGCCTTATCTAACGCTTGGTATCTAATCTGAAGTTTCTGGTTTTCCCAGAGGTTGGTGTCTGTGGACCAGGCCATGTCCATGCTTTGTTTAATATTTAGTTTTCTCATTTTCATCTAAAGCATCTGGTTTCCCCTGAGGCTTGGGTCCGAGGACCATGCAATGCCTTGGTTCTGTCTAGTGCCTAGTTTTCTCATTTTCATCTGAAGTATCTGGTTTCCCCTGAGGCTTGGGTCCGAGGACCATGCAATGCCTTGGTTCTGTCCAGTACCTAGTTTTCTCATTTTCATCTGAAGTATCTGGTTTCCCCTGAGGCTCAGGTCCAAGGACCATGCAATGCCTTGGTTCTGTCCAGTGCCTAGTTTTCTCATTTTCATCTGAAGTATCTGGTTTCCCCTGAGGCTTGGGTCCGAGGACCATGTAATGCCTTGGTTCTATCCAGTACCTAGTTTTCTCGTTTTCATCTGAAGTATCTGGTTTCCCCTGAGGCTTGGGTCCGAGGATCATACAATGCCTTGGTTCTGTCCAGTACCTAGTTTTCTCATTTTCATCTGAAGTATCTGGTTTCCCCTGAGGCATGGGTCCGAGGACCATGCAATGCCTTGGTTCTGTCCAGTACCTAGTTTTCTCATTTTCATCTGAAGTATCTGGTTTCCCCTGAGGCTTGGGTCCGAGAACCATGCAATGCCTTGGTTCTGTCCAGTACCTAGTTTTCTCATTTTCATCTGAAGTATCTAGTTTCCCCTAAGGCATGGGTCCGAGGACCATGCAATGCCTTGGTTCTGTCCAGTACCTAGTTTTCTCATTTTCATCTGAAGTATCTGGTTTCCCCTGAGGCTTGGGTCTGAGAACCGTGCAATGCCTTGGTTCTGTCCAGTGCCTAGTTTTCTCATTTTCATCTGAAGTATCTGGTTTCCCTTGAGGCTTGGGTCCGAAGACCGTGCAATGCCTTGGTTCTGTCCAGTGCCTAGTTTTCTCATTTTCATCTGAAGTATCTGGTTTCCCTTGAGGCTTGGGTCCGAGGACCATGTAATGCCTTGGTTTTGTCCAGTACCTAGTTTTCTCGTTTTCATCTGAAGTATCTGGTTTCTCCTGAGGCTTGGGTCCGAGGACCATACAATACCTTGGTTCTGTCCAGTACCTAGTTTTCTCGTTTTCATCTGAAGTATCTGGTTTCCCCTGAGGCATGGGTCCGAGGACCATGCAATGCCTTAGTTCTGTCCAGTGCCTAGTTTTCTCATTTTCATCTGAAGTATCTGGTTCCCCCTGAGGCTTGGGTCCGAGGACCATGCAATGCCTTGGTTTTGTCCAGTACCTAGTTTTCTCATTTTCATCTGAAGTATCTGGTTTCCCCTGAGGCATGGGTCCAAGGACCATGCAATGCCTTGGTTCTGTCCAGTACCTAGTTTTCTCATTTTCATCTGAAGTATCTGGTTTCCCCTGAGGCTTGGGTCCGAGGACCGTGCAATGCCTTGGTTCTGTCCAGTACCTAGTTTTCTTGTTTTCATCTGAAGTATCTGGTTTCCCCTGAGGCTTGGGTCTGAGGACCATGCAATGCCTTGGTTCTGTCCAGTACCTAGTTTTCTCGTTTTCATCTGAAGTATCTGGTTTCCCCTGAGGCTTGGGTCCGAGGACCATGCAATGCCTTGGCTCTGTCAAGTACCTAGTTTTCTCATTTTCATCTGAAGTATCTGGTTTCCCCTGAGGCATGGGTCCGAGGACCATGCAATGTCTTGGTTCTGTCCAGTGCTTAGTTTTCTCATTTTCATCTGAAGTATCTGGTTCCCCCTGAGGCTTGGGTCCGAGGACCATGCAATGCCTTGATTCTGTCCAGTACCTAGTTTTCTCATTTTCATCTGAAGTATCTGGTTTCCCCTAAGGCTTGGGTCCGAGGACCGTGCAATGCCTTGATTTTGTCCAGTACCTAGTTTTCTCGTTTTCATCTGAAGTATCTGGTTTCCCCTGAGGCTTGGGTCCGAGGACCATGCATTGCCTTGATTCTGTCCAGTACCTAGTTTTCTCATTTTCATCTGAAGTATCCGGTTTCCCCTGAGGCTTGGGTCCAAGGACCATGCAATGCCTTGGTTCTGTCCAGTACCTAGTTTTCTCGTTTTCATCTGAAGTATCTGGTTTCCCCTGAGGCTTGGGTCCGAGGACCATACAATGCCTTGGTTCTGTCCAATACCTAGTTTTCTCATTTTCATCTGAAGTATCTAGTTTTCCCTGAGGCTTGGGTCCGAGGACCATGCAATGCCTTGATTCTGTCCAGTACCTAGTTTTCCCATTTTCATCTGAAGTATCTGGTTTCCCCTGAGGCTTGGGTCCGAGGACCATGCAATGCCTTGGTTCTGTCCAGTACCTAGTTTTCTCCTTTTCATCTGGAGTATCTGGTTTCCCCTGAGGCTTGGGTCCGAAGACCATGCAATGCCTTGGTTCTGTCCAGTACCTAGTTTTCTCGTTTTCATCTGAAGTATCTGGTTTCCCCTGAGGCTTGGGTCCGAGGACCATGCAATGCCTTGGTTCTGTCCAGTACCTAGTTTTCTCGTTTTCATCTGAAGTATCTGGTTTCCCCTGAGGCTTGGGTCCGAGGATCATGCAATGCCTTGGTTCTGTCCAATACCTAGTTTTCTCATTTATTTACTATCTTATCTATTTACCAGTAGCCATTTAATTTTACATTGCTACAATCTATAATAAACATTAAATGAATACACTTTTCGAGCAAAAATAATCACAAACGCATGCTGGGGTTGGAGTATGAAAAGACCTTACCCTGTTCTGCCTCTTCGTTTGACGTGACTCTTCTGATTACGAGGCATCTCTTTAGTCATTCGAGTAACGCGTTCTAACGCTTCGGTGCCTCATCGTTAATGAGTTGTCTCCTCATTAACGTCAGTCGTGGATTTACGAGGATCTAACGGCGGGTAAGCCCCTTAAAATTTGGGTGAAATTATTGTCTCCGGAAATCCCTCCCTGGGATTTAATGCGAATTGGCTCTCACCCACTTTTCGCCCTCTATAAAAGGCGTTTTTGTAGCAACCTTTTCCTTCACACTTGACAAACCTCTGTCTTAAACTTTTCCCAAAAATATTGCCTAGAGGTTTTGCAAGAAATAGCAATTTGAGCCTCTTCTAATGCATTGGCCCTTGGAAAGGGCGTTCCCAAGGATGCTGAGCCCCTATCAGGAGCCGAGGATGGCACCCCGACCTTGGATGTCACGCTGGGGTTGGGGTAGGAGAGGTCCGAAAATTCTCCTTCTTTTCAACCTAATTAGAGGTGGAACCCTTCTTGCCGTTTGGAGGAGGATTCAGAAAGAACGTAACCTCCTTCCCCTGGGTATGGGCTGCTGACCCTCCAAGCCGGCAGCGATGGGGGTGGGAGGGAAACCAGGCGGAACCCAGAAGTGGAGCCGTCCTGTGCTGCGGCCTCTTCCGCTTTCCATGATGCCTTCTTTTTCCTTTTCCCTTTTATCTCTTCTATTTTTGCTCTTCAACGAGCCTTCTTTTCTATCTTTTGTTCCTCTGCCAGCTTTCTTTCCTCCCTTTCCTCCTCTCTTGCTTCACTTCTTTCTATCTTTTATTCCTCAACGAGCCTTCTTTTCTATCTTTTGTTCCTCTGCTAGCTTTACTAGGCGTCTGTCTTTGTAGTTAGCTTTAGAACAAGCCCCACGGGCGTCACTTGTAAGAGATGTAACCTTTTCTTCATATATCAATAAAGAAGTAGACTTGTTTTGTCTCTTTTTTACTTTTCGCATATTCTTGTTTCTTGTGATTGTGGACTTCTGAATGAATGTTGTTGTTGTAAACTGTATCGCTCTGGTGTGTTTTTTTTTTTTTTTTTTTTTTTTTTTTAAGTGTTACTCTGGACTTTTTCACACCAACCGTCGCATTTGCTAGTGTACAAGTCCTTCCCACAGACGGCGCCAATTGTAGGGACTCAATTTGTAATGGACCCTTGACAATGAAATTTGTAGAGATGTGGGTAAAAAGGGCTAGGCACCAACATAGCAAACAACGGATGTCATGAAAATCATAAGGATGATGGGCTAGTTAATTTGGATAAGTATTCTCTACGCGGATAAGGCCTATGACTTTGGTTAGGTGTTTATGATGATCTTGATGATTTTGGCTAAGTCTTTGTGAGGATCCTGATGATTTTGGTTAAGTATTTGTGAAGCGTATTCATCCTCGGCTCAGCCCGAGGATCTATTTTTCTTTGGAACTGGTTTTTTTTTTTTATCTTGTTCTTTTTTCTAGCCCCTCTAAATATTAGGGGCCTCCCCTTTTTATGCTGGGAATCCTCTTGGTTAAATAGTATTGTTATAGTTAATCTTAGCCGTCCACTCGTCGGTTATCCGGACACTGTGTATATGGGTCTGTCACATCATCTGCTTTTGCAGGCTTTATGTTAGTTCTTAGCCGCCTTTGCATACTTTCTATTAGTTTGAGTGACCAAGGCACCTGGGTTTGCTGGTCACTTCGCCATCAAAGCGGCCAGAAGGTTGGTGGCGTAAGTTTTAAGGGGTGAGAGATATTTTCATTCTATCAACGTCGGTTAGCCGAGGAGGTGGGCATTCTCGGCGAGGCTCCTTGAGGGCCTGAGCTTTTCTCTTTTATCCTCGGCCTCTATATCTTCCTCGGCACGGGCCTTGGGTCGGCTATGGAGTGGGCTGGGGTTGTTTAAATATTTGGGGCCCCACAAGAATATTCGATGGATGAGATGTAGTATATTTTAGCACCAAGTACCTCATGCACCAACCAATAACTCGTTTTCATTTCTTTTATGCCCCATCTGACTTGTGCCTTTAAAAGTAGTCATCTCGGTAGGTAATGAAATTAAAACATCACATGCAGAATAACAAAGTTTAAGTGCCACGTTATATAGCAATTTTAATTTCAATTTTATAATTGACAAATAATTATTAAATACATGAATTATACATTAAAAAAATTTTGAATTGAACCTTAAGATATATATTATTAATTATGTGATGCCGCAAAATATGGTCATTTTTGAAAATCCACCAATTAATATTAGAGTATTGAACCAACCACACTTTTTTTTTTGCTAGGTAATTATTTATTGCGAGAGATAGAACCATTGCGCAATGGTTTACATGATAAATCATACCACTTAGGTCACAAGTCCCGGTGGTGAACCAACCACACTTTTAGCAAGGAAAGTAGAGTATTTAAATTAACAAGATAATCCCCTTTTTTTTTCTTTTTTTTTTTAATAAAAAACAAGATAACCCTTGAGGCTTATAAATATTGATGTTGTTATTCTAAGCTGGACACGACAACAACCTGCCTCTCATCACTTTCGTCATCCCACAAACCCATATTGCATTCCTGAAAGAAAGAAAAAAACCAATGGCGGAAGGAGTTCTCTTCGACCTTGGCAAGAAAGTCCTTGAAGTGGTGAGTTCCTTAGCACTCGAAGAGATCAAGTTGGCCTGTGGTGTCAAAGATGAGCTTGAAAATCTGAAGAGCACAGTTTCCACAATCCAAGCTGTGCTTCTAGATGCAGAAAAGCAGGGCTCTCATAACAACGAGGTCAAAGACTGGCTCAAAAAGCTCAGAGATGTCTTCCTTGATGCAGATGACGTGCTGGATGATTTCTCCACTGAAGCTCTGCAGCACAAAGTGATGACTGGAAGTAAGATGACGAAGGAGGTACGCATTTTCTTTTCAAGTTCAAACCAGCTTGCTTTTAGTCTTAAGATGGGTCATAGAATAAAGGCAATTAGGGAGAGACTAGATGTCATTGCAGATGATAGGATGAAATTCCACTTTAAAGAAATCCCCATCGAGTCACAAGTCAAAGTCATGAATAAGGATAGAGAAACTTATTCTTTTGTATTGGAAGAAGATGTGGTTGGGAGAGAGGACGATAAGAAAGAAATTATAAAACTTCTTTTGGATGCCAACACTGTAGAGAATGTGTCAATTATTCCAATAGTTGGGTTTGGAGGTTTAGGGAAAACTACACTAGCTCAACTCATATACAAAGATGAAAATGTCAAAAATAATTTTGAGTTGAAGTCGTGGATATGTATTTCTGATATCTTTGACTTAGAACGAATTATTAAAGAAATTTTAGAACAACTGACAAACAGTAAGCATGAAGAAAGCCTTGAGAAGTTACAAAATGAGCTTCGGAAAAATCTAAATGGGAAAAAGTACTTGCTTGTATTGGATGATTTGTGGAATGAGGATAGTAACAAATGGCTTCTCTTGAAAAATTTGTTAATGGGTGGTGCAAGGGGAAGTAGCATAGTCGTAACTACTTGTTCTCTAAAAGTAGCCGAGATAACAGGCACAACTACACCTCATGCACTCAAAGGCTTAGCTGAAGAAAAGGCTTGGTCATTGTTTGTAAAAATGGCATTTAAAGGAGGTAAAGAGCCAGAGGACCAAGGCATAATAGACCTAGGAAAAGAGATTGTGGGAAAATGTATTGGGGTGCCTCTTGCTATAAGAACAATAGGAAGCTTATTGTATGGTAAAACCTCTAAAATTGAGTGGCAATCTTTTTTAGATGATGAGCTCTCAAAATTAACCCAAAAAGAAAATAATATTTCATTAACTCTTAAGTTGAGTTATGATCACCTTCCACCACACTTAAAGCAATGTTTTGCTTATTGTAGATTGTTTCCAAAAGATTATAGGATTGATGTAAATGCACTTATTAATCTTTGGGCAGCTCAAGACTTTATTGTGTTAGAAGGTCCTAGGCAGCGTTTTCTGAATATTGGCAGAAAATATTTTATGGAATTACTTTGGAGGTCATTTTTTCAAGATGTAGAAAATGATCATTTGGGCAATATAAGATCATGTAAGATGCACGACCTCATGCATGATCTTGCAAGTCTTGTGTCCGGAACGGAAAGTGCCGTATTAAATTCAAGTTGGGAAAATGATATTGAAAAAGTTTGTCATGTATCATTTGATCTTGTGGATTCATCGAAACAATTTTCAATCCTCATGTCGAATAAAAGGAAGATACAAACAATACTTGCTGCTAGTGTAGGGGGGACGTTGGGTAACTTAACTTGTGATGCACATTTCAAATTTCAATTATTTACGTACATTGGATTTGAGTAAATTAGAGATATATGTTGTGCCCCATTCAATTGGAGAATTAAAACATTTAAGATATCTTAATCTTTCTAGAAATTACAATATTGAATTTCTCCCTGATTCCATTACAAAGCTGCTAAATTTGTTGGTACTAAAAGTCAGCGGTTGTTCCTCACTTAAAGAATTACCCCAGCGCCTTAAGAATTTGGTCAATCTCAGGCATTTAGACGTTAGTGATTGCTACAAATTGACGCATATGCCCCTTGGACTTGGGCATCTTACTTCTCTTGAGATACTACCAAGGTTTGACGTGAGGCAAGAGGGTTTGAAGGCTAGCTTGTGTGGTTGGTATAAGAAAAAACAGGCCAGGTCTGGCGGTGGGCTAAGTGAATTGAAGGAGCTGAGCAATTTGGGAGGAAGTCTAGTCATTGGCTATTTGGGACACAGAGAAGATGACATGGTGGAATGTAAAGCCACAAATATGAAGCAGAAACAACATCTTCAACAGCTGCGATTATTTTGGAATGGAGAGTGGGATGATGGAGAAACTGAATGCTATGATGACATGTCACTGGAAGGGCTCCAGCCACATCCAAATCTTAAAGTGTTGAAATTGTGGAATTATATGGGTGTGAGAATTCCAAGTTGGGTCTCTTCTCTCACTAATCTTGTTAGTTTTTGCTTACATAACAATAGGAGATTGCAGCACCTCCCACCGTTAAATCAACTCCCTTTTCTCAAGTCTGTCGATCTTATGTATATGGAAGCACTTGAATACATTTCAGATGAAGAGAGTGTTAGTAACGTGTTGGGTGCTTCCTTTTCTTCTTCTTCTTCTTCAAAAACAGCATTCTTCCCATCCTTATCTTCTCTTCATATAGAGCGATGCCCAAAACTGAAGGGATGGTGGAGGAATTCAGATGATGATAATGAGCCACACCATCTCTTACTTCCATCATTTCCTCCTTCTCTTTCGAAATTAATGATTCAGGATTGTCCTAACCTGACTTATATGCCTCCGTTTCCATATTTGAAAGAATCGTTGATATTGCGTGGGTGTAGCTGGAAGGTATTGGAGCAGACAATGAAAATGAAAATGAAAATGGGAGCAGCAAGTGCAACCACATCAACCTACTTTCCTCTCTCTCAATTACAGCAATTACACTTATATGAGATTAACAATTTCGAATCTCTTCCAGAGGAGTGGCTGCGGAACCTCGTTTCTCTCTGGCAACTCATTACAGAATGGTGCAATGGACTGGTTTCTCTCGCTTGGATAGGCAGCCTCACATCACTACAATCCCTTATAATTGGTGGATGTCACAATCTGACGTCACTTCCTCAAGAGATTCGCAATCTCACCTCTTTAAAAGAATTGAGAATTTGGGATTGTCCCCTCTTAGGGCAAAGATGCAAGAGGCAAATAGGTGAAGATTGGCCCTTCATTGCCCATGTTCCATTCGTATCTGTGGACTTTCAGAACCAGCAACAAGAAACAATTTCTTCAGGTATGCATCTCATCTATCTATCTTTTAATCCCAAATTAAAAAATCAACTACTGGTTTTTTAAGAGTTTTTATATTTTGGACAACTATTCAACCTCTTTTTTATGCTGAACTGAACCAGTTTAAAATTCTCTTTCCTTCTTTTCGGTATTTTTCTTTTTCCTGTCTATAGAATGTTAATTAGACACTTGATTTCTTCACAAAGTTATTTGAACAAGAAAAATTAGGATAATGTATTCCATCCTTTTTTTATTTATTTTTTCTTTCTTTTAATTCTAATGATTTATATCTTTGTACCTAAGAGCATGGTTGCTTCTTAATTGTTGCAGAATATGATTTAGAATCGAAGTCGGTTTGTTGACTTCCAGAGGACGAATTAATCTTGCAACAAACATTGCAAGATTGGGATTGTATTATAGGAATTTCGTTGTTTCACTCTGTTTTATTTTTTTTTTCTTTTTTGGGGTCTATATATTTATTAAGATTAATTTTAAAATTCTCATTTGAACTATTGGTATATAGAAAATAACTAATGATTTAATTATTGTTTTTGATGGGATAATTGGTGAATGAATTCTTTCTTTTCTCAGAATTTTTTATTTTTATTTTGGAGACTTTGTTTTAGTCAAAAGCAGAACAAAGGTTGAGGTCTACCAATGCAGACATTCACAAATCTAGAGATAATATTTATCTGAGTAGTGCATTTCTTATCTCCTAATAATTAAATACTTCTAATTAGTTGTTAAACATCTTGAACAAAACCTTTGGTGCTTTCAATTTTCTTTCTTTCTTAATCTGTTTTTATATGTTAGATTTCTAATGCCCAGAGCATCACAGAGTCATAATTTTTTTGGTTTCCTAGTGATTTTTGGCTTCCTAGTGATTTTTGGCTTTTCCTCTACTTCCAACAGCCACTTACATCCTTTCTTTTGTCTCCAAGTATTTCAAAATGAAAAATCCTACCCTTTTTTCTATTCTTCCTTCTCATTATTGTCCTGCAAGAAACGAAAAAGTTCTAATTTTTTAATGCACACTTCATGTACTTTATTTTTTGGTTCTTGTGCCAAAAATAACTGTTCATAACACTTCATTATGTGTGTAAATGATACTGTGTATCCAAGTACTAGAGAGTAGAGAATGGGTCTAATCTGTTTAGTTGTTTACAATTCATGGATAGATTGGATTGAATTTTTTTTTTTTTTTTTTTTATATATTACTGTAAATAAAAATTATGAATTAATTTTTTTTATTACTTGAATACTAAGACTTGAGGATACCTCATTTTGTTTATGTTCCCCCCTTTGAGGTTTGTCATATTTTGGAGAACTTCTTTAGTCATTTGACTTCTTATGCAGAACCAAGTGATGCAGAACCATGTGATGCAGAACCAAGTAATGCAGAACCAAGTGATGCAGAACCATGTGATGCAGAACCGAGTGATGCAGAACCATGTGATGCAGAACCGAGTGATGCAGAACCAACTGAGGCAAAGAACAAGCTTGGGTACAAAATTCGGACCCTATTCAAAACCTGCAATTGTGCAACAGGTCAAGAACTCAGTGGTAATCATTTGTTCCTGTCAAAACTTTAATAAAACGCATGATTTCTTCAAATTATTAAGAGAATGAAAAAGGATAACTGTTCTATCATTTGTTCTTTTATTCTAATGATTTATTTCTTTTCATCTAAACTTGTGTTAATGAAATGACATATATGGTTGCTTGTTCATAATTGCAGAATCATAGCAAATTTCTTAGAACTTTGAAGGGAGGACTTGACCAGGAATTAGCTTACTAAACCGGTATTTTGATGGTTAAATTTTTTTTTTTTTTTTTTGGGTATGAAAGTTTCCAACATATATCTACTAAATGCTTTTCATGAGAATGATTAAATCAAAACACTCCTCACATTCTTGTGTGTATACTGGCTTTAAAGTAAAAGAAAGAACAAGAGAATGAGCTTAATCTGTTCATACATGCACTAATTCAAAGATAGTTTGAATTGAATCTTTATCTGTCAATAGAATATAAAATTATAAATTACAAATTAAGTTTTAACTACTTCAGGTATCTTGCTTTATATGCTGAACTGAAAACCAATTTTTTGGTTCTTCTTCAGTTTGCTTTTTGAGGTTTTGATATTTTGAAGAACTTCCCAATCATTTGACTTCTCACGCAAAACAAATTAAGGGAAGGACAAACCTGGCTAGAAATTTGGACCCTGTTCAAAACTATATGGCCCTGAAATTAAGGCAAGCATAGTCTTGGACTCAATGCTAATCATCTTTTTTTTTTTAATTCCCTTTACACTTTTTTTTTCCTCAAAACTTTTATTAGGTGCATGATTTCTTCTAATTATTAAGGAGAACAAAAAGGGATAATTGTAAAATTTTTCATTTGTTCTTTTATTCTAATTATTTATATCATTGTATCTAAGCTTGTGTTGATGAAATGACATATATGGTTGCTTCTTAACAATTGCAGAATCGTAGAAAATTTGGTTGAATTTTGAAGGGAGGACATGACCAGGCAACTAACTCTACAGGGAATTAGCTTACTATAAAGGTATTTTGGTGCTTAACTTTTTTGTTTTTTTGGGGGAATATTTGTTTGCTTCCTCAAATGTTGGTGTGAAGACTGACTTTTTAAAGTCAGAACAACACAAGATTGACTGAATGAGTCTAATTTTTCGGACATGCACAAATTTTAAGGTAGATTGGATTGAATTTTTATCTGTTAATCAATTAAAAATACTAATTAAGGTTTTACATCTCACTTGAATACCAATTAAGACTTGAGGATAATATCATTTTTCTTTTCATTTTCTATGTCGTTGAAATTTTTTCTCTTTCTCTACCTGCTAAAGACACATCCTTTGCTTCTTAACTTCTAGTTGTGCAGTCTCTGTTTGAACATTGGGCAACATTACGCATGTTCTTTTTATAATCACTGGAAAGCAGAGGGGGCGATTAGCATAATGGATGGATAGAGTGCACGAAGATTTTAGGCCAAAGAGAGGCAGTTTGATTAAATGTCCCAAAGGCGGAGTAATTTGCTGCAAAGTGATGCAGAGGTAAGCAAATTCTTCCATTTCTTCCATTTTTAATCATTCTTACCATCTCATTTTTGTGCCAACTGCCAAAAGATTATATAGGTAGTAAATACAATATGCCCCTCACTCATATATCCATTACTGATGGAGTTAAGGCCACACATTTAATAAATTAATGGTTTAATTGGCTGATTCTATATGTTGATCTCACCTATGGAGGGGTGGATTGTATGCAGTCCTACTCTTTAGCACTTGCCCTTGAGTATAGTATGTTCTAATACTAAATGACATGCATTTTCTTACAGAAATGAGTGGAGTTTGTTCCTCATTTTTATTAGTTTTGTATAGAAATTACTGTTTGAAGGTAGTTTCTTTTGTAATTATAACCAGAAATGCATGTAGTGTATGTAATTTTGCACTTTAGACTAGTTCTATATGTCAGTCCTTTTTGTGCTTTGGAAGCAAAAATTTCAAAGGAAGGACGCTAGTGCGATAGGGGCCCTCCTTTTTCATGTTTTTTTGTCAACCCAACTCAAGGATGCAATTGGTAAAAAGGAAATTGTTGAAAATGATCCCAAGGACTTCTATGTTTGCCTTAACATCTTACATATAGGAGTGGGTGGGAATAATCTAGTGTTTTTCAGTGATGCAAAAAGTGTTATCCAAAGTCAATGTCTCATTTTTTTTACAAGGATAATTCAAAAAATTCTGGCTTAAAATTTTACACGTTCTCACTGGTAGGAAAAACGTAATTTAAGATACCTCAGATTTTCTCAGTTTTCCTATAAGGAATATTCACTGAATGAGATATATTTGTATATTTTAGCACCAAGTAACTCATACACTAACCAATAAGGCAATAACTTATTTTCATGCCAAGGTATTTGGTAGAGAGCAACTTCAACATCTACTGCAATGCAAATTTGTTCACATTTGATATTGTTCTAGTGCAATGCTTTCTTAGAGTAATCCACAACCTCACCTCAGTTAAATCCTTGTAATTTCAGATGGCCTAGTTTGATATCACTACTTGAAAGGAATATGGCTACCTCATTCTCTCACCACTTTAATGAGATTGTGAATTACCAATTGTTCAAGTTATTAGAAAGATGCAAGGGTGGAACAAGTTTTAATTGGCCTAAGATAGCTCAAATTCTATATTCTGGAGGAAGAAAATAGAAACTATATGATGGGAGTTAGATTAACATCTTTTTTCTCGAAGAAATATGCGTATGCTTCTATAGGTATGTACCAATTAAGTTGCATCCTTCACAAGCTACCAAATATCATCATCATCATCATGCTCCTTGTTTTGTACTTTTTCTTTATTTATATCTTTATGGTGGTTTGGTTTATTTTAAAATAATTTCTAACAACATTAATTTCCTCTGTAGAATGAATTGTGACTGTAAACTATATGGCTGAAGTATTGATGCTAATAAAATCATATGCACATTACAATCCTACAAGTTTGTGATACATATTGCATTTCACAACTGATTTTCACTCTCTTTCATTGTATTTTTATTCTGCATCTAATATCTGCTAGTTCTTTTATTTGTTTGTTTTCTTCAGAACCATATCTCATACTTAGTTGACAGGCTTTTGTAGTTGGTTTTTATTTTAAGCAATATATAGACCAAGTGATATCAAGCACTTCTTGACCTTGTGTTACAATTGCTCAAGAGGGTAAATCCTGACTACCATGTATGGGAGAATAGCTTGGAGCCAATATATAATGTTAGAATTATGGCTAAATGATTAAGTGTGCGTTTGGTAAGCACGTTTGCGCTTCCCAAACACGCTTCCCAAACGCATGTCTTGCGTTTCTTCAGTTTTTTTTTTAATCCTTTTGAGCCGAAACATTTGACTTTTCCAATGAACAGTGCACAATGTGCACTATTCACAGACCCACAAATTTCACTTTTTAACAACTTTTTCATTAAAAATGGGTCCCACAGTACTATTCACATATTTAAAAATTATTTTGCTACAATGTTCTTCAGTTTTCAATTTTAGTTTTCAACTGTATCTAAACGGACCCTAAATCACCATTTCCTAACAGATTAAATTTTTGAGACAATCAGCATTTGAACAATCTATATAAGCTGTTGTTAATATTTTACTAGAAAAATGGCACAAATTATCACCTTGTATGTAGTATGTGACAAGATTTCACAGAACAACTCCCTTTTTTTTTCTCAATTTAATTTTCTATAGCCTAGTGTGCATCAAAAGCACCAATATGCTTTAGTTTAAAGTCACAAAATTTTATGGACAACTTTAACTTCATGCTTCTTTTGAGGACACCCTTTCCAAATAACAGTAAATTTCTAACCATTTCGTTAGTTGGCCGGTTTTGAAAGAAAGTTGGAAACTAACATCTCGAGTTTGTAAAACTCGAGATTTTATATTAGAACTCAAGTTTTGTAAAATCGAATTCAGTTTTTGAGATATCTGAGCTGGAGAAAATTGCCAGGTGGAGCCACGAGGGAAGCGTGTTTTAAAAACTCGAAATCTGAAAAATATATATACCACTTTCATACTCTCTGTTCAAACACTCCGAAATTTCAAACACTCAAAAATTTTCTTCGCTCCGCCCTCTAAAAGTCACCCTCAAACTCACTCACTCACTCTCAAGCTCACTCACTCTCAAGCATTTCTAGCCCATTGTTGATCAGAGCGTAGCCCGGTGAACACATGAAACAGTCTCAGTCAAACCCTCTCTCGCTCAACCTTCGCTCCGCCCTCTAAAACTCACTCAATCTTCGCTCCGCCCTCTGAAACTCACTCACTCAGTCACTCTCAAGCAATCGTAGGCCATTGTTGCTCTGATCGTAGCCCACCGTGCGAAAGGTACTCCTTTTTTCAATTTCGGTTTTTTGGGTTTAATTCTTTTGCCTTTGTGGAATCTGTAGTGTTCATTTGCTGCACCTTCAACCTTTCATATATAAACATTTTTTGAAGGATATGAAGTAATAAAGAGAATATTAATTATCTATTAGAAATCATCAATTCTTTACAACTTTTAGTAATGAAATAACCAAACAAATAGCACTGTTTTTTTTTCCCCCCCTTTAATAAAGCTATGTTTAAGAAAAAATTGAAAAGAATGTATTAAACCATTAATTAATAAACAGACCTGATAAGCCGAAGTCCCAGAACCAAACACAAAGTCAGGTGGGAAGTCATCTTTGCTAAATTTATCAACCCCTCGTACTTCAGTCACTGATATGTTTATCAGAAGAAATAGAAAGAAATAAGAGAGAATCAACATTTTTTTCCCAAAGCAATGCTTTCAAAGCATGCTTGTATATATTATCCTCTAACTTGACCCAAATCAATGGCTTTAATTTATAGCCAGACAATGAGTGTATCCCAGTAGAAAATCGATATGCAAAGGATTGGTTCTGCATGCATAAGTATATTGAGAAGAGACAAACTTGTCCTTGTTGCTGACTTAGGATAATGGATGTTTTACAAATGTTAAAGGAAAGTTCAAAGGAAAGTTACAGAGCCAAATGTGGCTCTGCTAATGGGCTGAGCAACAAGTTTTGGGCAGCAGCAGGATGTGATGCCCCCTTGTGTATGCTTGGAATTAGTGTTCTTTCTAGTGGATCTCGATGTTTGTAGTTTCCCAAGTACACTTCTTGTGTACATGGGGAGGATTTCCCCTTTTTTTTTTCTTTTTAGAACATGGATGGAAGGGGTTTTTTGTAACAGTCCAGGTTCAATTGAAACCACTCCTAAACTATAGGGTTTAAAAGGAATGACAGTTACTAGCAAAGTTGAGTTTTAAAATCACAAAAGTAATGGTTTGAAACTTCTACATGTTTGGAATTGATAACTTAAAGAAAAAATAGATTTAATCAATTATAACGACACAATGGACAAGAAAGTGTTGAACAATTTTTGGTGTTGAATTAACAGTTATCATACACAAATAGGAGGGATAGTTAAATACTACTGCACAAATAGGAGGGAATAAAAGGAAATATCTAAAAGAAAGTTTAAAAAAACAATACCATAAGAAATTTATGTAACTCATCCTCAACTCCTTATATCAGGCATTTTTGTAAATTTATAAACTGCATAAAGTATTGGAGGCACATACCATCCTCAGGCACCACTTCCTGTCTCTCTTCAAGGAGCGCCATTACATGTCTAAGAGGTTGCATGGCAGCCTCTTTGCACAGTAACTGAATATCTGAACCTGAAAAACCTTCTATCCTTTCAACCGTGAGATCATAAGGAAGCTCCTCATCAGGCTGTGATGGCAGGAGCTCCTCAAGCATGGATCTTCTTGCTTCTGGCTCTGGAAGAGGCACTAGTATCTTATTTATCATGGTCAAAGGAGACTCATTTGATTAATAAAAGATATCCTGGACTTTAGTTGCTAGCCCTGTTCATTTATCACCTATAATATAACCATTAGACTGAAAATATTAAATATATAGTTTGTTCTCATAGGAAACTACAACGACGATCTCCATCTCCACTCCATATTTGGTTGGAGATGTCATTTGGTCCAAGCACCATTGCCTAAACAACAATTAGAATAAGAGTCAAGAAGAAATGGGTACTGTAGACTAAGCCCAGCACACTTTATACCATAATTGAGTTAAGCATAATTATAATCAACGCTAGAAGTAGGAGCCAATGATTAAAATAACTTGGTGTAGCAATGTAAAACCGTATAGATTTTTTATTTATTTATTTATTGACTTTATAGCAACACTAAATCTCAAATTGTATTAATCAACAGTCAATTAATTCTCAATTCACCTTAGATCTAGAATCCAATGTTTTTAAGTTGGAAAACAGCTTAAGTATTTTGTAATGCAACTCTCTGCTAATAGTTGCCACATATATTTAGAGTGACCACCAATACTATGATAATATGCACCAATCAAGGCTCTTCTATAATAAAGCTCTTATTCCTTTTTTTTACTGTTTTAAATGCTTTTTCTTCATGATTTAGCTGTGAAATTTCAAATCCATCTCTCATGTAGATATTTACATGTGAATGTCTGTGAGAAAAGGCTAGAGAAATGAAGGATTCCACTTGTATTGAGATATTATTTTTAAAAATAACTTACCAACTACATAGGAATAAAAAAGATCAAGGCTGGATTGAATCCCCAATTACAGCAAAGTACTCTTCTTGCTTTCCATTCTTTTAGCATCCTTTTTTAAATAATGCCAATAAGCTGCTCTTCAGTATAGCTTTTCCTTGCATGTAGAATAGCATTCCTTTGCCCCCACACTATTAATGATCTCACAGTAGCACTCTTTGCAGTATGGAGCTTCGGATTGATGAGGAGCCACAAATCTTGCAGCCTGGTCCGCATGTTAGGTCATTGTTGATGCGACAACCACATCATCGATCAGAGGACATTTGGAATGGCGAGGTGAAATATTTAGTTCTAACAACCGCTTTAATTTTTATGTTATCTTTGACTTTTAGTTAGCAAGTTCTTTCAAAGTTGTATTTCTAGTTCTAACAATTGCTATAATTTTTATCGATTTTGCAGGACCCGGGCGCACTTACGTGCCGTGGTCGCACTAAGGAGATGGCAAACATTCAAATGCAAGATAATCGGATGATTGACATTATCAAGTTGCTAAGGCTTGAAGGATTGTTTAGGGCCCCTTCTAGAGAGATAGATAATTGCCTTATAACGGCCCTAGTTGAGCGATGGCGCCCGAAGACTCATACGTTTCATCTTCCACATGGTGAGATGTCAATCACCCTACAAGACGTGGAGGTCATTTTCGGACTTCCTATAGACGGTGAGGTCTTGGTTGGGCCGACTGTCGTGTTAAATGGAACCTAGAGCAGTTTTTGCATGGAGTTGCTTGGTTTTACTCCGGCGAATGACAACAAAACTTTGGTGGGGCAAAGAATTCTCATCAGCCGCCTTGTTAAGGCCATTGTAGCGCCACTACCTCATGACGCAACGGAGATTCAGATACACAAGTATGCCCGGTGCTATATTTTAGCACTACTAGGGGATAAGCTTTTTATGGACAAGTCGAGAGATAGGGTGCATCTAATGTTTTTGGAGCAATTGCGAAACCTTCGTGATTCGCCACAGTATAGTTGGGGCAGTGGTTGCTTGGCCTGGTTGTACAGAGAGTTGTGTCGGGCAAGTGAGAAAGGGGCATCGCAGATTGGTGGGGCGTGCACGTTGGTCCAGTATTGGGCATGGGAAAGGTTGCCATTCTTGTACCTGAGGATAGAGCCCCCACCTGGATGTGATTATGGCCCGTGGCCGTATGCTCCACTTGCCTTTAAGTAAGTATTTTTTTTTATATTTAGTGTGTTATGCAATGTACTCTTCTTAGTAACTAAGTAGATACTTATCTTATGTTATTCGCTCGTAATTGTAGGTGGGTGCGGGTGTCAGGCTCGAAGAGTAGGCCATCCGAGATGGCCTTAGTCTACTATCGTGAGCAATTAGTTACAATGCAGCCGAACCAGGTAATAATATTCAAAAATTCTGTTTGGTTATGTTAATTTTCCTTAAGAATATGATTGCTTCATACTTTAACATATCTTCCTTAATTTTCATTAATTTTCCTTAACATATGTTCCGTTTTAATTTTCCTTAATTTTCCTTAACATATCTTCCTTGTATCTATGTATTCTCCCTTGTTTCACATTTGAAGATGCTATGATAATTGTTTTTTGTTTCTATTGTAGATTGTGTGGCAGCCATATGAGGCACACTTCCGCCACCTTCCTGACTTCTGCGTTGCAGGGAGGGGTACGTGGACAGCAAGGGTGCCGCTTGTGTGTTTTTGCATAGTGGAGATACACCACCTGGACCGTGTCCTTCGACAGTTTGAGTTGGCGCAAGAATGGCTTGACCATGTTGTGTACGATGAAAGGCTGCACATAATAGACTTGTGTGGGAAGGTGGAAAAGAATTGGAGGGAGGAGCATGAACCGTATATCATTTCATGGAATAGCAGAGAACAACGACTTTGCCATGCACCTCCTTAGACTGGTGAGATGCCCCGCAATCATGACTATTACCAATGGTACCGTCCGGTGACTCGAAAGTATGTCGACCGTAACAGCGCTAGAGTGCATCAGCTAGTAATGTGTTTTAATTATATTTTATTGCTTCCTTTGTTTTATCTTTAGTACATGTACGAACGTAGAATCAATTGATTTCTTCTTTCAACAAATTTGGTTTGATCTAACTGACATCCAATTAAAAAGAGTTTCTGTTGCATATAGTATCATAATAAAACTTTCAGTTCTTAGTTTAGACGAGTATTTAAGTAGAGAAATAAGTACTATATAATGCATTCTATAATTGTTACATAACCGCTTGAAAATTCTGATTATGCTGGTTCTTTCTCTGTTTCAGATTGAAAGTCATTTAGCGTTGTTGAATTGGGTTCCGGTAGGCAGCCGAGAACACAACCATATCCGGCGCATCCTATATACTGTGGCTGGGCTTGGTGGTGATCCTGCAGCCACTGGGCAGGCAAATAACCATACTGAGACTGAATCAGCAACTACTGCAGCCCCAAGCACAAGTGCAGCACCCGTAACTACACCGACCCGTGATCGGCGTGATACTGCAAGCCCAAGCACAAGCATGGCTAGGGGCCGTAGTCGGCTTGCTACAACAAGCCCAAGCACAAACACAACAAGGGGCCGTGGTCGGCCTGCTACAGCAAGCCCAAGCCCAAGCCCAAGCCCAATTGCAACTAGAGGCCGTGGTCGGCGTGCAACAACCCCTCGAGTTGTAAGTAGTCATGAGATACCTGCACCCATCCTGCACGCATCTCCCCACTCTGAGGTCCCTCCACTCATCCCAGTTGTATCTCCTCAATATGAGGTCCCTCCACCCATTGTAGATGTATCTCCCCAACCCGAGGTCCTTCCACCCATCCCAAATGCATCTCCTCAGTCCGAGGTCCCTCCACCTATGGTAGATGCATCTCCTCAGCCCGAGGTCCTTTCACCCACCCCACCTTTACAGCCCAGCTTCGATCTCGGTATGCATTCTCAGTTGACCCCTCCATTGCACCCCGAGACACCCTCATACCCAGCCACCAGCTCTAGTGCACCCACTTTGCCCATAGACCCACCCCGTACTGAACCCATCACCATGATCCCCACTCCTGGCCTCTACACAGAGCATCATTACCCACCTACCTCATCCTCATCCGACCCTGTAGGACCTTCGGTTGGGACTGATACTCCACAGCCAGATACTGATGTACCGGACGAGAATCCCCCTCCTCAGCCTTCACCCCCACGAGGTAGACCGCAACGTGCTAGAAGAGCTCCTACTTGTGGGACAGGTGGACATAAAATAGGACACAAACACAGCTCTATGGTATGATAACATTAATTTTCCTGTTTATGCCTATTTTGTAGTTCACTTTATTCTTTACAATTACACCGAATATTGATTATATGCATCTAATGTCTTTGCAGCATGATGATGAGCCTAAGGATGATGCCCCGCAGCCTCCTCCCCCGCCCAAACATTACACGAGGGTTAAAAAACGCAAAATTGGTGAACCTTGAAAAAGAGGTTTGTTAAAAATGCATGCAGCAAATTACTGTCTTATGGATGGTGCATGTGAGATATATGTCATAGTAAATTCTCAAATGTCATAGTTTTTGTATGTTGAATTCAATTGGTTTTTGAGAAATATGATGGATTTTGAGTTTTGAAAATTTCTCTTTTTTGTAGTTTTATTAACTATGTGTGTAGTTTGGGTGTATGGATTACAAAATCTAAGTTATATCATACTTTAAACCCATATAATGTGATTGAAGTTGCAATATTTTGACTTTTTTGTTGTTGTTGTTGTTGCTCTTGACACCAAATCTTGGGTTTATCTTATATATTTTCCATGTTAATCCTAGCTTTTGCTTTTCTGTGGGTTGTGATATAATTCATTTTTCATGCAAGTCTTTACTTTGTATATATATTTGATAGGTAGATAGTGGGGTAGTGGGATTAAATCCAAAGACATAGAGCACCACAAAGTATTACCATTGGGCTAATCATTGAACCCCTACCTTTTTTTATTTTCTTTAAGTGGTTGTTGGGCATGGAAAGAAATATCACCAAAATTGATAACAGAATGAAATGAAATTTTTATTTGTTCTCTCTCTCTCTCTTTTTCCCCCTCCATTTAAAAAAGAGAAGGGGGGGGGGGGGGGACCTCATAATTTTTAAAACCAAGAAGCCCAACAGGTTTCCACCCACATGCAAGCACTGCAAGAGTGACCACTGCCGTCACTCTTGCAGTGGTTTTTACTTTCTGAGGGATTCAGGGGTATGTACTCTCATCTGATGGCAGATATCAGAAGTTCCTTCAAACCAATTGTTTTGTGCATTTGTTGTCTTCAACCCTGTTGATAAAGAGCATTTTTAGGTTTAATGCTAATATCGATGCTCCTTTGATTAAAGGTTGTTTGGCAATTTTATGTTGGTTTTATAATGAGAGAGATTTATTTTTGCTTCATTGTTTCATTGTTTGCTTGTATTTTTTCTTTTCAACCTGTTGGGAGAGAAGACAGTGGTGCAATAGATAATACTTTTGGACTTGCATTGGTGGCTTCTGCAAGTAATGTAGAGGGTTTCTGTGTTTTGACATGGAAGGTAACCCGGCTAGAGATATTGTGTAAGAGAGGGATTTAATGATAATAATTTTATACTTAAACTAGTCGCTAACCCGTGCGATGCACGGGAAAATTCAGAAAAATGTTCAAGAAATTCATTTTTTTTTTTTTAATTCATCTTCCTCTAGATTGATGAAAGCTATAAGATTAATTCCTAATATTCATCTTCCAAGACACGACAACGTAGCTTCAATATTATTAGCAGTATCATAGACTGCCTTATAACCATACCTGGAGTAAAGAACTCCATAGGATGCTGCCAATCCAACCACCAAGAAATTCTACTCCCATCTCCCATTGCAAACCTTAAGAAAGATCTTGCTTTAATTCTTAGCTTAAGCAATTTTCTCCATCCTCTTGTGCTACTTTGTGGAACTTTTACACTCCAGACACTCTTTCCTTTCTACAGTTTCTCCCTAATCCCAAGCTACCATAATGGAATCAGCTTGGACAAAGAGGTTCCACATATGCTTTACAATGACTGCCTCTTTCCAATCCTCTATCTTTTCAAGGCCTAAATCCCTTCACCTTAACCCTTACACCATTCCACAATAACAATTAATTTTCTGCTCTATCATAGTGATAACCTTCTTGGGGAGGACAAAAAGGCTTGTCAAGTAGACTCAAATGCTACATAAAATTGAGGATAACAGCCTTCTAGCAAAGGACAGGTTCTTTAAAGTCCAAGAATTAATTCTAGATGTGATTTAATCCAGCAATGGTTTCAACAAACAACTTACTTGGGATTAAGGGAACAGCTAGGTACCTCATTGGCTGAGAATCTGATTTTAAATAGCTTGGGGAACATAAGAAAGAAAAGAAAACATTGAACTACACTACACAGGATAGTGAGAATTAGGTACCCTCTTTTGATAGACGTTGTGGGGTGCTTAATTTCTTCCTCATGCGTAACTATATCTCCTTATTTGTGTTTCTTGTTCGAGACATGACTTTACTTAATTTCGTTAGAGGACCTTATGACCATCAAAACCAATAATTATGGCTGAAACCATTTAAAATAGGTGGCCAATCATACCTTAGAATCCTCAGTCAAAGTTTGCATGGACAAAATGATTATTTTATCAATAAGCCAAGAGTAAATATACCTTAAGAGAGTGCCAGTTTCTTATACCTCAACTGTGGTTGGTGTGGTTTTCCCTAACAAATATAAATATAAAAAACAAATGAAATTGGCCATGAAAGAATCAATCAACTGAGGTCTAAAATCTAACATTTAGGCTGGTATATTTTGTCCCAAGCTTTAAGGGCCACGAACTGCCTTGTATTCGAACAGAATCTACCTACTAAACTGTCAAGCTTAGAGCAAACTTGATTGGGAATGTTGAAAAATAACATAGAAGAAAGGAGGTGAGTCTTGTGCAAATGACTTGATAAAGGTGCTCCTGCCTGCCCAATAAAGACTGTTTCTCCTCCACCCACTCAATTTAGCTTCCATCTTTTCCTCTAATTATTTGAACTTAACAGTTTTGTGATTAGATTGAAACAAAGGAGAGCCCAGGTATTTTAAATCAGTAGTAACTGTTACCCACTCCTCAGTTATCTCAGTGCTCTTGCTCACATTTTTAGACATGCACACCCAAAAAAAAAGACTACCTCTTTACTGAATTTCTGCCCAGACCAACTGCAAAAGTTATCTTAACATGCCATTAAAGCTTCAATTTCTGCTCTTTTAATCCAACATAACAACAGATCATCAGCATCAATTAAGTAAGTTATATATTTGTTTAACTTGTAAAAGTGTTAGGATATGACTCCTGATTTGGACCACATGCCAATTCTAAGTGAGCTATTTTCATTTTTCAGATATACCCTTAAGATGGGCTTTCATATAGTCTTTTTCTAAACCAGTAAAGTCTTCACAATGCTGTTTGCCCATTATGTTTAGGACTACCTGATCTTACCTATGATGTTTTTCTAACTTCTCGTTTACTTCCTCACAGATTGTAGTTGGAAAAGAGATACGCAAGTCGAATGTTTAGTTCATATTGCAAAGTTAGATGCTACTTATAATTTGTTTCTAAATATTTGAAGATTGATATATTTAATGAGGCATGTTATATAAACTAAAAAAAAATGTCAAATGTTTTTTGATATTCACTTGGTTGAAAACACAATTGGTGGTATCTAACAAATTTCCACTTTGAATTCATTAAATTTTATTAAAATGCAAAACCCCATTTAAGACTAACAGGTATTTGCTAAACTATCTAGCCATGCAACTATATAAGTTGATAGTGTATATATTGTGTGCGGGAATGTGAATATGCGTACACAAAATTAAAATACAAATTTTGTGTTCCTACTTCTCTATAAAATCTAAAAGGGAATAAAAACCAACATCAAAGTTGAATAAAAATTGTATCTGAAAGCATAATGTAAAAGACATTTCTTATTAACCATCTGCAACTAAAGAATAAGTTATTAAGGTGTTCATCTCTTGTTTAAATAACTCTTGACCTTTTTTGTTAGTTTATCTACTCTATTATCAATTTATCATAGCTGAATGTGGCAATACCTAATTATGTAACAATTAAATCAATTAGAAATTTAAATACATCCAATCAATGCAAAATCATCTATATAAAACAGGAAATTAGTATTATTGATTAAGGTACGGATGAAGGCTTTGGTACAATCCATACCTTTTCTCCCACACAACTCAGCAAGTAGCAAAACTACCAAATTGACACAGAAGATAGACATACATATAACAAAGTCACATGAATTATGGCTGCAATCTAAGGTTTAGATCATAAACTATTCACTATGGCGTGGCAAAAATAATGTAAACCACATATGGAGATTGACCTGCAGGCTGTAGCTATTCAAAAACAATGAATCTTGATATGTTCCTTCTTCACAATGCCAGCCTGCACAAGGAAGGTAGAAACATGCTTCCTTTGATCCCCCTGAAGTTGTATAGCCTCAACTTGATATAAGCCTAATAAAAATAATCACAGATTGGGGTAATTTTCCTTGCCCTAATTTCTAAGCTTTTCTCTACAGCCAACAGCAACAACTAAAAATACAAATAATTGCAGACCATAAACTCAATACCCAAACAGGAAAACATAGAAGAATTATCACTAAAAATTTTAAATATACATAGAAAATAAAATTTAAGTATACCTCGACGGCTCGTACAGAGGGGGAAGCTAACAGCTCCTTGCCATTAAAGTTGACGATGGCCTTGAACCTGGGCCTGTGGTCGGATCAATTTGCCTCTCGCAAAAGGATATGGATAGGAAACGAAATGTTGATTGAATTACTGAAACACAAAAGAGAGAGCAATGCGTCCAATAATTGAAATTAGCAAAACCAACTTTAGGGCTCCAAACCCATCAATCTAAGCAAATCATTCAGAAGAAACAGTCCCAAACGAAACATGAACAAAGGTGAAATACCTGAAGTGAATCATCCATTCTGAGCTCTTCTTTAAATATGCTGTTTTCGGGTTCAATTAAATGAGGAGTTTTGAAACCGTGAAAGATAGGAAGAGCAAAAGGACGGGAGATAGTGATGAGGTATGAAGGAGTATTCCCTTAAATAAGGAGAGGAAGAGACGAAGAAGGGAAGAGAGAGGTTGGAGTTAGAAAGCCGAACGTCTGAAGTATTGAATCTGTCTTTGGAAGAGAGAAAGGTTGGGAACGTCTGAGTTGGTCATGCTAAAGGTCTGAAGAAGAAGGAGAAAGGGTTGGCGTTTAAAAGATTAAAGGGTTGATTTGGGCTTAACGGTGGACAGTCATGCTAAAGGTCTGAAGAAGGAGAAAGGATTGGCATTTAAAGGAATAAAGGGTTGGATTTGGGCTTAACGTTGGACAGCAACGTAACATTCATTTTTGGGCTTTGAGGCTAACATAATTAAAGCTATTAAGATTGGGTTTTATGGCAGAGATATGGCTAGAAATTATTTTCTTCTTAATAGTATTTTAAAATTAGGAAAAATTTTAGTAAAAGTATTTTAAAATTATAGGAAAAATTCAGGAAAAAAATTTAGAAATGACATGGCGGCTGATGTGGCTCAACGGGAGCGTAGCAACATTAAATGCTACGCTTCAGCTTTTAGTAATATATATAGTAAAAGTATTTTAAAATTATAGGAAAAATTCAGGAAAAAAATTTAGAAATGACATGGCGGCTGATGTGGCTCAACGGGAGCGTAGCAACATTAAATGCTACGCTTCAGCTTTTATTATAGGAAAAATTCAGGAAAAAAATTTAGAAATGACATGGCGGCTGATGTGGCTCAACGGGAGCGTAGCAACATTAAATGCTACGCTTCAGCTTTTAGTATTATATAGATGTATTTGGTCTGAGTCTCAGGTTATGAAAATTTATATTAGTAAAACTAAACTTGTCTCCATTGGCTTGATTATATAAGAATCGTTATTGAGGTTCCCAAGGGCCTTGCCTTGATGAGGTTCCATGTTGTCAAAAAATAAAAATACTTATTGAGCTGATGCTTCTATTTTCTTACAAATTGCCATTTTTCCCTTGGTTTTTTTCTATTTATGGCTGTGTTATTTCGAATTATAAATTTTATGCTATCAAGTTTTCCTACTACCTAAACGTCTCTTTGATTGAATGTTGCCTTTTAATATTTCTGTATGGCATATATTTTTTTCACTGTTTTCTCCCTGTATACGCTTTCTAGTTTTATTACTTATAAAAAAAATCTCTCTGTATGGCATATTGACATGTAGGTGGAGTATTATTTCAGTGATTTGAACCTGGCTACTACTGATCATCTAATGAGGTTCATCAGCAAAGATGCTGAAGGATTTGGTAATATCATTTGCTACTTTATTTTAGTTTCAGATGTCTATGACATGGTTAGAATTATTTGTTCGAAAGCGCTGACATGCTTGATCTGCTCTCTTTCATAATAATTGTTCATAGAAATTTCTGCATCTTTATGCACTTGCAAACGCTCCTAGACACTCGAACATATACACACTTCTTCTTTTCTTTCTCTTTTGGTGAAGCTATTGATTACAGAGTAATAATGTGTAGATATGATATTCTCTTTCATGAATTATTTGAATCCAACTTTTGGAGACATTTTAAATTCCTTCTAATACTTCTGTTGTTATATAGTGCCTATATCTGTTGTTGCATCTTTCAAGAAGATTAAGGCTCTTATAAGTAGTCATTCCCAGCTGGCAGCCGTTTTGCGGAACTCATCAAAGCTTTTGAGTGTCTTCATACAGTCTTGCTTCAAATAATCTTCTTTGTTAACCATGTACATCTGTTTTTTTACCTTTGTAATAAAAAAAATTGTTGATGCTCTACAAGTAGTTAGTGAAGATGGAAAGAAAGTTAGACGCCAGCGTATCTTAACTGAGTCAGAAATGGAAGAGTTGCAAGTAGGTTTATCCACTAGTTGGTTGGTTGGTTCTGATTTTACTGTTTGTTATGAGAGATGATTGGCTGACCTGTTTATTATGTTATTCTATTCCTTCTAAGTCAAGCATTTCAGAATGATTGTTTAGAAAACTCGTTTCTTATGCATAATGGTGTGTGTTTCGATGCAAAGTTATCATCTATCTTGAAAATGTCCTGTAAGATTCAAGCTAGATCTTTGTTGTTTGAAATGATAATTCTTAAAGTTCCCAACAACTGAACTATTGTTATTACATCTTATTTTCTAATTCTCATTTTGATTCACAGTCTCGAATAGTTGTTGCTGAAAACTTGCCTGAGGATCATTGCCACCAAAACCTTATGAAAGTTTTTTCTGCTGTGGGAAGGTACCAAGATATTTTCTAATAGAAAATTTTCAAACTCAACGCCTTTCTTGTATAGAAAAAATAATCATGTTGAGTGGTCCTTTGGCAGTGTGAAGACAATCCGTACTTGTCAGCCTCAACCCTCCAATGGTGGGGCTTCTTCGGCATCTAGATCAGGAAAAGCTGATGGCGTGCTTTATAGTAACAAGGTAATAGGGAAGTTGACATACTGCCTTGGTGCAGTTTTTTTGGCAGTTTTTTTTTTTTTTTTTAAATCATGCTTCATCAACTTTAAGGTGGTAATAATTCTTTATGTCAGAAATTATATCTGTTTTTGGCTTTGACTACAACTAATAACCACTCCTGCTTCATCTTACACCCACTTTTCCTTTCTTAGCTTTATGGATTTCCTAGATGATTTCTTTTTCAGATGTTATTTCCTTTTGTGCATCTTCTCTTTCCATTTTGTTTTTCTTTTTTGTTCTTCTTGGTATACGATGTACCCCATTTGGTATATTATGCCCTTTCTCTTTGCACTTTAAAAAAAAAAGTTATGTTAATGCGTATTGCTACTAGTTCCATGAAAATAAAAGGAAAGAACAAAGGTTCAAGGGCACAGTACAACAGTATGGCAATATGTCTAGTAGTGCTCCTGCCATGGGAAGGGCTTGCTGTGTGTTCTGGTTTGGTGTCATGAGGTGCAGGCTTGTCTGGTGATTAGTTGTGTGGTGTCTTGTCACTGTATGGCTCTGCAGACTTGGAGTTAGTTTTGAGTGGCGGTTTTGTTAAGGTCCTTCTGGCTGAGAGATGCAGTGATTTAGCTTGGGTGTACTGCTCATCATGATAGCTTGGTGTATATCTTCTGCAAGGCATCTGGTGTAGCTTCTGTGGTGTGGCATAGACTGAGTTAAGTTGGTGAGCTGCTGGTGTGCTCTATGCCAAGTCTTGGTGTCTGTAGCATGAGGTGTTGGTGGCTGCTGCATAAGCTGAGCTAGGACAAGCTAAGTAGTTGATGACTACTGCATTGCTTTATATAATCCAGGCTCCAGCTCACCTCAACTGTTGTATTGACTTGATAAGTGATAGGAATTAATCATAGTTGTAACCAGTTACTGGTTAGCCATGTGCATTGAATAAAGCCATTTGCTTAATTGAGTAAATCTGTTAGTTAGGAGTAAAGGGAGAGTTAGTGAGTGATTCTTGGAATGTAATATTGAGCAAGCATACATAGGTGCATAAGCAATTGTAATAGGCAAGAATTGAACTGTTGAGTAAAAGCTTCTCTCTTATTCTCTCGTCTCTCTCTCATTCTCATCTTTCTTAGTTCTGGAGGCCCAGCAACCTTGAATTAGCTATCCCATGCTGATCATAAGAAGCAGGTTCTTTTTCAAGTTTCAAATTCACTGGTTTGAATTATATAATTTTTAGGAGCAAATATTTGGTGCTATCCTTTCTCTAAATATGCTTGTCCAAATGATTCAGATTTTAGGTATATGTTTGATTTGACAGTTTAATGCATTTGGCAGATGATGCAATCATCTGCAGGTTCATTGGGCTTTTAAAGAACCTTCTCTATGCACCTATGGCCTCATGTAAACATGCCTCCTCTAACCATTCATGGTTGCCATTGCTGAACGAATGCAGCTATTTAGAGGAAGCTAAGCCAGTTTATAGTAGACTTTTTAAACTTTAGATTATGAGGAAACATATGACATTGATGCAATAGGATATGAAAGCCTTAACATCTGAATCCTTTGTTTCATATGTAGTGGCATGCTTTTGTGGAGTATGAATCTGTTGAGCTGGCTGAGAAAGCAGCAAGTACTTTAATTTTCTGTTGCATGACACAATTTCTCTTCCGTGCTCATTCTAGCATATATTTATCTGTAAATTCTATTATTGCAGGTTGCAGAGCTAAATGAGGAGGGGAATTGGAGGCGTGGCCTTAAGGTCCGCTTAATGCTTAGACGCACGGTATTTGCCAAATATTGAGCTTTTTTCCTTCTTCGTGATTTGTTTGCAATTCAGCAATAGTGTGTTCAGTAAGTTCACTTACTGAAAATGTGAGAAACAAATACAAAAAATTGGAGGGCAGTGTCAAAAATCATTTCCTTCTCAACATAAATACTTCCAGAATAAATGTATAATTTAGTGCAAATAATAGGAATGGGGAAGTGAACGCTGAGAGTGAGTATGCGTGCACATGGGTTCTTTTAAAAAAAATTTAAGTACATTAGATGTGCAATCTGGTTGGTCCTAAAACCAGGACAGTTCCTTTAGTTTCTCTGCAGTTGCTATTTTAGTTGAATGCAATTCTAAGTCAAGCTTGATAGGGAGCCAGTTTGACGTCTATGCTCCATCCAATGACTGCATCGTCCATTGATGTGTCTTTGCAAATTTTCTCTTCTCAGTCAAAACCTTCTTCAGCACGAGGAAAAAAGGGACATGATGGGGAAGTGATTGAGGAAGATGATACTTCTACATCTGATCAGCAGCAAAGTGAGAAACAGTTGGAGGATCCCCCCCAACAGTCTGATGCCCAACCACATGAACAAACAGTAAGTGCCCATGTATTGGCAGAAAGCTGTTTAGAAATTATAAATTATGAAAGCATCATGAATAGAGATGGTTATTTGTTTTTAGCTTTGGGGGAATATATCTTTCAGAAAGGAGCTAGAGCTTTAAGGGAATGTAGTCTATTTTGTTTATTGCATTAGTCACTAGTTTCTTTTATTTTTCAGTTTCTTCTGTTAGTTAAGAGTAATACAGATGTGGGTTTTATTATGTTTATTTTTATTTTTTTCCCAGAACGAGTACTTGCCTACCATAATTTGTTAGAGAATGTGAGATACAGGGATTTTAGTAGCCTCACATGGTACCCTGCCTTAACAAAAAGGGTGGGATGCAGTCTATTTTCTTATTCTCTGACCGCCATTTAGTAATGGGCATATTTTCATGTCCTGACAGGCAAATATATCAATCGTCATTATTGATTATACATACAACAGTAACACATTGTCCAACCTATCTCTTGTCCTCCTTTCCAAGGGCTTTTACGTTTCACTGACACAGATGCAGATGTTATATAAGTAGTGAAATGACTTGTTTATAATATACATTTGGAAAGTAATGTGATACTTATATTTTATATTAATCTGTGGTTCTTTTTTCTTTTGAAACAATAATTTTTTGTTATAACATTCTCATTTTTAATTCTTTGGATTAGGGAGAGGAGCAGCAGCATGTCAACGAGAAAGATGGAGGGCAGAGGAGAGGTCGTAACCGTGGCCGGGGCAAGGGACGTGGAAGGGGTCAATACCACCACAACAATCACCACAATAACCGTGGAAATCATGTGGGAACTCCCCCTTCAAACAATGCAGTTAATAATGAGCAGCCAGCTATAGCCAAGCAGCCTCCTGGACCACGAATGCCAGATGGCACAAGAGGATTTGCTATGGGTCGGGGGAAGCCAGTTGCTGTGAATATTGCATAATAACTGGGCATTCTACATAATACTAATTACGGGGTTTTCTTGTGCCTGCGAAGTGTATGTTTGGGTGGGAAACTGTCTTCTCGTGTGGTGTTGATGGCCTGGTTTTACAAGGGCTGTCAATCCAGGGTAGTTTGGGTCAAATTAGCAGTATAAGTTGAGTACTTTCTTCTGTTTGTTATGTAATTCAGTAAGGATGATGCAGAGACAATTGATTTTTACTTTTTTTTTCAAATTTAAATGTAGAAAGGGAAAGGGCAAAAAAAAAAAAAAAATAGTGGGGAGTCTCCAATACCTATAGGTAAATGTGAGTGAAGAAATGACATTGCAATATAACACTGTTCAATATATTTCTTGCTCTCTCTCTCTCTCTCTCTCTCTCTCTCTCTCTCTCTCTCTCTCTCTCTCTCTCCTTGGATTGTGAATACCATGCTTCACTTGTCAATATATTATGATTTGTCACTTGTCAATATTGGCGTAGTAAGCTTGGCAGAAGCCTTAATTTCAGTGAAGTAACTTTAACACTGCATGTGTGGCAATGGTACTTTGTATGAACCTTTGTTCATGGATAGAAGTTCTTTTAAGTATTATTATGGTATAGTAGATTGTTATTGTGGATCAAAGCTTAGTTGAATACATTTCTTTCTTCTCCTCTTTATTTTATTATTATTATTTTTTAATTTTTTGAGAATTCAGTTGAATAGATTGATTGTACAGATAAAAGTGATCTAAACTGTAGTCCAGCGGAAGCTTTTAGCCTTTCACATCATCAAAAAAATAAAAAAAGTATCTGTGACCTGAAGATTTTAATTTTTTTAATTTTTGTTTGGTTTTTTTTTTTTAGTCAATATTTTTTATTTGGTTGGTATTAATGCCAGGACACCTCCCAAAAAGCCTTCTATTGGCCAGAAGAAACCACTCGAAGCACATGGTTCATCACCACCTCTGCCAAGGTGTATAACTTTTTCTGTTGTACTACAACTTGAGGATGATTATCAATGGTTTCAATGTGATTTTCTTCATTTTCCACCCTAACATTGTGTCCAACTCTTTCTTTATGTAAAATTTATCTGATATCCTACAGTAAAAAGCAAAAACTAGCTGGGGCCTTTTCAGATCAAAGCATTGAACAACTAAATGATGTCACTGCTATCAGTGGAGTTAATCTTAGGGTATGTTATTCTCCTATTTTTAGTTTTGCCTATTGCAAAGTATAAGCTAATTAAGTTAAACAATTCACACTGAAAGTAGACAAGCTCAAAACTCTCCTGTCATTCTGCTCTTAAATAGGAAGAGGAAGAACAGCTATGTTCTGGGCCCAAAGAGGACAGTCGAGCTTCAGAAGCATCTCGAAGAGTTGTGCAAGAAGAAGAAGAAAGGCTGATTCTGCAGAAAGCTCCTCTCCAAACAAAGCTGGCTGAGATCAGTTAATAGCATCTTGACTTTACTATCTGCTTCGGTACAGGCAAACAAAGAGGAAGATGACAAAATGAGGACAACAGCGGCAAACGTTGCAGCCCGTGCTGCTGTTGGAGGAGATGACATGCTTTCAAAATGGCAACTAATGGCTGAGCAAGCCCGGCAGAAAAGTGAAGGAGGGGTGGATACATCTGGTTCTCAACCAAGTAAAGATGTGAGTCGCAAGCCTTTATCAACATCTGGAAGAAAGGACAACCAAGAAACAGAGAAAAGGGGCAATGCAGCTTCTGTTGCTGCTTCTGGTAAGTGTGTTTTAATTTGATTTCAATTTTGAAAGTTACGTAGCTGGCAATATTCTAAAGTTAATATTAGATTTTATTACCACCAGCCTCGTCCAACAGATCTCGCAAGCAATATTTTACTTATTTTATTTGATTTGATTTTATTATTAGTTTAGTTGATTATTTGTTGGATAAATGTCCTATATATCTTCTCTGTAATGTATGGCCTAACCTTCTTCTTTGCCAATCTCGGGCCTAATAGCAGCACATTCATTGTGCCAGCAGAAATTTTCCCGGCAAGGCTTCGATCAACTTGTCATGGTATCTCAGCAGCTTCAGGCAAGGCCAGTGCAATGGTTGGAGCTTTCGGGTTCTTATATGCCTCACAGAACCAGGACAAATCAAAGGCTGATCCAGCCTACCCCCTGCTGGGATTGGTATGAGAAATTCTCTCCTTGCGCTTGCTGTGATTTGTGGGTTTGGTTTCTTTTTCACATTGTTAGTGCCGGATGCAATGGGGAAATCGCTGGCGGAGATTTCAAAGGAGATCGATGAAGAAGGTGCTATTGAATCTAGGCAGCTGTTTCTGGTTATCACATAAATTTATTATGTTTTCTTGATTAGTAGTTCAACAAGTACATACCTTGCTTGTTTTGTTTGTTTTGTATTTTGTTTCTTGGGCAAATAACACTCCCCTCCCTTGAAGTTTAGAGAAATGACACTCACCCCCAAACTTGAAAGAAAAAAACACTCCCCCCCCTGAGATTTAAAAAAAATAACACTCCCCCCCTTCTGTTAATATTAGTAATGGAATATAAAGCATATTATAAAACATATTGCTTATGTTGATTTTTTAGTCTCTTATAGCACATTTCCAATTGATTTTTTAAAGTTTGATGATCCTCTTAGATTTTTTAATCGCTCCTCTCTCTAACACTTTGGATCAAAATTTATGAAATAAAACAATTTGCTAAAACTTTCAAGCTTTTATTGTTTAAAAATGAGTTTGAAATTTTCAAAGTCACTTATCAATATAAAAAATTTTCAGAGTCAATTTTGGGAATACATTATTAACCAAAGGATACGTTAGTGCACAACATTTTTAATGTCAATTTAACAGAGTTTATATAAATAAATGTCAAAGGGGGGAAAATGTTTTTTTCCTTTAAGTTTGGGGGTGAGTGTCATTTTCCTAAACCTCAAGGGAGGGGATTGTTATTTGCCCTTGTTTCTTTATCATCGGAGGATGCTTATTTTGTTTTTCATGCTGTAATGGATGGTTATTCAGTTAATAATTTGTTTATGTTGTATTTTGGCATTTGAGAGTAGCATGAATGGTTATGAATTCATTATATCTGGTTACTTTTAGTAATGACACATTTTCGAAAGCCGGGAAACACACATGTACTATTTTGAAGCCTTGTAACAAGGGAGCTTTAAAGGCATCTCCCTCGCTCTCCAAATTAAAGCTGTAAAACGTAAAGTGTGGCTAGAGGAAACCCCTCCTAGCTTGTAGAATGTGCTCTAAACTACTCATTTATTAATGTTAACATTTCTTGTTTCAAAATACAATCAATAAATTGGTAATTTTTGAAATTTGGAGTTTTAATTTGTTATTTTTGAAAATGAAGTGTTTTAGATCATGACAATCACTAATTTGCTAACATCTCTTTTTCAAATGATAATCACTAACTTGTTACATTTTTGGAATTCGGGTATTTAATTTTTAATTATACTTTTTGAATCCCCTAAACTATATAAGGTTTACAATGTACTCCCTTAAATAAATGTATAAATTTTCAAAACTACCTTTAAATAAATTTATCAAAAAATAGGAATATTAAATCTTAAATTATAGGCACAAAAATTAGCTCTTTACCCGTATTAACATTTTTGAAATTACACAGCACAAACTATAACTTATCCTCTTAACCAAATTTGGAAAATCTACAACACAATACAAAAACTATTGGGTATTGGCTCCAAGCAATTTTGGATTACTTCAAATACAAATTCTAGTTTATCTTTTTAATTCATATTGATTTTTTAAAATATTTATTGGTTATCTTTGCAAATGGTTTTGGAAATAAAGTAGGGGCATTATACGAACATTACTAAATTAATTACTTCTAATTTTAGAAACATGACAATATTTTAAAACATTATAAAATGAAATATAGAACGAACAAACTGGGACGGAGTGAGTAATTTTTTCTTATTTTTCACCAAAAAATTATTTAATATTTCAATTGACTTTTGTTTTAGAAAAATATTTCAATTGACTTAGATTTTTATAGTCCCATGATAAAACAAAACAAGAAAAAAATAAAGGTTTTTGTAGACCCAATAATTTAGGAGCCTTCTTAGAGGTGGGCGCAAAAATGTACACTGTACAACTCACTTATTTACTTCTTCTTATTTTTTAACAATTATTATAGTAAAAATTTGGGACCTTTCTAGAAAAAAAAATTGGGTCCTTCTATATATTTATTTATGGGTAATGGAGGCCGTGGGAGCTTTGATAGACTATAGTACCTACAACAACAACAAGAACAACAAAATAATAATAATAGTAATAATAATAAATAAATAAATAAAAACAAGAAGAAGAAGATATTTTTCACTCTTTTTACTGACTAAAAGTTATTGTGTGTAAAGGACAAATGTTTTAGAAGTGTTCCAGGCTACAGGAAATTTGTATTTGCCACACGAACCAGTGGCAAGAATCGTGCGGTCCAACCCCATAGCAATTTTTTACTTATTTTGTATTTAAAAAAAAAAACAAGTTAACTCAATTTTATTCTACTTAATTAAATTATTCATCTCTTACAAGGAATAAAAAAAATTATAATTAAAATCTTTCAAAGATATTCAACTTTACTTCAAAAATTAATCATAAATTTTAATGTTTTAATGGTTATTCATTTATTTTATTAACTTTCTTATTTAATTATTAAATATATGCTTGAAGGCTTATTTAATTATTAAATATATGCTTGAAGACTTAATTAAATATATGCTTATTTAATTAACTTTCTTACAAGCAAAAATCTTTCTTATTTAATGTTTTAATGGTTTTTTTTTCTTTTTTTTTTATTTTGGCAAATCCCCTGTTCAGGCAGAAGGGTTGCCCTGTTTTGATCTGTTTTCGCCAGTGGAACTCGAGTTTCATAAACTCGAGTTCTTCTGGGAAAAATTTTTTTTTCTTACTTTGGCAAATCCCCTGTTCAGGCAGAAAGGTTCCCCTGCCTTGCTTTGTTTTTCCCAGTGGAACTCGAGTTTCATAATAAACTTGAGTTCCTCTGGGAAATTTTTTTTTTTCTTACTTTGGCAAATCCCCTGTTCAGGCAGAAAGGTTCCCCTGCCTTGCTCTGTTTTTCCCAGTGGAACTCGAGTTTCATAAACTCGAGTTCTTCTGGGAAAATTTTTTTTTCTTACTTTGGCAAATCCCCTGTTCATGCAGAAAGGTTCCCCTGCCTTGCTCTGTTTTTCCCAATAGAACTCGAGTTTCATAAACTGAAATGTGTACATGCACTTGCTGAGAAACATAGATAAAGAAGCTGAGAATGTAATCTAACACTCATTGAGAGGCAGAGAAGTTGAGAATGTAAATGCACATAAATTACATCAAAATGTGTTATCGCTAGGCACCAAGCTATAGAAACTGTTACGCTCTATTCATAAATATAGTTTTACAATGCAAATGCATTTGCATCGCAACAAAAGGCATTCTCAATGTATCAACATTCTAAACATGCGCAACCATGCTTAATTTGCAATTCTAACCGTACTACTCAAATCACAATCTTCATAGAGGTACATTAGATAGAGAATTACAAGTACATTCAGCAAAAAGTCCAAAAAGTTCACATAGAGCCAATACAACGTAGTCACTTTTCCTAAGATCAAAGGTTCGCATGACAAAAACGTCATCCATGGAAGCATGCCTGAAAAACGTAGAGTAATCACGTTAGGAGACAAGATAGTAAACATTAGGTAAACATCGAATGAACAACAATTATTTAACCAATGCATAACTTTTTGCCATCTAACTACCTAGTGTGGAACATGACCGCTTGTGGAAGTGCCACGGGACTGCGGACATTTTCTGCGGTTATGCCCGGAAGCATGACACACTCCACATGTCTGCTTGGGTTGACTCTCTATCAAATCTGCATCCTCCCTCCGCCATCCCAGTTCTCGATCCTTATTCCTCACTCCATCCATCTCATTCCTTATTCTTGACTTCATTGGTCGACCTTTGGCCTGCAACAATGCTAGATTAGGCAACCACTTTGGCCCAATGGGATCCCTCCACAATGACTGTGATGTAGGAACCACAAATGCATGCTCATATGTGTTAAGAGCATTGTTCAAACCATAATATGGGTGAATATATGTGGTCGAATCAATATGCAAATAGTCACATACTCTAATTGCATGTGAACACGGGATCCCTATGTTTTGCCATTTCCCACAACTGCATGTTCTTTCCTGTAACCGAACTTCATAACTGTGGTTTCCCCCTCCTGCGCTACATGTGTTTAGTTGGGTAACTACTTGAAATATCAACTCTTCATTGCTAAATGGCTTGAGATAGTGTTTCTCAGATTTACGCTTATTTCCTTCCCACGTGGATAAGGCATGTGCACTCCATTTCTTACCCTCTGACAACTCAAAATGGTATTCTTTGCGCCGGTCGTGGAAATATTGAACAAGTTTGTTCCAAGTGAACTCAACCAACGCGGCAATAGGAAGGCCCCGTGCACCTTTCAATACACTATTAAAGCACTCTGATATATTGGTTGTCATTGCCCCAAAATGTCTCCCACCATCATGTGACTGGGTCCACATATCTACAGACTCGCTCATTAGGTATGTGTATGGAAGATAATCTTGATTCTTTTCCTTGCCATCCTTCCCTGTCACCTTCTTCTTATTCCTAATGGCCTCAATTTCCGCCTGCTTAATAGACTCCATAATGGTATCAAATTTAACTACCTGACTAGCATATCCCGCTTTCAATGCTATTGACTTTAGAGTTGAGTTCTGAAAGTGGGTGTTAAAGTTGCTAGCAACATGTCGAAGGTAATATCTATGAAATACCCGTGTTCTTCCATCATCCCTTCTAGACCAACTTGCAATGGCGTTTTTGATACCAAGATGTCGGTCAGAAATTATGCAAATGCCTTCGTCAAGTATCACGTGGCCAATCGCTTCTCTGAGGCACTATAAAAACCACTTCCAACTAGACCCTGACTCACAATCCACAACTGCAAAGGCGAGAGGGAATACCTTGTTGTTAGCGTCGGTTGCCATTGCGACCAACAACTTTCCCTGATATTTACCATACAAATGGGTCTCATCAATACTGATAACCGGCTTGCAGTATTTTAATCCTGATATGCATGGCCCAAAAGACCAAAACACATAATGCAACAATACGGTGTCATCTTCATCAGTGGGTGTGATACGATAGAACACTTGGGTAGTCGGGTCCTGATCAATATATGCAATTAGCAACTTTTGCAACATTTGGTAAGACTCTTCCTAATTCCCAAACATCTTCGCAATCGCCTTTTGTTTTGCATCCCATACCTTGTAGTAAGAAGGCTTATGGCCATTATATTTCGTCTCTATCATAGATCTAAGATGCTTAACTGGGGTAATGTGATCCTCACATAACTTCTGATGGATGTCTGATGCAATAAAATTACAACTCATCATTCTACCATCATTTCGCACCCCAATCAATACACATGTGTGAGGACCCACATACACGATGACCATCCATAGTTGGTGGAGATTGGGCTTCATAACTACGCAGACATACCACTTGCATGACTCATGCACGCATTTCGCACAAAGTTTTTTCGTCGTCGACCTAGTGATCGTAAAATGTTTGTTTTCCTTCAGAGCACAATTTGTTAATACGCGCTTCACCTCCTCTTTATTGGCAAAAGTCAACCCTTTGCACAGATTCATCCCCTCTCTCCAAGTAGACACAAATGGCACCTCAATATGTGAAGGATCAACCATATCTTCCCAAGTATTTACAGAGAATGACAATGCAGGAGGTGCGTAGGCAGGGATTGTGTTTGCAGTATTTTGGACGCTAATAACGTTGTCTGCATAAGGTTCACTACCATCCAATGTCTCATCGTCATCAATGTCCCTTTCAAAGACCCCAAAGTCCCCTCTACCAATCATATCTTCATACTCATCTCTTTCGGCAAAATATTCATCGTTAATGGCAATATTCTCATCAACATAGTCATCGTCATCATCATAGTCGTCGTCGTTGTCATCATCATCATCATCATCATCATTACCATCGGCATGAACATCACCATCGACATGAACATTATCATCCTCTACATGTGTAGAATACTCATATTGAGCATCCGAAACCGTAACCTGTAAGCTTGTGGTTGTTTGTTGGATATCCTCTTGCCAAACTGCACGCGGCTCCAACTGTATGTACAACTCAATGTTAGTTACTTCAGCTATTCTCTCCAACTTGTCAAACATGATCTTTACATGTTTGTCTGTTTCTATAGCCATATACTTGTAATTAATCCGATGCTTTAGGATTTCATTTGGCATACGATAAGTAATTTGTATGTTGTGCACAGCAGGATTCTCACACAACTCTTCCATGACAATCTTCTTCAATTCGTCAAGGGTATTCAACCTACGATCAATTTGAGCATAATAGGTCTTTATACCTGGCCCTTCAAATGGCAATCCTTTGTTCGCATTGGCATTCTTAAGCGGACCACCGTGGTATAAGATTATATCAATTTCAGGCATTGTGAACCTGTTCAAGTCAAGTTACTGTGTTAGTTAAATCACATAATCTGAACCATGACTGCATAAAAAACAACTATAAACTCAGCCTTATTGGCTTATAAATCTAAATTTTGTCATGCTTTTCGTTTCTGATTTGATGCTATGTTATCATACTTTGTTCAATTTAAAAGTGAACACAGTACGTGTCATATACCAATTTCTGCTATTTCCATTGTTAGTATAATCTGCGCTTATCTATGCTGGTCTGCTAGACCATTATAGGAGTAGTTGGTGATTGGTTCTTCGGTATAAGGGTAATGTTAAGTTCTTGGTAGTTCAGAAATTTCAGAAGGAAGGAATGAGGTTTGAGGAAGAAAATCACAGTTACTTCGAGGGTAACCAACCTCCTAAGCAAAGAAAGAAGAAGATAGGCACAAACTTGGGTTAATTCTCTGGATAACCTCTAATTGATCATCTTAGCAGCTTATATACAATGCAAACTTTGCTTAACCAATTCCCACCCAAAAGATAACTAACTAACTAACTGCATTTCAGCTTAATAGCTTAACTGGCTAGCTGCATTACTGTAACTAACTGTATTACTGTGCTAACAATACTAGCATACAATACAACACATGGTAGCTTCAGTACATAACAGCTAGCATCCTAACAAGTAACCACGAATTCCAATAGGCTATTCCTGTTACAGACCTAAAGACAGGTTATTTTATATAGTATTATTTCACAATCTAAACCATTTTATTTAGTTAGTTTCAAAACTAATCTATTAGGCTAGATTTATGATGAAAAGGATTCTCCTCATATGATAAAAAATTCATAAGGTTCCATACATTCTCTCCCCATTCGTACATATTCTGTTTTCTTAGATTTTTTTCTCAATTCTTCTTTTTTATGTTGTTTTTAGCTCCAAAAGATTGTACTAACTTTGTATTTAGTATGTTATTTGAAGAATTTACATATTATGTTATGTAGAGCTAAATGAGATTTTTACCATTTCTTTTTATGGGCAAATAAATACTCAAAAAATTAAGACTACCAACACAAAGTTCTATAAACGTTGCATAATGGAAAATTAACTAAGTTATGTCAACTATCTACAAAATAAATACTCAAACTCTTTAACCCACACCCATAGACTATTACCCAACTACAATGACAATCAAATTATGCAAACCCTTACCTGAGATATGAATTTGATGAGAAGGAAGAGCAATGAGAGAGGCAGTGTGGTGAGTGAGAGTGAGAGGCAATGTGGTGTGAGAGTTATGGGTGAGTCAGAGTTAGTGAGGTCAGTGAGGCTGAGAGACTTAGTGAGGATGCTCTGTTTTGGGTGAGAAGGCTGGGTCTGTGAGCTTGTTATACGGGCTGGGTCTGTTTTGGGTGTTAAGCGTGTGATGTTTTTAATATATGCGCAGTAGAACTCGAGTCTTATAAACTCAAGTTCCTTGAAATCTTTCGTTAAACACCGTCTTAGGGTGCAGTATGTTATTTTGAACAAAACTCGAGTTTTAAAAACTCGATATTCAGAAAACGAGTTTTCAAGACTTGAGATCTAGGTGTGTCATTTTGTCCAGATCAGCAGTACAAGAAAGTAGAAAGCGAGCTTTTGAGAATCGATTTTTTATTATAAATCTCGAGTTTTACAAACTCGAGATGCTAGTTTCCATTTTTCTTTCAAACGTTGCTTAACTTACTACATTCTTACTCATCACATGCTTAGTTTGCCCATTCCCCCCTTCTTTTGATTACTGAGGAAGTGTAAAAACAGAAAACTAAATGAATAAATAAAAAATAGTTTTGACATCAATGGATCAGTAGCCACCCCTTTTGCTGATAGGTTCTTAAATCCTTCAATCTCAGCCTCGTATATTAGTGAGCCACCTATATTGATTAGTTCTCTCTTTTCATTTCAAGAGCTTTCAATGTCATTGAATTTCTAAATTATGCTTTTATAAAAATCAGAGGAGAGTGGGGCATTGAAACCAAAAGATTTTAGAGATGGTTCTACACAAATTAAGCATCATCTTGCAATAAATTGAGCGATACGCCTCTCACCTTCTTTTCTTATTTTTATATTATATTTACGATAATTTTTGTAACAAACAGTTTCAATTTCAAAATATTTATTGCAACATGTCACATGTATCTGTCCTTGTGTAGAGACAGCTTGGTCTATGAACTTTTAATTTTTATAGCAATAATAATTTTTAACAGGTCGTGAATTTTTAATTTTGTTGCTTTGCTTTTTGTGCAGTCTAGAGGTTCATGTATGTGTACAAGTAGGTGATTAAGTAGGTGACTAAACCCATTTCAACTTACATTAAAAAATATGTGACATACCTGTGAATGACTTACAAATTTTAGTATTTGTTTTTAGGTTGACAATTTCAGGTGCAGGGCAAAATTGTATCATTTTGAGACTTCCACAACAAAGAACCTCTTCAATAACTGTTGTTATCTCTACATTAGCATGATATTAATCATCCTTGAAGTAGCATTTCAAGTCTTCTTAAGGCTGCTTAGGTTACCACAGTACTCCAATCAATGGGCATGTGAGACTGGCAAACACTTACATGAACTAAGCTTGTATGCACATGCAATGGATTACTGTTTATGCAGATGCTATGTGTGTCTGTTTCATGATATAGTATCATTTTCCAAATCATATTATTTCTCTTTTGCAGTTTGGTGGAGGTCACTGTATCGGTGAGTCTTTGAAGTGTGAAGTGTGAAGATGATCCATTCCTTTGAGTATTTTACATAAAAGGGAAAACACCAATTCTCCAGGAAGAAACTATAATTTGGGAGAGAACGATTATGTCCCTGGTTGACTTCTGAACGGTTTTAGACCCCTTAAAAACAACCAGATTGCGTAGCCTAGTTAATTAGCCAAGTTGTTATTTAGTCAAATTAAGCAATTCTAGGTTAAAGCAATCAAATAATCATATCAAAAATATAATGCAGCGGAAAAATAAATAACACATGATATGATCACCCAGGAAACCACACGGAAAAAGCTGGGGAGGATTTGACCCACCGATCCTCAAGGCAAAACGGAATCCACTAAGAAAGAATTGAAGTTCTTACAAAAGGACTACAAGCTCCCCGCTCGACTTCCTAATGCTACCCACCAGTAAAACTTCCTGACACGACCACGCGCAAGCTCCGAATCCACGGACTACTTCTTTCTTTGAATTCCTCTATCAGCTACAAGCACCCACGCTTGATAATCTTTAAACTTCAAAGGCAGCAACCAAGTTGATCATCAAGATGTTGAAGTAATCTCAATCTTGAAAACCCTAAGCTTTGTGTAAAGGAACACTCCTCTAGATCTCACAAGAGATTTACACAAAACAGCAATGTATGAGCAACAATACAACTTGTGCAACTCTGAAAACGTGGCTAGGGTTTTGCCTTATATACCTAGGGCAAAAACATAAAACCCTAAACGTTTTAAAGAGTTAGGGCTGAGTTGGAAATTCTTCAAAAAACGCATCTGGGCCGATTTTCGATCGATCGAATCTATTCCTCGATCGATCGAGCCAGGCCGAAATGCCCCAATGCATCTGCAGCCACTCGATTCCAACTTTACAATATTTTATCAACTTTGAGCAAGCCTAAAACAAGACTAAGTACATTGTTTTGATCATGGTTTGCCAACATTACAAATTAGAGTTCTAAATATATAAATTCCTAAACCTTTAGAACCTAACAACTACCATTCAGATAAAGTACCGTTTTTTATAACCTGAATTCTCCTATTAATTTTGTTCTTATTGGACAATCTTGGGATCTCCCTCATAAGTGATAAAGCTACTTGGTGAAATTATTTATCAAGGAAGATTCAGCCACCAAAGCTTTGTCCTACCATGTGCTCTTTACAAGCTAGTTATCAGAAGCCATGAGAACATGCATTTGGATTAAAATAAAAGTTGGTATGGTACTTTCATATTCCTCACAACAATTGAAATTAAATTCAACTATAAGAAATAGAACTTTGGAAGAGCTTAACTTCCATCCCCTGCCTTTTGCTGGTGGGGGTTATATTGATGAGAATTCTTATGTTCTAGGGTCATGAATTTTTCCCTGCATTTAGTCAGGATGTTATGCCCTTGCGAGATTTTTGATTCTTTCCACTTGAAGTACGAGTGAATACCTTCAAAATTTCTGAAGGGTAGGTTGTCTTGTATGGTTTTAAATGATTTACTTAAGGTCAACTTTGTGTATACTTATTTATTCTTATATTCACCAATTTTTTTGGCCCTAGAGCTTGATATTCACAAATTTTACAATATTTTAAAGCTTGATATAATCCATGATAGTTCTTCTGATGAAGTTCTGCTTGCTAGCTAGGCTTATAGTATTTTTAAATAACAGTTACATTGTCTTTAGAGCAAAATTTACTCTTTTTATTATTGTTTTTCAAATTCAAGTAGTTCTGTTTCATACTTCCTTGAAGAAGGCAGGAAAATTTCATAAATGCAAAGCTGAAATGTCAAAAGTGTATTTCTGTTTAACATCAATATCTAATGAGAAGAGGAAAACACCATAATACAATATCCTCCTTTAATTTGATAGGATAACGTTATTTTTCTTTTCATTTTCTGTGACGTTGAAATTTTGTCTATTTCTCTACCTCCTAAAGATAGCCTTTGCTTCTTAACTTTTGCTTGTGCAGTCTCTGTTCAAACATTGGGCAACATCACACATGTTCTCTTTTATAATCACTGGAAAGCAAAGGGGGCTATCCACGTAATGGATGGATAGAGTGTATGGAGATTTTAGGCCAAAGGGAGTTAAAAGGGATAAGGATGATTGAGCTGTGACAATTTGATTAAATTTCCTAAAGGTGATGCAGAGGTGAGCAAATTCTAGCCTTTTAATTATTCTTACCATATTATTTTTGTGCCAACTGCCAAAAGATTATATAGGTATCAATATTAGCATTCTATGATAGGTCATTTAGATGGTGAATTAAATACAATATGCCCCACTCTCATGAATTTGTTTCTGATGGAGGTAATGCCACACATTTAATAAATTAATGGTATAATTTGCTGATTCTATATGTTGATCTCACCTATTGAGGGGTGGCTCGTATGCAGTCCTACACTTTAACTGTTGCCCTTGAGTATAATCTTTTCTGATACTAAATGACATGCATTTTCTTACAAAAATGACTGGAAGTTGTTCCTCAATTTAATTGCCTTACTTTAGGTCAACTTTGTGTATAGTTCTTTATTCTTATGTTCACAATTTTTTGCCCTATATTTTTGGCCTTAGAGCTTTATATTCACAAGTTTTACATATTTTAAAGCTTAATATAATCCATGATAATTCTTCTGGTAAAGTTCTACCTACTGGCCTAGGCTTATAGTATTTTTAAATTGCTGATACTTTGTCTTTAGAGCAAAATTTACTCTTTTTATTATTATTATTTTTCAGATTCAAGTGGTTCTGTTTCATACTTCCTTGAAGAAGGCAGGAAAATTCATTACTACAATGCGGAAATGTTAAATTTGTATTTCTGTTTAACAATAATATCTAATGAGTTGAGGGAAAACACCATAATACAACTTCCTCCTTTTACTTTCCTCTCTCTACTCTACTACTCCCTTTGTTATTTAATTGTGTTTAATGGTTCACTCCTTTTCCCTTCTTGCCTGTCTCACCCCCTGACCTTACTCTCATAAACTTACCATTAATTTTTCTTATGCAGGAGCTTCATCCTTTGCATATATGTTTACTGGAGTTGTTCACTTATTAGAATGGTTTTGTTTAACTGCTTTTATTTTGTTCAGCGTAGCCATAGATTATCTCATGCTTATCTTATTGATTTATTTCTTTTTCTTCCTTGTTGATGACTGTTGCATTATGTTTTGTAGTTAAGATGGTAGGAGCCTCTATCCTCAGTTTGCAAATAGAGGTAAGTTGTAGATTTTTGAGCAAAATGATAAAATTCTATGGAAATTAATCAATATTTAATATGATATTTTATGTTCGTACTGCGCAATGTCATTTTAGTAACTAGTAAATACTAATAACTAATGGCTTGTGTAGTTTATGCAATGTAATAATATATAATTTGGCTGAATAATTTCCTCTTTTTCTCAAATTTTGTTTTGAGAATTTGTCTAAGTCAAAAGCATAAATGATTTTGAGTCTAGTGTATCTAAACATGCACAATTCCAAGTTCAATGATATAATAAAAAAATAAAAAAATCTCCATCCAAATTGCATTTCTTGTCTCTTAATTTTATATATATAAACCGCTCAGATTATTAGGTATCAATCATTTTTCTTACCTTTCCACCCACGTTTTGTTTTATAAGTCAGGCTGCTAATGCTTAAACCGCCTGACTTTTGGTTCTTCTTAATTGCAAGTTTTTTTTTTTTAATTTGCTTGGATCTTGCTGCGCCTTCTACTGCTAGAGCCTATTCTTCATATCCAAATATTTCGAAGGTAAAAGATTTCCATTAGTTGATTGTAATATGCTTCTTATTGTTGTCTTGCCAAAACAAAATTCTTTCTTTCGGTACATGCATAATACTTTATTTACTTCCTCACATGTTGAATAGTTGATGTGAAGACTGACTTTGAAGTCAAAGAAGAATGAGAGAATGACTAAATGAGTCTAATTTGTTCATTAATGCACAAATTCAAAGGTAGATTGGATTGAATTTTTATCTATTACTCAACTGAAAATTGCCAATTAAGGTTTTTTTTTTGCTTGAATACCATTTAAGATTAGAGGATACTGTTATCTTTCTTACTTCTTTTTTATAATAGGTTGTTGTGCTCAAAACGAAACCCAAGATTAAGAAATTTTGGTTTTTCCAATGGTTGGTAATTTGGCACTTTCTCTCTTTGCTAAAACCGTGGCCCTAGCTTCTTGAATTTTGGTTGTGGAATCCCTGTGTGAACATGAGGCAGCAAAAACATGTGTAGGAGGGAAAGAACATAAGAGTGGAATCCAATTGCATATTTAACTTCTCAATCATTTGACTTCTCACAAAGAACGAATCAAGGAAGCTACAAACCTGGCTAATTTTGGCCTTGAAATTGTGTAACAAGTAGCAGACTCGTTGGTAATCATCTTCTCTCTCTTAAAAAAAATTCGGTAAATCTCTTTATGTTTTGTATCCTTTTTGTATGTTCAAAGGCTTGTTGTTGCACATATGACATCTTCACATATATGGTGAAGAAAAGATAGCATTTATATCTTTGTACCTACATTTGACTTTATGTTATGGGCTGATGTACTTGGTTGCTTCACTGCCTATCATAGAAACAAAGAAAAACTTTTACCACTTAAGGGGAGTATCTTCCATGCAAACTAACATTGCATGAGTTATCTTATTAAATGGATTCTATTTGGTTAATTATTTTTGAACGGTTATAGACCCCTTAAAAACAACCAGATTGCGTAGCCTAGATTAATTAGCTAAGTTGTTACTTAGTCAAATTAAACAATTCTAGGTTAAAACAATCAAATAATCATATCATGTATATAAAACATATAAAGCAATGGAAATAATAAAGAACACAATGATATGATCACCCAGGAAACCACACGGGAAAAACCTGGGGAGGATTTGACCCACCGATCCTCAAGGCAAACCTGAATTCACTATGAAAGAATTGAAGTTCTTACAAAAGGACTACAAGATCCCCACTCGACTTCCTAATGCTACCCACCAGTAGAACTTACTGACACGACCACATGCAAGCTCCGAATCCACGAACTCCTTCTTTCTTGAATTCTTCAATCAGCTACAAGCTCCCCGCTTGTTTTTCTTTAAGTTCCAATGGTTGCAACTATAATGATCTTCAAGATGTTGAAATCATCTCTACCTTGAAAACCCTAAGTTTTGTGTAAAGGAAAGCTCCTCTAAGATCTCACAAGAGATTCACACAAAACAGCAATGTATGAGCAATAATACAATATGGAGTACCTTCAAAAACGTGGCTAAGGTTTTGTTTATATACCTAGGGTAAAAACATAAAACCCTAAACGTTTAATGAAGTAGGGCTGAGTTGGAAATTCTGCAAAAAAATCAACCTGTGCGATTTTCGATCGATCGAGCCTGTCCTTCGATCGATCGAGCCAGGCCGAAAGTCCCAAGTACTTCTGCAACCACTTGATTCCAACTTTACAATAATAAACCAACTTTGAGCAAGCCTAAATAAGACTAAATACATTGTTTTGATCATGGTTTGCCAACATTACAAATTAGAGTTCTAAATACATAAAATCCTAAGACCTTAGAACCTAACAATTTTCTTTATATATAAGCTTAAAACATGTTCTTAAGTATACTAGAAATTGATTTCCCCAATGTTATTGGGTAATTGGTAAACAACTAATGAATTAAGTAGTTTATGGGTTGAGACAACAAGGCTGAATAATTTTTTCTTTTTCCAAATGTTTCTGGAGAATTCATTTAAGTCAAAAGCATAAAATCAGATAGAGTCTAGTAGGTTTATTTAGTCTAATGTGTCCGGACATGCACAAGTCCAATGGTAAATTATCTAACAGATTTCAGAATACCCTCATGTTCTTAATTCTTTATGTTTTATTTTATGGTGGGTTATTAATGCTCAAAGCAGCATCCAAGCTTAGGAACTTTTCATTTTCTATGTGGTTGGTGTTTTGTCTATTTGTCTACCTCCTAAAGCCCCTTTGGTTCTTAACCTTTTGTTGTGCAGACTCTGTTTGAATATTAGGCAACATTGCTAATCTTCTTTTCTCTAATCACTGTGAAGAACCAGCATGCTAGCCCCCCACCCGAGTATGGGGGATAGAGTACATGAAAATTTTAAGCCATAAAGAGGTAGAACGAGTAAGGATGGTTGAGACATGATAGGTAAGAGAAGCAGATTGATTAAATATCCCAAAGATGGAGTAATTCACTACAAAGCAATGCAGAGGTAAGAAAATTCTAGCCTTTGCACTATTCTTACCTTATCATTTTTGTCAAAAGATTATATAGGAGCCAATATGAAAATTCTTCTTGTAGATCATTTAGAATGGTGAATTATACATTAAAATAATGGTTTAATTGGCTGATTCTATATGTTTTTGGGTTTTTGAATATATCAAAGGGTTGTTATCTAGTACTGATCTCACCAAGGGAGGGGTATCTTGGTACAGTCCTACTCTTTAGAACTTGCCCTCAAGTATACTCCTTTCTAATACTAAAAGACATGCATTTCGTACAAAAATGAGCGGAAGGTGTTTCTAATTTTTGATAGTTTTTTTAAAGATGTTGTTTGAATTGAAGGTAGTATCGTTTGTAATTATATTTAGAGATGCATACTGTGCAACAATTACGCATTTTAGACATGTTCTATATGTAAGCCTTTTTTGTGATCTGAAAGCTTAAATTAAGGACCACTATATGATTAATCAATCAATTCAACGGAAAGGGCACTAGTGCCATCAGATTAACATCTATATACATATGATTCTGTAGTTTACTAATTAAGCTGCACCCTTCACAAGCTATCAAATGTAATTTTGTTCCTTTTTTTCCCCCTTTCTCTATTTATCTCTTTAAGGTTTTTTTTTTTTTAATAATATTTATAATAAAATTCTGTAGTATATTTGTAGAATGGATTGCAACACTAAACTATAGGTCTTAAGTATTGATGCTATTCATCTTGTGCATACTATAGTCCTACAACAAGGCGGTGATATATATTTCATTTCACAACTGGTTTGCACTCTCTTCTATTGCACTTTTATTTTGCATCTGAGATCTCCATGTCCTTTTATTTGCTTCTTTTCTTCAAAACTGTATCTAATACTTTATTGATAGGCGTTTGAAATTGGTTTCTGTATCAAGCAATATATAGACCAAGTGATATCTGGCACTTCTTGACCTTGAGTTACCTTTTTTCAAGAGGGTGAATCCTGAGTACAATTCATAGGGAAATAGCTTGGAGCTATTATCCATGTAAGCTATCATTAATATTTTACTGAAAAAAAGGTCACTAATTATCATCTTGTATGTAGTCCGTGAGAAAATTTCACAGAATAACTTCAGTTTTTTTTCCCTCAATTTTGTTTTCTATAGCTTAGTGCGCATCAAAAGCACAAATATGCTTTAGAGTTTAAAGTTGCAAAATTCTAGGGACAGTTTAACTTTATGCTTCATTCGATTGGCAAGAAAGAGCAAGAATAGCAAAAAATGTTTTGACATCTTTTGGTATTTGGTAGAAAAAACTACTTGATTTGGCTTAATACAATTTTTCTTTAATAAGTAAACATTTAGTTAAAAAGGCACAAAATGGGGGCACAACCCTAGTACACCGAATCTATACAAAAGATTTAATTTGCTTAATTTAATTATTTAGCTCAAATCATATGAGAATTTTGTATTTCTAAAAAATGTGTGATGAATACTTTGCCAATTTTTCTTACTCCAACTTGCAGAAACATGAATTAAGGAGGTGGTAACGGATCATAAGATTGCTGGTGCCCTAAATATTCTAACCACATCCAGAAGGATCTCACCCCATTGGTTACACAGGTTCTTGAATCCTTCGACCTCTGACTTATATATTATTGAACCACATCTTGATCAGTTGTGCACTCTTTTCTTTGTTCTCTTTCAAGAACATCCCATTTTATTGAATTTCTAAATTATTTGTTTTTGTATATAAAACAGAGGATTGTGGCATTGAAACGAAAAGGATTTTCAAAGATGGTTATACAAAAATCAAGCATCATCTTTCAATAGATTGAGTAATATGTCTCTCACTTCCTTAATTTAGTTTCATATTTGTGATCATTTTTGTAACAGTTTTGTCTTTTCAAAAATTTGCTTGCAAATTTTTTTTGTAATAGTAATATTTTTTAACTGAGGAATTCTTAATTTTGTAGTTTTCTCTTTTTGTGCTGTCTGGAGCTCATTGTTGTGTACAAGTAGGTGACTTAACCCATTTAATCTTACATATAAAAGAATGAGTGTGTGACATAATCTGCAAAAGTCATACAAATTTTTATATTGGTTTTTCAGTTGACAATTTCAAGTGCAGGGCAAAATTGTGCATGCTCCATTGATGGCTTTTGAGACTTCCACAACTAAGAACCTCTTCAGTAAGTGTTGTTATCTCTACATTAGCATCATTTTAGTCACCCTTGAAGTTGTCTTTCAATTCTTCTTAAGGCTGCTTAGTATGGTACAATATTCCAAGCCATGGTCAATTGTATATATGAGAGTCACAAACACTTACATTAACCAGAAACTTTTATACAAATGCAATGAATTCCCTTTTGTGCAGATGCTAGGTGTATGTTTCATGTTCTAGTATTAGATCTCCAATAATATCCATTATCTTTTGCAGTGTGGATGGAGGTCACTGTGTCGTCTTTGAAGTAAGTGTGAAGTGTGAAGTGTGAAGATGATCCATTTCTGTGTATTTTAGAGAAAAGGGAAAAGGAGCATTTTCCATAAAGGACTAGAATTAGGGAGCAAAAGATTACGTCCCTTGTTGACTTCCGTTTGGATGAAATTCCTTATTTTTTTACCTAAATTTTCCTATTAATTTTTGTTCTTACTGGAAAATCTTGGGATCTCCCTCGTAGGCAATAAAACTGCTCGGTGAAGTTATTTATCAAGGAAGATTTGGCGACCAGAGCTTTGTCCTACCATATGCTCTTTACAAGCAAGTTTTCAGAAGGTATGAGAACGTGCATTTGGATTAAAATAAAAGGTGGTACGGTGCTTTCATATTCCTCAAAACAATTGAAATTCAATTCAACTTAATGAAATAGAACTCTGAAAGAGCTCAACTTCCCTCCCCTGCCCCCTACTGGTAGGGGTTATGTTGATGAAAATTATTTTGTTGCATTTAGTCAGGATATTATGTCCTTCCTAGATTTTAGATTCTTACCACTTGAAGTATGAGTGAGTGCCTTCAAAATTTCTGAAAGGTAGGTTGTCCGTTGTCTCATATATAGTTTTAACTGCTTGACTGAAGGTCAACTTTGTGAATAGTTTTCACAATTTATTTTTTACATATTTTTTTGGCCCTAGAGCTTGATATTCACAAATTTTGCACATTTTAAAGCTTGATTTAATCCATGATATTCTTCTGGTAAAGTTCTACCTGCTACTGCTAGCTAGGTTTGTACTATTTTTATTTTTTAAATCAGACTTTGTCTTTAAAGCAAAATTTACTCTTTTTTAATATCACTTTTCAGATTCAAGTAGTTCTGTTTCATACTTCCTTGAAGAAGGCAGGAAAAAAAAATTTATAAATGCAATGCTGAAAAGTCAAATGTGAATTTCTGCTTAACAACAATATCTAATGAGAATTGTTTTGTTTAACTGCTCTCATATTGGTCAGCATAGCCATAGATTATCTCATGCTTGTCTTAATGATTTATTTATTTTTCTTCCTTGTTGATGACCGCTGCATTCTGTTTTGTAGTTAAGATGGTAAGAGCCTTTATCCTCATTTTGCAGAATATTTGCCTCAATGTCTTGAGCTATTGTTTTGGGTCTAATAGAGAGGCAAATAGAGGTAAGCTGTAAAATTTTTCAGAAAAAATGATATAATTCTATGGAAATTGATTAATATTTAATATGATATTTTAGCTATTGTTTCCCCTACAGATGACAGTTCCACTAAGCATGCAACCTGACTCATAACTCCTAATCTGTGAGACTTGAGCCTATATGTTTGTTTGTGGTAAATTTACATTCCTTTTTTTTAATGGTATTTGTCTCACATTCTGGGTGAAAAGTTGCTTTCATGATAACCATATGTGTAGATATGTGAAGACTAACATATTTCTCTATCTCCTTTCTTATCGTTCCTTAGGTATGTCAGCCATTATACGACCGTGTAGTTCCCTATTGAATGGTTGTCAAATGGTGACTATACAGCAATAAGCAAAAAAAGTCTTGAATTAGCTATTACAAAAAAGATGTTTAAGATCACATAATGATGTGGACTAGTCATATTTGCTCCTTTAGAGAAGTATTAGTCATCTTCAACAATCTTGGTAGAGAAATGAGGAAAATTGAGTAGATAGTCATGTCAACCGGAATGCTGAAATCACAATTCTCAACTTGTTGAATACTGTTGCCAACTAGACTATCAAGTATTCGTATTTCACGTCTTCAAATTTTATGATTTGGGAGGCCAACTTTGTGTGAGCTTTTGGTGGATCAACTTATTGGGTTCCTCTTGCAATAACTAGGGTGCTCTTTGTACTTAATATACAATTTATGTTTGGAGGTTCTTTTCTATATTTATTTATTTATTCTCAAGGAGATAGAAACTTTGAAAAGAAATTTTACATATCTTGAAACTTATTTGAATCTATGATGTTCCTTCAATGATAACGATAATAATAGACTTTAAACCGTTGAGTTAATTAAAACCCATAGATCACTCATAAACAAACTCAGAGCTCAATGATGTGTCAAATCTCGATTGGGTAAAACTCATGCATGTATGTGTGTCTGGCATGATAATGATACGCATAATCCTCACGTAAAGCTGAGATTAGCATTAATGGTTTTTAAGAAATTGCTTCAGAGACCAATGTCCCATTCAAGAACACACACAGAGGACTTGTTTCTTACAAATTGAAAGTCTTTTGTTTGAATTTATTCTTGGTGGCAAACATATTGAGGTAAAGTGGAGATTTTCATAAAACCAGTTTTAAGCCATCAATACAAATAAAATTAATAAAAGTGGACAATTTGACATCTTTGAAGTAAGAGAAATGCTATGTCTACAACATTTTTACAACATTTTTACAACATTTCCTAAGTGGCAGGTTGTTATTGGTTATTATTGTTAGGGCAAAAAAGTAATCTTAGTGTTAGTTTCAAATTTGAACCAATAACAACTAACCACCTGTGATTTGTTGTAAAAATGTTGTAAAATTGTTGTAGACGTAGCATCTCTCTTGAAGTAAACATTGCAATGCCTATTTAAAACGCTAATAATTAAGGAGGGAGAAGTACGACAGGCCGTTTTGAGTTAGGTTCCTCATATATGACAAGATGCTTTAGGTTTATTTTCGTAGTCGTTTTGACTCTAGATGATATTACGACGTGTCGTTTAATGTATACTACTTCAATACTTGAAGTTACAAGTCGTTTATGTAAAGTTTACTAATGAACCTACTTAAACTGTATGTCGTTGGAGCTGTTATTCATTAGTCATGACAATTAAGCTTGTAACTGTTTGTTATGGCAGACTGTTGGGTTGGTTTAGTTTGTTAGATTTCGGTTTTGGTTCTATTGTAACCGTAAGATATATAATAAAGCAGTGCACCTATCGCATCTTAATTAATCTTTAGTGAAATCCTTTTTAAGTGAATTACAATATGATTTAAATATAATATTTCTTTACTTCTTTCTTCTTTCCCCTTTTTTTTTCCTTTGAATGCAAAATATTAGGGTAATTAAATTTTGAGAATCATAATTGAAGTCTCTCAGTTTAGATGTCAGTCCTACACTTTTTTTTTCTTCTGCCTAGAAATTTTTGTTTGGATATATATTTTATATATATATATATATATATTTACTATGTGTATTTGTGTGTAATCCTTTTTTATTTAAATCCTTTTTTAATCTTAGATAATACGATCTTTTTTTTTTCCTTTTTTTTAGATATTAATTTTTTGAATTTTTAAAATATTAAATTTATTAAAAAAATATGAAATTTATGTTATTTTCTAATGACATGGTAATGACAACCACTAATAGAAAGACTATATTGAATAAATTTGAAAGTTAGAGAACTAAATTGAAAAACAAATGAAATTAAAAGGATCCGTTTGGTTGGTGGATGGAAAAGTATGGGTTATAAAATAGAATATATATAAATTTACTATCATGTTCCTATTTAATAACTTTTTTTTAATAAATATTTTATAAAGGAAAAAAGAAATATTGTTTGAATATTTTCTTTTAAAAAAAGAAAGTAAAAACGTCACATTAGTTTAGTGGGTGGGGGGAGGGCGTAGATAGGTACCCTAATTTTCTTAAAAGTTTATGATGTTGTGAGAGACCGCGACCTCGGCCTACCAGATCCTGCTAAGCCTGGCCCACGTGAATGGGTGAGTACGTGATTGTTATGCCTCAAAGTGGGAAGCCCACATGAAATTTGTTTTCCTCCTTAAATCGAGGGTTTTACAATGAAGTCATCCCTTATTTAATTGTAAAAAAATAAGAAGACCTTATGAATAATACACATTTTTATTAAATAGCTTTGAATTTGAATTTACATTGAAATAGAAATTACAAGTCTTTTTATTTCCTAAGTACAATCTAAAAAAGTACATAGCTTTGAACCTAGTTACATTCTAAAATGTAAAATTACATGGATAATTAACTAATCTATAACCTTCGATCTAAGTTCGGAGACTAAGTTACAAGGTGAGAAGGTGTTAGGCACTCACTTTGCCCAATAAGACTGGTCTTTTAGACTATGGTGGCCACTTGCATATTCCATCAAGCGTGTCATAAAGCAAAGATACAAAACATCATATTGAATTTGAATTTTGAAGAGAAAAATAAAATATACCACTATTTTTGCATCACAATGAATTAAAATTAAATTGAATTTAGACGTGGAAATTAACATGCATAATATACAGTCATATCACATCACATTGAATTAAAATATAATTGAATTAAACATAAAATTTTAAGTGGAAAGCATGTTTTGAGTTTTACATCATAAATATTTCAAAAAGACTATAGAATTCTAAGATCTTAAGAACTATTATTTTTGAGATTAAGTTTAATTTTATCTTCTTTTTTTAATTTTTTATGAAAATATTTTTCTTTTACTCATAGATATAACAAATTAAAAATTAAAAACATATTACTAACATGTATAAAATCCCTAAAATTTTAATTGAAGAAGCATACATGAGACCCTAATTATCCTAGCAAGATTATATCTTCCTCATTGAACATAAAAACAATCATGCTTCATATTTATTGAAAAAAATGAAATAAATTGTTACTTGCATATAATAGCAACAATTAGTTCCAGTATCTCTGAGATAAACTAAGAATTATTGTTTCATTGTACTAAGCATCTTGGCAGACCTTAACACAAAAGCAAGACCCAATCTTTCCAAAATTAAGAGATTTAATTTAACTATTTTGTAAAATGTTTATTAAATCCATTAATATTGAAAAGATCAAGTACATGTATTCACATAATTGTTTCAAGCTTATCCAATAGGATTTTGACATGTAATTAATTTTAATTTAACCAAGCTATGCTGTATGTTTATATTTTTATTGGTTTTTACTTGATCGCATTTTACTTGTTCTTTATACATGCCTTGATTTCTACTTGTCTCAAACTTAATGAAGTTATTTGTTATGTGCAAGTGTTTCAAGTTACAGGTATATATGGTACAAGTTCTTCACAGGTTTTAGATTTAAGTACGAGTGAGTTTGCCTCTGTTCCCAAACTCACGTTTTTGTCACAGAATAGCCAAATGGGGAGATTGTAAAGTTGTGTCTTTCAACTATGTTTTGTTGGCTTTAATTTTGTGTCAAATTTGATTGTATTTTGTCAATCTTTTCCTTGCATGTTTGTGAGATTTAATGTAAGAGTTGAGTGTAAGAGTTTGGTGAAGAATTGTGAAGACCGTGAAGTTTGTGACTTTTTTGCAACTGACTCGTGAGTAGACAACCCACAAAAGGTCATGTGAGAAGCACATAATGGAATATGAACATTCTTTTACTAGGCTGTATTTTGCAAGTCACTTCGCGACTTGGCTAACTCGCGAGTGACCTGCAAAACTCTCTGCTTGGATGTTTTTAAAGAGTGCTTTCCTCATTTCTATACCCATACTATATAAGCCCACATTACCAACGAAATTGTAAGGAGTCTTTTAGAGAGAAAACCCTATCAACACACTTGAGAGTTAGAGATTGTAAACCCACAATTATTTACACAATTTCTCTTAGTTTTCCTCTACTTTTACCTCTCTAATTACAAATCTTTGAGAGGTTCTTAACCCAAACACTTACCTCACCCAATCTAAGTGTTGAGAGAAGTTTTGGTGCGTGTGGGAAGCATTGGAAGAAGCCATTGATTGGCAGATGCAATTTGGAGCTAATTGTAGGATCCAAATAACTAGTGAAGACATGGCTTGGTGAAGTCCATTGGTAGCTGGAACTCGAAGGGTTCAAGTACATTTGATAGATTAGGCTTGGAGGGTCTTTTTGATATCTTTGTACTCTAACTTTATTCACTAGTGGATCGATTCAGCTTGGAGAGCCACGATTAGGTTTTTCGCCGTGTTCTTCGGTTTCCTCTTCAATAACACATCTTGGTGTTATTTTGTGCTTACATCTCTCTTTCCTTATTCTTTAAGCTTTACATTTACTATTTATTGTATGTGCTTATGCTTTAGATAATAGATCCGGTTTTACTGTGTCACACTTACTCTTTTTCCACACTTAGTTAAGTAGGGTAAAAATAATCTAGCTATAAGTTTTAATTTTGGGGTCTAAACAAGTTATAGTGTTTCACACTATTTGGGCTTTCATCATGGATCTTGGTTTGCACTTCATGACATTTCCACTATTAAAATAATTCAATCCCTGCAAAGGATTGTTCATGGAACTCTCGTGTAATCGAGGTTGATGGCTCGAGCATTGACATATGACATTGATTATATGCAAATGGTTTTCAAGGTCATTGAACTTACCTACAAATTACATTATCTTTGTTTATTCTCAATTCTCATTGCTTTCAAAATTTCAAGACAATCAAATATTAATAACTAGGTTATCGATCAGATATTTAAAATGTAAGTTTTTGTAGTTTAAAATTATACTTGAAAGATAGGTTTATTAATTAAATAGTAAATAGTGCCCGATTAACTAGGTTTATTGATCAAAGATAGGTTTAAACCACACAATATTATTGGTAAGTTTTTATTATTTCTTACATAGTCCCACCACCGGCAATATTTTTTTTACCTTCCATTACAAACTAGTCACAAATGTGAACTTTGTTGTGTCTCTAAAATTATTGATTTTTTTTTCTTTAATTATTCGATAATTGGGTAAGGAGGGATTTGAACCGTGGATATGTCTGCTATAAACACTAAAAAGTGTCAACATTTTTTCATTTTTGAAATAGTTAGAAAATTCTCTACCCCTGCAACTTGACCCAACCCCCCTTTGGAGTTTGGACCCCTTACACTTTAGTACATAAGAGGTACCGCTTGGACTAAAGAGTTCATTTGATGTCAACGAAATGAGTTATAAAAATTTTAACTAAAATTATTGAATTTAAGAACATGTTAAGATAATAATTGTAATTGGTGTATGATAAAAATACTAGTGAACCAAAGTAAAAACTACTTTGACTTTAGCAACAAAAAAGAAAAGCAAAAAAATACTCAGATGATGCTCTCATCAAACCTTGACACATTTTCATCGTGTAAAATTAGGTGTATCTTATTGTTAATTAAAAAACTAAAGAAGCTCAAAAAATGAAAGATAAGTATTACATTTACAATATTTTTACAACGTCTTCGTAACAAATTCTATGTGACAAGTTATTACAGGTTTTAATTTAAACCTACAATTGAAATTACTTTCTTACCCTCTAATAACAGCAAGTAATAACCTACTACTTAAAACATGTTATAAAAGTATTGTGAAAATATCGTGAAGATAGCATTTTTCAAAGGTAAAAGAAGAAGTAAAATAGTCTCTCTCTTTTTTGTTTGTTTGTTTGTTTTTTTTTTTGGTTATTAAAAGGACATAACAATTGGACAAGTAGTGTAAGCTAATGAGTGTGACGGTGCACCCTGATTTTGGATCATTGGGTTGTTAGGCACTTAGGCGATGGTTAAGGATTACAACTCACAATTGGGTATCAATGTGTGGTTTTAGTTGGGCCAGTTGGCCCATTACTAGACAACATATGGGTGTGAACTGTGAAATGGTTAGTGGTTAGTGGGCTAGTGGCTATGCCTATGGGTTTGACTGTGAAGGCTTTTGGTATTCCTTTTTGTTTTTGTTTTTGCAGAGAGAAATGTTATTATTTTCTATTAATTTTTGTAAACTTGGATGAAAAAAAATATATTAATGGCTATTACTTAATTCAAACCAATTAAACCTTTCATTAAATAAAAATGAAGACCATTAAACCATACGAAAGTTTGGTGTAGGTTCTTGAAAAGTTGAAGTATCCAAAATTCTAAACCACACAATATTTGTGACTATTCATGTTCGTTTGTTTGTTTTTTTCCTTTTTTTGAGGGGGTAATTTCCTTATGAATTAGAATCCTTATGAGATAAATTGCTTAATGATAAGAATCATATGTAACTTAAATAAAAGATAACAACAACTAAGTATTTGTAATTACCCTCATGAGGGGGTAATTTCTTTTTTTTTTTTTTCTTTTTTTGAGGGGGCAATTTATTCCTTTCATTATAATAATTACTTATTTGGTTATAATAATTATATATATTCTACAAATTTTAACATAAAACCGTGCAACGCACAGATATTATATATCATATCATATACTAATAATAAAAGTTGGATTTAGAAGTCGTGATTGCGCCACGTGGCTTCACCAAATTGTAGAAATTTTGTTAGATTTTTAAAAATATGTATATATATATATATATATTTTTTTTTTTTGGTTTCACACTAATTGTTCATATCAACATTAATTAAAAAAAAATCATAGTACACGTATACAACTACTAATATCAACCTTTAATTCTATTTTTTATTTTTTTTAAACTCCTCATGGATAGCAAAATTATAATTTTTCTTATTGATTTTTTTTATACATCTCTATCAATTTTTAGATAAATACAAATACTTAGTTGTTGTTATCTTTTATTTAAGTTACATATGATTCTTATCATTAAGCAATTTATCCCAGATCTACTAATATTCCTACACACTAAGCTATTTAGTACTCCTGTCATTATGTGAGCTCACCCCCACAAAAATGTTGATTAACTTCGCCCCTCACAAAAATCTATAAAATGCAATGCAATGGCTTAAAACAGTAATCAACTCGAAGAACAAGAATACGTTGACAAAGAATAGTGGTGGTGGGGTTATGAGCACTAAAACTTTTGAATCTTTGATTCTCTGAACCAATTTTCGGATATAGGATTTCACCATATGAGTCAGGTATACCCACCCTTCTTTTATTTTTTATTTTTTATTTTTTGGGTGTGAGGATAAGGTAAAGAAAAAAATGAATATTTGAATTTGAAAAAGAGTACAAATAAGCCGAGTTTGATTTTTTTTTTTTTTTTTTTTTTTTAATGAACTCAAGTAGTTCCCAATATAAACAATGCAACACAATTGTTACAAGCTTGATCCAATGATTAGGAGGAAGAACAAGACAAGGAAGAGGACCATTAAATGGTAGCATCAAGGTATTAATCATTACCAATTTTTTTCAAATATAAATGTAATAATGATCTTAAAATAAATAAACTTATATAATTCTCTTAGACTATATCTAATTATATATAATGATTTAATTAAGTAAATAAATCTATTTATTTACTATTTCTTAAGTTTAAATATTACTTAAAAAAATACTAAATGATGTAAGTGGAAAAATTTTAGTTCTCTAATTTAATGAAATTAATTAGGTTAGAGATAAAATCTCTTTGGAACCATATAAAATATTTAAATGAAATAAGTTTTTTCGATTTTAGATTTATAGAAAAAAAATTTATTATAATTTTTTTTAATTGAATCTTTTACTAAACAATTTTTGTACTTTCTTTTATTAAAAAAAAGATATAATTTTTTTTTTCTTATCTTCTTCTCCTATAATTTCTAAGTTGATAAATTGGATTACAATCCAAAATTTTCATTTAATCCTTTTATTATTAAGAGTAAATAAAATCCTATCTCCAAAATAAATGGATTGCAATGCCACCATTTTGTTTAGTTGATTTTTTTTTTAAGCCAACCCCATCATTAATATATAATTAACTTCACAAAAAAAAATAATTTATGAATTGTATTCATCTCATTTTGGGTATTATTATTATTATTGTTGTTGTTGTTGTTGTTGTTGTTATTTTAGTCTCACACAATACACATCCATTATATAACTTAAAAGGAAAATATTCATTTATTTTTATTTTCTATTTTATTATTTAATTTTAAGTAAATTAATTTTAAAATTATCTACATATGAATTTTGATTAAGTCATGTATCGCACGAGCATAATACTAATCTATATATATATATATATATATAAAAGTAGAAGTTGAGAAAAAGTTAGTTCCTACGATTAAGGAAGTGATGACAAATATGATAAATGGCTATCTAAAATTCAAGCATGTTCCCATTAAAAAAAAAAAAATTCAAGCATGTTCCACTTTAAAAAGCGATACATGATGATGTTGTTTGGCAGCGTTACAGTCTGTTTAAAAGCGATAAATATAACTACGTTAAAACACTGTTTAGAGCCCTCTTGGTATAAAAGGAAATTAACTGTTTTAAGACAGAATAAAGAAAGATTGCTATACGGAGAAGACAAAAAGGAGAAAGAGAGACCGAGAGAAAAGAGAGACAGAGAAGTAGAGAGGCAGAGAACGGAGAAGGAGAGAGAGAGATCGAGAGATCAAAAACTGCACGCTCTAAAAACTAAAACCCAAAAAAAAAAAAAGCCCCTGCCGATACTGCTATAGAGAGAAAGGGAAGGAGAAAAAAAAAACCTTGCGATACTGCGACACAATGGAGATTCGTACGGCCGGCATAGAGAGTGGAAAGAGAATCTAAGAAGACAGTCAGCCTCTGCCACCATCAGATCCCGTATCCTCCACCGGTTAGTCTCTGTTTTTTGGTTCTTTAAATTTGGGTTTAAATATGATTTAGGTCTGGGTATTTGGATTGTATTGGATTGCATTCAAGTTTTGGTTTAGATTCAGTTTTGAGTAAGGAATTTGGGTTAGAATGTTTTTAAAATCAGTTGTCTGTGTAAGATTTGGTTTTTCTTTTGGATATTTAGGTTAAATTCATTTTGAGTATAAGTTTTCGCTCTAAATAGAAATCTCTGGAGATCTTCATGAATCGATTTAATGCTGAAGAACATAGATTTATGTGTTGCCAAAAAAATAATGCTCTGCCATTTCATTTATGCTTTTATTAATTTTTTGTTGAAATATTTTCCCCTCTATATATTTTCGCTGCCCATGTTTTTTTTTCAACCATTGTTGTCAAGGTTTTTGCAGTATATATTTGAAATTTTCGTTTGCAATTGCTCTGATTTGAAAAAACAAAACCCTAGAACACAGAGAATAAGAAAGTATTGAACGTTAAAATGCCTTTCTTCCTCCACTGATGCTAATCTGCTTCAAGCATTATATCTTTGTGTTTTGGATCCAACATTAGATTGTACCATTCATCCTTCCTGGCTATGCTCAAGGTATTTCTCTGATTTATTTTATTTTCCTCTTTTTATCAGATGGGTATATAATATAATCTTTGAAAACCACCATCTCTTTGCCATTCTCTTAAACTTTTGATTTAATATTTTGGTTTGACGTGACTACCGCAACTTTTTGTTACATGCATGCTGCATATTGCAGTGTTTTGCTCTTCTATCTGCACTTTGCCACTTATTTTTATCATAGATCAAACATTAGCTTTCTCAATACTGTCTTAGTACTTTTGCTTTTCTGTAAATTGTTTTCAAATTTAAGTAATTGGTTGACTGACTATACTCAATAATTAGTTTATTGTCGTACCAATTAATTAACACTGTTGTACATTGACATGAAAAATATTGCATTTTTCATTGTAGTTCAATATGTCTAATAGTTCAATTACTTCTTTTTCTTCTTATTCCATCGTAAGAGATTTAACAATAAAGCACTAAAAAGGGGCACAACCAAGCACAGTAACCAAGTATGAAATTTAATTAATAGTTCAATTTCTTATTGGAGTGTACCTTTCCCTTGGTGTGTTATTGACTTATTGTGGAGGAGGCAGAGTTATTTTGATGTAAGCTAGGTTATAAATTAGAAATAGAGGATCATTAGATGCCTATGGAAGGAGAATGAAACTTTTATTACTGACCATATTGTCTTTGAGGAGGAAACTTTTTATGCTGACTTATTGTCTTTGAGGTGGTGTCTATGAGAATGCTATATTTATGTAGTTTGATTTAGTGCATTTGGAATTCTTGATGTAGTTCATTTGGAAGGAGAGTTGCTGGGAAACAGGGACAACAGCAGCATTGACACGGAGGGATTCTTTTTTCTATTTTTGGTAAATCTTGGTCTTAATTGAAGCTTCAAAGTCTAAGAAAGGCAATTGGATTGGTGTATTATTTCAATGTGTGGGGTTGTTAGAGTTGGAAAGTGCAGAGGAAGACTACTGCTATATTGTGGTCTTTGAGGGTTCTCTCTATTAGGCTTTCAAACATGAAAATGAATTGTATTATAGTTATGACAACTGGAAAAGTTAAGGAAGTATTCAATCTGGCTCAGGAGCATACTAGAGTGAGATGACAAGACAAAAGGGTGCCAAACGACCTTGAGAAAACATGTAAGAATCTACAACCTATTAATATTTTGTGTAAGATCAATTTTTGACAAGTTTATGGTGGCTGATTGTTTCAACAATTACATGTTGGTGCACACAAGTGTATAAAAGAAAATTGACTTATGTGGCTGAGGTGTAACCAATGTATATTACAAAGGCGATTGCAGGTATTTTAAATTAATTATTGTTACTTTTTTTTCCTTTATGATTTATATGTATAAATATAACCAAGCTAAAATATTACATTTACTTTTATGTGTATAAATATAACAAAGCTATTTTAGAATTTTTATCATATAATGTTCACTTTTAATTTGTTTTTCTAATTTATTGGATTTTCCTTGGTCAAGATTCAACTTGCATTATGTAAGCTTTTCTAGGTTCAGGAATATTTTTGATATTGGCTAATGATATTTTTGATATGTTTAGTCGATGAAGAAGTTACGAGATTAAACGCAATGTTCAAAGGCATGGCTGTTGACAACTTTAGGCCTACAAGATTTAGAAATGAAGCGTGAAGTCATTAAGCAAGGAATAAAATATTTGAAAGATTTTAATATGTAGTTATTGTAATTAATTATTATTTTTGGATAAGTGCATTTCTTTATTTCTATTACTTATATGTAGTTATTACTCATTTCTTTATAAACTGTATACTATAATGCATTCGTTAAATATTATAAATGTTATTTTGAACTTTGAATATGATGCAAGAAATCTACTTGAGAAAAATATTTTGTTCCCATTACTTTAAGTTTTACATTTTGTTTGCGATTTAAGTTTATATTAACAACCGATGCTTTGTGAATTTTTAACAGTTTCGAAATTGAAGAGAGAAACAAATATATCTGATGTATAGATATAGTTGCATTCCTAGCTTATTGTAGAGAAGATTGATACAATTTATATTTACTATGATTGATTGCACCAGTTTCATTTAATATCTATTGATAGTAATTAGTAGGAAACATTGTCAAAGGCATTATGTGTATACTATCCTGTTTCTTAAATTATTCTCAACTGATCATCCCTACCAAAAAGGCATGTAGTAGTATTGCTATATATTCAGATAGTACTCAATTATGTTATGATTTTAGAATCATAATTGGATTGGTCCAAGAAAGAATCATCATTCAATTGTGTTTTTTTGGACATCTATATATCTATATATCTATATTTATATATATAATAACTAATAGCTGAAACGTTTAACCTTTTGTTGACCTTATCTCATTATGCCACGTGGCTACATAAATTTATGCCACACAACTGCATTTAAAAACCGAATAATTGTATCTTTTCGTATTGCAAAATAAGACACTAAACGATTGTATCTTCTGGAATTTTAAATAACTAACCACAACTAAAAGAAACAAATCATTACACTGTATCATACAGTTGTTTTCCCTCTGTACATATAAATATAACTGGACTGCAAAAAAAACTGCAATTTGCAAGCAGTTTTTCTTTTCCAACTGCACACGTCTGTCTTTGAAAAAAATCGTTGACAATCTCAACGCCAATACAGCAAGCGATCAACATGTTCATGAAAATCACTGGCGCTTTCGAGTCATTACCACTAAGTAAACTGGAGGTGCATTTTCTTGGTCTGCTATTTTCGTCCTTATTCATCACTTCATTCTGATCTGCCTTTGTTTTTCTACTATTTCTTTTATATTTTGGCTACTGATTATGTTGTTTTTCAAGGAGTACTCTTGAATCATTGTTGAAGAAAATGGAACAATTACCGTCGGTAGCGATAATGGTACACCACATTATTTATATTTATTAGCCTCAAAATTGTCTAACACTTACAGAAGTTGACTTCTCTTTAAAAACTATTTTGTTTCACTGGATACAAGTACCATACACTTGTAAAACAAAGCCACAAAAAACATAGGGGGAAGAAAAAAAATAGAAAGGCCAAAATAATAAAATCTTAATTTCATGATCTGATGCGTCTCTCTACTTCTCAACTTTACAGGGCCAAACTCCACCAAACCCAACAGTTTCCCATTTTTCGACTTTTACAGCATTTGACAGAAAGAAGAGGAAGAAGAAGATGAGAATGAAAGCAGTGGATGATCTTATTGTGGGGGAAAAAAACATAAATAAAATGAAAAATTGAAAACATAGGAGAGAGTTACAGAAGCACTATGAGAGAAGACAAGTAAAAAAAAAAAAAAAAAGACGAGGGAATGTCACAGAAAAGATAAGAATAAAGAGAATTAAAAAGATAAAGAAAAAGTGGCGTTGTAGAAGAGGAGATGATAGTCACGTGAGGGAGTTGAGTTTTGCTACTTTAGCAACTTTTAAGAAGAAAGGCAACTTCTTGGAAGGTACACGTAAAATACCATTCCATCCTTACTTTTATTATTTTATACCAAAAAAAAAAAAATACTAAATTTGTTTCATTTATTTATTTCATCTTTCACTTGGGCTTTGGTTTCCAACTATCTCCCAATAGTGTTATTAGAATATTTGTGTAACGTGACTCTTATCAGTTAGATCTACACAGTTTCCTTTTAAATTGTTATGGGCATATAATATGCTACAAAGACTAGAGTAATACTTAGACGTGTATACTGTATAGATTTTTGTACATTCCTGATTCAGTATTAATCACAAAATATTTAGAAAAAAATGATAATTTAAAGATTTATTTATGCAGTTAGTTTTTTAGGCCTAAATTTGTTATGTTCTTGATATCAGGTAATTTACTTTCTATAAAAATATTCCAATTAACTATGAATATATATTTAATATATCAAGTCATTTTCTTATGTTCTTTTTTTTTTTCTTTTAGTTATACTGTGTTATTTATTATCTATTTATGATTACATTTTTTTTTTTAATGATTCCAATGCCTGTTGTGGATAGATATAGCCATCTACGCATCTCCTCACAAGCGTTCCATGCATCTATGTTACGTTGCTAACTATTTTTCTTTTTAAAGTCTTAATAGTAACCATTTAAACTCAAATATAATGCTTTTTTTTTCCCTTCCAAACTCATTCAGTAATTTAACCCGTGCATTGCACAGGTTAAACGACTAGTATATATATATATATACACAAGTATTATTTGTGGTGTTTTTGTAAATAACTTTTAAGTTGATTGTCTTATACTGTGTAAAATGATCCCGCTATTGCGCAGATTAAATACTAGTCTATATATTACTAAAAACTGAAGCATAGCATTTAATGTTGCTACGCTCCCATTGAGTCACATCAGCAGCCATGTCATTGCCCTACTTTTTTCTAAACTTTTTCCATAATTTTAAAATACTTTTTCTAATTTTTCCCATAATTTTAGAATACAATAAAAAAAAAAAAAAAAAATTTGATTTCCAACCCTATCTGAACCATAAAGCCCAATCTTACGTTAATGTTGTTAACATTGTCCATCATAAAGCCCAAACCCAAGCCAAATAGTCTTTAATGCTAACCCCTCTGTGTCTCCTCGGTCCTTCTCCTTTTTCTCTTCTTGTCTTTCACGCTTTCAAAACTTCAGAATTTCACCTTTCTAACGCCAAACTCTCTCTCTTCCCTCGGTCTCTTCCTCTACTCATTTAACTGAATCACTTCTTCATTCTTCGTACCTGTTCAATTGCCACTGTTAAAAAAATCAGAATCCTTATTGGGCACATATTATCTCTTCCTTTTGTAATTAACATTTTGCTATTCTTTCAATTAATTGAGCATTAATTCAGCCCTTCTTCAAATCTGTGTCTCTTGATTAGTGGTGATTCTTCCTATTCCCGATCAAGAGGTTTATCATAACGTTCAATTGTTGCCCATTGGAAAACACCCACTGCTTTATTTTTTTTCTATATATATATATATATATATATCTGCAATTTCTCTTCCTCCATAGATAAAGAGCCTATCAGCCTAACCTATGCCAATGCAGAATCCAATCCTTCCCACCAAGAAGCCCCCACGAAATTTTCAGATTTGAAGCCATGGATATTTGTCACAGGGTTCTCAGCAAACAAACCAACCAAAACAAAAACAAAATAGGAAAGAAAAAAAAAAAAAAAAAAGCTTTTAGAATCAAAGACCTTCAACCTCCAAACCAAATCAAAAACTTCCCAGGTTTGAAAACCGTGGACGGTTCTCACAGGTTCATATAAGAGATTTTTGGGTTTTTTGGGTACTTACAGCCATTGTTGAAGCTTCAACCACCATGACCATGAGATTGCATTGCTATTTCTTCTTATTCTTCATCTCCGTCTCTGTCTCTCTCGCTCTCGCTGCGTTTTCGCCAATTTTGCAGGTCTTCTTTGCTTGACTGTCACAATGAAGGTTTGGCTGTTGCAGACGGACTACCCACTAAAAGCTTAGGCAAGCTTAGCTGTAAACCACTCTATAGTGTACCAAATGTTTGCAAGCCATCAACCACTTATTAATTTTTTCTTAAATTGCCTTGGGCTTGTGTTTGTACTTAATCAATTTTTTAATATGCGGACAAACCAATGTCTGCTCCTCTACCAGTTTTGTGTAGTTTTTTTTAATTACATAAATAATAAATGGGGTTGGGCATAATAATAAAAAATTAGTTAATCAATGGGCTAGACGTGATTTAAGATAATTTAGATAAAGACTTGAATACAGATAGCTGAATATTAAACTACAACAAAAAGTTTAAGTATATTAATTTCATATATATATATTCATTGTTTGAAATATAGACATTCATATTTGTTTGAATTATTTTAGCCAATTTTTATATTTTTACTAATTTAATATATTTATTTATTTATAAAATAATTATTAAATTAATTATGACATTATCACTATTCGACTTTGGTTCAACCTTGGTTCACTCTTAAAAATATTGAACATCTCCCTTTTATAGTTCTTTGAACAATCCGGGTTTCAAAACTACCATTAGTATAACAAATCGGAGAGCAAATTATGGATGGAGATCCCAACTTTTCTTTTCTTTGTTTCTCATGAAAAAAGTATATGGGAAAATGGTTTTTTTTTTTTTTTTTTTCAAATTTGGTAGGTTGTGGTTGGTCATGATTATTGAGAGTTGGAGTTGTTTGGTTGTTGATGATAAACGGGTCATGAATGTTTTTAGGATTTGAGAAGTTAGTTGTCAGTTGGAGCTTGTGTGTGTGTGTTTTTTAATTATTTCACTCTTTGCTATTGGAATAATTGTTATATTATAGGTATTGCATATATTCACCAATTGTAGGAGATAAGGTCCCAAATTTTGCAAATTTAATTTTTAACTTGCCCCAACAAAAATTTATTTATTTCTTTTAATAATTAAAGTACTATACAAAGAAAAAACAGATGGTTTATGATATTGAATGTATTTAAATTATAAGTGGGCAATTTTATCCAAACAAAAACACGTCTCATTTATAGAGGGGTGCACAAAAAGTGTAATGTGTTAAAAAAGTGTAGCAAATATGCTCTTGCAATCCTGCTTTGTTTTTTAGTAGCTGTTTGTTTATTTTATTTTAGTCATACGAGAGGAGTGCACATTGCATTGAAGTGTGCATTGCCATTTGTTGTTTGACTAATACATTTTTCATATAAGGTTTTGTAATTCTATTTTAAAGATCAATGAGCACTAGCTGTTTTAGACATTGAATGTAGACTTCCAAAGATATTCTTGCTATTTTTCTACTTGAAATTTCCAATGTTGTATGAAATTGGTACTGCTCTTTAAGGAGGTGAATGAATAGCTAGCCAAGGAAAGACAAGACATGGCCTTGAATAAGAGAAGATTGTTGAACCATTCAAAAGGAATTAATAAGAATAAATATTTAATACTCACAAATAAGGATAAATACAATACTAATAAATGCATTTATTTCGTTCCATATATGAGCTCCTTAACATTTGGCACATACATTGTAATTATTAGCACAAAAACTTAAAAGGCTAATAGCGTTTATTTTAAAAAGGTTAATTTAAAATTTAAGTTTTAATATTATAGGTATTACATTTATATTCGTAAAGAAAACAAAAATCTATTACAATTCTAAACTTATCTATAAATAATATATAACCAAAGTCGTGGACTTTATGTTGACTTCATGAGAGCTTTCCATATCAGTTTTGCAAGTCTCACAAATTTATACCTCAGTTATTTATTTATTGTTATTTTTAACGTTTATTTTCAGCTCCCGGTTACCCCAAATTTTCTTTTCAATTCTTTCTCCCTGTTTCCGAACTACGAAGTCGATCATTTCCCCTCCTTCAACTAAGCCAAAACCCCACTGGATTCATCATCAAGCCCCAACCAAAAGATGTAGAGAAAGATATGGAAAAATCCAATATGGTTCTAACTCCTTTGTTGAAAACACACTCTATACTTCCTCTTTTGCTCATTCTAAATCTCATACTCTTCTTCTTCTTCTTCTTCTTCAAAAACTAAGTTATGATTTTTTTTTTTAAGGCTGAGATCAATCAGTTGTTGAGTCTGATCATCTTTCTTTCTGAGCTTATCAGCAATGCCTTTGATATTGATCATTAATATAGATCTGTTGGATCTGTTATGTTGCTCAAACCTTGATTTAGTTTTATGCCTAAAACTATTTGGAAAATTAAAATAAGAAATTTTGTTTTTGTTTTTTGTTTTTTGCTCTTATAATGTTTTATATGTTAGTAATTGTGGCCATTCTAGCCTATTTTGGTGAATTTTGGCTGAATTTAAATGAAGCCATCTTTTTAGAAAGAAAAAAGAGTAGAAGAAATTTGTAGCTATGGACTATGGTTGACGAAGCTCCAATAAATTTTGCAAACCTTTTCACAAGATTATATATGAACCACACAGAAAGTTAAATTAGTTAAAAGAAAAAAAAAAGGATAAATACAAAGTTATTTGAACAACCATCTAAAAAAATACTTTAGTTTTTCCTCTTCCTCATTTAAAAAAAAAAAAGAAAAAAAAAAAAAAAACTTATGTTGGCGGCTTGGAGTTGATCTTGGAAGGAGACTCATTTTTTTACTCACTCTCTCTCTCATTTGTTAATATTCGGCATCTAGACTTCCAATTTAGTTTGGTCTCCTTTTCCTTCTTTTTTCCTCTTCTTCTTTACATCTTTGTCTCCTTCATTTCTGAATCTCTCAGTTCAAGATAATAATTTCTTTACAAGTTACAGTTTATTGGTTTGCTTCAAGTCTTGTCCTACCACATATACTATTCACAATTCAAGTGTCCAAAAGTGAAAACAAAGTTTAATTCCGCTATGACTTTTCTTCTTCTCTTTGCATATTACATATATTTTTTTAAAGATTAGTTCCAAATATTGACTTCATTTTTTCCGTTGGTTCAATAGCCATCACTCACTGCTTCAAAAAAAAAAAAAAAAAAAAAAATCACGTTGGCTTATGTCACTACTAGGCTACTCCTTCCCACAAATCAATAACCCACTAAAACACATTTACTCTTTTACACTTTCGCAACAAATCACATGTGGTAAGTTGTTATTGGTTCTAATTTGAATCTACAACTTAAATTACATTTTAGCCCACTCATAACAACTTACCACCTAAGATTTGTTGTAAAAGTATTGTGAAAATATTGTGGACATATCATTTCTCTCTCTCTCTCTCTCTCTCTCTCTCTCTCTCTCTCTCTCTCTCTCAGTAACAACTTATTCTTACCCTACTTATTACCAAAATAACTTTAACAATTTACCAGCCTAAAATATCTTTAAACTTTATTGTGCTAAAAAACATAAGCTTAAATATTAGGTGAGTCCAACAACTATAGCTCATGTTTCTCCTCATCTCAAAATTGGACATGGCACTAGCCTTTTTTCAAAGCCACCAACTATGCAGGTTTGGACATTATTTTTGTCGATAGTCATGGTTCTCCTATTATAGTCCATACTAAATTAATTCCTTGCCAAGGAAACCCATTGTGAATGGCTGCCATACTCTATTGAGTGTGACACTCTTGTCACAAACTGTGGATTAAGGATTTCATTGCGAAGTTTGCCAACTCATAATTGCTGGCATTAATTGGGTTGCAGGAACCATTCTTGAAGGAGATTTCAGATGTGTTAGAACAAATTCATTCTTTTTGTGAAATAGGTAGGACATATATCCTATGGAATAGTTTCTAGACAGTGTAATAATTAAGCGTAAGCTTTGGAGTTCTATCGCTTTTGAATTTTATTATTAAAAAAAAAAAACTATTTAGGATGTTTCATAAATATTTCATTTTTGGAATTTTTCCGTGCATTGCACGGGTTAATGACTAGTAATATTAAAAGAGAAAACATTAGGTCCGGGCGTGGCGTAAAACCAGTGTTTTACGCCACGCCAATGAGACCTTGCCACGACAAAAAAAAAAGGCTCCCACAAGAAAACCCTTCACACTGAACCTCCACACAACAAAAAAACAAAGGCTCTCTTCACGCACAGCAAAAAAACCTTCACGCTGAACCTCCACACAGCAAAAAACTTTCACGCACGCACACAGCTTCCTTCACAACCTCCATCACGCTCACAAAGAACCTCCTTCACGCCGAACCTCCACAACCTGCTCACACGCTCTCCGGTTCACGCCATTTGCTCTGCTTCCTCTCTTCCTTCACGCCGAACCTCCACAACTTGCTCGCACGCTCACTGGTTCATGCCATTTGCTCTGCTTCCTCTCTTCCTTCATGCCGAACCTCCACCACCGCCACACAGATCGCCGGTTCACGCCATTCCTCTGCTTCCTCTCTTCCTTCACGCCGAACCTCCACCACTGCCACACAGATCGCCGGAGCAGAATGATTTCGAAGAAGAAGAGTTCGCCGGAGCTTGGAAACAAACCGGAGCCACTGTGAGCCACGATCCAAAGGTTTGTTTTTCATGATTTTCCCTTTTCCCTAATTTGGATTTCGAATTGGGTGTTCGGATTTTTTGTTTGCTTCATCGGAAAGTTTCAAATTTTGAGCATTTCCTTTTTGATGAGAATGGAGGGTAAGTGTTTGTTCATATCTTGTATTGTTCTAATAAAAGATGCTGTGTTGGGTTTTTATATGATCTGGCGTTTGTTTGGTTTTTGAATTAGGGATGTTTGATTGATTTGATTAAGTTAGATGGACTGTTAGATAAATTGGCTTTAGATGTACAATGTGATGGGATTGAGTTTGGAAATGATAATTGAATACTGAATTGGAACTTCCTGTGAAGAAGTTGACAATTGTGTTGAAAGTTTCAATATTTGTTTTACTTTTTCACAAGTGGGTTTTTGTTGGGTTGCTATAGTTGTATTGTGCTTATAAGATTGATATTGTGCTTTTTCTGATTTCTTTTGTTGTGGTTTGAATTGGATAAATTTTGGTTTTTGAAGTTTATGTTGGGTTGCTGGAGTATTTTTTTGTATGTATATGCATATGTGTATGTGGGTTTTACTTGGTGCAATATTGATATGTGTATGTTGGGTTGTTGGAGCTTTTGTTTCTGTCATGGCAAAGGCATGCCCTCTCTATCTTTTCTTCACTTACCAATGAATGGAAATTATAGTGTTTTATTAATGGGAACTTTTATATGAATGCTAGCACTAAAATTCATAGCCTGTTAATATACTCAAATTTCAAACTGTCCACTAAAAAAAATGTTCTGCAGACATAGAACATTGTTTTCTCTTGATAAAAATGAAATGTAATAACTGATTTGATACCTAGGAGAGTTGATACCTAAAAGGTTGTCATTTATTTTAATGAAGGTCTAGTTGTGAGTACATATCTGGGTGGTGCCCTTGTTGGAGCGCTACTCAGTGGTTGGATTGCTGATGGGGTTGATCGACGTAGAGCTTTTCAGTTGTGTGCTTTGCCTATGATTGTTAGTGCTTCTATGAGGTATGCTTGCACCATAAATATCATTGCATTTGAGTGCTTACTGGGTCTTTGTGTTGCAATTGGTTTGGTCTTTTTTTTTATATACTCTTCATTTAGATCTAATTTTAGTTTATAATAGACTAATAGTTGTCTCAGATTCCTGATATTTTCTAATATTTTAAGGGTAAAGTTATTTTCTAAAATAAAGGGGCTTACTGTTACATAGAAAAATTTTGCTTCTTTCGAGGTGCCTTTCCGACAAGTTTACTTACTATGATTATTGAATTCTCCACTGTCAACTTTAGCCTTTGGGACACAGTTGGTATCATTTATTTGATAGCTATTAAAATATTTTTAGTTTCAGATATAATTTACTCCTACTTGTAATGTCAATTTTCTCCTACTCATAATAGTTTCAAATATAATTTACTCCTGCTTGTAATGTCAATTTTCTCCTACTTGTAATATCAATTTTCTCCTACTTGTAATAGTTTCAAATATAATTTACTCTTACATTTAATGTCAATTTTCTTCTACTTGTAATGTCAATTTGCTCTCTATATGTATCAAAGTGCAAATAAGGATATACTTGGAGCTGTTTTTTGTAATAAAGTTTATTGAGTGGAACTATATGTACCAATGTACTTGTATTGTAATAGCACAAGTTTGCCAAATTGGGCAAGTTTAGTATTGTAATAGCACAAATTTTAAATTTATTCTTAATTGTTGCTTATGAATTTTTCTTCTCTTTTGTTTTTTATAGGTCATATTGGAATATAAAATTACTTGAATTGAAAATATGAGTGCGAACAACAAAGAACCTGAAACAATCTCACTTTGTGATATGGTGGATGACTTAGTACATGATGAGCTAGAAATAAACGAGGATCAAAATAATGTAGACTTGTCTTTGGATGATTCAAATCAACCTTTTGCATGCAATAGGCATTCAGAACCATATCTTAATATGGTATTTGAAAACTTAGAGGTTGCTCGTGCATATTATAATGCATATGCAAGGCGAAAGGGTTTTAGTATACAAGTAAATCATACTTGAGAAAATAAAGATAAAATAAGGGTTGGAATTGAATATGTTTGTTCAAAGGAAGGATTTCCTCGTCAATGTAATGAAGACAATGAAATAATAGGTCCAGAGCGTGCAGAAACAAGAGTGGGATGCAAAGCAATGATAAGTTTAAAGAAAGTTGATGATACATGGATTGTATGTAAGTTTGTGGAGGGTCATAATCATGAGCTTCTTACCCCTAAGAGTACAAGTTTGTTTCGTAGGCATAAAGTGATAACAAGTATCCAAAAGAATCTTATAGATACACTTAATGAGTCAGGCATTGCCCCAAGCAAGATAATATCTGTGTTAAGTAAAGAATCTGGTGGTGATTATAATGTTGGATGTATTCCAGTTGATGTTCAAAATTATTTGGGTAGTAAAAGAAGAAAGTTGCTTCAAGATGGAGATGCTTAGGGAATGTACAAATATTTTATTAAGAGTCAATGTAAAAATTCAGGTTTTGTTTATGCAATTGAAGTTGATGAATATGGGTGCATGGGTAATTGCTTTTGGGCAGATGCTAGGTCAAGAATGGCATACCAATATTTTGGAGATGTCGTTACCTTTGACGCTACATACCAAACAAATCGTTATAAGATGCCTTTTGTTCCTTTCACAGGGGTTAACCACCATCATCAATCTGTGATGTTTGGATGTGCTTTGCTTGTCAATGAAACAGCAGAATCTTATACATGGTTGTTGAAGACTTAGCTTAATGCAATGCTTGGAAATCCTCCTTCTACAATTATAACAGACGATGACAAGGCTATGGCTAAGGCAATTGCAGATGTATTGCCAAATGCAACTCATAGATTGTGTATGTGGCATCTTCTACAGAAAGTTCCAAAACAGTTGTCCCATGTATATAATAAATATCCACATTTTATAAGACACGAATTTCGCATATATTACATAATATAGCTTTTAAGTTTGATATAGCAATTGTATAACCATCTTCAAAATATGGTATCTAGCACATATGGACATTACCTTGAAATTGATTTTTTGATAGGAAAAGGACTAAGTAGCTTCATCTTAAAACAATAATCTAGACCAACAGAAGCAAAAACAAAAAGGAAAAGATTCTCAGACACATATACAGCTCCATCAAAAGCATGTGATAAGAAGCTTCCCGTATTTAGTTCCAAAGGTGGTCCACTACCCAGTATGGCAAGACCTGTATTGTGAATTCATTTTTTAAATTAGAACCTGAACTACGTGGTGTCTAAACTCTGTAGTACAAGTTCCTTTTACTCAAAACTATATACATACCTTTAACAAATCCAAAAGCTGCAGATGTCCCTGTCTTAAGCTGGATATTGTCCAAGTCCCTTCTTATTGTGCATCAAAATGTTATTTCAAACAGTGCACAGCTGATAAAGTTAATTGTAAGAGGAAGTATCAGTTCTGAACTGCTTGTTGCTTGGGTTAAAGAGATGGGCAGGCCTGCAAGGGTGCCAACAAGAGCAGAAATCAAAGCTGCTTTTATGGACTCCGCTCTCTCCTCATTTCTGTCAATTTCTTCGTTTTCTTTCTCCAAAAAAGCATCTCCATCTTCAATTCCATCCACATTTATCCCTAGTGAGCGCTTTGCTTCTTCAACCATTTCTCCTGCTTCTAATATTTGCCTTTGACATTCTGCAACCTTAGTGTGCACTACATTGAACACCGTTAGCAACAAGAAGCATCTCAATAACTCAAATCAAGGAATCAAACAAAGAGCTGTCAAAGAAAGTAGGTAGTTTGTTAGATTGAAGTTTGCCACATTCCCTACACCTGCTTACGGTGCAAGAAGGGACAAATCCCCATGAAACGAAATGTATGTGTTTATGATGATAGACCAAGATCATATTGTTTCAAAACCATCTACTTACAATCATCTTTTCAGAAGAAATTTCAAAATTGTGCCATCTTCACCTCACAACAATTTTAACTACAAAGACAAACTAAAATGAGTTTAGGCTCCATTTCCAGTTTTCTAATTGGTGGAAACACATTTTAAGCTTCACCTGCTACAAAGTTCATATATAGAAGACAAAGCTAATTTGTTTGCTTCCAAAATAGCAAGCTAGCAAGACTTCCCAAGTAGCATCAAGCATAGATGAACAAACACTAAACAAAATTTTGTTGTGGATACGAATGACTAATAAATGCCCTTAATCTCCAGCAAACAAATACAAAAGCTCCAGCAACCCAACATACACATATCAATATTGCACCAAGTAAAACCCACATACACATATGCATATAAATACAAAAAAATACTCCAGCAACCCAACATAAACTTCAAAAACAAAAATTTATCCAGTTCAAACCACAACAAAAGAAATCAGAAAAAGCACAATATCAATCTTACAAGCACAATACAACTATAGCAACCCAACAAAAACCCACTTGTGAAAAAGTAAAACAAATATTGAAACTTTCAACACAATTGTCAACTTCTTCACAGCAAGTTCCAATTCAGTATTCAATTATCATTTCCTAACTCAATCCCATCACATTGTACATCTAAAGCCAATTTATCTAACAGTCCATCTAACTTAATCAAATCAATCAAACATCCCTAATTCAAAAACCAAACAAACCCCAGATCATATCAAAACCCAACACAGCATCTTTCATTAGAACAATACAAGATATGAACAAACACTCACCCTCCATTCTCATCAAAAAGGAAATGCTCAAAATTTAAAACTTTCCGATGAAGCAAACAAAAAATCCGAACACCAAATTCGAATCCAAATTGGGAAAAAGGGAAAATCATGAAAAACAAACCTTTGGATCGTGGCTCAAGGCGGCTCCGGTTTGTTTCCAAGCTCTGGCGAACTCTTCTTCTTCGAAATGGTTCTGCTCCGGCGATCTATGTGGCGGTGGTGGAGGTTCGGTGTGAAGGAAGAGAGGAAGCAGAGCAAACGGCATGAACCGGCGAGCATGCGAGCAAGTTGTGGAGGTTCGACGTGAAGGAAGAGAGGAAGCAGAGCAAATGGCGTGAACCGGCAAGCGTGCGAGCAGGTTGTGGAGGTTCGGCGTGAAGGAGGTTGAGTGTGATGGAGGTTGTGAAGGAAGCTATGTGCGTGCGTGAAGGTTTTTTGCTGTGTGGAGGTTCAACGTGAAGGTTTTTTTGCTGTGTGGAGGTTCAGCGTGAAGGGTTTTTTTGTGGGAGTCTCTTTTTTTTGACGTGGTAAGGTCTCATTGGCATGGCGTAAAACACTGGATTTACGCCATGCCCGGACCTAATGTTTTCTCATATTAAAAAGCTATACTTCTCGACAAAAGGTAACACCAACAACTTTACGCCACGCCCGGACCTAATGTTTTCTCATATTAAAAAGCTATACTTCTCGACAAAAGGTAACACCAACAACTTTTTCAATTGTTCCTTCCTTCATGGATGGCGTGAGTGGTTTCAAGGTTCTTTTTATCATACGGTGGCTTGGTTTTTTTCCATACCATTCTCCTCCATTTTTGTGGTTCTTAAGATTGGAGAGCATACCAAGTAATACCACAGATATGTTGCACCCTCTTATAGCTATTTTTATTGCATTCACCATTTTTTATATCATGTTGTTTCTTCTTAATAATAATGGAATATTAGTTTACTAATGAAAGGAAAGGTAGCAGCCCAGGATTGTTAGTTGATGTAAACAAATACAAAAAACAAAAAACACGAAAAAAAAATAAATAAATGGTGAATGGCAGGACTCGTAGGAGTATAAAGTTACCCATACGGGGTTAGGGTTACAAGTAATTTGAATTTTGATACAAACATGATCGAGTATTATTATAAGAGTATTATTTACTTATTATATTTCAAGAAAAAATAAAGATTACTTTAGGCCTTCTATGTAGATGTATAATCCTAGGCAAAGGCAAGTAAAATTTATTTATTTATTTATTTATGGATAAGTATAGCAAGCGGAATTAACAGAGGCTAATTTACATTCCTTTCTTCGAGGAATCAATCAAACGTCTGAAAGTTCAATGCTTTTGCTTTATGCCATGAAATGTTTATTCAATCTTTTTACTCTTCCCACGTTGAAATGACAAAATTTTGCAGCCGTATACTTCAACTTTCTCTAAGAAGTTGACATGTGTCCTTATTCAACACTTGTTATGTGCATTTCACACATGTTAATTAACGTCTTATAGGAAGTTTTTTTTTTTTTTTTTTTTTTTTTTTTTTTTTTTTTGAGATAGTTTTAATTTATGACGTCCACTCCTGATTATAACTCTTTATCACCAGATTAAAATACCAATCAGTTTTTAATGTAGACGGGAATTGAACCCCAAATCTTTTATTCAACTATCAAGACTACAATTAATTTTGTGCTCAAATTTTCTCCATATAAAAATAACGGTCTAGCATGTTATTTAAAAAAGATCAAGACATTTTAATAATTTTTTTTTTTTAAAGTTGTTTGAAGTGAAATTGTTTGTTGATGAGATTTGGTTTGGCAATACAAACATAGACTAAAACAATGTCCCCTTCTTAGATTTTGATACGGCAAGCATGTATCTAGAATGAATTAAAGTACGAAGCATATGCACTCTTATTAGAGAATAGATTTATAGATTCAAATCTTGTATATATAAAAGTAGAAACCTCATACGAGAAAGCACGAGATCTTGCCAAGTGGCGCTTTCTATGATTACCTCTTTTATTTAAGCTATCCAGTTTTTTTTTTTTTTTTCTTTCTTTTTTTCCTTTATTTTTTTGTTAAAATTTGTTACACCTTGTCTGTTATTACTCCTCACTCCTCTCTCTCTCTCTCTCTCAATTGACAATAAAAGATCAAAATCACGTTTAAAGATTCTCAATTGATTATAAAATAACGTGTAAACTTTCAAGTATGTCTCTTACGAAACCCAAACGTCTCCTTAATTACACAAGCTCAATTATTTTTACCTCTTGCAATTCTGAGTTCTGACCTTCCCATTTTCATCTCAATCTCCTCTGTTTCCTATGCATTTGGTCAAACAACTAAAAAACCAATCTTTCCTGAACTATGTGGTTGAATCTCAATCTTAAAGTATTTCGTAAATGACTTCAAAGGGCCTCAATTCCACTACGGAGATTTTCTCCATGCTTGGCATGACATCAATTTCAACAGGTTCCTAAATCTCTCACTCTGTTTCTCTAAAACTAAATTGTTATGCTCTTTCTCTTTCTCATCTCCTTTGTTAGGGAAAAAAAAATGATTATTACCTGTAGCATCTCAAAGATTTGTGCTGCAAATTTTCAAAATTAATTGAATTTGAATTTTGGGTTTCTATGTGGTCTTTTAATATTTGGAATGATTCCAGGAATATAGGTCCGACCCAGAAGATCAGTCTCAAGCCAAACGGTCGACTTGTCAAGGTAATAAGAGAACCTGCATTTGGGGTTTTTTATTTTATAAATTTTTTATTGTGTAGTTATATTCTTTAAGAAAACGGTTTGTGTTTTTTATTTTATAAATTTTTTACGGTGTAGTTAAATTCTTTAAAAAAGAAATCAGAAAGAAACTTTTTTTTTGAAACAAAGAAACACAATTTCTGTTAATCTATTAATCCATATCCAGATTTCTGTAAATACAAATGGATACCACAGACCAAGGATTGAAACCAAACACATAATCTACTCGTGACATATAAAATTTGAGGAACAAATACTTTAGTGTCAAGAAGAAAGTAAAGGCTCAAGTTATTTTTTTAATTTTTTATTTATTTTTGTGCAGGTAGAGTTGTCCAAGGCTCTAGGTAGTTGGCAGTGATCTTGGGTCCCTGACATTAGTCATGTAAGATAAATGTAGGTACATAACTAGAAGTCTAAGGTAGTGTATTTAATACAACATATGCAGAGGCGTATGTGTTCATGACTTTTGTTGGATGTTGAAGAAGCCACAAGTTTTTCTAACGGTAGTTATTCAAGGTAAATTTATATCTGGTGGTTCAGCCAAATCCCACAAATCAAATGAATGAGTTATGATACTTCTGAGCTTCTGAAAGTGGCTTTCCCTGATAGAATACCTTTATGGACCTAAAATACATAGTAACCTTCAGACCAAGAAGAACCAATTCCCAGAGTTGCGGGACTCTATAATCACTACGAATGGCAATGGAGTAAGAACTAATACTACAAAATAAGTGTCAAGCTTCTATTATGTATGGCTACTGTAGGTGAGGTTAAGTAGTGTATTAACAGTTGGTCATTATTTTGCAAGAAGTAGAACCCAACATAAATAATGTTATAGTTGGTCTTAAGTAAGCCCTTCACCATAAGGAAAAAAAATTCCTTTTGTTTTATGCCTTTTATCTATTTTTTATTGCCTATTCCTCTTCCCTACTCAAAATTTTCATGTGTTTTACGGTTGCCATAGAAATTTTCAAATTTTTTTGTTCTAAGTATGTTAGAGCTTGCCAAATGCATATTATCAATTTTGTTATTAATACTTACGCTCTTTAAGGCCCTGTTTGGTAACGGTATTTAAACAACGAAAACTGTTGTTTAAACACCACAATATGTATTTCCATGCACTTTTTTACCCACACATATTTCCACAAAACTTAAATAACGTTACTAGAAATCTTTTACCAAAAGGGCTCTAAATATTTTATAAACTAGAATGATTAATCTTAGTTCTTATCCTTTGAATCTTTGAACTTTTTTATTTATTTTACCTTGGTTGGATCATGGTCCCCAAAGACTCAAACAAATTCCCAAAGATTGCATTGCTTGCACCTATCTCACTTCAATCAGTTGTGCATCAAGTGTTGCTCAAGATGGAGGGTTGGCATGCCTATCCACAAAAGGTTATAAAATTAATTTTTTATCCTCTTGGCATGCCTGTCTCACTTCAATTAGTTTTTTATCCTCTTAAGTTGTCAAGCAACCTAAAAAATTAGTGTAACTATTGATTCTTTAATTTTTATATTATTATTATAGTTCTAGACTATGAACCAATTCCAATAGTTGCAATTTAGCATATGACATTCTTTGAGTATTTTTGAAAAAATTACTATCAAATTTTGTCACTACTGCTGCTTTTCTTGACTATGTGAAATTCTTTATGAATCTATTAGTTCTCCAACTTGGATCATGATTGCAATAAAGTTGATCTATGAATGAAAATTCAGTCTCCTTTTTTAAATTTTCTTTTAGGCCTTAACTACGGTGTTTGATTACTACATAGGCAATGCTTTTATAACTAATGACATATTTGCAACACTTGGATTGAAAATTCATAGTGGCAAAAATGTCCCTTATGTGTGGGATATTTTTAGGGTATTAGTTCTTGGTATGTATTCTATAAATTCTGGAGAAATACACAATGAGAGTTCTAGGTAGAAGACTTGGTCTTATTGCCAAAGGATAATTTCTTAGAGCATTTGGCCATAGATTATGTTATGCTTAGAAATTTATGTTTCTTTTTTATTTTCCTCTTTTTTAATAAATAAGATAATTGAAGCTAATTATGTAAATATTATACCACAAGATTAGATATTTTATATGGGTCATAAAAATTAGTTATAAATTATTTGAAAATGAAATTATAAAGTATCCGCAATGCGTGGGACATCATCTAGTTTAATAAATTAATGGTTTAATTGGCTGATTCTATATGTTAATCTCACCTATGGAGGGGTGGCGTGTATGCAGTCCTACTCTTTAGCTGTTGCCCTTGAGTATATTCTTTTCTAATACTAAAGGACATGCATTTTCTTAGAAAAATGAGTGGAAATTGCTCCTCATTTTTATTGCATTACTTTAGGTAAACTTTGTGTATAGTTATTTATTCTTATATTCACAATTTTTTTTTCATATTATTTTTGGCCTTATAGTGCTTGATATTCACAAGTTTTACATATTTTAAAGCTTAATATAATCCATGATAATTCTCCTGGTAAAGTTCTACCTGCTGGCTAGGCTTATAGTATTTTTAAATCACCGATACTTTTTCTTTACAGCAAAAATTATTTTTTTAGATTCAAGTGGTTCGATTTCATACTTCCTTGAAGAAAGCAGGAAAAATTCATTAGTGCAACGCCAAAATGTCAAATTTGTATTTCTATTTAACAATAATATCTTATGAGAAGAGGGAAAACTTCCTCCGTTTACTTTCCTCTCTCTAGTCTACTACTCCCTTTGTTATTTAATTGTGTTTAATAGTTCACTCCTTTTCCCCTCTTGCCTGTTTCACCCCCTGGCCTTACTCTCATGAACTTTCCATTAATTTGTCTTAAGCAGGAGCTTCATCCTTTGCATATATGTTTACTGGAGTTGTTCACTTATTTGAATGGTTTTGTTTAACTGTTCTTATTTTCTTCAGCATAGCCATAGATTATCTCATGCATCTCTTATTGATTTATTTCTTTTTCTTCGTTGTTGATGATTGCAACATTATGTTTTGTAGTTAAGAGGGTAAGGGCCTCTATCCTTAGTTTGCAAACTATTTACTTCAATATCTTAAGGAGAGCCATTGTTTTGGGTGTAATGGAGAAGCAAATAGAGGTAAGTTGTAAGATTTTTGAGCAAAATGATAAAATTCTATGGAAATTAGTCAATATTTAATATGATATTTTATGTTCATACCGCACAATGTCATTTTAGTAACTAGTAATACTAATAACTAATGACTTATGTAGTTTATGCAATATAATAATATATAATTCGGCTGAATAATTTCCTCTTTTTTCTCAAATTTTGTTTTGAGAATTCGTCTATGTCAAAAGCATAAATGATTTTGAGTCTAGTGTAGACATGCACAATTCCAAGGTCAATGATATAATAAATAAAAAAATCTTCATCCAAGTTGCGTTTCTTGTCTCTTAATTTTATATATATAAACCAATTAGATTTTTAGGTATCTATCATTTTTCTGACCTTTCCACCCAACTTTTGTTTAATAAGTCAGGCTGCTAATGCTCAAACCACCTGACTTTTGGTTCTTCTTAATTGCAAGTTTTTTTTTTTTTTTTAATTTGCTTAGATCTTGCTGCGCCTTCTACTGCTAGAGCCTGTTCCTCATATCTAAATATTTCAAAGGTAAAAGATTTCCATCAGTTGATTGTGATATGCTTCTTATTGTTGTCCTGCCAAAACAAAATTCTTTTTTTTTGGCGCACACAAAGTACTTTACTTACTTCCTCACATGTTGAATCGTTAATGTGAAGACTGGCTTTGAAACCAAAGAAGAATGAGAGAATGACCGAATGAGTCTAATTTGTTCATTAGTGCACAAATTCAGAGGTAGATTGGATTGAATTTTTATCTATTACTCAATTAAAAATTGCCAATTAAGGTTTTTCTTTTTGCTTGAATACCAATTAAGATTAGAGGATACTCTTATTTTTCTTACTTCTTATTTATAATAGGTTGTTGTGCTCAAAACAAAAACCAAGATTAAGAACTTTTGGTTTTTCCAATGGTTGGTAATTTGGTACTTTCTCTCTCTGCTAAAGCCGTGGCCCTGGCTTCTTGAATTTTGGCTGTGGAACCCCTGTGTGTACACGCATAATACTTTATTTACTTCCTCACATGTTGAATCGTTGATGTGAAGACTGACTTTGAAGCCAAAGAAGAATGAGAGAATGACTGAATCAGTCTAATTTGTTCATTAATGCACAAATTCAAAGTTAGATTGGATTGAATTTTTATCTATTACTCAATTGAAAATTGCCAATGAAGGTTTTTCATTTTGCTTGAATACCAATTAAGATTAGAGGATACTGTTATTTTTCTTACTTCTCTCTTATAATAGGTTGTTGTGCTCAAAACAAAACCCAACATTAAGAACTTTTGGTTTTTCCAATGGTTGGTAGTTTGGCACTTTCGCTCGCTGCTAAAATTGTGGCCCTGGCTTCTTGAATTTTGGCTGTGGAATCCCTGTGTGAACATGAGGAAGCAAAAACATGTGTAGGAGGGAAATGACATAAGAGTGGAATCCAATTGCGTATTTAACTTCTCAATCATTTGACTTCTCACACAAAAAAAAATCAAGGAAGCAACAAACCTGGCTAATTTTGGCCTTGAAATTGTGTAACAAGTAGTGGACTGATTGGTAATCATCTTCTCTCTCTTAAAAAAAAAAAAAATCAGTAAATCTCTTTATGTTTTGTTTCCTTTTTGTATATTCAAAGGCTTGCTGTTGCATATATGACATCTTCAAATATATGGAGAAGAAGGGATGGTGTTTATATCTTTGTACCTGCATTTGACTTTATGTTATGAGGTGATGTACTTGGTTGCTTCACTGACAATCACAAAAATAGAGAAAAACTTTTACCACTTGAGGGGAGTATCTTCCATGCAAACTAACATTGCAGGAGTTATCTTATTAAATGGATTCTGTTTGGTCAATTATTTTCTTTATATATAAGCTTAAAACACGTTCTTATGTATACTAGAAATTGATTTCCACAATGTCATTGGGTAATTGGTAAACAACTAATGAATTAAGTAGTTTATGGGTTGAGACAATAAGGCTGAATAATTTTTTCTTTTTCCAAATGTTTCTGGAGAATTCGTTTAAGTCAAAAGCATAAAATCAAATAGAGTCTAGTAGGTTTATTGAGTCTAGTGTGTCCGGACATGCACAAATCCAATGGTAAATTATCTAACAAATTTTAGAATACCCTCATGTTCTTAATTCTTTATGTATTATTTTATGGTGGGTTATTAATGCTCAAAGCAGCATCCAAGCTTAGGAACTTTTCATTTTCTTAGTGGTTGGAGTTTTGTCTATTTGTCTACCTCCTAAAGCCCCTTTGGTTCTTAACTTTTTGTTGTGCAGACTTTGATTGAATATTGGGCAACATTGCTAATCTTCTTTTCTTTAATCACTATGAAGAACCAGTATGCTGGCCCCCTACATGAGTATGGGGGATAGAACACATGAAAATTTTAAGCCATAAAGAGGTAGAACGAGTGAGGATGGTTGAGACATGACAGGTAAAAGAAGCAGTTTGATTAAATATCCCAAATATGGAGTAATTCACTATAAAGCAATGCAGAGGTAAGCAAATTCTAGCCTTTGAACTATTCTTACCTTATCATTTTTGCCAAAAGATCATATAGGAGCCAATATGAAAATTCTTCTTGTAGATCATTTGGAATGGTGAATTAAATACATTGTGCCACACATTGAATAAAATAATGGTTTAATTGGCTGATTCTATATGCTTTTGGGTTTTTGAATATATCTATGGGTTGTTATCTAGTACTAATCTCACCAAGGGAGGGGTATCTTGATACAGTCCTACTCGTTAGAACTTGCCCTCTTTTCTAATACTAAAAGACATGCACGCATTTCCTACAAAAATGAGCGGAAGTTGTTTCTAATTTTTTTTTTTAATAGTTTTTTAAAGATGATGTTGTTTGAATTGACGGTGGTATCTTTTGTAATTATATTTAGAGATCCATACTGTGTGGCAATTACGCATTTTAGACAATCTTGGGTATTTGGGATAAAAATGGAAGCTGGTGTGAAGATCATGACAGCATTGCCAAAGTTGCCATCTCCTATTTTGAGGACATTTTCTCCACTTCCCATCCAAGTTAGATAGAAGATGTAATTGCTCCCATCCCAACCTCAGTAACTCCAGAAATGAATTCAGAGCTCTCCAGAGCTTTCACTAGAGAAGAAGTGGTTTTCGCCCTTAAGCAGCTGCACCCCTCAAAATCGCCAGGCCTTGATGGTATGTCTGCACTCTTTTTTCAAAAATACTGGAGCATTGTAGGCACTAATGTTTCTAATATGGTTCTGAATGTTCTTAATTCTGGCATGCCTTTATCTGATCTCAATAGAACCAATATTGCTCTTGTGCCAAAAACTAATAATCCCAAAAAAATGACTGAGTTTCGGCCAATAAGTCTTTGCAATGTAGTTTACAAGCTTGTCTCAAAAACTCTAGCTAATCGTCTCAAAGCTATTCTTCCGCATGTCATTTCAGAAAATCAAAGTGCATTCACTGCAAATAGACTTATCACTGATAATGTATTGATAGCGTATGAAATCATGCACTTTCTAAAACATAAGAGGGGGGGAAATGATAGCTTCATGGCTACAAAGCTAGACATGAGTAAAGCTTTTGACAGAGTAGAATGGATTTTCGTTGAAAAAGTCATGAGAAAAATGGGCTTTAATGAGAATTGGATAAATCTAGTAATGAAATGCATTTCTTCGGTGTCTTACTCAGTCATTATTAATGGCACAGCATATGGAAACATTATTCCTACTAGGGGGCTTCGACAAGATGACCCACTTTCCCCATACCTATTCCTTTTATGTGCAGAAGGTTTCTCTGCCCTTATTAATGATGCAGCTCGAAACAACCAACTCAATGGCATTTCCATTTGTAGGGGGGCCCCAAAAATCACCCACCTTCTCTTTGCAGACGACAGCCTTCTTTTTTGTAGGGCCAATGGTGGTGAATGCAGCAAGCTAAAAGAAATTCTTACTTTGTATGAGTCAGCCTCAGGGCAGAAAATCAATACTAATAAATCCTCTATCTTTTTCAGCCCAAACACTTCTCAAATGCTCAAAGATGAGACTATGAACATTCTTGGGCCAATGCTTGACTCAAATCACACGAAGTATCTTGGTCTCCCCTCTATCATTGGTCGATCTAAGAAGGTTGTTTTTGCGGAGATTAAAAAGAAGGTTGGCTTGAAGCTTGCGGGTTGGAAGGGTAAGTTACTCTCGATGGGGGGTAAAGAAGTTCTGATCAAAGCAGTAGCCCAAGCCATCCCCACTTACACAATGGGCTGCTTCCAACTTCCAAAGGGCCTCTGTGAAGATCTTGAAAATTTGGTGAGAAGTTTTTGGTGGGGCCAGAAACACCAAGAAACCAAAATGTCCTGGGTTGGTTGGAAGACAATGTGCAAGCCAAAGTCTCAAGGAGGAATGGGCTTTAGAAACTTGCAAGCCTTTAATCTTGCCTTACTCGCAAAACAAGCTTGGAGAATTCTAACAAATCCGAGTTCCCTTGTGGCTCGTATCCTTAAGGCAAAATACTTTTTTTTTTGTGATATTCTCCATGCAAATCTTGGTCATAGCCTCTCTTACACTTGGCAGAGTATTTATAACAACCTAGAGGTTCTAAGAAGTGGAACTAGATGGCGTGTGGGAAATGGTCGGCTAATCCATATCTAGGATGATAAATGGCTCCCAACCCCCACAACTTACAAAGTCATCTCCCCTCCCCGCCCTTTTGAGGACTATCCTATGGTCTCTTCCCTTATAGACCCGGTGACTAGGTGGTGGAAACTAGAGGTTGTCCGTGCTCTTTTCCTCCCTTTTGAGGCTGACTCAATTTTAAAAATTCCCCTTTGTTACAATCTGCCTGAGGACAAGCTCATCTGGATGGGGAATAAGAGAGGCATTTTCACTGTCAAGAGTGCCTATTTTGTTGCAGTCAAAATCCTTGACACAAGTGCTGTGGAGGGATGCTCTATCGGTGATCCTAATGCTCGGGTTTGGAGGAAAATATGGTCTCTAAAGCTCCCAGAAAAAATAAAAATTTTCTCTTGGCGTGCTTGTGTGAATGGCCCCCCGGTGATCACTAATGTGGCTGCAAAGGGTATTCAAACCTCCTATACCTGCCCTATCTGTGAGGAGGAGCCTGAAAACCTTCTCCATGCTTTGATCTCTTGTGATTTTGCTCTCTCGGTCTGGTCTCTTTGGCAAGACTGCCCTATAAATCTGTTTCTTTTGGCAAAGAACTACAATGATTTAGTGCTCCACCTTTGCTCCTCCCAAGCTGTCGTTAACCTTGAACTTTTCTTTGCCATTTCTTGGTCGATTTGGTATAATAGGAACAAGCTTTTCCATGGTGAGAATGGTTTGCAGCCTTTGCAAATTCTGGACTTGGCCAAGAGCTTGGTTGAGGATTTTAGAGAGGCTTTCTCGCTGGAATCTCCCCCTCTGCCAGCCCCTCAAAGCAGTTGGGTTGCTCCTCCATCTGGTTTTTTCAAGGTTAATGTTGATGGTGCTACTTCCATTGATGGCAGCGGAATTTCTAGAATTGGGGTCATTGTTAGAGATGATTCGTGTAGAGTCGTCGCTGCTCTTTGTAAAGCTCTTCTTGTGCACTACCCAGCTGAACTGACCGAATTTTTTGCCTTGGAGCATGGAATTCTCTTAGCTCAAGAGTTAAACATCTCAAAGGTGATTTTTGAATCTGATGCAGCCTCAGTCATTGCTGCTGTTTCTCAAGCCAGCTTTGGTGGCGCCTTTGGCCATCTGGTTCACAGCATTCAATCCGCAAAGTTGGTCTTCTCCTGCTGCTCATTCAGTCACGTGAAAAGGGATTACAACAGGGCTGCTCATGAGCTAGCCCAAATAGCTAAATGTAATCAAGTCTCAAACATTTGGAAGGGTGTTACTCCACCCTTTTTAGCTCATTTACTTCATTCCAGTCGTGGATGATTTGTTAGCTTCTACCCTCTGTTGTACTCCTTTTCTAATGTTATTGAATACAAAGTTTCCATTTCCAAAAAAATAAAAAGATGCTTATCAAATCAATTAAAGAGAAGCTAAAAAAATGCTTTAAGGACTTTGATTTAAGAGTTATTTTTAAAAATATTTTACTAAAAAAATATATACATATATATATATATTTTTTTTTTTGAATAAATATATATATATATATTGTTGACAACTCATAAAAATAATATTAAAATTTTTCTATTATAATTTATTAACAGTTTTTTTAAGAAGAAATAAAAAATAGTGGAGATTTATTACCAAAAAAACGAAAAAAAAAAAAAAAAAAGAATAATGAAGCACAGATGAGAAGAAGCACGTTTGTGCATGACAACTCGTTTTTGAGTTGAAAGTTGACAACACATCTTTTCAGACCTTTATTAGGTGTCAGTAATCAGTAGAATTAAACAGTGTTCAAGGACTCAAGAGTCAGGACAACTAGCTAGCCCCGACTCTGCGACCTGCGTGCCAAAAACGCTCCCTTTCGTACAAAAACATTGGAATGTTTAATTTGGCAATTAGTACTACCACCGTTAATTAAAATAAAATGGTCAATAACATAATATTAGTACGCAGGAGATTACTCTAAAGTAAAGCCTAATATATATGTGTACATATATATATATATATATATAAAATATTAATGTACCTATTATAAACCACTTCAGGTATTTGACTTTTAATGAAGAAACCAACACCAATAATCTTGTTTTGACATATCTCCGAGAACTTATCAGGCATTGGACTTTTCAGTTTTCCTGCAGGACCACCTGAGGCAAAGAACAAACTTGGGTACAAAATTCAGATCCAATTCAAAAACTGCAATTGTGCAACAGGTCAAGACTCAGTAACAATCATTTGTACCCTTTTTCCCATCAGTAACAATCATTAGGAGAATAAAAAATAATAATTGTTCTATCATTTGTTCTTTTATTCTAACAATTTATATCTATTCATCTAAACTTGTGTTAATGAAATGACATATATGTTTTTTGTTCATAATTACAGAATAATAGCAAATTTCCTAAAACTTTGAAAGGAGGACTTGACCAGGCAACTAACACTGTTGAAATTAGCTTACTAAACTGGTATTTTAGTAGTTAAATTTTTTTTTTTGGGGATAAAAGTTTCCAATATATATCTTCTAAATGCTTTTCTTGAGATAATTAAACCAAAATACTCGTCGCATATTTGCGTGTATGCTTGCTTTAAAAAGTGAAAAAAGAACAAGGGAATGACTGGAGCCTAATCTGTTCATACATGCACTAGTTCAAAGATATAGTTTCAATTGAATTTTTATCTGTTAATAGAATATAATTACAAATTATGGTTTAACTACTTCAAATATCTTGCTTTTTATGCAGAATTGAAAACCAATTTTTTTGTTCTTTTTTATTCTACTTTTTGAGGTTTTGCTATTACAGCGAGTACAATCTTGGACTCAAAGTTAATCTTCTTTAAAAAAGAAAAAAGAAATCCCAGTTTTTTTTATTTTTTTATTTTTATCAAAACTTTAATTAGATACATGATTTCTTCAAATTATTAGGAGAATAACAAGGAATGACTTTAAAATTTTCCATTTGATCTTTTATTTTAATGATTTTTATCACTGTATCTATGCTTTTGTTGGTGAAATGATATATATAGTTGCTTCCTAATAATTGCAGAATTGTAGCAAATTTGGTAAAATTTTGAAGGGAGGAACATGACTAGCTAGGCAACTAATAACACTCCAAGGAATCAGCTTATTATAAAGGTATTTTGGATTTTGGTGGTTAACTTATTATAAAAAACAGTAAAAATAAGTAAAAAAATAGTGTGTGTGAGAGGGGGTTAATTGCATCTCAATCCATGATTGGACAGTGACTGTTGGCATTTATGAATTATTTCCTGATACGTCCTAAATACTGTTTGATGAACGGTAACTTGATTCATTCTTGATACAGTGACATGTCGGCAATAATTTCCTAATACTGCCAACAAGGAAAAATGCTAGTCTGATCAATTCTAATCCGATGAAAAGTGGATCGAAACCAATTTGTCAAAAGTAGGACTAATATGAAATAGTGAAAAAGCTTCAATAATTCCAATACAAAGGGATAAGGTCGAGATGATAACGTTTCCGAGTAACTATTGATTCACAGGCCTAATCACTTTTGCTGAAAGTAAATGTGGGATGTTGGTACAAAAATCAAATCTGGTGTTGACAGGGAAATATGGGGAATCATGTTCCATCCATTCACGTTCATCTTAATCTTCATTTTTATTAAAGTTATGATAGAAATAAATATTAGAGAGGAAACACAACTTTTTTGTATGTAATAGAACTAATATGTCTTTATACAAATAAAATATTCAAAATTAATTTAGATAAAAAAATTTGAATATTGGGTTCAATTGGTGAGTGTGTGTATGGAGGAGAACTTGCTCAAAAAAAAACCAGTAACAAAACCTCAGTAGTTAATTATTTAACAATATTTTACTTCTAAGACCTATCTTTTTCTACGTCTTTTTGTGATTGTGTGCATGCAGGACAACTTGCCATGCATATTTAAAAAAAAAAAAAAAAAAAAAAAAAAAAAAAACATTGTTTAGTAGACATGAAATTGAACATGAAATAAAATCATCTCAATTTTGAACTCTTTTTGATGTCCAGTTTTTCTAGATTCTAATTGGAAACAGTTTTGGTTGATATTCAGTATGTTTAAAATTATATTAAAACTTGTTTTAATATACACATATATAATGCACACAAGGGCGAAACTAGAAATTAGAACAAAGGCTCGTCAATCGTACACAGACACTCTCTCTCCGTAACTGTGGAATTATAACAATTACATACAGTGTAGGGATTAATTGATGGGGAAAGATTGAATGTGGAAGAAGCAATTCTGTAGAAAATTAGCAATAATGCGATGCTATGTTAATTAATAGATTGGACGGTAAAAATATTCTCATTATCTTACAAAACCTTATTGTTGCTATCATGCTAAAAACAAATATTCTATCTTTGGTGCATTCAATTTCTTACAAGTTATCATTTGAGCCCACTAATATCTTCACTTTTTTACTTACAAATAATCACTCTCCAAATCAACAATTTATAAAAATGGCTAAAAGAATTTTGTAAGACCTTATGAACTTGTTTATACACTTATTCAATTAAATCTTAAATATATTTAAGTTGATTTTATGCAAGTATATATATAAATATTTGTTTTTTTTTTTTTTTTGAGAAACCTATGTACATAAATATATACTTAAATCAAGCATCATACTTTGATATTAAAAAAAAAAAAAAAAAATCAAGCATAATGTTATTATGAACATGTTATTATATTTGAACTCTGTTTAAGCGATTAAAATAAGCTTAAGTTTGAGATGGACTCTACAGCTTTGATTAATTTCAGATAAAAAGAAAATGGCTCTATTCATTTAAATCCTAGAAGTATTAAAAAAATTAAAAAAAAAAGTTTAACTTTTTTCTTAGCTGCGTGCTTTTGAAATTTAGAGAAAATATTTTTTCAAAAATTGAAAAAACTATTAATATTTTTTTAATTTTTAAGAAATTTTTTTAAAAAATGAAAATTATTGTGTACCCTTTGTACACGCATTAGCAAAAATTCATTTAGAAATGTTGTTTCATTATTGCTTGATACATTTGCATTCACACTCACAATTTGTAAATGATACCAGACACCGTCGAAGGGAAAAGAGAAAAAGGTAGAGAAAGAAAGACACGTGTCACACATTCATAGCCATCAATATTCTAAGCAAGACACATCCACAGCTATTCTACTAGAATTTAGAAATGTTGTTTTCATACTACTGCTTGCTACAACTGTTAACTGCGTTCCACTCACATCCACTCGGTTTCCAATAACACGACCCCAGCTAAAGGAAAAGATTAAAAGCTGTCTAAAGTTTTACAATAAAAAAAAAACTTTTTCTCTGGGCATAATTATCGAGGCTAGCTGTATCTCTCGTCACTTTCTTTTTTTTGCTGAATAGTATCTCTCGTCACTTTCACTGCTCCACAAACCCATCTAAATATCCAATGTTCCTAAAAAAAACTTATGGCGGAAGGAGTAATTGTGTAGCAATTGGGTAAAAAGTTTTAATTAACTTCCCATAAAAAGAAATTAAAAAAAAAGTTTTAACTACAATTGTGTTTTTGGAATTTAGAAAAATGTTGTTTCACACTATGTTCACACCATCAAAGGGAAAAGAGAAAAAGGTAGAAAAAACAGTCTAAAGTTTTAGAATTAAAAGAAAAAAAAAAAAAAAACTTTTTCTAGTGTTTAAAATTATCCCAAGGACTTTTCTATTTACCTTAACATCTTATGCATGGAAGTGGGTGGGAATAATTCTAGTGTTTTTCAGTGATGCAAAAAAGTGTTATTCAATGTCAAAGTTTCAGTTTTTTTTAACAAGGAAAATTCAAAGAATTCGGGCTTAAAATTTTACATGTTGTCACTAGTTGGAAAAATGTACTTTTAGATACCTCAAATTTTTCTCAGTTTTCCTATAGGAAACATTCACTGAATGAGATGTAGTATATTTTAGCACCAAGTAACTCATGCACCAACCAATAACTCATTTTCATAACTTTCATGTTTTCCAAAGCCATGGTATTTGGTAGAGCAACTTCAACATCTACTGTAATGCAAATTTGTTCACATTTGATATTGTTCTAGTCTAATGCTTTCTTAGAGTAATCAACAACCTCACCTCAATTATATCCTTGTAATATCAGATGGCCTAGTATGATATCACTACTTGAAAGGAATATATCTACCTCACTCTCTCACCACTTTAATGAGATTGTGAAGTACTAGTTGTTTGAGTAATTAAGGGGGAGTTTAGGCTCACATATGAGAGGGAGTGATTAAGTTCACCACTTTCAATTGGTAATTTAACAATCTATATAAGCTTTAGATACAATTAGTAATTTAACAATCTATATAAACTATCATTAATATTTTACCTGAAAAACGCCACGAATTATCACCTTGAACATAGTATGTGACAAGATTTCATAGAACAACACCGTTTTTACTCAATTTTATTTTCTATAGCCTAGTGTGCATGAAAAGCACCAATATGCTTTAGTTTAAAGTCACAAAATTTTATGGACAACTTTAAATTTATGCTTCATTTGATTTCCTAGAAAGAGTAAAAACAGAAAAACAAATAAATAATAAAAAATAGTTTCAACGTCAATGTATAAGTAGCCACCCCATTGGCTGCACAGGTTCTTTTTCTTTTTTGTTTTTTTTTTTTTATATATATAGACAAAAAAATGTAGACGGAGACAACTTGAGTTGACGTATTTTATTTGGGCGTAATTATAGTGATATTCTACCCATTAGACCCAGGCTTATAAGAGTAAGAAATCCAGATGAGTCATAACTATACATCTGATCCCATCAAGGACATTAGTGAGGCTGCACAAGTTCTTAAATCCTTCCATCTCTGCCTCATATATAGCCACCAATATTGATTAGTTGTTCTCTTTTCATTGTTTTGCTTCATATTCATGAGCTTTCAATGTCTTTGAATTTCTAAATTACGTTTTTATATAAATCAGAGAAGAGTGTGGCATTGAAACCAAAAGGATTGTAGAGATGGTTTTACAAAAATCAAGCATCATCTAGCAATAATTTGAGCAATACGCCTCTCTCCTTCTTTTCTTATTTTTATATTATATTTATGATAATTTTTGTAACAAACAGTTTTGAATTTTCAAAATATTTATTGCAACATGTCACATGTATCAATCCTTGTGTAGGGACAACTTGGTCAATGAACTTTTAATTTTTATAGCAATAATAATTTTTAAGAGGTTGTGATTTTTAATTTTGTATTTTTTCTTTGCCCTTTGTGCAGTCTGGAGGTTCTGCACCCACCAGCTTGATTCAATTCTGATAAAAAGAAAAATAGCTCTATTCATTCAAAGCCTAAAAGTTTTAACTTCCCATAAAAAAATTATTAAAAAAAGTTTAACTGTTTTTTTAATAGCCGCAAGTGCTTTTGAAATTTAGAAATGTTATTTCATTATTACTTGTTACTGCTAACTGCGTTCACACAAACACTTTGTAAACGATTAATACTGACAGGACACCATCAAAGGAAAAAGAGAAAAAATGTAGAAAAAGAAGTCAAAAGTTTTAGAATAAAAAAAAACATTTTCTTTGGTCATAATTATTAAAAGGCAAAAATTAGGAAAGTGCTCAACAAGATTATCCTCCTAGATTCCTATTAATCAATATTGCTATTCTAAGCAAGAGGCACATCCACACCTATCTTAGTTCTGTTGTCCTGCTAAAATCAAATATTCTCTATTTGGTGTACACAATTTCTTACTACCTAATAGCCATCATTTGAGCCATCATTTTTTTACTTACAAATAATCATTCTTTAAATCTTAAGTATATTTAAGAATATTTTAATGCATGTATAAACATAAATATTTCTTTTTTATTTTTGAGAAATCTATATACATAAATATATACTTAAATCTAGCATCATACTCTAATAAAAAAGAAAAAAAAATATAACATGATGCTAATTTTATTTATGAACAATTTATTATATTTGAGTCATGTTTAACAGTTGCTGATCATAAACTCAAGTTTGAGCTGGACTCAACAACTTGATTCATTTCTAATAAAAAGAAAAGTTTGGTTGCTTCATTTAAATCCAAAAAGTTTTAACTTTTTTATTTTAGTCTCTAATGCTTTTGGAATTTAGAAATGTTGTTTCACACTATTGCTCACTACAGCTGCTAACTGCGTCCACACCTTAGTTGGGTATAGAGATTCTTGTTATCTTTCAAAACCTTAGTATTGTTGTCCTGCTAAAAACAAATATTAATTCTATATTTGGTGCATACAATTTCTTACTAGTTATCATTTAAATCCACTACCACTGTCATTTTTTTATTTACAAAATAACTACTTTCCAAATTAGCAATTTGTAAAAAATGGCTGAAAGAATTTTGTTCGACCATATAAACTTGTTTACAAACTTAATTAACACAATTAAATCTTAAATATATTTAAATAGAGTTTTATGTTTGCATAAACATAAATATTTGTTTTTTTTAGAAACCCATATACATAAATATATACTTAAAATCAAGCATCATATTCTAATAAAAAAGAAAAATCGAGCATGATGTTAATTTTATTCATGATCATGTTATTATATTGAACTCTGTTTAACTGTTGATAATAAACTTAAGTTTGAGCTACACTCAACAGCTTGATACATTTCTGATAAAAAGAAAAATAGCCCTATTCATTTAAATGATAAAAGTTTTAATTTCTTATAAAATAAATTTTTTAAAAAAGTTTTAACTACAATTATGCTTTTGGAATTTAGAAATGTTGTTTCACACTCACACTTTGTAAATGATTAATACTGACAGGGCACCATCAAACAAAAAAGAGAAAAAGGTTGAAAAAGCAGTCTAAAGTTTGAATAAAAAACAACATTTTGTTTGGGCATAATTATTGAGGCTAGCAGTTCCGCACTTGTTGATGCTACCACAGCTATCTCTGATCACTTTCATTACTCCACAAACCCATCTACAATTCCTGAAAGAAAGAAAAAACTATGGCGGAAGGAGCTTTGTTCGATCTTGCAGGGAACGTCCTTCAACTGCTGGGCTCTATCATTGTTGAAGAGGTCAAACTGGCCTCTAGTGTTGAAACTGAGATTGAAAATCTAACCGACACAGTCTCTACAATCCACGCTGTGCTTCTGGATGCAGAAAAGCAGAGTTCTCATAACCATCAGATCAAAAACTGGCTCAGTAGGCTCAAAGATGTCCTCCATGATGCTGATGATTTGCTAGATGATTTCTCCACCGAAGTTATGCGCCGCAAAGTGATGACAAAGAAGGTACGCCTTTTCTCTTCATGTTCAAACCCGCTTGCTTTTAGTCCTAAGATGGGTCATGAAATAAAGGCAATTAGGGAGAAATTAAATGCCATTGCAAAAGATAAGGAGGCTTTTCACTTTAGTCAAAGCTTGGTTGAGCCACAAGTCATGACTAGGGGGGACAGAGAAACTTATTCTTTTGTACTCGAAGATGAAGTTATTGGGAGAGAGGATGATAAGAAACAGATTATGGAACGTCTTTTTGATGACAATGTTGCAGAGAATATTTCTATCATTCCAATTGTTGGTTTCGGAGGATTGGGCAAGACAACACTAGCTCAATTGGTATACAATGATGAAAATGTCCAAAAAAATTTTGAGATAAAACTTTGGGTTTGTATCTCTGATATCTTTGATGTACAACGGATTGTTAAAGAACTTTTAAAACAATTAACAAAAGAGAAGCAAGAAGAAAGCCTAGAGATGTTGCAAAATCAGCTTCGAGAAAAACTTAATGGGAAAAAATACTTGCTTGTCTTGGATGATTTTTGGAATGAGGAGAGTAGTAAATGGCTTCTCTTGAGAAATTTGTTAATGGGTGGTGCAAGGGGAAGTAGGATAATAGTGACCACACGCTCAGAAAGTGTAGCGAGGATAATAGGGGCAACTTCATGGCATGCTCTTAGAGGCCTACCTGAAGAAAAGGCTTGGAGTTTGTTTGTGAAAGTAGCATTTGAAAATGGTCAACTGCCAAAGAACGAAGCCTTTGTAAGTTTGGGTAGGGAGATTATGGGGAAGTGTGGTGGGGTACCTCTAGCCATAAGGACGATAGCAAGCTTGTTATGCACCAAAGCTACAGAAAATGAGTGGAGATACTTTGGAAGTTGCCTTCTCTTAGAAATAACTCAAGAAGAAGAAAAAGAAAATAATATTTTGTCAACGCTTAAATTGAGTTATGATCATTTACCATCGTACTTAAAGCAATGCTTTGCTTATTGTAGATTGTTTCCAAAAGATTACAAGATTCATGTAATGACATTGATTAATCTTTGGGCAGCACAAGGTTTTATTAAGTTATCAAATTCAAAGCGACGCGTTGAGGATGTAGGCCGAGAGTACTTTATGGTATTACTTCGGAGATGTTTTTTTCAAGATGCACAAAAAGATGGATATAACAATATATCATATTGCAAAATGCATGATCTCATGCATGATCTTGCAACTCTTGTGGCTGGAATGGAGAGCACCGTGCTAACTTCGAGTGGGGAGTACGATGGTAAAAAAGTTCATCATGTAGCATTTGATCTTGAAGATTCATCAAGGAAACTTTCAATTTTCAAGGTTAAAGGAATGAAGATACGAACAGTTCTTGCAGCTAGTGTAGGGGGGAAGTTGGTTAACTTAACTTGTGATGCACTCATTTCAAATCTCAATTATTTACGCACGTTGGATTTGAGTTGTTTAGGGCTACATGTAGTGCCCCATTCAATTGGAGAATTGAATCATTTAAGATATCTTGATCTTTCTAAAAATGAACATATTGTAGTTCACCCTAATTCCATTACCAAGCTGCTAAACTTGCAGACGCTGAAACTTTATTCTTGTAAATCACTTAAAGAATTACCGTGGGGCCTTAAGAAGTTGGTCAATCTTAGGCATTTAGACGTTAGTAATTGTGGCAAATTGACGCATATGCCCCTTGGACTTGGCCAATTTACTTCTCTTGAGATACTACCATTATTTGTCTTGAGGCAAGAAGGTTCCAAGGCTAGCTCAGGTATTTGGTCTAAGAAAAAACAAGCTAGGTTTGGTGGTGGGCTAAGTGAGTTGAAGGAGCTAAGCAATTTGGGAGGAAGTCTACTCATTCTAAATTTGGGACATGGAGAAGATTACATGGTGGAATGTAAAGCCACAAATATGAAGCAGAAACAACATCTTCAAGAGCTGAGATTATGGTGGAAAGATGATGGAGAAACTGAATTTTATGATGACATGTCACTGGAAGGGCTCCAGCCACATCCAAATCTTAAACTATTGTTATTGTGGTATTATATGGGTGTGAGAATTCCAAGTTGGATCTCTTCTATCACTAATCTTGTCCATTTTGATTTATATCATAATAAAAGATTGCAGCACCTCCCACCGTTAAATCAACTCCCTTTTCTCAAGTCTGTCTCTCTTTGGGGAATGGAAGCACTTGAATACATTTCAGATGAAGACAGTGTTAGTAACGTGTTGGGTGCTTCCTCTTCTTCTTCTTCTTCTTCTTCTTCTTCAAAAACACCATTCTTCCCATCCTTATCTTATCTCAAAATATGGGAATGCCCAAAACTGAAGGGATGGTGGAGGAATTCAGATGATGATGATGATGATAATGAGCCACACCATCTCTTACTTCCATCATTTCCTCCTTCTCTTTCATATTTACGAATTTGGGATTGCCCTAACCTGGCTTCCATGCCCATGATTCCCGATCTCACCTGTTTGAAAGAGCGAAGTATTAATGGTTGTCCCCTCTTACGGCTACGAAGGAAACAGTGAAGATTGTCCCAAATAATCCAACAAGAAAAAACAATTTATTCAGGTATGCATCTATTCATCTATCTTTTATATTTCTAATGGCCAGAGCATCACACAATCATAACTTTTTTGGTTTCCTAGTGATTTTTGGCTCTCCCTCTACCTCTAACAGCCCCTTACAGCCTTTCTTTCATCTCTAAGTATTTCAAAATGAAAAATCCTACACATTTAAAAAAAAAAAAAAAAAAAATTCTTCCTTCTCATTGTTGTCCTGCAATCTGCCAGAAATGGAAAAGTTCTATTTTTTCAATGCATAGTTGCACACTTCATGAACTTTATTTTTTAGTTCTTGTACTAAAACAAATGATTCATATAACTTCCATCATGTGTGTGAATAATACTGTGTATCCAAGTACTAGAGACGGGTCTAATCTGTTTAGTCGTGTACAATTCATTGTTAGATTGGATTGATTTTTTTTTTTATTACATATATTATTGCCAATAAAAATTACTAATTAATTTTTTTTTATTCCTTCTCATTGTTGTCTTTGCAAAGGTGAGTGGATATGGCAATAACAAGCCTGACCCTCAGCAGCATGTGCAGCTGCACTTGGCTTCAAAGCTCACCGCCACCGCCATCGCCTCTGCCTCGGCTGAGGGCTTGTTGCTAATCTTCTACTCAGCTCTCTGTTCTCAAAACCTTGACACACATTCACAGTTCTGGTGTCATAGCTTGCCTTCGTGCCAACAGGTCTCTCTCTCTCTCTCTCTCTCTCTCTCTCTCTAATATTATATTTAGGGACTTTTTTGTTGTCTTATACTCTTATTAATGGCTTACTTACTGTATCTTTTTTCTCCTTTTGGATAGCGCAGAGCTGGCCCTGAAAGCTGCACGTGCTGCACTTAATGGTGGCATCTGAGTTGTGAGTCTTTTTATTTTTATTTTTTTTTATACAAATTTTTCTTTCATTTCTTTCATAAATTGAACTAGAGTCTCATGTCAAGTAAACTGTCTTAATAATTAATGTATCACACGTGTAACAATCATGACTTCTAAGACCCAACTTTTATTATATAAATATTAACTAAGTAAGTAGCTTTTATAATCTTAAAAGTTGATTCAGTTGCATTGTTTTGGACAGTCTAGAAGAACTTATTGCACCCACATTGCTTATCCCATAATCTATGGATTTTGATTAGTTAGATTCTTGCTGTTACTTAAGGTCTCTTGGGAAATTTTTGCATTGTTGATTGGTGAAATGTACGCTTTATGTTAATCATTTTATTCTTATTCTGCAATTAGTTGCAGTAGTCCATGATTATATGAAAGATGGTTTCTGATTTGTTTCTCTTTCTTGATATGTAGCTGGAGATTGTGATGTCTACCCCAGGTGTATTTGAGGTTGTTTAGAATGCAATCTTTTCCAATTCCCCAATGCAATTGGCTTCTTGGACTTGAGAGTTAATGTGCTTTCTTTCTCTTTTGCATAGGTTCTTCAGCAGCTGGTGCAGGAGCATCCTATTACGACCTTAGGAGTAATTCTCTTCCTAGCTCCTCTTGAATTTCTTAATATATCATTTACGTTCAAATTGACTGTGCTTGACAAAAATCCTTGCTAAAGTCTATGCTTGTCAGCATAGTTTTCTGTGCATGATCTATGGACAAATTTTGTGCATAGATCATGTGAGCTTGATTTATATGAACATGTGAGCTCTATTTATAACGATCCATGATGAGCTAATTAGCTTAATTACTAGTTATCTGACAAAATGCTATAATAAATTGCTCCTTTTAGATATTATCTTTAGGCACATTTCATGAAAATCCAACTAGATGCAGTTTTAAGTTCACAATCTGGTTTTGGATGCATGTGGATGGGTTTGTTTGTTGCTGACATACCATAGATAATTATATCTAGAGAGCCCAATTTTGATTTACTATCTGTGAAATAAGAATAGGTCATAACTACATGGAGGACTATCAAAAACTATCTTTGTAACGGACTTTGAATGTTTTTACTGTTCCATCTTCAATCAAGAGAAGGCATAGAAAGGTTCCATATATATATCTATGCAAGTACTGCTTTGCAAGAGTTTTCTCACTTCTGAAAAATATTAAGCATCCTGCAGGTTGGGACTGTTTTAAATGTTGAGGATGCCAAAAATGCAATAAATGCTGGAGCCAAATTTCTGATGAGTCCTGCAATGGTGAAAGTATGCATATTGAATTCTGCAGTCTCATTCGTTTTAAATGCTGGAGCCAAAGTTCTATTTTTTCAATGCATAGTTGCACACTTCATGTACTTTATTTTTTAGTTCTTGTACTAAAACAAATGATTCATAACACTTCCATCATGTGTGTAAATAATACTGTATATCCAAGTACAATTCATTGTTAGATTGGATTGATTTTTTTTATTACATATATTACTGCCAATAAAAATTACTAATTAAATTTTTTTATTCCTTCTCATTGTTGTCTTTGCAAAGGTGAGTGGATATCGCAATAACAAGCCTCACCCTCAGCAGCATGTGCAGCTGCACTTGGCTTCAAAGCTCACCGCCACCGTCACCGCCTCCGCCTTGGCTGATGGCTTGTTGCTATTCTTCTACTCAGCTCTCTGTTCTCAAAAATTTGACACACATTCACAGTTCTGGTGTCATAGCTTTCCTTCATGCCAACAGGTCTCTCTCTCTCTCTCTCTCTAATATTACATTTAGGGACTGTTTTGTTGTCTTATACTCTTATTAATGGCTTAGTTACTGTATCGTTTTTCTCCTTTTGGATAGCGCAGAGCTAGCACTGAAAGCTGCACGTGCTGCACTTAGTGGTGGCATCTCAGTTGTGAGTCTTTTTTTTTTTTTTTTTACAAATTTTTCTTTCATCTCTTTCATAAATTGAACTAGAGTCTCATGTCAAGTAAACTGTCTTAATAATTAATGTATCACACGTGTAACAATCACGACTTTTAAGACCCAACTTTTATTATATAAATATTAACTAAGTAAGTAGCTTTTATAATCTTAAAAGTTGATTCAGTTGCATTGTTTTGGACAGTCTAGAGGAACTTATTGCACCCACATTGCTTATCCCTTAATCTATGGATTGTGATTAGTTAGATTCTTGCCGTTACTTAAGGCCTCTTGGGAAATTTTTGCATTGTTGATTGGGGAAATGTTTGCTTTATGTTAATCATTTTATAAAGAAATCCAATGGTAATTTATTCTTATTTTGCAATTAGTTGCAGTAGTCCACGATTATATGAAAGATGGTTTTTGATTTGTTTCTCTTTCTTGATATGTAGCTGGAGATTGTGATGTCTACCCCAGGTGTATTTGAGGTTGTTTAGAATACAATCTTTTCCAATTCCCCAATGCAATTGGCTTCTTGGGCTTGGGAGTTAATGTGCTTTCTTTCTCTTTTGCATTGGTTCTTCAGCAGCTGGTGCAGGAACATCCTACTACAACCTTAGGAGTAATTCTCTTCATAGCTCCTCTTGAATTTCTTAATATATCATTTATGTTCAAATTGACTGTGCTTGACAAAAATCCTTGCTAAAGTCTATGCTTGTCGGCATAGTTATCTGTGCATGATCTATGGACAAATTCTGTGCTTCTTTGGAAGGACATTAGACTGGTGTTTCTCATTTGTTGGATGTTATATGAACATGTGAGCTTGATTTATAATGATCCACGATGAGCTAATTAGCTTAATTACTAGTTATCTGACAAAATGCTATAAATAGAGAGCCCAATTTGGATTTACTATCTGTGAAATAAGAATATGTCATAACTACTTGGAGGACTATCAAAAACTATCTTCGTAATGGACTTTGAATGTTTTTACTGTTCCATCTTCAATCAAGAGAAGTCATAGAAAGGTTCCATATATATCTATGCAAGTACTGCTTTGCAAGAGTTTTCTCACTTCTGAAAAATATTAAGTATCTTGCAGGTTGGGACTGTTTTAAATGTTGAGGATGCCAAAAATGCAATAAATGCTGGAGCCAAATTTCTAATGAGTCCTACAATGGTGAAAGTATGCGTTTTGAATTATTTTGTACTTTTTAGTGCTCTTCATGATTCTTTTAACTTTCTATCTTGAATTTAATCCTAAACAAACCTGTTAGAAGACATCACTAATACCGCTTCTTATTTACCTATCAAAAAAAACTAATACCGCTTCTTATGTATACTCTAAACATGCTTATTCGCTGTCAGGACATTATGGTTGATGGCCAATGTGGTGAAGTTTTGTACATACCTGGAGTGATGACCCCAGCAGAAGTAAGGGCATCTTTTAAAACTTAAAACTCTCTTTCATTTCTAAGCTTTATAGCATTTGTAAAAATTTTCTTAAAGCACTTGACTTCTTATAATGTTTATCTTGTTGGACACTTCTATTTCAGAGTAATTTTTTTTCTACCATTCTGTTTTTGATTTGAAACTTTTGAGTCAAAAGGAGAACTTAAAACCTGATTGTGATTTACAGATATTGTCTGCATATGATTCTGGTGCCAAAATTGTCAAGGTGAGTCTTGGCATGTTCTATGATGTTTGAGATTGGGCAGTTCATATGGTAGCCACTGTCCAGTGCCATATGCACTCCTGACTCCTTTTTTTCAAAGGATGTTAATATGAAAGCTCATTATTTATTTGATATCCTGTTTCCACCAGTCATTACGGTTGCTAGGTACACAATTATGGTAAATGTCCCCAATTGATCATGAACTTCTTTTAAACATATATCAGTGCTTGAATAGTCATGATTTTCTTTTTGGTTAAAAAATAAAAGTCATCTTTCTAAATGAAATTATATAAAGTTATGCAAGCTACAATAATAAGTTCTGTAGCTTAGCTTGCTGAGTTTGAATAAGATATCAATGGAAATTGGATCTAAATTATAGTAAACTGTTTTTCTGAGAGGAATGTGCATCTTCATTTCTCCTATAACCAACTTGGATTCAAGATTTGTTGTTTTAATTGGTTCATCTTGTCTCAAATCTACCATATCTAAATTTAATCTTTCAGTTTTCTATCTTGTGAATTGATCATGCTTTAGACTTACCCAAAAAAGATCATGCATGGATGGGCTCTGCTTCCTTGAGTTGGCACCTTGGACCCGGTTAGTGTTTTTACCACAGAATTTTAAAAGTACTTCTGTGCCTTGAAATGGTTTTCTTGTTTTAGGTTGCTCTATAAAGTTTATCTAGCTCGCATTGTTCTTCTGTACACAATTTCAGAGTGATATTGGTGTCTATTTATTTTAGTCTTATAATTAAATTCAATTGTTAATTCAATAGACTAGGCATACTTTGTTTCACAAAGCTTCCATTCAGATAGTTGAGAGTTTCTTACTTATATTGGCATTATGTAGGTTACTTACACCCCTAAATACTGGCTCATAAGTCATAAATGCATTTTTCTGCGTCAATCTAAAGAATCTTCATAAGATTTGCACAGTGAAGAAAGTATGGCTTAGTATATAATTGCTTCTTTCAAACATTTGTATTCTCTAGTTTCTTCACTAAGAATTCTGGGATTTTATACTGTTTGGATGTCAGAAAATAGTTCATCTATAGATGTACCTTATGGATTTATTTTTCTTCTATTTGGTGGACTAGGTTTATCCCGTCTCTGCACTAGGTGGTAGTCGATATTTTTCTGCACTCAAGAGGCCTTTTCATCACATCTCAATGGTTGCTTCTCAGGGCATAACATTAGGTTAACTTTGTCTCTGTCCTGTATCTCTTAAAGACTCACTACTGTAATTTTTTTGTTCATGCTCAAAAGTAAGAAAGATTCAAAATTCCACCCTTCTGCTATTTATTATCCAAGTATAAGAAAGAGAGATGATTTTGCATATGGGAATTGTATTCATATCCCTCCATTATCCAAATTGTTCTCATGGCTAAGACATTTATTGGGAGTTCTTTCAAACTTAAAAAAAAAAAAAAAAAAAAAAAATTAAAATGCATGTATCAGCCCTTCAAATAAATGAAAATCATGCATAAAATAACATTTTCTTGATTCATGTGTACTTTTCATGGATTTTAATTCAAACTTGCAGTATTCTTGGAACATGTGTTTTTGGAGAACCTAAAGAGACATTATGTTCAGAAATATTTGTTTAGTTGATATGTTTTATATTCTTATTTTTTGCGTGCAATGTGATGTTATCTGTTTTCTAATCTGACACAGATTCAGTCAGAGAATATATCACCCAAGGAGCATCAGCAGTTGTATTATCAGATGCCATATTTGATAAGGAGGCAATTAGTCAAAATAATTTCAATGAAATATGTCGACTTGCACACTTTGCAGCTTTGCAAGGCAATGAAGCATTAGAATGGTGAGAACTTTTGTTGTCTATGGATATTGCCAATGCTACTAAAGAGTGAGAAATACTAGACTAAATAAAATGAATGCGATTTGTTCTAAACCAGATATGTTGGATCTAAAAGGTACACTTGTCATGACAAGCCTTTAAAGTCATAACTGCAAACCCACGAAATTGTAGGCAAAATATTTCTTCATCAATGTGTGATATGGATTTTATGTTTGAATGCAGACAAAAATTTCATTTTTTAAAATCCAATGCTGAATTGATGACCTACGTATAAATTAAGAAAAATGTGTGGCATATAATTTCTGAATAGTAGATTATTGGTCTTGCTAACATTCTACATAAATAGGTCAATTAACATTTTAGTAATCCCAGAGTGGATTGAAAATCTACCTTAGTTGCCACCATACTAGGTTTTCACTCATTAATATTCATGTTTCTCCTGCCTAAGTTAACTTTGATAACTTCATATCAGTATTGTGTTAGAAGATGCTTTTGTGCAACTAAATTTAGCTAGTGAAAATTTTGTTTTTCCTTTTTCATATCTCTTTCTCATGAGCTTATTTTTGGTCAAGAAACCATGAATTAAAATCCTTTGTTTTCATGGTGCTGCCCTCAGTTTCTCCCAGTGTAATTGTGGAAGATTTAAAAAGCATGATGATGACTTATGGCCATCATAAAGTTAATGCATCATTTCCATTTATTAAGGTATATTGTTAGTTATTATATGTTTAAATTGTCCATCTTGATAAAAGCTTCCTCACAAAAGTACCAGGTTTAATTCGACTCACACAAACGAAAAATAGAATAAAACACTTCAGCCTACAAACCAGACCAACCCCATTTATGACTAGGTTGGTTGACTTGGTTCAGTTCAGCTACATGATGCTTTGACTTTGATCCTTGATTATGGAGTAATGACCATTTCTGTGTTAATTGATTCATGGATTCTGATTCTGAATGTGTAGCTCCCTTTCCTTTTTGATCCACCAAAATAACAACAAAAAAAAGTCGCATATGGTATGCGATGAGCTTTGACAGCTTGGACTCTCAGCTTTCCCAAAAAAAAATCTATTACACATTGCATACATATCACAAATGGGGCCAGGGAAAAGATTATGTGTGATTTTGAGGAATATCCCATATGGTAGATAATGCTTTTGTCCATTAATGGCATGACCTCTGACTGATTTTTGTGTCATGCAGGAAGAAAAGGAGCACGCTAAACTAATTGCATTACAAGTGCCCCAAAAGTTTCCTTTGCATCACCTACACCAGGATTAAAGCATCAGAAAAATTTTAGGACAAAACTGATGCATATACGCGAGAAATACATAATGGATACATACTAGACTATTGAGGTAAAAGATCAGCCCTTCATTGTTGTCTTTACTTTGTGTGCTTTTTCTTGAACCTAAAGTAGCCCTTCATTGTTTGTCAACTGACATGCTAAAAATAACATGGACTGTGGTTTGGAGCTGATACATATCTATACTGCTAGAAAACTGAGACCTGCATGATCACATCTTTGTTATGTTAAATTTTGAAATATTTTTGGCACTATGCTCATTATCATTGTTTTCATTATTATTGTTGTCATCACAACCACCATTATCATTATTTGTACTCAGTTTTTCTTCATATTTTTGCAGATTGATGACTATGAATAAAACCAGGCAGACTACCCTTGGATATCTACTCTGAAGAGCTAAAAATTGAACTTTGAACTGATTTATTAGCTTGTTGGTAAGGTCAGTTAAGTCGACATTACAGTGTAGACATTTGGAATGCATTCCCCCATCCTCTCAAGTGGTGTATTTTGAGAGAGATATGCTTGGAGTTTCGAAATGTGGAAACTTCAGTTTTGGACTTGAAACTCTCATTCCTTGGACCTTTGTTTGAGCGGATGGCAGACATGAGCAGTATCTTTGAGTAGCATGATCTTTGTAATTTTCTTTCAAACTGTTGGTGAATCTCTTGTATACTTCTTTTGTACTTGGGTAGTTGAGTTATGCTACCTTTGTGCTCTCTTAATGAATCATTTACTTGGGTACTTGGCTTTGTTTGCATTCCAAATCACTAATTTCACACCACTTACTCAGCTTCTATTAAAGTAATCATTTTTGGAGTTTGGACAATAATGCAAAAATTATGCTAAATTTTTTTTCTGCAACACTAATTTTAAGTTATTCTACATTATCCAGAATAAGGGAAATATTTGCATCATCTGTAAAGTACAGATTTCAATCATAAATGGAGGAAATGATGACAAAAATTGTGTTTAATTTGTAAATTAGTTTATTGATTTTTTTTTTTTTCAAAAAATTATAAAGCTGTAAGTTGATGTCTACACAGTACACTTTACATGGCCAAGAGTTCAAGCTCTCGAAGGTAACAGGACAAGGACTTTTTCTTGTTTTGATAAGTGATGCAGGAAACGGTTTAATATTTAATTTTTGTAATTATTTAATTTTAGTATTTTTATGTAATTTTTGTTATTTTAGGTTTAGGTTATTTATTTCCTTTTTTTTAGGTGTTTTTAATGTTGTTTAGTCAAATTAGGATTTTATATGTTTTCGTAGCCGCCTTAGGGTTTCTAGTTGCCCTATGTTTTGTTTTTACTATTGGGATCTGCTTATTTTGTTGAAATTGCAATTTTTTTTGCTAAAAGTAATATAAATAAAAGTAAAAGTTAGCTGAAATAGTACAGTGAGACCCATAAATAGTACCAAAAGGTGCAGTGAGATTCATGAATAGTAGCAAAAATAAGTTAAATAGTAAAATAAGTTGGCAAAAATAATTTTTGCCAAATGCACATGCATTGTAGACTCCAAAGGCTATTTAGTTTTTATTTTATTATTAATAAAATACAAATTTTTTGTCGAATTCTTTTCTAGTAGATTCATGTTTATAACCTTGTGAATTCAAAGAACCCATCGTGAATTCGAGGTTTACTACCTAGAAACTAATAGTTTAGTTTCTGTCCATCAAAGAGAGCATTGTGTGCGCTTTTTTCAGGTTTCCATGACATCAGTTGGTATCAGAACCTTGACATACCTTAGTTTGATGGCTAACTGGTGTGATGGTGACCACCATAACAATGACGGCAACAATGACGTCGACAACACAGTCCTCACTAGGGCTGAGTTCCTCAAGTTTTGTGAAGAGGCTTGTGATGAGAATCAACAATTTCGAGAAAAGATTCGGCAAATTATAGGCAAAATCAAGCCAATGATTGCTACTTTTCGTGCTAGGAAATCATCTCACAACAACAATGATCAATATATTCAAAGACGCACTCCTAACTACAAGAAAATTTCATTCTTTGATGGAGATATGTGTAAGTTGGATTTTAATGATTGGCTTCTTGTTTTGGAAGAATATTTTAATTTTTGGAAGATTTGTGATGAAGAAAGAGTACGGCTTGCATCTAATAAATTGGACGATGAAGCAGGGGAATGGTGGGAATACATTCAAATCAATAGAAAGCGGCAAGGTAAGCATCCGATCTACTCTTGGAAAGGAATGAAAAATGTATTAATTGATTAATGGTTTCCTAATGCCTATGATATACTAGATTATACAAGTGTTGATTATAAATCTGTATATTCATATGAAAAGCAATATATTCAAAACATGAGAGGTCAACCACAAAACCAAAATAATCATAGCCAAGTCCATGTGTCAAGTAAAGGAAAGGGTTTGAGGGTTGAAAAGAAGCAACCTATTTTTAAAGAAAATTTTGAAGTGGTTAATAAAGATCAAGACTTGCAACAAGTTATTGAATTGAAGATTGAAGATATCACTTGTCAAAAGTTTGATGAAGATCTTATTGAGAATATTGTGGGAGATCCAATTGAGGTTAAATATGGTGATGAGTCCATCATCCACAACCCCAAGTTCCGGTTGATTTGTTTAGGATGACTACGCAATATGTTGATTTCCTTGGAGTAGAAAATTTTAATTTTATTATCAACCCTTTGTTGATTGATGTTGCAAATAAATTGAAGGTAGATTAGAAATTTTATTCTACACTTTATGAAGAATTCAAGTTTCAAAACCAGATCAAGTTATTAAAGCATTCAAAATATTTGTTTATTTGGAGCGGAAGATTTCAGATTTCAACCATAAACTCAAGGACGAGTTTGTTTCAAGTGGAGGGGTCTGATGTAGGATACAATTTAATATTTAATTTTTGTAATTATTTAATTTTAGTATTTTTATGTAATTTTTGTTATTTTAGGTTTAGGTTATTTATTTCCTTCTTTTTAGGTGTTTTTAATGTTGTTTAGTCAAATTAGGGTTTTATATTTTTTCGTAGCCGCCTTATAAGGGTTTATAGTTGCCCTATGTTTTGTTTTTATTGTTTAAACGCATTGTAGGCTTCAAAGGCAATTCAGTTTTTATTTTATTATTAATAAAATACAGATTTTTGTTGAATTCTTTTTTTGGGAGATTCTAGTTTATCATCTTGTGGATTCAAGGAATCCCTCGTGGATTCAAGGTTTACTACCTAGAAACTAACAGTTTAGTTTTTGTCCATCAAAAAGAGTATCGTGTGTACTTTCTTCAAGCTTCCGCGACATCAGTAAGTGACAAAAAATTTTCGTTAGGAAGAGGAGAAACATTGGACTTAGTACCAAAAGCACTAGACGATTTATACAAAGATGGTTACACATTATTGTTATTAATTTTTTTTTTTTGGTAAACAAAGATGGTTACACATTTATTTTATTTTATTTTATTTTTGGTAAACAAAGATAGTTACACATTTAGCTCAATAGAATAGAAGCCAGCTCTATACCATTGGAATTCAGGTTGAGACTGAGATTCATATGACCACATAGAAGAAAGGGAAATTTTGGATTGTTCCTCACGATGATATATAGGGTATATGTCTTTAGCATATTTGGATTTTGGTGTTGGGAGAATCAGGCTTGGCTGATACTTTTCATCATTTTTATGAAGAACACTAATATATATATACATTTAGAAAGATATCATATAATTGGTAGGCATCCTTATACGATTAATACTAATTGAAATTGTTTATAAACTACTTGATTAACTTATTACTTTTTCATATAGTAAATACTATAATTTTTTTTTTTTTATTCCTTCACAAATCAAGCAAATAAATAAAAATAATTTAAAATTAAAATTATATTATTTGAATTACTTAGACGAAATAATTTTCATTTATAAATATATAGAAATTAGCCACCACCGCACCATAACTAGCCAACACCGAACCAAATCATTCAACCACCACTGCACCACAACCAACCATCACTGAACAAAACCCAGCAACCACTTCCAAAAAGCCCAAAAACATCATACAATTGACCCATTTCAACTGCCACAACGCTGCCACTACCGCCTAAACCCACAAAACCCAGCAACCACTCCACAAACCCAAAAACCTTATGAAACTGATGAGTGTTAGGATGGTGTTACGATTTTTTTTTCTCGACTGTGGATATGGATATGTCACTGATCTAGTGCTTTACACGAGCGGCGCTACGTTGATGGCAGGGGGTTCAAATGAACCCCCTGACATGAAGAGGCAAAAAAATTTATAGTGTATTTTAATTTTCTTTTTTTTTTTGTTTTGACCCCCTAAAATATAAACTTGAACACCCTGACCCCAAAAAAAAAGAAAAAGATGAAGATGAAAATATAGAAAAATTCACAATGCAAGATTAGAGAAATGTTCGTTTTGCAGTGGAGGAGATCATTTTTTCACAGCTTTGCAGCAGAGGAGGTCCCTCTATCACGGTGGCTTCTAGCGGTGGCCATGCTAGTTGTAGACAGTAGAGGAAACACTCATGGGCTATGGCTTGCTGGCGATCTCCATAGATTTAGAGAGAGAGAGAGAAACTAGTTGGTCAACAACAACATAGAAAGAAAGAAGTATTGAGATAGGTGGGGAAATTGATTGGAATGACACGTTCTACTTTGCTACTAGTTAAGATTTATTTTTTTAGAAAAATCAATATATTGATTGATTGCCACGTTGTGGCCATGCAACCATTTTTTTTACGGTCAAATATATGCACAAAATAGTGAAACACTATCTAATAGATGACCAACTAAATTAATATTTGCAAATTTTTTAGAAGGAAATATGTATGGTAAATATATAATTTAAATTATTAAATTCCTAAATAACTATTATAATGTCATCTAACCAGGAATCACTCATTTTTTTTTTCAATTTTTTATCGACCAATCTAATTTTTAAAATCATTGATAAAAGTATTGAAAGACTTAAGGTAAAATAAGGAGGTATATTGTAAAACTTTTGATTAGATAATAAGTTTAATATATTAAAACGGTGTACCGGTATACACGATTACTCGAATATTCCGTTCCATTAGTCAACTCAAAATATTCACTAGAACGTAATTCAAAACTTTGTGGTTAATATAATGATAAAGACCAATAAATTGTCAAAATTGACCCTTCTAAAAAAAATTCCTAGAGCTACCACTGAGTGCTTAGAATATATATATATATATATGCCCCATGCATAAGCATAATTAGACAACCATCCCTTGCATTACGATAGAGTAATAAAACACAGACTTAATATTCATACCGAAAGTCTCAGACTCACAACCATGTGCACTTTAGAGAAACGCGACAACCTCTTCATCCTAACACTCATCGGCGACGATCACGAGCACCGTCTCGGCCCACACCTCATCGACTCACTCCTTTCCGCTCTCTCCCAAGTCAACACCCAATCCATCAGTGGCGGCTTCGCTCTCATCACCATTGCTCGCGGCAAGTTCTTCTGCACGGCGTCGACGTCCCTTGGGGCCAACCCTCCGCCCGCCTTCGCCTCCACCAGCCTTTGCCTCCACCAAATGGTCGAATCCTTCAGATCAGTCGTCGCCGCCCTCCTCTCCCTCCCCATCCCAACCATCGCCACCGTCTTCGGCCACGCCGCCACCGGCGGACTCGTCCTCGCGCTCGGCCACGACTACGTCCTCATGAGGCGCGATCGCGGCTTTTTGTACATGAGCGAGGTTGATCTGGCGATGACCTTGCCGGACTACTTCTCGACTCTGGTGGGGTCCAAGATTGGCCGATCGTCGGCTCAGCACGACGTGTTGCTGAGAGGGATGAAGGTGAAGGGAGAAGAGGCGGTGAGAATGGGGATCATGGACTCGGCGGCGCACTATAGCGAGGAGAGTGTGGTGGAGGCTGCGGTGCGCCTTGGGGATAGGTTAGCGGAGAGGAAGTGGAATGGTGAGGTGTATGCAGAGATTAGGAAGAGCTTGTATCCGGAGATATGTGGTGTGCTTGGATTGGTTTCCAAAACCATTGTAGCATCATCTAAGCTTTGACAAGGACCGTTGTGTTAATAAACATTGCAGTTTGTACCGTTGAGATTGTATTCTTAAAAATTATAAAATGAAATCGTATACTACATAAATACGACAACGCCCTAAATAATGACTGACGTCCTAAATGATGAAATGTGTCTATGTTTACCTAGATTGTTATCCAAATTTGTAAAAACGGTCGTAGGATCTTCCAAGCTTTGATTAACTTTTTTAAGACTTTGTGTTAATAATATTTGTACCAATGGGTTTGTATATTCTCCATTCCAAATAAAAGAAATGGAATGATGCATGAATAGACATATAGGTGTACGTAAGTTTGGGTTTACTGGTAGAGTGGTATGACTTAATCTTAACGGCCAACTATGGAGTCTCTCCCTCATAGCCAAATTAGCTCACCAGTTTAATATTTTGACTGCTCTTACTATGTATATAGTTGTGAAAACATTTGACCTTATTCGGAGAGTCACATGATCAAAGGATTAGCTTTGCTAGCAGGAAATTCCAAACCTGTAAAGCAAACAAAGAGCAATGGTTATCAGATGCTGAGAACACCAAGTAAAGTGGCTTGGTGTTTATTAGACCAAGATAGAGACTATTGGTAAGTGTCTATTTGAGATGCACTTAAGCCAGTTTGTCAATTTATTTTATTTTATTTTTATTTTTTTGCGGGTTCCATGTGAATCACTTACAAAAGGTTAGATAAGGTGTTCTCAAACAAACAACAAATCTAAAACATCTGGTTTCGCAAGAATACACGAGCATTCCCGTGCAATTGAGGTTGATAATTCAAGCATTGGCATCTCTCATTGATTATGTGAATGGTTTCAACCTTTCAAGAGCAGTAAACTCACCTTCAAATCATTTTTCTTTCTTTTTCTTGAGTTGGTAAGCTTACATTGTACTATTAATGTAAGATTTAGATTGTAAATTAATACATTGTATATATTTGCATAAAAGTATAAAATATTGTACATATTAATTTAATCTATAATGTAAATCTTATATTGATGGTACAACGTAAACACATAATGAAAAAAACCCAATACATATCCTTTAGAAATGCATCATATAATTAGCATTGTTTTGGATCAACATCCACTAGATCATATTATTTATTCACCGCATTTGTTTTATTTTTCAGATGTGGGTAATTGGCTATTATACATGTATTTTTCTGTTAATTAAGAAAGTATATCGAAGTATATACACTAGCAAAGTTATGTATTGAGTGTTTGCTTGTGAAATGTTCCACCTAATGAAATATACTATTACCAATTATGTTTCCTGCTTTCTAATTAATACAAATGGAATTTGCAGAATGTTGCTAATTTGTATTAAGTAAGTTATGTGCATTGTGTTCATGTGTCTAACTTTAGAGGCGGAACTAGTCCAGTTAGGGTTGCATGGCGCCAAGCATAAAAGTGCAAATTTTCAAATTTCAATTTGGTTTAATTATCTTTTTGTGATTTGAGAATTAACACGCATGGGATTGAAATGACGTCATCGGCCTGGCCCTGTTTCTAGTTCAATGTGCTACCGTACATTTTTAATGTGGATAATCTTAACAAAAAAATTGTTTTTTTTTTTTTTTTTTTTTTAATTTCTTGATTAGAGTTTACCATCTTGCATATAATTTTCCAATGGTTAGATGTTGAAGGCAACTATAGTCATGGACTCAATGGTAAATATATATATATATTAAATTTAAAAAAAAAACCTCTCAAAAAAAAAATTTTTCCCTCTACTTTTGTTCTCCCACCTAAACTTTAATTAGATGCATGATTTCTTCAAATTATTAGGAGAATAAAAAAGTATAAAATATAAATTCTTTCATTTGTTATTTTATTCTAATAATTTGTATTGTTGTATCGAAGCTTGAGTTGATGAAATATGACATAAATGGTTGCTTCTTAATAATTGTAGAATTATAGCAAATTTGGTAGAATTTTGAAGGGAGGACACAACCAGGCAACTAATACTATAGAGAATTTAGCTTAGCATTTTGGTATTTTGGTGGTTATAAAAGTTCCCAATATACATTTATTAAAATAAAATATTTGTTTGCTTCCTCACATGTCGGTGTGAAAGACTGACTATTTAAAGTCAGAAGAAAAAGTCTAAATTTTTTTTTTCATACATTCACAAATTCAAAGTTTGATTGGATTGAATTTGTATCTTTTACTCAAATTAAGAATTATTAGCAAGTTTTTTCTTTGGGTAAAAGGGACGGAAAGAGCATAAATTGAAGTATGACCGCATAGCTTATAAAAAAAATTAAAAATTAAAAATAAAAAGAAGAAGAAGAAGAGAGAGAGAACAGTTGGATTCACGACAAGATAATGCAAATAGTTCCATCAAATCACCACTCTTTCAAAGTCCATAGACCAAAACGATACCAACCCATTGGGCCCAATTGCTCTCACACACCGCTGGGCTGGGCCCCCTTATTAGTAGTTAGAGATTTTAGTCAGTATTAGCCATTATAAGGATGTGCAGTTCGCTATTAATTGAGCTATCACAATATATCAAAGATAATTAAGGTCACATTATAATGATGTGGAATGGTTATTTTACTCCAATAAGTCTCCCTCACTCATCTTCCAATTAAGGCTGCACCAAAAAAAATGAGGACATTTTAACAAATCTATTCATTCATTTCTTCAGGATTAATGTTGCACGTGTAAGTGTGCTGCACAGTCGACTTATCGACCATTTCATTTCTTCTCTCAATTTTATGATTTGGGTGTCCAGGTTTGAGTACTGTTTTGGGTGTTTATCAATTTATTGGGTTCATTTTTTGCTATCTCGATTTGCTTATAATTGGGGTGCTCCTTAATTATACCTCATGTACGTATGCCTAAATGCTGTTTAAGTATCTCTTTTAACTTGATAATGCCGGAACATGCATAGAATCGATTTGCTCTATCGGTGGCTCAATTATTTCTAACCCATTTGTTACAATACCATACGGACAAATGTTACTGATAGAATTAGTTTTTAAAATTTCCCAATCAATGCTTTACATTCTTCAAGTGAACTTTCAATGATCAGAAGCACTTCTAAATTATCTGATTGAGAGGATAGCATGCTTGACTCAGTTAGCTTGAAACCTGGACCACAAGTAAACCTTGGCCAAGACATGATTCAGAATTAGCCGCTATGAACTGCATTATAGTTATTACCAGAGCATAACAGGATAAATTCAGCATTAAACACTCAGAACAATTTAAATACTTCCATTACTCACAAAAACAAGAATAGGGACTTGATTGCCTTTCTTTAGTCCATTTTAATCCTTTCAAATTAGCTGATCAAAAAAACATTAAGGCAACAATAATTAGATGGGAAGCTATTCACTCTACCATCAATCTTTGAAAAGGATTCGGAATACCAATTGCAATGAGTGTTTAATTCCCCAGACCCATTATAGTTTGTCATGTGCCTTCATTCATGAGGATATTTCAATTGCACATCTTGGGATCAAAGAGGTTTTGTTATAATTCTTTACAGTCTCTTGAGCCAAGAATACATTTCTGCGATTGTAGCTTTGTAACTTTGCTATATCATGAATTAGTATTACTGCTATTGCATTTACTTCCTACTTCACTAGAATGGAAGAAAGAGGGCATTGCATGAGTGATATATCTGCCTACCTTGGCCTGAGTAGCTTTGAGAATGCAAGCCATGTTAATCATCGCCTTGTGGTTGTGGAGCTTTAGCATATTTTGAGTGAAAAGGAAAGTTTCTTTAATTTCCCCCGTGTAAAAAGAAAGGTTTTTGAGATTTAGCCATTTAACATTCGAATTAGGTTTTGCAACAAAGAAGTCTCTTGCAAAAGAAAGTGATTTCTATTTGAGTTGGCTGTAATCTTCAAGGTTTTGCCCTTGCTCAAAGAAAAAAAAAAAAAAAACTATTTTTAACATATGTTTCTCAAGGAAGGGCTACAATTGGATGGAGCTAGCTTAAAGGTATTGAAGCAAACAGTGAAAGTGGGAGTAATAACATCACCTTCCTCCTCATGCTGCTTTCCCCTCTCACAATTAGAGTGGTTGTGCTTAGAAGAGGTTAACAATTCATTTCTATGTGCTTCAATACAATATGGACAGCGGCCAAAAAGAATTAAAAGAAAAGAGATGCTTCAAAAGCTGTAGATATTCAAGACAGTCAAAAGGAATTATTCTTTTTGAAATTTTCTCATTTAGAGTTCGTCATTCAGCAAGTACTTGTCCAATTGTTCAAGGTACTCCTAAATATATTATTGGGAGCATGATTGTATCACAACATGCTAACATATTGTTCTGCATGTAAAAAATCTTGCACTTGGCTGGATTAACTTGAAGCCTAGACCATTGGTGAAACTTAACCATTACGTTCTATATCACATGGGCTAATTTCAACTTTCGACACCTGGAACAATGTAAATACTTCTATCATAGACTATTCAAAGAACCATTATCTTGGGGACATTATTTATTCTGCTATCTATCTTTGAAATGGCTTTGGAAATGCAATTGCAGTGAGAATATGAAGCAAGTTATAGACTGTCATATGCTTTCATATGATTAACTTTTAGTAAGAATAAATTTGTACAGACCAAGAAGACGAGGAATATGAACCTGGTAGTTTCACTGTCATCAATTGATTGCCTATACTGCATTATTTGGTCCCAACTGTACTGCAGATGACTGCACAATATACAAGAAAACCTAATTCAATTGCATATTTGCACACAAAATTTAGTTAATAATAGAAGTGAACTACAATAGGACAAATAAAATACATGCCCCAGCTCTAGAGAAATTTTTTTTGTTTTTTTGCAAGTTGTTTTGCTCTGTTAACCAATGGTTAAGAAACAAATCCTCAGCAACATAGTTTAAACACGATAAACACAGCATATTAACCTAATTTAATTTCGAGAAAATTGAATTCTCTCAGTTTTTACGTCAATTGTTTCAAAATTAATCCGTACATAAAACTAGCCTCAAAATGTGCAAATGTTTCCTGAATCAAATATACAAGAAAACATTGGTTTATTTCTTCTTTTTTTAACATCTGCATCTTTTCAATAACCAAATTTGAAGAAAGAAAAAAGAAAAAAAATACACGATAACATTCAAACCTAAAGAAGTACCCAAAAAACGTAAATGATAATCCATACAGATCTTATTGCTAATAAGCAATAAATTTTATTGGTAAAGTACAAGCAGATCTGCCACAAGTTTTTAGTCTTGGAGAACATAAAAATTTGTAATGAATTTGGCTTGGTAAATTGTTGCCAATGAAGTGACTGTGTCCATTGAAAATTAGGGGCTGGATTCGATTTTGCATTCCTACGGTATAATTCTCTTATCATTATTAATGGTACTCCTGAAGGATTCTTTTCCTAGTACTCGTTGTCTGCAGCAAGGTTATCCTCTTTCACCTATGCTGTTTGTTTTGGGAATTGAGGCATTTAGTAGATCAATGTTAAGAGAAGAGGAGGGTGGTCGTACAAATGGTTTTTTGGTTTCATCAGCTGGCGGGGATGCTATGGCTATTTAATATCTGCTGTTTGCAGATGATACCCTGGTCTTTTTCGATGCATTTTGTTATGTTTTGAGGCTGTTTCTGGACTTCGCAATAATTTGGCTAAGTCTGAAATAGTTCCTATAGGACGGGTTGATAATATGGAAATTCAGAGTAATTTCGTCATATAATAAAGTCAATTACTCCTCAGCTTGACAGCTACTAGTAGTTTCGATTTTCGAAGAGTACCGTCAGATACTTATTTCACCAAGTTGTGACTCCATCACTGCCCCTGACTAATTCTGTTATGCAAAATAAATAACTACCCGCCAGTCCAACGCTATCTAAGTCAATCTTTTACCGTCCAAAATTTCTGATCAACTCCATCAAAAAGATTAACAACCAAGATTAAAAAAAAAGAAAAAAAAAAAGAAAAAGAAGAAGAACAGTATATAAGCAAGCAATTCTAACAGCTTTTCCCTCCTAAATATTCAAGCTCTTCAAATCTCTCTCTCTCACTTAGAGAATCCATGGCTCGTAGAGTAAGAACAAGTTTCTTGGTTCTGATACTGGTTGCTCTTCCATCTTTGGTATTTGCAATTCAGACTATGAAATATGCGCCATTCAATGCGGAAATGCAAGATCGTGGGTACAACGACGGCGATCTCTTTGCCAACAAAGCTTATCCTTATCAAGGAGAGCTGTGGTAATAAATTTCTCCATTTCTCTTTGAAATCTCATCTCTTCAGCATTTTCTAATGATCTTCTAGGTGAATTTGAGCTCGGAATTTGAATGTGTTTCTGATTCCTTTGATTTGGTCGTAATATTTCTTAAATAAACTTAAGTTTCTGAAAGTTTGATCTATTGAAGAAGATGAAAAAGTAAAGTAGACTGGACTTTGATTTTTTCTAGTTTAAAGAAATGAAGTTGATTGAGAAAATAATCACAACAACAACAACAAAAAAATAATAATAATAAATAAATAAATAAATTTAAGTAAAATAATTTGTTTAATGTTAGTGAACGAAAATAATAAAGTTCAATTCGATTAGATTATATCCATATTGAATTCTATCCATATTGTTAGTGAGCAACAAAGGTTGTGTATGCTTTTTGTGAATGCCTGAGATAATTAAAAGAAAAATACTTTCAACTCAATCTTTGAATTTGTTAAATTATTAAAAGTATAGATTTAGGGGGGGAAAAAGTTATTAAAATTATGCAATTTAGGATGAAAGAAATCATTGGATGGCCCCTCTAGGCACACTAATGAGTGATTATAATTTATAAGCATCCTCTTCTACCCTGATACTATATTTAATTACCAATTCTCCTAAAAGCTAATATGTCACCAATCACATTTTGTAGTAACTTTAGCATGCTTGTGAGAAGTCTATAATCTGTATAGTGACTGAGCTAGTTTAGTTGTCCTAGCTAGCGTATATTATGGACTACTAGCATGTGACAACATCTTTCAGAATAAAATCAGACCAAAAATGTGGTAGATATGGCTTACAATATATTTCAACTATGGCAATCAAGTGTTATCAAGAGAAGCTAGAATTCAGAATTGGCGAAAAAAAAAATTGAATTAAGAAACATGTGGCAGAAATGGCTTACATTATGAACTGTTGAGTTCCCACACCCAGAATGGCCCCAAGTAGGGACGAGTACCGAGGACACCTGCACTTATCAGCATGAATATGACGTGGACGAATAGATACTTTCTAAGGTATGTCACAATCACAAAATAAAGCAACCCAAGCCAGGCACAAATGATTATATCTGATTAAAGTCTTTAAAGAATGTAGGAGTAATTGACTTATTTTCTGTACTTTGGGTTGTAGGATTTCGGATTTCCACTCTTCCTATGAAGCATCTGGTTCTTCCTCTTGGAGCTCCTTACAAATCTTGTAGAACCTGGGATGGGATTATTTAGAAAATGGAAGAAAATTTATCTTTCAAAAGGTGATCGCCTCACCTTAATAAAAAGTACACTTTCAAGCCTCCCTACTTATTTTTTGTCTCTCTGTCTGTTTTTCCACTACCAGTCAGTATTGCTAACAAGCTATAAATGGTTTTGGGGGGTCTTAATGGAAAACATAAATTCCACCCGGTTAATTGGTCTACAGTGAGTAAGCCAACACAACAAGGGGGCTTAGGTATAAGAAAGTATGCTCTGTTTTAATGGTGCTCTACTACACAAATGGCTATGGAAGTATGCTTTGGAGAGGGAGTCCTTGTGGAGGAAAGTCATTGACAGTAAATATGGTAAAGATATGATCAGAAATCGCTCCAGGGATGAAGCATTGATCCCAGTTGAAACATGGATCATTTCATTCGGGAGACACAAGAAAACAACTCCCATATAAAGGTTTAAGCTTTTTATATGTCCTTTCTTAAGCTCTTAAGAAGGTTTGCACACCACCTTTTTCATGCACTCCAAATGCTCAAATTAACTAAGGTAGAGATCAAGGCTTACCTTGGAAGTTGAGAGCCAAATAAGACAAAGGCCATTAAATCAATCATTTGAAATTAGAGAGTAGAGAAACCACAAGACATAAAAGAAAAACTTCTAAATTAATTATATCCAAAGCCATATCCACTGAAGTTACATTGCCCTTCAAATCATAACTCTCTCTCAAATGCCATTTTATCGTTCAATTTATTTTACAAATAACAACACAAATTTTTTTTTTCTTGGTGAGTTATGCACAAACACAGTGGGTCTTGAACCTACAACTTCTCATATACAAAACAAAATTAAAATGAACAGCACAACAAACGGATAATCAATGTTTGTTCAAATAACCATAGTCAAACCAAATATAAACGGAAACAAAGCTGATCCATGTTGATTTTCCTATACAAGGGAAGTTGATATCTCAATAGAGAGTAGAGAGGGATATGTATGAATTACCAGAGGTTTTATAATTTCCTGAACTGTCTATAGTGCAAAAGCTTGAGGGGGCCCAGGCTGTAGTATGGCTCTCTTGAACACTTACTGAGAATAATAAACAACACATGCCATAATACTAACATTAATACCATAATAACCTCTATGTGGTTTCCCTAAAAAACACGAAAGCCACTCGAAGTTTTGAGTTCAACACTTTTTCTTTTTTCTTTTTTTTTTAAATAAAGTAAGTCATAAAATGGAGTCACCTAAGTATACAGGAAGTATACAGCAGGGGACCAAAACAATCAAATACACAAGTTACAAGCATCCATCAAATCATAAACCGAAAAAATAAAATGGCTTCCTACGATAGACATCCAATCCAATAGTGTTTTGAAAAAGAAAAGTTTTAAGTCGGCTATTGTCCTTTTAGAATCTTCAAAACACTGGTTGTTTCTCTCCCCCCAAATCACATCAAACAATGAGGGACAGCCATTTAGATAACACTATTATGATGATGACCAAATTTTCATTGCCAACATGCAAGGAACTCAACCAGAGTCTTTGGCATTGCCCAGTATATACCAAATAAGGTGAACATCATAGACCACAACTCAAAAACAATAGGAAAATGTAATAAAAGATGATCTATCGATTATCCATTACTTTTGCACAAACAACACCAATCTAGAATCAACACCTTCCTTTTACGTAAATTATCAATATTCAAAATAGTTCCCAAAGCTGCAATCCAAACAAAAAACGTAACTCTGGAAGCAACCTTTTGCTTCCAAATACTTCTTTAAGAGAAGGACTGAATACATACACCCAACAAGGCCTGATAATAACTGCTCACCTCAAAGCCCCTACTCTTAGCAGGCATCCAACACATCTTATCCTCACCAATACCCCTCAAACACTTAACCCGCGTAGTGTTGTTTCATGTGTAAACCGTTAAACATCTGTAAGAATAAACAGTGAGCTGCACATATGATGACATGTGCCCATTCATATAAAACAAAACCACACAGGGTCTTCAGTTACACTCAAAACCCCCAGAAGGGTTTTACTGTTTACACAACTAACTCTATCACAAGTGTTTAAGAGTTAACACTCAAAAACTCAACTTGGGTTGTATTTTTCCCTTAAAACAATGGATATTGGTTAAGGCTTTTTAAGTATAAAAGCATAGATAAACATAGAAATCAAAGTTTACATTTAACAATTTTAAATAGATGGGTAGAGATTAATAATTTGCAGTGTGGTAATGGAAGTATTAAACAATACAGTGATGAAAATCTTACAAATTGTTAAGAACTAGGCCATACCCATATATGAAATTTGTGGAAAAAATAAAAATCAAAATGGTAAACCAAAAACAACTTAAGGAAAAAAAAAAAAAAAGTTGGTATGCAATTTCAACCAAGGCGAAGGGTTAAAGTGGCTAACAACAAAGTAAGAAGGCTTATGTTAAGAAGCTTGGTCAAAAGAGTAAAAGTGAAGCAGTGGTGAAGAAAGAAAGCAAGACTCGTGTAAGAAAGACTAAACGACAGTAGTATTGGTGTTTTATTGAGAAAATTACTTGTAGTGTTAAAAGAGTAAGTTAAGCACGTGAGATACACATGAGGGAGTTAGTGGAGTTGTTAGTGGACAGATGGCTAATTGTTATTGGATGCGCGTAATTAGGGAAGCTGTTATAGGTAGTTAGAGGTAGTTATTGTTTTCCCGCTCTTTTTAGCTTCTGGTAGAGTAGTGATCTATGTATAAATCTAAAGTAGTACATTGTAATTCTCCACTTCTTGTAATCACAGTTTTTGAGCAATAAGAATTCTCTCTTACTCAGAAAATTCTCTCTTTGGTTCTTGAAGTTTCTCATAGTTTCTTTGATAATTTTGCTTGGTTTGAATACTCTGTTTTAGTTTCTGATCTTTAACAGCTTACCATGTTGATTATTGAAGAATTTGAAAGAAATCAATGCTCCAATCTGGAATCGACGGATGGAGTAGCAGAGAGCCAGAGAGAAAGAAGAGCATTACTCATACAGTAGAGGTAGAGCAGGGTAACCAATGGACCCGGCCTGGCCCAATATCTGTGCCCGAATCAGTCAGTTTTGGCCCATAAGGCCTCAACTTCAGTGACCCAAAACTCCAACAAAAACTTTTAAGAATTTCTTTTTTTATTTTTTCCTTCTCTTTCTTTTTTGGCTTTTGTCAACGAGTCGCCAAATAAGTCTTGTGCCACATAAAGTAGCACAATAAATGCCACAACTCGCCCATGTGGCGAGTTATGGTTGGTGGAGGGGTGTCCACCATCCCTCCACCAACCACAACTCGCCACATGGGCGAGTTGTGGCAGTTGTTGTGCCACTTTATGTGACACAAGACTTATTCATGAGTCACCCGTTAAGGAAGTTTCAAAAAGATCCTACTTAATAACTCGACTAGATATTTAAAGTAGCTCCACACCTTATTAAAGTGAGGATAAAATCATTGGGTGCAATTGTTTGATACGAACCTACGGGTAGAACTTACTCTTGAAAACCGGCTTGCAAGGAGAGGGCGCATGTGAACTTATATACACATGTTTAAGCTTACACTTAATCCATGTAGGACACTAGGATCATAACACACAATGATTGATTTAAAAAATAATAATAATAAATAGCATTAAAACATTTTATTAATACACTAGAAGTATAAAAAGGGTTGAATAAAACTAGGGCATTCCTCTAATTACATTGAGGATTGTAAAGGAAGTATTAAAAATTCCGAATTACTAATTTAATTTTATTCTAACATAATTATAGTTGATATTGATAAATAAATTATAGTTGAAATTATATTATTTGAGTTACATAGATATAATGAATTTTTTTTATGAACTTAAATAATATAGATTTAATAACCTTGTATTATGAAAAATTATATATCAAAGTCAATAATTTTGTATACAATATATTTATAAGTTATAACTAGTTTTAGTATTAGAAAATTAAGATTTGTGGCTTCAAAAGAAAATATTAATATTTGCATTCACTATATATATATATATATATTAGTGTATGTAAATGTTTTGAGTTTATTTTAATTGGTTTATCATTTGAATAATTTGAACCCCAAATAAAAATTCTTTACTCTATCACTGCTTATTTGATAGTACAGTTATGACGATTTTTGAAATAATGTCAACAACTTTTGACACAAAACCTCCTTTATCTTTACTATTAACAAAGAGAACACTAAAGCACTGTATTTTCCTTTTGTCGTCTTCTTTTTTCTAAACTACTTCTATATTTATTAATTATAATAAATTATTTATAATTTTAAATATTCGATAAATAATCTTAAACATATGCATCATAACTAAAAGATTATATATATATATATATCAGAAAAAAAAAAATCATTTTAGATTTGCTTTTCATTTTTGATTATATATATATATATATAGTAGAAGAAGAAGATGATGTTCTTCCCCAGGGATGACACCAATGTGTACATTTGTTCCTAGACAATTAAATAGGGAACAAATGATTTCTATTTTTCCAGAATCATGGATTACAAGATATGAGATGCTTCATCAAGCAACTAAGCCAATTCAGTCAAACGAGCCTTTCTTTATCAAAAAAGCAAATGGTGAAGTGGAGACAAGATTCATAACGAACCCTCCAGGAAAGAAAGTTGTAACGGTCTTTCCGACTCAAATGGCAATGCTCCAGCCGGTTTCATATGTTGGTGAAAATGGTCTTAAAATAAAGGCATTTGGCAAAGATGGAAAGTCTTGTTATGAAGGAAAATCACCTTCTGGCCACATATGGTGGGATGTTTGTAATTGTGCTGACTGCCAAGAAGATGAAGATTTTGAAGAAGATAATTCAAGAAGAAAGAAGAAAACTTCCCAGCAAAAACTCAAAGAAAGATATGAAGCAGGAGATCCAGAAGTTGACCTCCTTGGAGAATCCTCTGGAAAATTTGACTACTATGTTCTGTACTCAACAAAGAAAAAACCTCTTCCTTCTCCTTCCCCATGGAAAGAAGAGCATAACCAAAACTAGAAACCTCCGTTAATCCTATACTATCAAAAGATCCTTCCCCAGATACCAAAATGTCAACCCCTCCCTATTGCCCAAAACCATACACAAAAACCTTTACCATGTTGCATGTTTGATCAAGCTTCACCTTCCTATTCACAGAATTTCCCTCCATTAGAAAGCTTTGATCATCCTCATGTTAACACCAAACATGTGTGAAAAATCAAAAACCCTGTTGGAGTTAATCCAGATGGAATCAAGAAGCAGGTTTCCTTGGCAGAAGTGGCTTTAAATTGGCAGGCAGAAAATGCTGTGGCCCAAAACCAAGTTCTTTCAAAGATTCTGGATAATCAGCAAAAGATGGCTGAGGTCGTCACCCACACCTTTTCATCCTCAAACTCCCTTATCGAGGACCTGAAAAAGAAAATCCAAGCAATTGATCAAGAATTGGCAACCATTACAGCTACAGTCAGAGATCTAACTGCTCTTTTCCTCTCATTGGACAAAAAGAAAAAGAAAGAAGGCAGTTGTTGCTACAACTCCAATCCATGGACGGATCACAGAAAGAAACACCTCAGACTCCTCCGATACATGTTCATATGCCCCTTCAGCCTCGCCAATCGTTATACAAAGACCTGACCGTACCATTGACCTCTCCTTTTTCCCCAATCTCTCCTTATCAAAGTCTTCAACCATTAGCCATAACACATCCAGACCATAATCCTTTCAAGCCAAGCGAAATTTTCCCTGCCATAACCTACAATATTCCACCTCAACCTGAGCCTCAAAACAAACCACAAACTGTACCTTTTCCAACCAAGAAAGACAAAGAACCTTTGTATCAACCTCCTGATCCAACTGTTGGTGCTTCCTCAAGGCCTCCAGACATGAACATGTTGGCAGTAGACCCTGACCCCCTAAACCCAATTTCATCATTCCTTAAAACCCTCACCCTTGCTGATTCAAGAGAACCCTTTGTGCTCCCTGTAATTGAGGATTCTGAATTAGACCTATCAGATCTTGGTCTAGAGGAAGTGTTCATGACTAATACAGAACCGAAAGTAGAAGAAGAAGATGATATTCTTCGACCTAAACAGCCCCCCCCTCCACCACCAATATTTCCCCCGCCACCTATTATTCTAGATTACCAAACCAGATTGACTTATTCATCAACCACTGACTCCAAACATTTGTTCACTCTTGATAATATTCCCCCTTCTAAATGGCATGAAGAATTTTTTAACATGTACTCCTGGTGTATAGCAGAACTCCAAGCACCAAATGCCACTGTGTCTCAGATCATTGCTAAGTTTGTTGCAAGGATTACAGGAAGATTGAGAGAATGGTGGATTAATCAAGGAGAGTACAGGCAAAGACAAGCTGCTCAATGTAATGCCTTGGAGGATTTTTTCACAATAATCCATAATGAGTTTCTTGGATCTGTGACTCACTACACTGATGTAGCACGAGAAGAATTCCTATTGATGAAATGTTGTTCATTTGAAAGAAAAGATTTGGAGAAACATTTTGACAGAATGTCAAGAAGATATTACTCTTTCAATGGCATGGATGATGTCAATGCTAAATACACTTTCCTCAATTCCCTTCCACAACCATTGGGAGATGAAACTCTTCGCATGATGAATCTCCAAAAAATAACATTGCAGCAAGCTTCCTTGGGAGAAATTTATCAGCATGTGCTCATTGCCCTAGAGAAACTTTGCAACCAAAGAAAATTTCTTTCAGAAATCAACAAGATCCATGGCAAACTCAAGGATAATTGTAAAAAGAAAGATTTGCAGATCAAGTGCTATGACAAGGATTGTACCTGTCTAACAAAAAAGGGAGATCATTTCAAAAAATATTCCTGGAAGAAAAGGCATCATACAAGTCACAAGAAGAAATCTTTTCTCAAGAAGAAATGGAAATTTCTTAGAAGAAAGCAGTTCAAAGGAAAAACCTCAAAGGTCTGTTTCGTATGCAGAAGGCCAGGCTACTTTGCAAAAAATTGTCCAAAACGGGAGAAATTAGCAAAACTTTTGGAGCAGGCACAAATTCATGCAGATGATACTCCTTTTTCGGACGTAGAGTCCCTATTTTCATTGGATGATGAATACTCCCCTCAAGCCTTATCAGTCATGGCTTATTCTACTTCTGAGGAAGAATCAGACTTAGACAATGAAGAAGATTCAGACCCAGAAATTCAAACCATCTTTACATCCCAGCCCATTATAGCTCCCCTAACCAGTCCTACACCTATAGCCCAAGTAAACATCCTTCTTGATACTTATGCCAGACCCATCCCAGTAATAGCATTATTTGATACAGGAGCAGCAGCAACAATTCTTCATCCTAAGATATTACCCAAAGAATGCTGGTTACCTCATCATCAGATGTTCAGAGTAGCAAATGGAGAAACATTTTTTATTACCCTGAAAAGTAAACCCATCTTCATTAGAATTTTCCCAACACTCACCATCAAACACCAAGTCCTTGGCTCCCCTCTTACAGGAAGAGATCTTCTTATAGGATTTGACCTCCTTCATCAAATACCTAGCCTCAGATGGTCTTCAAAATGACATATGCATAAACAACACCTTCTCACTTGGACCCAAGTTCCCCATTTATTCACAGTTGATCCTTTTGATCCTATAAGATTCCAGATTATCAATGATTGTTGTGCAAACAGTCACTCTGAATTTCTCCTTAAAAATCCAAACCCTTTGTGGAAAAATCCAAATTTCTTCATCACCTTACCCTTCAAAAAGAATGAAGATGTCAACACCACAAAAGCCAGTCACAGAGGCATGAACCCAGAACACTTGACTTTAGCCAAGCAAGAGCTATCTACCCTCCTTTCTGAAGGACTTATTGAACCCACAACTTCTCCTTGGGCATGTGAAGCTTTCTATGTTAACAAACATGTTGAGCAAGTGCGTGGAAAACTCAGATTGGTGATCAATTATCAGGATCTCAACCATTTCCTTGCAGATGACAAATTTCCCTTGCCAAATAAGAGTGCTCTCTTCCAGCATCTTTCAAATGCTAGAGTATTCTCAAAGTTTGATCTTAAAGCAGGATTTTGGCAACTAGGAATCCATCCAAAAGAAAGATACAAGATAGCATTCTACATTCCAGACCATCATTATCAATGGACAGTCATGCCCTTTGGCCTTAAAAATGCTCCATCCCAATTTCAAAAAGCAATGGTAACTCTGTTCCAGCCCCTCTTGACAAATGCATTAATCTATGTAGATGATATCCTTATGTTCTCAAAGGATGAAGAGTCTCATGAAAAGTTGCTCACTGAATTCTACAATTTGGTAAGATCACAAGGGGTAATGCTTTCAGAAAAGAAAATGGTCATAGGATAGTCTTCCATAGACTTTTTGGGAGTAAATATTTCAAAAAGGAAGTATACTTTACAGCCTCACATAGCTGTCTCTCTTGGTGAATTTCCAGACAAGCTCACAGTGCTAAGCAAATACAACAGTTCCTTGGAATTGTAAATTATATGTCAGATTTCATCCCAAAGATTTCCAAGTACAGGAATTGTTTGGCTCAGTTATTGAAGAAATCATCTCCAGAATGGAATTTTGTTCATACAAAAGCAGTCCAACAGCTGAAGAAATTAGCAGAAAAGCTTCCCCCTTTGCAGATTCCAGGCCCAGGTAAACGGATATTGCAGACAGATGCTAGTGATGAATATTGGGCAGCAGCCCTTTTTGAGGAACTTAACGGCAAAAGAAACATTTGTGGATATAAAAGTGGTGCATTTAAGCCTTCAGAACTTCATTACCACTCCACTTTCAAAGAGATTCAGCCATGGTGAGTGCATGATAACAGGATACCCAATGAACATCTGAATGTGTGTGGAGAGTACCATCTGAATTAGTAACCCAATGCATCTATGAAGGGTGGGGAATTCCATCTGCTCGAATATCATTTTTAGAATTCAGCTTGGCTACCAGACATGCTGAGGTGACTTTGTGACCAAATCTTGGATGTTCTGTTTTTGGATACATTGTCCATTCACCATTATAAGCATCATTTTTCAGGATTTTAAACCAGAATTTGTGAAAATATTTATTTCCTTGGGGAAAAATGTATCTGTAGAATTCTGGTTCAAAATGAAGACATAGGTAATACTCATTGAGTAAATACCACATGTAAAGGTAATGTGCAACATTCCAATTGGTTACCCAAAAGGCAAAAGGGGTTTTCCATGGTTGGTCTATGTCAGGAAAAACAACTAGAAAGTGACACTAGTGTTTTTTAAGGTATTCATGAAGGATTCTAATGATTCTTTTGGATCTGGCTTAAAGGGTCAAAGTTTTTATCTGGTCTTTTATTTCTAGAGGGAGGGTGTTTATCATAGTAAGGATATCATTAGGTTCTGCAATGGGAGGGTTTGAGGATGAGGATGGATCAGTAATAGGATATACACACAAGGGTGGAGGAATAATGGTGGTGTTAAGGGCAGGAGGCTTTCTAGAAAGATACTCAGTGATGAGGTTATCTTTGCCTTTGATGTGTTTTACTTGAAAAGACCATTGTGAAAACCAATTTGACCATCTGAGTAACTGAGGGTGTGGAAGCATTTTCCTTTTGAACTCGAGCATTTTGGGGAAAGAGGACATGTCCATTTCTACTAGAAAATTATGCCCAATAAGATGGAACTGGAATTTTTCAATCCCATGTTTGATTGCTAGAATCTCTTTGAAATAATACCAACTGATCCAGACATCTGCAGACAACAATGGCCACATGAAGATCATTGGAAAATGCCTAATCCTCTTGTAGGATATGATGACCCTTACTATCACAATCATGATCCAGATGACGTTGATGAAGAATGGTTCCAAGGAAGAGATGGATGGGATTAAATAGCATTATTATTGCAAAAAAAAAAAAAAGGCAACACAAAGTCCTAGAAACGTCTTCAGACGTAATCCTTCACCCGTTACTGTTCACTATCTATCCCTTTGTCAGAAACATATCTGAAGATGGTACTTTCCACACACATTCAGATGTTCATTGGGTATCCTGTTATCACTTGTCATAGCACTTGATCTGCAAATCTTTCTTTTTACAATTATCCCTGAGTTTGCCATGGATCTTGCTGATTTCTGAAAGAAATTTTCTTTGGTTGCAGAGTTTCTCTAGGGCAATGAGCACATGCTGATAAATTTCTCCCAAGGAAGCTTGCTGCAATGTTATTTTTTGGAGATTCATCACGCGAAGAGTTTCATCTCCCAATGGTTGTGGAAGGGAATTGAGGAAAGTGTATTTGGCATTGACATCATCCATGCCATTAAAAGAGTAATATCTTCTTGACATTCTGTCAAAATGTTTCTCCAAATCTTTTCTTTCAAATGAACAACATTTCATCAATAGGAATTCTTCTCATGCTACATCAGTGTAGTGAGTCACAGATCCAAGAAACTCATTATGGATTATTGTGAAAAAATCCTCCAAGGCATTACATTGAGCAGCCTGTCTTTGCCTGTACTCTCCTTGATTAATCCACCATTCTCTCAATTTTCCTGTAATCCTTGCTACATCAGTGTAGTGAGTCACAGATCCAAGAAACTCATTATGGATTATTGTGAAAAAATCCTCCAAGGCATTACATTGAGCAGCTTGTCTTTGCCTGTACTCTCCTTGATTAATCCACCATTCTCTCAATCTTCCTGTAATCCTTGCAACAAACTTAGCAATGATCTGAGACACAATGGCATTTGGTGCTTGGAGTTCTGCTATACACCAGGAGTACATGTTAAAAAATTCTTCATGCCATTTAGAAGGGGGAATATTATCAAGAGTGAACAGATGTTTGGAGTCAGTGGTTGATGAATAAGTCAATCTGGTTTGGTAATCTAGGATAATAGGTGGCGGGGGAAATATTGGTGGTGGAGGGGGGGCTGTTTAGGTCGAAGAACATCATCTTCTTCTTCTACTTTCGGTTTTGTATTAGTCATGAACACTTCCTCTAGACCAAGATCTGATAGGTCTAATTCAGAATCCTCAATTACAGGGAGCACAAAGGGTTCTCTTGAATCAGCAAGGGTGAGGGTTTTGAGGAATGATGAAATTGGGTTTAGGGGGTCAGGGTCTACTGCCAACATGTTCATGTCTGGAGGCCTTGAGGAAGCACCAACAGTTGGATCAGGAGGTTGATACAAAGGTTCTTTGTCTTTCTTGGTTGGCAAAGGTACAGTTTTTGGTTTGTTTTTAGGCTCAGGTTGAGGTGGAATATTGTAGGTTATGGCAGGGAAAATTTCGCTTGGCTTGAAAGGATTATGGTCTGGATGTGTTATGGCTAATGGTTGAAGACTTTGATAAGGAGAGATTGGGGAAAAAGGAGAGGTCAATGGTACGGTCGGGTCTTTGTATAACGATTGGCGAGGCTGAAGGGGCATATGAACATGTATCGGAGGAGTCTGAGGTGTTTCTTTCTGTGATCCGTCCATGGATTGGAGTTGTAGCAACAACTGCCTTCTTTCTTTTTCTTTTTGTCCAATGAGAGGAAAAGAAACAGTTAGATCTCTGACTGTAGCTGTAATGGTTGCCAATTCTTAATCAATTGCTTGGATTTTCTTTTTCAGGTCCTCGATAAGGGAGTTTGAGGATGAAAAGGTGTGGGTGGCGACCTCAACCATCTTTTGCTGATTATCCAGAATCTTTGAAAGAACTTGGTTTTGGGCCACAGCATTTTCTGCCTGCCAATTTAAAGCCGCTTCTGCCAAGGAAACCTGCTTCTTGATTCCATCTGGATTAACTCCAATAGGGTTTTTGATTTTCCACACATGTTTGGTGTTAACATGAGGATGATCAAAGCTTTCTAATGGAGGGAAATTCTGTGAATAGGAAGGTGAAGCTTGATCAAACATGCAACATGGTAAAGGTTTTTGTGTATGGTTTTGGGCAATAGGGAGGGGTTGACATTTTGGTATCTGGGGAAGGATCTTTTGATAGTATGGGATTAATGGAGGCTTTTGGTTTTGGTTATGCTCTTCTTTCCATGGGGAAGGAGAAGGAAGAGGTTCTTTCTTTGTTGAGTACAGAACATAGTAGTCAAATTTCCCAAAGGATTCTCTAAGGAGGTCAACTTCTAGATCTCCTGCTTCATATCTTTCTTTGAGTTTTTGCTGGGAAGTTTTCTTCTTTCTTCTTGAATTATCTTCTTCAAAATCTCCATCTTCTTGGCAATCAGCACAATTACAAACATCCCACCATATGTGGCTAGAAGGTGATTTTCCTTCATAACAAGGCTTTCCATCTTTGCCAAATGCCTTTATTTTAAGACCATTTTCACCAACATATGAAACCGGCTGGAGCATTGCCATTTGAGTCGGAAAGACCGTTACATCTTTCTTTCCTGGAGGGTCCATTATGAATCTTGTCTCCACTTCACCATTTGCTTTTCTGATAAAGAAAGGCTCGTTTGACTGAATTGGCTTAGTTGCTTGATGAAGCATCTCATATCTTGTAATCCATGATTCTGGAAAAATAGAAGTCATTTGTTCCCTATTTAGTTGTCTAGGAACAAATGTACACATTGGTGTCATCCCTGGGTCAACTTGAATCAGTAAAGCATCATTGGACTGAGCTAGGTCTGGTACAGCCATATCAAAAGCATGATTCTGGAGTCTATATGCCAGCTGATAATGAAGTGTGGCTGCAAATGTATCTTGTACCTGAGAAGCACCTATAATCTGAACTTGTACTTTAAGAGCTTCACAAAGATGAGGATCTCTGAGAGACATGTTGAAGTTGGGAAAAAGGGTGACGAAAACTGTTCCTGCATTGAGAATGGTTTGAACAGTTCTAATGACTGCATTCTGATATTCTAGAAATCTGGAATCAAGAAGTGAAATCTGGAAGCTATAGGAAGCCCCTTTCTTCCATGGAAGGTTAATGCCAGCCTTACTGCACCAAAATGAAGATGAGTGTACCCTTGTTTTTGCCATGGAATCACAAACTGTCTAGGAAGGTTAAGAGTGATAAAATTTTCTGTTTCACTCTCTGGGATATGAAACTGGTCAAACTTAGAGGCTTGAACATATTCTTTTACAGTAGAAGGACGAGAAGGGCCTAACAACTTTTTTATAGATTGTCTAAAAGAGGTTTGAGGTTTATCAAATACAGTATAAGGATTTACAATAGGGAAATCAGTAATAGGGATCTTACTATCCTCAGGAACATGAGAAATTTCATACAGATAGTCTAACCTATTTGCAGTAGATTTGCGAAGGGAAAGATCAAAGACAGAACTAGTTGTATCAGTGATGTCTGAAGATGCTTTGCCATGAGAGTTTCTTCGAGAAAGAACTATTTTCCAAGGCCTAACAGGACTAAGCACTAACTCAGGCTTAAACGTCCACAAGGTTACTATGGAAAATAAAATTCTTTGAGACTTCTAAGAACAAACCCCTTAGTGTTCTACTTGATTATCAAATCCAGTGTTCTAATGTGAATAATACAGAGGATCCACGAATTGTGGCAACTGTAATTCACAGAGCATACTAATCAGGACAATAATCAAAGTATACTAATCAAAGGAGTGAGAAACTGGTCGTATGGCTCTGATACCAACTATGTAGACAACAGAGAAGAACAGGGAAGACAACAGGGAGTGTAAGAAGATTATGGAATAGAGGAATTATAGAAACTGGTAAACCACGTATCCTACTAGAAAAGTGTAAAAGATAGTATGGATATAAGGATTAAAACTCAGAACAAGATACAATAAAGCAAATGATATTATTAGATTTAAGAGCTTTTTTACATTAGACATATAGGACTCAGGTTGGTTATGGAGGCTTCTCCTAACTCTCTCTTGCCTCCTTAGGATTACAAAGACTCTATTTAATATATATATATATATATATAATCGAAAATGAAAAGCATATCTAAAATGATTTTTTTTTTTTTCTGAATCTAAAATGATATTTATGAATGCTATGAAGTATAGTAGTACATCACTATTTATATGCTTTACACTTTGCACTTTAAAGTAATCTACTAATCTTGTTGACCACTCTCCTTGTTGACCACTCTCCTCGTACTTTTTGACCTTTGTCACTGTAAGAATTATTTTGATTTTCTCTCATGACATTTACAAATTTTGATTTTTAACGTTACTTGTAGTTTTTTACCCAAACAAAATTAAAAAAAACAAATGTTGACTGTGAATCTTTTTTGTCGATGCCTATGCTAATGTGTTAATATGTGTTTGGTTGGTTCTTTCTTTTTTTCTTTTTTTTTCTTTTTTTTTTTTTTTTTTGAGAAAGAAACCTGTTTACTGCTTTATTTCATAGAGTTGGTTCAATTAAATCATGCTATGTCATTTTCATTATTATATTTTTATTAAAAACCTTCAAAGACTAAAATAATTTTAGTTAAAAATTACGTACACTAATATATATATATATATAGTTTAATTATATATATTCCTGAAAGAAACAAAGAAACAAAAAACTATGGCATATTATTTTAACAAACACCGTATGAGTGCTTGTCAACGCCTTAATATAAAGATTCTAAAGACAAATGCTTAACTAACTTTTATAAATATTCATCACGTCAACAACCACTAAATAAAGGTAATCAAAAGGGAATGTTCAATTAATCGTTAGCAACTAGCAAGTAGCACCAAACTAATTAAGTTTATTTAAATATTTAATCACTACTCAAGTTACTTTATTGGGTAATTATTGGATACTTCCTGAGTACCATAAATGAGTACTCTCTCCTCTCACATAATTGTGGGTCTCACTAATTAAATTTATAGTGAGACTCACAATTCATGTGAAACAAAAGAGTACGCATTTATGATACTCCCGAAGTATTTAATAGTTTTCCTACTTTATTTACTCTCTAAAGTAGTTTAGACGGAAAAAGAAGAAGTTTTTAAATTTTAAATTTTTTTTTTTCTTTTTAGGTAAATCCATAAATTTTGAATTATTTTTAATTTAATGATGTGTATTCTTTAAAGGAAAATGCTAACGAGTGCCCTTAGGGTACTGGTTAATAATCCATTTAAAGAAAGTTTTTATGGGAAATGAAAAAAAAAAAAAAAGTAATTAATATTTTGACAATTTTTTTCATTTCCTATAAAAGTGAAATCAAAATTTTCCTAAAATGGATTATTAATGAGTGTCCTAAGCGCACTCGTTAGCATGACCCTTCTTTAAATAAGGTGGCATGTTTTAATTGGATGTGCATTTATTGGACCCAAAACAAATTTGTTTTGAGCTTACTTCGATATGGGCACAAATGGAAGGGTTCCAATCAAAACAATAAATAATATTAGGGGACTAAATCAAAATTTTCAAATTTTAAGAGGAAAAAATAAAATCATCTTCAAACTTTAAGCATGTAATTTATAATTTACTCTATTAGGTTTTCTAAGAAGCATTAATCAGTCTCTATAATAGCCTAATAAATTCGTTAGAATTATTCATTGGATCTTATTTCTAAAGTTGTTGCTCTGCTGGAAAAAGCTTAAAGCATTACATAAAATTGAAATTGAAAAGGGTAAATCGAATTTGAAATATTAGTCCCTACCAAGCATAGGAATTGAATTTGAAATAGAAGAAAATAAAAAGAAAAAGGGAAAAAGGAGCTTGGCATGCAGAGATGGGTCGGTTTCCAAACACTGTTCATTGCTATTATTCACCAAGTCACACCCAAAAAAAGGTCGCAAAGGCAAGTCTTTGAAGTCAAAAAGAGCTTTTCTTTTTCTTTGGACAAAATACTCATGGAGACAAGAAGTCGTGCACAAACATTTGTACCTTTGCTCCTTGCTATGGTGGCTTGGCTTGATTTCAATTCCAAATCCAATTAATCTATTCTCCTCCATAGATATTGATCTTCAATCATCAAAAGTGAGTTTGATTTCATCAAACTTGAGCCAGGTCAGTTTCCCGAGTATTCCAAGTTCTTGAACTGTCCTAATAATTCATTAAAAAGGAAAAAAAAGAAAAAGAAAACATTAAATATTAAATATGAGATGAGGAATATTATTGTTTTTGCGATAAATTTTACAAATTCGTGGTGACTATAGGAAATGTACTTATACTCTTTAGGATTGAGTAAAATACCAAATGAGGGAGTTCAATATAATGAAAAAAAAAATCTAGTATTACCAAAAAAAAATCATAATTTTGATCACAACTTTTTATGTAGTTAATTGTGATTGGTGGAGAAAAAGTAGTACGTCTATTACTCCATTTGAAAGTCTACACGAAGAATAATTATAGTAAAAGTTGTAAGTTTGTTTATATAATGGTGGATTAGGTATGATGAATAATGCTCAAAGGTGCAATTGAAAGGCGTACAAAATCAGATTACACTAAAAATTTTCACCATTTGGGTCCATTACTCCAATCTCTTACGAAGAGAGAGCGTCTGATTGAAGTCTGACATTTTCGGTGGAGATAATGAAGGACCTTTTTTTTGGGCTTTGAAATTATTAGTAGTTTTGGAAACTGAGAAAAGGACACAGCCCACTGGTATGCAGTGGGGCCCATTAGGTTGCTATTTTTATCCGGCTGCCATTGCCATATGCCCCATATGACGCTGTGTGTTAAAAATAAAATTAAAACTCCATTCTTTTTTTAAAAAAGGAAAATTTTAATATTTTAAAAAATTATTCTTCTATTAAATAATAAATATCCATTGCAAATTGACCCATGTCCATGTGGCCAGGCCATGTCCAACTAAAAAGCTTTGTTATTATTGATACCGGTAATTACTTGAAATCTCTCCTAATTTACTCATCCAATTAGCAATTTATATCTCAAAATGCACAAAACAGTCACGCCAGTCTTCTAAAAGGGGTTGAATTAAACAACAATCTCCAACTTTTTATGGTTACATCAAATCATAATCAAGAGATCTCTTCCTTTATTACTGTTTATTATGTTTTCTCAGTAACAAATTTTATTGATTTTTTTTATACACGTTATATTATATTTCCTTTTAGAGGAGAATAAATAAAAATTTTCTTTTTAAGTACTCCCAACTCAACACTTTTGTACACAAACATCAAACCAGAACAGTGCAAAAAAATATGCTTAGGACCGTTAATGCTTTATTCCCATACATTGCACAAGTTTGATCCTATTGCCTTGTTTGCATAATCCAGCTTTGAAATTTAAGCTAATCCACACATAGACTTTTGACACAAGTTAAATCAACTAAATTTGATAGCATTGGATATATTTGATATATACTCCTAAGTACTTATGCATTACAATTATGTTGAATGAAGCTTTAGGAATAAGAGATAAATGAAACGGCAAAAATCTTATGACATAATTAGATATCCTGTCTTAAAAGATAGAAAAGCTTGATGGACACACAACTTACTCAAAGCTGCTAGGAGTATAGCATGCAGTGATTTCACACCAGTAGTCCCTCTGTCTTCCACCCAAGTAAATTAGTGGGACAAAGATAAGTTGAGTTGAGGTCAATATCATATTGTAATATTGCATAAAAACAACAAAGGCATAGAAAGGTTTGTTTTATTTTTTATTTTTTATTTTTTTGACCAAGTCCACTTGAAAGGCGTAGATAGCAAAGCTACTAGTTGATAATCAATGCTTTGTTATATCATCATTTCTCTTAATAACTAGTATTTACTAAAATAAAATATTTGATCTCAAGATTCGCAGTTGAACTTAATCTCATCGAAACCTCCTAATCGAGTGCCTCACTAACAAAAGCCTAAAAAGAAAGAGAATGATTAAGAATAAATAAATATAATTTTTTTAAAATATTATTAAAAAATGTTTATTGGAGTTGTCTATATCTGATACAGGGTCACTGAATTTGGGGCATTGTGGTTGTGGAGCAGGTGGACCTTATTTCACTTGAAGGTTTGTAAGGACAAGTAGTTTTGTCAAGCCAGGCCAGGACCATTGGTAACCCAAGTAGCATTGATTGCTTTCTTTCAAGTCTACCAAGGTGTTTTTTTGGCTTGACAATCTTCAACAATCAACTTGGTAAGCCTTCTTATTTTCTTGTTTTTGTTTTACCATTTTGATTATTTATTTTCTCAAATTTCAACCATGCGTACGACCTATTTAGTTGTTATCAATGTGTATAGTAGTAGCACATCATCACTGGATTGTTTTAAGAGTTTCAGTACCAAACTGCAAATTATCAATGTGTAGCCTATCTATTTAGAATTGGTAGATGTAAACTCTAATTTCTATGTTGATCTAAGCTCATACAGCCAAGACAACCCAAATACATAGTGATTCCCAATAGCAGAGAAAGTAGGTTCCACTACAGTCTAACTGGTACAAGATTAATTGTACAAAACTGTGTTTCTTTGGAAAGATCAATTACCCCAATTTTTGCTTTCTATTGTTAATTTGTTATGTTGGATGTCTCATAATAATATGCAACAGTAATAATAGTCACACTCTTATATACTTCAGTAACGACATGACTAATAATTGTGTATTTAAAACACTATTCAAAAGGAGTGTACACGAAGTGTGCAATACGGAGCTCATTGAATTTGAAAAATAAAAACCTAAATAAAGATAAAAATGACTGATTTGCTAAAATTTCTCCAACTTGTAGACATGTAGAATTTCTTTCCAAAGTTTCTATTCACACAAGGAAAAAAAAAAACTTTTACCTCTCTTTGGCCTAAAAACTCCATACACTTTACCCATCCATTTTGCTAATCGCCCCTTCTACTTTCCAATGATTACAAAGAAGAAACAAGCGTAAGGTTGCCCAATGTTCGAACAGAGATTGCACAACCAGAAGTTAAGAAGCAAAGTCTGTGTCTTTAGTAGGTAGAGAAATATAAAATGAAAAGATCCTCAAGACTTAATTGGTATTAAGTTGAAATGTAAAACCTTAATTAGTAATTTTCAATAAAGTAACAGATAAAAATTCAATCCAAACTACCTTAAAATTTGTGCATGTACGAAAAATTAGACTTGTTCAATCATTCTTTTGTTCTTCTAACTTTAAAAAGTCAATCTTCACACCAACATTTGAGGAAGCAAACAAATATTCCCCCCAAAATACAAACAAATTAACCACTAAAATGCCTTTATAGTAAGCTAATTCCCTGCGGTGTTAGTTTCCTGGTCACGCTCCTCCCTTCAAAATTCTACCAAATTTGCTATGATTCTACAATTATTAAGAAGCAACCATATATGTCATTTCTTCAACACAAGCTTAGATACAACGATTTAAATCATTAGAATAAAAGAAAAAATGCAAAAATTTACAGTTATCTCTTTTTATTCTTCTTAATCTCAGGGTCATATAGTTATTTTCTGTAGATCAGTCGTTCAAACAAAGAGAGCAAACCAACAAAATACCTGCAAAATAAGTTAATTCCTGTAGTGCTATTTGCTAGGTTAAATCCTCTTCTTGACAAACTGACTTAGATTCTGCAATAATTAAGAAGCAACCATACAAACATCATATTATCAACATGCTCTTAGGTACAAAGATATAAATAATTAGAATTAAAAGAAAGAAAAAAAAAAGGGATGGAATACATTATCCTAATTTTTCTTGTTCAAATAGCTTTGTGAAGAAATCAAGTGTCTAATTAACATTCTATAGACAAGAAAAAAAGAAAAAAGACTGAAAAGAAAGGAAGAGAGTTTTAAACTAGTTCAGTTTAGCATAAAAAAATGAAGTTGAATAGCTTTAAAAGTTGTCCAAAATATCAAAAACCAGTAGTTGATTTTTAATTTGGGATTAAAAGATAGATAGACAAGATGCATTCCTAAAGAAACTTTTTCTTGTTGCTGGTTCTGATCATCCACATCTATTAATGGGACATGGGCAATGATGGGCCAATTTCACTTATTTGCCTCTTGCATCTTTGCTTTTAAAGATGACAATCATAAATTCTCAACTTTTTTAAAGAGGTGAGATTGCGAATCTCTTGAGGACGTGACGTCAAATTGTGACATCCCTCAATGTGAAGGGTTTGTAGTGATGTGAGGCTGCCTATCCAAGGGAGAGAAACCAGACCCATCTGATCAACAACTTAACTCTCTTATACATTTTTAAAAGATAGACAAGACAATAAATGATGTTCACTTAAAAAGTTTGACTTTTTAAACAGGACAAAAAAAAAAGGGACGGAGGGAGTAGTAATTATAAGCTGAAGAACACAACAAAGATTCTCTCATCACTTTCACTATTTCACAAACCCATCTGATCTTAATAATATTCCTCAAAGAAACAAAGAAACAAAAACCACCCCTGTGGAATACCCTTAAAACAAGCAACTATCTCATGTTTTATTTTGTGACACTTACCTCCCTTGTGTTTAGTAATGGACTAACAAACTAATGCTGTTAAGACAACGTGAATGCGCACAGCTTCTCTTTTTGCCCTACTTGACTAATTGCTCATCAAAGTAAATTGGGGTAGAATGTTCTTTTTATCAATTCTTTTCTAGTAAGTTTATTTGCCACATCATCAAATTCTGTTATTGATAAATGGAAATGTCTAATAGAGCAAACCACAGGGGAGGTAAGTGTCACAAAATAAAGCACATGGTAGTTCCTTGTTTTAAGAGTATACCACCAGGATGGTATCTATAATTTGCCCAATTAATTTACAAATTCTCATATAAGCTAATCCATAAAAACAACAAATTCATTGAAAGTGTCCATCTGATTTTCATTTCCTATCTTCTGACTAAAAATTTCTAATTAGATTTTGAGTTTGTTCAAACATTTTGAACAAAACTTTTGCTGCTTTCTGGTCTGTTTCTTATTTATCTATTTTTATATCCAAGGTTTCTAATGCTCAGAGCAGTACACATCTAGGATTTTTTTGCTTTCCTAATTTTATTTTTATTTTTTATTTTTTATTTTTGGCTTTGTCTGCCTCCTACAGCTTCTTGCAATCTTCCTTTCATCTTCAAATATTTCTTTAAACTTATATACTCTTTTTTAATATTCTTACCTTCTCGTCCTTGTCCTGCCAAAAAGGAAAAGTTCTTTTTATTTTTTCAAAAAATTATTTCATTATACTCTTTTTTTTTTTTTTTTTGGTTCTTTTCCTATAAACGTTTCTTTTTTAAGAGAGGCTTCTTAATGTGTCAATTACTTGAGTAGATAAAACTGTTTATCAAAATACATTGCATGAATCAGCTTATCATGTAGGTATGCTCTTTTATATATAAACTTTAAAGGTTGAGCCTTAGTGCGATACAAGTGCCTTCCATCAAAAGTGTTAGGTCATGGTTCTAGTTCACCTTTCCCAAACACCCCCAAAAGTGGGGGTTTTGTGCGTCGGGTACAACTTTAAAGCTAATAAACCAATGGTTAGTTCTGAAATTGCATTGTCTAACCAATGACTTAAAATAAATTTTTTTTGTTGTTGTCTTGATTCAACTGAAATATTTGTTTGCTTCCTCACATGTTTATCTGAAGACTAACTTTAAAGTCAAAGAAGAATAGCCCATTCAGAAAATTAAAAAAAAGAATACAGAGATCAATTAAATTCGATTGGATTTTTTACCAGTTACTAAATTTGAAAGGACTAATTAAGACTTTCTTTCGCTTAAATACTTGTTAAGACTTGTGGATACCTTCATTTTTCTTACTTTATTCAGGATACTTCTCTACCTATTGTTTTAGGATGATTTATTAATGCTCAAAGCAGCAGCCAAGTTTAGGAACTTTTCATTTCTATGTGGTTGGTGTTTTGTCTATTTCTCTACCTCCTAAAGCCGTAGTCTTTGGTTCTTATCTTTTTGTTGTGCAGCCTCTGTCCAAGCATTGGGCCACATTGCACACGTTATTTTCTTTAATGAGTTTAATCACTACAATTATGGGGCATTGTGTGATGGATGGATAGACTTCCTGGAGTTCTTTAAGTCAAATAGATGTAGTATGGGTAAGGATGGTCGAGTCAAGAGAGGTAAGAGAAGGAGTTTTATTAAATGTCCCAAAGATGGAGTCTTGCTGCAAAGCAATGCAGAGGTAAGCCAATCCTTGTAGACCATTTTAGTTATTCTTACCTTATCATTTTTGTGCCAACTGCCAAGAAACCATATCAGCATTCTTCTTGTAGATTATTTAGATGGTAATGTGCCACTCATCTAATAATATATGGTTTAATTGGCTGATTCTATATTATCCAGTGCTGATCTCACCAAGGGAGGAGTAGCTTAATACAGTCCTACTCTTTACCACTACTAAAAGACATGCATTTTCTAACAAAAATGAGCAGAAGTTGTTTCCATGTGTTAGCCTTTTTTTTTATTTGGAAGCTAAAATTAAGGACCACTAAATGATTAATCAATTCAAAGGAAGGACTCCAGTGCCATAAGGGAATGTGTTAAACCAACTCAAAGATGCAGTTGGTAGAAAGTAAAATGGTTGAAAATAATTGTAAATGTTTGCCTTAAAATACATATAGAAGTGGGTGGGAATGATCTAGTGATTTGTTTCCAGGAAAAAAGTGTTACCCAACTTTCCTATTAAGATAATTTGAAAATCACTTGCTTAAAATTTTACATGTCACTGGTTGGCCGAATATTAATTTAAGGTACCTAGATTTTCTCAATTTTCCCAAAAGGAATCTTCCCTGGAGATGTAGTTCTACATTTAATAACCAAATCATATACCAATAACTAAGTCATTTTCATGACTTTCATGTTATCCAAATCTAGGGTCTCTTGTTCAGTGATTTCAACATCTATTACTTTGCAAATATGTTCACAACTTCACTTCCAATTTTGTTCTAGTTCAATGCTTTCATGGAGTGACCAACAAGCTCATCTTAGTTGAATCCTTGTAATCTCAGATGCCATAGTATGGTATAATTGCCCTAATTAAGGGCTATAGTTGCGTTTCACTCTCACCACTTTAAGGAGATTGTGAATCTCCAGTTGTCCCACTTACTAGAAAGATACAAGGATTGAATAGGTATATGATGGCTAAGTCCCATATTTCTGCAGGAAGGAAAAAGAAAAACCGTATGATGGGACAGAGATTAATATCCTTTTGCTGAAGAAATATACCTAAGATTCTATAGGTATACTAATTAAGCTGCATCCTTCACAAGCTATCAAATATCATCATGTTCTTTGTTTTCTTCTTTTTCTTTATTCATCTCTTTAAGTGTTTTTTTTCTTAATTTTAATTTTTATAAATTTTTAAAAAAAATTCTAACTACTGTAGAATGGATTGCAACATTAAACTATAAGGATTAAGTATTGATACTATTCAATTTATGTGCATACTATAATCCTAAACAATGTGGTGATATATATTCCATTTCGGTTCACTCTTTTCTATTGTTTTAACACATTTGGTAGCCAAAACTACTTGATTTGACTATATACATTTAGTTTTAACAAGTAAGCATTTTGTTAAAAAAGTACAAAAGGGGCACAACCCTAGTACACCAGATGTATAGAAGAGATTTAAATTGCTTAATTTAATTATTTAGCTATAATCATGTGGGAATTTCATGTTTCTAAAATGTATGATGAATACTTTGCCAATTTTTCTTTCTTAAACTATCAGAAGCATGAATTGAGGAGGCGGTAATGGATCATAAGATTGCTAGTGCCCCATATATTCTAAACTGGACCAAAAGGATCTCACCCCATTAGCTGCACAAGTTCTTAAATCCTTCAACTTCTATCTTGATCAATTTTGCTCTTTTTTTGTTGTTCTCTTTTAAGAGCTTTCAATTTTGTTGAATTTCTAAATTATGTGTTTCTGTATATAACATAGAGGAGAGTGTGGCAAAATTAAAGATGACTCTACAAAAATGAAGCATCATCTTTCAATAGATTGAGTAATACGCCTCACTTCAGTTGACATCATCTGCAAAAGTCTTACAAATTTTTAAATTTATTTTTCAGTTGACAACTTCAAGTGCAGGGCAAATTGGGACTTGCTCTATTGAGATGGCTTTTGGGACTTCCACAACCAAAGAACCTCTTTCGGTGTTCTGTTATCTCTACATAGCATGGTATTAGTCATCCTTGAAGTAGTCTTTTAATTCTATGTAAGGCGTTTCTCAAAAAAAAAAAAAAAAATCTACTTAAGGCTGCTTAGGATACCACAATATTCCAAGCCGTGGGCAATTACAAATATGAGACTTGAACACTTACATTTTTTGCAGAGGCTAGGTGTGTGTTCATGTTATAGTATCAGTTTCCCAACCATCTTTCTACATTAGCATAAAATTTAGCGATCACATATCATAGAAAGGGCCCTATGTTAGTTGGGGTCCCTTTCATCATGGCCTTTATCATCAACTGCCTTCCTCTGTGCTTGGCAACATTACTCCTATTGGAAATTTAAACCCCTTTAAACACAACCAGATTGCGTAGCCTAGTTAATTAGCCAAGTTGTTACTTAGTCAAATTAATCAATTCTAGGTTAAAGCAATCAAATAATCATATCATGCATATAAAACATATAAAGCAGCGGAAATAATAAAGAACACAAGATATGATCACCCAGGAAACCACACGGAAAAACCTGGGGAGGATTTGACCCACCGATCCTCAAGGCAAAACGGAATCCACTAAGAAAGAATTGAAATTCTTACAAAAGGACTTACAAGCTCCCCGCTTGACTTCCTAATGCTACCCACCAGTAAAACTTCCTGACACGACCACGCGCAGGCTCCGAGTCCACGGACTACTTCTTTCTTTGTATTCCTTCAATCAGCTACAAGCTCCCCGCTTGTTTATCTTTAAGCTTCAAATGGTAGCAACCTTGTTGATCATCAATATGTAGATAATATCTATACCTTGAAAGCTCTAAGTTTATGTGAAGGAAAGCTCCTCAAAGATCTCACAAGAGATTCACATAAACAACAAATATGAGCAACAAAGACTTAGAGAGGTTTGGTTACAAAACCCTAAAAATAAAAGGAGGCACAAGAGGCACTCTAATCTCTCTCTACAAAAAGTCACAAAAACGTTCTAGGGTTTCCCTTATATATAGGAGTGTTTTACTTGAACCCCAAGACATTTAAATAGAGTTTAGGCTGAACTGGAACTCTGTAGAAAAATAAATCTGTACGTGGTTCGATCGATCGAGTCTAATTTTCGATCGATCGAGACTTACAGATTTAGTCCAATAAATTCTGCAATCACTCGATTCCAATTTTACAAATAAACATACTTTGAGCAAGCCTAAACCTAGACTAAATGTTTTGATCATGGTTTGCCAACAAAATACAAATTGAAGTTCTATTACATTAATTCCTAATTTCTTAGAACCCAACAACTCCACATTGGTGCTTGTTTGGATTGCCACCTGTAGTGGCTGGTGATTCATTGATCAAAGAGCAGATTTTGGAGAGATATTCATCAATCTAGTGGTTGGTGAATCACTAATCAAAGAGTATTATTAAGTAGCTATCCTTTTGGAGAAGTATTAGTCATCTTCGATAGTTTTGCTACATATATAAGGACAATTGAATGTATCTTTTCATTTCGTCAGGAAAGTTGAATTTCCAATTTTCAGCATGTTGTGTACTGGATCAAATATTTCATTTCTTCTTCAAAGTTTATGATTTGAGTGTCCAGCTTTGTGTGACATTTTTTTTTTTGGTGGATCAACTTACTTTTGCTACTTGGATCGGATTATAATCAGGGTGCTCTTTGTACTTGTATTCCAATTAATATTGAGTAATTCTTTCTTCTTCTTCCTTTTTTTTTTTTTTTTTAACAATTGGGGATAAAGATGCTTACCAATGACCTCTTCCAAACCCCGCAAAAGTGGGAGTTTTGTGCACAGGGTACAACGTTTATGATAATGAAAATAAAATCCTCTTGAAATAAATTCGACATCTCAACAAACTGAAGGAATTTGAGCAATAAAAATCTTTTTGCTTTTCAAATTATTGAGCTTTTCTTGTAACATGTTGTATCTAGTGAACCATCTTGTCAATGATGTTTCCTGCTTTCTTGTTAATACAATTGGAATTTGTAGTGCATTGTCAATTTGTATAAATGAATTGTGTATTGCATGTGTCCCTCTCTTAGAAGCAAAATTAGTCTATTTAGAATTGCATGGTGCTAAAGTGAAACTGCAAATTCCAATTTTAAACTTGGTTTAATTTTTATCCTTTTAGATATGAGATTTTTGGAACTTGCATAGAACTTATTCGCTCCATTTTTAGCCTTCTTTTATTTCTACATGCTCCTATACAATGCAGTATGGACAATAAAAAGTTACTGAAATTCAAGACAATCAAAAAGAATTATTTTTAAGAAATTTTTTCAACTAGAGTTCTGTATTCTGCAAGTAATCTTCCTATTATCAAATATCTTCTTAGGAGCATGGTTCTAGTACAAAATGCTACCATGTTTTCCTGCATGTAAAATATATTGCTCTTGGCTGGATTAACTTGAAGCCTAGACCATAGGTGAAACTTATCCAAAACATTCTATATAGCAAGAAAAGATTCATCCCCTTGTCATAGTTTATGAATCCCTTAGAAGCATAGTTCAAAGAAACATTGAAGTAAACAGTACATCTTGGGGACACTGTTGACCTTGCAATCGCTCTTTGAAATGACTTTGGAAATACAATTGCAGCGAGCATATGACTACCCTTTTCCAATTCCCCTCTAAATAAAGGCTGCTTGATTTGGACTAATGACATAATGACTAGTAACTAGCAACTTTGCTATTGCCTTTGTAGTTTGTACACAATATTGCAAGATGATATTGACATGAACTCAAGCATAAATGATTAACTAGGCCCCTCATTTTGGAACTAGAGTTACCTTTGTTGCATTGATCTCATAATTTACTTAATTGGAAGGAAAAAAGGCTTGTGTGAAATCAAACTGTGTGACCATCACAGCAAGAAGCTTTCAAAACTTTAGTAAAAAGATAGTATTATTAGTCTCTTCCCTATAAATTTCTCAAGCCATTTAAGTTTTTGAGCTTCAAAAATAGAATAATAAGGCAAATCTTGTTTTTTTTTTTTTTTTTTGTTCATTTAATTTTTAAATTAGGCCTTGTAACAAAGAAGTCTCTTGCAATAGGAAAGGATTTCTCTTCAAGTTGCTATCTTCTTGAAGGTTTTGCCGGTTATAAAAAAAGTTTTGAAAATTTTTGTTCATTTTATAATTTTTCAAAGGTGCCGTGGTAGACTATTGTAAGTTCAGTACAATAATCTGCTGTATTTGATAATCTACCCTCACCCAAAACATTTCCAAATGAGTTGAAAACTTTCATCCTTCTTAATATTTTTGCCATAACCCATGCATCTGCTGCAAATTTTTAGCGGTCTATGTGTTGTGTTCATTATCTTTCCCACAAGGACATGCCTCAACATCTTTTACAATTCAAAAAATGAAGACCCTTATTATGTGAGTGAGTCTGTTTAGTAGATATCAAGCCCCATAAGATTTGGAGTTTTTTGTCAAGTTTTGTAGCCATTAAGCCAAATCCATCCCCTTAATCTAATGGTCATATATATTTGCTATGCTTCCGACCCTACTACAGGATTGAAACCTAAGAACCATGTGGTACAAGAAATATACTTGTTAGTTAACGTTTTTTCATTGATGTCAAACTAAAATATTGCAAATCAGAAGAAAATGAAGAAAGAATAAATAAGTTGTGTCATAGATATAAAGAAGGTAAAACAGTGCCTCACATATTCAGTCCAATTTGGTCCTCCTCAGTCTATTTTGGTCGTATTGGGTTGCTTTACGATTATAAGTAGAGTGATCTTCGTACTTGTATGCCATTGCCAATTAATGTTTTGAGTTTTTTTTTCCCCCATTGTGGGAATGTAAAATTAGTAAATAAATTGGAAAATATTCTAAGATATTTAAGAAATCAATCATTTTTATTATGTTTTTGGTATTTGTTTTTCAAATTTAGTGAACTCTTACATGTTCCATCTAGTGAAACATCTTGCTGATAATGCAATGATGTTTCTTGCTATTTATCTTCCTATATACATTTGATAAAAGGCATCATTTGCATTTTATCCATAAAATTATAGGACATGAGACATAACAATAGAAATCAAAATTTGGGGTAATAGGTCTTTCCAAAGTACATAGTTTTGTCAAAATTAATCTTGTACCAGTCAGACTGCAATGGAACCCATTTTCTTTGCTATTGAGAATCACTATATGTATGTAGGTTGTCTTTGAGGTATATATGAGCTTTGTAATCCTCATAGAATCTGGTTGCATCTTGTATAATGATCAATGTTTGCACTTCACTAACCGCATATATGTGTAAGTGTGTTTCAATGGTACCAAAGCTGGCCATGCAAGAATAACAAACTTCTCCAACTCTTCTTTGCTGCAGTTCCCAACCTCATTTTCAAACACCATTCTAAAATATTTCTGGGTATTTTGGCATATCTTCTGTATACTTACTAGACGCCAACCACCTATGCTCCCCTTGATGGAGGACATTGCCACAACGTGGGAAGGACTGTTTCATTGTCTTGCAGACAGTTGCACAACCCATTTTCAACACATCATCAACAACATTCATAAATTTTCCTTTGTGGGTAGGGTGTCTTGAATAGCCCTCCAAAATGTGGTGTGTAACCCACCTTAGATAATATTTTCTTAAAAAGTTAGATTTCTAAATAAAACCAATAATTTAGCATAGATAGAGTAGAGTACCATGAACCAAAAGTTAGGTCCTATATAAGCTATTGTCATCTGATTCAAAAAAAGTGTTATGCTTTCTATAACGTGCTTTTCTATATAGCACACTTTTTAAATATAAGAAAATTACTAACATAATGTCCTAGGTGAAACTCTTTATATCAATTATCAAAGTTTAATAATTTTAAAATTACAATTTTGATCAAAATCCTATTACTAGTTTTTTTTTTTTTTAAATAAAAAATAAAAGTAGTTTGCTTATTTATTTATTTTATAGTGTTTTGGTTTTTGGTATAGATAGTTAAAACCCTAGATCTTTAGTTTCAAACAATTTGCTTATTTATTTAAAACTATTTTAATCATGTAAATATTTTTTTGTTTAATAATAAAATTGGGTTTTATATGTTGTGTTTGTGATGTGTTACACAAGTGTTCCATATACCTAACATTCTTTCATAATGCAAAATAAATACTTTAAAATTACTAACACCTTTGTTCTAAATGAGAGTTGTAGGGTTAGGATTTGTGGTCCAAGCCCAAAACAATAAATTTGTAGAGTGTGGATGATAGAGTAGGTCGATTGTGGAATTCACAACGGTTGATTACAACGTCCAAGTATAAACTAGCATAAAGATACACGTAAAGACGAAATAAGTTGAAGTCCGAAGAGGCTTATAATAAATTGAATGATGATTACAGTTCTTAGGGCTACAATAAAACCCTTCTTTTTTTTCTATCGTTTATCTTCCTCCCCTTTTCTATCAGGAGCCCTTCTTCTTTATATAGCATCCTTCCCCATCATCTCCATCGTCCACTTGTTCTTCATCTGGGTACCTACTTGAGTGTATGTCATGTCATGTGTCTTCTTTAGCTTTTTGTAAGTGGCGGTAGCTGAGGTTATACTGTTCAGGAGTCTTCTCCACATAAATGTGACCAAAAAAATTGCTGCAGTGCATTTAATATGGTGGTGACAGCTTTTCCTTTTAGATATTTCTCCATTCTTCTTATCTCCAGGCATGTCCAAAACTTATACAGACTGCTGAAGTCATTAGTAAGCTCATTCGAACCCCCCAGATATTTATATGACCAAGAATCTTTACATCCGAGGAGAATTATCTCTTCGGAACATTGGTGCTCTGTTCGGACGGATCTTCTTCACTCCCAAGTATCTTTCTTTCATGCAAGGTACTCCTCAACGATTTTAGCCTCTTCGAACATACAGTAACCTTCACATTGGGCTCTAGGCCCACTACGTAAGGTATGGCTTTTTCCCCCCACAAGAGTCTATTACAAGTTTGAAATTGAGACTCTATTATGTGCTTTTTTCAACTTATTTTTATAATTATCTAATCGTATATATATATAATTGAAACCTTTACCATTTTGTTAACTTTTTGATACTCACATAAGACTTTGATACTTCACAAGTTTACACATCATTTTTTTAATTATATATGGGAAATGTTAATAAATACCCTAAGGGTATTGGTTTAGAAACTATTTTAAGATACTTTTTATAGGAAAAGAAAAAAAATTAATTGTTTTGACGTCTTTTTACATTTCCCATAAAAGTGATGTTAAAATTTTCCTAAAATTGTTATTAACAATTTCCCTAAGAGCACCCATTAACAAGACCCATTGTATATTTTTTAATTGAGTTTAAACTCTATTTTATATTAAGCACTTCATTTGAATATTATCAAATCATATTTTCATTAAATGTTAGAATAGATGGTTCCATATTCAAAGTCACTGTCAATTGTAGTAAAAGTTTATCATAATTATTATAACTATCATAATTATCAGATTTAATATTCATACAAAAATAAAAGAGATAAACAATCATGTTTTGATAAAAATATATTGTGTGTTACATGAATTACTCACTAATTAATTTATTATTTTGGGTAAATAAAAAATTTTAAAGCACACTTTTTTATTATAGATATTGTTGTGCTTGTATAAAAATTAAAAAGAAAAAGAAAAAGCTCAACCATGTATAATGAAAGTTTGCGGGAAAAATAACGGGCTTCTTTAAATTATTCAATATTAGTGGGCTTTTTTAAATTTAAAAAAATAGATTGGACCGGTTTCCAGCTTGCCCCCACCTTTGTTTTTTCATATATCATTTGATCTTGAAGATTCATCATGGAAACTTTCAATTTTCAAGGTTAAAGGAATGAAGATACGAACAATTCTTATAGCTAGTGTAGGGGGAATTTGGGTAACTTCACTTGTAATGCACTTGTTTCAAATCTCAATTATTTACGGACATTAGATTTGAGTGAGTTAAATCTAAGTGTAATGCCACATTCAATTGGAAAATTGAAACATTTAAGATATCTTGATCTTCCTAAAAATGAAGATATTGAATTTCTCCCTAATTCCATTACCAAGCTGCTAAAATTTAGGCAAATCTCTTTCTGTTTTGTTTCCTTTCTGTATGTTCAAAGGCCTGCTGTTGCACAGAAAGGATAGAGTTTCTATATTTGTACCTACAATTGACTCAATGGTGATGTACTTGGTTGCTTCGCAGACAATTGCAGAAATAGAGAAACTTTTACTACTTGAGGGGAGTGTCTACCATGCCAACTAGCAATGCCAGAGTTATCTTATTTAATGGATTCTGTTTGGTCAATTATTTTCTTTATATATAAGTTTAAAACATGTTCTTATATATACTAGAAATTGATTTCCACAATGTCATTGGGTAATTGGTAAACAACTAATGAATTATGTAGTCTATGGGTTGAGACAATAGGGCTGAATATCTTTTTCTTTTTCCAAATGTTTCTAGAGAATTCATTTAAGTCAAAAGTATAAAATGAGATAGAGTCTAGTTGGTTTATTTAGTATAGTGAGTCTAGACATGCATAAATCCAATGGTAAATTATCTTACAGATTTTAGAATACCCTCTTTTTCTTACTCCTTTATGTATTATTTTATGGTGGGTTATTAATGCTCAAAGCAGCATCCAAGCTTAGGAACTTTTCATTTTCTGTGGTTGGTTTTTTCTCTATTTTTCTACCTCCTACCTCCTAAAGCCCCTTTGGTTCTTTATTTTTTGTTGTGCAAACTCTATTTGAATAATGGGCAACATTGCACATGTTCTTTTCGCTAATTTCTCCATGCCTTTTATTTGCTTCTTTTCTACCGAACTGTATCTCAGACTTATTTGACAGGCTTTTGCATTTGGTTTCTGTATCAAGCAATACATAGACCAGTTGAAATCTGGCACTTCATGACCATGAGTTACAATTGTTCAAAAGGACGAATCCTGACTACAATGCCCGGGGAAATGGCTTGGAGCTATTATCCATGTAAACTATCTTAATATTTTACTAAAAAAAGGTCACTAAGTGTAGGTTTGGATAGCACTTCTTCTTACTGAAAGTAGAGTTGCGTTTTCTGTTTTTTTTTTTTTTTTTTTTGCCGGTTTTCTTGACTTTTGAGAGACAAAAATCACTGTGCATAAACAGTGCATGCACTGTTTACACACTGTTCATGCACTGTTCATACATTAAAAAATATTAAAAATAGGTCCCACAATACTATTTATCTATTTAAAAATTATTTTGCTACAGTGTTTTCAGCAACAATCAGTTTTCAATAACTTTCAGCAACAATAAGTTGTACCCAAACAGACCCTAATTATCACCTTGTACGTAGTCCATGAGAAGATTTCACAGAATAATGCATTTTTCTCAATTTCATTTTCTAAAGCTTAATGTGCATCAAAAACACCAATATGCTTTAGAGTTAAAAGTTGCAAAATTAGAGGGATGACTTTTACTTTAGGCTTCATTTGAAGGTGAGAAAGAGCAATATGGCAAAGAGGGTTTTGACATCATTTGGTATTTGGTAGACAAAACTACTTGATTTGGCTTTATACATTTTTTTTTTAATAAGTATGCATTTTGTTAAAAAAAAAAACACAAAAAGGGGCACAACCCTGGTACACCAGATGTGTGCAAGAGATTTAATATTCTTAATTCAATTATTTAGCTCAAATCATGTGGGAATTTCATGTTTCTAAAATGTGTGATGAATACTTTGCCAATTTTTCTTTCTCAAACTATCATAAACATCTTTCAAGAGCTTTCAATTATGTTGAATTTCTAAATTATGTGTTTCTGTATATAAAACAAAGGAGAGTGTGGCATTAAAACCAAAAGGATTTTCAAAGATGGTTCTACAAAAGTCAGGCATCATCTTTCTATAGATTGAGTAATACGCCTCTCACTTCCTTAATTTAGTTTCATATTTATGATAATTTTTGTAACAAACAGTTTTGTCTTTTAAAAAATTTGCTTGCAAAATTATTTTTGTAACTATAATATTTTTTAACTAGTGAATTCTTAATTTTGTAGTTTTCTCTTTTGGTGCAGTCTGGAGCTCATTGCTATGTACAAGTAGGTGACTAAACCCATTTAATCTTACATTAAAAGCATGAGCATGTGACATAATCTGTAAAAGTCTTTACAAATTTTTATAATTGTTTTCAGTTGATAATTTCAAGTGCAAGGAAATCTTGTGCTTGCTCCATTGATGGAGTTTGAGACTTCCACAACAAAGAACCTCTTCGGTAAGTTCTGTTATCTCTACATTGGCATGGTTTTAGTCATCTTTGAAGTGGGCTTTCAATTCTTCTTAAGGCTGCTTAGGATTCCACAATATTCTAAGCCATGGCAATTACATACATGAGACTCACAAACACTTACATGAACCCAAAACTTTTATACACGTGCAATGGATTCCCTTTTGTGCTGATGCTAGGTGTGTTTCATGTTCTAGTATCAGTTTCCCAATAATATTCGTTCTCTTTTGCAGTTTGGATGGAGGCCATTGTGTCGTCTTTGAAGTAAGTGTGAAATGTGAAGATGATCCATATCTTTGTGTATTTGGGAGATAAGGGAAAATGAGCATTTTCTGGAAGGGACTAGAATTAGGGAGAGAGAGATTATGTCCTTGGTTGACTTCCATTCAAATGAAATACCTTGTTTTTTACCTGAATTCTCCTATCAAATTTTGTTCCTATTGGAGAACATTGGAATTTCCTTCAATGGAGAGTTGGTGACCAAAGCTTCATCCTTCCATATGCCCTGTAAAAGCAAATTTCAGAAGCCATGAGAACTTACATATTCCTCGTAGCAATTGAAGTTAAAGTCAACTGTAGGAAAAGAATTCCGGTAGCGCTCAACTTCCCTCCCCTGGCCCCCTCTGGTTGTATTGATGAGAATGCTTACGTTCTAGGGTCATATGAATTTTACTCTACATTGAGTTAGGATGTTATGCCCTTCCTAGATTTTAGATCCTTACTACTTGAAGTATGAGTGTATTCCTTCAAAATTTCTGAAGGGTAGGTTGCCCATTGTCCCATGTATGGTTTTAACTGCATCACTTAAGGTCAACTTTGTGTTTAGATATTTATTCTTATATTCAAAATATTCTTTTTTTACGAATTTACTTGGCCCTAGAGCATGATATTCACAAATTTTACATAATTTTAAAGCTTGATATAAACGTTAGCAATTCTTCTGGTAATGTCCTACCTGCTAAGTTTATAGTATTTCTAAATCACTGATACCTTGTCTTTAGAAAAAAAAAATTTACTTCTTCTTATTTTTTGTCAGATTTAAGTAGTTTTATTTCATACATCCTTGAAGAAGGCTGGAAAAATTCACAAGTGCAACTCTAAAATGTCAAACGTGTATTTCCATTAAAAAAAAAAAAAATCTAATGAGAAGAGGGAAATCACCACAATTCAATTCCCTCTTATTTTCCTCTCTATTTACTCTACTACTACCATTGAGATTTAATTGTGTTGAATAATTCACTCATTTTCCCTTCTTGCCTATCTCATCTCCTGACCTTACCCTCTTGAACCTTCCATAACTTCGATGGCAAGAGCTTCTTCCTTTGCAATATTTTCACTGGAGTTGTTCACCTATTAGAATGGTTTTGTTTAACTGTTTTTGTTTTGGTCAGTGTAGTCATATATTATCTCATGAAGCTCTTGTTGTTTTATTTCTTTTTCTTCATTGTTGATGACTATTGCATTATGTTTTGTAGTTAAGATAGTAAGAGCCTCTATCCTCATTTTGTAGACTATTTTCCTCAATGTCTTAAGGAAAGAAATTGTTTTGAATTAATAGAGTGGCAAATAGAAGTAGGCTATAATATTTTTGAGCAAAATGATAAAAGTATATGAAAATTGGTCAATATTTAATGTGATATTTTAGCTATTGTTTCCTTTGCAGATGAGGGTTCCACTAAGCATACAACCCATCTCATAACTCCTTTTTCTGTGAGAGGTGAGCCTACAGGTTTCTTTGCGGTAAATTTGGCAAATCCTTTATATTATTTAGTATCTGGGTTTTTTAGTTTAGATTTTTTTAATTATCATGTCTCCTTACATTGTGGAGTGAAAAATTGGTTTAATGCATAATCTTATCTGTAGACTGTAGGTAATTGAAGACAATAACATATTTCTCAATCTACTTTCTTATTGTTCGTTAGGGATGTTTGCCATTATATGGACATGTAGTTCCCCATAGAACGGTTATCGAGTGGAGACTATACAACACTAAGCTGACGAAGGGAAATTTACATCAGTCCTGAATCTAAAGAAGATATCTAAGATCACATAATGCTGTTGACTGGTTAGTTTTGTCCTGTTGAAGAAGTATTATAGTCATCTTTAGATGTTTTGGTAGAGAAATGAGGACAATTGAGTGGATCAAGTCATTTCATCCAGAATGCTGAATTCGCAATTTTCAACATGTTGAAAACTGTTGTCAGCTAGATTATCAAATATTTCATTTCTTCTTCAAATTTCATGATTTGGCCCATTTGGTGGTCAACTTTGTGCGAGGTTTTGGTGGATCAGCTTATTGGATTCCTTTTGCAATTATAACTAGGGTGCTCTTTGTACTTGTATGCCATTGCCAATTAATGTTTTGAATTTTTTTTTTCTTGTGGGGATGGAAACATAGGAAAGAAATTCTACATGTCTACAAGCCTAAGAAATTTAAGCAAATCAATCATTTTTATTTTGTTTTTGGTATTTGTTTTTCAAATTCTGTGAGCTTTTACCTGTTCCGTCTAGTGAAACATCTTGTCAATGATGTTTCTTGCTATCCATCTATCTAAATTATGTTTGAAAAATTGCTTAATTGCTTTTTATCCTATAAAATTATTGGACATCTGACACAATAGAAAGCAAAATTTGGGGTAACTGATCCTTCTAATGAACAATGTTTTGTCAAAGTTAATCTTGTACCAGTCAAGTTGCACTGGAACCCATTTTCTTGAGAATCACTATGTATCTAGGATATTTTTGAGGAATGAGCTTTGTAATTCTCACAGAATTTGGTTGAATCCTATAGAATGGTAGATGTTAGCACTTCACTAACCCCATGTGTATGTGTGTTTCAATGGTATCAACTACCAAAGCTGCCTTGCAAGAACAACAAACTTATCCAACTCTTCTTGGCTCCAATTCCCAACCTTGTTTTCAAACACCGTTAAAAAATATTTCTGGGTATTTTGGCATCTTCTGTATACTTATTAGGCCAACTGCTTATGCTCCCCTTGATGGATGACATTGCCACAAGGTGGGAAGGACTATCTCATTGTCTTGCACACTACACAATCCATTTTCAGCAAATCGTCAACGCCAATAGTAAATTTTCCCCTGTGGGTGGGGTGTCTTGATTCTGAATACCCTCCTGACTTTGGTGTAACCCATCTTTATATATATAGATCTAATAAACCGAAATGGACTGTAGTATAAAATTTAAATCCTTATTGATGGAAATTTAGACCCCTTAAACCACAAATAGATTGAGTAGCCTAGTTAATTAGCCAAGTTGTTACTTAGTCAAATTAAACAATTCTAGGTTAAAACAATGAAACAATCATATCAAGAATATATAGCAGCGGAATAATAAATAACACAAGATATGATTACCCAGGAAAACCAAACCGGTAAAAAACCTGGGAAGGATTTGACCCACCGATCCTCAAGGCAAAACGGAATCCACTAAGAAAGAATTGAAGTTCTTACAAAAGGACTTACAAGCTCCCCGCTTGACTTCCTAATGCTACCCACCAGTAAAACTTCCTGACACGACCACGCGCAGGCTCCGAGTCCACAGACTACTTCTTTCTTTGTATTCCCTCAATTAGCTACAAGCTCCCCGCTTGTTTATCTTTAAGTTCCAATGGCAGCAACTTTGTTGATCATCAAGATGTAGAAAATATCTCTATCTTGAAAACCCTAAGTTTATGTGAAGGAAAACTCCTCAAAAATCTCACAAGAGATTCACATAAACTGCAAATATGAGCAACAAAGACTTAGAGAGGTTTGGGTACAAAACCCTAATAAAAGGAGGCACAAGAGGCACTCTAATCTCTCTCACCAAAGTCTGAAAAACGTTCTAAGGTTTTCCTTATATATAGAAGTGTTTTACTTGAACCCCAAGACGTTTAAATAGAGTTTGGGCTGAACTGGAACTCTGCAGAAAAATAAATATGTACGTGGTTCGATCGATCGAGTCTAATTTTCGATCGATCGAGACTTACAGATTTAGTCCAATAAATTCTGTAATCACTCGATTCCAATTTTACAAATAAACATACTTTGAGCAAGCCTAAACCTAGACTAAATGTTTTGATCATGGTTTGCCAACAAAATACAAATTGGAGTTCTAATACATTAATTCCTAATTTCTTAGAACCCAACACTTATGTTACCCCTTATTATTATTTTTTTAAATGAAATAAAATTTTAATCAAACTTAATCACTCATAATTGTTTTTGGTTAGATATGATAGATTTAAATTTATGAAGTTCCTTCAATGGTAACGAATTATCAATGATAATAGACTTTAAATCATTGAGCTAATTAAAACCCACGGTTTTCTCAACAAAAAATTAAAAATAAAACTAGGGGTGTACATGGGTCGGATTGAGGGGGTTTTTTGACCCAATCCACTATGGTGGGTAAAAAAAAATTCAACCCAACTCAACCTATCACATAAGTCCAACCAAACCCAACGCAACCCACATGGGTCGGGTTGCACCCATAGGTTTGACAAATTTATTATTATTATTATTATTATTATTATTATTATTATTAAATTAAGTAGAAAAAAATATAAATATTAATATATATTAAAAAAAACCCAAAGATTAGTATCAATGTAACTCCCTAAAGGCAAACAACACTAATGATTACAACAATAGTAATTTATTAGGGTTTGTGTGAACTTATTAGCTTTTATATAGGATAAGAAGAACTTGTTATTTTAAAAAATTTATTAATTATATAATATATATATATATATATTAAATTAGTATTAGTAGGAGAAACCGAGGAAGTACTGCTCTATAACTAGTTTTTGTAAAAAATTATTAAATATATAATATATATTTAAAAAGAGTTAGGTTCAAGTTACACCTAGTGTAACTCTAAGTAATGTTACACCACCCAATAACTTATTATAGAATTCATATTTTGAAAATCTCATCGTTGAATTACATGTTTTATATGTTCGTAACAATCATGCCAATTTTCAAGTCAATTGAATGTTATTTACCATTTGATCTATAAACTCATTTTTTACGCATTATTTTAAACTACAAAAAATTGAATTTAAAAAATTAATTAATGACATAGCTATGAATCTTTGATCACCTTGAAATTTTGCAGGCATAGAGAATATACGAAGATAATGTAATCAAACGGTAAATTTGTCAAACTTTACATCCAATTAAAAGATATTGAGTGGTGTAACGTTGCTTGGAGTTACACTAGGTGTACCCAACCCATTTAAATATATATATATATATATACATATATAAGTGCCCTACATCTGGCTTTTTTTTTAATTATTAAATATATATAATATATTTTAAATATATATTAAATATGGGTGGGTCAGATCGGGTTTGACAGGTTTGTAATTTTATGACCTAAACCTAACCCGACCTGCTATTAAAAAAAAAAAAAATTTATAACCCAACCCAACCCAACAAGCCTTAAAACCGACCCAACCCAGTGGGTCAGGTTGGGTCGGGTCGGGTTTGGCGAGTCGGTGAGTTTTTTGCTCACCCCTAAATAAAACCGATGGATGACTCATAAATCATTACTTTTTTTTTTTTTTTTTGGCTGAAGATCACTCATAACACAAATTATATAATATTTCAAAGAGATTCTTATATTTATTTAGAAAAATTGCTAGCACGCTAAAGTTGCAAATAAAAAGGGACAAAAAGAGAGAGTAACACTTGTTTACTTAAACAGCCATGAAGTTCACAGCAAATCAGTGCAGTTGGTCTCATCAAATCACCGCTCTTTCCAAGCTCTCAAAAGATGACATACGGAGAAAAAAACACCAACCCCAGTGGGCCCCCATTGCTGACGAGTGGGCTGGGCCTTTTTCAGTTACACAGACTGGGCCGTTAGTCACATCTATATTATTATAGAGCAATGGACGATTAAGTCCAAAATAAAGCTAGTCTATGGAATATATGGATGCGACATGACATGTACCCATCTTATATTATTATTTCTTAAAAAATCTTAACCCCAGTGGACCTCCATTGCTACAGCAGCTAATTGCATTCACACTAATCACATACACACGATTTCCACTCCCCCTTTGTAAATTATTAACACAGTAACACGACCCCAGCAAAAGGAAAAGAGAAAAAGCAGTCTAAACTTTTCCAATAAAAAACAACTTTTCCTCTAGGCATAATTATCGAGGCTAGCTGTATCTCTCGTCACTTTTACTACTCCACAAACCCATCTAAATATCTAATACTCCTTAAAAATAAAAAAATAAAAAACTATGGTGGAAGGAGCAATTGTGTAGCAATTGGTTAAAAAGTTTTAACTTCCCATAAAAAGAAATTAAAAAAAAAAAAAAGGTTTTAACTACAATTGTGCGTGCTTTTGGAATTTAGAAACGTTGTTTCAGACTCACACTTTTTTCTTGACATGAATGAATTCAAACTAATGAATTTCGTGCCAAGTAATTTGTTATATGAGTTAGAACATGTATTTTTGAAAAAAAGAAATTAGAGTATTTGTATCAACTCATATAAATATAAGAATATATTTTTCCTACCTTATATAACTACTTTTCAAAAATACTTATATAAAATATTATTTATTTTATACTATATTTCATTAAAATATTATGTCATTGTTAGTTTTTTATTATCTTCTCTGTGTGTATGAGTAAAGAAGTATTAAAAAATATATTTGCATGTAAATAGTATTACAGTAATTATGTATATTTACATAATTATTATAACAACAATTAAAATTTACATGAACTAACATGGTTGATTTTTGAAACTGAATATGCAAAATTTACCATTTATGTTATTTTACATTGAGATATAAGTGCTCTTAACAAGTGACAAATACATAATTTCTACGCAAAAAATTTCATGTGGACAAATATGAGTCAACCCCAACTCAATCCTCACTTGATTGACCCTTGTCTCTAAGAGCATTTGTATTACCTCATATAAAATTTTTTATCTATTTTAACATAAGAATTATTTTTTTCTATTTTACATACTCATTTTTCAAAACATCCTATATTAGGTTATCTATTTTACACAATATTTCATTAAAGTGTCAATTTTTTTATATTTTTTTAATTATATATCTTTCCTCACAGAACAATTATTATCTACTCTCTTCATTCATCCTCGAAAAATGTAAAGAATAATAAAAAAATAAATACGAATGAATAGTATTATTATAAATTCACACGATTAATGCTATAATAAACTGATAAATTTACACAATTATAAATCTGTCTGTTTGGTTTCCGTTTATTTTACTAAAATTAAAAAAAAAATTAAAAATACTATAGATAAAAATAAAAAATAATACAATAAAATTCATAAATAATAAAAAAATAAATAATATAGTGAAACTCGTAAACAACACACATGTTGTTTATTATTATTATTATTATTATTATTATTATTGACCGACAAAAATCCGATCTGACTTGTTTGCCTATCACATCATTTATTTATTTTTAAATTTCTATCGAGAAAATAATTCCATATATTCATATCACCTCCGTTTGGAATTTTGAACAAACTTTTCCACCGTCCACACACTGGCATGCATTTATTACACTTTACGGTTCATGTATATACCTATTTTGTTGTCTTATCAACCATAGGCTCCATAGCATTTTTTTTTTTCCAATATAGACTGCAACAATCACGTGGGTTGATGTGATATTACTGTATATTTTGCAGCATTTACACTATACATTTTAGGGTGTGTTTATTTTAGTTTCAAACCACTTTTGGAAAAACATTTTTAAAAAATTTGTGTGTTTGGTTGGTTTGTAAAATTCGGTCAACGGTAATGCATTTCTCCTTTGACCGTAAAATAGAGGGTTGATGGTGAAAAATGAATTCAGTCCTCATTTTCACTTCAAATCCAATTTTCCAGAAAAAAGAAACAGAGCACAAAGAGAGAGAGAGGAAGGAAGAAACGGAGAGCCTAGATTGAAGAGAGAGAGCCCAGCTCACCGGTGCGAGTTTGCCGGCGAACCCATCTTCACGATCACCACGACCCACCGATCTTCGAACTAGAGCCGGCAACCCACGAACCCAAAGCCCAAAGTGTTCGACCCAAACCTAGGCGTTCGACCCAGACATTCGATCCATCACCTTCGACCTTCGACCTTCGACCGACGACCCAGACCCATCTTAGTTTTGTTTATTTAAAATTTGATTGTTGTTGTGTTATTGTTGCCGAAATCAATTTGTTGTTGTTGTTGTTGTTGCCGGAATCAATGTGAAAAAATTGTAGGAAAATAGCATTTTCCTAATAGAACCAAATACATGAAAATATTTTTCATAATAATTTTCATAATTCAACCAAACACTTATAAATATTTTTCTTTTCCGAAAAACGTTTTACACAAAATAAACACACCCTTATAACCTATTTTTGTTGTGTGATTGGTCCATAGCTTTTTTTTATTCCAATATAGTCTTCAACCATCTAGTGGGTTGATGTGCTATCACGTCAATCCCCACTTTTGTTATTATGTTATAATTTTTATTATAAAAAAATGTTATAATTTTTTTGTATATTTTAATTAGTTGTATGAATTTTTAATTTGCACCGATTATCAATTTTTTATATTTGAATTAGCTTATTTAAATTATATTTGTCTGATATATTTTCATTAATTATCCTTTATTTAGTAATAATAATTTTAAGCAAATCTAAGTGTCCATATAGAAATTATCATAATAAAAAATATAAATTTAGAATACTTTATTTTGTGTTAATACTAATTTATTGAGTTAAATAAATTTCACTGTTGCAAGTTTAGAATATAAACTAACCATATCATCTAGTAAAGTTGAGATTGTTTTATATTTAAAATTTTGTTTTACTCAACTTATAATTTTGTATAATAAATCATTTTTTATTTCTATTTTCTTAATCAATAAAAAATGAAATATTAGTGGAACTTGAATACAAAAGTTTAATTAATAAATTTTTATTCCAAAAGGCAAAAATAAAAAATAAAATAGATAGAAAATATTAAAAATTAATTAAATATTATTTAATTAATTAATATTTAAATTTTTTTTATTCAAATTATAATTTTGTATTATAAATCATTTTTTATTTCTATTTTTTTAATGAATAAAAAATAAAATATTAGTGGAACTTGAATACAAAAACTTAATTAATAAATTTTTATTCCAAAAGGCAAAAATAAAAAATAAAATAGATAGAAAATATTAAAAATTAAATAAATATTATTTAATTCATTAATATTTAAATATAAGAAAATACCGTATTTAAAGATTTTGCTCCCTAAAATTGTTGATCCAACCCTCAGTCAAAATATCTCATTTTTCAAAACAACTCATATCACATTATTTATTTTACACAATATTTCATTCAAATATCAATTTTTTCTTGATTTTTTTAATTGTATATCTTTCTTCACATATAACAATTATCATCCATTCACTCTTTTATTTCATTCTCGAGAAGAGATAGGTAAAAAAATAATAAAAAAATTAAATACAAAATAAATAATTTTAATATAAATTTACATGATTAAAATTATAACAAACTTATAAATTTACACCATTAGTTACATATAATATTTATTATTATTGATCGACTTAAATCCGATCCCACTTGTTTGCCTATCATATAATATATTATTATTATTTTTTAAAATTTCTATCAAGAAGATAATTTCATATATTCATATTACCTCCTTTTGAAATTTTGAATAAACTACTTTACCGTCCACACACTAACATGCATTTACAATTTACACAGTCTTACCTATTTTGTTGTGTTATCAACAACAGGGTCCACAACTTTTTTTTTATTTATTCCAACGCGTTTACACTTTTCATTTTACTCTGTACCTATTTTGTTGCGTTATTGACAAGGGTTTGGTCAATGTGTTTATTTTTAAAAATTAAAAAAATATCAATTCTTTTTTAATTTTTTTTTAAAAAAATTAAAATTTGTTAATTATTATGTGCCATTAAGCCTTACGTTAGCAAAATTCTATTAACAAAAGGGTCCATAGCTTTTTTTTTTTATTCCAATATAGCTTGCAACTATCATGTGGGTTGATGTGATATCACATCAACCTCCACTTTTGTTATTATGTTATAATTTTTATTATCAAAAAATGTTATAATTTTTATATATATTATAATTAGTTGTATGACTTTTCAATTTGTACCGATTTTCAATTTTTTATATTTGAACCAATTTATTTAATTTATATTAGTCAGATATATTTTCATTAATTATTCTTTATTTAATAATAATAATTTTAAGCAAATCTAAATATCCAAATAAAAATTATCATAATAAAAAATATGAATTTAGAATAATTTATTTTGTGTTGGTACTAATTTATTGAATTATGTGATAAATAAATTTCAATTGTGCAAGTTTAGAATATAAACTAACCACATCATCTAGTAAAGTTGAGATTGTTTTATACTTAAAATTTTATTTTAGTCAAATTATAATTTTGTATTATAAATCATTTTTTATTTCTATTTTTTTAATCAATAAAAAAATAAAATATAAGTGGAACTTGAATATAAAAACTTAATTAATAAATTTTCATTTCAAAAGGAAAAAATAAAAACTAAAATAGATAGAAAATATTAAATATTAAATATTTTTTTAATTAATTAATATTTAAATATAAAAAAATACCGTATTTAAAGTTTTTGCTCTCTAAAATTGTTGATTCGGCCCTAAGTCAAAGAAGATGAAATAGAGTATAGAGTTTGGTTAATAGATACTATAAGGACACATTTTATAATGGACCCTAGATAATAAAATTTGTAGAGCATGGGTGGAAAGGCTAGGCACTAACAAAGCAATAAATTGGTGATATCAAAACTCCTAGGAATAATAATAAAGGCAAAGAGTTTATGGGGAACTTCTCCTCCTCGTCTCAGTCCGATGACTTTGTTCCTTCAAACTGGCCAACATTCAGGTCCCCCTCCATTGTTGGGAATACTCTTGGTTATATAGTCTCGTTTTAGCTAATCTTAACCGTCCATTTGTCGGTTATCTGAACTCTGTGCATAAGGGTCTGTCCCATCATCTGCTTTTGCAGGTTTTATGTTAGTTCTCAGCCGCCTTAGCAGACTAATAATTGAAGTGACCGAGGCATCTGGGTTTGCTAGTCACTTCACCATTAAAGCGGCCAGAATGTTGGTGGAATACATTTTAATGGGTGAGGGATATTTTCCCTTCATCAACGTCGGTTCGCCGAGGAGAAGGGCGTCCTTGGCGAGGCCCTTTGAGGGCCTGGGCCCTTCCTTCCTTTCTATCCTCGGCCTCTGTATTCTCCTCGGCGCAGGCCTTGGGCCGGCTATAGAGTGGGTCTTGGTTGTTAACATTTAGGGCCCCACAGATACTTTTAGGGCATTTGACATTTTTTTTAATAAATTATTTTTAAAAAAATTTAGTTTCACATTTAGAAAAATATAAATAATTATTAAAAATTTAGTTTTTTTTTTCTTAAAATTTTTTAAAAATATTTCTTAAATCAATATCCTTAAACATTAACTATTATTTTATAAGGTGAATTAAACAAATATATGACAAGGCTTGATTATTAAAATATAAAATGTAGCATAAAAAATAGTATATATATTAACACAAAAAAAAAAAACCACTAATATCACTTTTATTTATTGGTGGTTAGAGATAAACTTTTGTCTTATTATTTTTAGGAGGCAGCTTGTGTTTAGTACACAAACCTCACTCTTATTTTAAAGTCACACACCAAACGTTTAAAAATATTTTCAATTGAAAAAGTTTGGACTTGTTTGCACATGTGTTGAAATAATAGTTTTTAATTTTTTTTAAAATACATGTAGATAAAAAAGTGTGTGAAAAATAACACCACATCTATTGTTCTGCGGACCTTGTATTTACTACTCATTGTAATAATCAAGGAGTTTGTTAATTTTATATTAAAAGTAACACCACATTCAATGAGAATTATTTCTTAAATATTCTTACAAGTTTTTTTTTTTTTTAAGAGTGTATAAAATATAAGAATGAAAGTCAATAATTTTTTAATCTATTTACGAATTAAAATATGATTTTTTTATAAAAAAAATATGTATCTAATTATATATTTTTTAAAAGTAATTATTTATATATATAAAATTACAAGTTAGAATAAGTTAATCCGAATTTTTATGTTGATTTTTCATAGATTTAAAAAAAAAAAAAAAAAATCAGCGACTTGTCTAAATTCAAATACTTTTGATCCGAACCCAATCTTGATCCGTACCATCGTTCCGAATTTCTGATGGGTCTTTATTTCTCATGTTCCCATTCACGCTTCAATAATTTTAACCTCATTTATTACAGATTTTGAGCACATTTGTGTTTACTGTTTAGGTCAATCAATGCTTTATACTTCCTTTTAGGTACTTCAGAATTCACTTGCAATTGTCTTCCCCCAATTTCAGTGATATAGTACAATGTGCATCCTGCACTTTCTGCACTGTCTCTTACCATCTTCCAAGAAATTGCTCCTTCGGCAGACTCCTCCGGGATACAAATTCATTGGCAATTTTTATATATTTTAATTTGTTTAAATTATTTTAGTTGCAGTCTACTATTAGTTGAGATAAATTTTTGTGCATGGTTGTTAGTTTTGTATTGTTGTGTAGTTGGGATGATCATATATCTTTGGATACATGTCTATCTGGTAGGATTTGTGTTGACTGTATTAGTGTGTATAGTCTAATCCATAAGCATGTAACTCTATTTTGTTCCAGTGTAAATTTTTAGAGATTAGGAATGTTGTCCAACAAGTAAAAAATATAACATTTTTTTTGGGAACATTACGTTTGTCTTCTTTCTCTATAATGTATATATATATATATATATATTTTGGAATTTTCACTTTAAGCAATGTTAATGACACATAAAAATGTGCAATTTTATGTCACAATTCGCAACGTAACGAGTTGTAAGTGGTAAAAATGTGATAGTGAGTCATGCAAGGACACACCTTCACACTCACAACTTACCACATGACAAATTATAACACAAAATTATACATTTTTTTTGTGTTCCTAACATTACACTTTCTCCTTAATTGTTTCGTTTGATTGTTTCAACTTTCATCTATATCCTCCTATTATTATCAGATTTTATCTATAGGGTTCAAGAGACCAAAAATAAAACAAAACTTTTAAGTGTGGCCAGTTAGATTGTGAATATTATTAAGAGAAATGTTAACCAATGCGGCATTGGTTAAAAAACTATTATAAATCGTAGACTATTCATGTAACATATAATACATGATATTATATGTGATATATAAATATTAAAAATTTAAGTCAAAATGCTGTTCGAATTTTGAATATACATATTTATGTACAAATAAAATAAAATACATGTCAACGGGATTTCTACCGTGCAGAAAATAATGTGTCACAATACTACAGTGCCAGCTCAATAGTGAGGCAAATAGGCAACCACTGAGGCTCCAATGAAAAAAGACTCCCAAATTTTTACTAATAGAGATATTCTTATACCAAGAGAAATATTAATTAAGTCCCACATATTTACTAATATATAAAAAGTAGTTTTTTTTTTTTTAATCAAAGAAAAGCCAGTTGAAAGAAAAATCTTTTCATTGAATTTGAAATTTTGTTTTTCTTAGTTTTAAAATGTAGAACTTGTTTGATTTCTCACACACAAATATTGAAAGAACTCATTAATCTCCCACTAGTAAATAAATTTATACTCAAATTTTATTTAGAGATTCAAATATATAATTTTATTAAAATTATCAATCATAATTTGTTAGTATTTTGTTGCTTCACTCGATAAATAGTTTTTATTTTAGTAGTATAAGTCATTAAGAAATACAATGAATTTGTTTTAATTTGTAATTTTGTATCTAAAGATATAGATTTTAAATAAATAAAAACCAAAAGTTAAATTAAACTTTAACTTTATTTGAAGAAGTTGCCTTGTAACCCCACAATGTCTTAAGCAAGCCCTACAAAACTGGAATCTAATTCAATCCAACTAAGCCTTATATTCTCCTCAATTATTACAAAATTTGACTACTTTTTCTGAATGAATTGTCTACTACCGATTCCATTGTCTGTTGATTAACCGATTAATTTATATGTTTAAGAGAGAAAAACTCATGGATTGATCTGAAGCTAGAACACAGACTCAATCATGTAGCCAAGACAGACAAAATAAATAAAAATTCTAACCCGACTTCACTTTTGACCACTTTTGCCATTGCTCAATCAACACTTCGCACATTATCTTCTTTTCTTCAAAACTTAATATAATTTTTTTATTAGTGTAAATATGCTATTTAAAAATATTTTATATTTTCAAAAATACAGCATCATTTTAGTATACATACGAAACACAGTAATTGAAAATATTCCAAGACTAACATATTCATAAACTGTACAGGCTAATCTATACAAAACGTTACCTTCACGCTTTAATACTTTTCAGTCTTGCATTATTGTAACTTTTGACCATTTTTACCATTGTTCAATCAACACTATGCACTTTATCTTCTTTTGAGGTATTTCACACCACTTGCCCACTTTGGCTTTTGAGTCTTGATGCCTTCACGATTTCACCAGTTCACCTGCTTAAATAATTTTCAGCCTTGCATTTTTTTTTTTTTTTTGAGAAACGATTTTTCAGCCTTGCATTATTGTACAACTTCTGACCATTTATGACATTATTTAATCAAACTGTGAAATGCACCAAGTTTAATTATAAAATTAGTTATAATTTTAAATTATATTTTTATTTAATATTTTTTATTAAAATAAAATTTGACAAATTTACTATTAGACTATATCTTTTTTTTTTTTTTTTCGTATTTGTAAAATTTTATAAAATTAAATATTAATAACTATGTCATCAATAAATTGTTTAAATTATAAGTTTTTGTAATTTAAAATTATGCATAAAATATAAGTTTATATATTATATAGTAATTTAAAATGTATATTAAAAACATAACAAAACACGTAATTTAACTGTTAGATTTTCAAAATATTGAGTAATATTTATTTTATTAAGTAAAGTTGTTGCCTTAGAACACTAGCATTCGGGAAGACACACCAGTCTCTATTTTACACTCAAAAAACTTATTTTATTTATTTTACCATCCTATTTTACAACTCACTAATGTCATAATTTTTATTTTTACATACAACATAATAAAATAATATAAATCAATACAATAAAATAATATAACAACACTATAAAGATGACGAGGAGAGAGAAAGAAGAGGTATATACAGTTGGTTCTCATACATGAGAACCAACTATTCACATATGGTAAAAGAAAATAAAAACCCATCCCTGATGTAGCTACTTTTTGCTTTGTTGGTTGCTAAAATAGCAATGGGGGGTTTTTACACCACCAATGCTAGTGCTCTTACCTTTCAACAATTTTGTAACTAAATTTTATCATTTCACTTTAGGACAAAATCTAGCTATAAAACAAATTGTACCTTACTCAATAAAATAAATATTACTATATATTTTAAAAATTTAAGCACTAAATTGCAAATTCTTTACGCTCTAAATACATATGCCAAATTACTGTCAGTTGAATTTTATTTATTATACAATTTATAAGCTTATATTTTATGCATAATTTTAAGCTTATATTTTGGACCCATGGCACCCCTTGAATTTTTTGTTTCTTTATTTTCGAAGGAGGATTTATTATTTATATTTCTCAAAAATATAAATTTATTCCCCTAAAAATAAAAATATAAATATAAAAAAGTTTTTTTTTAAATTCATCTTTTATTTTTTATTAGATATGAATTTCAAAAATATAACTGTTAAATTACATGTACTTATTTTATTCTTTTTGCTTGTAAAATTTCAAAAAAAAAATGAAATATTAATAACTATGTCATCAATGTCATGTTTAAATTTCAATTTTTTGTGGTAAATAATTATGCATAAGAAATAAGTTTATTGATTGAATAATAAATAACAACCAATTTGAATGAAATTTGACATACATGTTAAGAATATAGAGAACATACAATCTAACCGTAGATTTTTAAAATTCACATTTAATTAAAAAAATAAAATAAAATAAGTTTAAATGATTTCTTTTTAAATTAATTTAGAGAGAAACTTTATTCAAGAAATTTATTGAAATAAGAGAACCCAGTAAAAGAAAAAAAGGTTAGGCATTACATTTACATGACTGATTGTAAGACCAAATCTGCTAGTAAGATGTGTTGTTTTTAATTATTAATTAATTTTTTCCATAATTTTTTTAAGAAACTTTTTTTTTTTCCTTTATTCAAATGACTTTTGTTGTTAAGTTGTTTGTGATCCAAAGTTAAAAAATTGATTTTGTAATTATTTATCCTTGGAAATACTAATCAGTTTTTAATTCCAAAATATTTAATATATAAATAGAAAATATATAGAAATTTTATTTGTTTGGTAATTTATGGGAAATATAACTATAATATTTGGCTTTTTCAAAAGAAAAACACAAATAATCACAAAGTTATTTTGTTTATTTTCTTTTATTTATTTATTATTTTTTATGGGATTTTTTTTTTTTTTGAGAAAGCATTTTCTTTTATTGATTGGTCAAAGAAATTTATTTAAAATAATGCTACAACTACTACAAACTTTAATACATAAGATTTACAAAACTGATGTATCAATTTTTAAAACATAATAAAAAAATATTATGTTGTTGAAGTGGCTGCAACTGAAAGTATTTGGGAAACAATAGAAGAATGTGATGTACAAAGATATATGTTGAGATAACCCAAACATCAACTTGCACACATGTCGTGTCTTTTACGTACGATACATAGGATGCCTATTTGTTTCCAAATTATTTGTTCGCTCTGCTTTTTTACTCTTGGGAGACTAGAAAATGCCTACCATCATAGGGTGGATATAGTGGATTAATTATGTGCTTTTTCTCAGCCAATGGAGTTAAAGATGCTTACCAAATCAATTAAAGAGATGCTTATCGATCAATTTATCTTAATGATTAAGAGAGAAAAACTCATAGGTCGATCTAAGCTAGAAGTTGTGACTCCTTTTAATTAATCCATGTAGTTTTCCCAAACTCAATCACGTAGTCAGTACAGACCAAAAATAAAAATCAAACCCAACTTTACCTTCACGCTTTAATACTTTTCAGTCTTGCATTATTGTAACTTTTGACCATTTTTGCCATTGTTCAATCAACACTTTGCACTTTATCTTCTTTTGAGGTATTTCATACCACTTGCCCACTTTGGCTTTTGAGTCTTGATGCCTTCACGGTTTCACCAGGTCACCTGCTTAAATAATTTTCAGCCTTGCATTTTTTTTTTTTTTTTTTTTTTTGAGAAACGATTTTTCAGCCTTGCATTATTGTATAACTTTTGACCATTTTTGACATTATTTAATCAAACTGTGAAATGAACTAAGTTTAACTATAAAATTAATTGTAATTTTAAATTATATTTTTATTTAATTTTTTTATTAAAATAAAATTTGGTAAATTTATTATTAGACTACATCTTTTTTTTATATCTTCCACACTTACAAAATTTTATAAAATTAAATATTAATAACAATGTTATTAATAAATTGTTTAAATTGTAAGTTTTTGTAATTTAAAATTATGCATAAAATATAAGTTTATATATTATATAGTAATTTAAAATGTATATTAAGAACATAAAAAACACACAATTTAACTGTTAGATTTTCAAAATATTGAGTAATATTTATTAAGTAAAATTGTTGCTTTAGAACACTAGCATTTGGGAAGACACACCAGTCTCTATTTTACACCCAAAAAACCTATTTTATTTATTTACCATCCTATTTTACAACTCACTAACATCATAATTTTCATTTTTACATATAACATAATAAAATAATATAAATCAATACAATAAAATAATATAACAACACCATAAAAGTGATGAGGAGAGAGCAAGAAGAGGTGTTTGCAGTTGGTTCTCATATAAGAGAACCAACTATTCACAGATGGTAAAAGAAAAAAAAAAACCCATCCCCGGATGTAGCTACTTTTTGCTTTGTTGGTTGCTAAAATAGCAATGGGGGGTTTTTACACCACCAACGCTAATGCTCTTACATTACAATAATTTTGTAACTAAATTTTATCATTTTACTTTAAGACAAAGTCTAGCTATAAAACTGATTGTACCTTACTCAATAAAATAAATATTACTATATATTTTAAAATTTTAACCAATAAATTGCAAATTCTTTACGCTCTAAATACATGTGCCAAATTAGTGTCAATCGGATTTTATTTACTATACAATTTATAAACTTATATTTTATGCATAATTTTATACATAATTTTAAGCTTATATTTTGGACCAATGGCACCCCTTGAATTTTTTGTTTCTTTATTTTTGAAGGAGGATTTATTATTTATATTTCTCAAAAATATAAATTTATTCCCGTAAAAATAAAAATATAAATATAAAAAAGTTTTTTTTTTAAATTCATCTTTTATTTTTTATTAGATGTGAATTTTGAAAATATAACTATTAGATTACATGTACTTATTATATTCTTTTTGCTTGTAAAATTTCAAAAAAAAAAATGAAAGATAAATAACTATATCATCAATGTCATGTTTAAATTTCAATTTTTTGTGGTAAATAATTATGCATAAGAAATAAGTTTATTGATTGAATAATAAATAACACCCAATTTAAATGAAATTTGACATACATGTTAAGAATATAGAGAACATGCAATCTAACCGTTAGATTTTTAAAATTTACATTTAATTAAAAAAATAAAATAAAATAAGTTTAAATGATTTCTCTTTAAACTAATTTAAAGATAAACCTTATTCAAGAAATTCGTTGAAATAAGAGAACCCAGTAAAAAAAAAAAAAAAGTTAGGCATTACATTTACATGACTGATTGTAAGACCAAATCTGCTAGTAAGATGTGTTGTTTTTAATTATTAATTAATTTTTTCCATAATTTTTTTAAGAAACTTTTTTTTTCCTTTATTCAAATGACTTTTGTTGTTAAGTTGTTTGTGATCCAAAGTTAAAAAATTGATTTTGTAATTATTAATCCTTGGAAATACTAATCAGTTTTTAATTTCAAAATATTTAATATATAAATTTTATTTTTTTGGTAATTTATGGGAAATATAACTATAATATTTGTCTTTTTCAAAAGAAAAATACAAATAATCACAAAGTTATTTTGTTTATTTTCTTTTATTTATTTATTATTTTTGATGGGATGTATTTTTTTTTTTAGAAGGCGTTTTCTTTTATTGATTGGTCAAAGAAATTTATTTAAAATAATGCTACAACTACTATAAACTTTAATACATAAGATTTACAAAACTGATGTATTAATTTTTAAAACATAATAAAAAAAAAATATTATGTTGTTGAAAGTAGCTGAAACTGAAAGAATTTGGAAACAATAGAAGAATGTGATGTACAAAGATATATGTTGAGATAACCCAAACATCAACTTGCACACATGTCGTGTCTTTTACGTACGATACATAGGATGCCTATTGGTTTCCAAATTATTTGTTCACTCTGCTTTTTTACTTTTGGAAGACTAGAAGATGCCTACCATCATAGAGTGGATATAGTGGATTCATTATGTGCTTTTTCTCAGCCAATGGAGTTAAAGATGCTTATCAAATCAATTAAAGAGACGCTAAAAAAAAAAGCTTTAAAGACTTTGATTTAAGGACTATTTTTAAAAATATTTTATTAAAAAGATAATAAAAAAATAAATATTATTGATAACTCATAAAAATAATATTAAAATTTTTGTATTATAATTTATTAACAGTTTTTATAAGAAGAAATAAAAAATAGTGGAGATTTATTGCCCAAAAAAAGAAAAAAAAAAGAATAATGAAGCGCAGATGAGAAGAAGCACGTTTGTGCATGACAACTCGTTTTTGAGTTGAAAGTTGACAACACATCTTTTCAGACCTTTATTAGATGTCAGTAATCAGTAGAATTAAACAGTGTTCAAGGACTCAAGAGTCAGGACAACTAGCTAGCCCGACTCTGCGACCTGCGTGCCAAAAACGCTCCCTTTCGTACAAAAACATTGGAATGTTTAATTTGGCAATTAGTACTACCACCGTTAATTAAAATAAAATGGTCAATAACATAATATTAGTACGCAGTAGATTACTCTAAAGTAAAGCCTAATATATATGTGTACATATATATATATATATATAAAATATTAATGTACCTATTATAAACCACTTCAGGTATTTGACTTTTAATGAAGAAACCAACACCAATAATCTTGTTTTGACATATCTCCGAGAACTTATCAAGCATTGGACTTTTCAGTTTTCCTGCAGGACCACCTGAGGCAAAGAACAAACTTGGGTACAAAATTCGGATCCAATTCAAAAACTGCAATTGTGCAACAAGTCAAGACTCAGTAACAATCATTTGTACCCTTTTTCCCATCAGTAACAATCATTAGGAGAATAAAAAAGAATAATTGTTCTATCATTTGTTCTTTTATTCTAACAATTTATATCTATTCATCTAAATTTGTGTTAATGAAATGACATATATATTTTTTGTTCATAATTACAGAATAATAGCAAATTTCCTAGAACTTTGAAAGGAGGACTTGACCAGGTAACTAACACTATTGAAATTAGCTTACTAAACTAGTATTTTAGTAGTTAAATTTTTTTTTTTGGGGATAAAAGTTTCCAATATATATCTTCTAAATGCTTTTCTTGAGATAATTAAACCAAAATACTCATCGCATATTTGTGTGTATGCTTGCTTTAAAAAGTGAAAAAAGAACAAGGGAATGACTGGAGCCTAATCTGTTCATACATGCACTAGTTCAAAGATATAGTTTCAATTGAATTTTTATCTGTTAATAGAATATAATTACAAATTATGGTTTAACTACTTCAAATATCTTGCTTTTTATGCAGAACTGAAAACCAATTTTTTTGTTCTTTTTTATTCTACTTTTTGAGGTTTTGCTATTACGGCGGGTACAATCTTGGACTCAAAGTTAATCTTCTTTAAAAAAGAAAAAAGAAATCCCAGTTTTTTTTTTTTTTTTTTTTTTTATCAAAACTTTAATTAGATGCATGATTTCTTCAAATTATTAGGAGAATAAAAAGGAATGACTTTAAAATTTTCCATTTGATCTTTTATTTTAATGATTTTTATCATTGTATCTATGCTTGTGTTGGTGAAATGATATATAGTTGCTTCCTAATAATTGCAGAATTGTAGCAAATTTGGTAAAATTTTGAAGGGAGGAACATGACTAGCTAGGCAACTAATAACACTCCAAGGAATCAGCTTATTATAAAGGTATTTTGGATTTTGGTGGTTAACTTATTATAAAAAACAGTAAAAATAAGTTAAAAAATAGTGTGTGAGAGAGGGGGTTAATTGCATCTCAATCCATGATTGGACAGTGACTGTTGGCATTTATGAATTATTTCCTGATACGTCCTAAATACTGTTTGATGAACGGTAACTTGATTCATTCTTGATATAGTGACATGTCAGCAATAATTTCCTAATACTGCCAACAAAGATAAATGCTAGTCTGATCAATTCTAATCCGATGAAAAGTGGATTGAAATCAATTTGTCAAAAGTAGGACTAATATGAAATAGTGAAAAAGCTTCAATAATTCCAATACAAACGGATAAGGTCGAGATGATAACGTTTCCGAGTAACTATTGATTCACGGGCCTAATCACTTTTGTTGAAAGTAAATTTGGGATGTTGGTACAAAAATCAAATCTGGTGTTGACAGGGAAATATGGGGAATCATGTTCCATCCATTCACGTTCATATTAATCTTCATTTTTATTAAAGTTATGATAGAAATAAATATTAGAGAGGAAACACAACTTTTTTGTATGTAATAGAACTAATAAGTCTTTATACAAATAAAATATTCAAAATTAATTTAGATAAAAAATTTTGAATATTGGGTTCAATTGGTGAGTGTGTATATGGAGGAGAACTTGCTCAAAAAAAACCAGTAACAAAACCTCAGTAGTTAATTATTTAACAATATTTTACTTCTAAGACCTATCTTTTTCTACGTCTTTTTGGTGATTGTGTGCATGCAGGACAACTTGCCATGCATATTTAAAAAAAAAAAAAAAAAACATTGTTTAGTAGGCATGGCAGCGCAATATTAGCAGACTTTTCCCCATTTGAATTCCATTCCACCACAAGTTATCCTTTCTTTCTCATTATCAAACCTAAAATTTCAGCATTAGTTCTTTCTATTCACCATAGAACGTAGAGTAGATTCAGTTCTCATTTAAATTGAACATGAAATAAAATCATATCAATTTTGAACTCTTTTTGATATCCAGTTTTTCTAGATTCTAATTGGAAACAGTTTTGGTTGATATTCAGTATGTTTAAAATTATATTGAAATTTGTTTTAATATACACATATATAATGCACACAAGGGCGAAACTAGAAATTAGAACAAAGGCTCGTCAATCGTACATAGACACTCTCTCTCCGTAACTGTGGAATTATAACAATTACATACAGTGTAGGGATTAATTGATGGGGAAAGATTGAATGTGGAAGAAGCAATTCTGTAGAAAATTAGCAATAATGCGATGCTATGTTAATTAATAGATTGGACGGTAAAAATATTCTCATTATCTTACAAAACCTTATTATTGCTATCATGCTAAAAACAAATATTCTATCTTTGGTGCATTCAATTTCTTACAAGTTATCATTTGAGCCCACTAATATCTTCACTTTTTTACTTACAAATAATCACTCTCCAAATCAAGAATTTATAAAAATGGCTAAAAGAATTTTGTAAGACCTTATGAACTTGTTTATACACTTATTCAATTAAATCTTAAATATATTTAAGTTGATTTTATGCAAGTATATATATAAATATATATATATATATATATTTTTGAGAAACCTATGTACATAAATATATACTTAAATCAAGCATCATACTTTGATATAAAAAAAAAAAAAAATCAAGCATAATGTTATTATGAACATGTTATTATATTTGAACTCTGTTTAAGCGATTAAAATAAGCTTAAGTTTGAGATGGACTCTACAGCTTTGATTAATTTCAGATAAAAAGAAAATGGCTCTATTCATTTAAATCCTAGAAGTATTAAAAAAATTATAAAAAAAAGTTTAACTTTGTTCTTAGCTGCGTGCTTTTGAAATTTAGAGAAAATATTTTTTCAAGAATTGAAAAAACTGTTAATACTTTTTTAATTTTCGAGAAATTTTTTTTAAAAAATGAAAATTATTGTGTGCCCTTAGAACACACTGTTGAGGGTCATATTTGTAAAACCAGCCCAACCCAACAGGGCAGACAGTGAGAGTGGCAGGCACAGAATAAGACTATCAGGCTAGCGGCAGGAAGAATAAAACACAGGTCCATAACATGAATAGATGGGTCTTGAGAAAGCAAATGGGCCCAAAGGGCCCGGAAAGAGAAAAATGACACCCATGGGCAATGTATGGTATGAGAAAGCAAGAATGGGCCGTGGCAGGCCCGAAGTAATGAAAGCAAAGAGAGTAGGGGTTGATGGCAAGCCCATGAGCCCTAAGGATGAGTATACAGTAGTTGGGCCGGGGAAGCCCAATGAAATTAGTAAAAGCCCATGGGAATAAAGAATTGAAATGGGACAAAGGAGCCTAAAAATGATGAAACGGGCCAAGGATGCCCAAAAGAATGCAATGGGACAAAGGAGCCCGAAAACAATGAAATGGGCCGAGGAAGCCCAAGGGGAGTAAAAGGGCCGCAGGCCCAAAAGGAAAAGAAAAGGGATAATAGAGCCCACGAGTAAAAAACACCAGCAAACTCTCTTGAGTCGCTGGGGGAAAGAATGGAATGACAGGCTCCAAAAGAAGGCCTAGCAGGAACACATCATTACGGCAGGAAGCGCTAAAATAATGAGATAAGGCGTGAACATGAACCAGGGAATGGGCCAGGAAAGATGTGAAAACCCAGCATTAACAAGGGCCCAATCCCAAAGGAAAGAAAACACCCCAGCCCGCGAGAAAGAATGAAGAAGTGTGGCAGACAAGTGCAAGCAAAGCTCCAGAGCACAACAAACACATGGGCCGCAGGCAGGCTCTTTTCAAACGTACTTGACAGGAAAGCATGCGCAAGCCCAGGCGTCACCAGCCTGTACCCAGCCAATATGGGTCATGGTGGGGCCACGGGTCAGTAGAAAGAGGTAAAGGGGGGTGCGGTTTGGTGGTGGGGAGGAGGGAAAAGTTCTATTTCACGTTCTCTGCCCAAACCCTTTTGGAAGGTATGTCCTGCTGGGATGACAAACCGCCCAAAAGAGGTAAAATTGGGGAGGGAACGTTGGGTGCATGCCATAGGAAGAGAGAGAGAGCATTTAAAGCCACGGCAGGAAAACAGTGCCACGGCGGACAGAAACAGGACTCACCTGTCTTTGTCTGGCGAGGGTAAGCAGAGTGCAGACGGTGGTCAGCAAGCATGCCCAGACCAGACAAAGGCCGTTAAAGAGTGAAATGGTAAAAGAACAACCACGGCAGACCCTATAAAAGGAGCCTTGCCGTGCCCTGTAAAAGGGACCTAAAAACAGAGGAGAAAATCATAGAGAGAAAAACTAAGAAAAAGGGAAAAGGAAAAGAAGAAAAAGATAAGAAAACATCTTGTGAGTATAGGGGCATGCACCAATAGATCATTTCTCCCCTCTCCCCCTCAAAATCACACTTTCTAAGGAATAATTAAGCAAAAGGGGAAACTCCCTTCGGACATCTAACATTTAGGTCCGATTCCCTCAAAGCTATTAATCCCCACGGCAGGATATTCTCCTGGGAGGTTAATCTCATTGAGAGGAAACGTTCTTCCTCTTTGAAGGATTGTTGTCACGGGCTTGATTCTTTTACCAAATGATTATTCTGATTAAGCACTCTTTATTGTTGTCTAATCCATTGTTCTTTCCTTAGAACGCTATTATTATTACTACTGTTACTATTGTGATACTCGGTCATCGCTGTTATTAGCTGTTGTATTCTGCTGTTTTCTTTTTTTTTATTGTCATTATAATCTGCCTGCCGTAATCTCTTTTTCTCTTGCAATAACTCTGTTTGCCGTAAGGATGAGCCTGGCAGCCTAGGCCAAGTTTGCGCCAAGCCGGCCCAAAGTGAGTTTCAGTTGGGCCGGTCTCGACTCCCTTACCCAGAAAGAAAAAGAAGCAAATACTCGGGCTCATCACCGCAGGAGACAGCCCAACCCAACCCAGATACAAAAAAGAGCACCTACACACACATTAGCAAAAATTCATTTAGAAATGTTGTTTCATTATTGCTTGATACATTTGCATTCACACTCACAATTTGTAAATGATACCAGACACCATCAAAGGGAAAAGAGAAAAAGGAAGAGAAAGAAAGACACGTGTCACACATTCATAGCCATCAATATTCTAAGCAAGACACATCCAGAGCTATTCTACTGGAATTTAGAAATGCTGTTTTCATACTACTGCTTGCTACAACTGCTAACTGCGTTCCACTCACATACACTCGGTTTCCAATAACACGACCCCAGCTAAAGGAAAAGAGAAAAAGCTGTCTAAAGTTTTACAATAAAAAAAAAAACTTTTTCTCTGGGCATAATTATCGAGGCTAGCTGTATCTCTCGTCACTTTCTTTTTTTTGCTGAATAGTATCTCTCGTCACTTTCACTGCTCCACAAACCCATCTAAATATCCAATGTTCCTAAAAAAAACTTATGGCGGAAGGAGTAATTGTGTAGCAATTGGGTAAAAAGTTTTAATTAACTTCCCATAAAAAGAAATTAAAAAAAAAGTTTTAACTACAATTGTGTTTTTGAAATTTAGAAAAATGTTGTTTCACACTATGTTCACACCATCAAAGGGAAAAGAGAAAAAGGTAGAAAAAACAGTCTAAAGTTTTAGAATTAAAAGAAAAAAAAAAAAAAACTTTTTCTAGTGTTTAAAATTATCCCAAGGACTTTTCTATTTACCTTAACATCTTATACGTGGAAGTGGGTGGGAATAATTCTAGTGTTTTTCAGTGATGCAAAAAAGTGTTATTCAATGTCAAAGTTTCAGTTTTTTTTAACAAGGAAAATTCAAAAAATTCGGGCTTAAAATTTTACATGTTGTCACTAGTTGGAAAAATGTACTCTTAGATACCTCAAATTTTTCTCAATTTTCCTGTAGGAAACATTCACTGAATGAGATGTAGTATATTTTAGCACCAAGTAACTCATGCACCAACCAATAACTCATTTTCATAACTTTCATGTTTTCCAAAGCCATGGTATTTGGTAGAGCAACTTCAACATCTACTGTAATGCAAATTTGTTCACATTTGATATTGTTCTAGTCTAATGCTTTCTTAGAGTAATCAACAACCTCACCTCAATTATATCCTTGTAATATCAGATGGCCTAGTATGATATCACTACTTGAAAGGAATATATCTACCTCACTCTCTCACCACTTTAATGAAATTGTGAAGTACTAGTTATTTGAGTAATTAAGGGGGAGTTTAGGCTCATATATGAGAGGGAGTGATTAAGTTCACCACTTTTAATTGGTAATTTAACAATCTATATAAGCTTTAGATACAATTAGTAATTTAACAATCTATATAAACAATCATTAATATTTTACTTGAAAAACGCCACGAATTATCACCTTGAACATAGTATGTGACAAGATTTCATAGAACAACACCGTTTTTACTCAATTTTATTTTCTATAGCCTAGTGTGCATGAAAAGCACCAATATGCTTTAGTTTAAAGTCACAAAATTTTATGGACAACTTTAAATTTATGCTTCATTTGATTTCCTAGAAAGAGTAAAAACAGAAAAACAAATAAATAATAAAAAATAGTTTCAACGTCAATGTATAAGTAGCCACCCCATTGGCTGCACAGGTTCTTTTTCTTTTTCTTTTTTTTTATATATATAGACAAAAAAATGTAGACGGAGACAATTTGAGTTGACCTATTTTATTTGGGCGTAATTATAGTGATATTTTACTTATTAGACCCAGGCTTATAAGAGTAAGAAATCCAGATGAGTCATAACTATACATCTGATCCCATCAAGGACATTAGTGAGGCTGCACAAGTTTTTAAATCCTTCCATCTCTGCCTCATATATAGCCACCAATATTGATTAGTTGTTCTCTTTTCATTGTTTTGCTTCATATTCATGAGCTTTCAATGTCTTTGAATTTCTAAATTACGTTTTTATAGAAATCAGAGAAGAGTGTAGCATTGAAACCAAAAGGATTGTAGAGATGGTTTTACAAAAATCAAGCATCATCTAGCAATAATTTGAGCAATACGCCTCTCACCTTCTTTTCTTATTTTTATATTATATTTATGATAATTTTTGTAACAAACAGTTTTGAATTTTCAGAATATTTATTGCAACATGTCACATGTATCAATCCTTGTGTAGGGACAACTTGGTCAATGAACTTTTAATTTTTATAGCAATAATAATTTTTAACAAGTTGTGATTTTTAATTTTGTATCTTTTCTTTGCCCTTTGTGCAGTCTGGAGGTTCTGCACCCACCAGCTTGATTCATTTCTGATAAAAAGAAAAATAGCTCTATTCATTCAAAGCCTAAAAGTTTTAACTTCCCATAAAAAAATTATTAAAAAAAGTTTAACTTTTTTTTTAATAGCTGCAAGTGCTTTTGAAATTTAGAAATGTTATTTCATTATTACTTGTTACTGCTAACTGTGTTCACACAAACACTTTGTAAATGATTAATACTGACAGGACACCATCAAAGGAAAAAGAGAAAAAATGTAGAAAAAGAAGTCAAAAGTTTTAGAATAAAAAAAAAACATTTTCTTTGGTCATAATTATTAAAAGGCAAAAACTAGGAAAGTGCTCAACAAGATTATCCTCCTAGATTCCTATTAATCAATATTGCTATTCTAAGCAAGAGGCTCATCCACACCTATCTTAGTTCTGTTGTCTTGCTAAAATCAAATATTCTCTATTTGGTGTACACAATTTCTTACTACCTAATAGCCATCATTTGAGGCATCATTTTTTTACTTACAAATAATCATTCTTTAAATCTTAAGTATATTTAAGAATATTTTAATGCATGTATAAACATAAATATTTCTTTTTTTATTTTTGAGAAATCTATATACATAAATATATACTTAAATCTAGTATCATACTCTAATAAAAAAGAAAAAAAAATATAACATGATGCTTGTAGGGCCAAAAAATGGTTGCTGATCCTAGACAATAGAATTTGTAGAGCATGGATAAAAAAGGGGTAGGCACTAACAAAACCATGGCGCAGCCAGTGTCCAAAACTCTTATGTAATTTTGGTAAGAATCAAAGGTTCCATGGGGAATCACGGTTGTGATCTTTCTCGGGCCTTAGTGGGGATCTTGGCCGTGTTTTTGGGTATTTCTTCTCTTCGGCTTAGTCCGAAGAGTTCAACCCCTTACTCTGGCTTTTTCTCCCCCCCATGGATAGGGAATTATTTTTTCTTATATAGCCTCCTTTTTACTGATCTTAACCATCCATTTGTCAGTTATCCGGACGTTGTGCATTAGGGCTTGTCCTATCGCCTACTTTTTCAGGTTTTATGTCCGTTCCCAGACGCTCTGGCATACTCTAAAAGTCGAAGTGATTGAAGCCCCCAGGTTTAGTAGTCATATCATTATTTAAAGAGGCTAGGATGTTGGTGAGACTTTTCAGTGGGGGAAGGATATTTTCCCTTTATCCACGTAACTTGGCCGAGGACATGGGCGTCTTCGGATAGGCCCTTTTGGGGCTCAGGGCCCATCTTCTGTTTTCGGTCCGTGCTTTCCTTGGTGCGGGCCTTGGGCCGGCTGTGGAATGGGTCATGTACGTTGACATTTAGGACCCCACAATAGCCCCTCAAAATTCTGCTGCCTGTCCCCTCGGGCGGGGAGGAGGATTTTGATCTGTCCGACGCACTTTCATGCTCTGCGGAATGTTACCCCTCCGTTAGTGTTATCGTTATTACAGCGGTTTTTGTAATTATTCTTTTGGCACTCCGTTTCTTGTGTTTTTTGTCGTTAATAGAGCTCGTCACTTAGCATCAAAAAAGGATGGGTGCCGCCGTAGATTTGGGTTCGTGGTCAGTTTCAAAGACCTTGATTCTGCCCCGTGCTTATATCGCCCTATAGTAGTTTTTGTATAGGTTTGGGTCCGAAGACCATATAAGACCTCAGCTATTCTGGCATTCGGTATTTAATGGAGTGGTCCTCCCCTCGGCCTGTCTTTGGACCGGGCGGTGCACCAAATTTGTCTAAAGCTTAATTTACTCATTGGAAGTAGTTGGTTTCACGAGGCTGTGTCCGAGGACCATACAATGCCTTGGCTCCGCCCAGTACCTGATTTTCTCGTTTTAAGTTTGTTAGTTTCCCCAAAGGCTGGTGTCCGAGGACCATACAATGCTTTGGTTCTGTCTAACGCTTAATTTACTTATTGGAAGTAGCTGGTTTCCCCCGAGACTTGAGTCCGAAGACCATGCAATGCCTAGGTTCCACCCAGTACCTGATTTTTTTGTTTTAAGTTTGTTAGTTTCCCCAGAGGCTGGTGTCCGAAGACCATACAATGCCTTGGTTCTGTCTAACGCTTAATTTACTTATTGGAAGTAGCTGGTTTCCCCCGAGGCTTGAGTCCGAAGACTATGCAATGCCTAGGTTCCACCCAGTACCTGATTTTTTTGTTTTAAGTTTGTTAGTTTCCCCAAAGGCTGGTGTCCAAATACCATACAATGCCTTGGTTCTGTCTAACGCTTAATTTACTTATTGGAAGTAGCTGGTTTCCCCCGAGCTTGAGTTTGAAGACCATGCAATGCCTAGGTTCCACCCAGTACTTGATTTTTTTGTTTTAAGTTTGTTAGTTTCCCCAGAGGCTGGTGTCCGAAGACCATACAATGCCTTGGTTCTGTAACATTTAGCTTATTAATTGGAGGTAGCTGGTTTTACGAGGCTGTGTCCGACGACCATACAATGCCTTGGCTCCGCCCAGTACCTGGTTTGAAGTAGCTGGTTTTTCCCAAAGGCTTGAGTCCGAAGACCATGCAAGGCCTAGGTTCTGTCCAATACCGAGTTTTCGACCGAGTTTTCGAAGTAGCTGGTTTCCCCCGAGTCTTGAGTCCGAAGACCATGCAAGGCCTAGGTTCTGTCCAGTACCCAGTTTTCGAAGTAGCTGGTTTCCCCAGAGGCTTGAGTCCGAAGACCATGCAAGGCCTAGGTTCTGTCCAGTACCCAGTGTTCGAAGTAGCTGGTTTCCCCCGAGACTTGAGTCTGAAGACCATGCAAGGCCTAGGTTCTGTCCAGTACCCAGTGTTCGAAGTAGCTGGTTTCCCCCGAGGCTTGAGTCCGAAGACCATGCAAGGCCTAGGTTCTGTCCAGTACCCAGTTTTCGAAGTGGCTGGTTTCCCCAGAGGCTTGAGTCCGAAGACCATGCAAGGCCTAGGTTCTGTCCAGTACCCAGACTTCGAAGTAGCTGGTTTCCCCAGAGGCTTGAGTCCGAAGACCATGCAAGGCCTAGGTTCTGTCCAGTACCCAGTCTTCGAATTTTAGTCATCTACTTTAACTATTTACTCGTAGCCGTTTAGTTCTACATTGCTATAATTCTACAATAAGCATTAAATAATTACGCTTTTCAAGCAGAATAATGATAATAAATGCGGACTGGAGTTGGTGGAAGATAGGACCTTGCCGTGTTTCGCCTCTTCGTTTGATGGGACTTTTCTAACTACGAGGCGTCTCTTGGGTTGTCCGAGTAACGTGTGGTGACGTTTCGGTTCCATTTCGTTACTGAGGCGCCTCCTCATTAATGCCAGCCATGGATCCACGAAGATCTAACGGTTGACAGGCACCTTGGAATTTGGGGCGGAGTTATTGCCTCCGGAAATCTCTCCCTGGAATTTATTGTGGATTGGCCCTCATCAATATCCCACCGTCTATATAAGGCGTTTTTAGGGCAACCTTCTCCTTCACACTTTAACAAACATCCATCTTAAACCTCCCCCGAAGATATCACCCAAAAGATATTTTGTCAAAAATAGCCATTCGAGCCCCTTCGAATGAGTTGGCCCTTGGATAGGGCGGTCTCGGGGATGCACAGCCCCTATCAGGAGCCGAGGATGGCACTCCGACCCTGGACGTCACATTGGGGTTGGAGTGGGGGAAATCCAAAGGTCCTCATTCTTTTCAATCTAACCAGAGGAGGAACTCTCCTCGCCGCCTGGAGGAGGGTCCAGGGAGAACGTAACCACCTTCCCTTGGGTATGGGTCATTGGCCCTCCAAGCTGACTGCATTGGGGGTGGGAGGGATATCAGGCGGAACCCAAAAGTGAAGCCATCCTGTGCCGCGACCTCTTCCACCTCCAGTGTAGCTCTCCTTCCCTCTTTTCTCTTTTTTCTCTTCTTCTTTTGCTCTTCAACTAGCCTTCCTTTTTTCTTTTTCCTTTTTATTTCTTCTATTTCCATCTCCCAACCAGTCTCCCCCTCTTCATTTCCTCCTCTCTTACTTCTCTTCTTTTCTATTTTTTGTTCTTTAGTCAGCTTTGCTTTCTGATATTTGTTCTTCATATCTTCTTTCGATTCTTTTCTATCTTTTGTTCTTCATCAGCCTTGCTTTCTACTGTTTGTTCCTCTGCTGGCCTCGTCAAGCGTCTGCCTTTGTAGTTAGCTTTAGAACAAGCCCCACGGGCTTTACTTGTAAAAGATGTAATTTTTCTTCATATATGAATAAAAGAAGTAGACTTGTTTTGTGTTACATATATTTTATTACTTTCGTTCTTGCAATTGCTCCCTCTTGAATGAACGTTGTTGCTGTAATTTGTACTGTTTTGGTGTTCTGTTTTTCGAAAATGTTGCCCTCGGTTTCTTTATGCCGACCATCGCACTTGGTAGCGCGCAAAACCCCCTCCCCACAGACGGCGCCAATTGTAGGGCCAAAAAATGGTTGCTGACCCTAGACAATAGAATTTGTAGAGCATGGATAAAAAAGGGGTAGGCACTAACAAAACCATGGCGCAGCCAGTGTCCAAAACTTTTATGTAATTTTGGTAAGAATCAAAGGTTCCATGGGGAATCACGGTTGTGATCTTTCTCGGGCCTTAGTGGGGATCTTGGCCGTGTTTTTGGGTATTTCTTCTCTTCGGCTTAGTCCGAAGAGTTCAACCCCTTACTCTGGCTTTTTCTCCCCCCCATGGATAGGGAATTATTTTTTCTTATATAGCCTCCTTTTTATTGATCTTAACCGTTCATTTGTCAGTTATCCGGACGTTGTGCATTAGGGCCTGTCCTATCGCCTACTTTTTCAGGTTTTATGTCCGTTCCCAGACGCTCTGGCATACTCTAAAAGTCGAAGTGATTGAAGCCCCCAGGTTTAGTAGTCATATCATCATTTAAAGAGGCCAGGATGTTGGTGAGACTTTTCAGTGGGGGAAGGATATTTTCCCTTTATCCACGTAACTTGGCCGAGGACATGGGCGTCTTCGGATAGGCCCTTTTGGGGCTTAGGGCCCATCTTCTGTTTTCGGCCCGTGCTTTCCTTGGTGCGGGCCTTGGGCCGGCTGTGGAATGGGCCATGTACGTTGACATTTAGGGCCCCACAATGCTAATTTTATTTATGAACAATTTATTATATTTGAGCCATGTTTAACAGTTGCTGATCATAAACTCAAGTTTGAGCTGGACTCAACAACTCGATTCATTTCTAATAAAAAGAAAAGTTTGGTTGATTCATTTAAATCCAAAAAGTTTTAACTTTTTTATTTTAGTCTCTAATGCTTTTGGAATTTAAATCCAAAATGTTGTTTCACACTAACTGCGTCCACACCTTAGTTGGGTATAGAGATTCTTGTTATCTTTCAAAACCTTAGTATTGTTGTCCCGCTAAAAACAAATATTAATTCTATCTCTGGTGCATACAATTTCTTACTAGTTATCATTTAAGTCCACTACCACTATCATTTTTTTATTTACAAAATAACTACTTTCCAAATTAGCAGTTTGTAAAAAATGGCTGAAAGAATTTTGTTCGACCATATAAACTTGTTTACAAACTTAATTAACACAATTAAATCTTAAATATATTTAAATAGAGTTTTATGTTTGCATAAACATAAATATTTGTTTTTTTGAGAAACCCATATACATAAATATATACTTAAAATCAAGCATCATATTCTAATAAAAAAGAAAAATCGAGCATGATGTTAATTTTATTCATGATCATGTTATTATATGGAACTCTGTTTAACTGTTGATAATAAACTTAAGTTTGAGCTACACTCAACAGTTTGATACATTTCTGATAAAAAGAAAAATAGCTCTATTCATTTAAATGATAAAAGTTTTAATTTCTCATAAAATAAATTTTTAAAAAAAATTTTAACTACAATTATGCTTTTGAAATTTAGAAATGTTGTTTCACACTCACACTTTGTAAATGATTAATACTGACAGGGCACCATCAAACAAAAAAGAGAAAAAGGTTGAAAAAGCAGTCTAAAGTTTGAATAAAAAACAACATTTTGTTTGGGCAGAATTATTGAGGCTAGCTGTTCCGCACTTGTTGATGCTACCACTTGTTGATGCTACCACAGCTATCTCTGATCACTTTCATTACTCCACAAACCCATCTACAATTCCTGAAAGAAAGAAAAAACTATGGCGGAAGGAGCTTTGTTCGATCTTGCAGGGAACGTCCTTCAACTGCTGGGCTCTATCATTGTTGAAGAGGTCAAACTGGCCTCTAGTGTTGAAACTGAGATTGGATATCTAACCGACACAGTCTCCACAATCCGCGCTGTGCTTCTGGATGCAGAAAAGCAGAGTTCTCATAGCCATCAGATCAAAGACTGGCTCAGTAAGCTCAAAGATGTCCTCCATGATGCTGATGATTTGCTGGATGATTTCTCCACCGAAGTTATGCGCCGCAAAGTGATGACAAAGAAGGTACACCTTTCAAACCCGCTTGCTTTTAGTACTAAGATGGGTCATGAAATAAAGGCAATTAGGGAGAAACTAAATGCCATTGCAAAAGATAAGGAGGCTTTTCACTTTATTCCAAGCTTGGATGAGCCACAAGTCATGAATAGGGGGGACAGAGAAACTTATTCTTTTGTACTCGAAGATGAAGTTATTGGGAGAGAGGATGATAAGAAAGAGATTATGGAACGTCTTTTTGATGACAATGTTGTAGAGAATATTTCTATCATTCCGATTGTTGGTTTCGGAGGATTGGGCAAGACGACACTAGCTCAACTGGTATACAATGATGAAAATGTCCAAAAAAGATTTGAGATAAAACTTTGGGTTTGTATCTCTGATATCTTTGATGTACAACGGATTGTTAAAGAAATTTTAGAACAGTTGACAAAGAGGAAGCATGAAGAAAGCCTTGAGATCTTGCAAAATAAGCTTCGAGAAGAACTTAATGGAAAAAAATACTTGCTTGTCCTGGATGATTTGTGGAACGAGAACAATAATAAATGGCTTCTCTTGAAAAATTTGTTAATATGTGGTGCAAGGGGAAGTAGGATATTAGTGACCACACGCTCAGAACGTGTAGCGAGGATCATAGGAGCGGCTCAATCCCATGCTCTAAGAGGCCTACCTGAAGAAAAGGCTTGGAAATTGTTTGTAAAAGTGGCATTTGAACAAGGTAAACTACAAGAGAATGAAGTCCGTATAAGTTTGGGAAAAGAGATTAATGGAAAGTGTGCTGGGGTACCTCTCGCCATAAGGACGATAGCAAGCTTGCTAAGCACCAAAGCTTCAGAAAATGACTGGAGATACTTTAGAAGTTGCCTTCTCTTAGAAATAACTCAAGAAGAAGAAAAAGAAAATGATATTTTGTCAACGCTTAAATTGAGTTATGATCATTTACCATCGTACTTAAAGCAATGTTTTGCTTATTGTAGATTGTTTCCAAAAGATTACAAGATTCATGTAGTGACATTGATTGAACTTTGGGCAGCACAAGGTTTTATTAAGTTATCAAATTCAAAGCGACGTGTTGAGGATGTAGGCCGAGAGTACTTTATGGTATTACTTTGGAGATGTTTTTTTCAAGATGTAGAAAAAGATGAATATAACAATATATCATATTGCAAAATGCATGATCTCATGCATGATCTTGCAACTCTTATGGCTGGAATGGAGAGCACCGTGCTAACTTCGAGTGGGGAGTACAATGGTAAAAAAGTTCGTCATGTATCATTTGATCTTGAAGATTCATCAAGGAAACTTTCAATTTTCAAGGTTAAAAGAATGAAGATACGGACAGTTCTTGTAGCTAGTGTAGGGGGGAAGTTGGGTAACTTAACTTGTGATGCACTCATTTCAAATCTCAATTATTTACGCACGTTGGATTTGAGTTGTTTAGGCTACATGTAGTGCCCCATTCAATTGGAGAATTGAATCATTTAAGATATCTTGATCTTTCTGAAAATAGTAATATTGAATTTCTCCCTGATTCCATTACAAAGCTGCTAAATTTGTTGGTACTAAAAGTCAGCCATTGTTTCTCACTTAAAGAATTACCCCAGCGCCTTAAGAATTTGGTCAATCTCAGGCATTTAGACAACAGAGATTGCAGAAAATTGACGCATATGCCCCTTGGACTTGGGCATCTTACTTCTCTTGAGATGCTACGAAGTTTTGTCGTGAGGCAAGAGGGTTGGTATAAGAAAAAACAGGCCAGGTCTGGCGGTGGGCTAAGTGAATTGAAGGAGCTGAGCAAATTGGGAGGAAGCCTTGAGATCAAATATTTGGGACATGGAGAAGGTGACATGGTGGAATGTAAAGCCACAAATATGAAGCACAAACAACATCTTCAACAGCTGGAATTACTGTGGAAGTGGAATGATGGAGAAACTGAATGCTATGATGACATGTCACTGGAAGGGCTCCAGCCACATCCAAATCTTAAAGGGTTGGTATTGTATAATTATATGGGTGTGAGAATTCCAAGTTGGGTCTCCTCTCATACTAATCTTGTTAAATTTGAATTGGGTTATAATAGGAGATTGCAGCACCTCCCACCGTTAAATCAACTCCCTTTTCTCAAGGTTGTCGATCTTGTGGGAATGGAAGCACTTGAATACATTTCAGATGAAGACAGTGTTAGTAACGTGTTGGGTGCTTCCTCTTCTTCTTCTTCTTCTTCTTCAAAAACACCATTCTTCCCATCCTTATCTTCTCTTCATATAGAGGGATGCCCAAAACTGAAGGGATGGTGGAGGAATGAGCCACACCATCTCTTACTTCCATCATTTCCTCCTTCTCTTTCTACATTAAAGATTTGGAATTGCCCTAACCTGACTTCCATGCCCCTGATTCCCGATCTCACCTCTTTCAAAGTGAAACATATTGATGGTTGTCCCCTCTTACGGCTACACGAAGGAAACAGTGAAGATTGTCCCAAATAATCCAACAAGAAAAAACAATTTATTCAGGTATGCATCTATCCATCTATCTTTTATAATCCCAAATTCAAATTCAACTACTGCTTTTTATATTTTGAACAACTTCTAAAACTATTCAACTTCATTCTTTTCAATCTTTTTTTCTTTTTCTTCTCTATAAACTGTTAATTGAACAAGAAAAGAAATTAGGATAATGTAATCCATCCCTTTTTTCTTTCTTTCTTTTAATTCTAATGATTTATATCTTTGTACCTAAGTGCATGGTTGCTTCTTAATTGCTGCAGAATCTGATTTAGAATCGGAGTCGGTTTGTTCACTTCCAGAGGAGGAATTAGCTTGTTTTGCAGGTATTTCATTGGTTTACCCTCTTCTTATTTATTTATTTTTTTTTAATTTTTTTTGAGTCATTTGAACTATTGATCTATAAAAAATAACTAATGGTTTAATTACTGTTTTTGATGGGATAATTGCTGAATGAATTCTTTCTTTTCTCAGACTTTTTATTTATTTATTTTGGAGACATTATTTTTGTCAAAAGCAGAACAAAGATTGAGGCCTACCAATGTAGACATTCACAAACCTAGAGATAATATTTATCTAAGTTGTGCATTTGAACAAAACCTTTGGGGCTTTCTATTTTCTTTCTTCTTAATCTGTTTTTATATGTTAAATTTCTAATGGCCAGAGCATCACACAATCATAACTTTTTTGGTTTCCTAGTGATTTTTGGCTCTTCCTCTACCTCCAACAGCCCCTTACTGCCTTTCTTTCATCTCCAAGTATTTCAAAACGAAAAATCCTACACATTTAAAAAAAAAAAAAAAAAAAAAAATTCTTCCTTCATGTGTGTAAATAATACTGTGTATCCAAGTACTAGAGAAGGGTCTAATCTGTTTAGTCGTGTACAATTCATTGTTAGATTGGATTGAATTTTTTTTTTTTTTATTACATATATTACTGCCAATAAAAATTACTAATTAATTTTTTTTTATTCATTCTCATTGTTGTCTTTGCAGAGATGAGTGGATATGGCAATAACAAGCCTCACCCTCAGCAGCATGTGCAGCTGCACTTGGCTTCAAAGCTCACTGCCACCGCCACCACCTCCGCCTTGGCTGAGGGCTTGTTGCTATTCTTCTACTTAGCTCTCTGTTCACAAAAGCTTGACACACATTCACAGTTTTGGTGTCATAGCTTGCCTTCGTGCCAACAGGTCTCTCTCTCTGTCTCTCTCTCTAATATTATATTTAGGGACTGTTTTGTTGTCTTATACTCTTATTAATATCTTAGTTACTCTATCTTTTTTCTCCTTCTGGATAGCGCAGAGCTGGCACTGAAAGCTGCACGTGCTGCACTTAGTGGTGGCATCTCAGTTGTGACTTGTGAGTCTTTTTTTTTTTTTTTACACAAATTTTTCTTTCATCTCTTCCATAAATTGAACTAGAGTCTCATGTCAAGTAAACTGTCTTAATAATTAATGTATCACATGCGTAGCAATCATGACTTCTAATACCCAACTTTTATTATATATATATTAACTAAGTAAGTAGCTTTTATAATCTTAAAAGTTGATTCAGTTGCATTGTTTTGGACAGTCTAGAAGAGCTTATTGCACCCACAGTGCTTATCCCTTAATCTATGGACTGTGATTAGTTAGATTCTTGCCGTTACTTAAGTTCTCTTGGGAAATTTTTGCATTGTTGATTGGGGAAATGTTTTCTTTATGTTAATCATTTTATAAAGAAATACAATGGTAATTTATTCTTATTCTGCAATTAGTTGCAGTAGTCCATGATTATATGAAAGATGGTTTCTGATTTGTTTCTCTTTCTTGATATGTAGCTGGAGATTGTGATGTCTACCCCAGGTGTATTTGAGGTTGTTTAGAATGCAATCTTTTCCAATTCCTTAATGCAATTGGCTTCTTGGGCTTGAGAGTTAATGTGCTTTCTTTCTCTTTTGCATAGGTCCTTCAGCAGCTGGTGCAGGAGCATCCTACTACAACCTTAGGAGTAATTCTCTTCATAGCTCCTCTTGAATTTCTTAATATATCATTTATGTTCAAATTGACTCTGCTTGACATAAATCCTTGCTAAAGTCTATGCTTGTCGGCATAGTTATCTGTGCATGATCTATGGACAAATTCTGTGCTTGTTTGGAAGTTCATTAGACTGGTGTTTCTCATTTGGATGTTATATGAAAATGTGAGCTTGATTTATAATGATCCATGATGAGCTAATTAGCTTAATTACTAGTTATCTGACAAAATGCTATAATAAATTGCCCCTTTTAGATATTATCTTTAGGCACATTTCATGTAAATCCAACTAGATACAATTTTGAGTTCACAATCTGGTTTTGGATGCATGTGGATGGGTTTGTTTGTTGCTGACATACCATAGATAATTATAAATAGAGAGCCCAATTTTGATTTACTATCTGTGAAATAAGAATAGGTCATAACTACTTGGAGGACTATCAAAAACTATCTTTGTAACAGACTTTGAATGTTTTTACTGTTCCATCTTCAATCAAGAGAAGTCATAGAAAGGTTCCATTATATATCTATGCAAGTAATACTTTGCAAGAGTTTTCTCACTTCTGAAAAATATAAAGTATCCTGCAGGTTGGGACTGTTTTAAATGTTGAGGATGCCAAAAATGCAATAAATGCTGGAGCCAAATTTCTAATGAGTCCTGCAATGGTGAAAGTATGCGTTTTGAATTCTGCAGTCTCATGCGTTTTGAATTATTTTGTCCTTTTTAGTGCTCTTCATGATTCTTGTAATTTTCTATCTTGAATTTAATCCTAAACAAACCTGTTAGAAGACATCACTTATACACTCTAAACATGCTTATTGGCTGTTAGGACATTATGGTTGATGCGCAATGTGGTGAAGTTTTGTACATACCTGGAATGATGACCCCAACAGAAGTAAGGCCATCTTATAAAACTTAAAACTCTCTTTCATTTCTAAGCTTTATAGAGTTTGTAAAAATTTTCTTAATGCACTTGACTTCTTATAATGTTTATCTTGTTGGACGCTTCTATTTCAGAGTTATTTTTTTCTATTGTTCTGTTTGAGATTTGAAACTTTTGAGTCAGGAGAACTTAAAACCTGATTGTGATTTACAGATATTGTCTGCATATGATTCTGGTGCCAAAATTGTCAAGGTAAGTCTTGACATGTTCTATGATGTTTAAGATTGGGCAGTTCATATGGCAGCCACTGTCCAATGCCATATGCACTCCTGACTCCTTTTTTCAAAGGATATTAATGTGAAAGCTCATTATTTATTTGATATCCTGTATCCACCGGTCATTACGGTTGCTAGGTACACAATTATGGTAAATGTCCCCAATTGACCATGAACTTCTTTTAAACGTATATCAGTGCTTGAATAGTCATGATTTTCTTTTTGGTTCAAAAATAAAAGTCTTCTAAATGAAATTATATAAAGTTATGCAAGCTACAATAATAAGTTATGTAGCTTAGCTTGCTGAGTTAGAATAAGATATCAGTGGAAATTGGATCTAAATTATAGCAAACTGTTTTTCTGAGAGGAATGTGCATCTTCATTTCTCCTGTAACCAACTTGGATTCAAGATTTGTCATTTTAATTGGTTCATCTTGTCTCAAATCTACCCTATCTAAATTTAATCTTTCAGTTTTCTATCTTGTGAATTGATCATGCTTTAGACTTACCCAAAAAAGATCATGCATGCATAGGCTCTGCTTCCTTGAGTTGGCACCTTGGACCCGGTTAGTGTTTTTACCACAGAATTTTAAAAGCATTTCTGTGCCTTGAAGTGGTCTTTCTTGTCTTAGGTTGCTCTATAAAGTTTATCCAGCCCACATTGTTCTTCTGTACACAATTTCAGATTGATATTGGTGTCTATTTATTTTAGTCTTATAATTAAATTCAACTGTTAATTCACTAGAGTAGGCATACTTTGTTTAACAAAGCTTCCATTCAGATAGTTGAGAGTTTCTTACTTATATTGGAATTATGTAGGTTACTTACGCCCCTAAATACTGGCTCATAAGTCATAAATGCATTCTTCTTCATCAATCTAAAGAATCTTCATAAGATTTGCACAGTGAAGAAAGTATGGCTTAGTATATTATTGGTTCTTTCAAACATTTGTATTCTCTAGTTTCTTCACTAAGAATTCTGGGATTTTATACTGTTTGGATGTCAGAAAATAGTTCATCTATAGATGTACCTTATGGATTTATTTTTCTTTTATTTGGTGGACTAGGTTTATCCTGTCTCTACACTAGGTGGTAGTCAGTATATTTCTGCACTCAAGAGGCCTTTTCATCACATCTCAATCGTTGCTTCTCAGGGCATAACAGTAGGTTGTTAACTTCTGTGTCCTGTAGGCTGTAGCTCTTAAAGCCTCACTATTATTTTTTGTGTTCATGCTCAAAAGTAAGAAAGATTCAAAATTCCACACTTCTGCTATTTATAATCCAAATATAAGAAAGAGAGATGATTTTGCATCTGGGAATTGTATTCATATCCTCCATTATCCAAATTGTTCTCATGGCTAAGACATTTATTGGGAGTTCTTTCAAACTTAAAAAAAAAAAAAAAAAAATTTAAAATGCACGTATCAGCCCTTCAAATAAATGAAAATCATGCATAAAATAACATTTTCTTGATTCATGTGTACTTTTCATAGATTGAAATTCACACTTGCAGTATTCTTGGAATATGTGTTTTTGGAGAACTTAAAGAGACATTATGTTCAGAAATATTTGTTAAGTTGATATGTTTTATATTCTTATTTTCTGTGTGCAATGTGATGTTATCTGTTTTCTAATCTGATACAGATTCAGTCAGAGAATATATCACCCAAGGAGCATCAGCAGTTGTATTATGTGATGCCATATTTGATAAGGAGGCAATTAGTCAAAATAATTTCAATGAAATATGTCGACTTGCACACTTTGTAGCTTTGCAAGGCAATGAAGCATTAGAATGGTGAGATCTTTTGTTGTCTATGGATATTGCTTGGTTTTGTCTTTGCTAGACTATTATAGCTGTAGCCTTTGTTTGAAGTTGCCAATGCTACTATCTTCAAAATTTTAAAAGATCAATAAAGAGTGAGAAATACTAGACTAAATAAAACGAATGCGATTTGTTCTAAACCAGATATGCTGGATCTAAAAGGTACACTTGTCATGACATACCTTTAAAGTCATAACTGCTAACCCACGAAATTGTAGGCAAAATATTTCTTCATCAATGTGTGATATGGATTTTATGTTTGAATGCAGACAGAAATTTCATTTTTTTAAAATCCAATGCTGAATTGATGACCTACGTATAAATTAAGAAAAATGTGTGGCATATAATTTCTGAGTAGCAGATTATTAGTTTTGCTAACATTCTACATAAATAGTTCAATTACCATTTTAGTAATCCCAAAGTGGCTTGAAAATCTACCTTAGTTGCCACCATGCTAGGTTTTCACTCATTAATATTCATGTTTCTCCTGCCAAAGTTAACTTTGATAACTTCATATCAGTATTGTGTTAGAAGACGCTTTTGTGCAACTAAATTTAGTTAGTGAAAATTTTGTTTTTCTTTTTTCATATCTCTTTCTCATGAGCTTCTTTGTGGTCAAGAAACCATGAATTAAAATCCTTTGTTTTCATGGTGCTGCCCTCAGTTTCTCCCAGTGTAATTGTGGAAAATTTAAAAAGCATGATGATGACTTATGGCCATCATAAAGTTAAATCATATCCATTTATTAAGGTATATTGTTAGTTAGTATATGTTTAAATTGTCCATCTTGATAAAAGCTTCCTCACAAAAAGTACCAGGTTTAATTCGACTCACACAAACGAAAAATAGAATAAAACACTTCAGCCTACAAACCAGATCGACCCCATTTACGACTAGGTTGGTTGACTTGGTTCAGTTCAGCTATATGATACTTTGACTTTGATCCTTGATTATGGAATAATGACCATTTCTGTGTTAATTGATTCATGGATTCTGATCCAACTTGTTCTGAATGTGTAGCTTCCTTTCCTTTTTGATCCACCAAAATAACAACAAAAAAAGTCGCATATGGTATGCGATGAACTTTGACAGCTTGGACTCTCAGCTTTCTGCAAAAAAAAAAAAAAAAAAATCTATTATACATTGCATACATATCAGACAATGGGCCAGGGAAAAGATTATGTATGATTTTGAGGAACATCCCATATGGTAGATAATGCTTTTGTCCATTAATGGCATGACCTCTGACTGATTTTTGTGTCATGCAGGAAGAAAAGGAGCACGCTAAACTAATTGCATTACAAGTGCCCCAAAAGTTTCCTTTGCATTACCTACATCAGGATTAAAGCATCAGAAAATTTTTAGGGCAAAATTGATGCATATATGCGAGAACTATTGAGGTAAAAGATCAGCCCTTCATTGTTGTCTTCACTTTGTGTGCTTTTTCTTGAACCTAAAGTAGCCCTTCATTGTTTGTCAACTGACATGCTAAAAATAACATTGACTGTGGTTTGGAGCTGATTCATATCTATACTGCTAGGAAACTGAGACCTACATGATCATATCTTTGTTATGTTAAATTTTGAAATATTTTTGGCACTATGCTCATTATCATTGTTTTTATTATTATTGTTGTCATCACAACCACCATTATCATTATTTGTACTCAGTTTTTCTTCATATTTTTGCAGATTGATGACTGAATAAAACCAGGTAGAGTACCCTTGGATATCTACTCTGAAGAGCTAAAAATTGAACTTTGAACTGATTTATTAGCTTGTTGGTAAGGTGGGTTAAGTCGACATTACAATGTAGACATTTGGAATGCATTCCCCCATCGTCTCAAGTGTTGTATTTGGAAAGAGAAATGTTCAGAGTTTCAAAATGTGGAAACTTAGTTTTGGACTTGAAAGTCTGATTCCTTGGACCTTTGTTTGAGTGGATGGCAGACATGAGCAGTATCTTTGAGTAGCATGATCTTTGTAATTTTCTTTCAAAGTGTTGGCGAATCTCTTGTATACTTCTTTTGTACTTGGGTAGTTGGGTTATGCTACTTTTGTGCACTCTTGGTGAGTCATTTACTTGGGTACTTGGCTTTGTTTGCATTCCAAATCACTAATTTCACACCACTTACTCAGCTTCTATTAAAGTAATCATTTTTGGACTTCGGACAATAATGCAAAAATTATGCTAAATATTTTTTCTGCAATACTAATTTTAAGTTATCTTACATTATCCAGAATAAGGAAAATATTTGCATCATCTGTATAGTACAGATTTCAATCATAAATGGAGGAAATGATGACAAAAATTGTGTTTAATTTGTAAATTAGTTGATTGAGTTTTTTTTATTTAAAAAATTATGAAGCTGTAAGTTGATGTCTACACTCTACAAGGTTTCTCGGCTAAACTTGTTTTGGCCAAGAGTTCAAGCTCTTTTAGGTAACAGGATAAGGACTTTTTGTTGTTTTGATAAGTGATGTAGGACACGGTTTAATATCTAATTTTTGTAATTATTTAATTTTAGTATTTTTATGTAATTTTTGTTATTTTAGATTTATGTTATTTATCTTTTTATTTTTAGGTGTTTTTAATGTTATTTAGTCAAATTAGGGTTTTATATACTTTCGTAACCATCTTAGGGTTTCTAGTTGCCCTATGTTTTGTTTTTACTATTTAAATGCAGTATTCATTTGGGATTTACTTATTTTGCTGAAATTGAAAATTTTTTGCTAAAAGCACTATAGATAAAGGTAAAAATTAGGTGAAATAGTTCAGTGGGACTCATAAATAGTACCAAAAAGTGCAGTGAGTCCTATGAATAGTAACAAAAATAAGCTGAATAATAAAATAAGTTGGCAAAAATAATTTTTGCCAAATGCACACATATTGTAGCCTCCGAAGGCAATTCAGTTTTTATTTTATTATTAATAAAATACCTAGAAACTAATAATTTAGTTTATGTCCATTAAAGAGAGCATTGTGTATGCTTTTTACAAACTTCCGCAACATCAGTTGGTATCAAAGCCTTGACATACCTTGGTCTGATGGCTAATCGGCGAGACGGTGACCACCATAACAATGACGTTGACAACACAGTCCTCACTAAGGCTGAGTTCCTAAAGTTTTGTGAAGAGGCTCATGATGAGAATCAACAATTTCGTGAAAAAAGTTAGCAAATTATAGGCAAAATTAAGCAAATGATTGCTAGTTTCTTGCTAGGAAATCATCTCATAACAAAAATGATCAATATATTCAAAGACGTACTCCTAACTACAAGAAAATTTCATTCTTTGATGGAGATATGTGCAAGTTGGATTTTATTGATTGGCTTCTTGATTTGGAAAAGTATTTTAATTTTTGGAAGATTTGTAATGAAGAAAGAGTACAACTTGCATCTAATAAATTGGACGATGAAGCATAGGAATGGTGGGAAGACATTCAAATCAATAGAAAGCGGTGAGGTAAGCATCCAATCTGCTCTTGGCAATGAATGAAAAAAGTATTAATTGATTTATGGTTTCCTAATGCATATTATGATATACTAGATTATAAATCTGTATATTCATATGAAAAGCAATATGTTTAAAACATGAGAGGTCTACCACAAAACCAAAATAATCACAGTCAAGTCCATGTGTCAAGTAAAGGAAAGGGTTTGAGGGTTGAGAAGAAGCAACCTATTTCTAAAGAAAAGTTTGAAGTGGTTAAAAAAGATCAAGACTTGCAACCATTTATTGAATTGAAGATTGAAGATATCACTTGTCAAAAGTTTGATGAAGATTTTATTGAGAATATTGTGGAAGATCCAATTGAGGTTAAACATGGTAATGAGTCCATCATCCACAACCCCAAGTTTCGATTGATTTGTTGAGGATGACTACACAATATGTTGATTTCTTTAGAGTAGAAAATTTTAATTTTATTATCAACCCTTTGTTGATTGATGTTGCAAATAAATTGAAGGTAGATGAAAAGAAATTTTATGCTACACCTTATGAAGAATTCAAGTTTCAAAACCGGATCAAATTATTAAAGCATTCAAAATATTTGTTTATTTTGAGCAAAAGATTTCAGATTTCCACCATCAACTCGAGGACGAGTTTGTTTCAAGTGAAGGGGTCTGATGTAGGACACGATTTAATATTTAATTTTTGTAATTATTTAATTTTAGTATTTTTATGTAATTTTTGTTATTTTAGGTTTAAGTTATTTATTTCCTTTTTTTTAGGTGCTTAAAGGGTCAGACTTAGGTCTAGTATCCAGTAGTACTGGACCGTTGAGATGATGACATGTGTCTACTTTTAAACACGTGTCACCATTTGACCGTGTCCAGTGCACTGGATGCACTGGACCTAAACCAAGTCCGTGCTTTTAATGTTGTTTAGTCAAATTAGGGTTTTATATTCTTTTGTAGCCGCCTTATAATAAGGGTTTTTAGTTGTCCTAGGTTTTGTTTTACTATTTAAACGCATTGTAGTCTCCAAAGGCAATTCAGTTTTTATTTTATTATTAATAAAATGCAGACTTTTTGTTGAATTCTTTCTTTCGTAGATTCTAGTATATCATCTCGTGGATTCAAAGAACCCTTTGTGGATTCAAAGTTTACTACCCAGAAACTAATAGTTTAGTTTCTGTCCATCAAAGAAAGCATTGTGTGTACTTTTTTCAAGCTTTCGAAACATCGGTAAGTGACAAAAAATTTTCGTTAGAAAGAGGAGAAACATTGGACTTAGTACCAAAAGCACTAGATTCATACAAAGATGGTTAACATTTATTTTATTTTTGGTAAACAAAGATGGTTACGCATTTAGCTCAATAGAATAGAAGCCAGCTCTATACCATTGGAATTCAAGTTGAGACTGAGATTCATATGACCACATAGAAGAAACGTACTAAACTTGTGGGAAATTTTGGATTGTTCCTCATGATGATATGGCTACAACAAATTTGGATTTTGGTGTTGGGAGAATCAGGCTTGGCTGATCCTTTTCATCATTTTTATAAAGAACACCCAAAAAAAAAAATATATATATATATATATATATTTTTTTTTTCTCAAAAGTAATTCTAGTACCACATAAAATATCACAATTTTTATCACAATTATCTTACGTGTTAAACTCTGACTGGTTTCCTATCACTTTCACGTGGACTCGCCACTTTTTTTCCACCACTCACCGTCTCCACCATTATAGTATGCCATTTGTGCAGTTGTGACCCTTTACGTGGTGTTACTATTTTTGTTTTCTTGACTCTGGATATGGATATGTCACTGAGCTAGTGCTTAGATATTTCTCTATATATATGCCCCATGCATAAGCATAATTAGACAGCCATCCCTTGTATTACGATAGAATAATAAAACAATGACTTACTGTTCATAGCAAAAGTTTCAGTCAGACTCTCAACCACGTGCACTTTAGAGAAACGCAGCAACCTCTTCATCCTAACACTCATCGGCGACGATCACAAGCATTGTCTCGGCCCACACATCATCAACTCTCTCCTCTCCGCTCTCTCCCAAGAACTAAAGTGTTCATTTGATGTCAACGAGATGAGTTATAAAACTTTTAACTAAAATTATTGAATTTAAGAACATGTTAAGATAATAAATTGTAATTGGTGTATGATAAAAATACTAGTGGACCAAAGTAAAAACTACTTAGACTTTAGCAACCAAAAAAAAAAAAAATGTAAAAAAATGTAAAAAAAAATACTCAAATGATGCTCTCATCAAAACTTGACACCTTATCATTGCGTAAAATTAGGTGTATCTTATTGTTAATTAAAGAACTAAAGAAGCTCATAAAATGAAAGATAAGTATTACATCTACAACATTTTTACAACGTTTTTGTAACAAATTCTACGTGACAGGTTGGTAATTGGTTTTAATTTAACTAACAACTGAAATTGCTTTCTTACCTTCTAATAATAGCAAGTAATAACCTACCACTTAAAACATATTATAAAAATATTGTAAAAATATCATGAATAAAGCATTTTTCAAAGGTAAAAGAAGAAGTAAAATAGTCGCTCTCTTTTTTGTTTGTTTTTTTGTTATTAAAAGGACATAACAACTGGACAAGTAGAGTAAGGCTGTAAGCTTATGAGTGTGATGGTGCATCCTCATTTTGGATCTTTGGGTGTTAGGCGATGGTTGAGGATTACAACTCACAATTGGGTATCAATGTGTGGTTTTAGTTGGGGCAGTTGGCCCATTACTAGGCAACCTATGGGTGTGAACTGTGAAATGGTTAGTCGTTAGTGGGCTAGTGGCTATGCCTATGAGTTTGACTGTGAAGGCTTTTGGTAATACTTTTTGTTTTTGAAGAGAGAAATTTTATTATTTTCTATTAATTTTTGTAAGCTTGGATGAAAAAAAAAGTATATATTAATGGCTATTACTTAATTCAAACCAATTAAACCATTCATTAAAAAAAGAAAAATGAAGACAATTAAACCATACGGAAGTTTTGTGTAGGTTCTTGAAAAGTTGAAATACCCAAAGTTCTAAACCACACAATATTTGTGGTTGTTCATGTTTTTTTGTATAACAATTATATCTAACCATACATATAATAATGGAAGTGGAAATTAATATTGTAATAAATACTTCTCAAAGGCAATAATGGAGTAGATATGAAACTCCATCTATCAAAAAAAAAAAAACTCAAGAGAGAGTATTTGAGTCCCATCAATGGCGGCTCCGCTCTCATCACCGTCACTCGCAGAAAGTTCTTCTGCAACGGCTTCGACTTCCCATGGGCCCAATCCGCCGGCACCTCCACTGCCTGCCGCAAATGCCTCCTTCAAATGGCACAATCCTTTACATCCGTCATTGCCGCACTCATATCCCTCCCCATCCCTGTTAGGTTACAAGTGTGAGTGAAGTCCTACATTGAATAAAGATAAAAAGAATGAGTGGTTAATATAACATAATTGAGCACATACCCATTGGGCTTAGGCCTTTTGGGTTAAAGTGCGTCTCTATATGTTATATTAATTACTCAAGGAAACTTTTCTATTCCAGACGCCTTTCCAGCTTCCTCTACCATTGCTCCCACTCAAACCTAACCCTAGGCTCTGATACCAGTTGAAGGGAATTCAACCCGATTCCCAACCTGTGAGAAACAAAAAAAAATAGAGAAAACACACGTCAAAGAAAATAATCACACGCACAAGACAGTATTTACGTGGTTCGACAATTTGCCTACGTTCACGGAGTTGCAGGGATTTCACTATTATCAGGGAAAAATACAAAGTGCGGCTACAGTGTTTCTCTCACTCTCTCTGAAACACAAGAACAAGGCTAAACAAACTCTAATTATAAAAGCGGCTTTTATATCCTACTTATAGGGTTACAATAGGCTACAAAACGGGCCAAAAATAAACTAGGCTCCACAAAACCCAACAAATCTCCCACTTGGAGACTAGTTCAATTACCAACATCAGCCGCTATCCTCCAAAAGCAATCCCTCATCCCTGCAACTCATCCTCCTGTTCTCAAGCTAGAAGGCCAATTGAAGCTGCACACAGTTTCAGCTTCTCAATAGTGACACCTTTAGTCAACATATCTGCCGGGTTCTTAGATCCACAAATCTTCTCAAGTATTACCAGTTTATTTTCAACAAGGTACCGGATAAAGTGGTATTTTGTCTGTATATGTTTCGACTTTGAATGAAAAGCCGAATTTTTGGCAAGAAAGATTGCACTCTGACTGTCACTGTGTAGAATGCCCATCTCCTGTTTCTTACCCAATTCATCTAAGAAACCATGTAGCCAAATCATCTCCTTTCCAGTTTCAGTTGCTGCAACATACTCAGCTTCTGTAGTAGACAAAGTAACAATCTTTTGCAGATTTGAAACCCATGATATAGCTGTACCACCCAGAGTAAATACAAACCCAGTAGTACTCTTTCTACTATCAATATCACCAGCAAAATCAGCATCTACATAACCTTGCAGTTTCAAACTTGCACTTGTGAAGCAAAGACATGTATCTGATGAACCCTTCAGATATCTCAGAATCCACTTAACTGCCTCCCAATGCTGCTTTCCAGGCCTACTCATGAATCTGCTCACAACTCCCACTGCATGTGCAATATCTGGCCTTGTACACACCATAGCATACATCAAGCTGCCAATAGCTGAGGCATAGGCCACCTTGCTCATATGGTCTCTTTCTTCTTTTGTCTTTGGCGACTGTTCCTTGCTCAATTTGAAATGACTACTCAAGGGTGTGCTCACTGGTTTGGCTTCATTCATATTGAACCTGCTGAGAACTTTCTTCACATACTCTGACTGTGAAAGTTTCAATGTACCATTAGCCTTGTCTCTAATGATTCTCATACCAAGGATTTGCTTTGCAGCTCCCAAATCTTTCATTGCAAACTGTTTTGACAATTGCTTCTTCAGATTATTAATCTCCTCAATGCTAGACCCTGCAATGAGCATATCATCCACATACAACAGTAAAATGATATAAGAATTGTCAAAGAATTTGACATATCAACAATGATCAGCTTCACATCTCTTAAACCCAATTTTATGCATAAAACTGTCAAATTTCTTGTACCACTGTCTTGGAGCTTGTTTTAGGCCATACAAGCTCTTTCTCAGTTTGCAGACTAGATTCTCTTGTCCCTGAACAATGAACCCTTCTGGCTGAATCATGTAAAGGTCTTCCTCCAAATCACCATGAAGGAATGCCGTCTTCACATCTAACTGCTCAAGATGTAAATTTTCTGCAGCCACCATTCCCAGCACCAGTCTAATTGTTGACATCTTCACAACTGGAGAAAATATCTCTGTGTAATCAATGCCCTCCTTCTGCTGGAACCCTTTAACAACTAATCTGGCCTTGTAACGTTTGCTACCATCATGCTCATTCTTTATTCTGTATACCCACTTGTTGTGCAAAGCCTTCTTTCCCACTGGCAATTCAGTCAGTTCCCATGTCTGATTCCCCAACAAGGAATCCATCTCATCCTTCATGGCTAACTCCCACTTGCTTGAATTCTCATTTTGCAAGGCTTATTTATAACACTCTGGCTCACCACCATCAGTCAACAGGAGATAATTTAGAGCGGGTGAATAACGCTGTGGAGGTCTAATATTTCTGGAAGATCTACGGACTTCAGCTACAGGTGTACTCTGATCTGCCTGTGAATTTACATTCTCCTTATCTTCTGCACCCTCTTTCTGGACAGTACTTTCAGTCAATTTATCTAAGTTGACAAACTCAGATTTCTTTTGATCTATCTCTGTAACACCTGACACTACAGTTGACCTGTCCTTGTACATAACCTGTTCATTAAATATCACATTTCTACTTCTGATGATTTTCCTGTTTTGTTCATCCCAAAACCTATAGCCAAATTTCTCATCACCATAGCCAATGAAAAAACATATTTTAGACTTTGCATCAAGTTTACTACGAGCATCAGAATCAATATGAACATAAGAAACACAACCAAAAACTTTTAAGTGTGAAAACTTTACCTTTTTACCGCTCCAAACCTCCTCAGGAAGTCTGAACTCCATGGGAACTGATGGCCCTCGGTTTATTAGGTAAGCTGCAGTGCTAACAGCATCAGCCCAGAAAGTTTTTGGTAGTCCAGCATGCAATCTCATACTCCTAGCACGCTCATTGAGTGTTCTGTTCATGCGCTCAGCCACACCATTCTGCTGTGGTGTTCCGGGAATGGTCTTCTCCATCCTAATTCCCTGTGCAGCACAATACTCACTGAACCCTCCATCTATGTACTCTCCTCCATTATCTGACCTCAAACATTTTACTTTCAAACCTGTTTCTATCTCAACCATGGCCTTCCACTTCTTAAAAGTTTCAAATACATCAGATTTATTTTTCAAAAAATAAACATACCTTTCTGCTTGAGTCATTAATAAAGGTAATGTAATACCTTGAACCTCCAAGGGATGCAACCGGAGAAGGCCCCCACAAATCAGTGTGTACTAACTCCAATTTTTCAGCCTTCGGTATCCTGCCCGTTTTCAAGAAGCTCACCTTTTTCTGCTTTCCTAAGATGCAGCTTTCACACATGTCAAAATCAATAGACTTCAATTCTGGTAGCTTTCCTTTTGACAACAGCATCTTCATCCCTTTCTTACTATGTGACCAAGCCTGCGGTGCTATAAGCTTGTATCAGTACTTGCATCAGCAACTGCAATTGTGTCTCTTGGACTTGAGGTCATATATAGAGTACCAGTCTTCTTTCCACGAGCCAATACCCTAACTCCCTTTGTAACCTTCCAAGTACCACCAACAAATAGTATTGCATGTCCTTCATCATCAAGTTGTCCAACAGAAATCAGATTCCTCCTCAGGTCAGGAATATGTCGAACCTTCTCTAGTAACCAAACAGACCCATTGAGCAACAATATCCGGACGTCTCCCATACCCACAACATCCAAGGCTGAACCATCAGCTAAATACACCTTACCAAAATTACCTGTAACATAATTCTGTATGATTTCTCGGTGTGGAGTGGTATGAAACGAAGCTCCTGAATCCAAAACCCAATCATCAAGTGGATTGTCTACTGCAAGAAGCAATGCATCCTGTACCTCTTCTGTTATAGCATTAGCAGAATCATCTTCATTATTCTTCTTAGGACTTTTGCATTGGCTCTTAAAGTGACCTATTTTCCCACAATTCCAACATTGTACTTGTTGGCCTGATCCAGATTTACTTCTATTCCGAATAGAATTTCTGGATTTTGATCTGCCCCGATTTGAATTTCTGTTATTACCTCTGCCTCTTGTCTCAAGGTTTAAGGCAAAACTAGATCTTGAGGTTTCACCTGCATCTCTTCTGCGAATCTCCTCAGCCAGAGTTAAATCTCGTATATCATTGTACTTGAGCTTTTCCTTTCCTGTAGAATTGCTTACTGCCATCCTCATTGCCTCCCAATTGTTTGGCAAAGAAGCCAAAACAATCAGAGCACGAATCTTATCATCAAAATCAATTTCTATAGATGACAATTGATTTGTGATAGTGTTAAATTCGTTCAGATGTTGTGCTACTGATGCATTCTCTGCCATCTTCAAATTAAACAGTTTTTTCATCAGATGCACCTTGTTGTTTGCCGACGGCTTTTCATACATTCCAGACAAAGCCTTCATCAGATTTGCTGTGGTCTTCTCCTTCACAACATTGTGTGCAACAGACCTAGACAGAGTTAACCTGATAACTCCTAATACCTGTCTGTCAAGAAGAGCCCATTCTTCAGCCTTCATCGCCTCAGGTTTTGTCCCCAAAAGAGGCAGATGCAATTTCCTCCCATAGAGATAATCTTCAATCTGCATCCTCCAATACGCAAAGTTTGTGCCATCGAACTTTTCTATTCCAGACGCCTTTCCTGCTTCCTCTACCATTGCTCCCACTCAAACCTAACCTTAGGCTCTGATACCAGTTGAAGGGAATTCAACCCGATTCCTAACCTGTGAGAAACAAAAAAAAAAAGAAAAAACACACGTCAAAGAAAATAATCACACGCACAAGACAGTATTTACGTGATTCGGCAATTTGCCTACGTCCACGGAGTTGCAGGGATTTCACTATTATCAGGGAAAAATACAAAGTGCGGCTACAGTGTTTCTCTCACTCTCTCTGAAAGACAACAACAAGGCTAAACAAACTCTAATTATAAAAGCGGCTTTTATATCCTACTTACAGGGTTAGAATAGGCTACAAAACGGGCCAAAAATAAACTAGGCTCCACAAAGCCCAACAATCCCAACCGTCGCCGCCGTCTCCGGCCACGCCGCCGCTGCCGGACTCATCCTCGCGCTCAGCCACGACTTTCTATACATGAGTGAGGTCGATCTGGCGATCACGTCTATTTAGAGTGATTTGTTTTCTAGCGTTATGTTTGAGATTTGAAACTTTTGAGCTATATTCCTTGGAAAGAAAACTTAAAACTTGATTGTGATTTGCAGATATTGTCTGCATATGATTCTCGTGCCAAAATTGTCAAGGCAAGTCTTGACATGTTCAATGATGTTTAAGATGGGCAGTTCATATGATAGTCATTGTCCAATTCCATATGCACCCCATGTTTCATAGACAAATGGATATTAATGTGAAAGATAATTATTTATTTGATTATGTTGTTTCCACCGGTTGTTATGGTTGATAGGTACACAATTATGGTAAAATGTACCCACTTGACCATGAATTTCCTTTAAACATACATCAATTGCTTGAATAGTCATTATTTTCTTCTTCTTTTTTTCTTTTATCTTTTGTTTCAAAATAAAATTTAATCTTTCTATATAACATTATAGAAAGTTATGCAAACTACAAGAATAGGTTCTATATCTTAGCTTGCTGAGTTAGAATAAAATATTTTTTGCGTTTCATATTTCTCTATCTTGAGTGCTACTTGTGGTAATTATGCCATTTGCCTTGTATAAACTTTTCATAAGCATCTCTTACACTTTCTTGCTCATGGAGATCATTACACAATAAAATATATCAGCGAAAATTGGATCAAAATCATAGAAAAATGTTTTTTGAGAGGAATGTGCATCTCTGATTCCCCTGTAATCAATTTGGATTTAAGATTTGCTGTTTTAATTGGTTCAAATCTTGTCTATACTCTACCCTATCTAAAGTTAATCTTTCTGTTTTCTATATTGTGAATTGATCATGCATTGGCTCTGCTTCCTTGAGGCAGCACCTTGAACCTGGTTTGTATTTTTACCACAGCATTTTAAAAGTACTTCTGTAGGTTGCTTAGGTTGCTCTAGAAATATTATCCAGCCCACACTGTTCTTCTGGTGTATATTTATATTAGTCTTATGTAGGTTACTTATGCCCCTAAAATACTGCCTCATAAGTCATAATGCATTCTCCTTCCTCAATCTAAAGAACATAAAATTTGCACAGTGAAAAAAGTATAGCTAAATATATGATTAAATCTTTTAAACATTTGTGTTCTCTAGTTTCTTCACTAAGCATTCTGGGGGTTTTATACTGTTTGGATGTCAGAAAATGGTTCATCTATAGATGTACATTATCGATTTATTTTTCTTATTTAGTGGAATAGGTTTATCCCGTCTCTGCACTAGGTGGTAGTCGGTATATTTCTGCACTCAAGAGGCCTTTTCATCACATCTCAATGGTAGCTTCTCAGGGCATAACAATAGGTTGTTAACTATGTCTCTGTCCTGTAGCTCCTAAAGCCTCACTACTTTAATTTTTTGCGTTCATGCTTAAAAGTAAGAAAGATTCAAAATTCCACCCTTCTGCTATTTATTATCCAAACTAAGAAAGAAAATATGATTTTTCATCTGGGAATTGTATTCTTAACTCTCCATTATCCAAATTGTTCTCATGGACTAAGACATTTATTGGGAGTGCCTTCAAACTTTTTTAAGTTATTATTATGTTTTAAGTGCATGTATCAGCCCTCCAAATAAATGAAAATCATGCATTAAATAACATTTTCTTAATTCATGTGTACTTTTCATAGATTAAAATTCAAACTTGTAGTATTCTTAGAACATGTGTTTTTATGCGATGGTCACTCCATAAGTATAAGTGCTTGTGGGGTGAGAGGGGCAAGGGTCAGGTTTTAAATCTTCAGGAGGGAGTTTCATACACATATACACTTAGATTATGCTAAAGTAAAATTTCTATCTTGTATAATAATAAAATTAAAAAAAAAACATGCGTTTTTGGAGAACTTAAGGAGACATTATGATCAGAAATATTTGTCAAGTTGATATGTTTTACATTCTTATTTTCTGCGTGCAGTGTGATGTTATTTGTTTTTTAATCTGATACAGATTCAATCAGAGAATATATCACCCAAGGAGCATCAGCAGCAGTTGTATTATCTGATGCCATATTTGATAAAGAGGCAATTAGTCAAAACAATTTCAATGAAATATTTCGACTTGTACACTTTGCAGGGCAATGAAGCAGTAGAATGGTAAAATCTTTTGTTGTCTATGGATATTGCTTGGTTTTGTCTTTGCTAGACTATTATATCTGTAGTCTGTTTTTGATGTTGCCAATGTTACTATCTTGAAAATTTTAAAAGATCTATATAGTGTGAGAAGTACTAGACTAAATAAAATGAATGCGATTTGTTCTAAACCAGATATGCTGGACTTAAAAGGTACACACTTGTCATGACAAACCTTTAAAGTCATAACTCCTAACCCATAGAATTGTAGGCAAACTATTTCTTTATCAATGTGCGATAGGGATTTTATGTTCGAATGCAGACATAAATTTCTTTTTTTTTTTTTTTTTTTTTAAATCCAATGCTGATAATATGTAAATTAAGAAAAATGTGTGGCAGATAATTTCGGAGTAGCAGATTGTTGGTTTTGCTAACATTCTACATAAATGGATCAATTAACATTTTACTAATCCCAGAGTGGATTGAAATCTACCTTATTTGCCACCATACTAGGTTTTCACTCATTAATTTTCATGTTTCTCCTACTTAAGTTAAGTTTGATAACTTCATATCAGTATTGTGTTAGAAGATGTTTTTGTGCAACTAAATTTAGTAAGTGAAAATATTTGTTTTTCTTTTTCTTATTTCTTTCTCATGAGCTTTTTTGTGGTCAAGAAACCATGAATTAAAATCCTTCATTTTCATGTGGCCTCTCTCATTAGTTTCTCCGAGTGTAATTGTGGAAGATTTAACTAGAATGATGATGAGTTATGACCATCATAAATTAAAGGCATCATTTCCTTTTATTAAGGGATATTGTAAGTTAGTATATGTTTAAGTTGTCCGTCTTGATAAAAGCTCCCTCGCAAAAAAGTACCTGGTTTAATTTGACACACAAATGAAAAATAGAATAAAGCACTTCAGCCTACGAACGAGACCAACCTGATTTAAGACTAGGTTGGTTCAGTTCAGGTCTATGCCACTTTGACTTTGCTCCTTGATTATGAAATGAAATAATGACCATTTCTGGGATGGTTGATTCCTGCATTTTGATCCAACTCAATCTGAATGTGAATCTCCCCTTCCTTTTTGTTCCACCAAAATAACAACAGAAAAAGTCCCATCTGGCAGGAGATGAACTTTGACAGCTTAGACTCTCAACTTTCCAAAAAAAAAAATCTAATACAAATTGCATACATATCATAAATGGGGCCAGGGAAAGGTTCTATTGAGGAACATCTTATATGGTAGATAATGCTATTGTGCATTAATGGCATGTCCTCTGACTGATTTGTGTGACATGCAGGAAGAAAAGGTGCACGCTAAACTAATTGCATTACAAGTTCCCCAAAAGTTTCCTTTGCGTCACCTACACCAGGATTAAAGCATCAGAACCATTTTAGGACAAAACTGATGCATATACGCTAGAAATACATAATGGATACATACTTGACTATTGAGGTAAAAGACCAGCCCTTCATTGTTGTCTTCATTTTGTGTGCATTTTCTTTAACCTAAAGTATCCCTTCATTGTTTGTCAACTGACATGCTAGAAATAACATGGACTGTGGTTTGGAGTTGATACATATCCATTATGCTAGGAAACTGAGACCCACATGACTCTTGAAATATTTTTGGTGCTATGCTCATTGTCATTGTTTTCATTATTATTGTTGTCATCACAACCATCATTATCATTATTTGTACTCAGTTTTCTTCATATCTTTGTAGATTGATGACTATGAATAACCAGGCAGACTACTCGTGGATATCTACTCTGAAGAGCAGAAAATTGAGCTTTAGCTTGTTGGTAAGGTTGGTTTAGTTGACATTACAGTGTAGGCATTAGGAATGCAATCCCCCGTTCTCTCAAGTGGTGTATTTGGAGAGAGAAATGCTCGGAGTTTCGAAATGTGGAAACTTCAGTTTTGACTTGAAACTCTGATTCCTTGGATCTTTGTTTGAGTGGATGGCAGACATGGGCAGTATCTTTGAGTAGCATGATCTTTGCAATTTTCTCTGATATCTGTTGGTGAATCTCTCGTATTCTTCTTTTGTACTAGCTAGGGTAGTTGGGTTATGCTTCTTTTGTGCTTTCTTAATGAATCATTTACTTGGGTACTTGGCTTTGTTTTCCTTCCAAATCACTAATTTTACACCACTTACTCAGCTTCTATTAAAGTAATCATCTTGGGAGTTCAGACAATAATTCCATTTCTTCTCCTCAGCTGGAATGCAAAAATGATGCTAAAAACTTTTTCTGCAATTCTAATTTTAAGTTATTCTCCATTATCCAGAATGAGGAAAATATTTGCATCCTCTGTAGAGTACAGGTTCAATCATAAATGGAGGAAATATGACAAAAATTGTGTTTAATTTGTAAAGTAGTTCGTAGTTAAAAAAAAATTATTTAAAAAATTATAAAGCTGTAAGTTGGTGTCTACACTCTAGGGGGTTTCTGAGCTGACCTTGTTTTGACCAAGAATTCAAGCTCTCAAAGGTAATAGGACAATGATTTATCGTTGTTTGGGTTTTGCTAATGTATGCTATTAGTAAACTATTTTAAAATTTTTTTATAAAAAAATGATTAATCGTTTTAATTGTTTTTTCAATTTCCCGTAAAAACTTTTCTAAAAGGACTGATTAATATATGCCATGAACTGGACCCTTGTTGTTTTGATAAGTGACAAAAAAATTTCCTTAGAAAGAGGAGAAACATTATGAGACACAAAAGTACACAGAGGTACGTAGGAGTGGACGTAGTGCCAAAAGCACTAAGCGATTCATACAAAGAATGTTACACCTTTAGCTCAATAGAATAGAAGCCAGCTCTATAGCATTGAAATTCAGGTTGAGACTTTGAGATCCATATGACAATAAAATGGATAGAGACAGAAGAAAGGTATGGGAAATTTTGAATTGTTCCCCACGATGATATATAGGGAATAAAATTTTTTTTTGGATATGATGGCTACAGAAGATTTGGATTTTGGTGTTGGGAGAGAATCGGGCTTGGCTGATCCTTTTCATCATTTTTATGAAGAACACCAAATATATATATATATATATTCTCTCTCTCTCTCTAGAAAGGCATCATATAATATAGATAACCTTATACGATTAATACTTATTGAACTTGTTTATAAACTACTTGATTGACTTATTCTTTTTTGTATATGGTAAATATTATGACTAATTTTTTTTGGGTAAAATAATATTTTCTTCCCTAAACTATCACAAAAGTTCGTTTTTCGTCCCTAAACTTTCAAAAGTTCTATTTTCGTCCCTAAACTATCATAAAAGTTCATTTTTCGTCCTTAAACTTTCAAAAGTTCTGACGGAGTGCTGACGTGGCTTGACAGAGTGCTGATGTGGGAGGGACGAAAATCAATACGTTTGGAAAAGTTTAGGGACGAAAATAGAACTTTTGAAAGTTTAAGGACGAAAAACGAACTTTTGTGATAGTTTTGGGACGAAAATAGAACTTTTGAAAGTTTAGGGACGAAAAACGAACTTTTGTGATAGTTTAAGGACGAAAATGATATTTTACCCATTTTTTTTAAAGCGAAAAACACCTTTTAGTAAATATTATGACTAAATTAATGTCCACGTGGCTTAAATTAATAATAAAAAGTGTTTTTTGGCATTAAAAATGCCACATCAGCATCTAAATTAAAAAAAATTAATTTATTAATTTTAATTAAATAAAAAATTAAAAACTAAATTAAAAACTAAAAATCATATAAATTGAGATTTAAGTATGTCTTGAACAAGAACACAAACCCACGTCCAATAATACAAACCCAGAAATTTAAAAAAAAACAAGACAAAAAAACAAAAACAAAAAATGAAACCCAAAAACATTTTGGACCAATTTTAAATCCTCTGCTAGGGTTTCTCCTTCCTTCATCACTGCTATACTCTCTCTCATTTCTAAAAGAAATCATGGCTGAGCGTGGTGGAGGAGAACGCGGTGGCTTCGACAGAGGCTTCGGCAGAGGACGTCCCAGGGGAGACAAGGGACGCGGTGGAAGGCGCAGGGCCTGTCGCGAGGAAGAGGAGGAGAAGTGGGTCGCAGTCATGAAGCTTGGACGTCTCGTCAAATCTGTTAGGACATATGTGTTCACACTTAAGAACATATGTCATATTTTATGTAAATTGGCTAATCCTTTGACAAAATGCACTCTACTTGTAATTGGGTAGTTTTAGGTGTTTTTAATACTTCAAGAAATAATGTTTCAAGATCAAGTGTTGAAGTCATCAAGTCTGTCCAAGAAAAAGCAAGTCGAAGTGCAGAATTTTTAAATCTCGACACCTTCTTGATAGCTACCTCGACACCTAGCTATCTGTCGAGATCTTCAGCTGATTCTTATCGCAATCTCGATAGCTTCTCGATAGCTGGTCGATCGATCGAGAAAGTTTCTGTCCCCTCGACACCTCCTCGATAGCTGTATCTGTTGAGATTCATTAAACCTCGACACCTTCTCGACACCTCCTCGATAGCAGCTATCTGTCGAGGTTACGGAAATTCAGCTTTTTGATTTTTGGGCCAGGCTTATGTATTTGAGTAGGGTTTCTTTTCTCACAACCCTAGACCTATATAAGGCTTATTTTAGAGCCGTTACACAAGAGAATAAGAGAATACAAGGTTTTAAACATATGAAAAAGATTATTCTCTCTGAAAGAAGCTACTGCGTTTTTGCGCCTTAGGGTTTTGTAACCAAGTGCTTCTTGATCTTCATTCTTGATGAAGTGAAGAACTTTGCAGCCAACATCCTCTTCTAGTTGGTGATTAAAGTCGTGTACTGGGATCCGCGCAATTGGTTAGTCACGTACTGGGATTCGTGCATCATCAAAAGGGTGGCGTTCATATATTGAAGAGTTCAGAGGTTCTGAAGCGGTAGAAGGTTTCTGCTGTGAGTTCATCTACGGGGATTGTAGAGTCTAGGGACAAAGGTTTTGTACTAGATCTGAAACTTCTCTTTTCTATAGTGAATTGCTTTTCGGGAAGGTTTCCCCCCAGGTTTTTTACTGTGAAACTGGTTGGTTTCATTGGTTTTCCTGGGTCATCATATCTTGTCTTATTTATTTTTCCGCTGCATATGATTTTGACATGATATTGATGTTTATGTGTTTTAACAAGTTTTAATTAATAATAAATCTAATTAACAACTTGGGTTTGAAACTTGTTAATTCTATTAACCGGGGTCTAAATTTCCCAACAAAATCCAACAAGATTAAGTCTTTGGAGCAGATCTACCTCCATTCCCTCCCAATCAAGGAGTACCAAATCATCGACGAGCTCTGCCTCGGCCTCAAAGACGAGGTCATGAAAATCATGCCCGTTCAAAAGCAAACCCATGCCGGTCAGCGTACCCGTTTCAAGGCCTTCGTCGTCGTCGATGACGGTAACGGCCACGTTGGACTTGGCGTCAGGTGTAGCAAGGAAGTCGCCACCGCCATTCGTGGTGCTATCATTTTGGCTAAGTTGTCTGTGATCCCTGTGAGGAGAGGTTACTGGGGGAACAAGATTGAGAAGCCCCAAAAACTCAATAGTTAGTACTGTTTTTGGGTTTTGTTTTTTTGTTTTTTTTTTTTTTTTTTTTTTTAATTTCTAGGTTTGTGTCCTTGTTCAATACACACTTAGATCTCAATTCATATAATTTTTAGTTTTTAATTTTTTTATTTAGTTAAAATTAATAAATTAAATTTTTTTAATTTAGATGCTGACGTGACATTTTTTAATGCCCAAAAAATTTTTTATTATTAATTTAGGCCATGTGGACATTAATTTAGTATTATTTATTCCTGTCGTTTGCCACGTCAGCTTTCTCCGTTTCTGATGTAACGGTAGGGACCAAAACGGGAAGCATTTTCAAGATAGGGACTAAATCTAAAAGAGGTAAAAATAAAATGTAGGGACTAAAATAGAAATAGTCTGAAAATGTAGAAACTAAAATGTGCTTTTCGTATTTTTTTTATTCCTTCACAAATCAAGCAAATAAATAAAACTAAATTATAATTAAAATTATATTATTTGAATTACTCAGGCAAAATAATTTGTATTTATAAATATATAAAAATTAGGTTGATCAAATTGTTAAAAATTATTTACTATGAAATGGGTGGACTTGTTTACAAACACATTAATGTATTTGAGTTTAACTTTTTAATAGATAGTCTAAACTTGCTAGAAACGAGCATTCAAGTCAGACTACTAAAATTTTTAGCTAAACTAACCTAAAAAATACTATTTTTTCTAGTTTAGCTATCCATGTTTTTTATATATATGCATCAAACTCAATACTTTCTTACTTTATTTAAATATTTATTTTTTCACTATCCTCTTAGCACAATCAACCACGACTGAGCCATTTAGTTAGCCACCACCGAACCAAATCATTCAACCACCACTATACCACAGCCAACCATTACCAAACAAAACCCAGCAACCAATTCCACAAAAACCCAAAAACATCATACAATTGTCCTAATAAACTGTTCCACAAAAAAAACACTTCAGAATCCTCCTAATAAACTGTTCCATTCACCTCACAATTGTCCATAATGAACACCCTCATATCAAGAAAAAAGAATGACTAGTTTTTTTTTTTTTTTTTTTGGAGAAGAAAGAATGACTAGTTATACTTTTTAGATCAAATGTAATATATCTATATAATATCTAAAAGCAAAGCCTTACATTTATTGTTATTAAGCTTATGTAGAGTCACATCAACATTGCATTTCGGTTTATTTCAATGCATTTATTTAAGAATAAGAAAAAACAAGTTTGGATTGAGCCTATTTATTTTAAATCCAAAATTATTAGAAAATATAGATCTCACTTCCAAATTCACCGTTTTATTCTGAAATCTATGTTGACTTGGATGCCTTGATGACAATCCAAATTAAAATTGATGTGGAAGTGTAAAATATAATTAAGAGTTCAAAATTATCTTCTTTTAAAAAAAAAAAAAAAAAATTTAATATTAAAGTTTTGAAAGTGGTTATGTTTTGATTGGAATGGCATGAATTTTCTGTTCCTATACATAAACCGGTATAACAATCACATCCCTTAATTTTGTTTCAATGCAAATTCAAGACATATCAGCCTAATTTTGACCATTTTATCTAAAATTTGTTCATTCTTATGAAATTTCAGATTGCATTTTTATGTATGAGATTTTATTAACTTTTACTTTTAAAAATTTTTTATGAATTGATGCAAGTAGTGACATAATAAGATGACCATCAATTCCAAAAAACTATTGTTATACATAAATAATTACAATAAAAACAAAAGTTATACAACTTATTTCAAATTATGATGCGGAAAAAAAAAGTTATAACTTTTTTCTAATTTTTTTAATAAGTTATATAACTTATTTAAATAATACAATGTTTTGAATTATCAAGACCTTAAAATAAAACTTTTAAAAAATTTAAATTTTATTGACAAGTTACTTTTTAGGTTCAAAAGGCTATAAATATTAGAAAAAGGTTTTCACCCGCCCCTTTAACCTCTTTCACAAATGGGTATCTACTAGAGAGCTGAATACAATACAGTAGAGACTAGAGAGAGCAAGCAGAAGAAGCATCTAGCTTCTTTGCTCGCATCACAGTTCTACCTGGTAAACTACTTTTCCATTTCTCTCTTTCTTTATCGTAGAAACCCCCTTATGTTTTGATCCACTCTCACAATTCAATATCACAGACAAGCAAACCCATGCTTTCAAATCAAAATAACTGTTCACTTCATCGTCTGTGTAGACTATTTGGGCAAGAGTCGTCTTCCCCAGTCCACCCATACCAACTATGGGAATCACAGAGAATTGAGCATCACTTGATTTGAGCAACTTGACAATCTTCTCCTTATCTTCGTTTCTGCCATAAGTTTGACCTTCAACCAGAGAAGACGTGGGCGGCCTTGATGTTTTTGTTATAGTCCATCCCCAAGCACCGTCATTCAATTTCAGACCTTCCCTCTCTGTCACAATCTCTTGCAATCTTGGATCGCACACTGACATCAAACTTTATAGAACTTGGATTGAAACCCACACAACAAGCAGGGATGAACTTCCGTATTTTACTTGTGCTGCGTTCTTCTTCATGCAACTTACGTCGTAAAGCTTCAGTAGCAAACTTGTCCAAGATGTCGTCCACATCATAAACCCAGTCTTCCAGCTCATCCAGCCAAATCTTCACCAACCTGCTTGTCATCTGCCTCTACAGCATGGATTTTCAGCAAGGTTCTCTTCCACTTCTTGAGATCAGCATCAACGTTCTTTTGCCGAAAGATCTTCAACAAATCAGGGGAGCTTAAGTTGTCAAACAGCACATCAAAGAAAGTAGATGAAGCAGCCCCCGTGACAGCCTCCGCGACAATCGACATGATTCGCTTGTGAAAATGAGAGAAATTTGGGAAATGAAGAAACCAGAGAGATACCGCAGAAAGTTGAGTTGCGGCTTGGGAGTGAAGAGAGTTACTCTGTTCTGTGAAAAGTTCAAGAAAACAATGAAGTGTTTTGGGTTTTTTTTGGAACTGGTTGCTGGGTTAGTCCTTTCACAATTACTTTCTTGTGGTTTAGTCCTTTCACAATTTTATTACACAAATTTTCAATTGTTATATTGACTCCTTAAATTTTGGACTAAAACAAAATTGTTAGAATTCAATCCAACATATATAACCCTAATGACTTCATTTCATTTCAAACCTTAGGAGTTAAAATATAGCAATTAAAAACATCTATGATATTGAATTGTGAGTGGATCAAAACATAAGGGGGTAAATTACTTACCAACAAAATGAAAAATCCATTAGTTTGGATGAAATCCTAACAATTTCATTTTAATCCAAACTTAGTGGTTCAACTGTGGCAATTGAAAGTTTGTGTCATTGGGTTCACTGAAAGGGATAACTCATAGGCTTGAAGTGATCTTTCTTATTTTGTGCTTTTTTCTACAGATTATTTAAAAAATTTTAGCCGGAGCTGAATTTTAATTTCTTCCACTCTTTTAAAATTCTCACAGATGGTGGAACAAGGAGAAACACTCTTACGGTAACTGCAGAAAGAGTGTGAAGAACGGAAAATGGATGTGCAACAGCTGAAGCAACTGGTGACTCAGAACCAAATTGGGCAGAGGACATTAAAGGTTTAGCTCACAGACCCCATAATTTGAAAGAAAATGGTTTGCAACAATTGAAAGTTAGCGTGTTAAAATGAAATGAAGTAGAACTACAATGGAGTAAATTGTATTTTACCCTTAAATATAAGAATTTGAGGCTTTGTTTATTTATTGTGAATTTCCCAATTCTAGAAAAATTTGATGTTGATGTACAGGAAGAAACCTGTGTCCATCAAAGTGTTTTCAAAAGGGATAAGTTACAGGCATGAAGAGGTCTATCTTATTTTTTGCTATAAAAAGTTATCAGGACAATTGTTCAATGAGGTGAATGGAACAGTTTATTAGGAGGATTCTGAGGTAAGGAACTAGATAGTTTAATCTTTATGAATTCCTTTACAAAAAGACTGAGTTTTGGAGGCCAACAGAAGATGGGTTGGCTTTTTCTTTTATAGCTGAGGCAGATAAATTTGTGCACATGATTTTGAAAAGGATGAGATAGTCAAAGCCCTTAAGGAGATGAGGGGAGATAAAGCCCCTAGAATGAATGGATATTACTATGGCATTTTCCAACATTGCTGGTGGGCGGTAAAAGGAGATGCTATAAATGAAGTAGCTTGGTTAGTAGGCTTAGTTTCTAAGTCCACATCCTCCTTTTGTTCAAGTTACTCTGGATAACTGGAAGATTGGTTCGGATAATCCCGTGTGGGTTAATCTTTGTTATAAGAAGTTCCCGACATTGTGAGGGACATGCTTGTGATATTTTTGCTTTAACTTCCCAATTCTCACAGCTCTACACTACATACAATTGAGTACAATTGGCAGTTACAACAGTTACAATCATTAGCTCAACATACAGCTGGCACCCTAACCAACTAACCAACTTCCTAACTAACATGCTCAGCACCACAATTCTCACCCACAACACCACACACTTAGCATTAGTGCGCCAAGTAACTCACACACTCAGCACTAACACTCTACTCAAGCAACTAACACCAACTCAATTCAATCAACTACTCCTATCACAAATCGTGGAATTAAAATAAAAATAAAGTCGGCCTAAATACTCTTTTTTTTTTTTAATTACAAATATATGTGGATATGGAATTATGGATATGCCACTGAGATAGTGTTTAAAATATTTCTTTATGGCCCATGCAAAATCATATAATTAGACAACCATATCTTGAATTACGATACAGCACACAAACAAAAGCCAAAGAGTAATGCTTAAGACACAGAAAAGTGCACAATTTTGTACCACAACTCGTCACATAGCGAGTTGTGTTTGGCACAAGTGTGTGGTCACATGACCCACCATTACACTCTTTGTACCACAACTCGCCACATGAAGAGTTGTGATTGGCGCAGATGTGTCCTCACATGACCCACCATTACGCTTACACCAATCACTACTCATCACGTGGCGAGTTGTGACACAAAGTTGTATACTTTTCTGTGTCCTGAGCTTTACTCAAAGCCGAAATAGACCAAATAAGAAAAGAAGCTAGCAATAAAAACTAAAAAAAAAAAATCCACGAGAAAAATCACAAAGAGTAATACTTACTATTCAGGTAGTCCATGTGCACTTTAGAGAAATGCGGCAGCCTCTTTATCCTAACACTGATCGGTGACGATCACGAGCACCAACTCGGCCCATCTCTCATTGACTCTCTCCACTCTTACTATGTATATAGTTGTGAAAACATGTGACCTTTTTCGGAGAGTCACATGATCAGAGGATTAGCTTTGCTAGCAAGAAATTCCAAAACTGTAAAGCAAACAAAGAGCAATGGTTATCAGATGCTGAGAACACCAAGTAAAGTGGCTTGGTGTGTATTTGACCAAGCTAGAGACTTGCAGTTAAGTGTTTGTTTGAGATGCACTTAAGCCAGTTTACCAATTATTATTATTATTTTGCAAATTCCATGTGAATCACTTACAAAATGTTAGATAAGTTGTTCTCAAACAAACAATAAATCTAAAACATCTGGTTTCACAAGACTACACGAGCATTCTCGTGCAATTGAGGTTGATAATTGGAGCATTGGCATCTCTCATTATGTGATGTGGTTTCAACCTTTCAGCAGTAAACTCACCTTCAAATCTTTTTTTTTCTTTCTTTCTTTTTTGTGAGTTGGTAAGCTTACATTATACTATTAATGTAAGATTTAGATTGTAAATTAATACATTGTACACATTTGCATAAAAGTATACAATATTGTACGTATTAGTTTAATCTACAATGTAAATCTTATATTGATAATACAACGTAAACACATAATTTTTTTATGAAAAAACACCCCATACATATCCTTTACAAATGCATCATATAATTGGCATTGTTTTGGTTTGGCGTCCACCAGATCATATTATTTATTCACCGCCATTTGTTTTATTTCTCAGCTATCATACATGTATTTTTCTGTTAATTAAGAAAGTATATCGAAATATATACACTAGCAAAATTATATATTAAAAGAACATGATATTCGTTTAATTTTACCTCGAGGTGTTTGAACTCATTACAAGGCTAAATTACATGTTTTAAGATTGGTTAATTTTCTTATCATTTAAGCTCGAACTTATTTATAAAATACTTAATTAACTTATTCTTTTTTTTTTTTTTTTTTTTATATAATAGTAAATATTATGATTAATTTTTTTTTTATCCCTTCACGAATCAAGCAACTAAATAAGAACTAAATTATAAATTTTTTTTTGAAACCAAAACTAAATTATAATTGAAATAATATTATTTGAACTTATTAGATAAAATAAATTTTATTAATAAATATATAGAAATTAGATTGATCAAATTGTTAAAAATTATAAAAATTGTTTACTACAAAATGAATGGACTTGTCTACAAGAGTTTGAATTTTTAATAGACACCCTAAACTTGCTAGAAGCTTGTAGTTGCAGGTCAGCCTAATACTTTATTTACTTTTGATTCATTCATTGGTCAAATAAACAAATATATATTAACTTTGTTTTTTCTTCTCAGTTTATGTGGATATTATTATTTCTTTATGGGCCATGCATAATTAGACAACCATCTACGACCACAAGCAAAAAAACCAACCCTATCAAAAAAAAAAAAAAAAAAAAACCAACAAACAAGAACAGAAGCAAAGCAATAAAAAGAAAGATCCATGAGAAAAAATGTAAAGGCTTCAAAGACGATAGAGGCTGACTTACTGTTCATACCCAAGGTCTCAGCCATAGTCATTGCCATGTGCACTTTAGAGAAACGCGGCAGCCTCTTCATCCTAACACTAATCGGCGATGATCACGAGCACTGTCTCAGCCCATACCTCATCGACTCACTCCTCTCTGCTCTCTCCCAAGTCAACTCCCAATCCATCAATGGCGGCTCCGCTCTCATCACCGTCGCTCACGGCAAGTTCTTCTGCAACGGTTTCGACTTCCCCTGGGCCCAATCCGCCGGCACCTCCGCCGCCCGCCGCAAACGCCTCCTCCAAATGGCACAATTGAAGGGAATTCAACCCGATTCCCAACCTGTGAGAAACAAAAAGATAGAGAAAACACACGCCAAAGAAAATAATCACACGCACAAGACAGTATTTACGTGGTTCGGTAATTTGCCTACGTCCACGGAGTTGCAGGGATTTCACTATTATCAGGGAAAAATACAAAGTGCGGCTACAGTGTTTCTCTCACTCTCTCTGAAACACAACAACAAGACTTAACAAACCCTAATTATAAAAGCGGCTTTTATATCCTGCTTACAGGGTTACAATAGGCTACAAAACGGGCCCAAAAATAAACTAGGCTCCACAAAGCCCAACAAATCTCCCACTTGGAGACTAGTTCAATCACCAACATCAGCCGCTATCCTCCAAAAGCAATCCCTCATCCCTGCAACTCATCCTCCTGTCCTCAAGCTAGAAGGCCAACTGAAGCTGCACACAGCTTCAGCTTCTCAATAGTGACACCTTTAGTCAACATATCTGCCGGGTTCTTAGATCCACAAATCTTCTCAAGTATTACCAGTTTATCTTCAACAAGGTACCGGATAAAGTAGTATTTTGTCTGTATATGTTTCGACTTTGAATGAAAAGCCGAATTTTTGGCAAGAAAGATTGCACTCTGACTGTCACTGTGTAGAATGCCCATCTCCTGTTTCTTACCCAATTCATCTAAGAAACCATGTAGCCAAATCATCTCATTTCCAGCTTCAATTGCTGCAATATACTCAGCTTCTGTAGTAGAAAAAGTAACAATCTTTTGCAAATTTGAAACCCATGATATAGCTGTACCACCCAGAGTAAATACAAACCCAGTAGTACTCTTTCTACTATCAATATCACCAGCAAAATCAGCATCTACATAACCTTGCAGTTTCAAACTTGCACCTGTGAAGCAAAGACATGTATCTGATGAACCCTTCAGATATCTCAGAATCCACTTAACTGCCTCCCAATGCTGCTTTCCAGGCCTACTCATGAATCTGCTCACAACTCCCACTGCATGTGCAATATCTGGCCTTGTACACACCATAGCATACATCAAGCTGCCAATAGCTGAGGCATAGGGCACCTTGCTCATATGGTCCCTTTCTTCTTCTGTCTTTGACGACTGTTCCTTGCTCAGTTTGAAATGACTACCCAAGGGTGTGCTCACTGGTTTGGCTTCATTCATATTGAACCTGTTGAGAACTTTCTTCACATACTCTGACTGTGAAAGTTTCAATGTACCATTAGCCTTGTCTCTAATGATTCTCATACCAAGGATTTGCTTTGCAGCTCCCAAATCTTTCATTGCAAACTGTTTTGACAATTGCTTCTTCAGATTATTAATCTCCTCAATGCTAGACCCTGCAATGAGCATATCATCCACATACAATAGTAAAATGATATAAGAATTGTCAAAGAATTTGACATAGCAACAATGATCAGCTTCACATCTCTTGAACCCAATTTTATGCATAAAACTGTCAAATTTCTTATACCACTGTCTTGGAGCTTGTTTTAGGCCATACAAGCTCTTTCTCAGTTTGCAGACTAGATTCTCTTGTCCCTGAACAATGAACCCTTCTGGCTGAATCATGTAAAGGTCTTCCTCCAAATCACCATGAAGGAATGCCGTCTTCACATCTAACTGCTCAAGATGTACATTTTCTGCAGCCACCATTCCCAGCACCAGTCTAATTGTTGACATCTTCACAACTGGAGAAAATATCTCTGTGTAATTAATGCCCTCCTTCTGCTGGAACCCTTTAACAACTAATCTGGCCTTGTAACGTTTGCTACCATCATGCTCATTCTTTATTCTGTATACCCACTTGTTGTGCAAAGCCTTCTTTCCCACTGGCAATTCAGTCAGTTCCCATGTCTGATTTCCCAACAAGGAATCCATCTTATCCTTCATGGCTAACTCCCACTTGCTTGAATTCTCATCTTGCAAGGCTTCTTTATAACACTCTGGCTCACCACCATTAGTCAACAGGAGATAATTTAGAGCGGGTGAATAACGCTGTGGAGGTCTAATATTTCTGGAAGATCTACGGACTTCAGCTACAAGTGTACTCTGATCTACCTGTGAATTTACATTCTCCTTATCTTCTTCACCCTCTTTCTGGACAGTACTTTTAGTCAATTCATCTAAGTTGACAAACTCAGATTTCTTTTGATCTATCTCTGTAACACCTGACACTACAATTGACCTGTCCTTGTACATAACCTGTTCATTAAATATCACATTTCTACTTCTGATGATTTTCCTGTTTTGTTCATCCCAAAACCTATAGCCAAATTTCTCATCACCATAGCCAATGAAAAAACATATTTTAGACTTTGTATCAAGTTTACTACGAGCATCAGAATCAATATGAACATAAGAAACACAACCAAAAACTTTTAAGTGTGAAAACTTTACTTCTTTACCGCTCCAAACCTCCTCAGGAAGTCTAAACTCCATGGGAACTGATGGCCCTCGGTTTATCAGGTAAGCTGCAATGCTAACAGCATCAGCCCAGAAAGTTTTTGGTAGTCCAGCATGCAATCTCATACTCCTAGCACGCTCATTGAGTGTTCTATTCATGCGCTCAGCCACACCATTCTGCTGCGGTGTTCCGGGAATGGTCTTCTCCATCCTAATTCCCTGTGCAGCACAATACTCACTGAACCCTCCATCTATGTACTCTCCTCCATTATCTGATCTCAAACATTTTACTTTCAAACCTGTTTCTGTCTCAACCATGGCCTTCCACTTCTTAAAAGTTTCAAATACATCAGATTTATTTTTCAGAAAATAAACCCATACCTTTCTGCTTGAGTCATCAATAAAGGTAATGTAATACCTTGAACCTCCAAGGGATGCAACCGGAGAAGGCCCCCACAAATCAGTGTGTACTAACTCCAATTTTTCAGCCTTCGGTATCCTGCCCGTTTTCAAGAAGCTCACCTTTTTTTGCTTTCCTAAGATGCAGCTTTCACACATGTCAAAATCAATGGACTTCAATTCTGGTAGCTTTCCTTTTGACAACAGCATCTTCATCCCTTTCTCACTCATGTGACCAAGCCTACGGTGCCATAAGCTTGTATCAGTACTTGCATCAGCAACTGCAATTGTGTCTCTTGGACTTGAGGTCATATATAGAGTACCAGTCTTCTTTCCACGAGCCAATACCCTAGCTCCCTTTGTAACCTTCCAAGTACCACCAACAAATAATATTGCATGTCCTTCATCATCAAGTTGTCTAACAGAAATCAGATTCCTCCTCAGGTCAGGAATATGTCGAACCTTCTCCAGTAACCAAACAGACCCATTGGGCAACAATATCCGGACGTCTCCCATACCCACAACATCCAAGGCTGAACCATCAGCTAAATACACCTTACCAAAATCACCTGCAACATAATTCTGTATGATTTCTCGGTGTGGAGTGGTATGAAACGAAGCTCCTGAATCTAAAACCCAATCATCAAGTGGACTGTCTACTGCAAGAAGCAATGCATCCTGTACCTCTTCTGTTACAGCATTAGCAGAATCATCTTCATTATTCTTCTTAGGACTTTTGCATTGGTTCCTAAAGTGACCTATTTTCCCACAATTCCAACATTGTACTTGTTGGTCTGATCTAGATTTACTTCTATTCCGATTAGAATTTCTGGATTTTGATCTGCCCCGATTTGAATTTCTGTTATTACCTCTGCCTCTTATCTCAAGGTTTAGGGCAGAACTAGATCCTGAGGTTTCACCTGCATCTCTTCTGCGAATCTCCTCAGCCAGAATTAAATTTCTTATATCATTGTACTTGAGCTTTTCCTTTCCTGTAGAATTGCTTACTGCCATCCTCATTGCCTCCCAACTGTTTGGCAAAAAAGCCAAAACGATCAGAGCACGAATCTCATCATCAAAATCAATTTCTACAGATGACAATTGATTTGTGATAGTGTTAAATTCGTTCAGATGTTGTGCTATTGATGCATTCTCTGCCATCTTCAAATTAAACAGTTTCTTCATCAGATGCTCCTTGTTGTTTGCCGACGGCTTTTCATACATTCCAGACAAAGCCTTCATCAGATCTGCTGTGGTTTTCTCCTTCACAACATTGTGTGCAACAGACCTAGACAGAGTTAACCTGATAACTCCTAATACCTGTCTGTCAAGAAGAGCCCATTCCTCAGCCTTCATCGCCTCAGGTTTTGTCCCCAAAAGAGGCAGATGCAATTTCCTCCCATAGAGATAATCTTCAATCTGCATCCTCCAATACGCAAAGTCTGTGCCATCGAACTTTTCTATTCCAGACGCCTTTCATGCTTCCTCTGCCATTGCTCCCACTCAAACCTAACCCTAGGCTCTGATACCAGTTGAAGGGAATTCAACCCGATTCCCAACCTGTGAGAAACAAAAAAATAGAGAAAACACACGCCAAAGAAAATAATCACACGCACAAGACAGTATTTACGTGGTTCGGCAATTTGCCTACGTCCACGGAGTTGCAGGGATTTCACTATTATCAGGGAAAAATACAAAGTGCGGCTACAGTGATTCTCTCACTCTCTCTGAAACACAACAACAAGACTTAACAAACCCTAATTATAAAAGCGGCTTTTATATCCTGCTTACAGGGTTACAATAGGCTACAAAACGGGCCCAAAAATAAACTAGGCTCCACAAAGCCCAACAACAATCCTTTAGATCCGTGATTGCCGCACTCGTATCCCTCCCCATCCCAACCGTTGTTGCCGTCTCCGGCCACGCTGCCGCCGCCGGGCTCATCCTCGCGCTCGGCCACGACTACGTCCTCATGAGGCGCGACCGCGGCTTTCTGTACATGAGCGAGGTCGATCTAGCGATCACGTTACCGGATTACTTCACGGCTCTGGTGAGGTCCAAGATTGGCGGATCCGGGTCCGGATCGGGATCCGATTCAGCTCGGCGCGACGTGCTGCTGAGAGGGATGAAGGTGAAGGGAGAAGAGGCGGTGAGAATGGGGATTGTGGACTCGGCAGCGTACGATAGCGAGGAGAGTGTTGTGGAGGCTGCGGTGCGCTTAGGGGATAGGTTAGCGGAGAGGAAATGGAATGGTGAGGTGTATTCGGAGATTAGGAAGAGTTTGTATCCTGAGCTTTGTGGTGTGCTTGGATTGGTTTCGAAAACCATTCTAGCATCATCTTCTAAGCTTTGATAATAACTTGCTAATATTACTCTGTGACTCTGCTAATAATCTTTGTACTGAACCGGAAGTAATGCTGCACAATCTGGTTTTGGATGCATGTGGATAGGTTTGTCTGTTGAGAATAGTCTGACATGCCATAGATAAACATCAATAGAGAGCCCATTTTTTTTTTTTTTCGGTAAAACCATGATAATATAAAACTAAGTATTTATAAGTCTATTACAAAACATGCTAGCTTTATCAAAAGCTAACAAATTCTCCACCACAAGCGGTGGGTTACAAAAAATAACAAAATGGGAGCCAGTCTGTGCTCCAAGCTTGGCCAAAGCATCCGCACATTGATTAGCTTCACGGTAGACATGAAGCACACGCTTGTTTGGGATTTGCTTCAAGAGGCTCCTGCAATTAGAGAGTAATGGTTCCATCATGATATTTTCAGCTTCATTGTTCATAAGCAAAACAATGCTCAATGCATCAAGTTCAATGATAAGGTTGCTCACACCCATCTCCCTAGCTAAATTTAATCCATCCCTTAACGCCCACAATTCAGCCATGAAGCTATTGGTGTGCCCAATCCCTCTAACATAACCTTTCACCCAATTACCTTCATGATCACGAAATAAGCCTCCTCCACCAGCCTTACCAGGATTGTTTATGGCTGAACCATCAGAATTCAGCTTCAACCAGCCCCTCGGTGGCTTCTCCCATCCTACAAGAATAATAGTTTTGGCTGGCTTACTCCTAGCTTCCAGCCCAATAGCAAAAAATTCAACCACAAAATTTTTTTTACTATCTATCCAATTGGATAGGTCATATCTGCCAGGAGGCCAGTCAAAACTATCTAAAAACGGACGTTGAATGTTTTTACCATTCCATATGCAAATTAGAGAAGCCATAGAAAGGTTCTGCAAGAGTTTTCTCACTTCTGAAAATATCAAGTTTGCTGCAGGTTGGTACTGTCTTAAATGTTGAGGATGCCATAAATGCAATAAATGCTGGAGCCAAATTTCTTATCAGTCCTGCAATTGTGAAAGTATGACCTTTAAATTCTACATTCTCATTCAGTTTGGGATCGTAATCCATTGGTTCTTTTTCCTTTCTAGTGCTCTTAATGATTCTTGTAGCTTTCTATCTTGAATTAAATCCTAAACAAACCTGTTAGGAGACATCATTCGTACCCCTTCTTCTGTTTACTCTAAACGTGCTCATCGGGACATTATGGTTGATGCCCAATGTGGTGAAGTTTTGTACATACCTGGTGTAATGACCCCAACAGAAGTAAGGGCATCTTTCAAAACTTAATCTCTCTTTCATTTCTAAGCTTTTACAGATTTTTTTTAGAACTTTTCTTTAAGCACTTGACTTCTTATAATGTTTATCCTGTTGGGCACTTCTATTTTAGAGTGATTTGTTTTCTAGCATTCTGTTTGAAATTTGAAACTTTTGAGCTATATTCCTTGGAAAGAAAACTTAAAACCTGATTGTGATTTATAGATTTTGTCTGCATATGACTCTGGTGCCAAAATTGTCAAGGTAAGTCTTGACATGCTCAATGATGTTTAAGACGGAGCGGTTCATATGGTAGTCATTGTCCAATTCCATATGCAATCCATGTTTCATAGACAAATGGATATTAATGTGAAATATAATTATTTATTTGATTATCCTGTTTCCACCAGTTGTCATGGTTGATAGGTACACAATTATGGTAAAATGTACCCACTTGACCATGAATTTCCTTTAAACATACATCAATTGCTTGAATAGTCATGATTTTCTTCTTCTTCTTTTCTTTGGTCTTTTGGTTCAAAATAAAATTCAATCTTTCCATATAACATTATATAAAGTTATACAAACTACAAGAATAGGTTTCATAGCTTAGCTTGCTGAGTTAGAATAAATTATTTTGTGGATTTCAAATTTCTCTATCTTGAGTGCTACTTGTGGTAATTATGCCGTTTACCTTGTATAAACTTTTCATAGGCATCTCTTACACTTTCTTTCTTATGGAGATTATTACATAATAAAATATATCAACGAAAATTGGATCAAAATCATAGTAAAATGTTTTTTTAGAGGAATGTGCATCTCTGATTCCCCTGTAATCAATTTGGATTTAAGATTTGCTGTTTTAATTGGTTCATCTTGTCTATACTCTACCATATCTAAAGTTAATCTTTCAGTTTTCTATACTGTGAATTGATCACACTTTAGACTTACACAAAAAAGATCATGCATTGGCTCTGCTTCCTTGAGTTAGCACCTTGGACCTAGTTTGTATTTTTATCACTGAATTTTAAAAGTACTTATGTGCTTGAAGTGACCTTTCTTATCTTAGGTTGCTCTAGAAATATTATCTAGCCCACATTGTTCTTCTGGTGTCTATTTATATTAGTCTTATGTAGGTTACTTATGCCCCTAAAATACTGCCTCATAAGTCATAATGCATTCTCCTTCCTCGATCTAAAGAACATAAAATTTGTACAGTGAAAAAAGTATAGCTAAATATATGATTAAATCTTTTAAACATTTGTGTTCTCTAGTTGCTTCACTAAGCATTCTAGGGGATTATATACTGTTTGGATGTCAGAAAATGGTTCATCTATAGATATATATTATGGATTTATTTTTCTTATTTGGTGGAATAGGTTTATCCCGTCTCTGAACTAGGTGGTAGTCGGTATATTTCTGCACTCGAGGCCTTTTCATCACATCTCAATGGTTGCTTCTCAGGGCATAACAATAGGAAGTTAACTATGCCTCTGTCCTGTAGCTCCCAAAGCCTCACTACTTTAACTTTTTGCGTTCATGCTCAAAAGTAAGAAAGATTCAAAATTCCACCCTTCTGCTATTTATTATCCAAACTAAGAAAGAAAATATGATTTTTCATCTGGGAATTGTATTCTTAACTCTCCATTATTGGGATTGCCTTCAAACTTTTTTTAAGTTATTATTATGTTTTAAATGCATGTATCAGCCCTTCAATAAATGAAAATCATGCATAAAATAACATTTCTTAATTCATGTGTACTTTTCATAGATTAAAATTCAAACTTGTAGTATTCTTAGAACATGTGTTTTTGGAGAACTTAAAGAGACATTATGATCAGAAATATTTGTCAAGTTGATATGTTTTACATTCTTATTTTTTGCGTGCAGTGTGATGTTATTTGTTGTCTAATCTGACACAGATTTAGTCAGAGAATATATCACCCAATGAGCATTAGCAGTTGTATTATCTAATGCCATATTTGATAAAGAGGCAATTAGTCAAAACAATTTCAAATAAATATTTTGACTTGCACACTTTGCAGCTTTGTAGGACAATGAAGCGGTAGAATAGTAAGATCTTTTGTTGTCTATGGATATTGCTTGGTTTTGTCTTTACTAGACTATTATATCTGTAAACTTTTTTTGATGTTGCCAATGCTACTATCTTGAAAATTTTAAAAGATCTATAAAGTGTGTGTGTGAAGTACTAGACTAAATAAAACGAATGCGATTTGTTCTAAACCAGATATGCTAGACCTAGAAGGTACATTTGTCATGACAAACCTTTAAATTCATAACTCCTAACCCACAGAATTGTAGGCAACCTATTTCTTCATCAATGTGTGATATGGATTTTATGTTCGAATGCGGACAAATTTTTTTTTTTTTTTTTAATCCAGTGCTGATAATATGTAAATTAAGAAAAATGTGTGGCAGATAATTTCTGAGTAGCAGATTGTTGGTTTTGCTAACATTCTACATAAATGGGTCAGTTAACATTTTACTAATCCCAGAGTGAATTGAAATCTACCTTATTTGCCACCATACTAGGTTTTCACTCATTAATTTTCATGTTTCTCCTACCTAAGTTAACTTTGATAACTTCATATCAGTATTGTGTTAGAAGAAGTTTTTGTGCAACTAAATTTAGTTAGTGAAAATATTTGTTTTTGTTTTTCTTATTTCTTTCTCATGAGCTTCTTTGTGGTCAAGAAATTATGAATTAAAATTCTTGGTTTTCATGTTGCTTCTCTCATCAATTCCTCTAAGTGTAATTGTGGAAGATTTAACTAGAATGATGATGAGTTATGACCATCATAAATTAAAGGCATCATTTCCTTTTATTAAGGGATATTGTAAGTTATTATATGTTTAAATTATCCATCTTGATAAAAGCTCCCTCACAAAAAAGTACCAGATTTAATTCAACACACACAAATGAAAAATAGAATAAAGCACTTCAGCCTACAAACCAGACCAACTTGATTTAAGACTAGGTTGGTTCAGTTCAGGTTTATGCCACTTTGACTTTGCTCCTTGATTATGAAATGAAATAATGAGCATTTCTGGGATGGTTGATTCCTGCATTTTGATCCAACTCAATCTGAATGTGTATCTCCCCTTCCTTTTTGTTCCACCAAAATAACAACAGAAAAGTCCCATATGGCAGGAGATGAACTTTGACAGCTCTTTCTTTTTCCTTTCTAGTGCTCTTAATGATTCTTGTAGCTTTCTATCTTGAATTAAAACCTAAACAAACCTGTTAGGAGACATCATTCGTACCCCTTCTTCTGTTTACTCTAAACGTGCTCATCGAGACATTATGGTTGATGCCCAATGTGGTGAAGTTTTGTACATACCTGGTGTAATGACCCCAACAGAAGTAAGGGTATCTTTTAAAACTTAAGCTCTCTTTCATTTCTAAGCTTTTATAGATTTTTTTAGAATTTTTCTTTAAGCACTTGACTTCTTATAATGTTTATCTATAGATATACATTATGGATTTATTTTTCTTATTTGGTGGAATAGGTTTATCCCGTCTCTGCACTAGGTGGTAGTCAATATATTTCTGCACTCCAGGCCTTTTCACCACATCTCAATTGTTGCTTCTCAGGGCATAACAATAGGAAGTTAACTATGCCTCTGTCCTGTAGCTCCTAAAGCCTCACTACTTTAATTTTTTGCGTTCATGCTCAAAAGTAAGAAAGATTCAAAGTTCCACCTTTTTGCTATTTATTATCCAAACTAAGAAAGAAAAGATGATTTTGCATTTGGGAATTGTATTCTTAACTCTCCATTATCCAAATTGTTCTCATGGACTAAGACATTTATTGGGAGTGCCTTCAAAATCTTTTAAGTTATTATTATGTTTTAAATGCAAGTATCAGCCCTTCAAAGTTCAAATAAATGAGAATCAACCAACGAGGGCTTGGCTAAGTGGGTAAGGCTCGGACATTTCGTGCAACACACCTAGGTTTGAGTCCCGCTACCCGCAGGCTTTCATTGGTGGGTAAACTTAGTGGTGAGGTGTACTCACAAAATGTGAGGTGACTCCCACACAGAGGGTACAAAACGGGTACCGACTATGGACTCCCTGACCGAGGCCACTGGCTCCTTGCCCGGGGGTGTAATATGACCATAAAGACCCCCATTTTTGCTTCTAAAAAAAAAAAAAAAATAATGTATAAAATAACATTTTCTTAATTCAAGTGTACTTTTCATAGATTAAAATTCAAATTTGCAGTGTTCTTAGAACATGTGTTTTTACTACCGCACGTCCTTGGTGTAATGATCACTCCATAAGTATAAGTGCTTGTGGAATGTGGGGGACAATGGCCAGGGTTCAAGTCTCCAAGAGGAAGCTTCACAAACATATATACTTAGATTAGGCTAGAATAAAATTTCTATCTTATAAAAAAAAAAAAAAAAAAGTGTTTTTGAAGAACTTAAGAGACATTATGATTAGAAATATTTGTCAAGTTGATATGTTTTACATTCTTATTTTCTGCGTGCAGTATGATGTTATCTGTTTTCTAATCTGATACAGATTTAGTCAGAGAATATATCACCCAAGCAGGGGCGGCCCAACATAATTTTGGGCCTAAGGCGAAAAATTTATGTGGAGCCTTTAATATGTAAATATTAATTAAACAAAATTATTTAATACTAATCACATTATTTTATTGAGAGACTAATACTAATCACATTAAGGTTAATTTGATACATTAAATACATAAATAACACCAACTAGACTAATGTTAATTTTATATAGAGAATTGAATATTATAGTTGAACTATAAATATTAATAAAAAGAAATAAAAATATATTGCGATTGAAAAAGATACTTTATTTTGGATATAAGACGATGTCTAGTAAAATAAAGTTGTTATCTAATTTTTAATTTTATATTTTGATTTTAAGAGAGAGAGAGATAGATATTATTTGGTGTGTGGTTTTGTAGGATATTAGTTTACAAAAATCAAAGTCTCAAACAATTAGAGGAGATTAATTTATAATTTATGATTTAATACATTTGCAACATCTTTTCGAAATATTTTAGTGTTTCAATTGAGTTAAGGTTCTATTGGTCTCGTACTTTGAGAGTCTTAATAGAAATGAAGATGAAAAATGCGCTAACTAAAAGCACTATAAAATGTTCAAAATATAATGTGACATTGTCTCTCATTGATGAACTTCATCAATTTAACTAATAAATGTTTATATTACTTTTTTGTGATTAATAACATGGCAATTTGTAAGTAAATAATAAAATTTGTAGTATTCTTAACATCACTAATTAAAAAAAAAAAAAAAAAGTACAACCTTTAGAAAATATATATAATTTTATAAAAATTTAGGCCTTTAACTATGAAAAGCAAGGCCTTTTTTCTCAGGGAAAATTTTATTTTTTGGTGGGGCCTTAGGCCTAGGCCTAACTTGCCTAGGCCTTGGGCCGGCCCTGCGCCCAAGGTGCATTAGCAGTTGTATTATCTGATGCCATATTTGATAAAGAGGCAATTAGTAAAACAATTTCAACGAAATATTTCAACTTGTACACTTTGCAGGGCAATGAAGCGGTAGAATGGTAAAATCTTTTGTTGTCTATGGATATTGCTTGGTTGGTAGAATCCAGCTTGCCACCCTTGCAGAACCCTGAAATAAGTTTGCTATAAGTCCACTCGTCTGGTTCACATCCATTCGCCTTCATCAAATCCATTAATCTCATAGCATTGTTCAGGTTTCCCAATTGAAGGTACTGATTGATAAGCGTGTTATATGTAACCACAGTCGGAGAGGGACCAGCTTTAAGCATTTTGTTGAAAAGAACCATTGCCTTCTCAACATCACCCATCAAGCAAAATCCCTTTATAATTACATTGTAAGTTAGGGCATTTGGCGTCATATAATGACCTTCCATCCACTCAAAAATCATCAAAGCAACACCAAATCTTACTCCAGCACACAATTCATTTATCAAAGAATTAAATGTTACTTTATTTGGAACCAAACCATTTTTCAACATCCTATGGTATAGCCCAATTGCAATCTCAAGCTTCCCAGCTCGAGACAACCCACTGATCAATGCTGTAAATGTCTGAACATTTGGATCACAACCCCTCTTCCTCATGCTCCCCACAAGTTGAATTGCCTCATCCACACGCCCAGCCTCGCATAATGAAGTAATTGGTACCGAATAAGTATACACAGTCGGCTCAATCCCTTTCTCAATCATTCCTTCAACCATGTCCAACGCCTCGTCTATCCTCCCATCATTGCATAGCCCATTAATAAGCGTTGAATACGTAACAGAATTCGGGTCACACCCCTCCTTCACCATCCTATCAAAAACCTCAAATGCCGCCTTTAAGTTACCATTCCTACAATGCCCAAGGACGAAAGACGTATATGTAAAAACATCCGGGCACATATCAAACTGAAAAATCTTACTCAAAACCAACTCTGCCTCTTGAACCTTACCCTTCTTACACAAAATATTAATCATAGTATTGAATGAATCAAACTTGGTGTAATCCCACTATTCGACATTTTAGTATAAACATCTTGTGCTAAACCAATCATATCAAACTTGCCCAATTGAATTAAAAGCGTGTTAAAGCTATACAAAGTAAACCCAAAACCATTTTCACTTATCTCATTCAAATACGACATAGCCCTGTTGAGCTCGTCCTCATTTCGACAAGCTTTGATCATTTGTATCCTCACGTGGTCCACATGCTCAAATTTGCGCTCGCGTAAAAGCCTATCGAGCATGGACACGAAACAGCATGTGTCCCGTTTGTGAAAATGCCTCTGAGAGAACCAGTAGAAGAAACGCAAAGCGGAGTGCGTGTTGTTGTGGATTTGGAGGATTTTGGAGACGTGGCGGGGTTTGAGTTTAGGGGTTAAGGTTTTGAGGTGTGGGTTTTTTTCCCACTGGGGATCAGAGAGGATGTGGCAGATTTGGGAGACCAAGTTTGGGGGTTCGGAAGAGCCATTGCTGATGGGTTTTGAGGAAAAGTAGTGGAAACCCAATTGAGAGAGAAGGGTTTGGAGGTGAATGGGAGATGGGTTTTTGAGGAAACAATGGGGCTTCAACATTTTGGGCGGTGGAAGAAGGTCATGAGGTTGTGGTGTTTGTGTTGGTGGTGCTTGAGGATTTCATTCTCAAAGTACCTAACGGCATTGAAGACAACCAAGAATCCTCCTTTTTCGGTTTTTGTAAAAAGACCAAGTTCTCATAAATTTTTTTAAGCTAATTATTATTATTCCACACAAGTTTAAATTATTATTAATTTTTTTTAGCAACAAACTCACACTAGGCGTTTCTCAAAAAAAAAACTCACACTAGGCAATCTATATATATATATATATATAATGAATCATAAATTATTTATTTTTAAAAAGTTTTATTTCTTAATTGTAGAATCAAATGTGGGATCACATCATAAATATTCATTTAAGTGAATTATTAAGAACAAAAATCAAAAAATTTAGAATAAATGAAACATAAAAAAAAAAAGTGTTTCACAATTTTTTTTTTAAATAAACAATTTACATTTTATACCTTATAATATCCTTACTTTTTTTTTTTTAAAGAGTTAACAAAATATAAAAATGACTATCAATAGTATTTAAATTATATATATATATATATATATATTGTAAGGTTACAATTCCTAGCCCAAGTCTAAAAGATATGAGATATGAGCTCAATGAGCCCAGTACAATGAATTTGTAGAGAGTGGGTGAAAGAGCTGTGATGAATTGGACAACGGTTAATAATAATTTCAAAAGATGAACAAGCATGCAACACACGTAAACCTCAATAAAATGATTGTTCGAGGAGATAGATTATGAATTCATCTAATAGTTTTGATGGTTAATACAGTTCTTAGTGTTACAGTAATTCATTTTCTCTCATTTTTTTCATCCCTCTATTATAAGAAGTCTTTTACATTATATAGTTCCTTTCAGGCTATTTGATTGTACACTTGTTAATCATCTAAACCTTCACTCGAGTGCATGTCCCATCAGACATTTTCTTTGACTATTTGTGAATGGTGGTAGCTGAGACTACACTGTTCAGGGGTCTTCTTCACATAAATGTGGCCAGAAAAGTTGCTGCAGTGCATTTAATGCGATGGTAGCAGCTTTTTTGTTAGATATTTCTGCGTTCTTATCACCTTTGTACGTGCTTAAGGTTCATCCTGATCGTCGTTGGAACTCCCTGGAAGGTCACCTAAATTACCCAAATGCATGCTTGACCGATATTTATCGTATCCGAGAGGGAACTACTCCTCGAACTATATGTCTCCATTATTTTCTTACGTGATTCTCAACTTTGGGGCATCTTCCAATCATTTACTCCTCCTCGAACATATCCACGTCCTCGGATAAGGCCCAAGGCTCAATATACAAATTTAGGTTCTTATCCCCACATATATGAATAATATTAAACATTTTATTGTATATCTTCAAGTTTAGAAGGACATACATACCACAAACTCCATTTTGAAAAGTGGTGATAATTACATAGTGTGTACGAGACACATGACTGTAATTTTTAAAACACGATTTTCAGTAATAATTGTGAAATTATGAAATCATATTTTGAAAAACGATTTTAGCTGTGTATCTTGTACACAGAGTCTATAATTATCATAACTCATTTTATAATTTTTCTTTATATATATATATATATATAATTTGATAATTATAATTCATAATGTATTTTTATTCATTTTCTTTAAATATAATTTGATTTTCTTTAAATATAATTTGATCATTGTATATTTTATGGAGTGGTTCAATTCTTGATTCCATCTCATGAGAAGAGGTTATACAATTTTTTTTTAAGAAGAAGTTATATGATTGAGTTATAAGACATTTGATAAGTTATCTATGTAATAATATATATATATATATAATTAACATGCTTTATAAGAAAAAAGTTAAGGTCAAACATAACTTTCGTACTTCAAATATAGTAGTATATGTATAGTATTTTTTTTTTTTTTTTTTTGTATTTTGTTTAGAACTTATTTGTATAGGGTTTCAATTAGTTTAATTGATATATCTTCTATCCTTAATTGATAAAAATATTTTATAGTCAAATTAGGACTAGATTTGAAATTCACCTATTAAAAAACACTCATTAATGTCTTAACCTGATCCCACACAAGGAGCAATCAAATAAATAAAAAGGAATGGATGTTTTCAATCTATGATTATGATGATTGCTCTTTATCATTATGTGAAGATACCAATTAATTTTTTGTGTAGGCAGGATTCAAACTTTATATCTTTTGTTTAACAACAAAAAACTTTCTCAATTGAGTTACTTGTTATCGACTAATCTTTTTTGAAAGCAATATTTAAGAAGTTTGGACAGGAAATGATTGGCCACACTCTTACGAACTGTTCCATTGAATGAGAATAGTCGGAATGAACTCTTAACTATTTTATAAACAATGTGTTTCAATTAGCTCAATTCGTAATTTTTTTTTTTTTTTTTTTTTTTTGCCTTGGATAAGAGATTTGAATTTGAATTCTGCCTGTACCATTAATCAATTGTTGCGTTGAAACAAAAGTCATAAGCTCAAATCCTATTATACTTATAAAAAAATAAAATAAAATAAAAACCATATTTAGGAAGAAGTTTGGGCATGATATGGTTGGCCACGCCCTTGAATCCCGTGTATTTCTGGGCTTCTATTTCCGGCATCACCTATGAGACCCAAAACATTCGAGACAAGGCCCATTTTTGCGACTAAACGTATAAACACTCAATGGGTTTGTTAGCCTGAAACAGCCCAACCACACTAGTTAAAGTACACAAAAGTCCCTAGTATTTTTTGTTGAATTTGGTCCAAGTCCAAGGAAAATTCAAATTCAAACCCAAAGGAGGTTTGGACTTAGGTCTATATGGGTGGGAATATGGTTTTTTATTTTTTATTATTTTTAATTTTTTTTTTATAAATAATTTCAAAGTCGCACCTAATCATACACCCAATTTCATAACTTGTTGACCTGTGAGTTTGTAGTTGAAATACACTCACATTTTTCTACAATCTGTCATGGAAGACCAACCATTTCAGTATCAAACCTTACCTGTTCCCCTTATGGCTAAATTGAGATTACTTTGGCCTAACTTTGTTTCCAAAACCAAGTAATAGCTAATAGGTACTGTTTACTACCCCATGTAAAAGGAGTGCTTTGTTTTATACTTTGCTTTAAAAATTAAGCAAAGTATTGAGGTATATTGACCAAAGCCGTGGAGGTGTAGCACAAGATCAATAATGTGATGGATACAACTCTTTTCACAACAAATTTCATAATTATTAAAGTGATTGACTTGAGTGATGGACACAACTAACACTCTTGAATCCATTAATTTTTCTCTATCACTCACAAGATCACTTCGGTAACTTCGGTTATTGTGAAATTTTTTCATTAAAAATAAAAAAATTATATCCATAGCATTAATTATAAATAAAAGAAGTATTATATCCCAAAGAAAATAGATAGTATTATCTTGCAAATTCATGTTTGGCTACTCTGATAGATAAAAACTATCCGTTAGAGCCAAACACAAGTAGCAAGAAGACAACATATGTACAGTTCTCTTTTTATATCTTATTGGCTCATCCATTGCCTCTGCAAAGGTGAGTGGATATGGCAATAACAAGCCTCACCCTCAGCAACATGTGCAGCTGCACATGGCTTCAAAGCTCAGCACCACCACCTCCGCCTCCGCCTTGGCTGAGGATTTGTTGCTATTCTTCTACTCAGCACTCTGTTCACAAAACCTTGACACACATTCACAGTTCTGGTGTCATAGCTTGCCTTCGTGCCAATAGGTCTCTCTCTCTAATATATTAGTTTAGAGACTGTTTTGCTGTCTTATACTCTTATTAATGGCTTAGTTACTACTTACTGTATCTTTTTTCTCCATTTGGATAGCGCAGAGCTGGCACTGAAAGCGGCACGTGCTGCACTTAGTGGTGGCATCTCAGTTGTGAGTTTTTTTTTTTTTTTTTTACAAATTTTTCTTTCATCTCTTTCATAAATTGAACTAGAGTTTCATGTCAAGTAAACTGTCTTAATAATTAATGATTCACACGCATAACAATCACAACTTCTAAGACCCAACTTTTATTCTATAAATATTAACTAACTAGGTAAATTTTAAAATCTTAAAAGTTGATTCAGTTGCATTTTTTTGGACAGTCTAGAAGAACTTATTGCACCCACATTGCCTATCCCTTAATATATGGATTGTGATTAGTTAGATTCTTGCCGTTACTTAAGGTCTCTTGGGAAATTTTTGCATTGTTGATTGGTGAAATATTCTCTTTATGTTAATCATTTTATAAAGAAATACAATGGTAATTTATTCTTATTCTGCAATTAGTTGCAGTAGTCCACGATTATATGAAAGATGGTTTTTGATTTGTTTCTCTTTCTTGATATGTAGCTGGAGATTGTAATGTCTACCCCAGGTGTATTCGAGGTTGTTTAGAATGCAATCTTTTCCAATTCCCCAATGCAATTGGCTTCTTGGGCTTGGGAGTTAATGTGCTTTCTTTCTCTTTTGCATAGGTTCTTCAGCAGCTGGTGCAGGAGCATCCTACTACAACCTTAGGAGTAATTCTCTTCATAACTCCTCTTGAATTTCTTAATATATCATTTATGTTCAAATTGACTGTGCTTGACAAAAATCCTTGCTAAAGTCTATGCTTGTCAGCATAGTTATCTGTGCACGATCTATGGACAAATTATGTGCTTGTTTGGAAGGACATTAGACTGATGTTTCTCATTTGTTGGATGTTATATGAACATGTGAGCTTGATTTATAATGATCCATGATGAGCTAATTAGCTTAATTACTAGTTATCTGACAAAATTTTATAATAAATTACCCTTTTTAGATATTATCTTTAGGCACATTTCATGTAAATCCAACTAGATGCAATTTTAAGTTCACAATCTGGTTTTGGATGCATGTGGATGGGTTTGTTTGTTGCTGACATACCATAGATAATTATATATAGAGAGCCCAATTTTGATTTACTATATGTGAAATAAGAATGGGTCATAACAACTTGGAGGTCTATCAAAAACTATCTTCGTAACGGACTTTGAATGTTTTTACTGTTCCATCTTCAATCAAGAGAAGGCATAGAAAGGTTCCATATATATATATATATATCTATGCAAGTACTGCTTTGCATGAGTTTTCTCACTTCTGAAAAATATTAAGCATCCTGCAGGTTGGGACTGTTTTAAATGTTGAGGATGCCAAAAATGCAATAAATGCTGGAGCCAAATTTCTGATGAGTCCTGCAATGGTGAAAGTATGCATTTTGAATTATGCAGTCTCATGCGTTTTGAATTATTTTGTCCTTTTTAGTGATCTTCATGATTCTTCTAATTTTCTATCTTGAATTTAATCCTAAACAAACCTGTTAGAAGACATCACTAATACTTCTTCTTCTGTATACTCTAAACATGCTTATTGGCTGTCAGGACATTATGGTTGATGCCCAATGTGGTGAAGTTTTGTACATACCTGGAGTGATGACCCCAACAGAAGTAAGGCCATCTTATAAAACTTAAAACTCTCTTTCATTTCTAAGCTTTATAGCGTTTGTAAAAATTTTCTTAACGCACTTGACTTCTTATAATGTTTATCTTGTTGGACGCTTCTATTTCAGAGTTATTTTTTTCTACTGTTCTGTTTGAGATTTGAAACTTTTGAGTCTGAAGGAGAACTTAAAACCTGATTGTGATTTACAGATATTGTCTGCATATGATTCTGGTGCCAAAATTGTCAAGGTAAGTCTTGACATGTTCTATGATGTTTAAGATTGGGCAGTTCATATGGTAGCCACTGTCCAATGCCATATGCACTCCTGACTCCTTTTTTCAAAGGATATTAATGTGAAAGCTCATTATTTATTTGATATCCTGTATCCACCAGTCATTACAGTTGCTAGGTACACAATTATGGTAAATGTCCCCAATTGACCATGAACTTCTTTTAAACATATATCAGTGCTTGAATAGTCATGATTTTCTTTTTGGTTCAAAAATAAAAGTCTTCTAAATGAAATTATATAAAGTTGTGCAAGCTACAATAATAAGTTATGTAGCTTAGCTTGCTGAGTTAGAATAAGATATCAGTGGAAATTGGATCTAAATTATAGCAAACTGTTTTTCTGAGAGGAATGTGCATCTTCATTTCTCTTGTAACCAACTTGGATTCAAGATTTGTCATTTTAATTGGTTCATCTTGTCTCAAATCTACCCTATCTAAATTTAATCTTTCAGTTTTCTATCTTGTGAATTGATCATGCTTTAGACTTACCCAAAAAAGATCATGCATGCATAGGCTCTGCTTCCTTGAGTTGGCACCTTGGACCCGGTTAGTGTTTTTACCACAGAATTTTAAAAGCGTTTCTGTGCCTCGAAGTGGTCTTTCTTGTCTTAGGTTGCTCTATAAAGTTTATCCAGCTGACATTGTTCTTCTGTACACAATTTTAGATTGATATTGGTGTCTATTTATTTTAGTCTTATAATTAAATTCAACTGTTAATTCACTAGAGTAGGCATTAACAAAGCTTCCATTCAGATAGTTGAGAGTTTCTTACTTATATTGGAATTATGTAGGTTACTTACGCCCCTAAATACTGGCTCATAAGTCATAAATGCATTATTCTTCGTCAATCTAAAGAATCTTCATAAGATTTGCACAGTGAAGAAAGTATGGCTTAGTCTATGATTGGTTCTTTCAAACATTTGTATTCTCTAGTTTCTTCACTAAGAATTCTGGGATTTTATACTGTTTGGATGTCAGAAAATAGTTCATCTATAGATGTACCTTATGGATTTATTTTTCTTTTATTTGGTGGACTAGGTTTATCCCGTCTCTGCACTAGGTGGTAGTCAGTATATTTCTGCACTCAAGAGGCCTTTTCATCACATCTCAATGGTTGCTTCTCAGGGCATAACAGTAGGTTGTTAACTTCTCTGTCATGTAGGCTGTAGCTCTTAAAGCCTCACTACTTTTAATTTTTGTGTTCATGCTCAAAAGTAAGAAAGATTCAAAATTCCACACTTTCTGCTATTTATAATCCAAATATAAGAAAGAGAGATGATTTTGCATCTGGGAATTGTATTCATATCCCTCCATTATCCAAATTGTTCTCATGGCTAAGACATTTATTGGGAGTTCTTTCAAACTTAAAAAAAAAAAAAAAAAAAAATTTAAATGCACGTATCAGCCCTTCAAATAAATGAAAATCATGCATAAAATAACATTTTCTTGATTCGTGTGTACTTTTTATACATTGAAATTCAAACTTGCAGTATTCTTGGAACATGTGTTTTTGGAGAACCTAAAGAGACATTATGTTCAGAAATATTTGTTAAGTTGATATGTTTTATATTCTTATTTTCTGTGTGCAATGGGATGTTATCTGTTTTCTAATTTGATACAGATTCAGTCAGAGAATATATCACCCAAGGAGCATCAGCAGTTGTATTATCAGATGACATATTTGATAAGGAGGCAATAAGTCAAAATAATTTCAATGAAATATGTCGACTTGCACACTCTACAGCTTTGCAAGGCAATGAAGCATTAGAATGGTGAGATCTTTTGTTGTCTATGGATATTGCTTAGTTTTGTCTTTGCTAGACTATTATAGCTGTAGCCTTTGTTTGAAGTTGCCAATGCTACTATCTTCAAAATTTTAAAAGATCAACAAAGAGTGAGAAGTACTAGACTAAATAAAACAAATGGGATTTTTTCTAAACCAGATATGCTGGATCTAAAAGGTACACTTGTGATGACAAACCTTTAAAGTCATAACTGCTAACCCATGAAATTGTAGGCAAACTATTTCTTCATCAATGTGTGATATGGATTTTATGTTCGAATGCAGACACAAATTTCATTTTTTAAAATCCAATGCTGAATTGATGACCTACGTATAAATTAAGAAAAATGTGTGGCATATAATTTCTGAGTAGCACATTATTGGTTTTGCTAATATTCTACATAAATAGGTCAATTAACATTTTAGTAATCACGGAGCGGTTTGAAATCGACCTAATTTGCCACCATACTAGGTTTTCACTCATTAATATTCTTGTTTCTCCTGCCTAAGTTAACTTTGATAACTTCATGTCAGTATTGTGTTAGAAGATGCTTTTGTGCAACTAAATTTAGTTAGTGAAAATTTTGTTTTTCTTTTTTCATATCTTTTTCTCATGAGCTTCTTTGTGGTCGAGCAATCATGAATTTAAATCCTTGGTTTTCATGGTGCTGCCCTTAGTTTCTCCCAGTGTAATTGTGGAAGATTTAAATAGCATGATGATGACTTATGGCCATCACAAAGTTAATGCATCATTTCCATTTATTAAGGTATATTGTTGGTTAGTATATGTTTAAATTGTCCATCTTGATAAAAGCTCCCTCACATAAAGTACCAGGTTTAATTCGACTCACACAAACGAAAAATAGAATAAAACACTTCAGCTTACAAACCAGACCAACCTGATTGACGACTAGGTTGGTTGACTTGGTTCAGTTCATGGTTCAGTTCAGCTAAATGATGCTTTGACTTTGATCCTTGATTATGGAATAATGATTATTTCTGTGTTAATTGATTCCTGGATTCTAATCCAACTTGATCTGAATGTGTAACTCCCTTTCCTTTTTGATCCACCAAAATAATAACAAAAAAGTCCCATAAGGTAGGAGATGAAGTTTGACAGTTTGGACTCTCAACTTTCCAAAAACAATCTGTTACACATTGCATACATATCACCTACACATATGGGGATCAACCCTTTCAATTGGCTTTTCCAAGGCTGTATGGTATTGCCATTGATAAGGAGGTTTCTGTTGAAGCTTCTTTGCTAAGGCAGGGGGCGGAGGAGAGAAGAATTTGGAATGTTCGTTTTATTAGAGATTTTAATGATTGGGAGATGGATGAAGGGCTGCATTTTCTTCGTATATTGGGAGCCAATACTCCTCCTATGGATGTTGGAGATCGAATGAGATGGAAATTGAAGTCTAATGGGGTTTTTGACATCCGGTCGTTTTATAACAAATTAAGGGATTCTCCCTCAACTGTCTTTCCTTGGAAAGCTATTTGGGGAGCATTAGCCCCTAGGCGATTTTCTTTTTTTGTTTGGTGTGTAGCTTGGAATAAGATCCTAATGGGAGATAACTTGAGATTAAGGAGATTGGTTTTTGTGGATTGGTGCATTATGTGTCGTCATTGTGGAGAGACGGTTGACCACTTACTTCTTCATTGCGAGATGGCTTATAGGTTATGGAGTTTTGTCTTTATAACTTTTGGCTTGTCTTGGGTTATACCTAAATTGATTACAGACTTGCTCTTTGGCTGGTGGAATTGGCTGGGGAAGCATTCGTCTCAGATTTGGAACTTAGTCCCTTTGTGCATCCTATGGTGTATTTGGAAGGAATGGAATTGGAGGACTTTTGAGGATTTGGATAGCTCCATTGATCAGATGCTTGCTTGTTTTAGTGGAACTCTTTTTGATTGGTCTTGGGCGTGGGGACTCACGTCTAGTTATTCCCTCCCTTCTTTTCTTTGCTCCCTTTCTCTTTTGTAATTTTTCTGTTGTTTGGTTTTCTTTTATGTTTTTCTCTTGTATTTTCTAGGTTTGCTCTATGTTCTTCATGTATTGAGTAGCCTTTCGTATATATATCATTCTTACTTATAAAAAAAAAAAGGTTCTGTGTGCTTTTGAGGAACATCCCCATATGGTAGATAATGCTTATGTCCATTGACAGTTCTGATTGATTTGTGTGTCATGCTGATGCAGGAAGAAAAGGAGCACGCTAAACTAATTGCATTACAAGTGCCCCAAAAGTTTCCTTTGCATCACCTACACCAGGGTTAAAGCATCAGAAATTTTTTAGGACAAAACTGATGCATATACGCAAGAAATACATAATGGATACCTACTAAACTATTGAGGTAAAAGATCAGCCCTTCTTTGTTGTCTTCATTTAGTGTGCCTTTTCTTGAACCTAAAGTAGCCCTCCATTGTTTGTCAACTGACATGCTAAAAATAACATGGACTATGGTTTGGAGCTGATACATATCTATAATGCTAGGAAACTGAGACCCACATGATCATATCTTTGTTATGTCGAATTTTGAAATATTTCTGGCACTATGATCATCGCCATTGTTTTCATTATTATTGTTGTCATCACAACCTTCATTATCATTTATTAAATTCGGTTCTTCCCATATTTTTTCAGATTGAAGGCTATTAACAAAACCAGGCTGACTGCCCTTGGATATCTACTCTGAAGAGCTAAAAATTGAACTTTGAACTAATTTATTAGCTTGTTGGTAAGGTCGGTTAAGTCGACATTACAGTGTAGACATTTGGAATGCATTCCCCCATCCTCTCAAGTGGTGTATTTGGAGAGAGAAATGCTTGGAGTTTCGAAATGTGGAAACTTCAGTTTTGGACTTGAAACTCTCATTCCTTGGACCTATGTTTGAGTGGATGGCAAACATGAGCAGTATCTTTGAGTAGCATGATCTTTGTAATTTTTTTTTCAAATTGTTGGTGAATCTCGTGTACTTCTTTTATACTTGGGTAGTTGGGTTATGCTACTTTTGTGCTCTCTTAATGAATCATTTACTTAAGTACTTGGCTTTGTTTGCATTTCAAATCACTAATTTCACACCACTTACTCAGCTTCTATTAAAGTAATCATTTTTGGAGTTTGGACAATAATGCAAAAATTATGCAAATTTTTTTTTTCTGTAATACTAATTTTAAGTTATTCTACATTATCCAGAATAAGGGAAATATTTGCATCATCTGTAAAGTACAGATTTCAATCACAAATAGAGGAAATGATGACAAATATTGTGTTTAATTTGTAAATTAGTTTATTTAATTTTTTTTATTTAAAAAATTATAAATCTGTAAGTTGATGTCTACACTCTACAAGGTTTCTCAGCTAACCTTGTTTTGGCCAAGAGTTCAAGCTCTCGAAGGTAACAGGATAAGGGGTTTTTGTTGTTTTGATAAGTGATGTAGGACACGGTTTAATATTTAATTTTTGTAATTATTTAATTTTAGTATTTTTATGTAATTTTTGTTATTTTAGGTTTAGGTTATTTATTTCCTTTTTTTTAAGGTATTTTTAATGTTGTTTGACAGGGTTTAGACCCCTTAAACCACAAACAAATTGCGTAGCCTAGATTAATTAGCCAAGTTTTTACTTAGTCAAATTAAGCAATTCTAGGTTAAAACAATTACAAAATCATATCATGCATGTAAACATATAAAGCAGCGGAAAGTAAATAACACAGTGATATGATCACCCAGGAAAACCAAACCGGTAAAAAACCTGGGGAGGATTTTACCCACCGATCCTCAAGGCAAAACGGAATCCACTAAGAAAGAATTGAAGTTGTTACAAGAGGACTTACAAGCAACCCTGCTTGACTTCCTAATGCTACCCACCAGTAGTAACTTCCTGACACGACCACGCACAGGCTCCGAATCCACGGACTACTTCTTTCTTTTGTCTTCCTTCAATCTGGTACAAGCTCCTCACTTGTTAATCTTTAAGTTCCAATGGCAGCAACCAAGTTGATCATCAAGATGTAGAAGAATCTTAATCTTGAAAACCCTAAGTTATGTGTAAAGGAAAGCTCCTCTAGATCTCACAAGAGATTTACACAAAACAGCAATGTATGAGCAACAACACAACTTGTGCAACTCTGAAAAACGTAGCTAGGGTTTGCCTTATATACCTAGGGCAAAAACATAAAAACCTAGACGTTTAAAGAGTTAGGGCTGAGTTGGAATTCTGCAGAAAAACGCATCTGGGCCGATTTTCGATCGATCGAGAATTACATTCGATCGATCGAGCCAGGCCGAGAAGCTCCAATGCTTCTGCAGTCTCTCGATTCCAACTTTACAAAATTAAACCAACTTTGAGCAAGCCTAAACAAGACTAAACACATTGTTTTGATCATGGTTTGCCAACATTACAAATTAGGTTCTAAATACATAAAATCCTAAGACCTTAAAACCTAACAAACTCCCCCTTTGGCAATCCGTGACAAAACACAAATTAAAAACTCAAAGTGTACAAGTATAAAAGCCCTTTACAAAATAATGCTCAGTTCAACCTAACTACTATCCATCGGTTGCAAGTGTAGACAGCAGCTTTGTTGAATCAACCTGTATATTCCTGAAATACTCAACAAACACATAAATGCATGTGTGGCAGAAAATAGTATATAAACAGGTATAATATTCTTGTAAGATTCACACAACTCAAAATAAAGATATATATCAATGAATCAACTCATGAATATAAATCAATAAGCAATGAATCATAAGTCAACAAGAATCAAAAGAAAACATGTATATCAATATATCAATCAATGTTTCTATATCAATGTTACTCCCCCTAACATGAATATCCTCAAAAATGATATACAAAGTGAAGCACAAAGTGAAGCACCTAGATACAATCTACTAAACTCCACAAAAAAATATCTCATGCTAAACATATGTCTCCCCCTAACTATATGTCTCCCCCTAACTACAAAATCTCCTCAAAAAGTACAAAACTCCTCTACAAGTCAAAATATCTCCCCCTTTTTGTGACGGAATGCCAAAGGGCAATCAAAAGTCGCCATCAAAAGGTGGTGGTGAAGGTGAATGAAGACGTGTAAGATCAGCTCACAGAGCACGCATCTCGTCCAGCAAGTCCACCAAAATCTGACCATGAGCCGCCTGAACGGTCATGACAGTCTCCAAAGTACGACGAACATCAAAGTCGGCCGCAGGAGGTGGAGGAACAGCAGCAGCAGCAGCATCCGCAGCAGCACCAACTGGATCAGGAGTATCCTTACCAGCAAGACCTGTAGAAGATGAGGGAGGAGGAGGAGCGCTAGAAGAGGGATCAGACCTAGGGTGTTTAGAACCAGCTCGAAGATGAGCAGCCCTTTGTCTAAGGAAAGACGCACCAATAGGACCGATGACATGAACAGGCTCAGAAGCAGGGAAGTCCTCTAAACCTAGATATAATAAAATCCTATGAATGAAAATAGGATGAACGAGAGCATGAGCAGTAGATGAACTCCTATAAACTTCGTTCAAAGAACAAAGAAAAAGATGAGGAAAACTCATAGGAGCATCTGTAACAAGAGCGTACAGAAAAACACACCTCTCAAGAGGAATGGTGTGCAGATGAGAAATGGGCCAGAGTGAGTGACATGCTATCCTAGAGAAAAGATAGGTAGTCTCAGGAAGCTCAGCAGAAGTGATCCGAGGATCAGAACCCCACTGGATAGATGACCCAGTGATGTATGATATGACATCACTCAACTCGGGTGACTCATCATAGGGATAGACAGGATCCCTAACTAAAGGTACCTCAAGAGCATTAGCCACTACCTGAGGAGTAATGGAGTACTCTATGCCTCGTATCCAACTCCGAACAAGGGTGTTGGAATCATAGACGCGGATCGAGATGTTCGAGTAGAACTCTCGAATCAAGGTAGCAGGAGGAGGAGGGTCAGACATAGCAAACAAGGGAAGCCAACCCCTACGCTCAAAATTTGCCCTAATGGCAGGATCAAGCTCATCTAAAGAGACAGACCGCTCAGCCCATATCTTCCTCTTAATGTTTAAAGTGTCATAAAGCTCTTGGTTTTTCTCACTAGGGAACCGCTCACTATCAAAAGAGGGAGGGGAAGGAGTAGGAGTGGGAAGGGTCCTACGAGCTCTAGTCTTCCTAGGCATGGTGCTAAGGAAAAAGACAGAGACACAAAGAGAAAACCAAAAAGAACAAACACACAAAAACCAAAGGCAGACTGCAAGTTAGCACACAAAAAAAATATAGAAGTAAAATTCTATATGATGCATGAACATTAGCAATGTTATGATGTATGAACTAATGCAGTAATCAGGATCAATTGAAGTTCTAATTCATAAAATTGGCTTGAACATAGAGTTTCTTAACAAAAACCCTAAAAATTTGAGAACAACTTGAAAATTTTTGTACCAAATTGATGAACCAATCATTATAGACTATTACAAACAATTTATAATAACCAATTGCATCAATTACACAAGCCAATTTCATCAATTAAACCCAATTGCACAAAAAGCCCCAATTCGGATCAATTATAAACCCTAAAAATTTCAATTTTTCACAAAACTTCAAATTGATCAAATTAATCACTCAAGAACATGTTTATATAGTGTCCCCATCAAAACCCATTGATCAATTACAAACAATATGGTCCGAATTAACACAAATCCCAAAAAGAAAGTTCCGAAAATCTTCTCCTAAAATGCATGAAAAATGCATGAAATCAAGTAAATAAACTGAAAAGCAAGGGTATTAAGGACATACCGGCTTGAGGAGAGAGAGATTATGCAAAAAGATCGGAAGAAAACGACAAAAACTTGAATCTTTTGACTTGCCTCGTCGGAGAGAGAAAAAAGTTTGAAAAAGATTTGAAATAGTTCTTGAAAAGTCAGATTTCCTCCTTTTTTAAAAAGCATATTCACGATGTTCGATCGATCGAAAATTACATTCGATCGATCGAAAGTGACAGACGTTTTAGCACTTTCTGAGGCACTTTTTCGATTGATCGAAAAATACATTCGATCGATCGAAATAGGCAGAGGCATACTAAATTTTGGGGAAAAACATACTTTTGAAAAATTGCAAACCTAATTTTGAAAACAACTCCTCAAAGCACTTGTACATTGAAAACAAAATGCATGAGTATGAAATGGAATGCATCTTCAAAAACCCAAAATTTTAAACCCAAATCTCCCAAACACAAGTTTTAATTGTCTTCCAAATTAATTTTCTCAAGCAACAAGAATGTTGTGCACAAATCTCAAGATATTTTTAAACTTGGTTGGTCAGACCAAGGACACACACACTAACATGTACAGTGTTTAACACAGAGTAACTTGTGAAGTGTGTGAAACTAGCAAAGACTTGAGATACATGTGAGGTGATATGTGAATGGCAATCAAACACAAAGTCTACACAATTCATCACATAGAATTAAAAGAGACTATCACCTAAAGAGTTACATCCTATAACTCCCACATCTCCTAGAACAAAAGCTTGCAATCATGTAAGTTTCTTGCATTATTGCCTCTTATTTATATGAATTGGCATTCAGCCTAATAGTACACACCGGTTTGAATTAAGTGAATTGGCATCAAGCCTAATAGTACACACCAGTTTTTAAATTAATTTGAGGCTACACCTTATGTTTTTTTTGTGCATGTGCTACACTTTCTCGAGCACAAAATCTTATGATATGCACTAAGGTGTTCATGATTGGCTAGTGAACAGTGGTGAGATGGTTATTTATGCCTTTCTCAAAAGGATTAAGTCCGACAGTCAAAAACAAGTGACTTCATGATTAAGGCAAAGTGATTAAGAACCACACACATCTTTCCCACACAACATGCACTACAAAGTTTCAACTAGTTAAGTGCAGTAAATAAGCTCATCCAAGTTAAACAAGGTACACTAGTCATGACATGTGTAAAAAGAATGACCAACCTTGTTTTCAAGAAATCAAGAAAAATAGTGTTCAACAAAGATTTTGCTTTCCCCTTTTTTTTTTTTTTTTTTTTAATTATTAAAAGAGAAAACAAATAAATCCTAGAATGAAATGCATGTATGTAATGCAATGCAAGTCCTAGAACAAAAGAAAAACACAAAAACCAAATAACAATGGTCACAACAGAATAGAGCAATGAAGCACAAGGACCAAGAAAGACAAACTAGCTAGGGACAGCGAAGCACACCAATCACTTGACGAAGTGTCTCAAACTTACTTCCATCAAGTGGTTTGGTAAAGATGTCAGTATTTTGGCGATCAGTAGGGATGTATTCAAGAGCAACAATTTTCTTTTCAACCAGATCCCTAATGAAATGATACCTAAGCTCAATGTGCTTGGTCTTAGAGTGTTGAACCGGATTCTTAGATATATCTATAGCACTAGAGTTATCACAATAGACCACCATGGTATCTTGAGGAATCCCATAATCACCCAAAAGTTTCTTCATCCAAAGAAGCTGTGAACAACAACTCCCGGCAGCAATATATTCTGCCTCAGCAGTGGATAGAGAAACAGAATTCTGCTTCTTACTCATCCAAGCCACAAGATTGGCTCCTACATAAAAACACCCCCCAGTGGTGCTTTTTCTGTCATCAGCATTCCCAGCCCAATCAGAATCAGAAAAGCCAGCAAGAGACAAGTTTGACTCCTTGCTGTAAAATAATCCATAATCACAGGTTCCACTAACATATTTTATAATCCTTTTAACAGCATTTAAATGAGAAACCTTAGGATTAGACTGGAATCTAGAGCAAACACCAACACTGAAAGATATATCAGGACGACTAGCAGTTAAATATAAAAGACAGCCTATCATGCTTCTATACAAAGTGACATCAACAGACTCACCGGATGAATCAATTGTCAACTTTGCATTAGCTGCCATTGGCGTTCTAGCATGAGCAGCCTTGTCCAGTCCAAATCTTTTAACCAAATTCCTTGCATATTTGGCTTGATTGATGTAAATTCCTGTCTCAGTTTGCTTTACCTGCAATCCCAAAAAGTAAGTTAGTTCTCCAACCATGCTCATTTCAAACATCGCCTTCATTTCATCTGCAAAAGAATGAGCAAGAGAATCATTAGTAGCACCAAAAACAATGTCATCAACATAAATTTGAGCTACAACAAAGCCAGTCTTATCCTTTCTTATGAAGAGTGTTGTATCTGCAGATCCTCTTTTGAATCCATTCTCAGTGAGATATGCAGTCAATCTGTCATACCAAGCCTGAGGAGCTTGCTTCAACCCATAGAGAGCTCTCTTCAGTTTGTAGACGTCATCCGGTCTATGAGGGTCTACAAAGCCTTTAGGTTGTTCAACATACACTTCTTCTTGTATCATTCCATTCAAGAAAGCACTCTTGACATCCATCTGATATAGCTTGAAATTCAGGTGACTTGCTATAGCCAACAATATCCGGATGGATTCTAACCTTGCTACTGGTGCAAAGGTCTTATCAAAGTCAATTCCTTCCACTTGTGTGTACCCTTGTGCAACAAGTCTTGATTTGTTTCTGATCACAGTGCCATGTTCATCTGACTTGTTCTTAAAGATCCACTTAGTTCCAATCACATTTACATCCTTTGGTCTAGGAACTAGTTCCCATACATCATTCCGAACGAATTGATGAAGTTCTTCATGCATAGAATTTACCCAATCAGCATCTTGAAGTGCTTCATCCACCTTCTTCGGTTCAAATTGGGACAGATAGCATGAGTGAGTAATCACATTCAATGCTTTTGATCTCAACCTCATGTTATCATTCAGACTACCCAATATATTTGTGGAGGGATGATTCAGTCTCACTCTAGAAGATGGTCTTTTGACTAAAGAAGTGGAAGTTCCTTTCTGTGCAGATGGGGGACAGGATTGACTTTGTGCCTGTCGAGTGTCACGAACTGGAGTGGATGGTTCTGAGACTGTATCATTTAACACCAACAGCTCTTCCTCACTATGTTTGACAACATCCTCAGCAAGAATAGTGTCATCCACTTCTAAAGACGTATCTTGAGCAGGAACAGTGCTTTCTGAACACACTTCATCATTTATCACAACATTTGAAGATTCCATGACTGTTTTGGTTCTCAGATTGTACACTCTATAAGCTCTACTGGTGGTAGAATATCCTAGAAAGTATCCTTTGTCGCTCTTGGCATCAAATTTTTCTAGGTTTTCTCTATCACGCAGAATGTAACAGTCACTGCCAAATATCCTAAAATATTTGACAACAGGTTTCTTCCCTCTCCAGAGTTCATAGGGAGTCTTCTTAGAATCAGGTCTAAAATACACCCGGTTGAGTGTATGGCAAGCAGTGTTGACTGCTTCTCCCCAGAAGGACTTTGGCAAATTTTTGTTGTGAAGCATGACTCGTGCCATTTCCTGAACAACCCTATTTTTCCTTTCCACAATTCCATTTTGTTGAGGAGTCTTAGGAGATGAGAACTCTTGATGAGTACCTTGCTCATTGCAGAAAGTAGCCAGCTTGGTATTTTCAAACTCTTTTCCATGATCACTTCTGATTCTGGCTATCACAGTATCTTTCTCAACCTGCAATTTCTTGCACAGATGGATCATCTTCTCAGGAGCTTCAGCTTTATCTTTCAAAAGTATAACCCAAGTATATCTAGTAAAGTCATCCACAACAACTAGAATATACTTCTTTCCACCCATACTTTGAACTCTTGCAGGACCCATGAGATCAATGTGTAGTAACTCTAAAGGTCTTGACGTTTGAACACTAGACACAGATGGATGCTTGGATTTTATTTGTTTACCTATCTGACATGGTCCACAAATACACTTCTCTATTTTCTCAAATTTAGGTAAACCTATAACTGCCTCACACTTGGAAATCTTTTCTAACTGCTTATGACTGGCATGCCCTAACCGTTGATGCCACAGATCAACTTGATCTATCTTTGCACTAAAGCACTTGTTGTTTACACTTGGTGTTATTCCATAGCAGTTGTCAGCTGTCCTCACACCAACACTCATACAATCACCTCCTCCATCAAGTATCTCACATTCATACTTGGTGAAGAGGACATTTAAACCCTTATCACAAATCTGACTGATGCTGAGTAAATTGGCCTTTAATCCATCAACATACCAAACATCTTCAAACATTGGCAAACCTGGAATATCCACAGTACCAATGCCTCTGATCACAGATTTACTTCCATCTCCAAAGGTGACTGTTCCGATCTTTCCTTCAAAAAGTGTTTTGAACAAATCTTTATTCCCTGTCATGTGCCTGGAACAACCACTATCCAAATACCAATGACAAGAATCATGTGCCTTTAAGGCGGTTAAAGCAGTATAACAAACATAATTTTTATCACATGAGATTATGCCAAAATACTTAAGGAAAGATTTAACAAAAACAACAAATGGCAAAGACAGTAAGTAGATACGTTGACTGATAAGCAAAAAGATTTTCCAAGACTCCATGACAACAAGGGTCAAGGATCAGCTCAGAGATGAAAATCTCAAACAAAAGAGCAACCTGCTCTGATACCACTTGACAGGGTTTAGACCCCTTAAACCACAAACAAATTGCGTAGCCTAGATTAATTAGCCAAGTTTTTACTTAGTCAAATTAAGCAATTCTAGGTTAAAACAATTACAAAATCATATCATGCATGTAAACATATAAAGCAGCGGAAAGTAAATAACACAGTGATATGATCACCCAGGAAAACCAAACCGGTAAAAAACCTGGGGAGGATTTTACCCACCGATCCTCAAGGCAAAACGGAATCCACTAAGAAAGAATTGAAGTTGTTACAAGAGGACTTACAAGCAACCCTGCTTGACTTCCTAATGCTACCCACCAGTAGTAACTTCCTGACACGACCACGCGCAGGCTCCGAATCCACGGACTACTTCTTTCTTTTGTCTTCCTTCAATCTGGTACAAGCTCCTCACTTGTTAATCTTTAAGTTCCAATGGCAGCAACCAAGTTGATCATCAAGATGTAGAAGAATCTTAATCTTGAAAACCCTAAGTTATGTGTAAAGGAAAGCTCCTCTAGATCTCACAAGAGATTTACACAAAACAGCAATGTATGAGCAACAACACAACTTGTGCAACTCTGAAAAACGTAGCTAGGGTTTGCCTTATATACCTAGGGCAAAAACATAAAAACCTAGACGTTTAAAGAGTTAGGGCTGAGTTGGAATTCTGCAGAAAAACGCATCTGGGCCGATTTTCGATCGATCGAGAATTACATTCGATCGATCGAGCCAGGCCGAGAAGCTCCAATGCTTCTGCAGTCTCTCGATTCCAACTTTACAAAATTAAACCAACTTTGAGCAAGCCTAAACAAGACTAAACACATTGTTTTGATCATGGTTTGCCAACATTACAAATTAGGTTCTAAATACATAAAATCCTAAGACCTTAAAACCTAACATTGTTTAATCAAATTAGGGTTTTATATGCTTTCGTAGCTGCATTAGGGTTTTTAGTTGTCCTATGTTTTGTTTTTACTATTTAAACGTAGTGTTCGTTTGGGATCCTTTTATTTTGTTGAAACTGAAATTTTTTTGCTGAAAGTACTATAGATAAAAACATGTATATACTTAAATCCACATCCACTTTAGTATATATTGAATACCGATATTCTGAGCAAGACTCATATCCACAGCTACTTTAGTATTGTTGTCTTGCTAAAAACATGTATTCTCTATTTGATGTACACAATTTCTTACTAGCTAATAGCTATCATTCGAGTTATTATTTTTTTATTTATAAATAACTATTTTTCAAATCTTAAATATATTTAAGAAGATTTTTATACATGTATAAATATAAATATATGTTTTTTTTAAAAAAAAAACCTATATACATAAATATATACTTAAATATAGCATCTTGCTATGATAAAAATAAAATAAAAAAGTAAAAAAGACAGAAAAAATCGAGCTTGATGTTAATTTTATTTATGGACATGTTTTTATATTTGAGCCATGCTTAAAAGTTTTTATATTTGATCCATTTAAATCCTAAAAGTTATAAAGTTTTTTATTTTAGCCGCTAGTGATTTAGGAATTTAAAAATGTTGTTTTGACACTACTACTTGCTATAGCTGCTAACTGCATTCACACTAATTACATACACTCGGTTTCCCACTCCCACTTTGTAAATGATTAGCATAGTAACACGACCCCAGCTAAAGGAAGAGAAAAAGTAGTCTAAAGTTATAGAATAAAAACCAACTTTTTCTCTGGGAATAATTATTGACGCTAGCTGTATCTCTCATCACTTTCACCGCTCCACAAACCCATCTAAATATCCAATATTCCTTTAAAAAAAAAAAAAAAAATCTATGGCGGAAGGAGTAATTGTGTAGCAATTGGGTAAAAAGATTCTCATTATCTTTCAAAACCTTTAGTATTGCTGTCCTGCTAAAAACAAATATTCTATCTTCTTTGATTCAATTATGATAAAAAGAAAAATTAGTTCTATTCATTTAAATCATAAAAGTTTTAACTTCCCATAATAAGAAATTAAAAAAAAAAAGTTTTAACTACAATTTTGCTTTTGGAATTTGGAAATTTTGTTTCACGCTATAACTGTGTTCACACACACATTTTTTAAATGATTAATTCATATGTTCACACCCTCAGAGGGAAAATAGAAAAAGGTAGAAAAAAAAAAGTCTAAACTTTTAGAATTTTAAAAAAAAAAAAAAAAAACTTTTTCTAGTGTTTAAAATGATCCCAAGTAGTTTTCTGTTTGCCTTAACATCTTACACATAGGTGGGAATAACCTAGTGTTTTTCAGTGATGCAAAAAAGTGTTATCCAATGTCAAAGTTTCAGCTTTTTATAAGGAGAAATAAAAAAATTCGGGCTTAAAATTTTATATGTTGTCACTGGTTGGAAAAAATGTAATTTAAGATATCTCAGATTTTTCTTAATTTTCCTGTAAGGAATATTCACTGAATGAGATGTAGTATATTTTAGCACCAAGTAAACTCATACACCAACCAATAACTCATTTTCATTACTTTCATGTTATCCAAAGCTGTGGTATTTGGTAGAGCAACTTCCACATCTGCCTACTGCAATGCAAATTTGTTCACATTTGATATTGTTCTAGTCTAATTCTTTCTTAGAGTAATCAACAACCTCACCTCAATTAAATCCTTGTAACCTCAGATGGCCTAGTCTAATATCGCTACTTGAAATGAATATATCTACCTCACTCTCTTGCTACTTTAATAAGATTGTAAATTACTAGTTGTTCGAGTAATTAATGATGAGTTTAGACTCACACATAAGGGAGAGTGATTAAGTTCACCACTTTCAAACAACTTAAGTTTTAGATACAATTAGTAATTTAACCATCTATATAAGCTATCATTAATATTTTACTAGAAAAATCCCACGAATTATCACCTTGTACGTGGTATGTGACAAGATTTCATAGTACAACTCCTTTTTTTTCTCAATTTTATTTTCTATGGCCTAGTGTGCATCAAAAGCACCAATATGCTTTAGTTTAAAGTCACAAAATTTTATGGACAACTTTAAATTTATGCTTCATTTGATTTCCAAGAAAGAGTACAAACAGAAAAAAAAAAAAAAAACAATAAAAAATAGTTTCAACATCAATGTATTAATAGCCACCCCATTGGCAGCACAGATTTTTTTTTTAGGAAAAAAAAATGGGTAGAGGAGGTGACCTGAGTTGGTGTCTTTTACCTGGGCATAATCATAGTAACACTCTACCCGCTGGGCTCAGGCCTGTAGGAGCAAAGAATTTAGATGAGTCATAACTGTACACCCAATTTTATCGAGAACACTAGTGAACCTGCACAGGTTGTTAAATCCTTCCATCTCTGCCTCATATATAGCCCCCAATATTGATTAGTTGTTCTCTTTTCATTGTTTTGCTTCATATTCAAGAGCTTTCAATGTCATTGAATCTCTAAATTATTTTTTTATATATAAATCAGAGAAGAGTGTGGCATTGAAACCAAAAAGATTGAAGAGATGGTTCTACAAAAATCAAGCATCATCTTGCAATAATTTGAGCAATACGCCTCTCACCTTCTTTTCTTATTTTTATATTATATTTATGATATATATATATTTTTTTTGATGGAATATTTATGATAATTGTTGTAACAAACCGTTTTGAATTTTCAGAATGTTTATTGCAACAGGTCACATGTATCAATCCTTGTGTAGGGACAGCTTGGTCTATGAACTTTTTATTTTTATAGCAATAATAATTTTTAACAGGTTGTGATTTTTAATTTTGTATCTTTGCCCTTTGATAAAGAGAAAAAGTAGGTTGATTCATTTAAATCCTAAGAGTTATAACTTTTTTATATTAGCCACCAGTGCTTTTAGAATTTAGAAATGTTGTTTTCACACTACTGCTTGCGAGTTGCGATAGCTGCTAACTGCTTTCACGCCACTTTGTAAATGATTAATGCTAACAAGACCCCAAAAAAGAAAAGAGAAAAAGCAGTCTGAAGTTATAAAATAAAAAACTACTTTTACTCTGGGCACAATTATTGAGGCTAGCTGGTGTGGAATACACAACCACGTATATCTCTCATCACTTCCACTGCTCCCCAAGCCTATCTGAGGCCGTGTTTAGTATAGATGTTTAAAGTTCAAACAACAATTTTTAGTGTTGAAATATTAAAATATGTATTTTCACAATAATCTTTAATCTATACATATTTTTATAATACTTAAATAATGATACTAGAAATCTCTAACCAAACAAGTCCTAAATATAATATTCCTAAAAAGAAAGAAAAACTATGGCGGAAGGAGCTTCGTTTGATCTAGCAGGGAAAGTCCTTGAAGTGCTGGGCTCTCTCATTGTCCAAGAGGTCAAATTGGCCTCTAGTGTCAAAACTGAGATAGAAAAATCTAAGGAACACAGTCTCATATTTTTGTAATTTATTAATTTTGGTAATTTTATGTAATTTTTGTTATTTTAGGTTTATGGCATTTATTTTCTTGTTTTTAAGGGCCTTTAATGTTATTTTGTCAAATTAGGATTTGTAGGTTTCCTACCTGCCTTATTTTTTTTTTAATATATATTTAAACATCTTATGTTTTTTATTGGATTCCAAATTTATCACCTTGTGAATTCAAGGGATTTCTTGTGGATTTGAGGTTTGCTACTGGAAACTAACAATTTAGTTTTTGTTTCATCAAAAAAAGTATCATGTGTGATTTCTTCAAACTTCAATGACACCATCAAGTCATATTTTGATTAAATGTTAAAATAGATAGTTCCATATTCAAAGTCAATCATAGTAAAAGATTATTATAATAATTATCATAATCTCTAAATTTCAAATTCAAAGAAAAATAAAAGAGAGAAAAAAAAATCATATTTTGTTAAAATTTATCATGTATTGTATGCATTATTGATTAGTTAATTTGTTTATTTTGGATAAATAAAACTTTGAAAAGCTCACATTTCAAAAAAAAAAATATAGTTGCACTTTTACACAACCTTTTTTTTATATATTAAAAAAAAAAAAAAAAACACCCAAACCCAACCCTTACACACCCTACTAATTCCCACAAAAGATGTGTTCTTCGTATAAATGTATTTATATATATATATATATATATTAGAGGTATATAAGGATATATTATTAAAAATAATAGTAAATTTGTTTTACTGAAAAAAACAGCTTTCTTTTTGTTTTTTTGTTTTGTTTTTGTTTTTAGTAGATATATATTCACTATTTTTTAACAAGAAAATATATGATGATGAAAAATATGGGATATATGAAGCTTTTAAAATAAAATTGAAAACAAATCAAATTTAGAAAATGTAATTTGTATTTAACTTAATTTGATTTTATTGCTAACTTGGAGCATCTCTAGCAGTCTAGGCAAATTTTTGCCTGTTTGGAGAGTGAACAGTATATTTTATCTTTTGCCTACCCACTTTTTTAAATACACTTTCTAATAGACTCTCTATCTCATTCTCTGTCTCATTTAAATATTATTTCTTTATTCATTATTTATTATTTTTTTAACAACTACACATCTTCCAACATTTTTTTATTCAGCACCTTGATTATTATAATAGAAAAAAAGATTTGAAGAATGTACAGTAGCTCATCAAACCTGATGAGCTACTGTTCATTAGAAAAAAAAAAAAAAAAAAAACAGAATATAACTAGTCCCCTGGAATATGAACAATAGCTTATTTTGTGAGTTTACTCTCTAAAATAGAGAGCATCTCGTGTTTAGCTAGTCCATAAAATACAACTGGCCGGAAAACCCGCATTTTCAAGACATGCACATGTCCATCAAGCTATTTCACATTAATATAATAACAAATCAGCTCATACAAAATTGTAACTTGATATTTGTTCATTAAATTAATAAAAAGTAAAAACCAGTAACAAAAGTACAAAACCTTCATAGTTTATTATTTTTAACAGTATTTCACATGAAAGACCTCTGTTTTTCTACCGTCTTTCTGGTGAGCGTGTCATGTGTGCATGTAGGACAAATTGCTCCGAGTATCGTGTGAGGTGTTTTTTAAAATCGTTGGCCGGCTACAAAAAACGGAGAGAGAAGAAAGATTTTTTTTTGTGTGTGAAAGAAAAGAAAAAATATTGGCCATGCATATTTTCAAATAAACATTGTTTTAGTTCTTCAATGCACTCGAGAAGAAAATGCCACGCATATTTTCAAACAAACATTGTTTTAGTTCTTCAATGTACTCGAGAAGAAAATGCCATGCGCATTGTTAGCATGGAAACTAGTCCCGATCATCTTGTCTAAACATAATATGTATTGTTTATTTGAGCAACTAGATCGAGATAATTTCCACCTTCTCCCTGCATATGCACGAGGGTATCTTTTCTTTTATCTTTTTTTAAGATGAATGCATGTGACTGTGAGTATCAAGGTACAAAATATTATGTCAGAAAAATTAGTTTTGTTTCTATAACCAATGAAAATTTTTATGCTAAATGAATTGAAGGGTTTTGTTTCTTCCTTGCTCATGTATGAAAAATTAGTTTTTTTTTTTTGGTCAGAATAAGTTAGAAAAAAAAAATACTAGTATTTAGTAGTATGGAAATTTTAATTACATAAAATTTTTATTTTTCTTATAGGTCATCAAGAGAGGATCCTATCTAGGATCCTGATCGTGACAACCTTGGCCTTAGGGCATTCCTCTCTTTAAAGTTTTTGTTCAAAGAATTATTAAGGATGGTGAATCTTGGGCATGCTGTTCATTTTGCAATCAATTCTTGATAAGGCTCTTGGAATACCAATAGAAGTGAGGGTTGCAGGTCTCAACCCCCCAATTATATACTCATATACCTTCGTGAGGTTAACCTCAATTGCACAACTTGGGATCAAATAGGTTTTATTGTAGTTCTTTACAAATTCTTGAGCCAGGAATGTGTTTTCCCAATTCTATTTTTCTGAACAGAGAATTACAACATGCTATTGTACGCATTGTGATGGCAAAACTGTGGCAAAGAAAGACCCTCAATAATCATGGGGTTTCATTCCATAAAAATATAGAACCGGCAAACCCATTTCCAATTCACCGACGCGTCTAATATATAATCATTAGCTACTCTTAGAATGTAGGTGATCATGATAGAGATATTCTAAGCCAATAACACAGATCACCTTGAAAATTATAACATGATGTTTTTCCATTAAATTATTAAAGACTAGTGACAAAATTTTAATAGTTTATTATCTATAACAATATTTTAATTTAAAGACTTCTCTTTTTCTACTTTGGGCGGCTATAAAAAATGGAGAGAAAAGAGAAAATGACCAAGACAACTTTTGCTTTTATTTATTTTTTAAAAATGTTTCTTTCCGTTGGCGTTTAGTTAAGTGGACAGACAATATCATAGGAATGTACATAAGAATATGTCATGCTTAATTTTAAACAAACATAGTTTAGCTGCCTATGTGGAAAGATTCAACTACTCCGTTTATCTTTGTCTTAAGAATATGTATTGTTAATTTAGAGGAGTCAGGAAAAATATATATTATCTCAACAGAATATAAACCAAAACCACGTTGTATGACTCAATTGTAGGTACATACAGTATATGAGTTTAATCTTTTATTATTATTAACCAAGAATCTTAACCTACATATTTTTAAACATACATTGTTTAGTGGACAAGGCAGCGCATTGTAAGAAAAAAATACAATCAAATTGGCATGGAATTAAAGCTAACAAAAACTAACACAGAAAATCAGAATTTAGCAGGTGAGAAATAATTAATCTTGATAAGAATAAAAGTATCAGTAGCCAGGAAGACTTAAGCTTGCTATACACCGTTTGGGAAACCATTCTTGCCCCAAACCCAACCCTTACACACCCATACTAATTCCAACGAAAAGATGTGTTCTTAGTATAAATGAAATTTGTAATTTAGCTTAATTTTTGTTTATTATTGCTAATGCTAACTTACTAGATTCATAAAATACTATCGGCAAACCCATTTTCAAGAAATGCTTATGTCCATCAAGGTATTTCACATTAATAGAAACAAATCAGCTTATACAAAATCGTAACTTTTTTTTTAGAGAGAGTTTCAACCTATGGCGTCCGCTCCTGATAATTGCTCTTTATTATCAGACCAAGACACCAATCAGTTTTTGGTGTAGGCGGGGATTGAACTCCAGATCTCTTATACAACCATCAGAGACTTTACCAGTTGAGCTAACTGGAACCCACACATACAAAATCGTAACTTGATATTTCTTTAGTAAATTATTTAAAACCCTTAAATTAATGAAAACCAGTAACAAAACCTTAAAAATATTTTACTCCAAATACCTCTCTTTTTCTACGTCTTTTGTGGGTCTTTTGTGAGTGTGTGTATGTAGGACAACCTGCTCCGAGTATTGTGTGACGGGTTTTTTAAAATCGCAAAAAAACATAGAGAAAAAAAAGAACATTGGCCAAGCTTCTCTTTCCTTTTTTATTTTTTATTTTCAATGTTTCAATCAGTTCTTCAATGTAGTCAAGAAGAAAATGCCACGCATATTTTTAAACAAACATTGATTAGTGGACAGGATTTGTGGGCATAGAAACTAGTCCCGACTGTCTTTGTCTAAACATTAATAATTTGTATTGTTTATTTGAGCTACTAGATCTCGATTTCCACCTTCTTCCTGCTTCTGCATGCATGTAAGTATCTTTTTTTATTATTTTTTTATTTTATTTTTTATTTTAAGATGCATGAATGCACGTGTCTGTGAGTATCAAAGTACAAAAAATTATATCAACCGAGTAAAAACCTTTGTTACGGCAATGCCCAATTACGAACCAAAGATCCCAGAACCATGAATGTGTGACTCAAATGTTAGTACATTGTATACGACTTTTCCCCATTTGAATTCCCTTCTACCACAAGTTACCTTTTCTTTCTCATTATCAAACCTAAAATTTCAGCATTATTTCTTTCCATTCATTACTTTGTCATAAAAATAAACCATAGAACATAAGATTTAGCTCTCATTTAAATTGAACAAATAAAATCATATCAATTTTGAACTCTTTTTGATATCCAATTTTTCTAGACTCAAATTGGAAATAGTTTTGGTTTATTTTTAGTATGTTTAAAATTATATTAAAACTTGTTTTAATATACACATATATAATGCACACAGTGGCAAAGCCAGAAATTAGAACAAAGGCTTTTCAATCGTACTCAGACACTCTCTTCTTCATAACTATGGAATTAGAACAATTACGTGTAGTGTAGGTATTAATTGATAGAAACAGATTAAATGTGGAAGAAGCAGTTGTGTAGCAAATTAGCAATAATGCGGTGCTGTTTTAATTAATAGATTGGAGGGTAAAAATATTCTCATTATCTTTCAAAGCCATAGTATTGTTGTCTTGCTAAATCAGATATTTTATCTTTAGTGCATTCAATTTCTTACTAGTTATCATTTGAGCCCACTACTATAACTTCACTTTTCTACTTACAAATAATCACTCTCCAAATCAATAGTTTATAAAAATGGCTGAAAGAATTTTGTGAGACATTTATACACTTGTTCAATTAAATCTTAAATATATTTAAGTAGATTTTTATGCAAGCATATACATAAATATTTTTTATTTGAGAAACCCATATACATAAATATATACTTAAATCAAGCATTATACTCTGATAAAAATAGGAAAAAAATAAGCATAATGTTAATTTTATTCATGAACATGTTATTTTATATATTTGAACTCTGTTTAAGTGATGAAAATAAGCTTAAGTTTGAGCTGGACTCAATAGCTTGATTCATTTCTGATAAAAAGAAAAACTACCTTTATTCATTTAAATCCTAAAAGTTTTTAACTTCCCATATAAAAAAATTATTAAAATTTTTTTTACTTTTTTTTAGCCGCTAGTGCTTTTTGGAATTTAGAAATGTTGTTTCATTATTGCTTGCTACTGCTAACTGCATTTACACTCACAGGACACCATCAAAGGGAAAAAAGGAAAAGGTAGAAAAAGCAGTTTTAAAGTTTTAGAATAAAAAACAATATTCTCTTTGGGCGTTATTATTGAGGCTAGCTGTTGTGGAATTCTTGGTTTCGTGCTTTGTTTGTCAAACCAACTCAATGATGCCAAAAAAAAAAAAAAAAAAACTCAATGATGCAATGCAATTGGTGAAAAGGAAAGGGTTTAAAATGGTTCTAAGGACTTTTCTCTTTGCCTTAACATCTTACATATAGAAGTGGGTGGGAATAATCTAGTGTTTTTCAGTGATGCAAAAAGTGTTATCCAATGACAAAGTTTCATTATATATATATATATATATAAGGAAAATTCAAAAATTTCGGGCTTAAAATTTTACACATTGTCACTGGTTAGAAAAATGTAATTTAAGATATCTCAGATTTTCTAAAAATTTTTTTATAAGGAATATTCACTAAACAAGATGTGGTATATTTTAGCACCAAGTAACTCATGCACCAACCAATAACTCATTTTCACTACTTTCATGTTATCTAAAGCCGTGGTATTTGGTAGAGCAACTTCCATACACATACTGCAATGCAAATTTGTTCACATTTGATATTGTTCTTGTTCTAGTCTAATTTTCTCTTAGAGTAATCAACAATCTCACCTCAATTAAATCCTTGTAATCTCAGATGGCCTAGTATGATATCGCTACTTGAAAGGAATATATCTACCTCACTCTCTCACCACTTTAATAAGATTGTGAATTACTAGTTGTTCGAGTAATTAAGGGAAGTTTAGGCTCACACGTGAGGGAGAGTAATTAAGTTCACCACTTCCAAATAGCTTAAACTTTAGATACAATTGGTAATTTAACAATCTATATAAGCTATCATTAATATTTTACTAGAAAAATGCCACAAATTATCACCTTGTACATAGTATGTGACAAGATTTCATAGAACAACTCCTTTTTTTCTCAATTTTATTTTCTATAGCCTAGTGTGCATTAAAAGCACCAATATGCTTTAGTTTAAAGTCACAAAATGTTAGGCTTTGTGGAGCCTAGTTGTGTTTGATCCGAATTATGACTTGACCCGAAATAATATTGTTACAGTTTTTAATGGGAGATTTTCTGAGGCTTAGTCCATGGAATAGAGATTTTCTGAGGTTTTTGGCCCTTTTTTGTAGCTCATTGTGAATCTTGTGCGCAGGATATTAAAAACTGTTGTTTTGGAAATTAGGGTTTTGATGTTGTTTTTAGAGAGAAACTGTACTGCTACACTTTGTATATATTCCCTGAGACTAGTGAAATCCCCGCAATTCCATGGATGTAGGCAAATTGCCAAACCACGTTAATACTGTTTTGTGTGTGATTATTTTTCTTTGGCATATATTTTTTCTCTATTTTTACATCTCACAGATCTGGGAATTTCGTGGATATATTCCCATCACAAAATTATATGGACAACGTTGAATTTATGCTTCATTTGATATCCGAGAAAGAGTAAAAGTTGGAAAACAAATAAATAATAAAAAATATTTTCAACATCAATGTATTAGTAGCCACCCTATTGGCTACACATTTTTTTTTAAAATTTTTAATTTATTATTTTTTTTTATGAACAAAAAATGGGTAAAGAGAGACAACCTGAGTTGGCGTTTTTTACCTGGGCGTGATCATAGTGACACTCTATCTACTAGGCCTGGGCTTGTAGAGCAGGAAATCTAGATAAGCCATAACTGTACACCCAGCTCCATCGAGGATGCTAGTAAAGCTGCACAGGTTCTTAAATCCTTCCATCTCTGTCTCGTATATAGCCACCAATATTGATGAATTGTCCTCTTTTCATTGTTTTGCTTCATATTCAAGGGCTTTCAATGTTTTTGAATTTCTAAATTATTTTTTACATAAATCAGAGACGAGTGTGGCATTGAAATGAAAAAGATTGTAGAGATGGTTCTACAAAATAAATTAAGCATCATCTTGCAATAATTTTTATGTTATATTTATGATAATTTTTGTAACAAATAGTTTTGAATTTTCAGAATATTTATTGCAACACGTCACATGTATCAATCCTTGTGTAGGGACAGCTTGGTCTATGAACTTTTAATTTTTATAGCAATAATAATTTTTAACAGGTTGTCATTTTTAATTTTGTATCTTTTCCCTTTGTGCAGTCTGGTCCGTCTGGAGGCTCATGGATGTGTACAAGTAGGTGACTAAACCCATTTGATTTTGATCTTACATTAAAAAGTATGTGACATAACCTACGAAAGACTTACAAATTTTAGTATTTGTTTTTAGCTTGACAATTTCAGGTGCGGGGAAAATTTGTGCTTGGAATAGTATTGTGAAATATGATTATATAAATAATTATGTTTTTCTCAAAAAAAAAAAAAATTATGTTATATAATCATCCTAGTTCATTTCTAATAAAGAGGTGGCTTTCAAAATTTGGGGCACACAATTTCTTACTAGTAATTATATGAGTCCACTACTATCATTATTTTTATTTTTTTTAACTTACAAATAACCAATTTTTGAATCAACAGTTTATAAAAATGGCAGAAAGAATTTTTTCGGCCTTATGAACTTGTTTATACACTTACACAATAAAATCTTAAACATATTTAAGTAGATCTTTATGCATGTATATACATACATTGTTTTATTAGAAACCTATATACATAAATATATACTTAAATCAAGCAAAAAAAAGAAAAGAAAAAAATCAAGAATGATGTTAATTTTATTCATGAAGATGTTATTATATTTGAACTCTGTTGAAGCGATGAAAATAAGCTTAAGTTTGAGCTGCATTCAACAACTTGATTCATTTATGATAAAAAGAAAAATAGCTCTCCTATCAAAAAAAAAAAAAAAAAAGAAAAAGAAAAAGAAAAATAGCTGTGTTCATTTAAATCCTAAAAGTTTAACTTCCCATAAAAAAAGTTATAAAAAAAATGTTTTAACTTGTTTTTTTAGCCGCCAGTGCTTTTGGAATTTAGAAATTTTGTTTCATGATTGCTTGTTACTGCTAACTGCGTTCACACTCACACTTTGTAAATGATTAATACTAACGGGACACCATCAGAGAGAAAATAGAAAAAGTTAGAAAAAGAAGTCAAGTTTTAGAATAAAAACAACATTTTGTTTGGGCATAATTATTGACGCCAGCTGATGTGGAATTCTTGGTTCTGTGCTTTGTTGATGCTGGCCACCATTAAAAGGACAATTACTAGCAAAGTGCTCAACAAGATTACCCTCCTGGATTACTATTAAATTATTAATCAATATCGCTATTCTAAGCAAGACACACACCCGCAGCTATCTTAGTACTGTTGTCGTGCTAAAATCAAATATTCTCTATTTGTAATACACAATTTCTTACTAGCTAATAGCTATCATCTAGCAATCAAAAAAAAAAAAAAAAAAAAAAATAATAATAATAATAGCTATCATTTGAGCTATCCTTTTTTAATTTACAAATAACCATTCTTCAAATCTTAAATATATTTAAGAAGATTTTAATGCATGTATAAACATAAATATTTGTTTTTCTATTTTTGAGAAATCTATATACATAAATATATACTTAAATCTAGCATCATACTCTAATAAAAAAGGAGAAAAAAAAAAATCTAACATGATGCTAATTTTATCAATGAACAAGTTATTATATTTGAACTCTGTTTAACCGTAAGCTTAAGTTTGAGCTGCACTCAACAGCTTGATTCATTCCTAATAAAAAAAAGAATAGCTCTATTCATTTAAATGATAAAAGGTTTAATTTCCCATGAAATAAATTTTTTTTAAAAGTTTTAACTACAATTATGCTTTTTGGAATTTAGAAATGTTGTTTCACACTATAATTCTAACTGCGTTCACACTCACACTTTGTAAATGATAAATACTGACAGGACACCATCAAACAAAAAAGAGAAAAAGGTTGAAAAAGCAATCTAAAGTTTTAGATTAAAAAACAACATTTTGTTTGGGCATAATTATTGAGGCTAGCTGTTCCGCATTTGTTGATGCTACCACCGTTCTAAGCAAGACATTACCCCAGCTATCTCTTATCACTTTCATTACTCCACAAACCCATCTACAATTCCTGAAAGAAAGAAAAAACTATGGCGGAAGGAGCTTTGTTCGATCTTGCAGGGAACGTCCTTCAACTGCTGGGCTCTATCATTGTTGAAGAGGTCAAACTGGCCTCTAGTGTTAAAACTGAGATTGAAAATCTAAAGAGCACAGTCTCCACGATCAAAGCCGTGCTTCTAGATGCAGAAAAGCAGAGTTCTCATAGCCATCAGATCAAAGACTGGCTCAGTAAGCTCAAAGATGTCCTCCGTGATGCTGATGATTTGCTGGATGATTTCTCTACCGAAGTTATGCGCCGCAAAATGATGACAAAGAAGGTACGCCTTTTCTCTTCATGTTCAAACCCGCTTGCTTTTAGTCCTAAGATGGGCCGTGAAATAAAAGCAATTAGGGAGAAACTAAATGCTATTGCAAAAGATAAGGAGGATTTTCACTTTAGCCAAAGCGTGGATGAGCCACAAGTCATGAATAGAGAAACTTATTCTTTTGTACTCGAACATGAAGTTATTGGGAGAGAGGATGATAAGAAAGAGATTATGAAACGTCTTTTTCATGGCAATGTTGTAGAGAATATTTCTATCATTCCTATAGTTGGTATCGGAGGATTGGGCAAGACAACACTAGCTCAATTGGTATACAATGATGAATATGTCCAAACAAAATTTGATAAAAAACTTTGGGTTTGTGTCTCTGATATCTTTGATGTACAACGGATTGTTAAAGAAATTGTAGAACAGTTGACAAAGAGGAAGCATGAAGGAAGCATTGAGATGTTGCAAACTCAGCTTCAAGAAGAACTTCATGGAAAAAGATACTTGCTTGTCCTGGACGATTTGTGGAACGAGAACAGTAATAAATGGCTTCTCTTGCGAAATTTGTTAATGGGTGGGAAAAGAGGAAGTAGGATAATAGTGACCACACGCTCAATAAGTGTAGCGAGGATCATAGGAGCAACTTCATGGCATGCTCTAAGTGGCCTACCTGAAGAAAAGGCTTGGAGTTTGTTTGTAAAAGTGGCATTTAAACAAGGTAAACTACCAGAGAAGAAAGTCTTTATAAGTTTGGGAAAAGAGATTATGAGGAAGTGTGCTGGGGTACCTCTCGCCATAAGGACAATAGCAAGCTCGCTACACACCAAAGATTCAGAAAATGACTGGAGATACTTTAGAAGGTGTTTAATCTTAGAAATAACTCAAGAAGAAGAAAAAGAAAATGATATTTTATCAACGCTTAAATTGAGTTATGATCATCTACCGTCGTACTTAAAGCAATGTTTTGCTTATTGTAGATTGTTTCCAAAAGATTACAAGATTCGTGTAACGGCATTGATTAATCTTTGGGCAGCACAAGGTTTTATTAAGTTATCAAATTCAAAGCAACGTATTGAGGATGTAGGCCGAGAGTACTTTATGGTATTACTTTGGAGATGTTTTTTTCAAGATGTACAAAAAGATGAATACGGAAATATATCTTATTGCAAGATGCATGATCTCATGCATGATCTTGCAGCTCTTGTGGCTGGAATGGAGAGTATCATGCTAAATTCAAGTGAGGAATATAATGGTGAAAAAGTTCGTCATGTATCATTTAATCTTGAGGGTTCATCAATGCAATTTTCAATCCCCATGCCTAATGGAAGGAAGATACATACAGTTTTAGCATCTAGTATAAGGGGGAATTTGGGTAACTTAACTTGTGATGCATTCATTTCAAATTTTAAGTATTTACGCACATTGGGTTTGAGAAATCTAGGATTATTTGTAGTGCCTCATTCAATTGGGAAATTGATGCATTTAAGATACCTTGAACTGTCTGGAAATAGAATTGAAATTCTCCCTAATTCCATTACTAAGATGCTGAATTTGCAGACACTAATACTACGAAATTGTGGTTCGCTTAGAGAATTACCCAGGGGCATTAAAAAGTTGGTCAATCTCAGGTTTCTAGATATTACAGGTTGCTGCTACCAAATGACTAATATGCCCCTTGAAATTGGACACCTTACTTATCTTGAGACAATACTACCAAGTGTTGTTGTGAGAATGGAAGGTTCCAGGGGCCAAGCGAAAAAAGGCCATTGTGGTTTGTATAAGAAAACAAATGCCAAGTCCAATGGTGGGCCAAGTCAATTGAAGTTACTACACAACTTGGGGGGACAATTAAGAATTGAAAATCTAGGACATGGAAAAGATGAGGTGCGGGAATGTAAAGATGCAAATTTAAAGGATAAACAACATCTTCAACATCTGGTATTAAAGTGGGATGACTCCGAATGGTATGCAGAAAGTGAATGTTATGATGAAATGCTGCTAGAAGGGCTCCAGCCACATCCATATCTTAAAGTGTTGGAATTGCAGTTTTATATGGGTGTGAGAATTCCAAGTTGGGTCTCTTCTCTCACTAATCTTGTTTGTTTTAAATTACATTATAATAAAAGATTGCAGCACCTCCCACCGTTAAATCAACTCCCTTTTCTCAAGTCTGTTGATCTTATGTATATGGAAGCACTTGAATACATTTCAGATGAAGAGAGTGTTAGTAACGTGTTGGGTGCTTCCTCTTCTTCTTCTTCTTCTTCTTCAAAAACACCATTCTTCCCATCCTTATCTTCTCTTAGAATAGAGGAATGCCCAAAACTGAAGGGATGGTGGAGGAATTCAGATGATGATAATGAGCCACACCATCTCTTACTTCCATCATTTCCTCCTTCTCTTTCGAATTTACAGATTTTCGGATGCCCTAACCTGACTTCCATGCCCCTGATTCCCAATCTCACCTATTTGAACGGGCCAAAAATTGATGGTTATCCCCTCTTACGGCTACAGGGAAGATTGTCCCAAATAATCCAACAAGAAAAAACAATTTATTCAGGTATGCATCTATCCATCTATCTTTTATAATCCCAAATTCAAATTCAACTACTGCTTTTTATATTTTGAACAACTTCTAAAACTATTCAACTTCATTCTTTTCAATCTTTTTTCTTTTTCTTCTCTATAAACTGTTATTTGAACAAGAAAAATTATGATAATGTAATCCATCCCTTTTTTTTTTTTTTTAAAAGGTTTCTTTTAGTTCTAATAATTTATATCTTTGTACCTAAGAGCATGTTGATAATATGATGTGTGTATGGTTGCTTCTTAATTATTGCAGAGTCTGAGTTAGAATCAGAGTGGGTTTGTTCACAGACTTATTTGAACATGAAAAATTAGGATAATGTAATCCATCCCTTTTTTCTTTTTTTCTTTTAATTCTAATGATTTATATCTTTGTACCTAAGTGCATGGTTGCTTCTTAATTGTTGCAGAATCTGATTTAGAATCGGAGTTGGTTTATTCACTTCCAGAGGAGGAATTTGTTTGTTTTGCAGGTATTTCATTGGTTTACCCTCTTCTTCTTCTTCTTCTTATTATTATTTTTTTTTTTTGAGTCATTTGAACTATTGATCTATAAAAAATAACTAATGGTTTAATTACTGTTTTTGATGGGATAATTGCTGAATGAATTCTTTCTTTTCTCAGACTTTTTTATTTTTTTTATTTATTTTGGAGACATTGTTTTTGTCAAAAGCAGAACAAAGATTGAGGTCTACCAATGTAGACATTCACAAATCTAGAGATAATATTTATCTAAGTTGTGCATTTGAACAAAACCTTTGGTGCTTTCAATTTTCTTTCTTCTTAATTTGTTTTTATATGTTAGATTTCTAATGGCCAGAGCATCACACAATCATAACTTTTTTGGTTTCCTAGTGATTTTTGGCTCTTCCTCTACCTCCATCAGCCCCTTACAGCCTTTTTTTCATCTCCAAGTATTTCAAAACGAAAAATCCTACACATTAAAAAAAAAAAAAAAAAAAAAAAAAATTCTTCCTTCTCATTGTTGCACACTTCATGTACATTATTTTTTAGTTCTTGTACTAAAACAAACGATTCATAACACTTCCATCATGTGTGTAAATAATACTGTGTATCCAAGTACTAGAGAAGGGTCTAATTTGTTTAGTCGTGTACAATTCATTGTTAGATTGGATTGATTTTTTTTTATCACATATATTACTGACAATAAAAATTACTAATTAATTTTTTTTATTCCTTCTCATTGTTGTCTTTGCAAAGGTGAGTGGATATGGCAATAACAAGCCTCACCCTCAGCAGCATGTGCAGCTGCACTTGGCTTCAAAGCTCACCGCCACTGCCACTGCCTCTGCCTCGGCTGAGGGCTTGTTGCTATTCTTCTACTCAGCTCTGTGTTCTCAAAACCTTGACACACATTCACAGTTCTGGTGTCATAGCTTGCCTTCGTGCCAACAGGTCTCTCTCTCTATCTCTCTCTCTAATATTATATTTAGGGATTGTTTTGTTGTCTTATACTCTTATTAATGGCTTAGTTACTGTATCTTTTTTCTCCTTTTGGATAGTGCAGAGCTGGCACTGAAAGCTGCACGTGCTGCACTTAGTGGTGGCATCTCAGTTGTGAATTGTGAGTCTTTTTTTTTTTTACAAATTTTTCTTTCATCTCTTTCATAAATTGAACTAGAGTCTCATGTCAAGTAAACTGTCTTAATAATTAATGTATCACACACGTAACAATCACAACTTCTAAGACCCAACTTTTATTATATAAATATTAACTAAGTAAGTAGCTTTTATAATCTTAAAAGTTGATTCAGTTGCATTGTTTTGGACAGTCTAGAAGAACTTATTGCACCCACATTGCTTATCCCTTAATCTATGGATTGTGATTAGTTAGATTCTTGCCATTACTTAAGGCCTCTTGGGAAATTTTTTGCATTGTTGATTGGGGAAATGTTTGCTTTATGTTAATCATTTTATAAAGAAATACAATGGTAATTTATTCTTGTTCTGCAATTAGTTGCAGTAGTCCATGATTATATGAAAGATGGTTTCTGATTTGTTTCTCTTTCTTGATATGTAGCTGGAGATTGTGATGTCTACCCCAGGTGTATTTGAGGTTGTTTAGAATGCAATCTTTTCCAATTCCCCAATGCAATTGGCTTCTTGGGCTTGGGAGTTAATGTGCTTTCTTTCTCTTTTGCATAGGTTCTTCAGCAGCTGGTGTAGGAGCATCCTACTACAACCTTAGGAGTAATTCTCTTCATAGCTCCTCATGAATTTCTTAATATATCATTTATGTTCAAATTGACTGTGCTTGACAAAAATCCTTGCTAAAGTCTATGCTTGTCGGCATAGTTATCTGTGCATGATCTATGGACAAATTCTGTGCTTGTTTGGAAGGGCATTAGACTGGTGTTTCTCATTTGTTGGATGTTGTATGAACATGTGAGCTTGATTTATAATGATATATGATGCGCTAATTGGCTTAATTACTAGTTATCTGACAAAATGCTATAATAAATTGCCCCTTTTAGATATTATCTTTAGGCACATTTCATGTAAATCCAACTAGATACAATTCTAAGTTCACAATCTGGTTTTGGATGCATGTGGATGGGTTTGTTTGTTGCTGACATACCATAGATAATTATAAATAGAGAGCCCAATTTTGATTTACTATCTGTGAAATAAGAATAGGTCATAACTACTTGGAGGACTATCAAAAACTATCTTTGTAATGGACTCTGAATGTTTTTACCGTTCCATCTTCAATCAAGAGAAGTCATAGAAAGGTTCCATATATATCTATGCAAGTACTGCTTTGCAAGAGTTTTCTCACTTCTGAAAAATATTAAGTATCCTGCAGGTTGGGACTGTTTTAAATGTTGAGGATGCCAAAAATGCAATAAATGCTGGAGCCAAATTTCTAATGAGTCCTGCAATGGTGAAAGTATGCGTTTTGAATTCTGCAGTCTCATGCGTTTTGAATTATTTTGTCCTTTTTAGTGCCATTCATGATTCTTCTAACTTTCTATCTTGAATTTAATCCTAAACCAACCTGTTAGAAGACATCACTAATACTGCTTCTTCTGTATACTCTAAACATGCTTATTGGCTGTCAGGACATTATGGTTGATGCCCAATGTGGTGAAGTTTTGTACATACCTGGAGTGATGACCCCAACAGAAGTAAGGCCATCTTATAAAACTTAAAACTCTCTTTCATTTCTAAACTATATAGAATTTGTAAAAATTTTCTTAACGCACTTGACTTCTTATAATGTTTATCTTGTTGGACACTTCTATTTCAGAGTTTTTTTTTTTTTTTTTTCCTACTGTTCTGTTTGAGATTTGAAACTTTTGAGTCAGAAGGAGAACTTAAAACCTGATTTTGATTTACAGATATTGTCTGCATATGATTCTGGCGCCAAAATTGTGAAGTTAAGTCTTGACATGTTCTATGATGTTTAAGATTGGGCAGTTCATATGGTAGCCACTGCCCAATGCCATATGCACTCCTGATTCCTTTTTTCAAAGGATATTAATGTGAAAGCTCATTATTTATTTGATATCCTATTTCCACCAGTCATTACGATTGCTAGGTACACAATTATAGTAAATGTCCCCAATTGACCATGAACTTCTTTTAAACATATATCAGTGCTTGAATAGTCATGATTTTCTTTTTGGTTCAAAAATAAAAGTCCTCTTTCTAAATGAAATTATACAAAGTTATGCAAGCTACAATAATAAGTTCTGTAGCTTAGCTTGCTGAGTTAGAATAAGATATCAGTGGAGATTGGATCTAAATTATAGTAAACTGTTTTTCTGAAAGGAATGTGCATCTTCATTTCTCCTGTAACCAACTTGGATTCAACATTTGTCGTTTTAATTGGTTCATCTTGTCTCAAATCTACCCTATCTAAATTTAATCTTTCAGTTTTCTATCTTGTGAATTGATCATGCTTTAGACTTACCCAAAAGAGATCATGTATGCATAGGCTCTGCTTCCTTGAGTTGGCACCTTGGACCCGGTTAGTGTTTTTACCACAGAATTTTAGAAGTATTTCTATGCCTTGAAGTGGTCTTTCTTGTCTTACGTCGCTCTATAAAGTTTATCCAGCCCACATTATTCTTCTGTACACAATTTCAGAGTGATATTGGTGTCTATTTATTTTAGTCTTATAATTAAATTCAACTGTTAATTCACTAGAGTAGGCATACTTTGTTTCACAAAGCTTCCATTAAGATAGTTGAGAGTTTCTTACTTATATTGGCATTATGTAGGTTACTTACGCCCATAAATACTGGCTCATAAGTCATAATGCATTCTTCTTCGTCAATCTAAAGAATCTTCATAAGATTTGCACAGTGAAGAAAGTATGGCTTAGTATATGATTGGTTCTTTCAAACATTTGTATTCTCTAGTTTCTTCACTAAGAATTCTGGGCTTTTATAATGTTTGGATGTCAGAAAATAGTTCATCTATAGATGTACCTTATGGATTTATTTTTCTTTTATTTGGTGGACTAGGTTTATCCCGTCTCTGCACTAGGTGGTAGTTGGTATATTTCTGCACTCAAGAGGCCTTTTCATCACATCTCAATGGTTGCTTCTCAGGGCATAACAATAGGTTAACTTTGTCTTTGTCCTGTATCTCTTAAAGACTCACTACTGTAATTTTTGGGTTCATGCTCAAAAGTAAGAAAGAGAGATGATTTTGCATCTGGGAATTGTATTCATATCCCTCCATTATCCAAATTGTTCTCATGGCTAAGACATTTATGGGGAGTTCTTTCAAATTTTAAAAAATAAATAAATAAATGCACGTATCGGCCCTTCAAATAAATGAAAATCATGCATATAATAGCATTTTCTCGATTCATGTGTACTTTTCATAGATTGAAATTCAAACTTGCAGTATTCTTGGAACATGTTTTTTTGGAGAACTTAAATAGACATTATGTTCAGAAATATTTGTTAAGTTGATATGTTTTATATTCTTATTTTCTGTGTGCAATGTGATGTTATTTGTTTTATAATCTGATACAGATTCAGTCAGAGAATATATCACCCAAGGAGCATCAGCAGTTGTATTATCTGATGCCATATTTGATAAGGAGGCAATTAGTCAAAATAATTTCAATGAAATATGTCGACTTGCACACTTTGCAGCTTTGCAAGGCAATGAAGCATTAGAATGGTGAGATCTTTTGTTGTCTATGGATATTGCTTGGTTTTGTCTTTGCTAGACTATTATAGTTGTAGCCTTTGTTTGAAGTTGCCAATGCTACTATCTTCAAAATTTTAAAAGATCAATAAAGAGTGAGAAATACTAGACTAAATAAAACGAATGCGATTTGTTCTAAACCAGATATGCTGGATCTAAAAGGAACACTTGTCATGACAAACCTTTAAAGTCATAACTGCTAACCCACGAAATTGTAGGCAAAATATTTCTTCATCAATGTGTGATATGGATTTTATGTTTGAAAGCAGACAGAAATTTCATTTTTTAAAATCCAATGCTGAATTGATGACCTACGTATAAATTAAGAAAAATGTGTGGCATATAATTTCTGAGTAGCAGATTATTGGTTTTGCTAACATTCTACATAAATAGGTCAATTAACATTTTAGTAATCCCAGAGTGGCTTGAAAATCTACCTTAGTTGCCACCATACTAGGTTTTCACTCATTAATATTCATGTTTCTCCTGCCTAAGTTAACTTTGATAACTTCATATCAGTTTTGTGTTAGAAGATGCTTTTGTGCAACCAAATTTAGTTAGTGAAAATTTTGTTTTTCTTTTTTCATATCTCTTTGTCATGAGCTTCTTTGTGGTCGAGAAACCATGAATTAAAATCCTTTGTTTTCATGGTGCTGCCCTCAGTTTCTCCCAGTGTAATTGTGGAAGAATTAAAAAGCATGATGATGACTTATGGCCATCATATAGTTAATGCATCATTTCAATTTATTAAGGTATATTGTTAGTTAGTATATGTTTAAATTGTCCATCTTGATAAAAGCTCCCTCACAAAAACTACCAGGTTTAATTCGACTCACACAAACGAAAAATAGAATAAAGCACTTCAGCCTACAAACCAGACCAACCTGATTTATGACTAGGTTGGTTGACTTGGTTCAGTTCAGCTGTATGATGCTTTGAGTTTGATCCTTGATTATGGAATAATGACCATTTCTGTGTTAATTGATTCCTGGATTCTGATCCAACTTGATCTGAATGTGTAGCTCCCTTTCCTTTTTGATCCACCAAAATAACAACAAAAAAGTCCCATAAGGTAGGAGATGAACTTTGACAGCTTGGACTCAACTTTCCAAAAACAATCTATTACACATTGCATACATATCACATATGGGGCTAGGGAAAAGGTTCCGTGTGCTTTTGAGGAACATCCCATATGGTAGATAATGCTTTTGACCATTAATGGTTCTGACTGATTTGTGTGTCATGCTGATGCAGGAAGAAAAGGATCACGCTAAACTAATTGAATTACAAGTGCCCCAAAAGTTTCCTTTGCATCAACTACACCAGGATTAAAGCATCAGAAAAATTTTAGGACAAAACTGATGCATATATGCGAGAAATACATAATGGATACATACTAGACTATTGAGGTAAAAGATCAACCCTTCATTGTTGTCTTCATTTTGTGTGCTTTTTCTTGAACCTAAAGTAGCCCTTCATTGTCTGTCAACTGACATGCTAAAAATAACTTGGACTGTGGTTTGGAGCTGATACATATCTATACTGCTAGGAAACTGAGACCTACATGATCATATCTTTGTTATGTTAAATTTTGAAATATTTTTGGCACTATGCTCATTATCATTGTTTGCATTATTATTGTTGTCATCACAACCACCATTATCATTATTTGTACTCAGTTTTTCTGCATATTTTTGCAGATTGATGACTATGAATAAAACCAGGCAGACTACCCTTGGATATCTACTCTGAAGAGCTAAAAATTGAACTTTGAACTGATTTATTAGCTTGTTGGTAAGGTCAGTTAAGTCGACATTACAGTGTAGACATTTGGAATGCATTTCCCCATCCTCTTAAGTGGTGTATTTGGAGAGAGAAATGCTCAGAGTTTCGAAATGTGGAAACTTCAGTTTTGGACTTGAAACTCTCATTCCTTGGACCTTTGTTTGAGTGGATGGCAGACATGAGCAGTATCTTTGAGTAGCATGATCTTTGTAATTTTCTTTCAAATTGTTGGCGAATCTCTTGTATACTTCTTTTGTACTTGGGTAGTTGGGTTATGCTACTTTTGTGCTCTCTTAGTGAATCATTTACTTGGGTACTTGGCTTTGTTTGCATTCCAAATCACTAATTTCACACCACTTACTCAGCTTCTATTAAAGTAACCATTTTTTGAGTTTGGACAATAATGCAAAAATTATGCTAAATTTTTTTTCTGCAATACTAATTTTAAGTTATCTTACATTATCCAGAATAAGGGAAATATTTGCATCATCTGTATAGTACAGATTTCAATCATAAATGGAGGAAATGATGACAAAAATTGTGTTTAATTTGAAAATTAGTTTATTGAATTTTTTTTATTTAAAAAATTATAAAGCTGTAAGTTGATGTCTACACTCTACAAGGTTTCTCAGCTAAACTTGTTTTGGCCAAGAGTTAAAGCTCTCGAAGTTAACAGGATAAGGACTTTTTGTTGTTTTGTTAGGTGATGTAGGACACAGTTTAATTTTTAATTTTTGTAATTATTTAATTTTAGTATTTTTATGTAATTTTTGTTATTTTAGGTTTTTGTTATTTATCTTCTTCTTTTTAGATGTTTTTAATGTTATTTAGTCAAATTAGAGTTTTATATGCTTTCATAGCCGTCTTAGGGTTTTTAGTTGCCCTATGTTTTGTTTTTATTAATTTAAACGCAGTTTTCATTTGGGATTCATTTATTTTGTTAAAATTGAAAACTTTTTGTTGAAAATACTGTAGATAAAGGTAAAAGTTAGCTGAAATAGTTTAGTGGGACCCATAAATAGTACTAAAAAGTGCAGTGAGATCTATGAATAATAGCAAAAATAAGCTGAATAGTAAAATAAGTTAGCAAAAATAATTTTTTCCAAATGCACACGCATTGTAGCCTCCAAAGGCAATTCAGTTTTTATTTTATTATTAATAAAATACCTAGAAACTAATAGTTTAGTTTATGTCTATTAAAGAGAGCATTGTGTACACTTTTTTCAAGTTTCCGCGACATCAGTTGGTATCAGAGTCTTGACATACCTTGGTCTGATGGCTAACCGGCGAGACGGTGACCACCACAACAACGACGTTGATAACACAATCCTCAGTAGGGCTAAGTTCCTAAAGTTTCGTGAAGAGGCTTCTGATGAGAATCAATAATTTCGTGAAAAGAGTCAGCAAATTATAGGCAAAATTAAGCAAATGATTGCTAGTTTCTTGCTAGGAAATCATTTCACAACAACAATGATCAATATATTCAAAGACGTACTCTTAACTACAAGAAAATTTCATTCTTTGATGGAGATGTGTAAGTTGGATTTATTGATTGGCTTCTTGATTAGGAAGAGTATTTTAATTTTTGGAAGATTTGTGATGAAGAAAGAGTACGGCTTGCATATAATAAATTGGATGATGAAGCATAGGAATGGTGGGAAGATATTCAAATCAATAGAAAGCGGTGAAGTAAGCATCTAATCTGCTTTTGGCAAGGAATGAAAAAGATATTAATTGATTTATGGTTTCTTAATGCATATTATGATATACTAGATTATACAAGTATTGATTATAAATCAATATATTCATATGAAAAGCAATATGTTCAAAACATGAGAGGTCAACCACAAAACCAAAATAATCACAGCCAAGTCCATGTGTCAAGTAAAGGAAAGGGTTGGGGGTTGAGAAGAAGCAACCTATTTCTAAAGAAAAGTTTGAAGTGGTTAAAAAAGATCAAGACTTGCAACAAGTTATTGAATTGAAGATTGAAGATATCACTTGTCAAAAGTTTGATGAAGATTTTATTGAGAATATTGTGGAAGATCCAATTGAGGTTAAACAATGTAATGAGTCCATCATCCACAACTCCCAAATTTTGGTTGATTTGTTGAGGATGACTACACAATATGTTGATTTCCTTGAAGTAGAAAATTTTAATTTTATTATCAACCCTTTGTTGATTGATGTTACAAATAAATTGAAGGTAGATAAAAAGAAATTTTATGCTACACCTTATGAAGAATTCAAGTTTCAAAACCGGATCAAGTTAGTAAAGCATTCAAAATATTTTTTATTTGGAGCAAAAGATTTCAGATTTCCACCATCAACTTAAGGATGTATTTGTTTCAAGCAGAGGGGTGTGATGTAGGACACGATTTAATATTTAATATTTGTAATTATTTAATTTTAGTATTTTTATGTAATTTTTGTTATTTTAGGTTTAGGTTATTTACTTTCTTCTTTTTAGGTGCTTTTAATGTTGTTTAGTCAAATTAGGGTTTTATATTTTTTCGTAGCCGCCTTATAAGGGTTTTTAGGTGCCCTAGTTTTTGTTTTTACTATTTAAACGCATTATAGCCTTCAAAGGCAATTCAATTTTTATTTTATTATTAATAAAATATAGACTTTTTGTCAAATTCTTTTTTTGATGGATTCCAGTATATCATCTCGTGGATTCAATGAACCCCTTGTGGATTCGAAGTTTACTACCCAAAAACTAATAGTTTAGTTTTTGTTCATCAAGGAGAGTATCATCTGTGCTTTTTTCAAGTTTTCGAGACATTAGTGAGTGACAAAAAATTTTCGTTAGAAAGAGGAGAAACATTAGACTTAGTACCAAAAGCATTAGACGATTCATACAAAGATGTAAGTAATTCATAGGTACTCCCGGAGCACGAAGAATGGTGCTCCTTACTCTTATATTCATGGTGGGTTCCACTCATTAAATTCATGGCGGGGTTCACCATAAATGTGAGAGGAGGGAACACCATTTTGGAATTTAAGTTGAGACTGAGATTCATATGACCACATAGAAGAAATGTACTAAACCTGTGGGAAATTTGGGATTGTTCCTCATGATAATATATAGGGTATAATGTCTTTTTGGATATGATGGCTACAACAGATTTGGATTTTGGTGTTGGGAGAATCAGGCTTGGCTGATCCTTTTCATCATTTTATAAAGAACACCCACAATACATATATAAATTTTTTTTCTTAAGAGTAATTTTAGTACCACATAAAATGTCACAACTTTTATCATGATTATCTTACGTGTTAAACTTTGACTGATTTTCTGTCACTTTCATGTAGACCCATCACTTTTTTTTCACCACTCACCGTCTCCTTTCTGTCACTTTCACGTGGACTCATTACTTTTTTTTCACCGCTCACCGTCTCCACCGTTATAGTCTGCCATTTGTGCAGTTGTTACCTTTTACGTGGTGTTACGATTTTTGTTTTCTTGACTGTGGATATGGATATGTCACTGAGGTAGTGCTTAGATATTTCTCTATATATATGCCCCATGCATAAGCATAATTAGACAACCATCCCTTGCATTACGATAGAGTAATAAAACGCTGACTTACTGTTCATACCAAAAGTCTCAGTCAGACTCACAACCATGTGCACTTTAGAGAAACGCGGCAACCTCTTCATCCTAACACTCATTGGTGACGATCACGAGCACCGTCTTGGCCCATACCTCATCAACTCTCTCCTCTCTGCTCTTTCCCAAGTCAACACCCAATCCATCAATGGAGGCTCTGCTCTCATCACCGTCGCTCGCGTCTTCTGTAACGGCATCGACGTCCCTTGGGGCCAACCTTCCGACTGCCTCTGCCTCCACCAAATGGTCGAATCCTTCAGATCAATCGTCGCCGCCCTCCTCTCCCCCCCATCCTAACCATCACTGCCGTCTTCGGCCGTGCCACCGTCGGCGAACTCAACCTCGTGCTCTTCCACAACTACGTCCTTATGAGGCGCGATCGCGGCTTCTGTACATGAGTGAGGTTGACCTAGCGATGACCTTGCTGGACTACTTCTCGGCTCTGGTGAGGTCCAAGATTGGCAGATTGTCGGCTCGGCGCGACGTGTTGCTAAGAGGGATGAAGGTGAAGGGAGAAGAGGCGGTGAGAATGGGGATCGTGGACTCGGCGGCGCACGATAGCAAGGAGAGTGTGGTGGAGGCTGCGGTGCGCCTTGGGGATAGGTTAGCAGAGAGGAAGTGGAATGGTGAGGTGTATGCAGAGATTAGGAAGAGCTTGTATCCGGAGATATGCGGTGTGCTTGGATTGGTTTCCAAAACCATTGTAGAATCATCTAAGCTTTGATAATTACTTGTTAATAATATGTTGCATTAATAATCTTTGTAGTTTGTACTGTTAGTTCACATTTTGAGCAATTTTTGAAAAATTATAAAATAAAACGGTCGATATGATATAAGTATTAAGTATGATACAAATACGATGCGAGTATGACACCTTAAATGAAGCATTCGTGCTTACTTAGATTGTTATCCAAATTTGTAAAAATTATTGTTAACATTTTGTGTTAATAATCTTTGTACCATTTGGGTTTGTATATTCTTAAAATAAAAGCAATGGAAATGATGCATGAATAGATAGGTATACGTGAGTTTGGGTTTATGGGTCCTAGTGGGTGGTTACTGGTAGAGTGGTATGACTTAATCTTAATGGCCAACTATGGAGTCTATCTCTCAGTGCCAAATTAGCTCACCAATATAATATTTTGACTGCTCTTACTATGTATATAGTTGTGAAAACATGTGACCTTATTCGAAGAGTCACATGATCAGAGGATTAGCTTTGCTAGCAGGAAATTCCAAACCTGTAAAGCAAACAAAGAGCAATGGTTATCAGATGCTGAGAACACCAAGTAAAGTGGCTTGGTGTGTATTTGACCAAGATAGAAACTATTGGTAAGTGTTTGTTTGATATGCACTTAAGCCAGTTTGCCAATTTATTTATTTATTTATTTATTTTTGCGGGTTCCATGCGAATCATTTACCAAAGGCTAGATAAGGTGTTCTCAAACGAACAACAAATCTAAAACATCTAGTTTTGCAAGACTACACTAGCATTCCCGTGCAATTGAGGTTGATAATTCAAGCATTAGCATCTTTCATTGATTATGTGAATGGTTTCAACCTTTCCGAGGCAGTAAGCTCACCTTCACATCTTTTTTCTGTCTTTTTCTTGAGTTGGTAAGCTTACATTGTACTATTAATGTAAGATTTAGATTATAAATTAATACATTGTATATATTTGCATAAAAGTATACAATATTGTACATATTAGTTTAATCTACAATGGAAATCTTATATTGATAGTACAACGTAAACACATAATGAAAAAAACCCAATACATATCCTTTAGAAATGCATCATATAATTAGCATTGTTTTGGATCAACATCCACTAGATCATATTATTTATTCACTGCATTTTTTTTTATTTTTCAGATGTGGGTAATTGGCTATTATACATGTATTTTTCTGTTAATTAAGAAAGTATATCGAAATATATACACTAGCCAAATTAAGTATTAAAAGAACATGATAATTCATTTAATTTTACCTTGAGCGAGGAGTTTGAACTCATTATAAGGCTAAATTAAATGTTTTAAGATTAGTTAATTTTCTTATCATTCAAGCTCAAACTTATTTATAAAATACTTAATTAACTTATTCTTTTTTCATATAATAATAAATATTATGATTAATTTTTTTTATTATTCCTTCACGAATCAAGCAACTAAATAAAAAATAAATTATAAGTGAAATAATATTATTTGAACTAATTAGATCAAATAAATTTTATTAATAAATATATAGAAATTAGATTGATCAAATTGTTAAAAATTTTAAAAACTATTTACTAAAAAATGAATGGACTTGTTTACAAGAGTTTCAATTTTTAATAAATAGCCTAAACTGGCTAGAAGCTTGTAGTTGTAGGTCAGCCTAATACTTTATTTATTTATTTATTTTTGATTCATAATTCATTCATTGGTCAAATAAACAAACATATATTAATTTTTTTTTTCTCTGTGGATGTGGATATTATTATTTCTTTATGGCCCATGCATAATTAGACAACCATCTACGACCACAAGCAAAAAAACCAACAAACAAGTACAGAAGCAAGCAATAAAAAGAAGAGATTCATGAGAAAAATCTAAAGGCTACAAAGACGATAGAGACTGATTGTTCATATCAAAGATCTCAGCCATGTGCACTTTAGAGAAACGTGGTAGCCTCTTCATCCTAACACTCATCAGCGATGATCACGAGCACCGTCTCAGCCCATCCCTCATCGACTCACTCCTCTCTGCTCTCTCCCAAGTCAAGTCACAATCCATCGATGGCAGTAAGGTCCAAGATTGGCGGGTTCGGATCAACTCGGCGCGATGTGTTGCTGAAAGGGATGAAGGTTGGGTTAAGATAACCTGGCCAAGGGAGTCGATTCTATACCGTACCGACAAGCAAACCGATACATATAACCCCCTTGTTTCGTACCAAAAAAAATACTGGCCGTACTAGCCATGTACCGGTCGTATCGGCCAATTTCGGGCAATACTGGCCGGTACAGAAAAAAGTTTTTTTTTTTTTTTTTTTTTTTAAGTTTTGTAATTTTTGAATTTTTATTAGGGCAGAATGGTAACTTATTTGCATTAACTTATTAGTATTATTTGTTTTCTTAGTATGCAATGGTAACTTTTAAGATTTCTATTTTTTATATTGTGTTTTTTTTTTCTTTCTTTTAATTGATACTAAAGTCTAAAATCATGAATAATTAGCTTTAAATTGAGAAAATATTTTATGGTAAACTTTTATATTTATTATAATACACACACACACACACACACACACACACACACACATACATACATATATATATATATATATATATAAATACAAAAAATAACTGTAAACCCGAAACGGTACACCGGTATTGACCGGTATCTGAAATATATCGTACCGCTGGCCAAACCAGTATAGTTACCGGTACGGTATTGACTCCCTTGAACCTGACCCTAGGGACGGCTTGATGTATTTGACGGCCTAAAGCAAAAATTGATTATCTTGTTTTAGATGTAAAATTATTACTAATTAACATGTATTACGTAGATTTTTTTTTTTTTTTAATTTTATAGACAGAAAAAGTTTGACAAAATTTTTCATACTTGTTGATGTGGCAGATTGATAGTGGTAAGTAAAAGAGTGGTGTTAGTAGTAGACTTGGATGAAAACAAGTAAAAATTTGCTAATTAAACTCTTATTATAATTCTTTTTTTTTTTAGAAATGCAACATTCACAATATTTTTTACGAACAAATCCTAAATTTTAAGTTGCTTTTTGTGTTCTATTTGAAAATATCACTATAATTATTTTTTTACCATTAATAACAAGCTGTAACATCCTGCTACTTAACATTAGTTGTAAAAGTGTTGTGAAAAATATTGTGAATGTTGCACTCTATTTGTTATTTGTTTTTCATCTGATAAAAAAATATTATTTTATTTATTGATTATAAATAACCCTATTGATTAAAATTTGGGGCCTTAAGCGACCGCATCTCTTGCTTTACCATTCAGCCAGCCCTGCCTGACCCCAGTTAATTAATTCAATTACCTAAGTTAATTAATTAGGTTCAATTGCATGCAAATCGTGAAGGCACCAACAGATAACCAAATAAACTAAATACATCAGAAATTAAATTGACACGATGATTTGTTGACAAATGAAGAAAACCTCTTGCAATGCAAAAACCCACCAGGTAAATTTAAGGTCACCACTTCTAAGAATTCATTTATTAATAATCAAGCAGTTACAAGTATGAGGAATCTTACCACTACCTGGGCCCTATACCAAAATACCAACCTACAGTTGAATCTTTGCTCCCAAAATACCAATTGGACTTGATTTTGTAATAGACTAATTTCCTTTGTTGCACAAATCTCCAGCCTGTGACTAACTCCTTTGCACGGATCTCAATACGTGACTAACTCCACAGAAACTCTTTGATTATTGTAGTTGATTTGCAATAGCTTCACATAAAAACACCAATAAGATCTTTAATGTTAGTGCTAGAGATTTTGCTTGGTTATGAACCCAAAAGTGTACAAAAAATGCAACAAGAACTCTTTCTTCTGTAAGAGGAGGCTAGGGTTTCAAAAAGAAAACCTTATGAAGCTTTCTAAGGCCAGGGTTTTCTTTCTCCACCTCCTTATTTAAATAGGAGCTTAATGAGCATTTTAAATAGGCTCTCCTATTCCAATTAGATTTACACAAACCTTGGGATTTCTTAGTCCTTTAAGGATTATGCAAACCCAGAAATAAATAGCCTTTATGAATCAAAACGTTGCAGGCTATATCAAAAATCCCGTAATTAAGCTCGATAGATTAAGATAGGTATCAAGTTTCAGTAAACCTCAATAGATCGACAGGTATCAAGGAGGTATTGGGACCTACAGATTCAGTTTTTCTTGAGTAGTTCTTGAGTAATCTTCATGTCTTCAATGTAACTACTTGTAATGATCATCTTGAACCTACTTGAATTTACCTAAATACAAGTAGCGTACGTTTTGTCATAGGATATGCCAATTACATAAAAATATGAACCTAACAAAGGTGAAGGGAGAAGAGGCAGTGAGGATGGGGATTGTGGACTCGGCGGCGACGAGAGAGGAGAGTGTGGTGGAGGCAACGGTGCAGCTTGGGGGATAGGTTAGCGGAGAGGAAATGGAATGGTGAGGTGCATGCATAAATAAGGAAGAGTTTGTATCCTGAGCTTTGTGGTGTGCTTGGATTGGTTTCGAAAACCATTGTATCATCTAAGCTTTGATAATCACTTGTTAATATTACTTTGTGACTGTGTTAATAATATTTGTACCGAACTGGAAGTGATGCATGAATAGATAAGAAGTGTAATGCTAGTAGTTAATCCAAGCTTGTAATAACGTAATGAGTAATGACTACCGGTTTATATTATTTTACTACCGTGGATCATTGATGTGATGGTTACTATAGTTGTGAAAACATGTGACTTTATATGGTTTCGCATGTGACTTTTTTTTTTTAATGAACAGATTTTTCTTTTACTCATAGATATAACAAATTAAAAATTAAAAACATATCACTAGCATGTATAAAATCCCTAAAATTTTAATTGAAGAAGCATACATGAGACCCTAATTATCCTAGCAAGATTATATCTTCCTCATTGAACATAAAAACAATCATGCTTCATATTTATTGAAAAAAATGAAATAAATTGTTACCTGCATCTAATAGTAGCAATGAGGTCTAGTATCTTTGAGTTAAATTAAGAATTATTGTTTCATTGTACTAAGCATCTTGGCAGAGCTTAGCACAAAAGCAAGACCCATTCTTTCCAAAATTAAGAGATTTAATTTAACTATTTTGTAAACTGTTTATTAAATCCATTAATATTGAAAAGATCGAGTACATGTATTCACATAATTCTCTCTTCTCTTACTCTTTAAGCTTTACATTTACTATTTATTGTATGTGCTTATGCTTTAGAGAGTAGATCCGATTTTATTGTGTCACACTTACTCTTTTTCCGCTCTTAGTTAAGTAGAGTAAAAGTAATATAGCCGAAAGTTTTAATTTGGAGGTCTAAACAAGCTATAGTGTTTCACACTATTTGAGCTTTCATCATGGATCTTGGTTTGTACTTCATGACATTTCCGTTATTAAAATAATTCAATCTTGCAAAGGATTGTTCATGGAACTCTCGTGTAACCAAGGTTGATGACTCGATCATTAACATATCACATTGATTATGCAAATGGTTTTCAAGGTCATTAAACTTACCTACAAATTACATTATCTTTGTTTATTCTCAATTCTAATTGCTTGTAAAATTTCAAGCCAATCAAATATTAATAACTAGGTTATCGATCAGATTATTTATTTATTTATTTATTTTCTTATGGGTTATCTATCGGATATTTAAAATGCAAGTTTTTGTAGTTTAAAATTATACTTAAAAGATAGATTTATTGATCAAATAGTAAATAGTGCCTGATTAACTAGATTTATTGATCAAAGATATGTTTAAACCACACAATATTATTGGTAAGTTTTTATTGTTTCTTACATAGTCCCACCACCGACATCATTCTTTTAACCTACCATTACAAACTAGTTGTAAATGTGAACTTTCTTGTGTCTCTAAAATTATTGATATTTTTTTCTTTGATTATTCGATAATTGGGTAAGGAGGAATTTGAACCATGGATATATCTGCTAGAAACACTAAAAAGTGACAACATTTTTTCATTTTTAAAATGGTTAGAAAATTCTCTACCCCTACAACTTGACCTAACCCCCTTTTGGACCCTTTGCACTTTAGTGCATAAGAGGTACCAATTGGACTAAAGAGTTCATTTGATGTCAACGATATGAGTTATAAAACTTTTAACCAAAATTATTGAATTTAAGAACATGTTAAGATAATAAATTGTAATTGGTGTATGATAAAAATACTAGTGGACCAAAGAAAAAACTACTTAGACTTTAGCAACAAAAAAGAAAAGTAAAAAAATACTTAGATGATGCTCTCATCAAAACTTGACACCTTCTCATCATGTAAAATTAGGTATAAAATTAGGTGTATTTTATTGTTAATTAAAAACTAAAGAAGCTCAAAAAATGAAAGATAAGTATTATATCTACAACATTTTTACAACGTTTTCGTAACAAATTCTATGTGAAAAGTTGTTATTGGTTTCAATTTAAACCCACAACTAAAATTACTTTCTTACCCTCCAATAACACCAAGTAATAACCTACCATTATAAACATATTTTGAATTATTGTGAAAATATTGAGCATTTTTTAAAGGTAAAAGAACAAGTAAAATAGTCTATCTTTTTTTTCGTTTTTTGTAATTAAAAGGACATGACAACTAGTCAAGTAGTGTAAGCTTATGAGTGTTACGGTGCACCTTGATTTTGGATCTTTGGGTTGTCAAGCAATGTTTGAGGATTACAACTCATAATTCGGTATCAGTGTGTGGTTTTAGTTGGGCTAGTTGACACATTACTAGGTGTACGTTTTAGACCCCTTAACACAAGTTATTTAACCTTGTTATTTAGCCAAGTGATTACTTAGATAAATTATTTAGTTCTAGGTTAACACAACAAAACCATATCATGTAAATACTGTGGAAAAATAAAGAACGCCACAATATGATAACCTAGAAAAACCTAACCGATAAAAAACCTGGGGAGGATTTAACCTAGCTATCCTCAAGGTAAAAACAAATCCACTATGAAAGAATTGAAGTTTTTACAATAAAACTTAGACCACTAACATCCTATTGCTACCTCAAGTAGAAAACTTACTACCACGACCACGTGGCAGCTCCAAGTCCACGAACTACTTCTTTCTTTGATTTGCAGCAACCACAAGTTCTCCTACTTATGACTTTAAGACTCCACTCAAAGGTTTCAAATCTTTTTTAAAGTTCTTTATGCAGCAACTGAAGAGATCATCAAGTTCTTGATGTGAATCTTGATCTTGATAACTCTATGTGTGTGTATGAAAGTAAACACCTCTGAGATCTCACAAAAGATTCAACACACAACTCTCAAAAAACTCATAAAATTTAGCTAGGGTTTTTCCTTTTATACTTGGAGTGAAACACTTAACCCTACACGTCATATGGGCTTGGGCTGAATTGGAAATTCTACAGAAAATTAAATCTGCACAAGTTTCAATCGATCGAGCCTAATTTTCAATCGATCGAGTCTTGCAGATTTTGTCCAATAATTCCTGCAATCAATCAATTCCAATTTTACATTAAAACACACTTTGAGAAAGGCTAAACCTAGACTCTATGTTTTTATCATGGTTTGCCAACATATTACAAATTAAAGTTCTAATACATTAGTTCCTAAAGTCTTAGAACCTAACAAACTCTTCATTTGGCAATCCGTGACAAAACATCTTACAAAATAATAAAATGCTCAAAGTAAAATAGCCCATTCAATTAAAAAGCCCTTACTACAATTCAACCTAAACCACTATCTATCAGTTGCAAAAGTAGACAGCAGCCACGACTGAATTAACCTGTAAATTCCTGAAACACTAAACAAAAGCATAAACGCATGTGTGGAAAATACAAGTAAACCAAATTAACTTCTTGATTTCACAAAACAAAACAAAAAAATATACCATAAATAACCTCATAATATAAATCAATAATCAATGTACCATATGTGAAAAAAGAACATAAAAAACATAAAATCACTAAGCATAAAAAATATACCATGAATAACCTCATAATATAAAATCAATAACCAATGTACCATATGTGAAACAAGAAACATAATAAAAAATAAATAAAAATAATAATAATAAAAAAAACGTAAAATGACTAAGCACAAAAACATAATGTCTCCCCCTAACCTATACAACCCATAAAAAAATAAATACATCAAAGCCAAAAATAACCAAAAATACATATCAAGAAACTCCTAGATACAATCTACAATCTTCCCCTATCTCCATGTGTACTCCCCCTATTTTTGACGTATTGCTAAAGGGCAATCAAGACTCATTAGAGGGTGGAGCCAGTAGAGTAGAACCTTTAGCATGCGCCAAATCTACTCGTAAGGTTGCAACCTCATTGAGCACATCCAATAAAATCTATCCATCGCCTGAACGATCATAACAGTATCCAACATAGCACGCAAGGAAGAGGTGCTCGATGTAGATGGTGGAGGATCCACAGCAGCTGTGGGGTCTACATAAGCCTCAGCAAAAGGATCACCAGAAGAAGGAGCTCGAGATGTATCACCTGAAGAAGACTCAACTCTAGGGCACTTAGAGCTTGTTTTCAATTGAGCAACCCTTTGCCAAATAAAGGTGGCACCTATAGGAGTTATGATATGTATGAGCTCGGATGTGGGGAAGTCCCCTAAACCTAAATCCAAAAGAATCCTATGAATAAAAACCTGGAAGAACAAGCTATGGGATTTGGCACTACTCCTATAAACCTTAACAAGTGAGCAAATGAAAAGAGTGGGAAAACTCATAGGGGCATCAGTGACGAGAGTGTACAAGAACGCACATCTCTCAATAGGAATAGTATAAAGATGAGATATAGGCCAAATGCAATGACAAGATATCCTAAAAAACAAATAATTAAGCTCAGTAAGCTCATGAGAGGTGACACGAGGATTAGTACCCCAACTAATGGAAGTACCGGCGATGAGAGACATGATGTCATCAAGAAGAGGAGACTCTGTGTAAGGGTACACAGGCTGCTGTACCAAAGGTACACCAAGAGCAAATGCCACTACCTCAAGAGTAGTGACATGCTCTTCACCCCATATCCAACTTTTCACAAACTTAATGTTGGAATCATCGGAGTGGACAAAAAGGTTCGAATAGAACTCTCTAATCAAAGCAGCCGGAGGAGGATGCTCAACCTCTAAGAGTGGTAACCAACCCCTATGCTCAAAGTTCCTACGTATCTTGAGATCAACCTCATCTAAGATAACCCTATGCTCAGCCTACATCGGTCTAAACACATTAAGCTTCTCATAGGCTTCTTGGTTTTTCAAGTTTCTAAACTTATCACTCTAGAAATTAGGAGTAGATGGGGGGGGGGGGGGGTTTCTTTGCTCTGGTCTTCCTAACCATGATGCTAAAAGTTTAAAGGAAAAGGAAAACAAAAACAAATAAAAACCAAGGACAGACTGCATTAGGGAGGGTTAGAGCACAAGAATATCAATAAATAACAATCTATATGATGCATGTAATGAATGCACGTATGATGCATGCTCTAATGCATTAAAATTTGTTCAATTTCACTTCATTTACCATCAATTGACTTGAACTTCAAGTTTTAAACCAAAAGCCCCAATTTTTGAAAAACCCAATTCCAAAAATAAACGAAATTGATCAATTAACCATTATACTAGTTAGGAAACATCATATAATGACTTAATTTATCAATATCACAAGCTAGTTTCATCAAATTAAACCCAATTGAACAAGATCCCCAATTTCACAAAATACCAAACCCTAGAATTTCCAATTGTTTTAAAAACACAAAATTAATCAAATTAATGCATGGGAAACATGTTTACAACATCTAAGAACAAAAACCCATTGAATAAAAATGATTAAAAACAATTGAGAAATAAAAAATTCCTATTTTCATTTGTTCGAAAAATGCAAGGAAAAATGCATGAAACTTGTAATTAAATTGAAAAAGAGAGGGTAGAAAGGTCTTACCAATGCTTGAGGACAAAAACCTTGGAGAATTTTGTGGAAGAAAACAACAAAAATGCCTTAGATTGGATAAGTCGAGAAAGAGAATAGAGAAAAAGTTTGAAAAGCTTTTGAAAAGATGAAGAACACGTGAGAGAAAAAGCTTTTTAAAAAATCCTCATTCGAATTTCGATCGGTCCAGTACCGATCGGGTACCAATCGAACTAGGCAAAACCTATCCCTCAGAAATTTTAAAAAATTCGATCGGTCAAAAAAGGGTTTCGATCAATCAAAAAACAGATTCGATTGATCAAGCACCAATCGAGCATCAATCCAACCAGGCAGATTCAAGCTTTAAAAATTAGGACATTTTTGATCGGTTGAAGAACACAGTCAATTGATTGAAAATCTAAAAAATTGAATTTTTTGAAAAACAACAGAAGTTTTATGTAGAAAACACTTAAACCAACTTATTTCATGAATAAAATGCATGAGTATGAGTTTAAAAGTTTTTCAAAAACGCTTAATTTCAACCCAGATCTTCCAAAACAAGATTATGACACTTTTTGTCCCCCAAAAATTTCAATCAAAGAACACATTTTGTATCAAAATCAAAGAACATATAATCTTGGATGGCCAAACCAAATTCACACAAAATTTCATGTACTAAGTTTAACAAAGAATAACTTGTGCAGTGTGTGCAACTAGTAACAGCATGAGATACATGTGAGGTGATATATAAATAGTAATCAATCACAATTTCTACATTATTCATCACATAAATTTGAAAGTGACTATCATCTAAAGAGTTACATTATATAACTCTCACATCTCCTAGAAAACAAGCTTGCAATCATGTATTTTTTTCAGCCTTAAAATGTACACGCCATTTTTATTTCTTTGCTTAATTTTTATTTTAGCCGCATAATGTACACACCATTTCTTTTTGTGCATGTGCTACACTTTCTCGAGCACAAAATCTTACGATATGCACCAAGGTGTTCATGATTGGCTAGTAAACAATGGTGAGATGGTTATTTATGCCTTTCTCTTAAAATTTTCTAGTCCTAACAATCAAAAGCTTGTGACTTCAAAATCAAGATCATGTGATCAAAAACTATAAACAACTCCCACACAACATGCACTACATAGCTAAAACTAGCAAAGTGCAGAAAAATAAGCTCATCCAAGCTAAACAAGGTACACATGCATGTTATGTAAAAATAATATGGCCAACCTTGACTATAAATCCAAAATATATCATACAAAACACATCCATCCACATCCCTCTTTCCATTTTTTTTTTTTTAAATTTATAAAGAAACAAACAAAAACAACCTAATATGGAATGCATGAATGAAATGCAATGCAAATCCTAAAAGCAAACAGAAACAAAACTTCAAGAAAAGAATGGTCACAAATTAAGGATTTTGAGATGCAGCTCAAGGACCATGTCAGAAAGACTCAATTAGATTAAGTCTTTTGCATCCAAAACTTCTTAGATGCAACTCTGGCTTTGGAGTTATTATTCATATTTGAATGAGAAGCAACTCCAGGATTGGTATAAAGGGTTAAAACTTTTATCAATTCACCAATAAGTACCATAGGATCTTATGCTTAAGACACAGGTACTCTTGGCTTATTTGCTCGCTTTGCAGCTTGCAACTTAAAGCAATTTGAACGAGTACACCTACTCCTTAGAGAGGTTAGGATTATTGGGCTTAGACTCTTTAAGATCAACCCCAATCTTCCTAGGAGCAGGTGTAACTTCTACTGGTTTGACAATTTCAATCTTGGGAGGCTCAGAAGAAGGAACAAAATTTGTGGAATATGATTTAGGCACAGAGATGCTATCAACAAAACCTAAACCTGATTTGTCTAAGGGAGACTTCTGAACACTTAACATGTGATCAAGTTTAGAACTAGCAGACCTATTTGTTTGTTCTCTAACAACAGATAATTCTAGTTCTAGGTTCTTAATCTTATCAAGCAACATCATGTTTTCAGTCTTCAACTTATCAATCAATTTATTAGCATCAAGCAAATTCATCAACAAGTTTTCCTTTTCAATTTCAAGAGTAGCAATCTTCTTTAGACCTAAGTTTACACTCATTGCATCCTTTGCAGCAACCTTAAACAGCTTATTAAAAGTTTCTTGCAAATCAGCACACTTAGAGAGTTCCCCATCATAAGGGTTCTCTTCAACCACAACACTTTCTTCAACTACAGCAGTAGCTGTGAAAGTAATGAAGTTTCCATCTTCATTCACTACTAGACTCGTGATCAGAAACTTCATCATCACTAAGGGTTACAACCATAGATTTACCCTTTAACCTTAAGAATGTAGGACATCCTGATTTTACATGACCATACTCTTGACAACCAAAAAATTGTTCACCTAGATAATTACTAGAAGTTTGACCAACTTTCTCTTTTGATTTATTAGCATTATTAACTTTAGTTGGTTCATTCTTCTTAAAATTTCTAGATTTAGCATTTTTTTTACCTCTTGCCTTTCTGTTGTTGTTCCTAAGAAAGTTTCTAAAGTTCTTGGCAAGATAAGCAATCTCTGTAAAAGAGAGTTTATCATCAAATTCATTCCCATCAACATCATCAACTGACTTAAGAGTCATTGATTTGGATTTGTTTGTCTTGGGTTGGTCTAGCTCATAGAACTAGAAAGATCCCACAAGCTCATCAACAGGGATGGAGTCTACATCCTTACTTTCAGTAATGACAGTCATTTTAGGTCTAAAGTCTTTAGTTAAGGATTTAAGAATCTTTATAACAATCTTAGGTTGATCATAAGTTTCACCCAAATTATAAGCAGAATTAACAATATCATTAAGCTTTGCATAGAATTCATCAAAACACTCATCATCAGACATTTTAATGCTTTCAAATCTAGTTGTAAACTGTTACAGCTTATTAATTTTAACTGCTTTTGTGCCTTCATACACAGTTTGGAGAATATTCCATGCAGTATGAGCAACCTCAACATTTGACATTTTCTTGAATTCCTCCATAGAAACAGCATTAAAAATAGCATTCATGACTTTGCTATTAAAAGCAGCTGCTTCTTTTTGAGATGTTGACTACTCACTAATAGGAGTAGTTAGTTTCTCCTATCTGTATTCAATGAGATTCCACACTTTCTCATCAATAGATTTCAGGAAGGTTTTCATCCTTAATTTTCAATAGGCATAGTTGTTCCCATCAAAATGAGGAGGGATCATAAGAGAGTGACCATGTTCCATGACCACAGGGGTCAATGATCAACTATTAGATCAAAAGATCTAAACACAAGAGCTAACCTGCTCTGATACCACTTGTACATTTTTAGACCCCTTAGTACAAGTTGTTTAACCTAATTATTTAGCCAAGTAATTACTTAGATAAATTATTCAGTTCTAGGTTAACACAATAAAATCATATCATGTAAATAATACGAAAAAATAAAGAACACCATGATATGATAATCTAGAAAAACCTAACCAGTAAAAAACCTGGGGAGGATTTAACCTAACTATCCTCGAGGTAAAAACAAATCTATTATGAAAGAATTGAAGTTTTTACAATAGAATTTAGACCACTAACATCTTATTGCTACCTCGAGTAGAAAACTTACTAGCACGACCACATGATAGCTCCGAGTTCAAGGACTACTTCTTTCTTTGATCTGCAGCAACCACAAGTTCTCCTACTTGTGACTTTGAAACTTTACTTAAAGGTTTCAGATCTTCTTTAAAGTTCTTTATGCAGTAACTGAAGAGATCATCAAGTTCTTGACGCGAATTTTGATCTTGATAACTCTATGTGTGTGTATGAAGGTAAACACCTCTCAGATCTCACAAAAGATTTAACACACAACTCTTAAAAAGACTCATAAAATGTAGCTAGGGTTTTTCCTTTTATACTTTGAGTAAAACACTTAACTTTACACGTCATATAGGCTTGGGCTGAATTGGAAATTTTGCAAAAAATTAAATCTGCAAGAGTTTCGATTGATCTAGCCTAATTTTCGATCGACTGAGCCGTGTAGATTTTGTCCAATAAATCTTGCAATCACTCGATTTCAATTTTACATTAAAATACACTTTGAGCAAGTTTAAACCTAAACTCTATGTTTTGATCATGGTTTGCCAACATATTACAAATTGAAATTTTAATACATTAGTTCCTAAAGTCTTTGACCGTGAAGGCTTTTGGAATACTTTGAAGTTTTTTTTTTTTTTTTTGAAGGGAAAATTTTTATTCTTTTCTATTAATTTTTGTAAACTTGGATGAAAAATAATAATAATAATAATAATGGCTATTACTTAATTCAAACTAGGGGTGTCAATTCGGGTTAGCGTGTCGGGTTCGTGTCGTGTCGAGGTAGGGGTATTTAACTAAATGGCTCAACCCTAACCCGACCCATTTAATAATTGTGTCATAATCCTTCAACCCTAACCTGACCTGTTAATAAGGCGGGTTGACCTGACCCAACCCACTTGACATGCTTAATAAACGAGTCGTGTTAGGTTGACACGAATGTAACACAACTCATTTCAACCTGCATAATATTAAATATAACATCCATCTAGAAATAATTTTTTTTTACATCCCAAAAGGCAATGCATACACTTTAAGTCTTTAACCCACATTCAAAATAATATAGTTCAACAAAAATATAACATTCATCTAGAAAATAAGATTTTTTCACTCCAAAAGAAGTGCATACACTTCAACCCAAATTCAAAATAACAAAGTTTAACAAAAATAAAATAACATAGTTCAACAAAAATATAATATCCTTAGAATTCACCAAATGCTAAGTATCGATATTGAAAGAATTTGAGCAAACAGTAGACTAATCATGATTATGACCACGATTATCATTCATAGATTCTTCGTTGATTTCCAAATTCATAACATCTTCCACAAGCTCATCCAATTTCATTTGTGCAAGTTCTATGCCAAAAAAAAAAAAAAGTATAAGTAGTTCTAGGGTCTGTAAAGTTTCAATTTCCAATTATATCCCTTGTAAATTTTTATAATTACTCACTTTTCTTTTTAAATTTAAAATATATGTTGGATATAAAAGGTATTTGACAATCTAAAATAAAATAAATATTTATTTGTTATACAACGGGTTGTGTTAAATGGGTCATTTTGGGTTGATACAAATAAATTGGCGTGTCAAACGTGTCTATAGCGGGTTACACGGGTTGACCCGCTTATGACACGTTTCTTATCATGTCGCTTTTGAGTCAAACCATTTATGACCCAAACCCATTAAGGTCCAACCATAACCCGAAAAAACCCGTGTCAGGTTCGTATCATGTTCGCGGGTTGAGTCAAACATTGACACCCCTAATTCAATCCAATTAAACCTTTCATTAAAGTTCTTGAAAAGTGTTTCTCAAAAAAAAAAAAAAAAAAAAAAAGTTCTTGAAAAGTTGAAGTATCTAGAGTTCTAAACCCCACAATGTTTGTGATTGTTTATGTTATTTTGTATAACAATTATATCTAACCATGCATATGATAATGGAAGTGGAAATTAACATTGTAATAAACACCTCTCAAAGGCAATAATGGAGTTGATATGAAACTCAAACTCAAGAGAGAGTATTTGGTGGTGGCGGTAGGACTAAGGTCACATAATGGCCATGGTAATTATGGTCACTAGATAATCTAGTACCATATTGGAAGCCTAACACTCATCAACGACGATCATGAGCACCGTCTCAGCCCATACCTCATCGACTCACTCCTCTCCACTCTCTCCCAAGTCAACTCCCAATCGTCGCCGCCGTCTCCGTCCACACCGCCGCCGTCGCCGGGCTCATCCTCGCGCTCGGCCACGACTACGTCCTCATGAGGCGCGACCGCGGCTTTTTGTACATGAGCGAGGTCGATTTGGCGATCACATTACCAGACTACTCTCGGCGCTGGTAAGGTCCAAGATTGGCTGTCGGGACATTGTGGTTGATGCCCAATGTGGTGAAGTTATGTACATATCTGGTGTAATGACCCCAATAGAAGTAAGGGCATCTTTTAAAACTTAAGCTCTCTTTCATTTCTAAGCTTTTATAGATTTTTTTAGAATTTTTCTTTAAGCACTTAACTTCTTATAATGTTTATCTTGTTGGGCACTTATATTTCAGAGTGAATTGTTTTCTAGCGTTCTGTTTGAGACTCGAAACTTTTGAGCGATATTCCTTGGAAAGAAAACTTAAAACCTGATTGTGATTTACAGATATTGTCTGCATATGACTCTGGTGCCAAAATTGTCAAGGTAAGTCTTGACATGTTCAATGATGTTTGAGATGGGGCAGTTCATATGGCAGTCATTATCCAATTCCATATGCACTCCATGTTTCATAGACAAATGGATATTAATGTGAAAGATAATTATTTATTTGATTATCCTGATTCCACCAGTTGTTATGGTTGATAGGTACACAATTATGGTAAAATGTACCCACTTGACCGTGAATTTCCTTTAAACATACATCAATTGCTTGAATAGTCAAGATTTTCTTCTTCTTTTTTTCTTTTATCTTTTGTTTCAAAATAAAATTTAATCTTTCTATATAACATTATAGAAAGTTATGCAAACTACAAGAATAGGTTCTATATCTTAGCTTGCTGAGTTAGAATAAAATATTTTTTGGGTTTCATATTTCTCTATCTTGAGTGCTACTTGTGGTAATTATGCCATTTTCCTTGTATAAACTTTTCATAAGCATCTCTTACACTTTCTTTCTCATGGAGATCATTACACAATAAAATATATTAGCGAAAATTGGATCAAAATCATAGTAAAATGTTTTTTGAGAGGAATGTGCATCTCTGATTCCCCTATAATCAATTTGGATTTAAGATTTGCTGTTTTAATTGGTTCAAATCTTGTCTATACTCTACCCTATCTAAAGTTAATCTTTCAGTTTTCTATATTGTGAATTGATCATGCATTGGCTCTGCTTCCTTGAGGCAGCACCTTGAACCTGGTTTGTATTTTTACCACAGCACTTTAAAAGTACTTCTGTAGGTTGCTTAGGTTGCTCTAGAAATATTATCCAGCCCACACTGTTCTTCTAGTGTATATTTATATTAGTCTTATGTAGGTTACTTATGCCCCTAAAATACTGCCTCATAAGTCATAATGCATTCTCCTTCCTCAATCTAAAGAACATAAAATTTGCACAGTGAAAAAAGTATAGCTAAATATATGATTAAATCTTTTAAACATTTGTGTTCTCTAGTTTCTTCACTAAGCATTCTGGGGGTTTTATACTGTTTGGATGTCAGAAAATGTTTCATCTATAGATGTACATTATCGATTTATTTTTCTTATTTGGTGGAATAGGTTTATCCTGTCTCTGCACTAGGTGGTAGTCAGTATATTTCTGCACTCAAAAGACCTTTTCATCACATCTCAATAGTAGCTTCTCAGGGCATAACAATAGGTTGTTAACTATGTCTCTGTCCTGTAGCTCCTAAAGCCTCACTACTTTAATTTTTTGTGTTCATGCTCAAAAGTAAGAAAGATTCAAAATTCCACCCTTCTGCTATTTATTATCCAAACTAACAAAGAAAATATGATTTTTCATCTGGGAATTGTATTCTTAACTCTCCATTATCCAAATTGTTCTCATGGACTAAGACATTTATTGGGAGTGCCTTCAAACTTTTTTAAGTTATTATTATGCTTTAAATGCATGTATCAGCCCTCCAAATAAATGAAAATCATGCATAAAATAACATTTTCTTAATTCATGTGTACTTTTCATAGATTAAAATTCAAACTTGCAGTATTCATAGAATATGTGTTTTTACCACCGCACATCCTTAGTGCGATGGTTACTTCACAAGTATAAGTGCTTGTGGGGTGAGAGGGGTAAGGGTCAGGTTTTAAATCTTTAGGAGGGAGTTTCATACACATATACACTTAGATTATGCTAAAGAAAAAATTTTTATCTTGTATAATAATAAAATTAAAAATTAAAAAAAAAAAAAACATGTGTTTTTGGAGAACTTAAGAAGACATTATGATCAGAAATATTTGTCAAGTTGATATGTTTTACATTCTTATTTTCTGCATGCAGTGTGATGTTATTTGTTTTCTAGTCTGATACAGATTCAATCAGAGAATATATCACCCAAGGAGCATCAGCAGTTGTATTATCTGATGCCATATTTGATAAAGAGGCTATTAGTCAAAACAATTTCAATGAAATATTTCGACTTGTACACTTTGCAGGGCAATGAAGCAGTAGAATGGTAAAATCTTTTGTTGTCTATGGATATTGCTTGGTTTTGTCTTTGCTAGACTATTATATCTGTAGTCTGTTTTTGATGTTGCCAATGTTACTATCTTGAAAATTTTAAAAGATCTATATAGTGTGAGAAGTACTAGACTAAATAAAATGAATGCGATTTGTTCTAAACCAGATATGCTAGACTTAAAAGGTACACACTTGTCATGACAAACCTTTAAAGTCGTAACTCCTAACCCATAGAATTGTAGGAAAACTATTTCTTTATCAATGTGCGATAGGGATTTTATGTTCGAATGCGGACAGAAATTTCTTTTTTTATTTTTTATTTTTTTTAAAATCCAATGCTGATAATATGTAAATTAAGAAAAATGTGTGGCAGATAATTTCTGAGTAGCAGATTGTTGGTTTTGCTAACATTCTACATAAATGGATCAATTAACATTTTACTAATCCCAGAGTGGATTGAAATCTACCTTATTTGCCACCATACTAGGTTTTCACTCATTAATTTTCATGTTTCTCCTACTTAAGTTAACTTTGATAACTTCATATCAGTATTGTGTTAGAAGATGCTTTTGTGCAACTAAATTTAGAAAGTGAAAATATTTGTTTTTCTTTTTCTTATTTCTTGCTCATGAGCCTTTTTGTGGTCAAGAAACCATGAATTAAAATCCTTCATTTTCATGTGGCCTCTCTCATTAGTTTCTCCGAGTGTAATTGTGGAAGATTTAACTAGAATGATGATGAGTTATGACCATCATAAATTAAAGGCATCATTTCCTTTTATTAAGGGATATTGTAAGTTAGTATATGTTTAAATTGTCCATCTTGATAAAAGCTCCCTTGCAAAAAAGTACCAGGTTTAATTTGACACACACAAATGAAAAATAGAATAAAGCACTTCAGCCTACGAACGAGACCAACCAGATTTAAGACTAGGTTGGTTCAGTTCAGGTCTATGCCACTTTGACTTTGCTCCTTGATTATGAAATGAAATAATGACCATTTCTGGGATGGTTGATTCCTGCATTTTGATCCAACTCAATCTGAATGTGAATCTCCCCTTCCTTTTTGTTTCGCCAAAATAACAACAGAAAAGTCCCATATGGCAGGAGATGAACTTTGACAGCTTAGACTCTCAACTTTCCAAAAAAAAAAATCTAATACAAATTGCATACATATCATAAATGGGGCCAGGGAAAGGTTCTGTTGAGGAACATCTCATATGGTAGATAATGCTATTGTGCATTAATGGCATGACCTCTGACTGATTTGTGTGTCATGCAGGAAGAAAAGGTGCACGCTAAACTAATTGCATTACAAGTTCCCCAAAAGTTTCCTTTGCGTCACCTACACCAGGATTAAAGCATCAGAACAATTTTAGGACAAAACTGATGCATATACGCTAGAAATACATAATGGATACATACTTGACTATTGAGGTAAAAGACCAGCCCTTCATTGTTGTCTTCATTTTGTGTGCGTTTTCTTTAACCTAAAGTATCCCTTCATTGTTTGTCAACTGACATGCTAGAAATAACATGGACTGTGGTTTGGAGTTGATACATATCCATTCTGCTAGGAAACTGAGACCCACATGACTTTTGAAATATTTTTGGTGCTATGCTCATTGTCATTGTTTTCATTATTATTGTTGTCATCACAACCATCATTATCATTATTTGTACTCAGTTTTCTTCATATCTTTGTAGATTGATGACTATGAATAAAACCAGGCAGACTACCCATGGATATCTACTCTGAAGAGCAGAAAATTGAGCTTTAGCTTGTTGGTAAGGTTGGTTTAGTCGACATTACAGTGTAGGCATTAGGAATGCAATCCCCCATTCTCTCAAGTGGTGTATTGGGAGAGAGAAATGCTCGGAGTTTCGAAATGTGGAAACTTCAGTTTTGACTTGACTCTGATTCGTTGGATCTTTGTTTGAGTGGATGGCAGACATGGGCAGTATCTTTGAGTAGCATGATCTTTGCAATTTTCTCTGATATCTGTTGGTGAATCTCTCGTATTCTTCTTTTGTACTAGCTAGGGTAGTTGGGTTATGCTTCTTTTGTGCTTTCTTAATGAATCATTTACGTGGGTACTTGGCTTTGTTTTCCTTCCAAATCACTAATTTTACACCACTTACTCAGCTTCTATTAAAGTAATCATCTTGGGAGTTCGGACAATAATTCCATTTCTTCTCCTCAGCTGGAATGCAAAAATGATGCTAAAAACTTTTTCTGCAATTCTAATTTTAAGTTATTCTACATTATCCAGAATGAGGAAAATATTTGCATCCTCTGTAGAGTACAGGTTCAATCATAAATGGAGGAAATATGACAAAAATTGTGTTTAATTTGTAAAGTAGTTCGTAGTTAAAAAAAAATTATTTAAAAAATTATAAAGCTGTAAGTTGGTGTCTACACTCTAGGGGGTTTCTGAGCTGACCTTGTTTTGACCAAGAATTCAAGCTCTCAAAGGTAATAAGACAAGGATTTATCGTTGTTTGGGTTTTGCTAATGTATGCTATTAGTAAATTATTTTAGAAAATTTTTTATAAAAAAATGATTAATCGTTTTAATTGTTTTTTCAATTTCCCGTAAAAATTTTTCTAAAAGGACTGATTAATATATGCCATGAACTGGACCCTTGTTGTTTTGGTAAGTGACAAAAAAATTTCCTTAGAAAGAGGAGAAACATTATGGGACACAAAAGTACACAGAGGTACGTAGGAGTGGACGTAGTGCCAAAAGCACTAAGCGATTCGTAAAAAGAATGTTACACCTTTAGCTCAATAGAATAGAAGCCAGCTCTATAGCATTGAAATTCAGGTTGAGACTTTGAGATCCATATGACAATAAAATGGATAGAGACAGAAGAAAGGTATGGGAAATTTTGGATTGTTCCCCACGATGATATATAGGGTATAATATGTCTTTTTGGATATGATGGCTACAGAAGATTTGGATTTTGGTTTTGGGAGAGAATCGGGCTTGGCTGATCCTTTTCATCATTTTTATGAAGAACACCAAATATATATATATATATATGTATATGTATATATATATCTCTCTCTCTCTAGAAAGGCATCATATGATATAGATAACCTTATACGATTAATACTTATTGAACTTGTTTATAAACTACTTAATTGACTTATTCTTTTTTGTATATGGTAAATATTATGACTAATTTTTTTTAGGCAAAAAACACCTTTTAGTAAATATTATGACTAAATTAATGTCCACGTGGCTTAAATTAATAATAAAAAGTGTTTTTTGGCATTAAAAATGCCACGTCAGCATCTAAATTAAAAAAATTAATTTATTAATTTTAATTAAATAAATAAATTAAAAACAGAATTAAAAACTAAAAATTATATGAATTGAACTCTAAGTGTGTCTTGAACAAGAACAACAAGAACACAAACCCACGTCCAATAACACAAACCCAGAAATTTAAAAAAAAACAAAACAAAAAATAAAACCCAAAAACATTTTGGACCAATTTTAAATCCTCTGCTAGGGTTTCTCCTTCCTTCATCACTGCTATTCTCTCTCTCATTTCTAAAAGAAATCATGGCTGAGCGTGGTGGAGGAGAATGTGGTGGCTTCGACAGAGGCTTCAGCGGAGGACGTCCCAGGGGAGACAAGGGACGCGGTGGAAGGCACAGGGCCCATTACCGTCATGAAAATCATGCCCGTTCAAAAGCAAACCCATGCCAGTCAGCGTACTCGTTTCAAGGCCTTCATCGTCGTTGATGACGGTAACGGCCACGTTGGACTTGGCGTCAAGTGTAGCAAGGAAGTCGCCACCCGCCATTCGTGGTGCTATCATTTTGGCTAAGTTGTCTATGATCCCTGTGAGGAGAGGTTACTGGGGGAACAAGATTGAGAAGCCCCAAAAACTCAATAGTTAGTACTGTTTTTGGGTTTTGTTTTTTTGTTTTTTGTTTTTTGTTTTTTTTTGTTTGTTTTTTGTTTGTTTTTTTTTTTTAATTTCTAGGTTTGGGTTCTTGTTCAAGACACACTTAGATCTCAATTTATATAATTTTTAGTTTTTAATTTTTTTTTATTTAGTTAAAATTAATAAATTAATTTTTTTTTAATTTAGATGCTGACGTGACATTTTTTAATGCCCAAAAAAAAATTTATTATTAATTTAGGCCATGTGGACATTAATTTAGTATTATTTATTTCTGTCATTTGCCACGCCAACTTTCTCCGTTTCTGATGTAACGACAGGGACCAAAACGGGAAGCATTTTTAAGACAGGGACTAAAAGAGGTAAAAATAAAATGTAGGGACTAAAATGGGAATAGCCTGAAAATGTAGGAACTAAAATGTGCTTTTCGTATTTTTTTTTATTCCTTCACAAATCAAGCAAATAAATAAAAACTAAATTATAATTAAAATTATATTATTTGAATTACTCAGACAAAATAATTTGTATTTATAAATATATAAAAATTAGGTTGATCAAATTGTTAAAAATTATTTACTATGAAATAGGTGGACTTGTTTACAAACACATTAATGTATTTGAGTTTAACTTTTTAATAGATAGTCTAAACTTGCTAGAAACGAGCATTCAAGTCAGACTACTAAAATTTTTAGCTAAACTAACCTAAAAAATACTATTTTTTCTAGTTTAGCTATCTATGTTTTTTATATATATGCATCAAAGTCAATACTTTCTTACTTTATTTAAATATTTATTTTTTCACTATTCTCTTAGCACAATCAACCATGACTGAGCCATTTAGTTAGCCACCACCGCACCATAACCAGCCACCACCGAACTAAATCATTCAACCACCACTATACCACAGCCAACCATTACCGAACAAAACCCAGCAACCAGTTCCACAAAAACCCAAAAACATCATACAATCCTCCTAATAAACTGTTCCACAAAAAAAAAAAAAAAAAAAAAAAAACACTTCAGAATCCTCCTAATAAACTGTTTTGTTCACCTCACAATTGTCCATAATGAACACCCTCAGATCAAGAAAAAAGAATGACTAGTTATACTTTTTAGATCAAATGTAATATGTCTATATAATATCTAAAAGCAAAGCCTTACATTTATTGTTGTTAAGCTTATGTAGAGTCACATCAACATTGCATTTCGGTTTATTTCAATGCATTTATTTAAGAATAAGAAAAGACAAGTTTGGATTGAGCGTATTTATTTTAAACCCAAAATTATTAAAAAATATAGATCTCACTTCCAAATTCACCGTATTATTCTGAAATCTATGTTGACTTGGATGCCTTGATGACAATCCAAATTAAAATTGATGTGGAAGTGTAAAATATAATTAAGAGTTCAAGATTATCTTCTTTTTTTTTTTTTAAAGTTAAATATTAAAGTTTTGAAAGTGGTTATGTTTTGATTGGAATGGCATGAATTTTCTGTTCCTATACATAAACCGGTATAACAATCACATCCCTTAATTTTGTTTCAATGCAAATTCAGGACATATCAGCCTAATTTTGACCATTTTATCTAAAATTTGTTCATTCTTATGAAATTTCAGACTGCATTTTTATGTGTGAGATTTTATTAACTTTTACTTTAAAAAAATTTATGAATTGATGCAAGTAGTGACATAATAAGATGACCATGAATTCCAAAAAACTATTGTTATACATAAATAATTACAATAAAAACGTTTCAAATTATGATGCGGAAAAAAAAAGTTATAACTTTTTTCTAATTTTTTTTAATAAGTTATATAACTTATTTAAATAATACAATGTTTTGCATTATCAAGACCTTAAAATAAAACTTTTAAAAAATTTAAATTTTATTGACAAGTTACTTTTTAGGTTCAAAAGGCTATAAATATTAGAAAAAGGTTTTCACCCGCCCCTTTAACCTCTTTCACAAATGGGTATCTACTAGAGAGCTGAATACAATACAGTAAAGACTAGAGAGAGCAAGCAGAAGAAGCATCTAGCTTCTTTGCTCGCATCACAGTTCTACCTGGTAAATAGGGGTGGTAAAATAAGCCCAAACTCATTTGCCCACCCAAACCCACCCACTCTAATTGAACCCAAACCCACCCAATTATTAATTAGGTTAAATGGGTATCAACCCAATTAGACCCAATAATTATTGGGTTTTAACTAAAAACCCAATGAGCCCCATTTAACCCAAAAACAATTTACCCAAATTCAACCATGTCCTTCCCGTAAAAAAAAAAAGAAAAAAAAAAAGAAAACAAAGACCCAGAAAAAAAGAAAAAGAAAAAGGACCTTCACTTTCTTTTCCCTGTTTGTTTCTCGGGAAAATTTCAGACACATGGAGAACGATGCATCTCCTCCATCAACCACCAGCACGACCACCGCGACATCAACTCCTCCGCGTGAAGAAACTGTCAAAACTACTCTTCACCTTGAAGACCAAAACTTCGGCACTGACTTCGCGTCCCTCTACCACTCCATTTTCTCGCCAAAATCACCATTATCGACCACCACCACCACCTTGATCTCCCTCATGAGCAGCCCTTCCACGTGTTCCTCCTCCATCGACGACGCCATTTCGTCCACTTAGAACCGCCTCAACCAAGCTCGATTGATCCTCCAGTACCAAGAACTCAACGACCACTACGATCTCTGCCGAGCTTGCCTCATCGATCTTCTCTTTGAGTTCGAGTCTCTCTGCCACGAGAACGCTGAGCTCCGCCTCGCTAACACCAAGCTTCTCTCAGCCCAAGCCTCATTCCACAATCTCCTCCTCTCTTCTTCGTATCCAACTGAGGCCATTGTAAAGTAAAGTTTTTTCTTTTTTCAGGAAAGTTTTGAGTTGGAAATGATATTTTCTTTGTATTTGTTGCACTGTTTGGTTGGCAAGAAAGTGATAGAAAATAGAAAAGAAAAGAAAATATTTTTTTATTTGAATTTTTAATATAATTACTGACGTGGACATGCTGATGTGGAATTTTTTAATCCCAAGAATGAAGATCAGAGAGAGTGGAAAAAGGAATCTAAGAAAGTGTTGGGTTTTCACTTTAGTGGCATTTTGGTAATTTTGATAATTGGGTAATTGGGTGGGTTGGGGTTTACCCATAATAATTGGGTTGGATTGGATTTGGGTTAGAAGCAATTAGTTAAATGGGTTTTAAATGGATAAATGAGTTTTATATACTCAACCCAATTATGTCCACCCCAAACCCACTCAAACCCGCCCATTTGCCACCCCTACTGGTAAACCACTTTTCCATTTCTCTCTTTCTTTATCGTAGAAACCCCCTTATGTTTTGATCCACTCTCACAATTCAATATCACAGACAAGCAAACCCATGCTTTCAAATCAAAATAACTGTTCACTTCATCGTCTGCGTTGACTATTTGGGCAAGAGTCGTCTTCCCCAGTCCACCCATACCAACTATGGGAATCACAGAGAATTGAACATCACTTGATTTGAGCAACTTGACAATCTTCTCTTTATCTTCGTTTCTGCCATAAGTTTGACCTTCAACCAGAGAAGACGTGGGCGGCCTTGATGTTTTTGTCATAGTCCATCCCCAAGCACCGTCATTCAATTTCAGACCTTCCCTCTCTGTCACAATCTCTTGCAATCTTGGATCGCACACTGACATCAAACTTTTTAGAACTTGGATTGAAATCCACACAAGAAGCAGGGATGAAACTTCCGTATTTTACTTGTGCTGCGTTATTCTTCATGCCTCTTACGTCGTAAAGCTTCAGTAGCAAACTCGTCCAAGATGTCGTCCACATCATAAACCAAGTCTTCCAGCTCATCCAGCCAAATCTTCACCAACCTGCTTATCATCTGCCTCTGTTCTGCATCCTCCAGAACAGCATGGATTTTCAGCAAAGTTCTCTTCCACTTCTTGAGATCAGCATCAACGTTCTTTTGCCGAAAGATCTTCAACAAATCAGGGGAGCTTAAGTTGTCAAACAGCACATCAAAGAAAGTAGATGAAGCAGCCCCCGCGACAGCCTCCACGACAATCGACATGATTCGCTTGTGAAAATGAGAGAGATTTGGGAAATGAAGAAACCAGAGAGATACCGCAGCAAGTTGAGTTGGGGCTTGGGATTGAAGAGAGTTACTCTGTTCTGTGAAAAGTTCAAGAAAACAATGAAGTGTTTTGGGTTTTTTTGTGGAACTGGTTGCTGGATTAGTCCTTTCACAATTACTTTCTTGTGGTTTAGTCCTTTCACAATTTTATTACACAAATTTTCAATTGTTATATTGACTCCTTAAATTTTGGACTAAAACAAAATTGTTAGAATTCAATCCAATATATATAACCCTATTGACTTCATTTCAGTTCAAACCTTAGGAGTTTAAACATAGCAATTAAAAACATAAGGGGGTTAATTACTTACCAACAAAATGAAAAATCCATTAATTTGGATGAAATCCTAACAATTTCATTTTAATCCAAACTTAGTGGTTCAACTGTAGCAATTGAAAGTTTGTGTCATTGTGTTCACTGAAAGGGATAACTCATAGGCTTGAAGTGATCTTTCTTATTTTGTGCTTTTCTCTACAGATTATTTAAAAAAATTTAGCCGGAGCTGAATTTTAATTTCTTCCACTGTTTTAAAATTCTCACAGATGGTGGAACAAGGAGAAACACTCTTACAGGAACTGCGAAAAGAGTGTGAAGAACGGAAATTGGAGTTGCAACTGGTGACTCATAACCAAATTGGGCAGAGGACATTAAAGGTTTAGCTCACAGACTGTGAGCTAAACCTTCACAGACCCCATAATTTGAAAGAAAATGGTTTGCAACAATTGAAAGTTAGTGTGTTAAATTGAAATGAAGTAGAACTCTACAATGGAGTAAATTGTATTTTAACCTTAAATATAAGAATTGAGGCTTTGTTTATTTATTGTGAATTTCCCATTTCTACAAAAATTTGATGTTGATGTACAGGAAGAAACTTGTGTCCATCAAAGTGTTTTCAAAGGGGATAAGTTGTAGGCATGAAGAGATCTATCTTATTTTTTTCTTTAAAAAGTTATTAGGACAATTGGTCAATGAGGTGAATGGAATAGTTTATTAGGAGGATTCTGGGTAAGGAACTAGATAGTTAATCTTTATGAATTCCTTTACAAAAAGACTTAAGTTTTGGAGGCCAACAGAAGATGGGTTGGCTTTTTCTTTCATAGCTGAGGCAGATAAATTGGTGCTGGAACAGGATTTTGAAAAGGATGAGATAGTCAAAGCTCTTATGGCTTGTTTGGAAGTTTAGAGAGGGAGGAGAGTAGAGGAGAGTAGAGGGGAGGGGAGTAGTGGAGAGGAGGGTAGAGGAAAATAATTCCTCTCCACCTTGTTTGGATGTTTTTAAAATTAGTAAGGGGGAAGGGAGTAATTAGCCCTTTCCCTTGTGTAATTTTGTTAATATAATAAGGGTAAATTAGGTAATTTACTTGGTCAATAGTTTATGTACTCTACTCTCCCTCCAAATCTCTTCAATTTGGGGGAATTAAAAATGGGGGGCTAGAGAGAGTTGAAACCCCTCCAAACCCCTCCAAACTCCTTCCCCTCATTCCTTAAAAAACTTCCAAACAAGATAATTAGATTACTCTCCCTCCCTCTACTCTACTCTCCCTCTTTTTTTAAACATCCAAACAGGCCATTAAGGAGAAGAGGGGAGATAAAACCCCTAGAATGAATGGATATTACTGTGGCATTTTCCAACATTGCTGGTGGGCGGTAAAAGGAGATGCTATAAATGAAGAAGCTTGGTTAGTAGGCTTAGTTTCTAAGTCCACATCCTCCTTTTGTTCAAGTTACTTTGGATAACTGGATGATTGGTTCGGGTAATCCGGTGTGGGTTAACCTTTGTTATAAGAAGCTCCCGACATTGTGAGGGACCAACATCCCAATATTTTTACTCTTGTCAAAACAAAATTCAATGAGATGGAGACAAAATGGAATAGTTGTAGAACCAGGTTTGAATCAAATTTTCCGGTTGGGTATTAAGGATAGATGAGGTGGATGGTGGCGTTATTGCAAGTTTTGGTGAATTTAACAATGATGAATATTATTCATGTCACCACATTGATACGGTGATGGTGGATGATTTAGCACATTTTAAAAATGTCCAAAATGTAGGAATTAAAAGTACATTTATGCCTTTTTAAAATGGATTGAATCGATAATCAAGAAGGGGCCAAAGGAGAAAGGTTTGTGAAGTATGGAGTATAAAAAAGGTGATAACAACTCTTTGCCTTGCCAAAAATCCAGATACTTATGGCCCACCAACCTAGCTGTTGACAGGGTCAGCGCAGAGAAAAGAGGTGAGTTTAGAGAGAGAAAAAAAGTAGGACTTTGGGGGGTGAGAAGAGTGAATGTATGGATTTTTGGAAAGTAAAGAATAAATTAAACACTCCACGTTGATCTAAACCTAACAAACACTCCACAAAAACTCAAAAACCTCATGCAACCTACACCAATTAAACCCAGCCAAAACCCAAATAGACCCAACTGTCGTATTTTAGATTACTTGTACCTTGATATTCTTTGTACTCCTTACTAGATAGCATAACCGTTTTTCCCTCCCAGCAATGATTATGTTGCAGTGCTTATCCACAGACTAACTTGATTTTCATTCATATAAAAAAACAGTTTGGCAAAAAAAAAATTTGTGGCCGTGCTTGTCCATATCTACCTATGATCTGTGATCAACTGAGCAACAATAGGATTCATTTCAATTTTTCACTCATAAACCAAAGAAATATTTTCTAGTTAAAACCTCTCTCCCCCCCCCCCCCAAAAAAAAAAAAAGTACTAAAAGAAAGTTTAACAATATCAATGATCATATAAAATACCAAATCGTATTTTAGATTACTTGTACCTTGATATCCTTTATATACTAATATTTTCTTGCTACCTTTTTTTTAATCATATGTTCTTTAAAGACTAAAGGTCAACATAGGAGAAAAAGAAGGCTTAGATATTCATCACATAACTACAATAAAAGATAAGAGTTACCATGAAAGCAAAGCCGGGGACAGTTGCCCAAGAGTTTGCAAGAGTGGCTCCAGCAAGCTCAAGCTCACCAAGGTGGCCGGCAAACATGACAGATACCAAGGTCATGACAGATACCAAGGTGATCAAGTAATAGAAAACGTTTGTAAGAATCATTGGTAGGGAAAACAAGACTTGTTTCTTGGCCTCTTCCACGTCCAACACTTTCTGCCACCACCTTTTCTTAGTTTCTTCTTCACCATGACCAGCCTCTATCAAAGGTGTTTTACTTTCTAAATTTGTGTTCGCTAACATATCCATTTTCTTCGTGCAATGCTTCTTCTTCTAACACCTGTCAGAATATAATGGTGATAAATCAGGTGGAACTAAGAGCATTCTCATCAGCTTTGCTACGCCAAATGCTATCTTAACGCATCAAAACCTATTTTATCAATTTTAACCTATCATTTTACAATTTACCGTTCATCACATCTTCTATTTTTCAATTCTATACATTAAAACCTACTTTATCAATTCTATGCTGTTCTTGTAGCTTTCTATCTTGAATTAAAACCTAAACAAACCTGTTAGGAGACATCATTAGTACCCTTTCTTCTGTTTACTCTAAACGTGCTCATTGGCTGTCGGGACATTATGGTTGATGCCCAATGTGGTGAAGTTTTGTACATACCTGGTGTAATGACCCCAACAGAAGTAAGGGCATCTTTTAAAACTTAAGCTCTCTTTCATTTCTAAGCTTTTACAGATTTTTTTTAGAATTTTTCTTTAAGCACTTGACTTCTTATAATGTTTATCTTGTTGGGCACTTCTATTCAGAGTGATTTGTTTTCTAGCATTCTGTTTGAGATTCGAAACTTTTGAGCTATATTCCTTGGAAAGAAAACTTAAAACCTGATTGTGATTTACAGATATTGTCTGCATATGACTCTGGTGCCAAAATTGTCAAGGCAAGTCTTGACATGTTCAATGATGTTTAAGATGGGGTAGTTCATATGGTAGTCATTGTCCAATTCCATATGCATTCCATGTTTCATAGACAAATGGATATTAATGCGAAAGATAATTATTTATTTGATTATCCTGTTTCCACCAGTTGTTATGGTTGATAGGTACACAATTATGGTAAAATGTACCCACTTGACCATGAATTTCCTTTAAACATACATCAATTGCTTGAATAGTCATGATTTTCTTCTTCTTTTTTTCTTTTATCTTTTGGTTCAAAATAAAATTCAATCTTTCTATGTAACATTATATAAAGTTATGCAAACTACAAGAATAGGTTCTATAGCTTAGCTTGCTTAGTTAGAATAAAGTATTCTGTGGATTTCAAATTTCTCTATCTTGAGTTCTACTTGTGGTAATTATGCCGTTTTCCTTGTATAAACTTTTCATAAGCATCTCTTACACTTTCTTTCTCATGGAGATCATTACACAATAAAATATATCAGCGAAAATTGGATCAAAATCATAGTAAAATGTTTTTTTGAGAGGAATGCGCATCACTAATTCCCCTGTAATCAATTTGGATTTAAAATTTGCTGTTTTAATTGGTTCATCTTGTCTATACTCTACCCTATCTAAAGTTAATCTTTCAGTTTTCTATATTGTGAATTGATCATGCCTTAAACTTTTCATAAGCATCTCTTACACTTTCTTTCTCATGGAGATCATTACATAATAAAATATGTCAGCGAAAATTGGATCAAAATCATAGTAAAATGTTTTTTGAGAGGAATGTGCAACTCTGATTCCCCTGTAATCAATTTGCTCTTTTAATTGGTTCATCTTGTCTATACTCTACCCTATCTAAAGTTAATCTTTCAGTTTTCTATATTGTGAATTGATCATGCATTGGCTCTGCTTCCTTGAGTTAGCACCTTGAACCTGGTTTGTATTTTTACCACAAAATTTTAAAAGTACTTCTGTGCCTTGAAGTGACCTTTCTTGTCTTAGGTTGCTCTAGAAATATTATCCAGCCCACATTGTTCTCTAGTGTGTCTATTTATATTAGTCTTATGTAGGTTACTTATGTCCCTAAAATACTGCCTCATAAGTCATAATGCATTCTCCTTCCTCAATCTAAAGAACATAAAATTTGCACAGTGAAAAAAGTATAGCTACATTGTTCTTCTAGTGTGTCTATTTATATTAGTCTTATGTAGGTTACTTATGCCCCTAAAATACTGCCTCATAAGTCATAATGCATTCTCCTTCCTCAATCTAAAGAACATAAAATTTGCACAGTGAAAAAAGTATAGCTAAATATATGATTAAATCTTTTAAACATTTGTGTTCGCTAGTTTCTTCACCAAGCATTCTGGGGGATTTTATATTGTTTGGATGTCAGAAAGTGGTTCATCTATAGATGTACATTATGGATTAATTTTTCTTCTTTGGTGGAATAAGTTTATCCCGTCTCTGCACTTGGTGGTAGTTGGTATATTTCTGCACTCAAGTGGCCTTTTCATCACATCTCAATGGTTGCTTCTCAGTGCATAACAATAGGTTGTTAAATTTGTGTCTGTCCTGTAGCTTAAAGCCTCACTACTCACTAGTTTAATTTTTTGCGTTCATGCTCAAAAGTAAGAAAGATTCAAAATTCCACCCTTCTGCTATTTATTATCCAAACTAAGAAAGAAAATATGATTTTTTATCTGGGAATTGTATTCTTAACTCTCCATTATTGGGAGTGCCTTTAAACTTTTTTTAAAGTTATTATTATGTTTTAAATGCATGTATCAGCCCTTCAATAAATGAAAATCATGCATAAAATAATATTTCTTAATTCATGTGTACTTTTCATAGATTAAAATTCAAACTTGCAGTATTCTTAGAACATGTGTTTTTGGAGAACTTAAAGAGAAATTATCATCAGAAATATTTGTGAAGTTGATATGTTTTACATTCTTATTTTCTGTGTGCAGTGTGATGTTATCTGTTTTCTAATCTTATACAGATTCAATTAGAGAATATATCACTCAAGGAGCATCTGAAGTTGTATTATCTGATGCCATATTTGATAAAGAGGCAATTAGTCAAAACAATTTCAATGAAATATTTCGACTTGCACACTTTGCAGCTTTGCAGGGCAATGAAGTGGTAGAATAGTAAGATCTTTTGTTGTCTATGGATATTGCTTGGTTTTGTCTTTGCTAGACTATTATATCTGTAGTCTTTTTTTGATGTTTCCAATGCAACTATCTTGAAAATTTTAAAAGATCTATAAAGTGTGTGAAGTACTAGACTAAATAAAATGAATGCGATTTGTTCTAAACCAGATATGCTGGACCTAGAAGGTACACTTGTCATGACAAACCTTTAAATTCATAACTCCTAAACCACAGAATTGTAGGCAAACTATTTCTTCATCAATGTGTGATATGGATTTTATGTTCGAATGCGGACAAATTTTTTTTTTTTTTTAAATCCAACGCTGATAATATGTAAATTAAGAAAAATGTGTGGCTTATAATTTCTTGAGTAGCAGATTGTTGGTTTTGCTAACATTCTACATAAATGGGTCAATTAACATTTTACTAATCCCAAAGTGGATTGAAATCTACCTTATTTGCCACCATACTAGGTTTTCACTCATTAATATTCATGTTTCTCCTGCCTAAGTTAACTTTGATAACTTCATATCAGTATTGTGTTAGAAGATGCTTTTGTGCAACTAAATTTAGTTAGTGAAAATATTTGCTTTTCTTTTTCTTGTTTCTTTCTCATGAGCTTCTTTGTGGTCAAGAAATTATGAATTAAAATCCTTTGTTTTCATGTTGCTTCTCTCATCAGTTTCTCCGAGTGTAATTGTGTAATTGTGGAAGATTTAACTAGAATGATGATGAGTTATGAGCATCATAAATTAAAGGCATCATTTCCTTTTATTAAGGGATATTGTAAGTTAGTATATGTTTAAATTATTCACATTTATAAAAGCTCCCTCACAAAAAAGTACCAGGTTTAATTCGACACACACAAATGAAAAATAGAATAAAGCACTTCAGCCTACGAACGAGACCAACCTGATTTAAGACTAGGTAAGTTCAGTTCAGGTCTATGCCACTTTGACTTTGCTCCTTGATTATGAAATGAAATAATGACCATTTCTGGGATGGTTGATTCCTGCATTTTGATCCAACTCAATCTGAATGTGTATCTCCCCTTCCTTTTTGTTCCACCAAAATAACAACAGAAAAGTCCCATATGGCAGGAGATGAACTTTGACTGCTTGGACTCTCAACTTTTCAAAAAAAAAAAAAAAAAAAATCTAATACAAATTGCATACATATCATATATGGGGCCAGGGAAAAGGTTCTGTTGAGGAACATCTCATATGGTAGATAATGCTATTGTGCATTAATGGCTTGACCTCTGACTGATTTGTGTGTCATGCAGGAAGAAAAGATGCACGCTAAACTAATTGCATTACAAGTTCCCCAAAAGTTTCCTTTGCATCTCCTACACCAGGATTAAAGCATCAGAACAATTTTAGGACAAAACTGATGCATATACGCGAGAAATACATAATGGATACATACTAGACTATTGAGGTAAAAGACCAGCCCTTCATTGTTGTCTTCATTTTGTGTGCGTTTTCTTTAACCTAAAGTATCCCTTCATTGTTTGTCAACTGACATGCTAGAAAAAACATGGACTGTGGTTTGGAGTTGATACATATCCATACTGCTGGGAAACTGAAACCCACATGACTTATTTTTGGTGCTATGCTCATTATCATTGCTTTCATTATTATTGTTGTCATCACAACCACCATTATCATTATTTGTACTCAGTTTTTCTTCATATTTTTGCCGATTGATGACTGTGAATAAAACCAGGCAGACTACCCTTGGATATCTACTCTGAAGAGCTGAAAATTGACATTTGACTTGATTTATTAGCTTGTTGGTAGGGTTGGTTAGCCGAAATTACAGTGTAGGCATTTGGAATGCAATCCCTCATTATCTCAAGTGGGGTATTTGGAGAGAGAAATGCTCGGAGTTTCGAAATGTGGAAACTTCAGTTTTGACTTGAAACTCTCATTCCTTGGATCTTTGTTTGAGTGGATGGCAGACATGGGCAGTATCTTTGAGTAGCACGATCTTTGCAATTTTCTCTGATATCTATTGGTGAATCTCTTGTATACTTCTTTTGTACTAGGGTAGTTGGGTTATGCTTCTTTTGTGCTCTCTTTACTGAATCATTTACCTGGGTACTTGGCTTTGTTTTCCTGCCAAACCACTTACTCAGCTTCTATTTTGAACTCTTTTTGATATCCAGTTTTTCTAGACTCTAATTGGAAACAGTTTTGGTTGATGTTCAGTAGGTTTGAAATTATATTGAAACTTGTTTTAATATAAACATATATAATGCACATAGTGGCGAAGCCAGAAATTAGAACAAAGACTCTTCAATCGTACTCAGACACTCTCTCTCTGTAACTGTGGAATTAGAACAATTACATGTAGTGTAGGGATTAATTGATGAGGAAGATTGAATGTAGAAGAAGCAATTCTATAGAAAATTAGTAATAATGCGATGCTGTATTAATTAATAGATTGGACAGTAAAAATATTCTCATTATCTTTCAAAACCTTAGTATTGTTATCATGCTAAAAACAAATAATCTATCTTTGGTGCGTTCAATTTCTTACTAGTTATCATTTGAGCCAACTAATATCTTCACTTTTTTACTTACAAATAATCACTCTCCAAATCAACCATTTATAAAAATGGCTAAAAGAATTTTGTGAGACCTTATGAACTTGTTTATACACTTATTCAATTAAATCTTAAATATATTTAAGTTGATTTTATGCATGTATATACATAAATACTTGTTTTTTTGAGAAACCTATATACATAAATATATACTTAAATCAAGAGTCGTACGTTAATAAAAAAGAAAAATTCAAGCATATTGTTATTATGAACATGTTATTATATTTGAACTCTGTTTAAGTGATTAAAATAAGCTTAAGTTCAAGCTGGACTCAACAGCTTTAATTAATTTCTGATAAAAAGAAAAATAGCTCTATTCATTTAAATGCATGTACATGGTGGAATTCTTGGTTCCGCGCTTTGTTGATGCTGACCTGACCACGTATAATTGCTCCTTTTTTTTTTCTTTTTTTTTCTTTTTTTTTTTTATGTGTGATGCTACCACCATTAAAAGGACAATTACTAGGAAAGTGCTCAACAAGATTACCCTATTGCATTACTATGCATGCCTTTGGCTACAAAGGTCCTATGGCATTTTTTGGTACTATTTATAAATTTTATTGTACTATTTTAACTAACTTTTATATTTATCTACAATATTTTTAGCAAAAAATTTCAACAAAATAAGCGGATCCCAAATGGATTCTATATATCAATATCGATATTCTAAGCAAGACACATCCACAGCTATTTTAGTATCGTTGTCTCGCTAAAAACAAATATTCTCTATTTGATGTACACAATTTCTTACTAGCTAATAGCTATCATTCGAGTTATCATTTTTTTACTTATAAATAACCATTTTTCAAATCTTAAACATATTTAAAAAGATTTTTATGCATGTATAAACATAGATATATGTTTTTTTAGAAACCTATATACATAAATATATACTTAAATCTAGCATCATGGTATGATAGAAAATTTATAATAAAAAAAAAAAGACAAAAAACCGAGCATGATGTTAATCTTATTTATGAACATGTTATTATATTTGAGGCATGCTTAATAGTTGCTGATAATAAACTCAAGTTTGAGCTGGACTCAGCAGCTCGATTCATTTTTGATAAAAAGAAAAGGTTGGTTGATTCATTTAAATCCTAAAAGTTATAAGTTTTTAATTTTAGCCGCTAGTGATTTAGGAATTTAGAAATGTTGTTTTCACAATACTGCTTGCAACAGCTGCCAACTGCGTTCACACTAATCACATACACTCGGTTTCCCAGTCCCACTTTGTTAAATGATTAACACAGTAACACAACCCTAGCAAAAGGAAAAGGGAAAAAGCAGTCTAAAGTTATAGAAAAAAAAAACAACTTTTCCTCTGGGCATAATTATTGAGGCCAGCTGTATCTTTCATCACTTTTACTGCTTCACAAACCCATCTAAATATCCAATATTTCTAAATAATAATAATAATAATAAATAAATAAATAAAAACTATGGCGGAAGGAGCAATTGTGTAGCAATTGGGTAAAAGGTTTTAACTTCCCATAAAAAGAAATTAAAAAAAAAAAAGTTTTAACTACAATTGTGCTTTTGGAATTTAGAAATGTTGTTTCACACTCACACTTTTTAAATGATTAATACATATGTTCACACCATCAAAGGGATAAGAGAAAAATGTGGAAAAAACAGTCTAAAGTTTTAGAAAAAAAAAAAAAAAAAAAAGAACTTTTTCTAGTGTTTAAATGATCCAAGGACTTTTCTATTTACCTTAACATCTTTACACATGGAAGTGGGTGGGAATTATTATAGTGTTTTTCAGTGATGCAAAAAAGTGTTATTCAATGTCAAAGTTTCAGTTTTTTTAATAAGGAAAATTCAAAAAATTCGGGCTTAAAATTTTACATGTTGTCACTGGTTTGGAAAAATGTAATTTAAGATACCTCAGAATTTTTCTCAATTTTCCTATTAGGAATATTCACTTAATGAGATGTAGTATATTTTAGCACCAAGTAACTTAGTAACTCATGCACCAACCAATAAGTCATTTTCATTTCTTTCATGCCTCATCTGACCTGTGCCTTTAAAAGTGGTCATCTCGTTAGGTAATGAAATTAAAACATCACATGCAGAATGACAAAGTTTAAGTGCTACGTTATATAGCAATATTAATTTCAATTTTACCATTGGCAAATAATTATTAAATACATGAATTATACACAAAGAAATTTGAATTGCTGCAAAATATGGTCATCTTTGAAAATCCACCAATTAATATTTGAGTATTGAACCAACCACACTTTTTTTTTTTTTGAAAGGAACCAACCACACTTTTAGCAAGGAAAGTAGAGTATTTAAATTAACAAGATAACCCTTGAGGCTTATAAATATTGATGTTGTTATTCTAAGCTGGACACAACAACAACCTGCCTCTCATCACTTTCATCATCCCACAAACCCATATTGCATTCCTGAAAGAAAGAAAAAAAAACAATGGCTGAAGGAGTTCTCTTCGACCTTGGCAAGAAAGTCCTTGAAGTGGTGGGTTCCTTAGCACTCCAAGAGATCAAGTTGGCCTGTGGTGTCAAAGCTGAACTTGAAAATCTGAAAAGCACAGTTTCAACAATCCAAGCTGTGCTTCTAGATGCAGAAAAGCAGGGCTCTCATAACAACGAGGTCAAAGACTGGCTCAAAAAGCTCAGAGATGTCTTCCTTGATGCAGATGACGTGCTGGATGATTTATCCACTGAAGCTCTGCAGCGCAAAGTGATGACTGGAAGTAAGATGATGAAGGAGGTATGCATATTCTTTTCAAGTTCAAACCAGCTTGCTTTTAGTCTTAAGATGGGTCATAGAATAAAGGCAATTAGGGAGAGACTAAAGGTCCGTTTGGATACAGCTGAAAACTGAAAACTGAAAACTGAAAATTGAAAACACTGTAGCAAAATAATTTTTAAATGTGTAAATAGTATCGTGGGATCCATTTTTAATGAAAAAGTTGATAAAAAGTAAAATTTGTGGGTCCGTAAACAGTGCACAAATGTATTGTTCACGGTTGACTAGTCAACCTTTGTGGCTGAAAGCCAAAAAAAAAAAAAAAAAAGAGCTGAAACGCGTCTGGGTGCAAAACGCAGACGCAAAACGCAGTACCCAAACGGAGGCTAAGTGTCATTGCAAAAGATAAGGATGATTTCCACTTTATTCAAAACTCTGTTGAGCCACAAGTCATGAATAGGGATAGGGAAACTTATTCTTTTGTATTAGAAAAAGATGTGGTTGGAAGGGAGGATGATAAGAAAGAAATTATAAAACTTCTTTTGGATGCCAACACTGTAGAGAATGTGTCAATTATTCCAATAGTTGGGATTGGAGGTTTAGGGAAAACTACACTAGCTCAACTCATATACAATGATGAAAATGTCAAAAATAATTTTGAGCTGAAGTTGTGGATTTGTATATCTGATAACTTTGATATAAAACATATTGTGAAACAAATCTTAGAATCTATTGGAAATGTGAGGAATGAAGAAAGCCTTGAGAGTTTACAAAATCACCTTTTGGAAAAACTTAATGGAAAAAAATACTTTCTTGTCCTAGATGATGTGTGGAATGAGGACATTGATAAATGGCTCCTCTTAAAAAATTTACTAATGGCTGGTGCAAGGGGAAGCAGGATAGTAGTAACTACTCGCTCGATAAAGGTAGCAGACATAACGGGCACAACTCTGCCTTATGAGCTTAAAGGCCTAGATCTAGAAAAGGCTTGGTCATTGTTTACAAAAATGGCATTTAAAGGAGGCAAAGAGCCAAAGAACCAAGGCATAATAGACCTAGGAAAAGAGATTGTGGGAAAATGTATTGGAGTGCCTCTTGCTATAAGAACAATAGGAAGCTTATTGTATGGTAAAACCTTTGAAATTGAGTGGCAATCTTTTATGATGAACTCTCAAAATTAACCCAAAAAGAAAATAAAATTTCATTAACTCTTAAGTTGAGTTATGATCACCTTCCATCACATTTGAAGCAATGTTTTGCTTATTGTAGATTGTTTCCAAAAGATTATAGGATTGATGTAAATACACTTATTAATCTTTGGGTAGCTCAAGGCTTTATTGTGTTAGAAGATCCTAGGCAACGTTTTGTGGATATTGGCAGAAACTATTTTATGGAATTACTTTGGAGGTCATTTTTCCAAGATGTAGAAAATGATGAATTTGGCAATATAGAATCGTGTAAGAGCATGATCTCATGCATGATCTTGCAAGTCTTGTGTCCAGATCGGAAAGTGCCATATTAAATTCAAGTGGGGAAAGTGATATTGAAAAACTTCGTCATGTATCATTTGATCTTGTGGATTCATCGAGACAATTTTCAATCCTCATGCCTAATCAAAGGAAGATACGAACAATTCTTGCAGCTAGTGTAGGGGGGACGTTGGGTAACTTAACTTGTGATGCACTTATTTCAAATTTCAATTATTTACGTACATTGGATTTGAGTAAATTAGAGATACATGATGTACCCCATTCAATTGGGGAATTGAAACATTTAAGATATCTTGATCTTTCTTGGAATAAAAATATTGAATTTCTCCCTAATTCCATTACAAAGCTGCTAAATTTGTTGATACTAAAACTCAGCCAGTGTTACTCACTTAAAGAATTACCCCAGCGCCTTAAGAATTTGGTCCAACTCAGGCATTTAGACATTAGTGATTGCAACGAATTGACGCATATGCCCCTTGGACTTGGGCATCTCACTTCTCTTGAGATACTAACAGATTTTGTCGTGGGGCAAGAGGATTTGAAGGCTAGCTCATGTAATTGGCATAAGAAAAAACAGGCCAAGTCTGGTGGTGGGCTAAGTGAATTGAAGGAGCTGAGCAATTTGGGAGGAAGCCTTGAGATCAAATATTTGGGACATGGAGAAGATGACATGAGGGATGATGGAAAAACAACATCTTCAAGGGCTGAGATTACAGTGGAAGTACATGAGGGATGATGGAGAAACCGAATGTTACGATGAAATGTCACTGGAAGGCCTCCGGCCACATCCAAATCTCAAATGGTTGGAATTGCGGTATTATATGGGTGTGAGAATTCCAAGTTGGGTCTCTTTCTCTCACTAATCTTGTTCATTTTCAATTAGAAGATAATAAGAGATTGCAGCACCTCCCACCGTTAAATCAACACCCTTTTCTCAAGGAGGTCTTTCTGCAAGATATGGAAGCACTTGAATACATTGAATGCATATGGATAGATGAAGACAGTGTTAGTAACGTGTTGGGTGCTTCCTCTTCTTCTTCTTCAAAAACACCATTCTTCCCATCCTTATCTTTTCTATGTCTATATAAATGCCCAAAACTGAAGGGATGGTGGAGGAATTCAGATGATGATGATGATGATAATGAGCCACACCATCTCTTACTTCCATCATTTCCTCCTTCTCTTTCGGATTTAATGATTCAAAATTGCCCTAACCTGACTTCCATGCCCCCGTTTCCATATTTGAAAGAAAGCCTGGAATTGAGGGGGTGTAGCTGGAAGGTATTGGAGCAGACAATGAAAATGAAAATGAAAATGGGAGCAGCAACCACATCAACCTACTTTCCTCTCTCTCAATTACAGTATTTAATATTAGATGAGATGAACGATTTCGAATCTCTTTCAGAGGAGTGGCTGCGGAACCTCGTTTCTCTCTGGAAACTCAAAATACATAGCTGCGATGGACTGAGTTCTTTCAATGGGATAGGCATCCTCACGTCACTACAAACCCTTGAAATTTGGGAATGTCCCAATCTGACGTCACTTCCTCAAGAGACTCGCAATCTCACCTCTTTAAAAGAATTGGAAATTAGGGATTGTCCCCTCTTAGGGCAAAGATGCAAGAGGCAAATAGGTGAAGATTGGCCCTTCATTGCCCATGTCCCACGCGTACTAGTGGATTGGGAGGACCAGCAAGAAGAAACAATTTCTTCAGGTATGCATCTCATCTATCTATCTTTTAATCCCAAATTAAAAAATCAACTACTGGTTTTTTAAGAGTTTTTATATTTTGGACAACTTTTAAAACTATTCAACCTCTTTTTTATGCTAAACTGAACCAGTTTAAAATTCTCTTTCCTTTTTTTCGGCATTTTTCTTTTTCCTGTCTATGGAATGTTAATTAGACACTTGATTTCTTCACAAAGTTATTTGAACAAGAAAAATTAGGATAATGTATTCCATCCTTTTTTTATTTATTTTTTCTTCCTTTTAATTCTAATGATTTATATCTTTATATTAAGATTAATTTTAAAATTCTCATTTGAACTATTGGTATATAGAAAATAACTAATGATTTAATTATTGTTTTTGATGGGATAATTGGTGAATGAATTCTTTCTTTTCTCATAATTTTTTATTTTTATTTTAGGGACTTTGTTTTAGTCAAAAGCAGAACAAAGGTTGAGGTCTACCAATGTAGACATTCACAAATCTAGAGATAATATTCATCTGAGTTGTGCATTTCTTATCTCCTAATAATTAAATACTTCTAATTAGTTTTTAAACATCTAGAACAAAACCTTTGGTGCTTTCAAGTTTCTTTCTTTCTTAATCTGTTTTTATATGTTAGATTTCTAATGCCCAGAGCATCACAGAGTCATAATTTTTTTGGCTTCCTAGTGATTTTTGGCTTTTCCTCTGCCTCCAACAGCCACTTACACCCTTTCTTTCGTCTCCAAGTATTTCAAAACGAAAAATCCTACCCTTTTTCTATTCTTCCTTCTCATTATTGTCCTGCAAGAAATGGAAAAGTTCTAATTTTTTAATGCACACTTCATGTACTTTATTTTTTGGTTCTTGTGCTAAAAACAACGATTCATAACACTTCATTATGTGTGTAAATGATACTGTGTATCCAAGTACTATAGAGTAGAGAATCATTTGTTCCTTCTCATCATTTGTTCCTGTCAAAAATCATATTGCAGAATCGTAGAAAATTTGGTTGAATTTTGAAGGGAGGACATGACCAGGCAACTAACTCTACAGGGAATCAGCTTACTATAAAGGTATTTTGGGGGTTAACTTTTTTATTTTTTGGGGGGAATATTTGTTTGCTTCCTCAAATGTTGGTGTGAAGACTGACTTTTTAAAGTCAGAACAACACAAGATTGACTGAATGAGTCTAATTTTTCAGACATGCACAAATTTTAAGGTAAATTGGATTGAATTTTTATCTGTTAATTAATTAAAATACTAATTAAGGTTTTACATCTCACTTGAATACCAATTAAGACCTGAGGATAATATCATTTTTCTTTTCATTTTCTATGTTGTTGAAATTTTTTCTATTTCTCTACCTGCTAAAGACACATCCTTTGCTTCTTAACTTCTGGTTGTGCAGTCTCTGTTTGAACATTGGGCAACATTACACATGTTCTTTTTATAATCACTGGAAAGCAGAGGGGGTGATTAGAATAATGGATGGATAGAGTGTACGAAATTTTTAGGCCAAAGAGAGGCAGTTTGATTAAATGTCCCAAAGGCGGAGTAATTTGCTGCAAAGTGATGTAGAGGTAAGCAAATTCTTGCATTTTTAATCATTCTTACCATATCATTTTTGTGCCAACTGCCAAAAGATTATATAGGTATTAAATACAATATGCCCTCACTCATATATCCATTACTGATGGAGTTAAGGCCACAAATTTAATAAATTGATGGTTTAATTGGCTGATTCTATATGTTGATCTCACCTATGGAGGGGTGGATTGTATGCAGTCCTACTCTTTAGCACTTGCCCTTGAGTATAGTATGTTCTAATACTAAATGACATGCATTTTCTTACAGAAATGAGTGGAGGTTGTTCCTCATTTTTATTAGTTTTGTATAGAAATTAATGTTTGAAGGTAGTTTCTTTTGTCATTATAACCAAAAATGCATGTAGTGTATGTAATTTTGCACTTTAGACTAGTTCTATATGTCAGTGCTTTTTGTGCTTTGGAAGCAAAAATTTCATAGGAAGGACGCTAGTGCGATAGGGCCCCCCTTTTTTTATGTTTTTTTTTGTCAACCCAACTCAAGGATGCAGTTGGTAAAAAGGAAATTGTTGAAAATGATCCCAAGGACTTTTATGTTTGCCTTAACATCTTACATATAGGAGTGGGTGGGAATAATCTAGTGTTTTTCAGTGATGCAAAAAGTGTTATCCAAAGTCAATGTCTCAGTTTTTTTACAAGGATAATTCAAAAAATTCTGGCTTAAAATTTTACATGTTCTCACTGGTAGGAAAAACATAATTTAAGATACCTCAGATTTTCTCAATTTTCCTATAAGGAATATTCACTGAATGAGATATATTTGTATATTTTAGCACCAAGTAACTCATACACTAACCAATAAGGCAATAACTCATTTTCATGCCAAGGTATTTGGTAGAGAGCAACTTCAACATCTACTGCAACGCAAATTTTTTCACATTTGATATTGTTCTAGTCCAATGCTTTCTTAGAGTAATCCACAACCTCACCTCAGTTAAATCCTTGTAATTTCAGATGGCCTAGTTTGATATCGCTACTTGAAAGGAATATAGCTACCTCATTCTCTCACCACTTTAATGAAATTGTGAATTACCAATTGTTCAAGTTATTAGAAATATGCAAGGGTGGAACAAGTTTTAATTGGCCTAAGATAGCTCAAAATCTATATTCTGGAGGAAGAAAATAGAAACTATATGATGGGAGTTAGATTAACATCTTTTTTCTCGAAGAAATATGCGTATGCTTCTATTGCTATGTACCAATTAAGCTGCATCCTTCACAAGCTACCAAATATCATCATCATCATCATGCTCCTTGTTTTGTACTTTTTCTTTATTCATATCTTTATGGTGGTTTGGTTTATTTTAAAATAATTTCTAACAACATTAATTTCCTAGTAGAATGAATTGTGACTGTAAACTATATGGCTCAAGTATTGATGCTAATAAAATCATATGCACATTACAATCCTACAAGTTTGTGATACATATTGCATTTCACAACTGATTTTCACTCTCTTTCATTGTATTTTTATTCTGCATCTAATATCTGCTAGTTCTTTTATTTGTTTGTTTTCTTCAAAACCATATCTCATACTTAGTTGACAGGCTTTTTTAGTTGGTTTTTATTTTAAGCAATATATAGACCAAGTGATATCAAGCACTTCTTGACCTTGTGTTACAATTGCTCAAGAGGGTAAATCCTGACTACCATGTATGGGAGAAGAGCTTGGAGCCAATATATAATGTTAGAATTATGGCTAAATGATTAAATCACCATTTCCTAACAGATTAAATTTTTGAGACAATCAGCATTTGAACAATCTATATAAGCTGTCGTTAATATTTTACTAGAAAAATGTCATAAATTATCACCTTGTACGTAGTATGTGACAAGATTTCACAGAACAACTCCCTTTTTTTTCTCAATTTTATTTTATATAGCCTAGTGTGCATCAAAAGCACCAATATGCTTTAGTTTAAAGTCACAAAATTTTATGGACAACTTTAACTTCATGCTTCTTTTGATTACTGAGGAAGAGTAAAAACAGAAAAATAAATGAATAAATAAAAAATAGTTTTGACATCAATGGATTAGTAGCCACCCCTTTTGCTGCACAGGTTCTTAAATCCTTCAATCTCAGCCTCGTATATTAGTGAGCCACCTATATTGATTAGTTCTCTCTTTTCATTTCAAGAGTTTTCAATGTCATTGAATTTCTAAATTATGCTTTTATAAAAATCAGAGGAGAGTGGGGCATTGAAACCGAAAGATTTTAGAGATGGTTCTACACAAATTAAGCATCATCTTGCAATAAATTGAGTGATACGCCTCTCACCTTCTTTTCTTATTTTTATATTATATTTACGATAATTTTTGTAACAAACAGTTTCAATTTCAGAATGTTTATTGCAACATGTCACATGTATCTGTCCTTGTGTTGTGTAGAGACAGATTGGTCTATGAACTTTTAATTTTTATAGCAATAATAAGTTTAACAGGTCATGAATTTTTAATTTTGTTGCTTCGCTTTTTGTGCAGTCTAGAGGTTCATGTATGTGTACAAGTACGTGATTAAGTAGGTGACTAAGCCCATTTCAACTTACATTAAAAAATATGTGACATACCTGCGAATGACTTACAAATTTTAGTGTTTGTTTTTAGGTTGACAATTTCAGGTGCAGGGCAAAATTGTATCATTTTGAGACTTCCACAACAAAGAACCTCTTCGATAACTGCTGTTATCTCTACATTAGCGTGATATTAGTCATCCTTGAATTAGTATTTCAAGTCTTCTTAAGGCTGCTTAGGATACCACAGTACTCCAATCAATGGGCATGTGAGTTTGGCAAACACTTACATGAACTAAGCTTGTATTATATGCACGTGCAATGGATTACTGTTTATGCAGATGCTATGTGTGTCTGTTTCATGATATAGTATCATTTTCCAAATCAAATTATTTCTCTTTTGCAGTTTGGTGGAGGTCACTGTATCGGTGAGTCTTTGAAGTGTGAAGTGTGAAGATGATCCATTCCTTTGAGTATTTTACAGATAAGGGAAAACACCAATTCTCCAGGAAGAGACTATAATTTGGGAGAGAATGATTATGTCCCTGGTTGACTTCCATTCAGATAAAGTACCATTTTTTATAACCTGAATTCTCCTATTAATTTTGTTCTTATTGGACAATCTTGGGATCTCCCTCATAAGTGATAAAGCTGCTTGGTGAAATTATTTATCAAGGAAGATTCAGCCACCAAAGCTTTGTCCTACCATGTGCTCTTTACAAGCTAGTTATCAGAAGCCAGGAGAACATGCATTTGGATTAAAATAAAAGTTGGTATGGTACTTTCATATTCCTCACAAAAATTGAAATTAAATTCAACTATAAGAAATAGAACTTTGGAAGAGCTTAACTTCCATCCCTTGCCCTCTGCTGGTGGGGGTTATATTGATGAGAATTCTTATGTTCTAGGGTCATATGAATTTTCCCCTGCATTTAGTCAGGATGCTATGCCCTTGCAAGATTTTTGATTTTTACCACTTGAAGTATGAGTGAATACCTTCAAAATTTCTGAAGGGTAGTTTGTCTTGTATGGTTTTAAATGATTTACTTAAGGTCAACTTTGTGTATAATTATTTATTCTTATATTCACAATTTTTTTGGCCCTAGAGCTTGATATTCCCAAATTTTACAATATTTTAAAGCTTGATATAATCCATGATAGTTCTTCTGATGAAGTTCTGCCTGCTAGCTAGGCTTATAGTATTTTTAAATAACAGATACATTGTCTTTAGAGCAAAATTTACTCTTTTTATTATTGTTTTTCAAATTCAAGTAGTTCTGTTTCATACTTCCTTGAAGAAGGCAGGAAAATTTCATAAATGCAAAGCTGAAATGTCAAATGTGTATTTCTGTTTAACATCAATATCTAATGAGAAGAGGGAAAACACCATAATACAATATCCTCCTTTAATTTCATAGGATAGCGTCATTTTTCTTTTCATTTTCTGTTACGTTGAAATTTTGTCTATTTCTCTACCTCCTAAAGATAGCCTTTGCTTCTTAACTTTTGCCTATGCAGTCTCTGTTCAAACATCGGGCAACATCACACATGTTCTCTTTTATAATCACTGGAAAGCAAAGGGGACTATCCACGTAATGGACAGATAGAGTGTATGGAGATTTTAGGCCAAAGGGTGTTAAAAGGGATAAGGATGGTTGAGCTGTGACAGTTTGATTAAATTTCCTAAAGGTGATGCAGAGGTGAGCAAATTCTAGCCTTTTAATTATTCTTACCATATTATTTTTGTGCCAACTGCCAAAAGATTATATATGTATCAATATCAGCATTCTATGATAGGTCATTTAGATGGTGAATTAAATACAATATGCCCCACACTCATGAATTCCTTTTTGATGGAGGTAATGCCACACATTTAATAAATTAATGGTTTAATTAGCTAATTCTATATGTTGATCTCACCTATTGAGGGGTGGCTTGTATGCAGTCCTACACTTTAGCTGTTGCCCTTGAGTATAATCTTTTCTAATACTAAATGACATGCATTTTCTTACAAAAATGAGTGGAAGTTGTTCCTCAATTTAATTGCCTTACTTTAGGTCAACTTTGTGTATAGTTCTTTATTCTTATGTTCACAATTTTTTTCCCTATATTTTTGGCCTTAGAGCTTTATATTCACAAGCTTTACATATTTTAAAGCTTAATATGGTCCATGATAATTCTTCTAGTAAAGTTCTACCTGCTTGCTAGGCTTATAGTATTTTTAAATTGCTGATACTTTGTCTTTAGAGTAAAATTTACTCTTTTTATTATTATTATTTTTCAGATTCAAGTGGTTCTGTTTCATACTTCCTTGAAGAAGGCAGGAAAATTCATTAGTACAACGCGGAAATGTTAAATTTGTATTTTTGTTTAACAATAATATCTAATGAGTAGAGGGAAAACACCATAATACAACTTCCTCCTTTTACTTTCCTTTCTCTGCTCTACTACTCCCTTTGTTATTTAATTGTGTTTAATGGTTCACTCCTTTTCCCTTCTTGCCTGTCTCACCCCCTGACCTTACTCTCATGAACTTACCATTAATTTTTCTTAAGCAGGAGCTTCATCCTTTGCCTATATGTTTACTGGAGTTGTTCACTTATTAGAATGGTTTTGTTTAACTGCTTTTATTTTGTTCAGCATAGCCATAGATTATCTCATGCTTATCTTATTGATTTATTTCTTTTTCTTCCTTGTTGATGACTGTGGCATTATGTTTTGTAGTTAAGATGGTAGGAGCCTCTATCCTCAGTTTGCAAATAGAGGTAAGTTGTAGATTTTTGAGCAAAATGATAAAATTCTATGGAAATTAATCAATATTTAATTTGATATTTTATGTTCGTACTGCCCAATGTCATTTTAGTAACTAGTAAATACTAATAACTATGGCTTGTGTAGTTTATGCAATGTAATAATATATAATTTGGCTGAATAATTTCCTCTTTTTCTCAAATTTTGTTTTGAGAATTTGTCTAAGTCAAAAGCATAAATGATTTTGAGTCTAGTGTATCTAAACATGCACAATTCCAAGGTCAATGATATAATAATAATAAAAAATCTCCATCCAAATTGCATTTCTTGTCTCTTAATTTTATATATATAAACCACCCAAATTTTTAGGTATCAATCATTTTTCTTACCTTTCCACCCACGTTTTGTTTTATAAGTCAGGCTGCTAATGCTTAAACCACCTAACTTTTGGTTCTTCTTAATTGCAAGTTTTTTTTTTTTTTTTTTTTTTTTTTTTTTTTTTTTTTTTTTTTTTTTTTTTTTAATTTGCTTGGATCTTGTTGCGCCTTCTACTGCTGGAGCCTATTCCTCATATCCAAATATTTCGAACTTAAAAGATTTCCATCAGTTGATTGTGATATGCTTCTTATTGTTGTCTTGCCAAAACAAAATTCTTTCTTTTGGTACACACATAATACTTTATTTACTTCCTCACATGTTGAATTGTTGATGTGAAGACTAACTTTGAAGTCAAAGAAGAATGAGAGAATGATTAAATGAGTCTAATTTGTTCATTAATGCACAAATTCAAAGGTAGATTGGATTGAATTTTTATCTATTACTCAATTGAAAATTGCCAATTAAGGTTTTTCTTTTTGCTTGAATACCACTTAAGATTAGACGATACTGTTATTTTTCTTACTTCTTTTTTATAATAGGTTGTTGTGCTCAAAACAAAACCCAAGTTTAAGAAATTATGGTTTTTCCAATGGTTGGTAATTTGGCACTTTCTCTCTCTGCTAAAACCGTGGCCCTGGCTTCTTGAATTTTGGTTGTGGAATCCCTGTGTGAACATGAGGCAGCAAAAACATGTGTAGGAGGGAAAGAACATAAGAGTGGAATCCAATTGCATATTTAACTTCTCAATCATTTGACTTCTCACACAGAACAAATCAGGGAAGCTACAAACCTGGCTAATTTTGGCCCTGAAATTGTGTAACAAGTAGCAGACTCGTTGGTAATCATCTTCTCTCTCTTAAAAAAAATTCGGTAAATCTCTTTATGTTTTGTATCCTTTCTGCATGTTCAAAGGCTTGTTGTTGCATATATGACATCTTCACATATATGGTGAAGAAAAGATAGCATTTGCATCTTTGTACCTACATTTGACTTTATGTTATGAGGTGATGTACTTGATTGCTTTGCTGCCTATCGTAGAAACAGAGAAAAACTTTTACCACTTGAGGGGAGTATCTTCCATGCAAACTAACATTGCAGGAGTTATCTTATTAAATGGATTCTATTTGCTCAATTATTTTCTTTATTTATAAGCTTAAGGCATGTTCGTTCTTAAGTATACTAGAAATTGATTTCCACAATGTCATTGGGTAATTGGTAAACAACTAATGAATTAAGTAGTTTATGGGTTGAGACAACAAGACTGAATAATTTTTTCTTTTTCCAAATGTTTCTAGAGAATTCATTTAAGTCAAAAGCATAAAATCAGATAGAGTCTAGTAGGTTTATTTAGTCTAGTGTGTCCCGACATGCACAAGTCCAATGGTAAATTATCTAACAGATTTCAGAATACCCTTATGTTCTTAATTCTTTATGTTTTATTTTATGGTGGGTTATTAATGCTCAAAGCAGCATCCAAGCTTAGGAACTTTTCATTTTCTATGTGGTTGGTGTTTTGTCTATTTGTCTACCTCCTAAAGCCCCTTTGGTTCTTAACCTTTTGTTGTGCAGACTCTGTTTGAATATTGGGCAACATTGCTAATCTTCTTTTCTCTAATCACTGTGAAGAACCAGCATGCTAGCCCCCCACCCGAGTATGGGGGATAGAGTACATGAAAATTTTAAGCCATAAAGAGGTAGAACGAGTAAGGATGGTCGAGACATGACAGGTAAGAGAAGCAAATTGATTAAATATCCCAAAGATGGAGTAATTCACTACAAAGCAATGCGGAGGCAAGCAAATTCTAGCCTTTGCACTATTCTTACCTTATCATTTTTGCCAAAAGATTATATAGGAGCCAATATGAAAATTCTTCTTGTAGATCATTTAGAATGGTGAATTATACATTGTGCCACACATTTAATAAAATAATGGTTTAATTGGCTGATTCTATATGTTTTTGGGTTTTTGAATATATATCAAAGGGTTGTTATCTAGTACTGATCTCACCAAGGAAGGGGTATCTTGATACAGTCCTACTCTTTGGAACTTGCCCTCAAGTATACTCTTTTCTAATACTAAAAGACATGCATTTCTTACAAAAATGAGCGGAAGGTGTTTCTAATTTTTGATATTTTTTTAAAGATGTTGTTTGAATTGAAGGTAGTATCGTTTGTAATTATATTTAGAGATACATACTGTGTGGCAATTACACATTTTAGACATGTTCTGTAGGTAAGCCTTTTTTGTGATTTGAAAACTTAAATTAAGGACCACTATATGATTAATCAATCAATTCAACGGAAAGGGCACTAGTGCCATCAGATTAACATCTATATACATATGATTCTGTAGTTTAATAATTAAGCTGCACCCTTCACAAGCTATCAAATGTAATTTTGTTCCTTTTTTTCCCCCTTTCTCTATTTATCTCCATGTCCTTTTATTTGCTTCTTTTCTTCAGAACTGTATCTCATACTTTGTCGACAGGCGTTTGCATTTGGTTTCTGTATCAAGTAATATATAGACCAAGTGATATCTGGCACTTCTTGACCTTGAGTTACATTTTTTCAAGAGGGTGAATACTGAGTACAATTCATAGGGAAATAGCTTGGAGCTATTATCGATGTAAGCTATCACTAATATTTTACTGAAAAAAAGGTTACTAATTATCATCTTGTATTTAGTCCGTGAGAAAATGTCACAGAATAACTTCGGGTTTTTTTTCCTCAATTTTGTTTTCTATAGCTTAGTGCGCATCAAAAGCACAAATATGCTTTAGAGTTTAAAGTTGCAAAATTCTAGGGACAGTGTAACTTTATGCTTCATTCGATTGGCAAGAAAGAGCAAGAACAAGCAAAAATGTTTTGACATCTTTTGGTATTTGGTAGAAAAAACTACTTGATTTGGCTTAATACAATTTTTCTTTAATAAGTAAACATTTTATTAAAAAGGCACAAAATGGGGGCACAACCCTAGTACACCGAATCTATACAAGAGATTTAATTTGCTTAATTTAATTATTTAGCTCAAATCATATGGGAATTTTGTATTTCTAAAAAATGTGTGATGAATACTTTGCCAATTTTTCTTACTCCAACTAGCAGAAACATGAATTAAGAAGGTGGTAACGGATCATAAGATTGCTGGTGCCCCAAATATTCTAACCAGGTCTAGAAGGATCTCACCCCATTAGCTACACAGGTTCTTGAATCCTTCGACCTCTGACTTATATATTATTGAACCACATCTTGATCAGTTGTGCACTCTTTTCTTTGTTCTCTTTCAAGAGCATCCCACTTTATTGAATTTCTAAATTATTTGTTTTTGTATATAAAACAGAGGATTGTGGCATTGAAACCAAAAGGATTTTCAAAGATGGTTCTACAAAAATCAAGCATCATCTTTCAATAGATTGAGTAATATGTCTCTCACTTCCTTAATTTAGTTTCATATTTGTGATCATTTTTGTAACAGTTTTGTCTTTTCAAAAATTTGCTTGCAAAATTTTTTTGTAACAGTAATATTTTTTAACTGATGAATTCTTAATTTTTTTAGTTTTCTCTTTTTGTGCTGTCTGGAGCTCATTGTTGTGTACAAGTAGGTGACTTAACCCATTTAATCTTACATATAAAAGAATGAGTGTGTGACATAATCTGCAAAAGTCATACAAATTTTTATATTGGTTTTTCAGTTGACAATTTCAAGTGTAGGGAAAAATTGTGCATGCTCCATTGATGGCTTTTGAGACTTCCACAACTAAGAACCTCTTCAGTAAGTGCTGTTATCTCTACATTAGCATCATTTTAGTCATCCTTGAAGTTGTCTTTCAATTCTTCTTAAGGCTGCTTAGTATGGTACAATATTTCAAGCCATGGGCAATTGCATATATGAGAGTCACAAACACTTAATTAACCTGAAACTTTTATACACATGCAATGAATTCCCTTTTGTGTAGATGCTAGGTGTATGTTTCATGTTATAGTATTAGATCCCCAATAATATTCGTTCTCTTTTGCAGTGTGGATGGAGGTCACTGTGTTGTCTTTGAAGTAAGTGTGAAGTGTGAAGATGATCCATTTCTGTGTATTTTAGAGAAAAGGGAAAAGGAGCATTTTCCATAAGGGGAGAGAAAGATTACGTCCCTCGTTGACTTCCATTCGGATGAAATTCCTTATTTTTTTACCTAAATTTTCCTATTAATTTTTGTTCTTATTGGAAAATCTTGGGATCTCCCTCATAGGAAATAAAACTGCTCGGTGAAGTTATTTATCAAGGAATATTTGGTGACCAAAGCTTTGTCCTACCATATGCTCTTTACAAGCAAGTTTTCAGAAGGTATGAGAACATGCATTTGGATTAAAATAAAAGGTGGTATGGTATTTTCATATTCCTCAAAACAATTGAAATTCAATTCAACTTTATGAAATAGAACTCTGAAAGAGCTCAACTTCCCTCCCCTGCCCCCTACTGGTAGGGGTTATGTTGATGAAAATTATTATGTTCCCTGCATTTAGTCAGGATGTTATGCCCTTCCTAGATTTTCGATTCTTACCATTTGAAGTATGGGTGAGTGCCTTCAAAATTTCTGAAGGGTAGGTTGTCCATTGTCTCATATATGGTTTTAACTGCTTGACTGAAGGTCAACTTTGTGAATAGTTTTCACAATTTATTTTTTACATATTTTTTTTTGGCCCTAGAACTTGACATTCACAAATTTTACACATTTTAAAGCTTGATTTAATCCATGATATTCTTTTGGTAAAGTTCTACCTACTACTGCTAGCTAGGTTTGTAGTATTTTTATTTTTTAAATCAAACTTGGTCTTTAGAGCAAAATTTACTCTTTTTTTTACATCACTTTTCAGATTCCAGTAGTTATGTTTCATACTTCCTTGAAGAAGGCAGGAAAAAAAAATTTATAAATGCAATGCTGAAAAGTCAAATGTGTATTTCTGCTCAACAACAATTTCTAATGAGAATTGTTTTGTTTAACTGCTCTCATATTGGTTAGCATAGCCATAGATTATCTCATGCTTGTCTTAATGATTTATTTATTTTTCTTCCTTGTTGATAACCGTTGCATTCTGTTTTGTAGTTAAGATGGTAAGAGCCTTTATCCTCATTTTGCAGAATATTTGCCTCAATATCTTGAGCTATTGTTTTGGGTCTAATAGAGAGGCAAATAAAGGTAAGCTGTAAGATTTTTCAGAAAAATGATATAAGTCTATGGGAATTGGTCAATATTTAATATGATATTTTAGCTATTGTTTCCCCTACAGATGACAGTTCCACTAAGCATGCAACTTGACTCGTAACTCCTAATCTGCGAGACTTGAGCCTATATGTTTGTTTGTGGTAAATTTACATTCCTTTTTTTTAATAGAATTTGTCTCACATTCTAGGTGAAAAGTTGCTTTCATGATAACCATATGTGTACATATGTGAAGACTAACATATTTCTTTATCTCCTTTCTTATTGTTCCTTAGGTATGTCAGCCATTATATGATCGTGTAGTTCCCTATTGAATGGTTGTCAAATAGTGAATATACAGCAACAAGCAAAAAAAGTCTTGAATTAGCTATTACAAAAAAGATGTTTAAGATCACATAATGATAGGGACTGGTCATATATATTTGCTCCTTCAGAGAGGTATTAGTCATCTTCAACAGTCTTTGTAGAGAAATGAGGACAATTGAGTAGATAGTCATGTCAATCGGAATGCTGAAATCACAATTCTCAACTTGTTGAATACTGTTGCCAACTAGACTATCAAGTATTCGTATTTCGCGTCTTCAAATTTTATGATTTGGGAGGCTAACTTTGTGTGAGCTTTTGGTGGATCAACTTATTGGGTTCCTCTTGCAATAACTAGGGTGCTCTTTGTACTTAATATACAATTTATGTTTGGAGGTTCTTTTCTATATTTATTTATTGTTTCTTAAGGAGATGGAAACTTTGAAAAGAAATTTTACATATCTTGAAACTTATTTGAATCTATGATGTTCCCTCAATGATAACGATAATAATAGACTTTAAACCATTGAGTTAATTAAAACCCATATATCACTCATAAACTATAACTTTTTTGGTGGTAAATGAGAAAGGCGAGAGACCAAAAAAAAAAAAAAACCCCTAACCCTCAGAGCTCAATGATGTGTCAAATCTCGATTGGGTAAAACTCATGCATATATGTGTGTCTAGCATGATAATGATACGCATAATTCCCATGTAAAGCTGAGATTAGCATTAATGGTTTTCAAGAAACTGCTTCAGAGACCAATGTCCGATTCAAAAGCACACACAAAGGACTTGTTTCTTACAAATTGGAAGTCTTTTATTTGAATGTATTCTTGGTGGCAAACATATTGAGGTATAGTGGAGATTTCCATAAACCTAGTTTCAAGCCATCAATACAAATAAAATTAATAAAAGTGAACAATCAGACATCTTTGAAGTAAACATTGCAGTGCTACCTATTTCTTTATCTCCTTTCTGATTGCCTGGCCTATGTCCTGAAATGGGCGAAATAGAGGCATGTAATCCAAGATCAAATGAGCGGCTCGTAGCTGTCCGTCTTCACTTACAAATACCTTTGAACTCAGTAGGTAGTTAAGAGTCTGGACAATGGTCAGACTGAACCTCGGGGCAACGTGGTTTTCATCTAGCGTTAGACCATCCTTTAGGGCCCATAACTCAGCCATGACTCCAGAAGTTATGCCCAACGATCTAGTGAATCCCATAACCCAATCATCATTCTCATTACGAATCAGTCCTCCATAACTTGCTAACCCAGAATTACCAATGGCAAACCCATCCTTTGTTACTGATTGTTATGGTAGACTGTTGGGTTGGTTTAGGTTTTTTTTTTTTTTTTTTTTTTTTTTTTGAGAAACACGTTGTTTTAGTTTGATAGATTTTGGTTTTGGTTCTGTTGTAACCGTAAGTTATATCATAAAGCAGTGCACCTATCGCATCTTTAATTTATCTTCAGTGAAATCCTTTTTAAGTGTACTATGATATGATTAAAATATAATATTTCTTTCTTCTTTCTTCTTTCCTTTTTTTTTTTTTTTTTAGCACAGAATATTAGAGTAATTAAATTTTGAGAATCAAAATTGAAGTCTCTTAGTTTTGATGTCAGTCCTATACTTTTTTTTTCTTCTACGTATAAATTTTTGGTTGGATAATTTATTTTTTGGTTGGATTACATTTGCAAAATGGGCTTCATTGATACTTTTTGGAGGCATAAGTTTCCTTTTAGCCTCCCTAACAGGCCCATCGTTGGCCTTAAGCTTCCCTGTGGTGTTACTGAGCCTAGCCTTATTCACATTCTTCCTAAGTTCTTGTCTAAGACGACCGTTGTCCAGTACCGCGTGATTCCCTCCACTACCATGGGATTTTGTCCCATTATTTTTGCGTGCTACAACAGTCCAAAGCCCGTACGTACCGCCCTGCATCTCCTCATTCCCACTTCTATGCATGACCTTACTGGGCCCCCCTTCATTTCTATTGGTGTCAGGATCGTGCAAATCGCATGCATGAGGTCGTGCTACTCCAACATCCTCCGTAGCCTCCTCCGTTGGCATATTTTCTGGTCGGATTGTATACGGGCAGCTATCTTTCTGGTGGCCGATTCTGCCGCAAGAAAAACATAGCTTTTGTATCCCTTCATAACACACAGTGTGCTCAAATTTCCCAATCAGAACCGCTGTGACCAAAGGTTTATCCACATCGATTTGGACACAAATCCTGGCGAATCTGCCTCTGGTTTCTGTGGCAGTATTGGAATCTATTCTCAACACATTACCAATGGATTTACCAATTTGCAAGAGGGCTTCGGGATTATAGTACTCGATTGGGAGCTCATTTAGCCGTATCCAAACAGCTACTGAGGCGACATTTGCCGATGCCGGGTGAAAATCTGGCTCCCAAGGTCGGATGGAGAGGAAGTTTCCTCCAATGAACCAAGGACCCTTTTTAAGTATGGACTCATAGTCATCTTTCAATGAGAGCCGAGTGAGAAAGAAATCATGTCCTAAATCTACACAATCCAACCTCCCAGCGGGCTTCCATAGAGATAGAAGTCTATTGTGGAGGAAGTTCAACCCCACCGATCTGCCATAGACCTTCACGATAAGAGCTTTCGACCATGGTGTTCGAATGTGCTGTTTACATTCCTTGGAAAACTTGACAGCAACTAAACCTTCACGCAAGTTCTCAACTTCTTCATCCAACTCCACATCGTCCTCCATGTCCGCTCCAAAGCAAAAGGCTTGAGTGTATGCACCCGGGATTTCACCAACAAGCTTGTCTCTGAAGGAGGCTGATCCACTCCATGTCTCAAAGCCATGGCTTGGCAATGCGGAACCCGAATCTGGACCTACCCTGTATCCTGCATGATTCACGTCTTTCACTTTTTTGTTGCTACAAGCTAGCTCGCGAGAGGGAGAGAGGTGGAGAGTTCATTGCGATGTCCTATGGAAGCTTAATATTCCAAATAAAATTAAAATTTTTGGGTAGAGGGTATGTAATGACATTCTACCTACACGGACTAAGCTTGTGAAGAGAAGAATTATCAACGAGGACAAATGTCCTATTTGTACAAGGGAGGCGGAGACAGCTATTCACGTGGTATGGGGCTATGCTGCTGTAGCTGACGTGTGGGCTGGGAGTATACCGAAACTACAGAAAGGAAAATCAGTTTTCCGAGATGTCCTACAGCTGGTGGAGTATCTTGTGGATCGGCTTTCAACTGAAGAACTGGAGCTGTTTTGGGTGCAAAGTTGGCTCATTTGGAACCAATGTAACTGTGTATTGTATGGAGGACAGCTGAAGAACCCAACCAGTTTGAACAAGAGGGCTAAGGAGTTTTTGCAGGATTTTAAGCAAGCCCAAGTGATTTTAACAGTGAGTCCAATGGAGCTACCCAGTGGTGAAGTATGGCAGCCACCTCCATCAATGGTATATAAGCTAAACTTTGATGCAGCAATTTTTTCAGGATTGGAGAAATCTGGTATAGGAGCAATAATTCGAAATGAGAGGGGTGAAGTTATGGCCAGCATGTCTGCTATTGGGCCGAGGATTGAAACAAGTGAGGAAGCTGAACTTTTGGCATGTAGAAGAGCTCTTGAATTTGTTGTGGATGCTGGTTCACTAGCATAATGATTGAGGGAGATAATATCAATGTTATGCAAGCTATTTCTTCAAATGAGGCTAACTTTTCATTCCTTGGCCATGTGGTTGATGATATACGCCATTTAATGGCTAGTTTAAAGTGGGTTAAAACTAGTAAAATTAGGAGGGGAGGTAATAAAGTAGCGCATGTTCTTGTGTAGTATGCTAGAAATTTAGAATCTGATTTGTATTGGTTGGAGGATTCTCCCCCACCTGCCTTGGAAGCCTTGTATCAGGATTCATTATTATTATGATTAAATGAATGGGGTTTCTTTCTAAAAAAAAAAAAAATATTATCTAAATATGATGGGTTATTTATTTATTTATTTTAGGAAATTGAAATAATAAAAGACATAAATTTAGCATTTAATAAAATAGATGAACATGTGGCATGTTTTTATTTGTGGAGAATATAGTGAAGCATGAAGAGTGAGACAGAAGATTTGGACTCTCTCTCATGCCTAGAATATACGGTGAATATTAATTTTTGTAAAATTTATTTTTGTTGGTAAATAATAATTACCTATTACCTATATATAATTTTATATAGAAAGAGAGAGAGTTAACAATATATAGACTACCACATTATTTGAAATTTTAAATGATGTAGTAGTTTATATACCTTTAAATTTGTAAAACTTAATTTGAACTATCGAATTATCAAAATCTGAAGTATGAAATAACTCCCTTTTAATTGCTGATGATCATTTTCATGTATAAAGCAAGATTATTGTATTTTTTTTTTCCAATATGTATTTTATTTTATTTATTTTTTAAAACCATCTTGAAATAGCTAAAAAAATTTTGACAATATTAATTAAAACTTTTCAGAAATATCAAATCTAAATTTCTTATTATTATTTTATTTTAAAATGTAATAAAATTTTAATCAAAAATCAAATCACTCATACTTTTTTTTTTTTTTTTTTTTTTGCTTGCTAGGTATAGTAGATTTAAATCTATGTTGCTTACTCTACGATAACAATAATAATACATATTTTAACTAGAGCTAATTGAAACCAAGTATCACTAACTCGGAACTTAAATTATATAATACATATGGTAGTCCGATAATAACACCAACCTAGTGGGCCCCCATTCACCACGGTTTAGCTAGCCCAGTTTTTCTAGGCTTCATCAACTTCAAGCCCCAAAAAAAAAAAAAATTCAAAACTCCATGTTGTGTTAGATATCCATTGGCTAATTCATGCACGTATGTGTGTCGGCCTTGATGATGATAAGCATGCTCCAAGAGTCTAAATCTTCTGTCTCACTTTTTCAGCTTCACTCTATACTCCATTAATAAAAGCTTATCACGTATTCACCTAATTAATTAAATACTATCACTAATTAATAATAATAATATTAATAAGTCAATAATGATAGTATTTAATTAATTATGTTAACACGTGACAAGTTTTTATTTGTGAAGTATATAGTAGAGCAGGAAAAATGGGACAGAAGATTTGGATTCATACTCCAATGGATGCAACAAGCAAATAGATATTGAAAGTCAAAACGCAGCTATAGCCTAACAAACAAACCAAGCATCTGAATCAAAGCTAAGCTACAAGTTACAACTCACAAGACTCATCAATCTACTATCTAATGATTGAAACAATAGTCAAATCTATGCTAGACTCTGCCATTACTAAGAGGGATTGCCACTCTCTCTATAACACATTATCTACAGTACTTCCTACTCGCTACAGACCACTCTACTTAGGCATGTGAATAAATAACTCATGTTCATGCCTTTCATATACATTTATAATTCCCAGAAGCAGCAACATTCACAAGTACCTAAATTCACTTAATACAAGTTCACCACCACTAAAATCTATAAATGGATTTTAAGAAACAGTTTCAAAGACCAATGTCTCATTCAAGAACACGCACAGAGGACTTGTTTCTTACAAATTAAAAGTCTTTTGTTTGAATCTATTCTTGGTGGCAAACAGATTGAGGTAACTGGAGATTTCCATAAATCCAGTTCTAAGCCATCAACACAAATAAAATTAATAAAGTGAACAATCTGACAGTTAAGTTTGTCATTGTTATTACAGAACGTTGGGTCTGTTTAATTAGTTTGTTAGAATTCAGTTTTGCTTCTATTGTAGGTTATGGTTACAAGGGTAAGGTGTTCCGTTTTGATTATATTAAGCGGATCAGCTAGCAATTTATCTTATTAACTATTCTTCATTGAAATCTATGATTAAGTGAACTGCCATAATACATAATACAAACAAGAAGCAAAAGCTCTCTCTTTTTATATATAATAAATTAATAATTAGTACGAAGATAAAAAGATACGTTTTTATTTTTATTTTAATTAGTTGATAATAAGATAATGTTAGCTTTTACTTATTGTAGTTATCATATTCTATTCACTTGCTCCCATGAGTCTACTCATTTTTGGATTGAGATCCAGTATTGTACTTAATGCAATACTTTTCGATGGCTGAGATTGAGAATTGAAAAAAACAACTTTTAATCTTAACCATTAAATAAATTTTTTTAAATAAAACAATTAAAGATTAAGAAGGTATATATTTATTTGGTGAGAGGGAAGAGAGATATTGTACCCAATCTTAATCCTGCAATTTTAATAGTACTAAGCCAAAAAAAAAAAAACTCATTTGTAATAGTGATCCCTACTCTCTTAAGCTCCAATCAACTCTTCATTTTTCAACTTGTGAGTGTAGCATACAAAGCATAAATTACAATATGAGTTTTCTGTTCATTTTTTCATTTCCATTACTTTTCACTCGTTTGATCAGATTCTGAGTGCAAATCGGATGGCTCTAGTCCACCAATAAGAAGACACCCCAACCTTAAAACATCACATGCAGAATGACAAAGTTTAAGTGCTATATATGTTATATAACAATTTTAACTTTCAATTTTACCATTGACAATTTAATTATTAAATACATGAATTATACATTAAAAAAAATGAATGTACTTGTGAGATATATTATTAAATATGGGATGCTGCAAAATATGGTCATTTTTTAAAATCCAATTAATATAGAGTTCTTTAGGTGGATTGGTACCTCCCAAGCACGGGTTATTATTGGGTACTCCTGGAGTATACTCCCTCCCTCTCACATAGAAGTGAGCCCCATAGTGGGTGAGATCTACCCCTATGTGAGAGAAAGGGAGTATACTTCCAGAATATCTAATAAATTTCCCCTAAGCACTTAGCATAGATTCGATACTTCATCCTGTCACATTATCATATTTAGTAAGAAATATTTCTAATCATCTCCAAAAAGATTTAAAAAAATAAAATTTATTTGATACTCATTTTTTAGCAATATTTCAAACCATCTCCAAAAAGATTAAAAATAAAATGAGTATTGAGAAGTCAATACTCATTTTTCATTAGTTTTATTTGAGTTTAAATTGAGAATGATGGCTTTGAAAAAGTATACATTTTTATTTGAAAGATAATGCATATATCTCAAATTATATTTTCTTAAAAAGTATATTTTCTACATAGGACCAATAATATAAGATAAGGAGTACCATATAGTATATAGTAAAAGTTATGTGTTATATGAGTTTGTATCATATGATTCAACATAAGTGTTACACTTCCTATGAATAGGCTATGACATGCTTTTCTATATATATAGCGTGCACTGAAGTATATTAACATAATATTCTAGGTGAAACCCTCTATATCAAGATTTCAATCATTTTAAAATAAAATGCCTATTACTGAAATTTTTTAGCTATTTAAAAGAAGTTTATTTATTTTAAATTATTTTATTCATTTACCATAATTTGTAATTTTAATAATAAAAGTCTTTGTGCCTTGAGTTTTATTTGTATTATCTACTTTCATCATGTAATGTAAGTAAATTAAAAGTATTTAAATAATTTGCTCTATGTGAGACTTTATAATTGGTTTGTTTGTTTAAGCTAATTTTCTAACAGATCTTGTTTATTTTGCCTAGACCTTCTTAAAACCTGATTTTATAAAGAAAAAATTACAACTGTACTTTTGTATAATTTAATGCATTCTCATTCCCGCGGTGTTCTAAATTATAGTTTTTGGCCTAGACCTTCTTAAAACCTGATTTTATAAAGAAAAAATTACAACTGTACTTTTGTATAATTTAATATTGCATTCTCATTCCCGCGGTGTTCCAAATTATAGTTTTTGCTATTACCATAAAATTGTTCGTTTAGATCACTGTAACATGATGCATTGCAAATGAAGTGACTTTTTGTTCTAGTAAATTTTTTTTTTTTTAAACAAAAATTGATGTCAATACTCTTACTTAAATTTTTTTTTTAACATATCCAATAAAAATAAGTTAATTAAGTAGATCATATCCAATTTCAAGAAAACTTAAAATACAAAATTCCAGTAGAAGGGAGACCAATAGGCCTTCCACTTTCTTCAAGACATAGGGAATTATGAAAGACCATACATCCCTTACCTACCCTTTTCTCTTTCTCAAATCTACATTACGAAAGAAGTATATGAAGCTAAAAACATTGTGAATACATCTCTTTTCAGTGGAAGTCCATTGGTAGGCACATTCAAATTCATAGTCATGTATATTTTTGTTTTGATATAAACTTAAATTTCTATTAAAAAAAAAAAAAACTACATATTAACCCAAACCAAAATTCAACCAAAGCTATAGGAGTGATTTGTGATAGGAAATTTAAAAAATACAACACAAAAAAAAAATTAAATAAAAAAACCATCAACCTAAATTAGAGTTATAAGAAAGAACAAAAATCAAGCAAGAGAGAGAGAGAGAGAGAGAGAGAGAGAGTATTTACAGTTTTTGTGTGAAAAAAAATATGGATTGAATCGAATAAATAATATCAAATTTATACAAAATAAGATGGAGAGAAGAAGAGTTAAAATATAAGAAAGAGGAAATGATGAAGAAAGTTTAACGGTAAAGTAAAGAGTAGTAGAGAGATAAAGAGGCAAAGAGGGAGGGGAAAGGTTGGAGGAAGAGAAGAAGAGTTTTTTTTTTTTTTTTTCTTTAGAATAGGAAGATGAAAAGTTTAAATATTCAATTACTTGAAATTAGAAAGAAGAAAAAAAAATTTTGAAATCAATTTGGATAGCTAAATATAGTTAAACATTTTCATCTAATGAATTGTAACGTTTGTAATGAATAGTAAACATGTGCATATATCCATTAAATGATAATGAATTATTCAATTTTAACAATTACTTGAAATTAGGAAGAAGAAAATGAAAAGTTGAAATCAATTTGGATAGTTGAATAGTCAAATATTTGCATTTAAAACAAATGAATAGTAACATGTTGAATGGTAATGGAGTGCATTAATAGGTTTGTCCATTAACTATATTTAATTATATTATATAAAATAAAATAGAAAAATCATAAAGCAAATTAAAAAAAAAAAGTATAACATGGCTAATGAGGTGGCTCAACAGGAGTACAGCAACATTAAATTCTACGTCTCAGCTTTTAGATATATATAGATAGATTATATGCAAAATTAAATTAATTAGGCTCTAGAAATTTTTAAAAAAAAATTTCTAACATAAAGTTAAAATTTCATAAAATAAACATGAATTCTAATATCAAACTCCAAATAAATTATATAACATGCAATGAAGAAACCCAAAAAAAGAAACTATAGTAGCTAAATATACAAATAAAACAGTAATTAAAAGACATTGACACACAAAAATTAATATCTAAAACTAAAGAAGCATACCCTGCTCAAAATTTTTTTTTATTTCAATAAGATCAAACCTAGCTCAGAAAACTTTGAATTAAAAGAACAAAATTTAAGTAGATTAGTAAAACAAAGGGCCAAATAAAGAGAATAGGTAAGAGGGAAACTCCTAAAATTAAAGTAATAACATCACTAACCATTTTAAAAACTCCAAGCGATGAAGAATGGCAACCCCCAACTCAAAAACATCTTTGCCAAAGAATGCATATTGTGACACATCAAAAAACATACCTTCTGCATCATAGAAGAACTCAAGTAAAAACCTGTCAATTCTCCAAACCTACAATTTAAAAAAAAAAAAAAAATACCCTCCAAATATAAGAAAGACATTTAATGAAATTAATTATTTCCAATGAGAAAAATACACACACAACCTTGCATGCTTATATGCATACAGGGCAGGACAATCATAAAAGGGTTTTTGAACTAATCATAACCTCACTCTCAAGCCATTTTGAATTCAAACCAATTTTCTCAACAAAAAAAAAAAAAAAATTAAAGATCTTTAGCTAAAATCCACATTATAGTGAAACACAAAACCGTTAACTTATTTCAAACAACAAATGATGTAGCATAAAACATAGCCCAAACGTGAAACCATATAACTTTTTTCAATGAAAAAAATTGGAGTGGCATTTCATGAATTTGCACAAATAAGTCATTCTATCCAATATAGTGACAATTTTTTAATGTAGTTATACAAAATATGAATGGTTTTGATTCATAGGCAACTAAACAAGCCTAAGAGACGTGCCTAATGAGGAAAACATGCAAAGAAAAATCCATTATCAGCTCAAATGTTATTTGCCTTAGTCAAATAGTTTGATAGTTGATAGATTCATAATTTCTCTGCAACAAAAAGTAATGGTTTATAGGTATTTATCATTACCAACTCTGGAACGTGATAGAGACTAATTTTACAACAAAAGGCTTGCATTTCTTCTTAGCATCAAAATCAAGGTTATTGTTTCAAATCTGTTGTAGATTAATATAACATCATGGTATCAACTATCAACCCAACTCACTCAAGCCCTTAACATGTGGATTTGACACAAGTTAAGAGAAGTGTTCAGTTGGTGAATGGTGATATCCTATGTGATTTATATGTGGGGTCTATAAAGTTAGAGGAAACACTAAACATCATGGACCTATATTCGTAAAAGCAAGGACTTCTCATAGCGTGAAAATATAAGCAAAATTTTTTATTTTTGGGAAATACATGTTGGGGAATGAGTCGTGGGCTACCTTATAATCATTGTGGTTTGAAAAATCTTATCCCTTCTTGGCCTATGTTTGCTCCACTGCCTTCTCTCTCTTCTTCTCTAGTAACCCAAATAGCAAACCAGAAAAGTTTAAAAAAAAAAAAGAAAAAAAAAAAAAAAAAAAAGAGAACATGAAACTGAAACTGAAACTAAAACTCATGAAAGCAAAGGAACAAAACCCAGAAACTGAAAAAAATAAAATAAAATAAAATAAAATCCTAATAACAATTCAGGTAGAATTTGATCATTTTAGGTTGTTTCCCTGATTTCAACAAATCCCTAAATTGATAGCAAACCTATATGAGACAATAGGATAAGCGATTAGTTGATTCTCTAGGTCGGAGATTAAAAATTTGCACCCATGGTCATACTCTAGCACCATCCTCAAGTTTTCAGGATATTAAAACTTACTGACAACTGTGTGGAACCGAAAGATGGAGGGAGACTGGACTGACAGTAGTGAAGAGGCCTGCCTCAGATCTCTCTCCAACTCTCTCTGCATCATATCAGATTTCTCTCTTTGTGACTCACGGATGCTCCCTAATCTCTATCGATATATGTTCGTTTATCTCTTTCTCTGGCAGTTTTTGTTAATACATATCCTATGCCAAACGTTTAGCAGACTTTATCAAAAAAAAAAAAAAAAACGTTTGGCAGACAGTGAAGCGCAAACGTCTGTCGATTATATCTCTTTCTCTAGCAGATATATGTTTGTTTATCTCTTTCTCTGGCAGTTTTTTTTTTTAATATATATCCTGTGCCAAATGTTTAGCAGACTTTATCAAAAAAAAAAAAAAGTTTAGCAGACAGTGAAACTCAAACGTTTGTTGATTATATCTCTTTCTCTAGCAGTTTTTTTTTTAGTATATATCCCATGCCAAATGGTTAGCAGACGATGAAACTCAAACGTTTGCATCACATTTTGCCACTAAGAATTAATTTTGAAATAAACAATCAATAAAGAGTAAAAAAAAAAGTGACGTGCTTGCAACAAAAGGGAAGGAAGAAAACAAAAGGTTTTCACAAAGGTTTCGATTGAAAAGGCTTTGGGTTTGTGCTTTATGGTGGAATTAAATATGTAAGAAGTGGGCTTTATGATAAAGGTAGGGCTGGGAATTATTTTAGATTTATTAGTATTTTAAAATTGATAAAAACTATTTTAAAATTGTAAAATAAATTCAGGAAATATGATGGAAATAACATGGCTGCTGACGTGGCTCAACGTGAGCGTAGCAACATTAATTGCTACACTTCAGCTTTTAGTATTATATATAGATAACAAATATCTCTATTTCCTCTCTTATTGTTGGTAGGGATGTCAGCCATATTATATGGCTGTGAAGTTCCCCATTGAATGGTTATCGAATGGAGACTATTCAGCACTAAAAAGACTTATGAAAATTTACATCATTCTTGAATCTAGCTATCACAAAGAAGATGTTTAATGATGTGGGCTGGTCATGTTTTTCCTTTTGGTGAAGTATCAATCATCTTCAGCGAATTTGGTAGATAAACGAGGACAATTCATGAGTAGATTTAGTCATTTCTACTGGAATGTTGAAATCATAATTCTCAACTTGTTGAAATATGTTGTCATCTAAACTATCAAATATTTCATTTCTTCTTCAAATTGTATGATTTGGGTGGCTAACTTATTGGGTTCCTCATGCAATTATTGAACAAAGAAGCAAAAAACTGGGAGAAATTGATTAAGAGGAAAAGCAGAAAAGGAATTCTTTATTTCTGCAAAATGACTAATTCAGTTACATCACTGAGCTCTGCTATGCTTATATACATAATCATAGAGAGAGAGAGAGAGAGCTTAAATCACGGAGGTACTTACAACTAATTAACCACTATTAACACGTGTGAAATAACTACATTTAGGAGCTAAATATCTTACTAACTCAAACGCTGCGTTTTGGCCTTGAATCATAAACAGACAGATAAAACGACAATGTTTTGGTTTTAGTGATACGGTGCGTTTAGCTTCTCAACACGACACCATTTTCAGCTTCCCTTTTGCAAGTCTGAGAGATGTTCCAGCAGCTGAAGGTTCTTCATCACCAGAGATGGCTTCCACTACTGTCTTCTGCTCTTCAATTATAATTATCGTGGTCGTTGTACTTGTTTGTGAATTAATGTTTGGAGACTTTTTTTTTTTTTTTAATCTTCTGCAGATGGAAACTTTGGAAAGAAATGTAACATATCTATAAACTTAAGAAATTTAAGCAAATCATTTGCTTTTTTTTTTTTTTTTTTTTTAATCCAGTAAGCTTCTACCTATTTCATCTAGTGAAGAATCTTGCCGATGATGCATCTTGCTAATTTGTATAAAATGAATTTGGTGCATTGCATGCAGTCGTCTTTTGGAGGCAAATTTTATATTTAATGGTGGAAAAAAAAAAGTGCAAAATTTAAGGGGCAAATTATAGATACAACTTTTGTGATATACTCTTAAAACATGGAAGTATCCCATGTTTTATATTTTGTAATGCTTATTTCCCTTTGCTTAGCTCCGTCATTCCAAAAAAAAAAAAGAGAGAGAGAAGCTCCGTGAGGCATTGTCATTAGCTTTAACTCAAGTATTTTATTTATAGCAAGAAGTTCTATTGGCTATGTTTGTTAGCTAATTTGTAGATTATATTTGGTTGGAAATTTCTCCACTTTGGCTTAAATATCTTTTGTGAGAGAACTCCCTCGTTTAATCAATAAGCACTTTTTATTTTTGGATAAACTACGTAATTGGTCTTTATTCTTTACATAATATTTCAATTTGGTCCTTAACCTTTCAATTGTGTCAATTTAGTCCTTAACCTTTTGGAATCGTGTCAATTTGGTCCTTGCCGTTATGTTTTGGATGGAAATATCTGACGTGTCTAACAATATAATTAAAAAATAATTTTTCTATCACATCAACTGCCAACAATACAGCCATGTCATAATTTTAAAAAAAAAAAAACCCTCATACTAAAAAAATTAAGAACAAACTTCTTCTCACGTGAATTAGATTGGGGGAAAATTAAATCCCTCACCCTCACCCTCACACCATTAACCTCTAATTCAATTGCTTTATTTTCTCATTTTCACCAACGTGACCTCAATTATATAATTTATTATTATCATATCAAAGCAACAATCAAAGCAGTAAAAACTAAAATCATAACGATTCTAAATTGAAGAATAGCATCACTATTAATGGTGAGTGGTGAGAACGAATTTGAGAAGGGCACCACATTGTTGTAAAGAGAAGTGATATGCACAGCAATCCCAATCAAAGCCAAGTCTATCACCATACAGTGTCATGTGAAGATTATTTAAGTGTTGAATCATTGTAGAAAGATAGGGATTCATGTGTTTGTATTTAGAGGCCAGGCGATTGACTTTATATACTAAAATTCAATTTGTCAGTTATAGCCACTGTATAATGGCTATGGCGCTCTGCACAGTATATATATTAATGGACTTGGTTAGATCTATTGGTAATACAAGCAAATCATTTCCTTTCACTCCATATTTCCTGATCGATTTCCTCTTATTTGCTCACAATAGTTAGTCACATTACCATCTGGAACTTTCACAACTATTTGGTCACTTCTACGAGATCCACTACTGCCACTCCTTTCGAGCTCTCATCAATAATGATACCTTTAACTTCATATTGGATGAGAGAGTTAGGGATTAATGGAGTGAGAGTGATGGAGAGAGGGTCTGACGAGATAGAGTGAGAGTTAGGGATTTAATTTTTCCCCCAATCTAACTCACGTGAGAGGAATTTTGTTCTTAATTTTTTTAAGTATGTTGTGGCTGTATTGTTGGCCGTTGACCTGATAGAAAAACTATTTTTTTTAATTATACCGTTAGACACGTCAGATATTTCTATCCAAGACATAACGGCAAGGACCAAATTGACACAACTCCAAAAGTTTAGGGACTAAATTGACACAATTGATAAGTCAGGGACCAAATTGAAATATAGTATAAAGGATAAGGACCAATTATGTAATTTACCCTTTATTTTTTTGATAAACAATAAGCACCTTTTTATGAGTCCAAATCCTCTATACCACTTTAAATACTATTGATAATCATTTTTATATTGATAATTCTTATATATACAATTTAAATACTATTGATAATCATTTTTATATTTTGTTAACTCTTTAAAAAAATTTGTAAGGATATTATTAGGTATAAAATGTAAATTGTCCATTTTTTTAAATTATTGTGAAGCATTTTTTCTTTTTTTTTTACAATTCATTTATTCTAGACTCTTTGGTTTTTGTATTTAATAACTCACTTGGATGGATATTTATGATGTGGTCCCACATTTGATTCTAAAATTAAGAAATAAAACTCTTTAAAAATAAATAATTTAGGACACATTGCGCAAAATTAGAACTCTAATTTAGAATTCTAATTTGAGTTTCTCTCAGTTTCACCTATTATTATATATACATAGATATATAGATATATAGATTACATAAATATGATAAGTTATTTATTTATTTATTTTAGGAAATTGAAATAATAAATGGCATAAATTTAGCATTTAATAAAATAGATGGACATGTCGCATGTTTTTATTTGTGGAGAATACAGTGGAGCATGAAGAGTGAGACAGAATATTTTGACTCTCTCTCTCTAGAATATACGGTGAATATTAATTTTTCTAAGATTTATTTTTGTTGGTAAATAATAATTACCTATTACTTATATATAATTTTATATAGAAAGAGAGACAGAGAGTTAACAATATATAGACCACCACATTATTTGAAATTTTAAATGATGTAATAATTTATACACCTTTAAATTTGTAAAACTTAATTTGAACTATCAAATTATCAAAATCTGAAGTATGAAATAACTCTCTTTTATTTGCTGATGATCATTTTCATATATAATGTATGATTATTGAATTTTTTTTTTCCAACATGTATTTTATTTATTTTTTATTTTTTAAAACCATCTTGAAATAGCTAAAAAAAAAATTGACAATATTAATTAAAACTTTTCAGAAGTATAAAATCTAAATTTCTTATATTACCTATTATTATTATTTTATATTATTTTATATTACCTATTATACTTTTCAGAAGTTTATATTCACCACAATTTAGCTGGCCCAGTTTTTCTGTTACCCACACTATTCTTGGCTTCATCAACTTCAAGCGCCCCCCCCCCCCCCAAAAAAAAAAAAAAGATGCTACGTCTACAACATTTTTACAACAAATCACAGGTGGTTAGTTGTTATTGGTTCAAATTTGAAACTAACACTAAGATTACTTTTTTGCCCCAACAATAACAACCAATAACAACCTGCCACTTAGGAAATGTTGTAGAAATGTTGTAAAAATGTTGTAGACATAGCATTTCTCAAAAAAAAAAAAAAAGATGCTACGTCTACAACAATTTTACAACATTTTTACAACAAATCACAGGTGGTTAGTTGTTATTGGTCCAAATTTGATATCCATTGGCTAATTCATGCATGTACGTGTGTCGGCCTTGATGATGATAAGTATGCTCCAATGGCTGCAACAAGGATATAGATATTGAAAGTCGAAACACAGCCATAGCCTAACAAACAAACCAAGCATATCTGAATCAAGCTGAGCTACAAGTTACAACTCACAAGACTCATCAATCTACTATCTAACGATTAAAACAACAGTCAAATCTATTCTAGACCCTGCCATTACTAAGAGGGATTGTCACTCTCTCTATAAACACATTATTTACAGTACAACCCACTTGCTACAGACCACTCTGCTTAGGCATGTGAATAAATAACTCATGTTCATGACTTTAATATACATTTATAATTCTCAAAAACAGTAACATTCACAAGTACCTAAATTCACTTAATACAAGTTCACCACCACTAAAATCTATAAATGGTTTTTAAGAAACCGTTTCAGAGACCAATGTCTCATTCAAGAACACACAGAGGACTTGTTTCTTACAAATTGAAAGTCTTTTGTTTGAATCTATTCTTGGTGGCAAACATATTGAGATAAAGTGGAGATTTCCATAAACCCGGTTTTTAGCCATCAATACGAATAAAATTAATGAAGTGAACAATCTGACAGTTAAGTTTGTTATGGTTTGTTATTACAGAACATTGGGTCTGCTTAATTAGTTTGTTAGAACTCAGTTTTGCTTATGTTGTAGGTTATGGTTACAAGTTTAAGGTGTTCCGTTTCGATTATATTAAGCGGAACAGCTAGCAATATATCTTATTAACTATTCTTCAGTGAAATCTATGGTTAAGTGAACTGCTATAACACATAATACAAACAAGAAGCAAAAGCTCTCTCTTTTTATATATAATAAATTAATAATTAGTACGAAGATAAAAAGATATGTTTTTATTTTTATTTTTATTTTAATAAGTTGATAAGAAGATATGCCAGTTTTTACTTGTTGGAGTTATCATATTTTATTCAGTTGCTCCCATGAGCCTGCTCATTTTTTGATTGAGATCCGGTATTGTACTTATTGCAATACTTCTCAATGGCTGAGATTGAGAATTGAAAAAAATAACTTTTAATCTCAACCATTAAATAAAAAATTTTAAAAAAAGAATTAAAGGTTAAAAAGGTGTATATATATTTGGTGAAAAGGAAGAGAGGTATTGCACCTAATCATAATCCCTCAATTTTAATAGTGCTCAACCAAAAAAAAAAAAAAGACTCATTTGTAATAGTGCTCCCTATTCTCTTAAGCTGCAATCAAGTCTTCATTTTTCAACAATAATCCTTACCGTCTAGTGAATGTAGCATACAAAGCATAAACTACAATATGAGCTTTCTGTTCATTTTTCCGTTTCCTATACTTTTCACTCATTTGATCAGATTCTGAGTGCAAATCGGATGGCTCTAGTAAACCAATAAGAAGACACCCCAACCTTAAAACATCACATGCAGAAATGACAAAGTTTAAGTGCTATATATGTTATATTGCAATTTTAACTTTCAATTTTACCATTGACAATTTAATTATTAAATACATGAATTATACATAAAGAAATTTGAATTTACTTGTGAGATATATTATTAATTATGGGATGCCGCAAAATATGGTCATCTTCAAAAATCCAATTAATATAAAGTACTTAAGGTGGATTGGTACCTCCCAAGCACGGGCTATTATTGGATACTCCTAGAGTATACTCTCTCTCTCTCATATAGAGGTGAGTCTAATGGTGGGTGGGGTCCATCTCTATGTGAGAGGGAGGAAGTATACTCCTGGAGTACCCAATAAATTTTTCCCAAGCACTTAGCATAGATTCAATACTTAGCATGGATTCAAGCTGTCATGTTAGCATATTTAGTAAGAAATATTTCTAACCATCTCCAAAAATATAAATTAAAAAAAATTATTTGATAAATCTTTTAACTTATCATTTTATTTTATTTGAGAAGTCAATACTCATTTTTCATTAGTTTTATTTGAGTTTAAATTGAGAATGATGGCTTTGAAAAATTATACATTTTTATTTGAAAGATAATGCATATATATTAAATGATATTTTCTTAAAAAGTATATTTTCTAAATAGGACCAATAATATAAAAAAAAGGAGTACCATATAGTATATAGTAAAAAATTAGGTCTTATATGAGTTTGTATCATATGATTCAACATAAGTGTTACACTTCCTATGAGTAGGCTATGACATGCTTTTCTATATAGCGTGAACTGAAGTATATTAACAATATTAACATAATATTCTAGCTAAAACCCTCTAAGTGAACTGTTGTATTTTCTTATTTCTGGGTTCGTGTTCTTGTGATGGGTGAGTTGTTGGTTTGTGTTCTTGTGATTTGAGTTCTTGGTTACTGGGTTTGTTTTCTTGTGATGGGTTTGAGTTCTTGGTTGCTGGATTTGGTTTGTGAAGAACATGAAGAACAAGCTGAAGAACACGAACAACATTATGAAAAATAAAATTTAATTAAATTTAAGGTTGTTCTTTACGTTTTTTTTTTTTAAATTTTTTGAGGTGGCTTTTTAAAAAAAATTAAAATGTTGTGTGGCATTTAAAAAGGCCAAATAAAATATTTTATTATTATTTTAATAGGCAAGGACCAAAATAGAATTGATTTTCTGATTCTAGGGACTGATCTAAGAGCAAAATCAGTTTAAGAACCAAAACAAAATGCATCAACGCCTTAAAAATAATAAAGTCTATGGAGTAGTACTTTCCTACTTCTTTAAGTTTTAACCTAACCAAAGTAATGGCAATTTGCAACCATTTTTTCACCCACTACATTTATTGCCGTGGGTACCCATTTGGGGCATTTCTGATTTCACCTACCCAAATTTATTCGGCTTGCCATCAGTTTAAGAGGAAAAATAAAGATGCTGAATGGATTTTGGATTTATTGCCGTGGGTACACATTTCGGCTTGCTATCAATTAACAACCATTTTTTCACCCACTACATTTATCGCCGTGGGTACACATTTCTGATTTCACCTACCCAAACTTATTCGGCTTGCCATCGGTTTAAGAGGAAAAATAAAGATGCTGAATGGATTTCGGATTTTTTTATTTATTTATAAATTTCGATAGTTGAAGTGGGGTTTTGAATATATCCGTTAAATATATTAGCAACGCGATTTGTTTGACTATATTGTAATGCTATAGTGGATGCGGAGAGGGAAGTATAGAATAGGAACACCGATAACACGAGGATTACGTGGTTTAGCCTTGTTAATCTACATCCACAAAATAATTCATTAAGAGCTACATTTTTATTATGTAAAAGTGTAGTATAAAACTTTTGTTACAATGAACCATAACATGAGTATGTATAGGCGACTAAATACTATACTACTAGTACATAGTAGGTATGGGCTTGGACCTATTACGTTGAGCTAATATGTCTAATATATTTCTAACACCCTCCCTCAAACTCAAGGCGGAAGCTCGATGAAAGCTTGAGGTTTGATAAGCATGAAAAAATCCTTTAGAGATGTCTTGAAAAATGACTTTGAAGAAAACACGATGAGAATGTGCCAATTGATCAATTTCAAAGTTTCAACAGTCCAAAATTGGAATCTACGCAAAAAAATTGAGCAAAATGGGCCATTTTCCAGAAATTTTGACTTTTGGTCAATGCTCAACGTATAAGTCAAAGTCAATAAAATGTCAAAGTCATCTGTCAGTGCCCACGAGTCAGATCCAAATGGTCCGGGTCGGGTCGGTCCAGTTAGTTGGCAAAGATGACGTGGTGACGTCATGGAGACTTGCTGATGTGGTGAGGCTTGCGTGGTAGTGATGTGACTAGGGCTAACATGACTCTTGATGACGTCAGCAAATGATGTCATGGGTGACGTCAGAAAAAGGTTGACGTAGTTCTTCGGCACATGTTTGGCAAGTGATAGCGACAGTGATTCGTGTGAGCTGTGTGATGCCGTGAGGTTCAGACCTAAAGACAAGCATGGGCACTATGAATCTGTGTTTTGCACATGGGAAACTTCTTTGCTTTTTAGAGATGTTTGTTTAATGCCAAGAACGAAGTTTGGCTCTGATATTATGTTAAATATATTAGCAACGCGATATGTTCAGGGACGGAACTATGTACAAGCTGAGCAGGGCTGTGGCCCCCCCTCCCCCCCAAATTTTTTAAAAATGTTAAATAGTAGGTATATATTTAAGATTTTAGAAAATAAGCCCAAGAAAAATTATATTTGCCCTCCTCGACTTCGAATCCTAGTTAGATGTGTTATATCTAAGGTAGTCAATACCGTACCGGTACCGGGCGTATCGTCCGGTATGTATCGTATCGGTATATATATCGATATCACAACATCAACATTTTGTACCGGTTTAAATATCGGCCATGTACCGGCCAATTTCGGGCAATACTGGCCAGTACCGGGCGTATCGGCTGATACAGAAAAAAGATTTTTTTTAAAAAATTTTTTGTAATTTTTGAATTTTTATTAGGACAGAATGGTAATTTATTTGCATTAACTTATTAGTATTATTTGTTTTCTTAGTATGCAATGGTAACTTTTAAGCTTTATACTTTTTATATTGTGTTTTTTTTCTTTTCTTTTAATTGATACTAAAGTCTAAAACCATGAATAATTAGTTTTGAATTGAGGAAATGTTTTATGGTAAACTTTTATATTTATTATAATACACACACACACACATACACACACACACATATACATACATACATACATACATACATACATATATATATATATATATTTATAAATATAAAAAATAGCGGCAAACCCGAAATAGTACACTGGTATTGACCGGTATCCAAAATATATCGTACCGCTGGCCAAACCGGTACAGCCTCCAGTACGGTATTGACTCCCTTGGTTATATCATATTGTATATGTTAAAAAAGATTCAAACAAACATCTCTACCTACCTTGATAATACAAAAAGTGATAGTTGAATTATAACACTCCTAACATTAGGCATGTATTATTAAACCTTCACTGAACCTTAACTCGGTCTACGAATTGGGTCATTGGGTTACTAGTTCAACTGGTGGATTGCTGGTTGAATTGCAGGGTTAAAAGATAATTTAAAGGGTATATAAATTAGTTTGAGAAATCATAAAATTAATATGTAATTAGAAAGAAAAAAAAAATTACATGCCTAAATTACTAATTAAAATAAAGTTTAAAAATCAAACTGCCTAATGTATATAAGAAGTGCTACGTCTACAACATTTTCACAACAAATTATAAGTGGTAAGTTGTTATTGTATCTATTTAAACTTACCATTGAAATTACATTTTTGTCCACCTATAATAACTTGTCACATATGATTTTTTATGAAAATATTATAAATATAGCATTTCTCAATGCATATGATTAAGCGGAACAATAATTGTATTTTATTAATTAATTTCAATGAAATCCATGATTAAGTGAACTACAAGATGCAAAATCTCATATATATATATATATATATAGTAATTTGCAAAAAAAGAAAAAAGAAAAGAAGATATGCACTTATGCTAACTGTTTCTTATTGAAGTTATCATTTTTTTCCCTTGTTTCATGAGCCTACCAGTTTTTAACGGAAAAAGATAATGGATGTTATAAAAGTATTGGTTTAGAAATTATTTTTAGAAATTTTTTATTAGAAGAGAAAATAGTATTTGATTTTTTTATAAGTTTTTATATTTCACATAAAAATAGTATAAGAACCTTACTAAAATCGTCCATTTGTTTAGAGCACTTGTGAACGGTACCCATTTTTAATTGTACTCGGACAAAATGGAAAAAACTCTTTTGTAATAGTGATCCCTGTCCTTGCTTGTGCTCCAATCAAGTCTTCATTTTTAAACAACGATCCTTGTTGTCTTGAGTGTAGCATAATTACAATATGAGCTTTATTGTCCCTGTTTGGCTGTCTTCTATATATTTTCTGTTTCTTTTCATTTTTCCGTTTCCTTTACCCATAAGCAGACACCCCAACCTTAGAGGACACGTGTCGACCGTTACTTAGGACTTTAGTCCTTTCCCCCTCTGACCTGCGCCTTTAAAAGTAGGCATATTTGGTAATGAAATTAAAGCATGACATTATATAGCAATTTTTAATTTCAATTTTACCATTAATAATTTAATTCTTAAATACATGAATAATGAATTATAGATAAAGAAAATTGAATTGAACTTTGAGATATATTATTAATTATGGGATGCTGCAAAATATGTTCCTATTTGAAAATTCAATTAATATAGTATTGAACGAAATATACTTTTAGGTGGATTGGTACCTTCTCAAGCACTTAGGGACTTAGTCATTTTCTCATTTGACTTAAGTCTTTAAAAATAGACATCGTTAGATAATGAAATTAAAACATGACATGCAAAATGACAAAGTTAATTTACTTGCTACGTTATATAGCAATTTTTAATTCAAATTTACCATTGACAATTTAATTTTAAATACATGAATTATACATAAAGAAATTTGAAGTGAACTTTGAGATATATTATTAATTTCTTAATTATGGTATGCCACAAAATATGGTCATCTTTGAAAATCCAATTAATATAGCATATTGAACCAACCAGACTTTAGGAGGATTGGTACTCCCTAAGCATTTAGCACATGTTTGATTCTTAGCATGGATTCAAGTTGTCAGTGAAGCATATTTATAAAATACTGTTTTGATTTGTTTTTGTTAGTTTTGGAATGGTTAGAAATACTACGTAGTATGTTAAGAGTTTTTGCTACTATAGAGGGTAAAAGAATAGCACTGTAAAAACTGTCCGATTAAATTATTGTTACATGATGTATTTGCAGAATTAAGTGACTTTTTATTCAAGTAAAAATAAAATTTCTTTTACAAAAATTGATGTCAATGCTCTTACTTTTTAAAAAAAAAAAAAAAAAAACCCATATCCAATGAAAATATATAGCTAATTAAATAGACTTTACCCAATTTCAAGAAGTTTATAAAATACTATCCCTATATAAACAAACTTAAAAAGAATAAAGTATGTTTCGTCATCATGGATAATAAAAAATTATGCAAAATTATTTCGTATATGGAGTAGTACTTTCATACTCGTAAAGTCTTAACCTAACCAAGCAATTGCAACTTAATTGCAACTAACTTTTCACCGACTACATTTATTGCCGTGGGTACACATTTCTGATTTCACCGTCCCAATTTATTCGGGTTGCAATCAATTTAAGAGAAAAATAAATAAATAAATAAAGAATATTGAGTGTGTGTTTGGCATTGATGAAAGTTGTCAGCTTATTTTACTATTTAGTTTATTTTTTCTACTATTTATGAGTCTCTGCACTATTTGATACTATTCATAAGTTACACGGTACTATTTCAGCTAACTTTTACCTTTATCTATAGGGAAATGTTAACAAGTGTCGTTGGGGCATTGGTTAAGAATCTATTTTAAGAAAGTTTTGATATCACTTTTTATGGGAAATGAAAAAAAAACTGTTAAAACATTAATTGTTTTTTTTTCTTTTCCCATAAAAACTTTCTTTAATTGGATTGTTAACCAATGCTCTATGGCACTCGTTAACATGACCCTTATCTATAATATTTTCAGTTAAAAGTTTTCAATTTTAACAAAATTAGCTGATCATAAATAGACCATGAATGGATTAAAAAGCTTTTATCGGTATCTTGAATCCTTCTTTAACCCAAAATCGCTCGTCAAATGTGCTTGCCACCCTATTAATTGTATTTGTAGGGTTGAAAATTTGAAACCTATTCAAATATGTGGTACAAGAAATATACATGTTATTTGACCTTTTACATTTTTTTTTTCTTTGTAAACAAAAAATGGATAGAGGGCGGGTGACTAATGTGGCTTCCCTACCTATGCGTGATTATAGTAACACTCTACCCCCTCTCGGACGAGACTCCATACTCCTGATCTATGAGAAACTCACTTATTACCGTTTGGGATGAAGACGAGATATAAGAAGCACTAACACACAATTAGTTGTTGAGACTCGAACCTAAGTCTTAAGACTTGTTGGCCCGGTATCTAACCAACTAGGCCACCCAGATGTTGGTTATTTGACCTTTTACATTGATATCATATTGTAAAATCTTTGAAAAGGAGAATCACAATAGGAGGAAGAATGAATACAACTTTTGTATGCTTATTATATGTTATATGTTGTATGTTATCTTGCCTAGGTACACCACCTTAAAATCTGATTTTAAAAAAAAAAAAGTACATTTGTATTTTTTATATAACTTATTGCACTCTCACCTGGCGTTCTAAATTAAAGTTTTTGCTATTCTAGAGGGTAAAATAATAGTACCATTATAGAGGGTAAAATAATAGTACGATAAAAATTGTTCGTTTAATGTATTGCAAAATGAAGTGACTTTGCTTCTCAAAAAAAAAAAAAATGAAGTGACTTTTTGTTCTTTGTAAAAATAATTTTTTATTTAATTTTTTTAAAAAATATCCAATGAAAATTATAAGCTAATTAAATAGACCTGACCCAATTTCAAGAAGTTTAACATACTATCCCTATAAAAATTCATTTAAAAAGAATAAGGTATATAATACGTTTCGTTATCATGCATAACAAAATTTAATGCAGAATTGTTTCGTCTATGTAAGGGTACTTTCATACTCTTAAAGTCTTAACCTAACCGAACCAATGGCAACCATTTTTCCACCCACTACATTTATTTCCGTGGGTACGCATTTGTGATTTCACCTACCCAATTTATTCAGCTTGCCATCTGTTTAAGGGGAAAAATAAATGGGTTATGTTAACGAGTGCCGTTGGGCATTGGTTAATAATCCAATTAAAGAAAATTTTTATGGGAAAAGGAAAAAAAGCAATTAATGTTTTGACAGCTTTTTTCATTTCCCATAAAAGTGATATTAAAACTTTCTTAAAATGGATTCTTAACCAATGCCCCCACGGCACTCGTTAACATATCCCAAAATTAAAGAATGCTGAATGGATTTTAGATTTTTTTTTTTTTTTTAATCGATAGTTTAAGTAGGGTTTTGAAAGCTGCCATTAAAAATACAAAAAAGTGACGATTGAATCACAACACTTTTGACAATAGGCATATATTATTAAATCTAGATTGAACCTTAACTCGATCTAAGAATCATGATATTGGATTACTAGTTCACCTCGTGGATTCCTACTTGAATTGCAGGGTTAAATGAGAATTTTAATATATATATATATATATATAAATAAGTTTGAAAAAACATAAAATTAATATGTAATTAGAAAAAAAAAATAACATGCCTAAATTACTAATTAAAATAAATTTTAAAAAGTGTATTAAGTGGAACATCAATTATATTTTATTAATTAATCATAAGTGAAATCCAACATTAAGTGAATTGTGAGAGGCAAAAACTCTCTTTATATATAGTAATTAACAAGAAGATAAAGAAGATATGCACTTATGCTAGCTAGCTGTTACTTGAAGTTATAATTTTTTTATTCATTTTCTCTCATGATAATATGAGAAAAATTAATGGAGGCCCTAAAAGTTTTGGTTTATGAATTATTTTTAGAATTTTTTTTATTGAAAAAGAAAAAAGTAATTGACTTTTTACTTTTTTTATATAATTTTTTATATTTTTCATAAAAGTGATATAAAAACTTTCCTTAAATTGCCTATTAACAAATTTTATAAAGGCAACCGTTAATATGATCCATTTTTATCAGTAAAAAAAAAAAAAATTTGTAATAATGGTTACTATCCTCTTTATAGCTCCAATCAAGTCTTCATTTTAAACAATGATCCATATCGTCTTCATCAATGTTTCTGTTCATTTTTTTCGTTTCCTTTACTTTTCACTCGTTTGATCAGATTCATGATTGCAAATCATATGGCTCTAGTCCACCAATAAGCAGACACCCCAACTTTCCTTAGGACACATATATGTTGACTATTAGGACTTAGTCCTTCCTCCGTCTGACCCGCGCCTTTAAAAGTAGACATCTTGTTAGGTAATGAAATTAAAACATCACATGCAGAATGACACCCCAATTTCCAAAATTTCAATTTTACTATTAACAATTTAATTATTAAATACATGAATAACGAATTATAGATAAAGAAAATTGAATTAGTACGTAGTAGATTACTCTAAAGTAAAGCCTTGTATATAAACTGGACACAGTACAACAATAGCAGCTCTCTCTCTCATCACTTTCATTACTCCACAAACCCATCTACAATTCTTGAAAGAAAGAAAAAACTATGGCGGAAGGAGCTTTGTTCGATCTTGCAGGGAACGTCCTTCAACTGCTGGGCTCTATCATTGTTGAAGAGGTCAAACTGGCCTCTAGTGTTGAAACTGAGATTGAAAATCTAATCGACACAGTCTCCACAATCCGCGCTGTGCTTCTGGATGCAGAAAAGCAGAGTTCTCATAACCATCAGATCAAAGACTGGCTCAGTAGGCTCAAAGATGTTCTCCATGATGCTGATGATTTGCTGGATGATTTCTCCACCGAAGTTATGCGCTGCAAAGTGATGACAAAGAAGGTACGCCTTTTCTCTTCAAGTTCAAACCTGCTTGCTTTTAGTCCTAAGATGGGTCATGAAATAAAGGCAATTAGGGGGAAGCTAAATGCCATTGCAAAAGATAAGGAGGCTTTTCACTTGAGTCAAAGCTTGGATGAGCCACAAGTCATGAATAGGGGGGACAGAGAAACTTATTCTTTTGTACTCGAAGATGAAGTTATTGGGAGAGAGGATGATAAGAAAGAGATTATGAAACGTCTTTTTGATGACAATGTTGTAGAGAATATTTCTATCATTCCAATTGTTGGTTTCGGAGGATTGGGCAAGACAACACTAGCTCAACTGGTATACAATGATAAAAATGTCCAAACAAAATTTGAGATAAAACTTTGGGTTTGTATCTCTGATATCTTTGATGTACAACGGATTGTTAAAAAAATTTTAGAACAGTTGACAGATGAGAGACTTAAAGAAAGCTTTGAGATGCTGCAAACTCAGCTTCGAGAAAAGCTTAATGGAAAAAAATACTTGATTGTCTTGGATGATTTGTGGAATGAGGAGAGTAATAAATGGCTTCTCTTGAGAGATTTGTTAATGGGTGGTGCAAGGGGAAGTAGGATAATAGTGACCACACGCTCAGAAAGTGTAGCGAGGACAATAGGGGCAACTTCATGGCATGCTCTAAGAGGCCTACCTGAAGAAAAGGCTTGGAGTTTGTTTGTGAAAGTAGCATTTGAAAATGGTCAACTGCCAAAGAATGAAGCCTTTGTAAGTTTGGGTAGGGAGATTATAGGGAAGTGTGGTGGGGTACCTCTAGCCATAAGGACGATAGCAAGCTTGCTATGCACCAAAGTTACAGAAAATGAGTGGCGATCCTTCAAAGTTTATGAACTCTCAAAAATAACTCAAGAAGAAGAAAATGTTATTTTATCAACGCTTATGTTGAGTTATAATCATCTACCATCGTACTTAAAGCAATGCTTTGCTTATTGTAGATTGTTTCCAAAAGATTATGAGATTGATGTAACAACATTGATTAATCTTTGGACAGCACAAGGTTTTATTAAGTTATCAGATTCAAAGCAACGAGTTGAGGATGTAGAGCTAGAGTACTTTATGGTATTACTTCGGAGATGTTTTTTTCAAGATGTAGAAAAAAATATATATAACAATATATCATCTTGCAAAATGCATGATCTCATGCATGATCTTGCAACTCTTGTGGCTGGAATGGAGAGCACCGTGCTAACTTCGAGTGGGGAGTACAATGGTAAAAAAGTTCGTCATGTATCATTTGATCTTGAAGATTCATCAAGGAAACTTTCAATTTTCAAGGTTAAAGGAATGAAGATACGAACAGTTCTTGCAGCTAGTGTAGGGGGGAAGTTGGGTAACTTAACTTATGATGCACTCATTTCAAATCTCAATTATTTACGCACGTTGGATTTGAGTTGTTTAGGGCTACATGTAGTGCCCCATTCAATTGGAGAATTGAATCATTTAAGATATCTTGATCTTTCTAAAAATGAACATATTGTAGTTCTCCCTAATTCCATTACCAAGCTGCTAAACTTGCAGACGCTGAAACTTTATTCTTGTGGATCACTTAAAGAATTACCGTGGGACCTTAAGAAGTTGGTCAATCTTAGGCATTTAGACGTTAGTTGTTGTGGCAAATTGACGCATATGCCCCTTGGACTTGGCCAATTTACTTCTCTTGAGATACTACCATTATTTGTCGTGAGGCAAGAAGGTTCCAAGGCTAGCTCAGGTATTTGGTCTAAGAAAAAACAAGCTGGGTTTGGTGGTGGGCTAAGTGAATTGAAGGAGCTGAGCAATTTGGGAGGAAGTCTACGCATTGACGAATTGGGACATGGAGAAGATGACATGGTGGAATGTAAAGCCTCAAATATGAAGCAGAAACAACATCTTCAAGAGCTGGAATTACAATGGAATCACGAGTGGGATGGAGAAACTGAATGTTATGATGACATGTCACTGGAAGGGCTCCAGCCACATCCAAATCTTAAAGCGTTGAAATTGGAGTGTTATATGGGTGTGAGAATTCCAAGTTGGGTCTCTTCTCTCACTAATCTTGTTCATTTTTATTTATATGAAAATAAAAGATTGCAGCACCTTCCACCGTTAGATCAACTCCCTTTTCTCAAGTATGTCTCTCTTGGGGAAATGGAAGCACTTGAATACATTTCAGATGAAGACAGTGTTAGTAACGTGTTGGGTGCTTCCTCTTCTTCTTCAAAAACACCATTCTTCCCATCCTTATCTTCTCTCAGAATATGGGTTTGCCCAAAACTGAAGGGATGGTGGAGGAATTCAGATGATGCTGATGATGATGATAATGAGCCTCACCATCTCTTACTTCCATCATTTCCTCCTTCTCTTTCTACATTACTGATTTCAGATTGCCCTAACCTGACTTCCATGCCCCCGATTTCGGATTGCCCTAGCCTGAAAAAGCCAAAAATTGAAGATTGTCCCCTCTTATGGCCACGAAGGAAACAGTGAAGATTGTCCCAAATAATCCAACAAGAAAAAACAATTTATTCAGGTATGCATTTATCCATCTATCTTTTATAATCCCAAATTCAAATTCAACTACTGCTTTTTATATTTTGAACAACTTCTAAAACTATTCAACTTCATTCTTTTCAATCTTTGTTTCTTTTTCTTCTCTATAAACTGTTAATTGAACAAGAAAAATTAGGATAATGAAATCCATCCCTTTTTTCTTTCTTTCTTTTAATTCTAATGATTTATATCTTTGTACCTAAGTGCATTGTTGCTTCTTAATTGCTGCAGAATCTGATTTAGAATCGGAGTCGGTTTGTTCACTTCCAGAGGAGGAATTAGCTTGTTTTGCAGGTATTTCATTGGTTTACCCTCTTCTTATTTATTTATTTTTTTTGAGTCATTTGAACTATTGATCTAAAAAAAATAACTAATGGTTTAATTACTGTTTTTGATGGGATAATTGCTGAATGAATTCTTTCTTTTCTCAGACTTTTTATTTATTTATTTTGGAGACATTGTTTTTGTCAAAAGCAGAACAAAGATTGAGGCCTACCAATGTAGACATTCACAAACCTAGAGATAATATTTATCTAAGTTGTGCATTTGAACAAAACCTTTGGGGCTTTCTATTTTCTTTCTTCTTAGTCTGTTTTTATATGTTAAATTTCTAATGGCCAGAGCATCACACAATCATAACTTTTTTGGTTTCCTAGTGATTTTTGGCTCTTCCTCTACCTCCAACAGCCCCTTACAGCCTTTCTTTCATCTCCAAGTATTTCAAAACGAAAAATCCTACACATTTAATAAAAAAAAAAAAATTCTTCCTTCATGTGTGTAAATAATACTGTGTATCCAAGTACTAGAGAAGGGTCTAATCTGTTTAGTCGTGAACAATTCATTGTTAGATTGGATTGAATTTTTTTTTTTTTTATTACATATATTATTGCCAATAAAAATTACTAATTAATTTTTTTTTATTCATTCTCATTGTTGTCTTTGCAGAGGTGAGTGGATATGGCAATAACAAGCCTCACCCTCAGCAGCATGTGCAGCTGCACTTGGCTTCAAAGCTCACTGCCACCGCCACCACCTCCGCCTTGGCTGAGGGCTTGTTGCTATTCTTCTACTCAGCTCTCTGTTCACAAAAGCTTGACACACATTCACAGTTCTGGTGTCATAGCTTGACTTCGTGCCAACAGGTCTCTCTCTCTCTCTCTCTCTCTCTAATATTATATTTAGGGACTGTTTTGTTGTCTTATACTCTTATTAATAGCTTAGTTACTGTATCTTTTTTCTCCTTCTGGATAGCGCAGAGCTGGCACTGAAAGCTGCACGTGCTGCACTTAGTGGTGGCATCTCAGTTGTGACTTGTGAGTCTTTTTTTTTTTTTTTTACACAAATTTTTCTTTCATCTCTTCCATAAATTGAACTAGAGTCTCATGTCAAGTAAACTGTCTTAATAATTAATGTATCACATGCGTAGCAATCATGACTTCTAATACCCAACTTTTATTATATAACTATTAACTAAGTAAGTAGCTTTTATAATCTTAAAAGTTGATTCAGTTGCATTGTTTTGGACAGTCTAGAAGAACTTATTGCACCCACAGTGCTTATCCCTTAATCTATGGATTGTGATTAGTTAGATTCTTGCCGTTACTTAAGTTCTCTTGGGAAATTTTTGCATTGTTGATTGGGGAAATGTTTTCTTTATGTTAATCATTTTATAAAGAAATACAATGGTAATTTATTCTTATTCTGCAATTAGTTGCAGTAGTCCATGATTATATGAAAGATGGTTTCTGATTTGTTTCTCTTTCTTGATATGTAGCTGGAGATTGTGATGTCTACCCCAGGTGTATTTGAGGTTGTTTAGAATGCAATCTTTTCCAATTCCTCAATGCAATTGGCTTCTTGGGCTTGAGAGTTAATGTGCTTTCTTTCTCTTTTGCATAGGTCCTTCAGCAGCTGGTGCAGGAGCATCCTACTACAACCTTAGGAGTAATTCTCTTCATAGCTCCTCTTGAATTTCTTAATATATCATTTATGTTCAAATTGACTGTGCTTGACATAAATCCTTGCTAAAGTCTCTGCTTGTCGGCATAGTTATCTGTGCATGATCTATGGACAAATTCTGTGCTTGTTTGGAAGTTCATTAGACTGGTGTTTCTCATTTGGATGTTATATGAAAATGTGAGCTTGACTTATAATGATCCATGATGAGCTAATTAGCTTAATTACTAGTTATCTGACAAAATGCTATAATAAATTGCCCCTTTTAGATATTATCTTTAGGCACATTTCATGTAAATCCAACTAGATACAATTTTGAGTTCACAATCTGGTTTTGGATGCATGTGGATGGGTTTGTTTGTTGCTGACATACCATAGATAATTATAAATAGAGAGCCCAATTTTGATTTACTATCTGTGAAATAAGAATAGGTCATAACTACTTGGAGGACTATCAAAAACTATCTTTGTAACAGACTTTGAATGTTTTTACTGTTCCATCTTCAATCAAGAGAAGTCATAGAAAGGTTCCATTATATATCTATGCAAGTAATGCTTTGCAAGAGTTTTCTCACTTCTGAAAAATATAAAGTATCCTGTAGGTTGGGACTGTTTTAAATGTTGAGGATGCCAAAAATGCAATAAATGCTAGAGCCAAATTTCTAATGAGTCCTGCAATGGTGAAAGTATGCGTTTTGAATTCTATAGTCTCATGCGTTTTGAATTATTTTGTCCTTTTTAGTGCTCTTCATGATTCTTGTAATTTTCTATCTTGAATTTAATCCTAAACAAACCTGTTAGAAGACATCACTTATACTGCTTCTTCTGTATACTCTAAACATGCTTATTGGCTGTCAGGACATTATGGTTGATGCGCAATGTGGTGAATTTTTGTACATACCTGGAGTGATGACCCCAACAGAAGTAAGGCCATCTTATAAAACTTAAAACTCTCTTTCATTTCTAAGCTTTATAGAGTTTGTAAAAATTTTCTTAATGCACTTGACTTCTTATAATGTTTATCTTGTTGGACGCTTCTATTTCAGAGTTATTTTTTTCTATTGTTCTGTTTGAGATTTGAAACTTTTGAGTCAGGAGAACTTAAAACCTGATTGTGATTTACAGATATTGTCTGCATATGATTCTGGTGCCAAAATTGTCAAGGTAAGTCTTGACATGTTCTATGATGTTTAAGATTGGGCAGTTCATATGGCAGCCACTGTCCAATGCCATATGCACTCCTGACTCCTTTTTTCAAAGGATATTAATGTGAAAGCTCATTATTTATTTGATATCCTGTATCCACCGGTCATTACGGTTGCTAGGTACACAATTATGGTAAATGTCCCCAATTGACCATGAACTTCTTTAAAACATATATCAGTGCTTGAATAGTCATGATTTTCTTTTTGGTTCAAAAATAAAAGTCTTCTAAATGAAATTATATAAAGTTATGCAAGCTACAATAATAAGTTATGTAGCTTAGCTTGCTGAGTTAGAATAAGATATCAGTGGAAATTGGATCTAAATTATAGCAAACTGTTTTTCTGAGAGGAATGTGCATCTTCATTTCTCCTGTAACCAACTTGGATTCAAGATTTGTCATTTTAATTGGTTCATCTTGTCTCAAATCTACCCTATCTAAATTTAATCTTTCAGTTTTCTATCTTGTGAATTGATCATGCTTTAGACTTACCCAAAAAAGATCATGCATGCATAGGCTCTGCTTCCTTGAGTTGGCACCTTGGACCCGGTTAGTGTTTTTACCACAGAATTTTAAAAGCATTTCTGTGCCTCGAAGTGGTCTTTCTTGTCTTAGGTTGCTCTATAAAGTTTATCCAGCCGACATTGTTCTTCTGTACACAATTTCAGATTGATATTGGTGTCTATTTATTTTAGTCTTATAATTAAATTCAACTGTTAATTCACTAGAGTAGGCATACTTTGTTTAACAAAGCTTCCATTCAGATAGTTGAGAGTTTCTTACTTATATTGGAATTATGTAGGTTACTTATGCCCCTAAATACTGGCTCATAAGTCATAAATGCATTCTTCTTCATCAATCTAAAGAATCTTCATAAGATTTGCACAGTGAAGAAAGTATGGCTTAGTATATTATTGGTTCTTTCAAACATTTGTATTCTCTAGTTTCTTCACTAAGAATTCTGGGATTTTATACTGTTTGGATGTCAAAAAATAGTTCATCTATAGATGTACCTTATGGATTTATTTTTCTTTTATTTGGTGGACTAGGTTTATCCTGTCTCTACACTAGGTGGTAGTTAGTATATTTCTGCACTCAAGAGGCCTTTTCATCACATCTCAATCGTTGCTTCTCAGGGCATAACAGTAGGTTGTTAACTTCTCTGTCCTGTAGGCTGTAGCTCTTAAAGCCTCACTATTATTTTTTGTGTTCATGCTCAAAAGTAAGAAAGATTCAAAATTCCACACTTCTGCTATTTATAATCCAAATATAAGAAAGAGAGATGATTTTGCATCTGGGAATTGTATTCATATCCCTCCATTATCCAAATTGTTCTCATGGCTAAGACATTTATTGGGAGTTCTTTCAAACTTTAAAAAAAAAAAAAAAAAATTAAAATGCACGTATCAGCCCTTCAAATAAATGAAAATCATGCATAAAATAACATTTTCTTGATTCATGTGTACTTTTCATAGATTGAAATTCACACTTGCAGTATTCTTGGAATATGTGTTTTTGGAGAACTTAAAGAGACATTATGTTCAGAAATGTTTGTTAAGTTGATATGTTTTATATTCTTATTATTTGTGTGCAATGTGATGTTATCTGTTTTCTAATCTGATACAGATTCAGTCAGAGAATATATCACCCATGGAGCATCAGCAGTTGTATTATGTGATGCCATATTTGATAAGGAGGCAATTAGTCAAAATAATTTCAATGAAATATGTCGACTTGCACACTATGCAGCTTTGCAAGGCAATGAAGCATTAGAATGGTGAGATCTTTTGTTGTCTATGGATATTGCTTGGTTTTGTCTTTGCTAGACTATTATAGCTGTAGCCTTTGTTTGAAGTTGCCAATGCTACTATCTTCAAAATTTTAAAAGATCAATAAAGAGTGAGAAATACTAGACTAAATAAAACGAATGCGATTTGTTCTAAACCAGATATGCTGGATCTAAAAGGTACACTTGTCATGACATACCTTTAAAGTCATAACTGCTAACCCACGAAATTGTAGGCAAAATATTTCTTCATCAATGTGTGATATGGATTTTATGTTTGAATGCAGACAGAAATTTCATTTTTTTTAAATCCAATGCTGAATTGATGACCTACGTATAAATTAAGAAAAATGTGTGGCATATAATTTCTGAGTAGCAGATTATTAGTTTTGCTAACATTCTACATAAATAGGTCAATTACCATTTTAGTAATCCCAGAGTGGCTTGAAAATCTACCTTAGTTGCCACCATACTAGGTTTTCACTCATTAATATTCATGTTTCTCCTGCCAAAGTTAACTTTGATAACTTCATATCAGTATTGTGTTAGAAGATGCTTTTGTGCAACTAAATTTAGTTAGTGAAAATTTTGTTTTTCTTTTTACATATCTCTTTCTCATGAGCTTCTTTGTGGTCAAGAAACCATGAATTAAAATCCTTTGTTTTCATGGTGCTGCCCTCAGTTTCTCCCAGTGTAATTGTGGGAAATTTAAAAAGCATGATGATGACTTATGGCCATCATAAAGTTAAATCATTTCCATTTATTAAGGTATATTGTTAGTTAGTATATGTTTAAATTGTCCATCTTGATACAAGCTTCCTCACAAAAAGTACCAGGTTTAATTCGACTCACACAAACGAAAAATAGAATAAAACACTTCAGCCTACAAACCAGATTGACCCCATTTACGACTAGGTTGGTTGACTTGGTTCAGTTCAGCTATATGATACTTTGACTTTGATCCTTGATTATGGAATAATGACCATTTCTGTGTTAATTGATTCATGGATTCTGATCCAACTTGTTCTAAATGTGTAGCTTCCTTTCCTTTTTGATCCACCAAAATAACAACAAAAAAAGTCGCATATGGTATGCGATGAACTTTGACAGCTTGGACTCTCAGCTTTCCGCAAAAAAAAAAAAAAAAAAAATCTATTATACATTGCATACATATCAGACAATGGGCCAGGGAAAAGATTATGTATGATTTTGAGGAACATCCCATATGGTAGATAATGCTTTTGTCCATTAATGGCATGACTTCTGACTAATTTTTGTGTCATGCAGGAAGAAAAGGAGCACGCTAAACTAATTGCATTACAAGTGCCCCAAAAGTTTCCTTTGCATCACCTACATCAGGATTAAAGCATCAGAAAATTTTTAGGACAAAACTGATGCATATATGTGAGAACTATTGAGGTAAAAGATCAGCCCTTCATTGTTGTCTTCACTTTGTGTGCTTTTTCTTGAACCTAAAGTAGCCCTTCATTGTTTGTCAACTGACATGCTAAAAATAACATTGACTGTGGTTTGGAGCTGATTCATATCTATACTGCTAGGAAACTGAGACCTACATGATCATATCTTTGTTATGTTAAATTTTGAAATATTTTTGGCACTATGCTCATTATCATTGTTTTCATTATTATTGTTGTCATCACAACCACCATTATCATTATTTGTACTCAGTTTTTCTTCATATTTTTGCAGATTAATGACTATGAATAAAACCAGGCAGAGTACCCTTGGATATCTACTCTGAAGAGCTAAAAATTGAACTTTGAACTGATTTATTAGCTTGTTGGTAAGGTGGGTTAAGTCGACATTACAGTGTAGACATTTGGAATGCATTCCCCCATCGTCTCAAGTGTTGTATTTGGAAAGAGAAATGTTCAGAGTTTCAAAATGTGGAAACTTCAGTTTTGGACTTGAAAGTCTCATTCCTTGGACCTTTGTTTGAGTGGATGGCAGACATGAGCAGTATCTTTGAGTAGCATGATCTTTGTAATTTTCTTTCAAACTGTTGGCGAATCTCTTGCATACTTCTTTTGTACTTGGGTAGTTGGGTTATGCTACTTTTGTGCTCTCTTGGTGAGTCATTTACTTGGGTACTTGGCTTTGTTTGCATTCCAAATCACTAATTTCACACCACTTACTCAGCTTCTATTAAAGTAATCATTTTTGGACTTCGGACAATAATGCAAAAATTATGCTAAATATTTTTTCTGCAATACTAATTTTAAGTTATCCTACATTATCCAGAATAAGGGAAATATTTGCATCATCTGTATAGTACAGATTTCAATCATAAATGGAGGAAATGATGACAAAAATTGTGTTTAATTTGTAAATTGGTTGATTGAGTTTTTTTTATTTAAAAAATTATAAAGCTGTAAGTTGATGTCTACACTCTACAAGGTTTCTCGGCTAAACTTGTTTTGGCCAAGAGTTCAAGCTCTCTTAGGTAACAGGATAAGGACTTTTTGTTGTTTTGATAAGTGATGTAGGACACGGTTTAATATCTAATTTTTGTAATTATTTAATTTTAGTATTTTTATGTAATTTTTGTTATTTTAGATTTATGTTATTTATCTTCTTATTTTTAGGTGTTTTTAATGTTATTTAGTCAAATTAGGGTTTTATATAGTTGCCCTATGTTTTGTTTTTACTATTTAAATGCAATATCCATTTGGGATTTACTTATTTTGCTGAAATTGAAAATTTTTTGCTAAAAGTACTATAGATAAAGGTAAAAATTAGCCGAAATAGTTCAGTAGGACTCATAAATAATACCAAAAAGTGCAGTGAGTCTTATGAATAGTAACAAAAATAAGCTGAATAGTAAAATAAGTTGGCAAAAATAATTTTTGCCAAATGCACACACATTGTAGCCTCCAAAGGCAATTCGGTTTTTATTTTATTATTAATAAAATACCTAGAAACTAATAATTTAGTTTATGTCCATTAAAGAGAGCATTGTGTATGCTTTTTACAAACTTCCGCAACATCAGTTGGTATCAAAGCCTTGACATACCTTGGTCTGATGGCTAATTGGCGAGACGGTGACCACCATAACAATGACGTTGACAACACAGTCCTCACTAAGGCTGAGTTCCTAAAGTTTTGTGAAGAGGCTCATGATGAGAATCAACAATTTCGTGAAAAAAGTCAGCAAATTATAGGCAAAATTAAGCAAATGATTGCTAGTTCTTGCTAGGAAACCATCTCATAACAAAAATGATCAATATATTCAAAGACGTACTCCTAACTACAAGAAAATTTCATTCTTTGATGGAGATATGTGCAAGTTGGATTTTATTGATTGGCTTCTTGATTTGGAAGAGTATTTTAATTTTTGGAAGATTTGTAATGAAGAAAGAGTACGACTTGCATCTAATAAATTGGACGATGAAGCATAGGAATGGTGGGAAGACATTCAAATCAATAGAAAGCGGTGAGGTAAGCATCCAATCTGCTCTTGGCAAGGAATGAAAAAGGTATTAATTGATTTATGGTTTCCTAATGCATATTATGATATACTAGATTATAAATCTGTATATTCATATGAAAAGCAATATGTTTAAAACATGAGAGGTCTACCACAAAACCAAAATAATCACAGCCAAGTCCATGTGTCAAGTAAAGGAAAGGGTTTGAGGGTTGAGAAGAAGCAACCTATTTCTAAAGAAAAGTTTGAAGTGGTTAAAAAAGATCAAGACTTGCAACCATTTATTGAATTCAAGATTGAAGATATCACTTGTCAAAAGTTTGATGAAGATTTTATTGAGAATATTGTGGAAGATCCAATTGAGGTTAAACATGGTAATGAGTCCATCATCCACAACCCCAAGTTTCGGTTGATTTGTTGAGGATGACTACACAATATGTTGATTTCCTTAGAGTAGAAAATTTTAATTTTATTATAAACCCTTTGTTGATTGATGTTGCAAATAAATTGAAGGTAGATGAAAAGAAATTTTATGCTACACCTTATGAAGAATTCAAGTTTCAAAACCGGATCAAATTATTAAAGCATTCAAAATATTTCTTTATTTGGAGCAAAAGATTTCAGATTTCCACCATCAACTTGAGGACGAGTTTGTTTCAAGTGAAGGGGTCTGATGTAGGACACGATTTAATATTTAATTTTTGTAATTATTTAATTTTAGTATTTTTATGTAATTTTTGTTATTTTAGGTTTAAGTTATTTATTTCCTTTTTTTTAGGTGCTTAAAGGGTCAGACTTAGGTCTAGTATCCAGTAGTACTGGACCGTTGAGATGATGACATGTGTCTACTTTTAAACACGTGTCACCATCTGACCGTGTCCAGTGCACTGGATGCACTGGACCTAAACCAAGTCCGTGCTTTTAATGTTGTTTAGTCAAATTAGGGTTTTATATTCTTTTGTAGCCGCCTTATAATAAGGGTTTTTAGTTGTCCTAGGTTTTGTTTTACTATTTAAATGCATTGTAGTCTCCAAAGGCAATTCAGTTTTTATTTTATTATTAATAAAATGCAGACTTTTTGTTGAATTCTTTCTTTCGTGGATTCTAGTATATCATCTCGTGGATTCAAAGAACCCTTTGTGGATTCAAAGTTTACTACCCAGAAACTAATAGTTTAGTTTCTGTCCATCAAAGAGAGCATTGTGTGTACTTTTTTCAAGCTTTTGAGACATCAGTAAGTGACAAAAAATTTTCGTTAGAAAGAGGAGAAACATTGGACTTAGTACCAAAAGCACTAGACGATTCATACAAAGATGGTTACACATTTATTTTATTTTTGGTAAACAAAGATGGTTACGCATTTAGCTCAATAGAATAGAAGCCAGCTCTATACCATTGGAATTCAAGTTGAGACTGAGATTCATATGACCACATAGAAGAAAGGTACTAAACTTGTGAGAAATTTTGGATTGTTCCTCACGATGATATGGCTACAACAAATTTGGATTTTGGTGTTGGGAGAATCAGGTTTGGCTGATCCTTTTCATCATTTTTATAAAGAACACCCACAAAAAAAAAAATTATATATATATATATATATATATTTTTTTTTTTTCTCAAAAGTAATTCTAGCACCACATAAAATATCACAATTTTTATCACAATTATCTTACGTGTTAAACTCTGACTGGTTTCCTATCACTTTCACGTGGACTCGCCACTTTTTTTCCACCACTCACCGTCTCCACCATTATAGTATGCCATTTGTGCAGTTGTGACCCTTTACGTGGTGTTACTATTTTTGTTTTCTTGACTCTGGATATGGATATGTCACTGAGCTAGTGCTTAGATATTTCTCTATATATATGCCCCATGCATAAGCATAATTAGACAGCCATCCCTTGTATTACGATAGAATAATAAAACAATGACTTACTGTTCATAGCAAAAGTTTCAGTCAGACTCTCAACCACGTGCACTTTAGAGAAACGCAGCAACCTCTTCATCCTAACACTCATCGGCGACGATCACAAGCATTGTCTCGGCCCACACCTCATCAACTCTCTCCTCTCCGCTCTCTCCCAAGAACTAAAGCGTTCATTTGATGTCAACGAGATGAGTTATAAAACTTTTAACTAAAATTATTGAATTTAAGAACATGTTAAGATAATAAATTGTAATTGGTGTATGATAAAAATACTAGTGGACCAAAGTAAAAACTACTTAGACTTTAGCAACAAAAAAAAAAAAAAATGTAAAAAAATGTAAAAAGAAATACTCAAATGATGCTCTCATCAAAACTTGACACCTTATCATTGTGTAAAATTAGGTGTATCTTATTGTTAATTAAAAAACTAAAGAAGCTCATAAAATGAAAGATAAGTATTACGTCTACAACATTTTTACAATGTTTTTGTAACAAATTCTACGTGACAGGTTGTTAACTGGTTTTAATTTAACTAACAACTGAAATTGCTTTCTTACCTTCTAATAATAACAAGTAATAACCTACCACTTAAAACATATTATAAAAATATTGTAAAAATATCATGAATATAGTATTTTTCAAAGGTAAAAGAAGAAGTAAAATAGTCGCTCTCTTTTTTGTTTGTTTTTTTTGTTATTAAAAGGACATAACAACTGGACAAGTAGAGTAAGGCTGTAAGCTTATGAGTGTGACGGTGCACCCTCATTTTGGATCTTTGGGTGTTAGGCGATGGTTGAGGACTACAACTCACAATTGGGTATCAATGTGTGGTTTTAGTTGGGGCAGTTGGCCCATTACTAGGCAACATATGGGTGTGAACTGTGAAATGGTTAGTCGTTGGTGGTGGCTATGCCTATGAGTTTGACTGTGAAGGCTTTTGGTATTCCTTTTTGTTTTTGAAGAGAGAAATTTTATTATTTTCTATTAATTTTTGTAAGCTTGGATGAAAAAAAAAAATATATATTAATGGCTATTACTTAATTCAAACCAATTAAACCATTCATTAAAAAAAAGAAAAATGAAGACAATTAAACCATACGGAAGTTTTGTGTAGGTTCTTGAAAAGTTGCAATATCCAAAGTTCTAAACCACACAATATTTGTAGTTGTTCATGTTTTTTTGTATAACAATTATATCTAACCATACATATATTGGAAATTAATATTGTAATAAATACTTCTCACAGGCAATAATGGAGTAGATATGAAACTCTATCTATCAAAAAAAAAAAACTCAAGAGAGAGTATTTGAGTCCCATCAATGGCGACTCCGCTCTCATCACCGTTGCTCGCAGAAAGTTCTTCTGCAACGGCATCGACTTCCCTTGGGCCCAATCCGCTGGCACCTCCAGCGCCCGCTGCAAATGCCTCCTTCAAATGGCACAATCCTTTAGATCCGTCATTGCCGCACTCATATCCCTCCCCATCCCAACCGTTGCCGCTGTCTCCGGCCACGCCGCTGCTGCCGGACTCATCCTCGCGCTCGGACACGACTTTCTATACATGAGCGAGGTCGATCTGGCGATCACGTCTATTCAGAGTGATTTGTTTTCTAGCTTTCTGTTTGAGATTCGAAACTTTTGAGCTATATTCCTTGGAAAGAAAACTTAAAACCTGATTGTGATTTGCAGATATTGTCTGCATATGACTCTGATGCCAAAATTGTCAAGGCAAGTCTTGACATTTTCAATGATGTTTAAGATGGGGCAGTTCATATGATAGTCATTGTCCAATTCCATATGCACCCCATGTTTCATAGACAAATGGATATTAATGTGAAAGATAATTATTTATTTGATTATGCTATTTCCACCGGTTGTTATGATTGATAGGTACACAATTATGGTAAAATGTACCTACTTGACCATGAATTTCATTTAAACATACATCAATTGCTTGCATAGTCATGATTTTCTTCTTCTTCTTTTCTTTTATCTTTTGGTTCAAAATAAAATTCGATCTTTCTATATAACATTATATAAAGTTATGCAAACTACAAGAATAGGTTCTATAGCTTAGCTTGCTTAGTTAGAATACAGTATTTTGTGGATTTCAAATTTCTCTATCTTGAGTGCTACTTGTGGTAATTATGCCGTTTTTCTTTTATAAACTTTTCATAAGCATCTCTTACACTTTCTTTCTCATGGAGATCATTACATAATGAAATATATCTGCGAAAATTGGATCAAAATCATAGTAAAATGTTTTTTGAGAGGAATGTGCATCTCTAATTGCCCTGTAATCAATTTGGGTTTAAGATTTGTTGTTTTAATTGGTTCATCTTGTCTGTACTCTACCCTGTCTAAAGTTAATCTTTCAGTTTTCTATCTTGTGAATTGATCGCTAATTAGACTTACACAAAAAAGATCATGCATTGGCTCTGCTTCCTTGAGTTAGCACCTTGGACCTGGTTTGTATTTTTACCACAAAATTTTAAAAGTACTTCTGTGCCTTGAAGTGACCTTTCTTGTCTTAGGTTGCTCTAGAAATATTATCCAGCCCACATTGTTCTTCTGGTGTCTATTTATATTAGTCTTATGTAGGTTACTTATGCCCCTAAAATACTGCCTTCTAAGTCATAATGCTCTCTCCTTCCTCAATCTAAAGAATGTAAAATTTGCACAGTGAAAAAAGTATAGCTAAATATATGATTAAATCTTTTAAACATTTGTGTTCTCAAGTTTCTTCACTAAGCATTTTGGGGGATTTTATACTGTTTGGATGTCAGAAAATGATTCTTCTATAGATGTACATTATGGATTTATTTTTCTTATGTGCTGCACTTGGTGGTAGTCGGTATATTTCTGCACTCAAGAGGCCTTTTAATCACATCTCAATGGTTGCTTCTCAGGGCATAATAATAGGTTGTTCACTTTGTGTCTGTCCTGTAGCTCGTAAAGCCTCACCAGTTTAATTTTTTGCTTTCATGCTCAAAAGTAAGCAAGATTCAAAATTCCACCCTTCTGCTCTTTATTATCCAAACTAAGAAAGAAAATAAGATTCTTCATCTGGAAATTGTATTCTTAACTCTCCATTAGTGGGAGTGCCTTCAAACTTTTTAAAGTTATTATTATGTTTAAAATGCATGTGTCAGCCCTTCAATAAATGAAAATCATGCATAAAATAACATTTCTTAATTCATGTGTACTTTTCATAGATTAAAATTCAAACTTGCAGTATTCTTAGAACATGTGTTTTTGGAGAACTTAAAGAGACATTATGATCAGAAATATTTGTCAAGTTGATATGTTTTACATTCTTATTTTCTGCGTGCAGTGTGATGTTATCTGTTTTCTAATTTGATATAGATTCAGTCGGAGAATATATCACCCAAGGAGCATCAGCAGTTGTATTATCTGATGCCATATTTGATATAGAGGCAATTAGTCAAAACAATTTCAATGAAATATTTCGACTTGCACACTTTGCAGCTTTGCAGGGCAATGAAGCGGTAGAATGGTAAAATCTTTTGTTGTCTATGGATATTGCTTGGTTTTGTCTTTGCTAGACTATTATATCTGTAGTCTTTTTTTGATGTTGCCAATGCTTCTATCTTGAAAATTTTAAAAGATCTATATAGTGTGAGAAGTACTAGACTAAATAAAACGAATGGGATTTGTTCTAAACCAGATATGCTGGACGTAAAAGGTACACTTGTCATGACAAACCTTTAAAGTCATAACTCCTAACCCACAGAATTGTAGGCAAACTATTTCTTCATCAATGTGTGATATGGATTTTATGTTTGAATGCAGACAGAAATTTCATTTTTTTTAAAAATCCAATGCTGATAATATGTAAATTAAGAAAAATGTGTGGCAGATAATTTCTGAGTAGTAGATTGTTGGTTTTGCTGACATTCTACATAAATGGATCAATTAACATTTTACTAATCCCGAGTGGACTGAAATCTACCTTATTTGCCACCATACTAGGTTTTCACTCATTAATTTTCATGTTTCTCCTACTTAAGTTAACTTTGATAACTTCATATCAGTATTGTGTTAGAAGATGCTTTTGTGCAACTAAATTTAGTTATTGAAAATATTTGTTTTTCTTTTTCTTATTCTTTCTCATGAGCTTCTTTGTGGTCAAAAAATTATGAATTAAAATCCCTTGTTTTCATGTTGCTTCTCTCATCAGTTTCTCCAAGTGTAATTGTGGAAGATTTAACTAGAATGATGATGAGTTATGACCATCATAAATTAAAGGCATCATTTCCTTTTATTAAGGGATATTGTAAGTTAGTATATGTTTAAATTGTCCATTTTGATAAAAGCTCCCTCATAAAAAAGTACCAGGTTTAATTTGACACACACAAATGAAAAATAGAATAAAGCACTTCAGCCTACGAATGAGACCAACCTGATTTAAGACTAGTTTGGTTCAGTTCAGGTCTATGCCACTTTGACTTTGCTCCTTGATTATGAAATGAAATAATGACCATTTCTGGGATGGTTGATTCCTGCATTTTGATCCAACTCAAACTGAATGTGAATCTCCCCTTCCGTTTTGTTCCACCAAAATAACAACAGAAAAGTCCCATATGGCAGGAGATGAACTTTGACAGCTTTAGACTCTCGACTTTCCCAAAAAAAAATATATATATATCTAATACAAATTGCATATATATCATATATGGGGCCAGGGAAAAGGTTCTGTTGAGGAACATCTCATATGGTAGATAATGCTTTTGTGCATTAATGGCATGACCTCTGACTGATTTGTGTGTCATGCAGGAAGAAAAGGTGCACGCTAAACTAATTGCATTACAAGTTCCCCAAAAGTTTCCTTTGCATCACCTACACCAGGATTAAAGCATCAGAACAATTTTAGGACAAAACTGATGCATATACGCGAGAAATACATAATGGATACATACTAGACTATTGAGGTAAAAGACCAGCCCTTCATTCTTGTCTTCATTTTGTGTGCATTTTCTTTAACCTAAAGTATCCCTTCGTTGTTTGTCAACTGACATGCTAGAAATAACATGGACTGTGGTTTGGAGTTGATACATATCCATTCTGCTAGGAAACTGAGACCCACATGACTTTTGCAATATTTTTGGTGCTATGCCCATTGTCATTGTTTTCATTATTATTGTTGTCATCACAACCATCATTATCATTATTTGTACTCAGTTTTCTTCATATGTTTGCAGTTTGATGACTATGAATAAAACCAGGCAGACTACCCATGGATATCTACTCTGAAGAGCAGAAAATTGAGCTTTGAACTGATTTATTAGCTTGTTGGTAAGGTCGGTTTAGTCGACATTACAGTGTAGGCATTAGGAATGCAATCCCCCATTCTCTCAAGTGGTGTACTTGGAGAGAGAAATGCTCGGAGTTTCAAAATGTGGAAACTTCAGTTTTGACTTGGAACTTTCATTCCTTGGATCTTTGTTTGAGTGGATGGCAGACATGGGCAGTATCTTTGAGTAGTATGATCTTTGCAACTTTCTCTGATATCTGTTGGTGAATCTCTTGTGTACTTCTTTTGTACTAGGGTAGTTGGGTTATGCTTCTTTTGTGCTCTCTTAATGGATCATTTACTTGGATACTTGGCTTTGTTTTCCTTCCAAATCACTAATTTTACACCACTTACTCAGCTTCTATTAAAGTAATCTTTGGAGTTCGGACAATAATTCCATTTATTCTCCTCAGCTGGAATGCAAAAATGATGCTAAAAACTATTTATGCAATACTAATTTTAAGTTATTCTACATTATCCAGAATAAGGAAAATATTTGCATCCTCTGTAAAGTACAGGTTCAATCATAAATGGAGGAAATGATGACAAAAATTGTGTTTAATTTGTAAAGTAGATAATAGAAAAAAAAAATTATTTAAGAAATTATAAAGCTGTAAGTTGGTGTCTACACTCTATGGGGTTTCTGAGCTAACCTTATTTTGGCCAAGAATTCAAGCTCTCAAAGGTAACAGGACAAGGACTTATTGATATCGTTGTTTGGGTTTTGCTAATGTGTGCCATTAGTAAACTATTTTAGGAAACTTTTTATGAAAAAGTGATTAATTGTTTTAATAGTTTTTTCAATTTTTCTTAAATTTTTTTTCTAAAATGAATGATTAATGTATGCTATTAATGAGACTCTTGTTGTTTTGATAAGTGACAAAAAAATTTCCTTCGAAAGAGGAGAAACATTTTGAGACACAAAAGTACACAGAGGTACGTAGGAGTGGACGTAGTGCCAAAAGCACTAGGCGATTCATACAAAGAATGTTACACATGTAGCTCAATAGAATAGGAGCAAGCTCTATAGCATTGAAATTTAGGTTGAGACTTTGAGATTCATATGACAATAAAATGGATAGAGACATAGAAGAAAGGTACTGAATGTGTAGGAAATTTTGGTTTGTTCCTCAGGATGATATATAGGGTATAATATGTATTTTTGGATATGATGGCTACAGCAGATTTGGATTTTGGTGTTGGAAGAATCGGGCTTGGTTGATCCTTTTCATCATTTCTATGAAGAACACCAAATATATATATATATATATATATATCTTTAGAAAGGCATCATATAATATAGATAACCTTATACGATTAATACTTATTGAACTTATTTATAAACTACTTGATTGATTTATTCTTTTTTGTATATGGTAAATATTATGACTAATTTTTTTTTATTCCTTCACAAATCAAGCAAATAAATAAAAACTAAATTATAATTAAAATTATATTATTTGAATTACTCAGACAAAATAATTTTTATTTATAAATATATAAAAATTAGGTTGATCAAATTGTTAAAAATTATTTACTATGAAATTGGTGGACTTGTTTACAAACACATTAATGTATTTGAGTTTAACTTTTTAATAGATAGTCTAAACTTGCTAGAAGCGAGCATTCACATCAGCCTACTAAAATTTTTAGCTAAACTAACCTAAAAAATACTATTTTTCTCTAGTTTAGCTATACGTGTTTTTTATACATATGCATCAAACTCAATAATTTCTTACTTCATTTAAATATTTATTTTTTCACTATCCTCTTAGCACAATCAACCACGACTGAGCCATTCAGTTAGCCACCACTGAACCAAATCATTCAACCACCACTGCACCACAGCCAACCATTACCAAACAAAACCCAGAATCAGTTCCACAAAAACCAAAAAACATCATACAATTGTCCTAATAAACTGTTCCACAAAAAAAAACACTTCAGAATCCTCCTAATAAACTGTTCCATTCACCTCACAATTGTCCATAATGAACACCCTTAGATCAAGAAAAAAGAATGACTAGTTATACTTTTTAGATCAAATGTAATTTATCTATATAATATCTAAAAGCAAAGTCCTACATTTACTGTTATTAAGCTCATATTGAGTTACGTCAACATTGCATTTTGGTTTATTTGGATGCATTTATTTAAGAATAAGAAAAGACAAGTTTGGATTGAGCGTATTTTTTTTAAATCCAAAATTATTAGAAAATATAAATATCGCTTCCAAATTCACCGTTTTATTTTGAAATCTATGTTGACTTGGATGCCTTGATGACAATCCAAATTAAAATTGAGGTGGAAGTGTAAAATATAGTTAAGAATTCAAGATTATCTTCTTTTTAAAAAAAAAAAAAAAATTTAATATTAAAGTTTTGAAAGTGGTTATGTTTTGATTGGAATGGCATGAATTTTCTGTTCCTATACATAAACCGGTATAACAATCACATCCCTTAATTTTGTTTCAATGCAAATTCAGGACATATCAACCTAATTTTGACCATTTTATCTAAAATTTGTTCATTCTTACGAAATTTCAGACTGCATTTTTTGTATGAGATTTTATTAACTTTTACTTTAAAAAAAAAATTATGAATTGATGCAAGTAGTGACATAATAAGATGACCATGAATTCCAAAAAACTATTGTTATACATAAATGTGGAGGTAAAAGCCCAAAATTGCACACTGGGCCTTGGGCTTCAATTGGGAATATGACGTGTTCGAGGAGGTGTAAGTAATTAAAAGAAACCCATAGTCCAGAGTTATAAAGAATGAAGTGAAAGAAGACGGTCCGAGAAGAATCTAGTCCTCGGACGGGACTAAATGTTGATCGGCCCTGCACTTCAGCAATTTGAGTGATCCTTCAGAAGATTTCCATGAGAAGAAGGATCCTTACCCATGTGCAGAAGAGATAAGAATTCAGAGATATGCTATTGCCTCCGTATTAAATGCACTGCACCTACTTTCTTGGCTGCATTTATGTGGAGAAGACCCCTGAACAGTGTTTCCTTGATCACCACCACTCACAGATAACAAAAGAAGGTGTCTGATGGGACATGTACTCAAGTGAGGGTTTAGATGGTTAACAAATATATGATCAGGATGGCCTGAAAGGACCTATATAATGTAAAAGATCTCCCATTAGTAAGGGGAAAGAGAAATAGAAAAGAGAAAAAAGAAAGAATTACTGTAGCACTAAGAGCTGTATCTACTTTCAGAACTATTGCATTGATTCATAATCTATCTCTTCGGACAATTCTTTCATCAAGTTTTACAGGTAGTTCACACTTGTTCATTGCCGAAATATTTACTAGCCGTTATTGCAACTCACTAAAACCTAGCTCTTTAGCCTATTCTCTACAAATTTATTGTATTGGGCTCACTAAACCGACGTCCAAATCTTTTTTGGGCCTGGCTAAAAATTTGTGACCCTACAATAAATAATTACAATAAAAACAAAAGTTATACAACTTATTTCAAATTATGATGCGAAAAAAAAAGTTATAACTTTTTTCTAATTTTTTTTAATAAGTTATATATCTTATTTAAATAATACAATGTTTTGAATTATCAATACCTTAAAATAAAACTTTTAAAAATTTTAAATTTTATTCACAAGTTACTTTTTAGGTTCAAAAGGCTATAAATATTAGAAAAAGGTTTTCACCCGCCCCTTTAACCTCTTTCACAAATGGGTATCTTCTAAAGAGCTGAATACAATACAGTAGAGACTAGAGAGAGCAAGCAGAAGAAGCATCTGGCTTCCTTGCTCGCGTCACAGTTCTACCTGGTAAACCACTTTTCAATTTCTCTCTTTCTTTATCGTAGAAACCCCCTTATGTTTTGATCCACTCTCACAATTCAATATCACAGACAAGCAAACCCATGCTTTCAAATCAAAATAACTGTTCACTTCATATCGTCTGTGTAGACTATTTGGGCAAGAGTCGTCTTCCCCAGTCCACCCATACCAACTATGGGAATCACAGAGAATTGAGCATTTTGACCTTCAACCAGAGAAGACGTGGGCGGTCTTGATGTTTTTGTTATAGTCCATCCCCAAGCACCGTCATTCAATTTCAGACCTTCCCTCTCTGTCACAATCTCTTGCAATCTTGGATCGCACACTGACATCAAACTTTATAGAACTTGGATTGAAACCCACACAACAAGCAGGGATGAACTTCCGTATTTTACTTGTGCTGCGTTCTTCTTCATGCAACTTACGTCGTAAAGCTTCAGTAGCAAACTTGTCCAAGATGTCGTCCACATCATAAACCAAGTCTTCCAGCTCATCCAGCCAAATCTTCACCAACCTGCTTGTCATCTGCCTCTACAGCATGGATTTTCAGCAAGGTTCTCTTCCACTTCTTGAGATCAGCATCAACGTTCTTTTGCCGAAAGATCTTCAACAAATCAGGGGAGCTTAAGTTGTCAAACAGCACATCAAAGAAAGTAGATGAAGCAGCCCCCGCGACAGCCTCCGCGACAATCGACATGATTCGCTTGTGAAAATGAGAGAAATTTGGGAAATGAAGAAACCAGAGAGATACCGCAGAAAGTTGAGTTGCGGCTTGGGAGTGAAGAGAGTTACTCTGTTCTGTGAAAAGTTCAAGAAAACAACGAAGTGTTTTGGGTTTTTTTGTGGAACTGGTTGCTGGGTTAGTCCTTTCACAATTACTTTCTTGTGGTTTAGTCCTTTCACAATTTTATTACACAAATTTTCAATTGTTATATTGACTCCTAAAATTTTGGACTAAAACAAAATTGTTAGAATTCAATCCAACATATATAACCCTAATGACTTCATTTCATTTCAAACCTTAGGAGTTAAAACATAGCAATTAAAAACATCTATGATATTGAATTGTGAGTGGATCAAAACATAAGGGGGTAAATTACTTACCAACAAAATGAAAAATCCATTAATTTGGATGAAATCCTAACAATTTCATTTTAATCCAAACTTAGTGGTTCAACTGTAGCAATTGAAAGTTTGTGTCATTGGGTTCACTGAAAGGGATAACTCATAGGCTTGAAGTGATCTTTCTTATTTTGTGCTTTTCTCTACAGATTATTTAAAAAATTTTAGCCGGAGCTGAATTTTAATTTCTTCCACTCTTTTAAAATTCTCACAGATGGTGGAACAAGGAGAAACACTCTTACGGTAACTGCAGAAAGAGTGTGAAGAGCGGAAATTGGAGTTGCAACAGCTGAAGCAACTGGTGACTCAGAACCAAATTGGGCAGAGGACATTAAAGGTTTAGCTCACAGACCCCATAATTTGAAAGAAAATGGTTTGCAACAATTGAAAGTTAGCGTGTTAAAATGAAATGAAGTAGAACTACAATGGAGTAAATTGTATTTTACCCTTAAATATAAGAATTTGAGGCTTTGTTTATTTATTGTGAATTTCCCAATTCTAGAAAAATTTGATGTTGATGTACAGGAAGAAACTTGTGTCCATCAAAGTGTTTTCAAAAGGGATAAGTTACAGGCATGAAGAGATCTATCTTATTTTTTGCTATAAAAAGTTATCAGGACAATTGGTCAATGAGGTGAATGGAACAGTTTATTAGGAGGATTCTGAGGTAAGGAACTAGATAGTTTAATCTTTATGAATTCCTTTACAAAAAGACTGAGTTTTGGAGGCCAACAGAAGATGGGTTGGCTTTTTCTTTTATAGCTGAGGCAGATAAATTTGTGCACATGATTTTGAAAAGGATGAGATAGTCAAAGCCCTTAAGGAGATGAGGGGAGATAAAGCCCCTAGAATGAATGGATATTACTATGGCATTTTCCAACATTGCTGGTGGGCGGTAAAAGGAGATGCTATAAATGAAGTAGCTTGGTTAATAGGCTTAGTTTCTAAGTCCACATCCTCCTTTTGTTCAAGTTACTCTGGATAACTGGAAGATTGGTTCGGATAATCCCGTGTGGGTTAATCTTTGTTATAAGAAGTTCCCGACATTGTGAGGGACATGCTTGTGATATTTTTGCTTTAACTTCCCAATTCTCACAGCTCTACACTACATACAATTGAGTACAATTGGCAGTTACAACAGTTACAATCATTAGCTCAACATACAGCTGGCACCCTAACCAACTAACCAACTTCCTAACTAACATGCTCAGCACCACAATTCTCACCCACAACACCACACACTTAGCATTAGTGCGCCAAGTAACTCACACACTCAGCACTAACACTCTACTCAAGCAACTAACACCAACTCAATTCAATCAACTACTCCTATCACAAATCGTGGAATTAAAATAAAAATAAAGTCGGCCTAAATACTCTTTTTTTTTTTTTTAATTACAAATATATGTGGATATGGAATTATGGATATGTAGGGAATTCAACCCGATTCCCAACCTGTGAGAAACAAAAAAATAGAGAAAATACACGCCAAAGAAAATAATCACACGCACAAGACAGTATTTACGTGGTTCGACAATTTGCCTACGTCTACGGAGTTGCAGGGATTTCACTATTATCAGGGAAAAATACAAAGTGCGGCTATAGTGTTTCTCTCACTCTCTCTGAAACACAACAACAAGACTTAACAAACCCTAATTATAAAAGCGGCTTTTATATCCTGCTTACAGGGTTACAATAGGCTACAAAACGGGTCCAAAAATAAACTAGGCTCCACAAAGCCCAACAAATCTCTCACTTGGAGACTAGTTCAATCTCCAACATCAGTCGCTATCCTCCAAAAGCAATCCCTCATCCCTGCAACTCATCCTCCTGTCCTCAAGCTAGAAGGCCAACTGAAGCTGCACACAGCTTCAGCTTCTCAATAGTGACACCTTTAGTCAACATATCTGCCGGGTTCTTAGATCCACAAATCTTCTCAAGTATTACCAGTTTATCTTCAACAAGGTATCGGATAAAGTGGTATTTTGTCTGTATATGTTTCGACTTTGAATGAAAAGCCGAATTTTTGGCAAGAAAGATTGCACTCTGACTGTCACTGTGTAGAATGCCCATCTCCTGTTTCTTACCCAATTCATCTAAGAAACCATGTAGCCAAATCATCTCCTTTCCAGCTTCAGTTGCTGCAACATACTCAGCTTCTGTAGTAGATAAAGTAACAATCTTTTGCAGATTTGAAACCCATGATATAGCTGTACCACCCAGAGTAAATACAAACCCAGTAGTACTCTTTCTACTATCAATATCACCAGCAAAATCAGCATCTACATAACCTTGCAATTTCAAACTTGCACCTATGAAGCAAAGACATGTATCTGATGAACCCTTCAGATATCTCAGAATCCACTTAACTGCCTCCCAATGCTGCTTTCCAGGTCTACTCATGAATCTGCTCACAACTCCCACTGCATGTGCAATATCTGGCCTTGTACACACCATAGCATACATCAAGCTGCCAATAGCTGAAGCATAGGGCACCTTGCTCATATGGTCCCTTTCTTCTTCTGTCTTTGGCGACTGTTCCTTGCTCAGTTTGAAATGACTACCCAAGGGTGTGCTCACTGGTTTGGCTTCATTCATATTGAACCTGTTGAGAACTTTCTTCACATACTTTGACTGTGAAAGTTTCAATGTACAATTAGACTTGTCTCTAATGATTCTCATACCAAGGATTTGCTTTGCAGCTCCCAAATCTTTCATTGTAAACTGTTTTGACAATTGCTTCTTCAGATTATTAATCTCCTTAATGCTAGACCCTGCAATGAGCATATCATCCACATACAACAGTAAAATGATATAAGAATTGTCAAAGAATTTGACATAGCAACAATGATCAGCTTCACATCTCTTGAACCCAATTTTATGCATAAAACTGTCAAATTTCTTGTACCACTGTCTTGGAGCTTGTTTTAGGCCATACAAGCTCTTTCTCAGTTTGCAAACTAGATTCTCTTGTCCCTGAACAATGAACCCTTCTGGCTGAATCATGTAAAAGTCTTCCTCCAAATCACCATGAAGGAATGCCATCTTCACATCTAACTGCTCAAGATGTAAATTTCCTGCAGCCACCATTCCCAGCACCAGTCTAATTGTTGACATCTTCACAACTGGAGAAAATATATCTGTGTAATCAATGCCCTCCTTCTGCTGGAACCCTTTAACAACTAATCTGGCCTTGTAACGTTTGCTACCATCATGCTTATTCTTTATTCTGTATACCCACTTGTTGTGCAAAGCCTTCTTTCCCACTGGCAATTCAGTCAGTTCCCATGTCTGATTTCCCAACAAGGAATCCATCTCATCCTTCATGGCTAACTCCCACTTGCTTGAATTCTCATCTTGCAAGGCTTCTTTATAACACTCTGGCTCACCACCATCAGTCAACAGGAGATAATTTAGAGCGGGTGAATAACGCTGTGGAGGTCTAATATTTCTGGAAGATCTACGGACTTCAGCTACAGGTGTACTCTGATCTACCTGTGAATTTACATTCTCCTTATCTTCTTCACCCTCTTTCTGGACAGTACTTTCAGTCAATTCATCTAAGTTGACAAACTTAGATTTCTTTTGATCTATCTCTGTAACATCTGACACTACAGTTGACCTGTCCTTGTACATAACCTGTTCATTAAATATCACATTTCTACTTCTGATGATTTTCCTGTTTTGTTCATCCCAAAACCTATAGCCAAATTTCTCATTACCATAGCCAATGAAAAAACATATTTTAGACTTTGCATCAAGTTTACTATGAGCATCAGAATCAATATGAACATAAGAAACACAACCAAAAACTTTTAAGTATGAAAATTTTACCTCTTTACCTCTCCAAACCTCCTCAGGAAGTCTGAACTCCATGGGAACTGATGGCCCTCGGTTTATCAGGTAAGCTGCAGTGCTAACAGCATCAGCCCAGAAAGTTTTTGGTAGTCCAGCATGCAATCTCATACTCCTAGCACGCTCATTGAGTGTTCTATTCATGCGCTCAGCCACACCATTCTGCTGTGGTGTTCCGAGAATGGTCTTCTCCATCCTAATTCCCTGTGCAGCACAATACTCACTGAACCCTCCATCTATGTACTCTCCTCCATTATCTGATCTCAAACATTTTACTTTCAAAACTGTTTCTGTCTCAACCATGGCCTTCCACTTCTTAAAAGTTTCAAATACATCAGATTTATTTTTCAGAAAATAAACCCATACCTTTCTGCTTGAGTCATCAATAAAGGTAATGTAATACCTTGAACCTCCAAGGGATGCAACCGAAGAAGGCCCCCACAAATCAGTGTGTACTAACTCCAATTTTTCAGCCTTCGGTATCCTGTCCTTCATCATCAAGTTGTCCAACAGAAATCAGATTCCTCCTCAGGTCAGGAATATGTCGAACCTTCTCCAGTAACCAAACAGACCCATTAGGCAACAATATCTAGACGTCTCCCATACCCACAACATCTAAGGCTGAACCATCAGCTAAATACACCTTACCAAAATCACCTGCAACATAATTCTGTATGATTTCTCGGTGTGGAGTGGTATGAAACGAAACTCCTGAATCCAAAACCCAATCATCAAGTGGACTGTCTATTGCAAGAAGCAATGCATCCTGTACCTCTTCTGTTACAGCATTAGCAGAATCATCTTCATTATTCTTCTTAGGACTTTTGCATTGGTTCCTAAAGTGACCTATTTTCCCACAATTCCAACATTGTACTTGTTGGCCTGATCTAGATTTACTTCTATTCCGATTAAAATTTCTGGATTTTGATCTGCCTCGATTTGAATTTCTGTTATTACCTCTGCCTCTTATCTCAAGGTTTATGGCAGAACTAGATCTTGAGGTTTCACCTGCATCTCTTCTGCGAATCTCCTCAGCCAGAATTAAATCTCTTATATCATTGTACTTGAGCTTTTCCTTTCCTGTAGAATTGCTTACTGCCATCCTCATTGCCTCCCAACTGTTTGGCAAAGAAGCCAAAACGATCAGAGCACAAATCTCATCATCAAAATCAATTTCTACAGATGACAATTGATTTGTGATAGTGTTAAATTCGTTCAGATGTTGTGCTACTGATGCATTCTCTGCCATCTTCAAATTAAACAGTTTCTTCATCAGATGCACCTTGTTGTTTGCCGACGGCTTTTCATTCATTCCAGACAAAGCCTTCATCAGATCTGCTGTGGTCTTCTCCTTCACAACATTGTGTGCAACAAACCTAGACAGAGTTAACCTGATAACTCCTAATACCTGTCTGTCAAGAAAAGCCCATTCCTCAGCCTTCATCGCCTCAGGTTTTGTCCCCAAAAGAGGCAGATGCAATTTCCTCCCATAGATATAATCTTCAATCTGCATCCTCCAATGCGCAAAGTCTGTGCCATCGAACTTTTCTATTCCAGACGCCTTTCCTGCTTCCTCTGCCATTGCTCCCACTCAAACCTAACCCTAGGCTCTGATACCAGTTGTAGGGAATTCAACCCGATTCCTAACCTGTGAGAAACAAAAAAATAGAGAAAACACACGCCAAAGAAAATAATCACACACACAAGACAGTATTTACGTGGTTCGGTAATTTGCCTACGTCCACGGAGTTGCAGGGATTTCACTATTATCAGGGAAAAATACAAAGTGCGGCTATAGTGTTTCTCTCACTCTCTCTGAAACACAACAACAAGACTTAACAAACCCTAATTATAAAAGCGGCTTTTATATCCTGCTTACAGGGTTACAATAGGCTACAAAACGGGCCCAAAAATAAACTAGGCTCCACAAAGCCCAACAGGATATGCCACTGAGGTAGTGTTTAAAATATTTCTTTATGGCCCATGCAAAATCATATAATTAGACAACCATATCTTGAATTACGATACACCACATAAACAAAAGCCAAAGAGTAATGCTTAAGACACAGAAAAGTGCACAATTTTGTACCACAACTCGTCACATAGCGAGTTGTGTTTGGCACAGGTGTGTGGTCACATGACCCACCATTACACTCTTTGTATCACAACTCGCCACATGAAGAGTTGTGATTGGCACAGATGTGTCCTCACATGACCCACCATTACACTTACACCAATCACTACTCACCACCTGGCGAGTTGTGACACAAAGTTGTATACTTTTTTGTGTCTTGAGCATTACTCAAAGCCGAAATAGACCAAATAAGAAAAGAAGCTAGCAATAAAAACTAAAAAAAAAAAAAAAAAAATCCACGAGAAAAATCACAAAGAGTAATACTTACTATTCAGGTAGTGCACTTTAGAGAAATGCGGCAGCCTCTTTATCCTAACACTGATCGGCGACAATCACAAGCACCAACTCGGCCCATCTCTCATTGACTCTCTCCACTCTTACTATGTATATAGTTGTGTAAACATGTGACCTTTTTCAGAGAGTCACATGATCAGAGGATTAGCTTTGCTAGCAGGAAATTCCAAAACTGTAAAGCAAACAAAGAGCAATGGTTATCAGATGCTGAGAACACTAGGTAAAGTGGCTTGGTGTGTATTTGACCAAGCTAGAGACTTGCGGTTAAGTGTTTGTTTGAGATGCACTTAAGCCAGTTTGCCAATTATTGTTATTATTATTTTGCAAATTCCATGTGAATCACTTACAAATGTTAGATAAGTTGTTCTCAAACAAACAATAAATCTAAAACATCTGGTTTCACAAGACTACATGAGCATTCTCGTGCAATTGAGGTTGATAATTGGAGCATTGGCATCTCTCATTATGTGATGTGGTTTCAACCTTTCAGCAGTAAACTCACCTTCAAATCTTTTTTTTCTTTCTTTCTTTTTTGTGAGTTGGTAAGCTTACATTGTACTATTAATGTAAGATTTAGATTGTAAATTAATACATTGTACACATTTGCATAAAAGTATACAATATTGTACATATTAGTTTAATCTACAATGTAAATCTTATATTGATAGTACAACATAAATACATAATTTTTTAATGAAAAAACACCGCATACATATCCTTTACAAATGCATCATATAATTGGCATTGTTTTGGTTTGACGTCCACCAGATCATATTATTTATTCACCGCCATTTGTTTTATTTCTCAGATGTGGTATTCGCTATTATACATGTATTTTTCTGTTAATTAAGAAAGTATATCGAAATATATACACTAGCAAAATTATATATTAAAAGAACATGATATTCGTTTAATTTTACCTCGAGGTGTTTGAACTCATTACAAGGCTAAATTACATGTTTTAAGATTGGTTAATTTTCTTATCATTTAAGCTCGAACTTATTTATAAAATACTTAATTAACTTATTCTTTTTATTTATTTATATATAATAGTAAATGTTATGATTAATTTTTTTTTTATCCCTTCACGAATGATTAATTTTTTTTTTATCCCTTCACGAATCAAGCAACTAAATAAGAACTAAATTATAAATTTTTTTTTGAAACCAAAACTAAATTATAATTGAAATAATTTGGACTTATTAGATAAAATAAATTTCATTAATAAATATATAGAAATTAGATTGATCAAATTGTTAAAAATTATAAAAATTGTTTACTACAAAATAAATGGACTTGTCTCCAAGAGTTTGAATTTTTAATAGACACCCTAAACTTGCTAGAAGCTTGTAGTTGTAGGTCAGCCTAATACTTTATTTACTTTTGATTCATTCATTGGTCAAATAAACAAACATATATTAACTTTGTTTTTTCTTCTCAGTTTATGTGGATATTATTATTTCTTTATGGGCCATGCATAATTAGACAACCATCTACGACCACAAGCAAAAAAACCAACCCTATCAAAAAAAAAAAAAAAAACCAACAAACAAGAACAGAAGCAAAGCAATAAAAAGAAAGATCCATGAGAAAAAATGTAGAGGCTTCAAAGACGATAGAGGCTGACTTACTGTTCATACCCAAGGTCTCAGCCATAGTCATTGCCATGTGCACTTTACAGAAACGCGGCAGCCTCTTCATCCTAACACTAATCGGCGACGATCACGAGCACCGTCTCAGCCCATACCTCATCGACTCACTCCTCTCCGCTCTCTCCCAAGTCAACTCCCAATCCATCAATGGCGGCTCCGCTCTCATCACCGTCGCTCACGGCAAGTTCTTCTGCAACGGTTTCGACTTCCCCTGGGCCCAATCCGCCGGCACCTCCGCCGCCCGCCGCAAACGCCTCCTCCAAATGGCACAATCCTTTAGATCCGTGATTGCCGCACTCATATCCCTCCCCATCCCAACAGTTGCCGCCGTCTCCGGCCACGCCGCCGCCGCCGGGCTCATCCTCGCGCTCGGCCACGACTACGTCCTCATGAGGCGCGACCGCGGCTTTCTGTACATGAGCTAGGTCGATCTGACGATCACGTTACCGGATTACTTCACGGCTCTGGTGAGGTCCAAGATTGGCGGATCCGGGTCCGGATCGGGATCCGATTCAGCTTGGCGCGACGTGCTGCTGAGAGGGATGAAGGTGAAGGGAGAAGAGGCGGTGAGAATGGGGATTGTGGACTCGGCAGCGTACGATAGCGAGGAGAGTGTTGTGGAGGCTACGGTGCGCCTAGGGGATAGGTTAGCGGAGAGGAAATGGAATGGTGAGGTGTATGCGGAGATTAGGAAGAGTTTGTATCCTGAGCTTTGTGGTGTGCTTGGATTGGTTTCGAAAACCATTCTAGCATCATCTTCTAAGCTTTGATAATAACTTGTTAATATTACTCTGTGACTCTGCTAATAATCTTTGTACTGAACCGGAAGTAATGCTGCACAATCTGGTTTTGGATGCATGTGGATAGGTTTGTCTGTTGAGAATTGTCTGACATGCCATAGATAAACATCAATAGAGAGCCCATTTTTTTTTTTTTTTTACTATCTATCGAATTGGATAGGTCATATCTGCCAGAAGGCCAGTCAAAACTATCTAAAAACGGACGTTGAATGTTTTTACCATTCCATATGCAAATTAGAGAAGTCATAGAAAGGTTCTGCAAGAGTTTTCTCACTTCTGAAAATATCAAGTTTGCTGCAGGTTGGTACCGTCTTAAATGTTGAGGATGCCATAAATGCAATAAATGCTGGAGCCAAATTTCTTATCAGTCCTGCAATTGTGAAAGTATGACCTTTAAATTCTACATTCTCATTCAGTTTGGGATCGTAATCCATTGGTTCTTTTTCCTTTCTAGTGCTCTTAATGATTCTTGTAGCTTTCTATCTTGAATTAAATCCTAAACAAACCTGTTAGGAGACATCATTCGTACCCCTTCTTCTGTTTACTCTAAACGTGCTCATCGGGACATTATGGTTGATGCCCAATGTGGTGAAGTTTTGTACATACCTGGTGTAATGACCCCAGCAGAAGTAAGGGCATCTTTCAAAACTTAATCTCTCTTTCATTTCTAAGCTTTTACAGATTTTTTTTAGAACTTTTCTTTAAGCACTTGACTTCTTATAATGTTTATCTTGTTGGGCACTTCTATTTCAGAGTGATTTGTTTTCTAGCATTCTGTTTGAAATTTGAAACTTTTGAGCTATATTCCTTGGAAAGAAAACTTAAAACCTGATTGTGATTTACAGATATTGTCTGCATATGACTCTGGTGCCAAAATTGTCAAGGTAAGTCTTGACATGCTCAATGATGTTTAAGACGGAGCGGTTCATATGGTAGTCATTGTCCAATTCCATATGCAATCCATGTTTCATAGACAAATGGATATTAATGTGAAATATAATTATTTATTTGATTATCCTGTTTCCACCAGTTGTTATGGTTGATAGGTACACAATTATGGTAAAATGTACCCACTTGACCATGAATTTCCTTTAAACATACATCAATTGCTTGAATAGTCATGATTTTCTTCTTCTTCTTTTCTTTTGTCTTTTGGTTCAAAATAAAATTCAATCTTTCCATATAACATTATATAAAGTTATACAAACTACAAGAATAGGTTTCATAGCTTAGCCTGCTGAGTTAGAATAAAATATTTTGTGGATTTCAAATTTCTCTATCTTGAGTGCTACTTGTGGTAATTATGCCGTTTATCTTGTATAAACTTTTCATAAGCATCTCTTACACTTTCTTTCTTATGGAGATTATTACATAATAAAATATATCAACGAAAATTGGATCAAAATCATAGTAAAATGTTTTTTTAGAGGAATGTGCATCTCTAATTCCCCTGTAATCAATTTGGATTTAAGATTTGCTGCTTTAATTGGTTCATCTTGTCTATACTCTACCATATCTAAAGTTAATCTTTCAGTTTTCTATACTGTGAATTGATCACACTTTAGACTTACACAAAAAAGATCATGCATTGGCTCTGCTTCCTTGAGTTAGCACCTTGGACCTAGTTTGTATTTTTACCACTGAATTTTAAAAGTACTTCTGTGCTTGAAGTGACCTTTCGTATCTTAGGTTGCTCTAGAAATATTATCCAGCCCACATTGTTCTTCTGGTGTCTATTTATATTAGTCTTATGTAGGTTACTTATGCCCCTAAAATACTGCCTCATAAGTCATAATGCATTCTCCTTCCTCGATCTAAAGAACATAAAATTTGCAGAGTGAAAAAAGTATAGCTAAATATATGATTAAATCTTTTAAACATTTGTGTTCTCTAGTTGCTTCACTAAGCATTCTAGGGGATTATATACTGTTTGGATGTCAGAAAATGGTTCATCTATAGATATACATTATGGATTTATTTTTCTTATTTGGTGGAATAGGTTTATCCCGTCTCTGAACTAGGTGGTAGTTGGTATATTTCTGCACTCGAGGCCTTTTCATCACATCTCAATGGTTGCTTCTCAGGGCATAACAATAGGAAGTTAACTATGCCTCTGTCCTGTAGCTCCCAAAGCCTCACTACTTTAATTTTTTGCGTTCATGCTCAAAAGTAAGAAAGATTCAAAATTCCACCCTTCTGCTATTTATTATCCAAACTAAGAAAGAAAATATGATTTTTCATCTGGGAATTGTATTCTTAACTCTCCATTATTGGGATTGCCTTCAAACTTTTTTTAAGTTATTATTATGTTCTAAATGCATGTATCAGCCCTTCAATAAATGAAAATCATGCATAAAATAACATTTCTTAATTCATGTGTACTTTTCATAGATTAAAATTCAAACTTGTAGTATTCTTAGAACATGTGTTTTTGGAGAACTTAAAGAGACATTATGATCAGAAATATTTGTCAAGTTGATATGTTTTACATTCTTATTTTTTGCGTGCAGTGTGATGTTATCTGTTGTCTAATCTGACACAAATTTAGTCAGAGAATATATCACCCACTGATGCCATATTTGATAAAGAGGCAATTAGTCAAAACAATTTCAAATAAATATTTTGACTTGCACACTTTGCAGGACAATGAAGCGGTAGAATAGTAAGATCTTTTGTTGTCTATGGATATTGCTTGGTTTTGTCTTTACTAGACTACTATATTTGTAAACTTTTTTTGATGTTGCCAATGCTACTATCTTGAAAATTTTAAAAGATCTATAAAGTGTGTGTGTGAAGTACTAGACTAAATGAAACGAATGCGATTTGTTCTAAACCAGATATGCTAGACCTAGAAGGTACATTTGTCATGACAAACCTTTAAATTCATAACTCCTAACCCACAGAATTGTAGGCAAACTATTTCTTCATCAATGTGTGATATGGATTTTATGTTCGAATGCGGACAATTTTTTTTTTTTTTAATCCAGTGCTGATAATATGTAAATTAAGAAAAATGTGTGGCAGATAATTTCTAAGTAGCAGATTGTTGGTTTTGCTAACATTCTACATAAATGGGTCAGTTAACATTTTACTAATCCCAGAGTGAATTGAAATCTACCTTATTTGCCACCATACTAGGTTTTCACTCATTAATTTTCATGTTTCTCCTACCTAAGTTAACTTTGATAACTTCATATCAGTATTGTGTTAGAAGAAGTTTTTGTGCAACAAAATTTAGTTAGTGAAAATATTTGTTTTTGTTTTTCTTATTTCTTTCTCATGAGCTTCTTTGTGGTCAAGAAATTATGAATTAAAATTCTTGGTTTTCATGTTGCTTCTCTCATCAATTTCTCTAAGTGTAATTGTGGAAGATTTAACTAGAATGATGATGAGTTATGACCATCATAAATTAAAGGCATCATTTCCTTTTATTAAGGGATATTGTAATTTATTATATGTTTAAATTATCCATCTTGATAAAAGCTCCCTCACAAAAAAGTACCAGATTTAATTCGACACACACAAATGAAAAATAGAATAAAGCACTTCAGCCTACAAACCAGACCAACCTGATTTAAGACTAGGTTGGTTCAGTTCAGGTTTATGCTACTTTGACTTTGCTCCTTGATTATGAAATGAAATAATGAGCATTTCTGGGATGGTTGATTCCTGCATTTTGATCCAACTTAATCTGAATGTGTATCTCCCCTTCCTTTTTGTTCCACCAAAATAACAACAGAAAAGTCCCATATGGCAGGAGATGAACTTTGACAGCTCTTTCTTTTTCCTTTCTACTGCTCTTAATGATTCTTGTAGCTCTCTATCTTGAATTAAAACCTAAACAAACCTGTTAGGAGACATCATTCGTACCCCTTCTTCTGTTTACTCTAAACGTGCTCATCGAGACATTATGGTTGATGCCCAATATGGTGAAGTTTTGTACATACCTGGTGTAATGACCCCAACAGAAGTAAGGGTATCTTTTAAAACTTAAGCTCTCTTTCATTTCTAAGCTTTTATAGATTTTTTTAGAATTTTTCTTTAAGCACTTGACTTCTTATAATGCTTATCTATAGATATACATTATGGATTTATTTTTCTTATTTGGTGGAAAAGGTTTATCCCGTCTCTGCACTAGGTGGTAGTTGATATATTTCTGCACTCGAGGCCTTTTCATCACATCTCAATGGTTGCTTCTCAGGGCATAACAGTAGGAAGTTAACTATGCCTCTGTCCTGTAGCTCCTAAAGCCTCACTACTTTAATTTTTTGTGTTCATGCTCAAAAGTAAGAAAGATTCAAAGTTCCACCTTTCTGCTATTTATTATCCAAACTAAGAAAGAAAAGATGATTTTGCATCTGGGAATTGTATTCTTAACTCTCCATTATCCAAATTGTTCTCATGGACTAAGACATTTATTGGGAGTGCCTTCAAACTCTTTTAAGTTATTATTATGTTTTAAATGCAAGTATCAGCCCTTCAAAGTTCAAATAAATGAGGATCAGCCAACGAGGGCTTGGCTGAGTGGGTAAGGCTCGGACGTTTCGTGCAACACACCTAGGTTTGAGTCTCGCTGCCTGCAAGCTTTCATTGGTGGGTAAACTTAGTGGTGAGGTGTACTCACAAAATGTGAGGTGATTCCTACACAGAGGGTACAAAACGGGTACCGACTATGGACTCCTTGACCGAGGCCACTGGCTCCCTGCCCGGGGGTGTAATATGACCATAAAGACCCCCATTTTTGCTTCTAAAAAAAAAAAAAAAAATGAGAATCATGTATAAAATAACATTTTCTTAATTCAAGTGTACTTTTCATATATTAAAATTCAAACTTGCAGTATTCTTAGAACATGTGTTTTTACCACCGCACGTCCTTGGTGTGATGGTCACTCCATAAGTATAAGTGCTTGTGGAATGTGGGGGACAATGGCCGGGGTTCAAGTCTCCAGTAGGAACCTTCACAAACATATATACTTAGATTAGGCTAGAATAGAATTTCTATCTTGTAAAAAAAAAAAAGTGTTTTTGAAGAACTTAAAGAGACATTATGATCAGAAATATTTGTCAAGTTGATATGTTTTACATTCTTATTTTCTGCGTGTAGTATGATGTTATCTGTTTTCTAATCTGATACAGATTTTGTCAGAGAATGTATCACCCAACTGCCCAAGGTGCATTAGCACTTGTATTATCTGATGCCATATTTGATAAAGAGGCAATTAGTAAAACAATTTCAATGGAATATTTCAACTTGTACACTTTGCAGGGCAATGAAGCGGTAGAATGGTAAAATCTTTTGTTGTCTATGGATATTGCTTGGTTGGTAGAATCCAGCTTGCCACCCTTGCAGAACCCTGAAATAAGTTTGCTATAAGTCCACTCGTCTGGTTCACATCCATTCGCCTTCATCAAATCCATTAATCTCATAGCATTGTTCAGGTTTCCCAATTGAAGGTACTGATTGATAAGCGTGTTCTATGTAACCACAGTCGGAGAGGGACCAGCTTTAAGCATTTTGTTGAAAAGAACCATTGCCTTCTCAACATCACCCATCAAGCAAAATCCCTTTATAATTACATTGTTAAGTTAGGGCATTTGGCGTCATATAATGACCTTCCATCCACTCAAAAATCAACAAAGCAACACCAAATCTTACTCCAGCACACAATTCATTTATCAAAGAATTAAATGCTACTTTATTTGGAACCAAACCATTTTTCAACATCCTATGGTATAGCCCAATTGCAATCTCAAGCTTCCCAGCTCGAGACAACCCACTGATCAATGCTGTAAATGTCTGAACATTTGGATCACAACCCCTCTTCCTCATGCTCCCCACAAGTTGAATTGCCTCATCCACACGCCCAGCCTCGCATAATGAAGTAATTGGTACCGTATAAGTATACACAGTCGGCTCAATCCCTTTCTCAATCATTCCTTCAATCATGTCCAACGCCTCGCCTATCCTCCCATCATTGCATAGCCCATTAATAAGCGTTGAATACGTAACAGAAGTCGGGTCACACCCCTCATTCACCATCCTATCAAAAACCTCAAATGCCGCCTTTAAGTTACCATTCCTGCAATGCCCAAGAACGAAAGACGTAAACGTAAAAACATCCGGGCACATATCAAACTGAAAAATCTTGCTCAAAACCAACTCTGCCTCTTGAACCTTACCCTTCTTACACAAAATATTAATCATAGTATTGAATGTAATCAAACTCGGTGTAATCCCACTATTCAACATTTTAGTATAAACATCTTGTGCTAAACCAATCATATCAAACTTGCCCAATTGAATTAAAAGCGTATTAAAGCTATACAAAGTAAACCCAAAACCATTTTCACTTATCTCATTCAAATACGACATAGCCCTGTTGAGCTCGTCCTCATTTCGACAAGCTTTGATCATTTGTATCCTCACGTGGTCCACATGCTCAAATTTGCGCTCGCGCAACAGCCTATCGAGCATGGACACGAAACAGCACGTGTCCCGTTTGTGAAAATGCCTCTGAGAGAACCAATAGAAGAAACGCAAAGCGGAGTGCGTGTTGTTGTGGATTTGGAGGATTTTGGAGACGTGGCGGGGTTTGAGTTTAGGGGTTAAGGTTTTGAGGTGTGGGTTTTTTTCCCATTGGGGATCAGAGAGGATGTGGCAGATTTGGGAGACCAAGTTTGGGGGTTCGGAAGAGCCATTGCTGATGGGTTTTGAGGAAAAGTAGTGGAAACCCAATTGAGAGAGAAGGGTTTGGAGGTGAATGGGAGATGGGTTTTTGAGGAAACAATGGGGCTTTAACATTTTGGGCGGTGGAAGAAGGTCATGAGGTTGTGGTGTTTGTGTTGGTGGTGCTTGAGGATTTCATTCTCAAAGTACCTAACGGCATTGAAGACAACCAAGAATCCTCCTTTTTCGGTTTTTGTAAAAAGACAAAAGGGGTCGTTTGGATACCGCTGAAAACTGAAAACTGAAAACACTGTAGCAAAATAATATTTAAATGTGTGAATAGTACCGTGGGACCCATTTTTAATGAAAAAGTTGCTAAAAAGTGAAAATTGTGGGTCCGTGAACAATAAAAGTTGTGGGGAAAAGTCACATGTTGCGGCTATTGTTCAATGAACAGTAGTCGCAACAGTGATGCTACAGTACCATTTCGCTGGAAACGCGTGAAAAAAAAAAAAAAAGCTGAAAAAACTCAAAACGTGAAACGCAAAACGTGAAACGCCCAATCCAAACGGAGACTAAGTTCTCATAAATTTTTTTAAGCTAATTATTATTATTCCACACAAGTTTAAATTATTATTAATTTTTTTAAGCAACAAACTCACACTAGGCAATCTATATATATATATATATATATAATGAATCATAAATTATTTATTTTTAAAAAGTTTTATTTCTTAATTGTAGAATCAAATGTGAGATCACATCATAAATATTCATCTAAGTGAGTTATTAAGTACAAAAACAAAAAAATTTAGAATAAATGAATCATAAAAAAAAAAAAAGTGTTTCACAAATTTTTTTTTTAAATAAACAATTTACATTTTATACCTTATAATATCCTTACTTTTTTTTTTTTTTAAAGAGTTAACAAAATATAAAAATGACTATCAATAGTATTTAAATTATATATATATATATATATTGTAAGGTTACAATTCCTAGCCCAAGTCTAAAAGATATGGGATATGAGTTCAATGAGCCCAGTACAATGAATTTGTAGAGAGTGGGTGAAAGAGCTGGGTTTTTTATGAATTGGACAACGGTTAATAATAATTTCAAAATATGAACAAACATGCAACACACGTAAACCTCGATAAAATGATTGTCCGAGGAGATAGATTATGAATTCATCTAATAGTTTTGATGGTTAATACAGTTCTTAGTGTTACAGCAATTCATTTTCTCTCATTTTTTCCATCCCCCTATTATAAGAGGTCTTTTACATTATATAGTTCCTTTCAGGCTATCTGATTGTACACTTGTTAATCATCTAAGCCTTCACTCGAGTGCATGTTCCATCAGACATTTTCTTTGACTCTCTGTGAATGGTGGTAGCTGAGACTACACTGTTCAAGGGTCTTCTCCACATAAATGCGGCCAGAAAAGTTGTTGCAGTGCATTTAATACAGTGTTAGCAGCTTTTTTGTTAGATATTTCTGTGTTCTTATCACCTTTGTACGTGCTTGAGGTTCATCCTGATCGTCATTGGAACTCCCTAGAAGGTCACCTAAATTACCCAAATGCGTGCTTGACCGATATTTATCTTATCCGAGAGGGAACTATGCCTCGAACTATATGTCTCCATTATTTTCTTACAAGATTCTCAACTTTGGGGCATCTTCCAATCATTTACTCCTCCTCGGATATATCCACGTCCTTGGATAAGGCCCAAGGCCCAATATACAAATTTGGGTTCTTATCCCCACATATATGAATAATATTATGCATTTTATTGTATATATTTAAGTGTAGAAGGACATACATACCACAAACTCCATTTTGAAAAGTGGTGATAATTACATAGTGTGTACGAGACACATGATTGTAATTTTTAAAACACGATTTTCAGTAATAATTGTGAAATTATGAAATCATATTTTGAAAAACGATTTTAGCTGTGTATCTTGTACACAGAGTCTATAATTATCATAACTCATTTTATAATTTTTCTTTATATATATATATATATAATTTGATAATTATAATTCATAATGTATTTTTATTCATTTTCTTTAAATATAATTTGATTTTCTTTAAATATAATTTGATCATTGTATATTTTATATCAATGGAGTGGTTCAATTCTTGATTCCATCTCATGAGAAGAGGTTATACAATTTTTTTTAAGAAGAAGTTATATGATTGAGTTATAAGACATTTGATAAGTTATCTATGTAATAATATATATATATATATATATATATATAATTAACATGCTTTATAAGAAAAAAGTTAAGGTCAAACATAACTTTCGTACTTCAAATATAGTAGTATATGTATAGTATTTTTTTTTTTTTTTTTTTGTATTTTGTATTTTGTTTAGAACTTATTTGTATAGTGTTTCAATTAGTTTAATTGATATATCTTCTATCCTTAATTGATAAAAATATTTTATAGTCAAATTAGGACTAGATTTGAAATTCACCTATTAAAAAACACTCATTAATGTCTTAACCTGATCCCACACAAGGAGCAATCAAGTAAATAAAAAGGAATGGATGTTTTCAATCTATGATTATGATGATTGCTCTTTATCATTATGTGAAGATACCAATTAATTTTTTGTGTAGGCAGGATTCAAACTTTATATCTTTTGTTTGACAACAAAAAACTTTCTCAATTGAGTTACTTGTTATCGACTAATCTTTTTTGAAAGCAATATTTAAGAAGTTTGGACAGGAACTGATTGGCCACACTCTTACGAACTATTCTATTGAATGAGAATAGTCGGAATGAACTCATTTTTCAAAAAAAAAAAATATCGGAAGGAACTCTTAACTATTTTATAAACAATGTGTTTCAATTAGCTCAATTTGTTATTTTTTTTTTTTTTTTTTTTTTTTTTTTTTTTTTTTTTTTTTTGCCTTGGATAAGAGATTTGAATTTGAATTCTGCCTGTACCATTAATCAATTGTTGCGTTGAAACAAAAGTCATAAGCTCAAATCCTATAAAATAAAAACCATATTTAGGAAGAAGTTTGGGCATGATATGGTTGGCCACGCCCTTGATTCCCGTATATTTCTGGGCTTCTATTTCCGGCATCACCTGTGAGACCCAAAACATTCGAGACAAGGCCCATTTTAGCGACTAAACGTATAAACACTCAATGGGTTTGTTAGCCTGAAACAGCCCAACCACACTAGTTAAAGTAACAAAAGTCCCTAGTATTTTTTGTTGAATTTGGTCCAAGCCCAAGGAAAATTCAAAATCAAACCCAAAGGAGGTTTGGACTTTGGTCTATATGGGTGGGAATATGGTTTTTTATTTTTTATTTTTTATTATTTTTTTTATAAATAATTTCAAAGACGCACCTAATCGTACACCCAATTTCATAACTTGTTGACCTGTGAGTTTGCAATTGAAATACACTCACATTTTTCTACAAACTGTCATGGAAGACTAACCATTTCAGCATCAAACCTTACCTGTTCCCTTATGGCTAAATTGACATTACTTTGGCCTAACTTTGTTTCCAAAACCAAGTAATAGCTAATAGGTACTGTTTACTACCCCATGTAAAAGGAGTGCTTTGTTTTATACTTTGCTTTAAAAATTAAGCAAAGTATTGAGGTATATTGACCAAAGCCGTGGAGGTATAGCACAAGATCAATAATGTGATGGATACAACTTTTTTCACAACAAATTTCATAATTATTAAAGTGATTGACTTGAGTGATGGACACAACTAACACTCTTGAATCCATTAATTTTTCTCTATCACTCACAAGATCACTTCGGTTATTGTGAAATTTTTTCATTAAAAAAAAATATATATCCATAGCATTAATTATAAATAAAAGAAGTATTATATCCCAAAGAAAATAGATAGTATTATTTTGCAAATTCATGTTTGGCTACTCTGATAGATAAAAACTATCCGTTAGAGCCAAACACAAGTAGCAAGAAGACAACATATGTACAGTTCTCTTTTTATATCTTATTGGCTCATCCATTGCCTCTGCAAAGGTGAGTGGATATGGCAATAACAAGCCTCACCCTCAGCAGCATGTGCAGCTGCACATGGCTTCAAAGCTCAGCACCACCGCCTCCACCTCCGCCTTGGCTGAGGATTTGTTGCTATTCTTCTACTCAGCACTCTGTTCACAAAACCTTGACACACATTCACAGTTCTGGTGTCATAGCTTGCCTTCGTGCCAGTAGGTCTCTCTCTCTAATATATTAGTTTAGAGACTGTTTTGCTGTCTTATACTCTTATTAATGGCTTAGTTACTACTTACTGTATCTTTTTTCTCCTTTTGGATAGCGCAGAGCTGGCACTGAAAGCGGCACGTGCTGCACTTAGTGGTGGCATCTCAGTTGTGAGTTTTTTTTTTTTTTTTTTTTACAAATTTTTCTTTCATCTCTTTCATAAATTGAACTAGCGTTTCATGTCAAGTAAACTGTCTTAATAATTAATGAATCACACGCGTAACAATCACAACTTCTAAGACCCAACTTTTATTCTATAAATATTAACTAACTAGGTAACTTTTATAATCTTAAAAGTTGGTTCAGTTGCATTTTTTTGGACAGTCTAGAAGAACTTATTGCACCCACATTGCTTATCCCTTAATATATGGATTGTGATTAGTTAGATTCTTGCCGTTACTTAAGGTCTCTTGGGAAATTTTTGCATTCTTGATTGGTGAAATATTCTCTTTATGTTAATCATTTTATAAAGAAATACAATGGTAATTTATTCTTATTCTGCAATTAGTTGCAGTAGTCCACGATTATATGAAAGATGGTTTTTGATTTGTTTCTCTTTCTTGATATGTAGCTGGAGATTGTGATGTCTACCCCAGGTGTATTCGAGGTTGTTTAGAATGCAATCTTTTCCAATTCCCCAATGCAATTGGCTTCTTGGGCTTGGGAGTTAATGTGCTTTCTTTCTCTTTTGCATAGGTTCTTCAGCAGCTGGTGCAGGAGCATCCTACTACAACCTTAGGAGTAATTCTCTTCATAACTCCTCTTGAATTTCTTAATATATCATTTATGTTCAAATTGACTGTGCTTGACAAAAATCCTTGCTAAAGTCTATGCTTGTCAGCATAGTTATCTGTGCACGATCTATGGACAAATTATGTGCTTGTTTGGAAGGACATTAGACTGATGTTTCTCATTTGTTGGATGTTATATGAACATGTGAGCTTGATTTATAATGATCCATGATGAGCTAATTAGCTTAATTACTAGTTATCTGACAAAATTTTATAATAAATTACCCTTTTTAGATATTATCTTTAGGCACATTTCATGTAAATCCAACTAGATGCAATTTTAAGTTCACAATCTGGTTTTGGATGCATGTGGATGGGTTTGTTTGTTGCTGACATACCATAGATAATTATATATAGAGAGCCCAATTTTGATTTACTATCTGTGAAATAAAAATAGGTCATAACAACTTGGAGGTCTATCAAAAACTATCTTCGTAATGGACTTTGAATGTTTTTACCGTTCCATCTTCAATCAAGAGAAGGCATAGAAAGGTTCCATATATATATATATATATATATATCTATGCAAGTACTGCTTTGCATGAGTTTTCTCACTTCTGAAAAATATTAAGCATCCTGCAGGTTGGGACTGTTTTAAATGTTGATGATGCCAAAAATGTAATAAATGCTGGAGCCAAATTTCTGATGAGTCCTGCAATGGTGAAAGTATGCATTTTGAATTCTGCAGTCTCATGCGTTTTGAATTATTTTGTCCTTTTTAGTGATCTTCATGATTCTTCTAATTTTCTATCTTGAATTTATTCCTAAACAAACCTGTTAGAAGACATCACTAATACTGCTTCTTCTGTATACTCTAAACATGCTTATTGGCTGTCAGGACATTATGGTTGATGCCCAATGTGGTGAAGTTTTGTACATACCTGGAGTGATGACCCCAACAGAAGTAAGGCCATCTTATAAAACTTAAAACTCTCTTTCATTTCTAAGCTTTATAGCGTTTGTAAAAATTTTCTTAACGCACTTGACTTCTTATAATGTTTATCTTGTTGGACGCTTCTATTTCAGAGTTATTTTTTTCTACTGTTTTGTTTGAGATTTGAAACTTTTGAGTCAGAAGGAGAATTAAAACCTGATTGTGATTTACAGATATTGTCTGCATATGATTCTAGTGCCAAAATTGTCAAGGTAAGTCTTGACATGTCCTATGATGTTTAAGATTGGGCAGTTCATATGGTAGCCACTGTCCAATGCCATATGCACTCCTGACTCCTTTTTTCAAAGGATATTAATGTGAAAGCTCATTATTTATTTGATATCCTGTATCCACTAGTCATTACGATTGCTAGGTACACAATTATGGTAAATGTCCCCAATTGACCATGAACTTCTTTTAAACATATATCAGTGCTTGAATAGTCATGATTTTCTTTTTGGTTCAAAAATAAAAGTCTTCTAAATGAAATTATATAAAGTTATGCAAGCTACAATAATAAGTTATGTAGCTTAGCTTGCTGAGTTAGAATAAGAGATCAGTGGAAATTGGATCTAAATTATAGCAAATTGTTTTTCTGAGAGGAATGTGCATCTACATTTCTCTTGTAACCAACTTGGATTCAAGATTTGTCATTTTAATTGGTTCATCTTGTCTCAAATCTACCCTATCTAAATTTAATCTTTCAGTTTTCTATCTTGTGAATTGATCATGCTTTAGACTTACCCAAAAAAGATCATGCATGCATAGGCTCTGCTTCCTTGAGTTGGCACCTTAGACCCGGTTAGTGTTTTTACCACAGAATTTTAAAAGCATTTCTGTGCCTCAAAGTGGTCTTTCTTGTCTTAGGTTGCTCTATAAAGTTTATCCAGCCGACATTGTTCTTCTGTACACAATTTCAGATTGATATTGGTGTCTATTTATTTTAGTCTTATAATTAAATTCAACTGTTAATTCACTAGAGTAGGCATTAACAAAGCTTTCATTCAGATAGTTGAGAGTTTCTTACTTATATTGGAATTATGTAGGTTACTTACGCCCCTAAATACTGGCTCATAAGTCATAAATGCATTCTTCTTCGTCAATCTAAAGAATCTTCATAAGATTTGCACAGTGAAGAAAGTATGGCTTAGTATATGATTGGTTCTTTCAAACATTTGTATTCTCTAGTTTCTTCACTAAGAATTCTGGGATTTTATACTGTTTGGATGTCAGAAAATAGTTCATCTATAGATGTACCTTATGGATTTATTTTTCTTTTATTTGGTGGACTAGGTTTATCCCGTCTCTGCACTAGGTGGTAGTCGGTATATTTCTGCACTCAAGAGGCCTTTTCATCACATCTCAATGGTTGCTTCTCAGGGCATAACAGTAGGTTGTTAACTTCTCTGTCCTGTAGGCTGTAGCTCTTAAAGCCTCACTACTTTTAATTTTTGTGTTCATGCTCAAAAGTAAGAAAGATTCAAAATTCCACACTTTCTGCTATTTATAATCCAAATATAAGAAAGAGAGATGATTTTGCATCTGGGAATTGTATTCATATCCCTCCATTATCCAAATTGTTCTCATGGCTAAGACATTTATTGGGAGTTCTTTCAAACTTAAAAAAAAAAAAAAAAAAAAAAAAAAAAAAAAAAAAATTTAAATGCACGTATCAGCCCTTCAAATAAATGAAAATCATGCATAAAATAACATTTTCTTGATTCGTGTGTACTTTTTATAGATTGAAATTCAAACTTGCAGTATTCTTGGAACATGTGTTTTTGGAGAACCTAAAGAGACATTATGTTCAGAAATATTTGTTAAGTTGATATGTTTTATATTCTTATTTTCTGCGTGCAATGGGATGTTATCTGTTTTTTAATCTGATACAGATTCAGTCAGAGAATATATCACCCAAGGAGCATCAGCAGTTGTATTATCAGATGCCATATTTGATAAGGAGGCAATTAGTCAAAATAATTTCAATGAAATATGTCGACTTGCACACTCTACAGCTTTGCAAGGCAATGAAGCATTAGAATGGTGAGATCTTTTGTTGTCTATGGATATTGCTTAGTTTTGTCTTTGCTAGACTATTATAGCTGTAGCCTTTGTTTGAAGTTGCCAATGCTACTATCTTCAAAATTTTAAAAGATCAATAAAGAGTGAGAAGTACTAGACTAAATAAAACAAATGGGATTTTTTCTAAACCAGATATGCTGGATCTAAAAGGTACACTTGTGATGACAAACCTTTAAAGTCATAACTGCTAACCCATGAAATTGTAGGCAAACTATTTCTTCATCAATGTGTGATATGGATTTTATGTTCGAATGCAGACACAAATTTCATTTTTTAAAATCCAATGCTAAATTGATGACCTACGTATAAATTAAGAAAAATGTGTGGCATATAATTTCTGAGTAGCAGATTATTGGTTTTGCTAATATTCTACATAAATAGGTCAATTAACATTTTAGTAATCCCGGAGTGGTTTGAATTCGACCTTATTTGCCACCATACTAGGTTTTCACTCATTAATATTCTTGTTTCTCCTGCCTAAGTTAACTTTTATAACTTCATGTCGGTATTGTGTTAGAAGATGCTTTTGTGCAACTAAATTTAGTTAGTGAAAATTTTGTTTTTCTTTTTTCATATCTTTTTCTCATGAGCTTCTTTGTGGTCGAGCAATCATGAATTTAAATCCTTTGTTTTCATGGTGCTGCCCTTAGTTTCTCCCAGTGTAATTGTGGAAGATTTAAATAGCATGATGATGACTAATGGCCATCATAAAGTTAATGCATCATTTCCATTTATTAAGGTATATTGTTGGTTAGTATATGTTTAAATTGTCCATCTTGATAAAAGCTCCCTCACATAAAGTACCAAGTTTAATTTGACTCACACAAACGAAAAATAGAATAAAACACTTCAGCCTACAAACCAGACCAACCTGATTGACGACTAGGTTGGTTGACTTGGTTCAGTTCATGGTTCAGTTCAGCTAAATGATGCTTTGACTTTGATCCTTGATTATGGAATAATGATTATTTCTGTGTTAATTGATTCCTGGATTCTGATCCAACTTGATCTGAATGTTTAACTCCCTTTCCTTTTTGATCCACCAAAATAATAACAAAAAAGTCCCATAAGGTAGGAGATGAAGTTTGATAGTTTGGACTCTCAACTTTCCAAAAACAATCTGTTACACATTGCATACATATCACATACACATATGGGGATCAACCCTTTCAATTGGCTTTTCCAAGGCTGTATGGTATTGCCATTGATAAGGAGGTTTCTGTTGAAGCTTCTTTGCTAAGGCAGGGGGCGGAGGAGAGAAGAATTTGGAATGTTCGTTTTATTAGAAATTTTAATGATTGGAAGATGGATGAAGGGCTGCATTTTCTTCGTATATTGGGAGCCAATACTCCTCCTATGGATGTTGGAGACCGAATGAGATGAAAATTGAAGTCTAATGGGGTTTTTGACATCCGGTCGTTTTATAACAAATTAAGGGATTCTCCCTCAACTGTCTTTCCTTGGAAAGCTATTTAGGGAGCATTGGCCCCTAGGCGATTTTCTTTTTTTGTTTGGTGTGTAGCTTGGAATAAGATCCTAACGGGAGATAACTTGAGATTAAAGAGATTGGTTTTTGTGGATTGGTGCATTATGTGTCGTCATTGTGGAGAGACGGTTGACCACTTACTTCTTCATTGTGAGATGGCTTATCAGTTATGGAGTTTTGTCTTTATAACTTTTGACTTGTCTTGGGTTATACCTAAATTGATTCCAGACTTGCTCTTTGGCTGGTGGAATTGGCTGGGGAAGCATTCGTCTCAGATTTGGAACTTAGTCCCTTTGTGCATCCTATGGTGTATTTGGAAGGAATGGAATCAGAGGACTTTTGAGGATTTGGATAGCTCTAGTGATCAGATGCTTGCTTGTTTTAGTGGAACTCTTTTTGATTGGTCTCGGGCGTGGGGACTCACGTCTAGTGATTCCCTCCCTTCTTTTCTTTGCTCCCTTTCTCTTTTGTAATTTTTCTGTTGTTTGGTTTTCTTTTATGTTTTTCTCTTGTATTTTCTAGGTTTGCTCTATGTTCTTCATGTATTGAGTAGCCTTTCGTATATATATCATTCTTACTTATCAAAAAAAAAAAGGTTATGTGTGCTTTTGAGGAACATCCCCATATGGTAGATAATGCTTATGTCCATTGATGGTTTTGATTGATTTGTGTGTCATGCTGATGCAGGAAGAAAAGGAGCACGCTAAACTAATTGCATTACAAGTGCCCCAAAAGTTTCTTTGCATCACCTACACCAGGGTTAAAGCATCAGAAATTTTTTAGGACAAAACTGATGCATATACGCAAGAAATACATAATGGATACCTACTAGACTATTGAGGTAAAAGATCAGCCATTCATTGTTGTCTTCATTTAGTGTGCCTTTTCTTGAACCTAAAGTAGCCCTCCATTGTTTGTCAACTGACATGCAAAAAATAACATGGACTATGGTTTGGAGCTGATACATATCTATAATGCTAGGAAACTGAGACTCACATGATCATATCTTTGTTATGTCAAATTTTGAAATATTTCTGGCACTATGATCATCGCCATTGTTTTCATTATTATTGTTGTCATCACAACCTTCATTATCATTTATTGAATTCGGTTCTTCCCATATTTTTTTAGATTGAAGGCTATTAACAAAACCAGGCCGACTGCCCTTGGATATCTACTCTGAAGAGCTAAAAATTGAACTTTGAACTGATTTATTAGCTTGTTGGTAAGGTCGGTTAAGTCGACATTACAGTGTAGACATTTGGAATGCATTCCCCCATCCTCTCAAGTGGTGTATTTGGAGAGAGAAATGCTTGGAGTTTCGAAATGTGGAAACTTCAGTTTTGGACTTGAAACTCTCATTCCTTGGACCTATGTTTGAGTGGATGGCAGACATGAGCAGTATCTTTGAGTAGCATGATCTTTGTAATTTTTTTTTCAAATTGTTGGTGAATCTCGTGTACTTCTTTTATACTTGGGTAGTTGGGTTATGCTACTTTTGTGCTCTCTTAATGAATCATTTACTTAAGTACTTGGCTTTGTTTGCATTTCAAATCACTAATTTCACACCACTTACTCAACTTCTATAAAAGTAATCATTTTTGGAGTTTGGACAATAATGCAAAAATTATGCAAATTTTTTTTTTCTGCAATACTAATTTTAAGTTATTCTACATTATCTAGAATAAGGGAAATATTTGCATCATCTGTAAAGTACATATTTCAATCACAAATGGAGGAAATGATGACAAATATTGCGTTTAATTTGTAAATTAGTTTATTTAATTTTTTTTTATTTAAAAAATTATAAAGCTGTAAGTTGATGTCTACACTCTACAAGGTTTCTCAGCTAACCTTGTTTTGGCCAAGAGTTCAAGCTCTCGAAGGTAACAGGATAAGGGGTTTTTGTTGTTTTGATAAGTGATGTAGGACACAGTTTAATATTTAATTTTTGTAATTATTTAATTTTAGTATTTTTATGTAATTTTTGTTATTTTAGGTTTAGGTTATTTATTTCCTTTTTTTAAGGTATTTTTAATGTTGTTTAATCAAATTAGGGTTTTATATGCTTTCATAGCTGCATTAGGGTTTTTAGTTGTCCTATGTTTTGTTTTTACTATTTAAACGCAGTGTTCGTTTGGGATCCTTTTATTTTGTTGAAATTGAAATTTTTTTGCTGAAAGTACTGTAGATAAAAACATGTATATACTTAAATCCACAGCCACTTTAGTATATATTGAATACCGATATTCTGAGCAAGACTCACATCCATAGCCACTTTAGTATTGTTGTCTTGCTAAAAACATGTATTCTCTATTTGATATACACAATTTCTTACTAGCTAATAGCTATCATTTGAGTTATTATTTTTTTTATTTATAAATAACTATTTTTCAAATCTTAAATATATTTAAGAAGATTTTTATACATGTATAAATATAAATATATGTTTTTTTTAAAAAAAAAAACCTATATACATAAATATATACTTAAATATAGCATCTTGCTATGATAAAAATAAAATAAAAAAAATAAAAAAGACAGAAAAAATCGAGCTTGATGTTAATTTTATTTATGGACATGTTTTTATATTTGAGCCATGCTTAAAAGTTTTTATATTTGATCCATTTAAATCCTAAAAGTTATAAAGTTTTTTTATTTTAGCCGCTAGTGATTTAGGAATTTAAAAATGTTGTTTGGACACTACTACTTGCTACAGCTGCTAACTACATTCACACTAATTACATACACTCGGTTTCCCACTCCCACTTTGTAAATGATTAGCACAGTAACACGACCCCAGCTAAAGGAAAAGAGAAAAAGTAGTCTAAAGTTATAGAATAAAAACCAACTTTTTCTCTGGGCATAATTATTGAGGCTAGCTGTATCTCTCATCACTTTCACCGCTCCACAAACCCATCTAAATATCCAATATTCCTTAAAAAAAAAAAATCTATGGCGGAAGGAGTAATTGTGTAGCAATTGGGTAAAAAGATTCTCATTATCTTTCAAAATCTTTAGTATTGCTGTCCTGCTAAAAACAAATATTCTATCTTCTTTTATTCAATTATGATAAAAAGAAAAATTAGTTCTATTCATTTAAATCATAAAAGTTTTAACTTCCCATAATAAGAAATTAAAAAAAAAAAGTTTTAACTACAATTTTGCTTTTGGAATTTAGAAATGTTGTTTCACGCTATAACTGCGTTCACACACACATTTTTTAAATGATTAATTCATATGTTCACACCCTCAGAGGGAAAATAGAAAAAGGTAGAAAAAAAAAGTCTAAACTTTTAGAATTAAAAAAAAAAAAAAAAAAACTTTTTCTAGTGTTTAAAATGATCCCAAGTAGTTTTCTGTTTGCCTTAACATCTTACACATAGGTGGGAATAACCTAGTGCTTTTCAGTGATGCAAAAAAGTGTTATCCAATGTCAAAGTTTCAGTTTTTTATAAGGAAAAATCAAAAAATTCGGGCTTAAAATTTTATATGTTGTCACTGGTTGGAAAAAATGTAATTTAAGATATCTCAGATTTTTCTTAATTTTCCTGTAAGGAATATTCACTGAATGAGATGTAGTATATTTTAGCACCAAGTAAACTCATACACCAACCAATAACTCATTTTCATTACTTTCATGTTATCCAAAGCTGTGGTATTTGGTAGAGCAACTTCCACATCTACCTATTGCAATGCAAATTTGTTCACATTTGATATTGTTCTAGTCTAATTCTTTCTTAGAGTAATCAACAACCTCACCTCAATTAAATCCTTGTAATCTCAGATGGCCTAGTCTAATATCACTACTTGAAATGAATATATCTACCTCACTCTCTTGCTACTTTAATAAGATTGTAAATTACTAGTTGTTCGAGTAATTAATGAGGAGTTTAGACTCACACATAAGGGAGAGTGATTAAGTTCACCACTTTCAAACAGCTTAAGTTTTAGATACAATTAGTAATTTAACCATCTATATAAGCTATCATTAATATTTTACTAGAAAAATCCCACGAATTATCACCTTGTATGTGGTATGTGACAAGATTTCATAGTACAACTCCTTTTTTTTCTCAATTTTATTTTCTATAGTCTAGTGTGCATCAAAAGCACCAATATGCTTTAGTTTAAAGTCACAAAATTTTATGGACAACTTTAAATTTATGCTTCATTTGATTTCCAAGAAAGAGTAAAAACAGAAAAACAAATAAATAATAAAAAATAGTTTCAACATCAATGTATTAATAGCCACCCCATTGGCAGCACAGATTTTTTTTAGGAACAAAAAATGGGTAGAGGAGGTGACCTGAGTTGGTGTCTTTTACCTGGGCATAATCATAGTGACACTCTACCCGCTGGGCTCAGCCTGTAGGAGCAAAGAATTCAAATGAGCCATAACTGTACACCCAATTTTATTGAGAACACTAGTGAACCTGCACAGGTTGTTAAATCCTTCCATCTCTGCCTCATATATAGCCCCCAATATTGATTAGTTGTTCTCTTTTCATTGTTTTGCTTCATATTCAAGAGCTTTCAATGTCATTGAATCTCTAAATTATTTTTTTATATATAAATCAGAGAAGAGTGTGGCATTGAAACCAAAAAGATTGTAGAGATGGTTCTACAAAAATCAAGCATCATCTTGCAATAATTTGAGCAATACGCCTCTCACCTTCTTTTCTTATTTTTATATTATATTTATGATTTTTTTTTTTTGATGGAATATTTATGATAATTTTTGTAACAAACCGTTTTGAATTTTCAGAATGTTTATTGCAACAGGTCACATGTATCAATCCTTGTGTAGGGACAGCCTGGTCTATGAACTTTTTATTTTTATAGCAATAATAACTTTTAACAGGTCGTGATTTTTAATTTTGTATCTTTGCCCTTTGATAAAGAGAAAAAGTAGGTTGATTCATTTAAATCCTAAGTGTTATAACTTTTTTATTTTAGCCACCAGTGCTTTTGGAATTTAGAAATGTTGTTTTCACACTACTGCTTGCGTGTTGCGACAGCTGCTAACTGCTTTCATGCCACTTTGTAAATGATTAATACTAACACGACCCCAGAAAGGAAAAGAGAAAAAACAATCTGAAGTTATAAAATAAAAGACTACTTTTTCTCTGGGCATAATTATTGAGGCTAGCTGTTGTGTAATACACAGCCACGTATATCTCATATCACTTCCACTGCTCCACAAGCCTATCTGAGGCCGTGTTTAGTATAGATGTTTAAAGTTTAAACAACAATTTTTAGTGTTGAAATACTAAAATATGTATTTTCACAATAATTTTTAATCTATATATATTTTTATAACACTTAAATAATGATACTAGAAATCTTTAACCAAACATGTCCTAAATATAATATTCCTAAAAAGAAAGAAAAACTATGGCGGAAGGAGCTTCGTTTTATCTAGCAGGGAAAGTCCTTGAACTGCTGGGCTCTCTCATTGTCCAAGAGGTCAAACTGGCCTCTATTGTCAAAACTGAGATAGAAAAATCTAAGGAACACAGTCTCATATTTTTGTAATTTATTAATTTTGGTAGTTTTATGTAATTTTTGTTATTTTATGTTTATGGCATTTATTTCCTTGTTTTTAAGGGCCTTTAATGTTATTTTGTCAAATTAGGATTTGTAGGTTTCCTACCTGCCTTATTATTATTTTTTTAATATATATTTAAACATCTTATGTTTTTTATTGGATTCCAAATTTATCATCTTGTGGATTCAAGGGATTTCTTGTGGATTTGAGGTTTGCTACTGAAAACTAACAATTTAGTTTCAGTTTCATCAAAAAAAGTATCATGTGTGATTTCTTCAAACTTCAATGACACCATCAAGTCATATTTTGATTAAATGTTAAAATAGATAGTTCCATATTCAAAGTCAATCATAGTAAAAGATTATTATAATAATTATCATAATCTCTAAATTTCAAATTCAAAGAAAAATAAAAGATAGAAAAAAAATCATATTTTGTTAAAATTTATCATGTATTGTATGCATTATTGACTAGTTAATTTGTTTATTTTGGATAAATAAAACTTTGAAAAGCTCACATTTCAACAAAAAAAAAATATAGTTGCACTTTTACACAACCTTTTTTTTTATATATATTAAAAAAAATTAAAAAAAAAAAAACACCCAAACCCAACCCTTACACACCCTACTAATTCCCACAAAAGATGTGTTCTTTGTATAAATGTATTTATACATATATATTAGAGGTATATAAAGATATATTATTAAAAATAATAGTAAATTTGTTTTACTGAAAAAAAACAGCTTTCTTTTTGTTTTTTTGTTTTGTTTTTGTTTTTAGTAGATATATATTCACTATTTTTTAACAAGAAAATATATGATGATGAAAAATATGGGATATATGAAGCTTTTAAAATAAAATTGAAAACAAATCAAATTTGGAAGATGTAATTTGTATTTAGCTTAATTTGATTTTATTGCTAACTTACTAGGTCCATAAAATTAAAATACAACTGGCCGGAAAACCCGAATTTTCAAGACATGCACACGTCCATCAAGCTATTTCACATTAATATAATAACAAATCAGCTCATACAAAATTGTAACTTGATATTTGTTCATTAAATTAATAAAAAGTAAAAACCAGTAACAATTTGCTCGTCATGTGTGCATGTAGGACAATTTGCTCCGAGTATCGTGTGAGGTGTTTTTTAAAATCGCTGGCCGGCTACAAAAAACGGAGAGAAAAGAAAGAATATTGGCCATGCATATTTTCAAACAAACATTGTTTTAGTTCTTCAATGTACGCATATTTTCTTTTTCTTTTTTTGATGAGATGTACGCATATTTTCAAGCAAACATTGTTTTAGTTCTTCAATGTACGCATATTTTCTTATAAAATAAAAAAAATGTACGCATATTTTCAAACAAACATTGTTTAAGTTATTCAATGTACTCAAGAGGAAAATGCCATGCGCATTGTTAGCATGGAAACTAGTCCCGATCATCTTGTCTAAACATAATATGTATTGTTTATTTGAGCAACTAGATCGAGATAATTTCCACCTTCTCCCTGAATATGCACGAGGGTATCTTTTCTTTTATCTTTTTTTAAGATGAATGCATGTGACTGTGAGTATCAAGGTACAAAATATTATGTCAGAAAAATTAGTTTTGTTTCTATATCCAATGAAAATTTTTATGCTAAATGAATTGAAGGGTTTTGTTTCTTCCTTGCTCATGTATGAAAAATTAGTTTTTTTTTTTTTTTTTTGGTCAGAATAAGTTAGAAAAAAAAAATTACTAGTATTAGTATGGAAATTTTAATTACATAAAATTTTTATTTTTTTTGTAGGTTATCAAGAGAAGATCCTATCTAGGATTTTGATTGTGACAACCATGGCCTTACGGCATTCCTCCTTTTTAAAGTTAAAAATTATTAAGCATGGTGAATCTGGGGCATGTTGTTCATTTTGCAATCAATCTTTGACAAGGCTCTGGGAATACCAATATAAGTGAGTGTTGCAGGTCCCAACCCCCAATTATATACTCATATACCTTCGTGAGGTTAACCTCAATTGCACAACTTGGGATCAAATTGGTTTTATTGTAGTTCTTTACAAATTCTTGAGCCAGGAATGTGTTTTCCCAATTCTCCTTTTCTGAACAGAGAATTACAACATGCTATTGTACACATTGTGATGGCAAAACTGTGGCAAATAAAGACCCTCAATAATCATGGGGTTTCATTCCATAAAATAGAACCGGCAAACCCATTTCCAATTCACCGACACGTCTAATATATAATCATTAGCTACTCTTAGAATGTAGGTGATCATGATAGAGATATTCTAAGCCAAAAACATAAATCACCTTGAAAATTATAACATGATGTTTTTCCATTAAATTATTAAAGACTAGTGACAAAACTTTAATAGTTTATTATCTATAACAATATTTTAATTTAAAGACTTCTCTTTTTCTACTTTGGGCGGCTATAAAAAATGGAGAGAAAAGAGAAAATGACCAAGGCAACTTTTTCTTTTATTTATTTTTTAAAAATGTTTCTTTCCGTTGGCGTTTAGTTAAGTAGACAATATCATAGGAATGTACATAAGAATATGCCATGCTTAATTTTAAACAAACATAGTTAGCTGCCTATGTGGAAAGATTCAACTACTCCGTTTATCTTTGTCTTAAGAATATGTATTGTTAATTTAGAGGAGGCAGGAAAAATATATATTGTCTCAACAGAATATAAACCAAAACCACGTTGTATCACTCAATTGTAGGTACATGCAGTATATGAGTTTAATCTTTTATTATTATTAACCAAGAATCTTAACCTACATATTTTTAAACAAACACTGTTTAGTGGACAAGGCAGCGCATTGTTAGAAAGAAATACAATCAAATTGGCATGGAATTAAAGCCAACAAAAACTAACACGGAAAATCAGAATTTAGCAGGTGAGAAATAATTAATCTTGATAAGAATAAAAGTATCAGTAGCTTGCTATACAACGTTTGGGAAACCATTCTTGCCCAAACCCAACCCTTACACACCCATACTTACTAATTCCAACGAAAAGATTTGTTCTTTGTATAAATGAAATTTGTAATTTCGCTTAATTTTTGTTTATTATTGCTAATGCTAACTTACTAGATTCATAAAATACTATCCGCAAACCCATTTTCAAGAAATGTTTATGTCTATCAAGGTATTTCACATTAATAGAAACAAATCAGCTTATACAAAATCGTAACTTGATATTTCTTTAGTAAATTATTTAAAACCCTTAAATTAATGAAAACCAGTAACAAAACCTTAACAATATTTTACTCCAAAGACCTCTCTTTTTCTACGTCTTTTGTGGGTCTTTTGTGAGTGTGTGTATGTAAGACAACCTGCTCCGAGTATTGTGTGACGGGTTTTTTAAAATCGCAAAAAAACATAGAGAAAAGAAAGAATATTGGCCAAGCTTCTCTTTCCTTTTTTTTATTTTTTATTTTCAATGTTTCAATCAGTTCTTCAATGTAGTCAAGAAGAAAATGCCAAGCATATTTTTAAACAAACATTGTTTAGTGGACAGGATTTGTGGGCATTGAAACTAGTCCCGATTATCTTTGTCTAAACATTAATAATTTGTATTGTTTATTTGAGCTACTAGATCTCGATTTCCACCTTCAATTCTCCCTGCTTATGCATGCATGTAAGTATCTTTTTTTATTTTATTTTTTATTTTAAGATGCATGAATGCACGTGTCTGTGAGTATCAAAGTACAAAAAATTATATCAACTGAGTAAAAACGTTTGTTCCGGCAATGCCCAATTACGAACCAAAGATCCCAGAACCATGAATGTGTGACTCAAATGTTAGTACATTGTATACGACTTTTCCCCATTTGAATTCCCTTCTACCACAAGTTACCTTTTCTTTCTCATTATCAAACCTAAAATTTAGCATTATTTCTTTCCATTTATTACTTTGTCACAAAAAATAAACCATAGAACATAAGATTTAGCTCTCATTTAAATTGAACAAATAAAATCATATCAATTTTAACTCTTTTTGATATCTAGTTTTTCTAGACTCTAATTGGAAATAGTTTTGGTTTATTTTCAGTATATTTAAAATTATATTAAAACTTGTTTTAATATACACATATATAAGGTCCGTTTAGATAGAACTTATTTTGCTGAAATTAAAAACTTAAAACTGAAAACACTGTAGCAAAATAATTTTTAAATGTGTGAATAATATTGTGAAACCCATTTTTAATGAAAAAGTTACTGAAAAGTGAGATTTGTGAGTCCTGTGAACAGTGCACGGGACCCACTGATGTTCTGAAAAGGGTTGAAAAGTCAAATAGCGCGGCTACTATTCATGAATAGTAGCCATTTGTCTCCTGAAACCGCATGCCAAAAAAAAACAAAGAAAACAAAAAAGGGAAAACGCAAAACTCAAAACGCCAGATTCCAGACATGTATCCAAACTCACAAATAATGTACACAATGGCAAAACCAGAAATTAGAACGAAGGCTTTTCAATCGTACTTAGACACTCTCTCTTCGTAACTGTGGAATTAGAACAATTACGTGTAGTGTAGGGATTAATTGATAGAAACTCATTGAATGTGGAAGAAGCAGTTGTGTAGCAAATTAGCAATAATGCGGTGCTGTTATAATTACTAGATTGGAGGGTAAAAATATTCTCATTATCTTTCAAAGCCATAGTATTGTTGTCTTGCTGAATCAAATATTTTATCTTTAGTGCATTCAATTTCTTACTGGTTATCATTTGAGCCCACTACTATATTTTTACTTTTCTACTTACAAATAATTACTCTCCAAATCAATAGTTTATAAAAATGGTTGAAATAATTTTGTGAGACATTTATACACACTTGTTCAATTAAATCTTAAATATATTTAAGTAGATTTTTATGCAAGCATATACATAAATATTTTTTATTTGAGAAACCCATATACATAAATATATACTTAAATCAAGCATTATACTATGATAAAAATAGGAAAAAAATCAAGCATAATGTTAATTTTATTAATGAACATGTTATTATATATTTGAACTCTGTTTTAAGTGATGAAAATAAGCTTAAGTTTGAGATGGACTCAACAGCTTGATTCATTTCTGATAAAAAGAAAAATTACCTCTATTCATTTAGAGTCCGTTTGGATAGAACTTGTTTTGCTGAAACTGAAAACTGAAAACACTGTAGCAAAATAATTTTTAAATGTGTGAATAGTGCCGTGAGACTCATTTTTAATGAAAAAGTTGCTGAAAAGTGAAGTTTGTGGGTCCTGTAAACAGTGCACGAGACCCACAAACTGATGAAAAGTGGCTGAAAAGTTAGAAATATAATATATGGCTACTGTTCATGAACAGTAGCCATTTATCCCCCTAAAGTGCGTGCTGCAGCAAAAAAAAAAAAAAAAGGGAAAATGCAGGAAACGCTAGGCACAGTAAACGCAACGTGTATTCAAACGGATACTTAATTCCTAAAAGTTTTTAACTTCCCATAAAAAAATTTAAAAAATTTTTTAAACTTTTTTTTAGCCGCCAGTGCTTTTTGGAATTTAGAAATGTTGTTTCATTATTGCTTGCTACTGCTAACTGCATTCACACTCACATTTTGTAAATGATTAATACTAAGAAGACACAATCAAAGGGAAAAGAGGAAAAAGGTAGAAAAAGCAGTCTAAAGTTTTAGAATAAAAAACAATACTTTCTTCAGGCAAAATTATTGGCCAGCTGTTGTGGAATTCTGTGTTTTGTTGATGTTGACCACCGTTAAAAGGACAATTAGGGTCCGTTTGGATACAGTTGAAAACCGAAAACTGAAAAACACTGTAGCAAATAATTTTTAAATGTGTAAATGTACCGTGGGACCCATTTTTAATGAAAAAGTTGTTGAAAAGTGAAATTTGTAGGTTTATGAATAGTAAAATTTGTGTGGAAAAGTCAAATGTTGCGGCTACTGTTCATGAACAGTAGCCGCAACAGTTTCATGAATAGTAAAAAAATTCGTCTGGGAAAGCTGAAAAGTAAATAAAAAATAAATAAAAAAAAAGTGAGAGAAACGTAAACGCGTCTGGGAAGCGCAAAACGCGCTTCCCAAACGCACACTTACTAGGAAAGTTTTCAACATGATTGCCCTCCTGGATTACTATATATCGATATTGATATTTTAAGCATCGTTTTTTCTCTCCCATGTATGAGTCTCTCTCTCTCTCACCCTATAAGAGAACTTTTCTTCTCTCCTTTTGGTAGAGAACTTAGCTCCCCTGATTGGGGTTTTCCCACCCTCTCAATGCGCTTGTTTCTCAATGGAACAAGAAATCATTGAGGAGCTGCAGCACCTCTGTTTGACTAAGGAGGAGGAAGAGGATATTCTAATTTCTACGCAAAGCCGAGATGACCTTCTGGAAGAATGCTCATTAAGCTTGTTTGGAAGACTACTTTCAGACAGACAGCAAAACATGAGAGCTCTAAAAAACACATTGAGGGCAGCATGGAAAATTTTTTAAACTTTTTTTTAGCTGCCAGTGCTTTTTGGAATTTAGAAATGTTGTTTTATTATTGCTTGCTACTGCTAATTGTGTTCACACTCACATTTTGTAAATGATTAATACTGACAGGACACAATCAAAGGGAAAAGAGGAAAAATTTAGAAAAAGCAATCTAAAGTTTTAGATTAAAAAACAATACTTTCTTCGGGCATAATTATTGGCCAACTGTTGTGGAATTCTATGTTTTGTTGATGTTGACCATCGTTAAAAGGACAATTACTAGGAAAGTGCTCAACATGATTGCCCTCCTGGATTACTATATATCGATATTGATATTCTAAGCATCGTTTTTTCTCTCCCGTGTAGGAGTCTCTCTCTCTTTCACCCTATAAGATAACTTTTCTTCTCTCCCTTTGGTAGAGAACTTAGCTCCCCTGATTGGGGTTTTCCCACCCTCTCAATACGCTCGTTTCTCAATGGAGCAAGAAATCATTAAGAAGTTGCAGCACCTCTGTCTGACTAAGGAGGAGGAAGAGGATATTCTAATTTCTACGCAAAGCCAGGATGACCTTCTGGAAGAATGCCCATTAAGCTTGTTTGGAAGACTACTTTCAGACAGACAGCAAAACATGAGAGCTCTGAAAAACACATTGAGGGCAACATGGAAGATGGGATTGGAGCTGAGAATCGTAGATGTTGGGAACAATACTTTGCAATTTAAATTTGGCTCCAGTTATCAGCGTGATTAGGTTGAAAACAACGGGCCATGGAATTTTGAGAACAATTTGCTTCTTCTTTGTAGGTGGAAGAAAGGCCTCACTACTGCAAATATTGTGTTCACTCATTCCCCCTTTTGGGTTCAGTTATGGGGCTTACCATTTGAGCTCATGTCAGAGGAAGTTGGACAGGATATTGGAAGGAGTTTGGGGTGTTTGATAGAGGTTGATAAAAGGGCCAATCAATCGGATCAAGCCAAGTTCCTGCGCATTAGAGTGGATCTCCCAATAGAAAAGCCACTCCGAGGAGGTGGGCATGTAGTAAACAAGAGAGGTGAAAAGTTTTGAATTACCTTTAGATACGAAAGGCTTCCCACTTTTTGCTATCTGTGTGGTCTGCTTGGCCACGATGATAAGCACTGCAGAGTCCATACAGATTGGCAAAACACTCCAAAGCAATATGGGGAGTGGTTAAAAGCAAATGGAGCTTTCAATGGTGGAAGTGTGAAGCAAATGAACTACAGCAGCAGAAACTTCAGTGCAAGGAATGATGTTAATGGTGGTGAAGGTAAGGTTGCTGCTGGAAATTTTCAGCATGGTACACCGGCGGGTTGCAGAGAAGGAAGCGCCCATGGTGGGTGTTTTCAAAATTCAAAAATAATAGACAAGACAACCCAAAGTCAGAGTTGTGGCGTGTCAAGTACTCAAGATGGGCAGGTGGTGGAAGTCAGGTCTGAGGGGGGCATAAAGGAAAATGAAATGTGGGATATAAGTCAAAAAGTTGAGGCATGTGTAGAGAGCTCCATTCCCATTCAACTAGATGCGCCTTATCTAGTCACAAGGATGGGAGAGAGAAGCACGTTACAAAATAGTTGCAAGTCAACTCTGAACGTGGAAAGTAATGTTGAAGTCACAAGCCCACAAAAGCCACGGTATTGGGCCCAAATGCAAGAAGCAAAAGCAGATCATGCAAAAGCCTAAGAAGTCACTAAAAACCAAAGAGGAAAGGGTCGAATCAAAAAAATAGCATGGGAAAAAGGCCAAACACAAAGAAAGGAGAAGCAAGCTCTCGGCCCAAACTCAGGTACAAAACATCAAATTGCTTTGCTATTTACAGAAGGGGAAATAGAAAATTTAGATAATTCAGTCAGGAAAAGAAAATGTGAGGGTTTTGCTTGCGTTGATCATGGTGTTCATGGTAGTGTTATGACGGGTGTTGCTCATGGTGTTCATGATGGTATTGCTCAAGGTGTTAAAAGTGATGATGCTAATGGTGTTTAGACTGGTGTTACTCTTGGTGTTCATAGTGTTGCTCACGGTATCCATGATGAATCTGATATATCGGCGGTGGCTGCAATGCAGCACCGCCGGGAGCCATGAATTCTTTAGGTTGGAATTGCCGGGGGCTTGGGAACCCTCGGTCAGTTAGAGCATTGCACGATTTGGTACGGTGTTGGGATCCCAAAATAGTCTTCCTCTTGGAGACTAAGGTAAGGAAAAAATGAATGGAGAGAATTAAGGAAAGAGTTGGGTTTGCAAATGGGCTTTTTGTCCTTTGTCAGGGTCATAGTGGGGGGTTGGCTCTCCTGTGGAAAAGAGAAATCAACCTGGAGATCAAAAGTTTGGCAGCCACCACATTGATGCTGTTATTACAGAGGAGACCTCGAATTTTAAATGGCGTTTCACTAGCTTTTATGGTCACCCCCAAACTCACATAAGACAGCAGTCTTGGGATTTGTTGGAGTTCTTAAAGAATCAATCTCAGCTCCCTTGGTTTTGCTTTGGAGATTTTAATGAGATTTTATCAATGGACGAAAAATTAGGTGGGGCTGTAAGGTCACAGAGTCAGATGGATAAATTATGAAATGTGGTTAATGCTTGTGGGTTCAAAGACTTGGGATACTTGGGGCTGGATTTTACATGGTGTAACATGCAGTCTGGTGACAGCAGGGTGTATTTGAGGTTGGATAGGGCTTTTGCAACCAGTGATTGGACTGACAAGTTTAGGGAGGTCAGAGTTAATCACCTAGTTGATTCAACTTCTGATCATTGTGCATTATATGTAACGGATTCTAAAGCCCCTAATCAGCCCTGTACTCACCGCTTTCACTTTGAGGCTATGTGGACTAAAAGTGACGAATGTAGAAACATTATTGAGGCTGCTTAGAGCACTGCAGGCAATGTGAATACGGCAGAAGGTATGACTGCTGCCTTGGAGGCCTGTGCCATGGATCTAAAGGCTTGGAGCTCTATCACTTTCGGGCAACTCCCAAAGAAAATACAAGAGAAAAGAAAAGGCTTAGCAATCTAGTACAGTTGGATAGGGATGGCCAGTTGGGGGAGGAAATAAATCAGGTGAGGAAAGACATCAATGATCTTATAGATAGTGAAGAAATCTATTAGTGTCAACGATTGAAAGCTCATTGGTTCCAGGAGGGAGATAGGAATACAAATTTTTTCCATGCTCGGGCTTCGGAAAGAAGGAAGCAAAATACTATATTGGGTATATGGGATAAATTTGATAGCTGGTGTGGTGATCAAGACAGTATTGCTAGGGTTGCTGTATCCTATTTTGAGGAAATCTACATTACTTCTCGGCCGAATCAGATTGAGGAAGTAACTGACCTCATCCCTGTTAAAGTAACGGAAGGAATAAACATGGAGCTAACCAGAAACTTCACCAAAGAAGAAGTTCTTGCAGCTCTTAAGCAGCTTCACCCTACTAAGTCTCCAGGCCCTGACGGTATGTCTGCACTTTTCTTGCAAAAATATTGGAGCATAGTAGGCAATAATGTAATTAATTTAGTTCTAAATGTACTAAATTCTGGTATGTCTATGGCTGAAATCAATAAAACTAATAAAGCCCTTGTGCCAAAAAACAAAAATCCTCAGAGAATGACTGATTTTAGACTTATCAGCCTATGTAATGTTGTTTATAAGCTTATTTCTAAAACTTTGGCTAACTGTCTTAAAGCTATTCTTCCATATATCATTTCAGAAAATCAAAGTGCTTTTGTGGCTAATAGACTCATCACTGACAATGTCTTGGTGGCCTATGAGATTATGCATTATATAAAACACAAAAGATGTGGGATCAATAGCTTTATGGCTGCAAAGTTGGATATGAGCAAAGCATTTGATAGGATGGAATGGTCCTTTATTGATAAGGTAATGAGGAGGATGGGCTTTAATGAGTCTTGGATTGGCTTGGTGATGAAGTGCATAACCTCGGTAACCTACTCAATCATTATAAATGGTTCAGTTCATGGATGCATTGTGCCTACCAGGGGTCTCAGACAAGACGACCCTTTGTCTACTTATTTGTTCTTGCTTTGTGCTGAAGGCTTCTTAGCTCTTATTAATGAAGCGACAAGATGCCAGCAGTTGAATGGTATATCCATCAGTAGGGGGGCTCCAAAAATCAGCCACCTTTTCTTTGCTGACGACAGCCTCCTTTTTTGTAATGCCAATGGTGCTGAATGCAATAAGTTGAAGGAAATTCTAAGACCCTATGAATCTGTTTCAGGGCAAAAGATCAACATCGAGAAATCCTCAATATTTTTCAACCCAAACACTTCACAAGAGTGTAAGGATGAAATCCTTGGCATTTTGGGGCCTATGAATGACTCTCGGCATACTAAGTATCTTGGTCTCCCCTCCATAATTGGTCGATCAAAAAAGCAAATCTTTGCGGAGATAAAAGAGAAGGTTGGTAAGAAGCTGGCTGGCTGGAAAGGTAAACTTTTCTCATTGGGAGGCAAGGAAATTCTAATTAAAGTGGTGGCTCAAGTCATCCCCTCTTACACCATGAGTTGTTTTCTTCTCCTAATGGGCCTATGTGAAGATCTTGAAAGGGATATGAGAAGCTTTTGGTGGGGTCAGAAGCAACAGGAATCTAAGATTGCTTGGGTTGGTTGGAAGAAAATGTGTCAGCCTAAATCCCTTGGTGGTATGGGTCTCCGCAACTTGCATGCGTTTAATTTGGCCTTGCTTGCAATACAGGCTTGGCGGATTCTTACAAACCCATGCTCCTTAGCAGCCCGTATTTTAAAGGCAAAGCATTTCCCATATGAGGACATTCTGAGTGCAAGCCTTGGCAGCAGTCCCTCGTACGCTTGGCGAAGTATTTTTCAAAGTCTTGAAGTCATTAAGAGGGAAACTCGTTGGAGAGTTGGAAATGGGCGTTTAATTCACATTTGGGAGGACAAGTGGCTCCCTACTCCTTCCACATTCAAGTCGCCTTTAGATGGCAAAGGCATTTCTGGGGTTGGTGCGATTGTTCGTAATGATGGAGGCGAGGTTGTTGCGGCACTGTGCAAGGCTCTGCCTTCGTGTTACCCAGCAGAGTGGGCTGAGTTCTTTGCTATGGAGCAAGGAGTCCTTTTGGCTCAAGAGTTGGCCATTTCCAACGTTATTTTTGAATCAGATGCTGCACTTATGATTCAAGCTATTTCGCAGGATCATTATGGAGGCGAAGCTGGCCATTTAATTCAGGAGATTCAGAGAGCAAAGTCTTCTTTCGCTAGCTGCACATTCAAACGCGTGAAAAGGGCTTATAATGGGGCTGCTCATGAGCTCGCCCAGTTTGCAAAATGGAATAATGCTAGTCATGTATGGAAACAAGATTTTCCGTTGTTTTTAGTTTCCCTGCTTCAGTCAGGCTCTGGCTGATGGTTGTATTGTTTCAGCTCTGTTGTATTCCTTTTCGTTGAGTTAATGATATCTCATTTCCTTCTCAAAAAAAAAAAAAAAAAAAAATATTGATATTCTAAGCATGACTCACATCCACAGCTATGTTAGTATTGTTGTCCTGCTAAAAACAAGTATTCTCTATTTAGAGTTTATTTGAGATGTGATTATTTTTTTAAAATTAAAATTTTTTTGCTAAAAAACTTTAGATAAAAGTAAAAGTTAGACGAAATAGTATAGTAGGACCCATAAGTAGTACCAAAAAATACAGTAAGACCCTAAATAGTAGCAAAAATAAGTTAAATAGTAAAATAAGTTGGCAAAAATAATTTTTCCCAAATGGATAGCTTATTTTACTATTTAGCTTATTTTTGCTACTATTTATGGGTCTCAATGCACTTTTTGATACTATTCATAGGTTCCATTGTACTATTTCAGCTAATTACTAGGAAAGTGCTCAACATGATTGCCCTCCTGGATTACTATATATTGATATCGATATTCTAAGCATGACTCACATCCACAACTATGTTAGTATTGTTGTCCTGCTAAAAACAAATATTCTCTATTTAGAGTTTGTTTGAGACGTGTTTATTTTGTTAAAATTGAAAATTTTTTGCTGAAAAACTATAGATAAAAGCAAAAGTTAGATGAAATAGTACAGTAGGACCCATAAATAGTACCAAAAAGTATAGTAAGACTCCTAAATAATAGCAAAAATAAGTTAAATAGTAAAATAAGTTGGCAAAAATAATTTTTGCCAAATGGATAGCTTATTTTCTGCCAGCTTATTTTACTATTTAGCTTATTTTTGCTACTATTTATGGGTCTCCTGCACTTTTTGATACTATTCATAGGTCCCACTGTACTATTTCAGCTAATTTTTACCTTTATCTACAGTATTTTTAGCAAAATAAGCGAATCCTAAATAGACCCTTGTTGTACACAATTTCTTACTAGCTAATACCTATCATTTGAGCTATCATTTTTTTACTTATAAATAACAATTCTTCAAATCTTAAATATATTTAAGAAGATTTTTATGCATGTATAAACATAAATTTTTTTTTTTGGAGAAACTTATGTATACTTAAATCTAGCATCATTCTACGATAATAAAAAAAAAAAAATTGAGCATGATGTTAATTTTATTTATGAACATGTTATTATATTTGAGCCATGTTTAATAGTTGCTGATCATAAACTCAAGTTTGAGCTGGACGCAGCAGCTTGATTATTCATTTTTTATAAAAGAAAAGGTTGGTTGATTCATTTAAATCCTAAAAGTTATAAGTTTTTTATTTAACCGCTAGTGATTTTGGAATTTAGAAATGTTGTTTTCACACTACTGCTTGCTACAGCTGCTAATTGCATTCACACTAATCACATATACTCGGTTTCCCACTCCCTTTTTGTAAATGATTAACACAGTAAAGGTACGTTTGGTACACTGAACGAGAATTACGATAGGAATAGTAATTTTTATTATTAGTAATAAAGTGTGTTGTAATGTAATAACTAAACCTATTCATTAGTTTGGTTGTGAGTTATAACATTAGAATGAAACTTAATATTTATTTTAGGAAATATCTTACTCATACAATTATATCTACTTAAAAATTGTTATTTTTAAATTTAAGAGAGATATGTGTTATTTTTTATTTTTTAATTAATAGATGTATATAGAAAGTTTGTTTATTTGGAAATATATTAAGTTTTGAAATTATTGCACTTACTAAGGAATAGTTAATACTACATTTTAAAGAGGAATAATTATTCTTCATTTTGAAGAATAGCTATTCGTAAGGAATGATTATTCCTTGTAATAAAAACATAACCAAACTAAATAATAACTAAACCATAAGAATAATTATTACATTACAGCGCCTATTACAGTCTACCAAATATACCTTAAGTACCCGTTTGTTTCAACTTTTGAAGCCCAAAAGTTGCCTTTTCAAAATAGCCAGCTCAAAACACGCGTTTGGTTAGTATAAAATGCAACTTTTTGGAAAAAGTTGCGTTTTATATTTGTGAAGAAACGCGCGTTTGAGTTTTGGAACAGCTTCGGTGCATAAAGTAAAAGTTCGGTCTAGGCGTTTGATATATATCCGTTGGGGAGAGTTCAATTACGAAATTGCCCTTGAATAAAGGGCAAGGTGTCTTCAGACACACACCTGAAGCTCACTCTCACGCCTCTCATCTCATCTCTCTGCTCTGTCCTCTGCCCTGAAGCCCACTCACGCAATAAAATTAATCAAACCATAACAATAAAAGCAAAAAAATTCTTGCTCTCATAAAACTGATATAATTTAAACAACAACAGCAGATCAAGAACAAAAAAAAAAAAAAAATTAGAACAACAATAATAAATGATCAAGAAAAAAAAATAGAAGTCGATCTGACAAATCTAAAATCAGAAACAATAACTAATCAAGAACAAGGAAAAAAAATAGAAGCCAATATGACCCCTGGTAGAAGCTGATAGAAGAAAAGAGAGTTGGAGAAAGAAAGAGTGAAAAAAATAGAAAGAGTGAGGAGCTTCTGGAAAAAAAAAAAATAGAAGCCGATAGAAGAAAAGAAAAAGAGTGAGGAGCCGATAGAAGAAAAAAAAAGAGAGAGTAAAAATACCTCAGAGAGCTGGAGAAAGAAAGAGTGAGGAGCTTCTGGAATCAAGTGGAAGTAAAGAAAAGAAAAAGGAGAGGATGTACTAATATAGATATACGTGTGTGGTGGACAAAATGCAAGAGAAAAAAAAAGTAAACGTATGGATGAAAGAAAAGGCAAAGAATAAGAAATCACCATTCAAAAATAATACCACAATATTTTCACAATAAATTTTAAGTAATTAACTAATATTGGTGAGTAAAAATATAATTTCAGTGGTGAGTTCAAATTAGAATTAGTAACAACTTTTCATATAAGATGTTATGATTCTTGTAAAAGTATTGCAAAAAATATTGTGGATGTAACATTTTTTGTTGAAAAATATAATTGTTGAGAATGAATAGAAAAATTAAAAAATAAAGATTAAAAAAGAATAAATTTAATTAAAAAATAAAGATTAAAAAAGTGGGTAGGCAAAAGGTAAATGTCACTGTTGACTGTCCAAATAGTACAAAAATTTACCTAACCTGCTAGAGATGCTCTTATATATACATTGTCCTTTTTGGTAATTTATAACTCAAAACGCTACTTTTATAAGTTCTAGCCAAACACTCAGTTTTTTCAAAAAACACTTTTTAACAACTTTTACCAAACACTCAGCTTTTTGAAAAAACACTTTTTCATTATGCACTTTTACAATAAGCCGAGCCAAACTCACCCTAACACGACCCCAGCTAAAGAAAAAGAAAAAAAAAACAGTCTAAAGTTTTACAATAAAAAACTACTTTTTTTTGGACATAATTATTGAGGCTAGTTGTATCTCTCATCACTTTCATTGCTCCACAAACCCATCTAAATATCCAATATTCCTAAAAAAAAAAAAACAACAACAACAATGGCGGCAGGAGAGAGCAATTGGGTAAAAAGTTTTAACTTCCCATAAAAAGAAATTAAAAAAAAAAGTTTTAACTACAATTCTGCTTTTGAAATTTAGAAATGTTGTTTCACACTCACATTTTTTAAATGATTAATACATATGTTCACACCATCAAAGGGAAAAGAGAAAAAGGTACAAAAAATAGTCTAAAGTTTTAGAATTAAAAAAAAAAAAAAAAAAAAACTTTTTCTCGTGTTTAAAATGATCCCAAGGACTTTGCTATTTACCTTAACATCTTACACATGGAAGTGGGTGGGAATAATTCTAGTGTTTTTCAGTGATGCAAAAAGTGTTATTCAATGTCAAAGTTTCAGTCTTTTTTATAAGGAAAATTAAAAAAATTGGGGCTTAAAATTTTACATGTTGCCACTGGTTGGAAAAATGTAATTTAAAATACCTTAGATTTTTCTCAGTTTTCCTATAAAGAATATTCACTGGATGAGATGTAGTATATTTTAGCACCAAGTAACTCATGCACCAACCAATAAGTCATTTTTTCATTTCTTTCATGCCTCATCTGACCTGTGCCTTTAAAAGTAGTCATCTCGTTAGGTAATGAAATTAAAACATCACATGCAGAATGACAAAGTTTAAGTGCTACGTTATATAGCAATATTAATTTCAATTTTACCATTGGCAAATGATTATTAAATACATGAATTATACATAAAGAAATTTGAATTGCCGCAAAATATGATCATCTTTGAAAATCCACCAATTAGGCAATTAATATCTGAGTATTGAACCGACCACACTTTTAGCAAGGAAAGTAGAGTATTTAAATTAACAAGATAACCCTCGAGGCTTATAAATATTGATGTTGTTATTCCAAGCTGGACACAACAACAACCTGCCTCTCATCACTTTCATCATCCCACAAACCCATATTGCATTCCTGAAAGAAAGAAAGAAAAAAACTAATGGCGGAAGGAGTTCTCTTCGACCTTGGCATGAAAGTCCTTGAAGTGGTGGGTTCCTTAGCACTCCAAGAGATCAAGTTGGCCCGTGGTGTCAAAGCTGAGCTTGAAAATCTTAAGAGCACAGTTTCCACAATCAAAGATGTAATTCTTGATGCTGAAAAGAAGGCTGGTGATAGTGTTGCGGTCAAAGGTTGGCTTGAAAAGCTTAAAGATGTCCTCCATGATGCAGATGACGTGCTGGATGATTTCTCTACTGAAGCTATGCAACGCCAAATGATGGCTGGAAATAAGATGACAAAGGAGGTACGCATTTTCTTTTCAAGTTCAAACCAGCTTGCTTTTAGTCTTAAGATGGGTCATAGAATAAAGGCAATTAGGGAGAGACTAAGTGTCATTGCAAAAGATAAGGATGATTTCCACTTTATTCAAAACTCTGTTGAGCCACAAGTCATGAATAGGGATAGAGAAACTTATTCTTTTGTATTGGAAGAAGATGTGGTTGGGAGAGAGGATGATAAGAAAGAAATTATAAAACTTCTTTTGGATGCCAACACTGTAGAGAATGTGTCAATTATTCCAATAGTTGGGATTGGAGGTTTAGGGAAAACTACACTAGCTCAACTCATATACAATGATGAAAATGTCAAAAATAATTTTGAGTTGAAGTTGTGGATATGTATTTCTGATATCTTTGACTTAGAACGAATTATTAAAGAAATTTTGGAACAACTAACAAAGCGTAAGCATGAAGAAAGCCTTGAGATGTTACAAAATCAGCTTCGAGAAAATCTAAATGGGAAAAAGTACTTGCTTGTATTGGACGATTTGTGGAATGAGGATACTAACAAATGGCTTCTCTTGAAAAATTTGTTAATGGGTGGTGCAAGGGGAAGTAGCATAGTCGTAACTACTCGTTCTAAAAAAGTAGCTGAGATAATAGGCACAACTACACCTCACGAACTCAAAGGCTTAGCTGAAGAAAAGGCTTGGTCATTGTTTGTAAAAATGGCATTTAAAGGAGGCAAAGAGCCAGAGAACCAAGGCATAATAGACCTAGGAAAAGAGATTGTGGGAAAATGTATTGGGATGCCTCTTGCTATAAGAACAATAGGAAGCTTATTGTATGGTAAAACCTCTAAAATTGAGTGGCAATCTTTTTTAGATTATGAACTCTCAAAATTAACTCAACAAGAAAATAAGATCTCATCTACTCTTAAGTTGAGTTATGATCACCTTCCATCACGCTTGAAACAATGTTTTGCTTATTGTAGATTGTTTCCAAAAGATTATAGGATTGATGTAAATACACTTATTAATCTTTGGGTAGCTCAAGGCTTTATTGTGTTAGAAGATCCTAGGCAGCGTTTTGTGGATATTGGCAGAAACTATTTTATGGAATTACTTTGGAGGTCATTTTTTCAAGATGTAGAAAATGATTATTTGGGCAATATAAAATCATGTAAGATGCATGATCTCATGCATGATCTTGCAAGTCTTGTGTCCGGATCGGAAAGTGTCATATTAAATTCAAGTGAGGAAAGTGATATTGAAAATGTTCGTCATGTATCATTTGATCTTGTGGATTCATGGACACAATTTTCAATCCTCATGCCTAATAAAAGGAAGATACGAACAATTCTTGCAGCTAGTGTAGGGGGGAAGTTAGATAACTTAACTTGTGATGCACTCATTTTAAATTTCAATTATTTACGCACATTGGATTTGAGTCTATTAAATATACATGTTGTGCCCCATTCAATTGGGGAATTGAAACATTTAAGATATCTTGATCTTTCTTCAAATCATAAAATTAAATTCCTCCCTAATTCCATTACAAAGCTGCTAAATTTGTCGATACTAGAACTCAGAGGTTGTTGGTCACTTAAAGAATTACCCCAGTGCCTTAAGAATTTGGTTAATCTCACGCGTCTAGACATTAGTGATTGCGGCAAATTGACGCATATGCCCCTTGGACTTGGGCATCTTACTTCTCTTGAGATACTACCTCTGTTTGTCGTGACGCAAGAGGATTTGAAGGCTAGCTCATGTAATTGGCATAATAAAAAACAGGCTAGGTCTGGTGGTGTGCTAAGTGAATTGAAGGAGCTGAGCAATTTGAGAGGAAGTCTAGTCATTAAAAATGTGGGACATGGAGAAGATGACGTGGTAGAATGTAAAGCCACAAATATGAAGGACAAACAACATCTTCAAGAGCTGACGTTACGGTGGAATTACATGAGGGATGATGGAGAAACCGAATGTTACGATGAAATGTCACTGGAAGGCCTCCGGCCACATCCAAATCTCATATCGTTGGAATTGTGGGATTATATGGGTGTGAGAATTCCAAGTTGGGTCTCTTCTCTCACTAATCTTGTTCGTTTTAATTTATATTATAATGGGAGATTGCAGCACCTCCCACCGTTAAATCAACTCCCTTTTCTCAAGTCTGTCGATCTTTGGGGAATGGAAGCACTCGAATACATATGGATAGATGAAGACAGTGTTAGTAACGTGTTGGGTGCTTCCTCTTCTTCTTCTTCTTCTTCTTCAAAAGCACCATTCTTCCCATCCTTATCTTCTCTAAGTATTGAGGTATGCCCAAAACTGAAGGGATGGTGGAGGAATTCAAATGATGATGATGATGATAATGAGCCACACCATCTCTTACTTCCATCATTTCCTCCTTCTCTTTCGGAATTATGGATTCGGGATTGCCCTAACCTGACTTCGATGCCCCCGTTTCCATATTTTAAAGAACCGCTGTATTTGACTGGGTGTAGCTGGAAGGTATTGGAGCAGACAATGAAAATGAAAATGGGAGCAGCAACCACATCAACCTACTTTCCTCTCTCTCAATTACAGGAATTACAATTAGAGAAGATGAACGATTTTGAATCTCTTCCAGAGGAGTGGCTGTGGAACCTCGTTTCTCTCCGGAAACTCGAAATACGAAGTTGCGATGGACTGAGTTCTTTACATTGGATAGGCATCCTCACGTCACTACAAACCCTTCAAATTTGGGAATGTCCCAATCTGACGTCACTTCCTCAAGAGATTCGCAATCTCACCTCTTTAAAAGAGTTGATAATTGAGGATTGTCCCCTCTTAGGGCAAAGATGCAAGAGGCAAATAGGTGAAGATTGGCCCTTCATTGCCCATGTCCCACGCATATATGTGGGTGGGTGGAACCAGCAAGAAGAAACAATTTCTTCAGGTATGCATCTCATCTATCTATCTTTTAATCCCAAATTAAAAAATCAACCACTGGTTTTTTAAGAGTTTTTATATTTTGGACAACTTTTAAAACTATTCAACCTCTTTTTTATGCTGAACTGAACCAGTTTAAAATTCTCTTTCCTTCTTTCGGTATTTTTCTTTTTCCTGTCTATAGAATGTTAATTAGACACTTGATTTCTTCACAAAGTTATTTCAACAAGAAAAATTAGGATAATGTATTCCATCCTTTTTTTATTTATTTTTTCTTTCTTTTAATTCTAATGATTTATATCTTTGTACCTAAGAGCATGGTTGCTTATTAATTGTTGCAGAATCTGATTTAGAATCGAAGTCGGTTTGTTGACTTCCAGAGGACGAATTAATCTTGCAACAACCATTGCAAGATTGGGATCGTATTATAGGAATTTCGTTGTTTCACTCTCTTTTATTTATTTTTTTCTTCTTTGGGGTCTATATATTTATTAAGATTAATTTTAAAATTCTCATTTGAACTATTGGTATATAGAAAATAACTGATGATTTAATTATTGTTTTTGATGGGATAATTGGTGAATGAATTCTTTCTTTTCTCAGAATTTTTTATTTTTATTTTGGAGACTTTGTTTTAGTCAAAAGTAGAACAAAGGTTGAGGTCTACCAATGCAGACATTCACAAATCTAGAGATAATATTCATCTGAGATGTGCATTTCTTATCTCCTAATAATTAAATACTTCTAATTAGTTGTTAAACATCTTGAACAAAACCTTTGGTGCTTTCAATTTTCTTTCTTTCTTAATCTGTTTTTATATGTTAGATTTCTAATGCCCAAAGCATCACAGAGTCATAAAATTTTTGGTTTCCTAGTGATTTTTGGCTTTTCCTCTACTTCCAACAGCCACTTGCATCCTTTCTTTTGTCTCCAAGTATTTCAAAACGAAAAATCCTACCCTTTTTCTATTCTTCCTTCTCATTATTGTCCTGCAAGAAACGGAAAAGTTCTATTTTTTAATGCACACTTCATGTACTTTATTTTTTGGTTCTTGTGCTAAAAATAACAATTCATAACACTTCATTATGTGTGTAAATGATACTGTGTATCCAAGTACTAGAGAGTAGAGAATGGGTCTAATCTGTTTAGTTGTTTACAATTCATGGATAGATTGGATTGAATTTTTTTTTTTTATATTACTGTAAATAAAAATTATGAATTAATTTTTTTTATTACGTGAATACTAAGACTTGAGGATACCTCATTTTGTTTATGTTCCCCCCCTTGGAGGTTTGTCATATTTTGGAGAACTTCTTTAGTCATTTGACTTCTTATGCAGAACCATGTGATGCATAACCAAGTGATGCAGAACCAAGTGATGCAGAACCAACTGAGGATACCTCATTTTGCTTATGTTTCCCCCCTTTGAGGTTTGTCATATTTTGGAGAACCAAGTGATGCAGAACCAACTGAGGCAAAGAAAAAGCTTGGGTACAAAATTCGGACCCTATTCAAAACCTGCAATTGTGCAAGAGGTCAAGAACTCAGTGGTAATCATTTGTTCCTGTCAAAACTTTAATAAAACACATGATTTCTTCAAATTATTAAGAGAATAAAAAAGGATAACTGTTCTATCATTTGTTCTTTTATTCTAATGATTTATTTCCTTTCATCTAAACTTGTGTTAATGAAATGACATATATGGTTGCTTGTTCATAATTGTAGAATCATAGCAAATTTCTTAGAACTTTGAAGGGAGGACTTGACCAGGAATTAGCTTACTAAACCGGTATTTTGGTGGTTAAATTTTTTTTTTTTTTTTGGGTATGAAAGTTTCCAACATATATCTACTAAATGCTTTTCATGAGAATGATTAAACCAAAACACTCCTCACATGTTTGTGTGTATACTGGCTTTAAAGTAAAAGAAAGAACAAGAGAATGAGCTTAATCTGTTCATACATGCACTAATTCAAAGATAGTTTGAATTGAATTTTTATCTGTCAATAGAATATAAAATCATAAATTACAAATTAAGTTTTAACTACTTTAGGTATCTTGCTTTATATGCTGAACTGAAAACCAATTTTTTTGGTCCTTCTTCAGTTTGCTTTTTGAGGTTTTGATATTTTGAAGAACTTCCCAATCATTTGACTTCTCAAGCAAAACAAATTAAGGGAAGGACAAACCTGGCTAAAAATTTGGATCCTGTTCAAAACTATATGGCCCTGAAATTAAGGCAAGCATAGTCTTGGACTCAATGCTAATCATCTTTTTTTTTTGAATTCCCTTTACACTTTTTTTTTCCTCAAAACTTTTATTAGATGCTTGATTTCTTCAAATTATTAAGGAGAACAAAAAGGGATAATTGTAAAATTTTTCATTTGTTCTTTTATTCTAATTATTTATATTGTTGTATCTAAGCTTGTGTTGATGAAATGACATATATGGTTGCTTCTTAATAATTGCAGAATTGTAGAAAATTTGGTTGAATTTTGAAGGGAGGACATGACCAGGCAACTAACTCTACAGCGAATTAGCTTACTATAAAGGTATTTTGGTGGTTAACTTTTTTGTTTTTTGGGGGGAATATTTGTTTGCTTCCTCAAATGTTGGTGTGAAGACTGACTTTTTAAAGTCAGAACAATACAAGATTGACTGAATGAATCTAATTTTTCGGACATGCACAAATTTTAAGGTAGATTGGATTGAATTTTTATCTGTTAATCAATTAAAAATACTAATTAAGGTTTTACATCTCACTTGATACCAATTAAGACTTGAGGATAATATCATTTTTCTTTTCATTTTCTATGTCGTTGAAATTTTTTCTATTTCTCTACCTGCTAAAGACATCCTTTGCTTCTTAACTTCTGGTTGTGCAGTCTCTGTTTGAACATTGGGCAACATTACGCATGTTCTTTTTATAATCACTGGAAAGCAGAGGGGACGATTAGCATAATGGATGGATAGAGTGTACGAAGTTTTTAGGCCAAAGAGAGGCAGTTTGATTAAATGTCCCAAAGGCGGAGTAATTTGTTGCAAAGTGATGCAGAGGTAAGCAAATTCTTGCATTTTTAATCATTCTTACCATATCATTTTTGTGCCAACTGCCAAAAGATTATATAGGTAGTAAATACAATATGCCCCTCACTCATATATCCATTACTGATGGAGTTAAGGCCACACATTTAATAAATTAATGGTTTAATTGGCTGATTCTATATGTTGATCTCACCTATGGAGGGGTGGATTGTATGCAATCCTACTCTTTAGCACTTGCCCTTGAGTATAGTATGTTCTAATACTAAATGACATGCATTTTCTTACAGAAATGAGTGGAGGTTGTTCCTCATTTTTATTAGTTTTCTATAGAAATTACTGTTTGAAGGTAGTTTCTTTTGTAATTATAACCAGAAATGCATGTAGTGTATGTAATTTTGCACTTTAGATTAGTTCTATATGTCAGTCCTTTTTGTGCTTTGGAAGCAAAAATTTCAAAGGAAGGACGCTAGTGCGATAGGGGCCCTCCTTTTTCATGTTTTTTTGTCAACCCAACTCAAGGATGCAGTTGGTAAAAATGAAATTGTTGAAAAATATCCCAAGGACTTTTATGTTTGCCTTAACATCTTACATATAGGAGTGGGTGGGAATAATCTAGTGTTTTTTAGTGATGCAAAAAGTGTTATCCAAAGTATGTCTCAGTTTTTTTACAAGGATAATTCAAAAAATTCTGGCTTAAAATTTTACATGTTCTCACTGGTAGGAAAAACGTAATTTAAGATACCTCAGATTTTCTCAATTTTCCTCTAAGGAATATTCACTAAATGAGATATATTTGTATATTTTAGCACCAAGTAACTCATACACTAACCAATAAGGCAATAACTCATTTTCATGCCAAGGTATTTGATAGAGAGCAACTTCAACATCTACTGCAATGCAAATTTGTTCACATTTGATATTGTTCTAGTCCAATGCTCTCTTAGAGTAATCAACAACCTCACCTCAGTTAAATCCTTGTAATTTCAGATGGCCTAGTTTGATATCGCTACTTGAAAGGAATATAGCTACCTCATTCTCTCACCACTTTAATGAGATTGTGAATTACCAATTGTTCAAGTTATTAGAAAGATGCAAGGGTGGAACAAGTTTTAATTGGCCTAAGATAGCTCAAATTCTATATTCTGGAGGAAGAAAATAGAAACTATATGATGGGAGTTAGATTAACATCTTTTTTCTCGAAGAAATATGCGTATGCCTCTATTGGCATGTACCAATTAAGCTGCATCCTTCACAAGCTACCAAATATCATCATCATCATCATGCTCCTTGTTTTGTACTTTTTCTTTATACATATCTTTATGGTGGTTTGGTTTATTTTAAAATAATTTCTAACAACATTAATTTCCTCTGTAGAATGAATTGTGACTGTAAACTATATGGCTCAAGTATTGATGCTAATAAAATCATATGCACATTACAATCCTACAAGTTTGTGATACATATTGCATTTCACAACTGATTTTCACTCTCTTTCATTGTATTTTTATTGTGCATCTAATATCTGCTAGTTCTTTTATTTGTTTGTTTTCTTTAGAACCATATCTCATACTTAGTTGACAGGCTTTTGTAGTTGGTTTTTATTTTAAGCAATATATAGACCAAGTGATATCAGGCACTTCTTGACCTTGTGTACAATTGCTCAAGAGGGTAAATCCTGACTACCATATATGGGAGAATAGCTTGGAGCCAATATATAATGTTAGACTTATGGCTAAATGATTAAATCACCATTTCCTAACAGATTAAATTTTTGAGACAATTAGCATTTGAACAATCTATATAAGCTGTCATTAATATTTTACTAGAAAAATGTCACAAATTATCACCTTGTACGTAGTACGTGACAAGATTTCACAGAACAACTCCTTTTTTTTTTTCTCAATTTTATTTTCTATAGCCTAGTGTGCATCAAAGGCACCAATATGCTTTAGTTTAAAGTAACAAAATTTTATGGACAACTTTAATTTAACTTCATGCTTCTTTTGATTACTGAGGAAGAGTAAAAACAGAAAAATAAATGAATAAATAAAAAATAGTTTTGACATCAATAGATTAGGAGCCACCCCTTTTGCTGCACAGGTTCTTAAATCCTTCAATCTCAGCCTCGTATATTAGTGAGCCACCTATATTGATTAGTTCTCTCTTTTCATTTCAAGAGCTTTCAATGTCATTGAATTTCTAAATTATGCTTTTTATAAAAATCGGAGGAGAGTGTGGCATTGAAACCAAAAGATTTTAGAGATGGTTCTACACAAATTAAGCATCATCTTGCAATAAATTGAGTGATACGCCTCTCATCTTCTTTTCTTATTTTTATATTATATTTACGATAATTTTTGTAACAAACAGTTTCAATTTCAGAATATTTATTGCAACATGTCACATGTATCTGTCCTTGTGTAGAGATAGCTTGGTCTATGAACTTTTAATTTTTATAGCAATAATAATTTTTAACAGGTCGTGAATCTTTAATTTTGTTGCTTTGCTTTTTGTGCAGTCTGGAGGTTCATGTATGTGTACAAGTAGGTGATTAAGTAGGTGACTAAACCCATTTCAACTTACATTAAAAAATATGTGACATACCTGTGAATGACTTACAAATTTTAGTATTTGTTTTTAGGTTGACAATTTCAGGTGCAGGGCAAAATTGTATCATTTTGAGACTTCCACAACAAAGAACCTCTTCGATAACTGCTGTTATCTCTACATTAGCATGATATTAGTCATCCTTGAAGTAGTATTTCAAGTCTTCTTAAGGCTGCTTAGGATACCACAGTACTCCAATCAATGGGCATGTGAGACTGGCAAACACTTACATGAGCTAAGCTTGTATGCACATGCAATTGATTACTGTTTATGCAGATGCTATGTGTGTCTATTTCATGATATAGTATCATTTTCTAAATCATATTATTTCTCTTTTGCAGTTTGGTGGAGGTCACTGTATCGGTGAGTCTTTGAAGTGTGAAGTGTGAAGTGTGAAGATGATCCATTCCTTTGAGTATTTTACAGAAAAGGGAAAACACCAATTCTCTAGGAAGAGACTATAATTTGGGAGAGAACGATCATGTCCTTGGTTGACTTCCATTCAAATAAAGTACCGTTTTTTATAACCTGAATTCTCCTATTAATTTTGTTCTTATTGGACAATCTTAGGATCTCCCTCATAAGTGATAAAGTTGCTTGGTGAAATTATTTATCAAGATTCAGCCACCAACTCTTTGTCCTACCATGTGCTCTTTACAAGCTAGTTTTCAGAAGCCATGAGAACATGCATTTGGATTAAAATAAAAGTTGTTAGGGTACTTTCATATTCCTCACAACAATTGAAATTAAATTCAACTATAAGAAATAGAACTCTGGAAGAGCTTAACTTCCATCCCCTGCCCTCTGCTAGTGGGGGTTATATTGATGAGAATTCTTATTTTCTAGGGTCATATGAATTTTTCCCTGCATTTAGTCAGGATGTTATGCCCTTGTGAGATTTTTGATTCTTACTACTTGAAGTATGAGTGAATACCTTCAAAATTTCTGAAGGGTAGGTTGTCTTGTATGGTTTTAAATGATTTACTTAAGGTCAACTTTGTGTATACTTATTTATTCTTATATTCACAATTTTTTTGGCCCTAGAGCTTGATATTCACAAATTTTACAATATTTTAAAGCATGATATAATCCATGATAGTTCTTTTGATGAAGTTCTGCCTGCTAGCTAGGCTTATAGTATTTTTAAATAACAGATACATTGTCTTTAGAGCAAAATTTACTCTTTTTATTATTGTTTTTCAGATTCAAGTGGTTCTGTTTCATACTTCCTTGAAGAAGGCAGGAAAATTTCATAAATGCAAAGCTGAAATGTCAAATGTGTATTTCTGTTTAACATCAATATCTAATGAGAAGAGGGAAAACACCATAATACAATATCCTCCTTTAATTTGGTAGGATAACATCATTTTTCTTTTCATTTTCTGTGAAGTTGAAATTTTGTCTATTTCTCTACCTCCTAAAGATAGCCTTTGCTTCTTAACTTTTGCTTGTGCAGTCTCCGTTCGAACATTGGGCAACATCACACATGTTCTCTTTTATAATCACTAGAAAGCAAAGGGGGCTATCCACGTAATGGATGGATAGAGTGTATGGAGATTTTAGGCCAAAGGGAGTTAAAAGGGATAAGGATGGTTGAGCTGTGAAGGGTAAGAGAGGAAGTTTGATCAAATTTCCTAAAGGTGGTGCAAAGGTGAGCAAATTCTAGCCTTTTAATTATTCTTACCATATTATTTTTGTGCCAACTACCAAAAGATTATATAGGTATCAATATCAGCATTCTATGATAGGTCATTTAGATGGTGAATTAAATACAATATGCCCCACACTCATGAATCCGTTTCTGATGGAGGTAATGCCACACATTCAATAAATTAATGGTTTAATTAGCTGATTCTATATGTTGATCTCACCTATTGAGGTGTGGCTTGTATGCAGTCCTACACTTTAGTTGTTGCCCTTGAGTATAATCTTTTCTAATACTAAATGACATGCATTTTCTTACAAAAATGAGTGGAAGTTGTTCCTCAATTTAATTGCCTTACTTTAGGTCAACTTTGTGTTTAGTTCTTTATTCTTATGTTCACAATTTTTTTCCCTATATTTTTGTCCTTAGAGCTTTATATTCACAAGTTTTACATATTTTAAAGCTTAATATAATCCATGATAATTCTTCTGGTAAAGTTCTACCTGCTAGCTAGGCTTATAGTATTTTTAAATTGCTGATACTTTGTCTTTAGAGCAAAATTTACTCTTTTTATTATTATTATTTTTCAGATTCAAGTGGTTCTGTTTCATACTTCCTTGAGAAAGCAGGAAAATTCATTAGTACAATGCAGAAATGTTAAATTTGTATTTTTGTTTAACAATAATATCTAATGAGAAGAGGGAAAACGCCATAATACAACTTCCTCCTTTTACTTTCCTCTCTCTACTCTACTACTCCCTTTGTTATTTAATTGTGTTTAATGGTTCACTCCTTTTCCCTTCTTGCCTATCTCACCCCCTGACCTTACTCTCATGAACTTACCATTAATTTTTCTTAAGCAAGAGCTTCATCCTTTGCATATATGTTTACTGGAGTTGTTCACTTATTAGAATGGTTTTGTTCAACTGTTTTTATTTTGTTCAGCATAGCCATAGATTATCTCATGCTTTTCTTATTGATTTATTTCTTTTTCTTCCTTTTTGATGACTGTGGCATTATGTTTTGTAGTTAAGATGGTAGGAGCCTCTATCCTCAGTTTGCAAATAGAGGTAAGTTGTAGATTTTTGAGCAAAATGATAAAATTCTATGGAAATTAATCAATATTTAATATGATATTTTATGTTCGTACTGTGCAATGTCATTTTAGTAACTAGTAAATACTAATAACTAATGGCTTGTGTAGTTTATGCAATGTAATAATATATAATTTGGCTGAATAATTTCCTCTATTTCTCAAATTTTGTTTTGAGAATTTGTCTAAGTCAAAAGCATAAACGATTTTGAGTCTAGTGTATCTAAACATGCACCATTCCAAGCTCAATGAAATAATAATAATAAAAAATCTCCATCCAAATTGCGTTTCTTGTCTCTTAATTATATATATATATATATATATATATAAACCACTCAGATTTTTAGGTATCAATCATTTTTCTTACCTTTCCACCCACGTTTTGTTTTATAAGTCAGGCTGCTAATGCTTAAACCACCTGACGCTAATGCTTAAACCACCTGACTTTTTGTTCTTCTTAATTGCAAGTTTTTATTTTTTTTTAATTTGCTTGGATCTTGCTGCGCCTTCTACTGCTGGAGCCTATTCCTCATATCCAAATATTTCAAAGGTAAAAGATTTCCATCGGTTGATTGTGATATGCTTTTTATTGTTGTCCTGCCAAAACAAAATTATTTCTTTTGGTACACACATAATACTTTATTTACTTCATCACATGTTGAATCGTTGATGTGAAGACTGACTTTGAAGTCAAAGAAGAATGAGAGAATGACTGTATGAGTCTAATTTGTTCATTAATGCACAAATTCAAAGGTAGATTGGATTGAATTTTTATCTATTACTCAACTGAAAATTGCCAATTAAGGTTTTTCTTTTTGCTTGAATACCAATTAAGATTAGAGGATACTGTTATTTTTCTTACTTCTTTTTTATAATAGGTTGTTGTGCTCAAAACAAAACCCAAGATTAAGAAATTTTGGTTTTTCCAATGGTTGGTAATTTGGCACTTTCTCTCTCTGCTAAAATCGCTCGGTGAAGTTATTTATCAAGGAAGATTTGGCGACCAAAGCTTTGTCGTACCATATGCTCTTTACAAGCAAGTTTTCAAAAGGTATGAGAACATGCATTTGGATTAAAATAAAAGGTGGTATGGTACTTTCATATTCCTCAAAACAATTGAAATTCAATTCAACTTTATGAAATAGAACTCTAAAAGAGCTCAACTTCCCTCCCCTGCCCCCTACTGGTAGGGGTTATGTTAATGAAAATTATTCTGTTCCCTGCATTTAGTCAAGATGTTATGCCCTTCCTAGATTTTAGATTCTTACCACTTGAAGTATGAGTGAATGCCTTCAAAATTTCTGAAGGGTAGGTTGTCCCTTGTCTCATATATGGTTTTAATTGCTTGACTAAAGGCCAACTTTGTGAATAGTTTTCACAATTTATTTTTTACATATTTTTTTTGGCTCTAGAGCTTGATGTTCACAAATTTTACACATTTTAAAGCTTGATTTAATCCATGATATTCTTCTGGTAAAGTTCTACCTGCTATTGCGAGCTAGGTTTGTATTATTTTTATTTTTTAAATCAGACTTTGTCTTTAGAGCAAAATTTACTCTTTTTTTAATATCACTTTTCAGATTCAAGTAGTTCTATTTCATACTTCCTTGAAGAAGGCGGGAAAAACAATTTTATAAATGCAATGCTGAAAAGTCAAATGTGTATTTCTAATGAGAATTGTTTTGTTTAACTGCTCTCATATTGGTCAGCATAGCCATAGATTATCTCATGCTTGTCTTAATGATTTATTTATTTTTCTTCCTTGTTGATGATCGCTGCATTCTGTTTTGTAGTTAAGATGGCAAGAGCCTTTATCCTCATTTTGCAGAATATTTGCCTCAATGTCTTGTGCTATTGTTTTGGGTCTAATAGAGAGGCAAATAGAGGTAAGCTGTAAGATTTTTCAGAAAAATGATATTAGTCTATGGAAATTGGTCAATATTTAATATAATATTTTAGCTATTGTTTCCCCTACAGATGCAGTTCCACTAAGCATGCAACCTGACTCGTAACTCCTAATCTGCAAGACTTAAGCCTATATCTTTTTTTGTGGTAAATTTACATTCCTTTTTTTTAATAGTATTTGTCTCACATTCTGGGTGAAAAGTTGCTTTCATGATAACCATATGTGTAGATATGTGAAGACTAACATATTTCTTTATCTCCTTTCTTATTGTTCCTTAGGTATGTCACCATTATATGACCGTGTAGTTCCCTATTGAATGGTTGTCAAATGGTGACTATACAGCAATAAGCAAAAAAAGTCTTGAATTAGCTATTACAAAAAAGATGTTTAAGATCACATAATTATGTGGACTGGTCATATTTGCTCCTTTAGAGAAGTATTAGTCATCTTCAACAGTCTTGGTAGAGAAATGAGGACAATTGAATAGATAGTCATGTCAACCGGAATGCTGAAATCACAATTCTCAACTTGTTGAATATTGTTGCCAACTAGACTATCAAGTATTCGTATTTCGCGTCTTCAAATTTTATGATTTGGGAGGCCATCTTTGTGTGAGCTTTTGGTGGATCAACTTATTGGGTTCCTCTTGCAATAACTAGGGTGCTCTTTGTACTTAATATACAATTTATGTCAGGAGGTTCTTTTCTATATTTATTTATTTTTTCTTAAGGAGACGGAAACTTTGAAAAGAAATTTTACATATCTTGAAACTTATTTGAATCTATGATGTTCCCTCAATGATAACGATAATAATAGACTTTAAACCGTTGAGTTAATTAAAACTCATAGATCACTCATAAACAAACTCGGAGCTCAGTGATGTGTCAAATCTCGATTGGGTAAAACGCATGCATGTATGTGTGTCTGGCATGATAATGATACACATAATCCCCACGTAAAGCTGAGATTAGCATTAATGGTTTTTAAGAAACCGCTTCAGAGACCAATGTCTCATTCAAGAACACACGCAGAGGACTTGTTTCTTACAAATTGAAAGTCTTTTGTTTGAATGTATTCTTGGTGGCAAACATATTGAGGTAAAGTTGAGATTTCCATAAAACCAGTTTTAAGTCATCAATACAAATAAAATTAATAAAAGTGGACAATCTGATATCTTTGAAGTAAACATTGCAATACTACCTATTTAAAACGCTAATAATTAAGGAGGGAGAAGTACGACAGGCCGTTTTAAATCAGGTTCCTCATATACGACAAGGTGCTTTAGGTTTATTTTCGTAGTCGTCTAGACTCTAGATGATATTACGGTGTGTCGTTTAATGTCTAAGGTTATACTCCTTCAATACTTGAAGCTACAAGTTGTGTATGTAAAGTTTACTAATGAACCTACTTAAACTATATGTCGTTCGAGCTGTTATTTATTAGCCATGACAATTAAGCTTGTAACTGTTTGTTATGGCAGACTGTTGGGTTGATTTAGTTTGTTAGATTTCGGTTTTGGTTTTGTTGTAACCGTAAGGTATATAATAAAGCAGTGCACCTACCGCATCTTAATTAATCTTCAGTGAAATCCTTTTTAAGTGAACTACAATATGATTTAAATATAATATTTCTTTACTTCTTTCTTTCTTTCTTTTTTTCTTTTTTTTTTTTTTTTTTCCTTTGAATGCAGAATATTAGGGTAATTAAATTTTGAGAATCATAATTGAGGTCTCTCAGTTTAGGTGTCAGTCTTACACTTTTTTTTTCTTCTGCCTAGAAATTTTTGGTTGGATATATATATATATATATATATATATTTTAATATGTGTATTTGTGTGTAATCCTTTTTTAATCTTAGATAATACTATCTTTTTTTTTTTCTTTTTTTTTTAGATATTAATTTTTTGAATTTTTAAAATATTAAATTTATAAAAAAATATATTAAATTTATGTTATATTCTAATGACATAGTAATGACAACCACTAATAGAAAGACTGTATTGAATAAATTTGAAAGTTAGAGAACTAAAGTGAATAACAAATGAAATTAAGGATCTGTTTGGTTGGTGGATGGAAAAGTATGGGTTATAAAATAGAATATATATAAATTTACTATCATACTCCTATTTAATAACTTTTTTTAATAAATATTTTATAAAGGAAAAAAGAAATATTGTTTGAATATTTTCTTTTAAAAAAAGAAAGTAATAATGCCACCTTAGTTTAGTGGGTGGGGGGAGAGCGTAGATAGGTACCCTAATTTTCTTAAAAGTTTATGATGTTGTGAGAGACTGCGACCTCGGCCCGTCGGGTCCTGCTAAGCCTGGCCCATGCGAATGGGTGAGTATGTGATTGTTATCCCTTAAAGTGGGAAGCCTACGAGAAATTTGTTTTCCCCCTTAGATCAAGGGTTTTACAATAGAGTCACTACTTATTTAATTGTAAGAAAAATAAGAAGACTTTATGAATAATACACATTTTTATTAAATAGCTTTGATTTTTTTTTTTTTAGAGAGAGTTTCAACTTATGGCGTCCGCTCCTTATAATAGTTATTTATCATCAGACCAAAACACCAGTCAGTTTTTGGTGTAGGCGGGAATTGAACCCCAAATCTCTTATACAACCATCAGAGACTTTACCGGTTGAGCTGACTATTTGAATTTACATTGAAATAGAAATTACAAGGCTTTTTTTTTCCTAAGTACAATCTAAAAAAGTACATAACTTTGAACCTAGTTACATTCTAAAATGTAAAATTACATGGATAATTAACTAATCTATAACCTTTGATCTAAGTTTGGAGACTAAGTTACAAGGTGGGAAGGTGTTAGGCACTCACCTTGCCCAGTAAGACTGGTCTTTTAGATTATGGTGGCCACTTACATATTCCATCAAGCATGTCATAAAGCAAGATACAAAACATCATATTGAATTTGAATTTTGAAGAGAAAAATAAAATTTACCACTATTTTGCATCACAATGAATTAAAATTAAATTGAATTGAATTGAATTTAGACATGGAAACATGCATAGTATACAGTCATATCACATCACATTGAATTAAAATATAATTGAATTAAATTGAATTAAACATAAAATTTTAAGTGGAAAGCATGTTTTGAGTTTTACATCATAAATATTTACAAAAAGACTATAGAATTCTAAGATCTTGAGAACTATTATTTTTGAGATTAAGTTTAATTTTTATCTTTTTTTTTTTTTTTTTTTTTATGAACAGATTTTTCTTTTACTCATAGATATAACAAATTAAAAATTAAAAACATATTACTAACATGTATAAAATCCCAAAATTTTTAATTGAAGAAGCATACATGAGACCCTAATTATCCTAGCAAGATTATATCTTCCTCATTGAACATAAAAACAATCATGCTTCATATTTATTGAAAAAAATGAAATAAATTGTTACCTGCATATAATAGCAACAATGAGTTCCAGTATCTCTGAGTTAAAATAAGAATTATTGTTTCATTGTACTAAGCATATTGGCAGACCTTAGCACAAAAGCAAGACCCAATCTTTCCAAAATTAAGAGATTTAATTTAACTATCTTGTAAAATGTTTATTAAATCCATTAATATTGAAAAGATCAAGTACATGTATTCACATAATTGTTTCAAGCTTATCCAATTGGATTTTGACATGTAATTAATTTTAATTTAACCAAGTTATGGTATATGTTTATATTTCAATTGGTTTTTACTTGATCGCATTTTACTTGTTCTATATACATGCCTTGTTTCTACTTGTCTCAAGATTAATGAAGTTATTTGTTATGTGCAAGTGTTACAAGTTATAAGTATATATGATACAAGTTCTTCACAGGTTTTAGATTTAAGTGCGAGTGAGTTTTGTCTTTGTTCCCAAAATCACGTTTTTGTTATAGAATAGCCAAATGAGGAGATTGTAAAGTTGTGTCTTTCAACTATGTTTTGTTGACTTTAATTCCGTGTCAAATTTGATTGTATTTTGTCAATCTTTTCCCTGTATGTTTGTGGGATTTAATGTAAGGGTTGAGTGTGAGAGTTTGGTAAAGAATTGTGAAGACCATGAAGTTTGTGACTTGCTTGCGACTGACTCGCGAGTAGACAACCCACAAAAGGTCACATGAGAAGCACATGATGGAATATGAATAATCTTTTGCTAGGCTGTATTTTGCGAGTCACTTCGCGACTTGGCTAACCCACAAGTGACCAGAACTCTCTGCTTGGATGTTTTTAAAGAGTGCTTTCCTCATTTCTGTACCTATACTATACAAGCCCACATTACCAACGAAGTTGTAGGGAGTCTTTTAGAGAGAAAACTCTAGCAACACACTTGAGAGTTAGAGATTGTAAACCCACAATCATTTACACAATTTCTCTTAGTTCTTCTCTACTTCTATCTCTCCAATTACAAATCTTTGAGAGGTTCTTAACCAAAACACTTACCTCACCCAATCTGAGTGTTGAGAGAAGTTTTGGTGCGTGTGGGAAGCATTGGAAGAAGCCATTGATTGGCGGATGCAATTTGGAGCTAATTGCGGGATCCGGATAACTAGTGAAGACATGGCTTTGTGAAGTCCATTGGTAGCTGGAACTCGAAGGGTTCAAGTACATTTGATAGATTAGGCTTGAAGGGTCTTTTTGAAATCTTTGTACTCTAACTTTATTCACTAGTGGATTGATTCAGCTTGGAGGGCCACGGTGAGGTTTTTCGCCGAGTTCTTCGGTTTCCTCTTCAATAACACGTCTTGATGTTATTTTGTATTTGCATCTCTTTTTCCTTATTCTTTAAGCTTTACATTTACTATTTATTGTATGTGCTTATGCTTTAGAGAGTAGATCCGGTTTTATTGCGTCACACTTACTCTTTTTCCACACTTAGTTAAATAGGGTAAAAGTAATCTAGCTGTAAGTTTTAATTTGGGGGTCTAAACAAGTTATAGTGTTTCACACTATTTGAGCTTTCATCATGGATCTTGGTTTGCACTTCATGACATTTCCACTATTAAAATAATTCAATCCTGCAAAGGATTGTTCATGGAACTCTCGTGTAATCGAGGTTGATGGCTCAAGCATTGACATATCACATTGATTATGCAAATGGTTTTCAAGGTCATTGAACTTACCTACAAATTACATTATCTTTGTTTATTCTCAATTCTCATTGCTTGCAAAAGTTCAATACAATCAAATATTAATAACTAGGTTATCGATCAGATATTTAAAATGCAAGTTTTTGTAGTTTAAAATTATACTTGAAAGATAGGTTTATTGACTAAACAGTAAATAGTGCCCAATTAACTAGGTTTATTGATCAAAGATAGGTTTAAACCACACAATATTATTGGTAAGTTTTTATTATTTCTTACATAGTCCCACCACCGGCAATATTTTTTTACCTATCATTACAAACTAGTCACAAATGTGAACTTTGTTGTGTCTCTAAAATTATTGATTTTTTTTTCTTTGATTATTCGATAATTGGGTAAGAAGGGATTTGAACCATGGATATGTCTGCTAGAAATACTAAAAAGTGTCAACATTGTGCATAAGAGGTACCGCTTGGACTAAAGAGTTCATTCGATGTCAATGAAATGAGTTATAAAACTTTTAACTAAAATTATTGAATTTAAGAACATGTTAAGATAATAATTGTAATTGGTGTATGATAAAAATACTAGTGGACCAAAGTAAAAACTACTTAGACTTTAGCAACAAAAAAGAAAAGTAAAAAAATACTCAGATGATGCTCTCATCAAAACTTGACACATTTTCATCGTGTAAAATTAGGTGTATCTTATTGTTAATTAAAAAACTAAAGAAGCTCAAAAAATGAAAGATAAGTATTATATCTACAATATTTTTACAACGTCTTCGTAACAAATTCTATGTGACAGATTGTCACTGGTTTAATTTAAACCTACAATTGAAATTACTTTCTTACCCTCCAATAACAGCAAGTAATAACCTACCACTTAAAATATATTATAAAATATTGTGAAAATATCGTGAATATAGCATTTTTCAAAGGTAAAAGAAGAAGTAAAATAGTCTCTCTCTTTTTTGTTTTTTTTTTTGTTTTTTGTTTTTGGTTATTAAAAGGACATAACAACTAGACAAGTAGTGTAAGCTTATGAGTGTGACGGTGCACCCTGATTTTGGATCTTTGGGTTGTTAGGCAATGATTGAGGATTACAACTCACAATTGGGTATTAGTGTGTGGTTTTAGTTGGGCCAGTTGGCCCATTACTAGGCAACATATGGGTGTGAACTGTGAAATGGTTAGTGGTTAGTGGGCTAGTGGCTATGCCTATGGGGTTGACTGTGAAGGCTTTTGGTATTCCTTTTTGTTTTTGAAGAGAGAAATTTTATGATTTTCTATTAATTTTGTAAACTTGGATAAAAAAAATAAATTAGTGGCTATTACTTAATTCAAACCAATTAAACCTTTCATTAAAAAAAAAAATGAAGACGATTAAACCATATGGAAGTTTGGTGTAGGTTCTTGAAGTATCCAAAGTTCTAAACCACACAATATTTGTGACTGTTCATGTTATTTTGTGTAACAATTATATCTAACCATACATATGATAATGAAAGTGGAAATTAACATTGTAATAAATACTTCTCAAAGGCAATAATGGAGTAGATAAGAAACTCAAACTCAAGAGAGAGTATTTGGTGGTGGTGGTAGGACTAAGGTCACATAATGGCCATGGTAATTATGGTCACTAGATAATCTATTACCATATTGGAAGGCTAACATAATGGTGACTTTTTTTTCCCCCATATATTTTACCATAAATTATCAATTGCTAGTGGAGAGTGAGATCATAAATTCAAGACCTATTGAATACCAATAAATAATTAAAAAAAAAAAAAACCTAAAAGAAAGATACGATATTCGATATATATAACAAAAGAGATATAAATTGTACCTCCGCACCTTTAACAGTTATCGGTTATTGGTTATGATCATTGACTTACAACCATATTTTGTTCATGCATTGATATATAATAATAACGATGAAGTTTTCCCCTTAAAGGAATCTCATACAACTCATTACGCGGCTATTCACAAGTCAATCAAATGCGTGTTAAATCACATAATTTATTAAATTATATAAACAAGTTAGAAAACTACAAAGTCAGTCATATGATTATAAGTATACATAGATGTTCATTTGACTTATCACTTGATAGGTTAGAAGAACTTTCCTAATTTCCTCAAACTCGATTTTAAAATAAAATTTTGTCTAATTATTTAAAAATAGTGTGACTTGTTAAAATAATTTAATAAGTAAAGTAATTTAATGCACGTTGATATCTCTAAAAACTCTTAATTTTCTTTTGGGGAAAATATACCATACACATAATATCCATGCTTTCCAATCAATATTGGAAGAGTTTGAGATAATTTTTTTTTTCTTTTTAGCTGAGGAGATAATCTTAAAAAAAAAAAAAATTAATTATGTGTGTCAACAAACTTCATCAACCTCGATGAATAAGGACATTTTATCTATTTTTATTTTTTGAGTAAAAGTTAGAAATGAATAAGGAGTTAAAAGGACATTATTGGCAAAACAAAACAAATGCACACAACTTTTGGAGGACAGTTTCAATCGGCGGCCGTACGGAACTCCCGGGATCTCAACAATCTCTTAATACGTGTCTACTTTCCCATTAAAAGCTGTCCCCACAGAAAGACAAAGATTTTTTTTTTTTATATATATAAAATTTTATTTTTAATATTTGAAAACAAAAAAGAAAAAAAAAAACCAAAATCCTTTTATAAAAGTGTTGGGTACATAACATTTTTATAATACTTTGATAATAAATCTTAGCGGTTAGATTGTTATAAATTTTTAATTTGAATGAAATTACTTTCTTATGTACCAGTAATAGCTCGTAATAACCTGCCATCTAAGATTTGTTATAAAAATATTGTAAAAATATTGTCAATGTAGCATTTTTTGTTTTCAGATAAACCATAATCCTTATTTTAGGCAAATAATAAAACCTCCTAAACAAAAAACAAAAAATAAAAAGAGTAATACTACAGTTATAAACTATTTTTCAGCATTTTTATAAATCATTAATATGACCAACTTTTTATTAGTTTTCATCTAAGACTACTATTAACAACGTTATTTTTTTTATTTACCAATAACCACTCACTACATCAGTTATTTATAAATTTTGTTGTAAAAAAGTTTGTATCTCCAACGTTATTCAAATAAAATAAAATAAAATAAAAGTAGTTTTTTTTTTTGTTTTTGTTTTTTGAAACCAAATAAAAAAGTAGTTAAATCTGGCCTAATTTCATATATATATATATATATATATTTTTGGGTGATAGAATCTGGCCTAATTCATGATAATACAGTACAGAAAACTAAACCAATTTTCAATATTTTCTGTTTGGCCAGACTGACAGCTATAATATTAAAAAAATAAAACAAATTAATAAATTAAAAAAACAGAATAAACAAAACCAAAGCAAAAACAGGGAAAAAGTGAAACAGAAAAAACGAAAACAGCGAGCAATAAAAGAAGAAAGAGCAAAAAAAAAAAAAAAAAAGTAGAGACAAACAAAGAGACACGGCCTCGTCGTCATCATCATCATCATCGATCACCGATCACCATCACAAATCGATCTCTCTCTCTCTCTCTCACATCTTCTTCTTCCTTCACAAGGTCAGCTCTCAGATCCCCATTTCTTCTCTCTGCTTAGATCTTTTCGTTTTTTTTTGTTTTTGTTTTTGACAACAATGAGTGTGATTATCATTTTTTCGATTTGATTTGTGTTTTTTTGATTTGGGTATTTCTTAAAGGGTGTTTTTTGTTTTTGTTGATCTTTGATTTTTTTTTTTTAATAAAAAAGAAGAATTTTTGAAGATCTTTAGGTTCTGGGTTTTCATTTTCATTTCACTCTCTATCTGGGTTTTGGATTTTTTATAATGGGTTTTTGCTTGTTATATGATTTATTTGTTTGTTACGTGGGTTTGTGAAGTTGATTTACATGTTGTTTGGAATGTGGGTGTGTTCTGAATTAGTTGTATTTTCCATTTTCATTTTCTGGGATTTGTTTCAATTCATTTTGTAGGATTCAGTTATGATTTCTAGGAATTGGGGTCTTATGTTCTTGTTTGTTGTGGTGGTTTTTTTGTTCTTGTGATTTGTTGGTGTTGCATGTGTGTATCTATTCGGAATTGGTGAGTGGAATTGTGGGCTTGTGGTTTTTGGGACAATTATAAGTGTGGCATTTCATTTTAAAGATTTAGATTTTAATTTTGAAGAAAACAATTTTATTGGGTTCATCTTGGTGATGTTTGGCAGTTTGGTGGACTAACTATTCTTGCACATTGTTTATCGATTATTATTTCGATAATTGTGAAGAACTCTTTTGGGGTTTGTGTAGATGATATATACATAATAGTAAGGGGCTAACTTTCGTTGCGGGAAAATATGATGTTAATGTTTATACCAATGGAATTGGACCAAATGAATAATTTTTCCCCATCATTAAGGGATTGAAAATTAGGGCTTGGGTTTAATCTTGTATGTGTGCCTAAGTTGTGTATTTGACATTAGGGCTCAGGTTTTATTGAAGTGGGAAATTTTAGCCAAAATTTTCATTATAAGAATTAAGAAGTTTGGAGATAATTCTTCCATTCGAAAATTTGATGTTTTATAATTGGTTGGTTTGTGGGATGACACCTTCTGTTCCTCTTTCAACTCTATATATTTTGTAAAGATGAGAGGGAAAAAAAGAGTGGAATGTTGAATATTTTCCCTGATATTACTTTTGCCTGCATGAGAACAATGAGGTTTCTTGACAGTTGTGCCATAAGAAGTTTCTGTATAAGAACCACAAACTTTTTAATGAAAGATTTCTTTATGGCTGGTTTGCATCCTTAATTTATTTGTGTTAAGTGTGAATTAGAAGATGCAAGGCCAAGGGTTTCTGTTTTTGAATTATATCAGCTTAATAATCTCTGATCACATTTTTTTTTTTAATCAATATGATGTAGGTTTATATGGATTAGCTGCATATATTTTGTTTTCTAATGCTAAAAAAATAATTTTTCTTATAATTGTTGCAGTAACATTTTTGGCTCGTTTGAACCAGAAAGATGTCTCCAGCGTCAAAATCCAAGTCTAAATCCAAGAGTAAGCCCTCTGCAGGGGCAACCAAGGAACAACAGAAGACTTCTTCAAAGCCTTCTGGATCTAGCAACACTGGGGGTGGTAATCCAGCAAGTGCTTACAATCCAGTCTCTGGAACATTCCATTCTATTGAAACATCATCTGCTGCCACTTCGCCACCTTTTCATGACAATGGTCGTTATTGTAATATAGATGATACAGATGAACATTCTAGTAGCCCTCATGGAACGGTATCGGAGTATGATTCAATTTCCAACAATGGCAGCTGCTCTGGTGAGTCTGAAGACCCAAAAGATAAAATAGCTCATTCTACTCCACGGCAAGAGGCAGTACCTGGTTCTGACAATGACAGACGAGAGAAGATCCGTCTGAAAAATGAGAGGAAGCACCAGCGGCAGAGAGAAAGGCGGGCACAAGAGTTGCATGACCGTTGCAATGGCTATCTCATGTCAAGAAAGCTGGAAGCACTATCTCAGCAGCTTGTGGCAATGGGGTTCCCTTCTGAACAGGCAACGTTGGCTCTGATGTTGAATGAGGGCAAGGTAGAGGAATCAGTCACCTGGCTTTTTGAGAGAAATGAAGAAGAAAATCACCAAAATGATAATACAAACCTTGGGAGTCAAGCCAATTTGAAGATTGATATTAGTGAAGAGCTTGCTCGGATGTCAGCATTAGAGGTGAGATACAAATGCTCAAAGCAAGAGGTTGAAAGAGCTGTTGTTACTTTTGAAGGTGATCTTGATAAGGCAGAAGATACATTGAGAACACAGAAGCAGGAACAGCATGCTACTATGTCAAAGACAGAGGAAACGGCTGGAGCAAGGAACCTGATAAGACCACAAGAAATGCCTGTTGCTTCAGTTACGATACAGCAAAGAAGAATTGAAAGGGATTATAACTACCCCCAGACAGCTATGGCAGTGCCAGCATTTTCAGAACCTGGGAATAGGAACCTACAGATTTTAAAGGCAAATCATCTGAAGGCACTGGCAGAGAAGAGGTGGCTTGCTATGGGAGCAAGCCCTTCTGCTCCATTGAATTTGGCACCACCTATGCAAGTAGCACCTCCATCAGCGAAAGTGGAGGCACGACTTGGTGTTGTTGGAACTGATGGAAGAATAATACAGCACGGAGCAGTGAGGGAGCCAGTGGTTGTGATGCAGCGCCCCCAGTCCATAAATGCCAAGCAAAACCCTGTTTCTAGCATTAGTGCGTCAGCATCAGGAGCAGTTCCATGGTATGCAAGCAGTGTTCCGGGTGTTGACAACATAAGGTCAAATGGGAAATTCATGCAAAATCAGAGTGCAGGGAGCTTTGGTCCTGAAAATCAGCGAGCAGAGCAGTTCTACCATCAAGCTCCTTATAAAGAATATCCATTCATGTTTGGGCCAGTGGATTCCACATCAGCTGGCCTGGGGGGCTCATGGAGCACAATGGGTGCATCTTCACCTTCACACTCAGTTCCTTCTGAGCCTCGAGGTTCATGGAACACAATGGGTCCATCTTCACATTCACTTACAGTTCCATCCTCCCTCGGGCTGTTTTCTGGTCAGGGTTCAGCAGGAACATTTGGCTCACCTGCACATGTGGATTGGAATACAGGGGGGTTGATGCCTGAGTTGGACTATACCAGTATAGATTGGACTTTGGATTACCCATCATCTGCCAAATCAAATGGACTATGGCTGGGGCTTTCTTCATTTTTGAGGAATAGTTCAGGCATGAGACTGGGCAGCACAAACGGCAAATTCATATCAGATGGTGGAGTGGCTACAGAAACATCATCTTCTGCTGGTTTGAATGAGTGGACATCTCCCTTTGCAGGCAAGGACATCTTCAGTGCGCCCAGGCAGTTTGTTTCTTCTCCATCTCCTTAGGACTAGGAATATGACTTTGGAGCAAAAGGAGAAAATGTAAACAGATGTCGTTGGTTTGGGATGGCTGTGTTGATGGTTGTTTCTGGTTTACTAATGAAAATGCATCTGCTAGTTTCTGGCTTATTATTTGGTTTCTCACTTCTTTCTTTTTTCACCTTTTCAATTCATTCACATACCTTTGCATTACTTTCATATATGCACAACACTTTCAACCCAGGTAACACGTGAGAGTTGGCTATTACATACTTTTTCGTCTGCCAAACAAGGGCATCCATGGTTCTCCTACTTTGGTTTCCGTCACACGCCCGCCTCACTCCCCACCCCCATCCCCCAAAATGCCGTGGTAAATGCTGTGTGTGTTTAATCCTTTGCTAAAAACTTCTGATGATTGAAGGTTACAAAATTTACAAACCTGCTTTTGAATTGTGAGAATTGCTTTGAATTGAAGTATATTTGAACTAAAAGACCAAAGTTGATCTCAGAATTTAAAACATAATTGCATTTAAATAGAAGTTTCATAGAAATAGAATCTCTCCCTCCCTCTCCCGGCATTTAATCTTCACCAGGTGGTAGCTTATGCAAGGATCTGTGAGTACCATGATAGTATCCATCACGCTAGTATACCTGTTTCCTCTTGTATAACTATTAACTAGTAGCCTGTGTACTCTTCCATCGATTTTCAGTATAAGCTTCAATCAGTGCAAAACAAATTACTAGTTCTTCATATTTTTTTGGAAGTGCATTTATATTGATGTATACCCTCATAAATTACGTGTTGAACATAGAAGATTACCAATCAATATCAATCAACCACTATAATGTATACTAAATTGTAGTATAACTACTTAAGGGCCACATGAAAAGATGTTTAAGTATGCTATAGGTTGTTTTCTCTTAAATTACTCCATTGACAAATACTTCTTATTGATTAGTGCTTACTATTAAAACGATGCTGGCGTACTAGTTGCAGCAAGCCAGCAATTTTAGTCGAGCAGGCATGAGGCATGGATACCATCATACCAGTCTATAATATATATATATATATATATATATATGGGTTGGGTTCAAGTTACACCTAGTGTAACTCTAAGTAATGTTACATCATCCAATAACTTGTTATAGAATTCATATTTTGAAAATCTCACCGTTAAATTACATGTTCTATATGTTCTTAACAATCATGCCAATTTTCAAGTCAATTGGATGTTATTTACCATTTGATCTATAAACTCATCATTTATGCATTATTTTAAACTACAAAAACTTGAATTTAAAAAATTAATTGATGACATGGCTATTAATCTTTGATCAACTTGAAATTTTGCAAGCATGGAGAATATACGAAGATAATGTAATCTAACGGTATATTTGTTAAAATTTGCATCCAATTAAAAAATATTGAGTGGTGTAACATTACTTAGATTTACACCAGGTGTAACTTGAACTCAACTCTATATATATATATGTCATCAATTTCAGCATGGTGACAATGTTTGACATAGCCTACAAATATGATATGAATTTTTGCAGGTTAGTATTTAGTATATATTGGTTCATGTCATAATGGATGGACAAGTTTTGACACGATTTTAAATTGATTGATTTTGTGTTGTAATCATCCGAAATAACCTAATTCATATAAGATTTTGTGTTGTAATCATCCGAAATAACCTAATTCATATAAATAAATAAATTTTTTATTTAATAGAAATTTGAATTCTAAGTATAGTCGATGAATGAAAGAATTTCAATGGTTATATTGATAACTTTTGTATTGAGAGTTTGAAATTCTAAATTCCTGAACTTTTTTACTCAAAAACAAAACTTTATTTTCATCTTATTTTCTTAGACCGTGTACTAAATGAGTTGAAATAGGTTTTGTTGTGTCAACTAACTTAATAAAAAAGTTGTATTGAGATGTTGACACAATTATTAAAATGACCATGTTAGAGTTAAGACATGTTTTTGAACACATAAACACGACCTCCTAGCATGAATTGCCACCCTTTTTTAACCGAAATTTTTACTCTTGCATTTGTCGGGCTCAAAAACTAGACTATCTTGCACCAGATTCAATAGTTGAATTAGCTAGCTTTTACATGTTCTTATCTAAATTGATCACCAAAATTACTTTTTTACCTCATATTATTTATTTTGTTTTGTTTTGTATATAGACTTTCTCACCAATTCATAAACCAAAAAAGGAAGTCCACTACGGTACCGCCACACACTCCTTGTGAGAAAGCGCATACATAGATCTCAAAACTTCTTTAGGAAGCAAAAAAATTCCCATCTCTCTATTTTTAATGGTCTGAACATCCTCACAAAACCCAAACAACAAAATGGAGACCCAATGGTGGGGTAACAATGTTTGACATGACTTGCAAATAAGATATCCTTTTTTATGTGGATTAGTGTTTAGTATAAATTGGTTCATGTCAAAGTGGATGGACATGCTTTAACACCATTTTAAATGGACCAATTCTATATTGCAATCAACTCAAAAAATGACCATATTTATATTAAAAAATGTCACTTTTATCTAATAGAAATATGAATTCTAAAATATAATTAAAGAATTAAAGAATTTCAATGATTGTATCCGTAACTTTTGCATTGAAACTCAAATCCCTAATCCTTTAACTAAAAAATATAAGGGAAAAATCGGTCATATTAGGGCTGATCTATGTATTTTCAATTAATTAACACAACATGTCAACATGAATTGCCACTTTTTAAAGACCTAATTTTTATTCTTGCCTTTGTCAAACTCAAAACTAGCTCGAATGCATGAACAATGTTACATACAAAAAAATAAAAATAAAAATTAATAACATTTTTTATTACAGTTGAGTTAACAAGTTCTTATTAGTTAATGAAATTTCTTGTATAATCTCAATATATTAAGAAAATTCAAAAAGATACTTATAACTTCAGAAAATGTCAAAAATACCCCGTATGTAATTAGATAATCTTTTTTCCTAAAAATTGCACACTCTATTTAAATATATCTCATACACATTTGATACAATTTTTTTTAAAAACTAATACACTAAATCCAACCGTTTACTTTATTTTAAATCTTAAATTTTAGTTAGAAAATAACATAAAACTTAAAATAAAAAATGAGAATCATATCACCCGTGCGGAGTAAGGAGGCTAGGCTAGTTTATTTATATTTTGTGTGTATAAAGTATAAAACTTCCTCACCAATGCATAGATAGGACCAAAAAGAAAGTCCACTACTTCTTCATTACTCCTTGCGAAACAAACAACACGCTGACACCGTGACACGCATAGATCTCAAAACTTCCTTAGGAAGCACAAAAAAATAATAATTTCCGCACCTCTTTCCTCCTCAACAAAATCCCCATTTCCTCTCATATTTTTAAAGGTCTGAACATCCCTCGCAAAACCCATACACAACACCAACACCAACAAAAAAAAATGGAGACCCAACAATTCCTAAGCTCAGTCCTCTCCCAACGCGGGCCTTCCGCCCTCCCATACTCCGAAGACACCAAATGGCTAATCCGCCAGCACCTCGTTGCTTTAACCTCCGCATACCCATCTCTCGACCCCAAAACCGCCACCTTCACCCACAACGACGGCCGCTCCGTCAACCTCCTCCAGGCCGAAGGCACCATCCCGGTTTCCTTCCAGTCCATCACCTACAACATCCCGATCATAATCTGGCTCATGGAGTCCTACCCCCGCCACGCGCCCTGCGTCTACGTCAACCCCACGCGCGACATGATCATCAAGCGCCCTCACCCCCACGTCAACCCATCGGGCCTCGTGTCCATCCCTTATCTACAGAATTGGATCTACCCTAGCTCCAACCTCGTCGACCTCGCCCGGAATCTCAGCCTCCACTTCGGCCGCGATCCGCCGCTCTACTCGCAGCGCCGCCCGAACCCTAACCCTAACCCTAATTTTAACCCTTATGGACCCTCTCACGCGCCGGCGGCGGCTTACACGCGCCCTGCAATTCCTCCGCCGCGGTCGTACCCGGCATCCCCTTACGGTGCTGCAGCGGCGGCGGTTCAGACGGAGGATCCGTCGGAGTTGTTCAAGAGGAATGCGGTGAACAAGCTCGTGGAGGCGGTGCACGTCGACGTTGTTTCGATAAGGAAATCGCGTGAGGCGGAGATGGAAGGGATGATCAACGCGCAGGCGGTGCTCCGGCACCGGGAGGAGCAGCTGAGGAAAGCCGTGAAGGAAATGCACGACGAGAAGGAAGGTTTGGAGCAGCAGTTGCAGATGGTCCTGATGAATGCGGATATTCTTGAATCTTGGTTGAGAGAGAACGAAGCGAAGGTGCGCAGCTTCGGAGAAGGTGTGGACGTGGACGACGCGTTCGAGTGTATGGACGCGCTGTCGAAGCAGATGATGGATTGCACGGCGGCGGACTTGGCGATCGAGGACGCCGTGTACGCGCTCGACAAGGCGGCGCAGGAGGGCGCGGTGCCGGTCGATCAGTACTTGAGGAATGTGAGGCTCTTGTCGCGCGAGCAGTTCTTTCATCGCGCCACCGCGACGAAAGTCAGGGCTGCGCAAATGCAGACTCAGGTGGCTAATATGGCTGCTCGGATATCGCACTATGGTGGGGATCCTGATGCGTTGCCGCGTGTTCGAGCTTGATTTTGATTTGCCACACGCTGCTTTGTAAGTTGGAAAAGTCATATAGTTTTAAGGTCATGTGAAAATTTGTCAATGCTTTATTTATTTATTTTTTTCGTTTTTGAGAATTGATTTTTAGATTGTACTTAATGATATGTATGTAAACAAGTACAGGTTTTTTGATATGATATTATGGAATAATTGATGGGTTAATGTCAAAATTTTGTTATCTTATCTATATTTACTTGTGAATTTAAGATAAGGTTTTCGTTAAGTTGGGTTTTGGAGCTTAGTTGCAATTCTTTGGTTTGGTTAGTTCTCAATTTGTGTACTGGGAGTATTTTCTGGTGTAATATGTTTGTAGTTTAAGTTTCTTGTTTTTATTATAAATAAGTTATACATGTACTTTTAGATGATCTCTTGATGCCAATCAGTACTCACTCAAATGGCTCCTACTCTATTTGTAAGAGCAAGGTGGAAGGTGAGCTAATAACCTATCGAAAACAAGAAAAAGAATCTTCTAATATTGTTTGGCTTACTTCCAGTATTTTTTCAACTGGACATGTAGTTAGTTTCTCCCTGAGATAGAATGATGTGGTAGTGGGTGTTAATCTCCATCTTTAATTTAATTAGTGGGTGATGTGGCAGTTTTTCATTAAAATAAAAGGAGATTCCATTTTGTGACCTTGCTAAGGAGTATTGATTTTGTGGTTCGGCTTTTGCATTGAGATGCTCTGGTTTATTGTGCAAAGCATAATGCTGATGATTCTTCCTTGAGTCATTGCACTTATTTCAGTTACTAGAATCTTTTCCTGATATGCTAAACTTTCTGGTGAAGATAACTTACCATTGGATATAGCAGTTACTACTTTCCGCATTTCAGTCACCCCATGTACTTAAGATTTAAGCAATAGGAATTGATCTTTGTTTGTATTCAATTAAATTAGATCTCTTCATTTTATGAATTTTCTCACAAATGAGTCCTTTGATGTGAATTTTGATCATCTTATATCAAAAGAAATGAATGGTAATCTTTCACTTGTACATAATTCCATTGAGGGAAAATTGATTTTAAGTCATTTGATAAATCTTAAAAGTCCATGTATGTGTAGCTTTTCAACAAGTCTGTTCTGTAATCCTGCACCTACTAGGTTGCCATTCAAGAGGCTGAAATTTTTATCTGCTCTGTGCTTTTATAGGATCTGTTCGTAGTCACTATACTATAAGAACTATAAGTAGGATGCAACACTGCCATAAGCCTGTCCATTGATCCAACTTAACTGTATGTTTGAATGTGAGTTGACAGGGGAGAGGAGATGAGAGAGGAAAGAAAGGGGTGTTTGAATGTATGTTGTCATTAGTGTGTTGTGAGCTTATTATTTATTGTCTGGTGGTCTCTACTGAGGCATGAAATTTTAGTCCTGTTAACTCACAGTTGATTTCTATCTACTGAATGGCCGAAAGTGTATTAACCTACTGCTGTTGTGTGCATTATTCTCTAAAGAGTACACACTGACTTGGTTTTAAATTAGGTTACCGAAGTATGCCCAGAAACTTTGCTGTTTAAAAGGTGTTGTCATTACTGTGCAATTTTTTTGATAAAGGGATGTTAAAAATCTAACATAGGAGGCCACAAGGTGGAGATCATATTTTGTACTTAACAATCTATTCTCTTGTTAACAGCTTTAAGAGAACCATTTTGAGATGATTCCATAGACTTGTATGATCGTTATTAATTTTGTAGTTTTTCTGGTACATGACATTACTAATCATTTACTTTTGTTATTACTATAAGTGTTTTTGTTGCTTTCTGCCAGTACTGTTACCTACATAATTTAACTCACAAAAATATTCTGGAATCTGAATATTTGGTAGGTGCCTTCTAATTGCTGCATTGGAAATGTTCTGCAAGGCTTGGACTTCCAACACTAGAAATTTTTTATGTGCCATGTACTTGGATCCACAAAAGTACATGACAGTATGTGAATATATAACTATGTACATATTTTCTTTTGCAAATGAAATTTGTATATCATGTATGACAAACATGACCTTATTGCACGGGAATTTTCAGTTTCAATCCCTTCTTAAAATAAAAGTCTGTTTTAATTAGTTTGTATATTTGGGATCCATAAAGCCGATCTCAATTTTATTGGGATTAAGGCTTTAGTTAAGTTCATAAATATTCTTTATGTTCTTGTTGCTTCTGTATAATTTTGGCTAATGTTAAGCCAAAAAACATCTTTTGCCTTAGCTTCACTGTGCTCTTCCCTTTCCCGTTCAATTATCACATGGATTTGGTATTTCACTTTTTCTAGATGCATTCTATTGTCTTCAACTATCCAGCTGACCTATTCAATTAATTAAAAGACCATCTTACTTAAGAAATAAACACAATTACTGCATCAACATAATGGATTTTGGTATTTTGAACTATCGAATGAGGTTTAGTTAGATCCTTCTTCCTCATAGAATGCTTAGTCTGGGACTGTAGGTATGAAGAGACTAAATACTTGGGATGATGTATGGATACACTACCGATTACTGTTGTCAGATATTTTGATAACGTTAGAACTACTGTTGTTAGTAGTTGCACAAGTGACAGGGCATTTGCTTCTTCTGTTAGCTAACATTTGGCAAAAAATCAAAGTAGCTCGGTTAAGTTGCTCTACATGCTTTTGTGTGGCATAGTTGAGAAGGTGCAGATGATTCATGATTGTACTGAAAACCATCGCAGAACTAAGGCTTATGATGTGGGCTCAGGATGCTAGTATGGCCGATTAGGATTCACCTTCTATATTGTGGTATAAGAAAACACACGCTTTCATTTATCTCTCTTCACAGTAAATTGCAAGCATTTCATGAGTAATTGAGTTTGTTTATTGACTTATGCAACTTTGTGATTCCAGTGTCAGTGTTAGAGACTCTTTACATCTTTTTCTTTGGTTCCTTTTATTCCCTGTCTGTTAAATTATTCTTCACTTTACTTCAATGGAAACTTAATGTGGCAGAAATTTCTTATGCTTCTTTTTTAGAATTTGATAGTTATAACAGTGGGGAGGGGTGATTCGAACCTAGTTCTCTTGTAAAGAAAAAGGAGGCAATGTCATTGTGCTACAAGGCTTAACATGGTCAAAAGCTGTCATTTTCACCTTCCATTGGTATTTGGCGATGAACTGATGATTATAAAAATGAAAAAAAAAAAAAACATGCGGACTCCAGAAGTAGTATCTGGCAACCAAATCATATCCATAATATTCCAGCATTGGGACCAACCATTGTGCATCATCGTTCAATGCTAATGCTAATGAAAGGGGCATGATCTAATATTATCTACTCCGAGCAACCATTGTGCATCATCACTCAAATGTTAGTGATTCATTACTACTGAGTTGGATTTAATGTGGAACTTTAGCCGATTGTGTTGTCGGGCAGATGAGGAGTCCAAAATCCAAATGCAAAATGTCTAAACCTTCGTTGAAATGGACCGAAACAGATTGAAGTAGACCAAAGTTAACCAAATAAATAAAAAAATATTCAATAAAATTTTCACATCTTAGATTCTTAATTACTAAATTACTTATAACATTCGAGAAAGTACAATTTAAACTCATCACAAACACAAACGCATTTGGAAGGGCGTGAAAACAATCTCTAAATTATTTAGAGTGGAGAGACTTTTAGACTTTTCTTTCTTAACACTTTGTTTGTTTCAATGAAAAATCTTGTGTAAAGATAGTATTTATTATGTTTTAGTGTTCGGTAACATTAGAAAAAATAAGTCAAATAAAATCTTTGGTCAACATAAAAAATATAGCTTATTTTTAAACATAACAAGCTAAATAATAAAAAAAAAAAATAAAGAGATTATTTTTAAACTCATTTAAGATTGCTATTAAACATAAGAAAATTGGTTAATTTTATATAATTTTTTTTTAAAATAACTCATTTTCTAAAAAATATCAAAACAAACAACCGCACCAAGAACTTGATTATTATCTTCTAAAAAAAAAAAAAAACTTCATTATTTCTCACTTTGTAAAAGTTGTAACTTGTAATAAAGCACTTCATTTATTTATTATTATTATTATTATTATTATTTTATTTTTTTTTAAGACAAACAAACTGCAGACAAACAAAATTTTGAAGAACTTCATCCTCAACTCAACAGCCACAGCAAATGTAGAGAAAGCGAGATAGAAAGAAGAAGAAGAAGATGATGAGCTCTTCTTCACAGTTCTTGCACCTCACAAACAACAAACCTCCATCACCAATTCCTCCCTCTAAACCAAACCTCACTTCTCACACTCTGTCCCAAAGAACCCACATTCCTTTTCATGTCTACAAGCACCCTTCAGCTCTCCTCCTCGAGCTCTGCACTTCCATGAAAGAGCTCCACCAAATCCTCCCTCTCATCATCAAAAACGGCCTCTACAACGAGCACTTGTTCCAAACCAAGCTCCTCAGCTTGTTCTGCAATTACGGCAGTGTCAACGAAGCTGCTCGTGTGTTCGAGCCCATTGAGGATAAACTCGACGTGCTTTATCACACTATGCTTAAAGGGTATGCTAAGAACTCGTCGTTACACAACGCCATGTCGTTTTTTGTTCGAATGAAGTGTGATGATGTTAAGCCTGTTGTTTATAACTTTACTTATTTGTTGAAAGTTTGTGGTGATAATGCGGACCTTAGGAGGGGTAAAGAGATTCATGGGCAGGTGATAACTAATGGGTTTTCGTCGAATGTGTTTGCAATGACCGGGGTTGTGAATTTGTATGCGAAGTGTAGACAGATTGATGATGCGTATAAGATGTTTGATAGAATGCCTGAAAGAGACCTGGTGTGTTGGAATACGATAATTGCTGGATTCGCGCAAAATGGGTTGGCGAGAGTGGCGTTAGATTTGGTTTTGAGGATGCAGGAGGAAGGGCAGAAGCCTGATTCAATCACGGTGGTGACTGTCTTGCCTGCCGCTGCAAATATTGGGTCTTGGAGGATTGGGAAGTTGATTCATGGGTATGCTATAAGAGCTGGGTTTGAGTTGCTTGTAAATATTTCTACTGCTTTGGTAGACATGTATTCGAAATGTGGGTCAGTGGGGACCGCTCGGTTGATCTTCGATAGGATGAAACAAAGGACTGTTGTTTCATGGAATTCCATGATTCATGGGTATGTAAAAAGTGGAGATCCTGAGGAAGCAATGGCAATTTTCCAGAAGATGTTAGATGAAGGGGTTGAACTGACCAATGTTACTGTTATGGAAGCTTTACATGCGTGTGCTGATTTGGGTGATCTTGAGCGTGGAAAATTTGTTCATAAATTAGTGGATGAATTGAAACTTGGATATGATGTTTCTGTAAAGAACTCTTTGATATCCATGTATTCCAAATGTAAGAGAGTTGATCTTGCTGCTAAAGTATTTGAAGGCTTGCAGGGCAAAACCATTGTCTCATGGAATGCCATGATATTAGGTTATGCTCAAAATGGGCGGGTAAATGAGGCTTTAAATCACTTTTGTGAGATGCAATCCCAAAATATAAAACCAGATTCATTTACATTGGTGAGTGTGATTCCTGCTCTTGCAGAGTTGTCAGTTACGCGTCAAGCAAAGTGGATGCATGGACTTGTTATAAGAAATTGTTTGGACAAAAATGTCTTTGTGATGACTGCTCTTGTTGACATGTATGCTAAATGTGGAGCTATTCGCACTGCAAGAAAGCTCTTTGACATGATGGAGGAGCGGCATGTGACAACTTGGAATGCTATGATAGATGGATATGGGACTCATGGCCTTGGAAAAGATGCTGTCGAATTGTTCAATGATATGCAAAAGGGAACCATCAAGCCAAATGACATAACTTTTCTGTGTGTTATCTCTGCTTGTAGCCACTCAGGTTTGGTGCAAGAGGGTCTCCGCTTCTTTTCCAGCATGAAGGAAGATTACGGTTTAGAGCCTGCCATGGATCACTATGGAGCTATGGTTGACCTTCTTGGTCGAGCTGGACAGCTCAATAAAGCTTGGGATTTCATTCAAGATATGCCTGTTGAGCCTGGGATTACAGTGTTTGGTGCCATGTTGGGCGCTTGTAAAATTCATAAAAATGTTGAACTGGGTGAAAAGGCAGCAAAAAAACTGTTTGAGTTAAACCCAGATGAAGGTGGGTACCATGTACTGCTCTCGAATATATATGCCACAGCTTCAATGTGGGACAAAATGGCCAAAGTGAGAACCATGATGGAGAAGACTGGGCTTCAAAAGACTCCTGGCTGCAGCCTAGTGGAATTGAAAAATGAGGTTCACAGTTTCTATTCTGGAAGCACGATCCATCCCCAATCCAAAAGAATATATGCTTTTCTTGAGACATTGGGAGAAGATATTAAGGCTGCTGGTTATGTGCCTGATACTAATTCAATTCATGATGTGGAGGATGATGTTAAGAAGCAGTTGCTCAATAGCCACAGTGAGAAGCTGGCTATCGCATTTGGACTGTTAAATACCAGCCGGGGTACAACCATACACATCCGAAAAAACCTCCGAGTTTGTGGTGATTGCCATAACGCGACTAAGTATATTTCTCTTGTGACCGGACGGGAAATCATAGTGCGTGATATGCATCGGTTCCACCATTTCAAAAACGGAACTTGTTCTTGCGGAGATTATTGGTAAAGTTGTCAAGGGTTGATTCTTGAGAGTTGATGTACTAGCTACAAATGATGATTTACTAGGAATGGGGCCTCGGGGTACAGATAAAAAGAGTTCCTTGGATGAATTTTGTTGTTTCCATATTGTTACACATCATGATATTATTGACAATCTTCCCCAAACTGTGCAAATTAATATCTTAATAAGAGAACAAGCAGAAGGTCTGGAAGTTGAGCTGCCATTTTTCTAACCAACAAACATTAAAAAGGTACATCTTGTAATAATCAGATCATTGTTGATTAAGTTATTGTAATTTTTTGCCCCTTTCCCAATTACTTTGAAATGAAATATGTAGTCTTTATGAAAATCCTTATATCAAATTTTAGCTTCTTCTTCTTTTCCTCCGGGAGTTCCTTCTCATTCACCTTTTATATATATTTTTTGGTTTAAGCAGAGTAATCCCTGGTACTGATTTGAAATGGATGGAGCATGTTCTGAGTTACAGGCCAAATTGGCTCTGGTCATGGAAAGGTTACCGCCTGTCCTTCCATATTAAAATTCACAATCGTTGAATTTTTTTTTCTAATATTCAGATTATAAATGACCTCCCGGGCTGATGTATTCAGTGCTCAGTCTTTACCTTAAATAAACAATAATTTAGTGTCAAGTAGGATATGCCAATTATTTGCTGTGAACTAAAACAGTAAGCCGGTTCAATACGGCTCTAATAATTATGATAAAAAGAAATGAAATAAGAGAGAAACAAAATTCCAGGATCAAATTCATTTTAGTTTTAATTTCAAAGTGGTGACATAAAGTAATTTCTCCCACGTTGCAAAATCAATTCATCTTCAGAAAAGATCAACTTGGAATTAGAAGTTCCTCCTAGCAGAATCAGCACCAATATGATAATTACGTTTCTGAAGTCAACAGCAATGATGATAATAATAATAATAATAATATTATTATTATTATTATTATTATAGTAATGATAATAAGACGTAGAAAGAGCATACCAATTGTTAAAAAGGCACAGCTTATATAACATAATTAAGAACTTGTGAAAATTTTGGTGTCTACAATATGCAGCATAGTACACTGGAGTGTAATGCTCAACCCAACTGGAGTGTAATGGCAAAACAATTGTAAACAAACCAACAAGGCTGAAAAGGCCTCAACAGTCGACAACACAGCTCGAAACAATTCGTGGTAAACACATAAATTCCATGTAAGGCTGAAAGAGAAAATTCCACCTGCTATTTCCAGGTTTACAAAAGCTAAAGGGGGTAAAAAGCAAGAAAATAAATCTTCTTAAGCCTACTGCTAGTTTGATAGCATCACTTCCAAAACAGGCAGCATGGAAGCCAGAAAATGTCTCTACAATCCTAGCTGCTTGCCAATTATATTCACCCTGTGAATATCTGATATCTATACAGTCACCTCCAAAAACATCAACAAAAGATGGTTTAAATAATGTGCAAACATCCAGAAAACACCAACAATATCATGAGTTATATACCCCAAAAGTCCTAAGACTTTGCCCTACTTTCCCTTCCACCACCAGAACTGTCGAAACAAATACGTCTTCCTCATTCGAGGGTTGTAAGTCAAGAAGGCTCTAGCTTTGACAGGGTCAGCATTCAAATACTCAAAAGCATACATCTGTTTAGCCTCTTCCAGGCCATCGATCTCCATCACTGCCTGTAATAGCTCATGTGAGTCAATTGAGCATTTGCTTCGCTCCATAGAATCAGCCAAGCGCCGAATGCTGGACGCCACAGCCAACATTGCATCCTGAAGAGCCTCTGAGCCACGAGACCGTTTTGGGATTTGTCTGAGAGGCTGGGCCATAGGAGGATCTTGAGTACCATCTGGCATTTGGGCATACTCCGGTGTTCCAGTATATGACTCTGTCCCATCTGTGTCGCTTAGTTCTTCTGAACTTGGAGAAAGATATGAGACAGAGTCATCTTCACAATTCCTGAAATCTGTTGGATGGCTTCCGTCCTTCATCTTAGCCCAACGACTAGGGGCTTGGTAATTCCCACAAACAATCTTTAGTTCATCATACATCTCTATCTGCTTACCTCGAAATCCTCTTGCATCAGGGTGTGCCTACTCCAATGAATCCATGAACACCAACAGGAATATTGTAAACAACAGTATGACACATTTTAAAGAGAAAAAAAGAGGGGGGGTGGGGGTGGGGGTGGGGGAAGACTTACTGCCACATATCTCTTCCAAAGATCGTCGCTGTCACACTCAATCATCTTTGTATTTGGATTCCACTTGAATCCTTCTTGACTTAGCATATCCTTCATTGCCTTATACCTCTTCTTAATTGTCTTAAGTCGATTAATAACTTTCTGATTGTTCAAGTTTAAGTTAAAACGAGAGTTCACAGCAATACAAGCAGCAGTGTAAGCATTTTCATTAAAACATTTGTCAATTTTGTTCCCGTTTCTAGCCTGCACAGCAAGGGCTTCAATAAGGCACTTGTCCATTGCAATTGACCATACTACGTTCCTTCCTTTGTGCTTCATATCCCGTCTTTGCCCTTGAAGGTCATATTGCTCCATTCCTAAATCAGTAAAGGACGGATAAATATATTTTGTGCCACATGATAAAACAGAATTCAACATACCGATTGACATACTAATCATCTCAGTGATTAGTAATAGAAAATGCAAATGACCTAGTCCAACATTATCATCATGGATCATGTATTAATTACATGGCATCTACTTCACTTTATTAGGATCAATAGATAGATGGCCTTTTAGTCATTAATATCAGACTCAAAGAGAAAAACAATTACTAAATTGATAGATTGTTGCAACCATAGCAGCATATGAAGTGAAAATTTGGTTGGACAGTTCCATTTTATGTTGTAAGTCTTTGCACTAATGTATGGGTACTGAGTTTTCAAGTTATCTTCATCAGTGCTAGATAATATGGCAATGAGGTTAACTCAAATGGAACCTTCTCCCTTTGTTAAGAGCAAGGTGGAGAGTGAGGTTGTTGACCACCACAGGTGCGATCCATAATCAGCTTGCAATATCTAGAACTGTAAATTTTTAAAGGGGAAAAAAAACTATGATCTGTGATTTTACTTCATTTTATTTATTTCGAAATGCTTCAACAATATAAACACTTAAACGACATTCATTATTTTATTCTCTTACCCAATAAACTCACAAACAAGCAAAATTGTAAACCACAATCTAAAGGCTCCCAACACCAATTCAACTCACAATGCACTTTATAACACATCTTTGGTTCTGATATCCTAGATAATCAACCACTATCACCTATCAAAAAATAGATAACCACTATCTTCCAATTTTATAGGACCATAATCTGTTTAGCATGCTAGGAAGTTAAATTATATTTGTGCTTATAAACACTCACTTCCCAAATTCTTCTTCAGTATAACATTATTCTAATTTCCCTTTTCTTTCTTCTTCTCTGCTGCAGCAACTTAAATTTGAGCAAAATTGTCAACCATGGGTGAAAGGTCACAAGACAAACCAACTGGCCATTAATTTGTGAAAGTATAAGGTCACGAGTATATGTATACGCTTAATTTATGAGCAATGAACAACTTGAATGCAGGAATCAAGTATAAATCCATACCCCTTTAACACCGTTAGGTTAGCAGTTCATGGCTGACTTTAGATCTGGCCACTGCCAGTGCATACATATATTACCAATATAATTTGCCTCTTGATCTATTCAATTGGGGATGACATGAGAACATATCCATATTACTATATTATGCCCAATAAGTCTCAAGGCCATTGGCATGGTAGATAGATGTAGAACAGAAGCTTCCTGTCCTGTATTAAATTTAGGTTTGCAGAATGCATCCAATGTCTCGTAGCACAAAACAAAATATGTTGGACATATACATTAGACTTACAAAACATTGATGAGAGTCCATAAGCAATAACATTTCCTCCCTCTAAATACATGTATTTTTTTTCTTTTTTATTGTTAAGTTACACAAGTACCCAGTGAATTTTAAAACATTACTTCACCCTCCACCTCATTTTTTTTATGAAGGGAGGAAGTGCCATGTGAGCTTAGAGCTCATTGACTACAAAGATGTAACCAAAATACTACAGCTCAATTCTTATTAGACCAAAATCAGTAACCAAAACCTACAACTCAATCTGAAAAAATGCATTCAACTAATTACATATAAAAATTATAAGGTATTTTTGAATCAAATCAGGTTCAAATGCAAATTATGTTTACATGGATTAACATACAAGTGTCAGAGGAAGTCAATTCATATATCCAGTCATCCATTATCAACATCAACCAACCCCCATAAGTTTCTAAACATTCTTACAACATTCATTAGAAGTAAAAAGTACATAATATAATCCTATTTATAAATATTCTGACTATTTTAACTGTCATTATGGTTAACACATTCCATAAGATATCTATAATAAAGTAATCACCAAAAGCATTTTATTCAAAGAAACTATTATGTAAATTTCAGAATTGACAGCATCGAAGTCCACATTTAATTCTTGTGAATGTTACAATGTTTGAACATTTAAGGGATTGAAGATTCTTCAATTTCATGTTGGGCTGGGCATTAGTAAGAAGGCACTTTCACAAAATAAAACATGCGGTGCTACACATATTTGCCAAGAAAATGGAAGGGAAGGAATTAAAACCTTGTAACAACTTCCACTTCTTTCACTTTATAATCATTATGGAAAACATTAAATCATAAATGGAGATGAAATTCACTACAGATGCTCCCCTCCCCCTATTTAACAAGCCAAAACAGTAAAAACTAACTAACCCCAACAACTTGTGCTAGCCACTGAGCCTAGATTCCTAGTCACCTAGTAAGCATGGACACGATACGGGTACGGGTACAGGTGCAACACGAGTAATTTCTGAAAAATTACAACATGACACGGCAGGTATGACACACAAATGAAGTGTCCATGCTTCCTAGTAGTCACAACTCTTGCCTTTCTCCTAAAGTTCAATAAAGCATATCTTCAGATAGTTTTTGGGAATTTTAAGATCAGTTTGTAAACATCCAGTCAGTCTATTTTGTTTTTCATAGTGTTTCAAACCCAAAACACAAAATATAAGAAGAAATTTCAACTAAGTGGTGTCATGCAATTACACCCCACACACACATACAGAGAAAAATCCAGTAAATGCTAACACTTTCAATTACACAAATGAAACCAAAAAAAGCAACTGGTACAACATAATGCCCACCCAATAAAATTTCACAAGCCATCTCACCCAAATATTTTTCATCCAAAAAAAAATTTACAACAAATTTTAACAAAAATCACACACACACTCACAAAAAAGAAACTGCATGCATGGATTCACACACACATATATATCTAGAGAGAGAGAGAGAGAGAGAGAGAGAGAGTGATACCTGAGTCAACGGAGAGAGGAGATTCTGATCTTTGGAGTGGTGGAAATCTCTCGCCGGTCAGATCGCCGTTTCCGACTTCATCTGATCGCCGGAGATGAAGAGACAGATTCAAGACGATGAAGGAGAACGATTACTTCTGCTGCTGCTGCTATTACTAGGGCGGCTCATTTGGGAGTCTAGGGTTTGTTTTTTTTTTTTTTTTTTTTCTCGAGAAAATAATGTTTGAAAAAATTTTCTCGACCAGCACTTTCTCGAAAACCAAACGCTTACGAGAGAAAAGTTTATTTGAGTTCATTGGTTAATGTACACGGCGGTTTGGTAAATTATAAGACCGTCCTATCAGTAGCTGCCACGTAAGCGAAAGAGTCCAACATAACAAATAAGTAGTATTAAAGATTAAAATCATCGGAAAATGGGAATTAAATTAAGCATTTTACTGTTGCAAATGGAATAATTTATGCAAAGTGAATCCAGATGTTGAAAAATGTTGATTCAAAGTTTTATATAATTTTTTCACTCAAAAGAGAATATATTGAATATTTGGATTCCAATCTCTCTCTCTCTCTCTCTCTTCCTTATATTGTGGGGTATCGTGGATTCGTGTGTGTGATCCACATGCTCCAAGAGGAAAGATGCATATATCTTATACATAAGTTAACTAGTATGAACCACTTCTTATACTACTTCAGTTTAAATTTTAGTATATTTCGCTCCATTCCACCAATTTGGTATGTTTTTTTAAATTTCAATCAATATGTGGACAAAACTTTTTTTTTAAGGTTTTTTTTTAATATATTTATTTTATAATTTCCTTTTTAGAATATAATATTTGAATTTGATTGTTCTATTTAATATTATTTCCATGAAAAATTTAAAGCAACTTGAGTTATTGATTTGATTCAATCATAATTTTTTTTTTCTTGAATTGATCTTTGAAATTCGGTTCTATTAGGCTTGACTCTTTCTAAATTAATGGGCTACTTATTATGTAATAAGATATATGAATCCCCATTGTTATGTAATGTCTTTTTTTTTCTTTTTTTTTCTTTTTGAGAATGAATTGTTATGTAATGTTAACATTAGTAAAATTTGATTTTTAATTGATAATTTAATATGGTATAAAATTATGTGATGAAACTTAAGTATATTGAGGTATGATGATAGCTTAGTAGTAATAGCATCATTTATGTTACTCATGAATGTCAATCTGTGGTATTAACTACAATGGAGCGGACGCTAACTCTTAAAAAAAAAAAAAATACTGTATTATTTTTGTGTTAGAAATGATTATTATTATACAATTAGCAACAACCTTTTCTTCTCAAAAAAAGAAAAAGGAAAAAAAGAAAAAAAGCAACAACCTTGAAACAGTTTATCAAAATATTTAGTTTCAACTTTCAAGTTGGTTCGAACCCTTTCTCCCCTAAACCCCCCAGTACTTTATGTATAGGGAGGTGCCAATTCAACTACAAGGCCTTTGGCAAGAGCCTTGTAACTTAATTGAGGGTTTAGGGAAAAGAAATTTGAGTTATGAGATTAGCAACATATTATAATCTTCTTTAAAAATAAAATATAAAAAATATAACAAATCAAAACAAACATTTGGAACAAGATTGGAAACTTTTCTTGTGCGACCCATGCCTAAGCATGAGTGGATTACTTTTTGCCATCGCCTAGGGGAGATCAATTAAAAAGAGGGAGAGAGATGTTGAACTTTCAAAATTAATAAAAAGCTGAAACTTCTATACAATTTCTTAAGCACAGAATATTAGTTCCTCCAATTAAATTCAAGAGAGCTATGTAAAGGAATTTTGTCTAAATAACTGTAAAGGAATTTGGACCAATCTCTCTGACAATTTCTGGCTACATATGTTTTCATGCTATTGACTTTCATAGAGCAAACAAATTTTATCTTTACTAGAAACTTCTACGTCATTGAATTCCCTTTTATTATACTAGTAATTTTGCTTTGAAATAATGGTCCACCTCGGTAAAACTTAAAGAAAGTTCAATTAGAATTTGAAATTAGAAATTTAGAATCCAATTTTGCGTTATATATCTAAATTTATGTGAGGATTATACCATAAGTATTAACTTAAGTTTTTTAATTTTTATGCCAAATGAGTTAATGAGTGCAAACTACTAAGAATATAATTTTAATGAACTATAAAATTAAAAAAAAAAAAAACTAATCACATATACTCAATAAAAAAAATAAAAATCACCAAACAACAAAAATCAGCACACATTCTATTTTATTAAAAATTAGAAAAAATAATGATCATAAATAGTATTAAATTTAGTTAAAAATTTTAATATGTGATTAATTATACTTAAACTTTTTTTTTGACTAATTATTTATATTTTTACGATAAAAATTGTATTTGATTTTAAATGTATTTATATGTATGCATGTGTTTGATGCTATTTTTTTTATAATAAAAATATTGTTTAATTTTAAACGTATCCATGCATTTGCATGGGTTACATGCTAGTTCAACATGATTCATAAGAGATAAATGTTGCATTGGAGAGAGAGGAGGGACTCAATTCAAAACTACAATTATGTGCTGAACAATGAATCCATGAAATGATTGATACAAAAGAATCTCCAACATTGGCGTGGAAAAAAAATTTTCTTAATTGCTTTGTAATTTTTGGCCTCGGCTAATTAGAAAGATGAATCTTCAACCTAAATTTGAGGCTTGCAGAAATCTTCATCCCACTTCCCACAACTGATGGCCTTACTTTAGTTTAGATGAATAGAAACACCTCGCTCTAACAAATTCTTGTATTTCCAAATTCCAGCATGGCTGTAGGCTCCAGGTTTGTCAAATATTTTTGACCCCCTTCTTTGCCACATTTTTCAATTTTACCACAGCCATAGAACCATAGCTTCAGACATTTGATCCTTCCTTCCATGGTATTTCTGGGCTTATCACGTCTTTAAAAGTTTTAGCTTAGACATTGTGATCTCTTCTTCCATTAATTTCCAGGCTTATCACGCCTGGCTATATCTAAATGGTGTGTAGCTTATATTTTTCTCTAGAGGAAGGTGCTATAATTATCAGTGCTGAAAGGATGAGAAACAAAAAATTATTGCACTTCAAAGTGTTTGCTATATACTATTGTACAACTAAAGACCCTAAATTGTTCAAGGAGATTGCAACTAAAAAAGGTTCAATTATGTATGCACGAGTATCCTAAAAGAGAGTTAGATTGACAAAAAAATAAAATGATTAAAAAGCCTTCCATACATTTAGAAGATTGAGGAACACATACTAGACATGCCTTACAATTAGCTACCAAATTAAAAAGGCCCCCTCTGATTCCCATGCTAGACATGCCTTACATGCAATTTTATGATCAATGCAATTTGATTCTCCAAAAATGACCAACCATATATTGCATTTGTTTAATTTCTTACCAAAGCTAAGATGCATAAAAGTTAGTCTTTTCCCATGTATAGCATGTTTGTAATCTCGTCTGTCAAATTATGATTCTCATATGACAACCTTGCTTGAAATTGTTAAAAGGGAAGCCGATGGGGCCCCGCAATGCGCCTTGGTTGGATGTACCCGTCAACTTTCATTGCACTGCTGCTAAGAAGTAGCAGTCAACTTCCAGCTACAGATAAAAAGCAGCAATTGCCATGCGCAAGTCACACTGTCCAGCCAAGATTATTGACTCAACTAAGGCTATCCAGTCTCAATTTCTTGGCTTCAACCCAAACACCTTTGGTCAGTTAAAACCAAAACCAACTCTAAGTTGGCAAGTACAAAGAAAAAAACAATAAATTTCTCTATTTCTCTTGGTCATGCAGTTACTTCAGCTTGAATTATTACAGGTGACCTTCTAAGGACTCAAATGCGATGAAATGAGTTTGTGGAAAAAGATAAGATTAGGATCCAACAGAAGTTACCAAGGAATTTCATATCCATGAATAACATTGGAAAACAGAGAGCATTAATCATATATGGGAAGTTATAAAAATTTAGAATCTGGCAAATCAAAATTACTACTAGTATAAGAAAAAAGGCCAGATAATTGAAATGCTAGGAGACCACAAAAGCTATAATAAGGTCAGATATACTCTTGAAATTTTCTCTATTGATATTCATCTACCTACACTGACCATGGTTTCCATCAAAGCATATGAAACTTAGTCTGTCACAGGACCCTTACTGTCCTAAAGTGACCTAGTATCTGTGAATTTGCTTACAACAAATAGACATCAAGGCAAGCAATAGCTGAGATCTTATTGCATAAAAGTCATCCCAAACCCTTAACCAAAATTCTATCACAATTCCATTGCATAAAAAATCATCAAGTTACTGTTCCATCTACAAATTATAGAGAGTGAAGAGAATAGAGAATTGAAATTTAACCCATCATCCATACAAGATATGATATTATCTTTCCATAAATCACACAAAAAAATTCTTCTTTGATAAGGAAAATGAAGACCTATGGTATACAAATAATTAGGAGCTCAGGAAAAAAAACTCTAAAACGCATTTCAACCTGTGAATGAAACAAGGCTCTCCACGTAAACCATAGCTTTTGTTGGGAAGAATGACTTTGGAAAACTTGTAGGTTGAAATATCTTAATTTCTTGACATCCAATGTTATACAGTAACTATGCATTGTGGGTGTAGTGGTCACCAAGCAGAAGAAGCTCTCATTCTTTGCAAATGGTAGTGGCCTGTGAATTCTTAACAGTGGTCCTACAACAAGTTGTTTGGTCCAAGAATCGTCAATCAGGAAGTATGGGATAGCGAACAGTTTTACGTTTTTTGATTGCTGGATTCCATAATACAAAGCCATTAAAGCCGTTAATGAAGTAATCATCAAAGCAAATAATACCATTGATGCAACCAATCATGTCGCAAAATCGATGTTTCTTCATGCCCATGTCCTTCAACTTCAAATTAATGGGTACTCTTTGATGATGATGATGATCATTAGGATGAGGAGGATGGTGCAAAGACAAGAGAGTTAAGTCAAAGCTCTTGAAGAAAAGAGTCGGGTTTGGATTTATTTGTCGGAGAATAAGGTGTTTAGCAATGAAAGTTGGGTTTTGGAGAAGAGTAGTGGACCATGATTTTTGAACGCACCTAAAATGTGTTAATGATTTCTCTGGAAGTCTTGATAGGATCTCTTCCAACAACTCTTCAGGTAATGATGTATTATTATATTGAAATATGAATTTTTTCTGGTAAATGATTGATCTGATTTGACAATCTAGTAGTCTCTTTTGAGATCATGTTCACAATTGATTTTTGAAGGGGCAAATAAATAGGAGGATTGGATGGGATTGGCAATGGAAGACTAGAGACAGAGAGGACATGAGCAACTGGGGATAAAGCCATGGCAAAGGCATTGAGAATTGAGATGGGTAGGTAGGGCTAGCATGAAGAAGGGTATTTATGCTCCAAGAACACATACTGAAAATAAAAGCATGACACACCTATTATTGTTAATTTTGGAAACACAATGAAGCATTTATTGCAATTTTGGAAACAAAATTAAGGGCATTATATTGAAATATGGATTTCTTCTGGTAAATCATTGATCCGATTTGACAATCTAGTAGTCTCTTTTGAGATCATGTTCACAATAGATTTTTGAAGGGGCAAATTAATAGGAGGATTGGATGGGATTGGCAATGAAAGACGAGAGACAAAAAAGACATGAGCAACTAGCAATGAAGCCAGGGCAAAGGCATTGAGAATTGAGATGGGTAGATAAGGCTAGCATGAAGAAGGGTATTTATACCCCAAGAACACATACTGAAAATAAAAGCATGACACGCCTATTATTGTTAATTTTAAAAATGCATTCCAGCATTTTTTACAATTTTGGAAACAAAATTATGGGCATTGCAATTAGCTACCAAATTAGAAAGGCCCCCTCTGATTCCCATGCTAGACATGCCATTTTATGATCAATCCAATTTGATTGTCCAGAAATGACCAACCATATATTGCATTTGTTTAATTTCTTACCAAAGCTAAGATGCATGCATATTAGCTTTTCCTCATGTATAGCATGTTTGTAATATATCAGATTGACAAGGGAGTTTACACGACATGAGGTTGATCTTGCCTTGAAGGGTATGGCCCCACTTAAGGCTCGGGGCCCCGATGGTATGCCCCCTCTTTTCTTTCAATTTTTTTGGCATTTGATTGGTGATGATGTCTTAAAAGCTGTCCTAGATTGTTTAAATAAATGTCATATTCCTAAAGAGTTTAATTATACTTATGTTACTCTCATTCCTAAAGTGAAGAATCCTGAAAAAATATTTGAATTCCGACCTATAAGCCTTTGCAATGTAATATATAAATTAATTTCCAAGGTGTTAGCTAACCGTTTGAAACCTTTGCTACCATCTATTGTTTCTGAGAATTAAAGTGCTTTCCCAACTGGCAGGGTGATTACAGATAATATACTCATGGCCTTCGAATAAAGCACCAGAATGGCTCTACAGGTTTTATGGCTCTCAAGCTTGACATGAGCAAGGCTTATGATCAAGTTGAATGGTCCTTTTTGAAGTGTTTGTTGGAAAAAATGGGTTTTCATAGTAAATGGGTTGATCTCATGATGGAGTGTATCACTACTGTCTATTACTCCATTCTGATTAATGGGGAGCCGTCAAACATCATTCATCCTAGCAGAGGATTGAGACAAGGGGATCCACTATCTCCATATCTCTTCCTTCTTTGCACTGAGGGTTTGCATGGCTTACTTACTAAAGCAGCTGTGTCTAGTGATATTAGAGGCATATCTATTTGCAGGAATAGCCCCAAATTAACCCACTTATTTTTTGCAGATGATAGCTTACTTTTCTGCAGAGCTTTGGTTCAGGAATGTATGCATATCCAAAACCTTCTCTCTATTTATGAAGAAGCTTCTGGGCAAAAGTTGAACAGAGACAAAACCACTCTATTTTTCAGTAAGAACACAAATAGTGGGGTCCAAGACTCCATTAAAGACATGCTAGGTGTACCTGAACTTAAGCAATATGAGAAGTATTTAGGCTTGCCATCCTTTGTGGGAAGGAACAGGAAAGCGAGTTTGGCTTTCATCAAAGACCGGGTTTGGAAGAAGTTTCAAGGATGGAAGGAAAAACTTCTATCCCAGGCTAGGAGGGAAGTGCTTCTAAAGGTGGTAGTGTAAGCCATCCCCACTTATTCTATGAGTTGCTTTAAGCTTCCTAGTACACTATGCCATGAGATTGAGGCCATGATTAGGAAGTTCTGGTGGAGTCAACGAGGTACTAGAAGGCGCATTCATTGGGTTAAAAGGAGTACAATGTGTAAACCTAAATCTCTTGGAGGCATGGGTTTTTAGGAGCTCCAAAAATTCAATGAGGCTATGCTTGGTAAGCAAGTTTGGTGCTTATTACAAAATCAAGATTCTCTGTTCTTCAAATCAAAAAATTTCCCACATGGGACAATTTTTGATGAAAAAGCGTATAAAGGGTCATTTGCTTGGAAAAGTATTTTGAAGGGTAGAGATGTTATTAAGCGAGGATTAAAATGGAGGATAGGAAATGGTTCAAAGTTTTGTATTTTTGGTGATAATTGGCTGCCTGGGTTTCAGCAAGGCACAGTTATATCCCCTGTAGCAGATGGCTAAGCTGATGCATTGGTTTTTAGTTTAATAAATCATGAGAACATGTGCTGGAAAGAGGAAGAGATTGATAGGCGTTTTATACCTGAGGAAGCAGCAACCATCAAGGCCATCCCCCTCAGTTTGTTCAATAGAGACGACCTTCCCTTTTTACCCCACACTCGTGATGGGATCTTTTCGGTCAGGTCAGGTTATCGTCTATTGATGGATCAAGATGAAACTAAGGTAGGAGGTAACTCAAATTAGGGGGCAAACTTGAAGGTATGGAAATCTATTTGGGGCCTTCGAGTACCAAACCGGGTTAAATCCCTTATATGGAGAGTTGGGACCAACTCTTTACCAACTCGGGCTAATCTGGTCAGGAGGCATGTGTTGGATGATGCGTTATGCCAGGAATGCAAGCTACACTCAGAGGATGTCATGCATGCTCTCTGGTCTTGCCCGAATCTGAATGATGTATGGAGAGTTCACTTTGAGAAATTAAAGGCAGACATGGTACACAAATCCTCCTTCCTCGAAATAATTGACAGTGCCTCACTGGAAAAAACTTCCTTCGATCTTTTTGCTATGATGGTCTCCGCAATCTGGATACATTGCAACAAGGTCCGTGTGGGCTAAACTGCACTTCCACTGAGGCAGTTCCTTCCTCGGCCTATGATGCTCTCCAGGAGTTTCACCAGCTGCGCCTTACGCATGCAACGATCCCAAGGACAGCTCGTGCAGTTCATTGGAGGCCACCCCTTGCTACTTGTGTTAAGGCGAACTTCGACGGAACGGTTTTCTCACAAAAGGGACTACGCTGGCATCGGCATTATAATCCGAAATGAACAAGGATTAGTTATGGCTGCTCTTGCACAACAAATTCCACTATCTACTTCGGTGGAGATGGTGGAAGTGTTAGCAACTCGCCGGGCTGTGGTTTTTGCTAAGGAACTCGGCTTTGATAAGGTGATTCTGGAAGGAGATTCAGTGAACACTATTACCTCTATTAATGGAGGTCACATGGATTACTCGGCTTTGGGTCATGTACTGATGGACATCAAAGGTTTATTTTCCAGCTTTTCTTACATTTTAGTTACACATATTAATAGAGAAGGGATCTGTGTGGCACATAAGCTTGCTAGGCGGGTTGCCAAGTTTCCTTTTCTGGTTTGGATGGAGTCTGTTCCACCAGACATTTTTGAGGTGTACCAACTTGATTTATTGAGAATGCAATAAAACAATCTCTACCCCTGAGGGGCTTTTTCTCAAAAAAAGAAAGAAAAAAAAAAGCATCTTTGTAATCTCGTCTGTCAAATTATGATTCTCATATGAAAATCTTATTCTAACTTGTAATTGGTGATTTATTTTGCCAATTTTAGAGATATAAATCCTGTACATATGGATAATAGAAAATTCTTGATAAAAGCCTGTCTTCTAAAATATTCATCAAGTACATGCTCACTATAACATACTCTTCATGCTAAATAGATGATAAAATACGTTAGCTTCTCAAAACCTAATTGCAGTTTATATTTTATCATGATAATCCTCATACTAAGAATCTTAAGAGTTTTTAGGATAATTCAACCATAAATTTTCTAAATATTCGGGCCTGTTTGGTACATGTGTTTAAACATATATTTTCAGTTTTTATATAGTATTACACGTATTTCTACACATTTTTTTTTCATCCACACGTATTTCCAAAAAAATACAAACAACATTACTAAAACAACATTATCAAACAGGCCCTGATCACTTAGAAATAAATGGATTTGATTTTGCCACGTTATCAACATTTAAACCAATGTTTGCTAGTAGTACTACTTTAATATCTTTTAAATTATTGATGAGGTGTTAAAATTCAATCTTCTTATTTCAAAATAAATATATAGCTTTCTAATATATATATATATATATATAGAATTTTAGGAATTAATAAAATGGTGAAACTTAGGTACAATTTCTTAGATACTGGATATTAGGTTCTTTAATTTAATTCAAACATGTGGCTGTATTGAATTTAATTATTTTTTAAAGATATAACATTTTTTAAAATTTCTTGGTTAATGCAAAATGTGGTGGAATTTAATTGGAAAACCTCATATACGTACTTAAATTTACCCTTTATACAAATTTTCAATTAATTGAAGCCTCCTTTCACTTGCTGTTCTTCCCTTACACACACACACACATACTAACCTCATCACGCGTGCGATTAGGCTTTTTTTTGTTGTTGCTTTAAAGTCATAATTTTCTGGAAAATAAAAGGAAACAAAATGATTAAAGATCATCAAATAAACGACAAAACTGAACTGTTAGACGGTATAAATGCAAACCATGCTGCATGCATAATTTGATTAAACTTAGCATAAATGTAAAATTAGAATCAAACCACCAAAAGAATTGAAACCGATCAAATAATCCTCGATGATGAAAAATTAGCAGTTTAGCATGGATGTCAAAGGCTGAAAAATCTTTAAGTAAATAAAAATTGAAGCAAGCAATCATAGAGACTCAAACAATAGCAGTATATAAACAAACTTGTTTGTGTTTGGTTAGCTAAAAAAATTAAGTGAGAAAAAGTGAGAACCTTTTTCATTGTCTTTTTCCTGTGGGTGTTGAAGATTAAGATGCATCATTTGTAGAGTTTTCTTGTCTTTTTTTTTTTTTTTTTTTTTTTTTTTTTTTTTTTTTTCTGTCAATTTTTTACAAATGGATATTTTGTACAAAGAAAATGTTAATTCAAAGTCCTCATAGCAATTGACTAGAATTGAGGTTGTCATCAATTGCTTGAAAATGACAGCATGATCAATTGGTTAGTAGAAGATTTTTTACAGAGAAATTTGATTGACCTATCAAAATTGGAATCAGACTTGTTAACCCACCCAAATCCAAAAGATTAAATGGGGTATAGATTTGGGATTTATGGATTAGTAAAAAATGGGCCAACCAATACCCGGTTCATTAAAACAATGGATTTGATTAGGTTGACATATGGGCCACATGGATTGACATGTTTTCCTTTTATTTTATTTTTCATTTTTCGAAGGAAAAAAAAAACTCAATTTCTTTAATTTTAGACTTGGAGGTAATATTTAGTGTGTGTTTGGATAGCAAACGCGTCTAGTGTTTGTTTCCAAACTTGGGTCCTGTACACTATTTACGAGACTCACAAACCTCTTTTTTCAGCAAAATTTTCATTAAAAATGGGTCACACGGCATTATTTATATATTTAAAAATTATTTTACTACAATATTTTCAATTTTCAGCAATAAGCGGTATCCAAACAGACCCTTAATCTACTTATAGAAAAATCACTCTCTGCCACTTGGTCTTACTCTCTCCTTACCATAATTCAAGTAGTCAATAAATGTTATTAAGGATATTACAAATTTTATTATATTATATTTGCTTTATAAACTCTGGTAGTAACTTTTAAACATAGGACAAAAACGTAGATAAGAAATTTATTTTTTATATTTTTTGTGGTTCTAATAATAATAATTATTATTGCATCGCTTTGTAAGCATTTTATAATCAAACCATTTGTTGGATTAACTTCACTTTTCCTAGTTGAACTAATTTCAGTTTTTCTGTGGGTTCTAGTTAGCTTAACTAGTAAGTCTATGATGACTGAATAAGATATCTGGAGTTTAAAACCAAAAATCGATTAGTATTTTAGTCTGATGATAAAAAACTATCGGAGTGAATGCCATAGATTGAAACTCTCTCAAAAAAAAAAAAAAAAAAAAAAAAAAAAAAACTTCAGTTTTTCTATGTAACTTTAGTAGCATGCAATTTGATCCATAAGTTGATTTTATAAATACGTAGACATGTGTAAGTTTTAGTTAATTTAATTAGTAAAGTCTCTTATCCTTAAATGAGGGACTTAGGTTCGAATCTCACCTAACAAACCAATTTTGCTATAGACACAACTTTTTTCAACAACTTGCTGAAGTGGCAAGTTGTACTTAGCAAAGTTATTTGTCTCAAAGTTGCATGAGAGAATGAGAGCCCTTCCAAAACTTCAATAACATTTATGTGACAAAGCATCACATTAGCTTAGGGAAAAGAAAAAAAAAAAAAAAAAAAAAAACAAACAAGCTACAACTTGTGTGCATTATCTAGTGAACAAGAACCATGGATATAGTTAATACAAATGAATCTTAGCATTGGCACGGATAAAATTTTGTAATTGCTTGGTAATTTTGGTATAATGGCTATTTGGAGAAAAGGTTCTTCCACCTAGGGCTGAGGCTTGCAGAAATCTTCATCCCATTTCTCACAAATGATGGCCATGCTTTAGCTAGATGAATATGAGTACCTCACTCTAGCAAACACTTAGGGGTCATTTGGTTCGCCGTGATGTTACATTACGTTATAATATTACGTTATTATAATTTTACATTAATATAATCTCAATACAAGATACAAAATAACATTGTTTAGGAAAGTGATGAGATTAAGATGATGTGATATATTTTGTAATTTTAAATTATGGTAATATTAGAAAAAATAAAATAAACTAAAAACCTTAATGTTACATCAAAGACACATCACAACGAACCAATGGATAAGTAGTTCTTTACATGGTTGTAGGCCTGAGGCTTGAGGCTCGTCAAATGTTCTTGAACCCTCTTTTGTAGATTTTCCAATTTTATCACACACATAGCTTCAGTCTTCAGACGTTTGATCCCAACCCTCCATCCATGGTATTTCTAGGCTTATCATGTCTTTAAAAGCTTTAGCATTAGACATTAGGATCCATTCTTTTGGGAACTTAGATTTTGATTTCAGATGCAATAATGCTTATCGATTAAAAACCTCTTGTTTAATCATTCATATGCTCACAAGTATTTGAAATTCAGATTTCTAAAATTCATTGTTGGATGCAGTGAATTTAAGTTTAGAATTATATCTTCATCTCAATGTACATTATAATCAATTTTTCATATTAAGAATTTATTTTTATTTTTATTAAAGGTCTCATCCCCAAAATTTTGAGATCAATTTTTTCTGTCCCAAATTCCTTTACAATGATTTAGACCAATCTCTCTAACAATTTCTGGCTACATATGTTTTCATGTTTTTGAATTTCAATGAGCAACAATTTTATCTTGACTAGAAATTTTTAAGTGTTACTGAATTCCCTTTTAGAATAGTAAGGAGAGTTTATTGCATTCTAGGATTTATTGCAATTTTGGAAACAAAAATAAGGAGAGTTTATCATATTACAATTAGCTACCAAATTAAAAAGGCCCCTCTAATTCCCATGCTAGACATGCCTTACATGCCATTTTTTTTTTTTTTTTGAGAAACAAACACACACACACACACAAGGGAAAGGGAAAGGGAAAGGGGTTCTAACACAAAGGCACACTATAACTCCAATCAAAAGCCATGGTAACTTTTAAGAGAGGGTGGAGCAAGTTATATTACACATAACACACTCTCTTAAGCAATGTGAGACAATTACCTTTTTTTTTTTTTTTTTTGAGAAACAAACACACACACACACACATGCCATTTTATGATCAATGCAATTTGATTATCCAGAAATGGTCAACCATATATTGCATTTGTTTAATTTCTTACCCAAAGCTATGATGCATGTATGTTAGTTTTTCCTCATGTATAGCATGTTTGTAATCTCCTGTCTGTCAAATTATGAATCTCATATATAACAACCTTATTCTAACTTGGAATTGGTAATTTAATTTTCCAATTTAGAGATATAAATCTTGTAGATTAATAGAAAATTCTTCATAAAAGCTTGTCTTCTAAAATAGAAAATTCTTGATAAAAGCTTGTCTTCTAAAATATTCATCAAGTACACGCTCACTATAACATACTTCTCATGCTATATAAATGAAAAATATGTTAGTCTCAAAATCTAACCGCAGTTTAGATTTTACCATGATGATTCTCATACTTTTAAGAATCTCAAGAGTTTTTAGGATAATTCAACCATAAAGTTTCTAAATATTCAATCATTTTTTTTTTTTGATACAATATAGAATTTTTACTCTAGCTTAATCTAAGTGTATATGTGTGTTTCTAAAAAAAAAGTGTATATGTGTGTGAAACTCCTTCCTGGAGACTTGAACCCTGGCTCTTACCCCCCACACTTCACAAGCATTTATGACCACTGTCAACATTAAAATAAATGGATTGATTTTTGTCACATTGTCAACATTTAAACATACGTTTGCTGTGGGTTTTAGTTATCTCAACTAGTAAAGTCTTTGATGGTTGAATAAGAGATCTGGGGTTCAATCCTCGCTTACATCAAAAATAGATTGGTGTCTTGGTCTAATGATAAAGAACTATCCTCAGGAATGAACGCCATAGGTTGAAACTCTCTCTCTCTCAAAAAAAAAAAAAAAAAAAAAAAAACGTTTGCTACTGGTACTATTTTAATATCTTTTAAATTGTTGTTCAGGTGCTAAAATCCACTCTTCTTATTTAAGAATAAATATATATAATTTTAGGAATTAATAAAAAGATGAAACTTAGATACAATTTCTTAAGTACATGATGTTAGGTTCTTTAATTAAATCCAAACAAGTAGCTATATTGAATTTAATTATTTTTGAAAGATATATCATTGTTTATAGTAAGTTTCAGTTAGCTTAACTGATAAAGTCTCTAATGGTTGAATAAGATATCTGAGATTCAATCACTGTCTACACCAAAAATCGATTAGTGTCTTTGTTTGATGATAAAGAGCACAATCATATCATTAGAAACCAACACCAAAGGTTGAAACTCTCTAAAGAAATAACATTGTTTATAATTTATTAGTTAATGCAATATGTGCTTGAATTTACCCTTTATAATTTAAAATATACCCTTTAAAAAAAATCTTCAATCAATTGAATCCGCCTTTCACTGGCTGTTCTTCCCTTACATGGAATATTATTGTCTTCGCAAACTTAGATTTGGATTTCAGATGTAATAATGTTTATCTATTGAAAATGGCTTGTTTGATCATTCATATGCTCATAAGTATTTAAAATTCAGATTTCTTAAATTCATTGCTTGATGTATTGAATTTAAGTTTAGAATTATATATGTTTCTCAAAAAGTTTAGAATTATATCTTCATCTCAATGTTAATTAATTGTCAATTTGTCATATTAAGAATTTTTTTTTTTTTTATTAAAGGTCTCGTCCCCAAAATTTTGAGATCAAAGTTTGGTCCCAAATTCCTTTACGATGATTTATAGATCCAATCTCTCTAACAACTTCTGGCTACATATGTTTTCATGTTTTTGACTTTCAATGAGCAAACAATTTTTATCTTTATTACTTGAAATTTCTACGTGTCACTGAATTCCCTATTAGAATAGTAATTTTGCTTTGAAATAATGGCCCACATTCAACATTTGATGCGAGTCCAGATTACGCACAGTTAGAAGTTTCTTCAACATAATTCATAAGAGACAAATTTTGCATTGAAGAGAGAGAGAGAGAGACTCAATTCAAAGCTACAATTATCTACTGAAAATGAATCCATGAAATGGTTGATACAAAAGAATTTACTAGATTGGCGTGGCAAAAAATTTCTTAATTGCTTGCTAATTTTTGGCCTTGGCTAAATAGAGAGATCAATCTTCTACCAAAGTTCGAGGCTTGCAGAAATCTTTATACCACTTCCCACAATTGATAGCCTTACTTTAGTTTAGATTAATTTAAGGTCCTTGCTCAAACAAACACTTGTATTTCCAAATTCCAATAACGGCTAAGTAGTTCTTAACGTGGCTGTATTCTTGAGGCTTGTCAAATATCTTTGCCTTCTCAGCCATAATTTCCAGTTTTACCAAACCCATAGGCCATAGCTTCAGACATATGATCCCTCCTTCCATGGTATTTCCGGGCTTATTGCATCTTTAAAAGCTTTGCTTTAGAGATTGTGATCCCTTCTTCCATGGATTTCCGGGCTTATCACACCTGGCTATATCTAAACGGTGTGTAGCTTATATTGTTCTCTAGACGAAAGCACTAGAATTATCAATGCTGAAAGAATGAGAAGCAAGAAAATTTAGTGTTGACATATGTAATGGAATCGAAATCAATGAAACGAGCTACATACTGTTAGCACTAAATTGAAGTGCATACAATTTGTGAAACTTGTTTAAAAAATAATGAGAAAAATATTTATGTAGTTTTTTGTGGCAACACAAGATTTAGACATCATAGAGGACAAATCTTTGTCATGATTGTACTCAATTCTTTGCTACGTGCAAGGCACACTGTCCAGTCCAGATTATTGACTCAACAAAGGGTATCCAGTTTCAAGTATAATTCTTGATCTTGTTTCAATTTCTTAATTTTCAACCTAACCACCTTTGGTCAGTAAAAACGAAAACCAACTTTAAGGATGAAGAAAAAAATAATAATATTTCTCTATATCTCTTGGTCATGCAGTTACTTCAACTTCAGTTATTACAGCTGACCTTCTAAGAATTCAAATGCGATAAAATGAGTTTGTGGTAAAAGATAAGATTAGGATCCAACAGAAATTACCAAGGAATTTCATATCCATGGATAACATTGGCAAAACAGAAAACATTAATCATATATGGGAAGACTTAAAAATTAAGAATCTGGCAAATCAAAAGTACTACTAGTATAAGAAAAAAAGGCCTGATAATTGAAATGCTAGAGACCACAAAAGCTATAATAAGATAGATATGCTCTTGAAATTTTCTTCATTGATATTCATCTACCTACACTGACCTTGGTATATGAAACTTAGTTTGTCACAGGACTCTCACTGTCCTAAAGTGACCAAGTATTTGTAAATTTCCCTACAAAAAATAGACATCAAGGTAAGCAATAGCTGAGATCTTATTGCATAAAAGTCATCCCAAACCCTTAACCAAAATTCTATCACAATTCCATTGCATAAAAAATCATCAATTTACTGTTCCATCAACAAATTATAGAGTGAGGAGAATAGAGAATTGAAATTTAATCCATCATCCATACAAAATGTGATATTATCTTTCCATAAATCACACCAAAAAAAAACCCTTCTTTGATAAGGAAAATAAAGACCTATGGTATACAAATAATTATGAGCTGAGGATAAATAACTCTAAAACTCATTTTTCCTTGTGAATGAAACAAGGCTCTCCACATAAACCATAGCTTTTTGTTGGGACGAATGACCTTGGAAAGCTTGTAGGTTGAAGAATCTTAATTTCTTGAGAACCAATGTTATACTTTAACAATGCATTGTGGGTGTAGTGGTCACCAAACAGAAGAAGCTCTCCATTCTTTGCAAATGGTAGTGGCCTGTGAATTCTTAACAGCGGTCCTACAACAAGTTGTTTGGTCCAAGAATCCTCAACCCCATATTCATGCATCACCCATATATCAAAGTATTTCTCTTTTATAATATGTCCATCCTTATAAACAATAAAAGCAGGGCAATCATTGAACATGGAAAAATCTTTATTCATGCATGAAGATTTTGCCATGTTCACTAAATAAATAACATTGTTTATAATTTATTGGTTAATGCAACATGTGCTTGAATTTAATTGGAAAACCTTATATATGTACCTAAATTTACCCTTTATAATTTTCTCATAAAAAACATGAGAGATGCTACGTCTACAACAATTTTACAACATTTTTACAACAAATCACAGGTGGTTAGTTGTTATTGGTTCAAATTTGAAACTAACACTAAGATTACTTTTTTGCCCCAACAATAACAACTAGTAACAACTTGCCACTTAGGATTTGTTGTAAAAATGTTGTAGAAATGTTGTAAACGTATCATTTCTCAAAAAACATACCCTTTAAAAAAATCTTCAATCAATTGAAGCCTCCTTTCACTGGCTGTTCTTCCCATATATGGAATATTATTGTCTTTGCAAACTTAGATTTAGGTTTCAGATGTAATAATGTTTATCTATTGAAAATGTCTTGTTTGATCATTCATATGCTCACAGGTATTTGAAATTCAGATTTCTTAAATTCGTTGTTTGATGTAGTGAATTTAAGTTTCAAATCATATCTGTTTCTCAAAAAGTTTAGAATTATATCTTCATCTCAGTGTTACTTAATTGTCAATTTGTCATATTAAGATTTTTTATTTTTTTATTTTTATAAAAGGTCTCATCCCCAAAATTTTGCAATCAAATTTTGGTCTCAAATTCCTTTACGATGATTTACAGATCCAATCTCTCTAACAATTTTTGGCTACATATGTTTTCATATTTTTGACTTTCAATGCTCAAACAATTTTTATCTTTATTACTAGAAATTTCTACGTATGTGGGGAAGCTAATAGTTGTGTTGATAGATTAGCTAGGATAGCAGCTGAGCTTACTTCAGACCACCTTTTTTTGTGTAATCCACTGCCTATGGTGGTTGATTTGCTGTCTATGGACAAAGCTGGCAATGTTTGTAATAGACTTATTGTTCCTTGGTTTAATATCATGTGTCGTTTAACCAAATATATATATATATATATATTTTTTCTACGTGTCATTGAATTCCCTTTTAGAATAGTGATTTCGTTTGGAATAATGGTCCACATTCAACATTTGATGCAAGTCCAGATTATGCGCAGAGAGAGAGAGAGAGAGAGAGAGAGAGAGAGAGAGAGAGAGAGAGAGAGAGAGACTCAATTCAAAATACAATTATCTACTGAAAATGAATTCATGAAATGGTTGATACAAAACAATCTACTACATTGGCATGGCAAAAAATTTCTCAATTGCTTGCTAATTTTTGGCCTTGGCTAAATAGAGAGATGAATCTTCTACCTAAGTTCGAGGCTTGAAGAAATCTTCATCCCACTTCCCACAATTGATGGCCTTACTTTAGTTTAGATTAATCGAAGGACAACCTTGCTCAAACAAACACTTGTGTATTTCTAAATTCCAATAACGGCTAAGTAGTTCTTAACGTGGCTGTATTCTTGAGGCTTGTCAAATATCTTTGCCTTCTCAGCCATAATTTCCAGTTTTACCAAATCCATAGGCCATAGCTTCAGACATTTGATCCCATCTTCCATGGTATTTCCGGGCTTATCGCGTCTTTAAAAGCTTCTGCTTTAGACATTGTGATCCCTTCTTCCATGGATTTCTGCGCTTATCACGCCTGGCTATATCTAAACGGTGTGTAGCTTATATTGTTCTCTAGACGAAAGCACTAGAATTATCAATGCTGAAAGAATGAGAAAAAAGAAAAGTTAGTGTTGACATATATGTAATGGAATTGAAATCAATGAAACGAGCTACATACTGTTAGCCCTAAATTGAAGTGCATACAAATTGTGAATCTTGTTTAAAAAATAATGAGAAAAATATTTATGTAGTACTCTAATCAATAGTCTAAATATGACAGAGAGATTGGGTAAGAAATTTCTAAACACAACTTTGTGCTTAGGTTGATGTTTTCAGTTTTCACCTTCAAGCATTCATCAAATATAACCAAAAAAAAAAAGGTTTTGATTATTAGGATCAAGAAACTAATCAATGTTAAACAAATGGATTCGCTACAAATAGAAGTAAAATAAGAAATACTAGGAATCTTCGATGTTCTGATGAATGGATTTAAGCATTTAGTTCATAATAGAGTTAGAAAATAATAGCTCTATATTGCTTTCCAAAAACAATATTCTAACCTTCTCTTACTTATAGTTGTTCATAGAAAGGAGTCCTGCTCTCTTTAAACTTGAATTACAGGTAAACATATTTTTGACAGTCTTATTTGGGGCATTTCAATGAATAGAAATAACTATATCAAAGACACATAATGGCTGTAAGCCTGTAACAGCAATATAAAAGTTCCATTTTTCAGTCTACAAAGAATTCGGACAATGCATTTCACAAGACCGAATGTCCAAAATTACCAAAAGATAAAAATTATTGCACTTCAAAGTGTTTGCTATATATTGTACAACTAAAAAGCCTAACTTGTTCAAAAAGATTGCAACTAAAAAAGGGTCACATATGTATGCACTCATCTGCTAAAGCCTAAGAGAGTTAGATTAACAAAAATAAAATGATTAGAAAGCCTTCCTTACAGTTAGAAGATTGAGGAACCCACCTATTATTTTTTAATATAGATTATTATTTTTGGGTTAGGGATAAGATTTATAGTTTAAATATTGAGGATCATCAAAAAAAAGATATTGAGTTTTTATTGAATAAAAATGTATTATTCCCTGCATAAATCAAGCACATAAGGCACAAGTTAGTACTGAACAGGTTCAAAGATTATCATATATAAATTAACAAATGCAATTCCTTTTTCACTTTTAAATTGGGTCCCGAGATTTATTATATGAACACTATCGGACCAACCCCTGCATTGAAGATCCTGTGTATATAAAAGCTCCATATTTTTCTACTAGTAGATTACAATTAATCGAAACTAAATATAAGCCAAATTGAACAACATGTGACAATTGACAAAAATTGATATGCAGAAATGATATATTAAAGTTAACAACTTAACATTAATAAGAGTACTACGGAATAGGACATACCTCTGCAGGTCTCTTCTTTCCCTGAACAAATGAGTCTTCCTACACAAACGCCTGTTTATTTTCGTCCTATTACTGCAAACATGAATGAGACACCAATTCTTTGGATAAATTTTTTATAATTTGATAGTATAAAAGATTTCTAGTGTCGACTTACTCACTTACAAGTTTCAGTAACTACTCTCAACAGTTTTTGAGTAAGAAAAAGATGGAGGAAAAACACAAAGATGCATGAAATTGTCACTTTTTAAGGGATTTTGATAGTTACACATCATGTGTACAGGACACACAATACCCCGATAGCTGAAATAATTTTTTGAAAACACGATTTCACGCATACAGGAGTGTCAATAAGTGTATAACAAGATTTAGTTATTTTTAAATTATAAATAATATTTCAGCACACATTTGCTGCATGCAAATGCAATTTTGAAAATTGGAGCTGCAATTTTAATTGGCCTAGCCTAAAAATGTGAGAGAATTAAAAAGTTGGGCAAATTATATAGGACATTATTGATATGGTCCAACCCGGTCCAACCAACAAAAACAGTTCCATTAGTTGAAAGGAATGAACGGTAAAACAAAAAACAAAACTAGGTTTCCCAAAAATATACACTACGGTACTTTTTTTTCATTAAGGCACACCATCATTTTTGGGGGAAAAACAGAACTTTTAGAGTTTAGACTCAAAAACTAGAATAACATTAAAAGACTATCCCAATAACAATAGCAAAAACAAAACTTGTTATTCATAGAAGTATTGGAAATTCTTTCTTAATCCAAAAAGAAATGCACTTACATTTCAACAATAGGTTTAATTTTTCTTGAAATACAGATTTCTTCTGGTAAATCACTGATCCGATTTGACAATCCAGTAATCTCTTTTGAGATCATATTAGTGTTTGACTTTTGAAGGGGCGGATAAATAGGAGGATTGGATGGGATTGGAAATGGAAGATGTGAAACAGAGGGAACATGAGTAACTGGGTATGAAGCCATAGTAAAGGCATTGAGAATTGAGATGGGTAGGCAGGGCTAGGCATGAAGGGTATTTATGCCCCAAGAACACATACTGAAAATAAAAGGCATGACATGTGTATTATTGTCAATTTTGGAAACATAATCCAACATTTATTGCAATTTTGGAAACAAAAATTAGGGGAGTATTTTACATTAGAATTATCTACCAAACTTTCTCAAAAAAAAAGGAAAAATAATTATCTACCAAATTAAAAAGGGCCCCTCTGATTTCCATGCTAGACATGCCTTACATGCCATTTTATGATTAATGCAATTTGATTGTCCAGAAATGGCCAACCATAAATTGCATTTGTTTAATTTCTTACCAAAAGCTAAGATGCATGTATGTTAGTTTTTCCTCATGTATAGCATGTTTGTAATCTCTTGTCTGCCAAATTATGATTCTCATATAACAACCTAATTCTAACTAGTAATTTTTTTTTTTTTTTTTTTTGAGAATTTCTAACTTGTAATTGGTAATTTATTTTGCCAACTTAGAGATATAAATCCTGTAGATATGGATAACAGACAATTCTTGATAAAAGCTTGGCTTCTAAAATATTCATCAGGTACACGCTCACTATAACATACTTCTCATGCTAAATAAATGAAAAATATGTTAGTGTCTCAAAACCTAACTGCAGTTTAGATTTTGTCATGATAATCCTCATACTTATAAGAATCTCAAGAGTTTTTAGGATAATTCAACCATAAAGTTTCTAAATATTCAATCACTTTGAAATAAATGGATTGATTTTTGTCACTCCATCAACATTTAAACATACGTTTGGTAGTACTATTTTAATATCTTTTTAACTATTGATGAGGTGCTAAAATCCAATCTTCTTATTTAAGAATAAATATATATAATTTTAGGAATTAATAAAAGGATGAAACTTAGGTACATGATATTAGGTTCTTTAATTAAATCCAAACAGGTAGATGTATTGAATTCAATTATTTTTGAAAGATATAACATTGTTTATAGTGGATTCCAGTTAACTCAATTGGTAAAGTCTCTTATAGTTAAATGAAAGATCTAAGGTTCAGCCTACACAAAAAATAGATTGTTGTCTTGTTCTGATGATAAAGAGCACAATCATTAGAGGTGGACGCTATAAGTTGAAACACTCTAAAAAAAGAACATTGTTTATAATTTATTGATTAATGCAACATATGTTTGAATTTAATTGAAAAACCTTATATATATGTACTTAAATTTACCCTTTATAATTTTCTCAAAAAAATATACCCTTTAAAAAATCTTCAATTAATTGAAGCCTCCTTTCAGTGGCTGTTCTTCCCTGATATGGAGTATTATTGTCTTTATGAACGTAGATTTGGATTTTTGATGTAATTAATAATGTTTATCGATTGAAAATCTCTTGTTTGATCATTCACATGCTCAAAAGTATTTGAAATTCAGAAATTCAGATTTCTTAAATTCATTGTTTGATGTAGTGAATTTAGGTTTAGAATTATATTTGTGTCTCAAAAAGTTTGGAATTATATCTTCATCTTAGTGCTAATTAATTTCAATTTGTCATATTAAGAATTTTTTAATTTTTTTTTATTAAAGATCTCATCCCCAAAATTTTCAGATCAAATTTTCGATCCCAAAATTCCTTTACTATGATTTACAGATCCAATCTCTCTAACAATTTCTGGCTACATATGCTTAAGCTTTCCTGTTTTTGACTTTCAATGAGCAAACAATTTTTATCTTTATTACTAGAAATTTCTACGTGTCATTGAGTTCCCTTTAGAATAGTAATTTTGCTTTGAAATAATGGTCCACATTCAACATTTGATGCTAGTCCAGATTACGCACAGTTAGCAGTTTCATTTTCAACATAATTCATAGGAGACAAATGTTGCATTGAAGAGAGAGAGAGAGAGAGAGAGACTCAATTCAGAGCTACAATTATCTACTAAAAATGAATCCATGAAATGGTTGATACAAAAGAATCTACAACATTGGCATGGCAAAAAATTTCTTAATTGCTTGCTAATTTTTGGCATTGGCTACATAGAGAGATGAATCTTCTACCTAAGTTCGAGGCTTGCAGAAATCTTGATCCCACTTCCCACAATTGATTGCCTTACTTTAGTTTAGATTAATCGAAGGACAACCTTGCTCAAACAAACACTTGTATTTCCAAATTCCAATAACGGCTAAGTAGTTCTTAACGTGGCTGTATTCTTAAGGCTTGTCAAATATTTTTGCCTTCTCATTCATATTTTCCAATTTTACCAAACCCATGGTCCATAGCTTCAGACATGATCCTCCCTTCCATGGTATTCCGGGTTTATCGCATCTTTAAAAGCTTTTGCTTTAGACATTGTGATCCCTTCTTCCATGGATTTCCGGGCTTATCACGCCTGGCTATGTTTAAACGGTGTGTAGTTTATATTGTTCTCTCAATGAAAATGCTAGGATTATCAATGCTGAAAGAACGAGAAACAAGAAAATTTAGTGTTGCCACATATGTAGTGGAATAGAAATCAATGAAACGACCTATATACTTTTAGCACAAAATGAAGTGCTTACAAATTGTGGAATCCTGTTTTCAAAAAATGAGAGAATGTTTATGAGGTACTCAGATAAACAGTCTAAATATAGCAGAGAGATTGAGAAAGAAATTTCTAAACACAATTTTGTGCTTAGGTTGATCATTGATGTTTTCAGTTTTCACCCTCAAGCATTCATTAAATATAACCATTTTTTTTTATCATTAGGACCAAGAATCCAATCAATGTTAAACAAATGGATTCGCTACAAAGAGAATTAAAATAAGAAATACTAGGAATCTTCAATGTTCTGATGAATAGATTTAATTATAAGACATGCCATCTCAAAACCAAGCATATAAAGCAGGCATCGATTGTAATATTTAAGCTTTTGTTCATAATAGAACTAGAAAATAGTCGCTCTATATCGCTTTCCAATAACAATATTCTAATTTCTCTTATAGGAGTTCATACAAAATTTTGACAGTGTCTTACTTGTAGCATTTCAATGAATAGAAATAACTAAATCAAAGACAACCATAATGGCTGTAACAGCAATAATAACTAAATCAAAGAGCCTAAATTGTTCAAAAAGATTGCAACTAAAAAAGGTTCATATGCGTATGCACTCATCTCCTAAAAGAGTGTTAGATTGACAAAAATAAAATGATTAGAAAGCCTTCCATACAGTAAGAAGATTAACACAATTTTTAACAAAAATGATATTATTTTTGGGTTAGAGATAAGATTTATATTTTAATTTTTAATGGAATAAAATGTATTATTCCCTGCATAGATCAAGCACATAAGCCACAAGTTAGTACAGAACAGTTTCTACTAGCAGTTTATAATTAATTGAATATAAATATAAACCAAGTTGAACAACGTGTGACAAAAATTGATATGCAGAAATAATACATTAAAGTGAACACCAATAAGAGGACTATGGAACAGAACATACCACCACAGGTCTCTACAATCCCTGAACAAATGTGTTTTTCTACACAAACACCTGTTTATCTTCGTCTTATCACTGCAAACATAAATCAGACACCAATTCTTTGGATAAATAATTCATAATTTGAAATGGTCGCTTATTAAAAGGTTGTAATAGTTACACATCATGTGTATGAGGTGGATAATGCCACTTCAGTTGAAATGGTGTTTTGAAAACACGATTTCACGCATACGGAAGTATGCAACAAGAAGTGTGCAATAAGATTTAGTTTTTTTCTTTTTTTAGTATACACCGTAAAGTATAAACAATATTTCAGCACACATTGACTTGTGCCTATGGCATGCAATGTAATTTCTGAAAATTGGAACTGCAATTTTAATTGGCCTAGCCTAAAAATGTGAGTGAATTAAAAAAGTTGAGCAAATTATATATTTAATATTATTGGTATGGTCCAACGCGATCCAAGGAACAAAAACATTTCAATTAGTCGAAAGGAATGAACAGTAAAACAAAAAAGCAAAACTCGGTTTCCCAAAAATATACACTGTACCTTTTTTTAATTATGGCACACAATCATTTTTGGGGAAAAACAGAAATTTTATACTTTAAACTTTAGACTCAAAAACTAGATGCATGAGAAATTTGATAGCCCAAAGAAAAACCCGAGGCCATTTAGTGAACTATCAATGAAAAAGGCGAAGATTTGTTTAACCCATTCTAGAATAAGAATAACATAAGAAAGACTATCAGTATAACAATAGCAAAAAAAACTTGTTATTCATAGAAGTATTGCAAAGTCATTCTTAACCATAAAAGAAATGCACTTACATTTCAATTGTAGGTTTATTTCTTTTTGAAATATGGATTTCTTCTGGTAAATCATTGATCCGATTTGACAATCCAATAATTTTTTTGAGATCACATTCGCGTTTGATTTTTGAAGGGGGGGATAAATAGGAGGATTGGATGAGATTGGAAATGGAAGATGGGAAACAGAGGGAACATGAGCAACTAGGTATGAGGCCATAGCAAAGGCATTGAGAATTGAGATGGGTAGAAAGTGCTAGCCATGAAGGGTATTTATGCCCCAAGAGTACAGACTGAAAATAAAAGGCATGACATGCCTATTATTGTCAATTTTGGAAACAAAATCCAGCATTTATTGTAATTTTGGAAACAAAATTAAGGGGAGGTTATTACATTACAATTAGCTACCAAATTAAAAAAGGCCCCTCTGATTCCCATGCTAGACATGCCTTACATGCCATTTTATGATCAATGCAATTTGATTGTCCAAAAATGGCCAACCATATTTAGATCCTCCACTCTACCAATAGATTTCCTTAAATCCTAACCACTCTTTAATGATTTAATGATTTAGATTCTGCCATGTCAGCATTTCACTAACAACAATCTTAATTGTTTTGTTTGCAACATTATTATATTATATTAAGAAAATTGTTAGGGGAATGTTGATATGACAGAATCTAGACCATTAAATCATTAAAGAGTGGTTAAGATTTAAGGAAGTCTATTAGTGGAGTACCCTAGGAAATCTAGAGGATTTGAATCCATATTTCATTGGCTTAATTTCTTACCAAACCTAAGATGCATGCATGTTAGTTTTTCCTCATGTATAGCATGTTTCAGGGATTGAACCAGGATTCAAACTTGGGGGGGGGGGGGGGGGGGGGGGGGGAGGGTGGTGGGGGGGCTTTGTTCAAAGATTTAAAAAAATTGGAATATCAATACTAGAGGTTGACAACAATACATTATTACGATTAATTTTTTAATTATTTGTATTTTTTCTTTTGAAAAAGAAAATCAATAATAGGAATTTATAAACAAGAGTTTTATAAGTCAATTGGCAATTCCTAATATATTCAAGGTCAACCAAGGTTAGACCGATTCTTTATTCTATCCACATTACAATTTTTTTAAAAAGAAATTATTTATTCTTTTCACATAATTCTATAACTAATAACTTCATAATGCTATATATATTGTAAACAACTAAAATAATGGTTAAGAAATATCATGCAGTAATATTCAACAAAAAAGGGTGAGAGATAGTGGCGGTTCCAGGAATTTTGTCTAGGGTGTTCCTATTCCACTTTGAAAAAATTTTGGGTCATTTTGGTCTATTTTGGGTGTTTCAGGATGTTTTGGTAAATACCGGCCGAAATTCAAGATTTGCTTGGCATGAAGTTTGTGCTTAAAAAAAAAATGTTTTTAAAACCAAAACAAATTTGCATTCTGTACACTGAAAAACCTCAAATGGAAAAAAAAAAAAAAGAAAATAAAAGAAATGAACAATGGTACTTGTACAATAAACTATAAATTCATTTGAAATATTAATAAAATTATTAGTTATTGTTATCTAGTTGTTTCATTAATTTGTTTGTCTTTTATAAACTATAATTTGTTATATTGTTGTTTCATTAATTATAAAATTATTAATTGTTGTTTAGCTTAACATAATTTAATTTGTTTGTCTTTTATAATGTATTGATTAATTATACTGCTTTAATTATTGTGCGCAACAATAAACTATATTGCTTTAATTTTTTTGTCATTAATTATTCTGCTTTAATATTTAATTATTGTTTACTCAGCTCCATGTGCCCATCTACCCCCACCTCATTCAACAAACAAGCACAAGCCTCATGCATAATGCCCCCAATTACAATAGCCAGCTGCCAATCAGAAAATTTCATAATCACAAATCACAATACACATTACACTAAAAGACAATCAATATCTCAATAACACCAACACCAACACACACTGACCAACACCAACGGATAAGGTAAAGCATTCAAAAAGTCAAAAAAAACAAGCAAAAAGCAAAATATTAATAAAGCTAAAGAGTAAAGAGCCAATCACATACTCACAGTTCAAAAGGGAGAGAGTTACTGAGTTAGACTCTTAAAGAATAAAGAGAGAGAGACTCTCATTCATTTATTTCATTTTAGTGAGATAAAGAGAGAGAGAGAGAGACTGAGAGACTGAGAGAGTCAGAGAGAAAAAGAGAGAGAAATACCTTGAGGGAGGGAGCATCGAGTACTGAAGCGGTGGAGCAGCCCGCAGCCGAGCGATCTGCAATTTGCGATCTGCCGTCTGCGATGAGGGGCGAGTGATGAGTGATGACGACGTGGGGTGAGGACGATGACGAGAGAGCTGCGAGTAATGTGGATGTGGGTTTGGCTTGCTCTATATTGGGGTTTGGTTTTGGTTTGCTCTGTATTGGGATTTGGTTTGCTCTACGAGCGACATGACTGTGAGTTTGATTTTTGTCTGATTTAGTGATTTGCTCTTTTGGTTTTTTTTTTTTTTTTTTTTTTTTTTTTGAGAATCTGTGGGTTTGATACCTCTGTAATCTGTTGGGCTTGCTGTGGGCTTAGCTCTATTACAATTTTTTTTTTTCTAATTTTAGTTCAAATTTTTTTTTTGGGCCTTTTTTTTTGCTTGAAAGTAAAACAAATAATTTTTTTTTTTTAAATTTCAGGGTGTTCCTAATTTTGTGATTGAAGGTGTTCCTAATACAGATTAAATATAAAAATTTTTAATTATTATATGTAAAATTTTTTTTTTTTCAAGTTAGGGTGTTCCTGGGAATACCCTGAGTTGCACTTGGCGCCATCATTGGTGAGAGAATTATTGGTGTCTTGGTAAGGTTGAGATATTTTTTCTTTTAAAAAAATTGAAAGCTTGAAAAAATAATTTTTTTTTTTTTTTAAAAAGAGATCTATTAAACAATCACATGATAATGGACAGTAACTTTAAGTTTTTTTTTTTTTTTTTTTAAAAAGTAAATAATAAAGTTTTTCCCATCATTACATTAATTTAGCTAAGGCTTAAGTTTATTACCAATAGACTAATCACATACATGCTTTGGTGGTAGTTAGGTAAGGCACAAAACAATAAATTGTTGTTATTTCACACGTGTATTATTATTTATGCATGCATGCAAAGTGTGTCCCAAAGTTAATAAAACATTAAAAATCAATAAATTCTATCATTCATTAAATAAATAAATTTTTTTCACGGGTTGAGTTAAAAGACACCAACTAATCCAAGCTGTTGGTGATACTAACTGGCTGGTGTGTGGATGGAGCGATCAGTGGCATAAGAATTGTCTATGTGGCTATGGGAGTGGAGTCATTTGAGAGGGGCATAGAGCTCTCAAATGAGAATGATAAATTGGGCAAAAGTTGTTTGGGTTTTTGTGATTTGTTTTGCTAGGATTTGCAATTGATTTTGTTACTATTATTTTTGCTTAGACTGAATTTATGATTTGTCCAAAGATTTTTCTTATTATCTAGATATGTGCCTTTTTTTAATAGATTTTCCTTGTTATCCATTTTTGGGATTTCATGGGCCAGTTTGTAAATTTTTTGGGAGAGGGGGGGGGGGGGGGGGGTGGGGTGGTCAAGTTATAAATTATAGAGTGAAAAGTAAATTTTTTTGTGTTGATATATATCACTGCATGTTTGTAATCTCGTCTATCAAATTATGATTCTCATATAACAACCTTGCTTGAAATTGTTAGAAAGGAAGCGGATGGAGTCATGGAGGCTGGCAATGCGCCCTAGTCAGATGTGGAACAGTAATGAGCCAGTCCGCCAATCAAATCAAGCTGTGGACTAATGCGGATTGTGTCAACATTCTAACTTGTAAGTGGTAATTTGTTTTGCCAATTTTATAGATATAATCTTGTACATATGAATAATAGAAAATTCTTAATTTATAGCTTGTCTCTAAAATATTCATTAGGTACATGCTCACTATAACGTACTTCTCATGCTAAATAGATGATAAAATATGTTACCATCTCAAAACCTAACTCCAGTTTAGATTTTATCATGATAATCCTCATACTAAGAATCTCAAGAGTTTTTAGGATAATTCAACCATAAAGTATGTAAATATTCAGTCACTTTGAAATAAATGGATTTGATTTTGTCATGTCATCAACACTTAAATAAAAATAAATTTTTTTTTTTTGGTAAACCAGGAATAGATTAAAAACTCCTAATTGGGGAAAGAAGTTGGAGGACCTCTCATAATACATGCCAATTCTATCATAATACAAAAGAATCGAGATGTCCACAGGCGGACTATCGAAAATTACAAAATCTTGCTGGCTGAAGGGCCCTTTCCTAGCTAGTGCATAGGCGCACTTATTGGCTTCATGGTAGCAGTGAGTCAGCTTAACCTGAGGGATGCGACTAGTGAGCGTCCTGCAATCCACAATTAGGGGAGAAAGGTTAAGATTAGATATATTGCCATTATTAATCCATTCAAACACTTAAATGAATGTTGGCTATTACTATTTAATATATTGTAAATTATTTTAATGACGGATGAGGTGTTATAATCCGATATTCTTATTTCAAAACAAATATATAGAATTTTACGAACTCCATATGGTGAAATTACTCTAAAAGACTCAAAGAAAATCTTAATTCGAAGTCCTTATAGCAATTGATTAGAATTGAGGTTGTCATCAATCACTTTGTAAAACTAACTTCACTTTTTCTATGTAATTTCAGTGATGTGCAATTTGATCCACAAGTTAATTTTATAAATACGTAACCATGTGTAAGCTTTAGTTAATTCAATTAGTAAAATTCCTTATCCTAGAATGAGAGACTTAAGTTCGAATCCTACCTACAACAAAACCAACTTTGTTACAGACAACTTTTTTCACAACTTACTCAAGTAGCAACACAAAATTTAGACATCATAGAGGACAAATCTTTTTCATGATTATAATCATTTCATCTATATATGTTTCCTTTGTTGCACTATTAAATCACCACTTTCCAAAGAACTGAAATAAATAAGACATGTTTCATCAAAAAATAAATAAGATATGTGGAAAGGGACTAGATTAATTCCATTGCATTGTTGCCAAGAAAGTACCAGTCCACTTCCTGCTACAGATAAAAAGCAGCCTTTGCTATTTTCAAGGCACACTGTCCAGTCTAGATTATTGACTCAACTAAGTCTATCCAGTTTCAATTTCTTGGCTTCGACCCAGCCACCTTTGGTCAGTTAAAACCAAAATTAACTTTAAGTTGGCAAGGACGAAGAAAAAAACAATAACATTTCTCTATTTCTCTTGGTCATGCAGTTGCTTCAGCTTGAGTTATTAAAGCTGACCTTCTAAGAATTCAAATGCGATGAAATGAGTTTGTGGAAAAAGATAAATTTAGGATCCAACAGAAATTACCAAGGAATTTCATATCCATGAATAAAATTGGCAAAACAGAGAGCATTAAATCATACTACATGGGACGTCTAAAAAAAAAAGAATCAGGCAAATCAAAATTAATACAAAAGGCCAGATAATTGAAATGCTATAGTAAGGTCAGATATGCTCTTGAAATTTTCTCTATTGATATTCATCTATCTACACTGACCATGGTTTCCATCAAAGTATATGAAACTTAGTTTGTCACATTACCCTGTGATACGGACCCTCACTGTCCTAAAGTGACCAAGCATTTCTGAATTTCCCTACAACAAATAGACATCAAGGCAAGTCATAGCTGAGATGTTATTGCAGAATCGTCATCCCAAACCCTCAACCAGCACTCACTCTAAATATATCAATAACCAATCCTCCCCCAAAATTCTATCACAAGTCCATTGCATAAAAAAATCAACAATTTACTGTTCCATCAACAAATTATAGAGATTGAAGAGAATAGATAATCCTATCATCCATATAAGATGCGATATTATCTTCCATAAATCACAAAAAAATTTCTTCTTAATAAGGAAAATAAAGACCTATGGTATACAAATAAGTAGGAGCTCAGGAAAAATTACTCTAAAACACATTTCGACCTGTGAATGAAACAAGGCTCTCCACGTAAACCATAGCTTTTGTTGGGACAAATGACTTTGGAAAGCTTGTAGGTTGAAGAATCTAAATTTCTTGAGAAATAATGTTATACAGTAACAATGCAGTGTGGGTGTAGTGGTCACCAAGCTGAAGAAGCTCTCCATTCTTTGCAAATGGTAGTGGCCTGTGAATTCTTAACAGGCCATTACTCAAAACACCTCAACTGGCAACCTCATTACTCGAAACACGTTGCGGCTCATGTCAAAGGCTAGAACTATCTCACAATCAGAATCCTGCCCGAGCTCTTTTGTGTCGCCATAGTCAAGGAAACTGCCAATAATGAAATCCATTAAAGTAAAATTCATTGAAAGGACTAAACAACCTAATGTTTGAATGATGAATAGTGGTGTCAATTATTTGGGTCCAGGAATCAGCATTTAGAGAGTAAACATGAAGAAAATTGTAATAGTCTGTGAAGAATAAAGTTCGGGTAGATGTATCTAGCTTGTGATAAGTGACAATTCTAACAACCTTGTAGTCATTAGAATATTGATCATAACCAAATGCATGGTATGTTTTAAAGTATTTTGATGATGGGAGAAGATAGACAGGACAGTCAGGGAGTAAGGGATAGCGAACAATTTTACATTTTCTGATTGCTAGATTCCACAATACAAAGCCAAGAAAGCCATCAACGTAGTGACCACCGAAGCAAATAATACCATTGATGCAAGCAATCATGTCGCAAAATCAATGTTTCTTCATGCCCATGTCCTTCAAATTCAAATTAGTGGCGCGCGTAACTACAAAAAACGCGCGTCAAGGCTGTGTTTTGGAGCTGCGTTTTAACGCAGCTCCAGGGTACTGTTTGAGCTGCGTTTTTCAAAAACGCAGCTCCACCACCGGACGTATAGCTGTGTTTACTAAACACAGCTATAGACCAGCTCTGAAGCTGCATTTTGTGATGTTGAGGCTGCGTTCATCTTGGTAGGATTGAAGCTGCGTTTTTAAAAACGCAGCTCTAGACCCATCTGAGGAAAATTTTTTTTTTTTTTCAATATATCCCAAAGCTGCGTTTAAGAAACGCAGCATCAACACTTTATTGTTGCTGAAAGTTGCTGAAAGTTGTTGAAAACACTGTAGCAAAATAATTTTTAAATGTGTGAATAGTGCAACGGGACCCATTTTTAATGAAAAAGTTGATAAAAAGTAAAATTTGTGGATCCTATTTACTGTTCATGGGACCCACAAAACTGGAAAGAAATTTTAAAAGTCAAAAACAACGGCTACTGTTTATGAACAGTAGCCGTTGTCTCCCAAAAAGCAGGTGCAGCAGCCGAAAAAAAAAAAAAAAAAAAAAAAAAAAAAAAAAAAAGCCCCAAAACGCAGAAACGCAGGTTGCCCCAGTATCCAAACGCTCACATAGAGTTGCGTTTGATTAAACGCAGCTCTGGGATGTTTGGAGCTGCGTTTAATAAAGTGAAAAACGCAGCTCTAGGTTTGCTATAAATTGAAAAAAAAAACCCCTAAATCGAAAAACACACAATTGAACCTAAGCTCACTCTCAACCTAGCTCCCGATCCCTAAACAAAACCCAATATCCACAAACCTCATGCCTCTTAGCCTCCCTCATCAATCGGTAAGCTCTCTCTCTCTTTCTCTCTCATAGACCCTCTATCTCTTTCTCTCTCATCGATCCTCTCTCTACTTGTAGGAATCGTTTTTCTCATCAATATTCGTCGACTTCACGGACGCAAGGAAAAAGGGCTTTCCAATGGCTCCAATCAAAACCCATTTCAGGTAAGCTTCAAAACCCATGTGAAATTTTGTCCATTGAGGGTAGGTATTCATCCCGATCGAAACCCATGTGAAATTTTGTCCACTGAGGATGGGTATTCATGATGCCCGATTGTGTGTGTGTGTCAAATTTTGGCGTTGGTACTCGGTGGTGGCTTTGGGTTTATTAGAGAAAGAAAAGTCACCTCTTTGAACAGCTATAGCCAATCGTATCGTCCACCAACAAAACATCTTTCCTTTTTTATACTATTATTTTTAACACAACCAGCGCAGACTTTTCATACTCTGTCTGTCCATTATTGTCAAAGTTTATTTTTTATTTATTGGGATTCCTTTTTTTTTTTTTTTTTTTTTTTTTTGGTAAAAGATTTATTGGGATTCAAATAATAACTTCCTCGCCGTCAAGGAAGGGGGAGGAGGACGATGAGGCTGTGATCAAGACGGTCCCCATTGAAGTTGTCCATGAGAAAGGTTAATCAATTACTTGAACGGTCATTTCTTTCTTCAGATCATGTGATTGATTGAGTGGAATTTTGGTTATTGTTTCATATCTGTGTGTGAGTTTGAAGAGTTTTTATTTATTTATTTATGGTTTTGAATTTTCATATTATGCTAGTTTGGTGTGAATTGATTGAATGGAACTTTGTGATTGGTGATGGGTTGGTTTTGATGCTTAAACCAAGCTAATACTATTTTTGCGTGATTGATGATTGAACCAAACTGAGTGAGAGTTCATATTGTGGCAAAGGTTGCCATTTAGAGCGAATAGTTTTTTTTTTTTTTTTTTTTAAAGTAATCCCTCGTTTCAGTGTTGGGTAGATCCAATGTATGTTATATTTGGCCTTCAATTTTTATTTTATTTTAAATTTATAGGTAAATTTACTTATCCAAGAATTACGGATTAAGGTACATGATGAAGTTTGTGGTCCACATCCTGAATCATGAACATTAAGTTTAGTAATTTGTTAGATATTAACAACTGAAAACTTCTAAAAATATCTGATGCATAAAACTAGGTTTCAGCTGGCTAGTGAGCTTGTGCTTTAAAATAAAATAAAAAATAAAATAAAATTACCAGAACTAAATTTATTCATAAAAAAATTTAGTACAACTAAATTCACAGCCAATTTGTGTTCGTGGTTAATAGGCTGTGTATTAGGTATATAGTATAGATGTCTTTGTTATTAGAATTCTTTATTGCATGCGTCTTTTCCTTGAGTTTGCACTGCTTGTCATGATTCCATAGTTCAGTGTGCAGCAAGTTTTGACCACCTTCAGACTTGTGAAAATAGGGGTTAAGTTTCAATTAGGCATAGTTTGTAGAGTTCTGGGAAATGATTTTTATATAATTGTTTATTTTTGATTTTATGAAGCTTAGTAGCATCACTAGCGAGACTGAATTGTTTTGTTCATTAGTTTATGGCAAGGCCAATTTATGTCAATGCTGCTGCTTGGACCTGTATTAAATTCTCTGATTTATTAGTACAGCTGATTTAGTATATAAACCTATTAAGTATATCCCTCTTTTGACAAATTACAAATATTGTGATGAACTATTATAACGATAATGGTAAAAGGAACAGAAATGTCAAATTCCGAATAAATCTTATATATATACAAGTGGATGAAATAACACGCTGGCTCCAGATTCCCAAGAAATTATCCGTACTCCATACAGCTTCTTAGAGTGAGTTCCACCTCTGCCTCTGCCTAATCTATGTTCTTACATATATATGGAATGATTTTGTTGTAGTACGTGTGTGTCTCTGAAGAATATCCTTAAATGATGAATGAGTTTTGTTTTCTTTGTTCGGTTTTTTTATTAATGGGTTATTGGTTATGAAAATTAGAGATTTGAGTAGTTTGAAATATACCTTTTTTTTTTTTGGCCATGAATTTTATGATGAATTAAAGCCTAACAGTCAGCTTGATTGGTTGTAGATAAAGATGAGTTGTTTAATAGGTTGGAGCAATACTTTTGTAGATGTGAAGAGTCTCTTGTTTCAATGAACAGTGTTTGCGTTCTTCAAATGAGAGTTCATTGTTTGATTATATTTACAAGAAATAGGTGGAATGGTTATGATTAAATTATGAACATTCCAAAATCATGGAATAGTTGGCTTAAGCAACTAAATTGAATGGCATTTCACACTAGGAAGTCAAATTATATAGGTGGTTTAGTTTTATTTTTCCTAATAAATTAGAATTATTTTAACAATAAAGGGAAAACAAAAGCTTGAGAGGCCATACCCTGGATATACTAAAAGAAGTCCAATTGAGATACTAGGCATGGACTGGAACATATATATATATATATATATATGAAAAGTGAATGGACTACTAAATACTACTTATTGATACATGATTTGCAATTACTTGTAGGACCTGGTTGAAAGGAAACATTCGTCATGGCAACCCCTCATGAAAATGTGCCTCCTGCCAATAAATTGTGCATAACTCTCTTTTTTGAGAGATAGATGTGTAAATTGCCTGCTTAATTGATGTCATTTTTTACAACTACTAATTTTATTTTAGGTATTCTTCTAGTTTTTTTTTTTTTTTTTTCATTCCTTTGACTCAAATCAACTCACTCTCTTTCAGTAGTTAATAACTATCCTCTGCACATGAGCAAACTATATGACTCTTCCACTTCTCAACTTGGCTTTCCTAGTGAACATTTAACTCAAAGTGACAATTTTATATGGCTTCTAGACAACCCTTATCAATCCTTGTCTTATTGGGCTAATAATAATCTGATTTGGTGAGATCCTTTTGTGGTTGATTAGAGACTAACATAGCAATTCAATCCAGCCACATGAGTTGAGAGAAGAGAAAACAGATCAGTTTCCTCTATTTCTCTTTTCCTTCTACTATCTTTCACTTACATTGTGTTGATTTATAGTTCTCTCAAACTTGATTTGTATGTTACTTATGTTCCATCTCTTTTTCTATATATAGGTTAAGAATTTCATAGCTTGATTTGCTTATTGTGAATTGGCTACTGCAAATCTTTCTGGTCAACTAGTTCCACAACTTGGTTAGCTTCTAAATCTGCAATACTTGTAAGTCATCTTCACATGCAAGGCAAGTTGTTTGACTGTATTTTATTTTGTGTGTGTTGCATGAGTTAGTGGCAGGATATGTCATGCCAATTGCCAAAGCTTCATTTTATGCTTTTAGCGTAGGCATTACTCAAAGCATATATTAATTTCTTAAGAAGATTCATTGAAATAAGGAAGAACCTGATGTCTTTATGACGTGGGGGAAAATATGCTAGAAGAGAATACAATAAATAAGATGGAAATGTACATTAACCGTATAAAGAGAGTATATATAAATGCGCCCAAATTAAAGCAAACCTAATGAAAAATAGTAAATCTACAAATATAAGCTCAAATAAATAAAAACATACATAGAATTCCACCTATGTCTCAAAAAAGTTCCCCAAAAGAAGAGGAAGGTTCACAAATATTTTTGGGAAGAAGTTTAAGATTCACAACAAATTAATAATTAAATGGAGACAAAAGCATGCTATCTCTCAGCCGCATATACAATGATTTACTTATTTCAGTAGAGTCTTCTTATCATATATGCCTTTTGTTTTCCATGTTGTTTGGTTTCTCAAATGATATTTCAATGGTCCTGGCATATTTATTCGTACATACTCTGTTTCTTTGGTCTCGTGTTTGGGGGTGTACGAACTGTACTACTGTATCTGATATTTTAGTTTCTATTTCCTTCAGCTCTTGATCTTCTTGTATTTGTTTCATTATTCAAAGTGTTCACCATGGTGAACATGATGTTCACTTTTTTCTTTTTTTCAATAAAAGTCTTATTAGCTATAAAAATAAAAATAAAACATTTCCTTTAACTATGGTTCCAAAACTTATCTATGGTTCTAATGAGAAAAGGGAACTAATTGTTATTTATTTATATTGTTTTTGCAATTAATATTTGTAAGTGACAAGTGTCTTTTATTAAAAAAATAAGTTGTAAGTTTGAGTCTAGAATCATCCTCTTTAAAATAAATTCTAGCCTCTGAGCATGTGCTCACATGCGTACTTAGAGGCTTTTTTATTTTTTGGGTAAATTATAATAATTTGTGTCCAACAAATGAACACTAAAATAACATTGAAATGATATTGGCCCCGTACGTTTTAAGTATATAAATTTCATCACACGCCTATATATTTTTATGATTGAAAAATAAAACTCTAAATTAAAATTATTAACCTTTAGAAAGAAGAAAATAGAAGAGTTCCTATGTGCGTTAGCACGTGCTTACAGTCTAATACATAGTAAAAGATTTCTAAATATCACATAAATAATTTTTAACGCAAATATAACTACACAGATGTTTCCAGTCCATTCTATAAAACTAAAAGTCTAGATGTAAATAATAAGCAAAATACTTTAGCTTCACACTAAAAAAAAAAAAAAAAAAAAAAAAAAAAGCAAAATTTTTGCAGCGCCAAAGACACTGCAAAATTAGAATGTATTGCTTAGACACTATTTTTTTTTTTCCTGAATAACGTAGACACTATTGTTAGACAGCTTCTTTATTATTTCCTCATTTCAGAGTTCCACTCATGCATCTATACCCTATTCTAATTGGGAAACACACATTTACTTATAATCACAGTATAAAGACAATAATCATAATTCACTTTGAAAGTAAAAGCTCATGGATTATGTAAATGTATGTGCAGCTAGTGAACTATGTCTCACTGTTAGTCTTGTTTAATTTTAAGATTTTAAGTGTAAGCAAAAGGACTATGTGTAAGCCTCATAGATGATAATGACTCTAAAAATTTAAGGGATGTTGACCTTGTTAATAGACTGACTGAGATGATTGGTTATTTGTTTAGAGTTTGTCTGTTTTAGCTTAAAACATTAGCTTATTTCCGGTGTTCTCATTGTCACAGCGCTGTACGATGATGCTTGCTGGAAATTGGCTGCTGAAGTAGGATGATGCTTGTTAACAATTTTTTGTGATGTAAAAAATCTTTGAGGGGTTCGAGATTTTGTTATGTAAAACTCTGTTGTTGGGAAGTTGTTTGTAATTATTTGTTTATGTAATATTAATCAATCTTTTGGCAATAATTAATTTTTGTTTGCTGGCAATTGGTTGGGAATTGTTTGCATTTAGTGTACAGGTCTTATTTTGATCAGGAATTGCAGGGATGTGTTTCGGAACAAAAAAAAAAAAAAAAACCCTATGGCTGCGTTTTTAAAAACGCGGCTATAGGAAAACCCAATGTCGGGGTCTAGAGCTGTGCTTGTGAAAACGCAGCCCAAACTAGGTCTATAGCTGCATTTTTAAAAAACGCGGCTATAGATCCCACATTTGGGTTGCGTTTCTAGAAACGCAGCTCTAGGTCCTTATCCTAGAGTTGCGTTTCAAACGCAGCCCAAACCAGGTCTATAGCCGCGTTTTCCACAAAACGCAGCTATAGCTCCCACATCTGTGGATGTGAAAAAACACAGCTATAAGGTGTTAAAAACGCAGCTATAGACCCTGTTTTGGCTGCGTTTCTAAAAATGCAGCTCTAGTTCCCGCAGGGGGCTGTAGCTGCACCGCATATGCTGTGTTTGTAAATGCGGCCACGAAAACGCAGCTATAGCCTATAGCTGCGTTTTTCAAATGCGGCTATAGCCCTTTTTTTTTTGTAGTATGGGTACTCTTTGATGATAATGATCATCATCAAGATGAGGAGGAGGGTGCAAAGACAAGAGAGTTAAGTCAAAGTTTTTGAAGAAAGGAGTAGGGTTTGGATTTGTTTGTTGGAGAAGAAGGTGTTTGGCAATGAAAGTTGGATCTTGGGGAACAGTAGTGAACCATGATTTTTGAACACACCTGAAACGTGTTAATGGTTTCACTGGAAGTCTGGGTAGAATCTCTTCCCACAACTCTTCAGGTATGGATATATTACTATATTGAAATATGGATTTCTTCTAGTAAATTAATGATCTGATTTGACAATCTAGTAATCTCTTTGAGATCATGTTCAAAATTGATTTTTGAAGGGGCAAATAAATAGGAGGATCAGCTGGGATTGGCAATAGAAGATGAGAGACAGAGAGGACATGAGCAACTAGGGATGAAGCCATGGCAAAGGCATTAGAATTGAGATGGGTAGGTAGGGCTAGCATGAAGAAGGGTATTTATACCCCAAGAACACATACTTTTTTTTTTTTTTTTTAATACAAGATAAAAATTTTACTCTAACTTAATCTAAGTATATGTATATGTGAAGCTCCCTCCTAGAGACTTAAATCTCGGCATTTGCCCTCCATACTCCACAAGCATTTATACTTATAGAGTGACTATTGCACTAAAAGTGTGCAGTGACCAAGAACACATACTAACAAAAAATAAATAAATAAAGCATGACACGCCTATAATTTTGAAAACATATTCCAACATATATTGCAATTTTGGAAACAAAATTACAAGCATTACAATTAGCTACCAAATTAGAAAGGCCCCCTCTGATTCCCATGCTAGACATGCCATTTTATGATCAATGCAATTTGATTGTCCAGAAATGACCAACCATATATTGCATTTGATTAATTTCTTACCAATGCTATGATGCATGCATATCAACATTTCCTCATGTATAGCATGTTTGTAATCTCTTGTCTGTCAAATTATGATTCTCATATAACAACCTTATTCTAACTTGTAATTGGTCATTTATTTTGCCAATTTTAGAGATATAAATCCTATACATATGGATAATAGAAAATTCTTGATAAAAGCTTGTCTTCTAAAATATTCATCAAGTACATGCTCACAACTCACTATAACATACTCTTTATGCTAAATAGATGATAAAATATGTTAGCTTCTCAAAACCTAATTGCAGTTTAGATTTTATCAAGATAATCCTCATACTAAGAATCTTAAGAGTTTTTAGGATAATTCAACCATAAATTTTCTAAATATTCAATCACTTCGAAATAAATGGATTTGATTTTGCCACGTTATCAACATTTAAACCAGTGTTTGCTAGTAGTACTACTTTAATATCTTTTAAATTATTGATGAGGTGTTAAAATTCAATCTTCTCATTTCAAAATAAATATATAGGTTTCTCAAAAAAAAAAAAAAAAAGGAATTAATAAAATGATGAAACTTAAGTACAATTTCTTAGATGCTGGATATTAGGTTCTTTAATTTAATTCAAACACGTAGTTGTATTGAATTTAATTATTTTTTAAAGATATAACATTGTTCATAATTTCTTGATTAATGTAAAATGTGGTGGAATTTAATTGGAAAACCTCATATATGTACTTAAATTTCCCTTTATACAAATTTTCAATTAATTGAAGCCTCCTCTCACTTGCTGTTCTTCCCTTTTACACACACACACACACACAAACCTCATCATGCATGTGATTAGGCCTTTTTTTTTTTTTTTTTTTTGTTTCTTTAGAGTCATAATTTCTGGGAAAAAAAAAAGGAAAAAAAAAAAAAAAGCCTAAAGATCATCAAATAAAAGAAAAAAATTGAACAATTAGACGGTATAAATGCAAACCATGCTGCATGCATAATTTGATTAAACTTAGCATAAATGTAAAATTAGAATCAAACCACCAAAAGAATTGAAACCAATCAAATAATCTTCGGTGATGAAAAATTAGCAGTTTAGCGTGGATATCTAAGGCCGAAAAATCTGTAAGTAAATAAAAATTGAAGCAAGCAATCATAGAGACTCAAACAATAGCAGTATATCAAACTTGTTTGTGTTTGGTTAGCTAAAAAAATTAAGTGGGAGAAAGTGAGGACCTTTTTCACTGTCTTTTTTCTGTGGGTGTTGAAGATTAAGATGCATCATTTGTAGAGTTTTCTTATCCTTTTTTTTTTTTTTTTTTTTTTTTTTTTTTTTTTTTTTTTGTCAATTTTTTTACAAAGGGATATTTTGCACAAAGAAAATCTTAATTCAAAGTCCTCATAGCAATTGACTAGAATTGAGATTGTCATCAATTGCTTGAAAATGACAGCATGATCAATTGGTTAGTAGAAGATTTTTTACAGAAAAATTTGATTGACCTGTCAAAATTGGAATCAGACTTGTTAACCCACCCAAATCCAAAAGATTAAAAGGGGTATAGATTTGGGATTTGCAATACCCGGTTCATTAAAACAACGGATTAGGTTAGGTTGACATATGGGCCACATGGATTGGCATGTTTTCCTTTTATTTTATTTTTCATTTTTCAAAAAAAAAAAAAAAAAACTCAATTTCTTTAATTTTAGACTTGGAAGTAATATTTAATCTACTTATAGAAAAATTACTCTCTGCCACTTGGTCTCACTCTCTTCTTACCATACTTCAAGTAGTCAATAAATGTTATTAAGGATATTATAAATTTTGTTATATTATATTTGTTTTATAAACTCTGGTAGTAACTTTTAAACATAGGACAAAAAAGTAGATAAGAAATTTATTTTTTATATTTTTTATGTGGTTTTAATAATAATTATTATTACACCGCTTTGTAAGAATTTTATAATCAAACCATTTGTTGGATTAACTTCAGTTTTTCTAGTTGAACTAATTTCAGTATTTCTGTGGATTATAGTTAGCTTAACTAGTAAAGTCTCTAATAACTGAATAAGATATCTAGAGTTTAATTTTCGCCTACACCAAATATCGATTGGTGTTTTAGTCTGATGATAAAAAACTATTATTAGGAGTAAAAGCTATACATAGGGATGAAAGGCCCAGATATAGGTATTGGACAGTGGGCCGTGTTCGAGGACATTAAATAGTTCGAGGACAGGTAAATACTAATGGAAGCATACAGGTTAATGGTCCGTAGAAGAAATCTGGTCATAAGGAATTGGAAATGTTGTCCGAGGAGAAGTATCTCTTCGGCTAAATAGAGTAGAGGTTAAAGGTCCAACCCTTCGTCAAGAACAAGGAAACAGGCAATCAAGCTGGCAAGGATAAACATCATATATGGATAAGACAAAAGCGAGTTGGGAAATATTTGAGAAGAAAGCTGTTACCACCGCATTGAATGCTTTGTAACTAACTCCTGGCCGCATTAATGTGGAGGTGATACCTGAACAGTAACATTTAGCCTTACAACTACCCATAAAGACTTTAGGAATGTGCTGATGGGACAAGTATCAAAGCCAGCAATTTGATCTACACGTGGAGGGCTGAGATGAAGTAAGGAAGGGGAATATAAAGAAGAAAAACCTCATTACAAGAGGATCATCAGATAATAGATAGAAAAATCACTGTAGACTCAAGAATTGTAATTTTGTATAAGTCTAAGAGAAATATATAAGAACAACCTTCCTTGGAATTGGCCGAGGAGGACTTTTCTTGTCTAAAACTATTTGTTTTATGCTTTCCAGTAACAACTAACCTACTTTGATCATTGTCCACCTAACTCATTGAAAGTTCAGTTTCAAACCCACTCTCTACAAATTCATTGTTTTGGGCTCTTTGGGCCATTGACCTTTCATTTGGGCTTTCGGAGCAAATCATGCCCTTACACCATAGATTGAAATTCTCTCCCCCCACCCCCACCCCCCTCCCAAAAAAAAAAAAAAAAAAAAAAAAAAAAAAAACTTCAGTTTTTCTATGTAACTTTAGTAGCGTGCGATTTGATCCATAAGTTGATTTTATAAATATGTAGACATGTGTAAGTTTAGTTAATTTAATTAGTAAAGTTTTTTATCCTTGAATGAGGGACCTAGGTTCAAATCTCACCTATAGCAAACCAATTTTGCTATAGACACAACTTTTTTCAATAACTTGCTAAAGTGGCAAGTTGTACATAGTAGAGTTATTTGTCTCAAAGTTGCATGAGAGAATGAGAGCCCTTCCAAAACTTCAATAACATTTATGTGACAAAGCATCACATTCGCTTAGAGGTGTTGGGGGGGGGGGGGGGGGGGGGGAGGGGGTTTGGAAATTTTGGTATAATGGCTATTTGGAGCAAAGCTTCTTCCACCTAGGGCTGAGGCTTGTAGAAATCTTCATCCCATTTCCCACAAATGATGGCCATGCTTTAGCTAGATGAATATGAGTAACTCACTCTAACAAACACTTAGGGAAGTTTGGTTGGCTGTGATGTTACATTACGTCATAATATTACGTTATCGTAATTTTACATTAATATAATCTCAATACAATAATACAAAATTACATTGTTTAGAAAGGTGATGAGATTAAGATAATGTGATATATTTTATAATTTTGAATTATGATAATGTTAGAAAAAATAAAATATACCCAAAAACCTTAATGTTACATTAAGGGCACATCACAACAAACCAAGCGCCCCCTATAAATTTTCAACAATGGATAAGTAGTTCTTTATGTGGCTGTAGGCTTGAGGCTCAAGGCTTGTCAAATGTTTTTGAACCCTCTTTTGTAGATTTTCCAATTTCATTACACACATAGCTTCAGTCTTCTGGCATTTGATTCCAACCCTCCATCCATGGTATTTATGGGCATATCATGTCTTTAAAAGCTTTAGCATTAGACATTTGGATCCTTTCTTTGGGAACTTAGATTTTGATTTCAGATGCCATAATGTTTATCGATTAAAAACCTCTTGTTTAATCATTAATATGCTCACAAGTATTTGAAATTTAGATTTCTTAAATTCATTGTTGGATGCAGTGAATTTAAGTTAAGAATTATATCTTCATCTCAGTGTACATTAATTGCCAATTTTTCATATTAAGAATTTATTTTTATTTTATTAAAGGTCTCATCCCCAAAATTTTGAGATCATTTTTTCGGTCCCAAATTCCCTTGCAACGATTTAGACCAATCTCTCTAACAATTTCTGGCTATATATGTTTTTATGTTTTTGAATTTCAATGGGCAACAATTTTATCTTTACTAGAAATTTTCAGTGTTACTGAATTCCCTTTTAGAATAGTAAGGAGAGTTTATTACATTCTAGCATTTATTGCAATGTCGATTCCAGTTAGCTCAACTGGTAAAGTTTCTGATGATTGTATAAGAGATCTGGGGTTCAATCCCCCACCTATACCAAAAACTAATTGGTATCTTGGTCTGATGATAAAGGGCTATTATTAGGAGTGGATGCTATAAATTGAAATTCTCTAAAAAAAAAGAAACAAAAATAATGAGAGTTTATTATATTACAATTAGCTCCCAAATTAAAAAGACCCCTCTAATTCTCATGCTAGACATGCCTTACGTGCCATTTTATGATAAATGCAATTTGATTATCAAGAAATGGCCAACCATATATTGCATTTGTTTAATTTCTCACCCAAAGCTAAGATGCATGTATGTTAGTTTTTCCTCATGTATAGTATGTTTGTAATCTCTTGTCTGTCAAATTATGATTCTAATATATCACAACCTTATTCTAACTTGTAATTGGTAATTTATTTTGCCAATTTAGAGATATAAATCCTGTTGATATGGATAATAGAAAATTCTTGATAAAAGCTTGTCTTCTAAAATATTCATCAAGTACACGCTCACTATAACATACTTCTCATGCTAAATAAATGAAAAATATGTCAGTGTCTCAAAACTTAACTATAGTTTAGATTTTACCATGATAATTCTCATACTTATAAGAATCTCAAGAGTTTTTAGGATAATTCAACCATAAAGTTTTAAATATTCAATCATTTCGAAATAAATGGATTAATTTTTGTCAAGTTGTCAACATTTTTTTGATACAAGATAGAATTTCTACTCTTGCCTAATTTAAGTGTATATGTGTGTGAAGCTCTTTCCTAGAGACTTGAACCCCGACCCTTACCCCCCACACCCCACAAGCACTTATACTTGTAAAGTGACCATCGCACCAAGGGTGTGCAGTGGTAAGTTGTCAACATTTAAACATACATTTGCTAGTAGTACTATTTTAATAGCTTTTAATTTAAATTATTGTTGAGGTGCTAAAATCCACTCTTCTTATCTTAGAATAAATAAATATATAACTTTAGGAATTAACAAAAAGATGAAACTTAGATACAATTTCTTAGGTACATGATATTAGGTTCTTTAATTAAATCCAAACAGGTAGCTATATTGAATTTAATTATTTTTGAAAGATATATCATTGTTTATAGTGGGCTCCAGTTAGCTCAATTAATAAAATCTCTAATAGTTAAAATAAGAGATCTAGGGTTCAGTCTCCATCTGCACTAAAAACCGATTAATGTATTGGTCTAATGATAAATAGCACAATCATATCATTAGAAGCCGATACCAAATGTTGAAACTCACTAAATAAATAACAGGGATAATTACACTTTATCCACATGTAGTTTGCCTCTAATTCTATGTACCTACCCGTGGTTTCAATTTTCACACTTTACCCACTTGAGGTTACTGCTGTTTATCTTCTGTAACCCACCTCTGTTAAAAAATAAGGGTAAATAAGTCTTTTTACTCTTATTTTATATCTCTCTCCTCCCAAAACAAGAAAAACAAAAAAAGAAAAAAAAAAGAAAAAAAGAAAAACAAGATTAAAATATGGTATTAGTTTCTAACCATTCACAAACATGAAGAACACACAAACATGAAGAACATGCATCCAGAAAACTTAAACCCAGAACATGAAGAACAGGCATATATACAATCCCAGAACTTAAGAACATGAAGAGCAGGCATATGTACAATCCCAAGAACTTAAGAACAAATGAATTCAAACCCAAACATATATTTGAAACCCCAATTTCAAATCCAGGCATATATTTCAGGACTTCTCAAACCCAAAAAAATTAAATTCAATTCAAGCAAACCACAGATCTCAATCCCAAGACCCACGGCGAGCTACTACCCACTGCCTCACGAACCCAGGTCCACCCACAGCACCACGACCCTACACTGATGTCCACCGTGACAACCCAAAATCTTAGATCGACCACCATCAAAACCCAAATCGCAACCTACACATCACGCTACTCAAAACCTAGACCCAAATCAGTGATGCTCCTCCTCCATAAATCAAAACCCAAACCCATAGATTGGCTTCGCCGGCGATGGATCGGAGATGTTGGAGGTGGGTATGGAGTGGGCAGAGGTGAAAGAAGAGAAGAAAAGGGAGAAAACTCACCGGACTGGCGTGTGGAGTGGAGCTGCATCGAAGTGTGGGTAGGTGTCGGAGTGTGGGTAGACTTCGAACCTTCGACGGAGTGTGGGGTGGAGCTGCGTCTCTTTGTCATCGGTGCGTGGGGGTGGAGCTGAGGTGAGCTTAAGGATGAGTTTCGGGGAGAGAAGTGTGTGAGGAGTGTGTGTGAGGGAAGTGTGTGAGGAGTAACCAATTCGGAAAATGGAAATGGAAATTCGAGCGGGTGTCATTGTAGCATATAATTTCTTGTTTAATTCAAGCGAGAGTGCGTGGGAGAGGTGTGTTTGATCTGATTTCTTGTTGGATTTTTTGACGAAACTTGTTAGAGTAACAGAAAAATTAGAGGTGGGTTACGGAGGATAAATGATAGTAACCTCAGGTGGGTAAAGTGTTAAAATTGAAACCACGGGTAGGTACATAAAATTAGAGGCAAACCACGAGTAGGTAAAGTGTAATTATCCCTAAATAACATTGTTTATAATTTATTGGTTAATGCAACACGTGCTTGAATTTAATTGGAAAACCTTATATATGTACTTTAAATTTACCCTTTATAATTTTCTCAAAAAAAAATATACCCTTTTAAAAAAATCTTCAATCAATTGAAGCCTCCTTTCACTGGCTGTTCTTCCCTTATATGGAATATTATTTTCTTTGCAAACTTAGATTTAGGTTTCAGATGTAATAAGGTTTATCTATTGAAAATGTCTTGTTTGATCATTCATATGCTCACAAGTATTTGAAATTCGGATTTCTTCAATTCGTTGTTTGATGTAGTGAATTTAAGTTTCGAATTATATCTGTTTCTCAAAAAGTTTAGAATTATATCTTCATCTTAGTGTTAATTAATTGTCAATTTGTCATATTTAGATTTTTTTTTTTTATATATTTATAAAAAGTCTCATCCCCAAAATTTTGCGATCAAATTTTGGTCCCAAATTCCTTTACGATGATTTACAGATCCAATCTCTCTAACAATTTTTGGCTACATATGTTTTCATATTTTTGAATTTCAATGAGCAAACAATTTTTATCTTCATTACTAGAAGTTTCTACGTGTATAGGGAAGCTAATAGTTGTGCTGATAGATTAGCTAGGATGGGAGCTGAGCTTACTTCAGACCACCTTTTTTTGTGTAATCCACCTCCTATGGTGGTTGATTTGCTGTCTATGAACAAAGCTGGCAATGTTTGTAATATCATGTATCGTTTAACCATATATATATATATATATATATTTCTAGGTGTCACTGAATTCCCTTTTAGAATAGTAATTTTGTTTGAAATAACGGTCCACATTCAAACAAAATTACTATTCTAAAAGGGGGGGAGAGAGAGAGAGAGAGAGAGAGTCAATTCAAAGCTACAATTATCTACTGATGAAATGGCTGATACAAAACAATCTACTACATTGGCTTGCCAAAAAATTTCTTAATTGCCTGCTAATTTTTGGCCTTGGCTAAATAGAGAGATGAATCTTCTACCTAAGTTCGAGGCTTGCAGAAATCTTCACCCCACTTCCCACAATTGATGGCCTTACTTTTAGTTTAGATTAATCGAAGGACAACCTTGCTCAAACAAACACTTGTATTTCCAAATTCCAATAACAGCTAAGTAGTTCTTAACGTGGCTGTATTCTTGAGGCTTGTCAAATATCTTTGCCTTCTCAACCATAATTTCCAGTTTTACCAAACCCATAGGCCATAGCTTCAGACATTTTATCCCTCCTTCCATGGTATTTCCGGGCTTATTGCGTCTTTAAAAACTTCTGCTTTAGACATTGTGATCCCTTCTTCCATGGATTTTCGGGCTTATCACGCCTGGCTATATCTAAACGGTGTGTAGCTTATATTGTTCTCTTGACGAAAGCACTAGAATTATCAATGCTGAAAGAATGAGAAGCAAGAAAATTTAGTGTTGACATATGTAATGGAATTGAAATCAATGAAATGAGCTACATTCTGTTAGCACTAAATTGAAGTGCATACAAATTGTGAATCTTGTTTAAAAAATAATGAGAAAAATATATATGTAGTACTCTAATCAATAGTCTAAATATGACAGAGAGATTGAGAAAGAAATTTCTAAACACAACTTTGTGCTTAGGTTGATGTTTTCAGTTTTCAACCTCAAGTAACCAAAAAAAAAGTGTTGATCATTATGATCAAGAAACTTATCAATGTTAAACAAATGGATTCGCTACAAAGAGAAGTAAAATAAGAAATACTAGGAATCTTTGATGTTCTGATGAATGGATTTAAGCATTTAGTTCATAATAGAGTAAGAAAATAATAGCTCTATATTGCTTTCCAATAACAATATTCTAACCTTCTCTAACTTAATAGTTGTTCATAGAAAGGAGTCCCGCTCTCTTTAAACTTGCATTACAGGTAAACATATTTTTGACAGTGTCTTAATTATTTGGGGCATTTCAATGAATAGAAATAACTATATCAAAGGCACATAATGGTTGTAAGCCTGTAACAGCAATATAAAAGTTTCATTTTTCAGTCTACAAAGAATTCGGACAATGCATATCACAAGACCGAATGTCCAAAATTACCAAGAGATAAAAATTATTGCACTTCAAAGTGTTTGCTATATATTGTACAGCTAAAGAGCCTAACTTGTTCAAAAAGATTGGAAATAAAAAGGGTCGCATATGCATGCACCTATCTGCTAAAGCCTAAAAGAGAGTTAGATTATCAAAAATAAAATGATTAGAAAGCCTTCCATAGAGTTAGAAGATTGAGGAACCCACCTATTATTTTTTAATATAGATTATTATTTTTGGGTTAGAGATAAGATTTATAGTTTAAATGTTGAGGATCATCCCAAAAAAAATTTAATATAGAGTTTTTATTGAATAAAAATGTATTATTCCCTGCATAAATCAAGCACAAAAGGCACAAGTTAGTACAGAACATGTTCAAAGATTATCACATATAAGTTAACAAATGCAATTCCTTTTTCACTTTTAAATTGGGTCCTGAGATTTATTATATAAACACTGTTGGACCAGCCCCTGCTTTGAAGATCCTGTGTATGTAAAAGCTCCATATTTTTCTGCTAGTAGATTACAATTAATCGAATCTAAATATAAGCCAAATTGAACAACATGTGACAATTGAAAAAAATTTATATGAAGAAATGATACATTAAAGTTAACAACTTAACATTAATAAGAGGACTACGGAACAGGACATACCTCCGCAGGTCTCTTCTTTCCCTGAACAAATGAGTCTTTCTACACAAACACCTGCTTATCTTCGTCTTATTACTGCAAACATGAATCAGACACCAATTCTTTGGATAAATAATTCATAATTTTTTATAGTATAAAAGATTCCTAGTATCAACTTACTCACTTACAAGCTTTAGTAACTACTCTTAAGAGTTTTTGAGGAAGAAAAAGATGGAGGAAAAACACAAAGATGCATGAAATTGTCACTTTTTAAGGAGTGATGATAGTTACACATCATGTCTACGGGGCAGACAATACCACTTTAGCTGAAATGGTGTTTTGAAAACACGATTTCACACATACAGGAGTGTGCAACAAGTGTGCAACAAGAATTAGTTATTTTTAAATTATAAACAATATTTCAGCACACATTGGCTTGTGCCATATAGCATGCAAATGCAATTTTGAAAATTGGAACTGCAATTTTGTTGGCCTAAGCTCAAAATGAGAAAGAATTTTAAAAACTTAACCCGATTATACTTTTTTCATTATGACACATCATTTTTTTTTTTGGGGGGGGGGGGGGGGGAACAGAACTTTTTGAGTTTAGAATAAAAACAAGATGCATGAGAAATTTGAGATAGGCATAGCAGCCCATAGAAAAACCCAAGGCCATTTAGAGAACTATCATGGAAAAAGCGAAGATTTGTTTAACCCATTCACTTTGGGGTAAGAATAACATAAAAAGACTATCCCAATAACAATAACAAAAAAGCTTGTGATTCATAGAAGTATTATATATTTTTTTCTTAATCATCAAAGAAATGTACTTACATTTCAACAGTGGGTTTAATATATATTGAAATATGGATTTCTTCTGGTAAATCACTGATCCGATTTGACAATCTAATAATCTCTTTTGAGATCATATTTGCGTTTGCATTTTGAAGGGGCAGATAAATAGGAGGATTTGATGGGATTGGCGATGGAAGATGGGAGATAGAGGGAACATGAGCAAATGGGGAAGAAGCCATGGCAAAGGCATTGAGAATTGAGATGGATAGGCAAGGCTAGCCATGAAGGGTATTTATGCCGGAACGTACTGAAATTAAAAGCATGACACACCTATTAATGTTAATTTTGGAAACACAATCCAGCATTTATTGTAATTTTGGTAACAAAATTAAGGGGAGGTTATTACATTACAATTAGCTACCAAATTAAAAAGAAGCCATCTGATTCCCATGCTAGACTTGCCTTACATGCCATTTTATGATCAATGCAATTTGATTGTCCAGAAATGGCCAACCATATTTTCCATTTGTTTAATTTCTTACCAAAGCTAAGATGCATGCATGTAATTTTTTCCCCATGTATAGCATGTTTGTAATCTCTTGTTTGTCAAATTATGATTCTCAGATAACAACCTTGCTTGAAATTGGTGATCTGTATATCAACTACATAAAATTCCCAAAATTTGTGGTACAAAATTGGACAGGGCTGCTTCCTAGATCTATGCAACCTTGGTTTATCACCAAATTAATAATAGTTTTTTCACCAGTTGATAAAATTTTCCAAATTGTTCTCTCCCTCCTGAAATTCATTCTAAACTTATTTTTAGTCACTATGTCAATGAGTTTTGATTACTCTTATGAAATTTGAAATGATCTCATTTTGCCAGCTATTGTTACTTAATTCTCTTTTACTTGTAATTGTCAGCAAACAGAAAAAGTTTGTTGATATATCAACAAATACACCATAGGGCTTATTACAGTTTTTTTTTTTTTTTAAACATTGGTGGTCATTTTATCCTCAAAACCTCCTGTAAATAATTTGAAGATTTTTCCCCCATTTTCATCTTTTTATCGGCACATCAAACAGATTGATTGCTAGATGCAGAGTTAGGTGTTTCTTTGTTGGCCTTTCTTTTCCCTTTTTCAACAAAGTGAATTTTGCCTAGATATCAAGAAATGAATTTGGAGAATATGATTTCTTGATTAATTACTAGAAAAAGAGGTTTATGTACATGGGCTGAGATAAACCCAAATCAGAGACTAACTAAGGGTATGTTTGGTAGACTGTAATAGGAGCTGTAATGTAATAGTTATTCCTATGGTTTAGTTATTCTTTAGTTTGATTATGTTTTTATTACAAAGAATAATCATTCCTTATGAATAACTATTTCTCAAAATGAGGAATAACTATTCCTCTTTAAAAGGTTGTATTAGCTATTCCTTAGTAAGTGCAATAATTTTAAAACTTAATATATTTACAAGTAAACAAACTTTCCATATACATCTAACAATTATAAAAATAAAAAATAACATATATCTCTCTTAAATTTAAAAATAACAATTTTTAAGGAAATATAATTGTATGAGTAAGAAATTTTCTAAAATAAATGTTAAGTTTCATTCTAATGTTATAACTCACAACCAAACTAATGAATAGGTTTAGTTATTACATTACAACACTTTTTATTCCTAGTAATAAATATTACAATTCTTGTCGTAATCTCCATTCAGTGTACCAAACGTACCCTAACTTATCAACCAAAACAGAAAAAACTGAAAACTAACACACACTAACACATGTGGCACGTGTATACACTAATGAAAGCAAATACACTTGATTAAACTACAAGTCGTTCTATCAACATGTTATTAGACTGCTGTCGTTTTTGTTTTCTTCCTTCTTCTTCTTTGATTTGTAGTTTCTGCAGCTGGTTTCTTCTTCAATCACAGCTTCCTTTGTACTAGTCTTCTGCTTGTTCTTGTGATAAACTTGATACTAGATACAGTCCAAGCATTTTTAGTGGTTGTATTAACAAATTTTCGAGCTTCACATAAGCATTTTTTTTTTGCTGAAACAAAATGGTTTGGGACAAAAGATTTGATGGAGCTAATTTTTATAGAGCTACGAAATACTATGAATAAAAAAATATTCTCCTGAAAAGGAATTTTAGACTTAACAAACCTTCCAATGAAAAAACCTAATTCTTAGAAAAGGAATTTTTGATATAACAAACAAAACTCCAACACTAGCCTTGATGAATAATTAAGTTAGCAGCAATAAGTAGATGGAAGTTGGTAATAGTGCAAAACAAAGTAACTTGGCAGCCTCACATGAATGGGGCGAGCCAGTGAGTTGCACCAGATTAGGACTAATATGAGTATGGCAATTGTAGTTGGTGAAAATGGGAAACTGGGCATAACTTTCCAACTATATAGTTAGTAGGCAATGTTTTCAAACTATATTTTTTACTAGCATCTCGAGTCTAAGAGACTCAATTTAGGGCTTATAAATCGAGTCTTTGAGGGTCGATTTTCATATTTTAATCGGGTCCGAGTTGGCACTTTTTCCACGTGGTGTCCACATGAAAATTGAGTCTCTAAGACTTGATTTATAAGCCCAGATAAAACAAAACAACAGCACTAGCAAAGAAATTAGAGCCAAAAAAAAAAAAAAAATGAAGCCGAAGAAGAAAAGAAAGCCAAAAAGGATGCAGGCGGCCCCAGGCCACGCGAGCTCTTTCTCTCTCTCTCTGATCTGATCTGATCTGGTGAGGTGAGGCCGTGTGCTTGAGACTTAAAAATTTTTAAAATTTTTTTGGTTTATAAATCAAGTCTTAGAGACTCGATTTCCAAGTGGTCGCCATGTGGAAAAAGATATCATATCAGACGTGATTAGACCATAAAAATCGAGTCTTTGAGACTCGATTTATAGGCCAAAATCGAGTCTCTTAGATTCGAGATGCTAGTAAAAAATATAGTTTGAAAACATTGTCTACTAACTATATAGTTGGAAAATTATGGTTAATTTCCCATTTTCGCCATTGTAATTGGTACCAATTTCTAAAGTTGGGTTCAAGAATCAATACACAAGAAAAAGAGGCTAAGGGGAAATACTGATGACTGACCCACCTTTGTTTTCGGAAAAAGATAAAACTTATTACAAAAAGCTTATTATTAATGGAAATGGCAACAATATAATTGCACAACACTTAAAACAATATAAAAAATAAAATTTTGAATTTTTTTAATTAAATTTTTTTTTTTTTTTTGGGTGATTGATTGCACATTAGCTTGTAAGAATAATGTAATAAAATTTGTAGTATCTCTAACTTTTTTTTTTTCTTTTTTAAGATAGCCACGCTTGCGGGTTAATATGAAAAATAATGTTATTTAAATTGTATTTGGGATTTGATGTTTGTTCTTAAAATCACATGTTTAAAATTCAGGGGTCGTTTGATATGGTAGTTTTAGCAATATTTTTCAGTTTTTAAACAACATTATACGTATTTTCACACACTTTTTTACACACGTATTTCCAAAAAATACAAATAACGTTACTAGAACAACGTTACTAAACTGCCCCTCAATTTTACCATTTGAGATTTTGTTTTGAAACAACAATCTTATGGAGAAATCCAATTTCACATTATATAAAGTTGTCAACTTATGATAAGAGCAAAATCACTTTCACGTAGGTATACCACTAACACCATTTTATTATGTACCAATTATGACTTGACAAGTTATTTGGATGTGAAATTAGGTGAGTCCTAGACTTAATAGTGTGCAAAATAGTGTTTGAGGGTGCGGCACCATGGTTACATGAAATTGGGAGGTGTCTTTCTCTGATTGTGGTGTTGTTATTGAGAGGATATTGTGCAAGGATTGAATGGTTTTTAGTTTCGTGGCTAGGATTATCTTAGTGGCCTGTTATAATCCTAGGCCTGTTATGCCTTGGCCCAGGACACTCCTTAAGTATGGAATTTACAGATGGAGGATGTCCTTGGTTTTTTGGGCCCACTTGTAAATTTGGATTTGCAAAATATATCTTCCATATATATATATATATATATATTTATAGAATATTCTTTTTATATAAATAAAATTACCATTCTAGATTCCAAAATAATAATAATAATAATAATAATTTTAATAATTCGATAGTTGGCATGGGGATTTGAAACCTAATTGTTTTATAAAACTACACAACTTCATGAAAATATCAGGTATCATCGACTTACATAATTTTATTTTTAATCATGGGAGGTTATCCTATCCTCAAAACCTCCTGACAAATAATTTGAATTTGAATTTTTTTTTTCTTCTTTACTTTTTCTATGCGTACGTATCAAACAAATTGATTGCTAGATGCAGTCTAAACATTTTTTATTCATTTGCATTATCATATTTTCAAGCTTCTCATAAAAATTTGAAATTAACTAAAATGATTTTGGACAAAAGGTTTTAAAATATTGATGCTATACTTTTATTAGAGTTATCAGCCTTGATGAATAAACAAATAATATTCTAAAAAACATGCAACACGAGTTAACTTAAGCAACGCATACTGGTAAATTTCCATCGCTAAAATATTAATTAGGCTTAGTTGAGTTAAGTGCATGTTTCCGTTTCCTAGATTCCTAATGAAATCTAGGAAACTCATTTAGAAAATGATCAAATTCTTGATATGTAACAATCACAATTGATATTATATAAATTTCCTAAGCGAAATGTTTCCAATCAAATCTAGAATCTGAAAACTGCGGCTACACAATTCTCTCCATTGCTCTTCAATTTACCAATTCACACGCAGGTCCAAACTTGATATGAAATTAGAAAGACCAGGCTGTCAGGACAGATATCATTGCTGCTTGTTGGATGTAAGTTTAGCTGTGTGTAAGCTTTGGATGTAGAAGGTCAAATTTGGTTGGTATCGGCCACCGTAGATCTTAAAACCAAGCATATAAATATTGTATTCATCAATAGGATGATGTCAAGCGGTTGTGAGGTATGTTATTGTTGGAAGCCTCAACATGTTGCACTTGCACATAATGTGTTTGAAAACCTGCAGAATAGTTAAGATTTAAACATCATTCAGGATTGGAGGTCCAAATTTTATGTAGGAAACACAACTCAATTGAACAAAACTGACAACCACTGAGCACCCTTTTGTTTGAAAACACATACTGGTGATTGCTGGTAGTGACACAACAGGACCTCAAGAATGGCCTTGATCTATCATGGAACAAGCACCTGAGCAATCTTGGGAAAGTTTCCCCCTCTATGCCTCTCACATCACAATCTCAGCATAGGAAAATTTAGAATTATTGATAGTAACAACGGCAAGGACAGCAAGAATAGTGATGTGCTGAGCCTTTTGAGCTCTCTGTAGTGTGGAAGAGAAGAAAGAACCAAAATTCTGGAGAGGAATGACTTTTTTCCATTCACCATCAATTCCCAAAGCTCAGAGAGAGGTAGTTTGTTGACCTGATAATGTATACTTCATTTAAACAGGTGCATATGGAATATACAAAATGTCCTTGCCATTGTGGTAGTATAGCACCATATGTTTCGATAACAGAATGCATGATGGCTGCTTGGTCATACCAAGCAAGGTCATGGATGCAAATAACATAAACAGAATAAAATAAATAAATAAAAATAAGGCAAAAAAAGGTATATAACATGGTGGTATGAAGCACCAAAAGATTCCAGAAATAGTTGGTAAAAGTGATGAAGAAATTTTTTAGCAACAAAGGATGCGTCCATAAATGCAACTCTAATATGACAATAATGACAACTCGTCGGACCAAATGAGCTTACCACCTCTAATTGCATGATCCAGCCAGCATGGATTTTTTCTGTTCCAAGACTTGCAGGCAAACATAGTTTTCATTATAGACAACAAAACAAGAATTCCATGCAGGGACCTCCAGCAGAAAAGACTCCATTAGTTGAATTCTTCATGATTAAATACTCCAACAGGAGATGTCATTACAATGTCCATTCCACCCTCACGTGATGTGTCTGTTATATCTGGAATGTGGCACTTAGATAATTATATGGATGAACATTCAAAGCTGATTACTTCTAATGATTTAAATACCATATTTTACTATTTTTATTCCATTTCTTATTTGTAGTATAAGTAATTTCTGCTTTCCTCTTTTGAGAAGAGCAAAGGTAAATGGTAAGAATGGAAGCAGACTGTGAAGCTGACCTGCATTGTTCAATCAAAAGACTTCTCTCACTAAGACTGAGAAGTGATTTTTAATCTTAAAAATGTGATAATGGAAGCCACAAGTATGCACTAGGTTCCACGTGCCGCTTGTCAAATATGGTCAAATATCCTGCCATATTTCTCAAGACAAATGTTACAATCACATTTTGAACTTTTTATAGTTTAAAGTTAAAAGAATCAATCTGTTAGTCATCAAATACATAAGATTGAGGAAAAATAATAATAATAAAAATTGAACTACCAGAGACTTGTCATTCCCTCAATCTCCCACTTTCTTGTTATACCACCAGGAGTTTGGACTCAAAATGAAGGAGTTGAATAATGCTGCAGGCCCCTCTAGTTGAAATGAGGGCAAAGGAGTCAAGTAACCATAAATCCTCAAGATAAGAATATTTTTTCTAGTGACTTGGAAGCATATTAGAAATTTAGGAGTGTGACTGATGTAAGAGGACAAGCAGCCACTGATATCACGCCAAATAGATGCTGAGCTTGTGTTGCACTTGTTGACAAATTAAAGCGAATCTGCACAAGAATTCCTTCCCTTCAGAAATTTTTGGATGTTGCTTGAAACCTCTCATATCTGTTTTATCAGTTTTAAAAATCATTTAAAAAAGAAGCAGTAAACTAACTTAATACTAAGCTGGATGTAAAGAAGTACCAGACAATAAAATTGAGTCATGTTGCTAGCTATCTCTTGTGTGGAGTGAAACATGGTATCAGGCCTCTTCAAGAGTTTTAGCACCAACCAAAACTTTATAATTGATTCTTTTGCAGGGGATGCAAGTCTTCTGGCAAGATTTTCCCCTTATTTTGGCATCATTTCTTCTTTGTCATACAGATCAGGAGGCTTGAATTGAGCTTGGCCTTGTACCCTGATAATTTATTTTCTATGACTCATGTATGAGACTCTAAAGCCCTTCCCAAGCAACCGAACATTATTAATGCCTTTTCTTGGGTTGTTCAGTTAAAGTTTATTCTGCAAAAACAAATCAATAAATTAACCAATCACCAGGGTTTTTTTGTTCCCTAACAAAATTTAAAGCGACAAGGATATTCACAATTGCATGCAGTTATTGATTTAAGTGTGCAGAAATCGAACATCAAGTACATCATTTTCAATTAGTGAGGAAGACAAAAGCAAAAGTTTAAAAATCAGGGATATCCTAGTAGTGACTATATGAATTGAAAAGCAATGCAGTAATAAAAGATTATAAATTTTGGGCTGAAGGAACATGGAAAGAAATATTTAAATAAGGTTTAAAACTTTCAGCCTTAGAGAAAAAATTTATGCTAGACAGAGTTCTGTTTCTTATTTTAGTCACACAAGAATTGAGCATTTCCGCACCAAAGAAAAAAAACTTGACACTGATTTTCAAACATATCATTTCTTAATCTTTTTTTTTTTTCTCCTCCATTGTAAATCACGTTTTTTCCTCTCCAAAAATTGAAAGCAATAAGAGGAAGAAATAGGGAATGCTCACCAACATCATTCAATCAAAAGATTCTCATGCTTAAAAAATTCAGCAACTGTCGAAGGTATTAAAGCAACACTAGCTTCAAACTACCCCAGTGTCCACCTGAGATTAAAAACCTGCCATATTGTGCCCAAGTCAATTGCCAATTTGCCAATATCACAAAAAGTACTCTGTACTTGTAAAACAAACTTATTAATCATCAAAGACATATATATGCTGGAAAGGTACTCTGTGGCATTTAGATGATTATATGGATGAGCATTCAAAGCTGACTACTTCTAATAATTTCAATACCATTTTTTTCAGTTTTTATTCCATTTCTTATTTGTATTATAAATTTATAAGTAATTTCTTCTTTCCTCTTTTGAGAAGAGCAAAGGTAAATGGTAAGAATGGAAGCACAGTGTGAAGCTGACCTGCATTGCTCAATCAAAAGAACTTCTCTCACTAAGACGGAGAAGTCATTTTTAATCTAAAAAATGTGATAATGAAAGCTACAAGTCTGCACTAGGTTCCACCTTCCACTTGTCAAATATGATCAAATAGCCTGCCATATTTCTCAAGACAAATGTTACAATCACATTTTGAACTTATAGTGTAAATTGTTAAAAGAATCAATCTGTTAGTCGTCAAATGCATAAGCTTAAGGAAAAATAATAATAAAAATTGAACTACCAGATATTTCATTCCCTAAATCGCCCACTTTCTTGTTGTACCACCAGGAGTTTGGACTCAAAATGAAGGAGCCAAATAATGCTGCAGGTCCCTTCAGTTGTAATGTGGGCAAAGGACTCAAGTAAACATAAATCCTCATGATAAGAGAATTTTTTTTTAGTGACCAACAGGCTCTGATATCACACCAGATAGATGCTGGGCTTGTGTTGCACTTGTTGACAAATTTAAAGTGACTCTGCACAAGAATTCCTTCGCTTAACAATTTCTGGATGTAGCATGAATCATCTAATATCTGTTTTATCAGTTTTAAAAATCATTTAGAATAGAAGCAGTTAACTCATTAGTAAGCTGATTGTAAAGAAGTACCTGACAATAAAATTGAATCGTGTTACTAGCTATCTCTTGTGTGTAGCAAAACAGGGGATTGGGTCTCTTCAAGAGTTTTAGCACCCACCAAAACTTTATAATTGATTCTTATATCTACACATATCATATCTCCTGAACATCCACAACAAGAGTAAAGCTTTCTAGTATTAAATATACTTGAAGACTCCAATGTTGGAGTTCTTTTTAAAAAATAAAAATATATATAAATTGCAAAAAAAAAAAAAAATCTGGGTCTTAGGAAATTTTAGGCAAAAAAAAAATAAAATAAAATAAAAATAGAAGCTTCAAATATTGGTATGGCTACATGATTTTTATAAACTATTTGATTTTCGATGTGGGGATGTCAATGTATATACTTAGTTCTTTGCCTATTCTTTTGCAGTGTTACTAACAAATCCTCCTTGCTCCAAGCATCACTTGTGTGCTATTTGGCTGCCGGTCCTTTTGCGTTGTACAAACTACTAAATTCTTAATCACTTTTCAAGTCTCCTGTAGAAAGCCCATCCATCTCTCTTCAGCAGCATCCAAACATTTCCTTACACTTATTCTTTCTGAAGCTGCATTTGCATCATTTTCCGTCCACTACATTTCACCTTTGGACATTTGAAGTGTGAGACACAGACTTTGAAGGAATAATTATCCTAGATGGTAAGTTTTTCCAGCATATATATTGTCTTTGATGATTAATAAATTTGTTTTACAAGTACAGAGTACTTTTTGTGATATTGGCAATTGACTTGGGCACAATATTGCAGGTTATTAATCTCAGGTAGACACTGGGATAGTTTGAAGCTAGTACTGCTTTAATACCTTCAAACAGTTGCTGAATTTCTTATGCATGAGAATCTTTTTATTGAATGATGCTGGTCAGTACTCCTTATTGCTTTCTCTAGTTTCTTTAATTTTTGGAGAGGAAAGGATGTGATTTTCAAGGGAGGAAAAAAAATGGATTAAGAAATAACATGCTTGAAAATCAGCGTAAAGTTTTTTTTTTTTTTTTTTTAATGTGGAAATGCTCAATGCTTGTGTGACTAAAATAAGAAATAGAACTCTTTGTAACAGAAAATTTTTTCTAATGTTGAAAATTTTCAAATCTTATTTGAATAATGCTTTTAATGTTCTGTCAGCCCAAAATCTTAACTCATTTATTACAGCATTGCTTTACAATTCATTTGGTGGCTCCTAGGATATCCCTGATTTTAAATTTTTCGCTTGTCTTCCCCACTAATTGAAATGATGTAATTGATGTTTGATTTCTGTACACTTAAATTTATAATTGCAGGCAATTGTTGATATCCTTGTCTCTTCAAACTTTATTAGAGAACAATAAAATCCTGGTGGCTGTTTAATTTATTGATTTATTTTTGCAGAAGAAACCTTAACTGAGCAACCCAGAAAGAGGCACTAATATTTTTCGGCCACTTAAGAAGGGATTTTTTTTTCTCATACATGAGTCACAGAAAATAAATTATCAGAGTATATGGCCAAACTCAATTCAGGCCTCCTGATCTATGTGAAAAAGAAGAAATTATGCCGAAATAAGGGAAAAATCTTGCAAGACTCGCGTCCCCTACATATGATTAAGGAATGTGACATCTTTATACACATAAAGGACCTGTTCTAAATAAATCACTATACAGTCAATTTTAATTGTTTTTACAATTATACACTATGATGAAAAATATGCAAATAAATAATTTAATCATTGATCACTATTAGTTATATAATCCTGTAAACCTCCAGTCAAATAATTTGAAAAATCTTTTCTCTATTTTTTTTGGTTGAATAATCAGTGTCAAGCTTCTCAAAGAATTTAAGAAATTTATTGTAAGAGGTTATCAAAAAATGTTCATGCTGCCTAAATCAAACGTGCCATAAGAAAAAAAACCCAAATTTTTGAAAAGGTAATACAAAATACTCCCAACTTGATGGTGCATTTATAAATACAAAATTACCTGATCTGGGCAGAAGTGCTTGTTGACTCATAGTATCACGTGATCAATTCATCGTCAATCACTATGTTGGAGATCTGAGCAATTTTGGGCCATTCTTCCCCTTTCTCTCTTTCACACCGTTGTCCTAGGAGAGGGCAGTTTATGAGAATTAGAGAAGAAAGTGAGGTGGGCAAGCCCTCTTCTGGTAAGTACTGGAGCTTAGGGCAGCCATCAATATACAAGCTTTCAAGAGAGGTGAGATGTTGACAACCCTTGAGTGATTTCAGATTTGGAAAATTTCCAATTTCTTTTTTGGCAGGCTGTGTTATAATATTGAAATTGGTAAGAGTGGGAGGCAGCCACGCTTCCTCCGGAAAGGACTCCACTTCTTTGCACTTACTGGAGATATAGATATGTTTAAGAGAGTGAAGATCTTGCAATCCCCACCCCATGCGACGGGAAAATAGTTTGTCACAGTCCCAGACGATAAGTGTTGCTAAATTTAAGGGCAAACCTCCCACAGGAAACGATTCCACTTTTGGACACTCACCGACTGCCAAAAAGTCAAGGGATGGGAGTAGAGTGCGCATATTTTCAGGCAATGACTTTAACTTGTTGCAATTGTTGATCGTAATTGATGTCAAATTAGGAGCGCAGATACCTCCACTAAAAAAGGATACAAAATTAGGGGAACACCGAATCATCAAATAAGTGAGAGAACTAACATCACGGTAAGATTCCTCTGATGCGAAAAGAGATACAAGAGTCTTACTTTCTCTCACTCGGAGAGATTTGAGTTTTGGATACGACTCTAAGGGAAAAGACCAGAGTGAGTCAGAGTCATCCCTTATTTCCAAACTTTCAAGAGAAGGATAGTAATGGCCTGTTGTGATCTGAAATGTTCCTTCGATTTCAAGTGATTTTAATGGAGTGGGTACACCACTTCCTGGGACTGCGAGACACGTCATAATTTCCATAAAGGACTGCAAGAAGATGCGACCTCTTCTAATTTTGAGGTAATCCAATTTGGGTGGTAATTCCTTCAACACAACCTTATCACTGTCACTTAATTGCAATTTATTGAGAGTGGGAGCTCTAGGAACTGAAGCAACGAGTTGTGGACACTTTTCAATTTCAAGTTTGATTAAAGAGGGAAGCTGACTGGGTAGACTACTGCTTAGCTTGGGACATTCAATTATGCAAAGCTCTTTTAGAGTAGAGAAAACTCCACACTCATCTTCATATTCGCCTTCAAATAAAAACCATTCCTGCCACTCTGGCATGTCTTTAAAGCTTAATACTTCAAGGGATCTAAAAGGATTAGTTGTAGAAGAACCATCCCCATAGAACTCACGATCCACATGTGATACGAAATGAAATCCTTGAACATAGAGTCTCTTGAGGACAGGTAGATGCCCCAGTGGAGGCAAGGATGAGCAATACTTACAATTGACAAGCTGTATAGACATCATATTGGAGAAAGAACAATCCTCAAACCAATTTGGAAATTTTGTGCCCCCATAATCTTCAATGGTGAGAGACTCCAATCTTGTATGAGGACATAGTTGCTCTAGAACATGTCTTTCCTTTTCTGAATTTTCATTGTCAAAGCCACATTGAAACACCAGCTCAGATAAGTGCTGCTTGTCCTTCAAATTAACCTCCCGAGCATCTCTAGCATGACGAACATTTTGCAAGTTCAAAATAGACAATGCTCCTGAAAGATGATGGAGCTCCCCTAACTCCTTAATACTAGACCCAGAATGTTTGCCCAGAACAAAAGTAGTTAATTTTACAAGATTTTTCAATTTTCCCATATGCAATGGCATCTCTTTCAATTTTGTACCAACTAAATCCAAGTGGTGCAAGTTGACTAATCTCCACATCTTGCTAGGCAGCTCGATAAGGGACTCACATTTCAACAATAACAAGGTTTGCAATTTATACAAATTACATAGAGAATCTGGTAACCGTTTGATTGGAGTGTTACTGAGATTTAAATAGCGTATATGTTTCAAATTGCCAATAGAATTAGGTAACTCCCACAAGTTTCCATAGTTAGAAAATGAAAGAACTCTTAAGCACTTAGATGTCAACAACAAATCATCTATCATCGTCATTGATATCCTATTCCTCCTATTCCAATACCATCGCTGCGATAACAAATCTAATCCAAGGAAGGTTCGCAAATCCTTGGCCATGTAGGACACCTTAAATTTCTTAGAGCCATCAAATGCAGTTCTAACATATGACAAATGACGAGTCTTTCTTGTGATTACACAAGACTCGTTGATCTCCAACTTGAAACAAAACTCTCCACTTATAAATATTGCCAAGTCACTAACTAGGTCATGCATTATGAAACATGATTGGTTGCTACTTGATTGTTGAAAAAATGATCTAGATACCAAATCATCAAAGTATTGTTCACCTGTTTCTTCCAGCTTTCCATTTCCTTCATATTGCTGTAATAAATCTTCTGCCATCCACAGTAGGACCAATTCTTCCTTTTTAAATTCATAATCCTTTGGAAGGATTGAGCAATAAGCAAAGCAACGTTTCAAATGTGGTGGGAGATAGTGGTAGCTCAATCTTAGAGCTGGAAGGATATTAATGTTTCCTTTTGGTAAATCCCATATATCACTCTTCAAAATCTTTGTCCACTTTCTTGGATTTTCTTCAAACCGTAGTAAACCCCCTAGTGCTTTGGCAGCTAAAGGCAAACCTCTACACTTTTGGACAATTTTTCTACCGATTTCCGCAAGGATTGGAAATTCACCGGAGCTTCCATTTTTAAATGCATGTTTTTCAAATAATGACCAACATTCTTCGATTGACAATTGATTTAGAATATAAGCTGAAATTGTGCCTACTATTGATGCAACTATTTTACTGCGTGTAGTAACAATAATCTTAATCTCTTGTGCCCCACATCTAAAAACTTTAAGTAACTCAACCCAATCATCATATTTCTCATTCCAAACATCGTCTAAAACTAGGAAAACTTTCTTCTCCATGAATTTCTCTCTAATCACATTTTGCAGCAAATTCATGGTTTGAATGTCACAGGCAGAAGAAGTGATCTCTTCAAAAATAGTTTTTACTATCCTCAAATAATCATAATTTTCTGAAACGCAAACCCAAGCTTTGAGATCAAAACTCTCCTTAACTCTTTTGTCATTATATATAAGTCGAGCAAGAGTTGTTTTACCAAGCCCACCCATACCTACTATGGGAACAACACATATACCATTAACACTCGCATAATCTGATTGGAACATATCAAATATCGCCTCCATATCCTTGTCTCTACCAAACACACCATATTCTTCAGGGCAAGAAGTCGTCAATGGTCGTGATGCTAGTTCAGCAGCAGCAACATTTTCTAGACGGAGGACATCCTTTTGTTTTGTAATAGACTCTAGTCGTTCTAGAATGTTTTCTAGTTCGGATTGTATCCTTTTGTCAAAAGAATTAATAAAAGTAGAGAGAAAACCCATTACCTTACTAGTACTTGTGGATTCAGCTTCCAACTTGCATCGCAAAGCTTCGTACGCAATCTCATCCAGGAGGTCATCAGCAACATAAACAGCATCTTTGAGCTCATCCAGCCACTTTTTCACATCTGGGTCTGTAATTTGCTTCTCCTCTGCATCATTGAGCACAGCACCAGCAGACATCAGCTCCAGCTTCAGCTTTTGCACCAAACGATCAATCAGTTTCCTTCCGTTGAGATAATCTAGGACCTCGCGAGAAGCCACTCTGTCAAACGCCACCTGAAGAAATGCTGAGAGAAATGCTCCACCCACCAAGGCCCCAGCCATAGTCTCTGCTCTTCGTTGAACAAGCTTGAAAAAAAGAGTAAAGAGAAGTGCGATAAGGCAGAAAACAGTTTGTGGTGTAAAAGTCTAAACAGAGTTTCTTTTTCTGAGTTCAGCGTTGCACATGGGGAGAAAGTATATGCTGTTTCAGAAAACAGCATATACTTTCTCGCACATGGGACAATCTATCCGGCTGCTTGACTTCACCTAACACGCTTGATTGGCAGGTGGAGACGTGGCCAATATTGATTGGCAAAGTGTGAATAATATAATCAGAAGTAATCCTATACGTTGGAAGAATGTCCTTGGCAATTTCTATTAAAATTATTTTTAGCATCTTTCTACATGCTTACATTATTGATGATAAATTATTTCCCAAATTAATTAACGAGGGTCTCTACGTAAAAATAAAAAATTAATGAGGGTCTCTAAGAAATAATGTGGCAGAAATGGTATAATTGAAAGTGCAAGCTCTTTCGCTTGGTTTCTTAGGGCCTATTTGAGCGATTTTGGAGGAGTTTTAAGCGATATGATCCAAAACTCACAACTGAGTTATCAAAACACATGGGACCCACACAAATTTTTTTGTTTGGCATGATCTTTACATTGTGTTTCCATTACTTAAAACTCACAAATTTTGAGTTAGAGTGATGGAAACACAAAACAAGAAATAGGTGTTTTTAGTTTTTGAGAATTGAGTTTCAGTGGCATTTTTGTAAAATTAAGCAAAGAATGGGACCCACTCATATGACTTGTCCTATCAAGTAACGTCTCTCTCCAACCCGTTCTCTATCACTTCTCCTGCTTCATTTTTTTTTTCTTTTACCCAGAGCTCTCTCTTCTCACTGACCCAGAGCTCTCCTTCTCTTTTTTGTGTGGCATCAGAAAGAGAGCAAGACCAGAGATTGGAAGCTTCGTTGGCGATAGGGGATTTGAGAAACGACATCAGATTGAGCCTAGGCTGGATCGTGAGACACACATGGACCTCGAGATCGGAAGCTTCGCCGGCAACAGGGGATTTGAGACCTAATGCTTTCTATCTCCCAACGTGATAAGACCTGATGCTTTCTTCTTCTTTTTTCTTTTACTTCTTTCTTTTTCTTTCCTTTTTTCTCTTTTGTTTCTTTTCTTCTTCAAGTTGGGTTTTTGCTCTTAGTTTCTTCTATCTTTTCTTTTTTCTTTTCTTTCTTTCTTTCTTCTTCACTCTGGTTTCTTCTCTTAGCTATTTTTTTTTTCTTCACATGGTGATGGCAAAGATGGCTAAGTTTGGGTCTCCGATCTAAGGATTTGGGTTTGGGTTTTTTGTTATGGTTGTGGTGGTTTGAGGCTTGGGCTGTGGTGGAGCTTGTTTGCTTGGATTTTTTGGTGGACGTTGTGGTTTTGGTTGAGGGCTGTTGGTGGGTTTGGATTTTTGATTCATTCGGATTTTTTGGTGGAGATTGTGGTTGTGTTGAGGGCTGTTGGTGGTGGTGGTTGTGGATTTCTGGGTTTGCCGTTGGTGGTGGTGGAGCTTGGTTGATGGTGGTGGATGAAGGGTTTGCTGTTGGTGGTGGTGGAGCTGGGTTTTAGTGTAGCTAGGTTTGAAGAGCAGAAAAGAAAAGGGACACAGGTAGCAACCATATTCTTCTGTGTAGTGTCAGTGGGTGGGTCCATCATTTTGGCAAAAAGTGAAGTTAAAAACTGAGATACATGATTGAGTTTTGTGACCAAACAAAATTGTTGGATTTTTTTAGTGATAGTGGAGTTTGGGTTATGAGTTATGGATTTTGAGTTTGAGTTATGAAAACTGAGTACTAAGTTATGAAAACTAAGACACCTCTAAACCAAATGGGCCCTTAGTTTCTAGGTGATCTACCTCATGAGATGACCCACATCAATCTATTCCTATATTTTCAATGGAACGAAGGATTACCATGCACAAATCGGAACAGATATATAAATTCATGCTTGTGATGGCACTTTACAAATTGTTTTTTTTTTTTTATTAGCTCTTTCCTCTTAGGCACAAACGCACTTTAACATAATAGATAAATATGGGCTGGTGGATTACCCTTTTTTTCCCCTTAATAAAAACTACGCTACGGCTATGTAAATGAAAAAAAGAAAAAAAAAAAGAAAAAGAAAAGAAAGTTACACCTTGGCTGAATATGTGGATCTGTCACATTTGTATGGATTTATGACATTTGTATCTCCAACCGCTACCAAGTAAAGCAATAAAGAAAACATAATTTTTAGAGAAAGTGCCTACCCTGAAGGGGACGGATCTAAAGACAACTCCAAAGAATATTTGAAAAAAAAAAAAAAAAAAACGAATTTCTTGCTTTAAATGAAGAGAGTCAATATTTCCCATCAATTTGTACAAAAAAATATTGAGGTTTGAGATTGAATTTTTTGTTTTGGTCTTTTTATTTCAATTTTGTGTTGTTGAGAGAGAGATAGAGAGTGTGAATTTTCAATTTCAGTGTGTTTAGGAGATTATTTAGTTAGAATTCTTTGCCTATAGAGAAAACGAATCATTCATAGCACATCCAAGAAAAATATTTTTATATTAAAAAATACTAGAGATACTAACAACTTTATAACATTACCTTTACAAGCTTACAAGGTAATTAATATGATTATGATCAATGGATTTGAAAAATGTAATAAATGAATATTGACTTACTTTTATTGTGATTGGTGACACAATAATTGGTAAATGTCATGTAGTATTTGTAGTATTCTTAGCATTACTTTTTTTTTTTCTTTGATAAAAAAATTATTTTTTATTTATTGACCAATATTTAGGTTTTAATTAATACTCCCACAATTAAAAGATATAGGAGGAAGGAATTCTTATCTCTTATGGAAGTAGGTTTCAGGTTATATGCTCTTAGTATTGGATGGTCTCTATAATCTCATCAAATTTTGATGATTAAAAGGAGCACAAAGATTGTAATATAGTTCAATACAATTTGAGCCCCAAGGCAAAATCTTTACAATATCTTTAAATGGGTATTTTTATATTAAAATATAAGTTAAATAATATTTATAGTTTATTAACCATAAATTTAGTTAATATTTTATATCATTTTATATATATTTAAAATCCACTGTTCTTTTTTTTTTTTTTTTTTTATAAATATGATTAATTCACTTATATTATAAAAATTTTAGTATTTTTTGTTGGAAATATAACAATGATAAACAAGTTTGATTCAACAAATAATATCGTAAAAAATTAGCAAGGATTGAAAATAAAGAGAAGAATTAGTAACAATCTCACGGTACTATAAAATCACGCAAAAATATTATCTTTTAAGACTAATTTGTGTCATCCAAATCCCTAGAATTAGACTATATTGTCAATCTTCGTGATGGACACACTTCTATTCGCGGAGGTTCAAAAATAACTTTCTAATGTTTTTCCTTAAAAAAAATATAAATTATAGAAAAAAAAATTATGTGGGGGAGAGAAAAAAAAAAAAAAAAAAAAAAAAAAAAAAAAAAAAAAAAAAAAAACTATGATACAGAGAATAAGAGCAAAAGAAAATGTATTAGGAAAGTGTGTTGTTATGGGGTATTATATGAGAGACTAATAACAATAATAATCTTTTGTTACCAATAACCTATAAATTTCCACAACTAATTTACACATAAATGTCAAATGACTATTTTTCTCATAAATGCCTAATGGCTAAAAAAGATTGAAAAAAAAAGTGTTTGGAACACATTCACACGAACATTTTTAGGGATTTGGATCGAGTGTAATACTAGTATTACACCCGGTGCAATTACCCCTTCCCCACTCACAAAATATTTTTACCACTTTTACTTTTTAACTTTAATTTTTAACTTTTTCTATATTTTTTTAATCCACGGTTAAGATTGAAAGTTGTTTTTTTTAACTCTTAATCTTAGTCATTGAGAACTATTATATCAAGTGCAGCTGATCTCAATCCTACCTCTAGCATCACTCAATTTTTTTTAAAGATTTTTTTCAAAGTGGAGGAAAATGTACAACTCACACTTAAAAGAGAAAAAAAAAAAAGGGACAATGTTTAGCTACAAAATTGGATGTAGCTTAAGGTTACATCATTACTCAATAAAATAAGTATTACTACATATTTTGAAAATCTAACTGTTAAATTGCATGTTCTTTATATTATTAATTACATGTTAAATTTTGTATCAATAGAATATTATTTACTATATGATCTATAAGTTTATATTTTATACATAATTTTGAATTACAAAAACTTGTAATTTGAACAATTTATTGATTATATAACTATTGATATTTAATTTTTTAAAAATTTTGCAAGAATGAAGAATAAAAAATAAAAATAAAAATTTCATTTAATGGTGGCTGTCAAAATCAATGGCAGCTCCAGGAATTTTGTTCAGGGTATTCCTTAGGAAGCATAAATTACACAATCTTATTTCTTTTTAGCCTTTAGGTAATTAGGTTTGATTCAATGTTATTAATTTCATTCCGTTCCGGCCGTAATGGCCGGAAAATACCATGCTGACAAACAAACTGAAACAGTAACCCACCCTATTCCACTTCGGAAAAATTTTTGGGTCATTCCGGTCTATTTTGGGTGTTTTGATAAATACAGACTGAAATTCAAAGATTCGGCCGTCATGAAGTTTGTGCTTTAAAAAAAAAAATTTGTTCTTAAAATCAAAACAAATTTGCATTCAGTAAACCAAAAAACCTCAAAAGGAAAAAAAAAAAATGAAAAGAAAAGAAATGAACAAATGTACATGTACAACTAAAAAAACAATCATATTGAGAAATTTGAGTCTCAAAGCTTGAAAAGAGACATTGCCACACTGATACTTGTAGAAGACATATAAGTTATCAACAAGGAGGAAGGCAAAACGTAGATATAAAAATGTAGATGAAAATGTGATAAAATTTAAAAGTATGAAGTGTAAAAATCAAAGAGATAGAAGATGTGTGTGGTTAGGAATAAATCAGAAAAAATAATTAAAAATGAGAAGTAAGTAATATATGTCTAGTGAGGAAAAATAATACTATAATAAAAAAAAAATAAAAGATTGAAAATTGTGTTGTATTGGGCTATGTGATTAGTCAAAGGAATCAAGCCACTGTCTAGCTTGTAGTATTTTTATTATAATTTTTTTTTTTTTTTTTTCAGATTTTAGTTTTTGATACAAAACAATCTACGACATTGGCATGGCAAAAAAGCTAATTTTTGGCCTTGGCTAAATAGAGAGATGAATCTTCTACCTAAGTTTGAGGCTTGCAGAAATCTTCATCCCACTTCCCACAATTGATGGCCTTACTTTAGTTTAGATTAATCGAAGGACAACCTTGCTCAAACAAACACTTGTATTTCCAAATTCCAATGACGGCTAAGTAGTTCTTAACGTGGCTGTATTCTTGAGGCATGTCAAATATCTTTGCCTTCTTAGCCATAATTTCCAGTTTTACCAAACCCATAGGCCATAGCTTCAGACATTATGGCTTTCCGGGCTTATCACGCCTAGCTATATCTAAACGGTGTGTAGCTTATATTGTTCCCCGGACGAAAGCGCTAGAATTATTGATGCTGAAAGAACAAGAAACAAGAAATTTTTTTTTTTTTTTGAGAAATAATTACAACATACTGCTAACCCCGCAGCTCGAACCCTTTTCTCCCTAGACCCCCCAAGCACTTTGTACATGGGGAGGTGCCAATTCAGCTACAAGGCCTTTGGCAACAAGAAAAATTTAGTGTTGCCATATGTAGTGGAATTGAAATCAATGAAAAGAGCTACATATTGTTTGCACTAAACTGAAGCGCATACAAATTGTGAAACTTGTTTAAAAAATTAACGAGAAAAATATTTATGTAGTGCTCTGATCAATAGACTAAATATGACAGAGATTGAGAAAGAAATCTCTAAACATAACTTTGTGCTTAGGTTGATTTTTTCAGTTTTCACCCTCAAGCATTCATCAAAAATAACCAAAAAAAAAAAAAAAAAGTGTTGATCATTAGGATCAAGAAACTAATCAATGTTAAATAAATAAATTCGCTACAAAGAGAAGTATAATAAGAAATACTAGGAATCTTTGATGTTCTGATGAATGGATTTAATTATAAGACTTGCCATCTCAAAACCAAGCATATGAAGTAGGCATTGATTGTAATATATATTCAAGCTTTTAGTTCATAATAGAATTAGAAAATTATTGCTCTATAATGCATCATAGGTAAACATATTTTTGACAGTGTCTTATTTGAGGCATTTCAATGAATAGACTAAATCAAAGACACATAATTGCTGTAATAGCAGTATAATAGTTTCATTTTTTTTAGTCTACAAAGAATTAGGACAATGTATATCACAACTGACCGAATGTCCAAACTTACCAAAAGATAAAAATTATTGCACTTTATAAAGTGTTTGCTATATATTGTTCAACTAAAGAGCCTAACTTGTTCAAAAAGATTGCAACTAAAAAAGGGTCACATATGCGTGCACTCAACTGCTAAAGCCTAAAAGAGAGTTAGATTAACAAAAATAAAATGATTAGAAAGCCTTCCATACCGTTAGAAGATTGAGGAACCCACCTATTATTTTTTTTAATATAGATTATTACTTCTGGGTTAGAGGTAAGATTTATAATTTAAATGTTGAGGATCATCAAAAAAAAAAAAAAAAATTTAATAGCGTTTTTTTTAATAAAAATGTATTATTCCCTGCATAAATCAAGCACGTAAGGCACAAGTTTGAACAGAACAGGTTCAAAGATTATCATATATAAGTATACAAATGCAATCCTTTTTCACTTTTAAATTGGGTCCCAAAATTTATTATATAAACACTGTTGGACCAGCCCCTGCTTTGAAGATCCTGTGTATGTAAAAGCTCCATATTTTTCTACGAGTAGATTACAATTAATCGAATCTAAATATGAGCCAAATTGAACAATATGTGACAATTGACAAAAAATGATATGAAGAAATGATACACTAAAGTTAACAACTTACATTAATAAGAGAACTACGGAATAGGACATACCTCCACAGGTCTCTTCTTTCCCTGAACAAATGAATCTTTCTACACAAACACCTTTTTATCTTCAAGTTATTACTGCAAACATAAATCAGACACCAATTCTTTGGATAAATAATTGATAATTTGATCGCATAAAACTAATCTCAAGAGATTTTGAGAAAGAAAAAGATGGGAAAAAAACACGAAGATGCACAAAATGGTCACTTTTTAAAGAGTGATGGTAATTACACATCATGTGTGCGGGTCAGACAATACCACTTCAGCTGAAATGGTGTTTTGAAAACACATATACAGAGTACTTTTTTCATTATTGCACACCATCATTTTAGGGGAAATAGCAGAGAAACTTTTAGAGTTTAGACTAAAATGCTAGATGCATGAGAAATTTGAGACAGACATAGCAGCCCAAAGAAAAACCCAAGGCCATTTAGTGAACTATCGTGGAAAAACGAAGATTTGTTTAACCCATTCACTTTAGGGTAAGAATAGCATAAAGACTACCCAATAACAATAGCAAAAAAACTTGTTATTCACAAATTGTTGGAATTTTTTATTTTTTTATTTTATCATAAAATAAATGCACTTACATTTCAATTGGGGGTTTAATTTTTGTTGAAAAACAAATTTCTTCTGGTAAATCATTGATCCGATTTAACAATCCAATAATCTCTTTCGAGATCATATTTGTGTTTGATTTTTGAAGGGGCGGATAAATAGGAGGATTGGATGGGATTGGAAATGGAAGATGTGAAACAGAGGGAACATGAGTAACTGGGTATGAAGCCATAGCAAAGGCATTGAGAATTGAGATGAGTAGGAAGGGTTAGCCATGAAGGGTATTTATGCCCCAAGAACACATACTGAAAATAAAAGGCATGGCACGCCTATTATTGTCAACTAGTTGCTAACCCGTGCGATGCACGGAATAGTTAAATAAAAGACTAATTAACCAACCTTATGTTAAAAGAAAAAACTAAAAGAAATCAAGGAGAGACTGGTTTGCCCACCAAGAAAAAGAAAAAGGAAGAGAAGAGATTGAGAAAGAAAAAAAAATTGTTAGGTTATGTTAAAAATTAAAAGAAAAAGCTAAAATAATAAGTAAGAGACTAATTTGCCTAACAAAAAAAAGAAAAACAAAAGTGTAATGTTTGAAACTAAAGCAACATTAAAGACAAATGGGGAAACTATTTGCAAGGAGAATTGCAACCCTCGTATGTGATACGATTTTGGCATCATTGTATGTTTACTTGGCTCAAAGCCAAAATTCAAATTCAATTTTGCAACAAAAATAATATATATATACAACAGCCTCTCTACACAAATCCACTTTTTGCTCTAATTTATTTTGCAAATCAGACACTATCAAGAATTTTAATAAACACTATTGCCACATCTATCTCGATTTTAGGCATTTAATTTACACATAAGCCAATAGCAATAACTATCATAGTTGCTCAATGCTATGATAATCGTGATCCAAGCATTCTCCTTCTAGAATCTTATATCTTTTCTTTAAAGCTGCACATCAACAATTTTAAGTAAGAAAGTTGTCAAAAGTGATTTCAAGTAAAAATCACATTTACACATAATCTAAGCAACCTAACTCACTTTAGGTCTTATAATTAAGCTGATAACATCTTATAATTTCATCTTAAGCTATAGCATCTTGCTCATTAGAAGGTCGTATTCAACGCACAAAGCTCCTACTCATTAAAATGCATAATACATGTAGGTTTTGTCTTTCATATTTATGTGCTCTAACTATGTAGAAACCCAAAATAAAAAAGATCTTAGACTTTCTTGGATTTTGATATCTTATAATATTGCACATCATCAAACAACATCAACATAAGATGATGTTAATTCAATAAAGTGAACAAATCTGAAACAAAATGAATGCATAAAACTCTAAGCATGCAAAAGAAATAAAAGCTTCAAAAGCGAAATTGAAAGTTTTTTGTCATATAAGGAAAATAAAAAATTCTCTTTTTAAATAGCTACATTCCATACATTTTATAATAATTGAAAGAATAAAAAGAAAAAGGCTTTATTAGGCTGATTCAGCTGCATGTTAGGAAAATATTCTTTGTAGTAATATAAGGCTTTACAATTCTGTCAATAGAATTCACATATTATATATATATCACTTGCCAATCAAAATCTTTTTAGAGTGACTTTCTTTGAGAAAAGGATGTGATATACAGGGAGAAAACTTTAGAACCCAAATGGCACTGGTTTGAAATAGAAAAAAAAAAATGTTCCCAAAGTCAAAGCTAATCTACAAAATCTGTAAAACCCAATCAATCACATTTGATTCAAGCATCTCTTCTAAAACTTTGAAAGGAATTAAGAAACAAAGGGGAAAAAACCAAAGTTCATAGTATTGATAAATTGAAGAAAATAATAATTTCCCATAAAAAAAGGGGGGTTGGGGGAAACAAAGTTCATAGCTAAAGAAAATAATAAGCTGCCATTGAAAAAAAAAAAAAAAAAAAAAACCAATTTCATAAGAAAACTTAAATAGCCACAATTTTCATGAATCAAATATTGTTGAAATCATAAATGAATAACAATCAAATCCAGTTTATCAAATTGTTTGAAGCTATAGGTGATAAGATTGCTGCCCTGTAATCGATAAATTTTGGTGAGAATCAATTCATGGATAGCAAATGTTTTGTCATTTGATGGCAGACTTCAACAAATCCAAACATCCAATAAGTGCTGTATTGTTGTTTGGCATTCAAGTCTATTGGACCAACATGTTTGTTCTAGAACAAAGATAATCAAGCAGATTGAGAGCAAGTTCAACAGTTTCTATGAAAAGGCAATGATTTCTTGGCTTCTGGTGCTAAGTTTTTTGGGAAGTGTCTAATTAGTTTAATCAATAATTTGAGAAAACTTTAGAACCCAAATGGCACTGGTTTGAAATAGAAAAAAAAAATGTTCCCAAAGTCAAAGCTAATCTACAAAATCTGTAAAACCAAATCAATCACATTTGATTCAAGCATCTCTTCTAAAACTTTGAAAGGAATTAAGAAACAAAGGGGAAAAAACCAAAGTTCATAGTATTGATAAACTGAAGAAAATAATAATTTCCCATAAAAAAGGGGGGTTGAGGGAAACAAAGTTCATAGTTAAAGAAAATAATAATCTGCCATTGAAAAAAAAAAAATACAATTTCATAAGAAAACTTAAATAGCCACAATTTTCATGAATCAAATATTGTCGAAATCATAAATGAATAACAATCAAATCCAGTTTATCAAATTGTTTGAAGCTATAGGTGATAAGATTGCTTCCCTGTAATCGATAAATTTTGGTGAGAATCAATTCATGGATAGCAAATCTTTTGTCATTTGATGGTAGACTTCAACAAATCCAAACATCCAATAAGTGTTGTATTGTTGTTTGGTATTCAAGTCTATTGGACCAACATGTTTGTTCTAGAACAAAGATAATCAAGCAGATTGAGAGCAAGTTCAACAGTTTCTGTGAAAAGGCAATGATTTCTTGGCTTCTGGTGCTAAGTTTTTTGGGAAGTGTCTAATTAGTTTAATCAATAATTTGACCAAGGTACATAAAAACAGATGATGTATTGACAACATATATTGAAAGAGACAAATATATTGCGGAATGGAACATCGATCTAAATGTAGAAAAAGGCATTATCAATAGTAGTACCTTCATCCACCAATTCCTCCTACTTGAATCACCTTCGACTAACTTGAAAGCCCATCCTTCAAGACTTGAAGTTTTCCCATCTTCTGAACCTTGGTTGCTTCAAGAGGATTTTTTTTTTTTGAAACCGAGCAGTGTGAACGTGATTGATAACTATAATCAAACACATTGTAGGCAGTCCATTAATGAACAATCAAAATTGACAACTATAATCAAACACATTGTAGGCAATCCATTAATAAATAATTGAAACAATGATGTTAGAAGACTACCAGAGGCTTTCTGTGGGTATTTATACTGGGATTTTGGGGCTGTCAAACACTGTTGGACGACTACCAGAGGTAGTCTGTGGTATTTACATTGGGATTTTGGGGCTGTCGAATCTGTGATATTTCCTGCATATTTTTTTCCAGGAGCCTAAGCCACTGTGTTGGAATATTCACAATAGACAGATAACACTATTGAAATAATTTCACCAAAAAAAAATCTTTTCAAATCAATTTTCAATAACCATGGAGACCCATGAACGCATCCTCAACTGAAAATTATTTTACAATATCCATTTCATTTTATTTACAATTGAGATTCAGAGATACCTGAAGAAGAGATGAAGGAGGGAAGAGAGAGAGGTTGGCGAGAAAGCTGAAAGTCTGAATTTCTGAAACTGTATTTGAAGAGAGAGAGGTTGGCGTTAGAAAGCTGAAAGTCTGAATTTTTGAAACTGTATTTGGAAGAGAAAGAAGTTGGCGGTAGAAAGTTGAAAGTCAGAAGTTTTGAAACTGTCTTTGGAAGAGATAGAGGTTGGCGTTAGAAAGCTAAAGGGTTGAAGTTCAGATAGAGCAAAAGGAGGGGAGATAGAAAGCTGTTGGCGTTGGGAGTAAATACCATTCGACTTGGGCTGAACGTAAGATACATGTAGGTTTGGGCCTAACGGTGGACAACACTAAACATAAGTTACATATAATTAAAGTTGGGCTTTATGACGAGATAGTGCTAGAAATTATTTTCTTTTTAATAGTATTTTAAAATTAAGAGAAAATTTTAGGAAAAAATACTTTGAAATTATAGGAGAAATTTAGGAAATAAGAGGGCAATGATATGGCAGCTGACGTGGCTTAATAGGAATGAAGCAACATTAAATGCTACGCTTCAGCTTTTAGTATTATTATATAGATATAGATATAGATTTTGGGAACACAATCCACCATTTATTGCAATTTTGGAAACAAAAATAAGGGGAATTTTTTACGTTACAATTAGCTACCAAATTAAAAAGGAGCCCTCCAATTCCCATGCTAGACTTGCTTTACATGCCATTTTATGATCATTGCAATTTGATTGTCCAAAAACGACCAACCATATTTTCCATTTGTTTAATTTCTTACCAAAGCTAAGATGATGCATGTTAGTTTTTCCCCATGTATAGCATGTTTGTAATCTCTTGTTTTCTCATATAACCAACCTTATTCTAACTTGTAATTAGTAATTTATTTTTTTTCAATTTTAGAGATATAAATCCTGTACGTATGGATAATAGAAAATTCTTGATAAAAGCATGTCTTCCAAAATATTCATCAAGTTCACGCTCACTTTAACGTACTTCTCATACTAAATAGAAGATAAATATGTTAGCGTCTCAAAACTTAAATATAGTTTAGATTTTATCATGATAATCCTCATACTAAGAATCTCAATTTTTTTTTAAAGATAATTCAACTATAAAGTTTCTAAATATTCAATCGCTTTGGAATGAATGGATTCAATTTTGCCATGCCATCAACATTTAAACAAATGTTCGTTATTATTGTTTTAATATCTACATTATTGATGAGGTATTAAAATCCAATCTTCTTGTTGCAAAATAAATATATAGAATTCCAATAACCCCAAGAAAATCTTAATTTAATGTCCTCATAGCAATTGACTAGGGGTCCGTTTGGATACAACTTATTTTGCTGAACTGAAAACTGAAAACACTGTAGCAAAATACTTTTTAAATGTGTGAATAGTGCCGTGGGACTCATTTTTAATGGAAAAAAAAAATGCTAAAAAGTGATATTTGTGGGTCCGTAAACAGTGCACGGATGCACTATTCACCTTGGAAAAGTCAACATTTGCGGCTACTGTTTATGAACAATAGCCGTGAACAGTAGCCACAAACCTCTTAAAATGCGTGAAAAAAAAAAAAAAAGACGCAAACGCAAACGTGAATCCGCATGATTGCATGATCAATTGGTTAGCAGAAGATTTTTTATAGAAACATTTGATTGACCTATCAAAATTGGAACCAGACTTGTTAACCCACACAAATCCAAAAGACTAAAAGGGGTATAGATTTGGGATTTGTGGATTAGTAAAAAATGGGCCAACCCATACCCGGTTCATTAAAATCAAGGATTGGATTAGGTTGACATATCAGCCACATGGATTGACATGTTTTCATTTTATTTTATTTTTCATTTTTCGAAAAAAAAAAATCAATTTCTTTAATTTTAGACTTGAAGGTAATATTTAATCTACTTATAGAAGAATCACTCCCTGCCTCTTGTTCTCACTCTTTTCTTACCATACTTCAAGTAGTCAATAAATGTTATATGTGAAATATTTTGTAATTTTGAATTATGGTATTGTTAGAAATGATAAAATAAACTAAAAACCTTAATGTTACATCGATGGCACATCACAACAAACCAAACGCCCCCTATGAATTTTTCAACAATGGATAAGTAGCTCTTTACATGTCTGAAGGCTTGAGGCTTGAGGCTTGTCAAATGTTTTTGAACCCTTTTTTGTAGATTTTCCAATTTCATCACACACATAGCTTCAGTCTTCAGACATTTGATTCCAGCCCTCCATCCACGGTATTTATGGTCATATCATGTCTTTAAAAGCTTTAGCATTAGACATTTGGATCCCTTCTTTGGGAACTTAGATTTTGATTTCAGATGCCATAATGCTTGTCGATTAAAAACCTCTTGTTTAATCATTGATATGCTCACAAGTATTTGAAATTCAGATTTCTTAAATTCATATTAAGTTTAGAATTATATCTTCATCTTAATTAGTGTACATTAATCGTCAATTTTTCATATTAAGAATTTATTTTTATTTTTATTAAAGGTCTCGTCCCCAAAAGTTTGAGATCAATTTTTCGGTCCCAAATTCCTTTACAATGATTTAGACCAATCTCTATTACAATTTCTGGCTACATATGTTTTCATGTTTTTGAATTTCAGTGAGCAACAATTTTATCTTTACTAGAAATTTTTAAGTGTTACTGAATTCCCTTTTAGAATAGTAAGGATAGTTTATTACATTCTAGCATTTATTGCAATTTTGGAAACAAAAATAAGGAGAATTTATTATATTACAATTAGCTACCAAATTAAAAAGACCCCTCTAATTCCCATGCTAGACGTGCCTTACATGCCATTTTATGATCAATGCAATTTTTTTTTGAGAAATATGATCAATGCAATTTGCTTATCCAGAAATGGCTAACCATTTATTGCATTTGTTTAATTTCTTACCCAAAGCTAAGATGCATGTACCATTGCTCACCCTTGGTGCGGTGGTCAGGTGCGGTGGTTACTCCACAAGTATAAGTGCTTGTGGGGTGTGGGGGGTAAAGGCCGGGGTTCAAGTCTCTAAAAAGGAGTTTCACACACATATAAACTTAGATTATGATAGAATAGAAATTCTATCTTGTAAAAAAAAGAAAAAGAAAAAAAAAAAAGATGCATGTATGTTAGTTTTTCCTCATGTATAGTATGTTTGTAATCTCTTGTTTGTCAAATTATGATTCTAATATATAACAACCTTATCCTAACTTGTAATTGGTAATTTATTTTGCCAATTTAGAGATATAAATCCTGTAGATATGGATAATAGAAAATTCTTGATAATAGAAGTATTCATCAAGTACACGCTCACTATAACATACTTCTCATGCTAAATAAATGAAAAATATGTTAGTGTCTCAAAACCTAACTGCAGTTTAGATTTTACCATGATAATTCTCATGCTTATAAGAATCTCAAGAGTTTTTAAGATAATTCAACCATAAAGTTTCTAAATATTCAATCACTTTGAAATAAATGGATTGATTTTTTTCAAGTTGTCAACATTTAAACATACGTTTGCTAGTAGTACTATTTTAATAGCTTTTAATTTAAATTATTGTTGAGGTGCTAAAATCCACTCTTCTTATCTTATATAATATATATATATATATATATATATAAATTTTAGGAATTAATAAAAAAAAATGAAACTTATGTACAATTTCCTAGGTACATGATGTTAGGTTCTTTAATTAAATCCAAACAGGTAGCTATATTGAATTTAATTATTTTTGAAAGATATATTATTGTTTATAGTAGATTCCACTTAGCTCAACTGACAAAGTCTCTAATAGTTAAATAAAAGATTTGGGGTTCAGTTCCTGTTTACACCAAAAAATCTATGTATTGGTTTGATGATAAAGAGCACAATCATATCATTAGAAGCCGACACCAAATGTTGAAACTCACTAAATAAATAACATTGTTTATAATTTATTGGTTAATGCAGCACGTGCTTGAATTTAATTAGAAAACCTTATATATGTACTTTAAATTTACCCTTTATAATTTTCTCAAAAAAAAAAAAATACCATTTAAAAAAATCTTCAATCAATTGAAGCCTCCTTTCACGGGCTGTTCTTCCCTTATATGGAATACTATTGTCGTTCCAAACTTAGATTTAGGTTTCAGATGTAATAATGGTTATCTATTGAAAATGTCTTGTTTGATCATTCATATGCTCACAAGTATTTGAAATTCAGATTTCTTAAATTCGTTGTTTGATGTAGTGAATTTAAGTTTCGAATTATATTTGTTTCTCAAAAAGTTTAGAATTATATCTTTATCTCAATGTTAATTAATAGTCAATTTGTCATATTAAGATTTTTTTTTTTTTTTTTAATAAAAGGTCTCATCCCCAAAATTTTGCGATCAAATTTTGGTCCCAAATTCCTTTACAATGATTTACAGATCCAATCTCTCTAAAAATTTTTGGCTACATATTTTTTCATATTTTTGACTTTCAATGAGCAAACAATTTTTATCTTTATTACTAGAAATTTCTATGTGTATAGGGAAGCTAATAGCTGTGTTGATAGATTAGCTAAGATGGGAGCTGAGCTTACTTCAGGCCACCTTTTTTTGTGTAATCCACCGCCTATGGTGGTTGATTTGCTATCTATGGACAAAGCTGACCATGTTTGTAATAGACTTATTGTTCCTTAGTTTAATATCATGCGTCATTTAACCAAATACATATATATATATATATATATCTACGTGTCACTGAATTCCCTTTTAGAATAGTAATTTTGTTTGAAATAATGGTCCACATTCAACATTTGATGCAAGTCCAGATTACGCAGAGAGAGAGAGAGAGAGAGAGAGAGTCAATTCAAAGCTACAATTATCTACTGAAAATGAATCCATGAAATGGTTGATACAAAACAATCTACTACATTGGCGTGGCAAAGAATTTCTTAATTGCTTGCTAATTTTTGGCCTTGGCTAAATAGAGATGAATCTTCTACCTAAGTTTGAGGCTTGCAGAAATCTTCATCCCACTTCCCACAATTGATGGCCTTACTTTAGTTTAGATTAATCGAAGGACAACCTTGCTCAAACAAACACTTGTATTTCCAAATTCCAATAACGGCTAAGTAGTTCTTAACGTGGCTGTATTCTTGAAGCTTGTCAAATATCTTTGCCTTCTCAACCATAATTTCCAGTTTTACCAAACCCATAGGCCATAGCTTCAGACATTTTATCCCTCCTTCCATGGTATTTCCGGGCTTATTGTGTCTTAAAAACTTCTGCTTTCGACATTGTGATCCCTTCTTCCATGGATTTCCGGGCTTATCACGCTTGGCTATATCTAAACAGTGTGTAGCTTATATTGTTCTCTAGACGAAAGCACTAGAATTATCAATGCTGAAAGAATGAGAAGCAAGAAAATTTAGTGTTGACATCTGTAATGGAATTGAAATCAATGAAACGAATACTGTTAGCACTAAATTGAAGTGCATACAAATTGTGGATCTTGTTTAAAAGATAATGAGAAAAATATTTATGTAGTACTCTAATCAGTAGTCTAAATATGACAGAGAGATTGAGAAAGAAATTTCTAAACACAACTTTGTGCTTAGGTTGATGTTTTCAGTTTTCACCCTCAAGCATTCATGAAATATAACCAAAAAAAAAAAAAGTGTTGATCATTACGATCAAGAAACTAATCAATGTTGTTATCAAAAAAAAAAAAAAAAAGAAACTAATCAATGTTAAGCAAATGGATTCGCTACAAAGAGAAGTAAAATAAGAAATACTAGGAATCTTCGATGTTCTGATGAATAGATTTAATTATAAGACTTGCCATCTCAAAACCAAGCATATGAAGTAGGCATTGATTGTAATATATATTCAAGCTTTTAGTTCATAATAGAATTAGAAAATAATTGCTCTATAATGCATCATAGGTAAAAATTATTGCACTTTTAAAGTGTCTGCTATATATTGTACAACCAAAGAGCCTAACTTGTTCAAAAAGATTGCAACTAAAAAAGGGTCACATATACATGCACTCATCTGCTAAAGCCTAAAAGAGAGTTAGATTAACAAAAATAAAATGATTAGAAAGCCTTCCATACAGTTAGAAGATTGAGGAACCCACCTATTATTTTTGGGTTAGAGATAAGATCTATAATTTAAATATTGAGGATCATCAAAAAAAATTAATATAGAGTTTGCATTGAAGATCCTGTGTATGTAAAAGCTCCATATTTTTCTACAAGTAGATTACAATTAATCGAATCTAAATATGAGCCAAATTGAACAATATGTGTCAATTGACAAAAAATGATATGAAGAAATGATACATTAAAGTTAACAACTTAACATTAATAAGAGGACAACGGAACGGGACATACCTCTGCAGGTGTCTTCTTTCCCTGAACAAATGAGTCTTTCTACACAAACGCCTGTTTATTTCCGTCCTATTACTGCAAACATGAATGAGACACCAATTCTTTGGATAAATAATTCATAATTTGATAGTATAAAAGATTTCTAGTGTCAACTTACTCACTTACAAGTTTCAGTAACCACTCTCAAGAGTTTTTTGAGGAAGAAAAAGATGGAGGAAAAAACACAAAGATGCATGAAATTGTCACTTTTTAAGGAGTGTTGATAGTTACACATCATGTATATAGGACACACAATACCACGATAGCAGAAATAGTGTTTTGAAAACACGATTTCACGCATACAGGAGTGTGCAACAAAAAGTGTATAATAACAAGATTTAGTTATTTTTAAATTATAAATAATATTTCAGCACACATTGGCTTGTGCCATATGGCATGCAAATGCAATTTTGAAAATTGGAACTTCAATTTTAGTTGGCCTAGGCTAAAAATGAGAAAGAACTTTAAAAAAATTGAGCCCATTACTGAGGACATTATTGATATGGTCTAACCCGGTCTAAGGAACAAAAAATTGAGCGGATTATTGAAGACATTATTGATATGGTCTAACCCGGTCTAAGGAACCAAAAATTGAGCTGATTATTGAAGACATTATTAATATGGTCTAACCCCGTCTAAGGAACAAAAAATTGAGCCGATTACACTACATACTTTTTTTTTCATTATGGCAAATAATCATTTTGTTTTTGGGGGGGGGGGGGGGGGGGGCGGCCGAACTTTTTGAGTTTAGACTAAAGACTAGATGCATGAGAAATTTGAGATAGGCATAGCAGCCCATAGAAAGACCCAAGGCCATTTAGAGAACTATCATGGAAAAAGCGAATATTTGTTTAACCCATTCATTTTGAGGTAAGAGTAACATTAAAAGACTATCCCAATAACAACAAAAAAGCTTTTGATTCATAAATTTATTATATATTTTTTTCTTAATCATCAAGGAAATGTACTTACATTTCAACTGTTGGTTTAATACATATTGAAATATGAATTTCTTCTGGTAAATCATTGATCCGATTTAACAATCTAGTAATCTCTTTTGAGGTCATATTTGCGTTTATATTTTGAAGGGGCAGATAAATAGGAGGATTGGATGGGATTGGCAATGGAAGATAGGAAATAGAGGGAACATGAGCAATTGGGGAAGAAGCCATGGCAAAGTCATTGAGAATTGAGTGGGTAGGCAAGGCTAGCCATGAAGGGTATTTATGCCCCTAGACCATATCACCATACTGAAATTAAAAGCATGACACGCCTATAAATGTTAATTTTGGAAACACAATCCAGCATTTATTGTAATTTTGGAACAAAATTAAGGGGAGGTTATTACATTACAATTAGCTACCAAATTATAAAGGAGCCCTCTGATTCCCATGCTAGACATGCCTTACATGCCATTTTATGATCAATGCAATTTGATTCTCCAGAAATGGCCAACCATATTTTCAATCTGTTTAATTTCTTTCCAAAGCTAAGATGTATGCATGTAATTTTTCCCCATGTATAGCATGTTTGTAATTTTTCTGTCAAATTATGATTCTCATATAACAACCTTGCTTGAAATTGTTGGGAGATAAGCTATAAATTAAGAATTTCCTATTATTCATATGTACAGGATTATATCTATAAAATTGGCAAAATAAATTACCAATTACAAGTTAGAACGCCGACACAATCCACATCAGTACTACCTGATTTGAGAGCCCATTATTGTAGTGACACAAGATTTAGACATCATAGAGGACAAATCTTCGTCATGATTATACTCATTTCCTTGTGTTGCACTGTTAATCACCACTTCTCAAAGAACTTAAATAAATAATAAATGTTGAAGGAACCAGATTAATTTCATTGCATTGTTGCCAAGAAAGCACCAGTCAACTTTCTGCTACAGATAAAAAGCAACCTTTGCTATGTGCAAGGCACACTGTCCAGTCCAGATTATTGACTCTACTAAGCAGGGACGGAACCAGGATTCAAACTTAAGGGGGGCCAAAGTTCTTCGTTCTTAGATTTTAAAAATTGGAATATCAATACTAGAAGTTGACAAAGTTGCATTATTAACATTAATTTATTAATTATTATTTATATTTTTTCTTTTGAAGAAAAATTTAATAATAGAATTTTATAATCAAGAGTTTTGCAAGGCAAATGACACATCTTAATATTTTCAAAGTTTAACTGATGTGTGGATGACGCGATCAATATGTGGTATAAGAGTTGTCTCTATGGCTATGAGGGTGGAGTCGTTTGAGAAGGGCATAAAACTCTCAAGTGATAGGGAGAAATTAGGTAAAGATTATTGGGTTTTTGTGATTTTTTTTGTTAGGATTTGTAATTAATTTATTGTTATTGTTTTTGCTTAGATCGGATTTATGAAAATTTTTTCTTATTATCTAGATATGTGCATTTTTTTTATTTATTAAGATTTTGCTTGTTATCTATTTGTTGGATTTCTTAGGTCAATTTGTAAATTTAAGAGCCAAAATTAAAATTCTTTTTGTTAATACACATACAAATATTTTTTTTTTCAAAGGTTTTGTGTGTGTGTGTGTGTGTGTGTGTGTGTGTGTGGGGGGGGGGGGGGGGGGGGGCAATGGCCCCCCTCTGCCCTTGAGTGGTTCCGCCTCTGCAACTAAGTCTATCCAGTTTCAACTTTCAAGTATAATTCTTCATCTTGTTTCATTTTCGTGGTTTCAACCTAACCACCTTTGTGAAAGAAATTGAAGCTTGCTAGATTGCACAACAATGGCGGAAAAACAAGAACTAACAATGAGAGAGAGAGAGAGAGAGAGAGAGAGAAGTTTCTGGAAAATGCTCAAAGAGAATCTATTTCACAAGCTTAACTGATACATTAATCCACATCTGTTTATAACTTTATATAGTATAATTACATTACACTGAGAAATTTCTAGAGGCAAAACTGTTATAACAGACTAACAACCATATTCCAAATTATGGCTCAACTGCTCACTGAAGACCATAGCTCAAGCATCAGGCACTAACAGAAACAGAGCATTTCTGAAAGAGAAATGATATGTCCACAACATTTTTACAACAAATCCTAAGTGGTAAGTTGTTAGTGGTTGTTATTATTGGAGCAAAAAAATAATCTTAGTGTTAAATTTAAATTTGAACCTATAACAATTAACCACCTGTGATTTGTTCTGAAAATATTGTAAAAATATTATGGACGTAGCATCTCTGTTTTTGAAAGATGACTGATGAGGAAGACATAAACCAAAATGACTTCGTTTTTCATTAAAGTTAAGTGACACCGTTTTGTCTAAGTAAAACGGCGTCGTTTCTGTGCAAGACATTATTAATCAAAAGTAGCCGTTAACTAGACGTTGGTCTCTTCTTCCTCTATTTTCAAAGTCTGTTGCTTTTGACTGTTAGTACTTGCTTTCACACTTTGGTCAATTAAAACCAAAACCAACTCTAAGTTCGCAAGGACGATGAAAAAAACAATAATATTTATCTATTTCTCTTGGTCATGCTGTTACTTTAGCTGACCATCTAAGAATTCAAATGTGAAGAAATGAGTTTGGAAAAAGCTAAGATTAGGATCCAACAGAGATTACCAAGGAATTTCATATCCATGAATAAAATTGGCAAAACATAGAGCATTACATGGGAAGTTTTAAAAAATAAGAATCAGGCAAATCAAAATTACTACTACTAGTATAAGAAAAAAAGGCCAGATAATTGAAATGCTAAGAGACCACAAAAGCTATAATAAGGTCAGATACACACTTGAAATTTTCTATATTTATATTCATCTACCTACACTGACCATGGTTTCCATCAAAGTAAATGAAACTTAGTTTGTCACAGGACCCTCACTTTCCTAAAGTGACCAAGTATTTGTGAATTTCCCTACAACAAATAGACATCAAGGCAAGCAATAGCTGAGATGTTATTGCAGAAAAGTCATCCCAAACCCTTAACCAAAATTCTATTACAATTCCATCGCATAAAAAATCAACAATTCATTGTTCCATCAACAAATTATAGAGATTGATGAGAATAGAGAATTGAAATTTAACCCATCATCCATAATAGATGCGATATTATCTTTCCATAAATCACACCAAAAACTCTTCTTTGATAAGGAAAATAAAGACCTATGGTATACAAATAATTAGGAGCTCAGGAAAAGTTAACTCTAAAACACATTTGGACCTGTGAATGAAACAAGGCTCTCCACGTAAACCATAGCTTTCGTTGGGATGAATGACCTTGGAAAGCTTGTAGGTTGAAGAATCTTAATTTCTTGAGAACCAATGTTATACAGTAACAATGCATTGTGGGTGTAGTGGTCACCAAGCAAAAGAAGCTCTCCATTCTTTGCAAATGGTAGTGGCCTGTGAATTCTTAACAGTGGTCCTACAACAAGTTTTTTGGTCCAAGAATCCTCAACCCCATATTTGCACATCACCCATATATAAAAGTGTTTCTCTGTCAAAATATGTCCATCCTAATAAACAATAAAAGCAAGGCAATCATTGAACATGGCAAAATCTTTATTCATACATGAAGCATCACTGTCCGGGAACCTTACTACCTGTTTGGATTTTGCCAAACTCAGTTAACAAAACTCAGTTTTGTTAACTCATAACCCAAAAACTGTGGGCCCCACATGGTTCAAGTCCGTTTGGCTGATTTTCCCAGATGTAACTGAGTTAACAAAATTGAGTTAACAAACTCGGAAACTCCCGTGGGTTGTTTTCAAGTTTTGAGTTATGTTAACTTAGTAGCAATACGCGTAATTTTCATCAAGTTTTGGGTCCCACAGCAGTGTTGTTACATCAGACAAGACGCAGCAGACCCACTGAAGCTTCCAACGGCACTTTTTGTGTTTACTTTCCCAACTACCCAACACTTCACTCCACCACTTCACTGCTTCATTCATCATTTTCCTTTTTCCTTCTCCCAAACCCAAAGCACAGCAACAACTGAAGCCTTGCTCTCCGCCGATCAGTACCTTTAGCACAGTTTTGTGAACCGATTTTGTTTCCGATGAGACCAAATTCAGCCCCTCCATCTGTTGGGTTTTATTTTGATATTTTTTGTTTTTTTCATGTTCCTCCATTTTTTGTGTTGTGTTTACTGAGACCTTGGCTCACTTCGCTATGAATGCTTGTTTATTTATGCCTCTTTTTTTACTCTCTACTAAAGTATAGCTTTTATGCTTCTTTTTTGTTTTTTTTGTTTTTGTTTTTTTTGTTTTAAAAGTTTCTTTGTCCTGTTTCTTTGTTACGGCCATGGATACTTAAAGGAACAATGTCTGCTTTGCTCTGTTGTTGGCTTGGGGAAAAAAAAAATTTATCTGTACCGAAACTCTACCAAAACACAGTCACAGATTCATTGAGGTTTAGATTTAGGTTTTTTAATCATCATTTTTTAAGAAAACTAATCACCCTCTCATGTTGTGGGTTCCCTTGCTTTGCTCATTTTTTTAACAATGTAAACAATGTTTGCTTTGCTCTAAAGAAATATTAGTACTATGAACAATGTTTGCTTTGCTCATTTTTTACGAAAACTAATCATCATTTTTTTTTTTTCTTTGCTTAATCCGTGTTGTGGGTTCCCCTGCTTATTTGCTTACTGATTCTACTATTTTTCGACATGGTTCATGTGATATTCTTATAATGGAAGATGGATGTACCTTTTTCAAAATAAATATTAGAATCAAAGATGGATGTGCCTTAGTTGCTCTATCTTGTTTTTTTATTATGATTGTTACTTTAGTTACTACTTAGTTTAATTGATAAGATGTAGCTACTGACAGAATATACATCAATAGATCAATAGAGTATGTAACATAGCTAACTATATCCATATCCATAAACAATATGGTGGTTTTTTAAGGGAGGATAAAGTGAAAACTATTGCACCTTAAGATAAGACCCCTAAACACTATTGTCTGACTTTAATTGAATACAGGGAAATGTTTATTGTTTATATGTGATTGTTACATGATCAAAGGTTGTTGTTAGATGGCTGGGGATTTAAGGACGTGGGACGAAGATTGTGTCAATGAACTTTGTGACATTGTCTTCGGCCAATTCTTGCTGGGTAATTTTGCAACAGGGCTTCCCCATGAGCCATTGTGGGATGTGATCACAAACACTCTCAATGCTTGGATTAGGAAGGATTTTCATAAGAGGCAAGTTATGCATCGGTTCATGCATGTCTAGAGGGAGTATTGTAGGCCCAACAGAGTTCGTTATGGGCCAAGGCGTGGGTGGCCAATGGTGGGTCCGGATGAGGGGGCTGGTCCGTCTCAGTAAAAGGCGGTTGGTGGCAGTGGCGGCTCCAAGAATTCTGTTTAGGGGGGTCATTAAAAAATTTTAATAAAAAAAAAAAACTTGAATATATTGAGTTATCGACAAAAAAAATTAATACATGAAGTTTTACAATTTTCTTCTACAAATTTTAAAATTTTAAATTGTTATATGATAGTTCATTATGAGTTTCTATTGCCAATATGGGTAGCTATGAGCCTATGACCATTTTATTTTGTTAAGTTTTTTTAACATTTTTATTTTATGCAGTTGTTATTATCTATTTGTTATTGTTTTTATAAAAAAAAAATTAAACTAAATGACTAAACTAAACTCATTAGCTTTGTAATAATTATTGACACACACAACCACACTCATTCATACATAAACTTATACGCTATGTGTCTACTTAACTAATCAAATACTTGGACAATCACTAACTTTACAATTTTTTTTCCTTAAATTTTACTAACTTTATAACAAAAAGTTATTATAATATGATAACAATACACACACAAGTAACAAATCATCTCTATTTCCTAATTATTAAATTATATAAATTTATATTATATTTATATTGTACACACAAACATCCACACACAAATAGCATTATAACAAAAAGTAATGCACAATTAATATTAGACACACTCACACACATAATATAAATTTATAAAAAATAGTGCTACTTACAATTCACAAACACTTACACTTTACTCTTAGAGTTGGAAATACTTGTAATAAGATTGTGCAAAATTTAAGTTAGGGAGTGCAAAAATATTTTTAAAAATAAATTAAAATATTAAACTAACAAAAAATAATATTATATAAATATACATATATATATTTGAAGCCAGGGGGTTCATTTGAACCCCCTGAATATAGAGTAGAGCCGCCCCTGGTTGGTGGACTTCGAAGCATTGTAGTGCATAGCTAACCATTTTGTTTATGCTAACTTATTTTGTTCCCACTATGGTTTGTATACTACTATGGTGTTGTTAGCGTACACTTTCACATGCACTATCCTATGGCTATTAGTGACCACTTTTGTAGTAAAACAATGCTTCGGACTTTTGACTTTTTGTATATTACATGGTCACATTGTACATGTTTAGCTATAAACTGGAGTATACCTATGTATTGTGTTATCTTTATTTACATGTATTGCTTGTTTATATAGAGTTACTCGTGCACTTTCTTAGTACGCAACATATTTGGTCGTGGTAACACATTAATATTTCTTGTTCATTTATTTACTTGTCAATACAAAGTGTGTTTTATTTACCATGTGAGATATTTGAATTAGATGGCACATGAATCCCAAGATGCGGATGACAAAATGTGGCCTCCCCTTGTGGAACACATATTTATAGAGATTATGGTGGAGGAATAAATTAAGGGTAACATGGAGAATGGTGTTTTTAAGAGCCCTATGTGGGCAACAATGACAGAAGAACTTAATAAAAGGACTGGTAAAAATTTCACCGCTAAGAAAGTCTTCCAAAAGCACAATAGGCTTCGGGGTAAACAACGCAAGTAGAGTCAATTGCTGAATCGTACGGGGTTGGGGTGGGATGAGGCCACCCAAACTGTTACATGCACTGAGGAGGTTTGGGCGCATGTGGTGGCGGTATGTTACTTTATGCATTTCAAGTTTCATGTTAGCATTGTATGCCTTTGCATTGTTACATTAATTGTCAATTTTTCATATAAAGAATTTATTTTTATTTTTATTAAAGTTCTCGTCCCCAAAAGTTTGAGATCAATTTTTTGGTCCCAAATCCCTTTACAATGATTTAGACCGATCTCTCTCACAATTTCTGGCTACATATGTTTTCATGTTTTTGAATTTCAATGAGCAACAATTTTATCTTTACTAGAAATTTTTAAGTGTTACTGAATTCCCTTTTAGAATAGTAAGGAGAGTTTATTACATTCTAGCATTTATTGCAATTTTGGAAACAAAAATAAGGAGAATTTATTATATTACAATTAGCTACCAAATTAAAAAGACCCCTCTAACCACCACACACCCTTAGTGTGATGGTTACTCCATAAGTATAAGTGCTTGTGGGGTGTGGGGGGTAAGGGCCGGAGTTCAAGTTTTCAGGAGAGAGCTTCACACACATATACACTTAGATTAGGCCAGAGTAGAAATTTTATCTTGTATAAAAAAAGAAAAAGAAAAAGAAAAAGACACCCCTAATTCCCATGCCTTACATGCCATTTTATGATCAATGCAATTTGATTATCCAGAAATGGCTAACCATTTATTGCATTTGTTTAATTTCTTACCCAAGCTAAGATGCATGTACCACTGCACACCCTTGTTATGGTAGTCATTCCACAAGTATAAGTGCTTGTGGAGTGTGGGGGCCAAGGGCTGGAGTTCAAGTTTCCAAGAGGGAGCTTCATACACATATACACTTAGATTAGGCCAGAATAGAAATTTTATCTTGTATCAAAAAAAAAAAAAAAAAAAAAAAACTCCCCTAATTCCCATGCTAGACATGCCTTACATGCCATTTTATGATCAATGAAATTTGATTATCCAGAAATGGCTAACCATTTATTGCATTTTTTTAATTTCTTACCCAAGCTAAGATGCATGTATCACTGCACACCTTTGGTATGGTAGTCACTCCACAAGTATAAGTGCTTATGGGGTGTGGTGGGCAAGAGCCGAGGTTCAAGTCTCCAAGAAAGAGTTTCACACACATATACACTTAGATTAAGTTAGAGTAGAAATTTTATCTTGTATAAAAAAATAAAAAATAAAAAAAATAAAAAGATGCATGTATGTTAGTTTTTCCTCATGTATAGTATGTTTGTAATCTCGTCTTCTAAAATATTCATCAAGTACACGCTCAGTATAACATACTTCTCATGCTAAATAAATGAAAAATATGTTAGTGTCTCAAAACCTAACTGCAGTTTAGATTTTACCATGATAATTCTCATACTTATAAGAATCTCAAGAGTTTTTAGGATAATTCAACCATAAAGTTTCTAAATATTCAATCACTTCGGAATAAATGGATTGATTTTTGTCAAGTTGTCAACATTTAAACATACGTTTGCTGGTAGTACTATTTTAATAGCTTTTAATTTAAATTATTGTTGAGGTGCTAAAATCCACTCTTCTTATCACAGAATATATATATATATATATATAATTTTAGGAATTAATAAAAAAAAAAAAAACTTATGTACAATTTCTTAGGTACATGATATTAGGTTCTTTAATTAAATCCAAACAGGTAGCTATATTGAATTTAATTATTTTTGAAAGATATATCATCGTTTATAGTGGGTTCCAGTTAGCTCAACTGATAAAATCTCTAATGGTTAAATAAGAGATCTAAGGTTCAGTTCCCGTCTACACCAAAAATCGATTTATATTTTGGTCTGATGATAAAGAGCACAATCATATTATTAGAAGCAAACACCAAATGTTGAAACTCACTAAATAAATTACATTGTTTATAATTTATTGGTTAATGCAGCACGTGCTTGAATTTATTTAGAAAACCTTATATATGTACTTTAAATTTACCCTTTATAATTTTCTCAAAAAAAAAATACCCTTTTAAAAAAATCTTCAATCAATTGAAGCCTCCTTTCACTGGCTGTTCTTCCCTTATATGGAATATTATTGTCTTTGCAAACTTAGATTAAGGTTTCAGATGTAATAATGGTTATCTATTGAAAATGTCTTGTTTGATCATTCATATGCTCACAAGTATTTGAAATTCAGATTTCTTAAATTCGTTGTTTGATGTAGTGAATTTAAGTTTCAAATTATATCTGTTTCTCAAAAAGTTTAAAATTATATCTTCATCTCAGTGTTAATTAATAGTCAATTTGTCATATTAAGTTTTTTTTTTTTTTTTTTTTTTTAATAAAAGGTCTCATCCCCAAAATTTTGCGATCAAATTTTGGTCCCAAATTCCTTTACGGTGATTTACAGATCCAATCTCTCTAACAATTTTTGGCTACATATGTTTTCATATTTTTTACTTTCAATGAGCAAACAATTTTTATCTTTATTACTAGAAATTTCTACATGTATAGGAAAGCTAATAGCTGTGCTGATAGATTAGTTAGGATGGGAGCTGAGCTTACTACAGACCCTTTTTTTTGTGTAATCCACTGCCTATGGTGGTTGATTTGCTGTCTATGGACAAAGCTGGCCATCTTTGTAATGGACTTATTGTTCCTGAGTTTAATATCATGCGTCATTTAACCAAATATATATATATATATATATGTATATATTTCTACGTGTCACTGAATTCCTTTTTAGAATAGTAATTTTGTTTGAAATAATGGTCCACATTCAACATTTGATGCAAGTTTAGATTACGCGCAGAGAGAGAGAGAGAGAGAGAGAGAGAGAGAGAGAGAGAGAGAGAGTCAATTCAAAGCTACAATTATCTACTGAAAATGAATCCATGAAATGGTTGATTCAAAACAATCTACTACATTGGCGTGGCAAAAAATTTCTTAATTGCTTGCTAATTTTTGGCCTTGGCTAAATAGAGAGATGAATCTTCTACCTAAGTTCTAGGCTTGCAAAAATCTTCATCCTACTTCCCACAATTGATGGCCTTACTTTAGTTTAGATTAATCGAAGGACAACCTTGCTCAAACAAACACTTGTATTTCCAAATTCCAATGACGGCTAAGTAGTTCTTAACGTGGCCGTATTCTTGAGACTTGTCAAATATCTTTGCCTTCTCAGCCATAATTTCCAGTTTTACCAAACCCATAGGCCATAGCTTCAGACGTTTGATCCCTCCTTCCATGGTATTTCCGGGCTTATCGCGTCTTTAAAAGATTCTACTTTAGACATTGTGATCCCTTCTTCCATGGATTTCCGGGCTTATCACGCTTGGCTATATCTAAACAGTGTGTAGCTTATAGTGTTCTCTAGACGAAAGCACTAGAATTATCAATGCTGAAAGAATGAGAAGTAAGAAAATTTAGTGTTGACATATGTAATGGAATTGAAATCAATGAAACGAGCTACATACTGTTAGCACTAATTTGAAGTGCATACAAATTGTTAAACTTGTTTAAAAAATAATGAGAAAAATATTTATGTAGTACTCTAATCAATAGTCTAAATATGACAGAGAGATTGAGAAAGAAATTTCTAAACACAACTTTGTGCTTAGGTTGATGTTTTCAGTTTTCACCCTCAAGCATTCATCAAATATAACCAAAAAAAAAGTGTTGATCATTAGGATCAAGAAACTAATCAATGTTAAACAAATAGATTCGCTACAAAGAGAAGTAAAATAAGAAATACTGGGAATCTTCGATGTTCTGATGAATAGATTTAATTATAAGACTTGCCATCTTAGAACCAAGCATATGAAGTAGGCATTGATTGTAATATATATTCAAGCTTTTAGTTAATAATAGAATTAGAAAATAATCGCTCTATAATGCATCATAGGTAAACATATTTTTGACAGTGTCTTATTTGGGGCATTTCAATGAATAGACTAAATCAAAGATACATAATTGCTGTAATAGCAATATAATAGTTTATTTTTTTAGTCTACAAAGAATTAGGACAGTGTATATCACAACTGACCGAATGTCCAAACTTACCAAAAGATAAAAATTATTGCACTTCAAAGTGTTTGCTATATATTGTATAACTAAAGAGCCTAATTTGTTCAAAAAGATTGCAACTAAAAAAGGGTCACATATGCATGCACTCATCTGCTAAAGCCTAAAAGAGAGTTAGATTAACAAAAATAAAATGATTAGAAAGCCTTCCATACAGTTAGAAGATTGAGGAACCCACCTATTATTTTTTTAATATAGATTATTATTTTTGGGTTAGAGATAAGATTTATAATTTAAATATTGAGGATCATAAAAAAAAAATTAATAGAGTTTTTTTGAATAAAAATTTATTATTCCCTGCATAAATCAAGCACGTAAGGCACTACTTAGTACAGAACAAGTTCAAAGATTATCATATATAAGTATACAAATGCAATCCTTTTTCACTTTTAAATTGGGTCCCGAGATTTATGATATAAACACTGTCGGACCAGCCCCTGCATTGAAGATCCTGTGTATGTAAAAGCTCCATATTTTTCTACAAGTAGATTACAATTAATCGAATCTAAATATAAGCCAAATTGAACAATATGTGACAATTGACAAAAAGTGATATGAAGAAATTATAAATTAAAGTTAACAACTTAACATTAATAAGAGAACTACGGAATAGGACATACCTCCGCAGGTGTCTTCTTTCCCTGAACAAATGAGTCTTTCTACGCAAACACCTGTTTATTGTCGTCCAATTACTGCAAACATGAATCAGACACCAATTATTTGGATAAATAATTCATAATTTTTTATAGTATAAAAGATTTCTAGTGTCAACTTACTCACAAGTTTCAGTAACTACTCTCAAAAGTTTTTGAGGAAGAAAAGATGGAGGAAAAACACAAAGATGCATGAAATTGTCACTTTTTAAAAGTGGTGATAGTTACACATCATGTGTACGGGACACAATACCACGACAGCTGAAATAGTGTTTTGAAAACACGATTTCACACATACGGAGTGTGCAACAAGAAGTGTGTAACAAGATTTAGTTATTTTTAAATTATAAACAATATTTCAGCACACACTGGCTTGTGCCATATGGCATGCAAATGCAATTTTGAAAATTGGAACTGCAATTTAGTTGGCTTAGGCTAAAAATGAGAAAGAATTTAAAAAAATTGAGCCGATTACTGAGGACATTATTGATATTGTCTAACCCGGTCTAAGGAACAAAAAATTGAGCCGATTACACTACGTACTATTTTTTCAATATGGCACATAATCATTTTGCGGGGAAAAACAGAACTTTTTGAGTTTAGACTAAAAACTAGATGCATGAGAAATTTGAGATAGGCATAGCAGCCCATAGAAAAACCCAAGGCCATTTAGAGAAATATCATGGAAAAAGGAAGATTTGTTTAACCCATTCACTTTGGGTAAGAATAACATAAAAAGACTATCCCAATAACAATTACAAAAAAGCTTGTGATTCATAGAAGTATTAGATTTTTTTTTCTTAATCATAAAAGAAATGTACTTACATTTCAATAGCAAGTTTAACAATAATTGAAATATGGATTTCTTCTGGTGAATCACTGATTCGATTTGATAATATAATAATCTCTTTTGAGATCATATTTGCGTTTGATTTTTGAAGGGAGGGATAAATAGGAGGATTGGATGGGATTGGAAATGGAAGATGTGTAACAGAGGGAACATGAGCAACTGGGTATGAAGCCATAGCAAAGGCATTGAGAATTGACTCAATTGAGATGGGTAGGCATGGCTAGCATGAAGGGTATTTATGCCTCTAGAACATACTGAAATTAAAAGCATGACACCCCTATTGATGTTAATTTTGGAAACACAATCCAGCATTTATTGTAATTTTGGAAACAAAATTAAGGGGAGGTTATTACATTACAATTAGCTACCAAATTAAAAAGGAGCCCTCTGATTCCCATGCTAGACATGCCATACATGCCATTTTATGATCAATGCAATTTGATTCTCCAGAAATGGCCAACCATATTTTCAATCTGTTTAATTTCTTACCAAAGCTAAGATGCATGCATGTAATTTTTTTCCCCATGTATAGCATGTTTGTAATCTCGTCTGTCAAATTATGATTCTCATATAACAACCTTGCTTGAAATTGTTGGGAGATGAGCTATAAATTAAGAATTTCCTATTATTCATATGTACAGGATTATATCTATAAAATTGGCAAAATAAATTACCAATTACAAGTTAGAACGCCGACACAATCCACATCAGTCCACGACCTGATTTGATAGCCCATTATTGTAGTGACACAAGATTTAGACATCATAGAGGACAAATCTTTGTCATGATTATACTCATGTCCTTGTGTTGCACTCTTAATCACCACTTCTCAGAGAACTGAAATAAATAATAAATGTTGAAGGAACCAGATTAATTTCATTGCATTGCTGCCAAGAAAGCACCAGTCAACTTTCTGCTACAGATAAAAAGCAACCTTTGCTATGTGCAAGGCACAGTGTCCAGTCCAGATTATTGACTCAACTAAGACCATCCAGTTTCAACTTTCAAGTATAATTCTTCATCTTGTTTCATTTTCGTGGTTTCAACCTAACCACCTTTGGTCAGTTAAAATCAAAACCAACTCTAAGTTCGCAAGGACAAAGAAAAAAACAATAATATTTCTCTATTTCTCTTGGTCATGCAGTTACTTCAGCTGACCTTCTAAGAATTCAAATGCGATGAAATATGAGTTTGTGGAAAAAGATAAGATTAGGGTCCAACAGAAATTACCATTGAATTCCATATCCATGGGTAACATTGGCAAAACAGAAAGCATTAATCATATATGGGAAGACTTAAAAATATAGAATCTGGCAAATCAAAATTACTACTACTAGCAAAAGAAAAAAAGGCCAGATAATTGAAATGCTAAGAAACTACAAAAGCTATAATTAGGTCAGATATGCTCTTGAAATTTTCTCTATTGATATTCATCTACCTTCACTGACCATGGTATATGAAATTAGTTTGTCACAGCACCCTCACTGTCCTAAAGTGACCAAGTATTTGTGAATTTCCCTACAACAAATGGACAACCAAGGCAAGCAATAGCTGAGATCTTATTGCATAAAAGTCATCCCAAACCCTTAACCAAAATTCTATCACAATTCCATTGCATAAAAAAAATCATCAATATACTGTTCCATCAATAAATTATAGAGAGTGAAGAGAATAGAGAATTGAAATTTAACCCATCATCCATACAAGATGTGATATTAACTTTCCATAAATCACACAAAAGAACTCTTTTTTGATAAGGAAAATAAAGACCTATGGTCTACAAATAATTAGGAGCTCAGGAAAAATAACTCTAAAACACATTTTGACCAGTAAATGAAACGAGGCTCTCCACGTAAACCATAGCTTTTGTTGGGACGAATGACCTTGGAAAGCTTGTAGGTTGAAGAATCTTAATTTCTTGAGAACCAATGTTATACAGTAACAATGCATTGTGGATGTAGTGGTCAACAAGCAGAAGAAGCTTTCCATTCTTTGCAAATGGTAGTGGCCTGTGAATTCTTAACATTGGTCCTACAACAAGTTTTTTGGTCCAAGAATCCTCAACCCCATATTTGCGCATCACCCATATATAAAGGTGTTTCTCTGTCAAAATATGTCCATCCTAATAAACAACAAAAGCAAGGCAATCATTGAACATGGCAAAATCTTTATTCATACATGAAGCATCGCCCCTCCGGGAACCTTAGTTTTCGAAACACCTCATCTGGCAACCTGATTACTCAAAACACGTCACGACTCATGTCAAAGGCTGGAACTATCTCACAATCACAAGCCTGCCCAAGTTCGATTGTGTCGCCCGTAGTCAAGGAAACCGTTCCAATAATGAACTCCATTAAAGTAAAATCCTTCAAAATGACTAAACAACCTAATGTTTGAATGATGAATAGTGGTGTCAATTATTTGGGTCCAGGAATCAGCATTTAGAGAGTAAACATGAAAAAAATTGTGGTAGTCTGTGAAGAATGATGTTCGGGTAGATGTATCTAGTTTGTGATAAGTGACAATTCTAACAACCTTGTAGTCATTAGAATATTGATCATAACCAAATGCATGGTATATTTTAAAGGGTTTTGATGATGGGAGAAGATGGGCAGCGCAGTCAGGAAGTAAGGGATAGTGAACAGTTTTACGTTTTCTGATTGCTGGATTCCATAACACAAAGCCATCAAAGCCGTCAAGGAAGTAACCACCGAAGCAAATAATACCATTGATGCAACCAATCCGGTCGCAAAATCTATGTTTCTTCATGCCTATGCCCTTCAAATTCAAATTAATGGGTACTCTTTGATGATCATCATCATCATCATCAAGATGAGGAGGGTACATGAGCAACTAGGGATGAAGCCATGGCAAAGGCATTAGAATTGAGATAGGTAGGTCGGGCAAGCATGAAGAAGGGTATTTAACCCCAAGAACACATACTTTTTTTTTATATATATTTTTTTTATACCAGATAGAAATTCTACTCTAACCTTAAATATGGGTGTGAAACTCCTTCTTAGAAACTTAAATCCCAGCCTTTGTCCTTTATACTCCAAAAACACTTTTACTTGTAGAATGACCATCGCACCAAGAGTGTGCAATGGCCAAGAACACATACTGAAAATAAAAGCATGACACACCTATCTATATGCTATATATTACTAAAAGCTAAAGAGGAGCATTTATTGCTGCTGAACTCCTGTAGCACCACATCATTTGCCACATCATTTGCCACATAATTATTATTCTTTTTTTATTTTTTTTTTACAAAAAAATATATAAATAAATTATTAACTTTACATATTCATCTTTGTTGGTTTTAACATCTATATATGTATATATATATATATATATATATTTCCTTTTTATTTCCAATTTTCCTATAATTTTTTTTGACATTCACTTTTTCTTTTTAAATATTTATACTTTTTTCAATCTTTCATCTTCCCACTACCCTCTACATTAATATCACTATTCATCTTTCACTTCATCTTCCTTTATTTGTCTCTTTTTATTCACTCTTTCTTACTATAAATTTGTCATTCTCTTTTGCATTTTTTGCATAGTTATCTCTCACAAAAAAGGTTATCTCTCTCTCTCTCTCTCTCTCTCTCTCTCTCTCTATGTTTTGGTAGATTTTTATTTTTATTGCATCTCTACTTTAGGTTGATAAATTTTTGTATTTTTTAGAACTCTAATTTAGGTTGATAAGATTTAGTTTTTATTTTTTTATTTTTGATGATGCCGAAAAATCGTCAATAAGCCACATGGTCCTCACGTGCCCTTTACAAGAACCTGCACAACACAAAAGCTGAAGACCTTGAGAGGAGTACCGGTGTGGTACCGGCCAAATACCTTCCAAAAGTCAAGTTAGATCTCTTTTCACAACTCTAGAGTGCTAGAGCTAGGATGAATTATGCGTACCTTGGTTTGTGAGGGTATTGAGGCTTTTATAGTAGTAGAGGGTTGACATCTCTTCCTTGGACTAGAAGTCTTTTCTTTATAGTAATCCTTATAAGTATATATTACAAAATCCTTTCCTTGTAGGAGACTAACACTAATCGTGAAATACAAGACATTTCCTTATATACACATGCGTGGTACCCAAGACATTTCCTTATGTTGGAACCGTCAATTTTTGTACTGTCAGCTTTCATCCCCATACACTGACATCGTCAGCTTAAAGTCGTAGGGTACTAATCGTCTGGTTGATGGCAAAAAAAAACAAAGCCGACGGATTGGTTTGGAATGCCGTTTTATACCTTTCCTATGGTGAACGTATATTTACAATTTTATCCTTATCAATTTTTTTTATTTTATTTTTTATTTTTTTTCTCTTTGATTGTTAAGTTTTATCCAATTACGTTATAAAAAATTAAAGATAGTAGATAAAAATATAATAGTATTCCATTACATAGCATAATTTGGATAATTTAGTGTTTATTGTTATATCTTTTTTTTTTTTTTTTCTTCTCATCTTATTTTAATCAATATTCAAATTCAACCGCATCCTCCTTATCATTAAATTATAGATATTTTCTCTATCTTTTTGTTTAAAAAAATAAAAAATGTAATATTTTACTTAAATTCAAATAAAAGAAAATTGTGCTTATCAAATTGTATTCATTTTTTTAACATTCACACTTTCTCCAACTTTTCTCATTCCCTTTACCTTTTCATCTCCCTAAACATTCTACCTTGATATCATTCTTCCTCTTTACTTTTATCTTTCTTTATTTTGTTTCTTTTTATTATCATTCTCTTGGTATAAATTTGTCATTCACTATTCTATTCTTTACATAATTTTCTCTCACAAAAAATGGGTTATTTCCTACTCTTTCTCCCTCAAATTTTTGGTGGATTTTATTTTTATTTTTCTTGCATCTCTATTTTAGCTTGATAAAGTGTTGTATTCTTTAGAATTCTATTTTGGTTGATGAAATTTAGTTTTCTGTTTTAAGTTTTTTTTTTTTTTTTTTTTAATCACTTTGATTGTTAAATGTTATCATATTGCATTATAAAGAATTTAGGATAGTATATAAGAATATACTATTATTATATTACATAGAATGATTTGGATAAGTTAGTGTTTACTGTTATATATTTTATTTTTACTTTTTTTCTCATATAATTTTATTCAACATTTAAATTCAACCACATCCTTCATATATATCATTAAATTATTTATATTTCCTCTCCTTTTTAATTTTAAAAAATTTAAAATATAATATTTTGCCTAAATTAAATAAATAAAATTGTCCTTATTAAGTGAAGTAATGCTAGGGAAACACTCATTCTCACACTCAATGCATCAAAGGAAAAATGAAATACAAAACAAGTCAAGTTAGAAACACTAAATAAAAAAATAAAAAACCAATAATGCATATTTAATGTCATAGAATTATCATCAAATTTTGGATAACGATAAGTTGCCAATGAAGAGAGAGAGAGAGAGAGAGAGAGAGAGAGAGAGAGAGAGAGATGGTAAAGAAAAAAAAAACAATACAAAGTAATAAAGAGTAGATAAAGAAAAAAAAATCAAGCGTCAATTAGTAACTATTAATTGGAAAACAAAAAGGTTGTAAGGATAAGTAAAAAAATAATATAAAGATTATCGAGTGGAGATTATTAAAAACTTTACAGTGCAATAAAATAAACTGTTAAATTCACTTAAAAATTAAATCAATAATTAAATACAATCATAGTACTAAATTTAAATTTAAAAATAATCAAACTCTAACTATGGAAACCATATTAACCATAACAAAAAAAAAAAAAAAAAAAAAAATGTTCTCTAGTAGTAGTAGCAATTACATAAGAAATAAAATTAGAAAATTTTGAAGTTTCTTTTTGAACTGTCATTTAACCTTATTTATAATATAAATATATATATATATATATATTTTTTTTTTACAATATACAATTTTTACTCTAGCCTAATCTATAATCTAAATGTATATGTATGTGAAACTCCCTCCTGAAAACTTTAACCCCGGCCTTTTTCTCCCACACCCCACAAGTACTTATACTTGCGGAGTGACCACCGCACCAAGAGTGCACGGTGGTCATAATTTTCATACACTATTACTTTTGAAAATCTAATAAACAATGCTACCTCTCATTTAATGTCTTTGTTATGCAAATCATCAGTTAGTAAATATACGATAATGGTAAGAAGCGTTGCAAATGACATCACTAAAATATATATATAATTAATTAGCCACTATCATTATGGAGTAGTGGTCTATAATTTTATGCATTCAAAGAAATGGAATATATAGAGTTTTTTTAAAGGTATGTGTAAAGATTCACATTATATATGCGTGTGTGTGTGTGTGTGTGTGTGTGTGTGTATAAAGGTAAAAAAAAAAAGAATATTTAAGGTTAATATTAACTTAAAAACTAATGAAAATCAATGGTTAATAACTAAAATTATAATATTAATAAAATATTTAATGAGATCATCCTAAAAAAATTATCACGCACAACGTGCAGGTATGCGACTAGTTATTGTTAATTTTGAAAACATATTCCAACATTTATTAGCTACCAAATTAGAAAGGCCCCCTCTAATTCCCATGCTAGACGTGCCATTTTATGATCAATGCAATTTGATTGTCCAGAAATGACCAACCATATATTGCATTTGTTTAATTTCTTATCAAAGCTAAGATGCATGCATATTAGCTTTTCCTCATGTATAGCATGTTTGTAATCTCTTATTGTCAAATTATGATTCTCATATAACAACCTTATTCTAACTTGTAATTGGTCATTTATTTTGCCAATTTTAGAGATATATATAAATCCTGTACATATGGATAATAGAAAATTCTTGATAAAAGCCTATCTTCTAGAATATTCATCAAGTACACGCTCACTATAACATACTCTTCATGCTAAATAGATGATAAAATATGTTAGCTTCTCAAAACCTAATTGCAGTTTAGATTTTATCATGATAATCCTCATACTAAGAAGAGTTTTTAGGATAATTCAACCATAAATTTTCTGAATATTCAATCACTTCGAAATAAATGGATTTGATTTTGCCATGTTATCAACATTTAAACCAATGTTTGCTAGTAGTACTACTTTAATATCTTTTAAATTATTGATGAGGTGTTAAAATTCAATCTTCTTATTTCCAAATAAATATATAGGTTTCTCAAAAAAAAAAAAAGAATTAATAAAATGATGAAACTTAGGTACAATTTCTTAGTTATTGGATATTTGGTTCTTTAATTTAATTCAAACACGTAGCTGTATTGAATTTAATTATTTTTTAAATATATAAAATTTTTATAATTTCTTGGTTAATGCAAAATGTGGTGGAATTTAATTGGAAAATCTCATATATTTACTTAAATTTACCCTTTATACAAATTTTCAATTAATTGAAGTCTCCTTTCACTCGCTATTCTTCCCTTTTATACACACACCTCATAATGCATGCAATTAGGCTTCTTTTTCTTTTTCTTTTTCTTTTTTTTGTTTCTTTAGAGTCATAATTTTCTGGAAAATAAAAGGAAAAAAAATGACTAAAGATCATCAAATAAATGACAAAATTGACCTGTTAGACGGTATAAATGCAAACCATGCTGCATGCATAATTTGATTAAACTTAGCATAAATGTAAAATTAGAATCAAACCACCAGGGACTTGTTATGGCTGCTCTCTCACGACAGATTCCATCACCTGCTTCGGTGGAGATGGTGGAAGTGGTAGCGGCTCGTCAGGCTCTGATGTTTGCTGTGGAACTCAGTTTCGACAAGGTGGAAGTGGAAGGTGACTCTGAATCAGTTGTCAATGCTATTCTTGGTGACTACATGGACAATTCATATACGGGTCATGTCTTGCAGGAAATTAAGTTTATGTTTTCTAGCTTTTCTTTTATTTCTATTAAGCATACTCACAGAAAAGGAAATTGTGTTGCCCATAAACTTGCTGGAAGGGCCGCCAAAATCATTTTCTTGTTTGAATGGAGTCTGTTCCTTTAGATATTCTTGATGTCTATCAGCTTGATATTTTAAGGATGCAATAATACCATTGTTACCCCGGTGGGGTTTCTTCTCAAAAAAAAAAAAAAAAAGAATCAAACAACCAGAAGAATTGAAATCAATCAAATAATCTTCGATGATGAAAAATTAGCAGTTTAACATGGATATCTAAGGCTGAAAAATCAGTAAGTAAATAAAAATTGAAGCAAGCAATCATAGAGACTCAAACAATAGCAGTATATAAACAAACTTGTCTGTGTTTTGTTAGCTAAAAAAATTAAGTGAGAAAAAGTGAGAACCTTTTTCATTGTCTTTTTCCTGTGGGTGTTGAAGATTAAGTTGCATCATTTGTAGAGTTTTCTTGTCTTTTGTAGCTTTTTTTTTCTTTTTTCTTTTTTTTTTCTGTCAATTTTTTACAAATGGATATTTTGTACAAAGAAAATCTTAATTCAAAGTCCTCATAGCAATTGACTAGAATTGAGGTTGTCATCAATTGCTTCAAAATGACAGCATGATCAATTGGTTAGTAGAAGATTTTTTACAGAGAAATTTGATTGACCTGTCAAAATTGGAATCAGACTTGTTAACCCACCCAAATCCAAAAGATTAAACGGGGTATAGATTTGGGATTTGTGGATTAGTAAAAACTGGGCCAACCAATACCCGGTTCATTAAAACAACGGATTGGATTAGGTTGACAAATGGGCCACATGGATTGACATGTTTTCCTTTCAATTTATTTTTCATTTAAAAAAAAAAAAAAAAAAAAAAACTCAATTTCTTTAATTTTAGACTTGGAGGTAATATTTAATCTACTTATAGAAAAATTACTCTCTGCCACTTGGTCTCACTCTCTTCTTACCATACTTCAAGTAGTCAATAAATGTTATTAAGGATATTATATTTTATTATATTATATTTGTTTTATAAACTCTGGTAGTAACTTTTAAACATAGGACAAAAACTTAGATAAGAAATTTATTTTTTATATTTTTATGTGGTTTTAAATAATTATTATTATTACACCACTTTGTAAGCATTTTATAATCAAACCATTTGTTGGATTAACTTCGGTTTTCCTAGTTGAACTAATTTCAATTCTTTTGTGGATTCTAATTAGCTCAACTAGTAAAGTCTCTAATAACTGAATAAGATATCTAGAGTTTAATCTCCACCTACACCAAATATCGATTGGTGTTTTAGTTTGATGATAAAAAACTATCATTAGGAGTAAATGTTATAAATTGAAATTCTCTAAAAAAAAACAAAAAAACAAAAACTTCAATTTTTCTACGTAACTTTAGTAGCATGTGATTTGATCCATAAGTTGATTATATAAATTCGTAGACATGTGTAAGTTTAGTTAATTTAATTAGTAAAGTCTTTTATCTTTGACTGAGGGACCTAGGTTCGAATGTCACCTATAGCAAACCAATTTTGCTATAGACAACTTTTTTCAACAACTTGCTAAAGTGGCAAGTTGTACGTACAAATTTTTACCTACATATTAATTTTTTTTTTTTTGAAAGTTAACTACATATTATTAGTAATAAACTTATTATATTTTTATTTTTATAATTATAAAATAAATATTTATGACATCACCGGTCGGACCAAAAAATTGGTAACTAGTCACTTTTATGGTTCCTTGTTCGTATCGGTTTTTAAAACCACAATAGGCACTATCATGGTTTTAAAAACTAGACCAGACTTGCAGATTCAACAAGGAACCAATCACTAATCCAGTCCGGTCATAACAGAAAACCAAAAAATAGTAAAAACCCAAGACTAACTAGGAATCGGGTGTAATTTACCATTTGATCTTTAACCTCATCTTTTATACATTATTTTAAACTACAAAAACTTGAATTTAGACAATTGATTGACGACAATCCTATTAATCTTCGATTACCTTGTAATTTTGAAAGCATAAAAAATATATGAAGATAATGTAATCTAACAGTAGATTTGTCAAAATTCACATCGAATTAAGAAATATAAGGCTGAGTTCAAGTTACACCGATGTAACTCTAAAAAATGTTACACCACCCAGTAACTTATTATTGAATGCATATTTTGAAAATCCAACCGTTAGATTACATAATTTATATGTTCTTAATGTGAATGCCAATTTTCATGCCAATCGGAAGTAATTTGCCATTTTATTTTAAAACTCATATTTTAAACGTTATTTTAAACTATAAAAACTCGAATTTAGAAAATTGATTGATGACATGCCTATTAATCTTTGATCACCTTGAAATTTTGAAAGTATGAAAAATATATGAAGATAATGTGACCTAACGGTAAATTTGTCAAAATTCACATCGAATTAAGAAATATAGGGTTAGGTTTAAGTTACACTAGATGTAACTCTAAAAAATGTTACACCACCCAATAACTTATTATTGAATTCATTTTTTCAAAATCCAACCGTTGGATTACATGGTCTATTAGTTCTTAACATGCATGCCGATTTTTATGCCAATCGGGTGTAATTTACAATTTGATCTATAAACTCATCTTTTCTACGTTATTTTAAATTACAAAAACTTGAATTTAGACAATAGATTGATGACAATCCTATTAATCTTCGATTACCTTGTAATTTTGTAAGCACAAAAAATATATGAAGATAATGTAATCTAACAGTAAATTTGTCAAAATTCACATCGAATTAAGAAATATAGGGCTACGTTCAAGTTACACCTGATGTAACTCTAAAAAATGTTCCACTACTCAATAACAATATAATGAATGTATATTTTGAAAATCCAACCATTGGATTACATAATCTATATGTTCTTAACAAGCATGCCAATTTTCATGCCAATTGGGTGTAATTTACAATTTCATCTTTAAACTCATCTTTTATACGTTATTTTAAATTACAAAAACTTAAATTTAGACAATTGATTGATGACATTCCTATTAATCTTCAATTTCCTTGTAATTTTGTAAGCATAAAAAATATATGAAGATAATGTAATCTAACAGTAGATTTGTCGAAATTCACATCGAATTAAGAAATATATGGCTGGGTTTAGGTTACACCTGATGTAACTTTAAAAAATGTTACACCACCCAATAACTTATTATTAAATGCATATTTTGAAAATCTAACCGTTACATTGCATGATCTATATGTTCTTAACATGAATGCCAATTTTCATGCAAATCGGGTGTAATTTACCATTTGATATTCAAACTCATATTTTAAACTATAAAAACTCAAATTTAGACAATTAATTAATGACGTGCCTATTAATTTTCGATTACCTTGTAATTTTGTAAGCATGAAAAATAAATGAAGATAATATAATCTAACGGTAGATATATCAAAATTCACATCAAATTAAGAAATATAGGGCTAAGTTCAAGTTGCAACTAATATAACTCTAAAAAATGTTACACTACCTAATAACATATTATTGAATTCATATTTTGAAAATCTAACCGTTGGATTACATTTTCTATATGTTTTTAACATGCATGCCAATTTTCATGCTAATCGGATGTAGTTTACCATTTAATCTTTAAACTCATCTTTTATGCATTATTTTAAACTACAAAAAATTGAATTTAAATAATTGATTGATGACATGACTATTAATCTTTGATCACCTTGAAATTTTGTAAGCATAAAAAATATATGAAGATAATGTAATCTAACGGTAGATTTGTCAAAATTCACATCGAATTAAGAAATATAGGACTTGGTTCAAGTTACACATGATGTAACTCTAAAAAATATTACACCACCCAATAACTTATTATTGAATTCATATTTTAAAATCCAACCATTGGATTATATGTTCTATATGTTCTTAACATGCATTTCAATTTTCATGCCAATCGGGTGTAATTTACCCATTTACCCATTATTATCCATTTAACTAATTAAATCTTGTCCAAATCTAACTCAACCAAATTATTATGGATAAACCCCAACCAATCCAATTACCCAATAATCAAAATTACCAAATTGCTTCTTAAACTTGCAAATAACCAAAGTACTCCTAAAATCCTTTAAAATTGCTAAAATGCACCCTAAACGTAAAAAATGCGAAATACCTCTAAAATCATAAAATTACCAAAATACCATTCAAACTTAAAATATTACCAAAATATCCCTAGAAACAGTAAAAATGCCAAAATACCCCATAAACCTAAAAAATAACCGAAATACCCCCGAAACCTTTAAAATGACCAAAATACCCCCTCGAAACTTAAAAATGACAAAAAATACGTCCTAAACCTAAGAAATGATCAAAATACTCCCCAAAAACTAAAAATTACCCAAAATACCCATGAAACCTAAAAATGACCAAAATACCCCTGAAACTTATAAAATAAGCAAAATACCCCATAAACCTAAAAAATGAACAAAATAGCTCGAAATTATAAAAATGAGTATTTTGGTCATTTAGGGGTATTTCAGTCATTTTTAGGTTTAGTGTATATTTTTATCATCATATAGGTTTTAGGGCCATTTATGTCATTTTATAGGTTTTAGGGGTATTTTAGTCATTTTTTTAGGTTTTAGGGGGGTATTTTGGTCATTTTTTTAGGATTAAGGGTATTTTGGTAATTTTCAAGCATCAAGGCTATTTCGGTAAGTTTTTAGGTTTCGGAGGTATTTTAGTTATTTTTAAAGTTTAGGGGTTATTTTGGTAAATTTATTTTTGTTTTGGGAGTATTTTGGCCAAATTTTAGGTTTCAGGGGTATTTTGGTCATTTTTTAAGTTTCATGTGTACTTTGGTCATTTTTTAGGATTTGGGGGTTTTGATCATTTATTAGGTTTATGGGATATTTTGGTAATTTTAGTGGTTTTTGAGCATTTTTTGGGGGTATTTTGATCATTTTTAGGTTATTTCATGGGTATTTTGGTCATTTTAGTAGATTTTTAACATAATTGGTGATTTTATAGATTGTAAGTGTATTTTGGTCATTTTAAAGGTTTCATGGGTATTTTGCTTATTTTAGAGATTTTGAGGATATATTGGTCATTTTAGTGGTTTTTGAGCATATATGGTGATTTTATAAAAATCGGCTTTGGGTAGGGTATGAATATCTATGGATAAACAGATCGGGTAACAATTGGGTATGAATACTAATTGGGTAAGGTAATTGGATATTCATGGATAAATTAATTGGGTCGGGTATATATGGTTATACCTTGCCTATGGCCATCCTTAATTATTTGTAAACAATAGGTGACGAACACTTATTTCTTCCCTAAAAACACCTCCATCTTAATATTGGAATATGAATTTGGAATTTCGTCACCCTCCGGTTAGTCTTTGGTTAAATAATAGGTGACGAAAATGTATTTCATCACCAAAAACACCTACATCCTAATATTGGGTGACGAATTTAGAATTTCGTCACCTCTGATAAGTCTTTGGTGACGCGAATATTTCGTCACCCTAGGTTTGCCTTTTTTTCATGACCTATAGTGACGAAATAAATATTTCGTCACCAATTTGTACATCTTTGGTGACAAAATATTGATTTCATCACCAATTGGTACATCTTTGGTGACGAAATATTGATTTCGTCACCAATTTTAAAATTTTTATAATATTTGGTGACGAATTCCTCTTTTCCTCACTAAATGTTGTCATTTTGTGACGAAATTGTTTTTCCTCACTAGATTTTGTCACCATAGCCCACTTTTGTTGTAGTGTACGTAGCAGAGTTATTTGTCTCAAAGTTGCATGAGAGAATGAGAGCCCTTCCAAAACTTCAATAACATTTATGTGACAAAGCATCACATTCGCTTAGGAAAAAAAACTACAATTGGTATGCATTATCTACTGAACAAGGACCATGGATATATATATATATATATATATATATAGTTAATACAAATGAATCTTAGCATTGGCGTAATTGCTTGGAAATTTTGGTATAATGGCTATTTGGAGAAAAGGTTCTTCCACCTAAGGCTGAGGCTTGCAGAAATCTTCATCCCATTTCCTACAAATGATGGCCATGCTTTAGCTAGATGAATATGAGTACCTCACTCTAACAAACACTTAGGAGCGTTTGGTTCGCTTTAATGTTACATTACGCCATTATATTACATTATTGTAATCTTACAATAATATAATCTCAATATAATAATACATAGTTACATTGTTTAGGAAGGTGATGAAATTAAGATAATCTGATATATTTTATAGTTTTGAATTATGGTAATGTTAGAAAAAATAAAATAAACCAAAAACTTTAATGTTACATTAAGGGCACATCACAACAAACCAAACACCCCCTATAAATTTTGAACAATAGATAAGTAGTTCTTTACGTGGCTGTAAGCTTGAGGCTCAAGGCTTGTCAAATGTTTTTGAACCCTCTTTTGTGGATTTTCCAATTTCATTACACACATAGCTTCAGTCTTCAGACATTTAATTCCAACCCTCCATCCATGGTATTTATGGGCATATCATGTCTTTAAAAGCTTTAGCATTAGACATTTGGATCCCTTCTTTGGGAACTTAGATTTTGAATTCAGATGCCATAATGTTTATTGATTATAAACCTCTTGTTTAATCATTCATATGCTCACAAGTATTTGAAATTCAGATTTCTTAAATTCATTGTTGGATGTAGTGAATTTAAGTTTAGAATTATATCTTCACCTCAATGTACATTAATTGCCAATTTTTCAGATTAAGAATTTATTTTTATTTTATTAAAGGTCTCATCTCCAAAATTTTGAGATCAATTTTTCGGTCCCAAATTCCTTTACAATGATTTAGACCAATCTCTCTAACAATTTCTGGCTATATATGTTTGCATGTTTTTGAATTTCAATGAGCAACAATTTTATCTTTACTAGAAATTTTCAAGTGTTACTGAATTCCCTTTTAGAATAGTAAGGAGAGTTTATTACATTCTAGCATTTATTGCAATTTTGGAAACAAAAATAAGGAGAGTTTAGTATATTACAATTAGCTACCAAATTAAAAAGACCCCTCTAATTCCCATGCTAGACATGCCTTACACGCCATTTTATGATCAATGCAATTTAATTATCCATAAATGGCCAACCATATATTGCATTTGTTTAATTTCTTACCCAAAGCTAAGATGCATGTATGTTAGTTTTTCCTCATGTATAGTATGTTTGTAATCTCTTGTCTGTCAAATTATGATTCTAATATATAACAATCTTATTCTAACTTGTAATTGGTAATTTGTTTTGCCAATTTAGAGATATAAATCCCGTAGATATGGATAATAGAAAATTCTTGATAAAAGCTTGTCTTCTAAAATATTCATCAAGTACACGCTCAATATAACATACTTCTCATGTTAAATAAATGAAAAAATATGTTAATGTCTCAAAACCTAACTGCAGTTTAGATTTTACCATGATAATTCTCATAACTATAAGAATCTCAAGAATCTCAAGAGTTTTTAGGATAATTCAACCATAAATTTTCTAAATATTCAATCACTTCGAAATAAATGGATTGATTTTTGTCAAGTTGTCAACATTTGAACATACGTTTGTTAGTAGCACTATTTTAATAGATTTTAATTTAAATTATTGTTGAGGTGCTAAAATCCACTCTTCTTACCTCAGAATAAATATATATAATTTTAGTAATTAATAAAAAGATGAAACTTAGGTACAATTTCTTAAGTACATGATATTAGGTTCTTTAATTAAATCCAAATAGGTAGCTATATTGAATTTAATTATTTTTCAAAGATATATCATCGTTTATAGTAAGTTTCAGTTAGCTCAACTGATAAAGTTTCTAATAGTTAAATAAGAGATCTGGAGTTCATTTCCCGTCTACACCAAAAACCAATTAGTATATTGGTCTGATGATATAGCGCACAATCATATCATTAGAAGCCAACCCCAAACGTTGAAACTCACTAAATAAATAACATTGTTTATAATTTATTGGTTAATGCAACACATGTTGGAAAAATAATAGTGAATAAACAAGTTTGATACAACAAACAATATCCCAAATAATTAGCAAGAATGTAAATAAACAATAACAATATAAATTTAAGTAAAATTAGGAACAATCTCACAGTGCTATAGAATCACGCAAAGAACGTTGTCCTTAAAAGTTGATTCGTGCCACTCAAAGTAAAACTTAGTGCGATTGGTTCTCTTGGCCAAACAACCCCCAGGATTAGCCTATAGTATCGACCTTTATGATGTACGCACTTCCACTCACAAAAGGTTTAAGAACAACCCTCTATTGCCTTTTCTTAGAAAAATAATTCTTGTAGAAAAAATATGTGGGAGAGAAAGATAGTAGACTTGTGTATATCTAAAAATATAGAGTAGTAAAAAGACACTCTTGAAAAATATGTTATGATGAGTATTATATAGGCTACTTATAAAGATAATAGACTATAGTTATTGGTTACTAATAACCCTTAAAAGCCCAACAGCTATATTATCAATTATTGCCTAACGGCTATTTTTCTCATTGCCCAACGGCTATTTTCCTCATAATTGCCCAACGGCTATTTTACTCATAAATTTTCAATAGCTAGAAAATAAATAAGAATAAAAGTGTTTGGAACACACACCCACACCAACAACACGTGCTTGAATTTAATTGGAAAACCTTATGTATGTACTTTAAATTTACCCGTTATAATTTTCTCATAAACAATATACCCTTTAAAAAAATCTTCAATCAATTGAAGCCTCCTTTCACTGGCTGTTCTTCCCTTATATGGAATATTATTGTCTTTGCAAACTTAGATTTAGGTTTCAGATGTAATAATGTTTATCTATTGAAAATGTCTTGTTTGATCATTCATATGCTCACAAGTACTTGAAATTCAGATTTCTTAAATTCGTTGTTTGATGTAGTGAATTTAAGTTTCTAATTATATCTGTTTCTCAAAAAGTTTAAAATTATATCTTCATCTCAGTGTTAATCAATTGTCAATTTGTCATATTAAGAATTTTTTTTTTTTTTTTTTTTTTTTAAAAGGTCTCATCCCCAAAATTTGCCATCAAATTTTGGTCCCAAATTCCTAATTCCTTTACGATGATTTACAAATCCGATCTCTCTAGCAATTTTTGGCTACATATGTTTTCATGTTTTTGACTTTCAATGAGCAAACAATTTTTATCTTTATTAGTAAAAATTTCTTCGTTTATAGGAAAGCTAATAGCTTTGCTGACAGATTAACGAGGATGGGAGTTGAGTTTACTTTAGACCACCTTTTTTTTGTGTAATCCACTGTCTGTGGTGGTTGATTTGGTGGCTATAGACAAAGCTGGCCATGTTTGTAATAGACTTATTGTTCCTCAGTTTAATATCATGCGGTGTTTAACCATATATATATATATATATTTCTACGTGTCACTGAATTCCTTTTTAGAATAGTAATTTTGTTTGAAATAATGGTCCACATTCAATATTTGATGCAAGTCCAGATTACGCAGAGAGAGAGAGAGAGAGAGAGAGAGAGAGAGACTCAATTCAAAGCTACAATTATCTACTGAAAATGAATCCATGAAATGGTTGATACAAAACAATCTACTACATTGGCGTGGCAAAAAATTTCTTAATTGCTTGCTAATTTTTGGCCTTGGCTAAACAGAGAGATGAATCTTCTACCTAAGTTCGAGGCTTGCAGAAATCTTCATCCCACTTCCCACAGTTGATGGCCTTACTTTAGTTTAGATTAATCGAAGGACAACCTTGCTCAAACAAACACTTGTATTCCCAAATTCCAATGACAGTTAAGTAGTTCTTAACGTGGCCGTATTCTTGAGGCTTATCAAATATCTTTGCCTTCTCAGCCATAATTTCCAGTTTTACCAAATCCATAGGCCATAGCTTCAGACATTTTATCCCTCCTTCCATGGATTTCCGGGCTTATCGCGTCTTTAAAAGCTTTTGCTTTAGACATTGTGATCCCTTCTTCCATGGATTTCCAGGCTTATCACGCCTGGCTATATCTGAACGGTGTGTAGCCTATATTGTTCTCTGGGCAAAAGCGCTAGAATTATTGATGCTGAAAGAATGAGAAACAAGAAAAATTTAGTGTTGCCATATGTAGTGGAATTGAAATCAATGAAAAGAGCTACATATTGTTAGCACTAAATTGAAGTGCATACAAATTGTGAAACTTGTTTAAAAAATAATGAGAAAAATATTTATGTAGTACTCTGATCAATAGTCTATATATGAACAGAGATTGAGAAAGAAATTTCTAAACATAACTTTTTGCTTAGGTTGATTTTTTCAGTTTTCACCCTCAAGCATTCATCAAATATAACCAAACAAAAAAAGTGTCGATCATTAGGATCAATAAACTAATCAATGTTAAACAAAGAAATTCGCTACAAAGAGAAGTATAATAAGAAATACTAGGAATCTTCGATGTTCTGATGAATAGATTTAATTATAAGACTTGCCATCTCAAAACCAAGCATATGAAGTAGGCATTGATTGTAATATATATTCAAGCTTTTAGTTCATAATAGAATTAGAAAATAATCGCTCTATAATGCATCATAGGTAAACATATTTTTGACAGTGTCTTATTTGGGGCATTTCAATGAATAGACTAAATCAAAGACACATAATTGCTGTAATAGCAATATAATAGTTTCATTTTTTCAGTCTACAAAGAATTAGGACAATGTATTATGTATATCACAACTGACTGAATGTCCAAACTTACCAAAAGATAAAAATTATTGCACTTTGAAGTGTTTGCTATATGTTGTACAACTAAAGAGCCTAACTTGTTCAAAAAGATTGCAACTAAAAAAGGGTCACATATGCATGCACTCATCTGCTAAAGCCTAAAAGAGAGTTAGATTAACAAAAATAAAATGAATAGAAAGCCTTCCATACAGTTAGAAGATTGAGGAACCCACCTATTATTTTTGGGTTAGAGATAAGATTTATAATTTAAATATTGAGGATCATCCAAAAAAAAAAAAAAAAAAAAATTTAATATAGAGTTTGCATTGAAGATCCTGTGTATGTAAAAGCTCCATATTTTTCTACAAGTAGATTACAATTAATCGAATCTAAATATAAGCCAAATTGAACAATATGTGTCAATTGACAAAAAATGATACGAAGAAATGATACATTAAAATTAACAACTTAACATTAATAAGAGGACAACCGAACAGGACATACCTCTGCAGGTCTCTTCTTTCCCTGAACAAATGAGTCTTTCTACACAAACGCCTGTTTATTTTCGTCCTATTACTGCAAACATGAATCAGACACCAATTCTTTGGATAAATAATTCATAATTTGATAGTACAAAAGATTTCTAGTGTCGACTTACTTACGAGGTTCAGTAACTACTCTCAAGAGTTTTTTGAGGAAGAAAAAGATGGAGGAAAAAACACAAAGATGCATGAAATTGTCACTTTTTAAGAAGTGTTGATAGTTACACATCATGTATATAGGACACACAATACCACGATAGCAGAAATAGTGTTTTGAAAACACGATTTTATGCATACAGGAGTGTGCAACAAAAAGTGTATAATAACAAGATTTAGTTATTTTTAAATTATAAATAATATTTCAGCACACATTGGCTTGTGCCATATGGCATGCAAATGCAATTTTGAAAATTGGAACTTCAATTTTAATTGGCCTAGGCTAAAAATGAGAAAGAACTTTAAAGAAAAATTGTGCTTACATTTCAACTGTTGGTTTAATACATATTGAAATATGAATTTCTTCTGGTAAATCATTGATCTGATTTGACAATCTAGTAATCTCTTTTGAGGTCATATTTGCGTTTATATTTTGAGGGGGCAGATAAATAGGAGGATTGGATGGGATTGGCAATGGAAGATGGGAAATAGAGGGAACATGAGCAATTGGGGAAGAAGCCATGGCAAAGGCATTGAGAATTGAGATGGGTAGGCAAGGCTAGCCATGAAGGGTATTTATGCCCCTAGAACATACTGAAATTAAAAGCATGACACGCATATAAATGTTAATTTTGGAAACACAATCCAGCATTTATTGTAATTTTGGAACAAAATTAAGGGGAGGTTATTACATTACATTTAGCTACCAAATTATAAAGGAGCCCTCTGATTCCCATGCTAGACGTGCCTTACATGCCATTTTATGATCAATGCAATTTGATTCTCCAGAAATGGCCAACCACATTTTCAATCTGTTTAATTTCTTTCCAAAGCTAAGATGCATGCATGTAATTTTTTCCCCATGTATAGCATGTTTGTAATCTCGTCTGTCAAATTATGATTCTCATATAACAACCTTGCTTGAAATTGTTGGGAGATAAGCTATAAATTAAGAATTTCCTATTATCCATATGTACAGGATTATATCTATAAAATTGGCAAAACAAATTACCAATTACGAGTTAGAACGCTAACACAATCCACATCAGTCCACGACCCATTTTGTGAGCCCATTATTGTAGTGACACAAGATTTAGACATCATAGGGGACAAATCTTTGTCTTGATTATACTTATTTCCTTGTGTTGCACTCTTAATCACCACTTCTCAAAGAACTGAAATAAATAATAAATGTTGAAGGGACCAGATTAATTTCATTGCATTGCTGCCAAGAAAGCACCGGCCAACTTTCTGCTACAGATAAAAACCCTTTGCTATATATGTGCAAGGCACACTGTCCAGTCCAGATTATTGACTCAACTAAGGCTATCCAGTTTCGACTTTCAAGTATAATTCTTCATCTTGTTTCAATTTCGTGGCTTCAACCTAACCACCTTTGGTCAGTTAAAACCAAAACCAACTCTAAGTTGGCAAGGACGAAGAAAAAAACAATAATATTTCTCTACTTCTCTTAGTCATGCAGTTACTTCAGCTGACCTTCTAAGAATTCAAATGCGAAGAAATGAGTTTGTGGAAAAAGATAAGATTAGGATCCAACAGAAATTACCAAGGAATTTCATATACATGAATAAAATTGGCAAAACATAGAGCATTAAATCATACATGGGAAGTCTTAAAAATAAGAATCAGGCAAATCAAAATTACTACTACTAGAATAAAAAAAAAAAGGCCAGATAATTGAAATGCTAAGAGACCACAAAAGCTATAATAAGGTCAGATACACTCTTGAAATTTTCTATATTGATATTCATCTACCTACACTGACCATGGCTTCCATCAAAGTAAATGAAACTTAGTTTGTCACAGGACCCTCACTGTCTAAAGTGAAAAAGTATTTGTGGATTTCCCTACAACAAATAGACATCAAGGCAAGCAATAGCTGAGATGTTATTGCAGAAAAGTCATCCCAAACCCTTAAACCAAAATTTTATCACAATTCCATTGCATAAAAATCATCAATTTACTGTTCCATTAACAAATTATAAAGAGTGAAGAGAATAGAGAATTGAAATTTAACCCATCATCCATACAAGATGTGATATTATCTTTCCATAAATCACACACACACACACACCCAAAAAAAAAAAAAAAACCCTTCTTTGATAAGGAAAATAAAGACCTATGGTATACAAATAATTAGGAGCTCAGGAAAATAACTCTAAAACACATTTCTACCTGTGAATGAAACGAGGCTCTCCACATAAACCATAGCTTTATGTTGGGAAAATGACCTTGGAAAGCTTGTAGGTTGAAAAATCTTAATTTCTTGAGAACCAATGTTATACATTAACAATCCATTGTGGGTGTAGTGGTTAGGACTGTCCACCCAACCCAGAAACCCAACCAACTAGAGCAATTTGCCCGAACTCGAACCAGAAACCACTTGAACTGACCACTCCAACGATCAGTGGCAAGTTGCCGCCCACAGAACCCAACACCTTCGGGTCAATTGGCGGGTTTCCTCCCCAAAACCCAAGCCACCTAACACGATCATAAAACCAAAAACTTTCGACGATGTTCGAAGGTTTTTCGATGAAAACTTACAAAAACCAACGATATTTGGAGTTCTTCAACAAAGAATTACTTGAAATCCAATGAGATCCAACGAGATCTCATTGAGATCTAGTCCAAATCCAATGAGATCCAGCGAGATCTTGTCATGATCTAGCTAGATTTCGATGAATCCAGCCAAATATCGGCCAGATCTCGATGGATCCGACCAAATAACGGCACCGGCGACAAAACCAGAAACCGATCGATACAACCCGAAACCCGACGAGACCCAAACCGAACAATTCGACTAGCATTCCAAGTTGGTTTCAGGTTCTGTTTTCACCCACCTGAAAGTTTTGGGTCAAGTTCGGGTTGGGCACAAACCTGACTCGGCCCTACCTGTGGACAGCCCTAGTAGTGGTCACCAAGCAAAAGAAGCTCTCCATTCTTTGCAAATGGTAGTGGCCTGTGAACTCTTAACAGTGGTCCTACAACAAGTTGTTTGGTCCAAGAATCCTCAACTCCATATTCGCTCATCACCCATATATCAAAGTATTTCTCTGTCAAAATATGTCCATCCTTATAAATAATAAAAGCAAGTAATCATTGAACATGGCAAAATCTTTATTGATACATGAAGCATAGCCCTCCAGGAACCTTAGTTTTCGAAACATGTCGTCTGGCAACCTAATTACTCGAAACACATCCCGACTCATGTCAAAGGCTAGAACTATCTCACAATCACAAGCCTGCCCGAGTTCATTTGTGTCGCTGTAGTCAAGGAAACCGTTTCAATAATGATCTCCATTAAAGTAAAATCCTTCAAAATGACTAAACAACCTAATGTTTGAATGATGAATAGTGGTGTCAATTATTTGGGTCCAGGAATCAGCATTTAGAGAGTAAACATGAAAAAAATTGTGGTAGTCTATGAAGAATGAAGTTCAGGTAGATGCATCTAGCCTGTGATAAATGACAATTCTAACAACCTTGTAGTCATTAGAATATTGATCATAACCAAATGCATGGTATGTTTTAAAGGGTTTTGATGATGGGAGAAGATGGGCAGCACAGTCAAGAAGTAAGGGATAGCGAACAGTTTTATGTTTTCTGATTGCTGGATTCCATAATACAAAGCCATGAAAGGCATCAAGTAACCACCGAAGCAAATAATACCATTGATGCAACCAATCACAAAATCAATGTTTCTTCATGTCCATGTCCTTCAAATTCAAATTAATGGGTACTCTTTGATGATCATCAGCATCATCAGGATGAGGAGGGTTCAAAGACAAGATAGTTAAGTCAAAATTCTCGAAGAAAAGAGTTGGGTTTGGATTTGCTTGTTGGAGAAGAAGGTCTTTGGCAATGAAAGCAGGGTTTTGGAGAAGAGTAGTGGACCATTATTTTTGAATGCACCTAAAACGTGTTATTGATTTCACTAGAAGTCTTGATAGGATCTCTTCCAACAACTCTTCAGGTAATGCTATATTATTATTCGACCTTAATAACCTTAACCTTGTCAACCTTGTAGACCTCACCCCCACCTCCACGTTGAACTCTCCATCTTCAATTGAGCAGACCCTAAAATTGAGATTTTAATTTATCAGGCTATCTGGATAAGTTGTACCAATATAACCTCTAGTTATTATTATCTCTTCTTTATCTCTATATGTTAAAAAGATTTTGAAAGTTAGTTATTGTCTTCCTCTGACTTCTAAAAATTATTATGGAGAAATTGCAATAAATCCACCTATGGTTTAGCTCAAAATCACTTTACTTTCCTGTGGTTTAAAAAATGTCACCTTATCCACTCGAGGTAAACTCTGTTTATCTCTTGTTATCAATCTCTGTTAAAAATAAGAATAAATAGGTATTTTAGCTCTTCTTTTATGTCTCACTTCTCCCAAAACATAAAATACAATACAAAAACAAAAGAAAACAAGATCAAAGATGGAGGGTTTTTGTAAAAATTTAAAAACTTGGATCAAGGACTCCAATAAACCGCAAAATGTCTTTGTATTTGATGACACAACAACTGCATTTGATGTTATCTTGTTTAATTCATGTGGGTTACTAGGGCCTATGCTGACACAACAACCGCTTGATTTTCTCACTGATTGGGTGAGTCATGTGGGTATGTCTCTTTTCCGAGCTAGGAGCACCCAAAGTTTCAAGCTTTCTTGAATCAAGTTGGGTTGCCGGGCCCGGGGGTTTCTCAAAGAGAATTCACAGGTGGTAGATTGGATGCTAAGTTTAAGGAAGCTTCTGAAGCTAGGATTAGAGATGTTATGTTCTTTTAGATTGCCACTGATGGGTGGAAATTCAAGAATTATGGGGTTTTGGGGAAGAGAGCTTGGTGTAATTGACTGTGAATCTTCCAAATGGGACTAGTTTTTTTAGGAGGGCAGTGTTTGTTAGTGGCTCCGTACCTTCTACGTATGCCGAAGAGGTTTTGTGGGAGACAATCACAGGCGTTTGTGGGAATGCAGTGCAGCATTGTGTAGGAATAGTTGCAGCAATGTGGATGATTAACCTTTCTTGTTAGTTTCAATGGTTCAATAATTTGATGGACTTTGTCAAGGAGCTTTCATTGTTCAAGACCGTCACTGACATTTTTTTTTTTTTTTTTTTTGACTGTAAAGATAGAATTTTATTGAATAAAGGGTTTTCAAAAGCACCCTCTGAGAGTATACATAAGCCGGAATATTATAGGCCCATCCCTTTGGCGTATGGGGTACATAAACGTATAATAGTAAAGTAGTAAAAGGAGACACAACAAACAAGAGAGTTGACGCACCCTGAAGGATGTCCGTTGGCAGGGATTGTTTTTCCTCAAAACAAAACCTGTTTCTGGCATTCCAAATGGCCCATGCCACCGCCGCCCAAATTCTCCATTTCCTTCCCTGTGAACTTTTCCTCCAACTGTCGAACCAAACGGTAGAAACTCTGCGCTGCTATTCCACATTTCTGCAATCTTCCTTGCGCCACCGCCCACACATTTCTGGCCATGGGGCACTCCCAGAGTGCATGTCCAACCGTTTCGTCGGTCTGTCCACAGATTGAACACAGTGGGTCTATAGGTACTTTTCTGCGGTAGAGGTTGGCGCGGGTTGGAAGGATATCAGTGCACGCTCTCCACGCAAAATTCCGGACCTTTGGTGGTACATTCATCCTCCAAATCCTGTTCCAAAACCTCTTCTCTCCTACTTCCGAATGTTCAAGCTCACCAATTTGGTTAATTACGAGTCTCAGATTCGAAATAGCTTTCATAAGTATCAGTTGCAGGATTACAGACAAGCCGGAGATGAGAGTGTGAACTTTGGGCCTGTATATACAATAGTGGAAAATATACTCAATTCAGTTTGAGTACCAAATTTTTACAAAACCCTCCCTTTTTTTTATCTCGTTTTCTTTTGTATTTTTTTTTTTTTGTTTTGGGAGGAGAAAGACATAAAAGAGAAGCGATAATACCTATTTACCCATGTTTTTAATGGAAGTGAGCTACAAAAGAAAAACAGAGCTTACCTCATGTTGATAAACTAACATTCTTTAAACTACGAGTAGGCAAAGTGATTTTAAGCCAAATCACAGATAAATTTATTGCAGTTACCCCAATTAATTAATTTATCCTTATTTCTAAAACATGAGAAATGAAGTTAAAATTGTAAATTAACAAAAATTTAAAACAAGAAATCTACCGGTAAAATCTCCCTAACAGGTAGTAGATAGATAAAAGTTCTTACCCAATGTTTATCACAAAAAAATAAACTTCCTAAAAAAAAAACTTCCCCCTTCATTGTTTCCCTCTTAGTCTTCCCAATGTTATGGGTTTTATCAATTTTGCTTATAGTTAACAGTTGAGTGTAACTCATAGATGAGGCTAAGGCTCTTTTTCTTTTACTTTTTTTTTTTTTTTCCTTTTTTGGGTTTAGTATCATAATTTTTCATTCATTTCAATTGAAAGTTTACACGTTTTTCCATTAATATTAGACACTTACAAACTAATGATATAGCCAAAGTATTATGATGCTAGCTCCAAAAAATGAACACTAAATTGACATCAAAATCATATGTTCTAGTGGGAATTTGTTCATTTTGAAACTAGTTTTATAACACTCCTGGCTGTATCAATAATTTGCAAATATGTAATATTAGTGAATAAATGTGTAAACTTCAAATTATAAACCCAAAAACTGGACCAATTTTTCTAACAATGTTGGCTCTTTCTGGCTACATATGTTTACAAATATTTAGACCAATATAATCTCTCTAACAATTTTTGGCTGCATATGTTTTAATGTTTTTGACTTTCAATGAGCAAACAATTTTTATCTTTACTAGAAATTTTTACGTGTCACTGAGTTCCCTTTAGAATAGCAATTTTGATTTGAAATAATGGTCCACATTCAACATTTGATGCAAGCAGTTAGAAGTTCTTCAACATAATTCATAAGAGACAAATGTTGGCATGTTGCATTGGAGAGAGAGAGAGAGAGGGACACTCAATTCAAAACTACAATTATCTACTGAAGTAACTGAACAATGAATCCTTGAAATGGTTTATACAAAAGAATCTCCAACATTGGCGTGGCAAAAAATTTCTTAATTGCTTGGTAATTTTTGGTCCTGGCTAATTAGAGAGATAAATCTTCCACCTAAGTTTGAGGCTTGCAGAAATCTTCATCCCATTTCCCACAATTGATGGCCTTAACTTTAGTTAGATGAATAGAAGGACCTCGCTTTAACAAAGACTAGTATTTCCAAATTCCAACAATGGCCAAGTAGTTCTTAACGTGGCTGTCGGCATGTCAAATGTTTTTTACTCCTTCTCTGCCTTATTCTCCAGGTTTACCACACCCATAGGCCGTTACTTCAGACATTTGACCCTTCCTTCCATGATATTTCCGGGTTTATCCCATCTTTAAAAGCTTTAGCTCTAGACGTTGTTATCCTTTCTTCCACAGATTTCCGGGCTTATCACGCCTGGCTATATCTGAAAGGTGTGTAGCTTATGTTGTGCTCTAGATGAAAGTGCTGGAATTATCAATGCTGAAAGGATGACCAAAAAAAAAAAAAAGTAAATTTTCTTGTTTCCATATGTAGTGGAATTGAAATCAATGTGTCTAATTTGATTGAAACGAGCTATATACTATTAGCACTAAATTGAAGTGCACACAAATTATGGATCCTGTTTAAAAATGATACAATATTTATGTAGTTCTCATATCAGCACTCAGCAATCTAAAAATGATATACAGACATAGAGAATGATAAAAAAATAAAAATAAAGATAAAAAATTGAGAGAGTTTCAACCTATGACTTCCATTCTTGATGATAGCTATTTATCATCAGACCAAGACACCAATCGAGTTTTGGTGTTAATGGGAATTGAAGCCACATCTTTATAAATAAAAAAATTCTAAACACAAATTTTTGCTTAGTTTGATGTTTTCAGCTTTGCCCTCCAGCATTTATCAAATATAACCAAAAAATATAAGTTTTGATCATTAGATTTAGGAGCAAGAAACTAATAAATGATAAACAAATATATTCGCTATAAGAAGTAAAATAAGAAATACTAGGAGTTTTCAATGTTCTGATGAATAGATTTATTCTTAGACCATCTCAAAACCAAGCATATGAAGTAGGCATTGGTTGTAATATTAGAACATGATCTCTCTATAATGATTTCCCATATAATATTCCAATCTTCCCTTATTGGAGTTCATAGGATTGAGTCCTGCCCTCGTTCAATTTGCTTGTAAACATCCTTTTGACAGTATCTTACCAGTTACTAGGGGCATTTCAATATGCAAAGAAATAATTGAATCAAAGACACAAATAATGGCTGTAACAGCAATATAATAGTTCATTTTTCAATCTACAAAGAATTATGGCAATGCCTATCACAAGACAAATGTCCAAACTTACAGAGAGAGAGAGAGAGAGAGAGAGAGAGAAGATTGCACTTCAAAGTTCCTATATTGTTAAAAAAGATTGCGACTTAAAAATGTTCAAATTAATATGTATGCAGATTTATTACTTTTGGGTTTGAGATAAGGTTTCGTTATTAAAATAACATCTTTTTAATTGAATAATATTTTTTTTTTTCCCATATAGATGAGGCACATAAGGCACAAGTCAGTACATAACAAATGCTATTCCTTTTTCACTCCTAAATTGGGTCCCAAAATTACTATGTCGACACTGTTGGACTAACCCCAGTATTGAAGATTCTATATATGTTTGTAAAAGCTCCATATCTTTCTAGTGGATTATAAATAATCACATATAAATATAAACCAAACTGAATAACAAGAGTCAAAAAATGATATGCAGAATTTATTAGGAGTACTATGGAGCATGACATACCACTCTAAGTGACAACGTTCACTGAACGAATTTGTGTTTCTACACAGCCACCTGCTTATCTTCATCTGATTACTGCAAAGATAAATAATACACCCAGTTTTTGGATAAATAATTCGGAAATGAATCAATGATTATCACAGAAAAGATTTTTTGTGAAAATTTTTGTTGACTTGCAAGTTGCAATAGGTCCTATAAGTTTTTGAGAAAGAAAAAGATAAGGGAAAAAAACACAAAGATACAAAAAAATGGTCACTTTTTAAATTAGAAATGATAATTTCTGCACCCATTGGCTTGTGTCATATGGCATGCAGGTGCAAGTTCCAAAAATCAGAACTATAATTTCAATTGGCCTAGCTTAAAAATGAGAGGCTATCAAAAAGGTTGACAGAATACTTGGCATACGATTCATTTTAAAGGAAAGAAACTAAGAATAAAATTAAAGACTACGCAATAACATTAGCAAAGCCATTATTCAAAGCGGTAGTAATTTGTTTCTTAATCATGAAAGAATATACCTACCAATCAAATGTACTGTTTATAATCATTGAAATATGGATTTCTTCTGGTAAATCATTGATCCGATGTGACAATCTAGTAATCACTTTTGAAATCTGTTTTTTGAAGGGGCGGATGGATAGGAGGATTGGCAATGGAAGATGGGGGGATATGAGCAACTGAGGATAAAGCCATAGTAAAGGCATTGAGAATTGAGATGGTAGGCAGGGCTAGCCATGAAGGGTATTTATACCCCAACATACATTGAAAACATAATCGTGTGGCATGCGTCTAATGTTAACTTTGGAAACACATTCTAGCATTTAAGAACTTTGGAAACAAAATGGAGGGTACATTATTACATTACAATTTGCTGCCAAATAAAAAAAAGGGCCTCCTCTGATTCACCTCATGCTTGACATGCCTTACTTGCCATTTTGTGATCAATGCAATTTGATTTTACGCCAAAAAGACTAAGATATATTCCATCAATTTAATTTCATATCAAAGCTAAAATGCATGCATGTTAGTTTTTCCCCATGTATTGCCAAATTAAGATTCTCACCTAACAACCTTATTCTCACATGTAATTTGGTAGTTTATTTTGCCAATTTAAAGATATAAATTGTGTTAATTTAGATAATAGAAAATACTTGATAACTAGTATTATGCCCGTACGATGTATGATTTAATCAAGAATCTTGTGTAAACTAAAGAAAATAAGAAATTTTTTTCTAATTTAAGTAAAATTAAATAATAAAATAGATAGAACAATTTATCATCAAATTTATATCAAGACGTGCTTAATAATAAGCTAAAAATAAGATTGTTCTCTAAGTCAAAATTGAGGGATGAAAGCAAAATATCACCATTGGAACCCATGTCATAAGCGTCTAATTAATATATGATATACAAAATAATAAAAAATCATGTCTAACCATAATAAGCATAAATGTGTAACAACATATTACCATTGGAACCCATGTCATGATAAACGATTAATTCATATACAATATACAAAATAATAAAAAATCATGTCTAAGCATATTTTAATGATTGACTTTCAAATTATAGCCATATAAATCGGATAAAACTTAATAAAACTAGGTTAAACAAAAGACAAAAAATACACAAAACCTATTCACATAATAAATAAAAACTCCAAATTAAAGAAAATTTTAAATAAAGAAACTAAACAAAGTATCTCTCTCCTTCGTGCCATAAGTGTGCGGGATGTTTTTCACTTTTTCTACACCCTTGACAAACCAATGTGAATAAACCTTCAAAGTGAAAACCTGGAAAAGTGTCTAGTGTTGCGGGATGTTTTTCACTTTTTCTACACCCTTAACTAACCAATGTGAATAAACCTTCAAAGTGAAAACCTGGAAAAGTGTCTAGTGTTTTTTGTTTTTGTTTTTTTTTTTTTTTTTTTTTTTTTTTTTTTTTTTTTTGAGAAATGGAGAATTGGAGAAAGAGTAACTGAGAGGATGAGATCACAAAAGCTGCCTCGAAAACTATTTAAAGAAAGAAAATTGAGGAAATGACAACTCGCGACGAAAGTAAAATATGAAACCCCTCCCTTTTTTCATTTTTCTTTTTCCCTTTTTTTTTTTTGTGGAAATAAGATGAAATGTAGGAACTAGCTAGGAAGTAAGAAGTATCAAGTATATCACTCTTTCTTTTTTTCTTTTTTCTTTTTGAAGTAGAGAAAAATAAAATAAGAGGACAACAACACAAAAACTATAGCGAAATTTTGATTCAAAGGAAAACTGAAAACGAGGAAAGGATGCAATTTTTTTCAACTGGATTTCATTTCAATGATATTGAATTTCTTTTTCTGATCCTTCCGCCTTAAACTGCAAAAACAACGATTACTCAAACAGGTCAAAGTAATGCAATACTTATGGCCACATGCGAATGAAAAACGACAGTCGCACGCACAAAAGGATGCTGAAAATGACAAAGACACAACACAATATAAACGAATATGTGAATCATGTAATGTGAACTCAAGCAAGGGATAGGGAATTACACTGACGTAAGGTAAGTATATTTGTTTCTTTTCTCCAGAGAGTAGATATATTTGTTAGTGGACGGCGCACTACCAGATGATAAGGAGGCCGTAAGGAGGTTAAAGGTTCAAGTAGCTCGCTTCATTTTGATTAAAGACGTTTTATATAAGAGAGGCTTCTCCCGACTGTACCTAAGGTGCCTTGTCCCCGAGGAGGCAGACTATGTCATGAGAGAGGTACATGAAGGAGTTTGTGAAAATCATTCTGGATCACGGTCATTGGTGCATAAATTAATCCAGGCGGGGTACTACTGGCCAACCATGCAAAGAGATGCCCATGCATACGTCTAGGCTTGTGACAAGTGTCAGAGATTTGGCAACCTCATAAGGCAACCAACAGAGGAGCTCACCCCAATGATGGCCCCGTGGCCATTCGCTCAATGGGGGCTGGATATCATGGACTCCTTCCCAACAGCAGTGAGACAGTTGAAATTCTTGGTAGTCGGCATTGACTATTTTATCAAATGGATAGAAGCGGAAGCCTTAGCCACCATCACGGAGAAGAACGTGGGCAACTTCGTATGGAAAAACATTATCTGTGGGTACGATACACCAGAATGCTTGTCTCGAACAATAAAAAGCAGTTAGACAACAATGCGTTTAGAGACTTCTGCTTGCAACTGAGCATCAAGAACCACTACTCATCGCCCGCTCACCCTCAGGCCAATGGACAAGTTGAGGTCACGAACCGATCCTTACTTAAAATTATCAAGACTCGACTAGAGGGGGCAAAGGGTATATGGCCGGATGAACTGCCAAGTGTTTTATGGGCATATAAGACAACGGCAAAAATGCCTATAAGGGAGACACCGTTTCGACTAGCATACAGAAGTAAGGCGGTCATCTCGGCTGAAGTAGAACTTACAAGCTACAGAAAGCAGTTCGACAACAATGCGTTCAGAGACTTATGCTCGCAGTTAAGGATCAAGAACCACTACTCATCGCCCGCTCACTCTCAAGCCAATAGACAAGTTGAGGTCACGAACCGATCCTTACTTAAAATTATCAAGATTCAACTCGAGGGGGCAAAGGGTATATGGCCGGATGAACTGCCAAGTGTTTTATGGGCATATAGGACAACTGCAAAAACGCCTACAAGGGAGACACCGTTTCGACTGGCATACAGAAGTGAGGCAGTCATCCCGGCTGAAATAGAACTTACAAGCTACAGGGTAGGGAAACATGACCAAAGCAAGAATGATAAAGCTATGCACCTATAGCTTGATCTGGTGGACGAAGTAAGAGCAACAGTTGAGCAAAGGTTAGCACGGTACCAGAATCTCATGGCAAAGCACTACAACTCCAAAGTCATACACAGGGACTTCTAGGTTGGAGATCTTGTCCTGAGAAAGGTGATAAACGCCACAAAAGACACCTCCTAAAGGAAGCTAGGACCTAACTGGGAAGGACTATATAGAGTTGCATCATGGCATAAGAAGGGAACCTACCACCTGGAGACACTAGACGGACAAAAGTTGCATCATCCATGAAACACAGAGCACTTAAAGAAGTACTACCAATAGAAGAGTGATGACATTCTTCATTTCCAGTTTATTTCTTTTTAGTTTAATTTTTATTATCTACAGTTTCTTTTAAGCCCAAGGGCAAGTTTTTTATCTTTTAAGAACAATTTTTATGCAAGAATTACCATAATAATAAGAGGAGTTATTCAGGAAGGCCACATGTTTTTATATCTACATTTCTACAATATCAAATCCACAAAGTGGACAGGTTTCATCCTTAAAGGATGACTAATGATAAGTCTATAAAGTGGACGGGTTTCATCCTCAAAAGATGAATAATGATAAGTCCATAAAGTGGACAGGTTTTATCCTCTAAGGATGACGGATGACAAGTCCATAAAATGGATGGATTCCAGTTATAAAGTCCACAAAGTGGACGTGATTCATTTTAAAAAGTCCATAAAATGGACGGACTCAAAATATCAAGTCCACAAAGTGGACAGGTTTCATCCCTAATGGATGAAGACCATAAAGTGGACGGACTAATTTTTGAAGAGTCTATATTTAACAAGTCCATCTAGCGGATGAATCACCCCAAGGGGATGACTTAAGCCTGTCAGACTTAAAAACTTTTGCTCAAACCTAAAAGGTAGACGGATTCATCCTAAAGAATGAGTTATATTCATAACCATAAATTGAACGGATTCATCTACAGGAATAAAAGTAGACGGATAAAATAAGTAATCAATATATTACGAAAACCCATAAAGGGAGGAGTCTAGATACAAAAAACGATGGTTAAATTCAACATAAACTGTTCTCCAGAATCATTACATTTTAGCCAAAAAAAAAAAAGAAAAAAAAAAGCTACTGCTAGACGAGAGTATCCTCATTTCTCACTTCCAAAACTTGAACTTCATCAAGTTAACAGGTGCTGTCCTCGACGGGTTTGGTTGGGCTTTCAACAGCAGTCTCTCCATCACCATGGGGGTCGTTGATGAGGGCATCATCAGCAAATAATTCATCCATGCTCTTGGAGTGGACAGGCTGAATTGAGATTTGGGCCTAGGCGTCAATGGTAACATGTGACAGGTCCAGGTCTGGAAAAGAAGCTTTGACTTGACAGAGGCAATCATCAAAACCTTTAACAAAGGAGCCATCGAGCTCTGCCAAGAAGGCGTCAAAGTCACGGTACTCGCGTATCGCTTCTTCCTTTACCTAACGGAGCCGGTCCTTTGTGTCACTAATTTCTTTCTCCTTGTCCTCCAAGCCCTGTCTCAACAACTCTGTCTACTTCTCCAGCTCACCTCTAGCTTGCTCTAACAAAGCAAGCTTCTTCTCCTGAACCGTCTTCCAGGTCTTCAACTTAGCTAGCTCGTCCTCCATCAACCTTGCCTTCGCCCTAATACGGTCTAGCGCCGTCTCGTGGTTTAGGCAATGACCCATCAACCCTTTCATCATTAACATTGCTTGAAAAAAGAGGGGTTAGTAACAAGGCAGGTTGAAAAAAAAAAAAAAAAAAAAAAAAAAAAAAAAGGTGGACGGACATAGTTACCTAAGCAATGCTAAAAAGCCCTGTCTCCCCTATGGCCTCGGTTGCGTGGTTGCTCAAGTCCTTATAATCGTCAGCTGTGATGATGGACATGAGCTGCTCCAACGCATACTTAGAATCCTCGAGGAGGAGGACGGGTGGTTTTTCAGTACCAGGGACAGGGCCTGTCATGAGTCCCTTGCCCCTTCCATGGCCGAGTGGAGTGACCGTCTCCTTGGTCTCAGCCTTCAACCCTACAATGAGCTTAGGGACAATTTTGGGCTTCTTTGGAAGACGGTCAGTCTTCTCTGGCTGCTTCCTCTTGGTAGACGAGTTAGCCAGACCCGTCCCCTTAGAGGGCTGACTCCCCTCTTGTTTTTTCTTCAAAGCAGCTTGCTACTTGATGTAGGCCCTTCTCTTGTTGTCTTCCATTTCTACAGAAAGAAGGATAGAGATATCAGGAGTTAAATCATGTGAAAAACAAAGAGACCAAAGTGTTGGGTGACGAACTTACATTGGCGTACTTGACGGTCATAGTGTCGGGCTACTGCTGTGGGCTCTGGTTCGTCACAATACCAGTGTAGAGTGTCTAAGTTGACTAACTTAGCCCACGTCCTCTCTGATAGTTTGGTTTTGTTAAAAATCTTTTCCAAAAAGCTCCACTGCTTAAGTGATACTTGTGGACGATCCCAGGTTGCAAAAAGAGATGGTTAGAGTAACATAAATCTACACAATTAAAAACCAAAATACAGACTGATGCATACCAGATGGGGGCATTATACCCCAAGTTTTGTCAACGGGCATGAACTCTCAGTCACCAAGGTGACATATCCATTTGTCACCCTCTATGAAAAAATAGCAACTTTTCCAGTTCCTGTTAGAGTCGGGGGTATCACACACGAGCCTTAACAGCGGGCTCTTGGGCACAAAGCTATACATGCCCTTGGACTGAATGATTTTAGTCAGATGGTAATAGTGAAAAAATTCTTCTGCCGTCAACCTACGCGCCCCGTCGGACATGGCCCCATACAAGACCTCAACGTCAAGAAAGACCTTCTAGGTGTTTGGGGTGATTTGGGTGACAGCCAACCCTAAGTATTGAAAGAGGTGACGATGGAGGGAGTTCAGGGGGAATCTAAGCCCTGCTTTCAGCATTTGCTCATAGACTCTGACTCCCTCATAATAACACTTCTCCGATTTGTAGGGTAGACGGAGGGGTATGTTGTCAGGTATTTGGTACTTCTCCCTAAGTGTTTTGAAGCGTGGCTCTTTAATGGTTGAAACGAAGTCATTAACCATCCACAAGGGATTTAAGTATTATGAATTCCCTAAGCCCGTTAGAACCTATGACGGATTAGTTTGGGGGTTCAACACCGATTAGGCCATCAGTAGAATCACCCTCTAACCTATCCTTGTCCAAATCCTCATCCCTTGTGGAAGGTGAGGTGGCAAATGGATTCCTTTCTTCACTCGAGGTGCCAGGGTCGTTCTGACCTAACGGGAACACCTCATTGTATCCCACCCCTTCGTGGACACACAACTTGTTACTTGACGCACTAGACATCTGTCACCTACAAGTGACGGGTAAACCCTAAGACACTGACGAATCTACATAGACGACGGGTGTGCAAATGTCTTAAAAAATAGCAAGGGAATTCAACAAAAAAGTGAAAAGTACTTACTGGTTGAAGACGAGCAAACAGGAGAAGTGTAGATGACGGGCGCACTAAGTGAACAATGTGCTGGTTTATCAAGGGAGACGGTTGCACTCTGATCATAAATTCATTGAAGAAAGTAAAGAATGAGAAGTAAAGAAGTAGGTTTATATAGAGAGAACGACACAGAAGACGAAGGGACGCTTCATTCCAAAAGATCAACCACTGAAAAAGCGACACGTGCCTTTACAAACATTAATGACCCTAGGCCTGCCTGTCAATCTATGCACGCTTCTCAGGAGACAAATCAAACCATCACTTCACGGATCCGTCCAAAGGAGGTGACGGACCCATGGAGTGAGGGGGCAACTGGAGAGTATAAAATTAGGGATGACGAATCCATTTGAACAAACCTGACGGTACCAATTTAATGGACAGTTAGTATTTCTACATGGACGGATCCAAGGTACACGGATACAAGGTGGACGGATCGCAAGGCCACGTGGCATTCACATGACTTAAGTGGCCTCCAAGGAATCCTAAATGGAAACAACTTGCATCCCACGAATAATCCTAGTCAGTAGAATCCCAACATGAAAAGAATTCCAACATGAGAAGGATCCCGTAATATACTCGCATTTATGATGATCTTTTCCCATAAGAAAACATCTTCTTACGTAAGAAACAGATGTCGATTCTGCGTTACTATAAAAAACCCAAGGCCCTCAGAAAATAAGGTACGCATAATTCACCCCAACTCTAACACTTTAGAGTTGTGAGAAGTTTTCTAACTGTACAACTAACTGACGATTTTTCAGCATCATCAAATCCGATTTGATAATGTTTTAATCTCTTTTGAGATTATACTCACATTTGATTTTTGAATGGACAGATAAATAGGAGGATGGGATGGAATTGGCAAAGGAAGATAGGGTAGAGGGGACATCGGCATGAAGCCATGCAAAGGCATTGAGAAGGCATTGTTACAATTCAAATATGTTTTATTGCTAAGGAAATGTGGATTTCTTCCAGTAAATCACTGATCCAATATGTCAATCTAGTAATCTCTTTTGAGATCAAACTGGCATTTGATATTTGAAGGGCCAGATAAATAGGTGGATTAGATGGGATTGGCAAAGGAAGATGGGATAGAAGAGGGATGAGCAAATTGGGGATGAAGCCGTAGCAAAGGCATTGTGATTTGTGAATTGAGATGCGTAGGCAAGGCTAGCATGAAGGGTATTTATACCCAAAAACATATACTGAAAATAAAAGTGTGGCATGCGACTAATGTTAACGTTGGAAACAAATCCTAGCATTTATGAAAATTTTGGAAACAAAATAAAGGATATTTTATTACATTAAAATTTAGCTCCCAAATTATTTAAAAAAAAAAAAAAAAAAGGCCTCCTCTGATTCCCATTATGCTAGGGATGAAGCCATAGCAAAGGCATTGAGAATTGAGTTTAGAAGGCAATTCAAATTTATGTTTTATTGCTATGAAAATGTGGATTTCTTCTAGTAAATCAAGGCCGCCTCTAATTCCCATCATGCTAGGGATGAAGCCATAGCAGAGGCATTGAGAAATGAGTTGAGAAGGCATTGTTACAATTCAAATTTATATTTTCATAGCTATGAAATGTGGATTTCTTCTAGTAAATCACTGATCCAATTTGACAATCTAGTAATTTCTTTTGAGATCAAACTCATATTTGATTTTGAAGGGACCGATAATTAGGAGATGAGATTGGCAAAGGAAAATGATACAGAGCCAAAGAGGAGAGATGAGTAAATTAGGGAGAGCCATAGCAAAAGCATTGTGATTTGTGAATTGAGATGGCTAGTAGGCAGGGCTAGCATGAAGGGTATTTATACCCAAAAAACATCGACAGAAAATAAAAGTGTGACATGCGACTAATATTAACTTTGGAAACAAATTCTAGGATTTATGAAAATTTTGGAAACAAAATAAAGGGTACAATTAGCTACCAAATAAAAAAGGCCTCCTCAGATTCCCAATTTCCCATCAGGCTAGACATGCCTTACTAGACATTTTATGATCAAAGCAATTTGATTTCATGCCAAAAAGGACTATGAATATATTCCATCAATTTACTTTCATACCAAAACTAGAAATGCGTGTAGGTTAGTTTTCTCTCAAAGTATGATTCTCACCTAACAATCTTATTCGAATTCTTGTAATTGGTATCATCTTTATGTAATGTCTTGCTTGTCAAAGACTCAAAGTATGATTCACACCTAACAATCTTATTCGAACTTGTATATTGTAATTGGTAATTTATTTTGCCAATTTAGAGATATAATCATATAATAACCGTGTCAATGTATTTTTTTTTTGGAAAATAATCGTGTCAATTTGGATAATAAAAAAATATTTGCTGTCAAGAGTTTTGTAGTTCAACTAATTTACACTTTCGAATATTTCTAATTGAAACATTCAGAATCCAAATCCCCTAATATTTAGATTTTATCATGATAGTTCCAGAGTAAGCTCAATACGTTTTGGGATCTTGGGTCACAACTAAGCTCAATGCATTTTGGAATCTTGAGTCACAACTTACTAATTAAATAATATTTATTTAAATTTTAATAACTATCATTAGATTTCAATATTCCTCTAAAAAAATCATTAGATTTTAATAATTAATTTGTGAGGAAAATCATTAATTTTAAGAGAGAGAGAGAGAGAGAGAGAGAGAGAGAGAGAGAGAGTGTGTGTGTGTGTGTGTGTGTTTGTTCACCTTTCATGTGTTTGGTATATCATAAATTTACTCTTAAATTGCTAGAGTAAAACACATTTACAAAATGCACATCATTTGAAGAGAGGAAAATTTTCTAAAAATAATTTTTTTAATTAAAATTTTTGGGTATTAATTATCCTATAATTTTTATGCTACCAGACAAATAGACAATACATTTGATTGGCCAATGGGGATATCAAAGTGATATAGAAATTTTTACACTACAAAACATATTATTTATAGGGGGTCTTTTCATGTTAAGTCAACCCTAGATAGTATTCATACTAATAATCTCAAGAATTTCTAGGGTAACTCTACTATATAGTTCCCAAATATTCAATACACATTAAAATAAGCGGACTGGATTTTTTCCACATTATCAGTATTTAAACAAATATCATCTATTACCATATTGAATCTATTTAAACCAGCACACACCCTTAATGCAATGGTTACTCCACAAGTATAAGTGCTTGTGGGGTGTGGGAGGAGGGAGGAAAAGGTCGAGGTTCAAGTCTCCAGGAGGGAGCTTAACACACATATACACTTAAATTATGATAAAGTAGAATTTCTATTTTATATCCAAAAAAAAGAAAAAAAAATTATTGATACGCTTTCAAAATCTAATCTAGTTATTTTGAAAACTAATAAATATAATTTTAGGAACACCATATATGGTGGAATTAATTAAAACCTCTAAAAATATTTTAATTCATGGTCCTTATAGCCAATTGATTAGAAGTTAGAACAGAGGTTGTCATTGATTTCTTGAATTAATGTGACAACTTGATCAATTGGTGTGGTAGAATTTTACTAATAAAATTGATTAGACTTGTTAGAATTGGTATTAGACTTGTTAACTCACTCTCTCTAAATTAATGTTGTTTTTAGCAAGATACCCAAAACCCTCATCTCTTCCTACTATATCTCACTAATAAGTCAACTAGTGATGTTAATGATATTACAAATTTTATTGTATTAGTTTCAATACTAAGGTGTCAACTTTTAAATATAAGACAAAAACATAGGTAAAAAACTTATTTATTAAATTATGGATGTGGTCATATTGTACTTCTTTTTTATGCCAAACAAATCATATATAGTTATATGTATTACCTATATCATCTTAGTGTTTTTTTTTTTAATTATTACAAATTTATAAGAGTAAGATATTCAATTAATAGTTTTTATTGGTAAAAACTTTAATTTTAATTATAAATTGGTTCAATGCCATTTGGTAACCCAAATTTTCCTTTTAAAGTCTTAATAGAACTACTAATGTACTGGAAGGCGTATTGGGTACGCAAATATGCATTTATTTCATTCAAGCTGTATTGACTGATAGTGTAATGGAAGACGATAGTGTATTGCTGATACAACATAAACTTGTATTTTCATGAAATCAGCAAAACGTATTGTCCATTAGGCTCTACAGCCTCTAAAAGCATTTGGGGCTTATTTTAGGTAACACATTTAAAGATTTAGTAAGGATGCATTATATTTCATTGAAGAGGATATGGTATATGTGTGAACTCTCATGTAATTTCCTAGGTCATATACAACCAACCAAGTCCAACTTGACCAATTCGTTTTCCCTAAAAAAGAATTGAGTAATCGACCAAATCGTTTACATCATTTTCTTGGAAAGTTCATAATCAAACAAAGTAAGAGGGAGACATGAAGCATAGTTGGGAATTGAATTAGTTCAAGAAAGAAAAAAAAAATAATGTGCTTAATTTCTAAAACCAAACATATGAATAATTTTTCTTCTTTCAAGGTGAAAAACTCTAGTGTAGTTTATATTGAAAGCAACAACAAAAAATACCTTATAACTCAATGATTTTGCTTGATTTTCTTCTTATTGAGAAATTACATATACATAATTCATGTTTACATTATTGATACATCATACATGATACAAGATACAAGATACGTAGTGTTAAAAAAAAAAAAAAAAAGTGAAAAAAAAATGATATTATAAGTTAATGACCATATAATGCAGAATGATACTTTTGTAATTTAGTGCTAATTTTTATTTGAATTTTATAATTTCTTTATAAAATCAAAATTGTTATACATTAATCCCTATAAATTGATTTAAAATTAAAATTTTATACTAGATTCTGAAATGGTCAAACAACATCAAATAAGTTTTTTTTTTTTTTTTGAACAAACATCAAATAACTATTAAAATTAGGTATGGAAAGGTCTATTGGCACCAATTTGAATGTTCACCTTTAAAAAAAAAAATTTGCATGTTCACCTAATACATCACACCATAACTTTTGTTTTTGTGTTGTGGTGGGATTGAATGAGATAAATATGTGAGAGAAGGTGAATTTTTTTTTTTTTAATGTGAAATAATTGGTGCTTATACCTAACTTGACAAAATTGGACTTAACCCAATAACCCGAAGAGAAAATACCCGAATTAAACTAGAAATTATTGATCTGTGTCCGACCTTTTTTAAAAAAAAAAAACTAGTATTTTTTTAAGGATAATGGGATATAAAGGACTAACGCAAATGGTGTGAGAAAATTTATATGGTAGATAGTGATTCTCAAGTATGAAGATTTTTGTTGCTGGATCTACTACTAACATTGAGTATGCGATACAATTCATATTAAACATTTACCTATTTTTCTTTACCCAATATGTTATGTTCTATTTTTAAAGCTTTTTTTTTAGTTATTTTTTTAGGTAATATTATTTTTTTATTATTTTACATGAAAAAAAAAATGGTGCAACTAAAAAGACTTATCTTGACATGGTCTAAAACATTTAGTTAGTTTGTTAGTTGGTTTATTTATTTATTTATTTGTTCATGATTATGATATCATTAGTAAAATTGAAACTGTGCAAATTTAAAAATTTATGTATTAATTAACTTTTTTTTTTTGACATTTAATTTTTTTTTTAAATCCTTATGAAAAAAATTGGTATCAATCCTACTTGACTTGCTTACAACCCATTTATGATGATGCTATTTTTATTTAAAACTAACTTACCCGAAATAAAAAGACTCGATTTCGCCAAGACTTGTGTATTAACAGAAGTATTTTTTGGCATTTTCAATGAAGTTATTTATGATTTGAATTTCAAATCTTTTATCTAGCCTCAACAATTTATTTATTTATTTTATATTAAAGTATTCCTCTTAAATCCAAATTATGAAAATAAGAAAAACATTCTTTGCGGATCATTTAAAAAAAAATGGAAATAGCATTAGCATCCAAAACCATTTTGTAAGTTCTCCTTGAAGGTACTACCAAAAAAGAGAAAAAAAGTACACAGGACAGAGCCTGAGCCTGAGCCTGACCCCCTGCCATGCTAATGAACCGTCTCACGTTCCTAATTCCGTTACTTAAATACACTCTCCGCTCCTCATCATCATCATCCCAATAATTAATATCCACAATCACTGCAACTCTAGCTCTAACTAAAAACTTCAAAACTAAAACCCCACTCTCTCTCTCTCTCTCTCTAAAAAACCATTTACAGTACAAGAAATCTAGGGTTTCTAGTTTCTACCAAACCATCACTCAGTCAGCCATGGCCATTGTCAGCAAAGGAAGAGGAAAAGCTTGTACATCTACATCTCTTTCTCTTTCTCTTTCTCTCTCTGTGCATTTTTTAGCTTCTTTTTTTGTATATATGCAATTTTCTTTTATTGATTTTTTTTTTTTTTTGGTATATGGTAAACTTGTTCACATGGAAGATGGTGAAGAAGAAGAAGAAGAAGAAGAAGGTGAACTCGTGAGTCGCGAAGCCATTGACGAAGACGACGAAGACGAAGACGAAGAAGGTAAGGTTTTCTTCGCGTTTTCTCAGTGCCTTCGTTTTCGAGTTATAATGAAAATATCTTCTTCGGAGTTCTCGCTTGCCGTACCGTACTGTACGGAACCTCCATTTTTTTCTCTTTCTAAACACTACTGCTTTGTTCTGATCCTAATATAGCTTTTTTTTTTTTTTTTTTTTTTTTTTTCAATGTTTATTACTTTCAAAGCAGCTAGGTCAATGTTTATATTAATTTATTACTTCGTTTAATAAATAAATACTATAAATCAATCAATCAATAATATATATATATATATATTTAAAGTTTAAAAAAAATATATATATATATATACTTAAAGCTTTGCAACTTGTCGTCTTCTCGTATTTTTAGTAGTTTCCGGCGATCTCCGGCGACGGAGTTGTATTCGCCGGCGATTGTTTGGTACAGATTGCCGAGAGCTTGCGGAAGACTTTTATCTCGCGAGATATCTCGATATTTTTGCTTTTGAGCTCACGATATTTTAGGTCTACTGCTTCGCGTCAATCTAGGACGCTATTTTGGTTTACGATTTCGTCTCGCGCCGAGAGTTTGACACTTGCATCACTTGTACTTTCGTTGTTTTTTCTTTTGGGAAAATGTGTTAGTTTTCTTCAAACAATTTTAAAGCCATTTTTGCTTTCAAAAAACGCCGAAAGTACTTTAGTTAGTTCTTAACAAATTGAAATATTGATTATAGTCACACACAAAAAAAAAAAAAAAAATATTTGTTCATTCCGCTTTTTTTGTATTATGGTTATTTATTTATTTATTTACTAATTGATAAAAAAAAAAATTTGGGTTATTTATTACTGGATTGATTAGAGCTAGGTCAGGATGAGTATGAGAAGGATGGGTTTATAGTAGATGAAGTGGAGGAAGATCCCGAAGAAGAAGAAGTACAAGAACGTGTTGAGCAAGAAAAGCAAAAGAGCAAAAAGAGAAGGTCCATTTTACTCTCCTTATCTCCTGTTTATATATTGAGGATTCTGTGTAACTTTAAATCAACTGTTATTAAAGTGTTTTTTGCACTTCAGGAGATCCTGGAAGTTTGATTATGTTGATGAAGATGATTATGAGTTGCTTGAAGAGCACGGTATTCACCGACCGCAACCAAAATTCAAGCGGCTCAAAAAAGCTAGGAACGATTTTGACATACAGGAGGAGCACACAGAGCTTTCAGATGAAGAGGGTAATCATCTTTTTACTTGAACATTAAATTTATTGGTTTTTGATAAATTGTTGATTGACCCAATAGTTTAAATTGATAGAAAAAAATAAATAAATAAACAGATGAATTTAATCGCTAAACCATTATGGGACAGGGACCCAACATAGTTTGAACTCAGATCACCTACTATGATATCATGATAAATTATTTATTATCTCAAAAGCTTAAGGTGATAGTAAATGGTGAATTTAGTTACTTATCAATTATTCTAACTATTTTGACTTATCAAAAAAAAAAAAAAAAATTCTAACTATTTCGTTATGCTTGTTTAATCATGTTAAATGTATCTGTTTTTTGCTTGTACATTTTTAGAGATATCTAATAGGTATATTTTGATACTAAGCCAACTTTCTGGTTGTTGTAGTTTACATGGATTGGCTTCCAGAGCCTTATAAATATGTGTGTTTGGGGGGGTGGGGGTGTGGGTTTAGTTGTTATTGAAAATTGCATGCTGAATTTCCTACTTATGTAGCAAGTTCTAATGTCATAGGACCGCAACTTGAGGATTTTGCTGAAGAGGATGCGGATGTGCTTGAAGAGAATGAGATGGCGGATTTTATTGTTAGTGATGAAGATGATGGAAATGTTACTGGTGGAGCTTCAATCAGGTTTGTTATATCTGTCATGATTTCCTATAGCATAGTTGTTTTTATTTTTTCCTTTTGTAAAATTCTTCTTGATTGTGAACTCTCTTCCCAGACCAAGGAAGTCAAGGAAGAAGAAGTTAGGGGAGATTGCTGGTGTTTCAACTGCTGCAATGGGGGAAGCACGTGACATATTTGGTGATGTTGATGAACTTTTGAGACTCCGCAAAAAAAGTCTAGCTCAGAGTGCCAGATCTTGTGACTCTGCTGAGTTGCAGGGAAAGAGACTTGAAGATGAATTTGACCCCATTATTCTCAAAGAGAAGTATCTGACAGAAAAGGATGATAGAATTCGCAAGATTGACGTGCCAGAGAGGATACAGGTTCTTTTGTTTGTTTTAATTATGGTTAATTGCGTTGGGTTGGAAAGAATAATGCCTCGGTGTAATGATTTGGACTGAACTTGCCAACTATCGTTCTTTGTAGATATCTGAGGAAAAAACTAAGCCACGTCTTGATGAAGAAAGTATAGAAGAAGAAAGTTCTTGGATACTAGGTCAACTTCCAACAAATATGATACCATTCTGGTTCTTGAAGAGAGTTACAGAGGAAACTAATAAAGGGACTAGCGAAGAATCTAATGCCTTAAAATATTTTAAGGCAGATATCATAAGGTTCTTAAAGTTGCATCATGTGGAGAAGTATGATGTAAGCCTTTTAACATTTTTCAAATTTTTCTCTCTAATTATTAAAAGTACACCATTGTATTTGACTTGATTTTTTATCCCCCAGATTCCTTTTATTGCTATGTATCGGAAGGAGCAGTGCCTAAGTCTATTGAAAGATCCAGAGGAAGGTGAAATGGAAAACGATGAAGGGGAAGAGGTAGAGGGAGTGCCAAAAATGAAGTGGCATAAGGTATTGTGTTTTCCCTTTCCCTGGATCCAATGTTGAGATTGAAAACGTAGGCTTTGTGTTGCATAGATGAAGTAATCCTTTTGTACGTAGGTACTATGGGCCATCAAGGACTTGGACACAAAGTGGTTACTTCTGCAGAGGCGGAAGTGTGCTCTCTATTCTAACTACAACCTGCGTTATGAAGAAGAAATTCACAGAATCTATGATGAAGCAAGGCTTAATCTGAATAAGAAAATCTTCAAATCAATTCTGAAATCTATATGGAGTGCTGAATCAGAGAGAGAAGTTGATGATGTTGACATGAAGTTTAATTTGCATTTCCCACCAGATGAAGTTGAAGGGGAGTTCAAGAGACCTAAGAGGAAATCACTATATAGCATGTGCTCTAAGGCTGGCCTATGGGAGGTTGCAAGTAAATTTGGTTGGAATTCTGAGCAGTTTGGGTTGCAAATCACCCTGAAAGAAGTGGTATATATATTTTTTCTTTGATAAGTAATAGATCTTAATGCAATGAAACTACCTCATGAATGTTACATAGCACAATATTGCCCAAAGAATTGCCATCAAATAATTATTAGCAAAAAGAAATTGAATTGGCAAATTCTGTTAGGGTGCCACTGCCATTGAGACCCATGACAGTGGACCATCCACAGAGTAAGCTAAGAAAAGAACTTCAAAAGAACATGGTATATTAAGTTATTAACTATAATGCTTCTTTAATTTTTTTTTTTTTTTTAATTCTCCCCCGGATAAAAGTGTGAGTTCAGCTCTTGTAATTGTAGATGACAGAAGCATTGGAGGATTTAAAGGAAACTCCTGAAGAGATAGCTTTGAACTATAAGTGTGCAATGTTTAATACTCCTGAAGATGTTCTTAAAGGTGCTAGGCACATGGTATGCATTTCATGTTTATATTTGGTCCAGCTCCATTTTAAAGGTTTCTTTATTTACTGATATTTTGCTGACCTTAGGCTGCAGTGGAGATCAGCTTTGAGCCATGTTTAAGGAAATATGTCCGTAGCTTTTTTATGGACAATGCCGCTGTCTCAACAAGCCCCACCTCTGTAGGAACTAAGTTGATAGACTCTTCCCATCAGCTAGCAAGGGTCAAATGGCTACATGAAAAGCCACTGTCAAAATTTGAGGATGCCCAATGGCTCCTTATTCAGAAGGCTGAAGAAGAGAAACTTCTTCAAGTTTCTATCACATTACCAAAAACTCACCTAGACAAGTTGACTAGGCAGTGTAATGATTATTATCTCAGTGATGGTGTTAGCAAATCTGCACGACTCTGGAATGAACAGCGCAAGTTAATACTACAGGATGCCTTTTTAAAATTTCTTCTCCCTTCATTGGAGAAGGAAGCTCGGGTGCTTTTGACAGCCCAGGCAAAGAAATGTCTGCTTATGGAGTGTGGAAAGCAGTTGTGGAACAGGGCTTCTGTTGCACCATATCAGCGAAAGGAACATAATGTTGGGCTAGATGAGGAAACTGCGCCAAGGATAATGGCTTGTTGTTGGGGTCCTGGAAATCCTGCAACCACATTTGTGATGTTGAATTCATCAGGAGAGTTGCTGGATTGGATGTATGCTGGGTCCCTTAGCCGACAGTCAAAGAATGTTGATGACTTGCAGTGCAAGAAAGATCAAGCACAACGACTTCTTAAGTTCATGACAGATCATCAACCTCATGTCATTGTTCTTGGGGCTGCAAATTTGTTTTGTAAGCGGTTGAAGGATGAGATATATGAGGTTTAAATCTTGAAACCCAATTTAGTTGTGCTAGTATTTCTAACAAATTCAAAATGGTGCTTGAATGCTATGAGCGCCATAATGGAACATTTTCTTCTGGTATAGGGTGTGATGACTTTTCCATTTTTATCCTTTTCAGCTGTATTCTCAGAAAAATTATGACAATAGAAGAAAATTGCCTGACATTTTTGTTTCCTCATATTGTTTATGATCTTTTCATTTTATATAGGTTTTCAAAAATTTCCCTACTTTCTTGAGTACCTGTGATATCACATATTTATGGCAGTGGACTGGTTCTCTTTGACCAGCTGCTGCATTGTTTATTTTCTTTATCCTATTTCTGTTCCTATTATGCTTTCATTTCTTAATAAAACGTAGCACCCCCCGCCCCTTTTTTGTGTTGGGGGTGGTGGAGGGCAGGGGGCAGTGCTTTGTGGTTGCTTTCTCTATACTATGTAAATTGTTTATTGGTTCTGAGTCTTCTGAAGATAAATTCAGGAGATAATGCATCAGAAATCACTTAATCGTGCTTGAACTTGAATTTTATGCAATGATTCAGCAATCAGTTTTATATCTTTGTAATCTTGAAACTTTTATTCTTGTAATATATGCAAATGTTGTTACCTTTCTGGTTGTCTTTGCCTAACTCTATGTTGTGTCAGGACTCAGGAAGTTGAGCTGTAGGAATTTATATGTTTTTCTTGATTATTTTCAACTACCTTTAAATTATGTTTTCTCATGTTTGCATTTTGGTTTCCCTATCAGATCATATATAACATGGTGGAGGAATATCCTAGAAATGTTAGTCAAGAAATGGCTGAAATTAGCATTGTTTATGGGGATGAATCACTGCCTCGTCTGTACGAACACTCACGGATTTCTTCAGAACAGTTACCAAGACAACCAGGTGAATTCAGCTTTTTATTTTTATTTTTATTTTTATTTTTATTTTTATTTGATCTTCCCGTTGTCAAATTACACTCTTACAATTGCTTATTGCTGCTTTTAGGGATTGTCAAGAGAGCTGTGGCTCTTGGTCGCTTCCTTCAAAACCCATTGGCCATGATTGCGACATTATGTGGGCCTGGGAGAGAGATATTATCATGGAATCTTGGCTCCTTAGAGCATTTTCTCACTCCTGATGAGAAGTTTGAAATGGTTGAACAGGTGATGGTGGATGTCACCAACCAAGTGGGTGTCGACATAAATTTGGCTGCAAGCCATAATTGGCTTTTTGCTCCTTTACAATTCGTATCTGGGCTTGGACCCAGGAAGGCTGGTTCTTTACAGAGGGCATTAGTTCAAGCTGGAGTAGTTACCTCTCGAATGTACTTGATTGCTCATGGACTTGGTACAAAAAAGGTGTTTGCAAATGCAATTGGTTTCTTACGTGTAAGGTGCAGTGGGTTGGCTGCTTCTAGTGGTGATTTTGATCTTTTGGATGATACTAGAATTCATCCAGAGTCGTATCCTCTTGCCGAGGCTTTGGCTGGTGAAGTTCACACGAAATATGCTGAAACTGCAGATTATGATGAGACACCTATAGAATATGTTAAGAACAATCCACAACTGCTAGAAAATTTCATAGTTCATAACTATGCGGAGGATAACAACAAAGATAAACGAGAGACTCTTTATGACATTAAAATGGAGTTGCTTCATGGATTTTGTGAGTGGCGTAGTCCTTTTAAAGAATTAAGTCAGGATGAGGAGTTCTATATTTTGTCTGGGGAAAATAGGGATTCACTTGTTGAAGGAAAGATAGTTCAAGTAACAGTTCGGCATGTAAAAACTGATCGAGCAATATGTGTTGTTGACTCTGGCTTGACAGGAATACTGTACAAAAATGAATTTGCAGATCAACTGGATGATGTTGATTTAACAGACAAATTACAAGCAGGTCATGTGCTTGCCTGCAAGATTAAACAGATTCAGAAGAATAGATACCAGCTGATAATAACTTGCAAAGAAAGTGAGTTGAACAATAGTCAATGTCAAAACTCATGTGATGTTGATCCCTATTACCGTGAACACCAGATGCATGCCTTAAGTCAGCTGGAGAAGTCCTGTAGAGCTGTGGTAGCAAAAAAGAATTTTATACCAAGGATGATAGTTCATCCCCATTTTCGGAATATGACTGCTGATGAAGCAAAGGAGGTATGTATTTGATATCTATTTACTATGTATATATATTTCTAAGTGTGGTGATTTATATTGTCTATGGTTAAGAATTCTCTCTCTCTCCCCCTGCCCCCCTGCTTTGTTGTGTAGTTCCTTTCAGACAAGGATGTTGGAGCAAGTGTTATTTGTCCAAGCTCAAAAGGTCCATCTTGTCTGATTTTAACTCTGAAAATTTATGACGGAGTTTATACTCAGAAAGAAATAGTTGAAGATAGGAAGGATCAGAAGGCTAGTTTGCTTACCCTTGGAACAACACTGAGAATTGATAAGGACAATTTTGAAGATTTGGATGAGGTGAGTGCTTTTCTTATAAATCTTAGAAAATTATATTTTTCTTTCTGTTCATCCACCTTACTGCTTCCATATTTGTTCTTCCCTTTTTCATCATTTTGAAAAGGGTTCTTAAATTTTGAGGCTTCTCATTTTGCCTTAAATTTGCTCTAATAAGGTGTAATCTGTACGATATGCACATGTTATTTGTCAATTTTCTTGATTTTTTTGGCTAATTAATGTATTTGTAGTTTGAGTTTGAACCATTGATTATATGGATAGAGAATCTTGATGGTAATTTATAACAAGCACACACATGCACACATATGCGCTGGAGATCATTCGATGCATATTAACCTATGACTTGGATCATATAGCTTACTACTTTTAGTTGTAAAATTATAAAGTAGCAATGAATTGGGGTCATGCTTAAAGTGCTATGGTTAGTCGTATGATCCTCAAAATTTGTGCAAACCCCTAGACTTCTTTCAGGGTATTTGCTGATGGGTTTGATAATTTAAATCTATATTTTTAAAAATATTGGTTATGTTTTTTTGGGCCTCCTGACCATTTAAATACATGCATTGACTCTCTCTCTCTCTCTCTCTCTCTAATAATTCCTGCTATTGTTATAGGTCATGGATCGATATGTTGACCCTTTGGTATCTCACTTGAAGGCTATCCTTTGTTATCGTAAATTCAGGAAAGGCTCAAAAACTGAAATTGATGACCTCTTGAAGGTTGAGAAATCAGAAAACCCAATGAGGATAGTTTATTGCTTTGGTGTTTGTTATATCCATCCTGGTGCTTTTATTTTGTCTTTTATAAGAAATACAAATCCGCATCATGAATATGTAGTGCTGCACCACAAGGGATATATATTTCGGAAAAATACATTTCATAACATTGACCGGCTTGTGGCATATTTCCAGAAACACATTAATGATTTGCCTCCACAGTCTACTCATTCAGCTTCTGCTATCGTACCAATGGTTGGCACTGCTTATAGGAGTTGTTTAGGTGGGGTATCCATGGGTGGCAGTAGGGAAAAGAATGAGATCAACAGGAGAGGACAGTCACGTCCAGAAAGAGATACCTTGTCAGCTCCTGGTTCTCAAGGTAAAGTTTTGATTTAATTAGTAATTTTTTTAATTAATTTATAGGTATATGTAGTCTTAGTTTTATAGCATGGAATCTTAGTTTTCGCATCATTGGTATGCTTAAAAGGGAAGAAGATCCTAAAGATAAATTTGTCTATTTTCATTGAGTTATTGCAGTACTTGAGAGTTAATTTTGAATTTTGAAGTTTGAATATGGCTTACTGCATAGAAAGTATTAGTGAATGTGGTAAGCATCTACTTTGGAGTGGACACCTTTTTAACCCTTAACTTTATATCCCCACACTTGCAGAATCATTGAACAATTAGCACAGAAACGCACAAATGTAGGTTGCATCACATGCTTAAATTTTGCCTTCAAGGATGTGATGTTTCACTCTTTAGGTTTTCATGTGCCATGCTTGTAATTCCCATTCTGAATTTGGTGTGATGAATTCAGGCTTATGTGTCTGGTCAGTAACTCATAGTATGCAATCTTTGACAACAAGAAAGCAAGATAGAAGAATAAATTTAAGTTTTGCAATTACAATTTCGTGGCATGGAAATCCACATACATTGTATCACATGCATAGTTTATATGTTTAAGGACTTGATGGTTCTGTGTTTTGGTTTTTACGTGTCATGCTTACACTTCTAATGCATATTTAAGATTATTCGAGTAGTTTTGGTATATTTTGGGTGTGTATTTATAGGATTAAGTCAAATAAAAGGCTATGAAATTTTGGTTGTCTTCTGTTAATTTGTAAGTGATATTTTGTATAAGGTATTCATTTTATTAGATGGTTTCCTCTATACCTGTCTGGATCATATACAGATACACTGATAGACCTATTCTCTAGTGTGTCATATAGGAATGTAATGCATTGAACTTATGCTGCCATTGTTTGACTTTTTTTTTAACAGGAAAATATGATTTGATGAGTGGTGGCAGTCAAGATAGGTATCCAAGTGGCTTGACTACTAAGCCACATGTTGAACAAAGCCATTGCAATTATAATAGCAGGAGGGAAAGCAACACTAATGGAGGGAAGGGTTCTGGATATGGTAGTACTTTTCAATGGGGCTCAGATTGCACAAATGGGAGTGGGATAGAAAATGGGTGGAAAAATTTTCCTGGTGCTAAAATCCAGAATTCCCCTGGTAGAGAAGCTTTCCCTGGTGGGTGGAGCGACAATCAGATTAGTAGTACCAATAATGGGAATTGGAGTGGTGGAGATGAGAATGTTACAAAATGTAGTTGGGGGGTTAAGAACATTGTTGGCAGGGAAGGTGAGAGTGCTACTGCTAATGATACTTGGGGTGGTGGTAAAAGTAGCAATACCGGTGTTAAAGATGGCAAACAGAATGGCAACTGCTTAAATAAGAACAGTGATACCCGGGGAGTTTGTGACTGGGTAAGTGGGCAAAGGGGAAGTGGCATTGATAGTGGTGGCAATTGGGGCATAGTAAGTAATGACAATTGGGGTAGAGCTGGTGGTAATGCTAATGACAAAGAGAGTTGCGGTTGGGGGGAATGGGGGGGTAGCAGAAGTGGTGGTAGTGGTACTAAAGATGTTGGACCAAGGAATGAATATTGGGGTGATAAGAGCCATGGTGGCCAGCTCAATATTGACTTGGGTAGTAAGGAAGGTGGGAGAGGCACTATTACTAGTGGTAATGGGTGCAGAGTAAGTGACTGTTGGGTTGATGGTAGAGATGGGGCTGCTACCAGTTTGAGCAGTTGGGCAGCAGGTGGTAATAATGATGTCAAAAAGAGTGATGATTGGGGGGCATGGGGAGATAGAAAAAGTGGTAATAGTGGTGCTAACAAGGGTAAAGGGAATGACAATTGGGGCAATAAGAAAAATACTGGCTGGGATGGTTGTGCTGGAGGTAGTAAGGAAAGTGGGGGTGACACTGTTACTAGTGGTAATGGATGCAAAATAAGTAACAGTTGGGTTGATGGTAGAGATGGGGCTGCTACATGTTTGAGCAGCTGGGCAGCCGGTGGTAATAATGATGTCAAAAAGAGTGATGATTGGGGGGCATGGGGGGATAGAAAAAGTGGTAATAGTGGTGCTAACGAGGGTAAAGGCAATGACAGTTGGGGCAATAAGAAAAATACTGGCTGGGATGGTTGTGCTGGAGGTAGTAAGGAAAGTGGGAGTACTAGTAGTGGTAATGGATGCAAAGTAAATAACAGTTGGGTTGATGGTAGAGATGGGGCTGCTACCGATTTGAGAAGTTGGGCAGCCGGTGGTAATAATGATGGCAAAAAGAGTGATTATGTTGGGGCATGGGGAGAAAGCAAAAGTGGTAATAGTGGTGCTAACAAGGGTAAAGGAAATGACAATTGGGGCAATAAGAAAAATACTGGCTGGGATGGCTGTGTTAGAGGTAGCAAGGAAAGTGGGAAAGACACTGTTACTAGTGGTAATGTGTGCACAGAAAGTAACAGTAGGGTTGATAGTAGAGATGGGGCTGCTACCAGTTTGAGAAGTTGGGCATCCGGCGGTAATAATGATGGCAAAAAGAGTGATAATTGGGGGTCATGGGAAGATAGGAAAAGTGGTAATAGTGGTGTTAAAAAGGGTCAAGGGAATGACAATTGGGGCAATAAGAAAACTAATGGCTGGGAGGGCTGTGATAGGGGTAGTAGGCAAAGTGGTAGTGATGTTGGTACTGTTAACAATAGGGGTGGGGTAAGTAATGCCGGTTGGGGGGACTGTAAAGGAGGTACTTCGACAAATGTTGGTTGGGGAGCTAGTGGTGAAAATGTTGGCAAAAAGGGTCTAGGGAATGAAAATTGGGGCAATAAGAAAATAATTGGCTGGGAGGGCTGTAGTAGGCAAAGTGGTAGTGATGCTGGTGCTGGTAACAATGTGGCTGGGGTAAGTAATGCCAGTTGGGGCTGCAAAAGAGGTACTTCTACAAATGTTGGTTGGGGAGCTGGTGGTGAAAATGTTGGCAAAAAAGGTCAAGGAAATGACAATTGGAGCAATAAGAAAACTACTGGCTGGGATGGCTGTGATAGGGGTAGTAGACAAAGTGGTACTGATGCTGGTACTGTTAACATTGGGGGTGGGGTAAGTAATGCTGGTTGGGGGGACTGCAAAGGAGGTGCTGCTACAAACGTTGGTTGGGGAGCTGTTGGTGAAAATGCTGGCAAAAAGAGTGGTAGTATAGGGGAGTGGGGAAATAAGAACAATGCTGGTAGGGGGGGTGGAAGGGCTTGGCATTCAGCTGCTGAACCTGGTTCAGAGGTTAAAAATGCTAGTTGGGGTCAAAGGAGTGGCAATCGGGGCAATAAGAACAATACCTGCTGGGATGGGAGTGACAGTGGTAGTAGGCCAAGTGGTGGTGGCGCTCGTACTGGTGATAATGGGGGCGGAGTAAGTAGCGGTGGCTGGGGGAATTCCAAAGGAGGTGCTGCTGCAAGTGGTGGTTGGGGAGCTGGGGGTGCAAAAGATGGCCCAAAGAGTGGTGGTTGGGGCGAATGGGGAAAGAAGAAGAGCAATGCTGAAACTGATTCAAAGGCTAAAAATGCTGGATGGGGTGCTAATTCTGGATGGAAGTAAATAGTTTTGGGGTGGTGAAATCATGTGTACAGAGAGTTAACGGTACTGAGATCCTCTTTAATTGTTTTTGCCGTTTTCTTGGATAGTGAGTAGTGAGTGATAGTTTGATGTCTTTTACGAAGAAACCTTATATTACTAATGCTTTAATGGATATATCTCAGTTCTTATATTATTTCCCTCGTGACCAAATATTATTTGTTGGTTTGTTTAATTTTTGTTTTCCATTTTCAAAATTGTAATATCTGTTTGTCATAGCTGTATAATTCCAGGTTCAATTAGAAATTCTATTGACGGAGTGCATTCGTATTGTTTGTCATATTGAACATTTAAGATTAACATCATTCGTATAGTAGAAAGAATATTTGATGAATCATGAATGCAAAGACAGAACTTTTGATTTTAGTTGAAAATGTAATTATTGAAGGAACAATCTAAACTTTCGAGTCAGATAATGATGGTTATTTCATTCATTGAAGTCTTTCATAGCCATTTGTTGCTAAACGCCTAAACCCCTCCAGTCATCCTTGGATTAGATCCTCCTCCATTTCTTTTTCATCCCTACACAGTGGTTCTCTTCTCTCTTTAAAAACATGACTACTGTGACAACAAAGTGTTGGATTTAAATTTTTATTTCTTAGAAAAGATAACATATGGAACCAAAGGACTGTGGTTTCATGAGAGACTCTTGTAACTTACACCAATCCAACTCTTAAACTTGTATCTATTTTGCTAATCTGACTCAAATGTATCGATTTTGCTTTCTGACTGCTCACATGTAACGACTTCCCTATCTATTAGGGACCTATCAATTTAATATCTATCCTTGTTAGTTGTTACCCAAAAAACATATACTAAGACATATATGTGCAACATTAAACTACACAAAGGAAAAGAAAAATGACTCAATGCACTAATGTATCTTATCAAAACTTAATTTAGCAAATGAGTCCCATAAAAAAATATAAATAAATAAATAAATAAAATTTAGCAAACGAGTATGTTTTCACTTTCCGGTTACTTTTTAAGTAATTGATTGTTCATCTCTATCAACTAAACCAAATTAATTAAGAAATTTTGTGTAATATATTAAAGAGATAATATATGGTATAAGAAAGTTTACTTTAAAGAGTTTGAAGTTTGAAGTTAGAACTTTTTTTTTTTTTTTTATGAAAGAAATTAGAACTTATGTGTAGAGAAATAATATAGAATTGACTTACAGAGGTTTTATAATTGTTGATGTGACATGTCATGATTAGTACATAATAAAAATTTTCTAACTAATCAAATAGAATGAAAGGAATAAAAGAGGCATATTATAATTAGTACATAATAAAAATAGGTCATTAGTAAAGCCATGTAATATAAAAATAAAATTTATTTCCCTAACTAATTAAAAAAGGAAAGGAATAGATAAAGATCTCTCATGTTAAATTTTTTTTTTTTTTTTTTTTTTAATGAGAAAGAAGAATTTATTAAAGAAAAAAGAAAAAGAGAAGTTACAGAGAAACAGAACTGTTTGCCTCAACCTTGATAATAAACTCTAAACAATAGGGACAACAACCTATATCAAAAGAACCAAATATATTATGATTGGAAGAGCAAATTTGACCAAGATATGGGCAAATGAGTAAGTTTTTACTTTTCTATTACTTTTTAAGTAATTGATTTTTCATATATACCACTAAACCAGATTAATTAAGATATATCAAAGAGGTAATTAATATATGGTACAAAGATAGTTTACTTTAGAGTGTGGAATAGAAACTGTATCACTGTTAACGAATCCATGTAATATAAAAATAAAAATAAAATTTTTATTCCTAACTAATTAAAAAGAAAGAAAGGAATAGATAAAGAGATCATAGGGGTAGCCTTAAATTGTGCCAATGACATTAATACAAATAAGTTGGTAGAGGAATATTGGCCATAAAATTGAAGGGTAATAAAGTAGGAGAACAGCAGCAATACACTGTCCTTGTCCAGTTTACCAAAAACGTATACTGATAGTGATACGCTCTGCCAGGTGGCCTGCCCCATATGCTCTCCTAGCTTGTACCATATAGTATTAGACATTAGTACACCCCCAATAAAACAGTTCCAACCAAATGACATTTATGCCCCCCTCCTTTCTCTCTCCAACAAGATTTTATGAAACAAGATTTTTTTTAATGTCAAGCTTAGCTCATATTTTTTTTCTAGCAAACTCCACGTTGTTCACAAGCTACTTAATAAATATATATATATATATATATTTTATATTGTAAAACCATGTCTAAAATGTTTTACCTATTCATAATTCTATAAATTTTTATTACAATTATATTTTTTATATCATCAATAAGTTTCAAATAATAATTTAATGTTATATGAACATATTGAAAACCTTATGCAATATAATTTCAAGTCTATATAAATATATTTTTAGACAAATATGCATATAAATATCGGTAAAATTTAGGTCCAATACTTAAGTGACGTTCTTTCAATTCATCTTAGAATTTACAAGATGAAAGTGTATTTTTAATTAAATATATGGATGAATTATTTTAGGATAAGAACTTAAAGAACAATACATAAATTACTATACCTAAATTTTGTAATAAAATATAATATTATACTATATAGTTAAATTGAATCTTCATGTTCACGAGTTTGTTTACAAACACATTGCTATATTTTATTTTGGCTCGTTTAATGATCCAGCCTAAAATTATGGCTGATTTTCTAAATTAACAAGCATAAATAAGGTTTTTTAGGAAGCAAGCTCCAGCTGATCAAGATTCACCAACTCCATCTCCATTGTTATTCCACGTGGCATGATCACAGCAGCAGACCCATAATAGGGGTGTTTTGGTAAATTAGTAGTATGGAGCACATGCAAAATGGCATAACAACGGAAAAAGCCTGAACGTCTGGTTCTCTCTCTATCCATTTCTGTTTTTCTTCTCTCTCTCTCTCTAAAACTTGACTCCACTCTATCATCAACACTGCTATTCAATCTCTCTCTCTCTCTCTCTCTCTCTCTCTCTCTCTCTAAAACCATTGGGTTAGGGTTTCTGAAAATCGCCTACAACACACAATATGGCGAGGAAGAGAAGGTCACGCATTGTCGACGACGACGATGAAGGTCCCTAAAAATCCATACTCTCTCTCTCTTTTCACATACACACGTTATATGCGAAAACCAAATCATATTCTCTATGCGTCTTGTTTTTGTTTTTGTTTTTTTTTTTTTTTTTTTTGGTTTCACAGACGAAAACGTACCAGCTGTAGCTTCCAACAACGAAGAAGAAGAAGACGATGGTATATAAACAAAACTAACATATATAGTTTTATCTCAGCTTTTTAGGGTTTATTCTTTCCCATATATATATATATATATACGTTTCTTTTTGAAAAGTTGATGTCGCTCTAACCGTACGGACTCTTCGTTATCTCTGTCACTGTGTATGTTCGTTTTGGTTTTTTGGTTTTAGCTTTTGTTCTATTTAATAATTAATAAGTGCTTTTCATAAATGTTTTTTAAATTTTTTTTTTAATTTTGTCCGTACGATCGGCGAGTTTTCGCCGCAAAAATGATCATTTCCGGCTTGCCATTTATATATATAGACATGTTTATCATCATCTCGTATCACTGCATTTAATGTTATCTCGCGATATTTTCATTTGACGTGATAATGCGATATTTTGAATGCTCCTAGTTCTCTTTTGTTATTTTATATAGTTTTTCTTTCTTCTCGCTCTGTTGGGTTTGTAAATTTGTAATCGTTTTTTTGCCTTCAAATTTCTACGAACGTGAACGTTTTATAATTTATTGTGTCCCTGCTTTTTTTCCTTTTTCTTTTTTTCCAAAAATGTATTTTATTTGTTTATTTATTTTTGCTTTTCCACTCCCATTTTCTTTGAGATTGTCAAAGTTACACTCAATTTGAGTTCAGTGTCCAAGCATTGGGTCAAGTAAGAGTCCGATTAACGAGTGCTAATGTCTATTAGTTAGAGTTGGGTGTTTTATTGCAATCGATTAGCTTTTTTAAGGAGTGGCACAATTTTGAGCTAAAGAGTTATTTTTTTATTTACTTTTGTTACTTTCCAACGCAATTGGACCCACTTAATTACTTTTAAAGAGTAACATATTCCTTTAAGTAATATGTGGTCTCGGTTTTTGTGCCCTCTATTTTATAATTTGTTTTATGCTTTCATTGTGAGTAATAATTATCCCACACAGGTTATTTGCATACTCATCGTACGCACACACTATACGATGTGGGTTTAAATTGTGCTTTGAGAGAGTATGTAACAAGATTTAGCCTTTTGCCATATGCTATTATTGTTTCTAGTATTGTTATGGTAATGATGATGTTACTGACTTAATGTGAGTTGGGTGTTGCTGGTATAGCTGTTGTATTGTTTGCTATAATCTAATTGTTGTTCATAATTATTGAATTTGGTTTGATTGGTTTGATTAGAAGAAGATTTGGATGAGTTTGAGGATGATGGGTTTTTAGTAGATGATAATGATGATGATGATGAAGAAGAAAAATCGGAGGAAGAACAACAAAGCTATAAAGGCAAACAAAAGAAAAAGAGGAAAAGGAAAAGGTTAGGATAATATTTTCCCCCCACTCTGCAATGTGATTTGAAGTATGTGGTTTATATTCATGTTATAAAGTATTTTGTTTTGAAATTCTTTAGTAAATCGTTGAGGAGTCTTATGCTTGATGACGAAGATCTTGAGTTGATTCGAGAAAATGAAAACTTGGGCATTACTCAATCAGAGAAGGTGAATTTTTGTGCTATCATCTTTTTTTTTATTCCTTTTATCCTTGTTGACATGGTATATACATATTTTGTTGATCATGTTTTGTTTCACTGATAGGGAGGTGCAAAGTTTAAGCGGCTCAAAAAGGCTGGGGTTGACACTGAACTGGAAGGGCCCTCTGGCATTTCAGATGACGATGGTAATTGTTTCTCTGTTGTTATAACTTCTTCAATTTAGTTCAATGTTCTAAAAAGATGTCCATTACCTGGCTTGAGGACTGCCTGAGTGGGGACCAATTTGCTTGAAAACACTTGGTGCTTATTAGACATTTGCAATATACGTTTCTTTTGGTTAAAAGCTGTCCATAACATTGTTAATGATTCAAAATTGTGCTTTAAAAATCTAACATTAGAATGTCTATCATAATTTTTTTTTTTTTTAATTAAAATGGTGTTTTCAGGACCACTATTTAGTGATGTTGCTGAAGAAGATGAATACATGCCTGATGATGAAGAGGATGAAATGGCAAATTTTATAGTGGATCATGGAAAATTTTATGGGAAGGGAGCCCCCATAAGGTATTATGCCAGCATGAGCCCCTTGAATTTACTCTTGTAATTCTTATTTTGATTCACCTGCTTACTTTGTTATTTATAAATGATTAATTGTTAATTACATATTTCAAAAAAAATTTGTTTTGTTATTCTTTTTTTTTTTTTTCTTTTCTTTTTTGCAAGTTCTACTTACAAATCTCTTTCTGGCCAAAGAAATCTGAATGAAAAGAAGTCAAGGCATGCATCAAAAGTTTCATCTGCAGTAGGGGAAGCTAGTTACACTTTTGGCAATGCTGATAAAGTACTGAATCTTCATGAGCAAGTTCTAGCTGAGAGTGCCAGACCTGATGATTCTAATGATTTTGCACCTTTCATCCTCAAAGACAAGTACATGACAGAGAAGGATGCTAGTATAAAGGAGATTGACGTGCCCGAGAGGATGCAGGTCTATTGTCTTTGATAATGGTAGTTAATTGCCAAAATGTCATCTTATTCTTACTCTAGAATTAATTCTTCCTACGTTTCAACTCTTAGATATTTGGGGAAGTCATTGGGCCTGCTCCAGTTGATGAAATGAGCATTATAGAGGAGAGTTCTTGGATACTTGGTCAACTTGGGACGTATATGTATCCATTGTTCTGCAAGATGCCGGAACAAGCTGAAGGATTTGATCTATGTAAAAGAATTCGTAAGGAAGACATTATGAGCTTTTTGAAATTGCATCATGTGGAGAAGTGTGATGTAAGTATCAGTAGCTTTAAAGTGATATCCCATTTTAAACTCTGAATTGCACCTTTTAATCAGCAATTTTTGTTTTTTCCAAGATTCCGTTTATTGCTATGTATCGGAAGGAGCAGTGCCTGAGTCTCTTGAAAGACCCAGAGCAAGATGAAGAAAGCAGAGATAAGGTTGATGCCGAGAGAACGCCTAAACTGAAGTGGCACAAGGTACTCTTTATTTTTAATTTTTTCCTCTTTTAATTATAACCTTAGTAAAATTAAGGGGCTATACAAATTACATGTTGCCACCTTATTCATGTAGCATGAGTCATTGTAGAAGAGGAAGAAAAGAAAAGTAGGAAGTGGATATAACGTATAAACAGGATGAAATGTTTCCATAATCCAAGTGAATGTATTCTGTGCAGGTTCTTTGGGCCATCAAGGAGCTTGACAAAAAGTGGTTACATCTTCAGAAGCGGAAGAGTGCTCTTCAGAGGTACTATAACAAGCGCTATGAAGAGGAATGTAGCAATATTGTCAGTGGGGCAAGGCTTGCCTTTATTAAGGAGCTCTTTGAAACCACCATCAAGTCTCTGAAGAAGGCTGAATCTGAGAGAGATGTTGATGATGTGGATATGGAGTATAGTTTACATTTTCCTCCAACTGAGGGGGGCAATGGTGAAAAATATAAGAGGCCTGCAAAGAAATCACAATATAGCTACTGCAATAAGGCTGGCCTGTGGGAGCTTGCTCACAAGTTTGGTGACTCCAAGCAATTTGGCTTCCAAATAACTTTAGAGAGAACTGTATATTCACTAGTGTATAAACTTCTTTTATTACCATGTTTTTGTTTTAATATTTATATGTGTAAGACATAATTTGGCTTCTTCTGACTGTAGGGATTTAAGTTTGATGAGGATCCTGAGGAATTTCCAGAGGAGATAGCTTCAAATTTTATGTGTGAAATGTTTGAAACTCCTGATGCAGTGCTCAAAGGTGCTAGGCACATGGTATGCTCTTGATGTTTGTCTTTGACCCTGCATAAATTTGAGGGGCTGGTTGGTTTTGTTTGCTAACCTTTTTTTTTTTTCTTTTTTTTCTTTTTTGCAGGCCGCAGTGGATATCAGCTGTGAGACATTGTTTAGGAAACATGCCCGTGGTATTTTCATGGATAGAGCTTTAGTCTCAACAAGCCCTACCCCAAAAGGAAACAAGGAAATAGATTGTTTTCATCAGTATGCAGGGGTCAAGTGGCTACACAACAAACCACTCTCAAAATTTGAGGAGATGCAGTGGCTTCTTATTCAGAAGGCAGAAGAAGAGAAGCTCCTTGAAATTACCATAAAGTTGCCAGAGAGTGCCCTGGATGAGTTGATTAGTGCATCCTGTGATGTTTATCTTAGAGACAATGATAATAGATCTGCTCAAATTTGGAACGAACAGCGCAAGATAATTCTAGAGGATGCAATTAAAAATTTTCTTCTTCCTTCCATTGAGAAGGAAGCAAGAGCTCTGTTGACCACCCGATCAAAAAACTGGTTACTTATAGAATATGGGAAGCAGTTCTGGAATAGGGTCTCTGTGGCGCCATATCATTGTAAGGAAAATGTTGTTAACGAGAATAAAGGTATTGCACCAAGGGTAATGGCCTGTTGTTGGAGTCCAGGAAAGCCAGAAACTACATTTGTAATGTTGGATTCTTCAGGAGAAGTGCTTGATGTGTTGCATGCTGGGTCAATTACTAAACGGTCACAAAATGTTATTCACCAGCAACAGAGAAAGAATGACCAACAGCATGTTCTTAAGTTCATGAAAAATTATCGTCCACATGTCATTGTCTTAGGTGCTGCTAATGTGGCTTGCACACGGTTGAAGGATGATATCAAAGAGGTATTCATATCTAGAACAATTTAACATAGTAACTTTTGCTGTGCTAGTTATGAAGAGCTGAGTATTCATATTTAGAACAACAATATTTTCACTACATGATGTAGTCAAAAGTAGAGAGAGAGAGAGAGAGACATAGGTTAAAGTTGAACCTTGTGTAACTTTTACTTCTCAGATATCATCAATAACTATCAAATCCAAAAAATATATAAAATTTCATAATAGTTTTTTTAACTTTAAAATTATGCACAAAACATGAGTCAAATAGTAAACAAGATATATTTGGTATGCATGTAAAGAATAAAGAGAACGTGTATTTTGCTTTCATGACTTAACATCATGACTTCACTGACTTAACATTTCATATTTTACTTGATGGATGCTAATGCAACTTAACATTCATGACTTCACTGACTTGTCATATGATGTATATTCTCCTTTTCTTCTATAATCATTTTGATTTCTTCTTTATTAGTTAGACAATATGACATTGTGAGTTGTTATTCCTGTTGATCAGATCATTTTTAAAATGGTAGAGGAGAATACTGGAGATATCAGCCAAGTTATGGATGAGATCAGCATTGTTTATGGGGATGAATCCTTTGCCCATATTTATGAACATTCACAGATTTCCTCAGAACAGCTGCCTGGACAACCAGGTAATTACATTTGTTTCTTGATATCTTCTTTTAATTAACTTGATTGTTTACTGTTGCCTTTATTTTGGAAATCATTTAGGCATTGTAAAGCGTACTGTGGCTCTCGGTCGTTACCTCCAGAACCCGTTGGCTATGATTGCAACATTGTGTGGGGCCCAAAGAGAGATAGTATCTTGGAAACTTAGCTCCTTGGATCACTATCTTACAGGTGATGAGAAGTGGGAGATGATAGAATGGGTTATGGTGGATGTTACTAACCAGGTAGGTCTAGACTTGAACTTGGCTGCAAGCCATGCCTGGCTTTTTGCGCCTTTGCAATTCGTTTCAGGGCTTGGACCTAGAAAGGTGGCTTCATTACAGAGGCAATTACTTGGAGGTAAAGAAATTAGAAATCGAAGAGACTTAATTAGTTGTGGACTGAGAGGAAAGAACGATTTCTATAATGCAGTTGGTTTTTTACGAGTTTGTTGCAGTGGACTGCATTATACTGGCAAAGATACTAATCTGTTGGATAATACAAGAATTCACCCTGAGTCATATAGTCTTGCAGAGGATTTGGCAAAGGCAGTTCATAAATTTCATGTTCAGGATGATGCAAATAATGCAGATTCCCTGGAAGACCCTGTACGGTACATTAATGACAATCCACAACTGCTAAAAAGTTTTGATATTACTGATTATTCGGAAAAATATGAAATAGAAATGGGAGAAAACAGAAGAGAGACTCTTTATGATATTAGAATGGAACTTCTTCATGGATTTCAAGATCCTCGAAGGCCTTATGAAGAACCAACTCAAGATGAGGAATTTGATATGGTATCTGGAAAAAATGGGAATGCTCTTGCTGAAGGAAGAATAGTCCAGGCAACAGTGCGCAATTTGCAATCTCATCGAGCATTCTGTGTGCTTGACTCAGGCTTGACTGGGGTACTCGTAGAGGAAGACTTTTCAGATAATGCCGATGACATTTCTTTAGCAGACAAGCTGCATGTAGGTGATATTCTTACCTGCAAGATCAAACAAATAGAAAAAGACAAATTCCAGGTGTGTCTGACTTGTAAAGAAAGTGAATTAAAGAGTAATGGAGACCAAAACTCTTCTGAAGCAGACCCTTATTACCGTGGAGGCCAGAGCAGTTTACGAAGTCAGCAGGGGAAAGCCCACAATGGGGAGCTAGCAAAGAAGCCTTTTAACCCAAGGATGATTGTTCATCCTCATTTTCAGAATCTAACTTTGAATCAAGCAATGGAGGTGTGTTATTCATGATGCAATTTTTAGCTTGTTCAATTTTTCATTGTCATGGAGTTTTGAATTGGTGATAGGCATTAATTTGTGTATTTTGTTGAGTAGTTCCTCTCAAATAAGGATGCTGGAGAATTTATTTTTCGCCCTAGTGCCAGAGGTCCATCTTATCTTACTTTAACTCTGAAAATCTGTGATGGACTTTTTGTGCACAAAGACATCACCGAAGGGGGAAAGGATCACAGCAATATTACAAGCTTGCTTCGTCTTGGAAAGACATTAAAAATAGGGGATGATTACTTTGAGGATATTGATGAGGTTTGTATTCTTTTTTTCTGGTCAGGAAGGCTTCTCAACTTTCTACCTTATATTGTCTGTGTTGCTACAATAGTATGTCATCTCTGCCAATTTTATATTTCAATCAGTCCTCATTCATCATATATGTAATTTCTTTATTTCTACACAGTGAGTTGACCAATGAGTTCTAGATTCGCCTATGTAGTAAAAATGAATAAATAGATAAAATTAAAAACTATAACTGTGAGTCACTAACATAATTCCATCTAATTCTTGCCCAGTGAACTAGCCAAAAAACTGATCAGGTTTTCTTAAGGAAAAGGTTGAAAGCTAGCCAATGTTTTGGTGTGGAGAATATTTTGGAATTAAAATTTTCCGTGATCACAACTATAACATGAATGAGTTGACATCATGCTTATTGCTAGCAGTTAGTTGTTGCTGGACCTTTGTATTAATCCCAACATAATTGTGAGTTTTATCTTATGGGTTACTTGATAAATCCCCAAGCTGAGAAGAAATTACTTATACACAGAAAATTTAGTGTCTGTGCTTATCTGCTAAATGTATCTGCCCTTTTGATTGTTTTGGCTCATCTAATATTTTTTTCATGGTGTCAAAAATAGGTTGTGGATCGTTATGTTGACCCACTGGTAACCCACCTGAAAACAATGGTTAGTTTTCGAAAATTCAAGAGGGGTTCAAAAGCAGAGGTTGATGAAGTGTTGAGGGTAGAAAAATCAGAATATCCGACTAGAATTGTTTACTGTTTCGGAATTTCTTATGAGCATCCTGGAACTTTCATCTTGTCTTATATAAAAACCACACATCTACGTCATGAGTTTGTTGGTCTGCATCCCAAGGGATTCAAGTTTAGGAAGCAAATGTTTGGGAAGATTGAGCATTTGGTGGCATATTTCCAGAAGCATATTGATGATTTGCAGCATGGGTCAGCACCAATGCAAAAATCTGCATTTGGGGGTTCTTCTGTAAAGACTAGTGATTGGGGAAGTAATGATAGTGGTTGGCAAAGCCAGCCAAAATCAGGCTTAGACAAATCTACCCCTTTTCCAAGAGGTGAAAACTACTCACTTTCTTTCTGTAATTTCTTTAATTTTATACCTTGCATAAAGCACACAATAGCCTGGGGAAAATTATTTGATAGACTCCTCTGTCAAGTGTCAGATTATTATATTGATCTGGTGTTAAATTCCTGGATTAACGTTATGTTAGAAGTTTTTAATACCATACAATAATGCGTATTTGTTAGTCTAACCAATTGATGTGTACATGAGTTTGATATATGAAGATGCATGTCTATAAAATATAAATAGGGCATTCACATATCAATGCTGTAAATGGTAACATACAATAATTTTGTTGTAGAACACATGATATGGTCACAATAGGCTAACCTGCCAATATTTAGAATATTTTGATGCATTAACTTTCTTTACTCTTTATTTTTCCATTTAATTGACAGATACAAATGACTATGGACATGATGTTGGAGATGGTGGCCAAGGTCTTGGTCGTGGATTTGGGTGTGGGCGTGGACGTGGTCGTGGTTGTGGTCATGGTCGTGGGTGTGGGCGTGATGACAGCAGCCATGAAAATAAAGATTCTGGTTATGATACATACTCAAAGTCGGACTTTGGTTCGAAGGATGGAGATGGGGGTGATGGTGGATGGAGCACATTTCATAGTGAAAAAGTTCAGACTTCACCCAGCAGATGGGATAGTAATTGTACTAATACTAATGGAGGAAATTGGGGGGGTGTAGGTAATGGTACAGGTAGTTGGAGGGGGGGTGCAAGGGATAACAACAGTAAGACTTTCTTTGGTGAGCTGGGCAGTGGTGGAACTGATGATGTTGGTGGAACAAGTTGGGGACCTAGTGGTGGTACAGGTGGTTGGGGTGATAGCACTAGCAGTAAGAGTGAAGGTGCAGGTGGTGTCACTTGGGGTGGCATCAAGGGAGCTGAGAGTAATAGTGGTGGCAATCAAGGTGGCAATAATGTACGTGGTCATGGGAGTGCAAGTGAGAACAAAAATAATACTTTTTTTGTTGAGTTGGGCAGTGGTGGAACTGATGGTGTTGGTGGAACAAGTTGGGGACCTAGTGGTGGTACAGGTGGTTGGGGTGATAGCAGTAAGGGTAGAGGTGCAGGTGGTTGGGGTGATAGCAGTAAGGGTAGAGGTGCAGGTGGTTGGGGTGATAGCAATAAGGGTGGAGGTGCAGGTGGTGTCATTTGGGGTGGCAGCAAGGGAGCTAAGAGTAATAGTGGTGGCAATCAAGGTGTTAATAATGGATGTGGCCATGGGGGTGTAAGTGAGAACAACAATAATACTTTTTTTGGTGAGTTGGGCAGTGGTGGAACAAGTTGGGGACCTAGTGGTAGTACAGGTAGTCAGGGTGATAGCAGTAAGGTTGGAGGTGCAGGGGGTGTCACTTGGGGTGGCAGCAAGGGATTTGAGAGTAATAGTGGTGGCAATCAAGGTGGCAATAATGGATGGAGCCATGGGGGTAATGATGGTGGATGGAGCAATTCTCTAAGTGCCAAAATTAAAAATTCACCTGGAAAATGGGAAAATAATCGTACTAATGCTAGTGGTGGAAATTGGGGTAGTGGTGGTGATGGAACTGGTGGTTGGAGTGGGGGTGGGAGTGCCAGTTTTGGCAATTGGGATAACAATGGGGAAGGTGGGCATACTAGTGGTTACAAAATGGGTGGCTCCAATGACCATGGTTCTGGACAAGGACAAGGACATGGTCCTAATCGTGGTCGAGGTCGAGGTCGTGGTCAAGGTCGTGGATGTGGACGTGGGCGTGACTCTTATAACATAGGGGATAAGGACAACAATCATAGTGGTGGAATTAATACTAGTGGTTGGAGTGGGGGTGGGAGTGCCAATTTTGACAATTGGGATAACAATGGGGAAGGTGGGCATACTAGTGGTTACAATATGGGTTGCTCCAATGACCATGGTTACAAACAAGGACGAGGACGTGGTCCTAATCGTGGTCGAGGTCGTGGTGAAGGTTATGGACGAGGCCGTGGCCAAGGGCGTGGGCGTGGGCGTGGGCGTGGACGTGGACGTGGACGTGGACATGACTCTTATAACAGTGGGGATGATGACAACAATTATACTTCCTTTAGTGGGTTGGGCAGTGGTGGAACAAGTTGGGGACCTAGTGGTGGTACAGGTGGTTGGGGTGATAGCAGTAAGGGTAGAGGTGCAGGTGGTGGCACCTGGGGTGGCAGTTGGGGAGCTGAGAGTAACAGTGGCAGCAGCAATGGACGTGGTCGTGGATCTGGGGGTGACTGGAGTAGAAATGCCGGCAGTGGCTGGTGAAAATATCTTGGGAAGTGAAGGATTTCAGTTTGCAGTGATTAGTGAAATTCCTTCCATATGTGGGATTATGTTATTAGTGTAGACTAGGAACAAGGGGGGTTGCTTTTATATTTTGTGCTGTAGTAAGTGAACAAGCATGGCCTCAAATGGCTCTCCTTTCTTGAAAGATAAGGTAAATGGTAAGATCTTGTGATCAAGATCCACCTAGTACTTGTTAACTTATCTATGGAAAAAAGGTTTATGCGATTGGCTTTACTCTTGTTACTTGGGAAGTAAAATATACTGCTTGTCATTGCTTTTAGTATAACGTAGTACCCCCTACTCTTTGTGACTGAGGTTATATTGCTCTCTCTCTCTCTCTCTCTCTCTCTCTCTCTCTCTCCCCAATAATCTTCTGAAATGCTACTAATTGAAGGAACCCAGATAACTCTTCAGTTAAGTAATGATAGCACTCCAATTGATTTGATGACCAATGACTGTTGATTCATCCCCTGCTGCAATTTCTGTGTAGAACAATAGCCATGTACATTCTGTTTAGTTTTCAGCTAAAAGTATTTGCAGATGCAGATTTTTGTTAAACTTCTGGTTTGTGGCTTGTCATTTGGTATTGAGATGTTGGGGAGGAAGAGAAGTCAGGCTTCTAGGATTATAATTGCTTCCCAAGTTAGAAGCAACCTGAAATTATTCGTGTCAGCTGGTTAGTGATAGGTGCGCCTATTTTTTGTGTTACTGAATTTGTGTTGCAATAATAATCATATTAGTAGTGGTTTATTCACTGAAGAAGATTTCCTAACTATTGATGGGGTTTTGCACCATGGAATGGTTGTGAAGTGCATAATATCTTTCTCATGGCTAATCAATCTCTCAAACTCAGATTTGCTGTTCAAGACATGATTTTGAGCTTTACATAGGCTATGAAATCTTGAACAGTGCGTGACCTAGAACTGGTATAAAAAAATAAAAAAAAAAAACCAATTGATAAACTTATGTGACCAATCACATCTTAGAGTCCCGATGATTGGTGACTTTTCACTAACTAAAATCCATGTACTCAAGCAAAGTGGGTACTCGAGGCACATGTTGCCAACTCTGGGGTTCTAGTGATGTCAACTTGGTCACTCCACTAAGCATATTAGAGAGTTCAGGGCTAGATCCTTTTACCATTTTTTTTTTTTTTTTTTTTTTGAATGTGTGGCTTAATTCTACAGTGCATTCCATAATCATATGCATGTGTAGCTTTTTGGTTTACTCTCCTTATTTCTTTATAATCTTATGACATAGCTCAGGATCCAAATTTAATTTTATGTAAAACCATTATCTATTATATATGTCATATTTGTTGTTGTATTTTCTTGCAAAATCTTTAACCTTTATATTTTCAGAAATTGCATGAAGTGTCAGTGTGTTAGGGTGTCAATGTCAGTGAGTGTCCGCTATAAACGAGCCAAGCTTTGCCGAGTAGTGTGTGTTTGAGCTTGGCTCGTCAATAAAAATCAAATGCTCAAGCTTGGCTTGAGCTTGAGACAACCCTAAAAATAATGTTTAAACTCGAGCTTGTGAGAATGCCAAAAAGCTTGAGCTCTGCTTGGCTTGGCTTGATTAATTAGTCAAGCCAAGTTCGAGTTTAATATCAAGCTCAAACTCGAGCTCAAGTCAAGCTTTTTAGTTTGGGATCCAAAGAAATTGCATCGTCAAATGCTTATATCACCAAAAATCAAGTAAACAAATATATATATATATATATATATATCATATTCGCATTTTATCATGCTTCTAACACCCGTGATTAGAATTTATTCAAATTACAACTTTACATAATTAAATCTATCCATCCTCATTTATTGTCTATAGCTTGAGTAATTGTTCAAAATACAATTTTTACATCCATATTTGTCATTCGTACAACTATGATCTTCACAAATCTAAATAAATTAACATTCCAAACACACACACACGCGCATATATATATATATATATATGAATAAACAAGTTATAAATTAACATTCCAAAACATGTGTAATGTCATAATAATAAGTTTATTTAGTAAACATATATCAAGATATAAACGAGCTTAAACTTGGCATGTTTTGTATCGAGCCCTATTGTTTACGAGCTTGTTCACGAACAATTTTTTTGCTTGAGCTCAGCTTGTTCATCAAACAAGCCTAAAACTAAGGTTCAAACTTGGCTTATTTGTAAACAATCGACCATGAACGAGCTTTTTATCGAGCTGAGCCCGAGTTATTCATGAATGGCTTGGTTTGTCTACAGCCCTTAGTGTCACTCATTATTAGTCAAATAGAGTCTTTCACCATTAAGTTTAGTTTTGGAGATCAAACTAATTAAGCACCTCATGTATCAGGCTTCGTCAATAGGACAGTAGTTGAAAAGACTCCCCTCGATCTGCTTCACTTACTAACCTTCATTGAAGGCAAGGTTGGATGATCTAAGACCCGATAAGCTATGAATGTAACCATGTTCATGGCCATGTTGCATACAGCCATAGACTACATAGGCAATTGAAGCATAAGATAATATAGGGCACCTAGCACCCCCCCCCCCCCCCCCCAAACAAAAAAAAGTAAGGAAAAAGTATTATCTTATGGGAAAAATATGGATGCCTTAAGGACATTTATTTAGAAACTTTTTTGTGAGAAAAGAAAAAAAAAATAATCAACTTTTTTGACATTTTTTTTTATATTTCCCATGAAAGTTTTACTATAAATTTCTTAAAATAGTCCATTAACAAATATCTTAAGGACACCCGTTAATATTTTATTATTCAAGTTCATGCATCTCATCACCTTGAGGTTATTTGCACTTCTGTTTGCAGATTTGTTCTTTCCTTCCACACACATCATGTACCAAAAAATCTAAGGAAAAGAGCATATATGTCTGCATATATATACTGATAGTTTTCACTCATAAATTGTACAGATAATGAAGTAAGCGGCCGAAAGTTTGGATCAAGAAAGGTGAAGAACTGTTGGAGAACTAGATTTTTCTCAGCACCAAAAGAGGAATTAACCCCACATTTTTCTCTTTTTTAAAAACTCTGGACATCTGTACCAATTTTGAATTGGTAATGTTAATAACTAGTAAGTGTTTTACCCCATTTTTATTCTATAGAAGAAAGGGTTGATTCAAAATTTTCATGTGAGACTTTAGTATGTAATAATATAGCTGCTTGTCACTTGTCAGTAAGTTTGCATGCCAAAATTATTGGATGCTCCCAAGGGTTTCAGTTTCAACCAGATTTGATGAACAAAAATAGAAGCATGAATGAGGTTAAACCGTTGTGTTAAACAGAAGCCTTGTACTTTTTTTTAGTTTTCAGCTAAAAGTATTTGCTGTGCAGATACCTGTTAAATTATGGTTTTTGGTTTGTCATTTGGTATTGAGAAGTGGTAGAAATTAAAGAAGTCAGGCTTCTAGGTTTGGAAAATATAACATTGCTTCCAAAGTTTGATGCAACATGAAAATATTCATGTCAGCCGTTTAATTAGTGCACAGAAATAAAGACACTAGACGGACACGTGTTGTTTCTTTGTTGCCTCAATGCACAAAAGCACTAAAGGTAAGCCAAATTCTTTTGTGTTCGACAGAATATATGTCATAATAATAATAATAGTTTATTCACCAAAATAGATGATTTAACAATTGATGGGTTTTGCACCATGGAACTCTTTGTTTCAAAGATTGGTCTGCTTAGAGGTTATATCTTCAATCTCATTTAAAACAGAGCCCATACGGCAAGATGTAAAATTAACTAATAGAATAAGTGTATGAAACACGTTTAAAATGTGAACACAGAAAAAATGGCAAGCATTTTAAATTTCATACAAATATGATAAAGCATAAAATAGAGGGAAAATATCTTCTTACTCATTTATATCTACTATTTTACATAAATATCCACAATTGATGCGGAAATTGTCACATTTTAAAAAACAAGGAAAAGAATGTCTACATTTAAAACATGAAAGTGGAAATAAATAAATAAATAATTAGATGTCAAAAGCAAGTGTAAGAGCATCATTGCCCTAAAATGTAACACAAGTGTTCAAGGCTTCAAATAGCTCAGGCCCAATAGCGACTTAGCCCAAAAGGGGGAAGTAATGGATACCGTTCTACATTTTTTTTTCCACCAAGTTAATTATTTTTCTCCAAGCAAAAATATCGTGTTGTTAACCCATACTTTCATCTATAGGTGGTGAAATTTAACCTAAAAACTTAAACTTATGAGTTTAGACCAATTATGTTATATTAACTATTCAATATTATTCAATGCGGGACTCTACTCACACATGTATACTCAATAGCCCCTTTGATTCTTGATATCATGTTGAAGTTGCTCAATTTCTCTTTTTGGGAAATTCATTTTGTTAATAAGGATTGTAATGTTCAAGCCTATTTGCTAGCTGTCTGGGTTTCTTGTATGTACTATTTGAGCTTCTTGTGTGCAATCATTCTCACACCCAATTTCACAATTTACTGACTTGTGTGATTTTGAGTAGTTTGCGTGAAGTGGTGGATTGCATAACGCAGAAAATTTCCACCATTCACAAATGCACAACTTAACAATTTATGAAATTAGGTATGTGGTTAACTGTGTGCTTAGAATTATCCTTCTTGAACAATCTCATTCATCCCTTCCGTTCTCTTAGAGGATGAAGATAGTTTGGATCTCATGACTAACTTTTTGTTGTCCTTTTATTTTTGTTTAATGATACTTAATTAGTCAGCTTAAAAAAAAAGTCATCATTGACTAACATTATATTATATAATTGAATGACCAACATTATATTATATAATTGAATGACCGCTAATATTGTAGTCTAATTGTTCTATATTTGATGATGTATCTTTTTTCCTTTTGCCCCATATTCATCAATGGACTGGCCTATAACTTGACCCACTGGGCTTATTTTTGTTATCCTTATTTACCCAAAATAAAAAGGGCATGTGAATGTGTGTGTGTGATTTTTTTTTTTTTTTTTTATGTCGTCATATAATAATTTACCATTTTTACCTATTTTCTCCCTAAATTTTGTCACAGTGTTTCAACTTTCAAGAGCTCTCATGAGTTATTGGAATGATTTTTCTAATTTATGACATGCTAAGTTCCAAATTTTATCACTTACCAAGAACAAAAGTTCCAAACTTTATTATTGACTTATTGTTACCTATTCTTTTTCTTCATTGGGAATGCAAGTCATATTTTTCTTCACATTATCTGAGATTTTTACCTAAGCATCCAATCATCCATGACATTTCCATACACCTCCTGAGAATCACCGCAATAAATAAGCATGGAATTCAATCATTTGAATCTTCCCATTTAAGTCCCAATGTATTCAATTAGTTTTATTTGGTAAAGAGGCACAAACTAGAGGAGGCTTAAGAATTCCAGCAAATTTGTTTTTATACTTTTGGAAAAAGAAAGATGGGTTCACTGGATTGAAGTACATGTTTGAGGTTCAATACCACTTCGTCTGATGAAAGTATTTGCTTAAATCTTGACAGAACCTTGCTTACACCTACCTTAACAGATTCTTTCTTTATCAATTCCGCTAACTGCAAGGGTAATTGGCATCAGTAAAAGTGAGATTTATACATTGAAATGCATATACAAAAATGACCTTCGATTAAGGGTGAACCATATAAGTAGAACATTGAACATCAACATCGTTTTCTGTTTTCCTCAAGTGACCTGCCCCATGATAGACACAAAAGTTGCCATTGCTGTTACCCCTTCTGGATTCTAGATTAAGGTTTGCTTGTAGGAATGGATCATGGGTTGAAGTTGTTTGCTGCTAGTTTGTAATTATTGTTACCTATTAAGTCAAAGCTATAGCATTTACATAGTACTATAACTATTATTTTCTGCTAGTTCTTGAGCCAGAACTGTGGTACTTCTTTGACACACACACATATAAACCTATTAAATGCTTGCCCAATTTTTTATTTAACATTAGATGATTTTGGAGGTAGGAATATAGGCATAGCATTCAAAGATTATAAGAGTACATCCACAACGAATCTGATATAACAATTTTTTTCACTACTACTGAGGTACCATATTTATGGTGTTAACGAAAGATACATGTGAAAATAATATTGTACAAGTCATTATTTGGCACCTCAACAAGTTCTTGTGAAATAGAATGTGAAAAAAGTTTTATCTCCCCAGCATAGCTCAATACAACCATGGGAAGATGATTATAAAAACTTTGAAGTAGTACTTTTTTCTTTTTTCTTTTTCTGTTGGGGGCTGGGGGTAGAGAGAGAGATGAAGCAAAATAAAGGTCACCAAATTGGTGAGTCACGCTACCAAACATAAAGAAGAAACGATCAGCATTTTAAGATGGAATAATTTATAACATTATTATTATTATTAAATTTTTTTGGGGAGACAGCAGTGGGTATAATGTAACTTTGTGTGCTTTTTGGTGGTAAAAATACTTAGCATTTATTTATTTATTTTAATGACAAGGAACCCCCCTCAAGGTATGGGACAGTGGGACCACCCTTGAGGGGCAAACCCCAGATGCCTATACACCCCCACTGAGCAGACATCAGGTAAATCAAGAAATGTCTCAGCTAGGGGTCAAACTAGAGACTTCTGGGTTTACAGTTAGTCCAGGCACTTTCCCTTACTACTGGGTTTTTAATTATTCCAAGGTCAATGCATGATTTTGCCAATCCTGTGGACCTGACAACTTTGAAAAATTGCTAACACTTCAAATGACCATGAAATCGCACCAGAAGTTACAATGTGAAGGCTTTATGAGTAGACTATATACTTCTTGAGTTTCAGCTAAAGGATCCATTATAACCTTGACTTATAATCTTCCTTTTTGGTTGGACAGAATCTGCCTTTTCAAGTTCATACGGTGCATTGTGTTTGAAATAAGCCTTATAGCTGAAATCAGTTACACCATGCCCACTCCATCAATCAAACCTAACATTCTTTTAGCAAAACTCTCTCAACCCAAAAGCCATTTCAAAACCAATACCACAGCCCATTCAAAACTCCATAATAAAACCACCATTTAAACTTCACATCCGGTGACTACTTTTTTCATAAACCCCACATCAAGTAACAAATATTTAAGGGGAAAATGTTTCAAAACATGCCTTCTGGTAGTACATGTGGAGGTTTTTACACAAAATGGATGCTTTAAACATGCATGAAAGTCAACATTCAAAAGCTTTTTTTTTTCTTTCCTAGCCAGGTGAAGTTTTTGAGGGGATTCAACCTCTAAACATGTCCCACCACTGGGGGGGTGATGTGCAAATTGGACCAAAGACCATTGGCAACTATCAGAAGAAATTTACCGTGACATTATATCATGTTCCAAAAAATACCTACTTCAAAGTCTTGTATCATCCTTGCATACCATCTTTTGATGTGGTAGATTCCTACATCAAATATAACAAAAGGTAAGGGGATGAAAAAACAGAAGAAGAAGCAAATGTTAAATTCATATATGTGTGCTCAAGCATAAAGTATTAGGTTGTAGAAATTACTGGACTCAAGTATGGCACAGAGGTACTCTCTTGGGGTGTTCTTGTGAGGTTAAAATTGTGATCATCAAAAGACAACTCAAGTGAAGAAGATGATGATTGACCATCTCCTGAAATTTCAGTTGGAATAACAAAAAAGAAATTAAAAAAATACAGTTAGATTCAACAAGTCACACTAAGAAAAAAAAATTGAAAATAACAAAAATTTTAACTTACCATGCACCATGTGACTAGGTTGTGGAGTTTGTAACGTGATTGCATCTTTCACTCTTTTTCTCTTCTTTCTCACATGCGGTGGGTCAAAGACTTGTTTATCACCAACTACACAAGGTTCCATATCATCACTGCTGTTGGGATCTTCTTGGAGACATTCTTGACCAACAATTTCCACCATACTCATGGATGCCACATCCTTTTCAACCAGGTGCAATGCCTCTCTTAACTTATCTTTGACAATTTTGGTCCTGCTATTTGTCAATGAAGCCTTTTCAAAAACAATATACCCCAAATGACATAACTCACTCAAGTGTGATGCACGGGTAGATTTCTCATTTTCTTGACACGAATCATCAAAGCAATACAACCCTTTCTTCGCATCTTTTGTCCATTTATTTGATATATATTTATCGGGTATCACGTTCACATTATTCACAACAAACACCCTTAAAGCATGGCAACATAACAAACCTAATGTCTCAAACAACTTGCAACTACAACAAATAATCAGCTTGGATCGGTCAAACTCAACGATATGAACACTTCCATTTCCAAGTTCAGTTAGTGAATAGATAGAATTATTCCCATGATGATTAGTTTCAACACAACTCAATCCCAAACATGAATTCAACTCCTCTTCAAACACTCTAAACAAAGCATGAGTATAAACACTAGCAGCATGACTCAAAATACCTCCATAACGAGTAACTTTTGAGGGTGCACCATTTTTGCAACGAAAATCTTCATTTGATTCATCTTGACGCATTTGTGCTATTTTTTCCTCAAAAGACTGAATAGCTTGAATAAGCTGCATAGGCTTTCGCATTATTTGATGAAAAATACTAGTTGAGCTCTCCTTCCGTTGGGAAGATTTCAGCTTTGCTGAGAAAAAATCTACACTCAAAGCTGTGCACCACTTTTCTCGATCCTCGTATAAACTATTAAGCCATTTGTGACTCTGTAGATTATACTTCTCAATCATATCATTCCAAGTTGACTCAAATTCCATTTCGTTTATGCATCCATTTAAGCACTTATCAAATCTCGAGTTGAAATCAGCATTAATAGTATAAAGTCCGCCAAGATGTTGTTTAGCATTTTTACTAATATGCCATGGGCAAAGTCGATGACGAGATTTGGGGAAAACCAAATTGATAGCATTTGCCATTGTTTGGTCTTGATCAGTAAAAATGGATTTTGGTTGTTGACCTCCCATAGCTGCCAAAAAAGTCTTAAACAACCAAATAAACGACTCAGTTGTCTCATCTATTAAAAAGGCACAACCAAATAAAACATTCTTCCAATGATGGTTAACCCCTACAAACGGTGCACAAATTAAGTTGTAACTATTGATTCGAAAGGTGTCAAAAATAACAACATCCCCAAAATAACCATAGTCTAATTTTGATCTACCATCTCTCCAAAAGAAATTTGCCATCCTATTGTCTTGGTCCACTTGCAATGAATAGAAAAACATAGGATCTTCACTTTGCTTATGTCTGAAATGATTAAAAACACTTTGCCCATCCCCAGCTTCAATCATTTCTTTTCTCACAGTAGGCAAGTAATTGTGACTATCTAGCTTGCTTAACCCAATTTTATTGGCACCATCAACTTCCTTTGACAAACGTGAGCATGAGCACGATCCCGTTGCTTTTGCATTTGTGCTAGTTGTACTCCCACTTGCATTTAGTACCTTTCTTCCTGATCTCAAATTAAGCTTTTGTTCAGGACTTGCAAATTCATGATTGTGCGTGTCATTAAACAAAACAACAGTCCAAACATCATCTTTCACATCGAATCGAATCCTAGCACAACATCCTGTTCTAGTATCTAAATGATTGAACTTCTTCGCATTAACAGGGTCTTCAAACTCTTTAAACCCTTGTTTCGAACACACAAACTCTCGCTGCCTAATAACACCATTAACCACTCGCCTAGTCGCTTTTCGAATGCTAAACCCCTTCTTAAACGCATGTGCATTGTAAAGGTCATAAGCTTCTTCTTCAGAACTCACTTGCATTCCAAGTTTGATTTCCCCATCAAATTCACGCGAATTTACAATCCGACAATATTCTCCATTATCACCTTCCTCAATTACATCCGGCGCAGTTCTTGAAAGATCCATCACATTAGACTAACCTAATCATTCCACACAAAAAAAAAAAAAAAAAAAAAAAAAAAAAAAACACATTTTGCATAAACATTTAAGAATAAATTGCATAAACAACAAGTACAGAGCTAATATTTAATACTTTAGCTATACTTTACATCCCTTAATAACCTATAACAACAGAAAATTACAATTACAGCCCCAAAAAATAAATATTGCATAAACAACAAATACATAGTTAATATTTAGGGTCCGTTTGTTTAGGCGTTTTTGGAGCTTAAAGGAGTGTTTTTAAAACCCAAAACTCTGTTTTGTAATTACAACTCCTCGTAACTTTTTTACACTCATTTTAAACTAAAAACACCGTTTTCCAAAAGCTTGTACAAACGCACCCTTAATACATTAGCTATGCTTGACATCCCTTAAGAAACTATAACAACAGAAAATTTACAATTACAGACCCAAAAAAATATATAGAACAATAAAATAAAAGAACCCCAGAAAAAAAATTAACATGATACATAAATAAAAGAAGATAGAAAGTCTAAAACCCAGAAAATTTTGTTACAAATGAAACCCAGAAATACTTCAAAAAGTGAAAAACACAAAGTTTACCCATTTTTTTCCCTAGTTTCAGTTAAGCTTATGAATGAGCAAATTCAAGCATAGTATTTAAGATTAAAGCAAAAAGAGGATAGAAATTTTCATACCCAGTTGAGTTTTTGGGGTAGATCTGGGTTCGATCGCAGAGAGGAGAGCTGGGATTGTGGATTGGGAGAGCGAGAGAAACGTGAGAAGAGTGAAAAGGATGAAGTGAGAGAGAGTGTGTGGAAATTGCAAATGAGCGGGATTGATAATTTTTTTTTTTTTTTTTTTTTGGACGGTTAATTGGTGGGCAATTATTTTGTGGAGACCAAGAAAAAGGTCAAACTGATTGGAATTTGATATTTTGTCCTTTTGGCATTTTATCTTATATTTTCCCCCAAAAAAAAAAAAAGTAATAAAACTATTTTTTTTTTTTTTGGTGTGGAAATAAACTAAGTTTTTATGTTTTTGTCCAACATTTTGCAAGTTATTAGATACTAGGATGTAAAAAAGATAATAGTATCCATCTTGAAGGGTGTTTCACACGTACAGCTGAGACAGACCAGTTTGATAGCGATGTTTAAGTATTAGTGTTTAAAATTGTGTGAAAAAATTATGATTTAAAAAATATTGTGTAAACACGTATTTAAAATGTTCATAATGCAAACAAAAATGTGATTTGTACTGTATTTCAAATAACATATTTTAAAATATGAAAAAAAAAATAATTGTGTTTGATATGTATATTTGTTTGTTTTAAAAAGTGATAAGTGTAGAGTTAAAGAATAGTATTTTATTTAAGGAGAGGAAAAAAAATAGGGAAGGACAAAAAGGTAAATTAAAAAAAAAAGTTTGGTCTCGGCAATGGGCAGAACTATTTTTAACCTATTTACGAAAGACTATTTATCAAAGTCATTGTTAGACAACTAAAACTAATATGGATAACTTTTCAAAATACATACTTTAAAAGTCATAATTTGATAATTATAACTCAAACACTTATAATAAAACACCGCTACCAAACACCCTTTTTTTTTTGCCTACAGTTTTCAATATCTAAATATTGAAAATTGTTGTTTGAACATCACTACTAAACATGCTACTTAGATTAAGATAGAGTAAAATTTCTATCTTATTAAAAAAAAAAAAAAAAAAACTACTTTTTTTTCCACTTATCTAACTTTTTGTTGAAAACTTTTTGCTAAATGTATAGATAAAAGGTAAAAGTTAAATAAAATAAATAGATAACTCACTTGAAACTTGCAAATAGTATGACAAATAAAATAAAATAAAATAAGTAGTGATTCACAGGGCACCCATAAATAGTATGAGCAATAAGTAAAAGTTCAATAAAATAAGTAGTGACTCACGTGAAACTCGCAAATAGTAGGAAATAGAAGTAATAAGCTGACTGGTTGTGTTTGTTTGGAAGTGAAATAGGGTGGATGAAAAACTTTGAAGAAAAAATGGGAATGAAAACTTTTTTGAAGTATGTTGAAGTGTGTTTGGTTGGATGGGAGGAAAGAAAATAAATTGTGGAGCCTACCTAGGCGTTTTCTCTCCTGACCCACCAAAAAGTTTTCTCTCCAAAATAGGGAGAAAACTGAAAGGAGAAAATCAGGCTGCTTAATGGACAAAATTGTCCATTAGTAAATATATACAAACTTACTTTTTAACAAGGGTATATGCGTAAATTTATACAAACTCATTTTTTTTCATCCTTACACTTTTACACTCCTAAGCAAACAAAAATGAGCAAAATTAAAATCTTTTCTCTCCACCCACTTTTCCATCCTCTAATCATTTTCTATCCTCCTATTGTTTCCCCCTCCAACCAAATGGACTCTAAACAAAAATTTTGTATGCTACCTCCGCACTTATTAGTCCAAGTGGTACCAAAAATTTAGAGGATCTTGGGTATATATATATATATATATATATATTCCCTCGGGTGATGCAAGCTCTTGACAATGCAAAATGCATAACACTATTCACACAAATGCACAAAAAAACAAGCTTCATGAGGCATTTAGCATTTGAATTTTACAACTTGCTACAGTGCAATATATATTTACATGATACTGTAGCCATATTCATACAATTCTCTGGTTTGAAAATTTATTTATAATTCTCCTCTTAAATTCAAATAAGAGCTTTCAGACTAACTATCAAATGGCTCTAGTTGAGTAAATCCTGTATACATTTGTTCTCTTTTGCATCATACAAATGTAATATTCTATTAAACATCTATCAAATATAGAAATTGAAAATTTTTCTTTCTTGTGTTAAGGTCATTGTATTCTATGATTATAGTTTTTATTTTCTCCAAAATTATGCAAAATATTTTATTTGCTTGACAACATGTGTCTTATGAGTCACATTGAAGATATTTCCAATGGAAAAACTTGGCTCAAATTGGTGAGGAGAAATTAAGCTTTTGATGCCTACTCTTACCTAGTAATGGAATGAAGAAAACTGCCTAATGAGTTTCGATTTAAAATGATCTAAAAAGAAAACCTTTATAGAAAAATAATCATCTAGTTGATCCAAGCATAAAATATTTCAATTTATATTTTGCTGCATAAACATGAACTTTTGGTTTCAGTCAAGGTCATGCATAAAATCACCGAAGGATGGGGGTGTGTCGATGGGTCAATTGACATGAATGATCAGGAGGATCATGGATTTGAGGAGGGGAGATTTGACGGACTTGGAATGACAGCTTTTGTCACTTTATGGAAGTGATTTTCTTATTAGTTTGTTGAGGTAACTTTAACCATCATAACTTTTTTTCTCAAAGTCTAAAAATGTGACATCTAATATCTTATGTGGAAGGAAATTACTCTAGTAACTAAGTACATCTAAATAGATATTTAAGAGAAGCACGAAATTTCTACATATAAATTGTATACCAACAATTTTTTGAAGCAATATATAATATAAATCTTGTGTCTGTTTTTGCTTCATGAAGCAAGCCTCCTAGAGGTCGTTGTGTAATTAGACCTTAAACCTATAGAACTCACAGATTGTGAGAGGCCTACTGGCACAGGAACATTAGATAGTTTCTCCACCCAAAAAAAGAAAAGAAAAAAGAAGATGATATGCTATTATTGCTGCGTGAGATACTTTCTCAATTAGCTAGATGAGTGTGATAATTATATTTGTGGAATGACTGCTTTCTCATAGTATGTGGGTATCACATGTCATATGGGTGTTGATATATAATCACTCCACAAACTATCGCATAGATTGAGTGGTGCCACACTGTACTATATTGCACCTTTTGTTTTACCAGCAATTATCTCTTGTATGATGCGAGAAATAATCCCTCTTTGTTGTGCATGCAAACAAGACTAGAGATTTAACCAAAAAAATCACAATTTCTTTTTCTCAATCTCTTGATGTCACAAATTGTGATTAATAGAATATCATTTTTATACGGATCTAATACTAATGCTTGTCCAAAGCATATTGATTACATGCAGTAGTTGAAATCACTGTCCATTTTTAAGTCTAATTAAATTCATTTAACATTTTGTATGTTTTGATTGAAAAATAATGCAATTTTTTGAGAAATATTTTTTTAGAGAATTACTCATTGCCTTATGTTTGGCTGTAACATTGAAATGAACTAGACAACATTTGCGGTGTGAAGTTTATTTATGTTAGTAAGTTGGTTTGTTGAGTATACGATATCTGGAGAAATATTTTATTCTAGCTTTGGATATAATGCTTGTCCAAAGCATATTGATTACATGCAATGGATGAACCAACAAACCATCCTCTTTATTTATTTATTTGTTATAATAACTCATTAAGTTTTGTCTACCATGAACATGAAAAAACATGATCTAAATATCATAAGTTTTTCAATTTTTATTTTTTGAAAATTATATATATATATATATATTTCAAGTGATTAGATTTGAATTTATATTGTACACTTTATAACTATTGTCTCATTACTAAATCAAGATACCTTTGTAAAATCTTGTTAGGTGAGGGCCTAATGAGCCAAGTTTAGCATCTTGCTAAAGATGGAGACTATATTGAGTTGAGTTTCAGTAAACCCGTTAGCGTTAAGCTACCACCGTTTAAGGGAATAAAGTTACGCTTTTACTATCGGCTATAAATTTTGATGCAATGGGCAAGCGCTTGATTCTATCGAATCCTATAAGTACAAATTAACAAGCTTTTTTATAAGATTGAAAAAGACCCCTCTCTCTCTCTCACACACACACATTAAAAAAATAAAAATAAAAAATTAAATGAGATTGGGCTTCCATGTTAGCTCGACCAGTGAAATAGAGCCCATTTGGTCACAAAATGAACAATATGTCATTTTCGTAATTTCACTTCACCGAGGCCTGTAATCGAAATCGACACGACTATAAAATCCCCCATTATCAGTTGCCTCTTTCTTTGGACAACCAATTTTGGGGTTTTAGGGTTTTTGCGAACACTCTCTCTTTCTCTTTCTCTCTCTCTTCAAAACCACCAGCCATGACTGCCCAAACCCAGGAAGAGCTTCTCGCTGCCCATCTCGAACAGCAAGATATCGATGTATACTCTCTCTCTCTCTCTCACTATATATTGAATCTGTTTGCTATTTCTTTGAAGTGATTGATTGCTTTAATTATGATTAAGATCTTATATATTGATAGTCTCTATTAGTATTGTGTTAGATCTCTTTAGATTTTATGATTTTGCTTCATTTCTAATCATTGAAAATGAAATTTCTTTATATTGGGTTTTATTTTTTAATATTTTTAAAAAAACCCAAATGTCGAAAAATGAGATCAATTTGTTATTGTATTTGTAGGGTATTGAGCTAGAAACCAACTTTTTTTTTTTTTTTTTTTTTTTTGGGGATAGAAAATATATATATAGATTTGAATCAGCAAAAGTGTGGGGGAAGGTAGAGTACTTTGAATTTAAATGATTTCGGTGCTATACAAGATTGAAAGGATAACAAATTTGCGATGAATGCATTTTGCTTTATTTAATAGTGAGGTTTGGGAGTGTAAGAGTGGGAGTTTTGTGGAAATTTTATGTATAATGAATTTTGTGCATGTATGTTTGTGTGTGGAAATTGCTGTTCTTGAATGGGTTATTATTTTTGAATGATAAATGATACGCGCAAGCCAATGGGAGTTGAACCTGCGACATCATTTTCCGTCTAGAGTTTATAAGCGGAGGAGGGGCCAGTTGAGATTGAGCTCATTGGTGTATTGTGTTTTTAGCGACCTCTGATTTGAGGTGACATATAGAATTGCAAGGATTTTCCGAACTTTGAAAAGTCAGTTCAACTGGAGTTGTTCTGATGATTCTCTTCTTTACCATCCCATCCCTGTTCTGTATGAGAGATATATGCCTTAATGAACTTAACAAAATAGCAGACTAAATGAAATACATGGTGTCTGCCAAATTTTGGCTTCTTTGTATATGTGATTTTCAGTCTTTCTATTTATTTATGTCTACTAATTCCATTAGATGAAATGGGCCCGTATGTATCTTTTTGACTCCAAATTCCCTCAATTTTTGCTTTCAAATTGCTATTACATCCATGCTGATAAGCTTGAAAATGCTTTGGAACTAATTTCTGATTACAATGTATTTCTATTAAGCTTATTTCTTTTTGAAGTCTGCTTAATTGGTTGTATTAATTCAATCTGTCATTTTTTTTTGGGTAGCCTGATGAGCCCGTGCTTGAGGACGAAGATGATGATGACGAGGATGACGATGACGATGACAAGGATGATGATGAAGTTGAGGGTAAGTTCACTGTGAATGTTGTTTGTTGTGGTATCTATGTTTCCTTTTTTGTTTTCTTCCTTGTGTTTATGCATTCACATCTTTTCCTGTTAAGTCAATGGGCATTGTTTCAAATTACACATTATCTTTCCACAAGAATGTGGTGAAGGGTGAGGTCAGGCTTCAAGAGGACTCATTGGTTGGATATAATAGACAACCAGTAAAAATTTTTTAAAAAACTTAAATAAAAAAGTTAGTGATTTAACAAGAAACTTTTTGTAGGTGCGCCTTTTTTTTCAGTAAAAGATTATCTATCATAAAAATTACATTCATATGTATTCCATGTAAAAGGAAAATGGGTTTTAGGGGGTATTTGATGCAACTTATTAATCTCTCTCTTGTGTAGATACCACGTTAATCTCTCTTGTGCAGATTGGGTAAAAAACAGTACATTGCTATAGTTTGGAGCTATAAGATTGTTATGATGCACAATAAGATTTTTTTTTTGTCCCTGATGTATACTTCCTGCATACTGAGGTGACACCCTTTTTCTTTTTAATATATTTTTATTACTTATCAAAAAAAAAAAAAAAAAAAAAAAAGATTGTTATGATGCACAAAGAGGGTAGTCGCCACTAGATTGGCCAACATCCAAATAAATTGAAGATCAAGTCCTTGAATGTAAATATAGGGCTTTCTAATATTTTACCTATAGATTTAGGATGTTGATTTTTTATTTATATTTAAATTTAAATCCTGGATTTTGTTATTCTCGCTCTGTCTCTGTTTGACTAGTTCTTTTGGATCCTTTCATTTACAAATTCCTCATAATAAAATGTTTGTGTCAAGTTGGATTGCAGTTTTCTTTTCTTTTCTTTTTTTATTTTAAATAAATTCTAAATCTGTTTTAAATAAATTCTATTTTAAATAAGTTGGATTGCAGTTTTATTTACTACTGCTTGCTTATCACTAATGTGTCGCATTTATAGAACATTTTCCTGAAAAAAAAAAATTGCTCTTGCTTGAAATTAGTGTGCATGAGTGATGCTAGTGGATCTGTGGATGATATCCACTGGTAGCAAAAACTGAACTGATATACAACCATTGGGCTGATTGTTTAGTGAAATGAAATGAAGTTCTTTTTAAATTTGAGCTAAATGAATAAAGTTGTGCAATGTGATCCCTCCTAATTAAACCTTTTTGTGAAAATATCAATGGATCCAATAAGGATGCAATTGCAGCTAATATTAACCTTGCTTATTTAATTATGTACATAATGGTTCTTTTTTTTTTTTTTTTTTCCTAATGCTTTCTGTATTATCAGGACAACATGATGGAGATGCAAGTGGTAGGTCGAAGCAAAGCAGAAGTGAAAAGAAAAGTCGCAAAGCAATGTTGAAGCTTGGCATGAAACCTATCCCGGGTGTTAGTCGAGTCACTGTCAAAAAGAGCAAGAATGTTGGTGCCTTTTGAACTGTGATTTTATTGATTGTGGTTTTAATTTATATATCTATCTTTAGGTTTTTTTTTTGGTCTAACACATATTGCCCTTAAAATCAGATATTGTTTGTCATCTCAAAACCTGATGTTTTCAAGAGTCCAACTTCAGACACGTATGTAATCTTTGGGGAGGCAAAGATCGAGGATTTGAGCTCTCAACTACAGACTCAGGCTGCAGAGCAGTTTAAGGCTCCTGATCTGAGCAATGTGATTTCCAAACCTGAGACTTCGGCTGTGGCTCAAGATGATGAAGAAGTAGATGAGACTGGAGTGGAACCCAAGGACATAGAGTTGGTGATGACACAGGCAGGAGTCACTAGGTCAAAGGCTGTGAAGGCATTGAAGGCTGCAGATGGAGACATAGTTACTGCCATCATGGATCTTACCAACTGAGAAGCTATTTACATGTTTTTTTTTTAATGTGATGTTTTAGCAGTTATGTGGTTTCTAGAGCATGTGAGCTTTATGGTGGTGGATCTTTCATCAATTTTACTAAAATTTCTCTTTTCTTTATCCTTTGTTGTACCAGTAACGAAACTGAGAAATGCAACCTTGAGTGATAAATTTGTGCTCTTTTACCCTATTTTTACCCATTTTCAAGTTTGGGGGATCTTTGTCTGGATGAATTCACGTGAAATAGTTGCATGATTTTGGTATAGACAAATTGTATGTGAACCTTCACTGGACTAAACCAGGATGGTTCATCATAGATCAATTCTTATCAAGGTTTACATATGCATATTAAATTCCTGGAATTTTTGCTAGAAGTTAGAACTTGTATTGAAATTCAAAGACTTTCCTATATAGCAAAAGAAATTCCTGACTCCTAGGATGGGAATGCTTTCATTTCTTGGATGAATAGGATGTGATATGTGAATTTCTTAATGGCAAATGAGATGGATTGTTGGATAAGTGCCCAATTTGATGGAACTTCAGAATTCAGATATAATTGTCTAGGTATGGCTTGTGTCTGGTGTTCTAGTTAGATGCGTCCTAAAATGACTATGTTTTTGTTCTTGTATTATGCACAATGCACTAGAATATTAAATGGAAGTCTTGCCCGAATTGTTTTAAAATGGACAAGTGGTGTGTGATTGGAAATTTCGGACCGCTAATTTTTATGTATTTCTTCATAAATGGGTTGCCCACAAGCCTCAAGAAAACTTTACGATTATTACAATTTTATTTTATTTTTTTAACAATTTGTTGAGATGGCAAGTTAGATTATTGGACAAGCACTTTAAAATTTTAAATACAAAATCCTCTATTTCACTTTTATACTCCACTAATTGCAATATAATGTGTTCGATTTTTTTTTTTTTTTTAAATTTCAAACCTTATTTATTTTATAAGGAAAAAAGTCGTGTAATAGGATGTATTTTTTGTGTGTTTGATGATTCAATAATTACAACGGAGATTTAAACTCTAAATATTTTCATTAAAAACATTAAGAGGTGCTAACAACTTGAGCTATAAGACTTATGGCATAACAATATGTAATTGATAGAGTATAAAGTAAAATACTCAAAATGGAATAGTATTTTTTTTTTTTCAATTTCGGGTAACATGTACCTATCACTATATTTTTTTTTACCAGTCAAAACTTGTAAACTCAGAAATTGTGAAAAAAAAATGTGTTAGAAAACAACCAGAATTAGCTCTCTCTCTCTCTCTCTCTGTCTCTCTCTCATGAAATGAAAGGAGTAAGTATTTGACGTAGAACTCAATTGGTTATTTCTCTTCTCGAGTTTTGACTTAACAAATCAATGATTTTAGATCCATATGCAAGGTGCAACTGTATTAGTTCAGCCAAACAAGGTCAAATTGTAGGCTCCATATTGGACAGCCTGTAGGTGAGGTAGTCTTCATGAAAAAAATAAACTAGTAACAAAAAATACTAATAGTACCATAAATTGGCCATACATCCCTATTAAAAAAAAGGACCTATACCTACTTATCCAAAAAACAAAGGCCATATCTCTAAGAAATATTTCTAATATGAAAAAATGAAAGGACTAGAAATTCCTCCTAAGCTTTAAGGTCTTAGAAGCCTGAAGCATTAACAGATGTGCAAATTAAGTCATAAAAGCAAAAGGAAAAACGTAAGAACCATTCTCACTAATGCTCTCATTGACATTGTCCCTTGCAACAAAAGTATCATCAAGATAATACATCAATTACTAAAGTTGAAAGAGGAGTGTTTGAGGGGGAGAGCATTCAACCATTGCCTTTCTAATTTTGCTTGTGTAGCAAAAAAAATCTCTGGATTTTTCCTTCTTGCCCAAAAGGAAAAAAGTTTCCATACAATAACATGAAAACATTCAAAGCATTTTTCAATGGCAAATTTTCACCATCATAATATTTAAAAACAGCTCAATTTATGATCTCAAGCAGGAAGTTTAATTTAGTTTCTTGGGGGGGGAAAGAAGTATCTACAGAAAATATTTAAAACAATAATCAAACCCCAAAACATTGTTAAAGATCATTTTTGTGTATCAAAGGTACCAAGGTAAATCTTAAATTTTAATGACCCCCTTCCCAAAAGAGGGAAAAGAAACGAAGAAGGAAAAGAAATAAAGATGATATGATAGGATACACAAGAAATATACAAATTAATTCTCCATACTATGAAATTGAGAGATAAGCCTAAACATCCCATTACTCAGCTATTGCAGGTCAATCAGATTAAAAATGGATAATTTCCCTGGTTTTTATACACTTATCATGTGTTTTTCATCTTGACACACTATTCAGACTTCACAATTCTATAATTCATCGTAAAGAGCTTGACAGCAAAGCTCTTGTTCTAAATTAATCCATTCTATGTTCCTATTCATGCCATCAATAGCTTCAATAGTCATTTTGCAGCCAGTGATTTCAGGTTAATCGTAACTGCACACAGTGTAAAAGCATCAGCAATGACAGATCATCAGAAGTCCCAAGCATGAACTTCTGAAAGGTTCCCTCACATCCTAAATAAGATCCAGCAAACCTCAGAAACTGAAAACATATAGCATCCATATTGATAACCATCACAAACTTTTCAATGTCCAAATTAAAGGGCAAAATCACATCCACAAAATATAGTTGAAAATTGAAACCATTCATATTTTAAAAAGAATCAAAATCTAGGAAACTCAGTTTAATGAGACATCTGACAACCATAATGTAAGAAGTACAATTTCAATGCATTCAAGCATATGAGCTTTGCCAACAGTGGAAAATTGAGTAAACAAATTACACTTATTGCCAACATCAGGAGGTTATGGAAGTCATGTTAATCAGTGGCAAATAATCAAGAAAAAAGCTGATGCTCTAAAACAGAAGCCATCTCCTGAGAGGAAACAGTGATATGGACAATACGTAGGTCAGTATATTACATATATCAAGGCATCAAAGGACATCATAGAATGAAATTTATCATTCCTCTCATTTATGTTTGTTTTTATCATATTCCTGAAATCTACTACTTCTGTATGTAGAAATGCCCGGCGATGACATAGCAGTTTCACCTTCCAACATTTTGCACTTGACTGTGATAATCAATACATTAAGCATAGATGGCTCTCCGTGACAGTAATCTTTATCTCATAAAAGTCCAGTGGTATTAGCAACAACAGAAGCCTACAAAGAAGGATCAGTCCTGACATTGAGGATACATCTTCTTCCATCCTCCAGACTGTTGGAAAAATCATTTTCATTTCATCCTATATTCTTGCCAAAGGTGTGGAGGTCCTTATTGCAATGCCTACAATGCAAAACAGAGTTACTAAAAATATGCTCTAATATGTAGTGTTTCACACCAAGAAGACTATTTAAGCACTACAAGGAAAAAAAATAGCTGATGCTTTGTTTGTTTCTAATGACATTCCATTTAATATAAACTACATCAAATTCCATGTTTGCATACTCCTTTAACAGATATCGACTTGCAAATATTGACGTCTAATTGTCCTCACCTTCTCGATAATACTTAAAAAACTAATACTGACATGCCAATAGCTTATAAAACAATGGCAGTGCAAAGAAGATCTTTAACTTATTTAGCTTGTATGCAAGTAACAAGGTTGTTTTGCAGAGCTGTGGCTTATCTTCTTCTTTTCTGCTACTCCACATCAAAATATCTGTCAGAACCCACTCATGAATTGGTAAATCTATTTGATATGGTCTTGTTATCTTTTATTATTCGCGAAATCAGTAAGCAAAAAAGCAAAACTTAATCCATGTTATATCAGGAAATACTTATATCAACTGAAGAGTTCATCGATAAGTTTTCAAATGCAACTAGTCTAGGACCTAGTAAGACCTCACTGTTCAGCTAATGTTCTCCTGATTTATACTAGCATGGGAACAAATGCTTCAAAAGTTGACACTGGAACATGGTAGGTTGACACATCAAGTAAAGGAAACCAAATAAATGGTTGATGCAGTAAATTGGTTATGGGAATCATCACCATTGAAAATAGCTGGGTATATGAAAAAGATGATAAAATTCAAGATAATCTCAGGCAATCACATTGAAGAGAGAAGAATGGGAACAAGAAAATAGAAAGTATGATGTGAAACAAAATATGGATGTCCCATTTGTATTGGCCTATATATTTGTTGCAACTGAGAATTGTTAGTCTAATGGTAATGGGATATGTTCTAGTGGCCAACCAAAAATATACCAAAATGGTGACAATTGGTTTACACTTTGTGAAAGTGAGAACCAATTTACAGATCAAATCTATACCCCTGCTCCCACTCCTCTGTGCCACCCCCCCACCACCCTCCCTGCCCCCCACCTCCCCCATGCTACCACCACCTCTATCTCCCTCCTTCACACTGCCACCACCACCTCCCTCCCCGTATTCTGCATTGCCACACCACCTCCTCCACGCAGCTACTCTGTATTGCTCCAACCACCAACTTCCTCCTCCCTCCAACTTTGCACCACCACCACCACCACCACCTCCACCACCACCACCACCTCCACCCCTAAAACTATTCCCACCACAACAACAAACATCACTGCCTTCCAACCTTTTGTGGTTTTTATTGGTTTTAACATAGTTTTTTTTTTTTTTCCTCTGATAAGTAATGAAAATTTTATTAAAAAAGACAGAACTAGGCACACTGGGGGTGTACGTAGGAGAATTACAAACAGCTCTCAAACTACAAAGCTCAACCAATTCTAAAAGAGTAAAACAAGGAGAAGGGTGAAAAGCAACATTCCAATCTAACAAGGTATGGAAGACTAGAAATTTACATTTACGATGTCAAGCAAGGAACAGAAAATAAATAAATTTCTCTAAAAATATTATCTATTGAAAATATTTCCTTTCCAAAATAAACAGAACCTCAATAGTAATAAATTTCACATTATTGAGCTCAACTTACACATTGCCATCAACTATCTTTATTCTCTGCCATAGTGATACCACGGTATAACTCCACTAAGCCTGGTATGCTATCTGAATGCTTAACAACATAATTCTTGTAGAAAGTGTTTTCATTTAGAGTAAGAAGCCAAGCATAATTCTTGCCCTCTTTAAGCAGATTCTTTGACTTCAAAACCTTCAAGACATTATACCTTGGACGAAGCCTTTTATCAACTGCATACATAAGAAATCTGGGGTAACGAATTATACACTCTATATCCATCTCCATAGTATTCACATAGAAATCCATTGCACTCCTCATTTTCTCCTCCGCGCAAGCCAAACATTGCGGGTTGTTCTTAAAAACCAACCAAACATCCTCTTCTGACCACCCCAAGCTCTTCAACACTTCCATTTTTCTATTCCAATTTGACTCCTTCATGGAAACCAATACTCCAAGAGCATGCATAAACAACGGAGAAGTCGGTTCTAGACCCAATTTTTTGAGAGTTTGTACTGCATCTTCCAACCTATTGACTTTCCGCATTATTGTTCTAGGCTGCGTTAGAATCAATTTCGATATGCTATGAAAAGGCATTCCTTCCCTTATCAAAAAATCAATATTTGGTTGCAAAATCCTGGTAGGATCATAATTTAAAAGCCACGAAGACCGCTTAACAGCCGCCACGACATTCTCATTGTTTTCAAGGTATGTATTCAGAAATTGAAACAATGGTTTTATATGAGAACTCAAGCCTCGCCTCAAAATGACAGGATTCAATACAATGAAGTCGGCAAGAAGCTTACCCACAAAGCCATTTTGGGTGAGGAACTCTATCTTGGGCTTGAGATTGTCTTCCACTTTGGATTGGAGTATCTTTGGGCGCTTTTTGATCAATTCCGCGATGTGGGTATTGTCGAAACCGTGAGATTTCAAGAAAGCGAGCACAGCTTGAGGCCTTTGGAGGTTGTTTTCTTCGAGCTTGAGCTTCTGTGAGGTTGAGAGGGCAGATTCAAAGGGAAGCCCACATGAGTTCATGAGGTAGTTAACAGTGAATGAGGATGAAAGTAGTTGAGAAGTTGATGAATTTTTTGCTGCCGATGTTGTCATAAAACGATTTTGCATAAGAGAAAGGAGGTTTCTGAAAGGAAGATTAGCAGCCATTGTTGTGGAAGCAAAGAAAAGATACACACACAGACAATGTTTTTGGAGACGGGTTTTTGCTAGGGCTTAAGGGGAAAAGGAGTAAAGGTATCGATTTTAGTTGGGCAACGTGAATGTATTTGGTCTGTTTGGATTGGATGAAGTATATTTAGCTAAAAATTGAAAATATTATAGTAAAATAATTTTTAAATATGTAAATAGTATCATGAGATGTATTTTTAATAAAAAGGTTAAGGAAAAGTAATGTTTGTGGATCTTGTAAACAGTGCATAAGACCCATTAATGTGCTGAAAAGTGAATGAAAAGTTAAATATTACTGCTACTGTTTATAAAAAGTGCATGAACATTAGCCGTAACAATGAAATTTGTCAGTCCAAACCATGGTTTTAAAAACTGAACTGGACATTAAACCGTTTTTTTTCTCAATTTCCAGTTGAACTCCAGTTTTTGGCCGGTTTTTCAGTTGTTGACCGGTTATTGACCGGTTTTGAGGCTTTTAACCAGACCGGATTGGCTCCCGGTTCCCAGTTGAACCGATCAGACCGGCCGGTCCGGTCCGATTTTTAAAACAGTGGTCCAAACGCGTGCCAAAAAAAAAAAAGTAAAACGCTGGAAACGCAGACATGGGTAGAAATAATTTCTACCCAAACACACACTTAATATAGTTTCGTTAATTTAGAATGTTGGTATTTTAGCTAATTAAAATTATTTTATTTTATTTGAGAATGTACTAATTAATTAATTGAAAAGGATAAATGAGTTTTCAGTTTGTAGGGATGAGGGGCCCAAAAGTATATGTTGGGCCTTGGGCGTTGTCCGAGGAGTCTCTGTGGTCCGAGGATAGATCAATTGTAAGGGAGATGTAATATTTTGAACTTCACGAGCAAGCTACGATTGTAAAAGTTGGGGGAGGTAATCCGAGGAGGAGTACCTCTTTAGCTAAATGAAACAGAGGTCAGGAAGTATGTGAGAGGAATCAAGACCAACAACCTAATCTACATGTGGAGGGCAAAGATGAAAAGAGAGAAGCATATAAAATAGAGAGGAGGCTCTAAGAGAAAAGGATCAATAAATTAAGAGAAAAACACTGTAACAATCAAAAACTCAATTTGTAATCAAACTTGAGAGAAATATATAAGAACAAGTCTCCTCGGATTGTGCCGAGGACGATTTTTCTTAGATAAAACCGGTCTATCTTTATTTTCTTGTCATTTAAATCCACGTTACTTGTAGTCTAACTCATCAAAACCCAATTTTTCAGCCCCCTCTCTACAAATTCATTGTATTGGGCTTTTTGAGTCTAAGTTCATTCATCCTTTAGGTAAGGGACTCAAATTGCGTTCTTACAATTGGCGCCGTTTGGGGGGATTTCTGGTTTTGTGGTTAATTCTAACGTTCAGTTATGGTAAGTTCAGGTCCAAACCAGGCGGAGTCTAGGACGTCCCAACGTCAAGATCATTTTCTCCATCTTGAACGAGAAAGGGACCGCGAAGGAAGTGTACACACCACCCATACTAGTAAAAGCCATTCTCGGGAAGGGAGCCGTGTCTCTCACGAGGAAAATGCCAAAGCCATGCAACTAGAGATTGATCATTTGAAAAGGAAGTTACACCACGAAAGGCGAAGGCGAACTCCCCCCAACTCTGACGTTTCTTCTGGTGATGAAGGGGATGCCAGCTATAAGCCCAGATCGAGAACTCCACCCAGTGAGTCTTTCTCTTGTGATGAGGGTTATCACCATGAGCGTAGGAAGAGGAGCCTGTCTTGTAAAGGCCTGGGAAACGATGCCATAAGCAAAGCTTTGAACAAAATTTTTAGGTCGCATTTCACACGCAGGATTGAAGGGGAAAAACTTCCTTATCGATTCACTCAACCAACGTTCACCATCTACAATGGTCAAACTGACCCTGTGAAGCATGTAAGCCACTTCAACCAGAGAATAGCTGTCCACTCCAGGAATAAGGCCTTGATGTGCAAGGTGTTCCTGCCCAGCCTAGGGCCTGTGGCAATGAGATGGTTTGATGGCCTAGGGGTGGGTTCCATAGATTCTTTTAAGGAACTTACCTAAGCATTTGGATCTCGTTTTATTACCTGTAGTAGGGCTCCTCAACTCTTAGATTCCTTACTGTCCTTGACTATGCAAGAAAGGGAGACATTGAAAACATACTCGGACAAGTACTGGAAGATGTTCAATGAGATAGATGGTGACTTTGATGATGTTGCCATAAGGACTTTCAAGGTCGGCCTACCTGTTGAGCATGGTTTGAGGAAATCTTTGACTAGAAAGCCTGCTACCAGTGTACGCCAACTCATGGACCAGATTGATAAGTATAAGAGAGTCAAGGAAGACCAATAGTAAGGGAAAGGGAAGGCTAAGGTTATCCCTCAAGAGATGAGGGATTTCAGGTCTAATCGATACAACAATAATCAGCCTCGAAGAGACTTTGTCGATCAATCGGGGTCTGCCAATGCTTAGATGGTTAACAAGGTGTTCCAAGAACCAGTGCATCAAGTCTTTGATAAGATCAAGAATGAGTCATACTTCAAATGGCCAAATAAGATGCGAGGCGACCCCATAAAGCGCAATCAGAGCCTTCACTGCCAGTACCATCAAGACCGAGGACATACCACAGAGGATTGTAAAACCTTGTGGAATCATTTGGATCAGTTGGTCCAAGAAGGAAGGTTAAAACAGTTTTTATATCGGCCTTATAGGCAAAGAGACCAAGTAGGGTCAAGAGCTCAGGGGAATGCTTCTTTAAGGCCCTATTTGGGCACCATCCATGTCATTTTTGTGGCAACAGGGAGAACCGGCTCTCACCCCTCCAGGGTGATGTCTGTAGCCCGACTACTTGCCGAGGACTCAAGACTTGAGTTGAAGAGGGCTAGAGTGGAAAACTGGCCGGCGATGAGTTTCTTCGAGGAGGACAAGGTGGGAACCATACAACCGCATGACGACGCCCTGGTCATCACCCTCAAGATAGAGGGATATAATGTTAAGAGGGTGATGGTGGATCAAAGCAGGGGGGCAGAAATCATGTACCCTGACTTATACAACGGGCTGGGCTTAAAACCTAAGGACTTGACAGCTTATGATTCGCCTTTGGTAAGTTTCGACAAGAAAGTTGTCATTCCTAAAGACCAGATTCGACTTCTTGTACAAGCAGGATTAGAGGTGGTGGAGGTGAATTTCATTGCAGTGGATGCCTATTTTCCCTACACGGCCATTATGGCAAAACCTTAGCTTTATGCCTTGGGGGCTGTTTCTTCTACCTTGCACTTGAAGGTAAAATATCCATCCGACAACCAGATTGAAGAGCTTGATGGGAGTCAATCTGTAGCTAAATAGTACTTGATGGCTGCAATTATGCACCGGCCTGAAGCTAAGTCCTTGGCCTTTGTTGAGGGAAGCTTATAGCAATTAAGGATTCCGGCCGTATCTACGGATGTGGTGTCCGAGGAGGCAAAGTGTGAGAGGCTAGAGGAAATTGTTATAGATGGTGATCCGGAGAAGTTTTTTCAGGTCAGAGCTCAGTTGCTTCCTCGAAAGAAGGAAGAACTGTTAACATTTCTAAGGAGGAATGTTGATGTGTTCGCATGGAATGCCTACGAAGCTCCCGGGGTGGATCTAGACTTCATCTGCCATCATCTGAAAGTTAACCCGGCTATCCTCCTTAGGAAGCAACCACCTCGACGCTTATCTAAGGAGTACTTTGATACTGTCAAAGACAAGGTGAACAGGCTTAAGCAAGCTAAGGACATTAAGGAAGTGTTCTACCCTGAATGGTTGGCCAATACAGTGGTAGTGAAGAAGAAGAAGAATGGGAAATGGTGGGTGTGTGTAGACTTCATAGACTTGAACAAAGTCTATCTAAAGGACCCCTTCCCCATGCCTCGGATTGATCAGCTAGTGAACGCAACTATAGGCAATCCTCAGATGAGCTTTTTAGATGTCTTTCAAGGGTACCATCAGATACATTTAGCTTTGGATGATCAGGAGAAAATGACTTTTGTCACTCATACTGGAAATTACCACTACAAGATGATGCCCTTTGATTTGAAGAATGCAGGGTCTACTTATCAGAGGATGATGACCAGGATGTTTGAGCCATAGTTAGGAAAAAAACATTAAGATTTATATAAATGACATGGTGGTTAAGAGTAACTTGGAATTCGAGCACGTTAACGATCTCAGGAATATCTTTAAGATCTTGAGGAGACACAAGTTGTGACTTAATACTTTTAAGTGTTCATTTAGGATCGAATCAGGGAAGTTCTTGGGATACATGGTTACACACCGTGGAATTGAAATCAACCCTGACCAAATTAAAGCAATTAACAATTTACAGCCACCTCGGAATCCCAAAGAGGTCTAAAAGCTAACAGGGATGACTGCTACTCTAAATCGATTCATTTCTCGATCAGCAGACAGGTGTAAGCCTTTCTTCCAGTTGTTGAACAAGTGGAAAAGGTTTGAATGAACCGAGGAATGCGTCCTAGCCTTTCAGCAGTTGAAGGAATACCTATCTCAGCTACCCATTATGTCTAGACCCGAGGTGGATGAGGTTTTGTTTGCTTACATTGCTGTGACTTCTCATGCAATGAGTCTGGTGTTAGTACAGGTTGATAGTGGTGTGTAGAGGCCAGTTTATTATGTAAGCAAATCACTACATAAGGCCGAGGTCCGTTACTTACCACTAGAGAAGGCCATTTTAGCAGTAGTGCATGCTACGCATAAGCTACCCTACTACTTCCAATCACACACAATTGTCGTCCCAACCCAACTTCCTGTTAGATCTCTACTTCGGAGTGTTGATTGCGCAGGGAGAATTGCCAAGTGGGGTACGATCCTGGGGGCTTTTGATATTAAGCATATGCCTCGCACCTCTGTTAAGGGTTAGGTCCTCGCTGATCTGGTTGCCAAATTTGCTGAAACCCCATTTAAAGAAAAAGTTGAGAAACAACACATGGAGGAAAAATCAATTGGCATGGTCTCCTTGCAAGAGCCTCTACCCTGGATAGTACACGTTGATGGGGCAGTGAATCAAAGAGGATCCGAAGTGGGGCTAGTTATAATTTCTTTGAGAAGAATATTATTGAAAAATCCTTAAGGTAGGGCTTCTCGGCCACCAATAATGAAGCCGAATATGGGGCTCTATTGGCAGAAAGGACTATGGTTCAGAGAATGGGTGGAAAGGCAATAGAGATGTTTTCAGATTCGAGATTGATTGTAGGCCAGGTAGGGGGAGAGTTAGAAGCCAAAGATCTCAGAATGCAAGAATATTTAAACCAGGTTAGACACTTATAGTCAGGATTTAAGTCTTTTAATTTATCGTAAATCTCTAGAAGTAGAAATACACATGCTAACTCTCTTGCCACGCTGGCAACCTCCTCGGCCCAAAGTTTACCTCGGGTGATCCTTGTGGAAGGCTTGTGTAAACCTACTGAGATAGGGAGAAATATGGTTCATATTCATCAAATAAGGGTAGGTCCTAGCTGGATGGACTCTATTGTGCTATTCCTTAAGGAAAATATCTTGCCTGAGAGTAAGTCCAAGGCTAACAAGGTACGGAGAAAAACTCCTCGGTTTTGGCTGTTTGAGGACCAAAAGTTGTATAAGCGCTCTTTTTCTAGACCATATATGCTATGCATACACCCTGAAGTAGTTGAGCTACTCCTAGAAGAATTACATGAAGAGATTTGTGGAAGCCACACAGGGGGCAGATTTGTGGAAGAATTACATGTCACCTCTGTTCAATCCTTGGCCTTTTGCTCAATGGGGCTTGAATATTGTAGGGCATTTCCTTAAGGCAGCAGGAAATAAGAAATGGTTGCTAGTCGGCACAGATTACTTTACCAAATGGGTTGAAGCTGAACCACTAGCAAATATTAGAGATATGGATGCCAAGAGATTTATTTGGAAAAACATTGTCACTTGGTTTGGAATCCCTCCTACACTCATCTTAGAAAATGGTCTTTAATTTGATAGCAAAGCCTTCAGGAGCTATTACTGTGACCTAGGCATAACAAATAGATATTCCACCTCGGCATATCCATAGGGGAATGGACAGACCGAGGTTGTCAATAAGGTCATAGTGAGTGGGCTAAAAAAGATATTGGATGATGCAAAGGGAAAGTGGGTGGAAGAGTTGCCACACATCCTTTGGACATATCGGACTACACCTCGTAGGTCCATTGGAGAGACGCCCTTTTCAATGACTTATGGGGCTGAGGCTGTGATTCCTATAGAAACAGGATTTCCAATGCTAAGAATGAGCTCTTTTACTTCGAGCAGTAATGATGGACTATTGGAGAAGAGTTTAGATTTGAATGAAGAGCGAAGAGAAAATGCTATGGTTCAAATGACATACTATCAACACAAGCTCAAGCAAGGGTATGATTCAAATATAAAGTTAAGGCCATTAGCGCATGGGGACTTAGTCTTTTTGGGAACTGCAAAGAACCCATCATGGAGAAAATTAGGACCCAACTGGAAAAGGCCATATCGTATCACATTAGTGGCTGGAAGAGGTACATATTATCTTGAAGATCTAGATGAAAAAGTTGTACCCTGCCCCTGGAATGTAAACAATCTGAGAAGGTATTATTATTAATGAAAGCTTTTTACCATATTTTGGTTTATTATATTATGCTTCATGCGTTCTACCATTGGGTTGAATATCAAACAGAACCTCGGTAATGCTTGGCTCCTCGGACCATATACCTTGGGTAAATTGAAATTATTAACTATTTTTCTAAGGGTACGTTTGGTACACTGAATGAGAATTACGATAGGAATTGTAATCTTTATTACTAGGAATTAAATATGTTGTAATATAATAAATAAACTTATTCATTATTTTGGTTGTGAGTTATAACATTAGAATGAAACTTAATATTTATTTTTGGAAATTTCTTACTTATACAATTATATTTCCTTAAAAATTGTTATTTTTAAATTTAAGGGAGATATATGCTATTTTTTATGATTTTTTATTTTTATAATTGTTGGATATATATGGAAAGTTTGTTTACTTGGAAATATATTAAGTTTTGAAATTATTGCACTAACTAAGGAATAGCTAATACAACCTTTTAAAGAGGAATAGTTATTCCTCATTTTGAAGAATAGCTATTCATAATGAATGATTATTCCTTGTAATAAAAACATAACCAAATTAAAGAAAAACTAAACTATAGGAATAACTATTACATTACAGTGCCTATTACAGTCTACCAAACATGCCCTAAGTATTAAACAAAACCTTAGCTATGCCTGGTTCCTCGGACTACATGCTTTGGGTAAATTAATACTTTCTGACATCTACCTAATTGTTAAACAGAATCTTAGCTATGCCTGGCTTTTCGGACCACAAGTTTTGGGTAAATTAATACTTCATATTATTTTTCTAAGTATCAAACAAAACTTTGGTCATGTTTGGCTCCACAGCCCACATTCCGTGGGTAAATTAATATTTTAAACTATTTTTTCTAAGTGTTAAACAGAACTTTAGTTATGTCTAGTTCCCTGGACCATTTACTTTAGGTAAATTAACACTTCGTAACATTTTCCTAAGTATCAAACAGAACTTTGGTCATGTCTGGTTCCTCAGACCATATACCTTAGGTTGGGCAAATTGATATCTTTTAATCATTCTGCTAAGTGTTAAACAAAACCTTAGCTATGCTGGGATCCTCGGACCACATGTTTTGGGTAAATTAACACTTCATGTCACTTTCTTAAGTGTTAAACAAAACCTTAGTTATGCTAGATCCCTTGTATCACATGCTTTGGGTAAATTAACACTCTATATCTATCTTTCTAAGTGTTAAGACAAATCCCAGGCTATCTTCAACTTCTCGGATCACTTGCCTTGGATAAAGTTAATATTCTTGGATATTTGCCTAAGTACATGGTCATTTTCCTTATTATTTATGCATGTTTAGTTTGTCTAAATTAGCAGCAATGCATTACTTTTAGCTTTGGCAAAGTCATGGTGGTACTAATTCACTACTGTCAACAACATCACCAGTTTTAAGTCCCATTAGAAGGAAAAATGATAACTACACTAAATGATAACTATAAAGTAAATATTAAAGAGAAATGAAAGATTCATAAAGTAAACAATGCAGCCTTTTTTATTAAATAAAGGAAAGGTGCATTATACACAATGGCAAATTGCCACTACAAAAGAAGAAGATCAAAATGGTGAAGAGGCTAATCTACTTGATAGACCCTTTTTCCTTCTAGCTACAAGATGATCTGTTATCAAGGCTGAAAAGCAAGAGGCTAATCTATCCTTGTTCTTGTTAATTTGCTTGATCAATCTTGGATTGTTTTTACATTTGTGCACACATGATAAATGTTGTCAAGTGAAACTTAAACTTTGTCGCACAAAAAATCTGATGCTATCTGCACTGGCTAGGCCTTGGTTGGAGGAGGAAGGTCTTCTTTTTTGCTCGACTGAGAGGCAGGAGCATCTTTGGCCTTGGGGTCAGCCTCTTTGGATTTGGTCTCGGCCTCCTTCTTTTTGGTTGTAGCGTCCTTGGCCTTAGTAGCATCCTTAGCCTCTGAGGGGGGCTTAGCCTCCTTACCTATATCCTTATCCTTGCCCACCTTAGCCCCTTGGCATTGATCACCAGCTTGGCTAGATCCTTTGGAAGCCTCGGAGGGGGAAAGAAGGGCTTGAACAATTAGGGATTGCTCAAAAGACTCTAGAGCAAGGGTAAAAGGAGGTGGCAGGACAGTTGGGGCTTCGCGGATATCGGGATGGTAGTAACACTCCCAGCCTGCCTCCACTATGCGGAAGCAGGGACCCCTACAAGGTTGAGGGCCTCAATCCATGTCTTATTGCAGTAATCCCTGCATACCTCGGCCAACTCCTTAGCCAACCGGATCTCGGTTTCTTCTACCCCGAGGTTATAGGACGCTTGCCTCGAGGCCTCCGCAGCTTCCTCAGCCGTCTGAGTAATGGCTTTGGCTTTCTCCAGGTCAAATTTAAAGTCCAGGACTAACTATTTCTGTGTGGCCAGCTCTATCTCAATAAGATAGAGCTTTTTGCACTGATCTTTAGCCTGGTCCTGGGCGTTTTTCATGCTTGCCTCCGCGCCCTTTCTTTAGTAATCAGCTTAGTGGGTAGCTCTTGGTTCTCTTGCTTCATGGCTCCCAAGGACTTGTTGGCCCCAGCGCAGAGGTTAGCCTCAACCCTGGCCTCGTTCCGGGCATCCTTGACCCATTCTTCAGCTACAAAAACATCTTGGATAGCCTGCACCAAAATGACAAAGGAACCCTATGTAAAAAAAGAAAAAGAATAAATAATGGAATGGACACCTTAACATTTAATTAAAAGATATGATGGTGAAACTAACCATGGCAAGATCCCTATTTAGAGACATAAAGAGGTATGGCTGCCTCATGTGCCTTAGGGCATCCATGTCTTGCGGCAAGAGGAAGGGCTGCTCTAGAGCTTTAGCAACATAGGAAAAAGTGCCCTCTCTGGAACTCCTTAATGGAAGAGTTCCATAGAATGGCAGCGCCATCTAGCTCCAGCCGAGGAGCCCAAGTATGTTGTTGGTACACCTCGGCCATATTTGGGTCCTCCCTACTATCCACAGAAGAGGACCGCTTACCCTTGGCCGTCTTTTGCTGTTTGGGCTCCATCTAAGAGACCACCTTGCCTTCCTCCACTTCCTACTTTTTCCTTTTCTTCTTCAAGTTAGGATAGGGGAACGGTCCAACTGTGGTTAAAAGAGGAGAAGGGGAGGGGGGAGATTAAGAGGAAGCTGGGATTTAGGGGCCTCCTTAGATGACAACCCTTTATTTCTCCCAGCCATGAGATCCTTCATGCCTTTCCTCGGATTCAGAGCCATTGCATCTTCCTTCTGGAAACTGCTATCTACCTTGGCGATTGTCAACTGAGGGGAATGAGCTACTGAGGATCTATCAAGCTCACCCTTAGAATCCAAGATCTTAACGGGATCTGCTCGTACCTCTTCTTCTTCCTCGAGATGGAATTGATCTATTTCCTCCTTGAGTGACAAGCTTAAGAAAGCAATCTTTTCCCTCGGAACCATTGCTTCAGGGAAAGCTCATTAAGGTGGGGGCTTAATTGGTATAACGTTTTCTCAGGTGAGTAATCCAGGTACAGAGTCATCTATCCTGCGTAGCCGAGGATCGCCTGCCCCAATTGTGTTGTCCCCCTCTTGAAAATTGTCCGATAATGGCACGAAATCTAGGATAAGGTGGACAGCTCTCAGCTGCTTATCCTCGCTCACAAATATCTCAAACCTTAGGACTTTGTGTAGATGTTCGACGTTGACCAAACTAAGGCAGGGCGCTATGTGCCTTTTATCTTCAAAAATAGCCGAGCAACAAATTCATAGTTAGACCAATAAAACCCATCGTTAAGGGGAAAAGTAGCAAGGCTAAAAGAACTAAATCCCGATTCAAGGGACTTAACCCTAGGGCGCCCCACCTGGCACTCCCTCCGAAGTTGGGCAGTGAAGATTGTCGTGCCATTCTTTAGAGGCGATCAAATATTCATCCTTCATGCCCTTGTTGGACTTGGGAAGACACGATATAAGCCTGACAATAGAGGACCTAGACTTGAGGTTATACCCCGAGTTAGCAAATGAATGGCACTCGTACATGTGAACGACATCGTGCCAAGTGAATCCCAAACCCATCAACTCAATGAGAGCATTGACGCTACCTAAAACTCTAAATAGGTTGGGTGCGCACTAGTGAGGACACAGCCTAAGGTTGATTAGGTAGTCTTGGGTTACCCTACCCATGGGAAGCGTCATTCCTCCCTCTATGAAAGCAATCATAGGAATGACAACTTCCCCTTCGTTTCTATCTGTAACCACTTGATCTGGAGCACAATACCGAAGGGCTACTCCCTGTGGAATGTGATATTTAGCCCTAAAGTCCTCCATACTGGCGGGAGAATTTACGAGGTGCTTGAATCTACCCATCTAAGCAAGCTAAGGGGAAGTAAGGGAGGTGTTTTTGAAAAGGAATTGGATACTAAAGGGCCGAGGAGGTTGGTCGAGAAGAAAAAGAACTTAAGAATGTAAAGACTTACGAAAATAAGAATAGGTGACACTTCAAGAGCTTCTTGAGAATTGGGAGATTCGGAAAATCTTGAGAGCTTGAGAGTTTTCAGATTTGTGAAGTGAAAAAAATGAACCCACTAGGCACCTTATATAAGGGGTTGAATTAAGAGGGAATTATCCCGCTCAAAATTCAAGGAGAAATGCCAGCCGTAGGATCTGTCTCTCATTGTAAGATGCGGGGAATAGAGCACCACCTAGAGCATTTAATGAAGCATCGCAGACTCCGAAGCATCAGGAACAGTTATAGGACACGCGAAGTGACATTCTCGCGTGCGAAAATCAGAGGAACATGTGAGATTTATTGTTCAAACATCAAAACCCCATTTTTCTCCTCGAATAGGAGGGGAAAACTGGAGTTTTTAGGGGCTATTGTAGGGGTGAGGGACCCAAAAGTATATGTTGGGCCTTGGGCCTTATCTGAAGAGTCTTTGTGGTCCGAGGATAGGTCAATAGTAAGGGAGATGTAATATTTTGAACTTCACGAGCAAGCTATGATTGTGAAGGTTGGGGGAGGTAGTTCGAGAAGGAGTACCTCTTCAGCTAAACGAAACAGAGGTCAGGAAGTATGTTTTGCCATCCAAAGTGATGTTCCAAGAAGTTCTATTGGTAAGGATATGTATTAAAAACGTACAGGACAAATGAGAGCGGGGAAATATTTAAGGAAAAGCTGCTACCACTGCATTGAATGCTCTACAGCTAACTCTCTGGCCGCATTAAGGAGAAAGTGATATCTAAACAGTAGTTTTTAGCCTTACAGCTACTCCCTAGAAACTTCAGGAAGGTGCTGATGTGACAGAGATCAAGACCAACAACCTAATCTACATGTGGAGGGCAGAGATAAAAAGAGAGGAGCATATAAAATAGAGAGGAGGCTCTAAGAGAAAATGATCAAGAAATTAAGAGAAAAATATTATAACAGTCAAAAACTGAATTTGTAATCAAACTTGAGAAATATATAAGAACAGGTCTTCTCGGATTGTGCTGATGACGATTTGCCTTAGATAAAACCAGTCTATCTTTTTTTTTTTTTTTTTTGTCATTTAAATCCACGCTACTTGTAGTCTAACTCATCAAAGCCTAGTTTTCCAGCCCACTCTTTACAAATTCATTGTATTGGGTTTTTTGGGCCTAAGTTCATTCATCTTTTGGGCAAGGGACTCAAATTGCGTCATTACACAGTTTATTATTATTTTTCTTCTTAAAAAAAAAAAAGAAAAGGTATATTTCATAAATATACTCTAAGATTTGAGCTAATACCAATCAAATTCATAACATTTAAAAACTAATCATCTGTCCATAATGGCATAAGTTCAAATGAGCTTCTAACTCTGTTACTTATTTTTTTAGTTTTCCTCTCTCTCTCTCTCTCTCTGAACTCCCTTCTCTTTTTTATTTCTCTTTTCCTTCTCCTTTCTCTCTCTTCTTTCTCTTCTCTTCCCTTGACTCTCTCATTTTTTGTCTCTCATCTCTAATCTCTATTTTCACTATCTTCTTCTCTCTATCTTCGTCTTTGTGGTGGAGTCGTGGTGGTGGGTTCGTTGATTTCTTCTCTCCCTTCGTCTTTGTTGTGGCGTCGTGGTGGTGGGTTTGTTGATTTCTCCTCGCTCTTCGTCTTTGCTGTGGCACCGTGGTTATGGGTTTGTGGTGATTTATGGGTTTTTGTTAGATTAGTATTAGAGGATTTGGGTTTTTTGTGGATTTTTTTGTTTGTTTGGATTGGCGTTAGAGATCTGGGTTTTCTATGGGTGAAGAGGAGTTTTGTGGGTTTTAGTTTGACATGTTTTTTTTGTGAATTTGCTGATGCTGGTGGTCTGTGGTCACTAGTTATGGGTTTGTGAGTGGGTTTTGTTGATGCCGATGTTGATGTTTTGCTATTGGGTTTGTGGGTGATGTTGATGGTTAATGGTCAGTAGTTTTGGGTTTGTGGGCTTGTGCCTTGTGGGTTTAGCTTACGAATGTGTGGGTGGTTAGTGGTCGCTAGGTTCATTCAAGCTTTTTTTTTCTTTTTCTTTTTTTAGGTTTATTGAGAAAGAGGTTTCTCATTTTTTTTTTCCCTCTTCTAGTCTCTTCGAATAGAGAAAGGGAAGAGAAAGAGAGACACATGGAGAGGGATGAAAGAGAACAATGTGCAGAACTAAGATTTGTAATGGCTTTATAGGCCGTTTGGGGGTATGGATTAAGATGGTCAATTTTTAAATGTTCTGAACTTAATTGGCATTATGCCAAACCTCAGGGTATGCTTGTGAAATTTATCCCCAAAAAAAAAGTTTTATTATTATTATTATTTAAAATGGAGCAGGACTTAAAATGTCATTGTCGCTAAGATATCACTTGATTCCTTAAATCCATTGTTGAAACATTGAATTTTGATATCTTATCGTTGAATAAGAGATATGAGTTTCGATCTTTGCCTATACTGGATCAAACCCCATATCTCTTATTCTTGAATAAGAGATATGTGGTTCAATTTCCGCTTGCATGTTTATTTTGAAATTATCTATACTATTAATAATATGATTCCTTACTTGGATTTTAACATTTTGCTTACTAAAGTACCCTCACACAAATTCTTAAACTCTCTAAAATATCTCTATCTTTTAGTTAAATAATTTTAAATTAAAAAACACGAACTGGTTAAAAGAGTAATTTATTGTTCCTAAGCTTTAGGTTTTTTCCTTTATCTTTTCCATTTAGCCTAAAACTTAGGACATTATTTTTATCTTTTTTTAAAACATTATTTCACATTACCTTACCTCTTTCTTTGAAAAACAAAATACACATGGTTATCTCATAAAAAAAAAACAAAAAAAAAAACACATGGTTATTGTTATTATTGATAATATACACACGATTATTTATATATCACTTTTAAACATTATAACATTAAACCAAAAAAACAAATAAATATATAAAATAGTATTATTGCACGTATGAGTATAAACAAACTCACTATTTTATTTTTTGAGAAACCACTATTTTTTTTTTCTAGCTACACCTTTTCCAAACAATTTTTCAAAAAGTTGAAAAAAAAGGATATACCAAATGGACTTTTAACAAGCATTGATTATCTCACACTAACGCTTTCAAAAAAAAAAAAAAAAAAGATTATCTCACACTAACAGACTACTTGAGCCTTGCCACTACTCCAAAAAAAAACTACTATTAAATTTTATCCAATCGGCTATCCCAATTTCACCCAACTACATTTCCTTTTAACCATGAATGTGCTAATCATGTAACCAAACACACATTGATTTCAGCTTCCTACTTTCCACTTTCTCCCTTTTCCCCAAGGGTCGGGAAGAAAGGCTCCCATTGCAGTTAAAGAGATGGGGTTTTATGGAAGTATTTTTTATATTAAAGACAGCATCAAGACTGAAGCATGTCATTTGGGTTCTCTTTTTTTCCTAGGGGTGATAATCGATTTATCTTTGTTAATAGAGATGTTGCTTTTATATTTGATATATGATATGGTTGGGATGCGTTTTCATTAGATTAATGATGTGTATTTTTTTTTTTTTTTTTTTTTTGGGAAGAACATTTGGGGTTCATGTTGATTTGGTTTATGATATGATTTTATTAATGAATATGGTTCTTTGATTTTCTAAGTGATTTTGAATGTCTAGAAAATCTGGACATTCTTTAGAAGGTTTAGATAACCACCTTATAATACTCAAATTATGTATAACTTATGAAAATGGTGGATGTGATATTCAAAAATGTGGATATTTATTGGAAGGTTATGTCATATGTCTAAACCTCTTTAGGATTGTGTATAACCTAACAAAATTGTGAATGTTAATGTACACAATTCCGATATTCTCTAGAAGGTCTAGATGTTAGATGTCCCAACCTCTATAGAATTGTGTATCACCTAACCAAATTGTAGATGTAAATCTACACAATTCCAGACTTTCTCTTGAAGGTCTAGATGTTAGATGTCCAAACCACATTATGATACCCAAATTGTGCATAAGAAACGTGGATGATGATAAGCCTGATATCCACAAATATGGATATTCGTTGGAAGGTTTCGATGTCAAATATCCAAACCTCCTTTGGATTGTGTACCACCTAACCAAATGGAGGATGTTGATGTACAAAATTTTTGATATTCTCTAGAAGGTTTGGATATTTCATGTCCAAACCACCTTATGATACTTAGGTTATGCATAATTTAACCGTCAAAGAATGCACTCATAGACTGAAAGTGTTGAGTTGTAAAAAAGATTTGCTCATTAAGTCAACCTAGATGGGACTATAATTTCATAAATAAATTAAATAACCCTTAATTTAAAATAAAAATAAAAATACAATTAAATTATAGATATTGGTTAATTATACTAGGTACCTAACCTTTTCCCTTTTAAGAATAAAAGTATATGCGTGAGAAAAAAAATCGCAATTTGTATATGCTCTGAAATGTAGGGAGTTAAATTGGTGGCTAGTTGGGGATTTCATGATTTATGGACTATCCATCAATCATTTTTTCTTTTCTTTTGATTTTATTATCAAACCTAAGTTAAGTATAGTGTCAGGGTCTCCTAGCCTAATTGAGAGTCAAAATCATGACTATAACAAGAAATATGAGTTTTAGGGTTCAATTATGTATGGAAAATGTGCTAGGAACTCTCACAATGCCCGTCTTAAAATTGTATGTCATTTACTCAGTGGAACATTAAATAAATTTGGCTTTTGGTTTTTGGGGTAAAATGTCACATTGTGATGCATCTATATTTCTGCATTATGAATAATGCACAAGGATGAAATGGATACAGTGAAGTGTATTTTTGAAAATTAGAAAAAACGCGTTTTCTAAGTTTGGAAAATAATTTTGAGAAAACCAGAGATCATTGCAATGTAACTTAGAATGACCACATGATTACTTTACCATCTGGATCTTATCAAATTATAGGCAATATATTCTATTGCTTGGTGAGGGTATAAGCATAAGCATAAACAAATAAACATTGGAAATGTGAAGCTATCAATATAATATCTAAAAGTTGAAATGTCGCATTTATAGTTGCTATGTTCTTAACTTCTTTCTATACACTTCAATCCATTCAACCTATTTCGGTCTACTTCTGCCCATTCCACCCACTTCCGTCCATTTCAGTTCACTTTGGTTCAATCGATCCATTTCAGTCTATTTAGTCCATTTCAGTCCACTTAGGTCCATTCGGTTCAATTCAGTCTATTTCAGTCCTTTTAGTCCAATTGCATTTCATCTCTTTTTTTGGAACTGTGAAGAACAAACAACTCGAGAGAAACTGTGTGATCGATGCATGGTTCAAGGATTTTTGGGGTATGAAGGCAGAAGTTGCACATTTTGTTTTGAAGTGTTTTTGGTTTCAACAAATGAAGGCTAAATATCAAAGTCCAAGGTTGTTACAAAAAATAAAAGGAGTATCACCATGTACTTTGTCATGAGAGTAAGAGTATGGATTATCAAGAACAAGCTAACTCAATCAGCTCACTTCCTATTCAGCCAAAAAAAAAAAAATCAGCTCACTTCCTAGCTATCAAGTATACCCGTTATGTCCAAGATACAGTAAAAGATCACATTGAGTACTTATTTCAATAGTGAAAAGCAGCAATTTACCAAATTGAATTTCAGCACTGCCTTTCATTTACAAACTGATGGCCAATATGAACGAATCATTCATATTTTATTAGTTCATAAATGAAAGTATTACATCTAGTTAACTCTAATAGTAAAATCTTAACAATAATTTGGTTACTAATTATTAGTATAGATTTGTGAAGAGTTGAAAAATTTTAGTCATGTTGGTTACTTAATATAAGAATAGAATAAGCAATTAGCCTAGGAACAAGTTCAAGCTTTTTCGATAAGAAAATGAAACAAGTTTGAACATATAATCTAGCTTGATGATGAACACAAACTTAACTCAAGTTCAAAATAAAATTAAGTGAACTAAACCTGAACTTTTAAGGGAAAAACCAAAAATGCCAATGTTGAAAGAGAACTAAAGAAGGCTCTGTGGTGCGGACACGAGATACAAGCCCCCAATTACACGCACGTATAGGAGAAAGAAGATGGCCCAACCTGTGGCCTTATGGCTAGGGCCTATTAGTCATTGGGCTTGAGTTTCAGCAAGCCCAAACATTTAATAATTAGGGTTTCTTTATGTTAGCTATTTAAACACTTTTTGGGATTATTGTAAGACAGTTTTGATGATTATTAAAAAAACGTGTGTTTTCTTTTACTGGTGCCGACTCCAGTTTTGCTTGGTGCTGACTCCAAGCAACCCTTAGGTGCTGACTCCTAGGGTTTTATCTTTTATTTCTATTGTTTTGTGGTTGTCCTACGTCAGTTTTGGTATCAGAGCAAACTTCCGATCCATACCACAACACAACCGTAGACAGCCACTTGAGAGCAAAACCATCAAAAGAGCAATTCAGCCAGAGATGACATTACCTTTCAAGTTTTTGCCCTATGAGATCTTGAACAAACCCAAACCAGCCCCTGCAATCCGCATATATCCCGCAGCCCCACATGAGTTTTTCATCCCCAAGCCAGCAGAGAAGCCAGCAATGCCTCCCAAGCCGGTAGCCAACATCCGTGCCCGTCTCTGATCGCAGAACCCACAGATCAGCACCGGGCCGCCGCCGCCACCATCATCACCGTCGACCACCGCCACTGAGGACGTCGACCACCGCCATGTCCCGTGCCGCTGCTGCCTTCCTGTCTTCGCACCGCCACAGTCATCGACCTTCTTCTTCTCTTCTTCTTTTCTTCAGAGCTAAAGCTGATTTTCCTCCTTCCTTTTCTCCATAGCCGAACCGGTTACAGTGCTTCTTTAGTTTTGTGGCTTTCATTTTCTTTTTTAGTCTGTACTGAGCGTTCTTTTAAGGTTCTTCTTTTGAATTTCTTTAGTCCGTGTCTTCAGTCAATGTATTTTATTAATTTTTGCAAAAAAAAAAAAAAAAAAAAAGTTATTGTAAAAAAAAAAAAAAAAAATTTGTTACTATGATAGCCCACTGCATGTATTGGGCTTTTTAATTATTCATCCACAGGTACATTTGTCCAAGAAGATCCAGTCATTTGAGGAGCCAAGCACGTGACTATCAAGTGTAGTTAGTTAGCCACTGACCAGGGTACAACTCTTACTTTCTTTTGGTGGATTCAACTTTGTCTCATTGAAAAATAATATCTTTATATTTTTTATGTGCATGTCCCACCATACCTTACTGGCCTACCCATTTTGTGCTTAAATTAGTTATTTTATTATTTGTGCTTTCTTTCAATACCCATTCTAAAACTCAAAAAAAAAAAAAAAAAAAAAAAAAAAACCCCAGTTTCTTTGAAATATTTGATTCTCATTATTAATTGTGGAGCTTATTGAAAATTGACTTTTATTTGGGCTATTTTTCAATATTGTGAATTCTGTCACTACTTGACTGCAATTTATTCATGTGGCTCATTAATCTAATCCCTACATGCACTCTTGCTTGACCTTAATTTTACATTGAGAATTGGTTACTTGAGCTTTTGTGAATCTCAATTGCATTCATAAATATAGTGTGCATGCATCTACGTAGTAGTCGCATCATGTCAAACTCTGAACATCAATCCACTTCTGAGTCTAGGATCTCCTTAGAGCAAACCATAGATGAACTAGCAAAAAATGTCCAAAATTTAATGGATAGGGTTGGACAAATTGAAGCATCTCAGCGGGAGACCATTAACCATGAAGGAGATAATATGCTTAGGCAACATAACTTCGGTTACTTTAATAGGGCTCCAAACTTTGAACCTAATCATTATAATCACAATGGCCCTAGGGATTTTGATGATAGGATGTTTAAGGACAAGATAGACGCACCCACCTTTGATGGCTGCCTAGACCCATGGGTTTTCACTGATTGGTTGCGTCAAATGGAGAAATTCTTTGACTATTACCATTGGGCTGAAAACAAGAAAGTGAGGTATGCTAGGATGAAGTTAATTGGAAGAGCTGACCTTTTTTGGGAAGACTTAGAGGAAACCTTTAGGCGACGACGTGAGCCCCCCATTACTGATTGGCTTGAGATGAAGAATGCACTCTAGAAGAATTATCTTCCTTCAACTTATAGGAGCTCTCTTCTTGAGGAATGGGATCGCCTAAGGCAAGGCAATACTCCTGTGGCTGAATATATAGAGAAGTTCAAGGAGTTCAAGAGACGAATTCAAATAGTCGAGGAAGAGGTTGTTACACTCAATAGGTTCAAGAAAGATTTAAATGCTAGCCTACTAGGAGAGATTATCACCCAAGGAGTCACTACCTTAGGAGAAGCATATGAGCTTGCTAGGAATTGTGAGTTAGCATCCAAATCTATCTTTTGGTGACGTTCTAAGCCCCGGACTGTTCCCACCAACCCTCAACCTTTTGGTAGTAGACCTAGACTTGCCTTACCCCCTAAGGTCAATCCCAATAGTACCCCAATAGAAAAAGAGGACAAAGGAAAAGGTGTGATCAATGAGCCTTCAAGATTAGGCTCTCGCCTCCAATGTTTCAAATGCAATGGGGTTGGACACATAGTAGCTAGGTGTCCCTCTAGGGCCCTTGTCATTCAAGAGGGTGATGAAAAGGTTGAAGATGTTGAGGAGCTAGTGTATAATCCAAATGTTGAAGGAACCCAAGATGTTGAGGCAGAATGGGAAGATGATCCTAGCTACCTTGCATGCATTAGAGCCATTTCTCCCCAAGTTGATGACTTCAAGGACTTTGTTGTCCCTAGAGTGAATGTGGTAAGGTGCGCTTTGACCGAGCAGAGAGACACTGAAGATTGGCGAAGAAGTGCCATCTTCCAAACTTACACTAAGTGTGGAGACAAAACTTGCAAGGTTATTATAGATAGTGGGAGTTGCATTAATGCGGTGTCCTCTAACGTTGTTTCCCGTCTAGGCTTGAAATTGACCCCTCACCCTAACCCATATAAAGTCTCTTGGGTGGATGCCTCCTCTATAGCCATCAAAGAAAGATATGTTGTCCCACTTCAATTCCTCACCTATAAGGCTGAAATATGGTGTGATGTAATTCCCATGGATGTAGGGCATATCATCTTAGGTAGACCTTGGCTTTATGATTTGGATGTCACCCTCTATGGGCGATCCAATTCTTGCTCATTTATGTTTGAAGGTAAGAAGATTGTGCTCAATCCTTTAAAACCTAAGCCAATCGACATGAGCACGAAGAAAGAAGCTCCAAAGGTGAAAGACTTGAACATCATAAGCCCTAAGGCATTCGAAAAGGTAGCAGTTCAAGAATCTATTGTATTTGTCTTAGTTGCCAGGGAAGTTCATGGAGAGACCTATGAGGAGCAACCTGAAGAAGTGAAATTAGTGCTCCAGGAATTTAAGGATGTTTTCCCTGAGGAACTCCCCGATCATTTACCACCCATGCGTGACATACAACACGCTATAGATTTTGTGCCTGGAGCAACCCTGCCTAATTTGCCTCACTATAGGATGAGCCCTGCAGAGCATGCCGAATTGCAAAGGCAAGTAGAAGAACTACTTAGGAAGGGTTTTGTTCGTGAAAGCATGAGTCCTTGTGCAGTCCCTGCACTCTTGACTCCAAAGAAAGATGGAACTTGGAGGATGTGTGTTGATAGTCGTGCCATCAACAAGATCACTGTGAAATATCGTTTTCCTATCCCTCGGTTGGATGACATGTTGGATATGATGGCGGGAGCAACGATCTTTTCTAAGATAGACTTGAAGAGCGGCTATCATCAAATTAGGGTTCGTTCTGGTGATGAGTGGAAAACTGCCTTCAAGACGAAGGATGGTTTATATGAGTGGATGGTCATGCCTTTTGGATTGTCCAATGCTCCTAGTACCTTTATGAGAGTGATGACTCAAGTACTCAAGCCTTTTATGGGGAAATTCTTGGTTGTGTACTTTGATGACATCCTTATTTATAGTAAGTCTAGGGAGCAACATTTAGGCCACTTAACTCAAGTTTGTACTACCCTTAGAAAGGAGAGTTTATATGGCAACCTCAAGAAGTGCTCTTTCTTCACCGATAAAGTCGTCTTCTTAGGTTTCATAGTATCCTCTGAGAGAGTTTCTGCTGACCCCCAAAAGGTTCAAGCAATTATGGAGTGGCCCGAGCCCAAGAATATCCATGAAATTCGAAGCTTTCATGGGCTCGCTTCCTTTTACCGCCGATTTATCAAGGGGTTTAGTACCATCATGTCCCCCATCACTAACTGCATGAAGCAAGGGGAGTTTGTTTGGACTAAAGCTGCTACTAAGGCTTTCCGTGAGGTGAAGCAAAGGATGACTGAGGCGCCTGTCATGCGTCTCCCTGATTTCACAAAGCCTTTTGAAGTGGAATGTGATGCCTCAGGTATTGGTATAGGAGGAGTACTTAGTCAAGAGCGCCACCCGATTGCTTATTTCAGTGAGAAATTGAATGACGCTAAGCAAAAGTACTCCACATATGACAAAGAGTTTTATGCCATTATTCGAGCTCTTTGGCATTGGCGCCATTACCTATTGTCCCGAGAGTTTGTTATCTGCTCTGATCACGAGGCTTTGCGCTATCTTAATTCCCAAAAGAAGCTGAATTTTCGACATGGTAGTTGGGTTGAGTTTCTACAACGCTATTACTTTGTGGTGAAACATAGGGCGGGAGTTGAGAATAAGGCCGCTGATGCACTAAGCCGAAGGGTGTCTTTGTTATCTGTCATGAGTGTTAAAGTTACTGGGTTTGAGCGACTTAAGGATGAATATGAGTCATGCCCAGATTTTGGAGAGCTCTACATTAGCCTAAGTAATGCCCCACGGCCAATCCTGGATGATTATACCATTCAAGAGGGTTACTTGTTCAAGGCCAACCGATTATGTATTCCTCGGTCTTCAGTACGAGATTTCCTAGTTTGGGAGATACATGCAGGAGGCCTTGCAGGTCACTTTGGCAGAGACAAAACAATTGAGGAAGTGGAACGTCAATTCTATTGACCTGGTCTTAAGAGGGGTGTTGCCAAGATAGTTGGTCAGTGTCGTACCTGTCAACTGGCCAAACATCGCAAGCAAAACACTGGCATGTACACGCCTCTGCCTGTGCCAGACCGCCCGTGGCAGGATGTGAGTATGGACTTTGTGTTAGGTTTGCCCCGCACCTTTAGGAAGCATGATTCCATCCTAGTAGTTGTTGATCGCTTCTCTAAGATGGCTCATTTCCTACCCTGTTCAAAGACCTCTGATGCTTCTAAGATCGCAAAGCTCTACTTTGATGAGATTGTCAAACTGTATGGTCTTCCCAAAACCATAGTGTCTGATAGGGATGTTCGCTTCATGAGTTATTTTTGGAAGACCTTGTGGCATTTAGTGGGCACTAAATTGAAATTTTTCACAGCATTTCATCCTTAAACTGATGGTCAAACTGAGGTGGTTAATCGTAGTCTAGGCAATCTCCTTCGGTGTCTAGTGGGTGAAGCCAATAGAAATTGGGATTCAATTCTTCCTGTAGCTCAACTTGCATATAATAGTTCTGTCAATAGATCTATAGGCGCTAGTCCTTTTGAAGTTGTGCATGGATATACACCTAGGAAGCCCTTAGATCTTTTGCCCATGTCCCCACATGTTAGAGTGTCTGAGTCTGCTGAGGCATTTGCACGACATATTCATGATTTGCATAATGAGATTCGCAAAAAAATTCAGGCAAGTAATTCTCAATATAAAATTCATGCTGACACTCATCGGCGTCATGCAGAATTTCAGGTAGGGGATTATGTCATGATTCGGATTCGACCTGAACGGTTTCCCTCTGGGACCGTTAAAAAATTGTAGGCTCGTAGTGCCGGACCATTCAAGGTATTGAAACGAATGGGCCCAAATGCATATGTCATTGACCTACCTCATGATTATGGTATTAGCTCCTCCTTTAATATTAAGGATCTAGTTGCTTATAAAAACCCTACAGCTATTCCTGATACCCCTTTTGATGAATCTTTGCCTAATCCTATTGATGCCACTATTCCCACCCCTCTACCCTTAAATTTACCTTATACACATAAAGAATCTATTGATGCTATTTTAGATGAGCAGATTGTTTCTACCAGGGATGGAGGAGTTCACCGTTTCCTAGTCCGATGGCAAGGGCGACCAGATTCTGATTGCACTTGGATTACTCGAGATGAGCTACAACGACTGGATCCTGACTTGTTGGAGTATTATCAGAGCTCTTCAGATTTCCACTCGACGGGGTCGAGTTCTTCTCACCCGGGAGGAGTTGGTGCAGACACGAGATACAAGCCCCCAATTACATGCACGTATAGGAGAAAGAAGATGGCCCAACCTGTGGCCTTATGGCTAGGGCCTATTAGTCATTAGGCTTGAGTTTCAGCAAGCCCAAACATTTAATAATTAGGATTTCTTTAGGGTTTCTTTATGTTAGCTATTTAAACACTTTTTGGGATTATTGTAAGACAGTTTTGATGATTATTAAAAAAACGTGTGTTTTCTTTTACTGGTGCCGACTCCAGTTTTGCTTGGTGCTGACTCCAAGCAACCCTTAGGTGCTGACTCCTAGGGTTTTATCTTTTATTTCTATTGTTTTGTGGTTGTCCTACGTCACTCTGTCAACCTAACCAAGTGAGAACAAACATCAAGAATAGCTTTAGCCCCAAATCATCACAATTAAAAATAGTAAATGTCTCCAGGCTTTAAGAACATTTTTAATGCATCATCAAAAGACAAGGGAAAATCACTTTCCTGAGGTTTTTGGACACCATCGTTCATTAGTGTACTCATTTATGACAACGTACTCATATCTATAGTTGTATAGTATCTTTTTTTGCAACAAAATCTACGCTGTACAACAAAATTTGAGTTAACAAGAGGCTGAATTTATTCTGCTACAGCAGCAAATAATGATATAGAAAACTAATTGGGACATGAACTACATATAGATGGTGTGATTTTAAAGGAAAAACAAAAATGAAAATATTAAAAGAGAACTAGAGAAGGCTTTGTTGACTTAGCCAGGCGAGAACAAACAATAGGAATAGCTTCAGGCCCAAAGCAATGTCACAACCAAGAACAGGATGATAGCCGGTGCAAAACAGAACCCAACAATTGCCATGAAAGCCTGGAAACAGTTAAAGGAATGAGATACTTGCAATTGAACAAAACAAGAATTTTTAAAAATTTTCAGTGTCGCTTACCTTCCCCTGAGACTCAAACTTAAATTTCACAGTGAACCATGACAATCCTGTGTCTACAAAAGGTGCAAGGGCAAGCGATCCGCATAAAAAGAACCTCTATAGAATCAAAAGACTGTTAAATGTAACACAAAAAGAACTTCTATTCAATAAGAGTGAGTACAATGGCATTTAAATGAAATCAGCAATTAAACAATATCATTATGAAATAAAAGATGGGAAAAACCTAGAATAATGTTCATAACCTATAGATAAAATTTGTTTTTTTACTGAATATAATATGCCAGTATCTAAAGTAGAAATTTTAAAACAATTTTTTCAGCAATAACATTCATGCCTTGGAATCATCATATCATCATATACTACACTCTCACAACGTTGATCACAAGATTTACAGCTAAGATTGAAAGGAAACAATCCCTCAGCTGCATCAAAGAGACAACTTATTTCAACAGCACTAGATATAGATTTAACAATTCATTACAAATGGCTTTTCCCTTTTTCTCCCATTATTGTGTTCTTGTATCTGCTTCAACCAACAGTATAGTCAAGCGATTATAACTTCAACAAGCATATATTCCAAACAGTTCAAATAAATAAATATATCTACTGACTAATGGCTCAAATGACTTAATTTAAAACAATATCATTTCGTTCCATTTTTAGTAAAATAGTAAAGGATATTCCAGTATCATACCAGCTGAATTGCTTATTCAAGAATCAAGAAACATCATGATGTCCATACAAATTACTAAATAATTGAAGAAAATTTGAGTACTGGCAGCTCACCCGCCAGCTCTTATAAGCTTAGTAACTTGGCTTCCGGCCCACACCATGGCCATTATTTTGAGGAATCTGAAAACGGCCAAAAGTTTCACAACATCTATAAAAATAAAAGATAAGCTTAAACATCCAAATACTCAGCTATTGCAGGTCAGTTGGGCTAAAGATGAGGTAATTTCCCTGGTTTTTGAAATAGCAATATACAAATACACTTATCATGTGTTTTTCATCTGGACGCACCACTCAAACTTCACAATTCTAGAATGCATCGTGAAGTCTGACACAAAAGCTCTTGATCTACATCAATCCATTCTATCTTCCTATCCATGGCATCAATAGATTCAATAGTCATTTTGCAGCCAGTGATTCAGGTTAATCGTAACTGCACGCAATGTAAAAGCATCAGCGATGACAGATCATTAGAAGTCCCAAGCATGAACTTCTAAGAAAGGTTCCCTCACATCCTAACTAAGATCCAATGAACCTCAGAAACTGAAAATACAGTGTCCATATTGATAACAATCGCAAACTTTTCAATGTCCAAAGTAAGGGGCAAAATCACATCCACAAATATAGTTGATACCATTAATATTTTAAAAAGAATCAAAATCTAGGAAACTCAGTTTAATGAGACATCTCACAGCCATAAGAAATGTAAGAAGTACAATTTCAATGCATACAAGCATATGAGCTTTGCAAACAGTGGAAAATTGAGTACACAAATTACACTGATTGCCAACATCAGGAGGTTATGGAAGTCATGTTAATCAGTGGCAAATAATCAAGAAAAATGCTGATGCTCTAAAACAGAAACCATCTCCTGAGAGGAAACAGTGATAAGGGAAATACGAAGGTCTGTACATTACATATGTCAAGGCATCAAAGGATATCATAGAATGAAATCTACCATTCCTCGCATTTATGTTTGTTTTTATCGTACTCCTGAAATATACTACTTCTGTATGTGAAATGGCCGACCATGACATAAAAGTTTCACCTTCCAACTATTGCACTCAAATGTGATAATCAACACATGAAGCATAGATGGCTCTCTGGGACAGTAATCTTTATGTCATAAAATACCAGTGGTATTAGCGACAACAGAAGCCCATAAAGGAGGATCAGTCCTGACATTGAGGGCGCATCTTCTTCAATCCTCCAGACTGTTGGAAAAATCATTTTCATTTCGTACTAAATTCAAAGGTGTGGGTCCTTATTGCAATGCCTACAATGTAAAACAGAGTTTCCAAAAATATGCTTTAATATGTAGTGTTTCATTCCAAAAAAAACTTTTTTTTTTTTTTGGACAAGTCACACCAAGAAGACTATTTAAGCACTGCAATGAAAAAATTGCTGATGCTTTGTTTGTTTCTAATGACATTCCATTCGAAATAAATTACATCAAATTCCATGTTTGCATACTCCTTTAACAGATATCCACTTGCAAATATTAACGTCTAATTCCCCTCACCTTCTCAATATTACTTAAAAAACTAATACTGACATGTCAATAGCTTTTTTTTTTTTTTTTTTTTTGAGAAGTTTCAATAGCTTATAAAACAATGATAGTGCAAAGATCTTAAACTTATATAGCTTGTAAGCAAATTAAAGGGTTGTTCTGTGGAGCTGTAGCTTATCTTCTTCTTGTCTGCTACTCACCTCTTTCTCAATAATACTTAAAATCCTATTACTGACAGGTCAACAGCTTATAAAACAATGACATTACAAAGAAGATCTTTAACTTATTTAGCTTGTAAGCAAGTAAAAGGGTTGTTTTGTGGAGCTGCAGCTTATCTTCTTCTTGTCTGCTACTCCACATCAAAATATCTGTCAGAACCCATTTATGAATTGGTAAATCTATTTGATATGGCCTTATCATCTTTTAATCTTAGCGAAATTAGAAAGCAAAAATACAAAATTTAATCCACGTTATATCAGGAAATACTTATATCAACTGAAGAGTTCATCAATAAGTTTTCAAATGCAACTAATCTAGGACCTAGAAAGACCTCACTGTTCAGCTATTGTTCTCCTGATTTATACTAGCATGGGAACTAATGCTTCAAAAGTTGACACTGGAATATAGTAGGTTGACATATCAAGTAAAACAAACCAAATAAATAGTTGATGCAGCAAATTGGTGTGAAACAAAATATAGACGTCCCATTTGTATTGACCTATATATTTGGTGCAACCGAGAATTGTAGTCTAATGGGATATGTTCTCATGGTCAACCAAAGATTATACCAAAATGGTGAAAACTGGTCTACACTTACAGATCAAATCTATACCCCTGCTCCCCACCACCACCCTCCCTGACCCCCACCTCCCCCATGCTACCACCACCTCTATCTCCCTCCTTCACACTGCCACCACCACCTCTGTCCCCGTATTCTGCGTTGTCCCACCACCACCTCCTCCATGCAGCTACTCCTCTGTATTGCTGCAACCACCAACTCCCTCCTCCCTCCAACTTTGCGCCACCCCCACCACCTCCCCCCCTAAAACTATTCCCACCACAACAACAAACATCACTACCTTCCAACCGTTTGGCGGTTTTTATTGGTTTTAACATTTTTTTTTTTTTTTTTTTAATTTGACAAGTAACGAAAATTTTATTAAAAAATACAAAACTAGGTACGCTGGAAGTGTACTTAAGGAGAATTGCAAACAACTCTCAAATTACAATGCTCAACCAAATCTAAAAGAGTAAAACAAGGAGAAGGGTAAAAAGCAACATTCCAATCTAACCAGGTACGGAAGACTAGAAATTTACATTTAGGATGTCAAGCAACAGAAAATAAATAAATTTCTCTAAAAATATTATCTATTGAAAATATTTCCCTTTGCAAAATAAACAGAACCTCAATAGTAATAAATTTCCCATTATTGAGCTCAACTTACACATTGCCATCAACTATCTTTATTCTCTGCCATAGTGATACCACGGTATAACTCCATTAAGCCTGGTATGCTATCTGAATGCTTAACAACATAATTCTTGTAGAAATTATTTTCCGTTTGATAAAAAAGCGAAGCATAATGCTTGCCCTCTTTAAGCAGATTCTTTGACTTCAAAACCTTCACGACATTATACCTTGGACGAAGCCTTTTATCAACCGCATACGTAAGAAATCTGGGGTAACGAATTATAGTCTCTACATCCATCTGCATAGTATTCACACAGAAATCCATTGCACTCTTCATTTTCTCCTCCGAGCAACCCAAACAATGCGGGTTGCTCTTAAAAACCGACCAAATATCCTCTTCCGACCACCCGAAACTCTTGAACACTTCCATTTTTCTGTTCCAAATTGACTCCTTCACGGAAACCAATACTTTAAGAGCAAGCATAAACAACTCAGAAGTCGGTTCTAGACCCAATTTTTTGAGAGTTTGTACTGCATCTTCCAACCTATTGACTTTCCGCATTATTGTTCTAGGCTTCGTTAGAATCAATTTCGATATGCTATGTAAAGGTACTCCTTCCCTTATCAAAAATTCAATATTTGGTTGCAAAATCCCAGCAAGATCATAACTTAAAAGCCACGAAGACCGCTTAACAGCCACCGTGACATGCTCATTGTTTTCAAGGTATGTATTCAGAAATTGAAACGTTGGTTTTATATGAGAACTCAAGCCTCGCTTCAAAATGACAGGATTCAAAACAATGAGGTCAGCAAGAAGCTTACCCACAAAGCCATTTTGAGTGAGGAACTCTATCTTGGGCTTGAGATTGTCTTCCACTTTGGATTGGAGTATCCTCGGGTGCTTTTTGATCAATTCCGCGATGTGGGTATTGTCGAAACCGTGAGATTTCAAGAAAGTGAGCACAGCTTGAGGCCTTTGGAGGTTGTTCTCTTCGAGTTTGAGCTTCTGTGAGGTTGAGAGAGCAGATTCTAAGGGAAGCCCACATGAGCTCATGAGGTAGTTAACAGTGAATGAGGATGAAAGTAGTTGAGAAGTTGATGAATTTTTTGCTGCCGATGTTGTCAAAAAACGATTTTGCATAAGAGAAAGCAGGTTTCTGAAGGGAAGATTAGCAGCCATTGTTTTGGAAGCAAAGAAAAGATACACAGACAATATTTTTGGAGAAGGGTTTTTGCTAGGGTTTGAGGGGAAAAGGAGTGAAGGTGCCGATTTGGGTCCGTTTCAATCTTTGTTTGAAACTGAAAATATTTTTCTAGAATAAAGATAACAGTTAACTAACGTGAAGTGAATAAAATCAAACGCATAGTGAAATTCATAAATAATATAAAAAATAAAATAAATAGTAAAATAAGTTGACAAAAATAATTTTTACCAAATAAAACACTTATTAAAGTGTTGATATTTTTGCTAATTAAAAGTATTTTATTTTATTTAAGAATGTTCTAATTAATTAATTGAAAAGGACAAATGAGTGTTTAGTTTATTATTATTTTTCTTCTAAAAAAAATGGATAAATTTCACAAATATACCTGAAGTTTGGACTAATACTGATCAAAACTATAACATTTAAAAACTAATAATCTCAGTTTATAATAGCATAAATCCAAATGGGTTTCTAACTCCGTTACTTATTTTGGTTTGTGGGTGGGTTTTGTTGATGCTGATGTGGATGTCTATGTTGATGTTTTGCTGCTGGGTTTGTAGGTGTTGTTGATGGTTAGTGGTCGATAGTTCTGGGTTTGTTCCTTGTGGGTTTAGCTTGCAAATGTGTGGGTGGTTGGTGGTCACTAGGTTCATTCAAGCTTTTTTTTTTCTTTTTTTGGTTTACTGGGAAAGAGGTTCTTCAATTTTTTTTCCTCTTCTTATCCATTCGAATAGAGAAAGGGAAGAGAAAGAGAGACACATGGAGAGGAGTGAAAGAGAACAATGAGCAAAACAAAGATATGTAACGATGGTACAGGCTGTTTGGGGGGTATGGACTAAGATGGTCAATTTTTAAATTTTTTGGACTTTATTGGCATTATACCAAACTTCAGGGTATGCTTATGAAATTTATCCCAAAAAAAATAGTTTATTACTATTGTTTTAAATGGAGCAGGACTTAAAATGTCATTGTCGTTAAGATATCACTTAATTCCTTAAATCCCTTGTTGAAACATTGAATTTTGATATCTTATTGTTGAACAAAAGATATGAGTTTCAATCTTCGCTAATACCAGATCAAACATCATATATCTTATTCTTGAATAAGACATATATGGTTTGATTTTCGCTAGCATGTTTATTTTGAAATTATCTATACTATTAATAACATGATTTCTTGTTTGGATTTTAACATTTTGCATACTAAAGTACCCTTACACAAATTATTAAACTCTCTAAAATATTCATATCTTTTAGTTAAAAGATTTTAAATTGAAAAACATAAACCGGTTAAAAGAGTAATTTACTATTCTTAAATTTTAGGCTTTCTTTTAATCTTTTCCAATCAATCTAAATTTAGAACACTACCTCTATCTCATTTTTAAACATTATTTTACGTTATCTTACCTTTTTCTTTAAAAAACAAAATACACACGGTTATCTCATCAAAAAATTAAAAAAAAAAATACATGGGTTATTATTATTATTGTTATTTTTGATAATATACACACGATTATTTATATATCACTTCTAAACATTATAACATTAAACCAACAAATAAATAAAAAGTAGTATTATTGTATGCTCAAAACGCTTGTGATGAGTATAGTATATATATTCAAAATAAAACTTTTTAAAACTCACTATTTTATTTTTTGAGAAACCACTGTTTTTTTTTTTTTTTTTTTCTAGCTACACCTTTTCCAAACAATAGATTTTCAAAAAGTTGAAAAAAAAGGATATACCAAATGGACTCTTAACAAGCAATGATTATCTCACACTAACACACTACTGGAGCTTTGCCACAAGTCCAAAAAAAACTATTAAATTTTATCCAATCGGCTATCCCAATTTCACCCAACTATTTTTCCTTTTAACCATGAATGTGCTACTCATGTAACCAAACACACATTGATTTCAGCTTCCTATTTTCCACTTCCTTTTCCATTTTCCCCAAGGGTCGGGAAGAAAGGCTCCCATTGCAGTTAAAGAGATGGGGATTTATGGAAGTATATTTGATATTAAAGACAGCATCAAGACTGAAGCATGTCATTTGGGTTCTCCTTTTTTTCCTAGGGGTGATAATCAATTTATCTTTGTTAATAGAGTTGTTGCTTTTATATTTGATATATGATAGCATATTGTGAATGTTAATCTACACAACTTTGAATATTCTCTAGAAGGTCTAGATGTTAGATGTCCCAACCTCTTTAGAATTGTGTATCACCTAACCAAATTGTAGATGTAAATCTACACAATTCCAGACTTTCTCTAGAAGGTCTAGATGTTAGATGTCCAAACCACATTATGATACTCAAATTGTACATAAGAAACATGGATGATGATAAGCTTGATATCTACAAATATGGATATTCGTTGGAAGGTTTGGATGTCAAATATCCAAACCTCCTTTGGATTGTGTACCACCTAACCAACTGGTGGATGTTGATGTACATAATTCTGGATATTCTCTAGAAGGTTTGGATATTACATGTCCAAACCACCTTATGATGTTTGGGTTATGTATAACTTAACCGTCAAAGAGTGCACTTAGAGACTTGGAGTGTTGAGTTGTAAAAAAGATTTGCTCATTAAGTCAACCCAGATGGGACTATAATTTCATAAATAAGTTAAATAACCCCTCATTTAAAATAAAAATAAATACAATTAAATTATAGATCTTGGTTAATTATACTAGGTACCTAATCTTTTCCCTTTTAAGAATAAAGTATATGCGTCAGAAAAAAAAATCGCAATTTGTATATGCTCTGAAATATAGGGAGTTAAATTGGTGGCTAGTTGGGGATTTCATGATTTATGGAATATCCATCAATCATTTTTTTTTTCTTTTGATTTTATTATCAAACCTAGGTTAAGGAAAGTCTTGGGGTCTCCTAGCCTAAGTGAGAGTCAAAATCATGACTATAACAAGAAATATGAGTTTTAAGGTACGATTTTGTATGGAAAATGTGTTAGGAACTCTCACAATGCTTGTCTTAAAATTGTATGTCATTTACTCAGTGGAACGTAAAATAAATTTGGCTTTTGGTTTTTGGGGTAAAATGTCACATTGTGAGGTATTTGCATTTCTACATTATGAATAATGCATAAGGATGAAATGGATCAAGTGAAGTGTGTTTTTGAAAATTAGAAAAAACATATTTTCTGAGTTTGGGAAATAATTTTGAGAAAACCAGAGATCATTGGTAGGTTAGCAGAAGGTGTTCTCTAAATTGCAACTAACCTAGAATGACTACATGATTACTTTACCTACTGGATCTTATCAAATTATAGGCAATATATTCTATTGCTTGGTGAGGGTATAAGCATAAGCATAAACAAATAAACTATGGAAATGTGAAGCCATCTATATAATATTTAAAAATTGAAATGTAGCATTTATAGTTGCTATGTTCTTAACTTCTTTCTATCCACTTCGATCCATTCAACCTATTTCAGTCTACTTCCGCCTATTCCACCCACTTCTGTCCATTTCAGTTCACTTTGGTTGAATTGATCCATTTCGGTCTATTTAGTCTATTTCAGTCCACTTGGGTCCATTCAGTTCAGTTTGGTCTATTTCGGTCATTTCAGTCCAATTGCATTTCATCTCTTTTATTGGAACTGTAAAGAACAAACAACTCGAGGGAAACTGTATGATCGTTGCATGGTTCAGGGATTTTTGGGGTATGAAGTGAGAAGTTGCACATTTTGTTTTGAAGTGTTTTTGGTTTCATCAAATGAAGGCTAAACATCAAAGTCCAACGTTGTTACAAAAAATAATTGAAGTATCACCATGTACTTTGTCATGAGAGTAAGAGTAGTAATGATGCAGTATGGATTATCAAGAACAATTTAACTCAATCAACTCACTTCCTATTCAGCAAAAAAATAAAAATCTGCTCACTTCCTAGCTATCAAGTATACCCATTATGTCCAAGATATAGTATAAGATCTCATGGAGTACTAATTTCGACAGTGAAAATCAGCAGTTTACCAAATTGAGTTTCAGCACTGCCTTTCATTTACAAACTGATGGCCAATATGAACGAATCATTCATATTTTATTAGTTCATAAATGAAAGTATTACATCTAGTTAACTCTAATAGTAAAATCTCAACTATAATTTAGTTACTAATTATTTGTATAGATTTGTGAAGAGTTAAAAAAATTTAGTCGTGTTGGTTACTTTATATAAGAATAGAATAAGCAAATAGCCTAGGAACAAGTTCAAGCTTTTTCGATAAGAAAATGAAACTAGTTTGAACATATAATTTAACTTGATGATGAACACAAGCTTAACTTGTGTTCAACATAAAATTAAGTGAACTAAACCTGAACTTTTAAGGGAAAAACCCAAAATGCCAATGTTGAAAGAGAACTAGAGAAGGCTCTGTCAACCTAACCAAGTGAGAACAAACATAAAAAAATAGCTTTAGCCCCAAATCATCACAACTAAAAATAGTAAATGTCTCCAGGCTTTAAGAACATTTTTAATGCGTCATCAAAGGACAAGGGAAAATCACTTTCCTGAGGTTTTCGGGCACCATCGTACATTGTAGTGTACTCATTTATGACAACATACTCATATCTATAGTTGTGTAGTATCTTTTTTGCAACAAAATCTACGCTGTACAACAAAATTTGATTTAAAAAGAGGCTGAATTTATTCTGCAACAGCAGCAAATAATGATATAGAAAACTTATTGGGACATGAACTACATATAGATGGTTTGATTTTAAAGGGAACACAAAATTGAAAGTATTTAAAGAGAACTAGAGAAGGCTCTGTTGTCTTAGCCAGGCGAGAAGAAACAAGAGGAATAGCTTCAGGCCCAAAGCAATGTCACAACCAAAAATAGGATGATAGCCAGTGCAAAACAGAACGCAACAATTGCCATGAAAGCCTGGAAACAGTTAAAGGAATGAGATACTTGTAATTGAACAAAACAAGAATTTTTAAAAATTTTCAGTGTCGCTTACCTTCCCCTGAGACTCAAACTTAAATTTCACAGTGAACCATGACAATCCTCTGTCTACATAAGGTGCAAGGGCAAGTGCTCTGCATAAAAAGAACCTCTGTAGAATCAAAAGACTGTTAAATTTAACCCAAAAAGAACTTCTATTCAATAAGAGTGAGTACAATGGCATTTAAATGAAATCAGCAGTTAAACAATATCATTATGAAATAAAAGATGGGAAAAACCTAGAACAATGTTCATAACCTATAGATAAAATTTGATTTTTTACTGAATATAATATGCCAGTATCTAAAGTAGAAATTTTAAAACAATTTTTTCAGCAATAACATTCATGCCTTGGAATCATCATATTATCATATACTTCATTCTCACAATGTTGATCACGAGATTTACAGCTAAGATTGAAAAGAAACAATCCCTTCTGCTGCATCGAAGAGACAACTTATTTCAACAGCACTAGATATAGATTAAACAATTTTTTACATCTGGCTTTTCCCTTTTTCTCCATTATTGTCTTCTTGTATTCGCTTCAACCAACAGTATTATAACTTCAACAAGCATATATTCCAAACAGCTCAAATATATATATATATATATTGACCAATGGTTCAAATGCCTTAATTTAAAACAATATCATTTCATTCCATTTTTAGTAAAATAGTAAAGGATATTCCATTATCATACCAGCTGAATTGCTTATTCAAGAATCAAGAAAATCATGATGTCCATACAAATCACTAAATAATCGAAGAAAATTTGAGTACTGGCAGCTCACCCGCCAGCTCTTATAAGCTTAGTAACTTGGCTTCCGGCCTACACCATGGCCATTACTTTGACGAATCTGAAAATGGCCAAAAGTTTCACAACATCTATTAATTTTTTTTCTATACATCTTCTTGATCATTTATGCGTCAGAAAATAATAATACATTAGTGGTCACCTTTGAACTGCAGCAAGATAACCCATCCTTCCAGGTACAGGAGCAACATAAAACCTAAAAGCAAGTGTAGGTTGTAGTTATGACAAGATATATTCAGAACACCTTCCTGAGTACCGTAGAATCTAAACAAAAGAGGTGAGATCTCTACATTTTCCTATTAATTCTTCAAAAAAATTTCTATTCCTTGAATCAACATAAGTTAAATTTATTCCTCAAAAATATAGGATTCAATAAGATCTTCAGTATTAACAAAATTCCTAGTGAATGGAGGAAGAGTATTTTAACACCTATATCTAAGTACAAAGAAGATATTTAAAATGATGCAAATTGCTCTAAGAACAAAGAAGATATTTAAAACTATAAAAAATTGCTATGAAAATAAACTTATGAGTCACACTATGAAACTTTAGGAGATAATGATCAAACATAGGTTAAGACACTAAGAAGCACGGACATTCCAAAATCCTCAGCGTGTTCATGTTGAGCATCCCTATCTGACACATGTCCATGTCGGCCATGCCAAGGACACTCCTACACACGTCCTCATTGTGTTGGGAGGGGAAATAATTTTTTTTTGTTTAAAAAAAATTCCTTTGATTTTAGATATGCTTTTAAAGATTTTGATAGTTATTATTTATTTTGAAAACTTGAAATAAACATAGAATATACCTAAGAATGTATATTAATTACATTATTAATTGTCATATCTCCAATAACGATCGAAAAAAAAATTAATTGTCATATTCCCACCATGTCATGTGCTAATTTTTCAGGAATTGTCATGCCGTTGTGTCTGGTGTCATGTCATGACTATGCCCATACTTCTTAGTTAAGACACGGAACAACAATGTTGGATAATCAATTTAGTTTTATGTCAAGGCAGTCTACCACAAAAGCAATTTTCTTAGATATCTAATTGAGAATATAAAAAATCCCAAAAAGATCTCCATATGGTTTTATTGATATAAAGAAAGCGTATGATAGAATACCTAGAGAGGTTGTGGTAGGTTTTTGAAAAGAAAAGAGTTCCTCTAAAGTATATTAAATTGATTAAGAATATGTATGATGGAGTTGTAACTAGTGTGAGAACAAATGAAGGCATTACAAATGAGTTTCCTAGATTTTAAACTAATCAGAGTAATGAATTGCATTTATGCATGTTTTGTATCTGCTGATGTTACCGTGCACACTTAAAGAAAATGGCTAGATGTTAATTAAAATTGAAATGCGCATTATAATTTGGCTCACCAAACCAAGAGAAATGTTGTAAGATAGTAGGCAGTATTCAACAGCCCATAGGACAATATTCCCGAAATTCCATATCTCTTTAATTTCCTCAATATCCTGCCAAATTGAACAAAGAAGATTAAGCTCCTGCTGGCATGCTACTCCATAAAGAAACCAAAGTAATTAGACATATATCCAAATATGTATTCCATTTCTTTGTAGTTTTAATTTGTTATCTTTTTGGGCTCTTTCTTCAATGCTCAAAGAAAAGAAGAGAGAGAGGGGCCATTCTCATTCAAAGAAGGCTATGCAATAAAACACAGAGCCATAGGAGTTATTATGCACTTAAGAGGACAACGGGAAGGGAGGATAGATTATGGTCCTTAGAGAATTTCTTCTCAAGCATCTTTCCCCCCATGCTAGCAAATGATGTTGATATAATATAATTACAATTGGATTTAGACTAACAAATAGCAAATAATTAGGGGTGATCACAGATCAATTGGGCTCAGATTAAGTATCAACCTATCAACCAACCCCATCACATCAGGCTTGAAGACATCCCACCCACTATCAACCAAGAAGGAACAGGTCAGCAACCGATCCAATAAGGTTATGTCGCTAGCGTGATAGGAATATAAAACTATGGTCATGCTTTAAGATGTGATAGGAATATAAAACTATGGTCATGCTTTAAGATGTGTAGGAAAAGGAGAAGTTGATCATGAGAAGGGAAAAAAACAAAATAGTCATCATAGATCCTTAAAAACAAGACCACCCTCCTTAGATATAAAGCCCCATCATTTTTACTTAACCACTAGATTGAACAAATTCAATACAGGTACCTTGAAGACCTTTAGAGAACAAGAGTGCAATAAATTGTCATTGATGAGTTCCAACAGTATGTAAGGAGTAATAAGTATGACAAATCAATGCTAAGGAAAATGTACTTTCTAAACATAGTTCAAGGTTTGGCTAATACATACACGTCTTAACAAGTGTAGTAAATAACTGGAAGTTGCTTTGGAAAGCCTCTTAAGATTACCATGCAGAAAGCAATTTTGACATTCAGGATTCAGCTATCTAGAAACAGCATAACTTAGCACCCAACTTGGAAATTAGTAACCCAATTTAATGAAAAATACACACCCAAAAAAAAAAAAAAAAAAAGCAAGATACCCTGTTTGATTCCTCAAATAGTAGAAGCTCTGGAGTGCACTTCCACCTATTAAAAGCACTGGTTTAGTTCTACAAGAGGGAAGAAACAGAAGTATGCCAAACTGCCACATGCTGTACTAGACACACAGTTCAGAACAAATTAAATCTGCAAACAAGCAAACCCTGGAAATTTTTCCAAGCCAAGAATGTAGCAAATCAACAATTCCAGAATCTGGAAGGCAACAACAAGGAGTTCATCATATTAAAGGTTAAAAAAGAAAGAGAAACAAGGAGTGCAGTTTAACCCAAACCTAAAGTCCCATAGCAAAATTTGAAGAGAGCCAATTTTTTTTTTAATAAGTAAAATTTGAGGAGAACCAATGAAACAAAACTAATTATTATGATGAGACGCATCATTGGAAATGGGGGAATCAGCATACCTTTCATCGCAATCAGTTGTACCATACTATAACTTGACCTATTAATTTTCCAATTTACTCTTTTAGTCAACAATTAATGCAATATCATTCTCAAAAAATAAAAGGAAAAAAAATGGTAAAAAAAATTAAAAAAAAAAAAAAACCTAAAGTGATTCAAAGATTCTCTATCAATTTTAAATATAATGTTGGGGTAGTTATTGACAAATGAGACTTTCCCTTGGAAAAGTATTTGGAAGCTGAAAGCTCCTTCTAAGGTCGGTTTCTTCACTTGGACAACTGCAAAGGGAAAGATCCTCACTTTGGATTAATTTGTGTTGTTAATAGGTGTTGCGTGTAAGAATGATTGGGAATCGGTGGATCACCTTGTCGCTCTTATGCATATGACCTTTGGACTTTTGTGTTTAGCTTGTTTGGTATTTCTAGGGTTATACCAAAACAAGTGGTTGAGTTGCTAGTGTTTTGGCATAGAGGTGCTGGGCAGCATCAAGCAGCAACTGTTTGGGGGGCTATTCCAGTGTATTATGTGGACTACTTGGAGGGAACAGAAGAACCGAACTTTCGAAGGGGAGAAGCACTCTATCATAGAGTTTAAACGTTTCTTCTTACTGTCTTTGCTTGTTTGGATGAACGCCATGGGTGGCCCATTCCTTCCTTATTGGAATTTTTAGATTTATGTAATTTTATTTAGCTTATGTTTCCCTTAGTACTCTCCCCGTGTACCAGGGCAGCTGTTTTCTTTTGTACTATTTCTGTTTATTTTCAATAAATTTTACTTACCTATAAAAAAAGATTGCCAAATGAGACTTTCAAAGGCAAGGACATCTACCACAACAGCCATGGACAGTAGTTCCATATATCATCATAGCCATTTACTCAAAGACAGATTCTCTTTGAAGAAAGGTAATAGAAAAGAAATACAAATTCTTGGGGTGACTGATGTTCAGAATTTTTTAGTTCCTTAAGGAGTGAGCCTTTGGCAGCATTTAGAAATGGATGGGCTACATTTGCTAGTTTCTTTGTTTTGAGGTCATGGATGGACCTAAGATCCACTTCTGGCATAACTGTAGTTGTGGGCATCTCTCAAACTATTTTTCATAGCTGTTTACAATAGCTAGAAATAGAGAAGCAACAGAGGCAGATTATCATATGGATTTCTTAGGAGGCACTGTTCAGTGAATCTTTTTTTTTTTTTTTTTTTCATAGCAGTTCAGAGCTGAATAAGGGTCCATTCAGCTTCTTGGATGTCATACATGCCCACTAGAATAAACCATGAAGGTGAAGATAGTTGGTTTGGACCATCTCAAGGATTCATGGCTTTCGTGTGCACAATTACTACAAGACTTTGAGGGAGGGAGGAGACAGTAGATTTCCTTGGAAAGCTATATGGCGAGTTATAGTTCCTCCACGTGTTGCTGTATTTACTCGGACAGCAGCCAAAGGTAGACTGTTAACAATTGACAATTTGAGGAAGCGGGAAATTGTGAATACTGATTGGTGCTGCACGTGTAAATATGAGGAATCAGTTGATCATCTTTTCCTGCACTGCCAGGTATATCAAGATCTGTGGTCTCTGATTCTTTTCTTCTTTGGCTTGTGCTGGGTTATGCCTAAATCAGTAGTTGATTATTGACATGTAGGGGAGGGCATTTTAGAAAGAATGCCAACAATGCAGCAACATGGAGGACAATTTCTTTGTGTTTGACATGGAGTATTTATAGGGAGAGGAATGCACACATGCTTTGAAGGAGAAGAACACTCAATATTTCAGTTGAAGTATCTGTTTCTACAGTCCTTATATAAGTGGGAGAGGATTGCCTGCCCCTCTACATCAGAACATCTTTTTTTAGATTTTCTAGATAAGCTGAACTTAAATTGATTTTGTTTTCTTTTTGGCTCTTTGTTTGGATACTTCTAGTATGCTAGGGTAGCACCACTTTTTGTGCTTTTTAATGCATCGATATACTTATATATATATATATATATATGATTAAAGGTTTAAGCGCCACCATCATATTTAATGGTGAATTAAACAAACAAATCGATGATTGTAAAACCGTCCTAACATACTTTAGCAGTAAAATGTACATCTAACCCATTTCATTCCAGTACTTATGGTAATTATTCATAATACTTTTTTAACTCTATTATGACTTAGTAATGCTTTCTATTTGCATACTACAACATTACGGCCAATACAAGTTGTCCTGCTAGTACCTGATTATAGAACCATCAACACCAATATGGAAATCACCATTCAAAACATGTTGGAGGAAACCCATCCCATCAATGCAAATCATAGGAGAGGCAGAATTTCCTGTATGAGATAGCCAAAGAAGAATCAACTGACCGGCACACTTGTGCTCAATTTATTTGGGAAAAAGAAGTCTCTCGGTAAAGCCATCCAACAAAGCATTACTGAAGTGTTTCTCTTTCTTTTCACTGCTGTAGGTTTCTTTGGATTTGTCATCCTTGCCTTTTTTTATTCACTCTCTTTTTCTCTTTTAAGGCAGCAACCCTTTTTTCTGTCTTCTTCAAATAAGTTTTTTTAAACTATCAAAAGGGAAATCTCTCTCTCTCTCTCTCTCAATTAACAGTATTCTTTTTCTTTTCTTTTTTGCCTATATCCTATTCATACAGAAGCATGCACCACCACCATAACAGCAAAGCCCAAGGTGTCACCACGTTGAAATGAAGAAAGAAAGGTTAATAGTCACAACCTATTCAAATTGATTGCCAATATGCTTTCTATTATGCAAAAGTAATATTAAGAAACTTTATAAGTTCTTTATAAGCTTATACACCTTTAATACATATGCAACTTTGCTCATGTATTGGAAAGATTATAATTTTAAGATTTCATTAGAATAGTAAACAGAACCTCCCTCCACTTGAGTTTGGATATCAATACATCAATTGATAAGCACTCCTTTAGGGTCTTTCCAGTACTTTGACTTGTACCTTACCATGCAGGCCACTCTATCCAAACTTTTGTGTACCAGAATAATCAATGAAATTTCTAATCATTCTGTCTTTTGGCAACTCACCTGCCAAAAACATAAGATAATACATCAACTGCCTCAGGGACCTAGTTGACATCACCATTACCTAGAGAAATCTCCAATGTAAGTACTTCATTTTTTCACAGCTCAAAGCAACCTAGGATCTCAATCTCCAGCTTTAAACCAATCAACTTTCATGGTAGCTCATAAAAGAGAACAATCAAGCCTTTTGGACTAAAGAGTGGGATTTTTTAAGCTCTCATAGGATAAAAAGATCTGGTTTCCTTCCATGCATTTTGACTACTAATTATTACAATCGCACCATTTCTAATTCACTTTTTCTTTCATTAATGAATTTACCAGGTCCATTTTGCAGACCTACGCTGCTTGTATTTTAATTATAGGCACAATATTAAAAAGAAAAAACTCTTCAACATATAAAATTGGTCACGACCTGAGGAAAGCACTAGTCATATCTACACTATACCTCAAAAGACTGGTCAACTTACAATTAGGGCTTCTCATAATTAATTATATAGCCCAATTCAACCTAGTAAATGCCTTATGTGCGACTCAACGCATGCTCACACAACACACACTAATCCAATCCAATCAAATCAAATCCACACAATCTAGGGTATCACAACATACAATTAGGGAATAAAAATCAACACAATCACCTACCAGCATGCAATCTGCTTTCTTTTTTCTTTTCTTTTCTTTTTTTTTAAGATTCAATCTGCTTGCTTTTTTCATGCAAGAAGATTATATAATACTATTAAACATATTGAAGTTCATCGAGTATTCTTATTGGAGTATTCTTATCAAAGTCAAGGGGACAAATTTGCTCTAAGTTGTTAATTGTAACATCTTTTCAACAACAACTAAGCTAAGATATATGGCTCTCTACAAAAACTTATTGGATTGATTTACAAATTCCATTATGCACTCTGTCCCTTAGGCAAATGGTAACCTCTTGCAACATTTGCCTACAACCACGTTGACAAGGCATGAAGGTTAAACTGTGTATTCAACTCATGAGGTTAGATAAATTTCACCCAAAACACAAAAGACTCACCATCATCATGTCATCAACAAAAATCAGTACTCAGTAGTATTCTATTGATCCAAAGAGATTGAAAGGCAAGTAGTAAGTACATGTTGGATGAGAGTGATCCTCCTTGACTACTTTCATTTCTTTCCTTGGAAACTAAAAAACAAATGCAAAGGTGTGAAATGTTGAGAATTTAATTTTGTAGGAATGAAACAGAAATATCAAGCATCATAATATACATATAAATTTGTCTATCTCAAGTTAAATTAGTTGAAAATGTTAATTACCTTCATCGTTGGGTGGATCCGATACATCATAAGCCTAACCTCACAAATGAAGAAAACAAAAGTGCATTCTTTTATCAGAATAGGGACAAACTCGTGAAATCATAATATTACCACTAGAGTGTTAGGGTTGAATATTGTGTTTTCAAAATTGTTTCTTAAAATGTGCACTTATCAAACCATTTGGCATTCTACGGTAGTCTTGGGATATGCCTTCAAAACATGATTAGATCTAACTAACAACATTGACATGGCAAGTTTAGAAGAAAGGTAACTCATTGTGACTGTAGCATGAAGGCACAATTTCATGTTTTAAGTGAAACAATATCTTGAAGCCCTAATTTCAAGACAAATTCACCTGGAATACAATTAAATAGTAAAGTACTACACATCTTAAGTAAATAAATATCACAAAAGTGCCTTGTCTACTTCACCAGAAATACAATCTAGCTTAAGTTGAAACACTGTCTTCATATCTTATGTGAAATTGTGTCTTCTGTGTTCAAGAAATTGTTTCAACTTAGGTTTGGTGAAACCATACATGATACCTTTTTTTTTAACTTGCGATCTCATCACTGCCAGTTAGGCATAAAATCGTGTCTTGAACTCACTGTTTCAGGTGAAATAATGAGTTCAAGACACTAAGGACTGAAATCCAACTTCAAATCTATGATTGAATACAAACAGTCATAAAAGTGCAATAAGTTTAAGAGTAGTTTTTTAAAACACAATATTTAGCCAAATGAGTCATTAACACCATGTTCAACTCCTTTTCATAGATAAAATCAAAACACACAAAAGGAAGCATACAATCACTACTGGCATACAATAATGCAGATATGGAGAGAGATTTAATCATTGTTTGTACGTATGTCTCAATCTTGGTAAGATCATTTGCTGTGTGGAACCCTTGTGCAATGCCTAATGGGTGAAAGAATTGCAAGTTTAACAGATCGATTCGTAAATACCATGGGATTAACTCAATTATTGATTTTGGTTTTTTTTTTTTTTAAGTCATGGTCAATTTTGTAACAAAAGGTAGATATGTAATTTTATTAAACACTTGCAAATTAAGGGCATTTTGACAAAATATGTAGACATTGTTGTAATACCAGAATGTGTAGATTGCACGTTTACATAGTTAAGAGGCAAATTTAAAAGCAACCTCAAACTTAAAGGGTGCAAATAGTATTTTAACCTTTTTTTTTTGCAAGATAGTCTTTTATTAGGTCTTTTGATTAATCATAATAAGTAAAGAGTAAATGAGTCTACCATGCCAAGAGCCTTGTAATACAACTGACACTTCATAGCGTTTCCAACGGAGACATCCAGGGTTCAAATTCCCCCTCCCCCAACACTAAAAATATATATATAAATAAATAAGTCAATAAGTCCATGAGTCGACATAATAATGGAATACTTGGTTCACTCTAACAATCACTGTCCACACAGCCATCAACAACAACAAACTTTTCCCTTTTCTCTCTTCTTTACAACTCCAAATCAAGCTCTTCTCCTTACTTAACAAAACCTCATATATTTCACACATTCTATTATTTGCTGCTGCCCAAGAAATCCTACGCTTCTTTGTCAGTCAATCCTCTCTTTCCAAACCCTAAACCCCAACTCTAAAACCCTAAGTCTCAAACCCTAAGCCCATCACAACCACACGTAACATAAAGACGGATTTAGCATTCCAATCTCGGCAGTCTTATAAAAACCCTCAAAAACCAATGCTTCATAAACAAATATTAGGCTACAATTACAATAACACCCTCTAACTTTAATCTATTTTCAATCAAATCCATTAGGTTTCATTATTTTTCATTTATTTCCAGTCTTTTAAATTTTACTCCATTTTCAATTTGTCGCTCCATCTAGTTCCGTCCAATCTCGCCCTTAGTTGTTTTTTTTTTTTTTTTTTTTTTTTTTTTTTCAAAACAATGACATGTGAATATATATATATATATATATACACAACACACACGATAGAATTCCAACATATAGCATCCCCTCCTAATAATTGTTATTTATCATCTGGCCATGACACTAATTGATATTTGGTGTACAATTACAAATTACACCCTCTAATTTTAATCTATTTCCAGTCTTTTAACTTTACTCCATTTTCAATTTGCCATTCCGTCTAGTTTCGCCCATTCTTGCCATAGTTTTTGAAATTTCCACATGACATTTTCTACATTGTTTTATATATATACACTAGAAAAAATTTCAATATATAGCTTCCGCTTCTGATAACAGCTCTTTGTATTCATGCCAAGACGCCAATTGGGTTTTAGCGTAGGCGGGTTTGAAACCCAAATCTCTTATTTGGTGCCAACAAAACAACAACAACAACAACAAAAAACAGTTGAGATAAAGCAATGAGTTCTTAATAGTTAGGAGGAGAACTTACAGGGTTATCGCCATTGATTGAGCAGGCTGTGGAAATGGATGGTGATGATGAACGGTTGAGATTAAGCGATGAGTACTTTGATTTTTGCTAGCAATAGAGCCTGGAAGGCCTTGGAATTCTAGTCACTAAGGAAAACTCATCAACAAAACCCTTAAAAATTATAGATAGAAAAGTATGATAAGTATAAATAAATAAAGAATGGAAAAATTGAAGCGTAGAGGAGAGTAGAGTAAATAGAGCGGTTGTATTTCATTTACCGAGCGGTGATACTGATGCAGGAGGAGTGAAGGGTGAGCGGTGAGGTTGAAGAAATTATAAGGTCCACATGGTGGACAAGTGATGTGGTCCACCGTTCTACTAAAAACTTCCATTTGTTTAAAATTGTTAGTTAGAAAATTTTTTTAAACAGCAATTAATTACTAACTCAACAATTTTAAACAAGTAGAAGTTTTTTAGTAAAATAATGGACAAGTGACATGGTCCACCAAAGGACTCTATAATTTCTCGTGAGCTTGAGTGAAGCTAAAGTAAACATTAGGAAGAGAGAGAGAGAGAGAGAGATTTTGTGTGAAAGAATCAATTGTGGGCTTAAAATTAGGCGGGAGGAAAGAAAACATTCCAAGGATTTTTCATTTTTTTTTTAAGGAAGGCCAGCGAATCAAGTTGCAGCAATTCCCGCAAAAAGGACAAACTGCTTTAGCTTATATTTATATGAAAACTTTGTGTCAATATTGAACTGAATAACCACTTGACATATGTATTTTGCAACAATTGTTACAACCTAATTTGCAGCAAATTCTTGTCCAATTAGAAAAAAGTAAAATGAATGTAAAATACTTAAATATCATAAATTTACTTAATTAAGTTAGAATAATTAAATAATTAAACATTATAAAATATATGTGTGTGTGTGTGTGTGTGTTACTCCAAATTTAGCTGAGGTCTGATTCTCTGCTTCAACCCTACGATTGCAAGATCACTACTATCGGCACATACCAACAAAATTACTGCTGAAATCATTGTTGCTACCTATTACCACTATCAGCACATACCGATAAAATTGCTGAAGTAATTACTGTTGTTACCTGACATGAACTATTCATCTACGGTATTCCCCTCGCGAGATGAATAATAAAAAAGTCAAATTTACCATTCGCATGTACACTTTGCCTAAACAGTCTACTTTGGGAGGTCAAAAAAGAAGAGAAAATGAGAGTGAAGTATCACAAAATAAAAGTGGGTTACGATATGACGAGATGCTCATGTATATATGATGATCCAGACATTCAGCTTCTGTGGCAGCAATGCCAGTTAATAACTTAAATATTTCACAATTTCCAGAATTTATTTTTACTTAGGATGAAATCTCAGTCTCTATAGCTATACTCCCTAAAAATTAGTTTTGATAATCTCATCTTATCTGTTAAGCATAAAAATAAAAAATAAAAAAAAATTATAAATAAATTAAAAAAAAAAAAAAAAAGATAAAGCAGAAGGCTTGGAATAAGGACGAAGGCGGGAAATTTTGATTAGACAAGAGAGGATCTATTCATAGCACTACTTAGGGTCTATTTGAATAGAACTTATTTTGCTGAAACTGAAAACTAAAAATACTATAGCAAAATAACTTTTAAATATGTGAATATTACCGTGGAACCTATTTTTAATGAAAAAAATTGCTGAAAAGTGAAGTTTGTGGCTTTCGTGAACAGTACACGGACCCACTAATTGACAGAAATGTCAAAAAACATGGCCAAACAGTACTGAACAGTATTCCACTGTTGCACTTGTCCATTGAAACGCGTGTAGAAAAAAAAAAAAAAAAAAAAAGCAAAACGCAAAAGCAAAACTCAAAGGTGAATCCAAATCCACTCTTAGTTTTGAATTTCAACATATGTAATGGTTTATCACATTTGAGAAGATTCCTGTACCATCAACTTAAACATGAGAAACAAATCATCCTCATAAATGAAAGTGTAACAGAAATTGAATACAAAGATGACCAAAGTAGCCTCTTTAATTCAGGCAACTGATTGGTCACTCTTGTGAGGAGTTTTTCACCTTCAGAGGATATGCAGCAGAATAGATAAAACTTGGGAATAGTTTCTTTAAGTGAATTACATTAGGTTCCACAATTAAATTCAAACTCTTTTTGTTGCATTGACCAATGAAGCATAAACAATGTTTTTTTTTCCAAGAACGGTTAAATTCAATGTAACCATGTGTTTGAATTTGATTTGGGAAACCTCTATATTGCATTTAAGGAACTATACTTAAGTTCTATCCTTAAATTATTGTGTCAAGGAGACGCACTTATCCAAACTAGCACAAATAAGTAACACAATTCACTTTACCAAACTAGCCCAGTTGCTTTTATTTTATAAGACACTGTTTTACAAAATACTAATTTATAATTTTCTGTTTTTGGATTAAATAACTCCAACCAAAATGACCCAATACGAGTATGTGCCAAAGGAAAGGAAAAATGATAATGCAGCAACCAACAAAACTAAGAGTAAAAAGAAAGACAATGACTTACAGGTAATCAATATATATTAAAAAAAAAAAAAGATTTGCATTCAGAGTATATTTGAACCCATTTTCCAAATTCCATCAACCTTCCTTCCAAGTCACTGAGCTCCTCACCACATTTCAAGTGCTCTCACAATCAGAGTCACCTTGGAAGAGAGAGCGGGACTGAGAGAGACCAAAGATACAGTCTTTAGGGAGCAATGGGTTCTCGTTTTCGCGCGAGTTTCAAAGATTTGGTAGTTTTTTGTTTTTTTTTTTTTCTTACGTTTTGTGTTGGTGGGTCCAGTGTGCAAGGAGATAGTTGTCTAATAAAGGAAATATACAAACATGTATATTTAGTATCTTTCAAGAAAAGTATGTTTCAAAAATTCGGCAGTGAAATATGAAAACCGATAACGGTAGATGTATAGTTTGTTTATATTTATATAAAACAAAACCTACAAAAATAACAGAAATATTTGTCATATACTTTCTTTCATATATAAATACAATAGTCATTGTATTATGTTTAATAGAAGATTCTAGAGGATTTAATATGAAATAGTCTTTTTTTTTATTAATAAAAATAGAAATTTTATTGATATATGAAAATATAACAAGGTAAGCAACCTGGACACAACCAGGGAACAAAGAAAGCAGACTACAGCTAGCCAAAGAAAAACAAAAGGCTGCAAGAAAGAGGAAAAAAAAAAAAACCAAAACAGCTAGCAAATAAGCATATAACACACAATCAAGAACTTCTCTACGCTGCAACCAACATTTACTTATTAATAAAGAAATTAATTCAAGTCATTAAAAATTCAATAATAACAGTTATATATCTGTGGGTGTGAAAGCTCAACGCTACGTATTGGGCCTGGGGCCTAATTTGAATGTCACTGTTCGTCCGAAGAGGTAAAAGGGATCAGGGCTAAGTCCGTTTGGTGGAAATGCACTTGAAAAGGAATGATGGGTGTGTCCGAAGACAATCCTATTGGTCCGAAGGGTTCCCCTCATCGGATCATTAGAGAACTTGATCAAGCAAATATACTGAAGACCTGAGCGACCTTCCCAGCTGATTTCACGGTAAAGAGCGAACTCTGGGCATGCCTAGGGACAAGAATAACATAAAATATCTTAAAGGAAAAGCTGCCACCACCGCATTTAATGCACTGCAGCAACTTTTCTGGCCGCATTTATGTGGAAAAGACACTTGAACAGTGCAACCTCAGCTACTACCACTCACGGCAGACTAAAGCAAGCATCTGATATGACAAGTACTCAAGTGGATGCTTGGATGAAGAACAAGTGTACGGTGAAGATGAGGAGGAAGGAGTATATATAAAGGGAATAGGTCTCTGAGAGAAGGAGGAGAAAAAATTGTATTCATTTTGGTCTATAAACATTAAGCCTCTTCGGATTCAAGAGGACTCTTACTGAATACTAGTCTAAACGTCATTTTATCCATACTTGCCTATTTGAATCGTTGCTAAATCCATATCCAGCCCAGCTGTTTAACCCATTCTCTACAAATTTATTGTTCGGGGTTCATTGGGTTCACAATCTGCAAAGTTTGTGCCTGGCCCATCAAATTTGGACCCTACAATTGGCGCCGTCAGTGGGAAATAGCTTGAGCAAAGGTGGAAGCAACACCTCATAAATGGCTGAATCAAGGCAACGTCCAGCAGAGTCCAGGTCATCTCAGCACACCGATCCTTTCCTTAACCTGGAATGGAGGCAGGATCGTGAAGGTAGCGTACACACTGCACATGACGATCGAAACTAGTCGCATGGAGAGAGCCACATGTCCCATGCAAAGGGAGCTGCGCCATGCAAAGAGGAAACACATTTCCTCATACTCTAATGAAGATTCTGAGGACGAACAGGACGTTGTCTACAAGTAGAAACTTTGAACACCAGTCAGGGAGTCCTTTCCCTATGAGGAGATGCACCATCTTGAAAGGAATCCTCGGAGCCCCTTATTTAGGGGCGTAGGGAATGATGCTATGAGTAAAGCTCTGGATCAGATTTCCAGATCTCCTTTTACACGTAACATCGAGAATGCAAGATTTCCTCGACGTTTCCACCAGCCTACATTCACCATCTACAACGGCCGGACAGACCCTGTGGAACATGTGAGTCATTTCAACCAGAGGATGGTCGTTCATTCTAGAGACGAGGCCCTAATGTGCAAGGTCTTCCCGTCCAACTTGGGACCGATCGCCATGAGATGGTTTGATAGTCTGAAAGCAAACTCTATAAGCTCTTTCCAAGAGCTAACTCAGGCATTTGGGTCGCGTTTTGTCACATGCCGAAGGGTTCCGCAATCCATGGCCTCACTGTTGTCTGTCAGCATGAGAGAGGGTGAAACTTTGAAGTCATATTTAGATAGGTTCTGGGAAACGTATAATGAGATGGAGGAAGATTGTGACTTGGTGGCCATCAGCTCTTTTAAGCTAGGCCTCCCCACTGAACATCTCTTGAGGACGTCCCTAACGGGCAAACCTGCTACCAGTGTACGCCAGTTGATGGATAGAATTGACAAGTACAAAAGAGTTGAAGAAGACCAACAGCAGGGTAAGAGAAAGGATAAGGTTATCCCTTAGGAGATGAGGGATTTCAGGTCAGACTGACAGAACCATAACAGGCCGAGAAAGGATTGGGCCGGACAAGGTTCAGCGAACTTTCAGACAGTCAATGCTATTTTTTGTGAGCCAGTGCACCAAGTCCTGGAGGTAATCAAGAATGAGCCTTTCTTTAAGAGGCCAAACAAGATGGTCGAAAACCCTGAAAGGCGCAACCTTAATCTCTACTGTCAATATCATCTTGACCATGGGCATACTACTGAGGACTGTAGGAGCCTGTGGGACCATTTGGATCAGCTTGTCAGCGAGTGCAAGTTAAAGCAACTTTTACACCACTCATATGGTCAGGGAAACCAGGCAAACGCAGGGTCTCGGAGAGATGATTCTATAAAACCCCCCTTGGGCACGATCAATGTTATCTTTGCCACACCAGGGAGGACAGGGTCTTGCCCATCCAGAATACTATTAGTTGCTCGGCTGCCCTCAAAGAGTGTTAACAGAGAGCCGAAGAGGCCTAGGATGGAGCTTCAACCAGTTTTGGGCTTTTCAGACGAGGACAAAATCGGGACTATACAGCCGCATGATGATGCTCTGGTGGTTACTCTTAGAATAGGTGGATACGAAGTGAAGAGAGTGATGGTAGATCAGGGCAGCGCCGCAGAAATAATGTACCCAGACCTTTATAAGGGGCTAAACTTATCTCTCGAAGACTTAATGCCCTACAGTTCCTCTTTGGTGAGTTTTGATGGCAAAGTGGTCATCCCAAAAGGCCAGATCAGACTACCTGTGCAAACCGGATCCGAGACAGTGAAGGTGGATTTTATAGTGGTGGATGCCTACTCACCCTACACTGCAATTGTGGCTAGACCTTGGCTTCATACCCTCGGGGCCGTATCCTCCACTCTTCATTAGAAGGTTAAATACCCGTCCGAATGGCGAGTTGAGGAGATCCGAGGAGATCAATCTACGTCCAAACAATGTCTAGTGGCAGCTATCCAGCACAAACCTCAGGCTGAGTCCTCGAACCGTAACGATAAGAGTTTATAGCAGTTAAGACCTTCAGTGCTGGACGCCGAAACCTGGGTCGAAGGGGCAGAGTGTGAAAGCTTAGTGAGGATAGTTGTTGATAACGACCCAGAGAAGTTCTTTCAAGTCGGATCCATACTGCCTCCTAAAGAGAAGGAAGAGCTGATAGAGTTTCTCTGCGCCAACGTTGATGTATTTGCATGGGACTCCGCAGAAGCCCCAGGAGTAAGCCCAGAGTTCATTTGCCACCATCTAAACGCACTACAAGAAATCTGGGTTTAGGCGATGTTTTAAAAACGTCACTAAGAACCCAAAAAACGTCACTATAACATATAGCGACGTTTTTTTTTGCGACGTTAAAAAACGTCGCTATAGATCTATTGCGACGTTTTGAAAAACGTCGCCATATGTTACTCTTTAGTGGTGTTCAAAAACTTGTAGTGACGTTTTATAAAACGTCACTAAATAATATACCATTTTCGTATATAATGTAGGAAAATACATTTAGCGACGTTTTAAAAACGTCGCAAATAGTCACAACTATAGCGACGTTTCAAAAAACGTCGCAAAAGCATTTATCCTCTTGTTTTATAATGACATTTTTAAAACGTCGCTATAGGATTGATTATTTGCAACGTGTTAAAGGCGTCGCTAAAAAGGATTTCCTCTTACTTGTTAGCGACATTTTTAAAACGTCACAAAAACCTCTTTTTCTTTTTTTTTTTTTAAATGCAATATAAACCTGCTTAAAATTCAACAATAACAAACACAAGCTTGTAATAGATCAAATATACCTATTGATCATCAATATTCCACAATAACACATTAACCATAGATTCAATATATATATATATATATATATGTTTAATACCAATACATGTATCATCTTGAATTGAACAAAATACTTGTCTATCTACCAAAAAAAAACAACCACCTAAACTATGACAATATTAAATAGAGTACAATACTTCCAAAATAAATGTGGTTGTAATAGAACACTTGTCTACCTATACCAAAAAAAAAACAACCACCCAAACTATGGCAATATTATAAACAAAGTACAATAGTTCCAAAATAATTGTGGTTGTTCAAAACAACTATGTCATAGCCCATGGAGTCCTTAAAACACTGCATCTACCGCTATATGCTAGTTTCTTGATGGGATGAAGCATGTGATCTGTAAGGAGTTGGAGATTGATGATCTAAACCAAAACCACCCTGAATACAAATTAAAGTATCTAATAAGTTCATAAAGAAATCATTTCGAGTAATAAAATAATAGTTTCTATACTTAAAAAATTAAAAAACCAAATACATTCTTAAAACATTAAAATTTAATACCTGACTAGCTTCTGAAGAATGATTTTGCTGATTTTGCACTAGTTGCATCAATTGAGTCATTCGCTCCTTCAAGTTTTCATAACGATTCACTTTTTCCGTCAAAGAAGCCACTTGATTCTCCAATTGAGTCACTTTAGCATCCCTTTTTTGGCTTCTTACTTGAGCAATTGTAGGAGTGCTCTTGGCAGGATGCATACTTGGGGTTGGGCCAAATCCCACACCTCGAACACGACCATTGCGCTCATTACCAAACACTTGAGCATATACATCATCTGGTGCCCATGCAATACTTCCAGTAAGGTCGGATGACTGCACACGATTTGAGGACTCACTCAACAGTTCGTTGATTTTTGCCTAATATTCAAAAGTTGAACACAATAACACATTAGAAATTAATAATGTTAATAGATTCAATATTACACTTAGCAAATCATGATATTACTTACAATGTTGTTTTCTGCTTCAGTGTTAACAGGAGTACCATCTTTATGAAGATGGAGTTTTACATATACCTCTGCACGCTCTACAGGATGCCCAAGTGTTGTTACCTAAATTATGGTTATTACATTTATTTAATTAGGAATAATGGTTTCATACAAACTTAAGAACAATCTAATAAGTCATTTACAAGATAATTATTGAGTCATTACCATTTCTTCTGCGTACGAAGCAAAGTTTTTTGAACCACCAGTATGTACATTTTTTTGCTTGGAACGACTGTTCTTGTTTACCAAAGCAAGATCCTATGTTCAAAAAAATTACATATTTAAACAAAGTATTATTTGAATATATTTTTCATGGTAGATATTCAATGTAAAATAAGGATATCCATATGAATGTTCTTGTTTTGATGATGATGTAGAACAATTAAAGCATATCAATATAAAATAATACCTTCGTTTTTTGTAAATTCCAATGCTGAACAATGTCTTCATAATCTTCAAGAATTACATTTGATGGTACTTGTGCTCTATTTCCTCTTCCTAGGAAATACTTCTTCTTCAAAGATGACTTGTGGTTCCTCCAACATTTCGCAATTGTGGACAATGTCATATTCTTAATTGCCTCCAACCTAGCAGGTTCTTCAGGAAAAATCCATTTTGACTACATGCAATAGCTTAGTTAGCAAAATCCATATCAAGCTAAACACTTGTGTAAAACTCAATAGAAGATAGAATAATACACATATAGTCTATAACTTCCTGAATACCTGAACAGTGTGGGATTATAAAATTTTCAATGGTGTAAAGACTAATTTATATGTCTTGTGCTATTGTGTGAGTAAGTGAAAAGAAAAAATTTCAATTGCTGGCTCTTTTCCAATGTCAAGTGTCAACTTGAAATGATAACAAGACAAACAAAAGGTGACATTGTTTCATGCACTACAACTAATTTCAATCTCATCAAACCAAGCACTATTAAATTCACATGAAAATTTTTCAATTTTCTTTGTGGAAAATTGTGGTTATCAAATTCACATATCCTTTTGCTATTAGCCTATTATGATTTTATAACTTTGTCCTTATAATTTATATAATTATAAAAAAAAAGAAATAAGCACTTCCAATATAAATGTAAACCACCTTATAGCATCATGCAAGCCACCCGCTTGCTCAAACTCAACAATCCACCCCAACACAATTATTAACATTTCAAGTATAAAGTTTTAAGCAAAAATTACTTACAATGCTCAAGCCAAGCAATCACCTTTCTAAAAAAAAGTCCAAGCTTATCACAATAAATGAATTCTTAACCTACAAAATAAAAGATGACAATTAAATGATGTGGAAGGCAAATAAAAGTGCCACTGCAGAAAAATTTTATGAGTTAGGACTTGGAACAATTAGGCAAATAATTAAGGTCCACTTTGCAAAAAATATTTGAAGTTTAATTGTATCCAAACTTTGTCATTTGGTACACATAAGAAAACTTACCCATTATGCCTAAATGTCTCAACTGAAAAAGGTACTCCAAATTATCCAAGTTTTGCATATGAGAATGCTATTGTAAAAAATTTTAATGAATCATGGTGCATGAAAATTTAGTAACAATATATATACATATATATATAGAGAGAGAGAGAGAGAGAGAGAGAGCATTTAGTTGAGATTATTTACTCACGACAAGAGTGAAACCCCAACACCTAGGCCAATAATGCCAAATGAAACTAGCAAAAAAAAGAAAGCCACAACTTTCTTAATTTTCCAAGATTATAAAAAATTACTATAATTTCATAAAAAGCAATAATTGTAATTTCTAATATAATAACACACACACACACACAAAAACACAGCTTAATAAAAACTAATTCTCATCCATAAGTAATTCTCTCTCATTCTCATTCTCTGCATTCAATGAAAAAATAAAAACTAAAGCAAGCACATACATACATACATACATACATACATACATACATATATATATATATATAATGATAACACATTAGGCAGTGGGCTTTTAAAAAAAAAAAAAAATCTCCAGCTAGTTAAACCACAAAACTAATAACAAAAAAAATTCAAAAAATATATATATATATATATATAATGATAACACATTACGCAGTGGGCTTTAAAAAAAAAAAAAAAAATCTCCAGCTAGTTAAACCACAAAACTAATAACAAAAAAAAATTCAAAATCTACATGGTATAGAAAAATTACGTAGAAAAAAAATACAAGATTTACAAACCTATACATAAACTTACAATGATTCAACCTTTGATGCTCAAGTCTTTTTGCTCAAAAATCCAAATTTGAATAAGAGATTTCTGTAACAAAATCCAACCAAAACAAGCAAACAACAAAAATTAGCACAAAAGTTCCATGACCCATTAAAGAGAAAATAAATCAAAGCAAACCCATAAGCCAAAACACAAAGACACCATGACCCATTAAAGAAAAACTAAATAAAAGCAAACCCATAAGCTAAAACAGAAAAACTTACCCTTTAAAAAAACTTGAACACCAAAAAAGAGGGAAAAAACGTTGGTGGTGGCATTGGGTGGTAGTGGAGGTCGATGACGGCCGCGGTGGCTATGTTGGTGGCAATGGGTGGTGGCTAGAGAAGGAAGAGCTTGTAGAAGTGATAAGGGGAGGGGGAGAATGTAGAACTGAGAAATGAAGTTCTCTGCCTGAGCTAAAAAAACAAAACAATGAAAAGTGCAGGACAATGAAAAAAAGTGTAAGGTAAAAAGTAAAAAAATAATAATAAAAAGTGTAGGACCACAAAAAAAAAAAAAAAAAAAAAAAAAAAAAGGGAAAAAGGAGGGCCAAAAACGTGGGAAGTGAAAAGTCACGAAAAGTTTAGTGGGGGGAAATGACAAAATTTTTGGGGAACATATAGCGACGTTTTAAAAACGTCGCTATATGTTGCCACAAAAACGTCACTATATATTTCCACAAAATTCTGGTTGGTGATCTTAAAAACTATAGCGACGTTTTATAAAAACGTCGCTATAAACAAAATATGCGCCACTAAAAGTGTACTTTTTGCAGCGTTTTAAGAAACGCTGCTATTGTTTTGGGTTACAATGACATTTTTTCAAAAACGTCGCGAAAGGATCACTCTTTAGCGACGTTTGTTAAAAACGTCACAATATGCTACGTATAGCGGCGGATTTAAAAACGTCGCTAAAAAAAACGCCGCCTAAACCCAGATTTCTTGTAGTGACGTTAATCCCACCATCGTCCCCAAGAAACAACCGCTCCGGCGTCCATCAAGGGAACACACAGATGCGGTCAGGGAAGAAGTGATAAAACTCAAGCAGGCAGGGGCTATTAAGGAAATCTTTTATCCTGAATGGCTGGCTAATATGGTGGTGGTGAAGAAAAAAAACGAAAAATGGCGGGTGTGCGTGGATTTCACTGACCTTAATAGGGCTTGTCCGAAGGATCTGTTTCCAATGCCGAAGATAGACCAACTAGTTGATGCTACCGTTGGACACCCTCGGATGAGTTTCTTGGACGCATTTCAAAGTTATCATCAGATACCACTAGCTCTCGGTGATCAAGAGAAAACAGCTTTCGTGACCCCTGTGGGGAATTACCACTACAAGGTAATGCCGTTCAGCCTGAAAAATGCAGGGGCTACCTATCAAAGGATGATGACCAAAATGTTTGAGCCGCAGTTAGGTAAAAGTATGAAGGTTTATATTGATGACATGATGGTAAAAAGCAAGGTTATTGCTAAGCACATTGGGGATCTCAGGGATGTTTTTGAAATTCTGAGGGGACACAAATTACGCTTGAACGCATCCAAGTGTTCGTTTGGCGTGGGATCAGGCAAGTTCTTGGGATATATGGTGACTCACAGGGGGATTGAAGTTAACCCCAATCAGATAAAGGCCATCAACAACTTACGAACTGTTCAGAACCCCAAGGAAATTCAGAAGCTGACTGGGATGACTGCTGCCCTCAATAGGTTCATTTCCAGATCAGCAGATAGGTGTAGGCCTTTTTTCTCATTAATCAACAAGTGGAAGGGTTTCGAATGGACTGAGAAATGTGCTGTAACTTTTCAGCAACTTAAGGACTACCTAGCTTGACCTCCAATCATGTCTAGTCCTGAGCCAAATGAGGTCTTGTCTGCTTACATCGCAGTAGCTCCTAATGTTGTAAGCTTGGTGTTGATACGGACAGACTGTGGTGTACAAAAACCAATCTACTACCTAAGTAAGTCCCTGCATGAAGCTGAAATTCGTTATTTGCCACTGGAAAAGGCCATCCTGGCTGTAGTGCTCGGAACGAAGAAGCTGCCTCATTATTTTCAAGCCCACACCATTATAATCCTCACTCAGCTCCCACTCAGGGCCATACTACGAAGCGCCAACTACACTGGAAGGATTGCCAAATGGGGCACAATCCTAGGGGTTTTTGATATTAAGTACATGCCTCGCACATCAGTGAAGGGCCAGATCCTTGCGGACTTGGTCACTGAGTTCACGGAGCCCCATTTAGAAGAAGTAACCCCAACACTGGGCCTGGATGGAAGGTCTGTCGGCATGGTTTCTCTATGGAGCCCTTTGCCCTGGGAAGTGTACGTAGATGGCGCATTAAATCAGAGAGGTTCAGGAGTGGGGCTAGTGTTGATATCCCCAGAGAGAATTATCATTGAAAAAGCGTTAAAGCTAGATTTCTCAGCGACGAATAACGTGGCGGAGTATGAGGCTTTATTGATGGGGATGACGATGGTACAAAGGATGGGAGGAAAGTCAGTTGAGATGTTCTCGGACTCAAGATTAATCGTTGGTCAAATGCAAAGGGAATTCGAGGTGAAAGACAAAAGAATGCAGCGGTACTTGAGTTAAGCTAAATCCCTGCAGTCAGAGTTTGAATCTTTTAACCTGCGACACGTCCCTAGAAGTGGTACCACGCATGCCGATTCTTTGGCCACCCTCGCCACCTCTTCGGCACTGGAATTACCAAGGGTTATCCTCATTGAGGACATGCATAGACCTACGGAATTAAGAAAAAAGGCAGTCCAAGTTCATTATATCAGGGCTGACCTGAGCTGGATGGATCTTATCATCAAGTTCTTGAAGGACGATGTATTGCCCAAAGAAAAAGGGGAAACGGACAAAGTACGGAGGAAAGCTATGAGGTTCTGGTTGTCTAAGGACCATAAACTGTATAAACGTTCCTATTCAGGTCTATACTTATTGTGCATGCATCCTGAAGCAGCTGAATCACTACTAGAAGAATTGCATGAAGGGATCTGTAGGAGCCATACTAGAGGTAGATCCTTAGCTCACCGAGCCATTACTCAAGGTTATTGGTGGCCAAATATGCAGAAAGAGGCCCATGAATATGTTAAAAAATGTAACCAATGCCAGCGGTTTGCGCCGAACATACATCAGCCGGGTGGCACCCTTAATCCACTATCCAGCCCATGGCCTTTCGCTCAATGGGGATTGGATATCGTAGGCCTATTCCCTAAGGCAGCAGGAAACAAGAAGTACCTTCTGGTCGGCACGGACTACTTCACCAAATAGGTCGAAGCTGAACCTCTAGCAAACATCGGGGATGTAGATGTAAAGAAATTCATTTGGAAAAATATTGTCACTCAGTTTGGGGTCCCCCATACCCTCATCTCGGACAATGGGCTTCAATTTGATAGCAAAGCTTTCAGGAGTTATTGTAGCAAGCTGGGAATCACAAACAGATACTCCACCCCTGCTTATCCCCAGGGAAATGGGCAAGCAGAAGCTGTTAATAAAGTCATAGTTAACAGATTAAAGAAAAGGCTGGACGATGCGAAGGGTAGATGGGTGGAAGAATTGCCTCACGTGTTGTGGGCATACAGAACCACGCCTCACAGGTCCACTGGGGAGACCCCTTTTTCAATGACCTATGGGGCTGAAGCTATTATACCTCTGGAGACTGGGTTCCCAACATACAGGACTAGCTCGTTTAATCCGATCGGCAACGATGGGCAGCTGGAAAAGAGTTTGGATCTAATTAAAGAACGGAGGGAAAATGCAATGGTCCAACTGGCGCATTACCAACAAAAGCTCAAGCAGGGCTACGATGCCAACGTAAGGCTGAGACCTTTAGAGCCTGGTGATCTGGTGTTGAGGAAAGTGGTGGGTACTGCAAAGAATCTAGCTTAGGGAAAACTAGGACCAAATTGGGAATATGTTTTCATAGAAAACTATATCCCTAGAAATATGTATGGAATAAGAATCCAAATCTAAAACCTTGTAGCCTTTAATGCCATGAGGATAACCTAAGAAAACACACTTTCAAGCTTTAGATGCAAATTTGTGTCTATTATGAGGTAAAGTAGAAACAAAACACAGACAACCAAAACATCTTAAGTGTTCAAAAGGAGGTGGTTTGTTAAAGAGCATTTCATAAGGAGTTTTGTTATGCAAAAGTTTGGAAGGGGTTCTATTAATTAAATACACAGTAGTCAAAATGCAATCACCCCAATAGGATAAAGGAACTTGAGATTAAAGGTGCAAGGCTCTAGCAACATTAAGAATATGTTGGTGTTTTCTTTCAGCAATGGCATTTTGCTGTGGGGTATCAACACCTGATAACTGATGCAAAATACCATTTCTTTTGAAAAAATCCTTCAAGTAAAATTCAGTTCCATTATCACTCCTTACACATTTCAATTTCCTACCAAATTGAGTTTCAACCATAGCAGCAAATTGAGGAATCAAGGATCCTGTTTCTTATTTATGTTTAAGAAGATACACCCAAGTACATCTAGAAAAATCATCAACAATAGTCAAAAAAATACTTGTAACCTTCATTAGTTGCCTTAAAGAAAGGTCCCCAAAGGTCACAATGTACAAGATCAAAAGGTGAAATAGAAACATGTTCACTAGTTGGAAATGAAAGTTTTTTTTGCTTAACAAAATGACAGATATCACAATACTATGATTTATTTGTAGAAACAAAAGGTACAAACTTATTCAACAATGACATTTTTTAAAAGGAAGGGTGACCTAAACGAATGTGCCATAAATCTAAAGAGGTGGAAGATGCAGATTTTGCAGCAAGGGCTGAAAAAGGAGAAGTTTGAGTAAAGTTTTGCTGCAGCAAGTACAACCCTTTGCTTTCTCTACCCAGACCAATTGTGCTCCAATGAGCCAGGTCCTGGATGAAACAACAATTTCCAAGGAAAATCAAGCAACAAAAATAAGCTTTTATGAGTTGACTAACTGAAATCAAGTTAAAACTAAAGGATGGCACACAATGCACATTGGTGAGAGTGAGTGTAGTGGAAACTTTAACTGTCCCTATGTGTGTAACCATATCTTATTCCCCATTTGGCAAAAAGACATAGGTTTGAGAGATAGAAGTTATGGTAGTTAATTGAGTCACTAAATGAACCATGTGATTAGTGGCTCCTGTATCAATGATCCAATCACTGGATTTGAATGCTTTCCTATCTACAAGATGAGTAGAAAAAATAGAATGAGACATATTTGGGGGAATCCAAAAGGAATTACCTGAAAAATTAAGTGCAAAGTTACTGGATGAAGGATTATCATTAGTAGCAGCCATCACAGTTGCAGCTTGATGGGAAGGTGGTACTCCAGAACCTGAAGCAGAATTGTCCTTAAGAACATACAGATATGATAGAGCTATTCACACTGAGACTGTGAAATAGGACACTGAGAGGCCTGTGGTGATGGAGCCATGAATTGTGGAGAAAAATTATGTGGAGTAAAATTCTGTGGAGAGAAACTCATTGCATCTGACTGCACACAAGAAGCATTAGTAGCATATTGTGGACCACCATAGGCATTGCCATTGGGAAAGAAATTTGGCTCTTGAATAATTGAACCATCTGATTGAAAGCCAACAGAAACCTGATTTGCCATAGGTCTGTTCCCCTTTGGTTTGTACCCTGGTGGATAACCATGAAGTTTATAGCATTTGTCTGCTATATGACCAATTAGACCACAATAGGTACAAATTGGCCTCTGCTTCTTCGAATTTCCCCCTTTCCCTCCATGAAAACCTTGACCTTGATTAGGCCTAAAATTGGGATTAAAGCTAGGGTTGTAGCTATTATTAGCATACAAAGCTGTAGGTTCAGCAATCACATTTACTCCATGGCCTGCATTTCTTTGTTTTTCTTCTCGTAAAATCAAAGAACAAACTTTGTTGATTGAAGGAAGAGGCTCAGCAATCAAAATTTGACTAGTAATATGATCAAAACTATCATTTAATCCCATAAGAAAACGAAAAACATGCTCTTTCTGTGGAGTTTCAACTTGAGTTTTATCAAATCCACAAGTACAAACGCAAGTGCAAGCAACATAAGATTGATAACTAGCAAATTCATCCTAGAGTGTTTTGAACTTTGTGAAATAAGAACTCACCAATAGTTACCTTGTGTAAGATGCGAAATTTCCTTCTGCAACTCATAGAGCCTAGGTGAACTTCCTTGAGAGAAATGATCTCATAGATCAATCAATAGTTCTTGAGCAATGTTAATATACCTCACACTCGCCTGAAGGTCTTTGCTAAGGGAATTCACCAGCCATGAATGAACCATGGTGTTACATCTACACCAAGAATTGTACAAAGATGAAGTAACCTCTGGTTTGGAAATTGCCCCATTAACAAAAGCAAATTTGTTCCTTGCACTCAAGGCTAAGAACACAGATCTGGTCCAATCAGCATAGTTCTCTGGACCAATCAGAGGTTGCGAAGAAAGAATGATCCCTGGATTCTCAGCGACAAGGAAAAAATATGGATTATTGGCTGATTCATCTGCCATTAAAGAACTTGAAATATTCTATGAGGATGATTTTGTTTGTGGAATAGTTTGCGAAAGAGCGGTAGGATCTGAATCGAAGCCATGATTTAAGCTTCAAAGCAAAGAATCACAAAAGATACTTCACAATAAAATTCCAAGAAAAAAAAAAAAAAAAAACACCTTCAATCAAAGATCAACAATGAAAGAAAAGGATCAACGATCAAAGCTTGAAGGAGAACAACAATGGAGGAAAAGAGTGAGTTAGGAAATCAACGAGTCACTGAACTAACTCATTGCTCTGATACCATGTAAAGAAAGAAATTTCTAGAAGACAAGAGATATTCTTTGAAAGGAAACTTGTATTCACAAAGAAAATGAAAGAAAAACTAAAAAAAAAAACTTACACACTGATTTGCTATTTATACATCATAGCAATCAGTTACATGATCCCAGAAAATTAGGCAAGAATTAAGCAAAATTAACTAACTAAAACAGAAAGTAATCTAACAACTAAAAGGAAAAACAAAGAAAATTACAACACGTGTCCATCTAATTGCCTGAATCACACGCCAGCAACTAAAGTTTCATTTAACAATACGACATCGTTTTTCCTCTGTAGTTGCTTCTTTCCTTTGACAGAAAATGATGTTGTTTTCTTTAATTGCTTCTGCAGATGTCTTGCTTCAGTTTCAGCAGTTATCAATCGCTTTGCAGACTTCCAATTCTAATATTTAGAACAGGTTTGAAGATGCACGCATTGTTGTGGCTTATATGTTTATGTAAGAATGGAAAACAAGAAACAATAGGAAGCTGAACAGAGAGCTATGGAAACTGAAAGAGAAGAGAGAAAAAGAGCTTCTAGAAAGTGCTTTCTATTGTAATTGAGAAAAATGAATGATTCAATTAAAATATCTGTACACAGGCCCTATTTATACTAATCTGGAATCTAACTGAAAGATAAACTAATTTTCCTAATTATGCGCTGATTTGTTACAACAGGGAGTTACAATCATAGCACGTGTGATTCTCACGTGTGAACATAAATAACAAACTCAAAACTAAAACTACATGTAGCATAAGTTCTGGTGTCGTTTTCTGCATAACACTAACACTTGCTTCATTCTGTTCTACTCCACAAGCCATTCACACAGTCACACTACAATCACTTCACCTCACTGTTTCAGCATCTGCTTCTTGTCTCACTGCTGCTCTAACCTTGACCTTAGTATCTTTACAGCCCCCCTCAAGGTTAGCTTCAGGTCCATGGATGTTGATTATGCTCATTTTGTCAAGTAAGGAAAACAATTGCTGAGCACTAAGTGCCTTTGTTAATAAATCTGCTAACTGTGTGTGAGTTGGAGTGTAAAACAACTTAATCACTTGATCTTGCACTTTGTCTCTAACCAAGTGGCAGTCTATCTCTATGTGTTTTGTGCGTTCATGAAACACAAGATTCTCTCCTATGTACATGGCAGCTTGGTTATCACAGAAAAGTAAGGCTGGTTGTGGATGATAAACTTCAAGGTCCTTCAATAGTGCTAGCAGCCAAGTTATCTCACATATTGTCACAGCCATTGCCCTGTATTCTGCCTCTACAGAGGACCTGGACACAATGGACTGCTTTTTAGACTTCCATGACACCAAAGAATCTCTTAGGAAGATGCAATATCCAGTTGTTGATCTTCTAGTATCCACACATGCTGCCCAATCTGCATTAGTGTACCCCTTCAAATGAAAATCAGATCTTGAAGACAACAAAATCCCTTGACCAGGACAGCTTTTGATATACTGCAATACCTTATAAGTTGCATCCAAGTGAGGTTTTCTAGGCTTGGACATGAACTGGCTAAGCTTATGAACTAAATATGCCAAATCTGGCCTAGTAATGGTGAGATATAGTAATCTACCAATCAATCTCCTATAGACCCCTGGATCAGCCAACAACTGTCCATGATATTTACTCAGCTTTAAATTTTGGTCCATTGGGATCTTGCAAGGCTTACAAGCTGTCATCCCTGCATCCTTAAATATCTCAAGAGCATATTTCTTTGGCACAAGGTGATTCCCTTATCTGATCTAGCCACTTCATGACCAAGAAAAAATTTCAAGCTTCCAAGATCCTTAAGCTTAAAATTCTTATCCAAAAATACTTTAAGATCTTCTACTGCCTTGACATCATTGGTAGCAATGAGGATGTCATCAACATAAACTAATAAGGCTAAAAATGACTTATGAGACTTCTTAGTAAACAAAGAGTAGTCTAATTTTGACTGTTTGAAACCATATTGCAAGATTGTGGATGAAAACTTGGAGTACCACTGTCTGGAAGCTTGCTTAAGTCCATATAAGGACTTGTTGAGCTTACAAACCAGGCCCCCCTTGCAGTGAAACCCTTGTGGAAGCTACATATATAAATCCTCATGTAAATCACCACAGAGGAAGGCATTATTGACATCTAGTTGAGTCAAATGCCAACCTCTAACAGCAGAAACAGCCAACAATGTTTTGACAATAGTCATTTTGGCAACAGGGGAGAGTTTCAGTAAGGCTAAAAATGACTTATGAGACTTCTTAGTAAACAAAGAGTAGTCTAATTTTGACTATTTGAAACCATATTGCAAGATTGTGGATGAAAACTTGGAGTACCACTGTCTGGAAGCTTGCTTAAGTCCATATAAGGACTTGTTGAGCTTACAAACCAGGCCCCCCTTGCAGTGAAACCCTTGTGGAAGCTACATATATACATCCTCATGTAAATCACCATGGAGGAAGGCATTATTGACATCTAGTTGAGTCAAATGCCAACCTCTAACAGCAGAAACAGCCAACAATGTTTTGACAATAGTCATTTTGGCAACAGGGGAGAGTTTCAGTAAAATTAAGTCCCTCCTGTTGTGTAAACCCCTTAGCCACCAAACGAGTTTTGTATCTCTCAATACTACCATCGAACCTATATTTGACCCGATAAACCCACTTGCAACCCACTGCTCTCTTGTGAGGAGGTAATGAAGTGAGTGTCCAAGTATTGTTGGCTTCTAAGGCAGCAATTTCTGCAGCCATTGCTTCCTGCCATTTTGGGTTTTTGACAGCCTCAAAGTAGGACTTGGGTTCAGGAATATTAGTAATGATGGAACAAAAATTGGCATAAGAAGTAGATAATTTTGAAGTAGAGAGATAGGATGATAAAGGATATTTGGTACCTTAAGGGGAAGGTAAAGAACCTGTCTTGATGGAAGAAGTGGAGTGAGGAAATTGATCACAAAGTATAGAGCTGCATTTGTATGATTACAGATAGGTAGGAGGCTTAGAGACCCTTTGTGACCTTCTTAAAGATGGAGTGATAGTAACAGTGTCTAAGTTAGGAGCAACATCTATAAAGGTGGTTGAAATAGGAGGACTACCAGACACATGAGGAGGATTAGACATAGAAGGAACCCCAATCTGTAACTGATCCAAGACAGGAAGAGTGGAAGAAAAGGAAGGAATAGGATCAAGAATTGGGTCAGTAGAAGTGGACTCATCTGTAGGTGGAATGTCCTGAACAGGTACAAAAGTAACATCTATAGGTGAAATGACCTGAACAGGTACAGGAGTAACATCTGTGACAGGGTCAGAAGTTGGAAAAGAAGTCAAAGGATCTTGTGGTGAAGCTACTGAAGGAAACAGATGAGGGAGAGGAATGGTGGAATGGTGAGAAGATGAATAAGGATTTGACATAAAAGGAAATATGGTTTCATGAAAGATCACATCCCTTGAAATGAAAATTTTCTTAGTAAACAGGTTAAGAAGTTTGTAACCCTTAACACCAAAGGGGTATCCAAGAAAAACACAAGGTATAGACCTAGGATCAAATTTAGTTCTATGGTGAATTAAAGTTGAAGCAAAACAAAGGCAACCAAATACCTTGAAATGCTCATAAGAAGGGATTTTGCCATATAACTTTTCAAAGGGAGATTTATTGTTTAAAATAAGGTAAGGCAGCCTGTTAATGATATGTACAGCAGTCAGCACACACTCACCCCAAAGATAAAGAGGAACATTAGACTGAAATCTCAAGGCCCTAGCCATGCTCAAGATATGTTGGTGTTTCCTCTCCACAACTGAATTTTGTTGTGGAGTGGCTACACAAGAATGCTGATGTATAATACCATTAGCAGAAAAGAAGTTTTTCAAGAAAAACTCAGGAGCATTATCTGTTCTAAACACTTTGATTTTGGTATGAACTTGTGTGCATATCATGTTGTAAAAAGAAATAAGCAATGGCCTAGTATCTGATTTGTATTTCATTAGATAAACCCAAGTAGATCTAGTGGCATCATCAACTAGAGTGAGAAAATATTTGAAACCTTCTTGAGTAGGTTTAACAAAAGGACCCCAAACATCACAATGGATAATATCAAAAGCATTAGAGGAAATGTGATTAAAAGATGGAAAGGGTAACTTTTTTCTGTTTAGCAATAGGACAGAGAACACAATCTTTATTACTTTGAAATTGGATTACATCAGGAAGATGACTGTGTAGGGTATTGAGCTTATTATCAGAAACATGCCCAAGTCTAAGATGCCAAAGAAATGGCTTAGAAACAACAGGAATATTGGAAACAGAATTTACAAGAGAATCAAAAACAGATTGTAAAATGGAAGAAACTCCTAATATAGATGTGCAATCTGGTGAAACTTGCAGCAAGTAGAGATTGTTGTGCAATTTACCCACTCCAATCGTTTTCCAACATGACAGGTCCTGTATGAAACAAAATTTGGAAAGAAAAACAAGACAACAAGATAGGCATTTTGTTAATTTGCTAACTGAGATTAGGTTGAATGAAAAAGAGGGAACACAAAGAACATTTTCAAGAATTAAGGTGGATGTGATTTGGATAGTGCCTATGTGAGTGACAGTAACTTTCTCACCATTAGGCAGTTGAACAAAAGTGGATATAGAACTAGTGATTTTGGTGAATAAGGTGACAGAATGAATTATGTGATCTATAGCACCAGTATCAAGAACCCAAGTCTCACTATTGAAAGCATTTTTATGCACAGGATTAACAGCAAATACAGAATGTTGCATGCTTGAAGTCATACAATCTTGAAACACATGACAAGTATTACCTGAGGCAGCAGTGGAAGTAATAGCAGAATTAGCTGAATGGACACCTTCACAGGAATCAGATGAGAAGGCATGAGTGTTAAGTAGAGAAATCAATTGCTGGCATTGATCGACAGTGAATGGAAATTTGCCATTGCCTAGCTGTGTCTCTCCAGTCTGAGATTGATCACCTTCAAGACTGATCTGATTTGCCATTGGAGCCTTTCCCTTCTGCTTATAACCCAGTGGAAAACCAACCAATTTATAACACTTCTCCTTGATGTGACCAAGCTTGCCACAGTAACTGCACATAGGCCTTCCTTTCCCAGCATTGCCTCTGAAATTCTTACCAGAATTGCTTGTAAAACCAGGACTATGACTAAAGCTTTGATTTCTAATAGCAAGAGCAGTTGTTTCAACTGATGAACTCAAATTGAAACCTGAAAATCTTTGCCTTTCTTCTTGAATCACCAAAGAAAATGCCTTGTCTATAGAAGGAGTAGGTTCCATCATAAGAATTTGAGTTCGCACTTGAGAATAAGCATCATTCAATCCATTTAGAAATTGCATCAGTGAATCTTGATGCTGAAGAGAATTGATCTTATCATTCACACCACGGGTGCACTTGCCACAGGAACATCAAGGCAAAGGTCTGAAATTCAGCAATTGGTCCCACAAAGCTAAAAGCCCTGTGAAATAAGAGGTGACTGTTGAATCTCCTTGCATCACAGTAGAAATTTGTTTCTGTAGCTGTGAAATTCGTGGTCCATTGGCCTGAGAGAAACGGTTCTTGAGTACATTCCAAACTTCAAGAGCCGTGTTCCTATAGATCACACTAGCAGTAATATGAGACGAAACACAATTCAGAATCCAAGAGGAAATCATTGAATTACATTTGGACCAGGCCTTCATCTCTAGAGGAGTAACTGCCATTGAAGCAGTGATTGATCCGTCAACAAAGCCTAGTTTGCTTTTAGCATCCAAAGCCATCTTCATCACATGAGCCCAGGTAGGATAATTATCCTCTGTTAATGGTTGTGAAACCAAGATCGCACCAAGTGATTCTCCGTGATGCAGAAAGAATGGGCTACGAGGATCTTCCATTGGTGAGAGCTCATGCTGTGAGGTTGAAGATGAACTTTGTTGAGGATTGGGCTCCATTGAAAGCGATTCTCGCTCTGATACCATGTAAGAATGGAAAACAAGAAACAATAGGAAGCTGAACAGAGAGCTATGGAAACTGAAAGAGAAGAGAGAAAAAGAGCTTCTGGAAAGTGCTTTCTATTGTAATTGAGAAAAATGAATGATTCAATTAAAATATCTGTACACAGGCCCTATTTATACTAATCTAGAATCTAACTGAAAGATAAACTAATTTTCCTAATTATGCGCTGATTAGTTACAACAGGGAGTTACAATCATAGCACGTGTGATTCTCACGTGTGAACATAAATAACAAACTCAAAACTAAAACTACATGTAGCATAAGTTCTTGTGTCGTTTTCTGCATAACACTAACACTTGCTTCATTCTGTTCTACTCCACAAGCCATTCACACAGTCACACTACAATCACTTCACCTCACTGTTTCAGCATCTGCTTCTTGTCTCACTACTGCTCTAACCTTGACCTTAGTATCTTTACAGTTTACGAGAAGAATCTTAAAAGAATGTGGAGTGTATTTCTTTTAGTAACTTCTTTGATATATTTTGGGGTTAAAACGATGCACATGTATGTAAGCTGGATATGACTTGAGAAACCGTTTATTTTTTTTATTGTGAGTTGGCCATTGTATTTTATATGGACCTGGCTAAACCAAAACAAAAAAAAGTGTTAAATTCAGTGTAATGAGATATAAATTGATTTGAGTTTGTCAGGGTTTAAAGGTGTTTTACAAAAGTTGGTTTGAGTGTTTCCTATTCATATTAGAAACTCTAAACTAATAGTGAATTTTGACTGGCATTGCTTGTGGATGTAAACTTGTAGTTGGCCAAACCAACGTAAAATCTTTTTATTCAAATACAAGCCCCCTCCCTCTTACACATCGTGCTTAAATTTGGAAATTGGACAAGCTGCTGCTTACTCTTCTTGTACATCTTTTGTAGTTTTGCACCCGGTCAATTGCAAACTCGATCTCCATCAAAGAAAAGTATGGAGTTCGCTTCTTTCAAGAGTCATGAATAACCAGTGTTTGCTAGAGGAAGAGCAAGCCTATCATCTTCTATGTGAAAGTGGATTATAAAGTAGCAAAATGCAGCCTTTTTTTCTTTTCCTTTTGACACAAATTGAAATTTAAAGTAAATCAATGAAATTGGCAAATTACTCCTACAATTATTAGAGTATGGATTAGGAATTAAAATTTCGAAAAAACTTAAAGAAATTAGACTCCTTTTTGTTTACAAAAATTGAAATTTAGAATAAATAAAATGAAAATCAAAGTGCCCCTGTAATTATTAAGGTTTAGCACTAGAATTCAGAAACAACTTTAAGAAAATTAGACTCATAAATTCACAAGCTTATTCTTAATGAAATTTGTGAGAACAAAGGCTGAAAGCTCCTAAGAAACTAGAGATTGAAGACATAACAAAGAGATATTTCTGTAATCTATATATATAGTGTCTTGTATTGATTTCATTATGAAAAAAATATGAAATATCAATACAAGACAGTATATACAGATTACAAAATCTATGCAAAAGAGAGAGATTCTAATAACTCAATGTAGTTACACTATGACTAGCCATTAGAATAGGTTAAAAACTGATTCCCTCTATTAAGCGGTGTCGTTTAGTGGCTTAGACTTGGGCTGTGTATGATAGGGGTCCAAAGTAATATTAGATTCTTTTATATGTTGACGGCCCAAGCTTGGAACGGCAGTGTTTAAATCATCACTGTTTATGCATCAGGAATCAGGGCCCAAGAGTTTTTTTTTTTTTTTTAAGTAAACAGTAATACTTATTAGAATACACACGAAAAGAGTAATAATAGTGTTTTAAATCGGATTTATAATACATTACATAACTATAAAAATGTATTACATAATAGTGTACTCGGGTTTATAATCACCTTTTCTCACTTAACCATCAAAATGCACAATCTCTTAAATTTATAATTATGTAACACTTAACTCCGTGCTCCAGCTTCTATTTTGGGGATTATGTCTAACAGAATATAGTATCAAAAATCAATTTACCTTTCCCTTCAAAACATATGGTAGCAGGTAAATTGGTCTTTTAATATTACTTTCCGTTAGACTTTGAACGGTTTAGACCCCTTAAACAAACAACCAGATTGCGTAGCCTAGATTAATTAGCCAAGTTGTTACTTAAACAAATTAAATAATTCTAGGTTAAAACAATCAAATAATCATATCATGCATATAAAACATATAAAGCAGCGGAAAGAATAAAGAACACAAGATATGATCACCCAGGAAACCACACGGAAAAACCTGGGGAGAATTTTACCCACCGATCCTCAAGGCAAAACGGAATCCACTAAGAAAGAATTGAAGTTCTTACAAAAGGACTTACAAGCTCCCCGCTTGACTTCCTAATGCTACCCACCAGTAAAACTTCCTGACACGACCACGCGCAGGCTCCGAGTCCACGGACTACTTCTTTCTTTGTATTCCTTCAATCAGCTACAAGCTCCCCGCTTGTTTATCTTTAAGCTTCAATGGCAGCAACCAAGTTGATCATCAAGATGTTGAAGTAATCTCAATCTTGAAAACCCTAAGCTTTGTGTAAAGGAAAGCTCCTCTAGATCTCACAAGAGATTTACACAAAACCGCAATGTATGAGCAACAATACAACTTGTGCAACTCTGAAAACGTGACTAGGGTTTTGCCTTATATACCTAGGACAAAAACATAAAACCCTAAACGTTTTAAAAGAGTTAGGGCTGAGCTGGAATTTCTGCAGAAACGCATCTGGGCCGATTTTCGATCGATCGAGAATTACATTCGATCGATCGAGCCAGGCCGAAATGCACCAATGCATCTGCAGTCACTCGATTCCAACTTTACAATATTTTACCAACTTTGAGCAAGCCTAAACTAGACTAAATACATTGTTTTGATCATGGTTTGCCAACATTACAAATTAGAGTTCTAAATACATAAAATCCTAAGACCTTAGAACCTAACAGACTTAATTAAGAAAGTGATTTTAGGAAGTCTTACATGAGTTTTTGTTTGGGGAGCTGATCGTAGATTTTTATAGTACAAATGGTATGTGTAAAATGGGTGTATAATTTAGAATAGAAAAGTGCACCTTTTGTTTTTCTTCTTGAGAGAGAGAGAAATTCATACTTTCATTGAAAATAGTAAAACCAAAAAACTTTTACATCTAGTCATTATTTAGAGCTTGCATTACGTCAAAAGCAATATAACAAGAAGCACTTTTTTTTGGTTTTTAATATCTTTTATCTTAAAAAGGAATGACTTTTTTTTATAGGAAAAGACCATTAGTTATGACTTAATCCACCTAAACATACTGCTAATGGTTGCAATGGTGCAACAAATGTTTAGGCTCAGTACAATTTCCTACTTAAGCTTCTCATATCTTTCCTAGAGCCTCGAGTGGATCGTACAATAATAAGATCTTTGGACTGGTTCAAATTATAGCCTATATAGGAATATTGCTAGCATTTATATGATAGCTATGAAGTAACAAAGAAGTGCAATTAAGTTTTTTTTTTTTTTTTTGGGAGAAGAAGAAGTGCAATAAGTTGACACCATTACATTCTTTAAGGACTTTTAAAGCAGCAATATTGATTAATTCAATATCAAGAGTTGGTCTAAGATTTGTTATGCAGAGTGGCATTCAACTTCGGTTAGTAAGGATTCTAAAAGGTTCAAAAATTAGATTTTAAAAAATAATAATAATTTAAGAGAGTTGGGCATGGAGAGATTTGAATCCTAAATGTTTCTATTAAAAACGCTAGGAGATGCCAACCAATAGAGTTACAAGGATCTTGGCAAAAACTAATTTAGTTCACTTAATTAAGTTGCTTCTTACTCGGGCAAATAATAAACTAATTGAAGTTTGCTGTGAGAGTACAAGATGATAGGTAAACAAAACAAAACAAAACAAAAATAATCTTCAGAAATTTATAATATTCTCACTTATGAAAATCCTTTCCATCATAGTAATAATGTGAAACAACCATTGAATCAATCCTGTACATATTTTCTTTCATTACCATACACGCCAAATCTGGAGAAAATTCTTTGAGATCTCCAATGGGCAAGCTCAGCTTAAATACAAAGCTGAGAGATAGCATGGTGGTAGTAGCATTGCACCTTAAAATGGCTTAGAGTCCCCATTTGCTAGATTCAATTTTGCAAATAAAGTTTTTGGATATAATTACATAGTTAAGTTTGCAATAATCCAACCACACTCCATGAATTACATCTCAACATTTACAAACCATTACTTATCATCTATCATGGCTAAAGGATCCAAGGAATGGTTTCCATCAATAACCTCCTAAAACGTCTTTTAAATGTAGGAAAATCAAGTAACAAGGTAGCATAAGAAATCTCCTAAAAAATAGATAATTCCATGGCCTTTTATCAAAGAAAAATTTGTCTTTGACATTAAGCTTCCAAGCGTGGATGATTGAAACCACACTGGTGTTCTAGATTCCCTTCTTGATTTTGCAAGAATCATTAACAAGTTGTGCATGCAACCAATTGCATCAATAGTTTCGGCCATCTGTGGGAGCGTGAATTTACCTTAAAGACAAAAGTTGTTCAGTCCAAACATGTTTATTGGAGGATTACCGTCACATGGCAGAGTAGCCAAGATGCTTAGAACAGGTCCTTTAGAATGAGTAAACCTGAACAAGTGAAATGTAAAACGTGCAACAAATGATTCAACATAGTTAGCATATATAGTTAAAAATACCTCTATATATATAATTTTTCGGGGTCAGCTATGTACTCTCAACAAACTAATCAAGATTAGCCAAATGAGGAGGGGGAATGGTGTTCCCAGGATGATAGGGTTGGTGAAATTGCTGAGCACCATTTCCAATGAAATTTTCTAGACCTCAAGTCCCCAACAGAGTGTAAGGTTTACGGAGCAATCAATAAAATATTAAGGTTTAGATATGTACCTCTAGACACCATGAGCAAATTTTTAACAAATTATCTATAGAGAAACTGCACAGCTATGGATGGGGCTGGGGGCAAGCCAATATAGCTTCTTAACATATTGTATAGGGAAACATCCACCCATCGCGGATCAAATATCAAAGCTCTACACTCTTCACTTACATAAGAAAGTACAAATAAAATAACAATGTGCACTAAGCCCGAAATTATTATGACCACAAACTTTAAAAAGGCTTCCAGGAACATAAACTGAGCTTCATTCATCCTGTTTTGACTAACATAAAATATAATTAATGGAAGCCCAACTTAACCCTAAAATTCCCTCAGAGAGAACTGAAATTGGAAACCTGAAAGTTCTTAATAGCAGCCGAAGGGGACTCCAAAGCACATGTTAGCACCGTACTTGTTGGCGAACAAATAAGTAGATAGCTGAAACTAGAATTGCATTTCATTAGAGCAGCCAAACATAACAACAGTTATCTTTTCTCAAACAAAATCTCAAAATCCATAGACCAAATATGTTTTTGGGCCAATCCTCTCCTTTATCTACTTCATGTTGCAGTTTTAGATGAGGATAATAACAAATTGTTAAGACTAGAATGAGGAGCTGGCAGCCCCACCCTGAGAAGATTTAAATTTTATCAGATTCCTAAACTCTAGCATTTCCAGTGAGGAAAGATTTATTAGCTCCTCAGATATAGATTGAAGTGATAAGTCTCTGGATGCTAGGAGAGGTAATGGAGTAGTGCAGAGGATAATGGTGCAAAAATACCAGCTAAAGCAAACATATCAGTATCAACTTCAGTGACTTTCTTAACATACATGCCTGACACTGAACCCTGAAAATTTGCGAAGAATCTATATGCCAGCTCCAGAAAACTTGAACCTACTTCTAAAAGATCATGTAACATAAGGAAACCAGTTGAACAGTCATGCAAAATGAAATTAAAATGTAGATCTGCTCTAATGTATGCTTGGGTATGAGAACTGGAGAAAAAACCTCAAGACTCATTTTCTTTTGGGAAGTAGATGAAACTCATACTTGCCCAAACAAAAATTACTGGACTTATACGATTGACTACAGTTATATAATCGATCATAGTCACCAATTATTTGTTACAGTCTTCTAAGTATCTGTTTTTTTGAACAAGATTTGCACAGAAAAGGAGATATACTTGGGGCATATTTCTATACTCCTCTTATTGTTACTACTTCAGTGGAAGAAAAAACATGAAAGATGTAAACATGGACACCAAATATACGCACCAAAAAGCTAGTATCAATTATATGAATTATAAACATTTAACCAACCCTTATATGACACATTAAAAAACCCTGTTCACAAACTAAAATCAACTTATATCAGATTACTCCCAACTCACTTTAACCTCAACTCTTTGTTGTTGTTTTTCTTTCTTTTTTTCTGGGGGGGGGCGGGGGGGTGTTGTGTGAATGAATCAATCTCAACTCCAGCCCCAAAATAAACCAAACTAATTCTTTAAAGACATCTACACATTTGCTTAAGAGCCTTTTTCTGAGCATGTAACTCCCCATATAAGAAAACTACTTTGGGCCGATGCTGAAGAATCGTTAGAAGCAATGATAAACTGGTCAGTATACATGATAATAACCTCAGGACTAACATATCACATAATTACAGTAAATAAGAATACAAAAACAAAAACAAAAACTACTGCCCAGCTAACTTGCATAAAAATTTCAGAAGTGGATCCAGACTTCTTCAAAAATCCTCCAGTTGCAGTACATAACATGAAGAAGGAAGGAATAGTGAATAACTGCAGAAGAACCCACATATATTTGAGCACTTGCTGGTGGCCGCAGCAGTCTTCAAAATTAACCTAGATATATTATGATACATGATGGAAATAAAAGATTATTTTAGTAGGTGCAATAATCATTTCACAATGTACAGTAAATTAAATTGATGTCTAGCAGGTCAAATTGCTATTCATCAACTGAGTAATAAAATTACCTTGGTGATAGTGTTTTCATTGCTTCAGACAAGGACTCTTCTATACTTCCTTATTAGTTTCTATGAAAGAGATATGAGCTATCTTAGACCAGTATTTTGTCTCATTTTGAAGTTTTGGTCTCAGCAGAGAGCATTTTCTGCTCCAGATAAAAGACAAGGATGGAAGACCCTCTTCGGGATAGACTGGAGCTGTAAGGTGCTGAAGCCCCTGGTCATCCAGATAAAAGTAAGCTCCTTCTAGCCCCAATTTGTCCAACAAATCAACTACATTTCTTGCCGCTGCAGGAATTCCTTAGCTGCTGGTGAGAGGAGGGCTTTTAGGGATGGGGGAAGGCGGTGGATAGTGCCCTATTCATAGTAAGTTTTTTGTTTTGACTGCTGCTTGAAAAAACGCTGGAGCGGAACCTCTTTTTAGTTCCGCCCTTTTGGCAATGATCAGCTAGCAAAGAGCAGTTTTGGATATGAAGAGTTAAAAGGGAGGCAGGCAACCCCTCTTCTGGCATCAACTCAAGCTTCTCACAGCAATTGATCTCCAACTTTCCTAGCAACGTGAGGTGCTGAAGCCCTTGGCCTATGAATTTGAGATGTGGAAGTCTGCTGATACGAAGAGAAGTGAGGGTGTTGGGCAGCAGCCCCTCTTCCGGAAACAATTCCAAGTTACTACATCCACCTTCAATCTCAAAACAAGTTAGTGACACCATTCTATGCAAGCCCCACTCCTTCTGAGGCATCAGATTGTTGCAGTTGGTAATCAAAAGAGATTGTAGGTTGGGAGTAGGCAACCCCTTTTCTGGAAAGAATTCCAGATTTGGGCAATCCTTGAATTTCATTTTTCGAAGAAATGTGAGATCAAAGTGAAGGTTGTTTGGAATTGAAAGGGACTTGAGATTCCTACAGTCCTCAATATGAAGATCTTGAAGCTTGGTAAATAAACCTAATGGTAGAGATTGAAGAGAATCACAGCTTCTCATTATTTGCAAACTCTCAAGGACTCTAAATGGGTGCATCGTATGCTCAAGTAGAAAGGGCTTTAAATTTCGACAATCACAAATAGAAAGTGTTTTTAGGTTAGTAAGAGAATCACCTCCAGGAAAGGAGCTGAGAGAAGGACAATTAACTATTTCCAGTTGTTGGAAACTAGAGTTGCCTTCAAACAATTCCTGGGACAGGGTCATCAAAGCATCCAAATCATGCAGCTTCATTTCTTTCAAGGAATGGAGGTGCTTTGGTAAGGTCCCGATCAATTTTGGACATCCACGTATATGAAGCTGTTGGAGGGAGGGGAAGTGTTCACCTTCATTTGCTAAATGTATCCAGTGTGTCCAACTTGGCAACTCCTCAAACAACAAAGTTCTAAGAGATTGAAAAGGCTTGACTCCAAATTGGCCATTCCCATAAAATCCAGAATCCAACCTTTTTAATACTTCCATCTCTATGATGTAGAGCCCTTGAAGAGACGATAAATGACCCAGTGGTGGTAAGGACGTACAAATTTTGCACTTGCTAAGACAAAGGAACACCATGTTAGAGAAATTGGCATCACCTAACCAATTGGGAAACCTTGAACCACCATAGTTTTCAATTGTAAGCTTCTTCAAATTTTTATGAGGTTGCAGATTATCAAGTATGTCTATTTCATTTTGTACCTCATGAGTGTTAGAGGTCCATGTGAAAGCTAATTCACTAAGACAATGCTTACTTTTCAAGTCAGCCTCTGAAGCATCTGTAGCATCAACTACATTCTGCATCCTTGAGATGGAAATTGTACGAAGGTGTGCAAGCTTGCCCAATTCACTGATTTTCCGCCCACTATTTCTGCTCACAAAAAAATCAGTTAACACTTGGAGACTCTTTAATCTTCCAAATTCAAGTGGCATCTCTCTTAAGTTGGTTTCACTCACATCTAGATGACGTAAATTAATAAGGTTTCCAAAATTTTCTGGTAGCTCAGTGAGTTCAATACAACTTGCCAACAACAATGTCTGCAAATTATACAAAGAACATATTGAACTAGGTAGCCTTTTTATTGAAGTCTGGGAAAGGTCCAAGTAGCGTAGATGAATCAATTTGCCCAAAGTCTCAGGAAGATCAGTGATCACATGACAAGCAAAAGAAAGCACACGTAAGTGTTTTAGAAATGGCAACCATTTATCACTAACTATTTTACTTAAGGCAGAGCATTGACTGGTATTTGAAAAGCCTAGTGGAAGGAAGGTTCTCAGAGACTTTACTTCCTGTAGGGCCACAAAGATCTCAGGACCATCAAGCCGGTTAATTGACCATGCAAAATATCGAGCCTTTTCTGAAATTTCATTCAGTTTGCCATCCTCAAACTTGCAACAAAATTCTCCAGATGCAAATTGAGCTAAATCATTGATAAGGTCATGCATCACAAAGCACAATTTGTTGCGACTTGATGGTTGAAAAAATGATCTTGATATTAGCTCATGAAAATACCTGCACCCAACATCTTCCATGGTGTCTTTACCTTTTCGATGCTGCAAGAAACCTTCTGCCATCCACATGAGAACCAATTTCTCTTTTTCAAACTCATATCCCTTGGGAAATATCGAACAATAAGAAAAGCATTGTTTGAGATGCGGAGGTAGATGATAATAGCTCAACATTAAAGCACGGAGTATGCTACTCTTATCAGTAGAAAGCTCCCATATCTTGCTATTCAGTATTCTATTCCATTCCTCAGCTTCCACTTCTGGGTGCAAGAGGCCTCCAAGTACTTTTGTAGCTAAAGGCAAGCCTTTACACTTTTTCACAATTTCCTCACCAATCCTTTTTAATGTTGGATGTTCCTCAGGGTTGCTAGTCCTAAATGCATGTTTTGCAAATATTGACCAACAGTCTTCATCTGACAAATGCGACAGACGATAAGTAACTACAGCGCGCATCATTGATGCAACACTTTGATTACGAGTTGTCACAATAATTCTACTTCCACAGGCTCCAGCTTTTAAGGGGCTTAACAACAAATCCCAATCAATAAAATTGTCAATCCAAATGTCATCTAAAACAAGCAAAAATCTCTTTCCTTTCAATCTCTCCTTTAGTTTGACTTGAAGAACATTGAGGTCTTTCACATTACAATTCCTTGACGCAACCGACTCAAAAATGGATCTAGTTATTTTCAAAACATCAAATTCTTCTGAAACATAAGCCCATGCTCTAAATTTAAATGATTTTTCTACCTCTGAGTCATTATACAAAAGCTGAGCAAGGGTTGTCTTGCCAACCCCACCAATACCAACTATTGCAATCACAGGGATTCTGTTTTCTTTTTGTGCATTACCAGCAAGCAAAAATTCTTTTAGCTTCTCTTTATCTTTATCTCTACCAAACACTTCAAATTCATCAACTAAAGAAGTTGTAGGCAAAACCAACAATGGCTTCCCTCTTACACTTTCCTTGAAATTCATGATATCTCTTTGTTGTGCTAAAAACTCCAGCCTTTCAACTATGTTTTTGAGCCTAGATTCTATATCTTTATCAAACTTGAGACTGGAATCTTTATCTTCTTTACTAGGATTATGAGTAAAGAATAGACCCATTACCTGTTTTCCCTTGACCTTGGCCTCAGCTTCCAGCTCGCATTGCAAAGCTATGGTGGCAATCTCATCCAACAAATCTTCTGCATGGTAGGCAGCATCTTTGAGCTCATTGACCCACTCTTTCACCGCCATGTTTGTGATCTGCTTCTCCTCTGCATCACTCAGCACTGCGTTAACAGTCAGCAGAACTGTCTTCATCTTGTCAAAGAGTGTGTGATCGAAATCCCTGTCTTCAAAGAAGTTTCTGACCAGGGGAGATGCCAGCCTTTCAAACAAAGCTCCAAAGAGTGCAGAAAGCAATGACTCTCCCAAAATTTCCCAAACCATTTTTTTCTCCTTTGCAAAGAAAGGATTCAACAGGAAGAGATATAGGGTTGAGAAGCAGTCAGTTTTTCCATGGCCAATTATTTCGTTGACTGTAGGCACAGACTGCGGTAGCCGATAGCCCGATGGTGACTGAAAATTAAATAATACTATAAATTTAAAAATATTATTTAAAAGATAATATTAACGGTTAAATAGTTAAGGGCTTGTTTGGTTAAAAAAATGGTAACTCAATTTTCGTTACTCATCAGTCAATGACTGATGATTGATGACTGGCAGTCATCAATCATTATTCATCACTCATCACTTAAAACACTCTAATTTCCTGATTCCACCCATTTTACACATATTTTCAACTTTTCATCACTCAATTTTTTTTACTTTTTGTGGGACTTATACCTGAGCAATGGTCAGAGACTACTGTTAGTTTACCTGTCAAACCCTCATCTCTCACTATTTTCTTCACTGCACATTTCATTTTGCCACTACCACAATCACAGTTTAACACAAAAACTCAATTCACAATTTAACTAAAGAAGTACAAACAACAAACACTCTCAATAATTTAACACCACCTAAAGAACTCATCACCCTAAATTCAAAACTCCATTCATACTTATTTATGATACACCACGAGAAAAAAAAAATTCTAGATCAAAAACGAGCTTCCAACGAAGTTGTTCCCATCACCGACAACGAGCTTCCAAATCAAAGAACTAGCTTCCAGATCGAATCGTTTCCAATGGAGATCCGCCATTGCTATGGATGCCGATTTCAACGCTCCGGCCAGATCGAAGAACGAGTATGATAGCAGCGATGAGGAGAACAAGCGCGTGGTGGAGCTTTTCGACGTGTGATCGAAGATCGACACCGATGATCTTTCGTCTTGGGTCGACATGTGAATGGTCAGCATGTGAATGATCGGTGTGGGTCGGCATGTGAGTGATCGGTGTGTGAGTGATTGATGTGAGTGGTCGGTGAGTATGAGCTTTTTGCTCTAAAGAAGAACACAAAGAAAAACAGATAAAGAAGAAAAGAGAGAAAAAAAAAAAAAAAAAAAGAGAGAGTGACAGTGGGATGTGACAATGCCTGGCTTTTAAGGCCCACAATCTCAGCAATATTACAAACTTGTCACCAAGTAACGAAATATGAGTTTTGAAAACAGCTAAAATGAGTTTTCACTTTCCCTCACTATCACTCATTTTTTTGATTCACAGAATCATGAAAACTAAGTCACGAAATATGAGTCATGAAATCCAAACAACTACTCTTCCGTGGGCCCCACCAGTTTTGGATCATGAGTTATGAAAATAGGATGATATCACTCAGTTTTGTGGGTTTCCAAACAAGCTCTAACTACTATCGGTAATTATTAGTATTATTTTTCCCATAATGTTAGTAATTATTAATTGTGGGGTCAGTAACCCGAAAAATTGATGGAGTCTATCAAAGGTGGGCTCGCGGCCCAACGGCCCAGACCGAGGACACTTACCAGTCCGAGAACACTCATTCGTCCGAGAACACTCACTCGTCCGAGAACACTCATTCGTCCGAGGATGCTCCCTTGTCCGAGGATGCTCCCTTGTCCGAGGATAAAATTCGTTCTTCAAATCAGCCTATGATGTCAACGTAACTATTTTAGTTGTCGACGATCTTTATAGGGTTACATGCAAACCAAACTAATGAATATTAGTCAAAGGATGAACCGGAAAAATATCCCCTAAAAGCTACTGCCCCCGCATTAAATGCTTCCCACCTAACTCTCTGGCCGCATTAATGTGGAGGTGATACCTGAACAGTAATTAAACAGCTTTGTATCCACTATGCGGAGGATCCGGGGAGGTCGGATGGGACAAGAAGAAAATCTTCGGAAAGTAGCGTACACGTGTACGGTAAAAACAAGATGGAGAAGCTAGTATATAAGGGAAAAAATCAGAATACACCAAGGGAGATTTTTTGGGAGAGCAAAAAACGAAGGAGAAGTATTCCATCTAACGCGCCAGAACTACGTCTTTTTCTACTGACCGGAGCGAGGTCTTACGCCCACGTCTCTACAAATTTTTATTGTGAAGGGTCCATTACAAAACGAGCCCTTACATTAATAAACAAAGTTTTGATCCATAAGAGACTTGCGGTTTAATTTCCACACTACAGTACCAAAAATTGGTCAGTATTTTAATTTGATGATAAAAAGATATTTTTAATAGCGGACGCTATAAATTGAAACACACTAAAAAAACAAAGTTTTGGTATCTATTGCATAAAAAACATAAAAAGTTGTAAAATAAATTAATTACCTTATTATTTTTTTAAAATTTTTGTTCAAAATAAATTTTAAAATAATGTTTTCAGAATATCTGTTAATGTTAACAATTTTTAGTATTTTTAAGTAACTGCGTTGGATTATAAACATTTAAAAATAAAAAAAAAACCGTGTTGAAATAATATATTTTCAAAGTACATTGCACTTTAAAAATACAAAAAATCAGTCGATATTTTTTTTTTTTAGAAACAAAAATCAGTTGAAACCTGAAATCGTATTTCAAGCGTTGAAATTTTGTAACGTCTCCAATAGTAGGCGGTGCGGTTTATTTTCATTGGCTGGTAATTGTTGGGTGCTCTGCACCAAGCCACCACTGCACCGTGGGGTTCAGTCCCCACACACATTGTCAAAGTTCTTAAATGAGCTTTGACTCTTCAGTCACCAAATTTAGCCTTTTATTATTATTATTATTATTATTATTTTTAGATAAGATGAGGCATTGGGTGTGTGATCCAATTAAAAAAGGGCAGGGTTTAGTGGTGTATTTTTTTGGGTTTAAATAGCCTAGTGTTGCTTAAGGTTTTGTTGTTAAATTGGCATATTTTATGTATAAAGTACTTAGGGGTTTAGAAGAAAATAGTTTGAATTGCGAGATTAGCATCATGTTGTAATTATTTCTAAAAAAAAAAAATAAGCAGAGTGTTTTGGGTTTTAAATGTTAGGACTTTAGGTGCAATAGTTTTTTTTTTTTTTTTAAGGTAAAGGGTAATGATAATTTTTGTTTAATTAACCTAGTGTTTTGGGTTTAATTGTTTGATATGATGGGTTTTAATGTAGTTTATCCATTAATGTCCATCTATCTTATATACGTAGTTTATCCTCTGACACTGTAAAAATTTAAAAAGACTACTAGAGATGTTCTTAGATCATGTTACCTTTTTTATTGCCAATTTATCTAAGATTCATATATAAAAATTAAAAATTAAAAAAAAATTTAATTTTATGTTTTTGTTCCACCAAATTTGCTACATAATATATACATACATACATATCAATATATGTATATATTTTATTAATTTATAAAATTCAACTAAAGGTCCATTTATTATTATTTTTTTAAGTTAACTATTCTATACCTTAGCTTGATTTTTTTTTATTTTTTTATGATACATTAATACTTGGAGTTTGAAAGATTTGGATCTTAAATGTCTTCTTTAGAAACACAAAGAAGTATCAACCAATTACACTATAAAACTCTTCGCCTGAACTACTTTATTAAATTAATGTATATTTACTATCAATGAGTGTGGTGCAATAGTAGGAAGCTCTCGAAAGACCCATCTATTTGAACCAAGTATTAAGAGGTGGTAAGTTTAATTACTAGTGTTGGCTCATACTTGCTAATATGTAGTGTGGAGCCAGTTGCCCAAAAAGATAACAGAGAATTCATAAGAAATGGGCCTGTGGCCTAACGGCCCAGTCCGAGGACACTCACATGTCCGAGGATGGTTAAAGAGAGCCATTTTGAGAATAACACAAGACAAAGAGACGTAAATCATACATAGTGGCCCAAACCACGTCCGAAGACAAGATTTATTGCTCAAACCAACGTCCGAGGTGGATGTAACTCTTTTAGTAGTCAAGGAACTTCACAAAATTGCATACGAATTAACGAATGGATATTGAACAAAGAAGGAACCGGGAAAGGTAACAAGTATTTCCTAAAAGCTGCTACCTCCACATTAAATACTTCCCAGCTAACTCTCTGGCCGCATTAATGTGGAGGTGATACCTGAACAGTAACCAAGCAGCCTTATGGCCACTGAGCGGAGGTTCCAGGAAGTGCTGGATGGGACAGAAAGAAGTTCCCAGAATGGAACCTACACGTGTATGATGAAAGCAAGATAAAGAAGGTAGTATATAACGTGAATTCGAAGGACACTAGAGGAGACTTTTGGAAGAAAAAGAGAGAGAGAAAGAATCTAGATAGATATACACTAAAACCTAGTCAAGGAGAAGGGAGCAAGAGTTTTTTTATTTAATTTGAAGTTCCTTTTGCTGCACGAGAATCATGTCTTTTTCCACTTACTAGAACTAACTCTTACACCCACTCTCTAGAAATTTTATTGTTTGGGCTTGTTGGGCTCGAATCTCATCCCTCTTTTGGGTCCAATCCAATTTGAGTCCTTACAATTGGCGCCGTCTGTAGGAAGAGCTTTATCCGATTGTAGGAAAAGACAAGTGCAACGGCTGATGGCAGAGGGAGCACCGCAGCAGATGGATGCTAATCCACACCAGGCAGAGTCCAAGGGCCCTCAGCATGGTGACCCGTTGGTAATCCATGAACAGAAGGGGGATCGCGAAGGAAGTGCGCGAACAACCCACACAGATAGAAGTCAGTCTCGGGGGAAAAGCCATGTCTCCTATGCGAAGAACGATGGGGACATGCAGCATGAGATTAATAAGTTGAAAAGGGAATTACGTTACGAGCGACGGAAGCGTACAACTCATAACTCCAGGCAGTCCTCTGAGGAGTCAGATGACACCAATTACAGACGGAGGTCTAGAACTCTGCCCAGTGAACTTTTTTCACATGATGAGGAGCATCACCATGAGTGAACATATAAGAGTCCACCTCGCCAGGGCTTAGGGAATGACGCTTTGAACAAAGCGTTGAGTCAAGTTTCCAGATCGCCCTTCACGCGACGCATAGAGGACGCAAGTCTTCCTCAGCGGTTCCATCAACCTACGTTCACCATTTACAATGGTCAGACGGATCCAATGGAACATGTTAGCCATTTCAGTCACAGAACGGCCATTCATTCTAAGGACAAGGCCCTGATGTGCAAGGTTTTTCCCTCAAGCCTAGGTCTAATGGCAATGAGGTGGTTCAACGGTTTAAGAGCGAATATTATTGACTCCTTTGAGAGGCTCATCCAAGCTTTTGGTGCTCGCTTTATTACTTGCAGGAGGGTTGTTCAGCCCTTGGGGTCGTTATTATCCATGTCTATGTGAGAAGGGGAAACCCTGAAAGCCTACTCCGACAGATATTGGGAAATGTTTAACGAGGTAGATGGAGCCAATGACAACGTGACCATTAATACCTTCAAGGAGGGCCTTCCGACCAAGCATAACCTGAGGAGCTCGCTGACTAGTAAACCTGTTACCAGCAGCGACAGCTTATGGATCGAATTGACAAGTATAGAAGAGTAAAAGAGGATCAAATACGGGGTAGAGGAAAGTCCAAGGTAATCCCTTAGGATAGGAGGGATTTTAAGTCGAACAGATATAATAACAATCGATCTCGAAGGGACTTTGGGGGGCAATCAGGATCTGCTAACTCCCAGGCGGTTAATGTTGTGTTCCGAAAGCCAGTACAGCAGGTTCTGGAGAAGATAAAAAACGAGCTATTCTTCATGTGGCCCAATAGGATGGCGGGGAATCCTACAAAGCGAATTCAAAATCTTTACTGCCAGTATCACCAAGACCATGGACATACTACTGAGGATTGTAGAAACCTGTGGGACCACTTGGAACAACTTGTCCGAGAAGGAAAGTTGACCAACCTGCTACATCATTCCAGTGGCCGAAGAGGTCAAGCAGGGTCGACATTTCGGGGAGATGCCTCTTCAAGACCCTCCCTAGGCATGATAAACGTTATATTTGCAGCCCCGGGGAGAACAGGGTCTTGTCCCTCCAGGGTAATGTCTGTGTCTCATTGTTCGAATGAGAGATCTAGTTCAAAGCCGAAGAGAGCTAGACTGAGCACCTCACTGGTGTTGGGCTTTCAAATGAGGATGAGAGAGGAACCATACAACCACATGACGATGCTCTCGTGGTTACACTTAGGATTAGGGGTTATGATGTAAGGAAGGTAATGGTTGATGAGGGGAGTGCAGCCGAGGTAATGTATCCTGACCTATACAGGGGTTTGAATCTGAAACCCCAGGACCTGAAGGCCTATAGCTCCCCGTTGGTGAGTTTTGAAGGTAGATCGGTCATCCCAATGGGTATGATTAGATTACCAGTGCAGACTGGTTCAGATGTGGTGGAGGTGGATTTTATCGTGGTAAATGCTTTATCCATGCTGTTTGGCCTCATCCCTCTCTTTTTCAGCCTCAGCTCTTGCTTGTTCAGCCTCAGCTTTGGCTTTTTTAGCCTGACCTCTGAGCCACTGGGCTTCCTCCAATTGTTTTTGAAGGTTTGATATTTGTTCCTTGGAAGCTGCCAGCTGGTCATTGGCATCACGAAGACTTTTTCTTTGGTCTTCAGCTTGCCTTTGAAAGCCAGCCAAAGCTGAGTCAACACTCTTTCGAGCATGTTCTTCCTCGGCCAGCTTTTTCTTCAGCTCTTCAACGTTCTTCTCACTGGTAGAAAGTGTCTGAACAGCCGTATTTCCTCTCTTCCTCTCCTCATCTAGCTGCTGGTAAAAGGCATTAGTCATCTCCTCTAGCTTGAAAGTGGCTTGAACAGCCTAAAAAAAAAAAGAGTCAGAGATACAATAAACTAAAAGGAACGAGTAAAGCAGTAAGGATACCATACCATGCCCAAATGTCTTTTCATGTTCATGAAGATCTCATTCTTCTTCGTGCCTCCGAGCTCGGCCATGTCCTTAGGGAGAAGGAGGGTTTCTTCTAGGGCCGAGGCAACGTGGAATCCAATTCCACCGTTGAAGTCTCTGATTGAGACGTCTTCCCTCAAGGGCTCTCCACCAAGCATGGGAGCAGGGAGCTAGGCCTTAGGCTCCGAAGACTGAATATTTTGCTTGGCCACAACGCGTTGAGGCCCATGCGTTGTTTTTTGTTGCTTTGGAGCCCGTTGGGCCTCATCTTCATGAGTTGGGCAAGACCTCCCAATCTCCACCATATCTTTGCCTTTTTGTTCCCTCCTCCTCTTGGAATTAATAGGTTTAACCCCCTGTAGTTGGGATGGTTGAGGAGGAGAAGGAGGGGGGAGACTGGTCTGAGCAGACTTCCCTGGTGCCCCATTTCCCAATTTGCCTTCGATCACATCCAGCAAGCTCTTTTGACCTTTTCTCTGAATACCCATGTTATCAGAATTCACCTCGGGAGTATGGGGTTGGTTGAAAATCTCAAACTCGTCTGTAGAATCTACTAATTCTACGATGTCTTCTTCTTCTTCTTCCTCTCCTTCTTTCTCCTTTTCCTCTTTTACTTTCTGAGGAATGAGATGTGATGATGAAGCCCCTACAGAAAGAGTGGCTACGGGTAATGGCTGAGTAAAAAGGGTGCCTTCAGGAATTGGGACACCCTCGGGAACGATGAATCCTTCGAAAGCTACGCTGATTGGGTTGGACAAGGTAAGCCATCATGCCAGGCCCCAGGAAAAATGAGAAAGTCATCTTTTAGGTCCTTGTTTGATGTAGGGAGACACTGGATTAACCTTACTTCAGGGTACCTAGACCTAAGATAGTATCCCTGGCCCTTCAATTGATGAAGGTTATATATCCAGTTCACATCGTGGTGGGTAAGGCCTAAATTCATTCTTGCATTAAGGGCTTCTATACTCCCTAGCACCCTGAACATATTAGGAGCGGACTGTGTGGGAGACAATCTGAAGAACCTAAGATAACTCCTAGTGAGACTACCCATCGGAATAGTCATCCTTCCCTCTATGAAAGCGATCATAGGGATGACTACTTTCCCTGTTTTTCTATCATCATACCACGTTTCTGGGGAAGCATATCTCATGCCCATCGTGGAGGGAATTCTATACTTGGCTCTAAATTTCTCTATTTGCTCCTCGGAATCAACCAGATACTTAAACCTACCCAATTCTTAAGAATCATGAAGAAAAATTAGTGAAGAGGATTGAAGACTGAGAAAGGTTAAAGAAACTTACAGGTGTGAAAAATGAGCACCTCGAACAGACTTCAGGTATTTATGAGAGCATGGAGAAGAAAGAAAGAGGGACAGGTTCAATGAATACACGCTAAGATTGTGAGATTTTTTGTAACTGAAAAGAAATTTGATTTGAAAAGCTCTTTATAGGGGCACAAAAATCGTAAGCGGGAAAAATCCTGCTCAAAAATATCAAAGGCCCTCTACCGTTTGATTCGCATCCTGCTGAAACGTGGAGGATAGAGAAGCCGCCATCATTTAATAATGGCGTGCTCCTGACGCCGAAACGTTAGGAGCGTGTCTTGGGTAGATGGAAAGGCGTTCTGAAATTTAGAAAAATCCAACAAAAGAGGTAAGGGCCTGATATCAAAATCTCCCTTTTCCGAGGTGAAAAAAATGAAATTTTGAGGGGCTATTGTAAGGCCAGTTGTCTAAAAAGATAACACAGAATTCATAGGAAGTGGGCTTGTGGCCCAACGGCCCAGTCCGAGGACACTCACATGTCTGAGGATGGTTAAAGAGAGCCATTTTAAGAATAACACAAGACAAAGAGACGTAAGTTGTACATAGTGGCCCAAACCACGTTCGAGGACAAGATTTATTGTTCAAACCAACGTCCAAGGTGGATGTAACTCTTTTAGTAGTCAAGGAACTTCACAAAATTGCATACGAATTAACGAATGGATATTGAACAAAAAATGAACCAGAAAAGGTAACAAGTATCTCCTAAAAGTTGCTACCATCCACATTAAATGCTTCCCAGCTAACTCTCTGGCCGCATTAATGTGGAGGTGATACCTGAACAGTAACCAAGTAGCCTTATGGCCACTGAGCGGAGGTTCCAGGAAGTGCTGGATGGGACAGAAAGAAGTTTCCAGAATAGAACCTACACGTGTATGATGAACGCAAGACAAAGAAGGTAGTATATAACGTAAAATCAAAGGACACTAGAGGAGACTTTTGGAAGAAAAAGAGAGAGAAATAATCCAGATAGATATACACTAAAACCTAGCCGAGGAGAAGGGAGCAAGAGTTTTTTTATTTAATTTGAAGTTCCTTTTGCTGCACGAGAATCATGTCTTTTTCCACTTGCTAGAACTAGTTCTTACACCCACTCTCTAAAAATTTTATTGTTTGAACTTGTTGAGCTCGAATCCCATCTCTCTTTTGGGTCCAATCCAATTTGAGTCCTTACATATAGAAATTGTGGTAATGTGAGGGTGACAATTACACATGAAATACCCTTTTTTTTTTTTTTTTTCTCTAAAAAAAAAAAAAAAAATTCAATGTATATTCAATATATTTTTTTTTTAATCTAATCCACCTACTACAACTACTGGGGTGGTGTTTCAGCAAGTCGTTGTGCCGCTGAACTCATCTCTGTTACTGTTCCACGATCCAGTCCACCATTTGCTTTTCATTTCACCTTTTCTGCTGTCACTCTTTCGTGACCAAAAAAAAGTAACATGGCTGGCTCGCCGGTGAAAGCCGCAATTCAGGAGCTGTTGTACAGTTTGCTTTCACTCAACTTCTTTCGAACAAATAAATTCAGAATTGGATTGCTAGAAGATTTAAGGATTGTGCTGCAGTATCTTACTGTCATGGTCGATGAAGCTGAGGAGAAGCAGAACAAAAACCCAGTTGTTAAATTGTGGCTGGACGAGCTTCAAGATGTTGTCTACCGCACAGAGGATCTCGTGGATGAGATGTGCACTGAAAGTTTAAGACACAAGTTGGATGCTGAATCTCAGACCAAGTCATCAAGTCTGGAATGGAATATCAAGGTGATAAAAAAGATGGAGGAGATTCTTGACAGGTTAGAATTCTTTATGGAGCAAGGAGATGTAATTGGTTTGAAGGGATTAGGAATAATATCTGATCCACAAAAGTGTTTTAGCATGCCCATAACTTCATTTTTTTTGGTAGATGATCATGAAGTGTTTTGTAGAGATGCTGATAAAGATGCTATTATTAGTCTTTTGCTCTCTGATGATGTAAAGAGTGAACAGTTGTCTGTGATTCCGATAGTGGGCGAGGTTGGGGTTGGTAAGTCCACTCTTGCTCGGCTCGTTTACAATGATTGCGGAGTAAGTCAACATTTTGAGATCAAGGCTTGGTACCCCGTTAATCATGAGATGACAAAAGCAGTTTCTGAGTCGTTTAGTTTGCAGTCTTTGCAAGAAAGCCTTAAGGGAAAGAGATTTCTTCTTGTTTTGGATGATGTGGGGAGTTTTAACTATGCAGACTGGGAATCCTTACAATCTACTTTGAAAGGTGTTGCAAATGGAAGCTGTGCTATTGTAACTACACGCGATTCAGAAGTTGCATCCAAGATTAGCACTGTATGTACTTATCATATAGAGTCATTTTCAAATGAACAAAGTTGGTTGATGTTCACAAAATTTGCTTTAGGAGACCAAATGCCTAGTTCATGTCCCGAAATAGAAACCATTGGCAGACAAATTGTGCAGGATTTCTTGGGCCTGCCATTTGCAGTAAAAGCACTTGGGCTTCTCTTGCGCTCTAAGCCACAAGTTGAGGAGTGGAGAGTTGTATTGGACCGCCTAAAGCATTTTTCTTTACCTAGAGGAATGAGTGGAGATGGAATTGAATTAAGAAAGCGCTATGATGAACTTCCTGCACAGTTAAAGCGATGCTTTGCATATTGTTCAATATTTCCCAAGGGTTATGAATTTGAGAAAGAGAAGTTGGTTCTTTTATGGATGGCAGAAGGTCTTCTGCAAAATCGTGGAAAGGAAGATGATGGTAACAAGTGCTTTGATGAATTGTTATCGGAGTCTTTTTTTCAACAATCAAGTGCCAATAATTCACGTTTTCTGATGCATGATCTTGTAGATGATTTGGCTGCTCATCTGTCGTGGAAACATTTTTTCAGATTGGAGGATAATAATTTGTCTCATATCTCTGTAAGTACCCTGTATTTATCTCTTTGTAGAGGCAAATATGATTCCTCAGTGATATTTAAAAGTATTGATAAAGCCAAGTTTTTAAGGACATTCTTGCCATTAGATCATGAATCATGTCGATTAAGTAGTAATGAACTGCAGAATATGTTGTGCAAACTGCAATTCCTACGTGTGCTTTCTTTATCTCATTATCATATCACTGAGCTACCTGCTTCAATAGGCAATTTGAAACATTTACGGTACATTGATCTCTCTCACACTGGAATTAAGTGGTTACCTGAATCAGTTTGTACTTTATGCAATTTACAAACATTCATATTGTCAAATTGTCATTCTCTCACCAAATTGCCTGAAAACATGTGGAGGCTTGTTAACTTGCGTCATCTTGATATTAGTGGAACTGACATAAATGAGATGCCAAAAAACTTGAGCAGATTGAAAAAACTTCAAACACTGCCTTACTTTGTTGTGGGCAAAAGAAGTGGCTCAATGCTTAAAGAGTTGGGGGGTCTTCGGGATCTTCATGGGACGCTTCACATTTCAAAGTTGCAGAATGTAGTCTCTGAAAATGATCCAGCTGGCGCCCGTTTGTTTACCAAGAAATACCTTGATGAGCTAGTGTTGGAATGGAGTAACAACACTGTTGGTCAGGAAAATGTGCTTGAAGCGCTACAGCCTAATAGTAAACTGAAGAAGCTCAGCATTAATTTTTACTGTGGTACAAGATTTCCAAATTGGGTGGGGCATATGTTATTCTCTGGCATGGTTTCCCTACGTCTCAGCAACTGCAACAATTGCTCATCCTTGCCACCACTTGGACAGCTACCATCTCTTGAAGTCCTCATTATTGAATGGATGGATGCAGTGAAAAGTGTGGGTCCTGAATTCTGTGGGATGGATAAGCCATTTAGGTCTTTGAAGACTCTAACATTTGAGGGGATGTTAGAATGGGAAGAATGGGTTTCATTTGAAGTTGGAGGTGGAGAATTCCCTAGCTTAATTGAGCTTTGTATAAAGAGATGCCCCAAGCTGAAGGGAAACTTACCCAAGCAACTTCCTTCTGTAGTAAAAGTTGAGATTTCTGAATCTCAGGAACTTGTGACTACAATTATGACAGAGGCATCATTACACAAAAGGACTTTACATTATCAGGACAAGGTTCTGTTCATAAGTGAAGATAAACTTGCCTCATTCTTGGAGCAAATGACTATCTTTACATATAAAGGTGCCACAGAATCCTCATTGCCCATGACTACTCCAAATATTAGGGATGAAGCTGATGTTCCAACCAACAACTGGTCCAACCAAGGTAGACAGCAAGGCCTCTTATCTTTTAAAAGCATAAAAGTTTCTGGAATATCACAACTGATGGGAGTTACTGGGTTAGACAGCCTCAAAATTGAAGGATGCGATGCTCTGGAGTTCATACCTGTAGAAGTGATGACCAGAAACCCTTTTCTCCAACATTTATATATCATTAATTGCTGTTCTCTCAAGTCCTTTCCTGGGGGCCATCCACTCACTGCCTTGAAAATGCTTTATATCCAGAACTGCAAGAAATTAGAGTTCCAGCTAAGTGCAAAGAGCACACACCAGTTTGCACTTCTTGAACATTTGTGCATAGGGAGTAGCTGTGATTCCCTGATATTCCTCCCATTAGATTTCTTTCTGGAGCTTAGATTTCTTTCTATCTGGGATTGTGCAAATCTGCAATCCCTTTCAATGCCAGAGGGAATTGAGAAAGATCTCACATATCTTGAGGCCTTGGAGATCAGGGATTGTCCTAATCTGGTATCCTTTCCAAAAGGAGGATTGCGTGCCCCCAACCTGACAACCATTTGGTTCTCCAATTGCAAGAATCTCAAGGAACTACCTGATCAGTTCCACTCCCTCAACTCTCTCCATTCAATGTTTATAAATAATTGCCCACAACTTGTATCACTTTCTGGAGGGGGTTTGCCTTCCAAACTAAGTGTACTCTGTATCACTTTTTGTGACAAACTCATGCTCGGGAGGGAGTGGGGGTTGCATAGGCTTGACTGTCTTAGTCGATTAGAGATTGAAGGTGGATGTGAAAACATAGTGTCATTTCCAGAGGAGGAGTTACTGCCTAGCAATCTCAATTCTCTATGCATCAGCGAACTTCTGAATCTTGAATATCTGAACTACAAGGGGCTTCAACACCTTACTGCCCTTAAAACACTGGAAATTAGCTGCTGTAACAAACTCAAGTCCTTGCCAGAAGAGGGACTTCCATCCTCCCTGTCTTTTCTCTGCATCAATGAATGCTCTTTGCTGAAACCAAAGCTTCGAAATAAGAGGAAAAGATTTGTCTCTTTCATAGAGGCTGATGAGGAAGTAATCTCTTGAGCAAGTCTAGAAGAGCCCTTGTTTGAAGCAATGAAAATGCAATTCAGAGAGGTACTTTTTCTGCATGTAGACCAATAACAATTTGACCTGCTAGATCTCAATTCAATTTATTTTACAGTGTAAAACAATTAATGCACTTGACTTACTAATAATATATATATATATATATATATATATTTTTTTTTTCCATTTTTCATAATCTAGGCCAACTTTGAAGACTTCCTGTGCCACCAGCAATTGCTCAAGTTTCTACATGTGTTCTTCTGCAGTTATTCATTTTTGCCTCCTACTTCATGTTTTTGGTGCGTATATTCTGCCTTTGTGATCAATCAATAGTATCAATAGTTTTTGCGGGCTCCCATTTCCATTTTGTTGAAGAATTTAGCATTGCTTCTAGGGATTGAGAGGCTTCTGATCAAAGTGTTCTTCTTATATGAGGGAGTTATATGGTTAGAAGAAGGCTCTTCAAAGAGTGTGGACTGGATTTCTTTGAAAAAATATTTTGTATATTTTGGGTTTAGTGTATATAACTTATATGTGGCTTGAGTCTTTTTTATTTTTATTTTTATTTTTTGTGTGTGAGTCATTGTATTATGTAATGAGGTCTTGGAATTGGAACTTGAGGTCTTCATGAAATTTTTTTTTATTGAGATTTAGAGTCAAATGTGGGTGTGATCACATATAAGTTGATTTGAGCTTTTGAGGATTTGTGAGTCTGTTTTATAAGGGTGGGTTGAGTGTTTGTAAATCATATTTATAATAGTGGATATCAACATGTCTAAGTCCAGTAAATTCTATTGAGTTTATCTACTTCCCAAAAGAAAAGTAGTCTGAGCTCATCTCTTCAGCTCTCATACAGTCATACTCAAGCATATATGGTAGAGTAGATTAACATCCTAATTTCACTTTGTGTGAAGGTTCAGCCGGTTTCCTTAATTCCTTCTAATAAATATCTTTTGAAGTGGGTATTATGTTTTCTGAGCTGCAAACTGCAGGTTCTGTTGCTCTTCTGTAAGACATTATTGTTCCAGTTCTCAAATTTGTTGAAGCTGACATATAGAATAGATTTTTAGCTTGTTTTCTGAGTTCAGTGGCAAGCATGTGTAAAAATGTTAAGAAAGTCCCAAGTCCATGAAATTGATGCTGACATATGCTAATCTCTGAAAGTGTGAAATTTTTTTGTAATTATTAGACTTGATGATTGTCTTAGCCAGTGCATTTGGATGAGTATCCTCAGCCTGACCCTATAACCTTTCTTAGCATCCAGAGGCTCTTAGATCTTCAATCCATATCTGATGACTGAGGGGCTATGAAATCCTACCTTACAAGAAACATAAGACTATTGGGAGTCTGTGAAAACACCAATCTTTTCCCAAACTGGGGCAGCCAGCTTTACATTCCAGCCTATTTGGTATTGTCCAAATCTAAAACCGCAGTGTGAACAAGATAAATCAGAGGATTATGGTAAGAATTGGAACATACCCTTTGAAGATTTTCGAATGCAATTCCAGTTTGAGCAATTAGTTGTATATCTTCGGTCAAATAGTGGTACCACTTTGTCTCTGAAGGTTCTGATCTTTTGTTTCTAGTCATATGTTTGGACAAGCCATACTAGCATCACATGTTAACTGGTCACCACAGATATGGTGCTAGCATGTGAATTTCCAATTTCAGTTCTGTCAATTGAGTCTTTGCTGCCTGAAAGCATTAAGAATTATATCATTAGCCTAAAACAATAAAAATGGACCTGGGATGCACAGATACAACATCCCCTTCCTCGTACAGATCATGTTTGAATTTGGAAATTGGACAAGCTGCTACTTACTATTCTGTACATCTTTTGTATCCAATCCATTCCAAATTTTGAATTTCCAATAAAGAAAAGTATCTACTTCTTTTCTTTCAAGAGTTATCTCCAAATTTATTTCAATAGTTGTGATCCAGTGTAGGATGAGCAGACTATCTTCTATGTGAAAACGGATCATGAGCTGAGTAGTATAATGCAAATCTAGAAAGCATATACACAAATAACATGTAAAGGTACGACACAACGACACACAATTTTTGGAAAATTAGAACACAATACAGTTAAGATACACATATTAATTAATTATTAAATATTTTTTATTTACATTTATAAATATTTTTAAGCATTTATTTGTTCATATTCTATTAAACATATATCAATTTAAGGGTAATAATAGATGATAAAGTAGATTTATAACTAATAAATAATGTTTATAAATTAAAATACAAACCAAGAATAAGATCCTTAAGAGTAAATAATAGATAACTAGATAAGTGTTCAAGATTGATACTAAAAAGAAAAAAAAATTATCCCAAATTAAAAGGCCCATGCATCAAGCTCAATAATATTCTAGTGTGCAAAAATAACATGTGAACAATACCTCAATACACTTATTGAGGTACTGTTTATCAATACACCAAAATATATATATATATATATATATATTAACTCTCTCTCTCTCTCTCTCTCTCTCTCTCTCTCTCTCTCTCTCTCTCTCTCTCTCTCTCTCTTAATGCATCAATCCACATAGATTGGAGGTGGTGCAATGGCCGCTTTACATTGAAGTTCATATGAAAATAGTTGAGCCGCAACTGGGTTTAATAAGGGCTTTTTAAGTGGGCCTCAACGATGCTGTTTAAGGGTGCTAAATGTATAACTGGGCCGTGAGCTCAAAAACAAGAATTTGTTAAAAAATTGACCAGGTATAGGCCCAATTGCAAAAGAAAGCACATGTAGAGTTTATGTGCATGTCTGAACCCTATCTGGTCCGGTCTAAAGTTGGAATGCACAAAGTTACTGGAGAAAGCCAGCCATAGGCCCATAAGCCGTAGATCTAGCCTGCCCTGAAGTAAGATCCAAGTCAGGCCCAGATCAGATCTAGCCCAACTCAGGTTCATCTATTCAGTTTCTATATATCCATCTATTACCTATGTTTGCTCTTGTTATTAAATTCCTTCTTTTTTTACTTTTTTCTTTCTTATGCACTTCTTGATGAATTATGGTGTATTGGTTTGATGAGGGAATAAAAAATGGTTTGGGAAAATGTTTTTTTTTTTTTAACCGTGCTTTGTTTGAGATGTAATAGGGGATGTAATTATATTTTTAATTTTTATCACTAAAGAGTTGTGTGGCTGGAAAGCTGTGTGTAAGTATTAATCATAAGATTTGTGAAACGTTTTAGTCCTTAAAAAAATCTTAAGCTGAAAGTCTATGTCATGAATTTTCAAAAATGTATTTGACTATTTAGTAATTGTGCTTGAGGATAAAGAAAAAAAAAAGAAAAAAAGAAAAAAAAAGAAAGAGTGGAGAGAGATAAGGAGATAGAAATTAGTCGAGTGAGAGAGGAAGAAAGAGATGGGAGAACTAGGAGTGTGCATGGGTGGGGACTGGGGTGGGTTAGGTTTGGGACGTTTTTCAACTCATTTCAACTTTCTTAAATTCATACATCTTTGAACCAATTGAATCAATAAAAACCAACCAACTAAATTCGTGGGAATTGGTTGGGTTAGGTTGGGACCACTGAATGAAACTATCTTACATAATTAGTAAAGTATGCATATTTTCCATATATTACACATACATACTCGTTTATTGTACAAGACAAAAATGCTATAAAAAAAATGTTTTCTATAACTAAACGAATTGAAATTGTATTAAATGTATTTAAAGGATACAATTATAAAAGCAAAATTAGATATATATATACACACATACACACATTGATAATTTAACTCAAGTAAAAAGAAATAATCCATTTAAAGAAAAATATTATGAAAAAGTCAAAAACTTTCCTTGAAATGAAAATAATTTGAACCATTTTGAAATTTTATATGTTTCTTAATAGTAATAACTTTATATAAATTAATTAAGAGATACATTTATGAAAATAATCACAAATAAATCATCTAAGACTTTGTTTTTTATGATTTCTTTCTTTGCTATTGCATTTGTTTTTCCTGAAAAACCAAAATGCCAAATTATTTATTAAAAAAATTTCAAATTTAAATATAGAGTTTTAACATATGGTGTATTAGTTTTTTATTAGACTCCAGATCTCTTATACAAACATCAAAAATTTTACCATTTTTTATAAATAATACAAGTTTCATTATATTTTGATTTTAAACTAACATGTAAGGGTGTCTCACAGGTCACTTCAAGTCAGGTTTGTGCCTAACCCATGAGTGACCCAACCAAGTCAAGTGGATATTTTCCAAACCCACCACCAACCGGTGAGAAAGTCAATTTGGATTGATCGGGTCTTCGTCAAACGACGGTCTAAAGAGATCTAGCCAATCTCAGCGGATCTTGACGAGATATGATCGAGGAATTCCTTAGACGACAAAGAATGGTGGCCTTTTGGTGGTGGAATTGGTTAGGTCGGATGAAATCGGGTTTCGATGCAACGACTCACTAAACGACGATCTGCCAGAATCAAGTTTTAGACATCAAAAATTGCCGCCGCCAGTCACAGGAGTTGGATTAAGTAGTTTTCAAGATCAGGTCAATTAGACTGGGCGGGTGGGTCAAGTCCATAGGCGATTTGGACAACCCTACTTATGTGTCACTGTCATTGCACGAGTGAGGTTTTTATTTGAACTAAATAACTCATCTCCAAACGATAAACAATATTCAATCTCACTATAACTCACATTTTGAAGATGCAATTTTAAAGTGTCACATTATCTTTCTAACTCTCAGGTATTTTTACATTTTTATATTTATAACACTATGTCTTGTCAAATTAACCCATGAGAGTGGATTAAGATGAGCTTATTTTCGTCTTATTTTTATTGGTTAATGTAGTTTAAGAAATAAGTTGGAAGCTTATAATTGTGCCTAAAAAGAGGTTTAACAGCATAAACAAAAATAAGTGGGAAAGTAGAATGTGCTTCCTATATTACTCTTAACCAGCAATAAAAGCTTCCTCATAAATGTCAAGGAGGTTGCCATGTCAATATGGCATTATTACTTAATTGACATATTTTAATAAACTTACAAATGAAAATTCATTCACTAGAACTCGCGTTTAGAATGAAATCACTTCTAACTCTCATGTATATGCGGATCAGTTAATTCTTCAGGCTTCAACATGTCTTCAATTGATGAAATAATAGCACTATTTTGAACCACTTTTTGACCTCTCTCGCCTACTGGCAATAGATATTTGATCGACAATTTCTATGACAGATTAACAAAGAGGTAATAATTAAGAATATTTTCCACAAAATATGTAAAAAAAAAAAATTGGTAGCATGAAGAGGAAGTGAGACCACAGAGAAATCCAAGCAAATTGACGTTGACAAATAAGAAACAAACAGGATTACAATGTTCCACATTTGACATGCGTAGTTATTTTCCAATTCTAAAAAAAAAAAAGGCCTTGATGCATTTTGTATACCTCATATAGTTCAATATTGGCATACATGCACTACACTACTTGAAAGACAAAGAAATACAAAGCACACAAACAAAACACCCACAACACAAGTGATTCATAAATTTGAAGTTACCCGCTAGAGACATTTCTCAGTATCCTTAAAACCCACATTAAACAAATCAACAACATGAACGAAGAGACAAAAGTTTCAAGTTCATAAAATTGACAGTATTTTTCAAGGATGATCAGACATTTGACAGACAGCAGGCATGTTATTCCACGGACAAGAATTAAGCCCCCATCCTTGACTTGATATAGAAGTTCCAGAAGCCAGGTGCTTGTAGTCAGAAGCAAGATCATCACCAAGAAGTGTTGCAATCGCATCCGACATTATACTTTGTTCCTTAATATACCCAGAACTCTGCTGAAGCCAGTCTGATGCAAGTAAAACATCCGGCCGACTAAAATTCAACCTAGTTGTGGTTTCTTTTTCCATATCTAGTGTCGATGCTGGGTCCACTGGTTCTGATTTCACAGCAATACCTGGGGAACAATCAAATGTAACATAAGAAACTATAATCAAAATAAGTAAAATATTCAGAAGAGATCTATCCTGCTTTGGAAGAAGTTTGGAAATCAGGTGTTCAAAGCTTTAACATAATTTTTTTTTTTTTTCATATAATTGTCTTGGAGGACACGAATTATGGATTTCAATTTTCAACTGCTTAGACCGGGGTGGGGTGTGGGAGATGAATTTAATAATATCAAGAATAATTCAGACATACATTTCCTCACAGTTTTGCACCAAATATAGATATGATGAACTCTGTCATATTTAAGACCACGTAGAGATGCTCACCAGTAAAGGTCTCAGCAGGCGGTTGTTCATCCAATGAACTTCCACATGCACTGATAGGAGTGCGCTCACTGAAAAGTGAAGTTGCAGAATGACCAAGTGGAGAAATGGGATCCCCACAATCTTCCCATTCTGTCTCACAAATGTTCAAAGTGGAACTGTCCGCTTTATCACCAGGAGTAGCACTGGATGAGTTTGAACTCTTGTCAGATGATCGATTCTTTGCACTTCTCAGAGTCTTTGACTCATGAAGTAAAGCATCCAGCAGACCACTATTACGTGGGGAAGAACAATCTGCCTCAAATGCACCAGATGGTGGAGGAGACTGAATAAAAGCATCAACTGACTCAAGCAAAGGAAGTGGGAGAGACGTGCCCCAGCTACCTAAATCAGTTTCTGTATATTGGAGTGAAGGGAGCTCCAACTTCAAAGCCCCATAAGTGGGCTCAGAAGCAGAGGAATTGCCATTTGAGAGGGAATGGCTACCCTGAATTACACCAAAAGATTGTGAGTTCTTAGTGGTAGGATCAGAATCAAGAGGAGAAGACAATCCAATTGATCGAGCAACTTTATGACAAGTGTCATCACGAAACTGTTCAAACGAGCGGAACCCATTTCCAACACTACCACTTGAACCAGGGAATAAATCAGTTGATTCTCGAAAACGCTTCTGCCGAGGCAACATTGGTGGCAGGGTACAGTAAGGAGAAGAACCAACGCCCTTTAACAGCATGTTACTCACAGAGATATCAGGAAGTTCAGGGACATAAGGTAAGATACCCTGATTGGCCGACAAATTGTCAAATATGACATCAGGTATGTCATAATTGTTACTTTGCAAAGGGTCATGCTGTCCTCTATCCTCACCATCAACTCCACCAGCGTTTTGGTCAAGTTGACCCTCCTGATATGCTTGCACAGTAACTTCAGGGGGATAAAGAGGTAAGCCAGCCCGTTGACGTCTCTTAATTCGAGTATTCCAGTAGTTCTTTATCTCGTTATCTGTACGACCAGGCAACTAAAAAGAGAAAAAGAGACAATGGATTATGTTATATGAAAATTTTACATTTTTAAAGAACAAAACTTGAAAAACCTATAAACCATTCATCGTGACAACACGATCATGTTGGATATGCAAGCCTAAATGGCGAACACACCAAACAAATCACATATGCAAAACATATATTGAGAACAACGGTTTTATAATTGAACTAATAGACTGAAGGTGTATTACAATGTATATCCAAACAGAAAAGTTCCTAAATTTTCAGTACTCATTGATTATTTTGGGTTAGATGAAAGAATGTAGATAAATTAATCATTATTTTTTATTTTTACTGTTTGACTATATGCTCGTTTTTTTTAATATATATAAAGAAGATGAGAAAAATGAATCCACAGATGCAGAACAGACTATCATCAGCTGTAGCAATAACATAAAACCCAATAAGTCATTCACTATCCACCACAGGACTAAAGTTGGTGTGCATCCTTCATCTAGGTTTGGGTCATGAGATTTACAATACAAACCAGCCTAACCCAACCCGACCCACCTATAACCACAAGTGCAAATTTATAACCAAATAAACATGAGCATAATGCCAAACAAACACAAACTATATGAGAAAAACTTAGGGTTTGGGTTTTATTTAGGAAGAGGGGAAAAAAATAAATAACAAAATTATATAATATATTTTTTAACATATATTTTTAAATTTAAATATATATATTAACAGCATGACTATGTGACCACTTCATCTAGGCAAAGTCAACTGCTATTACTCTTACTCAAGTCCCAAATTGACATATCCTATCTATCATAGTTTTCCATGAAGCATAAATTAACGGTATCTATGAAGTTTTCAAATTATTATTGAGATAAACAACAGTAAACTGTAGCAATTAAAGACACTCTTGTTGATATTCTTGAATTAATAATTTTTATTTTTATTTTATTGACAGGTAAATCAAGGTAGGGGGCTGATGGGGTTTGAACCCCAATGCCCAAGCATCACCAAAGGTGTTGTAACTAGTGGGGTATGGGTATCCCTATGGTTTGAAATTGAAGATAGCCCAATTCTCAGTATTTTGGGTTTTATCACTACTTAGGGTTAACAAATACACAAGATTAATTGGGTTAGATTAAGATGTGTGCGTGTGTATGTATATATATATAACTGAGGGGGAAAGATGACACGGATAAACTAAATAAACATATCACATGAAAAGTAACATGTAATTATGCATGATGGAAGATTAAACTGGAGTTCACCAAACAAATCCAAAAAATATTTATCATTACCATTAGGAGCATAGCATATATCCTTATAATGTCTAGAAACAAACACGTGATCTAAGCATTTCCCTTGTTAGGAATCTCTACATGCAAAAAGTACAAATATATTAAACCCCCCCCCCCCCCCTCCCCACCCCCACAAAAAAAAAGAGCGAAAAAGGCACAGTTATACCATATCAAAAATAAGAGAAACATATTATGCTTACATGTGCCGCCATCCGTGCCCATTTGTTTCCCATCTTGGCATGGAGTTCAATAATCACTTGTTCTTCTTCTGCTGTAAATGCGCCTTTCTTCAAGTTTGGCCTGAGGTGATTTGCCCATCGCAATCGACAACTTTTGCCACATCGGAACAACCCAGAATGCTTTTGAACAGCATTCCAATTCCCCTCCCCATGCTTCTTGACATAGTCCACCAAAATTGCATCTTCAGCAGATGTCCATGGCCCTTTTTTCAGAACAGCTCCTCCACCAGAACTTCCTCCACTACTTTCATTAATCAACGGAGAATCAGCCTGATCCTTAGGGAGCATCTCATCATCACTGTCATCTCTTTTGCAAGTCATTTCTCAAATGGTGACGAAACACCAAAACCCGCCTTTCCTTCCACAAAAAGGGTATGATGAGAACCAGAACAAAAAGGGAGGATACGAATCAAAATTTAACACAAAAGGGTATCATCTATTTCCTTTTTCCACTTTACAATACTTGCACTCCACCTACAACACGCTCTATTTTTGCTGTACTCTGTTTGCCAAGCAGGAGAAACTACAAGTCGAGATAACATAAAAGCACTGCTTTGAATGAAAAGCACTTTCATATCATAAAAACAACCGAACATCATTCATGGATAATCACAGCTGGAAATGGAAACAAAAATAGTTGTTATGATTGCAAAAGCAAATTTAGGTGGAAAGAGCTGAAATAAGACTAGAAGACATGGCAAAGAGCAGGTCAAAACAGAAACATTAAAAACTAATGCAGAGTAATAACTCAGTAAGCATTCATTATGAGTAATTAAGCCAACATTCTAATATGAATCAATGATGGCATCATAAACCACAAAAGTAAGAAAAAGATCTGTAAAACCCAAAACAACAACAAACCCATCTCCAAAATCATGAAAAAACCAACATAATCCTTAGTAGAAGTCAATTTTGTTCAACAACCTAAACTCCCATTTTTTTGGAAAAGAGAAGGTCAAAACAGTAACATAAAAAGCAAATGCAGAATGATCACTCAGCAAACATTCATTATGAGTAATTAACCTAACACTTCTAATATGAATCAATGATGGCATCATGAACCACAAAAGAAAGAAAAAAAAAATCTGTAAAACCTAAAACAAAAACAAACCCATCTCCAAAATCATGGAAAATCCAACATACTCCATAGTAGAAGTCAATTTTGTTCAACAACCTAAACTCCCATTTTTTGGCATAGATAAAGTCAAAACAGTAACATTAAAACTAATGCAGAGTAATAACTCAACAAGCATTCATTCTGAGTAATTAAAGTTAACATTCTATTATTGAATCAATGATGGCATCATGAACCACAAAAAAAAAAAAATAATAATAATAATAATAAATTTTTAAAAAAAATCTGTAAAACCCAAAACAAAAACAAACCCATCTTCAAAAATCATGAAAAAAACCAACATACCCCTTAGTAGAAGTCAATTTTGTTCAACAACCCAAACTCCCATTTTTTGGCAAAGAGAAGGCCAAAACGGCAACATTAAAAACTAACGCAGAGTAACAACTCAGCAAGCATTCATCATGAGTAATTAAGCTAACAATTCTAATATGAATCAATGATGGCATCATGAACAAAAGAAAGAAAAAAAAATCTGCAAAACCAAAAACAAAAACAAACCCATCTCCAAAAATCATGAAAAAAAAAAAAAAACCAACATGCTCCTTATTAGAATTCAATTTTGTTCAACAACCTAAACTCCCATCTTTAATTACACAATAAATGAAATCAGAAAAAATTGAAATGCACTCTGATTTATATAAGATCATATAATACAAACAAAGAAGTCAACAAGTTCAAAGATCCGAACTCTCATCTAAATTGCCTAATATATCATTTTAGAATTTTTACAAATCCAATTCCACCAAAAGGGTATCGAAATGAAAAAAATATATATATATATACCTGAATTAGACACAGATTGAAAAACTCAGATTTAGCGTCCGATCGAGCTGAGAGCTGAGAAGAAGGTAACCATGGAAGACCTACAGAATTAGACAAATTGGAATCAAAAAACCCAAAACTAAAGCAAGAGAAACTTAACAAATCAGCTCAGAAACAAAAACCCTAGTACAGATAAAAATGACTAGCTAAGAACCCTAATTTTCCGGAGGAATTAGCTCAGCTTAGCTAGCTAGCTAGCGAAGCTCAAAACCATGAATAGTAAACAAAAACGAAAAAAACGACGAGGGATTATAAATTCTCTCATGGATCAACGAAATGGAGCTCTAGAGAGAGAGAGAGAGAGAGAGAGAAGGCGGTCCTGACCGAAGAGTCTGGAACAGTTCGCAGAGGATCCGAGCGTGGAGTGAACAAAACATCGAGATCCAAAGACGCAAACACAAACACGAACACAGTGACACACACAAACGCAAACACGAACAAACACAGTGAGAGAGAGAGAGAAATGAAAGATAAAGAAAAGGGAGGGGGTGTTGAGCTGATGAGAGTTTGCAGGGGAGAGGGAAGGAGATTATAGAGGCGAAAGAACTGGACACGGAAGGATCTTAGGGGAGATATCAGGATGACCAGGTACAAACTTCTACTGCCCCCTTTGCCTTTTTGGCCTCTGAAGTTTGAACCCACTTGCCTTTGTTGCCCAGCTAAAAGCTTTCCTTATTTCACTTTCACTTTATTTTATACCATGTTTTAGACATTCTTTTCTTTCCTCTTTTGGCTTTGTTTTCCTTTTATAATAAGTACAAAGTTTAGATGCCCCTTATTTAATATCTTCTTATTTAATATCTTCTTATTGAAGTTAAATTTTGACAAATTTAATATTAGATTATATTTTTTTTATATTTTTTATATTTTAAAAATTTTAAAAAAATTAAAAATTAATAATTATGTCATCAATAAATTGTTTAAATTGTAAGTTTTTGTAATTTAAAATTATGTATAAAATATAAACTTATAGATTATATAATAAATAATATCCAATTAACACAAAATTTGACATTTATATTGAGAACATAAAAAATATGCAATTCAACAGTTAAATTTTTAAAATATATAGTAATATCTATTTTATTGAGGAAGTTTGTAGTATTAGGCTACAACTAATTTTGTAACTAAACTTTGTCCTTATAATAATAATAATTTTTTACTATTTTATAAGTATTTTTTTAATCATGTTCACACCCATGTCTCTTATTTTATTTGATAACAATATAATAATAATAATAACTTTATTTGTTGAGTTGAATTAATAAAATTGGATCTAATATTCTATGGCACTAAACCTATCCAAAAAGTCAAAATCTTGTATATTCCTAGCCCATAGAGCCTATGTGAGACTGGCATGGGGAGCTTTACAATTATGGGGCTCACATGTCAGTCTCACTTAGACTTTATACACTAGGTGTATAAAGATATTTTCTTGTCTAGTACTTTAAGGGTCTGTTTGGATAGAGCTGAAAACTGAAAATTGAAAATTGAAAACTAAAACACTGTAGCAAAATAATTTTTAAATGTGTAAATAGTATCGTGGGACCCATTTTTAATAAAAAAAATTGCTGAAAAGTGAAAATTGTGAGTCCATAAACAGTAATTTTTTGCTGAAAAGTCAATCTTTGCGGCTACTGTTCAATGAACAGTAGCCGCTACAGTACGTGCACAGTAAAAATATGGCTGGAACGCGTGAAAAAAAAAAAAAAAAAGAGGTGAAAACGCAGACGCAGACGCAAGAAGTGCAACCCAAACGAAGGCTAAGCCATCGAGTCATTATTTAGATAGGAATTGGAATATTGGACCTAAGTTTTGTTTTGTTTGTATGGGGATAGTAAGAATTTTATTAATAAATTTAAGTTTTGTTTTAAAAGAAGAGATAAAGATGATATATTAGAAATTGAAAATTTTATTAATTTTCATTTTTAGAAAAAATATTTTAGTTTTTCGATGTGGAAAGGGGGGAAATTAATTGAGATAAAAGTGAAGGTCTTTTTTTTTTCTTTGACTTTAAACTATTTTTAGTCAATTATCAATATGAGTGAATAAATAAACATATGGGGATATTAGTTTTAGTTGGTAAAAAGGACTAGATGACTCTTAGATCTAACTATTATATGGAAATACAAGTATTTGATTAATATAAGTTTATGTAATTAATTATTTATTATAATTTTTTTCTAAAATAATTATAAAAAAGGCAATGAACGTGAGGGAATTTGATACATATTTATGGGGATCTTAACAATTCTAGTCCCTAAGAGGGACGAGAGGAAGTTTTTCTTTTCTTTTTTTTTGAGAGGGAATATCTCAAACTTTATTGAAAAAACTTAGCTAACATCAGCTAAAAGTAAATTATTAAGGGTGTGGTGAAACATTCTTCATCCACATAGAAAAACAACTAACATATCTAGCATGTTTAGTAAAGTTGTGAGTTAAAGCATTATCTAACCTACGAGTATGAGCAAAAGCAATGTGACCAAAAGCAACTAAAGAAGACTGGATATTAGAAATCAAAGTGAAAGACTCCTCCTTACTCTTCAATTCTTTAATACATAAACTCACTCCATTGTATTTTTATTATTATTTATAGATAAATTTAGCATTCACACTAGTTTAACTTTGCCTACCTAATACAAGAAACATTTATTTTTAACAAAGATTGGCATTTGTACTTTTGTAGTATGGGAAATTGTAATGCTATATCCTCAATAATCAATTACTTATTGTGTTCAATTCTAAAAAAGAAAAAAGAAAAAAAAAACTTATTGTGTTCAAACTTCAAATAAAATAATTAATTACTTAGTTACTCTCTTATTAAAAAAAAAAATACTTAATTACTACCAACGAAGGTTGGCCTGAGTGGAAGGGGCTCTGGTCGCTTAAGCAAGTGGTCTCGGTTTCGAACCCTTGTGAATGCAGCAAACTTTCTTGAGAGAGGTCCTCACCTTGGCGCCCGATAGTACCTCAAAGGATTAGTCCCAAGATAATAACTTGGGGATACCTTGGGAAACCCAAAAAAAAAAAATTACTTAATTACTCAATTTTCCATTAGAAAAAAGGAAAAAAAAAAATCAATCAATCAATCATTGTTGGAGGTAAGGGTGTGATGATAGCTTTTTATCATCAAACCAAGACACCAATCAGTTTTTGGTGTAGGCGGAAATTGAACCTTAAATCTCTTATATAACCATTAAAGACTTTACCACTTAAGCTAATTGGAACCCATCTAAAATATTAAATTAAGTACATGTTATTTTCCCCTTTTTCAAAAAATAAAAAACATAAATTAAAGTACACTTCTTCCCCCTGAAAGATTGATTTTTTTTTATTATCAATATTTTGTTTAAGATTCAATATTTATAAAAAGAGGAACATATAATTAAACATTAAACATAAGAAGCAATATTTGAATTGGAAAAAAAATGGTTACCTTTCTAAAGTTTTAAAGCTCAAATAAAGTGTTAAGAGCTCAAATTTTCTATGTAACAATTTTTTTTTTTTTTTTTGTTTTTATTAAAAAAGCAGTGTATTAATAATGACATTTGAAAAAAATTGTATAATAAAATGTATAATTTGATATTGTTTTCAAGTTAAACTTTGATAACATTTATGCATAAATGGTTACTATAGAATTATAATTATAATTTCATAATTTTGTGAGTTTAACGAAAATTGACATAAGCAGTAAATTAATACTTGATGTATATCTAATTACTAAAAATCAACATAAGTGGTGCTCTTCCTTTAATCTTGAAGGTGACTTTGAACTTGTGATCAAGATTCTCAAAAGTGAAGAGGACTCTCTTTCCCCTTTTGACCATATCCTTGCTTCAATCAAGGCCACCACATAAGCTAGTTGCTGTATTTCTTTTCCTCATATCCATAGACTTGATAATTCTGTTACTCACAACTTAGTTAAAAATGCTAGATATATTAAAAGTTTTTTTATGTGGATGGAGGACGTTCCTCCACACCTCTATTTTGTACTTTTAACCGATAACGATTGATTTTCTTTTAATGAAATTCCAAGATTTTATTCTCAAAAAAAAAAAATTATGTTAAAAAAAATGTGAGATTATCATTATCAATATAAATTGTTGCATTTGATAGGTACAAAATTTATTTTCTACTATCTTACAAATGTCAAATATGTGTGTATCTATATATCCTATAATTTGAAGGATAAAGATAGGAGACTTGTAAAAAAATAAAAAGTTATATATATATATATATATATTTTTTTTTTTTTAAAGGAAGGCAGGGTAAATTATACTAATTTACTAAATGCAATATTCTCTTAATAAGCTATATAATATTTAAGATTGTGGATTCCATATCAATGAGGGATTGTTAATTTGTAACATGGAAACCATTGATTAACATGAGGCTTAATTATATCATCGAACTTTATAATCTTATTGAGAAAATTATTACTTTCATTTATGGACTCTTTGTATCTTTTCATATATGGGTGGGCTGTATGCATTGATCTATATATACGTGGAAGTGTGGAACTCATCTCATGTAAGAGAGGAGAAGTATATATTAAGCATATATATATATATATATATATCTAATAGTTCCTCCATTACATATCACTAAAGTGAATGCTTTCGATCTTCTATGTCTATTTTTAGATCAAAATGTGCTAATATGATTCCCTTGACATCAATGCATTGATGATATTGATCCCTTTTGTCAAGTTGGGTGGCGGAGTGAGGTCATTCAAACAAAAAACAATTGCTTTCGGAGAAAAATACGACTTTCATCTCTCTCTCTCTCTCTCTCTCTCTCTCTCTCTCTCTCTCTCTCTCTCTCTTTATATATATATATATATAATAATAATAATAAAGACAAAATGGGCTTTTGCCCTTTTTAAAAAAACAATCCAGCATTTTGTCATTTTTCTCAAACTAATTAAGGAAATACCCCTCTTTTGAAATTCGATTTATGATAAATTGAGTTAGGACTTATAGCGGCGTTTTTAAAGAGCCTATAGTAACGTTTTCAGGACTTATAGTGGCGTTTTGTAACTCGACCTATATGAAATCGAGTTATAGGTAAAAAAAAAAAAATTTGCCTATAACTCGATTTCATGGAGGTCGAGTTACAAAACGCTACTATAGGTCTTGGAAATATCATTATAAATCCTTAAAAACGCCGCTGTAGGGTTGTAGAAAATTTTTTTTTTTTTTTTATAACTCGATTTATCATAAATCGAGTTTTAAAAGAGAGATATTTCCCTAATTAGTTTGGGAAAAAAGGCAAAATGCTAGATTGTTTTTTTAAAAAGGGCAAAAAGTAATTTTATCCATAATAATAATAATATGCAGAAATTTTATTTAGAAAAGAAAACTAAGAACATGTTACATATACACTTATATTTACGACTTTTTTAATACTATTATACTTTATACTCCTACTTGAGGATATGACCTCTCTATTTAACTTGTGTGTGTAGTGCACTTGGTAAACCAAAATTATCAAAGATTGTGAAATGAGAAATACATCATTTATTGAGCATATGGAAGTGTATCGGAGATGGCCGAATAAGTATAGCACAAATTCCATGTCAATATGATCACATATACAAACATATATGAGTTAAATTCATGTAGTGTGAATAATATGAGCTAAAACCTTTTTTTTAAATTTTTTTTTAATTCACAATATATTACAGTTATAATATATGATGTTTTAACTTGAACCCGGTCTTTTATATGCACAGTAGAAAGATAGAAAGGAAGAAACTTTGACTAGGTGGAACGGGAAGATCCCTGATTACTTTTCCTAGCTATAATTATCTGGTGGGTGTGAGAGTGTAAGAGATTAAATGCACTCAGAGAAATAGTCAATTCTTTGAAGAATTTTAGACACTCTCGTTAAAAAAGAAAAAAGAAAAAAGAAAAAAAGAGTATAGGGAATAATTCCATTTTCTTTTATAACATATAAGGAATAATTCCTATTATAGAATTACTTGTAAAATGCCCAAATGTATGTTATAGGAAGGGTAAGGTCAAAGAAAAGTTGTGGGGTTTTTTTTTGGATATTTAATGTTGGAAATATATATATATATATATAAATAAATTAGGGCAAGACTTAAGTAAAATATATAAGTGATGTTCATTAGATTCTCATCTTAAAATTTTGCTATGTGAATTTTTTCTCATAGGATGGAAGTGTATCTTTTAGTTAAGTAGCCATATAACTGAATCTTAAGATAGGAACTTAAGAAACAGTACATAAGGTATTGTACCTAAGTTTTGTCCATATAATTAACCTAATTGATATTATTATAAGAGACAATATCAATCAAGACAATGTCAACAAATTATGGAATTATATGACCATCGTTACTTGAGAAAAAAAAAAAAGACTATCATACATAAATTGAGTGAATAGTTTTTTTTGTGACAAAAAATAAAAAATGTTGCAATTAATATCAAGTATTGAAACAAATAATTTTTTTTGTTGAGAATCTTGAAATAAAGAATTGGATCTCTCTCTCTCTTAAAAATCAAATAGAATACAACTAGGATTGGATTGCATGGGCTATATTGTCATTGTTTTAGCTCGTCATGCAATACTGTTCATGAATCATGAGTGTGGACGACTAAATTTCTTAATTTGAAATAAATCAAACAAGTAAAATAGTTTCACAAGTGCGAATTAGTATTGATGAATATGTGGTACAATTCCCTGTGATTACAAAAAAGTGATCCTCTGATTCGATCTCTTTAAAAGATTTGTTGATTGGAATTGTGGTAATGTGATTTTGATTTGAACACAAGATATCCTTCAATTTGGTTGAAGAATGGATCGAAGATCTTTGAAATGGAATTACAATGAATCTCTGGCTATGAGCTTGTTAGAAATCCTTTGTTCTTCACGTTCTTCGTGTTCTTGGCGCGTTCTTTGTCTTTGAAGGTTTGTGGTGGAAGTTTTTGGGTGCTTTCGAGGCTTGAATCCGTAGAGCTTCGTTGATTTATGATTTGTTGAGGTTTCTAGAGGCTTTTGAGCTTGATTCCAGTGAACTTTGAGATCTAGGCAGATAGTTTGGATGATTCTGCTTTGAATGTTCTTCGATTTTGAGTTTGAAGTTCTTGAATTCCTTTGAGGCTTGATTCCTGCAGAGCTTTTGTACTTTTGAATGCTTTTGAATCTTCTCTGATGCTACTTGTACTTCAAATAGCTTGGTGTCCTCCTAAATGTCTTAGGAAGGCTTCTATTTATAGGAATTTGGAGGTGGATAAGCGACACTTGGCGGAGTCTGATTGGTGACACATGTCTTAGCCTGATTGGTCCACCTATATCATCATTTACACATGCTGGCCTGATTATGTCATCGCTTACACATGAGAGGCTACTTATGTTATCACTTACACGTGCTGATGTGTGATTGGTCTTTGCATGACACTTGGCAAATTTCTATTGGTTCCTAAGTAGTGATAGCAAAACCTAGCAATAATACATGGAGCTTTGTAATTGGTTGTATTTTGTGGACTTGGTAATATGATATGTCAGCTTATGATAGGTCGGGAATTTTCCTTCTCTACAATGAGAACAAGAACGCTAAAAATGAAAGATGATGTTGCCTACATTATAGTTTCCTTGGATTTTTCCTAGAGTTGATAACTTAAAGAGTTTGTTGAGGCTTAAGGGTAAAATGAAAAAGGAAGAGACAATGATCACACATTGTATTGTAAGGATATATGTGCTGAATAATTAAAATTTAAAACATAGATATCATTCACACATATAGGACCAAACTTGTTGTGATGAAAGCCAATATGTATCCTCATTCTTTCCTACAAGATGCATTGTGTTTGACTGTATCCCACCCAACTTGGAGGGAAATGATGTGAGCAATGCCAAAAATGCTTAGTCCCCTACATATATTACGAGGTTTTGTGCTAAGATGATGAAGACAATTCATTGCTTCTACCAGAAATAAGCCATTCATTGCTTAATACATACAATTTTGCTTTATATGGCATATGCATGGATTTATTTGGTTCGCAGCCAGTCTTCCTTCTAAATTAGATGGAGTTTGAATTCTTTGCTCCAAAAATAGGAGAGAAAAAAATAACAGCTTGTTGGCAACTTGGCATTACTAGTAGTTTCAAAGAACATGAAGATAATGTTTTGAGAAGATTCATTCTTCTTTCATCTGAAAACTATATGTTAAGTATTAACTTCCGAAACATATTTTTCATAAAAACAACAAAACTTTAGAAAAAATTAAGATAAATAATACTTATTTGGTTTGCACTCTTGTTCGCAAGGGCGTCCAGAGAGAGAGAGAGAGAGAGACTATGCATTCATTTAACTAATTTATTTAATTAAAGTTAGCTTTTATTTTATCTAAGCAAATAAAGTAGCCAAACATAGGCCCTTTTGGATATAGACCACTGTAAATTTTTAGAAAAACCTTCTTCCATCTCCCCGTGTATGTGTTATAAAAATATTTAGTATTCTAAAAAAAAAAAGTAGCCAAACAAATGCATATATGCTTAGAGTACTATCATCAGCCTCAACAATTTAATATTTTAGTAAAATATTAGCTAAACTCAACTAAAACATCTTGCATCAATCTCAATAGTTTGTTTGATTTTTTTTTTTTAATGAACAATACCTCAATACACTTGTTGAGGTGTTATTCACCTAATAAAAATATTTTTTATTCATTCTCACTTACTCTTTATTGTCGTAATCTCTCTCTCTCTCTCTCTCTCTCTCTCTCTCTCTCTAAGGTCCTTCGGCAATGAGAAGTTGCCTTGTCATGAAATCGACGAGGTTCGTCATGGATCAACAAGAAGTTGATTGCGTGGTCCTTTAGAGGTGAGAAGCTGTCTCGTTGTGAGGTTCATCTTGGATTTGAAGATGTTTGCGAAGCTGGGACGTAAATCAGTGAAGCTTAGAGCTAGGATGTGGTGGTGTTTGGGTTGTTAAGATCAAGTTCTTCAAGTTGATGGTTGGGTCTTTGGGTTGAATTTGGGCAAGGAGGAAAAGGGGGAAAAACAGCCTTGACAGAGACATTTTAATTATGTCTTTGGGTTGTTAAGTTTCACTATTTTTCATTTTAGTCCTCTGACTTTAGTTTTTTGTCATTTCAGTCTTTCAAGTTTCATTTATTCTCAATTAAGTCCTCTATTAAACTGCCATCCACCGTTACCTTTAAGACCACTAAAACGAAGCCATTTTGGCATTATTTTAATATTTAATATTTGTTTCTTAATTAAAAAAAATTAATTAAAAATATTAAAAATTAAAAACAAACCCAGATAGTTTGAAGAACAAACGCCCACACACAAAAAAAAAACCCATAAATTAAAACGTTAATCTGAAGAATAAAAAAACCAAACCCAAAAAGTAAAATGTTAATCTAAAGAAAAGAAAAAAAAAAAAAAAAAAAAAACCCTCAAACAAATCCCCTACCCAATCGTTTATGTTGAATAATATAGACACATACCTTTTGTAAAACAGATCACCAAATTGCTGGATCTTGTTCTTTGCTTGCTTTACGAACTCTTCACGATCTCCTTTGTGGAACACCCCCAAGTCGCAAGAGAGGCTATTAGAGTCTCTCCAAATTTCCACACTCCAAATTCTAGGGAATAGTAAATAGTGTCCCAGAGAGATGATTTATTTTGAGAAAGCACTCAGAACTATACGTATGTTCACTCACTATGTCTAACATCTATCTGACTGATGTAGGAGTATTTTAAATACTGACAGAGATTCACTTACTATCAGATATATGTGATTCCTAAAAGATCTCATCTCTTAAGTTTAAATTACTCCATCACTGATATTGATAACCCATATCAATATCTATTTAGTTTAAATCACCCCACTATTGATATTGATAACTCATACCAATATCAGTTAGTTTAAATTTAAACTTACTTATCAGATAACCCATGTGGATGATCCATAGGCCATGGTTTATGGGTTGGATCAAAACCAGCCCAATTTCTAACAGTTTGAGAGGAAGATAAAGAGATTGAACTTACATAATGGTGTTTTCAGTGGATCTAGGAGGTTGAGATATCAAGATCGGCGACTCCAAGAGGTGTTTTCAGTGGCTCTGGCAGTACTCAACACTTTGGCGAATCTCTCAATCTCTCATTCTCTCTCAATATCTCCTTCTCTCACTCACTCTCCTTCTCCCTCTCGCTCTAACCCATTCTCAATTTCTTTCTTTTTCTCTCAAACTAACGGGTTAGGGAATTTGTTTTTTCTTCAAATACGGTTATGTTTTTGGGTTTTTATTTTTTATTTTTTAAAATCATCTAGCACACCACCCATAACTTCATCTGTTACTAATGACCACAAAGAGTCTACTCCTAGCAAAGAAACCAAAGAGCATGCAAGTTTAGTTGATGCACTGGGATTCCCTCACCACAAGACAATAGATGCAAAGATTTTGAAACCATACACATTAAGCTGGGTGTCAAGTGGGGATTTATTTTTATTTTTTTTCTTCAATGTTGTTTTCCATACTTTGCTATTTCTTCACATTAATTTCTGGGTTTTTTTAAATTTTTTGTTTAGATTATTGATTTCTTAAAATTAGTAAATAAATAATAATTTAAATTTAAAAAAAGAAAAAGAAAAAACGATGTCGTTTTGCTATACATAATGGCAGCAACTAACTAACGTATTGTTAACGGAAGACTTAATTGAGAATAAATGAAACTTAGAGGACCAAAATGACAAAACCCAAACTTAGAATACTGAAATGAAAATTTGTGAAACTTAGAGAATGAATTTGCATTTTAGCCTTTTAATTAATTAAAATGGAATAGTGATATAGGATTAAGACTAATATAATTGTATGTGATAGTAGATTAGCAAAAATGACAAAGTGAGGTTTTAAGACCAAATTTAGTTAAAAAAGCATCTATGTTGAAGTAAATGCTCTCAAGCAAACTATATATGTGTCACTTCGAAAACACTTTCTAAAACCTCATATTAAGTAGATAGGTGACCAAAATATTCTTATTTCCTATATGAATATTTCATGGTTGGTTTAATCCTTACTATTATTATTACTTTGACCCAAATTTTGTGAATTTTAGTTCCACCCCAAGAGAGAGGAAATAATTCAAAAGATTTCATTTTTACAAATAAAATAAACTGAAAATTGAAAAATTTTAAAAATACGAATAATAGGTAGTCATGAGATTAATCAAACTTTAGAGATCCCCCACCCCAAAATTTTTTTTTTGGGTGTAACTTTAGCTTAGTTTTAGGATATAGAGGTGGTATGTATTGTGCTAGTCGCTGACACCATTACCATGTAGGCTTATGGTTTGTTTGGATTGAGGGGGAGGGAGGGAGAGCATAGTATAGTAGAGTAGATTTTGCCCAAAATTAGTATATTTTCAATTAACTCTACTCTATTCTCCTCCACTCCTGCTCCTTCCCCCTCAATCCAAACAGCCCTTAGAGTTAGAAAGGTGTGGTACTCATGTTCCATAGTTCTTAGAAGGCATTAATGGACAGATAAGCTTCCACCTTCTCAACAAAAAAAACCTTCCACCTTAAAGCTTTCCTTTTTTGAGATTTTGTTTATTTATTTTTATTTTACACAAATTAACTTAGGTAAAAATCAAACAGGATAAAAAAAAACATATCATGGCCTTTGTTTGATGTCAACACTCATTATGAGTTACCTAAATTGTTCTCTAGGAGATATAAATTTTAGGCCCCAATTATCAATATTTAAAAATAATTCAACCTATTGTAAAAAAAAAATAATAATAATTGTTTGGACCATCTATTAGTTAGCAAATCAATAGAAAGCAATAATTAATAATAAATATTTTCGATATATATTTATATCAAACATTTTGTAAAGATGAAAAAAAAAATCTATTTTTTGTGTCTTAACGTTAAAATCCTGTTATAATAGCATTAGCAACCAATCCCCTTAAAACAACTTCTACAACAAAGAAGCCAAAGTTAAAATAATTTGAGTCTCAGCTACCGAGGGCTACTATAGTAGACCACTGTAGCTTAAAACTCAAAACAAAAAATAATTTTTTAATGTAGGGTGTTAATTTTTTTTTTTTAATATATTGATGGTTGTGGTTGTTATTTATTGTGTTATTTATATTATTTTAATGTGTTGAATATTAAAATAAAATTTTTGATATTGGGTGTATTATAAAGTGGATTGTTAAAATAGATAAAATAGTTTTTTTTTTTTTTTTTTTTTTTTTTTGAGTTGGTCAATGTTAAAAATTGTTAAAGTGTGGTGAAACATTTTCCATCGACACAAAAAGCCACTAACTCGTCTAGCAAGGTTTTGAGTTAAAGCATTACCTAACCTATGAGTATGAGCAAAAACAATGTGACCAAACCAAAGGTAGTTAAAGAAGATTGGACATCAGAAATCAAAGCGAAAGATTCCTCCTTTTTCCTCTAGGCTATACATAGACTCACTCCATTATATTTTTATTATTATTTATTGATAAATTTAGTATTAGTACTAGTTTAACTTTGCCTACGTAAGAGTGTTCACAACAGTGGAGCTATTTTTTTAGCTATTTGGTACCACAAAAAGCTACTTTATCTATTTTACCTACTCATTTTACAAAACATCTAGCATCAGTGGATCTATTTTAGTTTTCAACATAATAAAATAATATAAACATCACAATAAAATAATATATCTACTACAATAAAATAATACATCCATTACAATAAACTACCAACAAACACCACGCCCCAAACCCAATCCCACCAACAGCCACCGATTGCCACCATGCACATCCCATTACCAAAAAAAAAAAACACCAATCAATGACACAAACCACAACCACTGACAACCAAGAACAACCACCCACAATCACCCAAAAATCTCACTAAAAAATTTTCAAACTACGATTCGTTTAGATCGTAAAAAAATTAAGAAAAAGAAAAAAAAGAAGAAATTTGTACATCTTCTTTCGAACATCAACTTGCTTCTCTTTACGCTCGTACTCTTGCCTGATCTTCTTCTTCTCTGCCTCCACCAATTGCAACTTCTCTATATTGAATTCCTAACCAAAAAAACAATCAAAGTTAACTAAAATTCAATTTCAGAAACCAAAAAAAAAAAGGAAGGGAAAAAGAGATACATACTTCCTCGGCAGAGACGGAGATCTCATTGGCTTTTTCCTTTACTTCTTGGCGGATGAATCTGACCATCTGCTGGATTTGCTTGGAGACATTGGTGTCGTTCATTTTGGCTATAAGATCAGACTGTGTTTTTGTGATTGATTGGAGAGAGAGAGAGATATATATATATATATATATAGACTAGTACTAGACGAGATAGGTTAGCGGCATGGGGCAAGGGATGGGCCGGTGACAGTTGAGCCGATGACAGTTAAGAGAGAGTTGGGAGTTGAGAGAGAGAGAGGTGACTGATAAAAATAAATAGAAAAAAAAAAAAAAAAGAACAAACAAATAATAATTTAAAGGTGGGGGAGAATTAAAAAATATTTTTTTTTTAACTTTCAGTTACAGTGCACAGCCATATATAGCTATGCATTGTAGCAATATAGGTAAAAAATTTACTTATACCACCACTATTGCAACACTTTTTTTGTATATAGTGGTGCTAAAAATAGCTTTTTAGCACCACTATTGCTAGTGCTCAAATACAAGAAACATTTATTTTTAATAGAGATTGGCATTTGTACTTTTGTAGTATGGGAAATCGTAATGATATATCCTCAATAATCAATTACTTATTGTGTTCAATTCTAAAAAAGAAAAAAAAAAAACTTACTGTGTTCAAACTTCAAACAATTAATCAATTTACTCTCCTATAAAAAAAAAAAAAAAATTTACTTAATTACTCAATCTTCCATTAGAAAAAAGAAAAAAATAAATAAATCAATCAATCATTGTTGGAGGTGAGGGTGTGATATCTCATTTTGATACGTGTGATTACTTATTGCAAATCTCCAATAATGCAATATATTGTACCACATGCATCGCCATGTTGTAGGGATGGCCATGGGTAGGGTATGGATCGGGTATACCCATACCCTACCCAAAAAGTTTGCCCATTTATATCCGATTATCAATACCCATTAGTATCCATAACCGAATCTTACCCGAATATATTATCCATGGATATCCGTACCTTACCCAAAACCCGAAACTCATTTAATTTTTTTTTTTAATCCAAAACATTTTAACGTAAAAACTAACCAATCTTAAAAAAGAAAAAACTAATCAATAAAAAATTTTAAAAAAAATTTCTCAGCAAACGCTTTTTCTCTTTCCTCTCTTTCCTCATCTTTTTTACTGATTCTAAATAAACTATCTCTCAACCAACTCCTCATTGCTTGAATAATATGAAACAAGGTTGCTTTCTTGCTAGCCTACCCTTTTGTGCTTGCTCTGCTCTTCTCTCTGGCTTTCCTCAATACATTCTGCTATTGGATAGCTTGTGAGTGGCAGGCTGGCAGCGATTCACAGATAGAGGGTGGTGGAGATGAAGGTGGACCAAGGAGAGAAGGTGTTGACAGAGGCCAAGATCAGTGATTCGCAGACGTGGTGGATCAGTGCTGCTATGACTGACCAAGAGACATGCTTGGATGGGTTGGGAAGAGAAGAGAGAGTAGGTCAATAGCTCTAGTTTGGAGAGGTAGATAGAGTGTGAGTGACGGTGAGAGAGGTTTAGGGTTTTTTTTTTTTTTTTTTTAATTTTAATTTTTAAAATACAGGTCGGGTTTGGATAATATCCATACCCTACCCAAACAATTTGGGTAATATCCATACCCTACTCGGTTAAGCTCTACCCATGAAGAACTGAGTATTACTTGAAACATTTGGATCGGGTAAGGTTGGATATCCATTACCCAATGGGTATGGCCATCCCTATGGCCATGGACTGGGCCGTGTGATGCAAATGCCGTTAAGCATTGACCAAACGAAGTTGGCTTTACTCTTTCCTTTCGTGTGCAGAACCTCTACTGATCTATTTGTATAATCTTTCCTAAAATATTAAATTAAGTACATGTTATTGTCCTCTTTTTTTTTTTTTTTTTTTTTTTTAAAAACATAAATTAAAGTACACTTCTTCCCCCTGAAAGATTGTGTTTAATTTTGTTCTCTTTTACTTTTCAAAATTTTTATTTGAACTTTTTATGTTTTTTTTTTTTGAGAATTTAATTTTGTTTTAATATTAGCCATATTGTTCATTTTTGTTAATAATATGACAATTTCATACTAGTTTTACAACTCATTTGTGTTATTAATTAATGATTTAGTGTCATTCATTAAAGACATGTCATCCATAAAATATCAGTTGTCATCAAATTACAAACAAAGATAGACGGTAGAGTCAATATGAAATGAAATCCAATATAATGAAAAAAAATGAACATTTTGATAACATAAATAGCCAAGATAAAAATAATCTCAAACTTTAAGCGAAAGCATACTTTAATTATTATTTTCATTTTTTTTTTTTTGTTAGATGGAGTACTTTTTGCAGCACTTCAGTTATTTATATAAAGAAAGTAAAAAATTATATGGAGAAAACCTATTTTTTTTATGAGTAATGCTACAGCCACAAATTATTCAACAATATTTTTACAAACCATTGATTGACCAGCTTTTTATTGGTTTTCATTTATATTCACCATTAATATCACTTTTTTATTTACCAATAACCACTCACCACATAAATAGTTTGTAAATTTTTTGTAAAAAAGTTTGTATTTCTAGCATTATTTTTTTAAACTTTTATTTAATTGGTTTTTTTATTGATGAAAGAAAAATAAAATAAGGTGGGGAAGCCACCAACCTTGACCTAAGACTAGAGGCAACTAACCCTCCAAACACCGCCCCCTCATATGGTCTAATTTTGTACATTTTTATGTATTTTTTATTGATATATATATATATATATATTATGTCAAATTTTATTGGGGGAGAATGCTATTTTTTATCAATATTTTGTTTAAGATTCAATATATATAAAAGAGGAACATATAATTAACATAAAATATAAGAAGCAATATTTGAATTGAAGAAAAAAAAAAAAACAAAAATGGTTACCTTTCTAAAGATTTAAAGCTCAAATAAAGTGTTAAGAGCTCAAATTTTCTACGCAACAATTTTTTTTTATTAAAAAAAATGCAGCGTGTTAATATGACATTTGAAAATAATTGTATAATAAAATGTATAATTTGATATTGTTTTCAAGTTAAACTTTGATATTATTTATGCATAAATGGTTACTATAGAATTATAATTTGATAATTTTGTGAGTTTAACGAAAATTAATTTACATAAGCAAAAATTAATACTTGATGTTTATCTAATTACTAAAAATCAACATAAGCGGTGCTCTTCCTTTATTCTTGAAGGTGACTTTAAACTTGTGATCAAGACTCTCAGCAGTGAAAACGACTCTCTTTCCTCTTTTGGCCATATCCTTGCTTAAGCCAAGGCCACCACATAAGCCAGTTGTTGTATTTTTTTTTTCCTCATATCCGTAGACTTAGTAATTTTGTTGCTCAAAACTTAGTTAAACATGCTAGATATGTTAAAGGTTTCTCAGTGTGGATGGAGGATATTCCTCCACACTTCTATTCTATACTTTTAACTGATAACGGTTGATTTTCTTTCAATGAAATTCCAAGATTTTATTCTCCAAAAAAAAAAAAAATCAAGTTAAAAAAAAAAGGTGAGATTATCATTATCAATGTAGATTGTTGCATTTGATAAGTACAAAATTTATTTTCTACCACGTTACAAATGTCAAATATATGTGTGTATATATATATATATATATATCCTATAATTTGAAGGATAAAGATAGGAGATTTGTAAAAAAATAAAAAGTTATATGTATATTTTTAAAGGAGGGTAGAGCAAGTTATACTAATTTACTAAATGCAACATATTCTCTTAATAAGCTATATAATATTTAAGATTGTGGATTCCACATCAATGAGGGATTGTTAATTTGTAACATGGAACCTATTGACTAACACGAGGCTTAAATATTATATCATCGAACTTTATAATTTTATTGAGAAAATTATTACTTTCATTCATGGATTCTTTGTATCTTTTCATAAATGGGTGGGCTGTATGCATTGATCTATACGTGGAAGTGTGGAACTCGTCTCATGTAAGAGAGAAGAGAAGTATATATTAAGCATATATCTATCTAATAGTTCCTCCATTACATATCACTAAAGTGAATGCTTTCGTTCTTCTATGTCTATTTTTAGATCAAAATGTGCTAATATGATTCCCTTGACATCAATGCATTGATGATATTGATCCCTTTTTTCAAGTTGGGTGGCAGAGTGAGGTCATTCAAACAAAAAAAAAACAATGGCTTTCGAAGAAAATAAAAACAATGGCTTTCGAAGAAAATAAGACTTTCCTCTCTCTCTCTCTCTCTATATATATTATTATATGCAGGGAATTTTATTTAGAAAAGAATACTAAGAACACGTTACATATAAGAGATTTAGGGTTCAAAGACATTTATACTAAAAACTGATTGATGTTTTAGTCCGATGTTAAAAAACTATCATTAGAAGCGGATGCCATTGAAACTCTCTCTCTCAAAAAAAAAAAAAAAATGTTACGTATAGACTTATATTTATGACTTTTTTTATTACTATTATACTTTATACTCCTACTTGAGTATATGACCTCTCTATTTAACTTGTGCGTGTAGTGCATTTGGTAAATCAAAATTATCAAAGATTGTGAAATGAAAAAGACATCATTTATTGAGTATATGGAAGTGTCTCCAACATGGCCAAATAAGTATAGCACAAATTCCATGTCAATATAATCATAAATACAAAATATATGAGTTAAATTGTAGTGTGAATATATATATATATATATATATTTTAGAAAGTTTTAACCTATGGCGTCTGCTCTTGATAATAGTTCTTTATCATCAGACTGAGACATCAAACGGTTTTTGGTGTAAGCAAAGATTGAACCCCAGATCTCTTATTCAACTATCAGAAACTTTACCAGTTAAGTTAACTAGAACCCAAAAATTGTAGTGTGAATAATATGAGCTAAAACCTTTTTTTATTATTTTAGTTTTGATACATGACAAGCATGACAAATATGGAGGTCATACAATTCACAGTATATATATTACTGTTATAACTTATAATATATGATGTTTTAACTTGAACCCGGTCTTTTATATGCATAGTAGAAAGATAGAGAGGAAGAAACTTTGACAAGGTGGGATGGGAAAATCCCTAATGACTTCCTAGCTATAATTATCCTGTGGATGTGAGAGTAAGAGATTAAAAGCACTTATAGAAATAGTCAATTAGTTGAAGAATTCTAGACACTCTCGTTAAAATATATATATATATATATATGAAAGGAATAATTCCATTTTCATTTATAACTTATAATAATTCCTATTATAGAATTACTTGTAAAATGCCCAAAAGTATGTTATAGGAAGGGTAAGGTCAAAGCAAAGGTGTGGGTTTTTTTTTTTGATATTTAATGTTGGAAAATATATATATATATATATAAAATAAATAATTAATCTAATAGATATTATTATAAGAGACAATATCAATCGAGACAATGTCAACAAATTATGGAATTATATGACCATTATTACTTGAGAAAAAAGACTATCATACATGAATTGAGTGAACAGTTTCTTTTGTGACAAAAAAATATAAAAAGTTGCAATATCAAGTATTAAAATAAATAATTTTTTTTAAGAATCTTGAAATAAAGAATTGGATCTCTCTCTCTCTCTCTCTTAAAAATCAAATAGAATACAACTAGGATTGGATTGCATGGGCTATACTGTCATTTTTTTAGCTCGTCATGCAGTAATGTTCATGAATCATGAGAACAAGAGCACTAAAAATGAAAGATGATGTTGCCTACATTATAGTTTCCTTGGATTTTTCCTAGAGTTGATAACTTAAAAGAGTTTGTTGAGGCTTAAGGATAAAAAAGAAAAAGGAAGAGACAATGATCACACATTGTATGGTAAGGATATGTGTGATGAATAATTAAAATTTAAAACATAGATATCATTCATACATATAGGACCAAACTTGTTGTGATGAAAGCCAATATGTATCTCTCATTCTTTCCTACAAGATGCATTGTGTTTGACTGTATCCCACCCAACTTGGAGGGAAATGATGTGAGCAATGCCAAAAATGCTTAGCCCCCTACATATATTACGAGGTTTTGTGCTAAGATGATGATGAAGACAATTCATTGCTTCTACCAAAAATAAGCCATTCATTGCTTAATACATACAATTTTTCTTTATATGGCATATGCATGGATTTACTTGGTTCGCAGTCAATCTTCCTTCTAAATTAGATGGAGTTTGAATTCTTTGCTCCAAAAATAGGAGAGAAAAAAATAACAGCTTGTTGGCAACTTGGCATTGCTAGTAGTTTCAAAGAACATGAAGATAATGTTTTGAGAAGATTCATTCTTCTTTCATCTGAAAACTATATATTAAGTATTAACTTCCGAAACATATTTTGCATAAAAACAAAAAAATTTTAGAAAAAATTAAGATAGATAATATTTATTTGGTTTGCACTCTTGTGCGCAAGTGCACAGAGAGAGAGAGAGAGGCTATGTAATTATGTATTCATTTAACTAATCTATTTAATTAAGAACAAAGTTTAGCTACAAAATTGGTTGTAGCTTTAGGCTACAAACTCACTTAATAAAATAAATATTACTACATATTTTAAAAATCTAACCATTGAATTATATGTTTTTTATGTTCTTAATGCACATGTCAATTTTTGTGTCAATTGGATATCATTTATTATATAATCTATAATCTTATATTTTATGCATAATTTTAAATTACAAAAACTTTCAATTTAAAAATTTATTGATGACATAACTCTTGATCTTTAATTTTCTTGAAATTTTGCAAATATGAAGGATATAAAAAGAATATGCAATTCAATGGTGAATTTGTCAAAATTCACCTCCAATAAAAAGATATTAAGTGAGTTTGTAACCTAAGGTTACAATTAATTTTGTAGCTAAACTTTGTTCTTTAATTAAAGTTAGCTTTTATTTTATAAAAGAAAAAATATAGCCATAATGCGGATATGCTTAGAATACTATCATCAGCCTCAACAATTTAATATTTCAGTAAAATATTGGTTAAACTCAACCAAAACATCTTGCATCAATCTTAATAGTTTGTTTGAATTTTTTTTTTAATGAATAATACCTCAATACACTTGTTGAGGTGCTTCAGTAAAATATTGGTTAAACTCAACCAAAACATCTTGCATCAATCTTAATAGTTTGTTTGAAATTTTTTTTAATGAACAATACCTCAATACACTTGTTGAGGTGCTATTCACCTAATAAAAATATTTTTTATTCTCTCTCTCTCTCTCTCTCTCAGGTCCTTTGGCAGTGAGAAGTGGCCTTGTCATGAGATCGACGAGGTTTGTCATGGATCGACAAAAAGTTGACTGCGTGGTCCTTTGGAGGTGAGAAGTTGCCTCGTTGTGAGATTGATGAAGTTCATCTTGGATTTGAAGATGTTTGCGGAGTTGGGATGTAGGTCCGTGAAGCTTAGAGCTAGGATGTGGTGGTGTTTGGGTTGTCAAGATTGAATACTTTACGTTGATGGTTGGGTCTTTGGGTTGAATTTAAGCAAGGAGGAAAAGGGGGGAAAAATAGCCTTGATAGAGACATTTTAATTAATTAAAATAGAATAGTGATATAGGATTAAACTGATATAATTGTATGTGATAGTAGATTAGCAAAAGTGACAAAGTGAGATTTTGAGACCAAATTTAGTTAAGAAAGCACCGAGGTTGAAGTAAATGCTCTCAAGCAAGCTATATATGTGTCACTTCCAAAACACTTTCTAAAACCTCATATTAAGTAGATAGGTGACCAAAATATTCTTATTTCCTATATGAATATTTCATGGTTGGTTTAATCCTTACTTTTGTTATTACTTTGACGCAAAGTTAGTGAATTTTAGTTCCACCCCAAGAAAGAGGAAATAATTGAAATGATTTCATTTTTAAAAATAAAATAAACTGAAAAGTGGAAAATTTTAAAAATATGAATAATAGGAAGTCATGAGATTAATCAAACTTTAGAGAGAGATCCCCCACCCCAACTTTTTTTTTTGGAGTAACTTTAGCCTAGTTTTAGGATATAGAGGAAGTATGTATTGTGCTAGTCGCCAACACCATCACCATGTAAGGCTTAGAGTTAGAGAGGTGTGGTACTCATGTTCCATAGTTCTTAGGAGGCATTAATGGATAGATAAACTTCCACCATTTCTCCCAAAAAAAAAAAAAAACCTTCCACCTTGAAGTTTCCCTTTTTTGAAATTTTATTTATTTATTATTGTTTTAGACAAATTAACTTAGGTAAAAATCAATTAACTTACAATACTTTTTTAACCGGACATCTCTTGTTATTTTAAATATACAATGACAAATGACAGTGAATTTTAATCTCCACATTTTACTTAGTTAGTAGGTGATGTGACAGTTTCTCATTAAACTAAAAAGAAATTCCAATTAAAAGAGTACTGAAAATAAGCCAAACCCAAATCAAACAAGGATAAAAAACATATCATAGCCTTTGTTTGATGTCAACACTCATTATGAGTTACCTAAATTGTTATCTAGGAGATATAATTTTAGGCCCCAATCATCAACGATTAAAAACAATTCAACCTACTTTAAAAAACGAAAAATGAATTTGTGAGGGTCATTGATTAGTTAGCAAATTAATAAAAAGTTAATAATAAATATTTTTCATATATATTTACTAGCTTCATCACACGCGCTTTGTGCGTGTGATGAGACTTTTTATTTTTTGAGTTTACATGTTTTACTTATTTCAGTTTTATTTTAAAAAGAAATTGTATTAGTACTTTTTTTTAGAAGAGTTGTATCAGTACTTGACTATTAATGTGAGAGAGAAATATGGAACAGAGAAAAAAGTAGCTCCTGAAAAAAAAAAAAACAGTTTTATTTTTTATAGTTTTTCAAAAGGAAGAAATTTGTATTAGTATTTAACAACTAATGTGAGAGAGAAATGGGAAGTGGGAGAAAAAAATTGTTTTTTTATTATTATTTATTTATTTATAATTTAACTAAAAATTAAGAATTTTTAAATTACTAATTTTACATGTTTAATCCTATGATTTAAGCCTTAGAAAATAGACAAATCTGAAAATATTTTGGACATCTAAATTAAAGATTCTAAATAGGAAAAACTTCTTCAACAGTAATAAAGATATCAAACATTTTGTTCAGATGAAAAAAAAAAAAAAAAAAAATCTATTTTTTGTGTCTTAACGTTAAAATCCTGCTATAAACCGCTACAAAAAGACAGACGTAAGGAAAAAAAAAAAAAAAAAAAAAAACCAGCTAATGGGCTATGCTAGCTTGTCGAAGTACTCAAGGGCCTATCGTCCAACACAAGCTACAGCCCATTATAAAAAAAAAAATGAGCTTCCACACCCACACCCCCCCCCTCTAGGTTCCAACTGGACCGCACCGCACTGAACCATCCAATCAGCGCTGACCATCTTTCTCTTTCACTTCCAGCCGAAAACACTCCCACACCACTCTCTCTCTCTCTCTCTCCCATCGCTCATCTAATAAAAGCCCAAACCCTCTCAAACCAAACCACAACCAAAACCGCAAAACCTCTCTCTCTCTGGCTCGCGTCGGTGTTTCCTATTTTAATCCAATTTTACAAGAAAACGCACCTCAAATACACACACTATAGATATATATATTAGCTGGAAGAAGAAAAGAGAAAAAACAAAGAAAAAGCTTTGGATCTCAGATACACACGCCACTCAGATCATCATAGATCCCAAGCTGTAAGGTACTCTCTCTCATTTCCTCTCTTTCTCTCTCTGATTTCATCCGTGAAATACCGTTGCGGCGGTTTCTCTCTCTCTCTCTCTCTTCGCCGCAATCGATTTTTTCCTGATAAGGTTTTTTTTTTGAATTTTTTTTTTACATAGCGGTTTTTGATTCTTTGTTCTGTTTGGTTGCCGAGAAAATGTTCTGAATCGTTGATTCTGCGATTGTTTTATTTCGTTTTTCTTTGCATCCAAAAAAAAAAAGTATATTAATGATGGAATTTGTTGTCAGATTCTGTGTTTTCGCAATGGAGCTTGCGCAGCTAGAAGCATTGTGCGAGAGGCTGTACAATTCGCAGGACTCGGTGGAGCGAGCTCACGCGGAGAACACTTTGAAATGCTTCTCGATGAACACCGATTACATTTCTCAATGCCAGTACATTCTCGACCATGCCTTGACTCCCTACGCGTTGATGCTCGCGAGTTCGAGCTTGTTGAAGCAAGTCACCGAGCATAGCCTGGCTTTACAGCTCCGCCTTGATATCCGTAAATAAAATTTCCTAAAATTCTATTTCACTGAATTTGCAATTTTTGTTGATCCTAGTGAAATTTGAATATATGAACTTTTTATTTATTTATTTTAATTATCTGTAGGTAACTACCTTATTAACTATCTGGCCACCAGAGGACCTGAATTGCAGCCTTTTGTAACCGCCTCGTTGATTCAACTCTTGTGTCGAGTTACGAAGTTTGGTTGGTATGATGATGATCGTTTCCGTGACGTGGTTAAAGAGTCAACCAACTTCTTGAGCCAGGTTACTTTGTAGTGCATTACATTAAGAACCCTGTCAATGCGTGAGCGCGTGTTTTTTTGTGTGTATGCGTCTTTAACTGCTCTGTTCTACTGCATTTATATATGCGTTTTTCACGTTTTAGATGTTCTTACCGCATAATCATTAATTGAGTCAATCACCTAATTAGTATATGCTCTACTGTCTATGTATTGTTTTTAATTAATTAGTTAGCTGGTTGGCAATGCTTGTTTGAAATATCTTGAAGATTTCATTTTTGATTGGTAAGAAGAAATCAATTTATACAAGGAAAGTTTGTATCAAAGGCATTTATGTAACTTTGTATACATGCATATAATGTTATTTTAGAAATGCTTGGGAAACTATACATTTTGGTTGTATAAGCATCGAAACTGACATGGCTGCTAAAGTGTCATGACACGTGTATCATTACTCATTTATCCTTACAAATTTGACATGTGGAGGGTGCAACTCAAGGGTATTGCATATTCCACTTGGCACCATCACAAAATCAATGTAAAAGGGCAAGCTAGGCGCTCGTCTAGGCACTCGGGTGAGCTGAGGTGAGGTATTTAGCTAGTGCCTTATGCCCCTTGAGGTGAGGTGATGCAAGTGCCTTTCCCTCCTAATTGAGTGCTTTGCTTGAGGTGATAGACGCTAGAAGTTAGCTTCTCATTATACTAATAGCTCTATCATTTAATGTATCATACTAACACAGAAATCTGTCAATTTAATACTCATTTATATTGGCCATTCTTATACACGATAATATACCTTCCTAAACCTATAAAAAAAAAATGATAATATACCTTCCTAAGTGGTTCAATGTATTATTATTATTGTTGTTGTTGATGTTTTGTTGCTGCTGTTATTGTCTGCATCAATTCAAAGCCCAAAAAACAAATTAGTATTTAAAGAATTATAATTATTTTTTAAGGTAATTATTTAAAGACTAATGATCTTTTGTGAACATGTAGGCCCTTTAAAAATTTATGTAATACATTGCTGTACTTCTATAGCTACTTGTTGCATGCGGTTATCGGGTGTTATCTTTTAAGTGATTTTGTTTCTGTCTTTTTGACTTTTTTATTTTTATTTTAATAATAAAATTTATACAATTAATTGTGATAAAAGTTACCAATTGAGGTCTTAAGCGTGAGGGTGAAGATTATGATAATGATGTTGAATATGAATTATTCTGTTAGGGTTCATTAGTAACTTTTTTTTTTTTTTTGTTTCCTCTCTATCTATCTATGTTTATTTAATTTTTTGATAAATTGGGGAATTTGCCTAGGCGTACTTGTGGTGGGTTTGGTGTAAGAAGGTGATAATCTTTCAGTGATCCCCCCATCCCTAAGAAAGTCGCTAAGAGATTACCGCATCCTTGCCTAATGGGCCTCCCTAATTTCCTGTCATGCACGCAGTGGAAGTCTGGCACGGTGGCCTTTTATGCTTTAAGAAGATGATGTAGGATAAATTCGGGAATTTACCTATGCTTGTGGTGGGCTTGTGTTTTGAGAGTTTGTGAATGTAGGTTTAGTCATAGAAGAAAAGGATACTCAAAACTTGACTAGATTTTGATAAGATGAGGAACACTTGATAAGAATATACCATATATTGAAGCAAAAAAGTTTTTACTCCATTGTACTGTGGCCTGTGTTCCTTTGTTTTCTCTGACTGGGGTACAATGGGTAATGCTTAGGAGGGTTGTGGAAGTACATTGTGGGTGGAGGATTTGGTCTGGAAAGTGTAGCGGCTCTATTTGGAATATGATCCCCATTTGCTTAACATGGGTAATTTGGAGAGATTGTTCGAGCTCCCAATTGGTTAACTGAAATTATTGATTGTAAGGTTGTTTGGGTGGGCCTAAACACTTGGCAGCACATAGGCATGTCTTGTTGTACTGTTTATTGTTTCAGTTTTCTTTCATAATGTATTGAGCAATGTATTTTTTTAAGGGTGCCTTATGTATACACCGTGTACATGAGGCTTCCCTTTTAACAGTAAATTAAAAAAAAAAAAAAAAAAGGCTAAGGAAAAAAAATATAGCTGAGCAGTTTTGTTTCCCTTGTCCTTAATTGATATCCTTCACCTTCTTGCAACGCATTTGTTTACTATCATCCTACATTTTACTGTGCATCCATGAATTTTCTGCTTCTTGTGCATAATTTTTTTCCTTGAGTTTCTTATATAGTAGATTGCTTTTCAATTTGTGTAACCATACTCTTTAGCGCCTTCTTGCAAAATATTTGGTTCTCATATTGTATACTTTCCGTATACTAGGGTTGCACCCTTTTTTGATGGAATGCTTACTTATATAAAAAAAGATAGCATCTGACATTTTTCTCATCATCCATCTTGGCTTCTCTGCTTTTTAGTCATACTTTTAATGCCCCGAATTGTTTCTTTCTTATCCTGTTAGATCAATTTTCATAATCTTTTAGTTTAGTTGATTTCTTTTCATTAAGGGTGTTGCTACTAATTGTTCCCAACTGGTGGTGTTTACATGGATGGTCACTAAGAAATAATTTATTTTTAACAGGCAACGTCGGATCACTATGCCATTGGTTTGAAGATATTAAATCAACTTGTGTCTGAGATGAATCAGGTAAGTCTACAACTATACCCAACTTTATATAGTTAATAATTGCTCCATGTTATAAAGCTTGAAAGATATGTTATTCTTATCTTTATCAAGATAACATTTCAGGATACTTGGAATGATCACACCGTACTCTTTTTTTTTTTTTTTTTTGGGTTATCAAAGAAGAAAGGTTGTGCAACCATTTTGATGCCTATTCCTAAGAAAGTCATACTAAAATGAAAACTAAGATTATATGTCTTTTGAGATTCTGATGTACCTTTGGCACTCTGATTTCATGTTACTTTATTTTGATGTTTGCTGAAAGTGAAAAAGTGAGTCATGGCTGCATTTATTGGTTATGGTCCCTTTCCAAGATTAGGCATTATGTTGAAAATGTTGTTTAATAATTCACTCTCTCCTTTTATTTATTATGTTATTACAAATGCTATCAGTTCTGTCATGACCAAACTAACAATAAACAAATGAATGCATGAATTTGATGTTGTTCTGTATTATTTTAATTAACTATTGAAATTTGATATTGTTCTGTATTTTTTTTTTTAATTATATGTTATTGAAATTTGATGTAGTTCTTTATTAAAAAATAAAAAGCAGTGATTGTTATACCAAGTACAAATAATTTCCAGACTCATTAAACCAAGTTCAATTGAATTTGATTGTTATACTAAGTACAACTAATTTCCAGACTCATTAAACCAAGTTCAATTGAATTTTTAAGAGACATTTCCAATTTTTCTTTTTGGGAAGTTGTGGTTACAAGGTTGACAATGACCCTTTTGTAGCTATTCCCTTCTAACTTTATCCCGATCATTTGGATGCTAGTATAAATTTTAGTCCGTAGCCTAGGATCTTCAGGAAGATTTTCTTAGTCAATCAACTTCGACACGGTTTGCTTTGAATAACTTTGTTCAGTACCATGACTACTTGTTTTTTAGGCAAGTGGTGTTTGCTCTGATGTTTGTTTTCTTTTGAGAAATTTATCCATAATTGATTAAAAATAATAATATAATTAATTTCAATACTTTTAACACTATTTTCATTAAAAAAAAAACCTAACATGAATGTTGTACTAATTAATAAAATGTCTACCAGCATTTGCTATTTAAATTTGGATAGCATGCTTGGATATTAAGTTCTAGGTGTCAATGTGAACTTTTAAAAATGGAATCAACCACATATACCTTACTTGGTTGAAGGCATATTATTAATCCAGTATAATACATGCATTTACAAGAATTTTCATCTTTCAAGTCAACCACACAACTTTTACAGAACAGCTGCAGCAATCTGCTGATCTACATACTTTTTATAAGCATGTTTTAACTTAAAATTCTATGATATATCTCCTGATGTTATGACAGATTAATTTCAACTTCATGTGTACAAAATTGTGATTGTGCCTAACATTAGGAAGCATATTGTTTAGATTTCTAGTATTTGTTGGTTGGTTTTTGCATTTCTGTTCTCATAGTTTGGGAATATAAGCAATGCATTTTCAATTGTTGTGAGAACCAGTATTGTCTTAAGGAATCATCTTCGCTTAGGTTTGCTGGTCAAAAAGGCTTTTCATAGATTTTCTTTTTTCCTTTTTCTTTGTGCCTCATCCCTAAATATTATTTTATTTATTTTGATCTAATTACTTACAACTGCTTGTATGTTTTTGACTTCTAAATCCTTAGCCCAATCCTGGTTTGCCTTCAACACACCATCGAAGGGTTGCGTGCGCCTTTAGGGATCAATCTCTTTATCAAATCTTCCAAATATCTTTAACATCATTGCGTCAACTGAAGAGTGATGGTAATTTGCTAAATATATTTAAGCTTTGATGAAGACCCTCCATCCTGTCTAAAGTTCTCATTTGCTGCTTCATTGGTTGAATTATTATTATTATTATTATTATTATTATTTTTTTCTGATGGTTTTGCATCTATTTAACTTGCAGTTGTAAGTCGATTGCAAGAGTTAGCGCTCTCTCTTTCACTTAAATGTTTATCATTTGATTTTGTTGGGACATCAATTGATGAAAGTTCAGAAGAGTTTGGTACTGTTCAGGTATTTGCCTCTTCTGATTTATTTATTAACCATTTGATGGTCCTTCAAGTTCTTTTTGAATCAGATTGTTAAGTAATTATGGAACATGGTGGTGATCTGACAGATTCCGTCTTCTTGGAGACCAGTTTTGGAGGACTCTGAAACGTTGCAAATATTTTTTGATTACTATGCTATTACAAAGGCCCCTCTTTCCAAGGAGGTTAGTAAATTTCATGCTTCTTTTATATTCAATTTGTGTGTGTTTAAAACATAGACATTTATTTAAAGTAAATTAGTCCTTAATTTGTTGGAAAGAGGTTCTTACACAACATTAAATTTTGAAATTGATCTTTACATGCTCCATAAAGATACACGAGAGAATAAATGGGTACCTAGGTATGTATATATGCTATTGATATTATTTCCTTTGTATTTGAATTTTTTTGTGCGTGTGCGTGTGGAAGGAGGAGGGGGGGGGGGGGGGGAGGGGGGTTTGATTATATTCTTTGCCTCTGTGCTTTTTATTTATTTACTTATTTTAATAACTAATACATTTTATTAATAAAAAAAATGCATCAAGTACAAAGGGTTTATTCTAGATGAATAACATAATTAAGTTGTAAGAGTACAATGATCTAGGAAATTTCAAAAATTAGAGAAGGGAAAGGATATGCCCTTGAAGTCAGCATCCACCCAAACAACGTTCTAAAAAGTTGCATCTTCAAATCTAAAATAGTATTCTCACGCCCCTTGAGGGTTCTAGCATTTCTTTCATGCAAAAGACACCACATTAGAAAATGTGGAACAGCATTCCATATTGCAATGTTTCCATTGACAGAACTAGTGGGGTGGTTTAGGAGAGTTCAAACACCACTTGGTTGGATGGGACAAGGTGTGCAACCCTATGGCTAATGGAGGGTTAGGGGTTTGGAAACTTATTCTTACTTTGGATAATCTCATGCTTAGGGGTCGCTCTTTGGCAAATCGGTGTTGCATGTGTCGTTGCAGTAGGGATCTATGGATCATCTCCTTCTTCATTGTCCTGTAGCGCTTCTTTGGTATTCAGTGGGTCTTGCCAGGCTTAGTGGTAGGATTATGATTTTGTTGGAGTCACTGGCTTGGGAAGTATAGTTCAGATATTTGAAATTTAATTCCAGGCTGTTTGATGTGAACTATTTGGATGGAACATAATCGCTATTCCTTTGAAGATTTTGAGAAGATGTTGGTTGAGTTGAAAGACTTGTGCTAGCACAGTCTTTTTGATTGGTCTCGGTGCTGGGGTTTTACAAATTATTCTTCTCATCTATAGTTTTTTTTCTTCTTTTAGATTAGCCTCCTGATCTCTCTTCTCTTTGTTTTCTGTTTGTGCTTTTTTGTGTTCATCATAATGAACACCTTGTTTGTTTCTTTCATCTTTTTTCATCAATAATATTACTCTTATTACCTATATAAAAAAAAACCATTCTTTGTTTGGAAAGTGGTTATGGAGGTTTGGGTTGGAGGAAAAAAAATTGTGGAGATGGGTAGTTAGTGTGAACTATGGGGAGGAGTGGGGTGGATGGTACACGAAACTTGTTCGAGGAGTGTAGCTGGACGAGCTATAGTGTTAAAGCTCTTTAGTGCGCTGTTCCAGATTCTAATAGAAATAATGAATTGATATAATTTTTTTTGATAAGTTAATGAATTGATATAAATGACAATGCATATGTTTCTAAATGACACTCAATGGCCATTGCCCATTGAGAGAAAAAGAGAGAGGTAAGCTATATTTATGATTGGAATTGAATTCTTTGATGTCCATTTTGTGTTTTGCCAAAATTAACTTCATTATACAATTAAATTTTTGTAAAATATATATATATATATATATTCCTGATAAGTTTTTTGTAAACAAAATTTAATTAGAGATGACAAATTGACTCTAAACATGGGGTGCCCACACGTTGCAACAAACATGATTTTATTTTTTCCAAATTTGAAATTTGAAATAGTAATAACTTCTTTTTAAGAGATAAATGACACAATTTGAACAAGTTCTTATCAATTATCATTAAATTTAAAATTTAAAATAGTCATTTAAAAAGCTTTTGAACACACATGTAACTCGTGTGAAGAGGCTAGTAATAGTAATAACCATTGTCCATTAGTTGAATTAATTGGGTTCTAGTGTGACTATACAAAGCAATTTATTGTCTCCAATTTTTTCATTTCTCACATCTTCAAGCGTTTTATCAATTGGTTACCAAATTGCGGGTTTGTCAAACAGTAAACACTAAAGCACTTTAGTCCAAAAGCTCTACAGTTAAAGATCTAGTTCCTACAATAATGCCAAATGTGTCCTTAGTCTAAGCACCTAGCTAACATGGAACTAATTTTAGAACCGAATGATTGCACCATATGGACGGAACTAGTGCTGCTAATGCTTGATAGCAAGGATAATTCAAAAAGAAAGTAGTGCCTATCCATTGAAAGCATTTGTTTCTTGGTAGGGCTTGTCAAATCACTGAAAGGCTTTGGTGATTCTCCAATTTGGTAATTTGAAGATTTGAAAATGGTTGAGTTTGCCAATGGTTAGTGTCTCGAGAAGTTTAGAAATGGAGTTAAAAGACAGTTAAATGACTATTAACGATAAAAATAGCCAAATCAAGATTCTAGGAAAACTGAGAAAAGGAACAAAAAAGAGAGACTTCATACTCTAAGAGTTTCCACTACATTTGATTTTTCATTCTAACATATCATCAAATTTACTAGTGTGCATTGGTCATTTTAACCAAACAAGACTTAGTAAGGGGAAAAACAAATTTCTATGGAAGAATATAAGGAAAGGGTGGGTCAAATTTTCTTGCTTCATTAACACTGAGGTGGGTGTGGGCTTTAATATCAAGTTTTGGTGTGACTCTAAGGTGGCTTTTCCATAATTATTTCATAATGATTGTAAGGAGGAGGCTTTAGTGGTTGATCACTTGATCTATTTTGATAATACTTTCCACTGGAACATTAGTGTATTTAGAGCAATGCAAGACTAGTTATTGGAGTCCATAGCATCTTTATGGACACAATTTACTCAATCAAAGTGAGAAGAAGTGGCGTTGATGAATTAAGTTGGAACCCATCTAAACAATTTGCTTTTGAAGTTAAATCATACTAAGCTACACCTTCCATGTTTGTATTTTCCTTAGAAGAGTATATGGAAGCCTACAGTCTCAACTAAAGTGGCATTTTTCCTTTGGACATCAACATTGAGGAGGGTGGGGATCAAATGTGGTGCGTGTTGAAGAAGAAAGGGGAATTTGATACTCGTTCTTATTATAATGTACTTAGAGGTTCCTCTTTGGTCATATTTCCCTGGAAAGGTATTTGAGGGGTCAAGGTACCTAGGCGGGTTTCATTTTTTGTTTGGAGTGCAGTTTGGGGAAGATACTGACTGCTGATAATTTAAGGAGGAGAGGTTTTTCTATAACAGATTGGTGCTGCATGTGTAGGTGTAGTGGAGACATTGTGGATCATTTATTGATTCACTGTGTGAAGGCGTATCAGTTGTGGTGTTTTTGTCCTTAAAATCCTTTGGAATCTCTTGGGCTTTTCCTAGTAAGGTGATAAATCTTTTTGGGAAGAATTGGTTGGAGAAATACTTGTCTGATATTTGGAATTTGATTCCGTTGTGTTTGACATGGTGTCTTTGGAGGGAGTGTAATGGTCTCACTTTTGAGGATGTGGAGAGCTCAGATGATCAGCTGCTTGCCTCCTTTGTTGGCACCTTGTTTGATTGGTCTTGGGTTTGGGTCTCATACCTGGTTAATTTGTCCCGATGTTTGTAGATTTGCTATAGATAATCTCATAAAACGAAATTTAATTGTTGTAGATTGGTGGAGTTTGCGTAAAATTGGTGGGTGAAAATGCAGATTGCCTTCCTCTTCATTATGATGTTGCTAGAGAGCTTTTGAGTATGGTTTTTAGTCTCTAAGAAGTTCAATGGTTTATGTCATATGGTTGTGTTGTTTTGCACTTGTTAAATGAAATATTTACTTATGGAAAAATGGGTTCCTTTTGTCATCCACTTGGACATACTACCTGATCTGGTTATTCACCATTTTCCTGCAGTAATATTCTCTCTTAAACTATAGTCAGGCCCAAATAAAGTCATCTTAGGTTAGGTACCAGTACCAAAATACTAATTGAAGGGGCAGGTTTAAAAGTGAAGCCTCTATCGCCTCAGGTTTGTGCCCTTCCCTTCTGAAATATAGTAATGTACATAATGTGGTGATAAACTCAACTAAAGTCAGCTCAACTAAATTTTTAGTACCAAATAATTGGAGTTGGCCTCATGGATCCTTTATGCCGCTTGGCATTGTCTAGGGTGGCGTTCTCATTTGCTTCATTAACAACCATGTTTTTCCTTGTAACCACATCATTAAAGTGCATATTGTGGATATATGAAAAAGCTTCAATGGTATTCCCTCTTCTTATAAGATAAGGTGGATGCTGAGGTTATGGGATGTGGGATGGGGGACTATACACACCCAGGGGAATATTCGAAAAGCTTTGGACTCCCTTGCTAGCATAAAAAAAAAAAAAAAAGGGTGAAGGTTGAGGTTGAGGTTGAACGTTTAAGACCCACTGGTTGTGTGTGTTACCAATAAAAGAAAAAATAAAGGAAACAATAATTCTAGTGCACTACTTTAAAGGCTTGTGCCATTGGAAGAAGGTTAGAAAGTTATGGAAGAATAGTAAAAATAAGTTGAGATATTTTTGATAAGTAATAAGCTCTGTTGATATCAAAAAAGTGACACCCTAGTACACAGGGAGTGTACGGGGGGTCAACAATCAAAACTGGAAATTACAAGAATCAAGAAAAACAAGAAGAGAAGAGAATGATTGGTTTCGCAAAGCAAACAACCAATCCAATAAAGTTTTAAAGAAAAATAGCTTGAGGTTGGGTATGAATCTCTCATTATTTTCAAAACACCTACTATTTCTTTCCTTCCAAAGACACCACATTAAACGATGGGGAATAATTCTCCATATATGTCCATTTTGATGACGACCAAACCGGCCTAGCCAACAAGCTAGAAGCCCCACAACTGATTGTGGTATAAGTTTATTATAGTCATTTACTTATATATATATATATATATATAAGTCATTTGTTTGCTAGAATGAAAACTGTGCTTTTTATCATTTTGGGATTCAGAATTGCTTGTGCCTTTTTATCATTAGGTGCACCTGCAAATAAGATTGGCTTTACCTTTTGAAAGTCTTGACCTTGGGCTAGGTTGGACTGGGAACTGCTGAGTAGAATTAGAACTCTAGAAAAAAGCACCGAGTGAACTCCATTTTGGCATTGGTAACATGTTGCGAGTGCAACTCCCTTCTTGACCAAACCATATAACAAACTACCTTAGCTGACTATAGATAACAAGTAAGCAATGTAATCTTCAAAGTCAACTTCAAGCAGTTTTCTCAAAGCATGAACTTTCTATAGGTTATACTTGTTTTTAAATTGACAAAATGTTTAAATATGAAATATGGAACTGAAAAAAGTTGATCCAGATAATCCAATCATAGCTATCATAATCCAGTCATGTCTCTTCTTCTTAGCATAAATCTCAGATGTATAGTACTTAATTTCTTTACTAGTTCTTCTCAAAAAAAAAAAAAAAAAAAAAAAAAAAAAAAAAAAAAAAAAAAAAAAAACTTTACTAGTTAGTTTACAATGTTGAAAATTAGTTAGGATATATTTGATGGCTCCTTGTGGTTGCTATGAGTGGATTGCCATTTGCAAAGTATTTTTGGATTATATGAGCATATATTTGCTTTTGATAATCGTGTCCACTTAAAATTTGAGCAATGATGGTTTGCTATTATTCTTATTTTGCTCTCCAATTTACTTAGTCTGTTTTTGTTTAAAGTAAAGAATTTCTCAGGCCGTCTCTCTCTGTCTTTAACTGGAAAGTTTTTCTTGTTGATTTGTTCTTGAGTACGCTGCTTTTAAACTTTTTTTCTTAGGGTTAAAACAATTTTCTTTCCAGGCACTGGAGTGCTTGGTGCGACTAGCTTCTGTAAGACGTTCTTTGTTTACCAATGATGCTGCTCGTTCTAAGTTTTTGGCCCATTTAATGACAGGAACCAAAGAAATCCTGCAAACAGGGCAAGGTGTGGTTGGCTTGTCATGTCTTTTTATTTCTTTTGCCTTTTTACTATATTGATGCTGAGTGGCAATTGAATGATTGTTGATACTCTCTCTCGCCCTCTTTGTGTATGAGTGCCCATGTGCATGTCTATGTTACTGCCTAGACATAATTGATTTTTCTTTTTTATTTTGCCTTTGTGTTTTCATATTTTGTATGAGAGATTTGACTACTTGTTTGGAAAAATTTTATTTGACCTAGTTCTAGTAAGCAATCGTTTGCCTTTAACAGCTTTGTCATCAGGTTGTTTAAGCTGAAAATTTGCCATGTTAGGTTTTTGAGTTCTATATCTGGTATCAATGGAACTTGAGTTTTTGAAAATTTATTTATGGCTTTCTAGGGTCAGTGCTTATTTATGTATAAAATATGGTGAGAAAATAAAGTTAATTGAGGTTCAAACTAATCTATCACCATATCAGGAGATAAGTCATAAAATTTTAGGCTAAAATGCTATTATAGAAAAAAGCATTCAGAAGTGGATATCTGCAGCTGTTATGTATGTGTTATGTGGTTGAAACTTATGAATTCATTTTTTGTTATAGTTAATTAGTAATAAGCTTTTAGCAAGTCAGTTAATGCTTGCTTCATTGTTAAAATGTTTACGTTAATACCTGGAAGTTTGCTGTTCTACAAAAGTGAATTAAGATTCAAATGTAGTGTTGTGATCTTCATAGCACCACACAGCTGTTGATTATTGGAACATTTTTAGTTTATGGTTTTTTCATTTCTCTTCACTTTTGGCTTTGTATTTACAATTTTTTTTGATTTGATGGGGGTATCAGGTCTTGCTGATCATGACAACTACCATGAGTATTGTCGTCTTCTTGGACGTTTCAGAGTGAATTATCAGGTATTTTTCTTTTAAGATTCTGGACATCTGGTGCTCCTTTTTGGGCTCTATATGCATATTGAGTATGCTCAATAACTAAATTTTGTCGTGTAACTGTCTATTTGATAGCAACATCCAAGCAATCACTTTTCTGGAAAGAGAGTTCTTTTGTGCATTTGTTTGAGTTTGTATGTATTTGCTTTTTTATGTTCATAGAACTACACCGCTAAATTTCTATGACATATAATGCCATGTTATCAAATCTGATGATTTCATTTTTCATTTTATTTCCAGTTAGTAGATGTGGCATTGTTTACTGACTTACCTGTTTGCTCTCTTCTATTGTTAGATATTCAATAAGAAATACATTTATCATGCCTTCTGTGGTTGGATTTGAATCCTTGTACTTAAGATACACAATGACCAGCTGCTCGCTTTTTTTAGTGGCTCCCTTTTTGATTGGTCTAGGGCCTGGGGACTCACCTCTAGTGATTCTCTCCCTATGTTCCTTAATTCTCTTCTTTGCTCTTAGTCTTATGTTGTTTGTTGTTTGTTGTTTGCTTTGTTGTTTTTTCATGTTTGTTTCCTTCTCTGTAATCTTAGTTCTGCCTTATGTTGTTTGCATGAGGTAGCTTCTTGAATATACATCTCTCTTACTTATCAAAAAAAAAAAAAAAATAATAAACTTAACTCATAGTGTCTTAGCTTTAGTAATTAGTAGTACCAGTTAATTACATTAGTCCTTTTCTGCATGCTTCATTTATGGTCATCTCTTCTAATGTTTTGGCAATCACAAAATTTAAGTTTTAATGAGTTATGTTGATTTCAATTAGCTAGGTTGAAAAGACAAATTGAAGAAAATTGTATAGGAAATTTCTAAAATTAATTTGAGGCTCTTCTTGATTTGTTGAAGAGAATGGGTTTTGGGGTGAGGTGGTGTAGGTGGATCCGTACTTGTATTTCCACAGCCCAATTCTCTGTCCTGTTTAATGGGTCTCCAGCTGATTTCTTTGGGAGCTCGAGGGGATTGAGACAAGGGGATCCGCTATCCCCCATGTTGTTTCTGGTTATGATGGAGGTTTTCAGTAAGATGATGAAAAGAGTTGAAGGGGCGGGTTTGTTTCGAGGTTTTAGGGCTGATGGTAGATGGGGTGGAGGAGTATGTGTCTCGCATCTTCTGTTCGCGGATGATACGATTCTATTTTGCGACGCCGATGAGGAGCAGATTCTACATGTTAGGATGCTTCTTCTTTGTTTCCAGGCAGTGACAGGTTTAAAGGTTAATGCGCTGAAGAGTGAGATGGTTCCCATTGGGGAGGTTCCTAATGTCCAGGTCTTGGCAAAGATTTTGGGATGCCGAATTGGGTCTTTGCCTATGATCTATCTTGGTATGCCTTTAGGGGCATCCCATAAGTCCCCTACTATTTGGAATCCTATCTTGGAGAAAATTGAGCGTAAGTTGGCCGGTTGGAAGAAGATATATTTGTCAAAAGGTGGAAGACTAACGTTGCTTAAAAGCACATTATCTAGTCTCCCCACTTATTACTTGTCACTTTTCACCATCCCTACGCATGTGGCCAATAAAATTGAGAGGTTGCAAAGGGATTTCTTGTGGGGGGACTCCAAGTTACACTTGGTGGGATGGGACAAGGTGTGTGCACCTCTGCAAAATGGTGGGTTAGGAGTAAGGAAATTAACTACTTATAATAAAGCCTTACTTGGGAAGTGGTTATGGAGGTTTGGAAATGAGGAGACAAGGCTTTGGAGAAGGGTTGTAGCGCTCAAGTTTGGGGAAGATTGGGGGGGATGGACTTCCAAGCTCGGTAGAGGGGTACATGGGTGTGGCTTGTGGAGAAGTATCCGCATGGGATGGGAGGATTTTAGCAAGAATATTCGCTTTGAGGTAGGAGTGGGGGATAAAGTGAAGCTTTGGACGGATCAATGGTGTGGGGATTCTCCACTTCATTTGACTTTTCCGAGTGTATATGGGATTGCCTCTGATAAAGGGGCATCAGTGGCCTCTTCTCTCGATCGGTTGGGGATTGAGGGGCAAAGAAGTTGGGATGTTCATTTCACTAGGAGACCAAATGATTGGGAAATGGCCGGGGTGGATGATTTTCTCCGTACCTTGGGCTCAAACCTACCTCCCACTGAAAACGGAGATCGTATTCGGTGGAAGTTGACAAACAATGGGGACTTTAATATTCGATCGTTCTACAATAAGTTAAGAAGCCCCTTGCCCATTATTTTCCCTTGGAAAGGTATTTGGAAGGTTAAGGCTCCTCGGCGTGTTTCCTTCTTTGTGTGGACTACTGTATGGGATAGGATCCTTACAGGTAATAATTTGAGGGGTAGGAGGGATTTTGTCGACTGGTGTATCATGTGCCGTAGGAATGGGGAGACAGTGGATCATTTGTTACTATACTGTGGAAAGGCTTATCGGTTGTGGAGTTTGGTGTTTAGATCTTTTGGGTTCTCTTGGGTTTTGCCAAGATCGGTTGCGGATACTCTTTTTGGTTGGTGGAATTGGCTTGGAAAGCATTTGTCTAGTTCTGATATTTGGGATTTGGTCCCAGGCTGTTTAATGTGGACTATTTGGTTTGAACGGAATCGGCGGGCTTTTGAGGACGAGGGGAAATCTGTGGTTCAGTTATTAGAGCTTTGCCAAAGGACCCTCTTTGATTGGTCTCGTTGTTGGGGTTTCTCGGATTGTTCTTCCCTTACGGATTTTATTTCTTCTATTAAAATAGATTAGGGGCTGTTTTGTCTTGTTGTTTCTTTTTTTCATTGTTCACTACCGTGAACTCTTTGTGTTTCTCTTGCTTTTATTTTTTAATAATAATTTCTTCTTACTTATCAAAAAAAAAAAAAAGCATTTGTCTAGCATTTGGAATTTAGCCCCCTTATGTGTGATGTGGTGACTTTGGAGGGAGCGAAATAAGAGGACGTTTGAGGACATGGATAGTTCGGATGACCAGCTTTTAGCCTCTTTCAGTGGCACTTTGTTTGACTGGTCTAGGGCTTGGAGACTCACCTCTAGTGATTCTCTCCCTATGTTCCTTAGCTCTCTTCTGTGTACTTAGTTTCTTTTCATTTCTTTCCCTTTTACACTCTTTCTTCTCCCTTTGTATTTTTCTATCCGCCTTATGTTTTTTGCATAAGGTGGTGTTCTTGAATATAAATCTTTTTTACCTATCAAAAAAAAAAAAAGTAGCAAGGATCACTAGAGATACTCAAATGGCTAGCCTTAACTTCCTGCTAAGAGCTTTGTGTCATATTGCAATGATCTTTCAGTTACTACAAGTAGTACTAGAAGAGTGAGGGGCTCCCTTGGCATCTATTATTGGGACTATTCCTGCAACTAGATGCATTTCTTTGAGTAATTGGTGGAACACCTGTTTAAGTCCTGATGTGAGCATGCATCTTTTTTAGTGAGGAAGATGATCTTGGCCGTTGACTTGTATGAGGGCCTGTTTGTATTCTACTTTTAAGCCAGCAGTCGAATTAGATTGCCAGTTGTCTTGACTGTCTTCTTTACTCTGCAGCATTCATGGGACACATTGGTTTGTAGTCCTGCAATCTAGTTGCATTAAAATCTGTGGCCATGGGATTGCCACCAGCACCAGTATTAGATTTGAAAATCTTTTTGTCTACTTATTAACACTTTGTTTATTTTGTTATAAATTTTTTACAAAAAAAAGGATGATTGGATAATCAACACCCATTTCTTTTTCCATCCCTCCTTTTATCACTGCTGCTTTGTGTTAAAGGTGTTGAAGTTTGTTGATGGATGCCTTCAATTTTAGAGAGGAGACCATGGAGATTCAATTTCTTCTTTTTACAACAATTTTTTTATGAATGTGAAATCTCTGCATTGAAGCCCATTTGGGATTCATATTTGGTAGCATTCTTCATGCCTGGCATTTGGCACTGTATGTTATGCATATGCATGATTGAGTTTTCCATAAGCTTATACTGTTAGAAATTCCTTTTTGGAGCCTTTGCTTGTGATTTGGAAAATTTTTGTAAAAAGGTTTTTTTTTTTTTTTTTTCCCTATTGAACTGTCCAAATTTTCTGTGGACATCTATTTGAAAAAAATATACTGGAATTATTTGTGTGAGTGATTTGGTGGTATGATACTTGTTTGTAATTTTACTCTTTTACTAATGGATTTCAAGTTATTTTTTCTTCTCTTGATTTGGTGACGCAGGCAGTGTATATATACAGTGACTTCTTCAAGTGACATGTTAATGAATTATTATGGTTCTATAAAATAATGAGTACGAATGCTCATGTTTGTTACATTTGTAAAATTGTGTTGCAGTTGTCAGAACTTGTGAATGTGGAAGGCTATAGTGATTGGATTCGTCTGGTAGCAGAGTTTACTTTAAAGTCTTTACAATCTTGGCAGGTTGGTTGGTGTTTATTACTTTCAATTGATTCTGTAAGAATGCTGTCTATAAGTGATTCCTAACACCTTCTGCAATTAGTATTACTGATTATGTTTATGCTTATTTGCCAGTGGGCCAGCAGCAGTGTCTACTACCTATTAGGGCTGTGGTCTAGATTGGTTGCATCTGTACCCTATTTGAAAGGTGATGCACCAAGCTTGCTGGATGAATTTGTCCCTAAGATTACAGAAGGTTTCATCACATCAAGGTTTAACTCCGTGCAGGTATAGCAACCCATGCCTTCTTTGGGGACTGGTATTTTGGATAACACTTGAAAAGCGAGGACAGCAGCCTCCCTGTTTCTTCTGTTTGTATTTTGTAGGCTGGATTGCCCGATGATCTTTCTGAGAACCCGTTAGACAATGTTGAACTTCTTCAGGATCAACTAGATTGCTTTCCTTACCTTTGCCGATTCCAGGTTAAATTTCTATTTATGGTTTGTGCTTGTTTTCTTGTCGGCCTAAGGTCAATTAAGTTCTGTTCACTGAAAGAAGTGTTTTTGTTTATTGAAATACTCTAAAATCTATCTGCGGATCTTATTTTGTTGTAGTTGTATTGGCATAGTAACAACATTGTTTTGTTGAGTTGCAGTATGAGAGCAGTAGTTTGTATATAATAAACATAATGGAGCCTATTCTGCAAGCATACACGGTATGGCCATTTATCATCAGGATGGCCTTTTGTTTTTGAAAAAAATAAATTAAAATACTATGGGCTACTGCTTAGCAGATCATAATTGTTCTTTTTGATTGACTAAAATAGGAAAGAGCTCGGCTACCGATCGCTGATAACAGTGATCTCTCTATTATAGAAGCCAAACTTGCTTGGATAGTTCATATTGTTGCTGCAATTGTTAAGACAAAACTAAGTACCGGTTGTAGGTAAATAGCCTTTTATATTTTTTAGTAAGTTTAAATCATTGTTGTTGTTAACTTTTATTTGAATTAGTCAATACCATGGCATGTTTACTTTGGCAATCTTTGAATGATTCTTTACTCTTCTAATATGCAGTGTTGAGTCACAAGAAGTGTTTGATGCAGAACTTTCTGCTCGTGTCTTGCAATTGATAAATGTAACTGACAGTGGACTACATGGCCAGGTAGACAAGCAAGAATCACCTGCCGCCTACTTAATTTGAATATTAGAACATAGATTTTCTAATGCCAATTGTTATATTTCTATTAATAAACCATCCTTGGTGCCTGGAGTCTCATGCTTGGGATTTCAGATGAAAGTGAGACCTTCTTTAGTACTGCATTGGGTTTATTAATAAACATCTGGTTCATGCCCTCAAATGTGGAAATCTCTGTCACAATGATCTTTGTTTTAAAAGGTTGAGAAAGTACAAAAAGTGTGTGCAATACTTTACTAATGTTACACAACTTAATAAATTTATTAAGGTAACATTGGTTTATCCAACCTATTTGTGTACATAGGGAAAAGGAGACCATTTAGATAAGTCTTACTTTTAGTGGACTGAGTACTTGGAGGCTGAAAATTGGGATGACTATGTCATGATTAGATGTCGACTTGTTACAATTGCTATTGCATCAATTGTATGCTTCTACTGCACTTTGAAAAAGAGTGCCAGTAAGAATATTTGGACATGCAGTGATTAAGATCCTCCAATAGTAGCTAATTCTTTCAAGTTTGGCCTAGCAGAACTGCTTTATCCCTAGTTATTTTTGTGTTCAGCCAATAAAGAAGCTTATTTTTCTGAAGTGTTAAGCCCTCCAGTGGGTGATAATGATAGAGTGTGGAGTTTAAGATTTTTTAGGGAATTCAATGATTGGGAGTTAGCAGCTTCATATTCCCATCTTCATTTCATCCAAACCCGGATTCCTAGGGGTGATGGGTGTGACAGGCTTTGTTGGGGTCTTAATGGAAGTGGGAAGTTTGACGTTCGGTCTTTTTATCATAAGATTCGAAATGCAGCTCTTTCCACTTTCCCTTGGAAGGGCATTTGGAAAGTCAAGGTTCCTAAAAGGGTGGCATTTTTTATGTAGACAGCAGCTCATGATTAGATTCTAACCTTGGATAACCTTATGCTTCGTGGTCGCCTTTTGGCGAATCGTTGTTATATGTGCTGTTGTAATGCGGAATCTGTGGATTACCTGTTACTTTTTTGTTCGATAGCTCATTCTTTGTGGACGTTCCATCATTGCTGGAGAGTAGTAGAAAGAGATGTTTTAGCAGTCTTTGAAGAGTTCTTTCAATACTGTAAGTTTGAGAAATCTCTTAATGCTACCTTTATAGCTTTGATCCCTAAGAAGAATGATGCCTCTAACATCCGTGATTTCAAACCTATCAGTTTGGTGGGGAGTTTATATAAAATCTTGGCCAAGGTTTTGGCAAATAGATTGAAAGTGGTGTTAGATCAACTGATATCTGAATCTCAGAATAGTTTTGTGGGAGGTAGACAGATCCTTGATTCAGTTCTCATTGCCAATGAGTGTGTTGATAGCAGAATGAAGAGTAAGATTCCGAGAGTGATTTGTAAGTTAGATATTGAGAAAGCTTATGACAATATGAATTGGGAGGCACTTCTGAAGTTGTTGAAGAAAATGGGTTTTGGGGAGAAATGGTGTAGCTGGATTCGAACCTGTATCTCTACAGTGCAGTTTTCTGTGTTGGTTAATGGGACCCTAGCTGACTTCTTTGGTAGCTCTAGAGGTTTGAGACAAGGAGATCCGTTGTCTCCATTATTATTTTTAGTTATGATGGAGGTGTTTAGTAGGATGGTGAAGAGAATGGAGGGGGCAGGTTTACTTAGTGGTTTTAGGGCAAATGGTAGGAGGGGCAGAGGGGATAGTGTTTCACATTTGTTGTTTGCGGATGATACTATTTTGTTTTGTGATGCAGAGGTGGAGCAAGTCCTTCATGTTCGATTGCTATTACTTTGTTTTCAGGCTGTGACTGGCTTAAAGGTTAACATAACTAAAAGTGAAATGGTTCCTATAGGGGAGATAAATAATGTGCATGCTTTGGTAGAGATATTGGGTCGTAGGGTTGGGGTCTTGCCAATGACTTATCTTGGTATGCCGTTGGGGGCGTCCCATAAGTCCCCCTCTATTTGGAACACTATTTTGGAAAAAATCGAACGGAAGCTAACTGGGTGGAAGAAGTTGTATTTGTTGAAAGGAGGTACGACGACTTTGCTTAAAAGCACACTATTCAGCCTTCCCACATATTTTTTTTATCTCTATTCACCATCCCTACACATGTGGCAAACAAAATTGAGAAGCTCTAAAGGGATTTCTTGTGGGGAGACTCTAAGACTCATTTATTAGGATGGGATAAGGTGTGTATGTCTATTGCTAATGGTGGCTTGGGTATTAGGAAATTGACTACTTTCAATAAAGCCTTGCTAGGAAAGTGGCTTTGGCGTTTTGGGATTGAGGAGAAGAGGCTTTGGAGGAGGGTGATAGCTTTGAAATTTGGGAAAGAATTTTTTTGGGGGGGGGGGGGGTGGACCTCTAAGTTGGGTAGGGGTGCTCATGGTTGTGGTTTGTGGAGAAGTATCCGGAAGGGCTGGGAAGTTTTCAACAAAAATGTCCAGTATAAGGTTAGGGTGGGGGATAGAGTGAAATTTTGGATAGACAAGTGATGTGAAGATCTTTCTCTCAAATTGGTTTTTCCAGTCTTGTACAATTTTACTGCAAACAGAGAGGCTTTCGTAGAATCATCTTTGATATGTCAAGGAGCAGGGGATGGGAGAACTTGGGATGTTCGTTTCAATCAAGGTCCTAATGATTGGGAGGCAGATGTGGTGGTTGTTTTCTTTCGATTATTGGCAGCCAATTTACCTTCAGGGACTGATGGTGATCAGTTGAGATGGAAGTTGACTAAAAATGGGGATTTTACTATCCGCTCATATTATCATGAGTTACATGGCTTTTCTTCCGTTATTTTTCCATGGAAAGGTATTTGGAAGGTTAAGGTACCCTGGCATGTCTCTTTCTTTGTTTGGACAGCTGCAAGAGATAGGATCCTCACGGGTGATAACTTGCGGCTTAGAGGCTTTGATTTTGTTGACTGGTGCATTATGTGTCGTTGTTGTGGTGAGACAGTGGATCATTTGTTGTTACATTGTGGAAAGACTTATCGGCTATAGTGCTTTGTCTTTAAGATTTTTGGGATTTCATGGGTCCCCTCATGTACGGTGTCGGATTTTTTATTTAGTTGGTGGAATTGGTTGGGGAAGTATTCATCTTACATTTGGAACTTAGTTCTGTTGTGTTTGATGTGGTATATTTGGAAGGAACACAATTGGCAGAAATTTGAGGATTTGGATAGATTCGAGGACCAAATGCTTGCTATCTTTTTTGGTTCCCTATTTGATTGGACTAGGGCTTGGGGACTCACATCTAGTGACTCTTTTCCTCTATTCCTTAGCTTTCTTTCTTTGTAATTAATGTCTTTTTATGTTTTTTGCTTTTCCATCTTTTTTGTACTTTTGATATGCTGGTGCTAATTTGTATCTAGCAGTTTTTGAATATATTTTTTCTTACCTATCAAAATATATATATATATATATGCTTCGGTTGTTTGGGATCGATTGGGTCATGCCAAGTTCAATAGTGGACTTATTATTTTGTTGGTACAATTGGCTTGGGAAGCATAGCTACGATATTTAGAATTTGGTTCCAGGTTATTTAATGTGGACTATTTGGACTGAACGGAATCGGCGTTCTTTTGATGATAAGGGGAAAACTGTAGTTCAGTTATTAGATTTATGCCAGCGGACCCTCTTTGATTGGTCTCGGTGTTGGGGTCTCTTAGATTGTTTTACCCTTATGGATTTCCTTTCGTCTATTAGAATATCTTAGTGGCGGCTAGTGTCTTTTTGTTCACTACTGTGAACTCTTTGTATTTTCATGCTATTCCTTTATTAATAATATTATCTTCTTACTTATCAAAAAAAAAAAAAAAAATGATGATATTGAACAAGGGGTTTCTTTGTCTGTTAGAAGTAAAAGGGCGACAACTTCTTGTGCATAGTCTTGCTAGGCCATCCTTGTGGTACTTGATGGTTCATTCTTGGTCTATCTTAAAAATTTTGTTTTTAAAGAATATCAGATGATGGTTATCATTGTGGCTTTAACAGTTATGAGGTCTTGTTGGTGGTCATGGAGAAATAATCATACTGTAATGCATATTTTGCTTGGTTCTTTATTATAAAAGATTTTCTTTGTAGTTGTGTCCTGGTAATGTGACTGTAGTTGATAGTTTTTATTTTTATGGGTGATGCTGGCTTGTTTTCTCCTGGTACTTGCATTCTTATCATGATCTCTTTTTAATATAGCTTTGTATGCTGTACAAAGGAAGATCAATATTTCTTCTTAGACTACATAACGTGCTGATTTTGATTTTTGTAAAATATTCTTCAAGAGTTATTGTAACATTTTGATATTAGCGATCCTATAATATATATATATATATATATGTGTGTATATATATATTGATATTAGTGAAAGATGAAAATTCCTCTCTCTCTCTCTCTCTCTCAATATATGTTGCAGTGCCTTTGGAAATTGTTCTCTTTGAAGTCTGAACACATTCCACCAATTTCCATTTTTACATTGATAAATCACCACTTGTCCCTAAAGCTTAGGTTGTTAAGATATAGGGAATTTAATCATTTACCATTATTCTACACTTCCAGCATTTGTGGTCCTAGACTCTCCCACATTAAGTAGGCCCAACACATAATTTTTATTATTTCAATGGGAAGTAGAGTGGAGAGGGTTTGAACTCTAAACGACCTGTTGATAGTTGATACTATGATAAACTAACATTTGTCTCAACTCCCAAAATCTGAAGTTGTTAGGAAATGGTGAAGTTAATTATTTAACCATTATTGTAACAAATATTTTGATATGTTATTCATTATTGATTTCATCATCTTGGCATTTTGTAGAGGTATAGTGAAGTAAGCAAGCAGAGACTGGATCGAGCAATTCTTACGTTCTTTCAGCATTTCAGAAAGTCCTATGTAGGTGATCAGGCCATGCATTCCTCCAAGGTAAATAAGTTTCTCTTCCCATTTAAATTAAGTTTGGTTGCTGCATATTTTTTTTGAGATCTCTTTTACTGTTGCAGCAGTTATATGCCCGGTTATCTGAGCTTCTTGGGCTCCATGATCATCTACTACTATTGAATGTCATTGTTAGCAAGATCGCGACAAACCTTAAGTGTTATACAGAGGTGAAAGGTTTATTCTTATTTTAGTTGGTTATATTTTTCTTGGATAGTGTATTATATTTTTATTTGTGCTTATTTCAGAGTGAGGAGGTAATTGATCACACCTTAAGCTTGTTCTTGGATCTGGCATCAGGGTAAGTTTATTACTTATATACTTGGAAGAAACATTTGGAGAAATTGTTTTTTGTTTGCTAAAATTCATTGTTTATTGATTTTTTTCAATCACAATTAATTGGTTGACCAGTGTGGAATTTTTTTGGGTTGCAGATATATGACTGGGAAGCTGCTTTTGAAGTTGGATACTGTTAAATTCATAGTGGCAAATCATACAGTAATTTCAGCTCTGAACTATGTCTTTCTTTTTAAAAAAAAAAAAAACTACTGTCTATGAAATGAATCTTTATACTTAATGTAGTCGCTCTTTCCCCACATTTCTGATTTCAGAGGGAGCACTTTCCATTTTTAGAAGAATATAGATGCTCTCGAAGCAGAACAACTTTCTATTATACTATCGGCTGGTTAATTTTTATGGAGGACAGCCCCGTGAAATTTAAGTCATCAATGGATCCACTTTTGCAAGTACTCATCTCTCTCTCTCTCTCTCTCTCTCTCTCTCTCTCTCTCTCTCTCTCTCTCTCTCTCTAAATATGTGTATTTTGCACATATCCAACTTGTATCTTAAACAGGATTCTGCCCTGATAGTGTATATGGTAACTGTGCTTCAGTGCTTGATCCTGTTAATTTTGGCACTCAATACATGCCTTTTTGTTTCCCATAGTTAAATGAGACACTTACCCCTTTGGCTCCTCAACTTTTATGGCTCTTGTTGTTATTACTGTTGTTATTGGTGTTGTTGCAATCATTGATGTTTTTTATTTTTTTGATAGGTAATAAAGATTATATTCAAAAACACTACCTTATGCAGAAAACATAAGGCAGAGAGAAAAATACAAAGGAAAAAGAAAGAGTTTAAAGATAAAGAAAAGGAAAGATACTAAGTACGTAGGAGGGAGCTAAGAAATATAGGAGAGAATCACTAGAGGTGAGTCCCCATGCCCTAGACCAGTCAAACAAAGTGCCACTGAAGGAGGCCAATAGCTGCTCATCCGAACTATTCATGTCCTCAAACGTCCTCCTATTTCGCTTCCTCCAAAGACACCACATCAAGCATAATGGAACTAAATTCTAAATGCTAGACAAATGCTTTCCAAGCCAATTCCACCAACCAAAAAGAGTATCCGCAACCGATCTTGGCAAGACCCAAGAGAACCCAAAGGATCTAAACACCAAGGTCCACAACCGATAAGCCTTTCCACAATGTAGAAACAAATAATCCACTGTCTCCCCATTACTGCGGCACATGATACACCCATCGACAAAATCCAACCTTCTACCTCTCAAATTATCACCTGTAAGGATCCTATCCCATACAGCAGTCCACACAAAGAAGGAAACACGCCGAGGAGCCTTGACCTTCCAAACACTTTTCTAAGGAAAAATAATGGGCAAGGGGCTTTTTAACTTATTGTAGGACGATCGAATATCAAAGTCCCCATTCTTTGTCAACTTCCATCGCATATGATCTCCGTTCTCGGTGGGAGGTAGATTAGAGCCTAAGATACGGAGAAAATCATCCACACCACCCATTTCCCAATCATTTGGTCTCCGAGTAAAATGAACATCCCAGCTTCTCCTCTCTTCTATCCCCAATTGTTCAAGAGAAGAGGCCACCGATGCCCCTTTATCGGAGACCATCCCATACACATTCGGAAAAGTCAATTGACGTGGAGAATTCCCACACTATAGATCTGTCCAAAGCTTCACTCTATCGCCAACCCCTATGGTAAAAAGAGACAAGAAATAAGTGGGGAGACTAGATGATGTTATGGAAGAGGGGAGACAAGAAATAAGTATTTCACCCAATACTGTTATAGAAGAGGCCACCGCTCCTCTATCCCCAATCATTGATGTTAATGTTACTGTTATATCTTTACTATTATTGTTGTTGTTGTTGTTGTTATCATTATTTCTTCCTTGTTTATTTACTATTTGTTGGAATTGTTCTTGTGAAAAAATATAAAAAAGATCATACTTGTTACTGACTGAATAGATGGCACGCCAATGAAAAAAATTCCTTTTATATATATATTATAAATTTTCACTGATAGAATGTATATGGAATTTTAGGTTCTTATCAGTTTAGAGTCGACTCCTGATTCGCTGTTTCGTACTGATGCGGTGAAGTATGCATTAATTGGCTTAATGAGGGATCTCAGAGGAATTGCAATGGCCACAAATAGGTAAGTATAAATTGAATTTCTGAATTTTTTTATTGTCAATGAGCGTTTAACTATACTACTGTGAATGCTTTTGGATATTTTTCAGTCGCAGAACTTATGGGCTTCTGTTTGATTGGCTATATCCTGCGCACATGCCACTTCTCTTGAAAGGCATCTCGCACTGGACTGACACACCAGAAGTAAGGAAACACTGTTAGTTTCTGCCTATATTCAGATTTTTTGAACGGTACCCACACATGTATGAATAGTCAAATCATACTAGTTAGAATTGGAATCCACATTTATCAACTCAACTGTCTTAATCCCAATGATATTGGGTTGGCTCTATGGATATCGTTAACTATTTGGAGTCATATGTATATATATTAGGATCAAATGAGAATGTTACACCAGTCCATAACTTTTTATAGGATTAATAATTTGAAAATTTGACTATTCGATTACATATTTTCATACTCTTACTATGCATGCCAAATTTTGTGTTTTGTGTATAGTTTGAAGGTTAAAAACTTGAAATTTAAACAATTTATGATGAGATGGTTATTGATCTTCAATAATCTTGATTTTTGCAAGCATGAAGGGTATAAGGAAATAATTTAATCTAATAGATGATTTGTCAAAATACTCTTTCAATGAAAAATTATTGAGTGTTGTAGAATTGCATAAAGTTACACCGGTTGTAACTCAAATCTAACCATATATATAAACCATGTCTCTCTGTTTTATATTTGGTAGTTTTTCATTTTTAATGTTTGCATGAGATGGGTTTGGGGGGGGGGTGGGGGGCTGCTTGCCTGATGTCTCTCTAGTCTGTTGGTTGAAAGAAATGGATAAGAATCTCTTGCGTACTCATCTTTTTGGATTATGTTATTTTACACTACCTAAGTGCAGCAGTGATGGCAGTGGCAACCCATCCTAGTGGCTGTATTGATGATTGAATAGTGAAATGCCCATGGGACAAGATTGAGTAGGCCTAACTCCCTGTTGAATCTTTTCATTTTGTGGAAATTGATTTACATCGAAGGTTGCGTTGTGCCTGTGATTGGAGAACACCTACTCTAATAGATGCACACTTGTCTCTATGTGAAAATTTTGGTGGACCTTTTCCATTGTAGTCATGACCAACGTTCGTGTCTTCTGATGAAATTACTTGTAAAACATGAGGGTGTATGTTATTATGATGGAATTTGGAGTTGATCAGACATTCCCTCGTCCACATTAGCTGCCATATGTGTTATATTTTTGGGTCTATCCTGACTGAGTTCATTTACATAATATAAAATTTTGATTTCTTTTAGTTTTGGTTTGTGGAATCAATTGGAAAAAAGATTTATTTATTTATTTTTTCTGTTTTCTAAGATCTAAGCATATTAGCTTCTGCCCCTCTATTTGCATCTGCATTTTTTTAATAAGTGAAGGATAAAAGTTAAATAAGTAATGACTAATGAACAATGTATGAAATTGAAAACATACATGCAGACATATATCAATTGTTTTATGATATATATATATATATATATATTTTTTTTTTTCCTTCTATTTGTTAGTTTCATTTTGAGTTTTTGTTTTTGTTTTCTCTTATTCTTATTGGTTGGTTCTTTAGATCTTTCTCTTTTCTTTTCTCATAAGGGTCTTTTTTTACTCACTTAATTATGCAGGTTACCACACCATTGTTGAAATTCATGGCTGAATTTGTGCTAAACAAAGCCCAGCGTTTGACTTTTGACTCCTCTTCTCCAAATGGCATACTTCTTTTCCGTGAAGTCAGTAAATTAGTTGTTGCGTATGGGTCAAGGATTTTATCTCTTCCAAATGTTGCAGATTTATATGCCTTTAAATACAAGGGTATATGGATTTCCTTAACCATTATTTCAAGAGGTAAGAACGGAAGCCTTGTTTTACTTTATTTGCTTGGTGGTTTTCAGTGTGATGTTGAAGTCTAATAGGATCTTTTGTTGGGTGACTAGTAGTTTGGTTTGTGTATGATTTGGTTTTTGTATTTTTCCTTAATCTAAGAATGGAAATTATTTTTGTTTCTTGATTAGCCTTTTGTGCAGTTGTACTTTTTATAAAGGACAAAACTTATATACAATCTGTTCCTTAGGTTCCTCTTTTAAGATTCTGCCATGTAGCTGTTTAATTAAAATACACTTTTCATTCCATGAGAAAAAAAACCACATGATAGAATTTTAAGAGGGGAATCTAAGGAACAACACCTAAGTACTGTACTTAAGTCTTGCTCTTTTACAAAAAAAAAAAAAAAAAAAAAAAATAGCACTTTAAAAAAAAAAAAAATGTACCTATTGCGTTTTTATTTATTTATAAATCTTCTGAATTTAGATTATAATTCTTTAAGAGTTGCTTTGCTATACTTGCATTCTATGTGCTTATGAAATCTTCCCCTTTATTTATTTATAGATCTTCTGAATTTAGATTATAATTCTTTAAGAGTTGCTTTACTATACTTGCATTCTATGTGCTTATGAAATCTTCCCTCTCGCCCCTCTTTTATGATAGGTTCATTTGAACTTGCCCCTTTATTTGATAATTTTTAAAAAAAAAAATTTTCTAAACAAGATCTTTCAAAAATTTATCTTACTTAGTAGTGCTGAGATTAATGAGAAAAGTCCAGAGTTTTTTATTTATTTTTAATTCAGAAAAATGAAATAAAGACATTTTATTCGTATACAACATCCTGCAAAAGTCTTATCTTTCCTAGTTATGCTGAGATTAATGAGAAAAGTCCAAGAGTCATTTTTTTAACCCAGAAAAATGAATTTTTTGGATTTTTTTTTTTTTTTTGTGGTGGGGGTGGGGGTTGGGGAGGGTGTGGACTACATTTTAAATGTATAATTTGGGGAGGTTTTCAAACTAACCCTAAGTTACAAATTAAATCCTATAGTTTAGGGGGGTTTCAAATTAAACCCTATGGTTTCATAAGTTGTCAATTAAACTATATACTTTTAAATTTGCTTCAATTCAAACCCTCCTCTCTCTCTCTCTCTCTCTCTCTCTATTAAAATGGAACTACCCCCCCCCCCCCCCCCTCTCTTAATCTCTCAACAATTTGTTGTTTTTGGGTCAATGATCTCTAAAAAACTCGATAACTTATTTCTCTTTTAATTAAGGCTATAGCTTTAGTGTACATTTTTTTTTTTTTTTTTGGTTGTTGGTAAATTTGGTTCTATTAAGGCTAACAAATTTAAGGTTAAAGGGGATTGATTTATCATCTAGAAGTTATGTTTGTTGTTGAACTAATGTGATGTTATTATTAAATTTTTAAAATTTCTTTTGAACGGGAGGGGCTACATGTCTTAAATAAGTATTATTAAGTTTGTTTTACTTTATTAAAATGCTCTAAATTGTAATGTCTATTATTCATGTTATGTTTTTAACTATCTAACCAAAATCCCATTGCTCTACTCTTCAGTCTTGATTTACTATATAATTACAATATGGATCCATCCTTCCTAAATTTCGTTTTTAGTCACAATGTCCTCTTCTAGATTCCATAGCCTTCTGTACCTTTGCTAATATCATTCTTTGCATCATTGTCTGTTGCTATACCACGTGCACTGGCCAGATCTACAAGTTGCCAATTATGCATTAGTTTATGCTTTTTATGACTAAAAAAAACTTTTTTCATAACAAAAATTTTGAATAATTTTCCAGTTGCATAGCATACGGAAAGATCCAGCTTTCAGAGTTTTAGCCACATTTGAGATTCTGGCACAGTATAGTTGAAATTAGTAACAGCTATTACTGGTGGTTTGGAGCATATAGTAATAAGTAATTATGCAGCACATAGGTCTAGCGTTATTAAATATTTTGTTTTTTGATGAAAAATATATGTGATAAGCTGATTTTTTTTATCACCACCAAATGACAGCCCTTGCTGGAAACTATGTCAACTTTGGTGTGTTTGAACTATATGGTGATAGAGCACTCTCTGATGCACTAGATGTTGCTCTTAAGATGACACTATCAATTCCTCTGGCTGATATATTGGCGTTCCGTAAGGTATGTGAACTTCTTTTCTCTACAGGTCATGCTGGAAACTATGTCAACTTTGCTGCGTTGAATTGTTCTATGCTATATATATGTTACTTGTAATTGTTTGAAGCACAGAGTGTTCACCATTGTGAACATGATGTTTTCTTTATGCAATAAAACTTTGATTACCTATCAATATATATATATATATATATTTGTGTGCTTCTGTGTAGGTATTTCTTTTGTATTTAAGTTGATTTTTACTCATAAAAAAAAAGTATTTAAGTTGATTTTTGGGTTGGGGCTACTTATCTTGTGATATCGGGATTTTTGTTCCATGATAAAGGCATTGCTATATCCTTAAATCAATGATATGATTCAGCAGAACACAAAACTGAAGAGGGTGTGCATGGGGAATGGGTAAAAGAAGGACAAAAGGATAAAAACAAGAAAAGATAATCTAGGAGTTAGCAAAGTTGGCACCAAGCAGAGAAGAGATAGAAACCTAGGAGTTAGCACCTAGGGTTGCCTAGAGTCAACACAAAGCCATTGGAAAATTCCATTAAAATTTTATTATTCAATCAAGTATACCAATGGTGAATTATAAGACCTTTTAAATAGGATTTCTAAATTAAATCAAATATGGAATGGGAAAAACTTGTAACTAAATTGTATCAAATGCAGGAAAAAAGGCTAATAATAAATTCAATGTGAAATAAAATCAAATAACATCAATTCATAAAAATCAATCGACACCTCATCCAACAGAATCAATCATTAATCTGGTCCTAACCATCTGATGTTTGTACCAACTCTCCCAAGGCGTGGAAGGCTTGACCTAGGCGGCTCTGAAAGTACTCATACATGTCATGGTCTAGCTATTGTAGCTCAACTTTGGTGATCCATCCCTTCCAACGAACTAGGTAGGATTGAACTCCTTCATTCCTAGTGTAAACAATGTGCTCATCCAAAATACCATCAATATGTTACTTGTCAACAGTGGGTTTAGCAGTGCTGGATCAGCTATAGGATTTGCAATTGGGTTATAAGAAGGCTCATAAAAAAGTTGCATGATAACTGTTGGACTCTTTAGAGGTTCACTAGCCACTCTTATTGCTAGGTTTGGCTCTAGGCTGAAGTGAGCTTTCCATTGGAGTTTTACTTGAAGGTTACTCAATTAGTTGCAGGTTTTACGGTGTCTTGCTAATTGGTGCTTAGTGACTAGTTCATAGTTTTGGATTAGGGTGTATGTTTGGTCTAATGTTGTGACCTTGCGTAGAGCAAGCTTCTTCTTGACATCTATATTGAAGTCTTTTCTAAAAATTTTCAAGGGCATTCTCTTGTCTTCCACTACATTGCATCATTGAATTGTGCCATGTAGTCTGTAGTGATTATATTTCCTTGTCTTAGACTATTCCGCTAATCTAGAAGTTCACCCTAACAGGGTTAGGGTAGGTATTTTTCCTTAAGCCTCTGTCACCCCAATAAGATTTACTTATTTTTTTAAAATCCAATCAGTTATGGCAGGTTGGTTTCTCCTAAAGAGGAGCTGTTCAGCACTTTGCCAAAAGTGTTTGGCACTACATGAGTTTCATCTTGGCGAACTTAACCCTCTTGTTCTTAGACAAGTTGTACCATTCAAGGAAGCGATCCATCTCGCTTAAATAGTCAATGAAGGCCATTGGTCAAGTTGACTGTTAAAATTAGATGCTACAACTTTGATACTCCTTATTGCCTTTTCATTGGGGTCTCTAGGTTCCCTAAGGTTAACATGATTCTGACATTCTGACTTATGTCTTAGAGCTGGGTCCATATTGAAATTGGCCTAACGGTTTTGCTACTAGTTCTCTTTTAAAGGGAATCACATTTTGTGCCTGTTTGCCATGCCTCTCTCTAGTTTAGAAGCATAATGTGCCATCACTTACAGCCCTTTCCTCTGTTGGGGACTTTCACGATATGAAAACGGGTGGCATCTTCTATGTTGTTACTAGCAGGCAAGCAAGAGATTTTGCTACGGCTTATTTTTGCCTTTTGAAAATGGAAAAAGCTATACCTAGAAAAAAGTGAAGTGTAGGAAAACTGAGCTTTGACAAAGTGTGGTTTGAAATAGTGTTATCAAATGGGTACTTAATTGCTTCAAAAGTGAGACAAACATTAGTAAGATGGATTTTGTCCTTATGTGATAGTAGAAGTTATAAAAATTGAAAGATGATAACATGAAATAGCACAACCACTCAACCTAGGTTTGTGGTATTTGATACTTGTATTGCAACATGGAAAAATAACAGAAGACATTTGACAGAGAAACCAAGAACTATGTTGTGTCGTATGAAGTGAGAGAAACAAGTTGTGTTTAAAGATAGAATTGGAGAAGGTAGATGAAGATATTGATAGGATGTGGAATGAAATAGCTAGTTGTATTAAAAGAGTGCTACATAAATACTTGGAGAATTTAAAGGATATGGGCTATTGAATAAGGAGAATTGGTGGTGGAGTGAGGAGGTTCAAGCAATGGTTATGTAAGAGAAATCTATAGACGTCCTACAATGTTGTGACAATGTTGCTTTGTACCCTGTTTGAGTGGTCTCAGGCATAGGGTTTTACTCATTATACTGCTATTTTTGAGTTCCACACTTAGCTTAGCTTTGCTTTGTAATCTTTTAGACAATTTGTGTCCATCATCAAAGCAACTTATCACAAAAAAAGAAAAAGAAAGTAGAGTCCCTTGGAATCATGCTGAGAGTCATAGGCAACTCAAGAGAAGATGGAAGCCAATATAAAGTTTCACTTATCAAGGCCTACTAAAATTGGCCTGGACTAATAACTAGTCTAGCTAAACAAACATGTTAGCCCAATTAAGGTGCTGCTAGAATGATTATACAGAAATTGTTCCACTCCCTAAACTGGATCTATTTTCATATATATCAAGTTGGTGCTTCGTTTGTCCTTTTAATCTGAGTTTTTTTATTTTATTGTTGTGTTCTAGACGTGCTACTGTTTAGTTTTTTATTTGAAGTTTTTTCACCAAGAATATTTAAGCACATTTTTGATTAGTTTTTTACTTTTTTGGCAGCTAACAAGGGCCTATTTTGCATTCTTGGAGGTTCTTTTCAGCAGCCACATCGTTTTTATATTGAACTTGGATACAAACACTTTTAGGCATATAGTAGGATCCCTTGAATCTGGTCTCAAAGGTTTGGATACAAATATCTCATCACAGGTGTGTTTTATGTCTCTTTTAAGGATGAGATTATTCTGTTCTTTATTTGCTACATCCATTGTTTTCCACTATAAAATATGTTAAATATCTTGCATGAGTGTGTAATTTAAGCTGGTCTGTTTCTTATGTAAACTACATACCTTAGTGTGCATTTGCTTGTTTCTGATGTACTCGTTCAAGTCCAAAGTTTTAAAATTTCCTTTTCAGTGTGCATCTGCTGTTGACAATCTGGCTGCTTACTATTTCAACAATATCACTATGGGGGAGGCACCTAATTCACCTGCTGCAATGAATCTTGCTCGTCACATTGTGGATTGCCCCAATTTGTTTCCAGAAGTAAGGCATTTTTATCTTGTCGTACAGATTGATGGATTTATCACTTGCAATTTAATGCTTAAAAATATGATTTGTGCAAGTGTGTTTTTGGTTAAGTAATTATTGTGACTTCCTCTAGGATTGCTGTTTTTTGTTGTTATTATTATCATAATTTTTTATTCTGGAACATTATTTATTTATAAAAATATTTAGATATAATCTTTGATTGACATAAGCTTTTTCCTCCATTTTTCTGATTTTAGCCTTAAAAAATAATGTATGCTAATCACTATCACGTGGTCCATACATCAATTCAAAAAATAACTGTTCCCATTAATTTAATTAATTAATCAATGCAATGTTGCGACTGCGTGGCTGGTTGCAATAGCTCTTGTAATTCCCTTTCTTATGGTTGTTACTATCCTTTTATAGATATAAATGTGCTTCATTCTCGTGTATTTCATTAGTGAGTCTTTTAGGGTGAGTCTGAGTTTCATATTTCCAAATGTGAAATGAACTATAAATATCTTGGTCAGTCTCCTTTATGAGTAGCAGAGAAGGTCCATTAGAACAATTATCTATTTCTATATCATGGCACCTTGACCCTCTTTTATTTCTTTCCTCTTCTTTATATATATATATATACATATATAGAAAAAGTAAAATTGAGTTAATTGGCCCTAGAGGGTTGACAGGTCAGCTGCTCGTTTTAGGATACCGGTTGCCCATCCTTGTTTGTTCAGATTGATTGTGTCATAGATTTATAATTCAAATTAGGTTTATCATTTGTTGAGATAAGGAGGCAAGTGTGGCTGAGCTTATGGAGTTCTCTAATGGGGTCCTTTTTTGGAATGTGAGTTTCTTTAGGGGTTTTCATGTTTGGGAATTGGAGGCTGTGTTGAGCTTCATGGATACCATATATGGCTCCACAATAAAGGAGCTTGGGGAGGATAAGATGAGCGTGAAGCCGGATAGAAATAAGGGATTTATGGTTAAAGATTATTATGGTCTTCTAGTGGGCTTAACGATTGTTGTTTGCCTTGGAAAAGCATTTGGAAGCAGAAGATCCCCTCTCGAGTAGCTTTCTTTGTTTGGATTGCTGCTTTGGGGAAATGTTTGACTATTGACAATTTACGAAAAAGGAAGGTGTGGATATTGGATTGGTATTATATGTGCAAGTGTAATGGTGAATCGGTTGACCATCTTTCCTTCATTGTCCAGATGCTATGGATTTGTGGTCTGTGGTTTTGGGTTTATTTGGTGTAAGTTGGGTTATGCCTAAGTCAATTGTGGGGCTCCTTGCTTGCTGGCAAAGCCGGTTTGGTCGTCATTGAAATGGTCATATATGGATAATTGTTCCCCATTGTTTAATGTGGTGTCTTTGGAGGGTAAGAAACAATAGTTGTTTTGAAGATTCTGAGAGATCCATTCGACCTCAAGTTATTTTTCTATTGAACTTTTTTGGATTGGTTGTTTGCCTTGCAAAACCAATCATTCTCTTCTATCTTTGATTTTTCTTGATTCTTCTTGTAATTTCTGTATTTGACCCCTGTACACTCCCTGTGTACTAGGGTGTCCCTTTTTGATATCAATAAATCTTATTACTTATAAAAAATCATTGTATGAACTGTATGGATGGTTGCTTGTACTTAACTCACTAGGAATAGAGTGATTTATTAGTCTGTTGAGAGGATTGTTTCTGCTTGGATCACATTAAGTTGGACTTTTTTGCTTAAACTGAATTTGCTACTGGGGCATATATTGCAGTCATAAAATTGTGAATTGGGAAATTTGTAATACAAAAGTGAGAGTTGCAGACTTCTGTATTTTCTATGTTTGGGGATCATTGGGTGATGCCTAAGAGTGTTGTGAAGTTAGATGGAGGACTTGCTAGAGCTTGTAAGAGCCTGTAGGAATTTGTATGCTTGTTTATGCATTATTGTATTTCAACATCTACATTTGATTGAAAAAAGTTGGGTACTTGTATGTGTGCGCCCGTGCATTTGTGTTTTGTTTGTTTATTTTTCTATCTGGCTGTTTGGGAACTTTTCAAATGTTTAACTAAGGGTTTTTTTCCAGAATAAAGATATTGAAGACTCTTTGAGTGTGTGTGTTTGCGTGTGCTTGCATGTTTTATTCGTTTATTTTTCTATCTGGTTGTTTGGGCACTTTTTGAATGTTGAACTAATTAAGTGTTTTTTTTCAATATAAAGATATTGAAGACTCTCTTTGAGATTGTTTTGTTTGAGGACTGTGGCAACCAGTGGAGTCTTAGCCGACCAATGTTGAGCTTAATACTAATAAGTGAGCAGGTGATGCTTTTTTATTTCAACTTGTATATATCCATTCTTTATTTGATATATACATGTATACAAACTTATCTATATATGTAATTGCATATTAGGTTCGAGTTATACTCTTAATTCCTTTCCAAATTTGTTAATTTCTTAATATTAATATTTTGCCAAAAGGATTGTTGGATTAAATGTTCTCCATAAGCTCATTCTGCATGCCAAATTTCAAATTAATCGAATGTTATTTACTATCAAATTTATAGATTCATGTTCTTAGTATAAATTGAATTTTATTCACTATCAATTTTATAAATTCATGTTTCTGTTATATGCTAAAAGTATTAAGAGCTATAAATTTAACCATTTTGTAGATGAGATAGTTCTTTGGTGTGAATATTTTACTTTTTCATCCTAAACTATTCAAGGATTTGCAATATCCCCACTACCTTTTAAAATTGAGTAATCAGTCCCCAGTCTTTAAGCAAATAAACAAATAGCCCCCTCCCCTTCACATTTTCATTATAATTAATGGTTTTTTTTTTTTGCTAAACATTTGGGGTGAGTGCTTGATTTAATGCTTAGTGGGGGATACGTGATAATTTAGGGTGGAAAAGCCGCCAACCCCCCCAAAAAATAATCATTTATCTAGCCAATATAAAGTACAATTTCCCTAGTTTTTCTTCATGAATAATAAAAGTTCATTAAAAAAAAAAAAAAAAAAAAAAAAAAAAACCCTCATTACACAAGAAATATGATAAGAGAGCAACAACACCAAGAAAAAGAACAGCTATCAATGAAATCAGGCAAAGTAAAGGAAGACTGGTTGGGTATCACAGCCATCTACTCATACAACTACATTAAGAAGAACAACTTCAACTCTGTCGAAAGCCTCTCTACTCCAAATGCTCTGAAGGTATAAAATCAATCACTTCAGACACAAGGGTATCGCTCACCACACATCCCAATACCCCTTCTAGTAAGCCTCCCTTCTAACAAGTCAAGACATCAAGGATTGTTTGAGGCATAACCCACTGAAACCAAGGGACCACATCTCACTAGTATAATCACAGTGGGGGAGAAAATTGTCAACACTCTCCCTAGCCTTCTTACATCATGTAACACCACTCAATTCCATAAACCTTACGATGGGCAATTTACCCTGGTTTTAGTTTCGATCATTAGATATTTCCCTAGTGTGAGACATTGGAAAGATATTGGTCAATGGTAGTATTATGGTAAGAAGTTATTGAATGGTGTAACCTTTATCAAATTAATTCTTTCTTGTTCAGTCTCTGTTGTGCAACAGTATCTGGGAAGGATATAAAATATGATAAATTGGTACTCTTGTGGATTTACTAGGCAGCACGGACACTTCATTTAGGATGCTGTATCCCTTTCATATCGGTGTCATACCAGCCATTTCATGTTATAATTTTTCAAAAATTGCTCGTGTCACCATCGTACCCATGTCCGTACTTGTGTCTGTGTCTGTGCTTCCTACTTGTCTTCATCTTTACGGTCAGTTAATTTTGTTTACATTAAATCTTGCTCAGGCTCTTATAGTTTCTTGTTAAATGTTTTGAATCATTATCATTTCTGACTGAACATTCACCTGCAGATATTCACCGATTTGAAAGCTCAGATTTTGGCTTCACAGGTTAGTTTTGTCTCTTCATTGAATGCTGTTGCAACTACTAATGTTTTATGTAGGAAGTTTTTGAGTGTTGAACTTCCTATGAATTTATCAAAAAAGTTTTATCAAACAAATTGTTCAGTTAATAATAAAGATAAAACATATCAAAATAATAATAAAGATAACAAGAAAAGTTGTTGTTCAAACTTTAGGTCACAGGTCAATGAAAAATGAAATCAACTATCGGAAAGTGCACAAATTTATGGCTTTTTATCTAAAGCTTTATAATGCAAAGTAAGTGGAGGTAACAGCCAACAGAATGATGACTTCTCACAGGATGGGTTCAGGTCTTTAGATGTTGACTAGCATACTCTATAATATAGTGGATGTATTAGTGATGCAATAATTGTCTTTTATATTTAATAACAACTTATGATATCACATTGTAACTTATTAAATGAATTTGAAGTTAATGTAACATAAAAAACGAATATCATCATCAAGCTGAGTTGGTTGTTACCTTCATATTACATGTATCTTTAAAAGTAAACATTTGATGATGGTTAAAACTATTAAAACTAAGTCTACCAAATGTTCTTTTTGCTCTCTCTCTCTCTCTCCCCGCATTATCAGCCCTCAGTTGACACCCTTTTTTGCATCATCTTGCAGCCTGCAGATCAACATCAGCGGCTTTCCTTGTGTTTTGACAAATTAATGGCAGATGTTACTCGAAGCTTGGATTCTAAGAACAGGGACAAATTCACACAGAATCTTACCATATTCAGGCATGAATTTCGTGTCAAATAATTCAATTTCTATGAAGTAGAACTTGTTTGTTTGAAAATTGAATTACATACATGGAAGATGTTCGTTCAAAGAATCCACTTTACTCCATAAACATCGAATCTCTGGTCATTGGGGAGGACCCTGTTTCACACCAATTACTCAATCCCAACATGAAAAAGAAGCAGGTTCTTCATAGTTGATCGAATTGTGGAGTAGAAAAAGTTTGATATGAATCTTTGAAGTGCTACTGTATATTTTCACTTTGTCCTTGAATAGGGGAGATAGACACTCTAAATTTGGATGTTGTAGTATTAAGAGGTTTTCTAAGGTTTGCAGAAACTAGCGGTTGGTGGATTACATTAGGATTGGAATTGGCTAGTGCTCGATTTAGAAGAGCAATTCTTTTTAGAACAAGGAAAGATGTAAATCATTCATCAGGTTTTATATTTCTGTATATTTTACCTGTTGTATTCTTTGTACTGTTGATAATAGAAGAAAAAAAAAATTACCTTATTGATCCTACTTTCCTCTCCTTTTCTTTAACTTTTGAGCATTTTTGTAGCGTAGCGAGAACTATTACAGACGTGACACAGCCTGTGATGGTTCTAGTCCTAATACTCATGACAGAGAACAACCAATGCTTTCGGAAATTTATAAAGAATGACCCTCTGAAAAAATTGGGATTTTGTTAGGGATGGCAAAATAAGCCCAAACTCACTTGCCCGTCCAAACCTACCCACTTTAATTAAACCCAAACCCACCCAGTTATTATTTGGGTTAAATGAGCATTAATTTAATTAGACACAGTAATTATTGGGTTTTAACTAAAAACTCATTGAAACCCATTTAACCCAAAAATAATAAATCCATATTTAAACCAACCCCTCTCTTTCTCTCGCACTTAACTTAGAGTTCGATTTGGCCGTCAATGGCAGCCTCAGAGACCTCAAATGGAACCGCCATAAGGTACGCTTTCAGAAATGTTCTCTCCTTCTCATCCTCCTCTTGATCGGCGTTCTCGCATTCTTGATCCGACTTTTCTCCGTAAGCTCTTCTCAACCTCATAGATCCGATCTTTTCGTACTTTTTTCCGTAAGCTCTTCTCTTTCTCTTACACTTAACTTAGAGCTCGATTTGGCCGTCAATGGCGACCTTGGAGACCTCAAACGGAACCGCCTTAAGATACGCTTTCGGAAATGTTCTCTTCTTCTTCATCCTCCTCCTGATCGGTGTTCTCGCATTCTCAATCCGACTTTTCTCCGTTTGGTTGCTTCGAAAATGAGGGAAAATACTCACTTTACATCATATTTTTTCCATCTAACACTAATTAATGAGTAATTTCGTATTTCTCTTAGCATTTAGTAAATGCTCTATGCGGCTTAGGGATTGATTGTATGTGTAATTTAGCAAAATTAAAATAGATGCAGTTGCAGAATGATTCTTAGGCCTATGGAAATTTAGGTCAAAATTTTCATTTCCTTTGTGTTCTTACATTTGCTCACCAGCCAAACGGAAAGTAACAGTGTGTGTGTGTTTTTTGGGTTTTGGGGGGTATTTTGGTAATTTTTAGGGTTTTGGATCTTAAAGGACTTTGGTCATTTTCACTTTAGGGGCATTTTGGTAATTTTGATAATTAGGTAATTGGGTGGGTTGGGGTTTACCCATAATAATTGGGTTGGGTTGGGTTTGGGTTAGAAGCAATTAGTCAAATGAGTTTTAATGGGTAAATGGGTTCAATATATCCAATCTAATTATGCCCACCCCAAACCCACCCATTTGACACCCCTAGATTTTGCCTAGTCCAAGGATCGATTTTTGATTGGTTTTAGGTTTTATATTGCAAATTTGAATGTTACTTTTAAGATTCGTTTGGTTGAAAACACAATTGGTGCTAACATACATTTCCGCTTTGAATTTATTTAATTTTAGGATAAATTTTACTAATATACTTTGAGATTTGAGCTAATGTCAACTAGGTTCAAGACTTTTTAAAATTGACCAATTTGGTCCTTAGAGTCAATTTACATTACACATGTTTGACTCTCATTTTTAAAAATAGTTTTCAAAATACTGAAAAACAAAATGATGTTTATAGAACATTTTAGGCAAATTTAAGAGAGAAGAGTTTGGCAAATTTATGGAGTCCATTATTTTTAATTTATTTATAACTATAACAAAACATTCCAGTTTCATGAAAAAAAAACCTATTAAAAACAATATTTCCGTTTGGTAGAGTAGTTTGAGTAATGTTTGTATTTTTTTGAAACACATGTGAGTGAAAAAGTGTATGAAAATGTGTGTAATGTTGTTTAAAAACTGAAAATGTGTTTAAGATGCTTTATCAAATAGACCCTTTTCAAAATCTTGTTTTGTACTACTATTTTCAAAATCTTGTTTTGAACATAGAAAATAGGAAATAATTTTCTCAAAATTGGATTTAAAAAACATCAGTTAAAGAAAGATTTAAGTGTGAGATTAACTATTTCTGGTTTTCAAAACAAGAAATTGTATTTAAATCATCCTAACAATACAAGCCCTCTTAAATATTGAAAGGGTTGTATTTTACTAATTGCTGTAAAAATTACTACTTATTTTCACATTGAGCTTGAAGGGTTTTCTATTTTTTTTTTTTTTCATTTTTTTTTTAAATTTACCTTACAAAAGTAGTGAAAGTGTATTTGAAAGTTGTTTAAATTACTTTAGATTTATTATAGTCAATTTTATTAATATTTACAAATTTAATACATTTATTTGTATTTCAATCGAATATTAAATTATATATGATGTTACGGTGTCAAAACCTTCAACCTGTCCTCTTTTATTTATTTATTTTTGAATGGTTTAGTTTTTAAAACCAATTGTTGCCCATAGCCGAGAGAATTCACACAAAATTATGATTTTTTTTTATCACATCCTAATAAGGATTCAAAATAAGTCACAATTCAAAGATGTTTTGTGTGAGAGAAGTAACCTAATTACCAAATCCAAAATTGAAGGTAGCTCTTATTATATTTTGTGTATAAATATCAAGGCCTTTTGATATTAAGTTTGAACATTTCAAGCAAACAATTTACGAAACTAAAGTAATGCTTTGGTGACTCCGCAGTCTTGTGCTTGTTGCGACAATAATCCATGATGCGTAAAGTCTTTTGATACACTGGGTCATGTTCGTGCTCAAATTTCTTGATGCATGCTTCAAAACTCTCCATAATACAATGTACCAGTTGTTTTGGGTCTTTATCTTTTGACGTATTTTCAGTCTTCAATCTCTTCCTCAAGGCAAAGTTGAAACTTTGTTTTTACATGATCAATTTGAGAGTAATATGGAAACAAGATTGGAAGTGTAGAGGGATGCAAAAGATGTAGAGGCAAGGTTAATAGCTTGCACTCCTACAAGAATAAGGAGAACCAACTATATCATCACTATCATAAGTTTTCTCATGATTTGTATCCGCATTGATCTTTCCTACTAATGCAATATCTTATTTTGAAGTAAATTCAAAACAATAAGTAGGGCTTAGACGCTTATACCTCATATACAATTGAATAATTACATTTGGAATAGATTATTTGATTTATAAATTTATTTAATTATTTTTTTAAAATTATTTGTTTATAGAAGTGTGGTGTAAGAAAGGTTATTTTTAGAAATATATATATGAGCATAGATATGTCTTTTGATTGGGATCAAAAGCTTTCATAATACTTTTATGTCAATATGTGATTTTTATTTTTTTATTTTTTATGAAAGCTAAGAGTGCAATAGTTGTAATTAAACATATGTGATCATAATTTATTAGATCAATGCACTCATTTTACAAGTTTGGTAATAAATATTGGTGTAAAAAAAAAAATGACAATCAAGTCATACTTGCATAAAATTAAAAATCCTATTATTTATCAATGAAAAGACAAAGTAACGGTCAAGTGGAATAGCAAGAAGGGATCCACAATCACCCCCTATATTAGTAAGTTATACTCCTAAATAACGTAGACACCTCACCCCACCCCATATCATAATATATAATATTAAATTCAAAGCTCAATTATAATCTAATTTAGTTTCTAATTGTTTTCTAATTTTGAGTCATATGTCCATAGGTTAATTTGGATATGTAATTATTAGAATAATTGTTCCTCGTTGTCCATTGAACATTGAACCTGCTCTGAATGATGCCCCATTTGCCAGATAATTGCTAATGTAATCATTGAAAGCCAAATTTTCAAGAATTTTAGACCAAGCTTTGATAAACTTTGATTTTGGTTATCCCAGTGCCAACTCTTCGATATATTTCTTAATAGAAGTATCCTTGATCCCATTGGTAATGAGTGCTATTATTCCTACCTTTGCAACTATAGATTTGCCCGATATGGAAAGATGCTTCCATTGATGAATGGTTGGGTCAGTGTAAGTTAGTGATGCTTTTGATTATTGGACTCTCACTATCTAGGGTGTAGCACTCTACCGCTTCGCCTAGCAACAAGATGCTTGTATTGCTCTCCCACAACCCAATTTAGGTTGCTCCCATTTCACTCACCGCAATTATGGTAATCGCTTTTTAATTATTTATGGGCTAAGGGTTGAGAGAAACATCTCCCCATGTCTTATTTCATTAAAGTATTCTCAAAGGCTCTTGGAATATAAGAATGTAGTTGGTATCAAATGATATCATGTCAGCCATATTAGAATTCAACAAATGAGAGACACGTGCATAAAAATAATGTTAGCCGTATTAAAATTCAATAAATGAGACACGTGCATAAAAATAACCACCCCACTAACACCCCTTATAAGAGTAGTGGAAAAAGTTGATATGGTTATTTTACACACGTCTCTTAAATATTATTAGATTTTAATACTGCTGATGTGATATAGTGATATAATTTGATACTAATAAATACTTTTTCGTGGAATACAGCCAATTCAATCAACTTGTCTCTGTGAGATGATGGACTACCACCCTGCCCAAAGGATAGTGGCGAACCTGGTTTCTTTGATACGCTTGTTACTTCTTTAAAGCTCCACTTCTTCTTCTCTAGAAAGCAATCTCATTCTCTCACATCTGTTTAGCACTATGGGTTTTTACTCACTGTACCGCATCATTCATTTTCTTTTGAAGTAGAGTTCATTGGCATGTCAATTTCCAAAATATCAACACGACAAATGTGTGCCAACAGCCAGTTTTACGAATCCCATCCTAAACAACCCAGTCTTGTCATTTTTTCAAGGTAAATCAATCCAATCAAATATACTTCTGTCCTATCCTGTCAGTTTAAGTTATCCTATCCCAATGCCAAATCAACAGTCAAAAAATGCATCATTATAAGCACACTTATGGTTAAATCTATAGACCACTACAAACGGAGACCAAAGCACATTCCAACATATAGAATGGTTGCTATGTTCTCTTGATTTGTACAGAATTTAGTCTCTCTAGATTATGACATCAAATATTGAACACAACACAGAACTCAGAGTAGTATCTTTATAGCTAGGCAAATGAGTGAAATGGTTCTATGAACTTTGCTAAATATAGCTCAAGCATCACACAATCCTCTTCCCAATCTATGCCCTCCCCCCAACCCATGCTACATACAACTGATATAGAAAAAATGGGAGAAAAAAACCCTTTAAAATTACCTCTCAAATGGTTCCAAATTCAGAAAGCCATAGCTCTGAGAGCCTCCCTTGGGAGAACAAAAAGTTGTTTGCTTGGTGGGTAACGACTTATTTCCTACTTCATCTGTGACCATTTCAAGGCCACAAGCACCGCAAAATGATACCAAATCTGACTCCTAAAGGAACCATGTGAAGCTTTCAAAACTCTCAACATTTTATTCATTCAAACAATGCATATCAGAAAATCCATATAATGCAAATTATACCTTCATCATCAAGAGTTTGGATAAGTGTGTCAGTGGATATGGATGAAGCTTGTAGCCACCATTATTTATACATGACAGAGCCAGTTCTCGTACCTTTCATGGCCAGCAACAGAGGTAAGAAAGAAATATTGAAGAATGTGAAGAAATAATTGTGGAACTAGAGATACTTGAAAGCAAAAACTTCTAACATGCCCCATCAACAAAAAGAAATTTATAGAATATGCAAACTAATTATGAAACTTAAGATGAATAAGCAACAAAAAAACAAAGCCAGATTAGGAAAAAGAAGAATTGAGAGTGGCAGACCTCCCCACCCTCCCCACTCAACCCAAGAAAGAGGGAGGGAGAAAAATGGGGAGGGGCATACGTGTCTTGATTTCCCTTTAGGAATGTCCCAAAATAGCGTCCGCTTTCCAAAAGTGGAAGCATTTACTAGGAAATTTGCGATACTACCCTCACCTTAAAAACATTAAAAAGAAAGCAAGAACATTTTCATTAAAAAACCGAGTATAAGACAATTAGAAAGATTACTACAACTTTTTTCTTTTCATTAATACTTTGGCTATTTAGAACAAAGACACTTATTTTGAAAAGGAGGTAGCATATTAATTTAATATCAAGTCTGAAGGAATATAAATAGTTCCATCTGTTCAAAGTGATCATTGTGGTTAACAAAGATCCAAGTTGCTAAAATGCCAGAAAGAAGTTTCGGATGAAACTGATATGAATGGTTACCTCTATGATATATGGTTCAATGATGCAATACTGTAGAAAGGATGCCTCAGCTGCAGTAGTTAAAAGGAAACGCTTATAATTGCCCATTCGAAAAAATCTGTTTCAATAAAGAGATTAATCATTTACTCCTCCAAAAAAACATAAAGACAATCTTTCACTTTACAGAAACTCATATCAATTCAAAGAAAGAGATAAGCAATTAAGAAAATGGAAAAACAGAAAAATCCTCCAAACAAGTTAAATCTAATTAAACAAGACACTTCAAAAGCAAATGGAATCATAGCAAATGGGAAATACCGCAAAATTCTCCGGGCAAAACACATTTCCTTTGACTTGATTATTGGAATAGGCACTTGACGAAACCATAAAGACAGTGATTCTCCCTGTGGATCAGAAATAACTACATTTCATGTCTTTAAGACCCAGCACAAGGCTGCAATTAAGAATGAACCAAATGAATTGACCACACCAATGAAGTAGAGATCAACCGTTGGTTGGCTGTTAGAACCAAGATGAAGAAGCACGTAAAATGAACGAAACTCAGCTTCATTCTCATTAATAGATTCAGAACTTCTATTTGCATCATAAAGATTAAATAGAGTTGTCAGAGCCTTTGTAAGCTGCTCCATGTTGAGGTAGTGTACTGAAGATATATTTTCACTGGTACAACTTCGAAGCTTGTGAAGAGACATAACATGAAATCTAACCTGTATGATGATACAAATCAGGGCTTCATTCAGTACAAAAAGTTTTAAAATGTTTCCATGATTTCAAGCTCCTAACACAAAGAATTTATGGTGTTGATACAAAGTGTTTCTGCCATGTAGACTAGATGCGTTCCATGGTCTGAAGTTTCAAATACAGTGAAAAGTATGTATAATAATGCAAAGGTGTGTATATGCACTTGCCAGCAGTTCAAAAGGAGATGCTCCCTTTTTGGTCATCTGACTAGGGCAACTTGACAATGACAGTGCAAATTAATCCTGGTACTTGCACTGCTTTAAGAAAATTAAATAAACAAAATTGACCACATTTTCTTTTGTATCTTTTTGATCATGCAGAAAAGACTTAGATTGACCCCAGAAGAAAAGGGAGAGAGAAAAGATACTGAATTTCTTTGCTGATGTTAGGAAATGGCAGCTAATGAAAAATCAGAATTCCTATCATTTACTAATGAGCTAAATCAGCACGGATATATGAAACTGATTTATTTGGTAGCAGTTTTGGTTTAAATCTATGGCTTCCATGGCATGACTTTCATTTCTCAAGTCAGCCTCTCTATCCATCCTCTATTCTGTCACAGCTCCTTGTTCTCTCCAAAAATATGGCAGTGGCATGATGTTATAAATGGCATCTACTCCATCAAAGATCAAAAGATTACTATTGTGTGGATTACAGGATTTTTGTTTACTCCTACTTTGCCACATAGGGTTGGCAAAGGTGCTGCCACCTTGCATTTTATCATGTCCCTTCTAAAGTGTTTGAAGAACAAATTTGTATTTTAGGCCTTTTTGTTTGTCATTTAAATAATTGATGCAAATCTATTAGAATAATATGGAAATTTATGGTTTCAGTTTCAAAAATTCATATCTCATTTGGGTGGTAGATTCAATTTTTTTGTTGGGGAAGGGGACTTACAACTTAAGTGGAAGTGATGAGGAAGGAAAAATCTTCCCCTCCAGGTAGCCATGCCCCATATAACAATCTCCAAAGGAAAATTTTGGAACAAAACTTCATTCATTATTTTTTATAAATACAAGCATTTTTTCATTATAATTTACTCTATCCTGCAGATTCCCACATAGATATCCCAATAAACTCAATTGTAGAAGAATGGTTCACCAGACCCTCTTAGGGAAACTTCTCTAAAGACACATCATCCATTTGGATAATCATTGATCTTCGTGCAAGATTACACGTGTTTTTCAACTGCCAATAACATCAAAATAACAAGCGATGCACTATCAAATCACCCCCATCTCACCAAAAGAAATAACCTGTTAAACAACGAGAAAAAGTTTTTTATGCTGATGAGAAAGCACTTTTATTTAGGGTACGAGGCTCTACACACGGGATTCATGAATTTTAAATATAAGAGCTTCACACAAGCCTTCTTATCAAAAAAATAAGAGAGAGAGAGTGCTTCACACAAGCCTTATAATTTTGCAGTTCAAGCCCACTAGAATAAACACCTCAAATGTACAACACAATTATATTGCAGCAGCAGCTGTGATAGTTGGTTTGGGTTGCAGAGAGCAAAGGAGCAACAATGGTGGATAAGGCCAGGAAAAGAATAGAGGAGGTGGTCAACAGAGAGTATGCTATCAATGTCCACAAATGCCTTCACAGATGCTCTTTCAAAAATGGTTCGGAGAGCCAGGAAATCTGGAAGAAGGCTACAGGAACGATGGATATCAGGGTGGATGTTAAGCTGAATGAACATGTCTGGAGCTGTGGGATTTGGAGTGTGCCAAGGATAATTCGTTTACATTGCGCAAAAGAGAAACGGTGAAGCAGACGCAAAGTTCGAGTTATACTTACTTGTCACTGTTGCAGAGATGCATCCAGAGGGTACAGGGGTTGGGCACCAAGGTCACTGGGGAAGGATTGAACTAGCCTATGATCATATAGCTATATTGCTCCAATTTGACTACATATTTCTTAATAAGAGATATTTTAGTTTGCATCTGGAATTTCTTGGGAATTTCTTCAGCAGAGAGAGCATTAGGAAATTTTATTTGATCTATAAAGCAGAACACATTTATGTTCTCTTTATTATGAACAGGTAAGCACCAACAAATAGGTATGAATACTGGTTTGGCTGATGGAAGGTGAGTTCTTTATCAAGAGAAATAACTAAAGACTACAATATAATCTCATATAATTGTTCTTTTTTATTGGTAAGTTACACATGTACCTAGTGAGCTTTGAACCCACAACCTCACCCTCCACTTTATTCTTAAAAGGGGAGGAAGCACCTTTTCACTAGCTTAGTGGCGACAATACCTATTTCATTTAATAACATAGATTGAGATTTTGGGACTTAACACTTGGTTGTTGTTGTTGTTGATAACGCGGATTGAAATGGTTTAGAAAAGGAAAATGCTAATATTGGGTAGATACATGTTTAGAGAAGGGATATACTAATGTTGATTGGCTTATGGCAAAGATGAAGGTTTAGAATTGAGAGGTTTTGGCAAGAGAGTCATACCATTTTCTCATACATGTAGATTGCTTTTTCATTGTCAATATTCTGCATGCTGAGATCTTGCCTTATTGACCTTGTTCTATCGAAGATGAAGTCATGAACCACTTCAAAAGGATGTTTTGAAGAATCCAAGAAGCTTAAAAGGTAGTCTAAAGTGTCTTCCAATACTGGAAGAGGCCGCAAATCTGATGTTGGCATATCTCTGATGGATATAGTCCTGCAAAACTAGTAAGAGCATGGAGGATAAATTGTTTTCTTAAATCCACAATATGTCTTATGTACGTACTACAACACTACAAACCTCAAATGGCAATGCGTGGAATAAAGAATTCCACAAAAACATTAATCATGCATCAAATATATCAAAGTTTATAACATAGGGGATATCAAGCAGATTAAAAAAAAAACAGCCAATAATGAGGCCATAACATCAGGCATTAGCTTTGCAAAGTGATGCATCAAAGAAACTGTTATTTCACTTTGATAATGTTACAAACATAATACTAAAATGTGATGAAGCTGTTGCAACCAAATAATACATGAGACAACCAAGTAGCACCTATGAAGATACAAAAAACATGATTCCATAAGATACAGAAAAAACATTAGAAATACAACTATGTAAAACCGATGACTCTGCAGAAAGGGCTGCACCAAAAGAGATGGACTCCAGTTAAGTTGCAGGCTACTTCCTACTAATTGAAAAATCTTAGATGGTAGAACTGGTCCAGTGAACATATTAACAAATTCCCAGTTTCTATTACAAGGCTTCATAACTTACAGGATCCATTAAAACCAACATTAAAGTAACTGGAGGAATGCAAAAAGCATAAAATTGAACAGCATATTGAGACTGCTCCATCAACTCATGTCTTAATGGAAAGAAATGTGCTAGAGCCTCAGATAAAATATCAAAGCACAATATTGGCTGTGTGTTTGAATTTCAATAAAAATAGATATCAACATCTTATAATGGCCAGCTAGCCTCAATATCAATTAATTATTGGAACTTTTATATATATTCCAACATACAAATTTCATGGTATAGACTATTGACAAAGTCTAATTGGAAATTAATCTCAGAATCTAAGGGAGGGGCATCTAAAAGAGTGACTTCAAACATTATTTGACATCAGTAACAGAATTATTTATGTCATCACTTAATGACCAAGTTTGAAGTTTGTGCAAAAGTAGTAATGACAATTTATGGACGTGACAAATTCAGCAGGAGGTAACAGTGGCGACAGGGGTTCTGGTGGACACAATGTTGTCCAAGCAAACAATTTTGGTGAGGAAGACAAGTAATTATTCAGTACTCTGGGAGTACAGTGACGAGGTACTCTCCACTCCCACATCACAGCGAATCCCATTAATTAAATTCATGATAGGATTCACCATTCATGTGAGAGGAGAGAGAGTACCACGTTGTTGTACACCGGGAGTACCTAATAATATTTTAATGTAAATGTGTCTGACACAGCCAAATTATTCACAAGATATGCCATTGTAAATAACAACAAATTTCAAATACAAATACATAAGAGTCTACCTTTTTGACAGCAAGGTCAGAGGATGTTTTTCTAGGATTTCCATCTAGCCTCTCAAACACAGCTAAATCTCGGAGCCGCTCACGCTGGACCCTTTCAGCCACTATTGTCTCAAACATAAAAACAACAACAACATAGGAGTAAAACAGCTATCAACAAATATAACAACTATAGACAACTAGGTAAAATAATTGAGACCAAAGTTTCATATTTTCATATTATATGACTTAAACTGAACCAAACCCACAACATGATTTAGCAAATTTAGCACACGTGTGCTTGTGGTCAATCAATGTAAGATATATAGCTATCTGGGCATACACAGATTATTACAAGTTTTTACCTGGGCACATAAAGGGACAAGTTCCAAGTAAGACAGGAAGATTGGAAGAATCATCCACATGTTGCTGTGCTTGTTGGCTACCTCTTCTGGGTTTAACAAAGTCTTCACGAGCATTGGGGTTGTTATTTTTTGTAAATTTGCCATCTTTGGTGGTGGGGTTAGAACGGAATTTCTGTGACCGGAAATGGGTCGAAGAAGAAGAAGGGTTTGGACGTTGACGGTGGCTTTTCTCCATTGCTTACACCTTTTTTTGGTTTTGGCATCCCTGGCTTTGACGTCAATAATTAGACCTGATCATCGGGTCGGGCAAATTGGATCCAGTAACCAGTTGCACCCGGCTTTTTTAGGAGGATGGCGACCCGTATCGTTTTTTGCCAACCCATAACCCCATATGTCATCGATCGTGTCAAACTGCACTGGACCAACTTTAATATCACGTATGTATATTAATAAACTTAACTTGTAACTCATGTGTACGCATGGATGTACTTAAAACACACTAACTTTTGAGCACGTGCTCACCTGTGTATTCAGAGATTCTTCTATTTTTTTTGGTAAAAATTAATAATTTGTATTTATTATAATTTGAGATTTCTACTTTTTCAAATCAATAAAAAAAAAAAAAAAAAAGAATACGTGGGGTGAGTTTTGTAAATTTGAAGAGTTTTAAAACTAACAAAAGAGTGATCCTATTTTGTAGGGAGTTAGTGAGTAGAAGTAAGAATTTAAATCAACATAAAAGTAGGAGTTTATTAGAAGCATGAAGACATTTTAACGTAGAAGTGAGAATTTATTGTTTTGTCAATTTACTATTTTAATCCCATTTTTAAGTTTTAGGTAGGGGTATTTTTAACAATAAAAAAAATAACTAACTTTTTTTTGCCAATTTACATTTTAACCCAATTTTTAAGTTGTTGGTTAATTAATTTAGGAGTATTTTTGACAGGAAAAAAAAAACTAATTTTCTGAATCCTCTTAATATATACGGATATATTAAGACTCATAGTATAATTCTTACATATATAATTTAAATACTATTGATGTAAAGTCATTCTTATATTTTGTTAACTCTTTAAGAAATCTTGTAAGAATATTATTAGGTAGAAAATGTATATTATCTATAATTTTTTTTTATAAATATTTTTAATTAATTTTTTATTTTTTATATTGTTTTTTCTTCTTTTTTTATGGTTCATTAATTCTAGACTTTTTGATTTTTGTACTCAATAACTCACTTGAATGAATATTTATGATGTGGTCCCACATTTGACCACAAAATTAAGATATAAAAATCTTTAATAATAAATAATTTATGACACATGGCGTAAAATTAGACTTCAATTGTAGAATCTAATTAGATTTTTTCTAAACTTTGTCTATTAATATATACTAATTGCTAACCTGTGCAATGCATGGAAGGTAAGCCATTATGAAATTTCAATCAATTTTATGTTTAAAACTTAATGATTAACATAACTAGCATGTATTTCCATGCAAACGCATGGATACATTTAAAATTAAACAAAATTTTTATTATAAAAATATAAATAATTAGTCAAATTATTATTAAAAAAAAAAAAACATGTAACACAAGCATTCATGCATACGTATAGATACATTTAAAATTAAACACATTTTTTATCATAAAATATAGATAATTAGTCAAATTATTTTTTAAAGTAAATATAATTAGTCACATATTAAAATTCTTACCTAAATTTAATACTACTTATGAACATTTTTTTTTTCTAATTTTTAATAAGATAGAATGTGTAGTGATTTTTATTTTATTTATTTTTTGAAAAATACGTGGTGATTTTTATTGAGTATATGTAATTGTTTTTTTTTATTTAATTTTTTATAGTTAATTAATATTAGATTCTTGTATTTTGTACTTATTAACTCACTTGATACAAAGATTAAAAAACTTAAGTAGACACATGGTACATGCTTAAGTGGATAATTATGGTGTAGTCCTAACATAAATTTAAACATGTGCATAATTGGATTATAATTTCAAATTCTAATTCAACTTTCTCTAAGTTTTACCTATTAATATATATATATATATATGACTTATAAATTTGAATTTTTTTTAGTTATATGATTATTTTTTTTATGGTTTATTATATTGGACTCCTCGTTTTCTACACTAAATTAACTAATTTGGTACAAAAATTTAAAATTTAGATTAGATGAGATAGTAGCGCAAAATTAAGCTCTAATTGAAATTCAATTTTTACATTAAATTAACTTACTTGTCACAAAATTCTAAAATTTAGATTAGATGAGACATGTGGCACAAAATTAGACTCTAATTGAATTTCAATTTGAAATTTAATTGGATTTCCTCTCTGCTTTACCTATCATTATTATATATAGATATATAGATGTCTCTAGCATAATTCTCCCAAACATTTGCCTTAAGTAGCAATTGCTCGATTTATATCTTCAGTATCACCTCTAAGATCATGAGCAATCACATCCCCTGTCCTAAGATTCAATATCAAATAGCCATATCATATAAATAGCCATATCATATATATATATATATATATATGTGGGGTCATAAAGCCCAATGGCCTACATTCACCATTTGTACTAGGCCCGGAGCCCTTGTCGAGGCCCATAACCTCATATGAAGAAAACAATGATGTCCATAGCAGCCTAGGAAACCATGTTGAGGACGACTCTATCCTTGGCTAGCTAAGGCTGAGGTTAACGAGAAGTGATTCACCAAGCAAAGACAACCTTCCAAAGCATCTCAAAGAAAAAGCAAGTACAGCAAGTAAGCATGCCGAAGCACGATAGCAGAGTAATTCTAGGAAAAACTGCTGCCTCCACATTAAATGATACTCAACTAACACTCTGGCCGCATTAATGTGGAAATGATGTCTGAGCAGTGGTTTTCAGACTCACAGCTACTACCTAGGAGCTCTGAGAGGAGGTTAATGTGACAAAGACCAATAACAACAGATCTGATCTGCACGTGTACAGTGGAGATGAAGGAGAAAACTAGTATATAAGGAGGAACACGCCTTGAGAAAAAGGGGGGAGGGGGGATTGGACCAGAGAAAACACGGTAGAAACTTGAACGAACTTTGTAACCATTGTCATTGATATTTGAGGAATAATAAGTCCAAGTTCCTCGGATAAAATTGTCTGCTTAATCCTGCATTTGCTTTATCTATTCGCACTTTAGATCATTTTCAACTGTTATTACACCCATTAAAGCCCAGTTATTTTACCCACTCTTTACAAATTTATTGTATTAGGCTTGCTAGGCTTGGATTCACTTATCCTTTGGGAATAGTGTAAAAATCCAGTCCCTACAATATATATATATATATATATATAAGTTTGACATTGTCTAGAAAAAATGCAGTTATAAATATAGTGAAAAAAAATATGGATTCAATACTTAGTTTTGAATAGTAGGTTTACCTACCATCCACTTGGAAGGAGAAAGTACCATTTGAGTAAGAATTCAATGGGGTTACTAATAAGTCCATGAATGTTGGCAAGTCTTAATTGATACAGCATTGACAAACCACCCATCAATCAAAAGTTAGGTATAATTTAATTTTAATGGGGGATTAATTGGATCCTTAACATTAGCAACAATGTTGTATCTACATATTTCTTTGCTCAACTTAGGAGTCCTACTAAAACATAATATGCAAATCAAAAAAAGAAAAAAAAAATTGAAATCTTCCACACACAAGATTTGTTAATGTTAGAGATATATATTAGACACATTAGCCTAATGTAATAGGCCCAAGCCCACTCCTGCTTGAACTAGTAGTCTAGGGTTTAGTTGCTTATATATACTCATGTTAAGGTTCATTGTAATATAGGTTTTTGTATTACACTCTTACCTAATAAAGATGTAGCCCTTAAGGGATTCTTCTGTGGATGTAGGCTGACAAGGCTGAACCACGTAACCCTCGTGTTCTCGATATTCCTATTTTATGCTTTCCCCTTCCGCATTCACTCTAGCATACACAACATGGTATAGCACATCGAGTTGCTAATAATAATATATTTAACATGGTATCAGAGCCAGGTTCGTTCTTGGCATCAAACAAACATCTCTACACAGTAAAGAAGATTAATACATGTGCAGCACAGATCCACAATAGTGCCCATGCTTGCTTTCAGATCAGGACCCACTGTATCACACAGCTCCCACGGAACCACCCTTGTTGTGTCACTGCTGTGTCTAGATCCTCGAGCCCAAGCAATCCGTGCCTCTCCATATCAGATCTGTGCAAATCAAGCCTTTGCCTGAAGAAATCAACCCCACATACGTGCTCCTTGGCCTTCCGTGAGGAAAACCCAGAAATTTGGTCACCCTAAACCCATCCACGCACCACCACGCGCTGCAGTTGGCACCGGAAAAATCACCCACGCGCTGCCACAAATCTCAAATCTTGGATAGGATTGTGACCACACGCGCTGCTCTGTTGGACTTATGGCCTACCGATCTGCAAAACCCGAGAAGTCTAGCCGTTTTCTTGAGTACACGCGCCTACACGCGCCGTCATGCTTCTAGATCTACTCCACGCGTCGGTGAACTTCGCATGCGCCAATCACGTGCCAATTCCTGTGATGATGTCATCATGACATCAGCAAATGCCACGTCAGCTTGATCCACGTCAGCCCTAGCTACGTCATCAGCCATGCAACTCGCCATGTCAGCAGTGTTACCTCGTTAGCCCACGTCACCTGTTGACCGTTGACTTGGACCGACCCGACTCGGACCATTCAGATCTGACCCGTGAGCACTGACGTTGACTTTGACTAGGATCCGTTGACTTTCGTTGACTTTGACTTTTTGCGTTGACCTTTGACCAAAAGTCAGAATTTTCGAAACAGCCTATCTTGCTCAGTTTTTTTTGCATAGATTCCAATTTTGAACTCTGTTTCTTCATTTGAAGCTCCAAAATTGGTCAATTGGCACATTCTTCATTGTGGTTTCTTCAAAGGCATTCTTCAAGGCATCTCCAAGTGGTCTTTTCATGTTTATCCAACCTCAAGCCTTCATCAAAATTTTGCCTTAAGTTTGAGGGAGGGTGTTAGAGATATATATTAGACATATTAGCCCAATGTAATAGGCCCAAGCCCACTCCTGCTTGAACTAGTAGTTTAGGGTTTAGTCGCTTATATATACTCATGTTAAGATTCATTGTAACACAACACTCTTAACTAATAAAGATGTAGCCCTTAAGGGATTCCTCCGTGGATGTAGGCCGACAAAGCTGAACCACATAACCCTCGTGTTCTCGATATTCCTATTCTATGCTTTCCCCTTCTGCATTCACTCTAGCATACACAACATGGTATAGCACATCGCGTTGCTAATAATAATATATTTAACAGTTAACAGTGTAGCTCAATTGCAAACCCGATCAAAAAAAATAGGACCATGTGAATTGGTCCACAACAGCAACAACACCACTTTATTTATATGTTACTGTACTCAATTGGGCATGATTCCTACATTATAAGAAAATAGCATTCAAGTAATAGAATAGCATTGAAAATTCTTGCAGACAAAAAAGCATTAAATTTCCACAAATTATAATGCCCAGCTAAGAATCAAATCTTTGCTACAAAACATAATACACAAACGAAAAAAAAAATTAATTTTAAAATCTAGGTTTATGACAAAAGTTAAAAATTGTTGATTCAATTTTTAAAAAGATAGTACTGTTACAAATTTAACTTTTGTACATAGTATAGATATATTAAAGGCGAAAACAGTGTTTTGGTCTTTACATTTTGGGGTTACGGTTAATTTAGTTTCTACATTTTGGTAGCAGTTAATTTGGTACATGTTATTTTCAACTTAGAGTCAATTTGGTTTCTACCGTTAAGTTACTAATGAAAAATACCTATGTGGCAAATGGTGTGCACTGTTGGCACATTTAAAGGTGACATGGCTTATAAGATAATATTAAAAAAACGTAGTAAAAAAAAAAAAAAAACCCACCTCACCTAAAAATATATTAAAAATTAGAAAAAAAATAAAACAAAATTAATTCCCCCACCCTTCCCCCCCTCCAAAAAAAAAAGCTCAGCATGAATTTTTTATCTTTCACTTTTTTGCCAACCAATCACACAATACATAAAAAAAAAATCATCTCTAATTATTTTTTTTTTCTTCCACTTTACTGGTAAGAGCATTCCCATTAAGGATGCTAAAAGGGATATATGCTAAATTTTACCATCAAAACACCAAAAAAGCCACTTCATCAAAGATTTCAAATGGCAAAATTTTTTACATACTGCTACAGTAAACTTATATCAATACAAGCTCACTGTAGTTGTATTGTAAAAAAAAAAAAAAAAGGTTTTTTTTTATTCTCATGTCTCTTTCTTTCTCTCTCTAGGTCTCTTTTTCTCTTTGCCTCTCCGTCCTCTCTGTCTCCCTCTTTCTCTATGCTCTTCGTCTCCCTCTTTCTCACAGCGACGGTCTACCTTGCTAGAGCCACCGAAAGCCTCGCACTCTTCAAGATCACCTTGCCCCACCCCACAAGATTGTCTCATCGGCTCTTCAAGATCGCCTCGCCAAAGCCACCGCAAGCCTTGAGTCGTAGGTATGAGTGGGTGGGTTTTGTAAAATCGAATCTGGGTTGTGGGTGGGTTTCGGCAGCCTTGAGTGGTGTTATGATCGTGGGTATGAGTTGATTGGGGTGGCTTTGGCTTATGGGTGTGGGTTGATTGATTTGGTGGTTGGTTGTTATGGGATGTGCCGTGGGGTTGAGGCCATGTGGTGGGTGGTTTCTTTTTTTTTTTTTTTTTTAAATGCTGTTGAGTGCCGTGGTTAGAGGTGAAAAGCTCAGGCCATGGAGGTGGGAGAAGCGTCTAGACCGGGTTGAGAAAGATGGAGATATAGTGGGAGAGAGAGACAGAGGGAGAGTGAGAAATAATAATTAAAATGAATAAAAATATTAAAAGAAAGAATATTTAAATGAAGTTGTAAAAAAAATAGAATGTTTGATGTTTGGTATATTGTAAAATGAGGTGTTAAAATGGTAAAAATAGTGTTTTGAAATGGTAAATGCTAAATTTTTTAGGATGTTTGATGGGAATGCTCTAACAAAACACTAAAACCCATCGTCACACTGCAATAACAAAACCCAAATGAACCCATGCTAGAAACTCCAAATCAATCCAACTCATTTGTAGCAACAAAACCCAAATCAACTTAAAGCAAAATTTTGAGACCCAAAGCAACCAACCATGCAACAGTAAGAGGGATAGTGTTTCAAGCTCGTCAAACCTCAGTTTATGTTTATTGCTCAAAACTGGGAAATTTGCTAGAAAACGAAGGAATTTAAGGAATTTTTAGCATGGAGTTTTTTCGTCCATGATTTCGCCTCAACGGTGATGTATTGTGTGATTGGTTGCCAAGAAAGTTTAAGAAAATATTTTTAGTCTAATTAATTTTGTTTTTGTATTTTTCTAATTTTTATATTTTTAGGTGAAGTGGCATTTTTTATGTTAATTAATTTTTTTAATATTATTTTATAAGCTATGTCAGCTTCAAGTGTGCTAACATTGCACGCCATTTGCCACATCACCATTTTCTGTTAATAATTTAACGGTAAGGGCCAAATTTATTCCAAGCTAAAAATACCAGAGACCAAATTAATTACTATCAAAATATAGAGACTAAATTGATTGTGACTCTAAAATGTAGGGACCAAAATCGTGTTTTTGCCATTATTTATTTGTGACACAGCAAGAAGATTGACTTTCTTGTAACATGGCGACAATGGTGACTTTCATTTGTAGTTGTGCTAATTCTTTTCGTAGTTGTGCTAATTCAAAACAAACAAATTCTAATTTTTTTGAGCTTTCGTTTGTTTGTTTGTTTTTCTTGTAACATGGTGACAATGGTGACATGCTAATTCTTTCTTATAACACGGTGACATGGTAACATGGTGACTTTCGTTTGTGACACATAGCAAGAAGATTGCTATTGTAACATATTCTTGTTCTATCATTGATGAAATGATTTTCCACTGTAAATTCTTTTTTGATATAAGATAAAAATTCTATTTTAGCATAATCTAGGTATATATATATATGTGTGTGTGAAAGCTCCCTCCATTGTGCTTTCTTAAGAAAGGAAAGAAATTGCAATCCTAAATAACACGTGGTTACAAAATTTATTAAACCATCAAAATTATACAATAAATTGACAATTATTTATATGATAAGATATTGTATTTCACTTGTATAAATGGTACTGTTCAAAGTTATTGTAGAAAATTGAGTATTGCAGAAAATTTGAATATTGCAGAAAATTGAGTTTATTTGTGATATGGATATTGTTCAAAGTTATTTGAGAAATTGAGGAAAGAGAGTGAATTTTGGCAACGGTGTTGCCGAAATTCTAACAAAAAGTATGAGAGAGAAAAGTTTGAATTTCGGTAATCTTATTACCGAAATTCTTGTTGCCCGAAATTACTGCCCAACTGCCAGGTGAAGTGCCCGAAGGAGGAGTGGCTGAAAGGAAACCAATTGTGGCCGAAATTGTAGGGGATTAAAGAGAGAGAAAATAGGAATTGTGGCAACCAATTTGCTGAAAATGGGAGGAAAAAAAAAGAGAATTGTGGTAACTAAGTGTACGTTTGGCTTGCAAACTCCACGATTTGCGTCTACATTTTCACTTTTTTTTTTTTTTTTTTTTTTTTTTTTTTTTTTTTTTTTCACGCATTCCCAGCCATACTTTTACTATAGTGGTACTGTAGTGGCTACTGTTCATTGAACAGTAGCCGCAAATTTTGACTTTTCAGCACAAAAATTACTGTTCACAGACCCACAAATTTAACTTTTCAGCAACTTTTTCATTAAAAATGGGTCCCACGATACTATTCACACATTTAAAAATTGTTTTGTTACAGTGTTTTTTAGTTTTCAGTTTCAGTTTTCAGTTGTATCCAAACGGACCCTAAGTTGCCCAAAACTTGGGGAGAAATTTAATATGCAAAAAATCATTACTTCTTGTTTTTTTTTTTTTTTTTTTTTTTTTTTGCTGAATAAACAAATCATTACATTAAACATTTATAGTTTCATTGAAACCGTATTAAAGCAAACACAGATGAACTTTTCTTGCCGCTGCAGGGATTTGTCTTTTTTTTTTTTTTTTTTTTTGAAACTTCCAGGGATTTGTCTTATGCAAAATAAAATTTCAACATTGAATGAGAAAATATTATTAACAAAAGAAACACAATATGACAAGACCACGCCACTAATGAGCTATAGATACAATCAGTATCGGCTTAAATCAAGTTGAGGCCTAAGAGGCTAAGAGCATAATCTTAAGTGGGACCATTTCATATCTAAAATCCATTATAGTTTTTTATTTTTTATTTTTTATTTTTATTTTATTTTTAAATTTACATAAAAGATACTCTTCTTATTAATTTAGTTAGTATATATAGGTTTTCCTAATAACAACTTTTTAATCGATAATATGAGTAATCCATTTAATTTTCTTATGATATAATTGATTTTGAAATAAGATTAAAATGGAACATTTCTTATATTTAAAAAAAATATTAAAATACATTCTTCTAACCTTTTGAGATGTAAAATTACTAATTAAGTTTTTATATTTAAGTTCTTTTCATATCCACTTTTCAAATTATAATATAACTAATTCATTTAATTTTCTTGTGATATAATCAATTTTAGTTTTAAAAACTTTTCTTTTCATAGAAACAAATAAACAACTGTAAATAAATATTGGTAGTAAAATTTTGTAAGCTGCACATGCATTTTAAAAAGAATGATTAATATTTTTATGTAATCAAGAATTGTTATATTATATTTTTGAAATTTGAATATTATTATGATTATTTTCATTTCCATTTTTCCCTAATATTATTTCAAGCCCTTCCAACTCTTTTTGATATATTGATTTTTTTGCATATTAAATTTCTCCCCAAGTTTTCGGCAACTTGGTTGCCACAATTCTCTTTTTTATTTTTTTTATTTTTTTTATTTTCCTCCCACTTTCGGCAACTTGGTTGTCACAATTGGTTTCCTTTTAGCCACTCCTCCTTCGAGCACTTCACCTGGGAGCTGGGTAGTAATTTCAGGCAGCAAGAATTTTAGTAATGAGATTACCGAAATTCAAACTTTTATCTCTCATACTTTTTGTTAGAATTTTGGCAACATCTTTGCCGAAATTCACTTTTTTTCCTTAATTTTTCAAATAATTTTGAACAGTATCCACATCACAAATAAACTCGATTTTCTGCAATATTTAGCCAAAAGACTCCTAAGTCTAGGTGCCATACAATTATAAGGGAAAAATGCCGTAGCTGAGATATTCCCTTTAATTTCCCTTTGTTTTGCTTTGTAAAATCTAACCCAGTTATTTATTTATTCATTTTTAGTTTTTGTTCTTCCAACAATTAGATTAGTTATTGTAATAATGTGATTGAGAAAATTTTAATGTGGGAATGATAACAAATTTAATAAAAAAAAATTGCAACTTTCAAATTGGGAAGAAATGATATAGGAAAATTTTAATCACTTAGGTTTATTTTTTAAGGCTAAAAATCTATATTTTATGACAATCTCCATGATTTTTTTTTTTTTTTTAAATGTTGCATAATCTATATATATATAAAATCGAAACTTCTGAAGTTTTTACAATTTTCCATGTCAACACAATATTTAAATAAAATTATCATTTTATTTAAATAAAATTCTTTTTGTTTAGTCCAAACTTAATAAGGAATGAAACTCTATCTTAAGTCCAACTTAAACTCAAACTCATCATTATCATTTTTTAAACAAAATTATTTTTGTTTACTTCAAACTTAACAAGGAGTGAAACTCTATCTCTTTAACAAGTCCAACTTAAACTCAAACTCAGATATTGATAATTTATCTCCAAATTTGTGAGGTTAATCATGAACACTATAAAAACAAAGCAAATTCTAATATTTTTTGTTTTTAGGCCGAGTAGAGGTATGAGCTCTTCTTATATTATTTTCTTCTCTTTTACTTTGTTTAAAAAAAAGAAAAAATATTTTACGGTTTTTCATGTATTTTTTAAAAAGTAATTTTTGTACATGAACCACCAAATTTTCTTTAGCCATTTTTTGCAAGATAAAAAAGCTTGCAATTATTAAAATTATTCTTTTGAATGTGACCCATCTCTCTCTTATATTTCTCTATTGTTTAGTCATATATATTTTGTTTTGTTTCAATAATTTATAAGTAGTGAATCATCTGATTCTTTAATATTTTTTGGTCTTTTAGAAGTTTTAATATCTGAATTTTTGAGTTATTTTTTTGCGGCATTTGAAATTGTCTAACAAATTTTTTGTAAGCCATTGCACATTCAAGCAATGACTTCTTTATCAAATTGTAACACAAATTGAAGTTATATAAGAGTAAATCATGAAATGGTGTAGTTTTTTAAACTTTTTATAAAATTATTTTAGTCTACCTTACAAATAGGTAAGTTCTTGTGCATAGCATGGGTCAGTGATTAGTTCAATTAATTACTAAACCTTTTATTTGTAAGTAATAGTTTTTGTTTAAAGAAATTTTTTCTAAAATCCCATTTCATAATTTCCATACTAATTCCAGTATTGCATCATCAATTCGCATTTGTCTATGGAATGAGAAAACTATAAAATTATATATGAAAGCAAAACATCAATATTTGACTTTAAGTTGACATCCCCCTCAAAAAAAAAAAAAAAAAAAAAAAAAAGACTTTAAGTTGACAGACTATGAATTTCCCAAACAACCTCGAAGGCTCCTCTATTTATCACTTCATGATTTTATGTCTAGTGTCAACATCAATTACAAAATTAGTTCACTTATATCCATTACAAAAGATGTTTATACATGTTCTTATCTTAATATATAGACACCTAAGACACCAAAGGTTGCACTTGAAATAATTAGTTGACTTCAAATATAAATCAAAATCATAATTAAATTGTTGGGCAATTGGAAACCATAAGATACAAAGTTGAGGTCTACAACGCAGTTATGAGGGCTTTCAGGGCGGTGCATAAATTGTTGTGGCTCCCTAAAATTTCTAGGATTAAATCATCAATAAGAGGGTCTAGAATCCCAAGTTATAAACTGCAAACATTAACCCCTTTGTTGCCATCAATGTTTTTCCAGGGCAAAACATATAAACAAGGAAGGCTGTTGGGTGCGTCATAGCACCATGGGTCCAGACCACACATTATGAAAGCTCTAAATAACCTTGTCTTGCAATTCATTACATGAGACATGACTTGAGGCGTATGGGACACGCTGGTTTTTGGCTGAAGCAAACAAAGGCCATTCGGCCATTTTGGTTAGTGTGTGACAAATAGAGACACAGAGAGAGACCGGGAGCTTCTATGAGTGGAAACCAAAATATTGAGAGCAAGACACAGAGTTTTGAGAGGTGCAGTCCGAATGAAGAAATAGTGAGATGCATGGTGAGAGTGTGAGAGAGTGAAAAAGAAAAAGGTGACATTTTTCTTTGCTCAAGCTACATATACAAGGAAGATAAATTAGTGGAGTTTTCTTGCTTCTTGGAGTTTTTGAGTGCTACAACCATGGAGAGTTGAAGTATTCAGATGAAGAATTTGCTACTGGCTTTGTGGTGAGATTTTATATTACTCATTGAGATTTAATTTGTTGTGTATCCAACTTATTGTGAACTCAAGTTTAGCATAAACATGATAGTTGTAATCTCTATTTCATAGTGGATATTTTTTGGAGCTGCCCTGTTATTTTTTTCCTCTACACCAAAGGGTTTTCCATGTAAGATTTGGTGTTTTTGTATGGTTGTGCTTTTGTGGTGCTTGTTGAAATTTTTGTTTATTGCTATTGCTTGATAGTTATTAATTTTAATACACACATAGACATTAAGGGAGTTTAGGATTTTCCCCCAACAGCATTCACTTGGGTGGAAACACAAAATCTACATTGTATATCACATCAATTTCCAAACTCAAACTCATGGATCAAATAGTATATAAAAATAGATTTTTAAGGTGAAGACTTTGCAAAGCATAAACATGGTGATATGATCCTTAAATTAAGCAATAATATAATCAGGACAGTAACATCTTTCTTTATTTTTTTTTATCCCCTGCTTTTTATCTAAATTTGGAATAAACTTAAAAAAAAATTAAAAAAAATTTGAAAGAGTGCAAAAGTGTGGATGTTAGCAATAAGCAATGGAGGGAAATGAGTGGCACCTGAAAAATTAGAATGTGAAAGCACAATTAGAGCATGAAAATTTTGCAATGACCAAAATAAAAGGTTTGATTTATCTCTAGTACTTTTTTAACTAGAGGCCTCCTTTTGTTTTAGTTAAAAAAGTACTTGATGTAAGTCAAACTCTAAAATAAAAAGAGATATTAAAATGTATCAAAACATGAAAAAGAAATAAGAAGTTGACTTACGAAGAATATTATGAAAGCAGTTAGAGATTTTTTGCATCAACTATCCAAACAAATTGTTCATCAATCTTGGAAGTTTGAAAAAATATATACAAAAGGAAAGAATAAGAACATGGATATATTGCAAGAAAAATTAAGGGGGGAAGAGAGAGTAATGAAAATGGTGAAAACTCAGCTTTAATTTAAGAAGAAAGTGTGATTTGGAGAGCAACGTTTGAATTGGAAAGGATGATCTAATGGTTGAATTGAGAAAATGATGAATTAATTCTGGGAATTTAAAAGGCAATCAAGTTTGTCATAATAAAGAAAATAATAAATGATGAAATGAAGAGAAATAAAATAATAATAGGTAAATTAGGGGAAAAAAAATCAAAAAGAGAAAATTCAAATCAACAAACTATAATTTCGAAATATGATTGATAATTTTCGATATTTAAAGTCACTAATAACTTCCATATTTGGTGATTTGTTTAATTTTAGGTGAATGAAAAATTGGATTTATTTTTAAGATTTGTTTAAATTTATATTATTTCAAATGTTTTCCTTCAAATCAATTGATAACTTCAATATTAATTTCTTTTAACATTCGGTGAACAGTTCTTTTGATTCGTATTCTCGTTTTGTAATAACTAATAATAATAATAATTAGATTAAATGTAGAGGGGTTAAAATAAAACGAAAGGATGTATAAGTAGATGAATAGTCATTTTTAATTAGGCTATCCAGTCTGATTTTGGCTTTGAATGTTCAAAATGGATATGAAACACCCTTGAACATTTAGACCCCAAATTACAAATTATCAATTCAAACTTAATATCAAACGATTAACGTGCAGAACATGAAAATAAGCCAAATACAGAATTGATAAACAATCTAAGCTAAATATAAACACATCCACAGTAGTAAATATAAGGCAAAGATAAAGGGAAGGAAGATGCAAACACACGGACAGCACACGATGTGTTATCGAAGAGGAAACCAAAGCCCTCGGCGTAAAACCTCTTCGCCGCCTTCCAAGCAGTCAATAATCTACTAGAAAATGTAGTTGAGATACATGAACAGTAATAGACCCTCCAAGCCTAATCTACCCGATGTACCTAAGCCCTCCAAGCTTCTTGCTCCAACGAGGTTGCACTGAACCTTTTTCTTTTCTAACTTACCGGATTCCACTATAGCCCATAGTATCAACCAATATAAATTGGTTTCTTTCTAACTGCTTCCCAAAGTACCAAATAAACCTTCTTACAGATATGGATATAGTGAGAAAATGATTTGGCTAAGAACCTCTCAAGGGTATAACAATGGAAAGGAAGAGAGTAGAGGAATTTGAAGAGTCTCTAAGGTAAAGATTGTGGATGAATTAATCTTATTTTTCTTTAGGGTTTCTCTCACAAAATTCTCTCTGGAAGCTCTCTCCATTTGGTGGGTTTAAGGATCTATATATAGTGGGATAAGAAAGGAATGCGAAGAGTCAATTTTTGCCAAACAGGGCTGATTGGTGGCTTGGCCTCGCGATTGGTCTGAGTCGCGAGTTCAAGTTGCGACATAACGGCCTGGCCAGCCTGGGATTTTTGTTCTGTAGTGCGACAGCTGGTGCAACCCTTCAGCTCCCCATGTATGCATCTCACGTGCCTACAGTTGGCGGCTTGCCAGTCGCGAGTCAACCGCGAGTCCTAGCCGTGAAACTCTGCCATCTTGCACATACTTGAGTTTTTCTTCACATCTTTTCACATACTACCCTTACATTAATCCCACCTACATACAGGGTTACTAAGTGCTTAAATTACAAGCAAATTGGCATGGAATAAAGCCAACAAGATGGTTGATTAAATTCAACCTTACAATCTCCCTCTTTGGCTATTCCGTGACAAAACCCTACAACAGACTCTAGATTTAATGCGTGAGTTGGGAACAGTTGAACAAAACTCACTCACACCTAACTCTAGATTCTGTATAGCTCTTGAACATATGAACAAGTAACTCCTGAAACACAACAACACAATAATATCATTGTATGCAGAAAACTTGAAATGCATATGGAGCAATATAAACATGATCAAGCAAAAATGAACTTAAGCAATAAAGCAATAAATCATGGTTTGATCAACCAAGCAATCACTATACAAAAGTGATTACTATGCTCATTCACACAAGGAATGAACATCCGGACATGCAAAGTGATAAGCTCAATTGAAGAGTATCATTTGCAAGTCCAACACTCAACCAATGCATACAAACATATATGCATTTAGGAACAATCCTACAAGGGCCAAAGAGTGTTCATCACTCAACCAATGCATAGATCGTGTATGCATCTAGGAATAATCCTACAAGGGCATAAGAGAGATGTACTTAAGATAATGCATAGCATTAACAAGTACAAAAGCAAAATGCATAAAGGCTGCATAAGTAAAGTGTTGCAAAAACATGGTACAAACCATAATAGCCTATAAAATGCATAAGAGCATGGAAATAAACTCTTAAAGCTTACAAAAGCAATATGGGTACAAAATGAATCATACAAAATATAAAATACTTCCCTTATCATATCACTCCCCCTATCATGAATCATAGGAGCTGTGATGAGCTTGGAACATATATACCTGTATCTTGAAACACTTGCACAAAACACATTAAACCCTTAAGGTAAAGCAAGTAATAAACGGACAAGTATAATGTAACAAGTAAATTACGATCAAGTAAGCATGATGTGAAACATGTGAGCAACTTGATCATACACCATACACCAAAACAAATTTTGCTTAAGAACACAATGTCTTCTCCCCCTTGGTATATGCATCTCCCCTATGGAATATCTCTCCCCCTAAAATGTGCACAAAAAATAGAATTTCTCCCCCTAAGAATGTGCACAAAGGTCATATAGAAATGACAAAAACTCTCCGGTATACTCTTTAGAGTATACTCTCTCCCTTTTTGTTAGGAATAGACAAAGGGTCAAGGAGAAATGAGGGCAAGAGATGAAGGTATGAACAATGACAATGATGCATGAGGGGTGCAATGATGCATGAGGGGTGCAATGATGCAGGAGAAAATGAAGCTCAAACCTAAGATGAAACAAAATGCTACAAAACATAAGGTAAACATGACATGCTAGGATGAAGAAATAAGGTATAGACTAATGCATGACAAGGGTAGCAAAGGTGTGTGCAAGAGGTGGCAAGTGCAATGCATGAAAAATGCACATGTGGGGTAAGGTGTGTTAAATACATAACCAATGAACCAAACATGTTCCTAATGAGGAAACATGAGAAACCCCAAAGTTTGAAACTCATTGGAGTCCAAACAAGCGAGAAAATGCCTAAGAGGCATTTTATCAAACACCTAATATGCATACTATGAACAACAATGTAAAACAATGCATGAGCATTATGAAAACCACCATTAATACATGTTCTTTTTGCCATAAGGGGCTAACATCCAAAGCAAATTAACAAAAGAAACCAATCTCATACAAAAATTTTGAGAAAAAATTAAGTTTTCCCAACCCTTATGCTGAAAATCCCAACTAAGAGCACAAAACTCTCCAAAACATAATTTAAGAATCCAAAATAATGGAAAGAGTTTAAAATTACCTTAGAGATGTTAATGGAATGAAAAACCATTCAAATTGATTGGGTTTTGATATAAAAATATTGAAAAAGGGGTTTAAGAGAGGATGGGAAAGGTTTAAAATAAGTTTCCCACGAAAAAAACTCTTTAAAAAGCTGATTCTGGGCATTTGGCGACTGGGCGAGTCGCGAACGAGTCGCCAGTGAGCCGCGAAACCATTCTGTGTGAACTCGCGAGTAGGCTCGCGACTGGACAAGTTGCCAAAACGAGTCGCCAAAACTCACAGCTTGGTTTGGCTGGTTGCAAGTCGCCAAAATGAGTTGCCAAAAATTCTGACACTTGTTTTTCAACCCAAAACATGTTTAAACACTGAAAAACAATGTAAGTACTAAACATGAACACAAAGAGTGATAAAAATCACTTCCAAAAACATATAAAATGATCAAAAATTTTTTTGGATTGATCTATATAAAGATGAGCACACATACATCACATTTAAACAAGTACAATTGAACAAATGAATAATGCATTCATTGAACATTAGGCATGTGTGTTGTGTGTGTGTGTATCAAGTGTGGAATAGTTCTTAGTCTAGAATGAAGTTTCAATGATCAATTCAATCAAGTCATACATAACTAGTGCTAAGACAAGTGGTTTATCTCAATTATAGAAATGAACATATATGACCTCCCACAAGAAAATGATTACATATCTTTGAAGCTTTTCATTTGGCTTCTTTACAATTCATAACATTTGATCATTTTGAATCAATACATCTCATTTTGAGATTGATGCCTGAAATTTTTGATATTTCAATTTGATGAACAAGCCTTTAGCTTTTGGGCATCATACATTTTCATAAAAGTCGCTTTCCCTTTTTCCTAGTCGAATACTAGTATGTGCGACGACTTTTGCAACTCATTATCTCTTTTCATTTTGAGATTTACATTAGTTGAGCTCTTTAAACAAAAAAAAATATAAAAGAGTGGGAAGATATATAGGCATAAGTCTATGCATGTATCAAAACCAACATGACTATTGACTAATCATTCATAACAAGCTTGAAGATCGATTTACAACAATCACACAAAGATGTCAAGATTTTTCCCACAAAGATATAAGTGCATAGAGAACAAGCTAAGCTCGTAAATGCATAAAGTCATTAGTACAAAGGTACAAGGCAAAACTCATATGTGATATGTGCTTAAACATACACGATCAAACTTTTTGAATCTTACACTTTTTATGTGGTTTTGGATTTTTACACACACAAAACAAAGACAAAAAAAGTAAGATAAAAAATAAAAACAAACCAATGCAAATAAAGAGATGCATGATGCACATATGCATGACAATGAAGCATCTAATGCATGAAGAGTTCTACAAAGATCGAAAGAATTAGATCAAGGACCACAAGAGCAAAAGCTCAATCATAGGAACCCTTCCTCATCCAAACAGAACGATTGTTTGGAATGAGTGTCTCATGAGAAGTGAGACGAGGGTTGGAAGAATGAGAACTGGAGATGCACATAGTCAAGGAGTTAAGAGCATTAAACACTTTCTTTAACAACATGTTATTTTCACTCAAATCCGGATTAGCTTTCACAGCATAGCTTCCAAGAAGCTCAAATTTCTCTTTTTTTTTTTAATTCTTTTAAGAGTATGAAACTTAGAGCAGTGAGGTCTTAGATGACCAAAAGCACCACAATGGTGACAAACAATGTGTCTAGGTCTACTAGGCTTTTTGGGAAGGGATTTAGCAACATGTTTTTGTTCTCTCTTCAACTTAGAACATTGAGGTCTTATGTGACCGATCACACTGCAATGGTGGCAAATTGGAACAAACTTAGATCCATCCAAAGTCTTAGGTTGAGACCTAAATGGAAGCTTTGATTTAATAACCTTTCTCTCCATCTTTTGGTTTCTTTTATGTGGAAGAATGTACACCGATTTGTCTTTAGAGGTAGAATACACATTAGGCACAAAATTGGATACCACAACATGATTGCAACATATATTATTATTCATTTTAGCAATAGGTTCAGCAATCAAACACTTGACATGCATCTTAAAAGATTCATTTTTATATTTTATCTCATCAACAAGTTTGTTAGACAAAATAAGTTTGGCATCCAAGTCCATATTCAAACATTCAAACTCTTTCAGTTTTTCAAGAGAATTTTCAGCAAGTTTCTTATATTTTTCAATCAATTTGTTTGCTTGATTGAGCTTAGCAATCAAATTATCATTTTCACTAAATAACTTGCTCAAATTCTTTTGAAACTTCTTAACAATTTTCTTCAAAAGTTTGATGTTAGGAATATCCATAATATCCAAAGATTCATGTAACATAGCATCACAATCATGAGGATTATTACTCATAGAGGCATTTTCACAAATACGTGGCATGTTACATTTATCATTAACCAAATCATACAAAGAGGCGTATAAAGCACAATTCATGACAAATAAACACAAGGGGTTAAGGATCACACTTAGGTATTTAAACCACAACAAATGTACCCGTTTTGATACCAATTGAATGTTCAAAATGGATATGAAACACCCTTAAACGTTTAGACCCCAAATTACAAATTATCAATTCAAGCTTAATATCAAACGATTAACGTGTAGAACATGAAAATAAACCAAACACAGAATTGATAAACAATCTAAGCCAAATATAAACACATTCACAGTAGTAAATATAAGACAAAGATAAATGGAAGGAAGATGCAAACATACGGACAACACACGATGTGTTATCGAAGAGGAAACCGAAGCCCTCGGCGTAAAACCTCTGCGTCGCCCTCCAAACGGTCAATAATTTACTAGAAAATGTAGTTGGGATACATAAACAGTAATAGACCCTCCAAGCTTAATCTACCCGATGTACCTAAGCCCTCCAAGCTTTTTGCTCCAACGAGGTTGCGTCGAACCTTTTTCTTTTCTAGCTTACCGAATTCCGCTATAGCCCATAGCATCAACCAATATGAATTGATTCCTTCCTAACTGCTTTCTAAAGCACCAAATAAACCTTCTCACAGATATGGGTACGATGAGAAAAGGATTTGGCTAAGAACCTCTCAAGGGTATAATAATGGAGAGGAAGAGAGTGGAGGAATTTGAAGAGTCTCTAAGGTAAAGATTGTGGATGAATTGATCTTGTTTTTCTTTAGGGTTTCTCTTACAAAATTCTCTCTGGAATCTCTCTCCATTTGGTAGGTTTAAGGGTCTATATATAGTGGGGTGAGAAAGGAATGCGAAGAGTCAGTTTTTGCTAAACAGTGATGATTGGCGGCTTGGCCTCACGACTGGTCTGAGTCGCGAGTTCAAGCCGCGACATAACGGCCTGGCCAGCTTGGGACTTTTGTCCTGTAGTGCGACAGCTGGCACGACCCTTCAGCTCCTCATGTGCATCTCACGTGCCTGCAGTTGGCGGCTTGCCAGTCGCGAGTCAGCCGCGAGTCAGCCACGAGTCCTAGCCGCGAAACTCTGCCATTTTGCACATGTTTGAGCTTTTCTTCACATTTTCTCACACACTACCCTTACATTAATCTTACCTAAATACAGGATTACTAAGTACTTAAATTACAAGCAAATTGGCACGGAATAAAGCCAACAAGATGGTTGATTAAATTCAACCTTACAGGCTTGTTGGCTTCAATAAAGTTTTTAATATTCATTAAAAAAAAAAAGCAATAACAATTTTATTTATTTATTATTTTAGAATCAATACCTTGATTCATCTTAATGAACAGTATCCATTTCGTGCCAAATTTTTTACACTGCATCATTGTACCTCGTTAAGGCTGTGTGTATCTTGATTCTTGTGGAATATATCAACGTCCCATGTATTATTTGTGGAGTCGTTGTTTTGCATTTGAAGTGTGAGAAGTTATGGAGTGGTCAGTATTATTTGTGGAGAAGTCCTTTTTCATTTGAAGTGTGAGAAGTTTCAAAGTGCTCAGAATTAAGAAGCACAAAAATATCAAGGGGAAAGTTCAGAGTGTATTTACCAAATCCAAAATTGAAGTTGGCTCTTATGTTTTGTGTATAAACAACATTTCAAGGCCGTTCGATGTGACGTTTGTACAATTCATGTAAACAATTTAAGAATCTAACGTAATGGTCTGGCATCTCCATAAAATTATGCTTGTTGTGTAACAAAGATCTATGATACGTAAAGCCTTATGAAGCACTGGATCATCTGCGTTATGCAATTGAAATTTCTCGATGCGAACTTCATAAATATTTATAATACATAGTTTAAGATGTTTTAGGTTTTCTTCTTTTCCAAATTTTTCACACTTTTCAAACTCTTCTTCAATGCATAGTTGAAATTTCGATTTACACGATCAATTTCAGAGAGATATGGAAGTGGGATAGGAAGTAAAGAGGGAAGCAAAGATGAAGAGACAAGGTTAATAGCTTGCGCTTCCACAAGAATCAGGTGAACCAAACATGTTGTAGTCATTATAAGTTTTTTCATAATTTTTATAGGCATTGATCTTTTCCCACTTACGAACTATCTTATTTTTTGAAGTAAATTCAAAACAGTAAGTGTTTATACTTATCGAATGATTATATTTGAAATAAAGATAATTTGATTTATAAATTGATTTATTCTTAAAACTATTTATTCAAAGAAATGGGGTCTAAGAATTGTGATTTTTAGAAATATAAGCATAAATAATGGCTTTTGACTAGGATCAAAAGGTTTCATAATATTTTTTTTATGTCAATGTGACTTTTGATGAAATCCAAGGATACTCGTAAGAGTGGAAATAATTGTAATATATATATATATATATATAACTGAATTCTCTGAAACTATCACAATTTTCCAAGTCAGCATAATATTTAATAAAATTATCATTTTAATTAAATAAAATTATTTTTGTTTAGTCCAAACTTAATAAAGAGTGAAACTCTATTTTTCTAACAAGTCCAATTTAAACTCAAACTCATCATTATCATTTTTTTTAAACAAAATTATTTTTGTTTAATCAAAACTTAATAAGGAGTGAAACTATCTCTCTAATAAGTCCAATTTAAAATCAAACTCAATCGTTGATAATCTATATAAAAACTTAAATTTTGATAGGATTCAAAAAAAAAAAAAAAAAAAAAAGAGACTCACGTTGAAAATAGGACTAAAAAAAAAAAAAAAAGAATAAAAAAAGAGAGACTTAGGTGTGTTTGAGTGGTATTTGATTACCAATTTGCCATGTCTGGTTTTTATATTTACCCTCTCTTCTTTGTATTTGGTACATGTCTCTATACTATTTTTTGCTTGTATTTTCATTCCTATTTTTTATTTGTAAGATCCTTCTCAAGTTTATAATTATTTTATACTTTGTAAAAGCCCTTTTGCACATAAAGTAGAAGTCATGTTCAAAGTTTATCTCATTGAAAGAGGGGCAGCTCAGTGATGATCTCTCTCTTAAGTTCTTCTTGGTTGGTTTTTTATTTTATTTTTAGCAGGTGATCTTTGCTATGCAATCTTCAAACTCCAAATTTTAAAGCTATGAACTTTTAGTTGCTAATATTTTAATATTTTATACTCTATTGCCAGGATTGCATTAGTGGAAATTCAATTTCATTCCAACCAAGCTAAATAAGGTTGCTGTAATGATAGCTAATTTATGTCGAATTTTTATATTTTTATTAATGAATTTTATCTTTTATGTCAAATTTTTTATTTGCTTTCATATGTGCCTGAGATTTTCTTTCTATTTTATTCTTTTGTTATATTTAGAATTGATTTTCCTTTGAGTATTTGGGTTAATCTCCATATTTATATTGACATTGTTTTTGTGGGTTTGGTTTTTGGGTTAAAGTTTCTACTAATTATTTTTTTTTTATTGTACATGACAGATAAAACATCTCTATTTTTTTGGAGAAAAATCAAAGTTGCAACTTATGCCTTCTAGCTTAGGGAACGATAAATTTTTATTTGGTATGTTATATATAAATTTGTTAAATTTGGTTTGGTTTTGAAGTAGAATTTGGGGATTCTATGAATTTTTAAGATTTAAGTTTTGGGGTTTTTGGTATTTGCGTCTTAGTAGGTTGATATTAATTCTTCACCTTAAATGCTTTTTATTTAGGTTCATGTGATTTTTTGTTTTCTTATTAAAAGCTATGATTTTTGGTTGATTAATTATTTTTTTAGATTAATTTCAATAAATTATTTGTTTGGATTTAACATAAAAGATAATGAAATTAGATATTATAATTTTGGTATTGTTTCATGTTTTGAATTGTCTATATTGTTATTACTACGAGAAAGTCATATTTCTACTCAAATTTGAAACTTAGTGTATCTTCCTTATATCATAGTCTTTGTTTATATATTTGCAGTTTATATTAGTTTTGAGTGTGTGTGTGTATATAATTATTGGGAGGTTTGCTTTGTTATTTTAAGAATTGTAAATTACTTTGTAAGTTTTGATAACTATGCACTTGCAACTCAATAACGTTCAATGTTAGACAACACTTCTAAACTATGAAAAAGTATAGAAGTTAAATATTTCTTCATTTTTTTTTTCAGAGTCAATATTTTTTCTGTATATCGCATGGGTTAGCGACTAGTAGAACATATGAAAATGCATGATCCAACGATCATATTTATTAGATCAAAATGCACTTATTTGCAAGTACGTTGTTTTTTCTTGTACGTAATCATCAAATTATGGGTGATAGACATTTTAGTAGTGCTGAAAATTTGCTAATAAATGAAAAGAAGGCAACAGTTTTAACGTGGTTCGGCCATGAAAGCCTAAGTCCACGGGAGTTTATATTATGAATAAGACTTAGGTACAGTACTTAGGTGTTGTTCCTTAGGTTCCTCTCTTAAAATTCTGTTATGTGGCTTTGTTCTCACAGATAGAAGTGTATTTTTTAAGCAGCCACATGATATAATCTTAAGAGGGGAACCTAAGGAACAACATCTAATTAAGGTACTGTACATAAGTTTTGTTCTTATATTATTTTCTATTTTGTAGTGCAGAAATCTGTTACAGAGCTTTGTTAATTTATACATACGACTTTGGGGAACAGAATCCATACACATATTCAATCCTTGGGGGGCCTTTCCATAATCACATTCTCAAACTCTAATACACCACATATAATGGAAGAGATACACACTCTCAAAGCATACCAAGGAAGATAGAATGGATGGAGAAGACGATCAGAACTCTTTGTTTGGGATGGAGGAAAGTATTAGTATATATACCATACCGCACAATCTTAACTTCCACTATATTAAATTACATAATTTCAAATTTTAACTACTCCATAGAATAACTTTTTATATATTAATGAATCAGAAAGTTTTATTGTAGGTACATTTGGTGTGACATGAAGAGAAGAAGAAAATAATTCCCATCTTCTTATGCTTCCCTCTTTCTCCTTAATTTTGGAACAAAAATCTAAATGGTCATGGACAATTGGGGTTTCTACCAGGACCACCAAAGTAAAAGTAGTCTCCATAATCTAAGAGATTATAGCAATTGGGTTTCGGAATGAATGTGTGAGTGTGCCAGGGAGCCCTGAGAAGTTTTTTACCATCAATAACATTGAGATTTTTGAAGAAACAAGCCTTGTTGGGCCCTTCTTCCGCGAAATGGCCACTGCCCATTTGTGTTGTGGTGTGCTGCCCACCTTTACGTAAGTTTATCACCTCCCCTCCCCATTTAACCGCTTCAGCACTATCAGACAGGAGCGGGAATAAGGCGGATGGCCAATATCCCAAGTCAAATCTATCCGCAATTGTCAACCACCAATTTCCGTCTCCATTAATGTCCTACCTCATTGTACACATCATGCAAATCAGTTTGTAATATTTTGAATAATGTATGAAGGAATAAAGACTAATTAAAGAGAAAAAACTGAATCTTTTTTAGCAGAACAACATGGACACTAAAATTCACCATTTAAAAAAATAAGTCAGGTAAAAAGAATTTTTTTTTTCTTTTTTTATAGGAAAAAATTTAAAACTTTAAATTTAAAAAGCTTTATATAAAAATACATAAACCGGGAAAAAAGAAATTAAAACATACACTATTACAACTAAATCCAGAAGAATTTCAAACATATCTGTAATATTTGTTACTATGAATTTTTTCTTGAGAAAAAAAAGTACATATGATATGATCATATATGTCTATCCAAAAATCAGAAGTATTTAATAAAGTAATTAAAATGAAATATTGTACAACCCTCCGGACATAGAAGTTGACTGTATATTGGGGACCATTATAGGTGGAAAGAGGGCTGACGGTTGCACCCATCGCGATCTGGTGGGAGACTTGAACAAATCCAGGGCACATCAGATTGAAGCAGCCTGTGTTAGTATATGCATCAGCCTGCAACCTCGAAAAAAAAAAGAAAAAAAGACGCTTTTCAAAAAAGAAACAGCATATGTAAACATGGCTAGTTCTGGTAGCGAAGTCAAATATTAAAACACGTACAGTCCAAAACGTGAAGAGTCTAGTGTTTTTATCTCCGTATAGACTCTGGCTTACCTGTTTTTCCACACAAAATAATTTTGTAAAAAAATGGAGAATTATTAGTAATTAATTATTTAGCAGGCACCTAAAAGAAAAGATGATGATGAAATTATATATACCATCGTGCCGGCTTCAATGGAATTAAGATCTACACCGTTCCTACCAGCTATCATCCAAAATTGAGATACGCTGAACTCAACTCTTTCCTGGGTATAGGGGTTCCACACGTTCATCTCAGCCATCATTCCATAATACTTATCTCCATCCTCAGTGTAAGTTGCATACTAGAAGCTCAACCAGAAAAATAAAGGTCGTGAATGTCAATTTGCGTCCTTCATTATAGTAGATACCATTGAGCTCAAACTTATTAATTATATTGATTAAAAATTAAGTTGTACCTCATGGACATTTTCTTCGTCTTTATCTTGAGGATTAGGGATGGTAAGGTGTTTTCTCCTTCCATAATTTGCTGGAGAGCCTGTCTTTAATAAATCTTCTTCTTTAGTTCTTCTTATGGGAATAGTTCCTTCTGGGCACCTTCCATTCAAGTGCCATAGTTGAGTAAATTTGGGCTCGGAGTTTGAAGAGACGTCATTGCTCTCATTGAATGAAAACCCTTCTGGGTAAAAACTTGGTCTCATCTATTGCATTTGGCATAGATACCAATGGAAACCCGGTCCATACCATACATACAATAAGTATCAAATTATTCGTGATACCAAATGAAATTTAGTTAATTAAAATAGTTACCTGAATTGTGTGATTTTTTAACAAAGGATGATCAAAAGCTGGCTGCTTGTAGATATCTACACAGTCGATTATATCTCCATCCGGGCTCTGTATCAGATACATTTTCTCATCACACACGCATAGATATCAATTTGAATTCTCAGTGTTTTAATAAAATTATATTGCTATTGTACATGGGTGTCATGTAGACACCATAACCCATAAAAGTGAATGACTCTTCTAAAACAAAAGCAAAAAATACTATATAGAACACAAACATGTTAAATGAAGCGACTAAATACCTTGATGGATTTAAGAGCAGGCTTGTTAAGGCGCTTCAATTGTTGCTGAACTTCCAGTTTTTGTTTCTTACCAAAGATGGTGTTAGTGTTTCTATTTCCAGCTGATGACATTGGTATGAGAAAGAACAAGCAGAAGGTCATCTTTACTACCCTCGACCACCTCCTCTCGCTTCCACAAGGCAGAGCCATGAGTGACTAGCTAATATTTGAATGCACGTTTAAGTATTACAGAGATGTAATAGCTAGCATTGGTCGTCCCCTTGGCAATACTTAAATGTGAGATGTAATAGCTAGCTTTGGTTGTCCCCCTTCCAATATTTAAACATGTATTTGTTCATCCTTTTTGAACTGTTTCACATGCTAATTATCAATATATATAGACATGCATACTTCTATAATAAGGATCACCTTATTTTTGGCATTGTTTAAAAGAGACTTTGATTTAGCTATTTTACTTTAATTTTTTCAGCTTATAAGTACAAATTTCCTGATTAATTTCCTATTGACAACTGCGATTCTTTTGTTTCTTTGTCATTTTATAGGATTGGTCTAATTTAACGGAAATAATTCATCCTCTTTGAATAGTTCCACAAGCTACAAATTTGGGAAGTCTGTTGTTTTAAGTTAAAATTAGAGAATCTAAGATAAATGAGATAATTTGTAATGATTTAATTTTAGGGTAGTGCCTCAACAATTTTGGTGTTATAAGACTTACGGGATAATTTTGAGGTAGAAACTGTGAGAGAATCTTATTTTTCGATTTGAAGAAGGACGAGAGATAAGTATGTCTATTTGTATTGATGGAAAACCTTGTGTGAAGATAATTTTTCGTGTTTTCCAATGGTTGTTAGCATAAGAAAAAATAAGTCAAAAGAAAGCTATTTTTGATCAACATAAAAATTATGCCTCATTTTAGAGGCTATTTTCCTATATATATTTGGAAAACAACTTTAATCTCATGGCATGCTAAATAAAGGAAATTAGGAGATTGCTTTCCAACAAATTTAAGGTTGCAACCAAACATAGGAAAATAAGACAGTTTTATAAAAATTACCTTTTGAAAAATGACTCATTTTCTAGAAAATATTAACAACAAAACAAACATATTAGTAGTGCGAAGTGAGAATAGATGAGATATAAATTTTGTAAAATAGTTTTCTTAAAATTTTTTAAAGAATGCCTAAATGAAATTTCCATATATGTTTTTTAATTTATTTTAGGAGTAGTTTAAAATATTTTGTAGAGTTTTTATATGAGGAGTACTTGTATTTCTGATAAAGGAATAATCCCAAAATTCTAGGTCGACTCCTATGGATCCAAAACCAAAAAATATGCACCATCAAATTCCTTCAAACTTTTGGTATCAAAACGTTTCCCTATGAACATTACACTACTCACACATAGAAAAATAACAAAATGATATACAACTTATATCCAAAAGATGCGTAGACATATCGCCATATACCATGAAATATATAAATCATTTGAAAATGAAAAATATATTCTATCAAGATTGAACAATGCTTCTTTAAAAAAAAAAATTGGAAAAAATTTCATACAAATAAAAGATATAAACTTATATTCAACTGATGCATAGACATATTGCCATAACATGAAAATATAAATCATTGCAAAAAGAAAAATCTTTTCTGTCAAGATTAAAAGAGATATATATCTTTTTTTGGAAACAATTTTGTACAAAAAGTGTTGTTCTTGCATAGTTCGAATCTACTTAGAGTAGTACTATTATTTTCCGTAGTTTCCTCTTCACCATTATGGCCTCTAAAATTTTCAATTTAGTGCCCATTACTCCTAATATTAAGAGAACTGTCATTTTCCCCTCCAAATATCTGAATATCAGTATGGATGAGGGTCGCAATTTTACTCTTTTTGCAACAATACGATGTGATAGTCTGATAGACTTCGGTGGGCTCAAAAACAAAACAAAGTGGACCACAACCAAGATTGGAACTCTTTTGATGCTCCTACTACTCTCAAGTCTCACATGGAAGCCACCACAACCATGTTTCTTTAAACTTTAAAATCAATTCCAATGTTGTTATTTGACAAGATAATTTTATTTTGGTTGTCTTTTGCATAAAGGAATTAGGTGATTGATATTTGCCCACTCAAGTCTACTCCATCCCTCCGATTCCCACAGGGGGAATCTTGGGCTTCTCGCTTAGCTGTGGCAATTGAGCAAAAACTACATCTATTGAACAAAGTTCTAATAGATGCCATCCATGATTAAGTTAGAGATGAGGTGGTTCTTAAAAAAGAAAAAATAGAGATAGGATAATGATTCTCTCACACTCATTATTTCACATCCAATTTTCATGTTTTAAACGTGAAGGATTACCGTAGCTTATTTCAGGCATGGTTAACCGCAACTTCAAGGATAACTGTGTTATTTTGGTTGGGCTTCGTTGTTGCTCTTACTACTCAACATGTTGCATTGCAAGGCAATTCGATGACTGTCAAGGAGCTCCTAGTGATGATGGTTCCATCCATACTTTGGCATTTATTAAGAGGATCTTGGGCAGAATCCGTGAAACTTGGTTGCGAAGGATGGTTACCAAAGGCATATGCTTTCCTCAATTCCTTCATCCAACTTCGGGGTACAAGAAATAGCTAGCAGTTGACATGAAGTGGGTTCACATAGATGAGAAAGCTTACTAGAGGTCCAACAAAAGAAAAAAAGGTTGATTGACTACCTTCATATGCCCTAAATTTTACTTTTATGCACTTTATGATTCTTATGTCTTTTTTTGAATTTAATAAATGATTGGAATGTTCCAAATCCCCTATGGTTGTAATTTATCATCTTTTAAATTGAGCAATAAGAGAATCATCTCTTTATTATCTTTGCTTATTGTCATTATTTTCTCTCTTTTTTTTTCTTCATCTTTTTCATGTCATGTAATTTTTGCCCATGACGTCCTTGTAGGAATATTTGCCATGCCTATGGTTTTTTCCCCTATCTTTTACCTAAACCACTCTTTCAGGTTTTCAATTTAACGGGGTTTTTTTGCCTTAATTTTTGTCTAGGTCGCCCTTTTGAGTTTTCAACCAAGCAGGCTTTTTCTTCTTCTATTTTTTTTTTCTTTCAAATGTTACAACTTTGGAGTCTATCCATGTTGATTGGGTGAAGCGTCGCTTCTCCATCCAACTCTGTGATTCTTGTAGCACCTCCTAACATGATTTTCTTGATAATAAAAGGCCTAGACCATCTTGGCTTCATCTTCCCTCTTGGATCATAAGTTTCATCTCTAAGCATTTTTAGGACCAAGTCCCCTTCTTTAAGGCTTCTAGGTTTCACTTTTTGTTAAATGCTCAAGCAATCTTGTTTTGGTACTCTTGTGCATAGTATTGTGCCTAGCTCTCTTCTCATCTATCGAAGCCAATTGCTCATACCTTTCCTTCATCCAATCTTTGTCTAGGACCTTGGTTTCTACTAGCACTTTTAAAGATTGTATCTCTACCTCAATGGGAAGGATCGTCTCACTTTCATAGACCAAAGAGTAAGGGGTTGCCCTAGTTGATGCGCGGATAGAAGTTCTATAGCCCCATAAGGCAAATGGGAACTTCTTAGCCCAATCTTTGTACGTTACCACCATCTTGGCTAGGATGTTCTTGTTGGCTGCTTCTACTACCCCATTAGTCTGTGGTTGGTATGGTGAAGGCTTGTGATGCTCAATGTGGTATAATTCCATGATCCTTCGAACCTCTCCATCAAAGTGGGAGCCATTGTCTGAGACGATCTCTTGTGGTACCCCATATTGGCAAATGATGTTATTCTCTATGAACTGAGCCACACGTTTGGCTTTTAATGCGGAGTAGGAGGTTGACTCTACCTACTTGGTGAAGTATTCAATTGCTAGTAGGATGTACTCTTGGCAATTCGAAACCTTAGGGGCTATCCTTTCAATCACATCTATGCCCCAAACTAAGAAAGGCCAAGGAGAGGTCATGCTGTATAGCTCATTGGGTGGTATGTGATTCAAGTTTGCATGTGTTTGGCAATCATGATAACTGTTCACAAAGTCTACATAATCAGTTTCCATCGTATTCGAATAGTACCCCATCCTTAGGATCTTTTTGGCTAACGTTCTTCCATTCATGTGAGGACCATAAATCCTTTTTTGAACTTCTTCCATGACTCCTTTGGTTTTTTCTTTCTTCAAGCAACGGAGGTGTATGCCATCATAAGATCTCTTATATTGCTGTCCTCCATATAGGATATATAGCATAGCCATCATCCTAATCGAATGATGTTCTCTCTTATCGGCACCATAAGGATACATTCCCAATTTCAAGAATTTCACGATGTCATAAAACCAAGGAACCCCTGATAATGCCTTAAAATATATACTTGTCTCCTTATTACAATACTTAATTTGCATAATTAAGCCATGATTTGCATTAGTTGCTATTATTTATCTTTACATAATTTCTTGAATAAGATGTCATTCATTGCATGTAATTTTCTACTTTTAGGAAATCATGTGAAAAAATGAGTTTACAGGAGTTTGTGAGAGAATGGAGGCCAAACTAGAATTAAAGAAGAGCTAAAGGACCATGCTTAAATGTCTAAGGAGGTGTAGTTGGAGTGCTTGGGTCATCTACCATGTTTGGAAGCTTCAAATAAGGAAAGAAATCAATGAGGTAGAATCTAAAAAGGAAAAATCAGATTTGAGCACTAATCAGTATTTTGGGTGTATCTCTCTTCTCAAAAAATCCAATTGATACAAGGCCAGATGGGTTGTGAAAGCTCGGATTTGTGTAAAAACACAAGAGCTTGTTCAGACACCCAATTAAAAATTACGGCTAGATAGCTTTTACTCTAACTCATACTAAGTGCGGAACAAGAGTAAATAAGCACAAATAACTGTTATCACACCCTAAGCGATATTAATTCATTATCAACAATAAAAGGAAAGCTTAAAGAGTAAGGAAGAGAGATGCAAACACAAGATAACACCAAGATGTATTATCAAAGAGGAAATTGAAAAACTTGGCAAAAAACCTCTTCACTACCCTCAAAGTCAAAATCGATCCACTAGATAATAAAGTTGGAGTACACAAATAACAAAATACCCTCCAAGCCTAGTCTACCTCATGTACTTGAGCCCTCCAAGCTCCTGCTACCAACTGACTTCTTGGAGCATTGTCTTCTCTAGCTTTTTGGATCTTGCAATTCAGCCTGATTGCATCCGCCAATGAATGACTCCTTCCAATGCTTCCCAATAGCACAAAAATCTCACTTTACACTTAGAATGAGTGTAGTAAGTGTTTTGACTAGCAACCTCTCAAGGATGTAGAGATGGAAAGGTAGGAGTTGAGGAAAACCACAAAGAAATGTGTAGATGATTGTGAGTATGACAATCTCTAACTCTCAAGTGTATTTTCTAGGGTTTTCTCTCTGAAAGTACTCCTTACAGTTTGTGGGTAATAAGGGTATATATAGTGTGGGTAAAGGCATGGTAAAGCAAAGCATAACTTTTTGTCAAACAAAAAGTTTTATGGGTCCTTTGTGGGTTGGAGTTACCCGCAAGACACTCACAAAAACATACAGCCTGGCATATCTTCCAGTCATGTGCTCTGCACGTGGCCCTTTTTTAGGGTAAGCTTCTCATGAGACAGTCGCGAGCCAGATGCGAAATCCACTTGTTCATCCTTTGAAGCATGAGTCTTTATCGATCTTTCACACTCATCCCTTACAATTAAACTCACATACATACAGGGAAAGTGATTGAAGAAGTTACAATCAAATTTGGCGTGGAATTAAAGCGAACACAACATAGTTGGAAATCACAACTTTACAATCTCCCCTTTTGGCTATTCCATGACAAAACCCCTAAACAGACTCTAGAATTAAACATGAGTTTGGGAATATAGGCAAAACTCACTCACACCTAATTCTAGAAGCTATGAAGCACTTGCACCGTATACACCTGTATCCTGAAGCATTTGCATATAAAACAAGCTTTCATTAAGCTCACGACAAGTAGAACACAAGGTACATATAAGGAACAAGTAAAATGCGATCAAAATACCAAATGAAATGTAAGCTATGAAGCATAACTTGATCAAACATGAACAATCATTAAGAAATGATCACAATGAACATTTATCAAGTAAATGATCATTCGGACACGCAATGCAATTAAAAGCAGTGCTAAAATCAATTGCTTGTCCAACAAGCACATGATCCATTAAGGAAGCTGGAGCTAGGAGCATAGAAAGCAATAAGCATCAAAATGGCTAAAGAAACCAAGATAAAAATAGTACTAAAGAAAACTAAGTTTTAAACTAAAGTACTTGAAAGCTTTAAATGAAAGCATTGTAAATAAAATATCCAGAAGCAATAAAAACTTTAAAAGTAAACTAGAAACCACCAAAATAAACCAATGTATACTAAAGTATGTTCCTTTGTTGTTCCCCCTCAAGCTGTACTACCCCTCAATCTACTCCCCATTTTTGACCGGAATGGCCAAAGAGACTAGAATGCATCAGACTCCGAATTTGATCTCCTCATCATGTCATCAATCTGAGACGAGAGGGCAGTGATCTAGACTTCAAGGTATGTGAATTTAGATGTAGAGTGGCTGATGTGGGAGAATAGCATGACATGCAACTTTTCAACCCTTTCGATTAGATGGTCAAGGCGATCAGGTGCTATTGCATGCATTTAGGAAGAGGGTTGTGTAGTGTCCTCCGGAACTGAAGTGAAATGCTCAATTTCCACTTCAGTGTCTCTTCCTTCTTCATCTCTTGTAATTTGAGAGACACCAACAGATGGTCTGGGGATATGAGCTTTGCTTCGAATTATGGTTTGCACACTTATTGGATTTTCTCTTTGCATCACTTGAAGTCCACCTGGAATCTTCACCCTTGCCCTTAAGATAAGAGACATGACAAGGGTTAGGAATGGTAGAGTTAGCCTTGAATTCCTTTTTGTGATGCTTTTGGTGAAGAGGTGGTAAATGTGACTATAGATGTCAATCTCCTTGTGAGTGAAGAGATCAAATAGGAATATGGTCCTCGGTACTAACAAGTTCGTCAAGTTCCTCATCGGGTAGAGGTTGAAGATCATGATATAGGCCAAGGTTCTCATCTTTGGGGTGAGCGTAATGGTGTGCAAGGCCTTCTTGTTGATTTGTCCACCAAGGATTTCCACAAGAGGTTCTAGTTTCTCTCTTCTCTCATCATATTGTAGAGATGTGTGCGGATTCGTTGGACGAACCTCCAAGATCTCTTGAATCAGCTCTGTTGAGATTAAGAACTCTCTCCCTTTTAGCCAACAGTTGATGTGATCCCCTTCCAAAATGGCATTGGCATAGAATTCCAGAATGACATCTTCATATACATTGCCCATTGGATTTAGCAACTTCATCCACGTCCTTTCTTTGAACACTTTCGAAATGAAAGTGCCCTCTAAGGACTCTAAGTCCACAGTCCTCTCTAAGATGATTGAGACCCTTTTGTAGTGATCATTGAAGGCCATATTAGCATCATCATTTTAGAATGAATCTGAGGAGGTGCGGAGACGCTTTGAAGGCTTCTTTGTGGCCTTTTTCTTAATAGGAGACATCTGCAAAACAAACACAAACACAAAGAAACAAAGACAAATACAAACAAGGAAACAAACTTGATTAGATACAAGTTAGTCCATAAAAACGAACAATAGTCCTAAAAAGAACATAAAAACAAACAAAAAAAGTCACAAAATCATGTTTTAAGTGCTAAGCGTGTAGCAAGACTTATCTAGCATGAGTGAAATGCAAAATATGTCGAGTGATCAAGTGTGTGCATCAAGTGTGCATGCATGTGAGATGCATAAGCAATGCAAGACAAAGCACTCAAAAGGCAAAGTGTGTGAAACACACAATCAACATTTAAAACATGTTAGGAATGTAAAAACGTAGTAATCTCCAAAAATTGGTACTCATCGGAGTCCAAAACAATGAGAAAATTCCATTTAGGCATTTCATTAAACACTTAGAGTGCATACAAACCACTAACATGTAAAACAAAGCATGAACATGTTGAAATCTTGCCTAAATACATGTTAAAAATGCCACTTGGGGCCAACACAAACACAAGCAAACACAATGGGACACAGCCCAATCAATAAAATTAAAAAATTTTGTAAGAAAAGTAAGTTTTCCCAACCTCTTTCAAAAAATGACCCAACCCTAGAAACCCTAGAATCTAAGACTTAATCTACGGAATCAAGAGTGAAAAAGTGTTAAAATATACCTTAGATGAGTCTTAGGGATGAAAGTTCTTGAGTTTTGGGTGAGATTTTGAGAAAAAAGTTTTTTGGGTTGAGAGAGGCACGGAGGAGGCAAAATAGAGATATTTGAAAAACTGTAATTGTTTGGCTTTAAAAACTGCAAAACCGCTCATTTCGCGGGTAAGCTTCTTGTGAAGTTACTTGCGAAATGGCCTCTGAAGTGCCTTGACAGATTTCGCGGGTAGCTTCTACTCGTGAAACAGTCGTGAAACTCTCTGTGTAAAATTTAAGAAATACTGAAATTGGCTTCCTCATTTTCGTGGGTAGTTTCTTACTCATGACTTAGTTGCGAAAATGCCTTTGAAAGAGGTTTTTAACAAAAATGAAATGGGCTGTTTGGAAAAAACCTCTAAACACACAAAATACATAAAAAACACTTTCAAAAACATATAAAATACTCAAAAATATTTTTGGGTTTGATCATCAAGCAATTGAGTATACACATCACATTTGAACATGTACAATCACACAAATGGAGTAAGCATTCATTGAACATTAGACTTGTGTGTTGTGTGTGTGGATCAAGTATGAATTAGTCCATAGTCTAGTATGAAACTTCAATGATCAATTCAATCAAGTCATACACAATTAGTACAAAGTCAAGTGACCTATATCACTTGTAGAAATGAACATATATGACCCCTCACCAATGTGTTTACATTTTGATTGAAGGCTTTTCATTTTGCTTCTATTTTTCATATTTTTGATCAAATACAACTCAGATTCTTGAGAAACGATGCCACGAACTTTTTGATGTATCTTTGATGAATAAGCCTTTGGTTTTGGCACTATATATTTTAATACAAATTCACTCCACCTTTTCCTAATCAAACTAGTTTTCAAAGCAAGGCTTTTTCCGCTCTTTCTCTTTTTAGAGATAGACATTGAAGAGCTCTTTTGAAAAAGAAAAAGAAATGTAAAGAGATATATAGGCACAAGTCTACGTATGTATCAAGATCAAGTAAGACTATTGACCAATCATTCATGACAAGCTTGAAGATCTATTTACAACAATCAAACGTGAATTTCTAGATATTGCTCACACTTAAAGAATGTGCATATAGAACAAGCTAAGCTCGTAAAGGCACTATGCCATTAATACGAAGGTACTAGGCCAAATTCACATGTGATATACACAACACAAACTGTTAGGTTCTAAAGATTTAGAATTTTATGTATTTAGAACTCTAATGTGTAATGTTGGCAAACCATGATCAAAACAATATGTTTAGTCTTGTTTAGGCTTGCTCAAAGTATGTTTATTTGTAAAACTGGAATCGAGTGATTGCAGATTTATTGGACTAAATCTGTAAGGCTCGATTGATCGAAAATTAGACTCGATCGATCGAACCACGTACAAATTTATTTTTCTGCAGAGTTCCAGTTCAGCCCAAACTCTATTTAAACGTCTTGGGGATCAAGTAAAACACTCATATTTTATAAGGAAAACCCTAGAACATTTTTGGGATTTTTGGAAGAGAGAGATTAGTGTGCCTCTTGTGCCTCCTTTTATTTTTAGGATTTTGTACCCAAACCTCTCTAAGTCTTTGTTGCTCATATTTTGCGGTTTGTGTGAATCTGAGATCTTTAAGGAGCTTTCCTTCACATAAACTTAGGGCTTTCAAGGTAGAGATATTTTCTACATCTTGATGATCAACAAGATTGCCGCCATTGAAGCTTAAAGAAAAACAAGCGTGGGTGCTTGTACTTGATCAAAGAATTCAAGAAAGAAGGAGTCCGTGGATACGGAGCTTGTACGTGGTTGTGCCAGTAAGTTCTATTGGTAGGTAGCATTAGGAAGTCGAGCGGGGAGCTTGTAAGTCCTTTTGTATGAACTTCGATTCTTTCATAGTGAATTCAGTTTTGCCTTGAGGATCGGTGGGTAAAATCCTCCCCAGGTTTTTTACCGGTTTGGTTTTCTTAGGTGATCATATCTTGTGTTATTTATTATTCCACTGCTATATATTCTTGATATGATTGTTTGATTGTTTTAACCTAGAATTGCTTAATTTGACTAAGTAACAACTTGGCTAATTAACTAGGCTACTCAATCTGGTTGTGTGTTAAGGGGTCTAAATTTCCATCACAAACGATCAAACTTTTTGAGATTTTTCACTTTTTATGGGTTTTTGAATTTTTCAACACACTAACAAATAGAACAAACAAAGTAAGATCAACAAAAACAAGGAAGACAAACAAAGACTTGAAAAAGAAACATGCTTAAAATTGAAGCAATGACACAAGATGATTGCATATGTCATGATGCATGAAACTATAACCCTAATACATTGGAAGTATTAATGGATGGGCATGGTGAGTGATCATGCATAAGTACCCTTCCTCACTTACATTGTACGAGTGTTTTGGATGAGATCCTTAGATGGAGGGGTATGACCGATATAACTCTCAAACCTCGAGGTGAAGCTAGCAAGGCATGATGAAATGTTCTTCAACATCTCCTTTAGCTTGAATTCCCTTTGGCATTCTTCTTGAGTTGTCTTGGCCACGCAAAGAATCAGCCCTCTTGAGTGCCTAAAGCTTGAAGCAATTTGGCCTTGTGTGCCTTCGCACACCACAATGATGACAAAAATGCTTCACTTGAGGTCCCCTTTGACTTTTGGGTAATGACTTCCCTTTTTCCTTTGGTTTTACACTAATGGTTCTCTTTGCAACAATAGGGGTCTCAATCTCGGGCTTCTCCACTTTAGATTTTTCTACATTTTTGGCCAATATGAACCTCACTTCCTTCTTGGGTTCGCTTCTTGAGCTTCCTTCATCGATATAGCCTAAACCAGTCTTGTCATTTGAAGGTTTTTGAGAAGAGAGCATGCTATCAAGTTTCTTGGTGGAAATGCGCTCCACTTTGGCATTTGCTTAAATGATTTCAAGTTCAAGGAACTTGATTTTCAATTAGGCATTCAACAATTCTTCCTTCAGCCCTTCAACTTCACACTTTGCCTCCTTAAGTTGCACAAGTCTGGACTTATGCTTTTCTTCAATTTTCTTCATCTTCTTAACTATGTTCTTTGCAACCTTGGCATATTTACCACAATCTTCAAGCAACGCAGCATACACTTCTTGAAGGTTCTTTTCACCTTCGTTAAGGCACACATCCTTATCTTCTGAATCATCAACTTCTTCACCTTCAAAATGTACACCTAGCTCATCAACCAAGACACTCAACTCATCTCTAGAGTCAACTGTTGTAATTGCCATGAAAGCTGAATAGTTTTTGTTATGACATATGTGAATCATTGTTAGGAACATATGTCAATATAGAATTGGCAAATCTTTTTACAAAACGCACTTTTCTTGTAATTGGATAGATCTAGGATGTGTTAATACTTCAAGAAATAATGTTTCAAGTTCAAGTGTTAAAGCCATGCAAGTCTATCCAAGAAACAAGTGAAGAAGTGCTGGATTTTAAAGCTCGACAACTAGTATCTATCACGGTTTAGAAAAGCTGTTTTAGCCCGATGCTCGACAGTTGCTTGACAAATAAGGTATTTATTGAGGTTTATGAAAATTAGTTTTTCAGAGCTGATTTCACTCCGTGAATAGATGTTTAGGCTTTCTTTTCTCACAACCCTAAACTTATATTAGGATTGTTTTAAATGCCGTCAAAGCTGATGTTACTCATTGTAAAAGTTTTTCACAAGCATATTGTGAATTGGAGACATATGCCTTAGTTCATCTTTCTCTTCAAGAAGTTGCTGTGTTTGTACACCGTAGGGTTTTGTAACCAAGGAGTTTTGTGATCTTCATTGTGTTGATGAACTGAAGAACTTTGTAGCCAACATCTTTCTCAAGTTGGTAAGTAAGCCACGTATTGGGATTCGCGCATCAAATTGGTTAGTCACGTACTGGGAGCTGTGTAATTAAAGGAGAGATTATCACTACAGAACAAGTCCAATTGGGGGTAAGGGTTTAACTATAAGTTGGTATAAAGTATTGAGATTCCTTTACTTGTAATCGCTTGTTATGATAATAGTGAATTCTCGGAAGTGGTGACTTTAAAATCACTTGGTGGGGTTTTTGCCCTGTAGGTTTTCCCCATTTGAAAACAAATCATCGTGTCAACCTTATTTTCCGCTGCATATTAACTTAGTTGGTGATTTATTTGTTCTACCACACTTATTGCATGCTAATTAAATTAATTAATTAACTTGGCTAATTAATTGGTTAATTCATCACAAGGGGTTAATACATTCTTAGCCTATCAGTTTCCCTCACTATCACATTCTCCTTTCGCATCAGAATTTGAGCTTTTTGAATCACTAAGGGTGGTTGCAAACACTCTAACCTTCCCTTTCAAATAGTTTGGACATTCTTTCTTGAGATGTTCGTGCCTATTACATTCATAGTGCACGATTCCTTGAGTTGATGAAGAGTCTTTCCCATCCTTCTTTTTGAACTCCTTCTTGTCAATTTTTGAGGATGAGAATTTTCCTTTGCCAAATGACTTCCCATTGTTCTTCATCTTGAGAAAATTTTGGAAGTTCTTCACGAGAAACGCCACCTCATTTTCTACATCTTCTTCATCCAAGGAATCACCCATTCTCTCATTTATAGTTTTAAGAGCAAGTGATTTGCTAGACTTGTGAGAGGGCAGTCTGAGCTCATAGGTTTGGAGAGATCCAATGAGTTCTTGAATCTCTATCTCATCCAAAGTTTTACTCTCCTTTATGGCTGTGACCTTAGCCTGAAAGCTTTTGGGTAAGGATCTCAAGATCTTCCTCATCACCTTGGCATCCTATTTGGTTTATATATATATATATATATATTGATGTATGTTATTCATCTATCTTTCCATGTGTTGTTTCTTTTCTCTCTTTATACATATGTTTCTTATTTGTTGTATGCAATTTATTATTTCTGTTTCACATTAAGATGCCATGACAAGTTTTGTTTAAAGTGTTTCAGAAATACAGGTTGTCAAAGTCTACTTGCCATAAACTCTCTTCTTGCAAAGTTTTTCAAGAGTTTGTGTTAGAGTAGATTTTATTGTATTCAACAAATGAGTATGAGTTAAGTGATTTATGACTTCTCTCATATGTTAATCTGATTAATTAATCAACTTGGCTAATTAATTAGTTAATTTATCACAAGGGATCAATACATTCTTGATCTGTCACAATTGTTGTTGATGTTGATACATTCTCAAAAAAATTACATTGATGCTATTGTCAGCAAAGGGAAGGAGGAAGCATGGAGGTTCACTGGTTTTTATGGGGAACCTATGACCCACAAGAGGTTTAAGTCGTGGAATTTACTTTACCAACTCATCAACTAGATGTCTCTCCCTTGGATCTGTACTGGGGATTTCAACGAATTACTCAAAAATTCTAAAAAATTAAGAGGTAGTACGAGAGGACAATCTCAAATGTAGTAATTAAAGATGTCATTGATGAATGTGGATTCCTGGATCTGGGTTTTATAGGCCCCCAGTTTACTTGGAAAAAGCACTTTGCAGATGGTCATTCTGTATGGGAAAGATTGGATTAGGCCTTTGCTAATAATGATTGGTTTCTTAGATTCACTAGAACTAGGGAGCATCATCTCAATGCTAACTCTTCTAATCATTGTCCACTTTGGATAATACCAAACGGGTTAGACCATCCCTGTATTTCTCAACCATTTAGATTTGAGGAGATGTGGCTCTCCGACAAGGGCTGTACAAAGACTGTGAAAGTCGTTTGGTTGTCGCTTGACTGTCTTAATCCTTCTAAGCAAGCTGTCCAGCTAAAGATTGAGAAATGTAGTAAAGAATTAAGCAGGTGGAGCTGAAAAAAAGCTTGTTGAGGCCGAAAAGGAAGCTCAATGCCCTTGTATTAATTTTTGGGTTCGAGAATTAAAGATTTAACTTACTAACCTTCTGGATAAGGACACGCAGATGTGGTCTCAACGTTCCAAATCCTTATGGGCTACCCATGGAGATTAAAATTCTATGTATTTCCAAAGCCGAGCAACTCAGAGACACCATAAGAATACCATCTCCAAAATCTATGATTCATCAGGCCAATGGTGCTTGAATTTCGTAGATGTGGTAGCAGTTGTCCTAAACTATTATTTAAACTAGCATTTAACCTGCATAATGCACGGGATCATTTTACGAATTAACATACTTTGCATTCAGCATAAACTTAGTTCTCTCACTTCCACTGCATACATTAAAACTTAAATAATGTAGTATATGTATACATATAGTGTCCAATATTCCCAAAAAATGTTAAAACATTAATGCCTATTTGGTGCGTGTGTTTAAACAACAGTTTTCAGTTTTTTTGAAAATACGTATGGGTGAAAAAGTGTATGAAAATGCATGTAATGTTGTTTAAAAACTAAAAACATATGTTTAAAATTATGTACTAAACAACCCCTTAGTATCTTTGAATCACTTCATGTGTGTTATTCCCTTCTCAAAGGGGCCACTTGGAGGAACACATGAAATGAGTTCGAACAAAGGGAATTCTCCATAATGCTCCTAATTCAATATCTTCAAAAACATTTAATATTTCCTGTCAAAGAATATTTTCATTTTTATGAGCTTCTACACCTAAAGGAAAATAGCTTTTATCTAAAAAAAAAGGTATTTCTCTTTAAGAAAATAAAACCTAACTTACATTTGAGCATCATGTCAAGCTTTTGCAATGCAAGAAGATTGACATAAAAATCTAAACTTGGTGCATATTTACAATGAGTTATTTGCCTGTAAGCCTCCTTTAACAACCATCTATTCTAATTCTCAAAAAAAAAAAAAAAATAAATAAATAAATAAACATAACATGAGATAACTTTCAAAAATATTATCTATTTAAATAACATATAAAGTGAAGAAATTGCACTGTAGAACTACATGCATATTTAGTGGAGGACCACAATCAACCGTTATTATGATCCTACATAAATTTTGGAAAATTGCTCAAAGAAAGCTTCTAAATAAACCACTCTATAGGCAATATTTATCACGAAGATAGACACCTTCTAAATGTGTACATTCTACAAATTTCAAAAGTATGCATTCAATAGGTACTATGCCATTAGAACTAAAATCAAATGTCATATCAAAGAACTCTAGCTTCATCTTGAAGCCATAAACCAAGCATAATTTAAGATATAGAAATTACAAAGTAACTTTTTTGTAAATTAATCCAAGGATTTATATACAAATATTTTCTACATTAGATACTCTATCCTTATACTTAGCTTAAATTTAGAAATATCCTTTCCCCGACTCATTGTAGGTAATTCGTAAAAAAGGGAAAAGTGAGTTATTTAACCAAATAAATTTAAGTGTCATATTGTATAGCCGTTGCCCTCGGCCTCATCAATAATAGATAGTTAACCAAAACCAACCTAACCCAAATACCCAAAATGGCTTAAGTTTCATGAAAATGGCAACTCATTATAACATTTATCCTCAACTCCAAAAATTGCAAATGACTTCAAGAAAACAAAAAGGAAGCACCAATTCACTTGAAGTTAAATAAGGACAGCACTAAGAGCTAAAAAAAATCAAAGAACAAGTTGGACTTAGGAAGCACTAATTGGATATGCTGCTTGTGATTCTCTTTCAATATTTTATAGAGCATTAAGCTTCACTGCAGGAGATTTTTATCTGTACAGAAACAAAGGAAGACAGATTAAATGAGAATTAATAATAAAATTGGAGGCCTTTCATTAAACATCTAGCAAATATAGTAATTTGTTCTTATTGACATAACCCTTATGGAAAAATAAACAAAAGATACGGTTTATAGAGCCCAAGTATTATCTGCCAACTCAAATCCTATAGTCTAGGCCTAATGTGTCCATAACAGAATGATCAAACATTTAGATGCTAACCAATCAAATGTCTTCACATAAGCACATCCCATTTTTTGATAATTTGGTTCAATTGGTCTACATGTTAAAGGTCTTCATAAACTAAGGCAAAAATAAGAAAATCAAGTAGATCAATGGTATAATGAAATGAAAAAATGTAAGATGTTTTAATGTTGGTTGAGCTAGAAATGATTCAACATATTTAATAAATATTTAGCAAAGGTATACCTGTAAAACATATTTAACAAACTTTTAATACCAAGAAGCAAGCGCATTCTCATACAAAGAAATTATAAGTTAATACAGATTATGGGCTCACCTTCAAATAACGGGGAAACCATATAATTTGTTGCTGCCCATGTAATGGAGACACATTCTAAGTTAACCAACTAATGAACCACAATGAATAAAAGAATGAGAACATAGAATATTTGAGAATCAATAAAATTTAAAAGAAAATATTTGATTACAGATTTTTGAAATAGAAAATGAGAGGAAAATAAATATAAAAAGGTTGGAGATGGGTACTACACTGCATATTTAAATTTTCAAAAAGAAAAGAAAAATGAGAACAAATAACTTAGGAACCGAAAAAATACCATTTTATTAAATCATATCATTCACTAATCAGTAATATGTTGCGCCAATACAATTTTCCATTAACATAAAATTTATCCCTGGTCCTGGTCTTTTGGGTTTTGAGTCTATGAAGGTCATGGTGAAGAATGCAAGAAGTGATGCAGATTGTGGCTTGTGAACTGTACCAATTTTGTTTAAACCAACAGCTTGTTGCATTAGTTTAAGGAGGTCACTTGCCATATGCAAAGAAGTGTCATCCTTTACTACATCCTTTCCAAGCTGAAACTCTATTACTTTCTTTTTATTTTTTGTAAGGATGCCTATCTTGTTAGTGTAGATTGTTGTGACTTGGCCCATTGACTCAAAAGCCAATAGTTTTAGACTTAATATGTGATGTTTGGATTCTATTTTTCCCGCCCCCATACCATGATAAATCTAAACGATTTATTCATTTATGAACAATTAATTTGAACAAAAGTTCTCAAGGATGAAATCTAGAAGATATTACATAACATGTACATAGTTTTTTTCATAGCCATGTGATGGTCTGCTTACTTATTGCAGATAATATTCCCCACAATTTTCAGATGAATAAGCAGCAGTCCTCCAAGAACTTCTTAGGCATTTTCTACTCAAACATCAACCCAATTGTATGTAATTGATGGTCTTTATGTTAGAAATATTGTTCTAATGGTAATGGTAACTACATTTTAGTTAAATAATGGAGAAACCATATAATTTGTTGCTATCCATGTAATGGAGACACCATTCTGAGTTAATTTTTTGTTTTTATTTTTGGGTAGTGAGTTTTTGTCATTTTAGCAGGACATAAATAGTATGTGTATATTGTGGTGATTCTTTTATGAAATTTCTGCCAAATTATCTTTAACCCTCAATAGTTAAAAACAAATTATTCACCTAAAAAAAAAAAAAACCACTTAATTTGTTTCCACATGTCAATTAGAAATTGATACATCATACAACCAACATCTGTATGAGCAACAAATAAAGAATCCCAATGAATGCAAGCAATGTATCTGCAAGAGCTTTCAACCAACTTTTCCCACATTTAATTGTTTCTAATCCCAAACAAAATACATAACAAACAAAAATAAATTATAAAGTCATCAAGTTAGAAATATAATTAATCAATTTTCTTTCAAGAATTTTATCAAACATGATGGATTTAGAATAAAATATATACTTACTCCTGGGATCTTTGTAATGTGAATCCACTATAGATACATGGGTTTGCGCTATGATGGCACATGACATGGAAGAGCTCGATCTATTAGTTAGGCTTCTCCCTCATGGATTTTTCTACATGCCCAACGAAAGTAGATTATTTAATCAAATTAGTCTTAGGCTATCCAAACAGTATCAAATTTGACAGCTTTTCTTAATCACATCAGCATGTAACATATTTAAAATTAAACCACTCACCTAAAGACCAACTAATATATATATTATTCCATTTCAATATTCAGAAAGTTGCTCAAAACCATAACCATCAATAAATATAAGACACACAAAGTAAGATTACTGTGTTTATGGAAAAAAAAAAAAAAGGATCCAACCATGGATGGAGTTTCCATTAAGAGGTTTGATCAATATTATCTGCATTGCAAGAAGTTAAGGTAAACCTTTTGTAAATGTCCAAGTTCTTTGAAGATATTTTAACATCATAATGCTTCAACAAAAAAATTGGTTAAGATTTCCAGGACCTACAAATTCACATTTTACGGTACAACTTAAGAGGTCCAAACTTAATTAAGTAGATCTTTATGTCCAAAAAAGAGATTAATTGATTTGAAGAAAGGAACAAAAATCAATTTGATGAAGCAACCCAACTCAAGTTCCAACCTCCAACCCAACCAAATCTTAATCAAAATTAAAATCAAATCAAATCTTTTATAAAAAAAAAAAAAAAAAAGTGACAGAGAGAGAGAGAGAGATGAAACTTAATGACTTACATCAAGCAAAGCACTTAACTCTGAAGAGAAGCAAATAGTTTGTTTTGGGCTTTAATCTGTAGAAAGAAATAAAATTCCAGTTAATTACTACAGCTGTAACAAATATAAGAAAACAACCTAAGGTTAATGACTTTCATCAAGCAAAGAAATATATACATATGTGGTTGTATCTGGAGAGCAGCAACATTATGAAAAAAGCAATTTGCAAATGAAACTAATTCATATTGCTGCATAATGTGTCTCTCTAAGTGCAAGCTTTCTACTAGAGAAGGCCATATTATTCCTCTCCCTAAGAATATGAGTCCATAAAAGCAACAAACATACATGTATGAACATCACAACACAGATAGCAATATAACAATCCAATGCACACAGTAAATTTGAATGATCAAAACCCACTACGGATCCAACCCCATCAATCTATGATTTCAGTTTCTAATTCACACATATTCCAATTCTACGCATCCAGTATTAAAATAATAATAACAATTATATGCAAACTTAGAACCAATAAAAAAAAAAAAAATCAGCAGGCATTAAATGTTTATATGATGATCAACCTAACAACATCTTCAACACACAAAAAAAGAAAAGAAAAAGAAAACAGATTATGAGAATATCAGAATCCTTAACAAATCATACCCAAACCTAAGCCTAAATTAAAATAACTTCAATCACAATATATATACACATCGCAATCATTGTAGAAGTATAATTTATTGGAACTTAATAGTGGTCTTTAATAAGGTTTCAATGAAAATTAATGTTGATTGCGGTATTTGCACTCTGCGTTTGTTTTACGATTTTGGGGAAAAGAAATTAGTACCTTGATTTGATGAAATTAGAGACTCTAGATTGTGGAAAGATTCCACTTCATCTCTAGAGAGAAAGAAATTGAATGATTTAATTCCAAAATAGACGAATTGAAAAAAATCTATTACCGAAAAAATTAAAAAAAGAATAGTCACATATTAAAACCTGATTTCCTTAGCCCTAATTTTTGAATCCAAATCTAGAACCAAATTGAAAAAATTGAAACCATATAACAAATCTAATTTACCTAAAAAAAATCAAAGAAAGAATAGAACCCATCAGAGGCATTGTTTGTGGGCAGAGGGGGCTTTTTTCCTGGAAAGCACGGACGCGGCCCGATGCGGCGACGCGCGTCGAACACCGTTGACCGCGCGTCCGTGCCTCGTCGGGCTGCGTCCTGCCACGTGGCGAAGCTGACTAGCGCCGACGTGGCTCAAATCGGGCCGATTTGGGCCGTTTCAGCTGTATCGGCCAAAACTGTTGATATGGCCGGTTCAGGCCGAAATTCAAAAAAAGAAAAAAAAGGTGCAAAACGCATCGTTTGACTTAACCTAAAACCTAAAACTCTCTCACGCACTCTCACTTCGTCCAAAGACTCCAAACACCCTCTTCACTCCATCGCTCGTCTCTCTCTTCTCTGTGCTCTCTGGGTTGCTTGGCTTCACTGAATCACTCAGTCTGTGCATCCCAGCCACTCAGTCCGTGCTCTCTTCTCTGTGCTCTCTGGGTTGCTCGACTTTAGCTCTCTCTCACGCATTCTCAACTCAGGTACCGTATTCAATCTTAGTTTGATTTGTGATTTGTTAGTTAATAGTTATTATTCGTAGGTTAAATTTGTTTGTTATTATTTGTTAGTTAATAGTTTGATTTGTCATTTGTTAGTTAGTTTGATTTGTGAGTTGTGATTTGTGATTTGTGTTCTGTGAACTTGGGTTGTATTTAATTTATGAACATCATGTTTTAGTTATTAAATTTGGTATATGTTTATATAATGTGAAAAAGTATGCTTAGCAATATATTAAAAATATAAATAAAAATATTTTTAATAATTTTTTAATCGCCGTGTCCCCCCGCACCTGCACCCAACTTTTTCAAGAATTGCCGAGTCCCGCACCAGCACCCCAGTCCCGAAACGCACCCGTGCTTCTTAGCTTTTTTCGTTCTAGACGCTGAAGTTGGTATCATCTTCCTTCTTCTTCTTCTTGCTCTGGTAAAATCAAAATGGCGAATGAGCTCTAATCTAAGTGAGAGAAACAGAGAGGCGTTCTCTTCTTTCTCTGTGTCCCAGGATCGCCTCTCTCTTTTTCTGTTTCTTTCTCCGTGTCTTCATCGCCCCTCTCTCTTTTTCTGTCTCCTTTGTATCGTAAGCATTTTTTTTTCTCCTTCCCTTTCTCTGTGTTGCTAGGTTTTTATAGTTGCAAGCCTTTTATTTATTTTACTTTAGCTTTTTTTTTTTTTTTTTTTTTTTAATATATACCAAAAGACTATTAAACAGTGTAAAGGTTGCCAAACAATATAATTTATCGCTTTTTAATTGGGAAGGTGGCAGAATTTTAACATTGGGAAACAATATAATGTATCGTTTTTTAACTTATAAAACTTTCATGACAATTTCAAATAGCAAATCTATTATTCCTAGGAACCACAATGAATCACACCAAACTAAAGCTTGCAAGACAATTTCTATTTTACAACCAAAATGCTTAAAAGAGAATAATGGCTAACCAACTAATGATATTCTATTTATTCTGCTTATTCTTGTAAGATTCAATTGTGTAGAGTAGTATTGAGGCCACAACCAACTGATGACGTAGGGGGTAATTTGAGAATGTTGTTGTTGGTTTTGACTGAGAGAAAACTCATGGATTTACAACTAAGAATAAATTGTGGCAAGGCAAAGTGTTTAGTTCCGAAGAGTTCAGGTTGAATTCTTTGTACGCCTGAATTTACTGTATGGGACAACCATGTGTCAACTCTGTTTGCCTTGTCTGTAAGGAGTAGTTGAAAACACCAATGGAGAATAAAGGTGTGTAACTTAGCACCATGCCAATAGCAGCGAGACATGAACCCATTGTGAATCTGACTTTAAACAATTAAAACTTACATGACAATTTCAAATAGCAAGTCAGGAAAATATTAGTCAAATAATAATGGGAATTTCAAATTCTAAAGCCAAAACAATACATAACCCTTAAAAGGGACATTGAATCCAACTTTTTAATCATAAAAGAAAAAAAGAAAAAGCTATAGTGCATCCCAAATCCACAATTCCAAAAAAGCTGCAATGATACACATAAAATCTAAAAACAAAACAACCCTCAACCCACAATATATAATCAATACAAAATTCCACCTGTCACATATAAAATGCATTATCAATAGTAGATGAGAATCTCAAATTCTAAAACTAAACCAATTCATAACCCTTCACTAAAATTCATGGCAATATGTACAAAGAAAATGACATACAATAACTTAATAATACATTTAGTTTACTCTTCTATATTAAAAAAAAAAAACACACACACACACACACACACACTTAACAATACAATGAAATACATTAAAATTCATAGGGTAATCTAGTACGTCCATTTGTTTATCTTGCTTGTAAGAGTATGTTAAACTAAAGAGAAATATAATATTAAGCATCAACTCCTCACCTACAATAGTGAATTGTAGGCCCTTTGAATAGGATCCCAAATCACATCAGACATGTAAATAAAGTAAATTCACAAGATTGCATCATATATGGAATATAATATAATCAAAGCGAAAAGCCCTCTAATGACAAAATGTTCCAATATTGGTAGGGGCTCCTTTGCTAAGGAAGTCGTCAACCATCCTAAAGTTGGTCTATCTTCTACAACCAAATGAAGATTTTCTTTTGCTAGCTTGTAAATCTATTACAACCTTAAGTATTGAGACCAACTGACAGCAGAACACAATATAAAATAGCAAAACCCACTTCTCAATCTTTAAGATTGAGATCTGAAGATGGTTCTTCTCACAAACCCAAACCATGGATTATGAGACATGAAGGTATCATACTCAACTCTATGCACTAAGTTTTTGATTTAAGTATATAAATATACATAATTGTGTTGAAGTTAGTATTTTGATGCAAGGACTGTGATGTGCTTCTGTTTAGGCTAGATCGAATTTGGGAATGCATATTAATCACATGCTATGTTTAATACAACACATGGCTTCTACTTCTAACAACTTCCTAAAATTTAGCTTGTGCATGTGCCAATGGTTGAAAGTGAAAGCAGTCATGTAATCACTCAAGTTAAGGGGACAATGGTTAGTTCATAATTTTTTCACCTTTACTTCAGAAAAAATATTGCATTTTGCTATGTTATTTAATTGATAATATATGCATTAGAATCTGGTCAATCCATAAGCATTTGATAATGAAATAAGTGGGTTAGGATTTGGACAGAAAGTCATCCCAATGCACTCTGGTCTTGTATAAAAGTATTACTAGATTGTACCAAATTTAGAAATGACTCATTCTTTAGCTAGGCAGAAAATAGCTCACTTTCAATGTATTTTTCTTGTGAAAAACATGTAAAATAATAAATGGAATGCAAAACAATAAATAAATTTTGACATGATTTGGCAAACACTATGTCTACATCCGGCAACACCTGACAAAAATATCCACTATCAATGATAAGTACAACTACAACTAGTCATAAACTCTCATAACCCTCACAAATATAAACTAACCCAAATCCCTAATACACCTAAAGGTGCTTTCATAATAGCATATTAGACAAAGCTTATTCTCTAACTCTCTTGCTAAACAAAACTTTGTCTTCTAATTAACTCTTACGCACACAACAATAGGCTACACCACAACTCTATTTATAAGGCCTATTGCTCCTCATTATTCTTCAAGCTCCTCCTTATTATTCTTCTAGCTAATATATACCTACAAAAAAATGCCTATTAGCGACTAAGAATTTGTGACAGACCCAAAAAGCCCTCTCAAAAAATCTTATTTGTGATGGCAAAATAAAGCGCTCGCAAATACTTGGTAAAATGTGAAATATTTGTGACCAACAAAAAAAGCTGTCGCTATTATCTATTATAGCCGTCACAAATGCTAATATTTTGGAGGGAAGTTTCCCCTCCATATTATTTGTGAGGGACAATTAAAAATCTCTCGCAAAAAGTGTATTATTTGTGACGGTTAAAAAAATGCCGTCACTAATACTAAATTATTTGCAAGGGCTAGGATCGACCTTCACAAATAATCATTAAAATGTAAAAAAATTTGGAGGGAAATGTTCCCACCAAATTATTTCCGAGGGACAATAAAAATACCTTGCAAAAAGTTTATTTTTTGTGTGAGTTAAAAATATACCCTCACTAATACTAAATTATTTGCGAGGGCCACAATTGGCCTTCGCAAATAATCATGAAAATATTAGTTATTCTAAAATTCAAAGAAAAATAAAAAGAAAAATATAAACATATAGCACTTTGTATACTTTAGATGAACCTTTTGTTTACAACCTAAAAAAAATGTCTTTTATATACATCCTATATATGAAAGGTCTGTCCTTATTTTCTAATAAATTTTACCCATAAAAAAATGAGAGCACTTTCAACTTCAAAATGGTAGCCTGAAATTCAAAAATATCAGCCTTTTGTATTCTCTCTCTTTCTCAAGAGTGAATAAAATTTTCTTCCCATCAAGGAAAGCGAGCTTGTCCAATTGAAATATAAACCAATCACAATACAAACATTATCAAATAAGTCAAGTCTCTTTTTTTTTTTTTTTTTTGAGCTAAAAAGGATAGAAATGCTTTATTAGAAACAAAGAAGAATTACATTAAATAGTCATTTTAATATGGAAGCATGAAGAAATTTGTAGCAATTACAAACAAACAACCTGTGTTTCCTTCCCATTTTGTGGAGAATGCTTATTAGATAGATGTCTAACATCAGATTTGTCCTACAAATATATTTTGATTTATGTCGTGCCCTAGACAGGACTACAAGAAAAATGCCCATTAGCGACCAAGAAATTTTGACGGACCCAAAAAGCCCTCTCAAAAAATCTTATTTGTGATGGCAAAATAAAGTTCTGGCAAATACTTGGTAAAATGTGAAATATTTGTGACCAACAAACAAAGCTGTCGCAATTATGTGTTATAGCTGTCACAAATACTAATATTTTGGAGGGAAATTTTCCCTCCATATTATTTGCGAGGGACAATTAAAAATCTCTTGCAAAAAGTGTATTATTTGTGACGGTTAAAAAAAAATCCGTCACTAATACTAAATTATTTGTGAGGGCTAAGATCGACCTTCACAAATAATTATTAAAATGTTAAAATTTTTGGAGGGAAATGGTCCCACCTAATTATTTCCGAGGGACAATAAAAATCTCTTGCAAAAAGTTTATTTTTTGTGTCGGTTAAAAATATGCCATTACTAATACCAAATTATTTTGCGAGGGCCACGATTGACGTTTGCAAAAAATCATTAAAATGTTAATTTTTTTTGGAGATAAAAGTTATTCTAAAATTCAAAGAAAAATAAAAAGAAACGTATAAACATATAGTACTTTGTATTCTTTAGATGAACCTTTTTGTTTACAGTCTAAAAAAAAAAACCTTTTATAGACATCCTATATAAGAAAGGTCTGTCATTATTTTCTAAACAATTGTACACATAAAAAAAATGATAGCACTTTCAACTTCATAATGGTAGCCTAAAATTCAAGAATTTCAGCCTTTTGTACTCTCTCTCTCTCTCTCTCTCTCAAAAGTAAATACAAATTTCTTCCCATTAAAATAATGCATAAAATATGAGTTCATAGATCAAATGGAAAATTACATTCAATTGGCATGAAAATTGGCATGCATGTTAAGAACATATAGAACATTTGATCCAATGGTTGAATTTTTAAAATATGAATTCAATAATAAGTTATTGGGTGGTGTAACATTTTTTAGAATTACGTCAGATAAAACTTGAACCCAACCATATATTTCTTAATTCGATGTGAATTTTGACAAATCTACCGTTAGATTACATTATCTTCATATATTTTTCATGCTTATAAAATTTCAAGGTGATCAAATATTAATTGTCATGTCATCAATTAATTGTTTAAATTCAAGTTTTTGTAGTTTAAAATAATGCATAAAAGATAAGTTTATAGATCAAATGGTAAATTACATCCGATTGACATGAAAATTGGCATGCATGTTAAGAACATATAGAGCATGTAATCTAACGGTTGGATTTTCAAAATATGAATTTAGTAATAAGTTATTGGGTGGTGTAACATTTTTTATAATTACGTCAGGTTTAACTTGAACCCAACTCTATATTTCTTAATTCGATGTGAATTTTGAAAAATTTACCGTTAGATTACATTATCTTCATATATTTTTCATGTTTACAAAATTTAAAAGTGATCAAATATCAATAGTGATGTCATCAATCAATTTTCTAGATTCAAGTTTTAGTAGTTTAAAATAATGCATAAAAGATAAGTTTATAGATCAAATGGTAAATTACATCCAATTGGCATGAAAATTGGAATGTATGTTAAGACCATATGGAACATGTAATCCAACGGTTGGATTTTCAAAATATGAATTCAATAATAAGTTATTGGGTGGTGTAACATTTTTTAGAGTTACGTCAAGTGTAACTTGAACCCAACTCAACCCTATATTTATTAATTCGATGTGAATTTTGACAAATTTACCGTTAGATTACATTATTTTCATTTATTTTTCATGCTTACAAAATTTCAAGATGATAAAAGATTAATAGCCATGTTATCAATCAATTGCCTAGATTCAAGTTTTAGTGGTTTAAAATAATGTATAAAATATGAGTTTATAGATAAAATGGTAAATTATATCCGATTGGCATGAAACTTGGCATGCATGTTAAGAACATATAGAGTATATAATCCAACGATTAAATTTTCAAAATATGAATTCAATAATAAGTTATTGGGTGGTGTAACATGTTTTAGAATTACGTCATGTGTAACTTAAACCCAACCCCATATTTCTTAATTCGATGTGAATTTTGATAAATCTACTGTTAGATTATATTATCTAAGTATGGCGCATGATGGACATGTGCTGTGTACTTGTATGGTTATGTTTACTCAATCCGACTATCCAATTGGTCTCAAATTTCACCAACACCAGTATGTCACCATACTCTTCAATCCTATTGATCAAGATTTGATTATGAATTTCACAAAGTCTAATTGTCTAAGGACCATTTTTTTAATGGTTATGTTAGCATTTAGTATGCAAACAATGCACTCTGTTTATCATGTAAGCAATTTTCATCAGTGAGATGACAGTAATAACTAAAATGGAACACATTTTTCATTTTAGGGACCAAAAACAAGGGAATCAATACCATATCAGAGACTGTTTCGGTTTGGTAAAATAAATGAAATATTTTGGTACCAGTTAATATTGGTGTACTGTTTTGAAATTACCTCTAATTCTATATATTTATATATAAAAATAAATATATAACTATTTATTTACTTATTTATAAGTTCTTTAGTCAAAATCCATATAATTTATTACAAATATTTACAATTATAAGTCTATATCTTAATTAATATGCTAAACTTTAGTTAAAAACTTAAAATGTTAGCTCATTTTAATAATAATAGCTTATCTATCTAATAAATACTCAATAGATAGTTTTTTTTTAGTTGATTTATTTAATAAATAACAATAATAATAATAGTATTTGTGGTGCACAACATGTTATCAATTTGACACATGGTAAAAAAATTCAAAAAAAGTTGAATAGACACTCCATTAAACTTCAGTAATTCACACGAGTGTAGTGATGTATTGTTGTCACCTTGTCAAGGGCACACTTAACCAAATGCTGTAACTAGTTCACTGCTCAAGATATAGATATGAGGAGTTGGGTAGTTGAGCGGCGAAAATGAAAAGATAAATGAACAGAGGTGATAGGAAGAAAATTCCCCCCCCCCCAAATTTTTTTTCGTTTCCCCCACAAAATTCTCCAAAAAATTTTTTCCACTTACATTTTCATTTCCCACACAAAAATTTCATATCTCACACAAAGTTTTTACTCACAAAACTCTCTCATTTTCTCTCAATCTCTCACACGGCCTCTCACATTCACACACACGCGCACACAACCCCGCCGGCGCTGACGAGCAGAGCCCAGCCCAGCGACGACGCAGACGAGGCCGATCCCAGCCATCGACTCCTCTCCTCCTTGATCTCTCTACCGTCAACCCATACCCATCGGCTCTCTCTCCCTCACCACAGAATCCTTTCTCCCTTTCTCCCTCTCTCCCCTTACCACCCCCATACCCATTCATTTTTCCTCACCATACCCATACCCATACCCATACCCATTCCGATTTTGCTTGGTAAGTTATTTATTTGATTTTTTGTTTTGATTATTGTGAAATTTTGGGTTTGGATTTGGATACTTAACATTAGGTTATTTATTTAATTTTCAATTTTGATTTTGATTTTAGTTCTCTTTGGTTCCTGATGCTGTAAAGCCTAAGGTTTTACCATAAATTCAATATCCCTATTTTCTGAGGGGGGAAAAAAGGGTGTTTTGTAATGTTGTACTAAGATGTTGAGTAGTGAGGCTAAATTTGTTTTTTTGGGTTCTTAAGGGATTGGATTTTTGGAACCTGGGGTTGCTATGATATTGTATTTCGAGGGATTTTGTTGTGTTTGTATGTTGAAGTTTTGTGAATTGCCTTTTGTTTTTAAGAATGTAGATGCAAATAATGGATTTGCAATTGCACCTAGACGTAATATGGGTTCTCTTCTTTGGTTCTATTCCGAAAATACCATTATTTGTATTTGTTTATTTAAAGTTCTTTTTTTTTTTTTTTTTTTTTGAGAAACGTTTATTTAAAGTTCTTAATTGCACTTTTTAGCAATAATCATACCCTTTTTTTTTTCTCCAGAAACTTGAGGACCATCAAGCGTGGAGATTGTAAAGGGTAGGAGGTGGCAGATTTCAGGTATCACTTTATTTTAGTATTTTTTGATAAGTACTTTATTTTAGTATTACATTCAATTATGATAGTTTAATTCTTTTTTGCAATTTCTTATTAGCTCTTGTTGTTGATATTCTTTTTTCTTTGTCTTTTGTATGTTGTTGGTTCTTGACCACAGATGATATGAACTAGAAAGTGGATGTTTGAAAGGTCGGCCTCTTTGTCTAGGTGTAATCGAATCCTGCACTATCAATGGCTTGCATGACAAGCGCGAATGAGGTTCAGGTAATACTCTATGTTCATTAGCCTTTATTCTTTACACGAAACAAGCAATTTGCTAGGTACCCAATTGCAAAAAAATAAAATATTTATATTTATATTTATATCTGACTTTTGATTCATTTCGTAAGCTGTTTATGATTCCACTATTTACTCTTAGAATTGATATTTGGGTAATACTAATATTTATCAATTTTAGCTGATTAAGATGGTTTTTTTGGTTCAGCCTTTGGGGTATTCCAAAGGGGCATGATAGATTCTTGGACGTTTAGGAAATTTTAAAGTTTTAATATTTTTAATCCATTTTGGGAATAGCATATTTTCTATGATGCTAAATTAAAGTTAAAAATGCTTGGATGCTGTTTTTTGGGTGTCAGTGCCAATCAAAAATTATACTAGTAGTTCTGAAATATTGTGTAACGAAAATGTTTATTGGATTAATAGTGTAGAACAAGGAGTTGTATTGGTTTACATTGACAACTTGCACCTCTTCTCTCAACGAATTGGATACCCTTTTAGCTATGTGAAAGTGTTCTCTGATTGTTTCTATTGTTTGTAATTCTGGTCCATACAAATTCTTGGAAGATTTTCTGTAAAGCAAATTAGCCAATAGATTGCAGTAAGATTCGAATAGAGGTTTATGTCAAAATGGGGCCATGTTGAAGATTTTAGGTCTGATTTGCTACATTTCAATTAGGAGACCCCATAGTAAGACTAAAACTACTTCTTTTGGTCACTGGTTGTGATAGACGGGCGTTGCATTTTGCATACACTTTATTGACTTAAAAATTTAGGCATCTGCACCACTAAAGGGGGTCCTTTCAGTTGAAGAACCACTCCCTTCTCTTTTCCATTAGCAGCAAAAGAGGGATGGGGGGGGGGGGGGGAAGGTAGAAGGACTGAGGTCATGTCCATCTTCATTAACCATTACAGGTGCTATAACATATGACCATGTGCATCTTCATTACTTGTCATGAACATGTGCCTGGTTTTGCATGGCTTATGAATTGTATATAAGGTACATATGCAGGAACTAGAGTATGCTATGTGCTCCGTAGAGGTTTAATATAGTAAGATGCATGTATTGGTGTTAGATGATAAGTTAAGGTCTCCAAGTTAAATTTTTCACCAATCAATCTTATGGAGATACTATGCTTTTGAGATTTTCATGCCTATACATGAATTTACCTTAGATATCAGTTATAAAACTTGAAACAGAAAAATCAACAATATAATAACTCTTAAGGACACAATATATATGGTTTGGGTTCTAAGTACACATGGTATAACTCTAACCCAGCTTTTTTTTTTTCTTTTATTGTAACTCCAACCCAACTTTTATATATATAAAAGCATATTACTCATGTTGGCATGAGTTATCTTTACATGGTATACCCTCGCAATTAGTTATGTTTACATTGATTGCTTCTTGTTTTGTTTCTACTAGTAAAACCATAGCTCTGAACCCTTGTCTTCATTCACTGGTAAGGGTCTCTCCCTGATGTTCATGAAGTGCCTTGGTGTTTTTTTTCTCTTGCAAGACCATCATAGAAGCATCCTTGTTTGATAGTTTGGCCTATCCTATCTTTTAGTCTTAGGACAAAATTACTGTTGACAATAATTTATAGTATTGGCCAAGGTTTGCATTGGGTGAACCTGTTGTAACTAGTGGTTAGGTTTGGACTTGAAGTTTCACTTTTGTTAACTTCAAGGGCCAAGATATATTTTTCTTGACTTCAAGCTTTGGATTGTGTGGAGGGCCTTGTTAGATGTTGCACATAAATATGGAATTGTTATATTATTTTAATTTATATTTAATTTTGATAGTGGTTTAAGTAATCAAATTAAGTTATTATATTTGTTAAAAAAAAAAAGAAAGAAAGAAGTTATTACTGCTATATATGATATATTATTATATGATTTGATTTGATATAGTAATATGTGTACTTATTTATTGAAGCATTGATACAAATACAAATTCAGTTTAATTGTTTCATTTTAACTCATGTTTAATGCCTTTTTATTTTTTTATTTTTTTAAGGATGGTATTAGCAAGGATGAAGAGGACAACTCAAACAATAACAAGGAGGTCGAAAACAGCTTTGAGGGTGACTCAAAGGAAGGCTAATATAGATCTTGTCATAATTCTAGTTGTTTAAGTTTAAAACAAGGTTTAATTTCAAGATTTTTTTTTGTATATTTTATATTTTAAAGTTCAAACTTATATGAATTTTTATTTTTTGATGGATCAATTTTTAGTAATTATTGTACTATGGTAATATGATAGTTAAACAAAAATTATATAAAATAAATTAAAAATAAATAAATAATAAAATATTTCAAAAATCATATAAAATATTATCATTGATGATATAAAAATTTCGTTATAAATAACTTTATAGTGATGATAAAGTTTTTTGCAATTTATAGAATAGTGATGCCTTTTAACCCATTGGAAAAACATTTTAAGTGACAGCTTAATGTCATCACTATTATTCCTAACTAATTGCGAGAGGTTAAAATTCTTCACAAATAAATTTTATCGACGTTATTATATGTCTCGTTGTTAATTTGAAATTTGTAAATAACTAATTGCGAGGGTATAAATGTCCTCACAAATAGTTATTAACGACGGTTGTTTTTCCTCGTTAAAAATAAGTTGCAAGAGGTAAAAAGCCATCACAAATAAATTTTAGCAATGCTATTATTTGTCACTAAAAAGGATGTTGTCAATTTGGAATTCTCAAATAACTAATTGAGAGGTTATAAAGGTTTTCACAAATAGTTGTTAACGACGATTGTTTTCCCTCGTTAATAGTAAGTCATTGACTTTTTTCGTCGTTTGGTAATATATTTGTGAGGGCAAATTTGTTCAGCAGCGACAGTAGATTGCTCTCGTAAATTATTTATTTGTGAAAGTATGGTCACAAAATCTCTTTTAGTAACAAGTGCAAATATGACGGCCTTCAGGGCCATATGCCCTCGCTAATAACCTTTTGCGACAATATTTGAATTTTTGCGAGGGAATATGGCTCTCGCTAGTAGACTCTTTTCTTGTAGTATATAGAATTCCAAAACCAACTTAAAAACCTCCAAACTTATTCTTTCATGGGCTGGACTTAAACAACTTCCTAAAATCTATCTTGTGCATGTGCCTCTAACTAATTTTCCCTCCAACTTGTCACATTTGAATATAGCTACAATAATCACATGGGACATATTAAATACAACCCTGAAGCTTGGCTGGCCATGTGCCATGTCACTCCCTTGTGTCACGTCAACATCTTCCGTGTATTGCATTAGACTCTTGCATCAGTCTTATACTCTACATGAAATGTATTAGTTTCACAATGCATGACATGCTAGAATTTCACTTCCTAAAATACTACATAACAGCAGCTTGCATGGATTTAGTTTCACAGTCTTATTCCTATCTAGTCAAAAACAATAAATAAAGATCTGGGAAGGGAAGGGACTCTTCTGAATTCCATACAAAGGAAATGGAAGACGCGAAAGCCCGCCCTATAAAACAGTAAATAAACATGTTTGCAAACACATTGTTTTTGAAAGTATGCTAAAGAAGCAATGACAATAAAACAACAAAAACACCTCTGTCAGAATCCAAGCTTGGTATGGCGCCAGTGCCTGCGCTTTGCATTGTACTTGAAACAAAAAAACAAACATAACCAATAGGAACAGTAAGAGTTAAACAGAGAATCAGAGACGAAGAAGCGGGAAATAGAGAGAACCTGATGGTATTGTCAGTCCTCATGCGAATCCAGTGAGGGATAGGCCTATTCTGCCTCATCTTCTTAGCCAGCTTCTTCTTAATCATGAATGTCTTGTGGGACGGCTAAGCATACAACAACAATAATAATAATTACTACACAATAATCATTCAGACCCATATCATAAAAGTTACTCAAAATCAAACAGCATTTAACAGTTGCAACTTGGTATTTCTGAAACCTTTTTTTTGTTCCTCTGCCCCAGATAAAGTATTTTGTTGTAGCATCTTCTTCTGTTTCCTAACTTCAGGTTTGAACTTACATTGCAGGTTGCTACTAACACTTTAGAACGTGTTGCACCACTTACACATGCTATTGGAAATGGACCCCTTAGCCCATTTGGATGGAGGGGAAAGTGGAGTGGAATCCACTTCCCATGTTCTCCAAATATTTGAATCATGAGTGGATTTAATCTTAGCACCTCCTACATTCAACCTACACATGGCTTGGATGCCCCTTCCACTCAAATTCACACTATTGTCACCCACTCTACTAATTGAGTCTGCAAAAAAGCTTAACTACAATGGGGACAATCTCCCTGGCATTTATGAACCCTAATGATCCTTTTACTGGTAAAAACTCTACCACAAGAACATCTATATTGATGGGTAAAAATGTACTCTTAAATAAAATCTATAGAGACCAATTTTAGACCATTTGCCACAACATCAAAAGTAGACTCATTTACATTGTAATTCCCAAAGGAGAATGGATAGAAATGAAGCCTAACGAAATAATTCCCTTGAATTCCTTCAAATGTGTAATTCAAACTCTGTGAAAAACCATAATGAATAATATTCTAAAGTATTTACTTGAACACCAAAAGAAAATTATAGTTGTATGGCTTATTGTAATTTTTTAAAGTATGTGATTGTAATTAACTTCTATGATAGGAGAGCTGCTTGATTAGCATACCTTGCAACTCTATGACATAATATTGTTTTATGATGTGTAGAAATCCGCAAGTACCACAAATAGTACCAAACTCCTAACTAAAGGCTCACATTCCCAAGACTTGCCAATAAACACACGAATAATATGCGTTTTGGAAAAATCTTGATGGAACTTTGGAGGGTAAAATTGTTGGAGCATTTTAATATTAAATAAATAAAATGAATAAATGTAATAACATAAATGAAAAGATATGGGAGTGAATATGGAAGATAAGGAGTTAGTGAAAATGTTTAATCCCACATTAAAAAGGAGAGAGACTTTTTTATTCTTTTTAATTGTGGTGATTAATGGGCTAAAATGTATTGACTCAGATATTGGGCTAGATACATGCGCAAGGGGGAGGTGAAGAGTGGAGGTATCAAAATTGGAAATGAATCAGCCTCTTGGATCCTCCTACTTGACAACCTATTTAGTGTATGTTTTTTTAGTTTTGTAAGTAAATCGTTTTTAACATTTGGAAGAATAGTTAGTACTTAGTACCACCACTATCATATAATTCCTCTTTGATCCAACATTTTTTTTTTTTAATTCTTTATGCTTATTTTAAAAGTTTTTGATAATTCAAGAAGGGGGCATTTGAACCTAACTAAATATAGCTATAATCATTTCTATTATGCTTCGAACTATTGATGATGTCTCACCTATAATTTCCCAAGCAAAATATTAGCACACAAATAAATAAAAATTAAAGTGGGTGCATTTCATGAATTTTCTCATCCATTACAGTGATGATTCTAATTTTCATAAAGCTCATACTAATCAAATAACCTATAGCTAAGCAAACTGCCTATTTGCCTAATCTCACTTCATGTATTGACAGCCACAGATATCCTACACTAATTCAAGCAAGTCTAAAATAAAAACCATACAAATTTTAAAAGGAATAAATCTAATATTAAGTAAATCAATTTCAAGTAATATCAATTAGTGAATAAATTTCTTCATATGAGATTCAGGAAGCATGAAGTAATTCTACTAAAAAAAAAAAAAAAAAAAAGAATACCCATTAAAGCATATTGCAAGAATAGAGTTTAAATTGGTAAGCATTATGTTGTAGTGCAACTCATATCCTAACAATGCACTCAACCAAACTTCAAATCAAATAAAAATTAAATCAAGCCCCAAAGAAAGTAATGGAGAAACAGAGACATAAAAAAAAACTATAGATTCAGAAAAGCAAATAGACACTGGAAGCTGCCTTCTTTTTAGTACAAAAGGCCATTTAGACTCAGAAGGAGATAAAAGTAAATATTTGATTATAGAATTTTGGAACAAAAAGTTGAGGAAAATAAATGTAAAGAAGTTGGACAGGGGGTACACTGCATATTTAAATTTTTAAAAATAAAATAGAAATGAGACCAAATAAGTTAGGAACCAAAAAATAGAATCAAATTAGTTACACGCATACTAAAGTTTATAACAATGAAAGAATTGTCAAACGTATACTACGATTAGAGTCCCTAAATGTAATAATAATAAAAAAACAGATGAAGAAGCAGGTTAAAAAACCAAACAGATATGAAGAATGCAATTGCAGGAAAATGCTCCCTTCACATAAACCATGCATGTCCCTCAAATAATCTGTCTCATAAATATGGTCATTAGCGAACTCTTCATGGAAAACAAAAAAAAACCTTGAGCGAATATTCAAAATTCCATAGACAGATATGAAGAATGCAATTGCAGAAAAATGCTCCCTTCACATAAACCATGCATGTCACTCAAAGAATCTGTCTCATAAATATGTTCATTAGTGAACTCTTCATGGAAAACAAAAAATAACCTTGAGCGAGTATTCAAAATTCCATAGTTTCACTCCTCGTTACAAATAACAGAATAGGTAAGAGAAAAACAGAAGCCCAAAAATTATAATGAAATTATTAATTTTAAAAGATAAACAACCATTAAAAAAATTTAGGTAGGATTCAAAATTCTAGAAACTGTATTTCAAAAAGTTATTATTATGAAACCTACAGTTGGTACAATCCTCCATGGATCTCAATCGAAAAATACACTTAAGCAGTTTGTTGGGTTGCAAAGCTAAATTTTCAATAAAAACTCAAGAACTAACACCAAAGGGTACGTGCACACACATATGATAAATTTTGTGAATTATAAAAATCAATAGCTATTGTACATGAAACACTTTATGCTAAGGACCACAAACTAAATATACAAAACTGGCTTGAAATTGGAATTAGCAATTATACAGACCTCACTATTACAAACTAAAATGTCTCAAAAACCAACAAACACAAACACAATTAGAAAGCATAGTGAACAAAAAGTTGAGGAGATTTCCAACCTTCTATAAGACTAGTGGAAATAGGGTAAAAAATTAAAGCCAAAAAAGAGGATAAAAATATATATCAATAGAGACATATATCAATAGAGAAATAATAATGAAATTAAATATCAAAAAGGAAAACAACAAAGGCGATTATATTCTCCAAGCATTCAGATTTTAAACCATCCATGTTACAAATATGACTATTAAAATCGAGGGTTGTTTCCATTTGGAAGGTAATTAACAGTTCAATATTTTTTTTCTTTTTCTTTTTTTCTTTTTCTTTTGAGAACGATTCAACAAAACATAGATCTGTACAAAGCATAAATTAATTTAAATTTTAGGGGGAAACCAAAAAAAGTACAAACCAAAACAAAAATCTGCCAAACAAAAACTAAATTTAATCAATACAACAATCAAACAAAACAGAACTCAAGAAATTGTAAAAATAAATGGGAAATTAGGGAAAAAGGTAGGCAAACCTTAAACCTTAATTGAGTAGTGCGGCAAAACAGTATTAAACAAAATCTTTCTTATCTATCTATTTGTTTGAAACGCTAATTGAATGGGAAAAAAAAGGGGGGGGGGGGGGGTGGAGAATGCCTACCTTCTACTAAACCCCTTTTTTTTGAAAACTCTAGAAACGGTAATTGAATAGAAAGCAAAAAAATGGGGAAAAAATGCCTACCTTCTGAATTGTCTGTTGTTGAAGAGAAGGGATGGGATAGCTTCTAAATCACTTGTTGTTGCAGAGGATGAACAAAGATTTTCAATTTTCACTGTTGCAGAGAATGAACAGAGGTTTTTAGTTTTTTTTTTTTTTTTTTGGATTCTCTTTTTTCATTTGTCTGATGGGTTGGAACACGCTATTCTGATCTGCGTGTATATGGAGTTACAGCGAAGAATCGCAAGTTAGAGTGAGTTTGAATTTTGATCGGGAAATACGGTTTGGGTTTTTGGGTTTGCTTTTTTTTTTTTTTTTTGGGATAATCGGCTTGGTATTTTTATAATGAGTCTCTCCAAATGTTTTGTGAAAATGAGTCTCTCCAACACACCGAACGGTATTTTAAAGAATAAGTTGTATACATATCAGTTTTTAAAGTGGCATTTTTTCCTAACATGGCAATACCTCCTTAATTGTAGGAAAGGTTTATGCTTTTATATATATAGTATTAGATCTTTTCTGCTTAGAACCAATCCGACAACCTAAAGAAATAGTCAGCTCTATCCATGGCATCATTACTGCAGAAATGAATGACCAACTCTCAACACAATTCTTGGCTTGGGAGGTTCAAAAAGCAATTAATCAAACAGCCCCTCTTAAAGCCCCAGGTTTAGATGGTTACCCCCTATCTTTTTCCAAAATTACTGGAATTTAATTGGGAATGATATCACTCAGTCTATTCTTCAATTCCTAAACACTGCTTCTCTGCCTCCACATCTTAACCATAATTTTGTTAATTTAATTCTTAAGGTTAAATGCCCTGAATCTGTTTCTGAATACCGACGCCATCAATTTATTTAATGTGTTGTATAAAATCTTTTTGAAGGTTTTAACTAATAGACTCAAAATAATTATTCCTAAAATCATTATAGAGCACCAGAGTGCTTTCACAAAAAGCAAACTTATCTCTGACAATATTTTAGTTGCTTTTAAATCTTTACATAGTATGCAAAACCACAGTGGGAAAGATAACTTTATGGCTGTTAAACAAAACATGAACAAAGCCTATGAGTGTGAATTGGGTATATTTGAAAGCAGTGATGAGGAAGTTAGGGTTCTGTGGCCAGTGGATCAAATTAATGATGCTTTGTGTTACTACAGTCACCTACTTAATTCTTATAAATGGTTAATCTAAGGGTATGATCCATCCCTCTACAGGTATCTGCCAAGGAGACCCTTTCACCCATTTCCTATTTCTCTTGTGTACTAAATGTCTACATGGACTTATATTTTGTAGAGCCACTAAGTAGGAGTGTCGAAAAATGTGATCAAGACCTTGAGTCCATTGGCCAAGACCTTTTAATTTATAAGATCAATTTATAGATAACGTTACACAGAATTGAAAAGTCTCTGAATTCCTTTATCACTTGTAGAATTTTCACCTTAGGAATTTTAGTGATATATGTATGATTAATGGATGATAGCAATCTACCCAAATTTAAGCATGACTACATAACTCTTGTAACATCATTGCCAATTAAATTTGAAGAACTTTGATAAATAAAAATAAAATAAAATAAAATAAAAGAGGAGGGATGCATGTATAATGTCCGAGCTCAGGACTTTAAGTGGAGCTATCTGTTTTCGAGCAACCTCCATCTCATATGAAGGAACTCACTGATTAAGTCTATGTTGATCTCTGCTGTCATTTCACAGTTTACTCCCTGTATAGCTTGGTTGAAATTGCTTGGGCTAGACGCCTCAAAGAATCATTGGTAAATGGTAATAGTCCAGTAGAAAACTAAAAATGATATCACCATCTCTCAACCCTAATATAGAATTATGCCATTGGCGTCGAGTAGCTTTACTTTGAAATTTGAAAATACCGCATATTATATATGGTCAACCCCTTGAAGCCACAACAATCTTGCTAGTTTAGAATTATGCCATTTTCTTCCTTCTCCAATAAACGGTTTTCTTGTCTTAAAATTCCCATTGTCTCATAATCTCCACCACTCAATACACGCCAATTGAAGAAGAATAGCCTTCCTTCCTAACACTTCCAAATTTCCTTTTACTCCATAGTTGCAATCTTTTTCGGCATACCTTCACTTTCTCTTTCAATTGGAAAATAGCTCAGGCATACCATCAGTATTATGCACCCCTTCATGCTGACTTTATAGTTTCCTCACACCCATGCATGATCCAACATCGACCCACATATTTCCTCAGCACTCACCACCCCTCCCTTGTCTCGTGACTGTCGAAATCTCAACCGACATCTTAGTCTTTCAAACCGGCTTTCATCCAGCCATGTTAATCGCTTAGGAACACAACAACATGCAGCGGGTCTTTATTTTCTCACTATAAACATGAGTTTCCAAACTATTCACAGTTCCCAAGCTAGCCTATGACAATTCTAAATTATGCAACTCATTGTTCTCAGTGTGTGGCTGGAAACCAGCCTTCTTCATTGGACGGAAGATCTTATCGTGCAACTGCTTGCTTCTTCCACACCAGTCCCTCTCCACCTCTCCCTTAGCTTCCTGGGAAGCTCTACGTTCATAGAGGCTGATTCTGGGCTTGTACTGTACTGACCAGCTAATGTTACTTCTTGGTAGATTCAGTTTGGCCCACTATGCTATTGGAATTTGAAATCTATTTCAGCACACAGCGTCCGTTTTCTTGGGCCCATAACGTGATTAAAGTGGGCTTGTGGATTTTCACCAGAGGCTGAGATAAACCATACTTGGCCCAGCAATATGCTCATCGAGTTGTGATAGAGTCAACGAAAAGTCCACAGAAGTTTTTTACTCCCAACTCAAATGTGAGTAAAAACACACTGAAATATTTTGGTGCCATTTATTTATTTTTATTTTTCCAATTTAAGCATTAAAGTCCCTTCCTCTAAAAAAAAATGTGATGGTTCGCTTGTAGCTTAATGGTTAGGGCCTCAACGTAGAGAGTGGCTTTGTTTATGACTATGAGGACTTGGATGAGTTTGTTAAAGAATGCTCTGATTGGGCTCTATCTATGTATACCTTTTTTAGGTCATGATAAATATCAGTAAAGTTTTTAACACTATACCCTCACCCTCTTGGACTTTTTCCCTAGTGTCAATCTCAATTCTCAATTCTCAATCAACCCCCCATTCTCTTAAACTTTCACATAAAGCAATTTTCCTTCCAACTTTCATCCTATTCTCAATTTATTTCTTCATGGATTTTTCTTTTTCAATTTCTAAATTATTGTGACATCAAACATGACAGAAAAGAGTATCTGGCATGCATATGTTATGAATCTCAAATTATGTTCAAAACTATGAAATAATACCAATCCTTGATAACCTGTTTATAATCAAGAACAAAATCGTTATATTTTATGTTAAATAAATTATTTATAACTCAATTTTCTTAAAACAGTTTTATATGATTATATAGATTCTAAAAGGAGAGACAAATGATACCCACTTGGTTGACATGTGGAAATGAAATGAAATAGACTAAATTGAAAGTTAAGGGGCACAATACCTCAACTAGAAGTGCAATGGATAATTGATACAAGGAACTAAGATATTTCCCATCTTAATTGATGGATTTCTTCAAATGACGTGAACGCATGGTTTAAAAACAAAACCAAAAAAAATAAAAAATAAATAAAAAAGTCCTAACCCCTCTGTTGGCTCTCTATATGGCTTAAATTTACATGGCAAAGCAGGGCGGCCCAACATAATTTGGAGCCTAAGACAAAAATTTGAAGAAATTACATTTTATTACTCTAAACTATACCCTAGATTACATTTTGCACTCTAAACTATTCAAATGCACATTTTGCACACTAAACTTTGACATTTGTTACACTTTGCACCCCAAAGTTAATTTTACTACTATGTTAGATAGAAATTGATAGCACGTGACTTGAGTGTGATTTTTGCTTAAATGACACATTGTTTAAAGACAAAAATACCCTCTTCCCAATAAATTAAAAACAAAATCTCTCTCACGTGCGTAGCATATCATCTTCCCCAAATCAAAAATCTGTCTAAACCTAAATCCCCAAACAGCTCTCATGTATGCGTGTCCAGCAGCTCCTCTTCTCCTCTCACAGGTTCTAGGTACTAAACGTCTAAACCACCATGATGCAACATTTTATGAGTGAGAAAAGGTATTTACTCTTGTATTCTAAATCTTTCATGCTTGTATGTCTTGTAATCTTGTATTGTACTATGTTTAATTTGGAGGTCCACTAGCTAAGCAGGTTCTAATCTGAATGTAAAGTCTCCCTGAATTTATGTACCATATGGATCCAACGCCCTTTAAGAGACCATTAGGTCTAAAAACTAAATGAAATATATATAAGTTTCATGCTATAACTTTTTTTTTTTTTTTTTTTTTGATAAACATGCTATAACACATGAACCAAAATTTGCTAGGATGTGCAAATCATATAACGTAGCCTTTGATAGTTGACACATAATTGAAACCGCACAACACAAATATACAAGGAAGTGTTTGAAACCCATTATTAGGTCACGGTATCCCTCGTTTGTAATTTATAATTGGTTCATGAAATCATCTCAACTATAATATTTTTGACTAATGATGGGCCAATATTTTTTTACTTTGATAGTATGGACAAAATTGCTTTTTGCCCCTTTAAAAAAAAAAATACAGCATTTTGCCTTCTTTCTCAAACTAATTAGAGAAATGTCCCTCTTTTGAAAATCGAGTTTTTGAAAATCAATTTAGGCCCTATAGTGGCATTTTTAAGGACCCTATAGTGACGTTTTAAGGACCTATAATGGCGTTTTGTAACTCGATATACGTGAAATCGAGTTATAGGTAAAAAAAAAAAAAGAAAAAAAAATTGCATGTAACTTGACTTTATGAAAATCGAGTTACAAAACGTCACTATAGGTCCTTAAAATGTCACTATAGGATCCTTATAAACGCTGCTATAAGGCCTAAATCAATTTTCAGAAACTTGATTTTCAAAAGAGGGACATTTCCCTAATTAATTTGAGAAAGAGGGCAAAATGCTGGATTTTTTTTTTTTTTTGAAAGGGGCATTTGCCCATTTTCTCCTTGATAGAATTGATACTTCTACTACTTCATTATTAACAGGAAAAAATTAAAAAGCTACTTTGATAACGGGAACCATGGTACATTGTACTTACACTATTTGATGTATCAAAAGGACTCTATTGGCAACTTCAATCACATCCGAACCAGTGAAGACAAGCTCTCGTTCAAAGACTTCCACTCTAGGTAGTAGGTACCCAAGACTTACAGAACTTAGTTTTGAATTGGGACTCTTTGTTATTGAAGCAAAAGGCTTTTTTGACTTGGGGTGAATAAAAGTCGGGAGCTAATTTTGTAATGGAGCTTTTAGCAACCTTGAATGGATGGAATACTACCCCAAATTAATTGTTTAGTCAAAAACTAAACTATGATTTGCTCAAATTATGGACCGATCCTTTTGGAAACAGAATAGGGGTCTCCTTTTCGCCACAGACCCTTCAGATAATGCAAGAATGTTGTTCAAGAAGAATTGGGAACGAAGATAGGGCTCCTGCACTTTACACCTAATGGGTAAACTCCGTTAAGTCAAAGGAAGACTCGAACAGACTATATTATTTCACATTTATTGTTCACTCCGTACATCCAATTTTCATAATTTCACGAGTGAAATACAAATGTTTTATTGATGTTCAAGCTTGAAAAAAAAGTGATATGGGTGATATGTATGATGATATACATTAATGAGTGTGACAGAATTAATATCCATAATAAAACAATTTTTGGACAACAAGGAAATTGTTGGTTTATTTTGACCCATGTACACTTAAATTATTTAACCTAATTAATTAACCAAGTTGATACTTAGGTTTATTATTCAAATCTGGATTAAATACAAATAATCATATCAAAATAGCAGAAAAGTAAAGAAGACTAGTGCTATTATGACCCAAGAAAACTAATGAAACAGTCCAATTTCAAGGTAAAAAACTTAGAAATGATTTAACCTAAAAAATCCACAAAGCAACAAATTCACTATATAAAATGGAAGATTTACAATTTAGACCCTTGTACACTAAAATTGTTTAACCTAATTATTTAACCAAGTTGATACTTAGGTTTATCATTCAAATCTAGGTTAAACACAAATAATCATATAACAATAGTGGAAAAGTAAAGAAGACAAGTGATATGATGACTCTGAAAAACCAATGAAACCGTCCAGTTTTTCAAGGTAAAAAACTTGGGAGGATTTAACCCAAAAAATCCACAAAGCAACAAATTCACTATATAGAATGGAAGTTTTACAATAGATTTTACCCTAAATCTAAAGCCACCTTTTATAGTACTTATTCATGTGACTACATGCAATTCTAAATTCATGGACTCTTCTATCTGAATTTGTTGCACACAAACACCCTCATTTGTGACTCTGAAATCCCACTTAAAACTTTAGATTATCAGCAGTAGTTGATCTTGTGATGGCAACAACTTCTACAGTACTGAATCTTAAGTTCCTTCAAACAATAACATTGGTAGAAGATTTTAGAGAGTTTTGGGTATAAAAACCCTAGATCCACAATAGGAGGAATAAAAAACACTCTTCTCTCTCTAAAACCTCTTTAAAACGTGCCTTAAAGTTTCCTTTAAATACCAGGAGAATTAGATATAAAACCCTAATCACTAAATGGACTTAATGGGTTGATGGACTTTAATTAAATTCTGCAGAAACGCATCTTGATCGGTTGAACCTTCTTCCTGATCGGTCGAACCTGGCATGTTTCAAACTTCCTAAACTTGTAGCTACCTTGTTTTTGTATTCTGACTTGTAGCACCTTAAGTATTGCCTAATATACCTTATAGACTCTATGATCTATTTCTATACAAGTTTGTGCTCATAGTTTGCCATTTGTTCTAAAATTTTAGAACCTAACAATCTCCCCCTTTGGCAATCTGTGACAAAAGTTACAGACATAATGAAGTGCTCAAATAGAAGAATAGCCCTATTACAATAAAATACCCAAATACATCACAAATCTCAATCTAATACTTCTAACCCAAAAGTTGCAAGAAGAGACAAAAGGTCTTGATTGGAATGTACATGTCTTTCTTGAAACACTCAAAAGAACACATCAACGCATGTGTGGAAATAAAGACAGATAAACAAAATGAGTAACACATTGTAAATCATAAAGCAAATAGTTTGATATCAACTTTGTTGAACACAACTAAGGAAATATAAAACCATAACCAAACTAAAGCAAACTAACTCTCCCCCTAAGTTAGATACATCAAAATATTTTATTTTCTCCATCTTTCAAAAACAATTTCATCTCGCCCTAAATAAAAATAGTTACAAACCTTTTCAACTTGATTCCTATATTTCATATATTTCCCCCCCTTTTTGTCACGTATTGACAAAGACAATCCATTCAGAAGGCAGACAAAAAACATACACAACAGAAGTCAAGAGAAAATAGAGAATCAAGAAAACATAAAACAAATAAGCTCTATAGAAAATAGAGGCAACTCCCCCTTGAAGAGCAACAACTCTCCCTAAGAACAATATAGGTTTAAAAAGACAGCTTTCTCCTCCTATAAAAATAGGAAAAACAAAACAAGTTTTAGAAAAAACAGTTCTGGGGAAAATTTAGGAGGTGGGGAAAAATAAAGAGAAACACAAAAAAAGAAAAAAAAAGTTGAGGATATACATGAATACGAATATTCTCTCTTTCAATATATGCAAACTTGACGCTATATGACTCATAAATAGATGCATTCAAACACTTTAGGCAAATTAGTTAAGACTATAAAATATAGATCTTGATGATATAAAAATTCAGCATGCAAAGTGTTTTCATGTGTCAAGGTATTTTGAAAACTCAAATCAAACTCAAGAGTAGAGAAAATATTTGCAAATTTATTATCAACCATATCTCTTAAAAAAATATCCCAATTTTTAGCAGTTCATACATAAAGAAAAATAGCATATACTAAAATGTACAAAACTCAAAAATTAATCATTCAATTTTTTAAATCAAGTTGAGTACCCAATTTAGCAAAGTGTATGAGTGTTGTGTGTGAAAACAATATATGAGAAATATGACTGCACAAATGCAAGATAGATAAAGTAAACAATGCAATGCATGTCCTAATCTATATGTGCAATGCATGTGAATCGAATCACAAATGATGCATGACAAGACTAATTGGTCAAGAACCTAAAAACTGAAAATTTTCAGTTTTGATTGGTCAAAAATAAATTAGGCATCAATTGAATTAGGCAGAGAGTTTTGTCCTAAAAATTGGACTCTTTTGATCGGTCAAGGGAATTGTTTGATTGATCGAACAGTGAAAAATTTTTAAACTTGAAAAATCTAGAAATTTTTGTCGAAAAAACAACTTGAAAGCATTTTTTATGATATGTAATGCACATGAACAAGATCCAATAAGTTTCAAAAAAACATAAGGCACTCAAATCCTCACTTTAAAACCAATCAAGAAGTTAAAATCACAAAATTAAAACTTCTAAAACAAATTTTTCTTCAAATTTCCAACCAAAAAAAAAAAAAAAAAAATTATATTTGCACAATAATTTTTATGCAATTAAAGATAACTAGACTAGACAACACACACAATCTCATGTACAAAATTTAGCATAGATTTGCTTGTAGTGTGTGAAACCAATAAGTGTACAAAACACAAAATAGGTGACATGTAGGTAGTATTCAAGCAAATTTTCTACATTATCAATCACACTGGTTTGAAAGTGACTATCACCTATAGAGTTACATCCTATAACTCCCACTTCTCTAGAAAAAACGTTTACAATCATTTAAAAGCTTTTTGATTCTTTTGCTTTTTTCTTTTTGAGCATAATTAAAGATATTGTGCATAGGCATATAGGAGATAGAAAAGAAATAACCTTGTTACGTATTGTCTGTGTGTGTATATATATATATATATTTAAAATACATTGTTTTATCTTGCTGTGCAAGTGCTACACCTTATCGAGTACGACTTTTATGATTTGCATACAAGTGTTCATGATTGACGAGTAACAGTAGTGAGATGGTTATTTATGCCTTTGTCCTAGGATTTTCTATCCTTACAATCAAAATATATGACATAAAAATCAAGATCGTTTGTTTAAAGACTATAAACAACACACACAATTAAGCACTAAATAACACAAACTAATAAAGTGCAAAAAGTAGCTCATCAAAGCTAAGCAAGGTACATAGTCATGAAATGTAAATTTCATTGGCCAACGTTAATTACATACTTAGTGGTGTGCAATAAAAAAAATAGAAATCTTTTTATGTTTTTTAAAATATGACCAAAAATAAAAAAAGCATACATTATGCTAAATGAATAAATAAAAAATGAAAAAGCAATGCATGACAACATGTATTCATAAACATTGCTCAAGTAAGCTATAGAGGGTACACAAACAAGAAATATCAATTTCTTAATTAACCCATGAGTACATGTACAAACTAGTACATACTTATACAAAATCAAAAATAGCTCATGCACTCAATTATGCAACACATACTTTCTATATTTCTCCACAATATCAAGCATGTTCTAAGTCAAGAGAGAGATATTATAATTCATGTAATCCTCAAGAAAAAATAAAACTGGACCCAAAATAAAATAATTTTGTCTTTTTGAAAATTTTCAATATTTTTGGATTTTTTTTTTTTAATAATCAAAACAACCAAAGAAAATAAAACAACCAAAAAAATGAAAGAAAACATGTCCATAAATAATTGAAATAATTAAATTAAGGACAACTTGTAAGCTCAGATTTGTGCTAAAACACAAGAGCTTATTTAGACCCCTAATTTTAAATTACGGCTCAATTGTTTTTACTATAACTTATCTAAGTGCGGAACAAGAGTAAATGAAGCGCAATCACCAAATCTACTCTAGTGCATACACATGAACAATAAACAATAAAAGTAAAGCACAAGAGTAAGGGAAGAGAGATGCAAATGCAAGATAACACCAAGACGTGTTATCGAAGAGGAAACCAAAGAATTCAGCGAAAAACCTCTCCACGACCCTCCAAGTCAAAACCGATCCACTAGTGAATACACTTGGAGTACACGAATAACAAAAGACCCTCCAAGCCTAGTCTACCCCATGTACTTGAGCCCTCCAAGCTCCTACTACCAACGGACTTGTTGGAGTCTTGTCTCACTAGCTTTCCGGATCCTGCAATACCGCCCGATTGCATCCCCCAAGCCACACTGGCTTCTTTCGGCAAATCCCCAAAGCTTTTCAAGTTCCAAAACACTCTCTACACTCTGAAAAGTTGTGGGTTGCATTAAGGTACAAATCTCCTCTCAAGGTATGACAATGAGAGAGGGAAAGGAGAAGAGACTATAATGATTTCTCACTAAAGGATGAGTAGCTCTCTTTCTCTAAAAGATGGATGTGTTGTGTTGTAGAAACCTATCTAGGGTTTTCTCTCTAAATATAGCCTACTTTACTTTTGTGGATAATGAGAGTATATATAGTATGGGTGAAGGGTAAAAAAGTCACACTTAAAATTCTCCAGACAAAATGTTTCGTGGGTACCTCACGAGATGGCCTATCTTGCAAAGTACTCGCGAAATGCAGCCTAGCACTTGACTCTTCAGCTTCCAGCATGTGCTTCTCACGTGCTTTTTTCACGAGAACCTTTACTCACAAACTTCTTGAGAGTTAGTCGCGAAACTGCATTAATCTTCATTTCATACTCGATTCTTCACCAACTTAATACTAAACACAATACAATAAAATCTCACAAAATACAAGGAACAAAATTAATGTAATTACAACACTTTTTGTCATGGAATAAAGTCTGTGAGGGATTTCACAATTTGCTCCAATACCAATGGGCTTGGTCTGCGATCGAATGCTATAAAAGATTTGTGCCTTCTCATCCTTCACCAATTGGTCATTGAATAGATTGGTAAGGCACACGATCCGACAAGTGGTATTAGAGCCAAAGTCATTGGTTTGAGTCGTTGGAGTTGCATTGTGAGGGAGGGATTGTGAGGGATTTCACAATTTGCTCCAATACCAATGGGCTTGGTCTGCAATCGAATGCTATAAAAGATTTGTGCCCTCTCATCCTTCACCAATTAGTCGTTGGATGGATCGGTAAGGCACAAGGTTTGACAAAGTCAACATAAAACATAGTTGTAAATCACAACTTTACACAAGTAAACAACACTCACCTTAGCAAATCTTTTCTCACCCATACAACACAAGTCTTTGGCTTTGTGGATGAAAATCCATGAAAACCAGAGTGTATTTGAGGGATTACGCACTTCTTCTAAGAGAGACTAAAATCCTGCAATTTCCTTTCACAAGCCAACAAGCTTAAATTTTTCAAAAGCATATGAAAAAATTTATCAGGACTTGTAGTAGGAGATATATCATCACATATCCTAGACTGACTCAGAATGCTTAAATTTCAATTTATGGTAGTTAGGATGAATGTAACCACAAACACCACAAAAGTGACAAATAGGAGCAAATTTATAAACATCAGTATTCCTAGAAGCAGATTTAGTCTCAAGTTTTGGTTCATGCCTTAACAAAGAACAATTTGGTCTAATGTGACCAACAACACCACAAAGGTGATAGGTAGGCACCTATTAAGGTCCAAAAGCAAGAAAGATATAGGCCATGGAAATGAGAAAAGGTAGAGGGCTTGGGCCTTAAAATGAAAGAGGAGAGTCTAGCCTATAAGTAAGTCTTGGGCCCTAGAAAAGGAGGGATGAGGATGGCTTGGCCCAAGGATATAAGAAAGTCATGATACCTAAGAAGGTCCGAAGGGATGAGTAGGATCTGGGCCTAGATTGCACAGGATCCACTAGTCTCAGAGAGTAGATCCTCGAGAAAATCTGGAAGGTGTCAACTAGGACATGGACAGTTCAAGATATGGCATCCTCATGTAAAAAGGGACACGAAGGGTAAAGGAGGTCCTATCAAAATCAGCTTCATATGACCTAGAAGAGAGTGATAGAGATAGATGGTGATTTTAGGGTCAACACTTGTTGAAGGAACCTAGGACCTTGGGCAAGGCAAAAAAGGTGAATCAAGAAGGAAGATGGCCAAGAGCCTTTCTGGCTACACCATTAGCAAGAAGGAATCTGCCTCATTTTAGGGAAAGAAACAAGTTATGAGAAGTCAACATAAAAACCTCGGAGTCTTAACTTTAGAGAAGAATTTTGAATTACTCAAAAAGGATCTCTTGTAGGAGGAAAGTCAGTAGGTGGACTTTTAGCTTTTAGCCCCCAAGAAAGTGAAGTAAGAGAAGAAAGGGGAAAGGACCTGCCACTAATGTTTTAGACATAACATTGGTTCTGGTACCTAGAGCACAAAAAGAATGGATTGTTGATATGGAAGAATCTTCAAACAGCACTATAAAAGGGGGTAAGGCCCAAGCTAAGAGGAGGCATTTAGCAACAAGCATTCAAAACACAAAGAAAGCACCAAAAAGAGAGCCAAAAGCTTTTACTTAAGATAGAGTGAAGAGTGAGACGTTGTAAGGGATCTTAAGGCAAACATTTGAGGATATACTTGGATTCAAAGGGATTCAGATTTCACAAGTCTTGGAAGCCCAAGGAGAGTTATCCAAGTCTGCGATTTTTTAACTTTATTAAACCTTGTGATACATCCCAGCAAAATAGGACTCAATGTACTCAAATACTCAATATTTTTTCTAGAGAGTTTCAACCTATGGCGTCTTCTTGTGATGATGCTCTTTATCATCAGACCATGACACCAAGGTGTAGGTGGGGATTGAACCCCAGATCTCTTATTCAACCATTAGAGACTTTACTAGTTGATCTAACTAAAATCTACAAATAATAATCTCACTCTATTTAATAGGATCTCTGCCATTATACTTGTTTTTTACTTTATTTGTTGTTCCTTGATTATTCATTCAACCAATAATATATATGTATATGTATATATATTCGTGCTGTGGGATTCATGCCTTGTGCAAAGATTGGCTTGTAAAATGGCCCAACAAGGTCATGATGAGTCAAGCCCAATCCAACCAACAATCGAACATCCGTCTTTGGAGGCCTATGATCCTTTGTCATCATTAGGCTAAGGTACCATCCAAAGCAAGAACCCATAGCACCAAAACAATTCTCTTCTACAATTTACCAGTAGGTTTAGGCACAAGTTTAGAAACTTCAGCGTCTACATCAGAATTTTTACCTTTGTCTAACCTAGCAAAATAAGCATTTTCTTTATAATTCCTCTTAAAAGGAGGGATATAAACTTTGTCATCTTTAGGTTTAGGAGGAACAGAAATAGAAACAAATTTGTTATCAACAAGAAGTTTGGTATTAGACAAATTTTCAAGTTTAGATTTAGACTCAGCTAACTTTTGTTCCAAACTTTCATCTTTTCATCTTGAGAGGAAAATTGGTTTCTTAAAAATTCATTCTTTTTATAGGATTCATCCAATCTCAAAATCAATTCATCTTTTTCAAGTTTAGCCAGTCTTAACTCTTCCTTGAATTTCTTAGCAATTTCATAGATTTAGATAATTCTTTACGGAGAGTTTCATAGGCATCAATAAAATCAATAGAAGCATTAGTGTCTTCTTTATTCAAATTTTCATAGCTAAAAGCAGTAAGACATTTAAAGTTATCCATGATAGCAGGAATCAAGGATCTCACTCAGGACATTAATCCAATCAAAGTGTACTTGCTCTAATATCATTTGTTGATTTATTTAGACCCTTGTACACTCAGATTGTTTAACTTAATTAATTAACCAAATTGATACTTAGGTTTATTATTCAGATCTAGGTAAAACACAAAAAATCATATAACAATAGCAGAAAAGTAAAGAAGACAAATGATATGATGACTTAAGAAAACTAATGAAACCGTGTAGTTTCAAGGTAAAAAACCAGGGAGGATTTAACTGAAACAATCCACAAGGCAACAAATTCACTATATAGAATGGAAGTTTTACAATAGATTTTTCCCTAAATCTAAAGCTACCTATTGTAGTATTTACTCACGTGACCACACGCAACTCCAAATCCACATACTCTTCTATTTGAATTTATTGTGCACAAATACCCTCATTTGTGACTTTGAGATCCTAGTCAAACTTTTAGATCATCAACTGTAGTTGATCTTGTGATGGTAGCAACTTCTACAGTATCGAATCTTAAATTTTTCAAAGAATAACACCAGTAGAAGATTTTAGAGAGCATTGGTACAGAAACCCTAAATCTACAATATGAGGCACAAGAAGCACTCTTCTCTCTCTAAAACCTTTTTAAAACGTGCATAGGGTTTCCTTTAAATACTAGTAGAATTAGATCTGAAACCCTAATCACTTAATGGGCTTAATGGGCTGATAGGCTTTAATTAAATTCTATAGAAATGCATCTCGATCGGTCAAACCTGGCATGTTTCAAATTTCCTAAACCTGCAACTTCCTTGTTCTTGTATTCTAACTTACAGCACCTTGAACATTATCTAATATACTTATAGACTCTATGATCTATATCTAGACAAGTTTGTGCTCACGGTTTGCCAACTGTTCTAAACTTTTAGAACCTAACACAAATTGCATTTAAAAAAGTATAATTGCAAAATTCACAAGATAGCCTCCTACACTCACTAAAAGACCTACAAAAATAACAGGAAGCTAAAAGAAGATATATAGCTAGTGTTTCAACTATATGAGCAAGACATTCACAACGGGCTCACAAGTTGTGAGAGGCTTGTTGCATACACCTGAAAATGCAATATGTCTTCTCTTTGCAAAGAAATGAACTAATAATGCATGCACAAAAGTCTAGGAGTGACTAGATCTTAAATGAAGACATAAATACCATGTAATTTCAGCGGTTGAAAAAAGAAGGATGAGAAACAAAAGTGTTCTTGAACGAGAATATATATATAGCATTTGACTGAACAAGAAACAAGACATTGAGAAGTGATTCCAAAACCACTTCACTCACCTATTCATACAACCTAACAATATGGAGGTCACAACAACACAAAGGCAGTTGAAGACTTTTAACATAAGTCGTTGATTTAATCTAACGATTATAAAACTGAGCCACGTAAGTGATTTGTGTGCTCATCTCTTCGCCAATTCAATTTGATCTCTGCTCACCACTTGGTGGTAGTTTGGTGGGGTTGCATTTGATCTCCCTTATAAGGAAAACTAAGGTCTAAATTCTATACTTGTAAATTCTCAAAAAAGAAAAAAAAAAAAAATCTTTATTTGTTATAGGAATAGTGGTTGGACAAACTAAAATTGAGAATTTCTGGATAACAATTTAAATAATTTTTTTATTTTTTTCAAATAAACTTTTATTTATTTTATTAGTAGATATTTCATATTTTCAAATATACATACATTATATATAAACTTAGTAAATTTTTAATACACATGTTTACAAATAGTTTAAAGAATAATATTACTAAGGATAACTATTTCCCGTCATAAGGAGTAATTCATTATATTGTTTGAAACTAAATAGCTAATGAGTAATGCTACATACACAAAAAATTGAAACTTTTTTCATATTTGTTGAGTTGGCAAAGCTTTCATGAGTTCTCATCTAGACCCACTACTAACATCATTTTTTTACCTACCACTAACAAACTGCCACTTCAACAAGTGTCAAATTGTTTGTGTGCGTAGACCTTTTCATAGCCAATACACCTCTTTGAGGAAAAAAAAAGGTGCAGAAGCCTATTGGTGACAGAAAACTTTGACATTTCATTGCACTACAAACTTCTAAGTTAGTGACAAATCCTTAGGCATTTTTGTCAGTCTACCAGCTTAGTGTCCGTTTGGCTTGGATTGAAAAGCTGAAACGCGCGTTTGCGTTTCAGCATATATATATATATATATATTTTTTCACGGGTGTCAGTCACTTTTTTACTGTTTATGTACTGTTGTGGCTACTGTTCAATGAACAGTGGCCGCAATAGTTGACTTTTCAGCCCAAATTTCACTATTCATGGACCCATAAATTTCACTTTTCAGCCACTTTTTCATTAAAAATGGGTCTCACGGTATTATTTACATATTTAAAAATTATTTGCTACAGTATTTTTCAGTTTTCACCTTTACTAAAAGATCCTCATTGTCCTCTTTGTTAAAGCAACCAAGAATAAAAGTGTGAATACTTCAAAGAGTCTTAGTTGATCAGCTCCATCCGAATATATTTGGTTGAGAACAAGAAAAAAAATTTCTTGTCTCTAATGATTAGAAAAAAAAAAAAAAATTGTCAAGAATAAGTTGGTGGAGAAAATAAACTGTTAATAACTATGAGTAGGCAGAAGGCAACAGATGTCCATGAAATGTGAATGTCTCTCAATTTCAAAATTTGGGAAGAAGCCAAAGATTATAAGCAGTTTAGGAAACACTTTAAGATCATATTGAGATCTTTACATATTTACCAATTTCTTATTAAGATATTTCAATACTAAATATTTATCACTTTAAGGCCAATTCAACAAATGAACCATCCCCCGTAGACTCTTCAAGAATACTTTTTTTTTCCCGCTTAAATAAAACCTCATCCATCTTTGGTTTAAGAAATGGATACTTCATATGATTAGATATAAATATTAGATGAGGTTTGATATCGTGTTTATATTCCTATTCAAAAAAAAAAAAAAAACTCAAAAAATTTATAAAAGTTGGCCACTCTATAATTGCCCATTAACTTGGTCAAAAACCAATTTCTTACTTCGAATATAGTGTTATATAGAGAACTTCATCATAAACGTTTTTACTGGATGAGTATTACAAATGTTATGATTCAATCGATTGAGAACTTCATCATAAATTTTAGAAAAATCAGGATAAGCAATTCTGAGCTCAATTTCCGCCATTCAGAAAAGTTTGGATTTGCTTAAAAAAATGTAAAGAAAATTGAACAAAACTAAAACACACAGGTCAACATAATCAAATCAGTTTCAGATCTAGTGCAGTTACATTTTGGACAAAATTGCTTTTTGCCTCTTTCAAAAAAAAATCCAGCATTTTGCTCTCTTTCTCAAACTAATTAGGAAAATGCCCCTCTTTTGAAAATCGAGTTTTTCAAAATCGATTTAGGCCCAATAGCGGCATTTTTAAGGACCCTATAGTGACGTTTTAAAGACTTATAGTGACGTTTTGTAACTCGATTTCCATAAAGTCGAGTTACATGTAATTTTTTTTCTTTTTTTTACCTATAACTCGATTTTATGTATATCAAGTTACAAAACGCCGCTATAGGTGCTTAAAACGTCACTATAGGGTCTTTAAAAACGCCGCTATAGGGCCTAAATCGATTTTCAAAAGAGAGGCATTTCCCTAATTAGTTTGAGAAAGAGGGCAAAATGCTGGATTTTTTTTTTTTGAAAGGGGCAAAAAGCAATTTTGTCCATTACATTTCTTTAGGATTTCTTCTCTGAACTACAATCTTCATTCTTTTAATTTTATTGTTAAATAGCATTTAATTTTAGATGTAAATGCACTTTTAGTTCTTACATTTTGACTTTTTTCCATTTTGGTCATGTAAAGTTGAATTTAATCAACCATTTTGTTGGCTTTATTCTGTGCCAAATTTGCTTATAATTCAGCATTTAGAAACCTAGTATTTAGGTGGGAATCATGTAAGGGTAGTGTATGAGAGAGTGTGAAGAATTACTCAAGTTTGTGCAAAGAAGCAAGGACTCGCGACTGGAACTCGCGGGTGGCTCGCGACTGGCAAGCCGCCAGAAGATGGTCACGTGCCAAGCATGCGAAGAAGCTGAAGCGTCATGCCAGCTGTTGCACTACAGGACAAAAAGTCCAGACTAGCCATTCAGTTACCTCGCTGCTTGAACTCGCAGCTCAGTCAAGTCGCTAGGCCAAGCCGCCAGCTAGCTCTGTTTTGGAAAAACTAACTCTTCGCATTCCAAATACACACCACTATATATAGACCCTTACACCCACGAAATGTAGAGAGCTTCAACAAAGAATTTTAAGAGAGAAACCCTAGAGAAAAACAAGATTGAATCATCCACAATCTTCACATAGAGACTCTTCAAATTCCTCTACTCTCACCCTCTCCATTGTTACATCCTTGAGAGGTTTTTAGCCAAATCCTTTTCTTAGCATACCCATATCTGTGAGAAGGCTTTTTGGTGTTTTGGGAAGTAGTTAGGAAGGGACCAATTCATATTTGTAAGCTAGGAAAGACAAAGGTTCAGCGTAACCTCATTGGAGCAAGAAGCTTGGAGGGCTTAGGTACACTTGGTAGATTAGACTTGGAGGGTTTATTGTTGTTCATGTATCCCAACTACATTTTCTAGTAGATTATTGACCGCTTGGAGGGCGGCGGAGAGGTTTTACGCCGAGGGTTTCAGTTTCCTCTTCGATAACACATCGATTGTTGTCCTTGTGTTTGCATCTCTCTTGCCTTTATCTTTGCCATTTAATTACTGCTGTAGTTGTGATTATTTATGATTTAGATAGTTTATCAATTTTGTTTTAGCTTATGTTCATGTTCCACACATTTATTGTTTGATAATAAGCTTGAATTGGTAAATTGTAATTTGGGGTCTAAACGTTCAAGGGTGTTTTATACACATATTGAACTTTCAAGTCCCTACATTTTAATTTTACCACTTTTAATCCCTAAACCAATTAACGCGTGTTATTTTTGTCTTTTCTATCAGTCAACTGACGAAAATTGCTGAGGTAGCAACTGGAGGCATTAAAATATTATTAAAAAAATTATCGGGTATTTTTTAAATGCCAAAATTAAAAAAAAAATTAATTACTCAATTTTAATTAAAAAAAATTATTTTCTTTCAAACAAAAATTTCACTTTCTTTTAATTAAAATGAATTTTTTTATTCCAATCTTTTTTTTTTTTTTTTTTTTTTTTTTTTTTTTTTTTAAGATCACCACTGAATCACCACTGAAGAAAAAGAAAACCTAGGTTGTTTAATCATCTCTAAACACACCATCGCCGCCTTCGCTTCTTCTTCCTTCACAACTAACAACAACAACAACAACCTTTCCTTTACTCTTCAAACCCAATACTTACACCATTCATCAACCCCATCTTCCCACCCTATCAAGAATGGAGACACTGCATACCCATTTATATTTCCTAAAAACAGAGCCTTTCATTTCAAATTAGGGCGGTTGAATTTCAAGGCTTCTCGCCTTCTCTTGCCGAGTACGCTGCCATAGCTGATTACGAATCTGAAGCCTCATCTTCATCTTCATCGCCGAAAGCTGATGAAGGTTTGGAGGTCGCTAAGCTTGGAATCTCTCAGGAGATTATCTCTACTTTGACCAAGAGGGGTATCACCTAGCTCTTCCCTATTCAGGTCTCTTTGGCTCTAACCTTTTATTTATTTTCACTTTTCCTCTTATGGGTTTCTCTTAATTTTCAATAACAAGTAACAAAAATCATTTCTTTGTAATTTTTTTTTAAAAATTATGTCCTTGTTTGTGCAGCTACTGATAATGTTTACCTTTTTCATAACTATAAACAAAAATTTTGATCTTGTTTTAGAACCTGTGTGTTTGAAAGAAAACCCAATCACCGATTCGATATTGGAGCCCAGATTAGTGGTTATGAAGCCGAGATTAGTGGTTCTCACACCTCTTTCTACCTCACCTAATATTGACTAGCAGCGAGTAGATCAAGAGGCTGATCCTTGAGGTTTTGATCATGGAGGTCATGGGGTCTTGATGTCGTGAAAACAATGGGAAAAGGAAAAATTTGGAGGCTTGCATGTGGGTGTTGTGAACATGGATTGGTGGTTGGGTCCACTAATGATTTTGGCTTGGGTTGTGATCTGGGTTTCGTTTATGTTTGATCTCTATTTGTGATCTGGGTCTGTGTTTATGTTTGGTCTCTGTTTCTTTTTTTTTTTTTTTTTCGTTTGTGTTATTGTGATCTAGGTTTGAGTTTTTGGTTGCTGGATTTGTGTTCTTGGTTGCTGGGTTTGATTTGGGAAGAACACAAAGAACAAGTTGTAATGTTCTTATGAAAAATAATAATGATAAGTAATAATGTTCTTTTGCTGGGTTTCTATTCTTTTGCTTGGGTTTGATTCAATGTTGGTGATTCGGTGGTGATCTTCTGGAAAAAAAAAAAAAAAAAGATTGGAATAAAAAAATTCATTTTAATTAAAAGAAAGTAAAATTTTTGTTTGAAAGAAAATGATTTTTTTTTTGTTTTATTTTTTTAATTAAAATTGAGTAATAATTTTTTTTTTTAATTTTGGCATTTAAAAAATGCCAAATAATTTTTTTAATAATATTTTAATGCCTCCGGCTGCCACCTCAGCAATTTCCGTCGGTTGACTGAAGGAAAGGACGAAAATAACACGCATTAATTGGTTTAGGGACTAAAAGTAGTAAAATTAAAATATAGGGACTAAAATGGAAAAAAGTCAAAATATAAGGACTAAAAGTGCATTTACGCCTTAATTATCTTATCACCAACTCATCAAGTTCCTTGGCATTGGCACATATTGTTGTCTGTGTGACTCTTTAACCTACTGTATACATTCCCCAGCACTATCAATGCATCTGTATCCTCAAAATATCACTATCTTGTGCATTGCTAGAATCCTACATTTGTCTTTTATCCGAAGGCAAGATTATGCCTCTGAGCTCTATCTAAAATGACAGCTCATATTTATCCATACCAACGCATTTTTTCCATTCTCTGTAGTGGATACTAAGTATTAAACAGATGCTTGCATGTTTAGAGATAATGGATACAGTTTAATTTCTCATGGACATAGGAATACAATCATAAATATTACAAGTGAATTAGTATGGGAGAAATATGGTGCATTTACTCTGGTTCCTTCTTTATGTTAACTTTGGGTTTCTTTCTTTCTTTTTTAGGGGCGTGGATTGTTATATTCTTAAATTCTTTGCATATAGTTGAGCAAAAAACTTGATAAATGGTGAGGTCTTAATTCCACCTAAAAATTGGTGATACTAAAATAAGAAAGTTGAGCTTTTAAGAGAGAGAGAGAAAGAGAGAGAGAGAGTGTATCTTGCAAAATATTTGGAATAAATAAAATTGGGAACTCAGATCCGGGCCAGGCCAGTAGTCATATGGAATGAAAAAAGGATTGCTTGAAAGTTGTGATGTAAACTATTGTGGATTATGCATAGCAACAACTAGGTGGCACAATGCATATCACTTTTCCAAAATATGCATATTCAAAATGAAAATAAAGAGGCTTGTCCTCTTACCTGGCTTCCACTGGCATTTTGTCTAGGAATATAGGAGAAGTATATGGATAATTTGCAGGAAAAAGCAATCTTAAGGGCTCAATAAGTGACTACATAGCCAGAAAACACAAAGTCAATACGAGAGAAAGAAAAAGTAATGCATATAGTTGATGAATAATTTGGACTGGAATGCTTGAAAACGTACTATCTGAGCTGAAAGCTGCCGTGACTTATAGTTTGGACTTAAAGACACAAAGCACTTGACAATGGTACCTTCACCACCAGCAGTTGCAGCTGCAGCTGCAGTTGGAATGGTATCTTCATCCCTAAGAACTACCACGGTGTCTATCAGTTGCTGGTTTATCTCCTTAATTTCTTCAAACAGAGCATGCTTGGCCTGCAAATGGAGAACATAAGTTCTTACATTCACATACAAGGGCAATTCTGATTCAATGGTCAAATTGTTCAGAGATGGAAGCAAACGAGGAAGACTTTCATTTTAGCTTCACACATGGTTGACTAAAGGCTCTAAGTGGCGAGTCAAAATGATTGTGTATTGGTGGCTCCCAAAGTTGTGCAAGGAAGACTCCCATCTTTGCTCCACCCAAGGTTGAGTAAAGACATTCTATTGGTGGGCACATTAAACTTGATGGTAATGCATGTCATATAGATTGTTAAGAAAAAGGCTTCAGCTCAAGGTGGGGATTACCTGAGGTGTAACTACAAGTGGCTTGGTTAAAGACTCACATGTGAAGGAGGAGTTCTTTTTTTTTTTTTTGGAAAATGAAGGAAGAAAAATGGAGGAGATTTATTAGAATATTCACGTGTGAGTGGTGTGGTAGTGTAGTTTTTTAAGTGGTAAATTCCCACATTGGATAATTATGATAAGAGCGAGTGGTTAATATAACATAATTTGGCCAAAACCCATAAAGTTTAAACTTTTGGGTTAAGTGGTATCCTATTGTATATATAGGTATGTACATGAATAGGTTGTAATAATGATATTTGAAACTTAGTATTTTCAACTGATCAAAACTTTTTCTTGATCGATCAAAATGATGGACAAAATAATCCGGAAGTCACTAGATGGTTCGAACCCTGTTTGATTCCTATTCGATCAATCGAAAAGTACATTTGATCAATGCTTGATTCCTCTTGACCGATCAAAATTCGTAAAACTAAGGATTTGTTTGGTAACTGTTTTTCCCTCTTATTTTTTGTTTTTAAAAACAATTTTCTATTTTTGAGACTAAAAAACTTGTTTGGCAACCCAAAATGGACAGAAAACAAAAACTGTTCATAAAACTCAATTTGTGAAGGAAACTGAAAACATTCAAAAGGCTGTTTTCAGTTTCTAATCTTCAAAATTCAATGAAAAAACGTATTTAATTTAATAAATCTGTCTCATTTAATGAGTTAGCATTAGAGTTCAAATCCTAGTAACAACATCTTTTAGTATTTTCTATTTTTTTTTTCTTCAAAAAACTTTTTTTTTATTTAATTTCAACTAGCCAAACAAGTTTTTAATTTCAAAAATTCAATAATTTTTTTTTCTTTATATTCCCAAAAACAATTTTTTGAAAATAGAAAAAAAAACTGTTTCCAAACATAACCTAAATTTTTTACCAAATTTTCTGGTAGCTGTTCTAAATATTTGAAAAAGTTTTAAGTTTTGTGAACAGTTTTATGAAACATTTTAACTCTCCATACATGCCTTTGGATGAAATATAGTCCTATAGGTATAAATAGATGATTATGTTCACTTGAAAATAGTAAGTTAAAGAGAAACACAAGAAATCTTGTGGTCATTCTCTAGAATTGCTATCTGAAAAACCCAAAAACTTGGTTGTATCCTGGGGAAAAGTTTTCGATAACCCTTTACGAACAAGTGTGGGGGCAAATATTGTCTAAGGAGAACAATTTTGTGCCTCCTAGTTATCTATTTCTGTTTGTCTTTGTGTTATCCTTGTTCTTCCTTTATTACTTTTTGTATTATCCTTAACAATCTTAGAAAATATTTACTATGATGGAAGGAACAAGTGATGTTTCAGCATAAAGATGTTAAATCATGAGTTGGTGAAATTGGATCACTTTGATGGAACCAATTTCTCTCAATGGAAATACAAGATGAAATTCTTACTTACTGTCTTGGACTCGAATTTGATGCCTTTCCCTACCACAAGTGATGAAGACATTGATGAGATAAAGGCACAAAGAAAGAAACAAGAGGAAGACGAACTGATTTGCAGAGGGCACATTCTCAATACTCTTTTGGATCGTCTCTATGATCTCTACACATCAATGAATTCACCAAAGTAGGTACGAACAAGTGTATTATTCAAAAGTACTTTGATTATAAAATGCTTGATAACATTTTAGTTTTGGATCAAGTGCATGAGTTACAAATATTGGTCAATAAACTCCGTGATTTACAATTCAGACATCATCTCCAAATTGAAGAGGAAAGTTGGATTAGAGATGGGACTAACACCGATTCTAAAGTGAATATGAACAATGTGAGCAATGTTCAAAGTGGGAGTTCGAGTAAGACTGATAAGCACTTGAAGGCGAACAAGAGTGGGAGTGGTTTCAAGAGGAACAACTCCAAGAATCCCAGCAAGGACAAGAAGAACCGGGCTTGTTTCCAATATGGAAAGAAAGGTCATTACATTTGCAAATGTAAACTCTTAAAGAACAAGAAAAAGGATGAAGAAGGCAAAGCCAATGAAACAAATGCCATTTAGGACATTGTTGCTATGATAAGTGGCATACATATTGATATGATCATTGAAGTTCATATGGCTATTGAATGTTCAAAATGGGTATGAAACACCCTTGAACGTTTTGACCCCAATTACAAAAATATCAATTCAGACTTAATATCAAACGATTAACGTGCGGAACATGAAAATAAGCCAAACACAGAATTAATAAACAATCTAAGCCAAATATAAACACATCCACAGCAGTAAATATAAGGCAAAGATAAAGGAAGGGAAGATGCAAATACACGGACAACACACGATGTGTTATCGAAGAGGAAACCGAAGCCCTCGGTGTAAAACCTCTCTGCCGCCCTCCAAGCGGTGAATAATCCACTAAAGAATGTAGTTGGGATACATGAACAACAGAAGACCCTCCAAGCCTAATCTACCCAAGTACCTAAGCCCTCCAAGCTTCTTGCTCCAATGAGGTTACGCCGAACCTATTTCTTCTTTAGCTTCCCGGATTCCGCTACTAAACCATAGCATCAACCAATGTAGATTGGTTCTTTCCTAACTGCTTCCCAACAGCACCAAATAAACCTTCTCACAGACGTGGGTGTGGTGAGATAAGGATTCGGTAAAAAGTCCTCTCAAGCTTACGACAATGGAGAGGAAGAGAGAAGAGGAATTTGTAGAGTCTCTAAGGTAAAGATTGAGGATAAGGAAATCTTGTTTTTCTCTAGGGTTTCTCTCACAAAATTCTCTCTGGAAGCTCTCTTCATAACGTGGCAATGAGGGATATTTATACTAGAATGAGAATGGAATGTGAAACGTCAGATTTTTCCAAACAGGGCATTTTGGCAACTTGACCTCGCGACTGGGTTAAGTCGCGAGTTCAAGCCGTGAGCTAACAGCCTGGCCAGCCTGGGACTTTTGTCTTGTAGTGCAACAGCTGGCGCGACTCTTCAGCTTCTGACATGCTTGGCATGTGTGCAGCTTCTGGCGACTTGCAAGCTGCGAGTCACCCGCAAGATCCAGTTGCGAGGTTCTGTTTCTTTGCACAAACTTGAGCATTTCTTCAAACTATCTCACTCACTACCCTTACAAGTTTCCCACCTAAATACAGGGTTACTAAGTGTTAAATTATAAGCAAATTGGCATGGAATAAAGCCAACAAGATGGTTGATTAAATTCAACTTTCCAATCTCCCCCTTTGGCTATTCCATGACAAAACCCTACAACAAACTTTAGACTTAAAGCGTGAGTTAGGAACAGTTGAACAAAACTCACTCACATCTAACTCTAGATTCTGAAAAGCTCTTGAACATATGAACACGTATCTCCTGAAACATAACAACATAGCAATATCATTGTATGCAGAAACACTAGAAATGCATATGGAGCAATAATAGTGTGATCAAGCAAAAATGGAATAAAGCAATAGACCATGGCTAGATCAAATAAGCAATCACTAAACAAAAGTGATCACTGTGCTTATTCACACAAGGAATGAACATCCGGACATGCAAAGTGATAAACTTAATTGAAGAGTATCATTTGCAAGTCCTACACTCAACCAATGCATACAAACATATATGCATCTAGGAACAATCCTACAAGGGCACAAGAGTGACAGTACTTAAAAAGGAATGCATAGTATTAAGTTAGAAGTACTGATTTAGCAAAGCACAAAGGTTGCATAAAGCATGGTACAAACCAGAAAGGCCTACAAATGTGCATAAGTGCATGGAAACAAACCCTTAAAGCTTACAATAGCAACATGGGTACAAAATATAAAGTACTTCCCTATCATATCGCTCCCCCTATCATATCGCTCCCCCTATCATGAATCATAGGAGCTGTGATGAACTTGGAACATATATACCTGTAACCTGAAACACGTGCACAAAACACATTAGACCCTCAAGGTAAAGCAAGTAATAAACGAACAAGTATAATGTAACAAGTAAATTGCGATCAAATAATCATGATGTGAAACATGTGAGCAACTTGATCAAACACCAAACACCAAAATAAAGTTTTCTTATTAGCTCAATGTCTTCTCCCCTTTGGTATATGCATCTCCTTTATGAAATACCTCTCCCCCTACAAATGAGCACGAGAAATAGAATTTCTCCCCCTAAGAATGTGCACAAAGGTCATATAGAAATGACAAAAACTCTCTGGTATACTCTCTAGAGTATACTCTCCCTCTTTTTATCAGGAATAGACAAAGGGTCAAGGAGAAACGAGGGCAAGAGATGAAGGTATGAACAATGATAATGATGCATGAGGGGTGCAATGATGAATGAGAAAATGAAGCTTAAACCTAAGACGAACAAAATGCTACAAAGCATAAGGTAAACATGATATGCTAGGATGAAGAAACAATGTATGAACCAATACATGACGAAGATAGCAAGGTGTGTGCAAGAGGTGGCAAAGTGCAATGCATGACCAATGCCTGGAAAATGCACATGAGGGGCAAAGTGTGTTAAATACACAACCAATAAACCAAACATATTTCTAATGAGGAAATATGAGAATCCCCAAAGTTTGATACTCATTGGAGTCCAATCAAGTGAGAAAATGCCTAAGAGACATTTTATCAAACACCTAGCGTGCACACTATGAACAACAATGTGAAACAACGCATGATCATCATGAAATCCACCCTTAATACATGTTCTTTTTGCCACAAGGGGCCAACATCCAAAGCAAATCATCAAAAGAAACCAATCCCATACAAACATTTTGACAAAAATTAAGTTTTCCCAACCCCTATGATGAAAATTCTAACCAAGAGCACAAAACTCTCCAAAATATAGTCTAAGGATCAAAATTAATGAAACTAGTTCATAATTACCTTAGAGATGTTAATAGAATGAAAAACCATTCAAATTGATTGGGTTTTGATGTAGAAATATTGAATTAAGGGTTTAAAAGAGAATGGGAGAGGTTTAAAACAGTTTTCCTACGAAAAACACTTAAAAAAAAGCTGTTTCTGGGCGTTTCGTGACTAGGTGAGTCCAGAGATGAGTCGCGAAAACGATTTTCATGAAATTTTCTAAGTCTTTTTCGTGACTTGAGTGCCCACCCGCGAGTAAGTCGCAAGTAAGTCACGAATCTCTCTACCAGAGATCTAAAAAATGCGAGGAAAATGCATTTTTCCAGTTTCATAACTCGCGAGTCAGTCACGAAAAACTCTGATACCTGTTTTTCAACACCAAAACATGTTTAAACAATGAAAAACAATATAAGCACTAACCAAGAACACAAAGAGTGATAAAAATCACTTCCAAAAACATATAAAATGATCAAAAATATTTTTGGATTGATCCATATATAGTTGAGCACACACACATCACATTTAAACAAGTACAATCGAACAAATGAATAAGGCATTCATTGAACATTAGGCATGTATGTTGTGTGTGTGTATCAAATGTGGAATAGTCCATAGTCTAGAGTGAAGCTTCAATGATCAATTCAATCAAGTCATACACAACTAGTATTAAGTCAAGTAGTCTATCTCAATTATAGAAATGAACATGTAAGGTTGAATTTAATCAACCATCTTGTTGGCTTTATTCCGTGCAATTTGCTTGTAATTTAGCACTTAGTAACCCTATATTTAGGTGGGAAAATTGTAAGGGTAGTGTGTGAGAAGATGTGAAGAAAAGCTCAAGTATGTGCAAAGAAGCAGAGCTTCGCGGTCAGGACTCGCGAGTGAATCGCAACTGGCAAGCCGCCAAATGCAGGCATGTGAGATGCACACAGGGAAGCTGAAAGATCGCACCAGCTGTCATACTATAGGACAAAAGTCCTAGGTTGGCCAAGCCATTACGTCGCGATTTGAACTCGCGACTTGGACAAGCCGCGAGATCAAGCCGCCAATTTACTCTGTTTGGCAAAAACTGTCTCTTCGTATTCTTTTCTCACCCCACTATATATAGACCCTTATACCCACGATATTGAGTGAGCTTCCAGAGAGAATTTTAGAGAGAAACCCTAGATAAAAATAAGATTGATTCATCCATAATCTTTACCTTAGAGACTCTTCAAATTCCTATACTCTCTCCTTCTCCATTGTTTAATCCTTGAGAGGCTTTTGACCAAATCCTTTTCTCACCATACCCACATCCGTGAGAAAGTTTATTTGGTGCTATTGGGAAGCAGTTAGGAAGGAACCAATCTACATTGGTTGATGCTATGGTCTAGTAGCGAAATCTGGGAAGCTAAAGAAGAAATAGGTTTGGCGTAACCTCGTTGGAGCAAGAAGCTTGGAGGGCTTAGGTACTTGGGTAGATTAGGCTTAGAGGGTCTTCTGCTATTCATGTATCCCAACTATATTCTTTAGTGGATTATTTGTCCGCTTGGAGGGCGGTGGAGAAGTTTTACATCGAGGGCTTCGGTTTTCTCTTCGATAACACATTGTGTGTTGTCTGTGTATTTGCATCTTCCTTCCTTTATCTTTGCCTTATATCTACTGCTGTGGATGTGTTTATAGTTGGCTTAGATTAGTTATCAATTCTGTGATTGGCTTATGTTCATATTCCGCACATTAATTGTTTGATAATAAGCTTGAATTGATAATTTGTAATTTGGGGTCAAAACGTTCAAGGGTGTTTCATACCCATATTTGAACTTTCAATTGATATCAAAGCAGGTACACTTGTTGTGGTTTAAATACCAAAGTGTGATCCTTGACCCCTTGTGTTTATTTGCCATGGATTGTGCTTTATATGCCTCTTTGTATGATTTGGTTGATGATAAATGTAACATGTCACGTGTTTGTGAAAATGCCTCTATGAGTGATAATCTTCATGATTGTGATGCTATGTTACATGAATCTTTGGATATTGTGGATATTCCTAACATCAAACCTTTGAAGAAAATTGCTAAGAAGTTTCAGAAAAATTTGAGCAAGTTATTTTGTGAAAAGGATGATTTGATTGCTAAGCTCAATGAAGCAAACAAATTGATTGAAAAATATAAGAAACTTGCTGAAAATTCTCTTGAAAAGCTAAAAGAGTTTGAATGTTTGAATATGGACTTGGATGCCAGACTTGTTTTGTCTAACAAACTTGTTGATGAGATAAAATGTGAAAATGAATCTCTTAAGATGCATGCCAAGTGTTTGATTGCTGAACCTATTGCTAAAATGGATAATAATATATGTTGCAATCATGTTGTGGTACCCGATTTTGTGCCTAATTTGTATTCTTCCTCTAAGGACAAATCAGTGTACATTTCTCCACATAAAAGAAACCAAAAGGTGGAGAGAAAGGCTATTAAATCAAAGCCTCCATTTAGGTCTCAACCTAAGGCTTTGGATGGATCTAAGTTTGTTCCAATTTGCCACCATTGTGGTGTGGTCGGTCACATAAGACCTCAATGTTCTAAGTTGAAAAGAGAACAAAAACATGTTGCTAGATCCCTTCCCAAAATGTCTAGTGGACCTAAACACATTGTGTATCACCATTGTGGTGCTTTTGGTCATCTAAGACCAAATTGCTCTAAGTTTCATGCTCTCAAAAGAAAAGAGAAACATGAGCTTCTTGGAAGTTGTGCTAAAAAGAGTAAACTGAATTTGAGTGATAATAGCATATTGTTAAAGAAAGTGTTTAATGCTTTTAACCCCTTGACTATGTGCATCTCCGGTTTTTATTCTTCCAACCCTCGTCTCACTTCTCTTGAGACACTCATTCCAAACAATCGTTCCATTTGGATGAGGAAGGGTTCCTATAGTTGAGCTTTTACTCCTTTGGTCCTTGATCTAATTCTTTCGATCTTTGTGGGACCCCTCATGCATTGCATATTATATCTTCATGCATTTTGTGCATCTTGCATTTATTCATATGCATTGTTTTTGTTTTGATCTTACATTTTTGTTTTAATTTTGTGTGAGTAAAAAAAATCCAAAACCACATAAAAAGTGAAAAATTCAAAAAGTTTGATCGTATATGTTTGAGCACATATCACATGTGAATTTTGCCTTGTACCTTTGTACTTATGGGTTTGTGCATTTACGAGCTTAGCTTGTTCTTTATGCACTTATATCTTTGTGGGAAAAATCTTGACATCTTTGTGTGATTGTTGTAAATCGATCTTCAAGCTTGTCATGAATGATTAGTCAATAGTCATGTTAGTTTTGATACATGCGTAGACTTGTGCCTATATATCTTCCCACTCTTTATTTTGTTGTTTTTGTTTAAAGAGCTCACCAAATGTAAATCTTCAAATGAAAAGAGATATTGAGCTGCAAAAGCCTGTCGCACATACTAGTATTTGACTAGGAAAAAGGGAAAACGACTAAAATAAAAGGTATGATGCCCCAAAAGCCAAAGGCTTGTGACCAAATTGAAATATCAAAAATTTCAAGCATCGATCTCTAAAATGAGATGTATTGATTCAAAAAGATCAATTGATATGAATTGTAAAGAAGCCAAATGAAGAGCTTCAAAGATATGTAATCATTTTCTTGTGGGAGGTCATATATGTTCATTTCTATAATTGAGATAGACCACTTGACTAAGTACTAGTTATGTATGACTTGATTGAATTAATCATTGAAATTTCACTCTAAACTATGGACTATTCCACACTTGATACGCACACACAACACACATGCCTAATGTTCAATGAATGCCTTATTCATTTGTTTGATTGTACTTTGTATAAATGTGATGTGTGTGTGCTCATCTCTATATGAATCAATCCAAAAAGATTTTTGATCATTTTATATGCTTTTGGAAGTGATTTTTATCATTCTTTGTGTTCATGTTTAGTGCATACATTGTTTTTCAGTGTTTAAATATGTTCTGGGTTGAAAAACAAGTGTCAGAATTTTTGGCCACTTAATTTGGCGACTTGCAACCAGCCAAATACTGTAGCGAGTTCACACAGAAGGTTTGGCGACTTATTGGCGACTCACTGGCGACTCGCCCAATCGCCAAATGCCTAGAATCAGTCTTTTTAAGTGCTTTTTTTTCATGGGAAACTTGTTTTAAACCTCTCCCATCCTCTCTTGAACCCTTATTTCAATATTTTTACATCAAAACCCAACCAATTTGAATGGTCTTTCATTCCTTTAACATCTCTAAGGTAATTTTAAACTCTTTTCATTGCTTTGAATCCTTGGATTATGTTTTGGTGAGTTTTATGCTTTTGGTTGGGATTTTCATCATAAGGGTTGGAAAAACTTATTTTTTTCTCAAAATTTTTGTATGGGATTGGTTTCTTTTGTCGATTTGCTTTTGATGTTGGCCCCTTGTGGCAAAAAGAACATGTATTAAGGGTGGTTTTCATGATGTTCATGCATTGTTTCACTTTGTTCTTCATAGTGTGCATATTAGGTGTTTGATAAAATGCCTCTTATGCATTTTCTCACTTGTTTGGACTTCAATGTGTAACAAATTTTGGGGTTTCTCATGTTTCCTCATTAGGAACATGTTTGGTTCATTGGTTGTGTATTTAACACACCTTGCCCCACATGTGTATTTTTCATGCATTGGTCATGCATTGCACTTACTACCTCTTGTACACACCTTTGCTATCCTTTTCATGCATTGGTCTTTACCTTGTTTCTTCATCCTAGCGTGTCATGTTTACCTTATGCTTTGTAGCATTTCATTTCATCTTAGGTTTGAGCTTCATTTTCTCATGCATCATTGCACCCCTCATGCATCATTGTCATTGTTCATACCTTCATCTCTTGCCCTCATTTCTCCTTGACCCTTTGTCTATTCCTGACAAAAAGGGGGAGAGTATACTCTAGGGAGTACACTGGAGAGTTTTTGTCATTTCTATATGACCCTTGTGCACATTCTTAGGGGGAGTGATATTCCATAAGGGAGATGCATGTACCAAGGGGGAGAAGACATTGAGCTAATAAGAAAACTTTGTTTTGGTGTTTGGTGTATGATCAAGTTGCTCACATGTTTCACATCATGATTACTTGATCGCAATTTACTTGCTACACTATACTTGTCCGTTAACTACTTGCTTTACCTTGAGGGTCTAATGTGTTTTGTGCAAGTGTTTCAGGGTATAGATATATATGTTCCAAATTCATCACAGCTCCTATGATTCATGATAGGGGGAGTGATATGATAAGGGAAGTATTTTATGATTTTATGTTTGTTTGTACCTAGTTCACCTTTGTAGGTTTTTAAGGTTTTTAGTGTTTGTACCCATGTTGCTTTTGTGAGCTTTAAGGGTTTGTTTTCATGCTCTTTTGCACATTTGTAGGCCTTTGTGGTTTGTACCATGCTTTATGCAGCCTTTGTGCTTTGTTAAATTAGTACTTCTATCGTAACGCTGTGCATTCCTTTTTTAAGTACTGTCACTCTTGTGCCCTTGTAGGATTGTTCCTAGATGCATATATGTTTGTATGCATTGGTTGAATGTTGGACTTGCAAATGATACTCTTCAATTGAGCTTATCACTCTTATCACTTTGCATGTCCGGATGTTCATTTCTTGTGTGAATGAACATAGTAATCACTTTTGTTTAAGTAACTACTTGATTGATCTAGTCATGATTTATTGCTTTAATGCTTAAGTTCATTTTTGCTTGATCATGCTTCTTTTGCTCCATATGCATTTCAAGTTTTCTGCGTACAATAATATTGCTATGTTATTGTGTTTCAGGAGTTACTTAGTCATATGTTCAAGAGCTTTACAGAATCTAGAGTTAGGTGTGAGTGAATTTTGTTCAACTGTTCCCAACTCATGCTTTAAGTCTAGAGTCTGTTGTAGGTTTTTGTCACGGAATAGCCAAAGGGGGAGATTGTAAGGTTGAATTTAATCAACCATCTTGTTGGCTTTATTCCGTGCCAATTTGCTTGTAATTTAGCACTTAGTAACCCTGTATATAGGTGGAAAAATTGTAAGGGTAGTGTGTGAGAAGATGTGAAGAAAAGCTCAAGTCACAAGTATGTGCAAAGAAGCAGAGCTTCGCGGCTAGGACTCGCGGGTGGATCGCGACTGGCAAGCTGCCAAATGCAGGCACGTGAGATGCACACATGGAAACTGAAGGGTCACGCCAGCTGTCACACTATAGGACAAAAGTCCTAGGCTAGCCAAGCCGTTACGTTGCAACTTGAACTCGCGACTTGGACAAGCCGCGAGATCAAGCCGCCAATTTACCCTGTTTGGCAAAAACTGTCTCTTCGTATTCTTTTCTCACCCCACTATATATAGACCCTTATACCCACGATATTAAGTGAGCTTCCAGAGAGAATTTTAGAGAGAAACCCTAGATAAAAATAAGATTGATTCATCCATAATCTTTAGCTTAGAGACTCTTCAAATTCCTCTACTCTCTCCCTTTCCATTGTTCAATCCTTGAGAGGCTTTTGACCAAATCCTTTTTTCTCACCATACCCACATCCGTGAGAAGGTTTATTTGGTGCTGTTGGGAAGCAATTAGGAAGGAACCAATCTACATTGGTTGATGCTGTGGTCTAGTAGCGGAATCCGGGAAGCTAAAGAAGAAATAAGTTCGGCATAACCTCATTGGAGTAAGAAGCTTGGAGGGCTTAGGTACTTGGGTAGATTAGGCTTGAAAGGTCTTCTGCTATTCATGTATCCCAACTATATTCTTTAGTGGATTATTTGACTGCTTGGAGGGCAGCGGAGAGGTTTTACGCCAAGGGCTTCGGTTTCCTCTTCGATAACACATCATGTGTTGTCCGTGTGTTTGCATCTTCCTTCCTTTATTTTTGTCTTATATTTACTGCTGTTGATGTGTTTATATTTGGCTTAGATTAGTTATCAATTCTGTGATTGGCTTATGTTCATATTCCACACATTAATTGTTTGATAATAAGCTTGAATTGTTAATTTGTAATTTTGGGTCAAAACGTTCAAGGGTGTTTCATACCCATATTTGAACTTTCAAAATATATATGACCTCCCACAAGAAAATGATTACATAAAATCTCTTTGAAGCTTTTCATTTGACTTCTTTACAAATCATAACATTTGATCATTTTTGATCTTTACATCTCTTTTAGAGATAGATGCCTAAAATTTTTTATATTTCAATTTGATGAACAAGCCTTTGGCTTTTTGGGCATAATACATTTTCATAAAAGTCGCTTTCCCTTTTTCCTGGTCAAATACTAGTACGTGCGACAGGCTTTTGCAGCTCAATATCTCTTTTCATTTGGAGATTTACATTTGGTGAGCTCTTTAAGCAAAAACAACAAAATAAAGAGTAGGAAGATATATAGGCACAAGTCTATGCATGTCTCAAAACCAACAAGACTATTGACTAATCATTCATGACAAACTTAAAGATCGATTTACAACAATCACACAAAAATGTCAAGATTTTTCCCACAAAGATATAAGTGCATAAAAAACAAGCTAAGCTTGTAAATGCATAAAACCATTTGTACGAAAGTACAAGGCAAAACTCACATGTGATATGTCCTTAAACATATACGATCAAACTTTTTGAATTTTTCACCTTTTATGTGATTTTAGATTTTTACTCACACAAAACTAAAACATAAAAGTAAGATAAAAAACAAAACAATGCAAACAAATAAATGCAAGATGCACAAATGCATGAAGATATGGCATCTAATGCATGAAGGGTCCTACAAAGATCGAAAGAATAAGACCAAGGACCAAAAGAGCAAAAGCTCAACCATAGGAACCCTTCTTCATCCAAATAGAACGATTGTTTGGAATAAGTGTCTCAAGAAAAGTGAGACGAGGGTTGGAGGAATGAGAATCGGAGATGCACATAGTCAAGGAGTTAAGAGCATTAAACATTTTCTTTAACAACGTGTTATTTTCACTCAAAACCGGAAGAGTATTAAACATTTTCTTTAACAACATGCTATTTTCACTCAAAACTGGTTTACTCTTTTTAGCACAACTTCCAAGAAGCTCAAGTTTTTCTTTTCTTTTAATTCTTTTAAGAGCATGAAACTTAGAGCATTGCAGTCTTAGATGACCAAAAACACCACAATGGTGACAAACAATGTGTTTAGGTCCACTAGGTCTTTTGGGAAGGGATCTAGCAACATTGTTTTGTTCCCTCTTCAACTTATGACATTGAGGTCTTATATGACCAATCACACCACAATGGTGGCAAGTTGGAACAAACTTAGATCCATGCAAAGCCTTAGGTTGAGACCTAAACAGAGGCTTTGACTTAACAGTCTTTCTCTCCACCTTTTAATCTCTTTTATGTGGAGGAATGTACATCGATTTGTCCTTTGGGGTAGAACACACAATAGGAACAAAATCGGATATCACAACATGATTGCAACAAATAATTTCATCACTTTTAAGAATAGGTTCAGCAATCAAACACTTGGCATGCATCTTAAGAGATTCATTTTCACATTTTAGCTCATTAACAAGTTTGTTAGACAAAACAAGTTTAGCATCCAAGTCTATATTCAAACATTCAAACTCTTTTAGCTTTCCAACAGAATTTTTAGCAAGTTTCTTATATTTTTCAACCAATTTGTTGGATTCATTGAGCTTAGCAATCAAATCATCCTTTTCACAAAATAACTTGTTCAAATCCTTATTAAACTTCTTAGCCTTTTTCTTCAAGAGTTTGATGTTAGGAATATCAACAACATCCAAAGATTCATGTAATATAGTATCACACTTATGAAGATTATCACTCATGGAGGCATTTTCACAAACACGTGACATGCTACATTTATCATCAACCAAATCATACAAAGAGGCATACAATGCAACATCCATGGTAAATAACACAAGGGGTCCAGGATCACACTTAAGTAATTAAACCCCAACAAGTGTACTTGCTCTGATACCAATTGAATGTTCAAAATGGGTATGAAACATCCCTGAACGTTTTGACCCCAATTACAAAAATATCAATTCAGGTTTAATATCAAACGATTAACGTGCGGAACATGAAAATAAGCCAAACACAAAATTGATAAACAATCTAAGCCAAATATAAACACATCCACAGCAGTAAATATAAGGCAAAGATAAAGGAAGGGAAGATGCAAACACACGAACAACACACGATGTGTTATCGAAGAGGAAACCAAAGCCCTCAGCATAAAACCTCTCCGCCACCCTCCAAGCGGTGAATAATCCACTAAAGAATGTAGTTGGGATACATGAACAGCAGAAGACCCTCCAAGCCTAATCTACCCAAGTACCTAAGCCCTTTAAGCTTCTTGCTCCAACGAGGTTACGCCAAACCTATTTCTTCTTTAGCTTCCCGGATTCCACTACTAGACCATAGCATCAACCAATGTAGATTGGTTCCTTCCTAACTACTTCCTAACTACTTCCCAACAGCACCAAATAAACCTTCTCACAGACGTGGGTGTGGTGAGATAAGGATTTGGTAAAAAGTCCTCTAAAGGGTATGACAATGAAGAAGAAAAGAGAGGAGGAATTTGTAGAGTCTCTAAGGTAAAGATTGGGGATGAGGCAATCTTATTTTTCTCTAGGGTTTCTCTTACAAAATTCTCTCTGGAAGCTCTCTTCATAACTTGGAAATGAGGGGTATTTATACTAGAATGAGAATGGAATGTGAAACGTCAGATTTTTCCAAACAGGGCATTTTGGCGACTTGACCTCGCGACTGGGTTAAGTTGCGAGTTCAAGCCGTGAGCTAATGGCCTGGGTAGCTTGGGACTTTTGTCCTGTAGTGCACCAACTAGCGCGACTCTTTGACTTCTGACATGCTTGGCACGTGTGCAGCTTCTGGCGACTTGCAAGCCGCGAGTCACCCGCGTGATCCAGTCACGAGGTTCTGTTTCTTTGCACAAAATTGAGCATTTCTTCACACTATGTCACTCACTACCCCTATAAGTTTCCCACCTAAATACAGGGTTACTAAGTGTTAGGATTTGTGCCCTAGAATCCTATTGTATAATGCTATGTATTATATTATGTATGACATGATATATGACTTAATATTGAAATTAATAAAGTTGTTTTATTATTATCTGAAATAATGGTAACATGAATATTTGGACATTATCATATAGTCCATGAGATGCATAGTATGTGATTTATGTGATTTAGTCACAGAAGATATAAGTCACAAGTTCTTTGTAAACTCAGAATTTGGTTCGTAGTCGGTAATGAAATTGGGCATTTCATCTGCGAAGACTATAACATATTAACTAAGATGATTTGTCTTGATCATGGAAGTAGTGACTTCTAGTTGATATGTTGATATATTTTAAGAGTTAAGACATATTGAACTGGACCACTGTGAGATTTATTATTCTCCTAACGACTGTCAATTGAATAATAAATCTCACAACTTATATTTGCATGAACTCTTAATCCTGAGAAAATAATTGACTTGATCATGAAATGTAGGTTGTTTTGATATATCAGGAGTGAGATCTAAAGTAACGGTAAAAACCTCAGTATGTTAGGCAGTCACATTTAGTGTTGATGGAACATATATTTTCAAGATGGAATTCATAGTCTCTTAACGGAGATACAAAATATTCCCTTGAGATAAGATTAATGGGTTTGTTATTCAGAGAGTTAGGCCTAACCACTTTGGTAAGATATTACTAAAGTATATATTTATGAAATTGGATTTCATAAATATGTGATGAATAACTTAAAAGGATTAAACCGGGTACTCAAGGATTAAGATGTAGTAATTTTCAAAGTGGCAGTCTATATTCATGACTTTGAATTACTACAAATATTTTATGAAGTGGTTGCATGTATAATAAAGTCTTGGGATATAATTTATTAATAAGGCCTAGAGTGCAATTATATTGATATAGTGGTATTAAATATAATTAATGGTAACTTTGGACTTGTCAAGAGTTGACAGAAAAAGCCCAAGGCCCATTGGAGCTAGTGTCTTATTGGTCCCTTTTGGTCCCACTCCAAGCCACACATTAAAGCCCAATTGGAAAGGCCCAATAGGCCGGCCCAATTAGATAATCAGTTATATATAAAGGGAGAGACATACAGAATTTTCATTAGAGAAAAAGTGAGACACCATTGTGAAGTGGTGTGTATGTGTGAGTGAAGCCACTCGTTATTCTCCCTTAGAAACTGATTGAGAGACCACACTTCTCGAGCGTAAAGTGGAATTGGAGTGAAGATTAAAAGTGTTCCCAAGTACTTCTAATCTTTTGTTTTGAATTTCACTACACCATGGTACGCAATCTTGTTCTTAAATTCTGAAATTTACATAATGCAAGTTATCAATCATGAATGAAATAGATCCATGTTTATTGCTTCCGCTGTGTGTTTTGTATGAGATACAAAACCAGATTTACCAACAATTGGTATCAGAGCCAGGTTTTCATATCATGATTGTATAGCATGTGATTGAATTTTAGAATCGAAGAATATCATTTTCTTTGTGTTATGGGATTCTTGAATCTGCCGTGATTGTTCTATATAATCACGTTTATAGGATTTTTGATTTCATAATTTATTTTTGGAGATTGACTTTGCATTGATGTGAAGTGAATTCCTTTTAAAATGGAATTCCGTCTTCAAAAGGATTTATGTTGGCCCACGGTTGCATTTTGTTATCTTAAAGGATTTATTTGAATCCTTGTTATATAACAATAATTTAAGACCATTCGGTTAAATAGATTGCACAGTTTGCTTTCTATGTTATTAGTGTGCGTTGAATATAAACTTCTAGATGATATACATGGCTTGGCGCATATATATTTATCCTTGGCCATAAACTTCTAGTTGTTCGGATACAGTTATTGAAATAACTGTCATGTGCGTACACTATGATATTGCACCGGTTGGATATGGAAGTATATGTTGGCATCTTTTGTTGATTATTATAAGGCTTTTGATCTTGCATGGTTTTGGGGACCCATGTGGCATTTTCAATCTGCCATTAACATGCTTTCAATTAAATATATGGGTTTATATGCAAGTTCTTGATGGCCATCTTATACGCATGAAATAATTGCATTGGAAATATTGAATCTGTATATTACATATATATCTTTATCTATATGGTTTCATATGCATTCAAATTTTTACATGCTTTGGATGTTTTGGATCCATATATTGATGTGTGTTTCATAAGTTTTAATTTATATGGAGATGCACGGAGATATATATGCTATCATATTAATGCTAGGATTAAATTATTCATTTAATGAAATTTATTCCTAATGAGATTAGGATTATGTTTTCAAGGGTTTCTAGCATTATTATGGTTCTTAATCTTAAAAACCTTTAATTTAAAATATCTAGTGGGAGAGAGATACAAGGGTTGGATCTCACGGCCTCCATTATCGGTTCATAGTAGTGTGGGTAAGCATCTCGTCTTGGTGTATATGCCTTGTGATCCCAAAGGAGGGTGTTTACTTCAAGTACTACAAGATTGAACTAACTTGTTTAAAGTAGTGTTGACAAGCACCTCGTCCTGGCGTATATGCCTCGCGATCCCAAAGGAGGGTGTTTTGTTCCATGGTACTACAAGTTTAAATATTATAAGGGAGATGAAATGTGGCTACACATGATTCTAGATAATGGTATACACTAGACTAAATGTAATGTTAATCTCCCAAAGGAGCTATGTCATTATCATTTAGAGGCTAAAGATAATACGGCATATTATTAGTGTATGATAAGAGTTATCATGATAGCACTAATAATGAGAATAGTTCTCAAACAATTAATGTGTTTATAATAAACTTGCTACCAAGGAATTATGGACATGGATTGGTTTGTCGTTGCATATATTATTTTATGGTTTTATAAGGTTCCATATTATATGTTTATATGCTAAATTGATAATGTCTAGTTTACTTATTATATTCATGTTTGTTATTTTCAGATTTAAAATCATGGCATCATTTAGCCCACTTGTTGCTATTCTTAATCAAAACAAACTGACTAGATCCAACTATGTTGACTGGAAAAGAAATTTGGACATTGTTCTTACTGCTGAAGAGCACAAATATGTGCTTACTCAACCATGTCCTAGCTTTCCATCATTAGATGCTCCTCTTGAGGAAAAACAGCGATATGATCGTTGGCAGAAATCTAATGAGATGGCTAAGTGTTATATCCTAGCATCTATTTCAAATGTTCTACAGCATCAAATGCAGGATGTAGAACTAGCTTCGGACATTATGCTAAGTCTGAAGGAGATGTTTGGAGAGCAAGGCCGTTCTGCAAGGCAAGAAACTATGAGGCAGATTTATAATACCAAAATGGCTAAAGGTACTTCAGTAAGGGAGAATTGTCTTAGGATGATCTCTAATCTGAATACATTGGAAGTTTTAGGTGCCGATATTGATGGAGAATCCCAAGTGGATATGATACTCCAGTCACTACCAGAATCATTCAAGGAATTCAGACTTAACTATAATATGAACAAAAAGATTTATACATTGTCTGAATTGATGAATGAGTTGGTAGCGGCGGAAGGCATCCTTGGTACTTCTAGTGTTGATGCTAATATGGCTGAAACTTCTACTTCTCAACATAAGTCGAAAGGCAAGGGTAAGAAGAAGAAGAAGAAAGACTTCTCCAAGAAAGATGGTAAACAAGTTGCCTTAGGAGTTGTCAACAAAGGAAAGAAAATCAAAGGAAAGTGTTTCCATTGTGGTGAGAAAAGATATTGGAAGAGGAATTGTCCAATATTTAAGGCTGCCAAGAATAAAGGTATGAAAAGTACATTTCTTCTTGAAACATGTTTGGTACAGAATCCCATAGATTCCTGGTGTGTGGATTCAGGTTGTACTAATCATATCTGCAAATCCTTTTAGGGGTTTCAGGAGACCAGAAAACTGAATGAAGGGGAAATGTTTCTTACCTTGGCTGATGGGAGCAGGATTCCAGTTGTAGCTATTGGAGTGTTTAATTTATGTTTTGAATCTAGAGTTTTAATATTGGAAGATTGTTTGTATGTACCTAATGTTCGTAGGAATTTAATTTTTACAACTTATTTAGGTAAACATGGATATTATGTTATCCTAAAAGACAATGTTGTAATAAAGAAGGATAAAGTGTTTATCTGTTTTGGCAATATTGTTGATGGTCTTTATATTTTAACTCCTGATAAGTATGAATTACATAATTCTGAATTAGATCATAACTCTCATGTAAAATCATTAAAGAGAAAGTTTCTTTCTTCTAATGAAGCATATCTTTGGCACTTGCGTTTGGGTCATATTAATCTAAACAGAATTCAAAGACTGATCAAAGATGGACTCTTAGAGCCATTGAACTTTGATGAATTTCCAGTTTGTGAATCTTGTTTGGAAGGTAAAATGACCAAACGACCTTTTAATGCAAAAGGTAGAAGAGCCCAAGAATTGCTTGAATTAGTTCATACAAATGTATGTGGTCCTATGTCAACCCAAGCAAAAGGAGATTATGAGTACTTCATCACTTTTACCGATGATTACTCAAGATATGGTTATGTATACCTAATGAGACGGAAGTCCAAAGCCTTTGAAAAGTTCAAAAAGTTTAGGGCTGAAGTTGAGAATCAATTAGGTAAACACATAAAAGCCATCCGATCTGATCGTGGTGGTGAATACCTTCTTGGGGATTTCAAGGATTACTTAACTCAAAATGGGATCATATCCCAATTGACTGCACCTGGAACTCCCCAACAGAATGGTGTAGCAGAAAGAAGGAATAGGACTCTTTTGGAAATGGTTAGGTCCATGATGAGTTACTCAACTTTACCAGTTTCTTTTTGGGGATATGCACTAAAACTTCAATGCATATTTTGAATTTAGTTCCATCAAAATCTGTTCCCAACACACCTAAGGAATTGTGGAGTGGGCATAAGCCTAGTATGAAATATCTCCACATTTGGGGATGTCCTACACATGTGTTGAAAAGGAAGTCTGATAAGTTGGAAGCTAAAACCGAAGTATGCATGTTTTTAGGGTATTCAAAGGAAACAAAGGGTTATTTATTCTATAGTCATAAAGATAACAAAGTGTTTGTTAGCACACATGCCAAATTTTTGAAAGATGATTATATGAATAATTTTGATCCTAGAAATAAAGTTGTTTTGGATGAAATGAATGAACCTGTAAATGAACAACCAATGGATGAAACTAGGGATGATATGGCTGTATTAGATACACCACAAGATATTACTCATGAGATGACTAGTACACAGGTGCCTCGTTGTAGTGGGAGAATTATTCGGCCTCCTATAAGATTTATAGGTTTAGAAGAAACTTATGAAGCTATCTCAGAAGAGGCTGAATCGGATCCCTACACTTATAAAGAGGCAATGAATGATATAGATGCACATCATTGGGTCAAAGCTATGAAATCTGAATTAGATTCTATGTATTCCAACCAGGTTTGGGATCTTGTAAAGGCACCTAACGACATTAAACCTGTTGGTTGCAAATGGGTTTACAAGAGAAAGAGAGGGATAGATGGAAATGTTGAAACCTTTAAAGCCAGACTAGTGGCGAAAGGGTATACACAAAAAGAAGGTATTGACTATGATGAAATTTTTTCGCCAGTAGCCATGCTTAAATCTATCAGAATTCTCTTATCTATTACTGCTCATTATGATTATGAGATTTAGCAAATGGATGTCAAGACTGCATTTCTTAATGGCAATCTTGAAGAAGAAATCTATATGATGCAACTGGAAGGTTTCATAGCAAAGAACCAAGAGCGTATGGTATGCAAGTTGAAAAGGTCCATTTATGGACTTAAGCAAGCATCTAGGTCTTGGAACATCAAATTTGATCAAGCAATCAAGTCATTTGGTTTTGAACAAAATCTTGATGAACCATGTGTGTACAAAAGACATCGAGATAAAGTAGTAATGTTCCTAGTGCTTTATGTTGATGACATTCTACTCATTGGAAATGATGTAGGTGTAATGTCATCAGTAAAAGTTTTGTTGTCAAGCCAATTTGATATGAAGGACTTAGGTGAAGCTAACTTTATTCTAGGGATCAAGCTCTGGCGAGATCGCAAGAATAAGATGTTAGGTTTATCACAAACTAGATATATAGATAAGGTTCTAAAACGATTTAGCATGCAAAACTCCAAGAAAGGATTACTTCCTTTCAGACATGGAGTTCCTTTGTCTGATGACCAAAGGCCTAAGACTCAAGAGGAAGAAAATATGATGAGACAAGTTCCTTATGCTTCTGCAGTAGGAAGTCTCATGTATGCCATGCTTTGTACTAGACCAGATATTTGTTATTCAGTTGGCATGGTTAGCTGATATCAATCAAATCCAGGACCAAAACATTGGCAAGCTGTAAAGCATATTCTCAAGTATCTACGGAGAACGAGAGATTATATGCTTGTTTACTGAAGTGAGGATTTGATACCCATTGGCTATACAGATTCAGACTTTCAATCGGATCTAGATTTCAGAAAATCCACATTAGGATGTGTTTTCACCTTGGGAGGTGGAGCCATAACTTGGAGGAGTGTCAAATAATCCTGTATTGCGGACTCCACCATGGAAGCAGAATACGTTGCTGCTTGTGAAGCAGCAAAGGAAGCTGTATGGCTCAAGAAATTCCTTTCTGACCTTGGTGTAATGAAAATGGAACAAGTTCCCATCACATTGTTTTGCAACAGTAGTGGTGCAGTTGCACAATCAAAAGATCCAAGGAACCACAAGAAAGGAAAGCACATCGAGAGAAAGTATCACATCATTAGAGATATTATTGGTCGTGGAGATGTGGTGGTAGCAAAGATTGAAAGTGTAAATAATCTAGTAGATCCCTTTACCAGAGCCTTGCCTTAAAGGACCTTCGAGTCACATTTAGAAGAAATGAGAGTTAGATTAGTGCACAATAGTCTTTAGGGCAAGTGGGAGATTGTTAGGATTTGTGCCCTAGAATCCTATTGTATGATGCTATGTATTATATTATGTATGACATGATGTATGACTTAATATTGAAATTAATAAAGTTGTTTTATTATTATCTGAAATAATGGTAACATGAATATTTGGACATTATCATATAGTCCATGAGATGCATAGTATGTGATTTATGTGATTTAGTCACAGAAGATATAAATCACAAGTTCTTTGTAAACTCAGAATTTGGTTCATAGTCGGTGATGAAATTGGGCATTTCATCTGCAAAGACTATAACATATTAACTAAGATGATTTGTCTTGATCATGGAAGTAGTGACTTCTAGTTGATATGTTGATATGTTTTAAGAGTTAAGACATATTGAACTGGACCGCTGTGAGATTTATTATTCTCCTAACGACTGTCAATTGAATAATAAATCTCACGACTTATATTTGCATGAACTCTTAATCCTGAGAAAATAATGGACCTGATCATGAAATGTAGGTTGCTTTGATATATCAGGAGTGAGATCTAAAGTAACGGTCAAAACCTCAGTATGTTGGGCAGTCACATTTAGTGTTGATGGAACATATATTTTCAAGATGGAATTCATAGTCTCTTAACGGAGATACAAAATATTCCCTTGAGATAAGTTTAATGGGTTTGTTATTCAGAGAGTTAGGCCTAACCACTTTGGTAAGATATTACTAAAGTATATATTTATGAAATTGGATTTCATAAATATGTGATGAATAACTTAAAAGGATAAAACCGGGTACTCAAGGATTAAGATGTAGTAATTTTCAAAGTGGCAGTCTATATTCATGACTTTGAATTACTACGAATATTTTATAAAGCGGTTGCATGTATAATAAAGTCTTGGGATATAATTTATTAATAAGGCCTAGAGTGGAATTATATTTATATAGTGGTATTAAATATAATTAATGGTAACTTTGGACTTGTCAAGAGTTGACAGAAAAAGCCCAAGGCCCATTGGAGCTAGTGTCTTATTGGTCCCTTTTGGTCCCACTCCAAGCCACACATTAAAGCCCAATTGGAAAGGCCCAATAGGCCGGCCCAATTAGATAATCAGTTATATATAAAGTGAGAGACATACAGAATTTTCATTATAGAAAAAGTGAGACACCATTGTGAAGTGGTGTGTATGTGTGAGTGAAGCCACTCGTTATTCTCCCTTAGAAACTGATTGAGATACCACACTTCTCGGGCGTAAAGTGGAATTGGAGTGAAGATTAAAAGTGTTATCAAGTACTTCTAATCTTTTGTTTTGAATTTCACTACACCAAGGTACGCAATCTTGTTCTTAAATTTTGAAATTTACATAATGCAAGTTATCAATCCATGAATGAAATAGATCCATGTTTATTGCTTTCGTTGTGTGTTTTGTATGAGATACAAAATCAGATTTACCAACACTAAGTGCTAAATTACAAGCAAATTGTCACGGAATAAAGCCAACAAGATGGTTGACTAAATTCAACCTTACAACTATGATTGCAAATCCTTTTGATTAGTGGTTCAATTCGGGTGCAACGGTGCATGTGTGCAACAACAAGGAGCAATTCAAGACTTATGACGAGTCTTCCATAGAACAACAAGTGCTGATGGGCGACCACAATAAAGCAAAGGTTCTTGGAAAGAGCACCATTGAAGTGAAAATGACTTTCGGCAAGATACTGATCTTAACTAATGTTTTTTATGTCCTTGATATCAAGAAGAATATCTATCCGCCAATTTGTTATGTAAGAGTGGTGTAAAAGCTGTACTTGAATTGAACAAGTTAATCTTGTCCAAGAATTGGACGTTTTTAGGAAAGGGATATGCTACTGATGACATGTACAAACTAAGTATTATTAATAAAGAAGTTTCTAGATGTGCTTATATTATTGATTCTTCGTATTTGTGGCATGCTAGATTAGGACATTTAAATATGTAAAGTTGTAATTTACAACTATGTGTTTTGTTGGCTTTTATTCCGTGCCAAATTTGATTGTAATTTTATTCAATCTTTTGTACCCTGTATTTATTGTGGGATTTGATTGTAAGGGTTGTGTGAGAGAAAGAGAGAGTGTGAAGACTCAAAGCAAATTGAAGACTGAAGAGTTTTCCTAGGTAGCTCGAGACTAAGTATCCCGCGAAGTGAGCCATGTGACTTGCAGATGCTAGAATGCAAAGAGTTAGGATAGGATGGAGACAACTGTGTTTCGCAAATAGCTCGCGGGTAAGGCCTTCCCGCGAGACACCTGCAAAACATTTTGTTTTGCCAGACTGTGCTATCTGGTACACACTTTCTGTACCCACACTATATATACCCACATTACCCACAAATGTTGAGGAGTGCTTATGAGAGAAAACCCTAGCCACAAACCTTGAGAGTTTGAGATTGTTATACCCACATTTCTCTACACAATTGCTTGTAGATTTTCCCTAACTCCTACCTTTCCATTTCCATACCATTGAGAGGTTGATAGCCTAAACACCTACTACACCCTTTCAGAGTGTCAAGTGAGGTTTTGGTGTTGCTGGGAAGCATTGGAAGAAGCCAAGGATGGCAGATGAAATATGGAGCTTGTTGCGGGAATAGGAGAGCTAGACAAGACACGGTTCCGAGAAGCCTTGTTGGAGTAGGAGCTTAGAGGGCTTAGGTACATCGGGTAGATTAGGCTTGGAGGGTCTCTTGCTAACCTATGTATCCCAACTGATTCTCTAGTGGATCGATTACCGCTTGGAGGGCGGTGGAGAGTTTTTTCGTCGAGTTCTTCGGTTTCCTTTTCGATAAAACATCAGCGTGTTATCTTGTGTTTGCATCTCTCTTCCCTACTCTTTTACATTCCATTTTACTACTGTGTTGTCTTGGTTATGGATTAGAGTAGCTTGTTTGTTTTTCCGCTCACATTTACATTATTCCGCACTTAGTATTAAGTTAGTGTAAAATCTATCGAGTCATAACTTTAATTTGGGGGTCTAAACAGCTCTTTTGTTTTCAATACATTTTCGAGCTTTCAAAATTTCAAATACTTGAAATTTTTGTCAAAGCATGGTATGATTTCATATAAGCATGATGATGACAAGAAATATGAGATTTGTACTCAAGCAAAGATGACAAAGAAACCTTTTTCTAAGTCAAATAGAAATTCTATAATGCTTAAACTTCTACATTCTGATGTATGTGAATTGAATGGTGTATTAACTAGAGGAGGTAAAATAAAATTATTTTACAAAATTGAAACCTCATCTATTCTCACTTCCCACTACCGCCAGCCTGTTTGTTTTGTTGTTAATTTTTTTTCTAGAGAATAAGCCATTTTTCAAAAAGTATTTTCTATAAAACTATCTAATTGTCCTATGTTTGGTTGCAACCTTAAATGTGTTTGAAAAAGATCTCCGAATTTCCCTTATTTAGCTTGTCATGAAATTAAAGTTGTTTTCCACCAAAACAAAATAGTGGAAAATAATCTCTAAAAATGAGGTATACTTTTTATATTGACCAAAGATCTTTCTTTTAACTCATTTTTCTTACACTAACAACTATTGAAAACATGGAAAACTATTTTCACACAAGGTTTTCCATCAAAACAAACAAACATTCTTATCTCTCCTCCTTCTTCAAATCGAAAAAAAAAAAAAAAAAGAAAAAAGAAAAAAAAGAAAAAAAAGAAGATTCTCTTACAGTTTCTACCTCAAAATTAGCCCATAAGTTTTATACCTCCGAAATTGTTGAGAAACAATCCTAAAATTAAATTATTAAAAAATTTCTCATTTATCTCAAATTCTCTAATTTTAACTTAAAACAACAAACTTCCAAAATTTTTAGCTTGTGGAACTGTTCAAAGATGATGAATTATTTCCCTTAAATTTTGACCAATCCTATAAAAAGACAAAGAAACAAAAGAATCGTAGTTGTCAATAGGAAATTAAATAGGATGTTTGTACTTAAAACAGGGTGATCTTTATTATAAAAGTTTGTATGTGTATATATATATTGATAAATAGGATGTGAAAAAGTTCAAAGAGGATGAAAAAATGCACGTTTAGGTATTGCAAAGGGGACAACCAAAGATAGCTATTACATCTCACGTTTAAGTATTACGTAGGGGACGATCAAAGCTAGCTATTACATCTCTGTACACCGCAAACCCACCACTTGATTCTAATATTAGCTAGTCACTCATGGCTCCGCCTTGTGGAAGCGGGAGGAGGTGGTCGAGGGCATTAAAGGTGACCTTTTACTTGTTCTTTCTCATACCAATTTCATCAGCTGGAAATAGAACCACTAACACCATATTTGGTAAGAAACAAAAACTGGAGGTTCAGCAGCAATTAAAGCGCCTTAACAAGCCCGCTGTTAAATCAATCAAGGTTATTAATCACTTCATTTAACATGTTTGTGTTCTAGTATTTTCTGCTTTAGTCTTAGAAGAGTCATTCACTTTTGTTGGTAATGGTGTCTACATGACTACCACGTACAATAGCAGTGTAATTTTATTAGAACACTCAGAATTCAGACTAATATCTATGTTTGTGTGATGAGAAAATGTATCTGATACAGAGCCCAGATGGAGATATAATCGACTGCGTAGATATCTACAAGCAGCCAGCTTTTGATCATCCTTTGTTAAAAAATCACACAATTCAGGTAACTAGTTTAATTAACTAAATTTAATTTGGTATCACAACTAATTTGATACCTATTGTATGGTATGGACCGGGTTTGCATTGGTATTTATGCCAAATGCAATAGATGAGACCAAGTTCTTACCCAAAAGGGTTTTCATTTGATGAAATCAAAGACGCCTCTTCAAACTCCGAGCCCGAATTTACTCAGCCATGGCACTTGAACGGAAGGTGCCCAGAAGGAACTATTCCCATAACACGAACTAAAGAAGAAGATTTATTAAGGGCAGGCTCTGTAGCAAATTTTGGAAGGAAAAAATACCCTACCATCCCTCATGCTCAGAATAATAATGATCCAAATATCCATGAGGTACAACTTAATTTTTAACCAATATTATTAATAGGTTTGAGCTCAATGGTATCTACTATAATGGACACAAATCGACATTCATAACCTTTATTTTTCTTGTTGAGTTTCTAGTATGCAGCGCTTAGTGAGACTGGAGCTGGTAAGTATTATGGAATGTCGGCACACATGAACCTGTGGAACCCCCAGACCCAGGAAGAAAATGAGTTTAGCGTATCTCAATTCTGGTTGGCAAATGGTGAATATGGTCAAGATCTTGATACCATTGAAGCCGGCGCGATTGTATATATAATTTCATCATCATCTTTTCTTTTAGGCGCATGCTAAATAATTAATTACTAATAATTTTTCATTTTTTTACAAAATTATTGTGTGGAAAACCAGGTTTGCGAAAATCTATACGGAGATAAAAACACTAGAATCTTCCTATTTTGGACAGTACGTGTTTTAATATTTGACTTCCCTGCCAGCACTAGCCATGTTTACATATACTATTTCATTTTTGAAAGCGTCTTTTTTTTTAATCATGGCTACAGGATGATGCATATCAAAGAACAGGTTGCTATAATCTGAAGTGCCCAGGCTTTGTTCAAGTCGACAACCAGATTGCGATGGGTGCAAGAGTCACCCCTTATTCCAAGTATGATGGTAACCAATTTGCACTCAAGTTCTATGCTTGGAAGGTATAGTATAATATTTCAATTTAATTACATTATTAAATAATTCTAATTTTTGGATAGACATATATGATAATATCATATGTACTTTTTTTCCTCAAGAAAAATTCACAGTAACAAATTTTATAGATATTTTTGAAATTCTTCTAATTTTAGTTGTAACAGTGTATGTTTTTTATTATTTTTTCCCGGTTTATATATCTTTATATACAACTTTTTAAATTTAAAGTGTTTTTTTTTTTTCTATGCCTAATTTCTTTTTACCTAATTTATATTTTAAGACGGTGAATTTAAGCTGTTGTTCTACACAAAAAGATTCATTTGTTTTCTCTTTCATTAGTCTTTATACCTTTATTTATCATTCAAAATATTACAAACTGATTTGCATGACATGTGCAATGAGGTAGGACGTTAATGGAGGGGGAGACTGGTGGTTGAAAATTAACGACAGAGACTTTGGATATTGGCCATCTTCCATATTCTCGATCCTGTCTGATAGTGCTTCAAGAGTTAGATGGGGAGGAGAGGTGATAAATTTTAATTCAGGAGGGCAGCACACCACAACCCAAATGGGCAGTGGCCATTTCGCAGAAGAAGGGCCCGGCAAGGCTAGTTTCTTCAAACATCTCAATGTCATTGATGGTTTACAAATTTTCAGGGGTCCCCGGGATGCTACGACATTCATGACAAAACCCAATTGCTATAATATCATAGATTATGGAGGCTTCTTTTATTATGGTGGTCCGGGTAGAAACCCCAATTGTCCATGATCATTTTGATTATTGTTTCAAAATAAAGGAGAAAGAGGGAAATATAACAAGAGGGGAATTATTTTCTTCTTCTCTCCATGTGACGCCGAATCTACCCACAAGCCATATGTCATATAAAACTCTCTGAATCATTAATATAAAAAAAAGTTATTCTATGGAGTGGTTAAAATTTGAAATTATGTAATTTAATATAGTGGAAGTTAAGATTGTATGGTATAGTATATATACATATGCTTTCCTCTGTTTCAAACAAAGAGTTCTCATCCTCTTCTCCATTCATTCTACCTTCCTTGGTGTGCTTTGAGAGTCTGTGTCTCTTCCATTATATGTGGTGCATTAGTGTTTGGGAATGTGATTATGTAAAGACCTTCCAACTTCAAAAACATGGTATCAAAGCTAGTAGATTCATAGTGAGAACGACATTTGTCCAACTAGATAGCAACATTTTAATTTTCATGGGTTACCAATTATTTTTTGATAAATGGAATATCTGAATGAAGGTGTTTTTCAAATCCCAACATGTATGGTAGATAGTGGCCAAAAGAATGTTAAAGAGCATGAGAATGTCCAAAGAAGTTTGGGATGAACCTGCTCATGCAGTCTCTTTGACTAATTTTTTTCTCACATAAGGATTGTACAAGGAAGAACCCCACATAGCAAGCTTGGAGCTGAAAGAACCCTACAATTTCTCCCTTATGCTTGTTTGGGAGCATTGCATATATGCATGTGCCGGATCAAGAAAGGTCCAAGCTAGATAACCATAGTGAGAAGTATGTGTTTATAGGTATGATCCAAGCTTCAAGGGTTATAAGTTGTGAAATTCAAGTACCAAAAATCAATTGGTATGTGGAATTTGATGAAGAATGCATATGGAATTGGAGCACCCAAAAAGAAGAAAAATATCATTTTTTTTCCATCTATTTAATGAAGATAAGCAGATGAATAAAGTTCTAGATGAGCTTCCACTCCACCTTCTTCATTAGCATCCCTTATTTATGAAAGTTCATCTTCAAGATCATCACTAGAAGGATTCTAGTGAAAAATAAGAAAATTGGGAATTTTCAAGGATATCTTTGAGTCAATGGAGAATATAGATGATATCACTCTCTTTCAATAAGTTGTGCAAGATTTGAAATAGAAAAATACAAAAAATATATATATATATATATATTATAAAAGGTTACTGGACAGTTATTTGAACCTTCACTTTAGATTTCTAGTTTCAAAATTCATTGTTACTGATGATGCAAAAAATCCTCAATTGAACTCCTCATCTATATGGATGGACAACATTAACACGGCAGCCATGAGATCCTGCAAAAAAGGATAAGGTTCTCAAAGCATACTGGTGTGGTGTGTGCCAAAGGGCCTTCGACAAGCTAGTCAGTAAGATCAGAGCTTAACTATACAGAGGAATTGCTATTTGGCTAGAAAATTGTAGTGTGTATGTTGCACAAGAGTTGTGTACCTTTTCTCTAGTTGTTTGTTCCTTTTTTATAGGCCTTTGTCACTCATTATAGGGATAAATGCTAACCGTAATGGTCTTGTATCCATTAGGAATAAATGTCAGGGCATTGTAGGATTTAATGTCCTTCTACACATTGGTTCGTCCGTTACGCTTTTGCTTGTCTCTCAAGTGAGCTGTTACCCATGTTATTTATGGGAAGCCCTTTTAATGTTGACTACCCACGTTCATGTGGGTGCAACCACCCGCAACGAGTCTTTCAGGGTTCCCCCAAAGTCCGTGGTGTCAATGCACTACAACGGCCAACCACCCATCGCGACAACACTCAATCCCTTATTTATGAAAGTTTGAGTTCAGGTGCTGTGAAATGAGGGTGAAAAGGGTACCTCTAGTGTGTGACTTGAATTGAGTCAATTTTAACTTGTAAATACCAAAGGTAAGTGAAGTCGCCACCAATCATTGGATTTTTTCTAAGGTATGATTGGTCACCTGACTCTATTTGATTTTATTACCAATCCTAGGCTAAGAAAAAGTTGTTTTTCCTAATCTAATACGAATGAGTAAAAAAATCTTAATTCTTGAGTTCAAAAATTACGTGCAGGGAAGGTGTTAGGCACCCCGCAATGCCTGTCCAGAGACAATCCTTTGTTTTTGTAAAATCTTAATTTTTAAACATTGGCAATTAAAACAAACTATTGGCATTAGCTCTCAAGGCTTCAAAGAATTGGGCTTCAAGGTTTGATTTTGGAAGGGTGTGATCTCTATAAATGTTTTACTAGTACATCTTGAATTATTGCCAAATTTCCATGATGAAAATCCGACAACATCTCACCTTATTTTCGTGGAGAAAATCTGGCAGCATTTCGCCTCTAATGCGTTATAGCACACAAAGTGCTATCCTCACTAAGCATTTGCTATAAGTATATGGCAACAAAGGTGCCCCATTTTCATGGCGAAAATTTGGTAGAGTTTCACATTTGGTGTGCTATGGCGCATTGGCAGAGTTTCGTGCCTATGTATACAACGTGCGTCAGGCATGTTCGTATGAGGGCAAGCTGAAGCTCACCAAAGCATCAAGCATGTTGATGCATATCGCATATACAGGGAAACCAATGTCACTAGCTGACATGGATCGAGACAAACACACCGTGATGATCATGCACACGATGTAGTATGAATATGCGCCTACAGCAGTCGCCTTGAGTGCATACCTACTCCACAAGGTCAAGAGCACCCATGGTCATGAGAGGGATGCTCTTCTAACCATGGGAGTCCATCATAAAAAGTGCATGACCACCCACAAACAACCACAAAGAAACAAACATATATATATATATATACACACACACATACATCATGCACAATGCAAGCACACAAAGCAGGGGAACAAACCAGGGTATGCCCAACAAGGTATGAGAAATGTAAATCAGACAATGCCATACTCAAGGAATGCGGCACAAGCAAGGTACAAGAAAGATAAAGCATACATGCCTACATCCAAAGGGTATGGCCCAACAAGGTATTGGAAAGATAAAATAGACATTGCCATACCCTAGGAATGTGACCTAAGCAAGATACAAAGAGAGCTACCCTACCCTAGATACTTGGCCCTAAAGAAAATGGTCAAGAGAGGGAAAAAGATAACTACATGGAGAGACTAAGCCTCCTAATCTACTGAACATTGCCCTTTTTGGGCTTGTGTCTTCTTGCTTGCTTTTTTGCCCAACTTAACTTGCATTTTAGAAGTTGCACCCTCGCTTCAACAAAGGAAACATAAAGCCAGCAGACAGGCAAAAGAGATAACAAAGAAACAAAGAAAGCACACAAAAGGGGAAACAAGCATGTTATCTGTGGAGGGGTTTGGGCCCAGAAAATTAGTACTGACCCATTTAACTTAGGCCCAAGATCGGCCTAAGTAGCCAAAACAAGCCCATAATATGGAAGTGGACCTCGAACTCGACTGGAGTGAGCTCAACCCGACAACACATGCGTTGGGACAAAAATTATCATTCGGGGGAATCCCATAGCGCTCGACCAACTACCGATTGATGAGGTGGTGGGAAATCGATGAAGAAGTCATTAAACTAAAGTCATTTGCTGAGAGTTGTTAGTGCCTTTAGGGAACTCGCTACCAAATGCTATTTGGCGTCTAGAACAAGTTTCAAAAGAATCCTCAAAAGGCATTGTTAGGACATATGTGGTTCACATGTTAAGAACATATGTCATACTTATTTATGTAAATTGGCTAATCCTTTGACAAAACGCACTCTACTTGTAATTGGGTAATTCTAGGTGTTTTTAATACTTTAAGAAACAAGGTTTCAAGATCAAGTGTTGAAGTCATCAAGTCTGTCCAAGAAAACACAAGCTGAAGTGCATTTTCATTAAAGCTCGACACCTACTGGATAGCTCCTCGACACTTGCTATCTGTCAAGATTTAAAAAAATCAGATTTTCTAATATGATTTCTTGGGATCCGTGAATATGTTTTTGGGTCTTCTTTTCTTCTAACCTTAAACATATAAAAGGATTGTTTTAAGAGCCGTCAACATAGACACAAGTTGAAAAAACATTAAACAATCCTTGTTCAAGCAAATTATGATCAAAGACGAAGTTCTTGACCTAGTTCATCTTCTTTGAAGAAGTTGCTGTGTATTTGCACCAAAGGGTTTTGTGACCAAGCATCTTCCTGATCTTCATCGCGTAGGATGAACTTAAGAACTTTGTAACCAACCTCTCCTTCTAAGTTGGTGTTTGAAGTCACGTACTAGGATTCGCGCATCTGGTTAGTCATGTACTTGGGAGCCATGCATCAAAAGGTGGGAACTGTCACTACAGATCAAGTCCAATTGGGTGTTGGGGTAAGGGTTCAACTGTAGGTTGGTAAGGTACTTAGTTTAACCGCTTGATTTGATAATAGTGGAGTTTCGAGAGTGGTGACCTGAAAATCACCCGGTGGGTTTTCGCCGTTAGGGTTTTCCCCATTCGTGAACAAATCACCGTGTTATTTTATTTCCGCTGCATAATTAGTTTATTGGTGATTTGTTTGTGCTGCCACGCAATTGCATGATAAATTAATTAATTAATAACTTGGCTAATTAATTAATTGGTTTAATCACAAGGGGTCATTCAGTTTGTGGCCTATCAAGTGGTATCAGAGCAGGTACACTCTGATTAGGTTTTAATCTTTGCTGTGTTGATCCATTGACCCCTGTTTGTCATGGATAGAGGACAATCTTTATTTGATGGGACTAACTATGCCTACTGGAAAGTACGCATGAGAGCTTTTTTGCAGTCCTTAGATGAGAAGGTGTGGCAAGCTGTTGAGATTGGCTGGACCAAGCCAAAAGAAGCGCCGGCCGATTGGGATGAAGCCAAGATCAAGGCGACAAACTTCAACAGTAGAGCGTTGAATGCCCTATTTAGCACAGTCACCAATGAGGAGTTCAAGAAGATATCCTCAACAGAAACTACTAAGGAGGCGTGGACCATCCTTCAGACAACCTATGAAGGAACAAAGGCTGTCAAAGATTCAAAGCTACAGAGGCTCACTACTAGCTTTGAAGAGATTAAGATGGAGGAGGATGAGTCGTTTGATGAGTTCTATGCCAAGCTTAAGGACATAGTGAACTCAGCCTTCAATCTTGGAGAAGCCATCCCTGAACCCAAGGTTGTAAGGAAAGTGCTCAGATCTCTACCTGAGAGATTTCATGCCAAGATTACGGCAATAGAAGAATTAAAGGATATTGATAAAATTCCTTTGACTGAGCTGGTTGGGAACTTATAGACCTACAAGCTAGTGTTATCAAGGATTGGCAAGTCAAGCAAAGGCAAGAGCATGGCTTTGAAGGCGAAGAGCAGTGATACAGATGAGTCTTCCGATGATGAAGATTCTAAAATGAAGTCCTACATTACAAGGCAGTTTAAGAAGTTTATGAAGAATGCCAATGGGAGGAGCTTCGACAAGGACCACAGACAATCTAGTTCTTCTCAGTTTAAAAGCCAAGACAAAGGGAAGAATGATGCAAAGGAAGGTGGTCAGTACATTGTTCCCATAGGACATAAGTGTTTTGGGTGTCATGGGTTTGGACACATGAAGAATGAGTTTCCTACATATCTCAAGAGCATTGGGAAGAGCAAGGCACTTACTGTAACCCTGAGTGACACTGAGCCTGAAGATGATTCCGACAATAAGGATAACGGAATCTTAAATGCCTTCACTGCCACAGTCAATCCTACTGAAGGGATTGTTGAAGAAGTGGATGAAGAAGAAGAATTGGTGGACACCAAGTTTGAGAAGATGGATGATGATATCCATTCAGCCTATGAGAAGCTTTACAAGCTCTCTGAGAAGCATGAGAAGTTGTATAGGCTGACCACCAAGAAACTCAGTGATGTGGAACTTGATCGTAAAGAGTTGTCCACAAAGTTTGATGAGACAAATCAAACTATTGGAGCACTAAGGTTTGAAAATAACTTCCTGGCAGAGAAGACCAAGAAGCTTGAAGCGGAGCTGTTTCAAGTCAGGGCCCAACTAGAGAGGACCTCAAGTGCAAAACTTGATGAGATGCTCAGCATTCAGAAATCTGCTTCAGATTGGACAGGTTTAGGGTATGATCTTTTCTCCTCTAATATTGCTTCCACTAGTACTACTGTTTTTGTTCCTCCTGCTAATATTGTTAAAGTTTAGAACACTGATGTTAAAACTGAATTAGCTAGTAAGAACTTAAACAAGGGTAAATCTATATTAAGAGCACCCCCTAAGTAAGATAAGAAAGATGCTAGAAACCCTAGGGCTAAGAAGGCTAACTCTCAAAAACCTAAACAAAAGAAGCAGCATCTCTGTCATCATTGTGGAGCTGCCAGTCATACTCGACCAAATTGCTACAAGTGGCTAGCCACCCAACAGAGAAACGGCATGATAGCATTTGGAAGCCAAAATCAGCTTCAATCCTCTCTTGCTTCTCTTGGAGATCTTCTAAAAGCCGTCATGTTCCTTTCAAACTTGAACGGTTTCAATTCTTCCCCCTCACCACCAGTTTAAGGGTTTAATCAAAGGAAAGGTTCTTCCAAGGTGTGGAAGAAAAAGGATTCTAAGTGATTTCATCATTTTCTTCTCCCTTCTTGTTTTTCTTGTTTATTGCATTGCTTGTGTGGTTTGCATCTTTGTTGAGTCAATCTAGTTTTATGCTTTGCTTTGTTAACATGTTTTTGTGTGTTTACTTTCAGTTTTGTTTATTTTGTTTTGATAAAAATAAAAAAAAATTTTGAAAAATCAGAAAAATACAAAAACAGTGTGTGTTGTATGTACATTGGTACTTGTGTACCTTGGATGGCCAATAAAACAAAGTTTTCTAAATTTTGTATCTCTTGTAGCTTAGATGAGCATCTCTATGCACAACTAAGCAAGTGAGCTTTGTGGCTCTTGTTCGTGATGAGTAAGATTAAGTTATCTCTTAAAACTTAACACTCATATCACTCTTTTTGACGGGAAGGACTAAAAAATCCTAAGAGAAAGGCATAAATAACCATCTTACCACTGTTGCCCGCCAATCATTAATGACATCTGTATGTTTCGGCATAGCAAAAGTGTGATGTCAATGACATTTGTGTGCTTTGGCATAGCAAAATTGGAATGTCAAAATATCAATGGATATTTCTTTTCTCTCTCATAAGCCCATGCATGATATGCTTAAAAAGAAAATATGCAAAGAAAATAAAAAGTAAAAAGATCAAAATGCTTTAAAAATGGTTGCAAGTGTGTATTCTAAGAGATGTGGGAGTTATAGGATGTACCTCGAAGGTGATAGTCCCCATCAAACAGTTATGATTGTGTGTGAGTTAAAGTTATTTTCTCATATCTCTGATCGTCATAACATGTATACACATATATGCAATCTTGCGATGTTTTTCACACACAACACGCAATATTCTTTGCTACTTTTGATACATGTACAGGTACAATGTGATTTGGCCATCACTAAGGTTTAGCATGTGCTTTTGTATGCTCACTAAACTGTCCTGACTTGTTTTTGAAAAATAAAATTGGTTAGACTTGTTTAGTGTGTGTGTGTTTTTGGGAGATCCATGTGCTTAAATTTTTCATTGAGAGATGATTTTGAAAGCCTTTTTATGTTGATTGGATCATTGCTGTGGTGCATGTTTGATTGCATTCATGTTTATGTTTTTCACTTATCGAAAAACTATTTTTGAAATCTGGCTCGACACTTGTCTATTTGTCGAGCTTCTCAAGCCTTTTTCTTATCGCAATCTCGACACCTCTTCGACACCTGGTCGATCGATCGAGATTCTGTTCTTGGTTCTAGTGTTCATTCCTCGACACCTTCTCGACACCTTCAGCTGTCGACGTGCTTTTTCTTGATACCTACCTCAACATCTATCTCGACACCTCTCGATACCTTTGCTGTCGAGAATTACTGAAGCTTCTATATAAGCTTTTGTCGCGATCTGAACTTCATTTGCTCGATCTCTCTCAATCTATTCGCGGCTGTGCATCTTCCAAATCACCTTTTCTCACTCAAAATCTTCATTCCTCGTGATTTTCGGCCATTCCTTGCTTCAAATCACTTGGTAAGATCTCATTTTCCTTCCTTATTCATGCATTTCATGTTTTGAATCTTAGGTTTTGGAGTTTTTTGAAAAATTTTGGGGTTTTTCAAAATCAATGAGTTTTTCTTGAAATTTTGGGTTGGGTTTTCACTAAAAGATGTTCAAAATGTCATACATTGCATTTCATGTGCATTAGAATGATATTTACATGCATTTAGATGTGTGTTTCTTGTATGTGTGCTGATAGGCTTGGATTGGGCTGAGCCCATGATACTTTTTAAGTTTGCATGTCACATGTTCATGCATTCCCCATGCATTCGTACTTTTTGTTCAATATATTTGATATTTGAACTGTTTGGGACTTTTCTGACTGTCTCCCTTTCTATCTCTTTCTCATTGTGTTTACGTTAGTAGTGTCTATGGCACCCAAACATAAATCCACTCCAGCTCAGAACTCTTTGCATTCTGGAGCTTCTTCCTCTTCTGTTTCTGCTCCTCTCAATCTTCGGTTCTGTGATGGAGATGCCCACAAGGCATTTTTTCAGAGAACTTTTCTAGACGAGGTGTACATTCGGAACGCCAAGTCATTTTGGCAGACTTTGCCGACACTGGCCTTCCTTCTGTCATTCACAGTAGGGGATGGGAGTCACTGTGTGACGTCCCGGTCACATGTCCTCTCGTGCTGATTCAGGAGTTTTACTCCAATATGCACGGGTTTGATCGTTCAGTACCTCTTTTTCACACTCGCGTTCAAGGTACGCGCTTTGCTGTCACACCGCAATTAGTTGCGGATGTGCTTAGGCTTCCTAGGATAGTGTTTCCTGACTATCCTTCTTGTGAGCATCTTAGGACTGTGTCCAAGGATGAGCTCATTTCTGCCTTTTGTAAGCGCCCTTCTGATTGGGGTGAGCATTAGTATACATCATGTAGACCTTTTGCTAAAGGTCTTAGGTTTCTTAACATGGTGATGACTTTTATACTCCATCCACTCTCTCACTACAACTCTATCACAGAGCCTCGTGCTCAATTTTTGCTATCTCTTCTTGAGCATCTTATGATAAATTTTCCTTCTCACTTCATTTTCTCTATCATAGACGTTCATCTAGATTCGGCGTCTTGTGATAAGCTCATCTTTCCTTCTGCTATCACGAGGATTCTATGCCATTTTTCTATCCCTTTCCCTGTGTCTGACCACTTCACACACATTTCTACCACAGATGCCGCTACCGTTAAACATAGTGAGGCTCAGTTTAGGTCAAGACATACGGATTCCACTCCTCCCTCCCGTTCAGCTCCATCCAGATCAGCTCTATCTACATCTGCTCCTTCTACCTCTACAGGCGATGTATCTCTTAGAGACATCATGGCGCAACTGGAGCGCATGGATGCTCGCCTCGATACGCTCTCCACTGAGTTGTATCAAGTGAATGTTCGTATTGGTCGTATTGCACAACGGCAGGCGACCATGGGTGGTTTTGCTTCTGAGGTTTCTCCTCCACCACCTCCTTCAGTCGCTTCTGATTCCGATGTAGAGGATAATGATGATGATGGTGGTGATGACGATGATGCTTCGGATGATGATGATGGAGATGCTAGCTCTACTGATGAGATGTCTACATGACACTCTACCCTTTGTCACTCGTGACAAAAAGGGGGAGTAGTTTTGGGTTATGAGAGTAGTCATCTTAGGAGGAGAGTTAGTATAGGACATTTTTGATAGGGGGAGTGTTGATGTTATGAGGGATGTAGTGAGGTTTTGATATATCTTTTCTTTTCTATTCTTTTTAGATACATTGATCTTGTATATGAGGTATTGTGACCAGTTTTACATACATTGTACTTATTTTCTCTATATGTGGATGTATGTTTCTTTCACCTATCTCTTCATGTGTTGTTTCTTTTCTCTCTTTATACACATGTTCTTTATACTTGTATGCAATCTAATTATTTCTGTTTCACACAAGATGCCTTGATGAGTTTTGTTTAAAGTGTTTCAGAAATATAGGTTGTCAAAGTCTACTTGCCATAAACTCTCTTCTTGCAAAGTTTTCAAGAGTTTGTGTTAGGATAGATTTTATTGTATTCAACAAGTGAATATGAGTTAAGTAATTTATGACTTCTCTCATATGTTCATTTGTTTGTTGTGGTTTTGTCACGGATTGCCAAATGGGGAGATTGTTAGGACATATGTGTTTCACATGTTAAGAACATATGTCATACTTATTTATGTAAATTGGCTAATCCTTTGACAAAAAGCACTCTACTTGTAATTGGGTAGTTCTAGGTGTTTTTAATACTTCAAGAAACAAGGTTTCAAGATCAAGTGTTGAAATCATCAGTCTGTCCAAGCAAACACAAGCTGAAGTGCATTTTCATTAAAGCTTGACACCTGCTCGATAGCTCCTCGACACCTACTATCAGTAGAGATTTAAAAAAATCAGATTTTCTGATCTGATTTCTTGGGATCCGTGAATATGTTTTTGGGCCTTCTTTTCTTTTAACCCTAAACATATATAAAAGGATTGTTTTAAGAGCCGTCAACATAGACACAAGTTGAAAAAGCATTGAGCAATCCTTGTTCAAGCAAATTATGATCAAAGACGAAGTTCTTGACCTAGTTCATCTTCCCTGAAGAAGTTGCTATGTATTTGCACCAAAGGGTTTTGTGACGAAGCATCTTCCTAATTCTCATCGCGTAGGATGAACTGAAGAACTTTGCAACCAACCTCTCTTTCTAAGTTGGTGTTTGAAGTCGGGTACTGGGATCCGCGCTTCTAGTTAGTCACGTACTTGGGAGCCGTGCATCAAAAGGTGGGAACTGTCACTACAGATCAAGTCCAATTGGGTATTGGGGTAAGGGTTCAACTGTAGGTTGGTAAGGTACTTGGGATTCCTTTACTTGTAACCGCTTGATTTTATAATAGTGGAGTTTTGGGAGTGGTGACCTGAAAATCACCCGGTGGGTTTTTGCCGTTAGGGTTTTCCCCATTCGTGAACAAATCACCGTGTTATTTTATTTCCGCTGCATAATTAGTTTATTGGTGATTTGTTTGTGCTGCCATGCAATTGCATGATAAATTGATTAATTAATAACTTGGCTAATTAATTAATTGGTTTAATCACAAGGGGTCATTCAGTTTGTGGCCTATCAGGCATGATGATTCCTCAGGATTCTGGCAAAAGTGAAGATGGATGAAAACCGGTGAAACAATAATGATTAGTACCCCACTAAGGAGAGACTATATAAGGGAAGGGAAGGCAAACAAGAAGGGTTGGTTGGAAAAACTAGGAAAAAGGGGGAAATCTAGTTGGTGTTTGGAGCCCTACCCTTAGGTAAGGTTTGTAGGTCCAAAAGTTCACAAAAAGGATACAATTTGGACTATCTAGTAGGTGTTTGGAGCCCTACCCTTAGGACTACTAGGAAGCCCATTAGTAAATGAATTGGGGGCTCAAATCCTTCACCCAGGACTGTAGCTCTCATAGGTTTTGAAACAACATTATCAAACAAACATATTATCACACAAAAGAGGGTGTCCTAGACGGACAAATCTAGGTTTGGATTGGTGTCCATAGTTCCATTACATTGAAGTATGGATGACACGTGTGCCATCAAGAAAAGTTCTTAAAAGGGACTCGAGATTTCATGTACAAAAGACGACTACAAACCCACACAAGATTATATGTAGGAACTAAGCTTGACGACACAAACAAGCATACAAAGACACATTCATGAACATATAAGTAAGGATGTAAAGATGCAAAGAAGCACAGAAAGCCTAACAAGATGGCATAAAGCAAGCATAGCAAGCATGTTATCACACAAAGGGGAGGGGTAGGCATGTTCTAAGGCACATAAAGACGCTAACACGAGAAACCCTAACATGCAAACTAACAAAGGAGGAAAAAGGCAAGTGGCAAGCAAGCCAAACATCACGAAGATGTATCCTCACACATGGTTGTATCCAAACAAGCCATAAAAGGGGAATAGATACAACCAAACAAACAAGAAAGCCCAAAGACCAACAAGCATAAACCCAAAAGGGAAATAAGACATGGGAAGCATGGCAAGGACGCATGAAATGAGATCTAAGCATACAAGCATGGATCCAAACATAAACACATGAAAAAAGGGGAAACAAAGCACCAACATGCATAGAGGAAATAATCCAAACCCTTTATTGAAAAATGGGTGTATGAACGTAGGCCTAGACCACTAGATCTTGATCAACACCCTATCCAAAAGCCACACAAGAAAGAGGCATAAACAAGAGATATAAAGCTATAAAGCATTGGGCATAGCATCCAAACAAGGTTTTAAACACATGAAAACGTAGATCCAAACACAAAAATATGGCAAGAAGCAAAAACAATTATATTAAAAGCTATAAAGCACTCAAGCATTGCACATGATTAACTCATCAAAAGGTAAGCAAGAAGCCATAAGCATAAACATCACACGAGTTGCAAAGCAAATAACTGAAATGAAGACAAGCAAAAAGTGTAGATTAAAAGATGATTAAAAGACCGTGAAAGTTGTTTGAATGACTTCAAACAACTTCCTAAGGGTTTGGGAGCCTCTTTGTAATTTTTGAAAAGATTGAGAGCTTAATTGCAATTTTAGAAAGATTTGGGGCCAAAATGTAATTTTGGGAATTTTTGGGGATCAAAGTCGTCTCAGATCGACTAAACACTAAGGCAGCGTTGACACATGGACTCAAAAAGTAGTGCGTGTACACGTGAACATCACTAGACAGAGGGTAAGGTGCTGATATTATGTTAGTGAGTGCCTACTACCTAGTATTCTCTGTGTGTGTGTCCATTGGAAAGCAATTCTCTAGGCACTTTTTACAATTCCCTAAGGTGAATACAAAGAAATTCCATTTTACAAAATGCAGAGGCTTCATTCTTAATGGCCCGACTTTCTTGAAAAAGATCTTGAACTTCTGGCAATGTCATCCTTGATGCGAAGTTCCAGCTACTTGCCACCAATTTTATTTATACACATTTGCATGATGAAGCTATTAGTGTATGCATGCATGCCTTTGTAGGGTTGGAAACCCTTAGGGTCTGGGCATGATCAAATGTGCAAGCAATGTAGTTGTTTTTCCTTAGGGGTTGGTCACAAATACTATGCAAGTGGGTTGGAAAGAACTTGTAGTAGAATACCACCTTCCAATGCAAGTGAGAATGCATAACCTGGAAAAGGTAAGCGGACACTTTTCCCTCGACTTATTTTGAAAGAAATCCTAACAAGGATATCCTACCCTAGGCATGGATGTTCATTCGTCTTGGCACTTGCTAGTCCTCGCGGTCATTTGGCTTAATCTAGGCCTACTATATGAGATATGGCTTAACTGGTGAGTTGGTCCTAATCTTAGAAGGGACCAAGATTGTCTAATCCTTTCCTTCATAGAAGTTGTGGGATAGAGTGGATCAAGGGGGGCCTTTTAAGCTATTCCTATCCACCCATGGACCCAGAAGTGCCTACAAGTCGGTGCCAAGTAACTATCTATGGTTTGCGCTGTTGGGATTTATGCCCTAAAATCCAATTTATTGGCATATCATAAATAATTAAATTGTTTAATTATATGAGACTATTTATTAATGTACTAACGGGACATTATCTTAGTCCATGAGATGCATAGTATGTGATTTATGTGAAAAGTCACAGAAAGATATAAATCACAAGTTCTTTGTAAACTCAGAATTTTAGTTCGTAGTCAGTGATGAAATTGGGCATTTCATCTGCGAAGACTATAACATATCAACTACAATGATTTGTCTTGATCATGGAAGTTGAGACTTCTAGTTGGTAGGTTGATATGTTTTAAGAGTTAAGACATATTGAACTGGACCGCTGTGAGATTTATTATTCTCCTAACGACTGTCAAATAAATAATAAATCTCACGACTTCTATTTACATCAACTTTAAATCCTGAGAGAATAATGAACCTGATCATGAGATGTAGGTTGCTTTGATATATCATGAGTGAGATCTATTAGTTATGGTCAAAACCTCAGTATGTTGGGCAACCACATTTAGTGTTGATGGAACATATATTTTCAAGATGGAATTCATAATCTCTTAACGGAGATATAAAATATTCCCTTGAGATAAGTTTAATGAGTTTGGTTATTCATAGTGTTGGGCCAACTACTTTAGTAAGAAGTTACTAAAATATATATTTATGAAATTGGATTTCATAAATATATGATGAATAACATAAATAATTAAACCAGGTACTCAAGGATTAAGATGTAGTAATCTTCAAAGTGGCAGTCAATATTTATGTCTTTGTATTACTACGAGTATTTTAATGAAGGGGTTGTATGTATAATAAAGTCTTGGGATATAATTTATTAATAAGGCCTAGAGTGCAATTATATTCTTATAGTGGTATTGAATATAATTAATGGTAACTTTGGACTTGTCAAGAGTTGACAGAAAAGCCCAAAGCCCATTAAAGCTAGAGTCTTATTTGTTCCCTTTGGTCCCATCTTAAGCCACAAACTAAAACCCAATTGGGTAGGCCCAAAAGGCTAATCCAATTAGATAATCAGTCATTATTTAATAAGAGTTATTAAATAAAGAAACTATGAAAATAGTTTTAACGTACGTATGATAAAAAGAAAAGAAATCAGTTTTTCTCTACAAAGAGAAAAAGAAGGTTTTTTGTTTGAGAGTCAATGTACAAAAGACTGATTGAGAGACCACACATCTTGGGCACCATGTGCAATTGAGATGAAGATTAAAGGTTTTCTCAAGTTTTTTTTTTGTTTTGAAATTCACTGCATTAAGGTACGCTTTCTATTCTTTGTTCTAGAATTCATGGTTACATATTTATCTTTCATGATTGAAGTAGATCCGTGTGTTTGTTGCTTCCGCTGTGTGTTTTGTATGAGATACAAAACCAGTTTTTCCAATAATGGTATCAAAGCAGTCTTCAATATCATGCTTGTATAACATGTGATTGAGTTTTAGAATTAAAGAAAAATCGTTTTCTTGATGTTCTGTCATTCTGTAGTGATTGTTCTATATAATCACGTTTATAGAAATCTTGATTTCATAATTTACTTTTGGTAATTGACTTAGCGTTGATCTGAAGTGAATTTCTTTTAATATTGTTTTCCGTCTTCAAAAGAATTGCAGTTGGCCATAGACTTCTAGACGATATTGTTTTATTACCGTCATTCTAGAAGTATGTAAACTTAACGTTTTGCATTGTAGGCACTGTTTCGGGATAAGAATCTCCTGGACCATGGTCTAGTGGTTGATTCTTTTCAATAGGGAATCTTTTGTTAAATTATTTGACAAGTTGATAAGTGCCTGGATACTCCTTTAATTAAGGTGGCTAGTAATTCTAAAGATATGGAATATCCTTTTATGAAGGTCTCGTCTTTCATTGTTAATAAAGGATTCATCATATTTATAATTGCCTTGGATGCTTTGGATCCATTTGCTAGTCTTTGAATGTTTGCATTCATAGAATTAGAGATAATAATTTCATGTTGTTAAAAAATAAAGCATTTAATTTTTCTGCATGGACATTGAAATTATTGTTTGATAAAAATTGATATTGATGTTATGATATTGTTTAAATTTCAATTTAAGTATGTTAAATTGATCTTTAAGGCTATAGCATCAATGAAATTCAGTTTTGATATCATTCTCTAACTATCATGCTCGTATGTTAGTTGTTTGTTCAAGAAAAACCGTAGAAAATTGCCTTGGAAAATTTCTAGAAATTCGAGTTTCACGAGTTTCAATCGATCGAAAATCACTTTCGATCGATCGAGTGAAACAGTGATCAGACTTTTTAAATAGATTGATTTTCGATTGATAGTTGATCGATTGAATTTATTTTTCGATCAATCGAGAGGCAATCGAGTATCGATCGAAAAAGTCAGGTGGTCAAGTTCGAATTTTTTAATTTTTTCGATCGATCGAGAGGCACATTCGATCGATCGAAAGAAAGAAAATCAGAATTTTTCTAAGTGTTTTCAAGTTTTTTAAGAGCAAGGTTATGTGTGATTAGATTACACATGGTTCTAACTAAAAGACCTGGTGAGATCAAAAATGTTAGTTAAATAGAACTCTTGGTACTAAATCATTTTATGATTAATAGTCCTTAATTTATTTTAATTATAGGTTTTTAATGAGATTAAAATTCTAATTAAAGTTATATATAGTTTCTAATAAGATTAGAATACTTTATCTAGTAAATTAAGGATAAAGTTCTATATAACTAATTTTTGATTCATTAGTGTTTAAGGAATCCTAAATAGTTTAGGACTTCCATTTTAGTTAGTGATTCTAATGAGGTTAGAGTCTTTATCAAGTGCAAGGTTACTAGTTGTGATGGAATCACAATTATTTAAAAAAAAAAAAACCCAAATAATGAGTGGAAGTGATGAAATAACCATTTTGTTAAGTTCATTGTAATGTGAATAATTACCTTGTCTTGACTTCGAGTCTTGCATTCCATGCGGAGGGTATTTACTTCACGAATTACAAGGTTAAACTTATTTGTGATTGCGAATGTTCATTGTGCTATTGTGACGTGACTTAGTTACATCACATTGAATTTAAACAATTAAACACATTTAATCTGTAGGGTTAAAATTGTAATTAGATCACAATGATTTCAACACAATCCACTTGTTTTAAAATTTCTAGTGGGAGAGAGATACCAGGGTTGGATCTCACGGCCTCCATTGTCGGTTCATAGTGGTGTGGGGTAAACATCTCGTCTTGGCCTCGAGCCTTGCGTTCCATGCGGAGGATGTTTATTTCATGGTACTACAAGATTGAATTTCTTGGTTTATAGCAGTTTGATCAAACACCTTGTCTTAGCCTCGAGCTTTGCATTCCATGTGGAGGGTGTTTTTATCATGGTACTACAAAATAAGCTTGTTAAAGGGATGGGATGTGGCTACACATGATTCTAGACAATGGTGTACACTAGACTAAGTTTAATAGTATCCTCTATGCTGAGTTCTTGCTATTATTACTTAGAGGCCAAAGGAAGAGCGGCAAATTATTTTTGTTTGGTAAGAGTTACCATGATAGCATTAATAATGAGAATAATTCTCGCCTGATCATTGTGGTTGATATTCACTCTATGCTAAGGAATATTAATTGCAGGATTAGGTTGCCATTGCACCTAGTATAGTATGTTTTTCGGGTTCCATACTATATGGTTATGGATGCAAAATATAATGTTCCTATAATCAAGTTCATGGTCTCAATATAAAGTTGTCATAAATTTTGTCCTCTAGTTACTATTTTAGTTGAATCACATTAACTAAGAAATAATTTTGGACATAGTGCTTAAAGGAGCTGAAGTACATATCCATGTTTCAATTCAGCATTGTTATAATTTCCTATACATGATGCATTTATGGAAGATAGCTTATGATATGATCATAGTCTCCATTTAAATGCTAATATGTTACCTTGGCTTCTATCTCAATTGTGCTATAGCATGAGATGCAAGAGTTAGTACTAAACTTAGACTTTATATCAAGTCTAAATGAGATGTTTGGTATGAATCATATTGAGTGCTAAGAAAGGCTTAAGGAGTTCCAATTCTATATCATTTTATGAAAATATTTTATTTTTAAAATGAATTGAAATTCTTGGATGTAGAGATTAAATGTTAATCTCATGTGGATATGATTTACAAGTCCTTGTTAGAATCATTTGATCAATTCAGATTGTTTTGAAAATAAATTCTTTTATATTATCTGAATTGATGAGTGAGTTCTATGCAACGGAAGACATCCTAAAAGCTAAGGCTAGGATCAATATGATTTAATTCAAATTCTTAGCTTGAACCGAAAGGTAAGGGTGATAAGAAGAGAAATTAAAATACCAAATAGTTGGACAAGTTAGTTGCCCTAGTAATTGCCAAAAGGAAATTAGTCTTAAAAGCATGACCAAAAAGAAATTGTCTTTGTTTTGATAAAGCTAAGCATTATCCATGATTGTTTTCTAGATGGAAATTTACATGTTTTATTTTTAAAGAGAAAGTTTTCATCCTTTTGTATTGTATGTTTTGCCACTTATGTCTAGATCTTATTAATCTAAGTGTTATTCAAGATTGGTGAAAGATGGGCTTTTAGAACCATTATTTTGTTATATTCACAATCTATGAATTCTATTTAGAGGATAATATGATCTAGGATTCCTTTTCGAAAAGGAATGAAGTTCCAATGACTTCTTTAAGTCAGTGCATACATAAAGGAGGAATAGGGCTCTTTTAAAGTAAAAGTTGATTGTTCTAGAAGAAAAATGTCAAAATTTGTTATAGAACAACTATAAAATACATTTTGAAATGAGATGGTTGTATTAGATACATCACAAGACATTATTCTGTAGATAACTATTACACCGGTACAATATTGTAGTGGTAGGATTACCAAATAAATTCATACTTTTGGAATAAACTTTTGAAGTCATTCCACAAGGATATGAATTTGATCATTGGTCCTACGTAAAGGCAATAGATGATACGAATATGGATTACTGATTCAAGGTTATGTGAATAGAATTAAATTCTATTTAAAGTCTAGAACTTGTAGAGGCGCTTAATTGCATTAAGCCTATTATTTTCAAACCGGTCTACAAGTAAATGAGATTGATAGATTTGAAGGTGCAAACTTTCAAAGTCTAGACTAGTGGCGAAAAGATTTATTAAAAAAGAAATGGTTCGATTATGAAAAGATTTTTTCACCAATAGTCAAGTTTGACTCTATCTAGATTTTCTTATCCATTATATTTCATTTGGATGAAATATGGCATTGGATATCAAGAAAGTTTCTTTTAGTAGCAATCTTGAGGAATACATCTATATGATGTAACTAGACTTATTCATAGCAAAGATCTAGTTGTGATTAGCATGCAAGTTGTTTAAAGTCCATTCATGGACTAATGCAAGCATCTAGGTCATAAATATCATTTTTGATCAAGCAATCAAATTATTTGATTTTTATCAAGTATTAAAAGGCCTTAAGTGTGTAAAAGTTATATAGAATAATAAATTTCTTAATGTATATTGATGATATTCTAATCATGTAAGATGATGTAGAGTTATTGTCATCAATAGAGTTTTGGTTGTCTAGTCTAGTTTGATATAAAGTACTTGGGAAAGACTAGTCACATCCTAAGAATTATAACTTTGTTAAAATTCAAAAAATTAGGATATTGGGTCTATCTTAAACTGCTTAAATGGATTAGTTTCTAGCCAAGTATAGCATGTATTATTTCAAGAAAATGATTCTTTCCTTTTAAGATTGAAGTTCTTTTATATAGGATTATAGTTCTAAGACATATAAAAGGAATAGCATATTAAGACGGTTCCTTATACCATATCAAAAGGAAGTCTTTATGCTATGCTATATACTAAGCTAAATATCTAATTTGCAGTGGGCATGGTAAGCAAATATCAATTGAATCAAAGATCACTTAATTTAGTGGGAGTAAAGCATATACTCAAATATCTTAGGAGAATGATGGATTATATGCTTGTCCACAAAAGTGAAGTTTTGATGGTTACTGGATGTACAAATACTGACTTGTAGTTTAATTGTGATTCATGAAGTTAGACTTCAGGATATGTGTTCATCCTAAGTGGTGAAGACACACATTAAGCGTAAATATCATCTCATTAGAGAGGTATGAGTACGTGAAAAGTAGTAGTAGAAAAGATAATTTATGCAATAAATCTGGCTGAAACTTATTTCCAAGCCTTGCCTTGGAGTGACTATAAAATTACTCTAAAGGGAGATAAGTGTCGGATATATTTGATAAATTGTCTTTAAGGGCAAGTGAGAGATTGTTGGGATTTATGCCCTAAAATCCAATTTCTTGGCATATCATAAATAATTAAATTGTTTAATTATATGAGACTATTTAATAATGTACTAATGGGACATTATCTTAGTCCATGAGATGCATAGTATGTTATTTATGTGAAAAGTCACAGAAAGATACAAATCACAAGTTCTTTATAAACTCAGAATTTTAGTTCGTAGTCAATGATGAAATTGGGCATTTCATCTGCGAAGACTATAACATATCAACTACGATGATTTATCTTGATCATGGAAGTGGAGACTTCTAGTTGGTAGGTTGATATGTTTTAAGAGTTAAAACATATTGATTTGGACTGCTGTGAGATTTATTATTCTCCTAACGACTGTCAAATAAATAATAAATCTCACGACTTCTATTTACATCAACTCTAAATCCTGAAAGAATAATGAACCTGATCATGAGTTGTAAGTTGCTTTGATATATTAGGAGTGAGATCTATTAGTTACGGTCAAAATCTCAGTATGTTGGGCAACCGCATTTAGTGTTGATGGAACATATATTTTCAAGATGGAATTCATAATCTCTTAACGGAGATATAAAATATTCTCTTGAGATAAGTTTAATGAGTTTGGTTATTCAGAGTGTTGGACCCAACCACTTTAATAAGGAGTTACTAAAGTATATATTTATGAAATTGGATTTCATAAATATATGATGAATAACATAAAGGATTAAACCGAGTACTCAAGGATTAAGATGTAGTAATTTTTAAAGTGGCAGTCAATATTTATGACTTTATATTATTACAAATATTTTAATGAAGGGGTTGTATGTATAATAAAGTCTTGGGATATAATTTATTAATAAGGCCTAGAGTGCAATTATATTCTTATAGTGGTATTGAATATAATTAATGGTAACTTTGGACTTGTCAAGAGTTGACAGAAAAGCCCAAAGCCCATTAAAGCTAGAGTCTTATTTGTTCCCTTTGGTCCCATCTTAAGCCACAAACTAAAACCTAATTGGGTAGGCCCAAAAGGCTAACCCAATTAGATAATCAGTCATTATTTAATAAGAGTTATTAAATAAAGAAACTATGAAAACAGTTTTAACGTACGTATGATAAAAAGAAAAGAAATCAGTTTTTCTCTACAAAGAGAAAAAGAAGGTTTTTTGTTTGAGAGTCAATGTACAAAAGACTGATTGAGAGACCACACATCTTGGGCCCCATGTGGAATTGAGATGAAGATTAAACGTTTTCTCAAGTTTTTTTTTTTTTTTTTTTTTTTTGTTTTGAAATTCACTGCATCAAGGTACGCTTTCTATTCTTTGTTCTAGAATTCATGGTTACATGTTTATCTTTCATTATTAAAGTAGATTTGTGTGTTTGTTGCTTCATTTGTGTGTTTTGAAAGGGGAAAGACATTCCATGCACAATAGATATATAAACAAATAAAAGGGTCGCAGAAATCAAATCTTACTACCCTAAGTTTGCATATGTGAAGGAAGGCTATAAAGCATGGTTACAAAAGTAGGAAAGCTTCACACATACGAAAATACCTCAAAACCAGTTTTAATAACCATTTAAAAATATTTTCGAAAAATATTTTTTTGTCTTTTGAAAATAGTTACTAAAGATATAGTGAAAACATTTTTCAAAAAGAAAGCCTCGAAGGCTAATGCCAATTTCAATATTGTTTTAAAGCCAATGTCCAAAGATTAAAATTTTATCAAAAGTTCTAAAGGATAAACTCTCTAAGTATCCCCAGTGGAATTGCCAATTTGTCAATGCCTTGTGGCAGCCGACTACCCATCGCGACGATGCTCATGCCTTATGCAGGCTTTGAGCTCGGGTGTTGTGAAATGAGGATGAAAAGGGTACCTTTGGTGTGTGACTTTAATTGAGTCAATTTTAACTTAAAATTACCAAAGATAAGTGAAGTCGCCACCAATCATAGAGTTTTTTCTAAGGTGTGATTCGTCACCTGACTCTATTGATTTTATTACCAATCTTAGGCTAAGAAAAATGTCATTTTTCCTAATCTAATACAAATGGGTAAAAAATCTTGACTCTTGAGTTCGGAAGTCTGATTACTTGTGAGGAAGGTGTTAGGCACCCCACAACGCCTGCCTGGAGACAGTCCTTTGTTTTGGTAAAATCTTAACTTTTGAACATTGGCAATTAAAACAAGTTATTGGCATTAGCTCTCAAGGATTTAAAAGAATTAGGCTTCGAGGTTTGATTTTGGAAGGGATGTGGTTTCTATCAATACTTTACTAGAACTTTTGGAATTATTGCTGAATTTCCTCATCGAAAATCTGGCAGCATCTCGCCATATTTTCATGACGAAAATCTAGCAGCATTTCACCTTTGGTGCATTATAGCACACAAAACGCTATCCTCACAAATCTTTCATTGTGAGAATATAGCAACAAAGGTGCCTCATTTTCACGACCAAATTCTGGTAGAGTTTCGCGTTTGGTGTAGACACCGCATTTTTTACCCCTTACGACTCAAGCCCCCGTTCCCCAATGATGTAAGAATTCTAAATCCCAAGGTTGGTTTAGGAACCGATTAAATGAAAATTAACTTGAGGAAAGTGTTTATGAAAAAGATGACTTATTTTTGGATCAAATAAACTATTTTTGGAAAAGAAAGGTCACGAAAACCCTAGGGCAAGTGTACGCATTCCCATATATGCACTCACATGCTTAAGATTTGCGTGTGCATACTTCATGCATGCGTATGCATACACATGCATGCATGCACATGCTAGGGTTCCAAAAACCATAAAGGAAAGGTTTTCTGCCTTAAAACTTGGTTTGCATCGAATCTCATGTCATCTGGGAGTCGCTTCAAACCCTTTTTTTTTTTTTGAACTATATAAAGCCATAAATGGTACTTTTTCAAAGGGGGGGATGAATTTTAGTGGTAAAACACATAATATTCACTAGAAAATAGTGAATCAAGGAAGGAATTTTTCACAAAACATCCTCAAGTCAAATTTTATTTGATTGGGACATTTTTTGGTCTTGATCTTTGAGTTACAAGTTTACTAACACATTTTTGAATTGTTTGTAACTAGATTGACTAAGGGGAATGGTCAAAATCAAGTTTTAGAGAGTTCTTGTGTTGAGGTAAAGGTTCTATCATTGGCTCTTCACTTTTCTTAGATTTTCATTGATTCCTTTGTTTGTTTACATGTTTTAAAGCTTTAATGTAAGTGTCTAGTCTTTGCTTATTTCGTGTTTATGTTAAAAGCATGGTAGGTTTTTAGTTTCCTTGTTTCTTTTGTGTTTTCTTTGTTTTCTGCTCTAGTTTTTTGGGTTTAGGGTTTCAAGTGTGTATGCATGCACATGCAACTTGCATGTGTACGCAAACTCGTAATGTACGAGTATGCTTATGCATACAGTAGGTATATCCTATGTATGCACATGCATACTCAAGCCCAGAAAGTCTAATTCCATTTATGTTTGTTTTTCTTTCGTCCTGTTCACATGCTTTAGCCTTTGTTTTAACCTAGCTTCTGTATCTTTAAGTCTTTTCCTCTCTGTTTTGTTTTAGTTTGCTTGTTTCATCTCTTTGATGCTTATTAGGGTTTTAGATTGTTTGAATACCATGAACATGCACATAAATATGAACATGCATTGATGTATAGGTGTAGTGATGCAATGAGGTAAGTGAGGTAAGTCATACATAATCACATGGACATGCATTTATTTATTTGACAAGTATGATATGGTTGACAAACATGAATATGCTTGGATTGAATGTTATGCTTTTAATGTTTGGATGTCATAAAATGCTTGTTTGATTCTGCCATATGATGTACCTGCCTTTGGAGATATGTGTTTAAATGCTATCATAAATGAGTGGTTAGGTTTGGGATGACTATGCCATGTTTGTATGTCTTAGATGCATGCTAAAGTGTATGTGAGTTAGAATAACGTATTAAACCTACCTTTAATGAGATTAAGATTTGGAACATAATGAGTGGAAGCCGACCCACGGGTCAGGTGGGGTTGGGTGCCTAACACCTTCCCATCCCCATACCTAAACTCCAAACACGTGCTCTAATAAAAGATCAGTCCTTCCACGAAGGACGCTATATTTATGGTTCCTAGACCTAATCTAGGTGCCGATTCCATTTCTCCACCATGGTCCACCCTAAGCCAAGGCGTATTCACCCAATCCAACAAGTATGACCCGTCGCGGGCGCTTATGCCCACGATAGCGACTCTACTAGGGGATTGAGAGTTTGATTCCAATGTGTTCCATTTCTTAATCTTAATAAATGTGGAAGTCAAACTTTAAAGGAATGCTTTAAGAAGTTTGCAAGATCGTCTAATGATCTTGCTCTGAAATTGTGACTATGCCTCTTGCTAAAGCTCAAGATGATGTCAAGATGATTGCCCAGAAGTCCATTCGAAAGGGAGAGACCATGTGAAAAAAGCTACGCCAGTGTGGCATTTTCCATTATCTTTCAATCACTTTCACAACTTGGTGAGATTTTTAACTGAAGGGTGTGAGGATTCACATATCAAGAAACCCAAAGACATCATAGGATACTTGGGGTAATAGAGGGTTTCATTTTGGAAGACCCAAAGGAACCAACTAGACTACCTGAAGGTGAAATGAAGGAAAAACCTATTGAGGAAGACCCAAAGGAAAAACCTATTAAGGCAAGTTGAAGAAAACCAAGTTTGAGCGAGTTGATCTTGCTTGAGAGATGTTGAGTTCCTTTTACCCTTTTGGGATGATTGACAGAAGAGCTTGTAAGCTATATAGATCGACCCCAACTTCTGGCTGAATTCCATTCCTAGACTCATGGTAGTTGGCCCTCATGGATAATGTGAGGGCTACACAAGATGGATTTTAGTGGTCTTATGGGAATGAGAACGCTAAAAGTCTGCATCTATATCATATTGAGAGCACCTAAAGGCTTGGCCTTCTTCCAGTCCCTATGGACGTCTTATGGATCACTGATCTCACCAATTGCTCATTTAATGCCTCAATAGAATTGGCTGCTGCTCATATTTGAGATAGGGAATTTGGGACCCTTGGTAGCTTCCACAAAGGAAATTAGTCAACATTATTGGAGTAGACAACTCAGGTTGTGCTTCTCTTGCTTGGTATTTGATAGGCCGAAGCAAATTCCTGAAAAGGAAATTAAAAAGAACAGATGTTAGCTTGGAATCTTGGCCTTAAAATGATTAGACAAAATTGGATATGCCTAGGCCCTCCTTCAATAAAGTTGCCTGATGCATCCTTTTAATTGTCCATTCTCATGTTCAATATAGGTGTCTTATGTTGATTGATAGAAATGTTGCATCCATAAGGTAACCTAAAGTAGGTTTATTTCAATCTTTAACTCCTTGGAGTGAGTTCTTGAATGAGCTACTCATGGCTTGTGTATTTAGAAATGGTTCTACAAGTTTCTGTCATGACCCCAACTGAGGTGAATTTGAAGAACATGGATGACCCATCGATCTTGTGGAGACAATCCCATGTGGGATTTGCATAGGAATTCATGACGCTTTCTTGACCATCGGCTTCATCCCTTTTTTTACACAGGAGAAGAATCGAGAAATATTCTGCCCTAGTATGACATTTTTTCGATTATTCATCCATCTAAATGGCCTCCTGAATATTCTTAATGGAAAGGAGCCAAGACTTGCTTGGTCTATCTGAGCCTAGTACTAGCAATACATTCTCTTTAAAGGAGATCTTGATCCCACAAAAGTATTTAGACTGGGCCGAGCTTCAGCATCTTCCCTATTCTTAGGGTTTCTTGAGAATCTCGTGCAACTGGTTAACAACATCAACTAGATCTTGGGAGTGAAGTCGGGGTCCCTTAAGAAGCACTATAAGTAAAGATTGGCTACATATCAACTTGATCTTGAGAGCCGACCAGCGGGTCTTAATTCCCATGCTTGGAAGTAATGTCAAGGAAGTTCCACAGTTTTTTTGGGAATAGTACTGAAAAGGAAATCCCTTTAAAATGAATAACCCAAATCTTTTCCTAAGATCATTTCTCTTCAACTTGTGATTAACAAGATTTGACAAAGTTATCCTTACAAGGCACAGAGCCCAACAAAAGCTGTTTCGGTATAGGGGCAGGCCAGACCTAATTCATTTATCTCTTACCCCCTTAGGTTCGATGTGACCTCTTGGTTGAGACTTTGTGAGTTTCAGTGTGTGTGCCCAAAGGGCTAATTCTGAAAGTCCATTCTTCAATATTGAGAATAGTCGAATCCATACTAGACATGAAATCATCTTGACAAGCAGTAGGAGGGTTAGGCACCCTTAAGAGTTTATGCCATTGATAGCGATTTAAAAATAACTAACTTGAAAGACTTTGCTAACATCTATCTTGATGGTATGGATTAAATGGTTTGGATTACAAAAGACCAATCAAGGGTCTTCTTGGTAGCATTAACCATTTTAGTATATCACCTAAAGTATGACATATAAAAGGACATCTCCCTAAGCTTCTTGCTCTTCAAACTATCTTTGATTCATCCCCTTAGGGTAATAAGATTGGCAAAAGCCATGGACCTGGGTCCTATTGATCTTCTTGTAGGCTGGAGCCTTAGACATTTCTAGGAATGTCTCGATCATCTCATTTTCCAATTCCAGAGAATGCACTCGGTTGCCCCTTTCTCTTTTCATCTTTGAGTACTTCCTTTGAAAGTTTCCCCATCCTCGTCTTCCATTTTCTATCAATGGGAATGTCAAGGAGCTACCATAATGTCGAGACAATGATGGTATCGACTTTCAATAGCAATTCATGCTCATTCCTTTCTAGTTTCAAATGTCATGTGGCAGTGGGTCTGACCAAATCATTTTGAAGAGCCCATACATGAAACAAGACTTTGGTTTGCAACTAGATAACAGAAACCAATTCCCATTTTTCAATCCCCCAAAGAATGTTGGCTTTCAACTGAAATGGTTCATTGCTTCTGTTCAATATTCTACTCACTCTTCATTCTTGCCACATCTCTATTATGCAAGCTTGGAGATGCAAGGACCTTGAACTTCCCACATTTTGCCTCACACCTTGAGAAAGAATGGGATAGCAAGGAGTTGGGATTACAGTTGAGATATTTTCATGGTGGAAAAAGGAAACCAAAAAGCCCATGTTAGTTTTAAGCCAAAATGCTTTAAGCATGCGCCTACTTCATTTTGCAATTAAGGGGGAGAAGTTCCATGATTTGGATTTCTTGTCATTGAATGGGTCTCTAAAGTGATGCAAAATTTAACATAACCTCTCTGCGGCAAGTGACTGAACATTTGCATAGATTTTGAAAAATCTTAGGATGAACCCCTTTTTCACAATGAAAATTTTAAGGTACAACACCATGTCCTTTTTGGGAAAAATTTGGCACAATTTGTATAGCAAAGGTTTTTGCAACAATCAAAGCAAATATGATGCTCTCGTTCTGATACAATATTCACAATGATCCTTGGACTAGAGATCAATTTTGATATAAAGGCCTTTAATACACGAAAAACAATGCTTGATCCTTTTGGCAATTTTGAAGAAAAACTTGGCCTCTTGCCTATCTCTATGGAAAGATCTAGTTGCTTGTCACCCAATTTATCATCTATACAATTAGGTGAAAGATATTAAAAGGTGCATACAGGCCTACGTAAGGTCAGGGACCCTTCCGGGACCGTCCCTCCTAGGTTTCTCAATGTTATGCAAGCAGGCAAAGATCATACCTTCATTTGAGAATTGTTCCCTTACAATTGAAATGCTTAAGGACATGCTCCTATCATTTATAGAAATATGGCTTAAACCCGCTTAAGCGAGTTTTTATCATGGTGAGTTTCTATAGTGATGCAGAATTAATGCATAAGCTTGCAAGTAGCTGGAACTTTCATATCATGCTTGAAATTGCAAGGTGGCCCCTTTTCTTTTGATTTACAAATAAAAGCAATGCTTTACAATACTTGGCTTTTTACAATGCTCCCAAAACGTGGGCTATATGCAATGGATCCAACATTGGGCCTTTTACAATATATGGAAATTCAAATTTGCACAATGCAGAGGCTTTATTCTAGACAGACTTGCCTTCTCGAAGAAGATCTTGGACTCTTGGCAATGTCCTCCTTGATGCAGAGTTCTGGCTACTTACCATAAATTTTTTCTATGCACATTTACATGATAGAGCCATTAGTGTATGCATGCATGCCCTTGTAGGGTTGAAAACCCTTAGGGTTTGGGTATGATCTATTGTGTAAGCAACGTGGTTGCTTTTCCCTAGGGGTTAATCACAGATGCTGTGTAAGCAAGATGGATAGAACCTGGAGTAAAGCATAACTCTTTGACGTAAGCAAAAAAGGCAAACCTGCAAACGGAAACTGGACTCTTTCCCCTTGACTCGTTTTGAAAGAAATCCTAAGAAGGATATCCTACCCTAGGCTTGGATGTTCACTCAGCTTTGGCTCTTCCAAGTCCTTACGGGTTTTGACTTAGTCTAGGCCAACTATATGAGACACAACTTAACTAGTAAGTTGGTCCTATTCTTAGAGGGGACCTCAATCATCTAATCCTTCCCTTCATGGAAGTTGTGGGATAAAGTAGATCAAGGGGGGCCATTTCAACTACTCCTGTCCACCTATGAACCCAGAAGTGCCTATAAGTCGACGCCCAATAACTATATAAGGTATTCACATCCAGTATTCGCCTTCAATGCTGAGTCCAAGTTCGACCCAATATGAGGGGTGATGTCATGCATTTTGACATGAAAGGGGAAAGACTTTCCAAGCACAACAGATATATGAACAGATAATGGTGTAGCAGAAATTAAATCTTACAACCCTAGGTTCGCACATGTGAAGGAAAGTTGTAAAGCAGGCTAAGGAAAGCAGGAAAGCTTCACACATACGAAAATCCTCAAAGATGGATTTTGGAAAACCATTTGAAAACATTTCTGAAAAATATTTTTGAGTTTTGAAAATAGTTTACTAAGGATATAGTAAAAGCATTTTTCAAAAGAAAGCCTCGGAGGCTAATGCCAATTTCAATGTTTTTGAAAGCCAATGTCCAAAGATTAAAATTTTATCAATAGCTCTAAAGTCTAAACTCTCTAAGTATCCCCAGTGGTTCGACCACCCATCGCAATGATGCTCACACACTTTGAACAAGGGCAAGCTCTAAAGCTCGGGTGCTATGGATGAGGGTTTTACCTTTAGTGTGTGACCGGAAAAGAAGTCAATTTTAATTGAGTTACCAAAGGTAAGTGACGTCACCACCGATCATTTGGTTTTTTCTAAGGTGTGATTAGTCACCTGACTTTATTTGATTTTATTACTAATCCTAGGCTAATAAAATGTCTTTTTTCCTAATGTAATGCGGATGGGTAAAAAATCTTGATTCTTGAGTTTGGAAGTTTGGTTACATGCGGGGAAAGTGTTAGGTACCCCACAACGCCTATCCATAAACAATCATTTGTTTTGGTAAAATCTTAATTTAAAGACATTGGCAATTAAAAACAAGCTATTGGCATTAGCTTTCGGGGCTTTAATCGAATTGGGCTTTGAGATTTAGTTTCGAAAAAGGTGTGGTCTCAATCGATACTTCCCTAGTGTGTTTGGAATCGGTGCCAAATTTCCATGACGAAAATCCGGCAACATTTTGCCTTATTTTCGTGGCATAAATCCGGCAGCGCTTCGCCTCAAGTGCATCAGAGCTCACAAAACACTATTCTCTCCAAACTTTCGCTATGAGAATACAGCAATGGTGGTGCCCTATTTTCATGGCAAAAATTCAACAAAGTTTCGCGTTTGGTGCGCTATGGTGCACCGATAGGGTTTCATGCCTATGTATACGGCGCGTGCCAATATGCTCGAGCTAGGACGAGCTGGAGCCCTTCAGATTATCAAGCATATTGAGGAAACCAATGTCACTTGGTGACATGGATCGGGATAGTCACACCACGATGATTGTGCACACAATATAGCGTAAGTATGCGCCTACAACAAATGCCTTGGGCACATACCCACACTAAAAGGTTAAATGCACTCATGGCTAAAGAGGGTCGCTGATGTAGCCACAAGAGTCCATCATACAAAGTGCATGATCTCCCATATACAAGCATATATAGATATACGTACATCATGTACAATGCTATCACACAAAGTGAGAAAACATTGCCAACGTTCCAAGTGTATGGCCCAGCAAGGTACAGGAAATGTAAATCAGACATAGCCATACCTAGGGAATGCGGCCCAAGCAAGGAGTAACAAAAATAAAGGGTAAAAGGAGAAGGGGAACCCTAATATATGCTCTAAAGAAAAGGCTGAGAGAGAGAGAGAAAGATTTTACCACTTAGGGAGGCTAGGCCTCCTAATCTACTGAACATTGCCCTTTGTGGGCTTACGTCTTCTTGCTTACATCCTTACCCTTGTTGATTGGGCCTAGGAGGTCACACCCTTGCTCCAAGTGTTCATTCTCTGAGCATGTACATGCAATGACAAAGGAAACAAGCCAGCAGACAAGCAAAGAAATAACTAGAAGGAAAGCATGCTAAAGGACAAAATATCAAAGAAAGCCAAGCGGGGGGCAAACAAACATGTTATTAAACAAAAAAGGATGTCCTAGGAGGACAAATGTAGGTTTGGATCGGGTGTCCATAGTTTCATGAGATTGGAGCATGGATGACACATAGACTCATGCATGAACTTATAGGCAAGCATGCAAAAAATGCAAAGAAGCAAAGAAGGCCAAATGGGTGGTGCAAAGCAAGCAAGGCAAGCATAACATCGCACGGAGCGGAGAAAGGGTTTGCATCAAGCAAACCGACATCACGGGGATGTGTTCTCACAAGTAGTCACATCCAAACAAGCCACAAGAGGGATTGATGCAACCACACAAGCAAGTGGCCCTAAAGACCAACAAGCACAAGCCCACAAAGGGCAAAAAGCATGGCAAAGCCTAGATTTAGATAGGCAAACATGGATACAAAGAATAGAAGCAAGCAAACATACACATGCATAAAGAAAATGATCGAAACCCTTTGATATAGGCCTAAGTGTATAGATGTAGGCCTAGACCAAAAGACCTAGATCTACACCCTACCCAAAGGGCCAAAACACAGGAAAAAGGCATAACAAGAGATAAAAAGGCTTTAAAAGCACATGGCATAGCAATCAACATGTAGATCTAGACACATGAACATGGCATGGAGCACACAAAAATATTGATCTAAGCATAAACATGGCAAGGAGCACATAAACAAGTAGATCTAGGCATAAACATGGCAAGGAGCACATAAACAAGTGGATCTAAGCACAAACATAGTATTTAGGCATATCCTAGCCCAAGAAGGCTAGACCAACATCATCAAAGTAATAAAACATGATAAGAAGCAAGGAGACATGCTAGGAAAGCTATAAACCATGCTAGGAAGTAAGATAAAGCAAGAGATATACTACAGAAAGCAATAAAGCATATTACAAAGTAAGATACAGAAAAGGGTGTAGATAGTAGCTAAAAAGCTACATCTACACCCTTAAAACCTCAAATCCAAGGTCCTAAGACTGAGGAGGGGAAAAAGAGTGCAAGAACACTACCTTTTGATTGTTAAGAAAATAGAGAAATTAAAGGTTTTCTGATATATTTAGGAGAGGATTTAAAGAGGAAAAGAGAGAGAATATGCTCAGAAAAGTGCCCTAAAATGCCCAAAATCCATTCTTTTTGAAATTTGAGGGTCTGGGGGGTTAAATAGAGGCTTGGAAAACTTCCCAAGGCTCGACACACCTTTAAGGTGCGCCAGGTGAAAACTATTGACGTTAACAAATTTGTCCTTTTCCTCCAACCTTTTAGTTCTGACTTCGATCGCATATTTGAGGGCTTTACCGAACTCCAATTGAGTTGTTCTTGGTGTCACTAGAAAGAATTGGATGTCTAGTTTTAATAACAATAAATAAATTAAAAATCCAATAGTTAGATCAAAAGTTATGGTCTCGGGAAGTGAGTTGACATGCCTAGCACAATTTTTAAGATATCTCAACCGTTTTAACTCCGATTTCAACCTATGAATAGTCGTTGAAAAGGGAATTTAATAATCTTTGCAATGACACTAGCGTCAACCCATTTCAGTGGTCAGATCAAAATTAGGGTTTTTGGTACCTTTAGGAGTCAACCTCGAGTCAAAGTTGACAAAAATCTCCGAGTAGCTCGGGTTTTATGTAGAAGCATGAAAAACGTTGTTTTGGGATGATTTTGGCCAATTTTGACTTTCGATCAACCTAGGGTTGACCAAGGGCATTTTGGTCATTTTGACCTAAAATGGCACTTTGGGTGCTCCGACGCCCGAATGAGTTATACCATGTCAATCTAGATGTTTCTGCGGCCCCATGGAGAACAATTAATATTTTTTTAGAGTTTTTGGAGTCCAACATGCAAATCAAGGGTAGACAAAATATGGTATCTTCAATGGCTATTATTTTTTTTTTTTTTAACATTTCATTCCCCATATATATATATATATATATACACGTAAATCAGGCACAAGTTAGTTCATAACAGGTTCAAAGATTATCATATTCAAGTTGACAAATTTTATTCCTTTTACACTTCTAAATTGGAACCCAAGATTTACAATGTCAACACTATTACTAGTTACTAGGGGCATTTCAATGCAAAGAAATAATTGAATCAATGACAAAAATAATGGTTGTAACAGCGAGAAATAGTTTCATTTTTCAGTCTACAAAGAATTATGGCAATGCAAATCACTAGACCGAATATCCAAACTTATCAAAAGAGAGAGAAAATAATATTAAAAGAAGAAAGAAAAGAAAGAAAGATTGCAACTTAAAAAGGTTCTTTTTTTTTTTTTTTTTAGAAACAAAAAGGTTCAAATTAATATGTATGCAGATTTATTACTTTTTGGTTTAAGATAAGGCTTCGTATTTAAATTATGTCTTTTTAATTGAATAAATGTATTATTCCCCATTAGATGTGGTACTTAGGAACTTCCTTTGTCTCTTATAAATTAGGTCCCAAGATTTACTATGTCAACATTGTTGGACTAACCCCTATTAGGTTCTAAGACTTTAGGAAATAAATGTATTAGAACTTTATTTTGTAGATGTTGGCAAACCATATCAAAACAATGAGTCTAGGTTTAGGCTTGCTCAAAGTTTGTTTAAGTGTAAGAACTAAACAAACCTAGTTTGTTTAAATGTATTAGAACCATGATCAAAACTTTCATCCTCAGACATTCTAATGCTTTCAAACCTAGTAGTCAACTGCTGCAACTTGGAGAATTTTCAAAGCAGTATGAGCAACCTCAACATTTGAGATTCTCCTGAACTCCTCCATAGAAATAGCATCACAAATAGCATTCATAGCTTTGCTATTAAAAGCAGCTGCTTCTTTTTGGGCCTTTGACCACTCACTAATAGGAGTAGCCATTTTCTCCCATCTGTATTTAACGGAGTTCCACACACTCTTATCTATAGATTTTGTAGGGTTTAGACCCCTTAAACCACAAATAAATTGCGTAGCCTAGATTAATTAGCCAAGTTTTTACTTAGTCAAATTAAGCAATTCTAGGTTAAAACAATCACAAAATCATATCATACATGTAAAACATATAAAGCAGCGGAAAATAAATAACACAATGATATGATCACCCAGGAAACCACACGGAAAAACCTGGGGAGGATTTTACCCACCGATCCTCAAGGCAAAACGGAATCCACTAAGAAAGAATTGAAGTTCTTACAAAAGGACTTACAAGCTCCCCGCTTGACTTCCTAATGCTACCCACCAGTAAAACTTCCTGACACGACCACGCGCAGGCTCCGAGTCCACGGACTACTTCTTTCTTTGTCTTCCTTTAATCAGGTACAAGCTCCTCGCTTGTTTATCTTTAAGCTTCAAAGGCAGCAACCAAGTTGATCATCAAGATGTAGAAGAATCTCAATCTTGAAAACCCTAAGTTATGTGTAAAGGAAAGCTCCTCTAGATCTCACAAGAGATTTACACAAAACCGCAATGTATGAGCAACAATACAACTTGTGCAACTCTGAAAAACATAGCTAGGGTTTGCCTTATATACCTAGGGCAAAAACATAAAACCCTAAACGTTTAAAGAGTTTGGGCTGAGTTGGAATTCTGCAGAAAAACGCATCTGGGCCGACTTTCGATCGATCGAGAATTACATTCGATCGATCGAGCCAGGCCGAGAAGCCCCAATGCTTCTGCAGTCTCTCGATTCCAACTTTACAAAATTAAACCAACTTTGAGCAAGCCTAAACAAGACTAATTACATTGTTTTGATCATGGTTTGCCAACATTACAAATTAGGTTATAAATACATAAAATCCTAAGACCTTAGAACCTAACAGATTTCAAGAAGGCTTTCATCCTAACCTTCCAATAAGCATAGTTATTTCCATCAAAGTATGGAGGGATCACAAGAGAGTGACCGTGTTCCATAACAACAAGGGTCAAGGATCAACTCCTAGATCAAGAGATCTAATACAAGAGTTAACCTGCTCTGATACCACTTGTTAGGTTTTTAGCATAAAAAAAAATAAAGAGAAATACAAAAACATATATCCCATATCCCAACAAAAATGTATATCTATATCTCCCCCTAACATGTACAAACACATCATCAAAGCAACATGTCTCCCCTTAAATACAATCTACAACAAAAAATAACTCCCCCTATCACTATGTACTCCCCCTTTTTGTAACATATTGCCAAAGGAAAATCATGGCTGATCTGAGGGTGGAGCCAGTGGAGAGGCACCTCTAGTGGTAGCAATCTCAGCTTGTAAGGCCGTAACCTCATTAACCAAATCCAATAAAAGCTATCCATGTGCTGCTTGAACTGTGAGACATGTCTCCAGCATGGTGCGCTTAGAAGAAGATGTAGATGTAGACGGTGTAGGATCCACAGCAGCAGTGGTATCCACAAACTCCTCAGCAGTAGGATCACTAGAAGGAGGACCTCTAGATGCGTCACTTGTAGAGGACTCGACTCTAAGACGTTTTTCGTTAGCTTTTAACTGAGCTGCTCTTTGCATAGGAAAGGTGGAACCTATAGGAGCTATGATATGTACAAGCTCAGAAGCGGGAAAGTCCTCTAAACCTAAATCTAGAAGGATCCTATGAATAAAAACTAGGAAGAACAAACCATGTGATTTAGCACTACTCCTATGGACCTCTACAAGAGAACGAATAAAAAGATTAGGAAAACTCATAGGAGCATCGGCGATGAGATCGTACAAAAACGCATATCTCTAAATAGGAATCGTATGTATATGAGAGATTGGCCAGATACTATGACAAGAAATCCTAAAGAACAGATAATTGACCACAGCAAACCCTTACAAGTAAATTAATGGGGGAAAAAACCGAATGACTATGACACTTCATAGCAAAGATTGAATAATTATAAAAATGGAAAATAAATTGAATCGAAATTAAATCAAGTCAATGTCAATATAAGTTTTTTAAAAAAAAACATTTTTTTCATAGCAAATTTAGTAAAGAAAATTGAGTATAGCACATACACAGTACTGAAACAATGAAAAGTAAAAATAGAGATAAAGAGAAATATACATTAAGTTTGAATTGTAACACATCTTAGTAAAGAAAATTGTCAAAAAATGAAAGGAAAAAAAAAAAAAAACCTTTAAATGGTCCAAGTTCAACCAAACAAAACTATTAATTTTTATAAACAGAAAAGCTAACATGGTAACTTCACTTTTTTGCTTAGCATCAAAACAAAACAATTAATTATGAGATTCAAACGTCTCCAAAAAAATAAAGCCAAAAGCCTCGTCCTTGGACTTGCTCAGGGTCCTTGGTGTAAATAAACCTTCTCACACTTTCAAAAATCTTCTTAAGTACCTCTTTGTTTGATTTTTGAATGCCCTTACAAACACAAAATGTCATTGAGTAGCATTTAGAAATTCACCCAGTGAAAGATTTTAAAATTCTATACTTCGAAAAATTAAATTGAAATCTTACAAACATAAGAATGTACTTAGTGACTCTAGTGGAAAACACTTGAACAACATGACTAACCCTCCAAGATAGCAAAATATTATAACAAATTAAGATGTATCAAACATGAAAAGAGCAAGAAACTAAATACATATGAACGGATAAATAAGAAAGGATAACGCATAATATTTAAAACAACAATTCCATAGCAAAAGAGTAAAGGGTTCTTCAAATTGTTCATATTATTAAACTCATGTCTCAAAGGAAATAACAATTTCTAAAAATTTTATTGATTCAATTCTTTTTAAAAACAGGTGGAGCACATTATTTAACAAATATTTGAAATAAATAAATATTGGGACTCAAAGCTCAAATATTTGACATCTAAAAATATTTGTCATGGTCTGTATTTCTCTGCATACCTGTTGGTATGTATTTTCTTCAATCTGCATACTTGTTGCTTTGAATTTCTCTGTGCAAACCTATTGGTCTGTACTTCTCTACTGTATTCAGCTTCCTGTTCTTTCTGTTTTCAGCTTCTTGTTTCCTCTGTACTTGGTTTTCAAGGCTGTCTTATGTGTATTTGTTTTCATTTGTTATCAATAAATAGGAATAAAAATCCAATTCAGATGCAAAGTCTGCAATCTTAGCCCTATTGATCAAATATGGCCAACCTCATTCTACATTACAAAGTGTGTGTATACCAACGAAATACAATTTAAAATTGACACAATCACTATGATATGTGAACTACATGGGGAAAAATCTAATACAGAGAAGTATATACTAGAAAAACTTGATAACAATGCTAGAAAAGAAACATGGGAAATGAAATTATAAAGGGAAAAAATGTTTCAACAAAAAATTTAAAATAGAATAAATAAAATGAAAGCTTTAATGCGAAGAGATATACTCAAAACAAATTGAACCCAAATATCCCTATGAAAACCAAATCCAACACAAATAACAGATTTTAAAAACCATTCTTAATCCAAATTCCTTATTCAAAACCAAATCTAAGCCAAAAAAAACTTAATGCAATCCAATCTAGTCAAAATAACCAAACCCAAATTAGATTTGATCCCAAATAAAAAATAAAAAAAAAATAAAAACAGAGACTATACTAGTAAGAATGAATCTGTTCAAACGATGGAAGGTAAAGCAGTTCTAGGTGAGAAATGAATCAGCGTGTGTATTTATTGGTGTGACTGAACGGTGAGGAAACACGGATCTCCTCCCTCACCAACTCCAACTGTTCAGTACTCTAAATCAGAACTTTTTTCATAGTGTAAGTGCCATCATCTGGACAATAAACCAAATTCAGAACAAAATCAAAATTTCATCCCCTTCCTCATTAACCAACTGGGAAAAAAAATTAAAAAATAAAAAAGAAACAAAAACAGAAGAACATATGTATATATAGTAAAAGAATGGTGAGGGCAAACTAAGATTATTATTTATTAGTGCAACACCTTGTCATAGTTCTTCATATATATAGGGCAAAACATTGATGCAGCGGTGCCTTGTAAAATTCCCTTTTTATGTATAATAATCGTATTCTTTATAAATCTAAACTGTTTAAAAAATTTTATAAACATAAGGATGATCAATTTTTAAATTTTGCTTGAATCAACCAAGTTAAAGTAAAGTAACCCATTTCTTTATTTAGAATGAATAGTGTTGCATATGTGAGCCAAACAATAACTTTTAATTTCAAGTAAACATAGGGATTCAATGTGTGTGTGATAGATATAGATACATACACACCCTAAGTGCATTCACATCAGTTGGTTGGATAATATCAAGTTATCATCAAAGAATAGCTGCTTGCTCAGCCTATAAAATAAAATAAAAAAATGATATAATGAATTCAATATGAGATTATTAAGCTCACTTTCATTCAAACATCAAGACCTATAAAATTCAAAAAATGTAATTACATATGCAGATCATCATTCAAATCCCATATGCAGATATAAGGGGAAAAAAATAGCCCAAAAAATTAGAAAAAAAAAAAAAAGATTTCAGGGCTGCCATATAATGAACAAAGCAGTACCAACCATGGAACCATGGAACCATAACAGTAGCAACCAAGAAGACCAAAATCCAGAACTAAACTGAATCTAACACATATACCTAAACCTATACAAATCCATCAAAATGTCCAAACTAAGTCGTATTTTAACCCAAATCTAAAAAAGGTTTAAAAAAAAAAAAAAACGTTTCCTGGTGGAGGTTTCGACAATCTAATGGTGTGTTTGCCTATGGTTCTGGCTGTCTAAGGCTGGCGTTGGCATGAAAACTAACAATCAAGGTAGCCCTTCTGCTTTATTTTACATCAGTCTTAACGGTGTATTAAGGTTCCCAAAACTGGTGTAGCCTTTCACTTTTAAAATGTACATGCATATAATGAACAAAGTAGAGATATGTGGCAGAGAAAGAAAGCAGTAGGAGAAGAATTTAAGAAACAAGGCAGTTCACCTAATGTCCTAGATCATGTTTCCTAACAATCACCATAAGGAGCTGTTAAATGAAACTGGTGCAATCAATCATAGCAAATATAATTTGTACTAAGTTTCTCTACAATAAGTTAGGAATACAACTATATCTATACAGCAGATACAGTTGCCAATGCAACTTGGATAAAGTTAGATCCAGAATTACCACTTCAAATAGTTATCTACTTCTCTAATTTATTTCTCTCTTTTCAATTTCAATTTCAAATGAAGGTACATTCTTAACAGCACTCATAGTGGTTCAAAATTAATCTACATAGTTCCAATGGCTTTAAAAAAGGGACCATTTAGAAACAACAAACACAAAAACTTTAAAATTTAAAATAAAACTTTAGTGTAGTATTGATTACTCAAAGGTTAGCGCTTTGAGTAACAAAGCAAATCTGCATTTTATGTGAACTCAAAATCAAAGCACCCAATTATTCAAAATCAATTCTAAATACCCAAACATTGAGCCAAGCCAAATACCCTAAAAACAAAACTTCTTCTGACCAAAATCCCTTAATCAAAACCAAACCTTACCCAAAATACTAATCTAAATCATAATTAACCCCCAATTGATTCTCCAAATAAAAACCAAAAACCCTTAATTTTTTAGTTTAAAACAGAACTTTATTGGTAGCAATTTCGGTAGTTTGATAATGGGTAGAGGCTTACGGTGATGACAAAACTTGTGGTGCCGCCCGTCTCTTAATCCATGCCGCATTAACTTAACAGTCTAACGATTATTCTTCCTCTTCTTCCAAATAAATCTCCAATATATCAATCACTCTACACCCTGTGTCTAACCGACTCTCTCTACCATTCTCGGACTTTTGGCCTCTAAGCCTTGATTTTCCAAAGCCAATTATAAATACCCTAAAATCAAACCAAAATTAATTGAATCCAAATACACCCAAAAGTTTTTAGTATACTGAGAAACTAAATCGAATCAAAAAAATCAAATCAAAACCTAATGTGAACAGTTTAAAACCTCTTAAAAACAACCAAATTGCGTAGCCTAGTTAATTAGCCAAGTTGTTACTTAGTCAAATTAAGCAATTCTAGGTTAAAGCAATCAAATAATCATATCAAAATAATAAAGCAGCGGAATAATAAATAACACGATGATATGATCACCCAGGAAACCACACAATAAAAACCTGGGGAGGATTTAACCCACCGATCCTCAAGGCAAAACAGAATTCACTAAGAAAGAATTGAAGTTCTTACAAAAGGACTTACAAGCTCCCCGCTTGACTTCCTAATGCTACCCACCAGTAGAACTTACTGACACGACCACGTGCAAGCTCCGAATCCACGGACTCCTGCTTTCTTGAATTCCTCAATCAGCTACAAGCTCCTCACTTGTTCTTCTTTAAGTTCCAATGGTTGCAACTATAATGATCTTCAAGATGTTGAAATCATCTCTAACTTGAAAACCCTAAGTTTTGTGTAAAGGAAAGCTCCTCTAAGATCTCACAAGAGATTCACACAAAACAGCAATGTATAAGCAACAATACAATGTGGACAACCTTCAAAAACGTGGCTAGGGTTTTGTTTAAATACCTAGGGTAAAAATATAAAACCCTAAACATTTAATGAAGTAGGGCTGAGTTGGAAATTCTGCAAAAAAATCAACCTGTGCGATTTTCGATCGATCGAGCCTGTCCTTCAATCGATCGAGCCAGGCCAAAAGTCCCAAGTACTGCTGCAGCCACTCGATTCCAACTTTACAATAATAAACCAACTTTGAGCAAGCCTAAATAAGACTAAATACATGTTTTGATCATGGTTTGCCAACATTACAAATTAGAGTTCTAAATACATAAAATCCTAAGACCTTAGAACCTAACAAACTCCTCCTTTGGCAATCCGTGACAAAACACAAACTAAATGCTCAAAGTTTACAATAAAAAGCCCTTTACAAAAAATAATGCTCATAAACCAAATTCAATCCAAACTACTATCCATCAGTTGCAAGTGTAGACAGCAGCCAAATTGAATGCACCTGTATATTCCTGAAATACTCAACAAATGCATAAACGCGTGTGTGACAGAAAATAGTATATAAACAGGTATAACATTCTTGTGAGATTCACACAACACAAAATAAAGACATATATCAATGAACAACTTATAAATATAAATCAATAAGCAGTGAATCATGAGACAACTAGAATCAAATAAAAATCATGTATATCAATATATCAATCAATGTTACTTCCCCTAACATGAATATCCCCAAAAATGATATACAAAGTGAAGCACCTAGATACAATCTAATAAACTCCACAAGCTAACAAAAAAAATAAATCTCCCCCTAACTACAAAAACTCTTCTACAAGTCAAAACTCCACTCCCCCTTTTTGTGACGGAATGCCAAAGGGCAATCACAAGTCGCCATCAAAAGGAGGTGGTGAGGGTGAATGAAGACGCGCAAAATCGGCTCGCAGAGCACGAATCTCATCTAGCAAATCCACCAAAATCTGACCATGAGTCGTCTGAACGATCATGACAGTCTCCAGAGTACGACGAACATCAAAGTCGGGCGAAGAAGGTGAAGGAACATCAGCAGCAGCAGCATCAGGATCAGGAACATCCTCACCAGCAAGACCTATAGAAGAAGAATGAGGAGGTGCACTACTAGACGGCTCAGACCTAGGGTGTTTAGAACCAGCTCGAAGATGAGCGGCCCTCTGTCTAAGAAAAGACGCACCTATGGGACCAATAACATAAACAGGCTCAGAGGAAAGGAAGCCACTAATATCAAGATAAAGCAAAATCCTATGAATGAAAATAGGATGCACAAGAGCATGAGAAGTAGATGAACTCCTATAAACGTCGTTCAAAGAACGAAGAAAGAGATGAGGAAAACTAATAGGAGCATCAGTAACTAGAGCATACAAAAATACACACCTCTTGAGAGGAATGGTGTGAACATGAGAGATGGGCCAGATGGAATGACATGCTATCCTAAAGAATAGATAGTGCAACCCAGAGAGCTCAGCAGAAGTGATCCTAGGATCAGAACCCCACTGGATAGTAGTCCCAATGATGTAAGATAAAACATCGCTCAGCTCGGGAGACTCAGCATAAGGATAGACAGGATGACTAACCAACGGTACCCCTAGAGCATCAGCCACTACCTGAGGAGTAATGGTGTACTCTACGCCTCGTATCCAACTCTTAACAAGAGTGTTGGAATCATAGACGCGAATAGAGATGTTTGAGAAGAACTCTCTAATCAAGATAGCCGGAGGAGGAGGATCAGACACATCTAACAAGGGTAACCAGCCCCTACGCTCAAAGTTTGCCCTAATGGCAGGATCAAGCTCATCTAGTATAACAGAACGCTCAGCCCAAATCTTCCTCTGAAGATTGAGCTTCTCATAAATCTCTTGGTTTTTCTCACTCGGAAACCTCTCTCGGTCAAAGGAAGGGGGGGAAGGAGAAGGAGAGGGAATAGTCCTATGGGCTCTAGTCTTCCTAGGCATGATGCTAAGGAAAGGACAGAGACACAAGGAAAAAACCAAAAGAACACAAGAAAACAAAACCAAGGGCAGACTGCAAGTTAACACAAAAACAATAGAATAAAAATCTATATGATGCATGAACAAATGCAATGCCATGATGCATGTACTAATGCAGTAAACAGGTCCAAATTAAGTTCAATTACACAAAATTGGCTTGAACATAGAGTTTCTAACAAAAACCCTAAAACATTTGAAAACCACTTGAAAAATTTTGCAAAAAATTGATGAATTAATCATTACACAATGTTGAAAGCAGATTAGAATAACTAATTTCATCAATTCAACAAGCCAATTTCATCAATTAAACTCAATTGAACAAAATCCCCAATTCGGATCAAATAGGAACCCTAGAATTTTCAATTTTTCACCAAACTCAAAATTGATCAAATTAACAGGTAAGAATCATGTTAATGATGTGTCCCCACAAAAACCCAATGATCAATTGCAAGAAAAAGAGCTTGAATCAATCAGAGAATCCCAATATGTAAAGTCCGAAAATCTCCCTCAAATGCATGAATTTATGCATGAAATCATGAAAATAAAATAAAAAGGAAGGGTAAAAGAGTCTTACCGGCTTAAGGAAAGAGAGATTTTGCAAAAAATTCGGAGGAAAATGACAAAAATCTGACTGTGATGCTTGCCTCGTCGGAGAGAGAAAGGAAAAAGTTTGAAAAGTTTTGAAAAAGTGTTTGAAAAAGTCAGATTTGAACTTTTTTAAAAAGCTTCTCCACAATCTTCGATCGATCGAAAATTACATTCGATCGATCGAATGAAACAATCATTTTAGAACAATCTAGGACACTTTTTCGATCGATCGAAAATTAGAATGGATCGATCGAATTAGGCAGAAACTCATAAAAATTTTGAAAAAAATCACTGTTTTGAAAAACGTAGACCTAATTTTGAAAACAACTCCTCAAAGCATTTGAACAATGAAAACACGCATGAGTATGAGATGGAATGCATTTTCAAAAACCCAAATTTTTAAACCCAATTTTCTCAAAAACAAGTTTCAATCATCCTCCATTGAATTTCCTTAAGCAGCAAATATGTTTTGCACAATTTGCATGATATTTTCAAGCTTGGTTGGTCAGACCAAAAACACACACACTAGCATGTACAGTGTTTAACAAAGAGTAACTTGTGTAGTGTGTGATACTAGCAAAAACTTGAGATACATGTGAGGTGATATGTGAATAGCAATCAAACACAAAGTCTACACAATTCATCACATAGAATTTAAAAGAGACTATCACCTAAAGAGTTACATCCTATAACTCCCACATCTCCTAGAACAAAAACTTGCAATCATGTAAGTTTCTTGCATTTTTGCCTCTTATTTATATGAATTGGCATTCAGCCTAATAGTACACACCGGTTTGAATTAAGTGAATTGACATCAAGCCTAATAGTACACACCAGTTTTAATTTAATTGAGGCTACACCTTATGTTCTTTTTGTGCATGTGCTACACTTTCTCAAGCACAAAATCTTATGATATGCACTAAGGTGTTCATGATTGGCTAGTGAACAGTGGTGAGACGGTTATTTATGCCTTTCTCAAAAGGATCAAGTCCAACAGTCAAAGAACATGTGACTTCATGATTAATTCAAAGTGATTAAAGACCACACACATCTTTCCCACACAACATGCACTACAAAGTTTCAACTAGTCAAGTGCAGTAAATAAGGTCATCAAAGTTAAACAAGGTACACAAGACATGACATGTGTAAAAAGATTGACCAACCTTGTTTTCAAAAAATCAAGAAAAATAGTGTCAAACATAGTTTTTGCTTTCCCTTTTTTTTTATTTTTTTATTTATATGAGAAAACAAATAAAACTTAGAATAAAATGCATGAATGTAATGCAATGCAAGTCCTAGAACAAAAAACACAAAAAACCAAAGAACAATGGTCATAAAAGAATAGAGCAATGAAGCACAATGACCATGTCAGAAAGACTCAGTTAGTTCTAGTCTTTTGCATCCAAAACTTTTTAGATGCACCACGAGCATTTGAGTTCTTATTCACATTAGAGTGATTCCCAATTCCAGAATTGGAATAAAGGTTTAACGCCTTTACCAATTCACCAATTAGTGCCATAGGATCTTGCGCTTGAGGCACAGGCACTTTTGGTCTGTTTGCTCTCTTATCAGCTTGAAGCTTGAAACAATTAGGACGAATGTGTCCAGAATTTCCACAGTAATGACAAACCCAAATAGGTTTACCATGCATCTTGTCCTTAGATTTGGTAGGCTCCTTAGGTTTAGATTCTCTCAAATCTACCCTAATCTTCTTAGGTGGTGAAACTTTTACAGGTTTAACAACCTCACTCACAAGGGGTTTAATGGTTTCACTCACAACCTCACTCACAGAAGGTACAGAAGAAGAAGAAGGAACAAAATTCATGGAATGTGGTCCAGAATCAAAGATGCTTTCAACATAACCTAACCCAGATTTATCAGAAGGATACTTTTGAACATTCAGCATGTGATCAAGTTTATCACTAGCAGATCTAGCAACAAATAAATCATGTTCCAAAGTTTTAACTTTATCAAGCAAAAGCATGTTCTCAGATTTAACATTGTGCATCAAACAATTTTACAAGCAAATTCTTCTTTTCAAGCTCAAGAGATTCAATTTTCTTTAGGCCAAGTTCAACATTCATAGCATCCTTTGCAGCAACTTTGCAAAGTTTGTTATAGGCCTCTTAAAGATCTGTATCTTCAGAGAGTTCCCCATCAAAAGGGTTCTCCTCAGCAGATATGCTTTCATTGACTACAGCAGTAGCAGTGAAAGCAATGAAGTTTCCATCCTCGTCACAACCGGACTCATCATCAGAAATCTCATTATCACTAAGGGTTACAGCCATAGCTTTACCCTTATTTCTCAAGAAAGTAGAACATTCAGATTTGACATGACCATACCCTTGACAACCAAAACACTGAGGACCCAAAGAATTATTTGAAGATTGACCTAATTTTTCTCTAGGTTTTTCAAAGTTATTCACCTTAGTGGGATCATTCTTCCTAAGGTTTCTAGGTTCAACAGTGTTGGTATTCTTTGCCCTCCTATTAGTGTTTCTAAGAAAATTTTTAAAGTTCTTGGCAAGGTAAGCTATCTCTGTAGCAGAGAGCTCATCATTAAATCCACTAGGCTCAACATTATCAACAGACTTAAGAGCCATTGATTTGGATTTGGTAGTTTTGGGTAGGTCAAACTCATAGGACTGAAGAGATCCTACAAGCTCATCCACAGGGATAGAGTCCACATCCTTACTTTCAGTAATGGCAGTCACTTTGGGTCTAAAGTCTTCAGTTAAAGATCGAAGTATCTTCCTAACAATTTTAGGTTGATCATAGACTTCACCCAAATTAAAAGCAGAATTGACAATATCATTTAATTTAGCATAGAATTCATCAAAAGATTCATCATTAGACATTCTAATGCTTTCAAATCTAGAAGACAATTGTTGCAATTTATTGATCTTGACTGCCTTTGTGCCTTTGTGCACAGTTTGGAGGATTTTCCATGCAGTATGAGCAACCTCAACATTTGAGATCCTCTTAAATTCCTCCATAGAAACAGCATTGAAGATGACATTCATAGCTTTGCTATTAAATGCAGCTGCTTCTTTTTGAGAAGTTTGCCACTCACTCACAAGAGTAGTGGGCTTCTCCCATCCGTATTCAACGAAGTTCCATACCCTCTCATCAATTGATTTCAGGAATGCTTTCATCCTTACTTTCCAATAAGCATAGTTGTTTCCATCAAAGTGAGGAGGAACAACAAGAGAGTGTCCATGCTCCATGACAATTGGGGTCAAGGATCAGCTCAGAGATGAAAAATCTCTAATAAGAGAGCAACCTGGTCTGATACCACTTGAACAGTTTAAGACCCCTTAAAAACAACTAGATTGCGTAGCCTAGTTAATTAGCCAAGTTGTTACTTAGTCAAATTAAACAATTCTAGGTTAAAGCAATCAAATAATCATATCAAAATAATAAAGCAGCGGAATAATAAATAACACGATGATATGATCACCCAGGAAATCACACGGTAAAAACATGGGGAGGATTTGACCCACCGATCCTCAAGGCAAAACAAAATTCACTAAAAAAGAATTGAAATTCTTACAAAAGGACTACAAGCTCCCCGCTTGACTTCCTAATGCTACCCACCAGTAGAACTTACTGACACGACCACGTGTAAGCTCCGAATCCATGGACTCCTTCTTTCTTGAATTCCTCAATCAGCTACAAGCTCCTCACTTGTTCTTCTTTAAGTTCCAATGGTTGCAACTATAATGATCTTCAAGATGTTAAAATCATCTCTACCTTGAAAACCCTAAGTTTTGTGTAAAGGAAAGCTCCTCTAAGATCTCACAAGAGATTCATACAAAACAGCAATGTATGAGCAACAATACAATGTGGACAACCTTCAAAAACGTGGCTAGGGTTTTGTTTAAATACATAGGGTAAAAACATAAAACCCTAAACGTTTAATGAAGTAGGGCTGAGTTGGAAATTCTGCAGAAAAATCAACCTGTGTGATTTTCGATCGATCGAGCCTGTCCTTCGATTGATCGAGCCAGGCCGAAAGTCCCAAGTACTTCTACAGCCACTCAATTCCAACTTTACAATAATAAACCAACTTTGAGCAAGCCTAAATAAGACTAAATACATTGTTTTGATCATGGTTTGCCAACATTACAAATTAGAGTTCTAAATACATAAAATCCTAAGACCTTAGAACCTAACATAATGTAACCCAAATACCTAAATACAAATCAATCCAACCAAATTTCTCAAAACCAATTCTCATTTCATACCCAGATCTAAGAAAGAATGAAAAAAAAAATTACCAGTGGTAGTTCTCTCTTTCTCTCTCTCTATGTCCGTATCTCAAATCCTACGTCCACATTTAGGTTACTGGTGCCAGTTTCGATAGTCTAAGTCCGGCAAGAGACGAACGGTGGTGGGAAAATGATGGTACAGCCAGCTGGCTGTACGAACTCTGCTTCCTTCTCATCTCCGTATCGCAAGCTTTTTTTTCTTTTTCTCTTTTTCTCCTTCTGTGTCTCTATCTCGCAAGCCTAATTGTATTTTCACCGGTTAATTTTTTTATTTATAGAGTGGCTTTTTTATTTTATTTTAACGGGTTTTTTTTAACCGGTTATTTAATTTATCCTTTTTTATTATTATTGCAAGCGTGATAGAGTTTTGAAATGCCAAACGTTGTAACGTGCCACTAGTTTTACTTAAAAGCTGTATACATGTCAGAATTTAAGTGGTCTTTTTTCCTAACGTGGCAATATCTCCTTTAAGGCTTCTACTATTATATATAGTATTAGATATTAGATATATATAGTATTAGATCTTTTCTGCTTAGAACCAATCCGACAACCTAAAGAAATAGTCAGCTCTATCCATGGTATCATTACTACGGAATTGAATGACCAACTCTCAACACAATTCTTGGCTTGGGAGGTTCAAAAAGCAATTAATCAAACAGCCCCTCTTAAAGCCCCAGGTTTAGATGGTATACCCCCTATCTTTTTTCAAAATTATTGGAATTTAATTGGGAATGATATCACTCAATCTATTCTTCAATTCCTAAACCCTGCTTCTCTGCCTCCACATCTTAACCATAATTTTGTTAATTTAATTCTTAAGGTTAAATGCCCTGAATCTGTTTTTGAATACCGACGTCATCAATTTACTTAATGTGTTGTATAAAATCTTTTTGAAGGTTTTAACTAATAGGCTCAAAATAATTAATCCTAAAATCATTACAGAGCACCAGAGTGCTTTCACAAAAAGCAAACTTATCTTAGACAATATTTTAGTTGCTTTTAAATCTTTACATAGTATGCAGAACCATAATGGGAAAGATGACTTTATGGCTGTTAAACTAAACATGAGCAAAGCCTATGAGTGTGGATTGGGTATATTTGAAAGCAGTGATGAGGAAGTTGGGGTTCTCTGGCCAGTGGATCAAATTAATGATGCTTTGTGTTACTACAGTCACCTACTCAATTCATATAAATGGTTAATCTAAGGGTATGATCCATCCCTCTATAGGTCTTTGCCAAGAAGACCCTTTCACCCCTTTCCTATTTCTCTTGTGTACTAAAGGTCTACATGGACTTATTTCCCAAGTTGCTGCAACAAGAGATATTCGAGGTTATTCTTTATGTAGGAATGGTCCGCAGCTAACTTATCTCTTTTTTGCAAATGACAGCCTTCTTTTTTGCAGAGCCACTAAGTAGGAGTGTCAAAAAATGTGATCAAGACCTTGAGTGTATTAGCCAAGACCTTTTAATTTATAAGATCAATTTATAGATAACGTTACATAGAATTGAAAGGTCTCTGAATTCCTTTATCACTTGTAGAATTTTCACCTTAGGAATTTTAGTGATATATGTATGATTAATGGATGATAGCAATCTACCCAAATTTAAGCATGACTACATAACTCTTGTAACATCATTGCCAATTAAATTTGAATAACTTTGATAAATAAAAATAAAAATAAAATAAAAGAGGAGGGATGCATGTATAATGTCCGAGACTAGGACTTTAAGTGGAGCTATATGTTTTCGAGCAACCTCCATCTCATATGAAGGAACTCACTGATTAAATCTATGTTGATCTCTTCTATCATTTCATAGTTTACTCCCTGTATAGCTTGGTTGAAATTGCTTAGGCTAGACGCCTCAAAGAATCGTTGGTAAATGGTAATAGTCCAGTAGAAAACCAAAAATGATATCACCATCTCTCAACCCTAATATAGAATTATGCCATTAGCGTTGAGTAGCTTTACTTTGAAATTTGAAAATACCGCATATTATATATGGTCAACCCTTTGAAGCCACAACAATCTTGCTAGTTTAGAATTATGCCATTTTCTTCCTTCTCCAATAAACGGTGTTCTTGTCTTAAAATTCCCATTGTCTCATAATCTCCACCACTCAATACACACCTATTGAAGAAGAATAGTCTTCCTTCCTAACACTTCCAAATTTCCTTTTACTCCATAGTTGCAATCTTTTTTGGCATACCTTCACCTTCTCTTTCAATTGGAAAATAGCGCATGCATGCCATCAGTATTATGCTCCCATTCATGCTGACTTTATAGTTTCCTCACACCCATGCATGATCCAACATCGACCCACATATTTCCTCAACACTCACCACCCCTCCCTTGTCTTGTGACTGTCGAAATCTCAACCGACATCTTAGTTCTTAAATTCTAAGTAATTAGGAACTAATGTATTAGAACTCTAATTTGTATTGTTGGCAAACTATGATCAAAACAGGTGTTTAGTCTTGTTTTAGACTTGCTCATAGTATGTCTTTTATGTAAAGTTGGAATCGAGTTAACTATAGAATTGAGTGTGCAATTCTGACTGGCTCGATCAATCGAAAGTCAGGCAGAATGTTTTTCTATAAAATTTTCCAACTTAGCCCTAAGCCTATATGACGTGTAGGGTTTTGTGTTTTGCCCTAGGTATAAAAGGCAAACCCTAGCCACATTTTTGAGGTTGCTCTATTTACTGTGTCTATGAATCTTTTGTGAGATCTGAGAGGTGGTTGCCTTCACACATGCTTAGGATTATGAAGAAGGAGATTTCATTGAGAGCTTGATAATTCTCCTTCTTGATAATCATTCAGTTGCTGCACAAAAGAGCTTAAAGATACACAAGTGAGAGTGCTTGTACTTGCTGGAGAATTTAAGAAAGAAGGAGTCCGTGGTCTCGGAGCTTGCACGTGATCGTGTCAGTAAGTTTTCTACTGGTGGGTAGCAATAAGATGTTAGTGGTCTAAGTCGTTATTGTAAAACTTCAATTCTTTCATTAGTGGATTCAAGTTTACCTTGAGGATAGCTAAGTTAAATCCTTTCCAGGTTTTTTATCGGTTTGGTTTTCTTAGGTCATCATATCTTTGTGTTCTTTATATCCCGCACTTTACATTGATATGATTGTATGATTGTGTTAATCTAGATTTGAAATTTAGACTAAGTAATAACTTGGCTAATAAACTAGGTTAATCTAATTGTGTTTAAGGGGTCTAAAAACAAATAAGTGGTATCAAAGCAAGTTGCTCTCTTATTGTAGATCTTTTGATCTCTGAACTGATCCTTAACCCCTATTATCATGGAACATGGACACTCTCTAGTTATTCCTCCTCACTTTGATGGGAATAATTGTGCTTATTGGAAAGTAAGGATGAAAGCATTCCTGAAATCTATTGATGAGAGAGTCTGGAACTTCGTTGAATATGGATGGGAGAAGCCCACTACTCCTGTGAGTGAGTGGCAAACTTTTCAAAAAGAAGCAGCAGCTTTCAATAGCAAAGCTATGAATGCTATTTTCAATGCTGTTTCTATGGAGGAATTTAAAAGAATCTTTAATGTTAAAGTTGCTCACACTGCTTGGAATATCCTCCAGACTGTGCATGAAGGCACAAAGGCTGTCAAAATTAATAAGTTGCAGTAAGTAACTACTAGATTTGAAAGCATTATGATGTCTGATGATGAATCCTTTGATGAATTTTATGCTAAACTAAATGACATTGTTAATTCTGCATACAACTTGGGTGAAATCTATGATCAACCTAAAATTGTTAGGAAGATTCTTAAATCTTTAACTGAAGATTTTAGATCCAAAGTGACTGCTATCATTGAGAGCAAGGATGTGGACTCCATCCCTGTTGATGAACTTGTATGATCTCTTCAATCCTATGAGTTGGACCTAACCAAAACTAGCAAATCCAAATCAATGGCTCTTAAGTCAGTTGATGATGTTGATGTTGGTGGATTTGATGAGCTATTTGCTATAGAGATTGCTTACCTTGCCAAGAACTTTAGGAATTTCCTGAGAAATAGCAACAAAAGGGCAAGAGGTAAAAACACTGTTGAACCTAGAAACTTTAGGAAGAATAATCCCACTAAGGTTAACAACACTAAAAAAACCTAGAGAAAAAGTAAGTCAATTACCTAATAATTCTATGGGTCCTCAATGTTTTGGATGTCAAAGGTATGGTCACATGAAATCTAAATGTCCTACATACTTGAGGTCCAAGGGTAAGGATATGGCTGTAACCTTTAGTGATAATGAAGTTTCTAATTATGAGTCTGGTTCTGATGAGGATGAAAACTTTATTGCTTTCACTGCTACTGCTATAGTCAATGAAAGTGTGTCTATTAAAGAGAACCCTTCTGATGGGGAACTCTGTGAGGATGCAGATCTTCAAGAAGCCTACAATAAACTTTACAAAGTTTCTACAAAGGATGCTATGAGTGTTGAATTAAGCTTGAAGAAAATTGCATATCTTGAGCTTGATAAGAAAAATTTGCTTGTGAAACTGTTTGATGCTAATAAACTTTTGAACAATGTGAAAACTAAGAATATACTTTTGTTTGTTAAAGTTAAGAATTTGGAACTTGATTTATCTGTTGCTAGATCTACTAGTTCTAAATTTGATCATATGCTGAGTGTTCAAAAGTCTCCTTCTGATAAATCTGAATTAGGTTTTGTTGAAAGCATCTCTTTGTCTGCACCCCATTCCACAAACTTTATTCCTTCTTCTTCCTTTAAACCCCCTTGTGAATGAGGTTGTGAGTGAGACTGTTAAACCTGTAGAGATCACACCTCCTAGGAAGATTAGGGTTGAACTGAAAGAATCTAAATCTAAGGAGTTTACCCTTTCTAAGGACAAGTTACATGATAAGCCTACTTGGGTTTGTCATTTTTATGGAAAGTCTGGACACATTCGTCCAAACTGTTACAAGCTACAAGTTGCTAAGAGAGCAAACAAACCAAAAGTACTTATGCCTCAAGCACAAGATCCTATGGTACTCATTGGTGAATTGGTAAAGGCTCTTAACCTTTATTCCAATCCTGGAGTTGAAAATCATTCTAATGTAAATAAGAACTCCAATGCTCATGATGCATCTAAAAAGTTTTTGATGCAAAAGATTCAATTTAATTGAGTCTTTCTGACAAGGTCCTTGTGCTTCATTGCTCTACTCTTTGTGACCATTATTCTTTGGTTTTTGTTTTCTTTGTTTCTAGGACTTGCATTGCATAACATTTATGCATTTCATTCTAAGACTGTTTTTGTTTCTTCTTTTCAAAATAAATAAAATAAAATAAAAAAGGAAAAAAAGAAGCAAATTGTGTTTTGTATTTATTTTCTTGGTTTTGAAAACAAAGTTAGTCAATTTATTCTTACATAACATATCTTTGTACCTTGTTTAGCTTGGATGAGCTTATTTATTGCACTTTACTAGTTCAAGCTTTGTAGTGCATGTTGTGTAGGAAAGATGTTTATGGTTTTTTATCACCTTGTCTTCATCTTGAAGTCACATGTCTTTGACTGTTGGACTTGAACCTTTTGAGAAATGCATAAATAACCATCTCACCACTGTTCACTAGCCAATCATGAATACCTTAGTGCATATTGTAAGATTTTGTGCTCAAGAAAGTGTAGCACATGTACAAAAAGATCATAAGGTGTAGCCTCGGTTTAAATGCTTAAAACTAGTGTGTACATTATTGGGCTATAATAACTTCAAATCAAATAAAATTGGTATGTACATTATCCTAGCTATTGTTAATAAGTTTCTGATAAAATAAAATTGGTGTGTATATTATGAGGCAAAATCAAGAAACTTACATGATTGTAAGCTTATGATCTAGGAGATGTGGGAGTTATATGATGTAACTCTTTAGGTGATAGTCTCTTTCAAATTCCATGTGATAAATTTTGTAGACTTTATGTTTGATTTCTATTCACATATCACCTCACATGTATCTCAAGCTTTTGCTAGTTGTACACACTACACAAATTACTTTTTAGTAAACTTTGTATATGTTATTGTGTGTGTTTTTGGTTTGACCAACCAAGTTTGAAAATTCCTTGAGTTTTATGCAAAACATATTTGATGCTTGAATATTTGAGGGATTGAATTGAAAATTTTATTTTTGGGAAAACTACGTTCAAAACTTGTGTTTTTGAAAGACATTTTATCTCATACTCATCCATTTTATTTTGAAAATTCAATGCTTTGAGGAGTTTCTGCACAAAATTTCTTTGTTTTTCAAAAATTTGTTTTTTCCAAAATCTCGATCGATCGAATCTATTCTTTGATCAATCGAAATTGCGATTAAACATTTGGTCAACCTCTGACTGTTTCGATTGATATTGGATCAATCGAAGCATTTTCGATCAATCGAACCTAAATTTCGATCAATCGAAAATCATATCGGGAGTTTTTTAAAAAACCAGATTTTCACATTCAAAATCACTTTTTCAAAACGTTTTTCAACTTTCTCTTTCCATATGACTCGGTCAAGGCTCAAATCAAGTTTTTTTTGTCGTTTTCCTCCATTCCTTTTGCAAGGTTTTTCTCTCAAAAGGCCGGTAAGACCATATTACCCTTCCTTTTGCATTTATTTTCAAATTTCATGCATTTTTCATGCATTTTTTTTGGAAATTTTGAACTTAAGAATTTTTGGGGTTTTTGATGATTCAAGCTTGTTTGCTTGAAATTGATCAATGGGTTTTTGTTGGGGGGATGTTATAAACATGATCTATGATGTTTAATTTGATCAATTTGGTGAATTGTGAGAAATTGAAATTTCTAAGGCTTGAAATATATCCGAATTGGGGATTTTGTTCAAGTTGAGTTTAATTGCTGAAATTGGCTTGTTGGATTGATTAATTTGATCATTGTAAATTGTTTTCTATCCTATGCAATGATCTATTGGTCAATTTAGTACAAATTGAACAAGTGGTTTTTCAAAATTTTGGGGTTTTTGTTATAAACTCTATGCTCAAGCCAATTTTGTGTTTCTAAACTTAAATTGAACTTGTTATCACTGTATTAGAGCATGCATCATGACATTTATCTGTTCATGCATCATATAGATTGCTATTTCTATATTGTTTTTGTGCTAACTTGCAGTCTGCCCTTAGTTTTTTTTTTTTTTTTTTTTTTTTTTTTTTTTTTTTTTTTGTTCTTTCTCTTGTGTCTTTTGTCCTTACCTTAGCACCATGCCTAGGAACATTAGAGCTCATAGGTCCGCTCCCTCACCCCCTCCTCATACCTTTGATAGTGAGAGATTTTCGAGTGCGAAGAATGAGGAAACCTATGAGACACTGAACCTTAAGAGAAAGATTTGGGCTGAGCGTAAGGTGTTGTTAGATGAGATTGATCCAGCCATTAGGGCTAATTTGGGCGTAAGGGTTGGCTCCCTTTGATGGATATTAGTCATCCACCTCCAGCTACCCTGATTAGAGAGTTCTTCTCGAACCTCTCTATCCACATCTATGATTCCAACACTCTAATAAATAGTTGGATACGAGGTGTAGAGTTTACCATTACTCCTGATGTAGTGGCTGATGCTCTTGGGGTACCGTTGATCCAGCACCCTGTCTATCCCTATAATGAGTCTCCTCTCTTGGATGACATCATGTCTTACATCACTAGGACTCATATCTAGTGGGCATCTGATTCTCGAATCACCATTGCTGAGCTTATTGAGGTTCACTACCTTTTCTTCAGGATAACTTGTCATTCCTTGTGGCCTATCTCTTATCTACACACCATTCCTTTGGAGCGATGTGCATTTTTGTATGCTCTTGTTACATATGCTCCTATTAGTTTTCCTCATATGTTTCTTCGTTCTTTGAACGAAGTTCATAGGAGTTCATCTACGTCTCATGCTCTTGTTCATCCTGTTTTCATTCATAGGATTTTGTTGTATCTTGGTTTAAAGGATTTCCCCACTTTTGAGCCCGTACACATAGTTGCTCCCATAGGTGCCTCCTTCCTTAGGCAGAGGGCTGCTCATTTAAGAGAGAGCTCTAAATGCCCACGTGTTGAGCCTTCTAGTACCACACCCCCTCCTTCTTCTACAGGTCCTACTGCTGGTGAGGCGTCTGCTGACCCTGTTGCTGTTGCTGCTGTTCCTCTGCCATCTACTTCAAATGACTTTGACATTCATTGTACTTTGGAGATTGTCATGACCATTCAGGCGGCTCATGGTCAAATTTTGGTGGATATGCTTAATGAGCTTCATGCTTTGTGAGCAGATTTGGCGCATTTTAGACGTTCGCCTTCGCCACCTCCTTTTGATGATGGATTCTGATTGCCCTTTGGCATTCCGACACAAAAAGGGGAAGTACATTTTGGACACCTGTAAAGGATTTTTGTAGTTAGGGGGAGATTTTTGTTTGATGGAGCTTGTGGAGTTTAGATTGTATCTAAGTGCTTCACTGTGTATGTATCATTTTTTGGCTCTTGATGTATTGTTTTTGGGCTATTCATGTTAAGGGGACATACATTGTTATATATGTTTCTTGTTTCACTGCTCATTAATTTATATTTATGAGTTATTCATGATATATGTCTTTGTTTTGTATTTTGTGAAGTTAAGAATTTATTTTTCTTTTACTTGTATTTTCCACACATGCATTTATGCGTTTTGTTTAAGTGTTTCAGGAAATATACAGGTTGATTTAGTCGTGTTGCTATCTACACTTGCAACTGATGGATAGTAGTTAGGATTGAATTTTTTGTAATGGGCATTATTTTTGTAAAGGGCTTTTACTTTTAACTTTGAGCATTGTGTTTGTGTTTTGTCATGGATTGCCAAAGGGGGAGTTTGTTAGATTCTAAGTAATTAGGAACTAATGTATTAAAACTCTAATTTGTATTGTTAGCAAACCATGATCAAAACAGGTGTTTAGTCTTGTTTTAGACTTACTCAAAGTATATCTTTTATGTAAAGTTGGAATCGAGTTAACTGCAGAATTGAGTGTGCAATTTTGACTGACTCGATCGATCGAAAGTTAGGCTCAATCAATTGAAAGTAGGGCAGAATGTTTTTCTGTAGAATTTTCCAACTTAGCCCTAAGCCCATATGACGTGTAGGGTTTTTTGTTTTGCCCTAGGTGTAAAAGGCAAACCCTAACCACGTTTTTAAGGTTGCTCTATTTGCTGTGTGTGTGAATCTCTTGTGAGATTTGAAAGGTGGTTACCTTCACACATGTTTAGGATTATCAAGAAGGAGATTTCATTGAGAGCTTGATGATCATTCAGTTGCTGCATAAAATAGCTTAAAAATACACAAGCGAGAGTGCTTGTACTTACTGGAGAATCCAAGAAAGAAGGAGTCCGTGGTCTCAGAGCTTGCACGTGGTCGTGTCAATAAGATTTCTACTGATGGGTAGCAATAGGATGTTAGTGGTCTAAGTCGCTATTGTAAAACTTCGATTCTTTCATTAGTGGATTCAGGTTTACCTTGAGGATAGTTAGGTTAAATCCTCCTCAGGTTTTTTACTGGTTTGGTTTTCTTGGGTCATCATATCTTTGTGTTCTTTATATTCCACATTTTACATTTATATGATTGTATGATTGTGTTAATCTAGATTTGGAATTTGGACTAAGTAATAACTTAGCTAATAAACTAGGTTAATCCAATTGTGTTTAAGGGGTCTAAAAACAAACATTAGTCTTTCAAACCAGCTTTCATCCAGCCATGTTAATTGATTAGGAACACAACAACATGCAGTGGGTCTTTATTTTCTCACTATAAACATGAGTTTCCAAACTATTCGCAGTTCCCAAGCTAGCCTATGACAGTTCTAAACTATGCAACTCATTGTTCTCAGTGTGTGGCTGGAAACCAGCCTTCTTCATTGGACGAAAGATCTTATCGTGCAACTGCTTGCTTCTTCCACACCAGTCCTTCTCCACCTCTCCCTTAGCTTCCTGGGAAGCTCTACGTTCATAGAGGCTGATTCTGGGCTTGTACTGTACTGACCAACTAATTAAACTTCTTGCTAGATTCAGTTTGGCCCACTATGCTATTGGAATTTGAAATCTCTTTTAGAACACATCGTGGGTTTTCTTGGGCCCATAACTTGATTAAAATGGGCTTGTGGATTTTCACCACAGGCTGAGATAAACCATACTTAGCCCACCAATATGCTTATCGAGTTGTGCTAGAGTCACCGAAAGTTCCACAGAATTTTTCACTCCTAACTCAAATGTGAGTAAAAACACTTTGAAATTTTTTTGGTGCCATTTATTTATTTTATTTTTCCAATTTATGCATAAAAGTCCCTTCCTCTAAAAAAAATCATTGCAAAAAAAAATGCCTATTAGCGACCAAGAATTTATGACAGACCCAAAAAGCCCTCTCAAAAAATCTTATTTGTGATGGCAAAATAAAGCCCTTGCAAATACTTGATAAAATGTGAAATATTTGTGGCCAACAAAAAAAGCTGTCGCAATTATGTGTTATAACATCACAAATGCTAATATTTTGGAGGGAAATTTTCCCTCCATATTATTTGCAAGGGACAATTAAAAATTTTTCGCAAAAAGTGTACTATTTGTGACGGTTAAAAAAATGCCATTACTAATATTAAATTATTTGCGAGGGCTAGGATCGACCTTCACAAATAATCATTAAAATGTCAAAAATTTTAGAGGAAAATGTTCCCACCAAATTATTTCCGAGGGACAATAAAAATCCCTTGCAAAAAGTTTATTTTTTGTGTGGATTAAAAATATGCCCTTACTAATACTAAATTATTTGCAAGTGCTATGATTGACCTTCGCCAAAAATCAAGAAAATATTAATTTTTTTTGGAGATAAAAGTTATTCTAAAATTCAAAGAAAAATAAAAAGAAATGCATAAACATATAGCACTTTGTATTCTTTAAATGAACATTTTGTTTACAGTCTAAAAAAAAAAACTATTTATGTACATCCTATATAAGAAATGTCTATCCTTAATTATTTTCTAAACAATTGTACCCATAAAAAAAAAAATGATAGCACTTTCAACTTCAAAATGGTAGCCTAAAATTCAAGAATTTCAGCCTTTTGTACTCTCCCTATCTCTCTCTCAAAAGTGAATAAAAATTTCTTCACATTAAAATAATGCATAAAAGATGAGTTCTTAGATCAAATGGTAAATTACATCCAATTGGCATGAAAATTGGCATGCATGTTAAGAAAATATAGATCATGTAATCCAATAGTTGGATTTTCAAAATATGAATTCAATAAGAAGTTATTGGATGATGTAACATTCTTTAGAGTTACAACACGTGTAACTTGAATTCAACTCTATATTTCTTAATTTGATATGAATTTTGATAAATCTACCGTTAGATTACATTATCTTTGTATATTTTTCATATTTACAAAATTTCAGGGTGATCAAAGATCAATAGTCATGTCATCAATCAATTGTCTAAATTCAAGTTTTTGAAGTTTAAAATAATGTATAAAAGATAAGTTTATAGATCAAATGATAAATTATATTCGATTGGCATGAAAATTGGCATGCATGTTAAGAACATATAGAACATGTAATCTAACGGTTGGATTTTCAAAATATGAATTCAATAATAAGTTATTGGGTGGTGTAAAATTTTTTAGAATTACGTCAGGTGTAACTTGAACCCAAACCTATATTTCTTAATTCGATGCGAATTTTGACAAATCTACTGTTAGATTACATTATCTTTGTATATTTTTCATGCTTACAAAATTTCAAGGTGATCAAAGATCAATAGTCATGTCATCAATCAATTGTCTAGATTTAAGTTTTTGTAGTTTAAAATAATGCATAAAAAATAAGTTTATAGATCAAATGGTAAACTACATCCGATTGGCATGAAAAATGGCATGCATGTTAAAAACATATAGAGCATGTAATCTAACGGTTGGATTTTCAAAATATGAATTCAATAATAAGTTATTGGGTGGTGTAAAATTTTTTAGAATTACGTCAGGTGTAACTTGAACCCAAACCTATATTTCTTAATTCAATGTGAATTTTGACAAATCTACTGTTAGATTACATTATCTTCATATATTTTTCATGTTTACAAAATTTCAAGGTGATCAAAAATTAATAGCCATGTCATTAATCAATTGTCTAGATTCAAGTTTTTGTAGTTTAAATTATATCCAATTGGCATGAAAATTGGCATGCATGTTAAGAACATATAGAGCATATAATCTAATAGTTGGATTTTCAAAATATGAATTCAATAATAAGTTATTAGGTGGTGTAACATTTTTTTAGAATTACGGCAGGTGTAACTTGAATCCAAACCTATATTTCTTAATTCGATATAAATTTTGACAAATCTATCGTTAGATTACATTATCTTCGTATATTTTTCGTGCTTATAAAATTTAAAGTTGATCAAAGATTAATAGTCATGTCATTAATCAATTGTCTAGATTCAAGTTTTTGTAGTTTAAAATGATGCATAAAAAACGAGTTCATAGATCAAATGGTAAATTACATCCGATTGATATGAAAATTGGCATGCATGTTAAGAACATATAGAGCATGTAATCTAATGGTTGGATTTTCAAAATATGAATTTAATAATAAGTTATTGGGTGGTGTAACATTTTTTTAGAATTACGGCAGGTGTAACTTGAACCTAAACCTATATTTCTTAATTCGATGTGAATTTTGACAAATCTACCGTTAGATTACATTATCTTCATATATTTTTCGTACTTATAAAATTTAAAGTTGATCAAAGATTAATAGCCATGTCACTAATCAATTGTCTAGATTCAAGTTTTAGTAGTTTAAAATGATGCATAAAAAACGAGTTCATAGATCAAATGGTAAATTACATCCGATTGGCATAAAAATTGGCATGCATGTTAAGAACATATAAAACATGTAATCCAACGGTTGGATTTTTAAAATATGAATTCAATAAAATGTTATTGGGTGATGTAACATTTTTTAGAGTTACAACACGTGTAACTTAAACCCAACTTTTTATTTCTTAATACAATATATATATTGATAACCCCCTGTCACTCTTATGTGTGATCCAAACAGATACCTACTTGCAACTTACCTTTAAAATGAAAATTTTGAAAATCAGAACCTCCAATTAACCAAAATGCTATCGAAACTACAAAATGAGCAAAATACTTATGGAACATCCAAATAATGATACATGTTGCACCAAGAACGATACATGTGTAAAGATATTCGTGGTTTTGATTTTAAAGGAGAAAAAAAAAAGGTTTTATTTTGAAATCGGTTTTGAAAAACATGTGACAACCAGGGGTGACGTTAAGATGGAATGAAAATCCCAACATTTCCCAAGTTGCAGTCACATTTTGGAGAGACTCCTAGCCACCATCAAGATGCCATCATCTTGTAGTGAATGATGTGATTCGTTGATTAATGAGGATTGAACTAAGCGATTACACAAAAAGAGACCTCCTTCTTGATTTCAGACCTATTATGAAACGAGTTCTCCCTAAATCAAATGCCAAGAGACCTTAAATTTAAAATTTTTAATTTATTATATATGATTTACCTTATATTTGGGGATTACATATTTTTCTTAGCTGACTGTGGTGATTACAAAATTTTCTTTTAACATGTGATTTAAGATAATTAATATTTTTTATTATCTATTTTTGGCCAACTATTCAAACGTGTGAATTGTATCTAATTTATTTCATTTTTATTTTATTAATTAATCTATGTGTTGCATAGACATGTTCATAAAATTGTTGCTATATGCTTCCCTCCAATTTTTTCATTGCTGCACAAAATTTCTCCCTATTCTTCATTTCCCACCTTTTTTTCCCCAAAGCTTTTTTCTTTAATTTTTTTTTTCTTTTCATTCGGCTCCCACTTCCCAAGCTCTTAAAAGTTAAAAACCCATTTTTCATTTCCCATCCAACTCCATTTTTTTTCTCTCTCTAACCCATTTTCATTTTCACCATGCGGAGCTCTCTCTCATCATCGTCAAGCTCTCTCTCTCACATCTCCACTGCCCTAGCAACCTCCCTAGCCCTAGCCACCACCAACTCCCTAGCCCTAGCCGCTGCCATCACCCTAGCTATAGCCGCCGCCGCCGCCATAGATCTACTCTCTCTCACCTCAGCCACCACCCGCTGCCATTAATGGAATAATGATTATTTTCAATTTTCATACTATTTTTATTATCATTCTTATTGTTTTTTTCTCCAAGATAGAAGCTTTACTTTCATTTTGAAGACACCCCCTGCTTCAATTCTGCTCTTAAAAGCTGCAGGTATGCTTCTTTAACAATGCCCATTATGTGTTTGATTGTTTTACCCTTCGTTTGTTTGGCATTTACTGAATGTAATTAAGCATCTAATTCCTGGATTTTAACAGTGTGTTTCGGGGCTATTACCAATTTGATGTAGTAAATTATTGAGTGGTTATTACTTGAATCAAGCTTCGTTTTCATACATCCAACATGTAATGTTACAACTTACAAGTAGAATCTAGAAAACTAGAATTTTTTCACCATTGATGTTTTCATATGGGAAAATATACTTATTTGAAAAAGTGGAGCATCTTCAATTTTGCTAGATGAAAAGTGAACTCATTATTATCTTGCTAAGGGCTCATTAGAATACTCAGAATGGAGAAATTGTGCGGAAAGTTTACTACGCTTTTTGAAAGGCCTCTTAAATGAAATACTCATCTACAAACATAACAAGCGAGCACCTGTTAGTGGCTAGACCATAAATTTTGAGATGCTTAAATCCTAATGAACAACAAATATGATGATGAACTTTAAAGGGGAGAGTTTGGAATAATTTGATTATGTTCTATACAATTAATTTGAGGTGGAAAAAGTGCTCGATCCTTTAAGTTCTTCATTTGATCATCTCTCAAACCCACACTCACTGTAAGTTCTTCTTCTTTTCTTTCTAAACGTTTTTTTTTTTTTTTTTTTATAATTTTTTTGTTAATTAATAGAGAGAATGTTCGGCAATGTTTTGAAGATCTCACACTAAAGGTATTCTATTTCAAAAAGTCTTACATTTTATTTAACTGTCATCTTGTATCAGCAATGTTTCAATAGTTTGTTAGACTCTGCCTCACTTGGTATGTTCCTGTTGTTATCTATTGGAGGGTGAAAGAATTCCTCGCTGGTTTGATTGATGATAGCCAACCCTAATTTAATTGGGATTAATACTTAGTTGAGCAGAGTTGAATTGCTTTGATTGGTGAGTGTTCATTACTTCATTTAGAACCTACCAGCCCATGTGTACTTCTAGAATGGACCTGTCCAGTGAATGAAAGGACTAATTACGTCCATTGTATACTTCTGTTACATAATTGCAAGAGTTGCAAGAATTTTTGTCCTACAACATGATTTTTGCAACCTGAAAGGGCCTTCTAACTGTGTTGATAAAATATATTACGAATGTTAAATAGTGTCTTATCATCAAGAACACTGCTTCCTATGGTCATTAAAAAACATTCTTTGGTGACAAATGCACCTTAAGTTACCTTTGTTAGTAAGTTGACACCAAAAGTATGCTCTGTTGCATCTTAGTAACCTGCTGAGCCAGCCTTGAATCCACTCAACATCTGACATTGCTATAATGAAGTTGGGAAAAGCAAATTTCAGGTGTGATGTGGCCTATGATACTATGAAAACCATTAATCTCTTAACAGCAATGACACTTTGAACCAATTAAGTCAGCTTGGTTTCTGCTGAGGCTAGCAGTACTGTTGTCATTTTCTCTAACCTAGTTAGAAATAAGCCCACTAACGATGCAAGTTGTGACATTATTCAATTTTACAATGTTGGCTAGTGGTCATTGCTGGGATGTATGGTCATATATACCGACTTCATTTCACTTGTAAGGTATTGGTGGTAATAATAGTACTTCTAGTGTTAGTCCTTGCACAATTTTTTCTATATTGTTAAACTAACACACAAAATACAACTTATAAACACTACACGAATGCTTTTATAAGATGAATGCTAGTAATAGTAGCCAATGTCTAGCATTATATTCCTAAATTAATGCCACTTCCTGAATTGTTTTATAGTAATACATCTAGAATGGCATTAAGAGAATCTTTTCTTCATCTTCATGGCTTACATTTAATTTGATGTTTACACATATTTTAACTGAGTTTAATTAGTTACAAATACTTGAGGTTCCAAGTTTATTAGAAAATGGATCCTCAGTTGTGAAGAAACAAATATTACAACAGAAACAGGTGTACTCAAAAACTCATAGTGGTGGTTGTTGCTCTTGATCTAAATGTTGCATGACAAGGTACAACACCAAAAACTACAACTTGCTGCAACAAAACAGAAAACCTCAAGAAGTGGCAGAATTGTTGTTTGATATAGTATGTTGCGAATTTTGTAAGTTATTTTTTATTATGCTTAGAAGACCTCAAGAATGGTCCTTCCTTCATTCCTACACCCTTTTGGAAAAAGATGGTGGATAAATGGATGGATGGAGAATGAGGAGTGAGTATAAGTGAAATACATGTTATAAATTCTCTCTATCTCTCTTGCACTCTCTCTAACCATTATTTGTGGTTTACATTTTTCACAATTGTTATATTATTTTAATTTATATTTAATTTTGATAGTGGTTTAAGTAATCAAATCAAATTATTATTATTGTTAAATTTTTTATAAAAAAAAGTTATTATTGTTGTTTATGATATATTATATGATTATATTTGATATAGTAATATGTGTACTTATTTATTGAAGCATTGATACAAATACAAATTCACTTTAATTGTTTCATTTTAACTCATGTTTAATGCTTTTTTTTTTTTTTTTTTTTAAGGATGGTACTAGCAAAGATGAAGAGGACAACTCAAACAATAACATGGAGGTCAAATGCAACTTGGAGGGTGACCTAGAGGAATACTAATATAGATCTTTTCATAATTCTAGTTGTTTTAAAACAATATTTTTATGTCATGGTTTAATTTCAGGATTTATTTGTATATTTTATATTTTAAAGTTTGAACTTTTAAGAATTTTTATGTTTCAATGGATCAATTTTTAGTAATCATTGTACTATTGTAATAGGATAGTTAAACAAAAATGATATAAAATAAATTAAAAATAAATAAATAATAAAATATTTAAAATATTATATAAAATATTATCACTGACATAAAAATTTGGTCATAAATAACTTTATAGTGACGACAAAGTCCCTCACAATTTATAGAATAGCGACGCCACTTAACCCCCTTGCAAAAATGTTTTAAGTGACAGTTTAACATCGTCACTATTATTTCTAACTAATTGTGAGGGGTCAAAACCCCTCACAAATAAATTTTAGCGACAACACTATTTGTCTCTAAAAAGTATGTTATCAATTTGGAATTCGCAAATAATTAATTGTGAGGGTATGAAGGTCTTCACAAATAGTTGTTAATGACGATTGCTTCCCCTCGCTAAAAATAAGTCGTCGACTTTTCTCGTCGTTTGGTAATATATTTGTGAAGACAAATTTGTTCAATAACGACGGTGAATTGCCCTCGTAAATTATTTATTTGCGAAGGTATGGTCGCAAAATCTCTTTTAGTGATAAATGCAAATACGACGGCCTTCGAGGGCCATATGCCCTCGCTAATAATCTTTTGCGACGATATTTGAATTTTTGCGAGGGAATATGGCCCTCGCTAGTAGACTCTTTTCTTGTAGTGAATGTGATAGTTCGCTTGTAGCTTAATGGTTAGGGCCTCAACGTAGAGAGTGGCTTTGTCTATGACTTGAGGACTTGGATGAGTTTCTTAAAGAATGCTCTGGTGACTAGTTGGGTTCTATCTATGTTTTTTTTTTTTTTTTTTTTTTTGGCTAAACAACAACTTTATCATTCAACAAGCAAAACAATGGTTGTCAACCTTACAAGCATCAGCAATTACTATAGGAAGACTATACATATTGAAACAAAATGCTCTACAAAATTTAATTGCATACTTTACAGCCACATGAGTAGCAGTATTGCAGCATCTCCTAACCCAACTAAAATTACATTTCAAAAAGCATTTACGAAGATCAAGTATATTACTAATAATAGTATCAATGGACCAATCAGGCTGTAAGTCAAATGTGGTTAAGGGATCAAAACAGGACTTGGCTTCTCCTTAGATGATGATGTGCTACCATTTTTCCCTTTGCGCTAGCTGGATTGCCCAATATACAGCTGCAGCTTCAGCTTGCATTGGTGAGCACCGTTCATGCCTTTTAGCTGGTTGGGCTTTATCTATGTTTACCTTTTTTAGGTCATGGTAAATATATCAGTGAAGTTTTTAACACTATACCCTCACCGTCTTGGACTTTATCCCTAGTGTCAATCTCAATTCTCAATTCTCAATCACGCCCCCACTCCCCCCCCCCCCCCCCTCTTAAACTTTCACATAAAGCAATTTTCCTTCCAACTTTCATCCTATTCTCAATTTATCTCTTCATGGATTTTTTTTTTTTTTCAATTTCGAAATTATTGTGACGTCAAACATGACAGAAAAGAGTATCTGGCATGGATATGTTATAAATCTCAAATTATGTTCAAAACTATGAAATAATACCAATCCTTGATAACTTGTTTATAATCATGAACAAAATCATTATATTTTATGTTAAATAAATTATTTATAACTCAATTTTCTTATAATAGTTTTATATGATTATATAGATTCTAAAAGGAGAGACAAATGATACCCTTTTGGTTGACATGTGGAAATGAAATGCATGGTTTTTAAATCCGGACCGGATTGTATGGTCCGACCGGATTAACCGAAAACCGCTCCTTGAGACGGTTCTTTAACTTCCAAAACCCGTTCTACACAAAAAATCCAGTAGACCGTGCGAACCTCGGTTGAACTGCCCGGGTTTGAGAACCGTGAACGGGTTTCATGGTTTTCACGGTTCAGGCCTAAGCTCTTTTAAAAGGAAAAAAAAAAAAAAAAGAAAAAAAAAAAAAAAAAAAGAAGATGAAGAACAAAAGAAGAGGAAGAAGATGAAAGATGACGATGAGAAAAAGGATTAAAATAAAGGACCCAGTTGTTTTGATGCGGAGTAGACCCTTTGCCGGCTGTTGATGGCTACTATGTGACTGGCAAAAGCTGAAAGGCTACCGTGCGACTGGCAAAAAATGAAAAACTGAGATTTGAACTAGCCGTGTTTCAACTTTCAAGAGAGAAAAGAAGGATCTGAGAAGATGATGTCTAATGAGAAAAGAGATAAAAGTGAGATTTGAAAGCTCTTCACGTGGGTACAAGACAGTGACTTGTGGTTGTGAATTTTTGGAATTTTTTTTTTTTTTTACTTAAAGCTTGCACGCCACACGAGATTCAAAAAGAAGTTTTGGACCTCCAACGTGTTGTTGACTTGTTTCTTAGTTAATTTATTCAGTGATTAGTATCATTCTTAATTCTACAAAGTACAAACCCACCAATTCTTACATATTTATTAAATTTATTTATTGCTTTACATTATAAGATTGTCCGACCAATGTAAGATTTACACTATAAGATTAAACAAGATTAAACAAATACACACAATATTATATGCATTTACAGTAAAAAAGATATATAACATTATACATGCTAATGTCTCCCACCATTTAAGTTACTGCTCTTTTAAAAAAAAAATTAATTTCATGGGAAAATGTTTATTAAATTTTTTATTGGGTTTCATAAATTAATTTAATGTGAAATTTCTATTAGATCTCTATATTTATTTGGATTTTTATGTAATTTTTCAATTTTTATTAATTTAATATATTTATTTATATTTTAAATAATTATTAAATTAATTATGACGTCATCACGGTTCGACCTCGGTTCGACCTCGGTCCAACCTTAAAAACCTTGAACCTCTCTCTTTTACGGTTCATTGAGCGGTCCGAGTTTCAAAACCTTGATGAAATGAAATAGACTAAATTGAAAGTTCAGGGGCAAAATACCTCAACTAGAAGTGCAATGGATAATTGATACAAGGAACTAAGACATTTCCCATCTTAATTGATGGATTTCTTCAAATGACGTGAACGCATAGTTAAAAAAAAAAAAAAAAAAAAAAAAAAAAAAAAAAAAAAAAAAAAAAAAAAAGTCCTCACTCCTCTATCGGCTCTCTATATGGCTTAAATTTACATGGCAAAGTAGGGCGGCCCAACATAATTTGCGGCCTAAGACAAAAATTTTATGCAAGGCCTTTAATATGTAAATATTAATTAAAAAAATTATTTAATTCTAATCAAATCAATGTTAATTTGATACATTAAATACATAATTTAATAAATAATACCAACTAAACTATTATTGATTTCATATAGTGAATTGAATATCATAGTTGAACCATGAATATTAATAAAAAGATATAGAAATATATTACAATTAAAAAATATATTTTATTTTGGATATATGACGATGCATAGTTAAGAAAGGTTGTGATATAATTTTTAATTTTATATCTTGTTTTTAAGAGAGAGAGAGATAGATATTATTTGGTGTGTGGTTTTGTAGGATGTCAGTTTACAAAAATTAAAGTCTCAAACTATTAGGGGGAGATTAATCTATAATTGTTGATTTAACACACTTGCAACATTTTTTTTGAAACATTTTAGGGTTTTGTTGGTCTCGTACTTTGAGAGTCTTAATAGAAATAAAAAGGCAAAATGCGTGAAAAGCATTATAAAAACAACCTTTAAAAAATTTGTATTACCCTTAATATTACTAATTAAAAAAAATGCACAACCATTAAATATATATATATATATATTTTATATAAAAATTTGGACCTTTAACTATGAAAACTGGGGTCTTTTTTCCCAAGGGAAATTTTGTTTTTTTGGTGGGGCCTTAGGCCTAGGCCTAACTTGCCTAGGCCTTGGGCCAGCCCTGTGGCAAAGGCAGCAAAACAATCTTGTTCTCAAATTTTGAAACAAAATGAAAATAGTTCCATTTTCATCCATTTAAAAGGAATCCGTTAATTGGAGCAGAAAATATATTTGCTTTTCTATGAGAGAGAGGGAGAGAGAGAGGAACACCAACAAAATGGCATTTTCAATGGTAAACTACAAGAAATTGAAAATAAGCTTTGTTTTATCATTTAATGCACTACTTTCTTTTGCAAATATATTCTCTAATTCTATAAATTGTTTGTGAAAATTCAAATGAACACAACCCTGACAAAGAATTGAAATAAACAAAAGAGAGAGAAAGAGAAACAAAAACACATGAACAAATTAGTAGCATTTTCAGGGAATGCATTTTCCTTTCTTTTGTTTTGTCATCATCCCTCTCTTCTGGTTAACTGGTACGTCCAATAATCCATTTTGATGTGCATGACACCTAGGTGCATGGTGTAAGGGACCAAGAATTGAAATCCTATATTGGATTCAAACAAATATCTTAATTAAAGACCCTTTTCACAAGAATTTTCAAGATGTGCACTCTAAAGCATTTGTGTTTTGCCTTTTGTACTAGTGAAAGTGAACACGGGATAAGTCATGCCGGCTTCGTATTCTTGATTCCATCACTGATTAAACTACTCCAACAAAAGGATCAAAGCAAAAATGTGTTCCCATTTGACACGCCCTATAAACACATGAATCTTCTTTACAGACTTGTGCATAAATTCCTTCTCACTTGCAATCAAGATGGAGATTCAGACTCATTGGGCAAGTTACTCTCAAATCCTTGCCAATGTTCTTTTCATTTCAGGAGCACTCGCATCAGTGTCACTAGCTTCAATCTTTCTGCCACAATTTCTTGGCTGGTTATTTCTCATCATATGGGCTTTTCTGCCTATTATTATTGCAGGCCACTTTCTTATGTTTACATACAGGTGGATTTTCCTAATAAGAATTATGGAGGCTATTTCAAGTAGACTCATGGGACACATAACAGTGCAGCAAAGAAGTTTGTCTATGTGATATTAGGCTAATATTAGGGAGGGTGTAGACATCAAAATTTTTATTTTGTATCTACAACTGTCCAATTGATCATGATTGAATATTTTTTATTAAATTAATTTCTAATTGGTGATATGGACAATATCAGTAAATGAAATCAAGCCATGCATGTGGCAACATTAAATGAAGAAAGCCATGTAGCAACGTCAAAAAAAAAGACTTATATGAAAGGTTCTTATAAAATAGAAAACCAAATTAAATTCATAATTTGTAATTAACTCTCAATAAATACTGAGAGAAAATTCCAAATCAAATTCTATTGAATTGCCTATAAATAGAGGATTCTTATGTGAGAAAATGAGACAAAGAAACAGAGAGAGAAAAACCCTACTAACACTCTGCCAAAATAGAGAGTCATCTCTAAGTCCAAAGAGCACCCTTGCTCCCTCAAATCAAAGTAGCTAGGGATTTTCCTTCAATTTTGTTCAAGATCAAGTCAACGGCCCTTGACTTCTAATCAAATACATCCCCACACATCCAACATGGAGACATCAAGGCACAATTCAAGATCAAGCTTCATAGCCCGTCAAATCGTAAAGTTTCTTAGAGATTAAATTAAAGGAGTTTTATTATATTATTTCATTGTAAAAAGTCATACAGAGGATTTTATATACTCAAACATATACAAATCAATATAAATTGATAATTTGTTACACTATTTCGTGACAGTATGATTTATCTTTTTTCAAATTTTGTGTGTACAGAGGGTCTTATATAATATAGTTTTAGTTGAATTGTACATCTTTAGTAATTGTATTATACTAGTCTTTCGTGCTTGTATATCTTGTAAACTTGTATTGTACTATGTTTGGAGGTCCACTAGCTAAGTAAGTTCTAATCTGAATGGAAAGTCTCCCTGAATTTTTGTAGCATATATATATGTATCCATGCAATATAACAATGCCCTTTAAGGGACAATTAGGTCTAAAATCTAAATGAAATATATATAAGTTTCATGCTATAACATTTTTTTTTTATAAACATGCTATAACATATTGAACCAAAAGTTGCTAGAATGTGCAAATCATATAATAACATAGCGTTTGATATATATTATATAGTTGAAACTTAATTGAAACAGCACAACACAAATATGCAAGTGTTTGAAAACCATTAGGTCATGCTATCCCTGGTATGTAATTTATAATTGGTTCATCATGAAATCATCTCAACTATAATTTGACTAATAATGGGCCAATATCTTTAAACTTCGATAGTATGGATACTTACTACTACATTATTATTAACAGGAAAAAATAAAAAGTTACTTTGATAACGGGAACTCATAGCTATTGTTGTATCAAAAGGACTCTGTATTGGCAACTTCAATCACATCTTAACACGTGAAGACAAGCTCTCGTTCAAAGACTCTCCCACTCTAGGTAGTAGGTACACAAAAATTACAAAATTTAATTAGTCTTGAATTGGGACGCATTGTTATTAAAGCCAAAGGCCTTTGAGGAAATGTGCAGAATGACAATGGATAAGGTTAGTATTTGGTTAGTTAGACAACGCGTGAAACTATAAAGGTAACTAGGCATCTCGAGTTTTAGAAACTCGAGATACTCTTTTTAATCTCACTCCACCGCGTCCCGGACCAATTGGTGAGTTGGACAAGTTGTCCACTTGGATCTCGAGTCTTTAAGACTCGAGTTCCATAAATCAAAACTCGAGTCTTAAAGACTCGAGTTCCACTGGGAAAAACAGACGAGCACAGCCCCAAGTAAAAAAAAAAAAAAATTTCAGTGGAACTCGAGTTTCTAAAACTCGAGTTCCATGAAAAAAAAAAAAAAAATTCCAGTGGAACTCGAGTTTCTAAAACTCGAGTTCCATGGGAAAAACAGCCCCAAGTAAAAAAAAAAAAAAAAAAAAAAAAATTCCCAGTGGAAGAGAGAATAGTTCCACTGGGAAAAACAGGGCCACGAAAAAACACCCTTCTACCTGAACAGGGGATTTGCCCAAAGAAAAAGAAAAAAAATTTCCCCAGTGGAACTCGAGTTTTATAAACTCGAGTTCCTTGGGATTTTTTTTTTTTTTTTTCCCGACTCCAAACTTGCAATACTTTTGAATATGGCTCTGTTTAATACTGAAAGTATCCATTTACAGCTAAATGACAAGTCGTCCGGATTTACATTTGTGGTCGGAACATAATCATCCCTAAACTTCGTCATAGCGAATCATACAGCATTCCACCGATAATCGACAAAAAGAAAGAAAGAAAAAAAGGTAGGGCATTAAATCGGCTTTGTGTGCGCAATATGTTGATATTGAAGAGATTTCATAGAGGGTGGTAACAGCATTTTGATTTCACTACTCTCCCTGTCACCAATCCAACAATTACTATATGAAGGTGCTTGGTGGTTCCATGATTTTGAGCGAAAATATAAAAATAAAAGCCTGTTCAATGATTTAGGTGAGAGCAGTTCTATTTTCGGCCTATATATTCTAATTGTTACTGAGGTAGCTTTTTTTTTTTTCCTTGTTTTGTCGTTTGTAAAATAAATATCATACTTTCCAATTTTTATTTTGGATGATTGCAATTTCAGGGAAAGCCCTTCCATACCAAAGCCCGAATATCCAACACATAAACTTTGGACGCCCTTTGCCTAGTCCTTACCCGACTGATATTCTTGTTTGTATTATGATAGTTTTTATTTTTATTTTTTGTGGTTAATTGATATAGTAACATAATTTTATAAATGTCACGCTTTACAGTAAACATTTTTTTTTAAATCACTCGTACATTTAGTTAATTATACTTTTAATTTGACTATTGAAGATCATTGATTTTATATTCCAACAAACTAAATTATTAAAATAATTTGTCATCAAATAAGGGACCTAAGTTTAAATGGCTGTCTATACCAAAAGCATAACAATAAAAAACTAAAAAGTAATCAGTATGGAATAAGCATCAATGAATAATTGAATACTTGGTGAATACAAGAAGAAGACCTAATTCCAAAATTTTGGGATTGACTACAAATTCTCAACAGACTAATCAGTGAATTGTATCTCAAGATTTTGTATAAACTACTAAAGTTGGTACTGTATAAACTCCTTTAACTTTGCAACTTCATATGTTTTCAGATGAAGATCCTTTACATGTTTCGTAGTTTATATAAGCAGATTTCCACCATTGATTGTGTAGAGATTATCACAATAATGATTTAAGTTTGTAACCAAAAATCCAAAATAAAGGAGTACATTACTGCATCAACATGTGGAGGTCGAGGAAGAAGCAGATTCCCCTTTATTAGTAAGTTAGTTATACACACATAGGGTTGGTGTTGAATCCATGATCTCCTTCTTCACTGCTCTTACAAGGAGTTACCATTTGAGCTAATCCTTTCTTTTTTGGCAACAATACATAACCCCTTGGCAAATGTTTTTATTGAGTTTTTTGTTTTTTGGCATCAATGAGCAAGAGCTTAGCCTTAACACTACTTAAATATTATCACTTCTTTGAAACATAAAGTGTTTTTATCAAGGGATAAACTAACGAAACATAAAAAATCCTTGGATGTCAAAACACTCTACCAGCAGCCCTCTTTCTAAATGAGCATAACTAAAGTGCGCATTGTAAATCATTTGTGACAAGATCAATCCAAACACAGATGGATGAGATTGATTTCATGATTCTCTTGTAATTATTATTTCATTCTTTATACAATTTCGTTGTGTTACATACAAATTGAACAAACTTACTCCTGTGGAGCCACCACCTGCCTTCAATAATTTGAGGTGGTTTCTTAGTGCCCGAATAATAAATGACAATGAATTAGACTACACTTAGCTCATCAGTAACGTTGGCAGCTTTAGTGTTTTCTTGAGATTCAATGGTAGCAAGTTTCTTCCGCAATGCCCCCAACTCGTCCCCAGCATCACATATAAATGCAGAAGCTTGCCTGCCAGACAATTGCTCGTTCTGACTAAGCTTCCCCAACATCAATTGCTCCTTCTGCTACTCCAGCTCCAATTAAAGTGTGCACCTCATCAATAAACAATATTATCTCGTCACTTTGTTTGATTCCCTCCATTAACTTCTTTAATCGTTCCTCAAACTCTCCACGATATTTTGTACCAGCAACAACACCACCCATGTCCAAGGTTATAACCTAAATCACACAAAAGAAAAAAAAAAACATCTATGGTTACATTGTTTTTATAATAAAGGGGTGATGAAAATACAAGGTTAGCTTCTTGAAATGTATCAATGAATTTCAAATGAAATACCCATGTGAAATCCAAGTCCATATTCATTGATTCATAAAATGTTAAATGACAAAATTAATACACTTCAAATCATTTGCAGGCTTTCTGTTGTACTAACTTGTAAGTAGCCACAGAAATTAAATGGCAATACAAAGATAATTCATAAACAAAACAAAGAGCCGCTGTGTAAATCAATATGAAAAAGATAGAAATAGTTGAGAATTTCTGCATTAAATTCTTTTCATATAGATAATTAATATTTTCCGAAACTTGTTAACATTAAAGTTGACTTATACTTACCTTCTACCCCTCTATAGTTTCAGGAACATCACCAGTTGCAATACTTTGAGCAAGCCCTTCTGCGATTGCTGTTTTCCCAACTCTAGGTTCTCCAATAAGACATGGATTGTTTTTGGTTCAACGGCCCAAAATTTGGGTGACACGTTCTATTTGTGCCTGCCTTCCAATAACAGGATCCAATTTACCATGGAACACCAAGAAAAGAAATTAGAAACAAGCAATTATAAGGAAATATAGAGCAATCTCATGATATCACAAAGGAGATGAAAGAGTTATATAAACTACCTCTACTACAAGCTTAGTCAGGGCAGTCCCATATTCCTTCAGGGTTGGCATCTTATTGCCACTACTTCCTCCTGCAATACCAGCGGCCACAGCTTCTGGGCTCTCACCAACCATTCGAATAACCTGCTCACTACAATTGAAGTTCTCTCATGGTTAGTTTTCTTCTTGGAATATGGTGAAGGAATTCCTAAAGAACATAAAAAAAATGCCTTTGATGCAAATGAACATGTAAAGCTTGCCTGGGTGCGAATGTTACTCGGGTCAGCACCTACATTTTCAAGAACACGAGCTACAACACCCTCACCCTCACGAAGAAGTCCCAGAAGCAAATGAAAGAACTATTTCGGTTATAATGGACTTGCTGCCAATCTTAATATCATCATAGGAGAATACATGATAGTGATATAGTAAGAAAATATTGTTACTAGGATTATTATTAAGAACTTTGAGGGCCACAAGTGCATGCTGATGCTCTGTAAACTCAACAAATTGAACAACATCAACATGCAAAGCTATCATTTATTGAGAGAAACTCTTTCATTTCAAAAACCAATGAGCACCAAAATCTCTTAATCTTCTGCCTTAATCGCTTCAACTGATCACTAAATTGAGACTGCAAACTGTTGTTTTGGACGGAGGTGAACAGTTTTATATATTGATTCAACGACAGCATGTATTAAGAGAGAAAGAGAGAGAGAGAAAAAAAAAAAAAAAAAACTTTGCTAAAGACAATGTGCATCATGAGAGAGAACTTCAAAGCCAGTAGTGTTGTTATATGTACGGTACCTGGGGTTTATTGTAGGAGTTATTATTTACTACTATTATTTATTAGAGTTTGGTTAGGGTTAATGTAAGTGATTAAAATGGGCTTCATATCAACTTTAGTGTTGGACAAAACCTTTTGTTTATTTTAAATGTCAGACCATACTGTTCTGCAAAATCACTCTATTAAAGTGCCACTTGGCAGAACCTCAAGCCCTCTCGCATGAGGTTTCTGCTTTTATATATATATTGATTTATCATCTTTCCTTAATCTCAAAGCTCAACAAAATCCGGAAACAGATGGTAGCTTTGCTCATATATGAAGCGTCCACAAGAGGAAAAACACAAGATGCTACAGTAGATATTGATATCGGTGCAAATTAATTTACCTCTATATGAACGAACTCTATATTGAAACATTAAACAGTGCCCAGGCAATTCATCGGTTTCAGTCCAAACTCTTGTTTTTCTATCTGTACAAGAAACACAATATCATCATATCAAAGAGCATGGTATATGGTTAACTATAATATTTTTTCTCTAGCAAGCAATATTTACTAATGTTAAAAGGTGCAAGAAATTTGTAAATATAATCCCCCTTTCTTTTAAAACAGCAACTTGCATACTCAAATAAATACATTATATTCTATTTTCCTAATCACTTTAAGATCATTCAACATTCTTCTTTCTTCCATGTCATCACATTCCCACATTTTTTGTGCAGTACAATACGTGTGGTGGGTCATGAACCATGATCTCACCCTCCACCTTGCTCTTATAAGGGGAGGAGGTGTCATTTAAGCTAGAGCTCATTGGCTATCACATATACCCACTTTCCTAAATGATACATAGTTGAGACAAGATTTGGTCATCATAATGTTAATCAACAAGACAAGTGTAGGTGCCCAGACTACTGGGCAGATAGTGTGTGTTGTGGGGGGAGGGGGGGGACCAAAATTTCTTTTCACTAAACCCATTTGAAAAACACATGCAAATTACAGAATTCCTTCCTTATTAATCTTTTTTTTTCTTTTTGCCCTGCTAGTCTTTGCTTCCCTATTCCTGATAATCCCTAATAAGGAGAGAGATGAAGATTTGTTTTTGTCAAACAACAAACAAACAAACCTCACCTCAATTAAAAACATATTCTCCTTGTAATTTGCAGCATGACCAGATGTTTCCCAAAGTTGCATATTGTACATATTTGGTGACACAACCTGCCAAAATCAAGTGAATTACATATACATTTATAATTGTCAAATATCATGAAAATAATCCTTCAATATGAACCAACCTCTTGGTAACCTCTCTCCCTATATTGACTTTTTATAAAGTCCACCAATTTGTTGTATATTCGTGTCCCATGCGGAAGGAAGAACCAACTTCCTGGGCTGAAATTCACAAAAGACCATAATGAGCAATCATGATCACAACAACCAAACCAAGGATATCAATCTGTACTGTACCTGAGTGGGTGACAAAAGAAAAGGTCTTGCTTTGTACCCAACAATCTATGGTCATATTTCTTTGCTTCTTCCAGATTATGCAAGTATTCCCGCACAAAAGATTAATGTTCAGTAAAAGAGTTGCATATTGATATAGATAAACACGACTTCCACCATCTTGATACAGGACTTCCCTCTATACATTAATTCCTCTACCACAGCTTGAGTTATTGACCATGACAGTTTAGATTTTTTTTTTTTTTTTTTTTTTTGATAAGTAACAGTGTAGAAACGTAAAATAAATTTAGACATGGAATAGTTGTTTTTTTTAATGAAAGATGGAATTTTCCACATTTAATGCACTATTCTCTCACACATTCTATGCAAAATGAGGTGCATCGCCTGATGCCATTGCATTTTGTTTAGTTTCATCAGGTCTCAGTCCATAGGTCAATAATATACCCCATAAATTACTGACAATATAGCTAACCACTCAGATTAATTGAATTTCATTCTCTGTTCGTTTTCCACAAATGGTTTCTTTAAATTTCCCACGAATGCAAAATTGCAAATTTTTGTTGGTTTCAGTAAGACACTCACTTATTCATATATCCAAGATGGTTTAACAAAGTCATTCCTACCTAATCATGTCTCTAATCATATTGAAGTTTCAAACATAAGTACAATGTAAAAGATGCGATGAACTAATGCAGTGATGTCTAAAAGGAACTTTTAATCCTTGGCACATGCAAAGGTACATCTGCTTTTTTGGATAAAATTTGGGGCCCACCAATTTTAATAGTAATATTATAACACAAAACGGTGTACAAAAAGCCTCAACACTAAAGTGACAATATCAATGGATACAAAATGTTGGACAATCAAAATTTGAACATCACTACTAGAATACCTTCAAATTGAAACAAGAATGTCTTAGATATTTAACCCAATCAAACATATCATACAATCCCAAATTGAAGAAAATGTAAAGACAACTATACACTCAACAGCCTAGACAAAGCAGCTTATATCATAGGCAAATGGGAAAAAATAAACCACATTTACGAAGAGGCCTTAAAAGAATCCACCTTCAGGCATTTTTTATCAGGATAAGAAATTCCATAGACCCTCTGTAAACTCTCGCGGTCTTTATTCCCCCTCCAGTAAGCTGATGAAGCCTGGAATTCCAGTATATTAGAAAAATATTGCATGCATATATCTACAAGCATAGCACTAACACATAATGAATCATATCACCTTCAAGCAAGCCAATGCTTTGACAAAGGATGTGTTTGGTATATGTGGTCCACGACACAAATCAACCAAGGGGCCGCATCTATATACCGTTATTGTCTTGTCTGCAGGCAAATCTTTGATGATTTCAATCTGATTAAATCAATGGAAGAAAAAACAATCCATGTCAGCATTCTAATGTAATTTTCTTTTCTAATAAGTAGCAATGGTAATATAACATCTTTTAACTAGTATTTCAATTTAGTCTTAAATTGTTCGGAAGATATGGTTATTCCCAAAGTTTACCAGAAAAAATTTTGGCTTTGATTTTGGTATCCAAAAAATTTTGGCTTTGATTTTGATTTCAATTTAGTCTTAATATAACATCTTCATATTTATCTCCAACGCAAGGTTTTCTGTCCATCTTCCCCTTCCCTTGAAAATGTGATATTGCATCAACTTTTGTACTAGAAACATTTTCTGCTGCACCTTGCAATATTTTTCAGCGTCTTCTGGAAACAAACCTTTATATGACTGGCATTTGTCATGGGAAAATCAGTGATCCCCGAAGGACACATAAAGGACTACAAAAAAGCACAGAAAACTTTATCAGATGACCTCCAATATCATACTTATTAGACGAAAGAAAAGTTTGAGTCATGATGGTCTAGATAGACACTATACACATACTTTACCATGCTATTGTATTTTTAAAATACAATAGCCATACTTTACATGTATTATCAAATTAAACAATGATGATGGAAGCAGAAACCTACATGATATTTATTTCCAAAATGTTCCAACTTTAGTCTGTAGAGCCATTGCTACAAGTCAGCTAAGTAGAAAACTCTAACAATCAATTAATACTTAAGATCAGGCTCAAACATGAAACAGCTATACTCATATAGAAGTTTGAAATATTATAAGTCCAATAACACTGCAGAACCACACTCCTAAAACTTAGGTTCCATGAATTGGTGGTGGATCTTCAGTTGCAGTCCCTAGCTATAGAGTACTATCATTGTCATCTTAAGAAGATTAGGTTACTCATTATCTAATACAATAAAAATCCTTGAGGAAATTGATGCCTCCCTCTTCAGATGTGAAAATCCTTCATGAGCCACCCAAATAAGTCATCTCACTCTGGAAGTAATTTTTTTTGAAGGTATACATTAAAATTGGAAAATTATGAATCGAGGGAAACAAGGAATTGGAGGTCCTGCTTTTCAACAGAGAAGTAGTATTACTAAAGAAGTCTTAGTTGCAACCATGGTTCTCAATAAGCATCTGAAGAGGCATACTTAACATGCTATTATTTTCCATGAAAGAAACATAGACAGCTCTTGCAATTACCCTTATGCATGAAATTCTGTGGAAAGGAAATATTGAAGGAACAACACAAGTTTAAAGGTGGAGATGGAGAACTGGAGATATTTCAAAATGGAAGTGTGGTCTGGCAAAGATTGCTTTCAAGCTTTGAGTCTCAGATCACTTCAGTAAGATAGTATACAGTTCAGTTCTCAATCTAAGAAAGTTTTATCCAACCTTTTGCACGTCTTTTTTGAAAAGGAAAACAGAGCATAATGGTTCATACTTACCTTCAAACCAAGAACACCAGCATTTAGGAAAGCCTCATGAGCGCTTGCATTGAATCATTTTCGGGAACTAAACCTCCCCAGAAACCTGTTGGTAGTATAGTTAAAAACACTAGTCCTAGAATTATCAGTAGACTAAGGTACAGGTTCGAGAGCATACCAACATCAACATAAATTCTCTCCTTTGCAGCTTTAATCTGTTAAGCAGAAGCATAAAAGTCAGAAAGAAAAAGCAGTGGTTAGTTGACCTTATCAGCAGCTAATTGTGATACATCAAAATCAAAGGCTGATACATCAAAATCAACTAAATTAAATGTCAAACAAGACTTGATTAGATCAGTTTCTAATCCTTTTCACATCTTGAAGATTTACAAATGAAGTAGATGGGTATTTACATACAAAAAAAAAAAAAAAAAATGTAGATGAGTAGGTAAAAAGGGTCCACTGATTATATATATAGTATTTACAACTTGAAACGCATAACAAATCAATAAGGATATACTCCCCCCCACCCCGTTAGTAAGCCTTGCTCCAAAATTGTTTTCTTTTAACATAATTTGCCTTTCTCTTTATTCTCTTCTCGAAGCAGAGGTAAAGGCAGGAAAACACCCCACAAAAAAAAAGCACGTAAGTTACAGTACATGCTACATAAAACAACAATTAAGCCTTAGTCCCAAATTTTTTTGATACAATGATGCTACATGCAACACGCTTCAGTTAATAAAATGTCTAGTAAACTTCACTAGATACTGTGTATCCGATCATTTAACATCAAACCCTGCACATAATCCTCAATTAAATCATTTTAGCTCTTCAAAGTTCTCATACCAAGAAAGATTTCAAATAATTCTTCTAAATGTTCTATTCCACAGTATTAATACCAAAGAAAATCAAACCAGAGCACGTAAAAAATAATATTAAGCAACAACACTAAAGCAAAACAAGAAACAACAGTAAACTTGCAACTGTAATACACTTCCAAGAATAGAACAGATAAAAAAAAGTTATAATTTAGCTCACATCACTGCAAATGAAAACCACATTTGGAGAAAGCCCCTTGCTTAGCAAACTTACATGTCCTTTAATTTTGTGTGCTCGGAGGAAATCTAGTAATGGTACCAACGAATCTTTGTTATGGAACATACTTGAAGAAAGGTGACGATTGAGAAACTGAACGCCATTGCCAATGGATGAAGACCTATTGGGGCGAGGAAAATTTGCATTGAATGGCTCAAAATCGAGCTCGAGGACATATCGGTCATTAGACCTAAAAAATGATAAATACTAAAAACAGTATGTTATAAGTACACATTCATAGGGTTATAATAAGCAAAGATAAATATAATCTATCATCTTTGTAAAATTTAATTTTCTAAAGCATGAAAATTGTTTACGGCCCATCTACGAGTGTTTCTTTGAAGTGAAGATATTCAGAAACATCCAGTTGCTCCACACTGAGTTCATAGACATTGACACGAACATATTCCCAAACACCAGGTCTTGGGCGAATTGCTATAGCCACAAATGGTGGCAGAATTATGGCTTCCTGTCACCAAAATCAACTACAATGTTACAATTTCATTCCCAAGAATACAAAGTTCTGTATACCTTTCACTATTATTATTATTATTTTTTTAAAATTTATGAATAAGAAAGTATTAAGGAAAAACAGGGGACGGCTCCAAAACATCTCCAACTTCAGGATCTACCACCCAAGAAGGAAAAGAGATGGACATAGGCCCCCTTCTCAATTACAGAGGGCAGCGCACCCGTCCACATTGTGAGGCAAAAAGTTACAATTCGAGGAACAAAAATGAAATCTGGAGCTTGTGGAACACTACAAGTTTGATGGCTTAACTTACAATTAGTCTTGTGACACAAAATTTTACAACATTGTACACAATCAGCTTACAAGTTTGATTTTTTTTGGCTTAGCTTAATTGCTAAAATCTTCTCCTCTTTTTTTTTTTTTTTGGTCTCACCCTCAAGCAAATACGCTGGCAGCTAACATGTCTTGTAACACAACCAAAAAAGAAAAAAAAAAATTTACACAACAGTTGAGTTGGCATGTTGTGATTGATGGTAATGTGCGAAGTGGGTCCTCGTGAAAACTATGTTGTGCTAATGGCAACATAAATTGTGAAATTTATTGTGCCTCTAGCATTGCTCGCTCGCCTTTGTAATCTTTAATTTTCACTTCACTTTTTTAATACCCAAAATAAATAAAAAATCAATCCCCAAATCAAAAAACTTTAGTTTATACAGTGCCAAAAAAAAAAAAAAAATCAGCAATTAAAGTAGAGTGTACACAAACTATTTGACACAATGTACAAAAGCATTTGCTTGCTAAAATGATAGTATCATACATAACAATCTATAATAGCATGCATATTTATATGCGCATGCACCATGCCAATCAAGAGAATTTGGAAGACCATAAAAAAATGTTAGCATAGTAATTCGAACATGAAACTTCACAACAACAATAATTTGATGATTGAGAGGAATAACAAGAAGAACAAGGTGCTTAGTTAAATGCCGTTGATAAATGATCAATCACCTTAAATGTTGTTCGCCCAATTAATTGAAATACTACTGCATCCCCATGTACCAAATGATGAGCAACAGCAAACCCTTTCCATCCACCACTCAGTCCTCTTTTACGGGCTAGATATATTGTTGGATACTCATCACCATCCTCATCTATCAAAGTCATAACATCATCACGACTTGGAAGGTTCAGCTTGCAGAAATCGACTGGAAGACCCTGTAATCAAATTTTACCGGAATCATTATGACTGTTACTCCAAATTACAGGTATAGTATGGATCAAGGATGACATATTTATCATTATATATACAGTTCCAAGTCTTCTACGTTCTCAGAACAGATGGTAACTAGTCCATCTTCATTACTGAAACAGGCAGGTGCCCCCAATCCAAGTGAGGGTAATCTGCCACATTATTCAAATCTAACGCAACCATATGTCAACTTTCACCCTCTAGTCCCTATTTGGTGGATTTCTACTCTGGCAGAACTATTTATACAATTAAATTTTGCTTTGGACAAGAAAATGCATTCAGTTTTTAAGTTATTCATGGATCAGGTATGTGATTTTACTTACAGGCTAAATCACATAACTTAGTGCTTTCTAAGCCACTGTAAATTAATACAGAACAACAACCAAGCCTTTAGTTCCAAAATTTTGGAGAACTATAATCCTCAACAGAATAATCATGGTAGCCACATATATTCTTTTCCACCACTCTATTTTATCCGAAGCCATACACGTAAGACATGTTATTTTTACTACTACTACTAATGTTATTTATATACTAGTAACCCCCATCAATACATATCAGAGAAAAAGAAAATCCTGAGTTCCAACATCTTAGTTAGATAACACACTAATGTACTTTGAGAAGTTGTTAAATAAGTTAAGCAAAAAAACCAATTCTCTTACCAGCCAAAATCCACCAGCGACATGGGATGGCTGCATTGACCTTGTCAATATTGGATAACCAGGTGGTAGACCCGATACTAATTTTTCCGCTTTCTCATCAGCTTCTGCTATGGCTTCAGGCGAGGCAAGTACCAGGTTTGACAAATTCCTTTGCCTAGTACCTAAAATCCTACACATCCCCCATTAAAAAAAAATTATATGAAATAGATCTTCTATTTGCTAACACATTAACATTTGAATCAAAAATACCTTCTGGGTATTGCCACGCGGTACACAGCAACCTGTCAGCAATAATAACATAATGTTGTAACATAAAATCTTGACATAAATGAAAGGCCAAAATATATTGTTGGTCCTAAACTTCAGAACATGAGCAGTTTTAGTCCCTGAAGATTAAAGCGATCACTTTAAGGACTAAAATGGTTCATTAGGGACTAACAAGAAGTAACAAAACAAATCCATCTAACTTAAATCTTACACTAACAAGAAAAACTAAAGCACTAACAAGGGAAATTATCAAACACAAACACTTGGGCTAAACCCAGATGGAATAAATATTTAAAAAGCTCAAATTTTTATAAGAAATACATACCTTCAAACTTGAAAAAATCTGAAGCCGAATGAGGGGATCGTCTGAAGCCGAGTGAGGGGATCGTCTGAAGCTGATTGTGAGGAAAGAGGAGAGCGTTTGAGGGTGACGGTGAGGGCGATTTTTGTTGCACGCGAGGGGTTGAGGATGACTGATTTCGGTGTTTGAACTTTGAGAGAGTGTTTGAGAGACTGATTTCGGTGAGGGTGATTTTTGAACTTTGAGAGAGTGTTTGAGAGAGTGTTTGAACTGAGAGAGTGTGTTTGAGTGAGCCGTTTGAAATTGTGGTGTATATTAGCGCATATTTCGAGTCTTATACACTCGATTTCTATGCGGCAACCTTTCATCCACCTGGAAAATTTGTCCACGGAGGCGAATGGACAAACCAAGCAAAACGAGTTTCTAAAACTCGAGTTCTAAATGAATCTCGAGTTTCAAAAACTCGAGATGCTATTATCACTTATTGTTTGTAAACCAGCCGACTAACAAAATTCTTGGCATAGTAACGTTATTTAGCAAGGGTGTTCAAAGGCCTTTTGTAGACTTTTTTTTTTATGGCCTTTTGTAGACTTGGGATGAAAAAAAGTCAGGAGCTAATTTTGTAATGGAGCTTTTAGCAACCTTGAATGGATGGAATACTACCCACATTGTATGGTAAAAAACTAAACTATTATTTTCTCAAATTATAAACTAGACTATTATTTGCTCAAATTATGGACTGAACCTTTTGGAAACAGAATGGGGGCCTCCTTTTCGTCACAGGCCCTTCAGATAAGGTAATAATGAAATGATTGAACATTTGCCTGGAATGGAAGACTGTTGTTCAAGAAGCATGGGAATGAAGATAGAGCTCCTACACTTTCAACCTAATGAGTAAACTACGTGAAGTCAAAGGAAAATTAGAATGGACAATATTGTTTCACATTTATTGTACTTCCACAATACAATGTTCATAATTATACGAGGGAAATACACATATTTTATTATGTCCATGCAAGCTTAAAAAAATGATATGGATGATATGTGGAAATGATGTACAAATGAGCGTGAGAGAATTAATACCCGGAATAAAATAGTTTTTAGATTACTAGAAAAGGAAATTTCCTTTTAAGAAAGCATAATTACAAAACTTACAAGACAACCTGCACTCACTAGCAGACCTAAAACAAAAAACTAGAAAAAGGTATATAGTGTTTCAACTACATGAATGAGACACACAACAACATGTAGGCTTCATTGGTGTGCGAGACTTACAAGTTTTGAGGGGCTCGTTACATACACTTGAAATATAATATGCCTTTTCCTTTCAAAGAATGAAACTAATAATGTGGGCACAAAAGTCTAGACGTGACTATCCTAAATGAAAACATTAATACCATGTAATTTCAAGTAGTGGTTAAAAAAAAGAAGGATGATAATAAAACAGAAGTGTTTAACTCAGGGCATTGGCCGAACAAAGGTGGACATTGAGGAGTAGTGCTTCCAAAACCACTTCATTCACCTATTCATACAACCTAACAATATGGAGGTCACAACAATACAAAAACAACTTAAAGAGGTCCTTAACCTTATAGAAGAAAAAAAAAAGTAATGTTGGAAAAACCCCTTTTTAATGAAAAAGTGGTGCAAGTAGCCTTTCAACTAGCGTCTCTAAAACCCATTGGATATGATGGCCTACCTGTGGCATTTTATCAAAAGTTTTGGTTCATGCTTAAGTTGAATGTCATCTCAATGGTGCGAGCTCTCTTTCAACTAAGTTTCTACTTAAGGGTCTGTTTGGAATGAAGGAAAAAAAAGAGAGGAGGGAAGGTAGTCGGAAAATCTTCGCTCCTCTCCCCCCATTTACTTCCATCCAAATATAACGTAAATCCTTAAATATGGTTTATAACCCTAGTAGTAGAACTTAAACTATTGGCTTCCAAAGAAGTGTCACATTTTCTACCAATAAATTTTTACAATGTCACTTATAAAATCATCTAAAAAATACTTGCCAATAGACTTAAGCCCATCATGGACAAATTGATTACCAACTTCTACAATGTCTTCATAGCAAATAACTCCCAAGATCATCTTAGCCCATCAAATCTTTAAAAACCTAAAGAAGTGGGGAAAAAAGAAAAGAATAAAAGAAAGTGGGAGTATTGGGGTCTTGAAACTAAACATGAATAAAGTACATAAAAGAATTAGTTTGAATCTCTTAAGGGTTGTCCCACAAATAATGGGGTTTAATTTAACAACAAAGGGTTAAGCTTAAGCATGTTATGTAATGTGTGACAGTTCACAATAGTTTCCTACCATCCTAATAAATAGAAGTCTTTCAAAATTCAAACCTTTTCAAAACTACTAGGAGATTGAAACGAGAAGACCATTTTCCTCTCATTTTGTAATTTGTTCCTTCTTTTGTGCAAATGTCTTATCCTATTCTTTTTTTTTTTTTTTTTTGAGAGATATCCTATTCTTTTTTTTAACTAGCAGAGGAGAGACGACAACAAAAAAACTAGGGAATTGATTACGTAGTATCTATTTGGAACAGCTTATTTAGTTGAAATTAAAAACTTTTTACTGAAAATACCATAGACAAAACTAAAAAATAATTGAGATAGTATAGTGTGATGCAATTAAATCCATGAAAAGTACTAAAAATAAAATGAAAAGTAAAAAAATATATATATAAAAAAAAATTTATTACCAGACGTACACTTATTATTATTTTAAGCTAGGAAGATCCGGTCCTCCTTTTTTATAGTCACCTAGCAATCAAAAAAGAAGGAACATTTGGGTGGCATTTTGGAATATAACATAAATCCAAGGACTCATTAGAAATATATATATTTGATAAATTAAAATCCATAAAAACTAAAAAGTGAGGTGGGGCATATCACATATGTTCTATTATTGCTGTAGCCAAGCCATCCACATCCACATCCACTTCCACAGTCCACACCATTCATTCATTGGATTCATATTTTAAGCTATAATTTCCACTTCAACACCCATCCATTCTGATATTTTTCCACAACGAAAACCCAAACCAAGAAGATCAACAACAACAACAACAAAGAAAGAAGAACCTCAAAACATCGACCTTTAGGCCTTCAGTCCAAAACCCAGGTCTTTCTTTCTCTCTCTTTTAATAATTTTGTTGATTCTTTCTAATTCTACAAGCTCTACCTTCCAAAAGAAGCTTTAAGGAAAAAAAAAAAAAAAAACCCATAAAGTATTATATATGTGTGTGTGTGTATTTATTTTATTTGTTGTTAATATTATATGTTGATTGGTAGAAACAGTGTTATTGATTTTTTTTTTTTCTGAGCTATGCCCATGCCCATTATCACTGTTTATTTTGAGCTCACATGGAATCTCAAAGTTTTATCTGTCAAAGAAAGTACCAATGTCAATGAAAAAAGGTGATAAAATGAATGAATTGAATGAGATCAAGTTTTGTTTATGCTCAAGGCTTTATTTTGGTTTCTGGGTATTCAGTAACTGGATTTGAATGTGAGAGTTCAAGATCCATGACCCATTTGGTGCCCTATAATATTAATATATTATTAGTTGCAATTAGGGGAAAAGGAAAAGATGTTGAATTGAGTGCTATGATATTGGGTTGGTGTCCTTGTGTCCTAAGATTGGGGAGACAAGGTGAAGTCGTGACGGGTCTAGGCCCGGAATGTAGGAACATAAGAATACTCTGTGATCGATTGAGATTGAGAAATTTGCAATCTTGACTTTAGATTGTTATGAGTGAATGAATTTATATGCTTTTCTGTGTAGAATTGAGGCTATAAGCTGTGGGTAGTTTGGTGAGACAATGTTGTAATATGGTGCAATAATTCATAGATTCTCTGGTTACTTTTTGATGTTTGTGCGTTTAGGAATAAAGCCTTTTCAGGATGATTATAGATCTTTTTCTGTGAATATATATATATATATACACACACACATATATGTATGTATGTATGTATGTATTTGTTTGTGTGTTTGGAAAATCATTATTTATAGAGGTTTTTTTTTTTGGGGTATTTTGTTTCTGATACAGGTGCTTGGCCAGGATGACCCCTGTTTGCCCTTTTGTCAAAGCTGCTCGTCCAGACGAGATGAGTTCCAAAAAACCAGGAGAAAATCTGAATAAGCATCAGACCGAGACTGAGATCAAGACAAAGAAGGACGCTAGTGACTCTGCCACTGCTTCTCCAAAGTGCCCTTTTGGATTTGATTCCCAAAAGAAGGATGCAAATGACTCTGCTGCCGCTTCTCCAAAGTGCCCCTTTGGATTTGATTCCCAAAAGAAGGATTCAAATGACTCCGCCATTGCTTCTCCGAAGTGCCCCTTAGGATATGATTCCCAATCGTTTAAGATAGGCCCCCTCAGCTGTATGGTCTGCCATGCACTTCTTTTTGAAAGCAGCAAATGCGTTCCTTGTTCTCATGTATATTGCAAGTAAGCTAAAAATGGAAAGTTACATTTAGATTTATTTTCCTTTAATGAATCTTATACATTTATCCTTTTATTTTTTTTTCCCGCTTGTTCTGATATTATTCTTAATTTTCTAATAAAATTTTTACTGAAATCAGAGCATGTATATCACGATTTAAGGACTGTCCACTATGTGGAGCTGATATTGAAAAAGTAGAAGCTGATTCAAATCTTCAAAGCATGGTTGATCGCTTCATTGAAGGTCATGCTAGAATCAAAAGGTCTCATGTTGGTGCAGACAAAGAGGAAGTAGTAGGTGAGAATAAACCAGTCATATATGAAGATGTGTCTTTGGAGAGAGGTGCTTTCTTGGTACAACAAGCTATGAGGGTGAGTGTTTCTTGCTTTCATTTTGTTGCTAAGTTTTCCATTGTTATTTATGTAGATGATTAAGTTAGGGCAAGCCCTTTTAAATTATCAATTAATATCAATAATGGTAATGAAAAGAAAATTATTTTTTGAAATATTTGATACTAGGAACTTCTTACTTCTTAAAATCAAACAAGATCCAAAAGTATTCAATACATATAGTTTTTCTTCTATTTCAGTAGGCTGATGACTTTCCATTTGTAGGCATTTCGAGCCCAGAATGTAGAAAGTGCCAAATCAAGACTCACTCTATGTGCAGAAGACATTCGAGATCAGTTAGAAAGAATGGGCAACACATCAGAGCTTTGTTCTCAGCTCGGAGCAGTTCTGGGCATGCTTGGTGACTGCTGGTTCGTCCTTGATCTATACCTCCTCAGCTTTAGTATTGCATTTATCGTTCTTTCTGTTATGGGTTTACACACCAAAATATTGTGTTATTTGTCAACATTAGCATACTTGAATCAAGCTTACCTGCAGCATGGGAAGTGTTTGAGACTAACAACAATTATATGTTTTGCACAACGAGATCTTCAGTAATTTCTCCATGAAGGTGATGAATAGGAACTGACATGTATACATAGAGGGATCATGCAACAGTACACCCCTTTTTTTTTGTGTGCATGTACCCTGTGTTTGCTTTGTGGGGTTTAGATAAGTCAAGATTAGGTAGGTATGGTAAATAAATAAAAAAAGAGTAAAGTATCTACTCTAGACATAGAGACATGGTAAATGACTGAATTGGTCAAAGCTTCCTCTCCAGCTTTGGTAGACTGAGAAGTTCCTATCCTCAATTCAACTAAGACCTATTCGCCATTAAATTGGGGTCAGTTATGGATTCTTCTCAACTGATTAGAATCAACTAGAAACCTGTTACTTAGAATTCATAATCTCCTTTGTATAATTGTATTGGACTGGAAGACCAATATAATTTCTACGATTATAATCTTTAGCGGAGCATAATATTTGAGTACATTTTAGATGCTCTAACTTGTTGAAGTTGACCATTAACTGTCAAGGTTAAGGGCATTGCATATTTATGAGCTGCTCGGAATTGTTGGAAAAATATGATACAAGCAGCTATAAAATGAAACAAGAGAAGAAAAGATTTGTCATGATAACTGTTTGACAGATGGACTCTTACAAATTGTTGAATAGCCTTCGTAGAGACCATTTCTCTCTCTGGATGAGGGAAGTCAATTGGATGAAATGTGCATAGAAAAACCATAGAAAGATAAAACGGTTGTCTGAAGACTGATCCAACAATGAGAAAGAAAGGAATTAAGTAATAGTTGCTTTCTAACGGCCTATTGTGAACTGAAACAGAATTTGATATGCACCTTTTACAGGGGGTCTTACAGAACTGTCACATTATCACATACATTGAGGTTTACTTTATCTAAAGATAAAAAAGTTTGAGGCTGCTAGGCACTTTGTGCTGAACCTTTCTGAAGTCATGAGAAATGAGTTTGGCTAGGTGACCTTGTATTTTCCTTTTGGGGTTCTGATAATATACTCAAGGAAACTGCTTTTCCTTTTAGTCCACTGGAATAGGATTAAACTTTGGGTTCACTCAAGAAGCTAGTCCTTATCATCCCTAAAAACCCCAATCCCTAGTGAAAGTGGGATGGAACAATTGAATTTTTTTGTCAGTGAGCTTGATATATATTGTTCACCCCACTTCCTAATAGCTTAAGCATTTGATGATGATGGTTTTAGATGTGGTAGTAGAGCTAGGTTGTCTATGAGGTCCTTGATTTAAGTGTTGGTGGCCCTCTTTTTATTAGTTTCTCTGTTATGCATGTGCAAGTCCCATGGTTGATTCAATATGGATGGGCATAAATGTGAGGGGGTGTTAACATTATTGCATTCCTTTTATGGCCGCATTTGGAGTCATGCATCACAAACAATGCAGCAGGATGAGTGCCACTTCTGCATATTTGGTGGTTGCATTCATACACTACACCTCATCTCCAATAAAGGTTCTCAATCCTTTTTCCATACCGGTAGACCGAGAGGCCATTGGTAACACAAAAGTTGTCTATGCTTAATAGTACAATTTTGACTATTGCATTTAGCTTTCAAAGACTAACATTTTGTAAGCTGATTTATTACTGGAGCATCATCTGGACTGTGCTTGTGTTTTATTTTTATAGTGAAGATATGTATTGATGTCCTAGTGGCTTTTAAACTTTGCACCTCCTTTCTGCAATTACAATCTTCTTGAAGAAATTAACTGGAATTCTATTTATAATTTATGAATCATGGACACTTGAAACTCCTTGATTTGTCTAAGTCGAACACGAACACTATAGGGACACTCCAGTGACACACGTATGATCTTTTTTAAGCCGTATATATTGTGATAAATGAGATGAAGTTCATATAATAACTTCACCATATCTTCATGTAATTTTACTCTGTTAATGCTTTTTATTTTTATTTTAAATAAAAAATTAATGTAATATATACCTAAAATATAGATTTATTTATTAATTAGTTAATTGTCATATGCCTGCCACATCGTATCCAAAATTTTGAAGAAATACCTTGTTGCCATGTCTGTATCATATCATTCTCATATTCCATGTCCATTTCCATACTTCCAAGTTTATATTTTTTTCCCCCTGATAAATAAACATTTTGTAAAGAAGAAATGGGCATAGCCCACTTTCTGACTTTCATGTGAGGCTTACATATTAAAATAATAATAATAATAAAGTGGATAATCTCACTGCAATTGATACAATCTGTGGAGAATTCAAGAAAAAAAAGAACTGCTATGACAGACAGAGAGGAAAAACAAACCAGATCCATGGGAGAGAGCTTTAAGGGCATTTTCAACTCAACATCAAACATAAAAATGACTCATCAATTGCTCTGTATGTGTGGGCTAGGTTGCACGGACACGCCATTTTTGGCATTGTGTCGAACACCGGAACGAGTATGACTCGCCAGATTCCGGTGTCCGGTGAGTGTCTTTTTTTTTTTTTTTTTTCTTTCTCCGACACGCCAAAAAAAAAAAAAAAAAATCACAGATTTTGACCGATGGACTTACCAATACCATTGATTTTGTGATATACCCTAGAACAAAAAAGCAAGTTTAGAGTAAGAAAAACCCACATCTCAAGTTCTCAACCCACCCTCCCTCTGACCTCTGCCCGCTGCCACTACCGCTACCCTCTGTCCCTTGCCAGAGCTAGATCGAGCCGATCGGTGAGCTCCATAGACGTCGACGCCGTGCCCTATCCCTTCTGATCTCTCTCTCTCTCAACGTGGACAACAAGTCCGATCACTTCTCTAGTTCTCTTCTCTCTGTTTTTTTTTTTTTTTTTTTTTTTTTTTTTTTTTTTTCAGGTATTAATTTTGGTGAATCGGTCAGGGGTTTACTGTTACTCACTTATTTATATAAGTTATAATGCGTTTTTTTTTATTTTTTTAATCCCACTCTCACAGTCTCACTATCCCAGACTCCCAGTGTCACTGTTACTATGTTTCTTTACTCAGCCTTTTGTTTTGCCTTATAAATTATAATGTTTATTATGAATTTAGTGATTTTATGTTTTTAGTTTGATGTTGAACTTGTTATCCTTTTATGGTTTGTACTCTAAACATTTTATGTGTATTATTGTACTACTTTGGGTGTTAGTTTATTTATTTGTAGTTCTTACATAATTTAAATTCTAGATATAAACATATTTTATGTCTAAAAATATTTAAAAATATGCCTAAATATAAAATTTAATTAATTATTTAACCGCCGTGTCGTGTCCTTATTTTTCAAAAATTGCCGTATCCCCGTGTCCGTGTCCGTGTCCTTGTCCTTGCAACATAGTGTGTGGGCATGCATGTGCATTTGTGTGTGTGTTAACTCACTGTCTTCATGATGTCTTCCTATAAGATGGATCTTGATTCTTGATGTTTTTGTTGGGGTAATGATTAGTTGATTTTAACTAATTGTATTTATTGCAGTCGAGCACTGGGAGATGCTGGTTCTGCAGTCTCTTATTTTGAAGAGAGCGTTGATTTTCTTTTAAAATTGCCAAAGGATGATCTGGAGGTTCGCATAACAACCTTTATTGTGTAATATTGGCATTATCTTTATCACTTTACCATGCTTGTGCTAATTATTGTTGATTTTTTTTTATGGTGCCCTCAACAGATTACACATACACTTTCAGTTTCACTTAATAAAATTGGAGATCTGAAATATTATGATGGAGACCTACAAGCTGCAAGGAATTACTATTTTCGGTCTCTAAATGTTCGTCGTGATGCCATCAAGCATCATTCAAATGTTCCATCCCAGGTCTGCAACCACTTTGAGCCTATCTCACTTACAATCAATGTATAGTTTGAACTCAGTTACTAATTTAATTGTGAAACAAATATCTTATCAAGTTCTGGAGTGAAAACTATGGATTCTTGCAAGCAATTGCTGACCTGCTGAAGTGAAAACTTTTAGTCTCAATGGGATATTGTTATAGATGTTTTCATCCACTGGCAAAGAATGCAGAGATTTGTTTGGAGGGAGGTCCTTTGGCTTATAAGAAGTATCTTGAGTTTTTGCTCTGAAGAAAGGGTTAGCCTTTCACGTAATTTTTTTGTGTTATTGGTCAGTGCTTGCTTGGTTTGAACTGGCTGGTAAATGAGGACTCAGGTTTTCTGGAGGAATAATCAATGCTAAAGCCCTTTTGGAACTTGGCCTTTTTTTTCTTTTTTCTTTTTTCTTTTTTCTTTTTTGCTAAATGCCCTTCTGGAATTTGTCCAGTTGTAGGCAAGTATAATTAGGATTTACCATCTCCTTCCTAAAACAACTACGCTGGATGTGATGATAATGCAAGTTTCTGCAGCATATATGGTGAGAGTAGAGGTGGGTGGAGATAGCCCTGGCTTGTGGCATGAGGAGTGTAAGAATTTAGAGTGTGGCCTTTGGCAAAATAGGAAATATCTCACTCTTTCCCCAATTTGGTGGTGGAAACTTTCCTATAGAGGTTGATTTCATTTTGCATCATCTTTAACTGTAAATGGTGAAGTGGTTTATTCTATTCTATCAGTCTTTGTTAAATGTGATGGATTAGGTAGTGTGTCTTGCACATATTTGATGTGGAGTAGTTTACTTTTGGATCTAAAATTGATAGAATTTGGTGGGGCAAGGTTAAAGAATGCTAAAGTAGGAGACTCTGAAAGATTCTAAAAAATAAATAAATAAATAAAAAATACCTGCACAAATTTAGTGGATTAGGTAGTGTGTCTTGCACATATTTGATGTGGAGTAGTTTACTTTTGGATCTAAAATTGATTGAATTTGGTGGGGCAAGGTTAAAGAATGCTAAAGTAGGAGACTCTGCAAGATTCTAAAAAATAAATAAATAAATAAAAAATACCTGCACAAAATACTGTTAGAAGTTTTATATTGATTTGGTTTTTCCCATTGATGTTTTTACCGGCCTAAACTTTTAAGCTTTTGTTGTTTGTTATTCCCTTATTACGTGTGAAACTAATAAGCCTTCTTCTGTTAGGCATACATACATACATACATTCTCTCTCTCTCTCTCTCTCTCTCTCTCTCTCTCTCTCGTGTTCACAATTTGTTGTCAACATGAACACTGTTAAGTTTTTTTTTTTTTTTTTTTTTTTTTTTGGGGGGTTATCCTTCACAGATTTACTTCTCTGTAAAACTGCAATTTTAGATTGAATCCTTTGATATTGCAAAGTTGAAATTGTCTCTACCAAAATTATTTCAGTTTCTGCCCTTTGCTTCGTGCAAATTTGAAAATCGTTGCTTATTATGATTACAGATTCTCGATGTTGCTGTTTCCCTCGCAAAAGTTTCGGATGTGGACAGGAGTGTAGGAAATGAGGATGTGGCAATTGGTGGATTTCAAGAGGCTATAAAATTGTTGGAATCTTTGACATTGAACTCTGAAGACAGCAGTCTTGAGCAACGGGTAAGGTTCCCTTCTTGACTTTGTTATGTAATGAGTTTGGATCCTGAAAAAGTTATTTACATATTGTTTCCACTTTGCAGCGACTTTCAGTGCTCGGGTTCCTTAACAACCAACTTGCAGAGAAACAACCAGAAACAACTCTCTGAGGTCAGGTCCCCCCCCCCAACCCCCCCCCCCCCAAACTAATGAAAATAAAAAATAAAAAAACACTTCAAATAAAGTAGCTGTATCTGTATCCCCAAGAGCTTACGTTTGTACTAGATAAGCTCAGTTTAGCAAAAGCATTCCCCTGAAGATTAAGAGCTTTCATAGTAAAGATTACACATTCCTAGAGCACAATGTGTCTGGTGATGCAATGCAGATGGCCTTATTCTAAGTAGCAAGATCAGTTTGTGTGTCTGGATCCATTCTTTATTGCCCTTGAAGTGATTCCTGGTTATGTTAGCTTGGATCCTCTTCTCTGAACCCCTTGATGCTATTTTTCTTTTTCTTTTTTTTTTTTGGTGTACAAGGACCAGTTTACTGGGATCTTCCCCTGTAAGTGAGTTTGATTGTAAGCTTCATTGTACTATTCTAATAAACTATAACAATAAACTAGATGTACATATCAACTTTGTGAACTCGAAATTGGCTGTCATGTAAAAGCAAAAATATGGGTATCAACACATAGCCTTAACAATTGATTGTAGCCAAAATGATGACACAAGATCTTTGTGCGAGGCTACAATAATTGCTTTAAATAAGTCACCACTAACTCCATAAGGCAGGGGGCATTTATTCTGTCATTATCTTAAGCAAATTTTTGGAATTGGAACCAAATCGTATGACGCAAAAAGAGCATGCTTGGCAAGTGGATGCTGTTAGTGCATTTGATAGCATTCATAATTATGACTGTTTTGTGAATATAATGCAATTTCTTTTTCTTTTTCTTTTTCCTTTTTCTTTTTGATAAGTAATGCAAATACTTTTTGCAGAACATTAATGGTGATGAATCATCCGTTGTAATATTTGTGCCTGAAAATCGTCATACTAGATTCTAGATGTACATTATGTGAGCTTAAAAAATGTTCTGATAACATGTAAAAGGATTTTGGTTAAGAAAACGAGGGGTTTCGTCAACCCAAAGGTGAAGACTGATGAATTTCAGCTTAGCAGCAGAGTGTTGGAACAAACCAAATTTTGGATAGAAACCACGTAGCATAATTGCCTATGTTGAAGATATTATGGTCTAAGAAATCTACACTCTCATTGTAGGCCCATGATCCAAGTATTTATAGAGCAAGCAAAGTAATCTTGTTTTTTATTTGCAGTACAAATTGAGTGTTTCCCAAATCCAGCAGCCTAATGATATGGAGACAAGAGGGAGACATGTTTGGATTTAGACTGGTTATTCTTATTAACAATTCATTGAACTATAGTGTGTGTTTTTGCATGCAAAGTTGTCACACAACAACCATGATTCCTTGCCGAGTCTCTTCATAAAGTCACTACTCAAAGTCATAGTTAAGTAGCTGTTCACATCTACATGGATTAAAAGGTTGATTTTTGATGGAGCTGGTCTCATATACTTGCAAAATTTGTTCATTCGTCAAAGAAACCAATACAAAAGAAGAAGCCAGGAATAAAGATGTAGATTCATTAAACTAAATAACACGTAAAGGAGAAGAAAATAATGGAAAGAGAGATAGAGAGAGAATAAAGGGAAATAAAGAAGAAAATTTCACATGCCTGTAGTGTTGAGGCATGTAAGGCTTCTTCTTCCTCTACTCTTTTGCAAAAGAAGAGACTTGGTTACTTGCATTTCAAGTCTATGAATTGCCTTTTTCATCAACATGAGAAATACTGAAAAAGAAATGGTAGGCATCTATTCAATTGAGAATTCTTTTGTTTTGTTTTTTTTTTTTTTTTTTTTTTTTTTTTAATATGAAAGTGAAGTTGAGGAAGCATTGTTCCAAAGGAATAGAAGCACTAAATATTAATTTATTCAAAAGCAAATTGAGTTTGAGGATTGCTCTATCTCTCTTACTATAGGTGACACAAAGCCTACTATCCTTCTCTTATAGTGGTAGTAATAAAGCTAGCAATTGCCTCAATCAAGAATTTTTCCACAAAAAATAAAATAAAATAAAAAATCTAAAAAATGTCCGATTTAGTTATTAAGTAATGAACTAATCATTCACTAAAAAAAATGTCAACTTTATAATCATAATAATTATTGATTCTATCTCCGGTTTCCCACTCTCTAGTCTCTATACCTTATCTTTCACAATTGCTTATCCTATACTCCCATATCTAACTTGTACTTAATCAAAACTAGTAGAGAAAAATGCATGTTTCAAAGGAGGTATCATGGCCTATATTTGCCCCTAAAAAGAAGGTAGAGGAAAGAATGAAAAGAGAAGAAGTATCAGCCTCTGAAAATTCTTTATTTAATTATTGATTTTTTTGATAGGACCCTGAAAATTCCTTAGTTGGTGGGTCATATGTATATAGACTTGGTCACTAGGGGCCCTTACAGTAGGGGTGGTACACACTAACAATAATGACAAATTTATAATGCATGTAGGTGAAACTTAGAATAAACAAATAAAGAAAAGAAAAGACAGAGAGACAAAAGAATAATCAAATAAGCTTTTAGACTTCATGATCAAGTTTCCTTCATGGCGTGTGAGTTTAACGAAAAAAAAGTTTCCTTCAACTAAAAGCCTTCACTTTCAAAACGGGCCCTACAAATAGGTGATTGCATGAGCAAGTCCTTTTCATTCACTTATGTAGAAACACAAAACACACTTCACTCCTTATCCCATCTTCAATGGCTTCCCTTCTGCAAATCCTCCATTTCCTATCCATAACTTGCCTTCTCTTCGGTGGTGTTGCTACATCAAATCAAATTCCCAAGGTAAATTTCGAATTGGGTTTGCATCAAAATTATAGTTTTCTCATTGCTACACTTTTATGCTTGGTTGCTGATAAAATCATAAAATGGTGTGGTCTTTGCATTAAGCTCTTCGAACTTAATTATATGGCAGTTTACATTTTTTTTTTTTTTTTTTTTTTTTTTTTTTTTTTTTTTGTTGTACCTTGCTAGTTATATGGTAGTTGACAATTCAATATGTTCATTCATTGTGATCTCTACCTGTAAAAATTTTTTGTGTTTCTTGGCAGCCTTATGTCGTTTACATGGGAAGTTCATCATCAAATAATGATGAACATGTTCAAGCTGCAGAGTCAGCTCATTTGCAATTATTGTCCTCCATTATTCCAAGGTTGTCATCAATCATCAATCATCATAATCTTTGTCATCTGTTATATGTATATGCCGTTTCTTTGTCTCATTAGTCTAGCTAGTTATTAACTTTTTTCTTTCTTTTGGGGCAGCAAAGAGAGTGGGAGAATATCATTAATCCACCATTATAATCATGCTTTCAAAGGGTTCTGTGCCATGCTTACTGAGACTGAAGCTTCTATATTATCTGGTAATTACTCATTCTAACTTTTTTTTTTAATAAATATTTTTCCCGCTTTTTATATTCTTTGGTTAATAAAAGAAGGCATCTTTGGGTTTGTTGTTTGTATAGCTTAGTACTATAAAGTATAAAGAAAAAAAAAAGGCAACAAAGGTTCTGATAGTAATTTGGTAAAAGGACCTGTATGATTTCTCTAATGATAAATGCATCTCATTCCAGAGTTATTTAGAAGAAGATGATTGAATGTCATAGGCTAAGATTTCAATGGACTTAAAATTTGGAAAATAAATGGGCAAAAAAAAAAAACCCCTTGTGAAAGAGACATTCATACTCGAGCAAAACTTTGTACATTTTTTATTTATTTATTTATTTATAAATTTGTACTGAAATTTTGATTCTTTTTTCTTTTTTTTAATCCTTAAACTGAACTAAATTCTAAATACATTTGAATTGGAATTGTGAAAGCAGGCCAAAGTAATATAGTATCAGTCTTCCCTGATTCTATTCTTGAACTCCACACTACACGTTCCTGGGATTTCTTGGCAGCAGAGTCAGGCGTACGAGCAAGCCCAAGATATAATAAGCATGTACCAAGTGATGTTATAATTGGGATGGTAGACACAGGTAAGTTTCATTTGCTTTCAAATTAACCATTTCATTTAAGGAACATAAATAAATAACCATCAAATGGGGTGAGAAAAAAGCCCCTTTGTTTTTCTTTTTCTTTTTTTTCCTGTGGATGATTGGGTTTGATTTCATAGATCCAAATTAGTGACTTCTATTTTATGACTTATTGCCCCTAAGTAATTATACTGTGTGTATTGAAACACCCATCATTTGTTGATGTTGAAAATTGAAATTATAAGTTGTATAATCATTTTTCCAAAAGACCAAAAGAAAACGTGTGACACAATACTTTGAAGTGCTTATTTTCATAAGAGGAAGAAAAATTAGTGCGTAACTAGAGGGTTAGCCGACAATGGAGTTGCCAAAATTGACCCAAAATGTGTGTGTATATATATATATATATATATTCATTTTAAATAATAATAATAATAATAAACATATATTGAAAAGAGATTAAAATAATGTGGTATCTTAAAAAAGTTCTTAACAAAGAAGAAGTCAAAGAAGTTCTTAACTCGAAGATCAATTTAATTTTTGAAGTCAAAGAAGTTCTTAAATCAAAGCTAAATATTTGCAGATTATTGTTGTTCTACTCAAGCTTAGCTCAAGATTGGCTCATTAGAATCGGAACAATCCATTACTTGGCTCAAAACATAATTAAATGAAAATTTCACAACATTGCTTAATTTTTTTTTATTTCTTAAAAAACATGCTACTTAAAATTTTTAACATTAACTATTATTTATTATTTAGAGAATTTGTACTAAAGAATTTATATAAATTCATTGGAACTTGTTTAGCACTAACTGTAATTTGTTTACACAAATTAAAATTGTATATATTAGAACGATAACAACAACAAAAATTTAGACTTCTAGAAACTCTGACAACATTACAATAAGTTAACAAATAGTTAAAAAGTTTCATTTTATATTATATCTAGTTGTTATCCCGTACAATGCACAAGGAAAGTTCGATAAAAAAAATATTTATATATGATACATAATTTAATTAGAATTTTTTTTTAGAGAAGATCAAATATAAGTTAACAAGAGAAAGTTTGATAAAAAAAAATATTTATAAATGATACTTAGTAATTAATAAATAATATTTAATTTTAAATAAAAAAAATTGTAGGAAATAAAATGCATAATTTAATTAGAAATTTTTTTTAGCATGATCAAGTCTAATTTAATAATTTGTTTATTGTTGGGTTGCATAATTCAAAAAGGCAGTGATTTTTTAATCTTTTTTATAAATAAAAAAAAAATTGAGAATTAGATGTTGATTAATCTAGTTAATTTAGATAAACATATTTAACACTATTTGTAACTCTAAAAGCATTAGTTTCATGTGAAAAAATGTGGACTGTCTAAAGGTTTTGTTGTTATGTGGCCTACATTTGATTAATTTACATTTACTGTTGAAAACTATATCTTTTCTACTAGAGAATCCTAGGTTAACCCTAAACTCATGGTTAGTTTATTTGATCTACAAGTATATGGATCTACAATTAATTTGGACCTTATGGGTCATAATATCTCTAACTATATATATATATATATATACACACACACACACAATGCTTCACTTTTTTACTTTTTTTCTAGTCTTAACATCTCTAGACTATGGATAATTACTGGTTTAATACAAAAAAATTAAACTGAAATATTCATCTTTGTATGTGAATGTGTTCTCAAGGGATATGGCCGGAGTCTCCAAGCTTCAATGATAAGGGAATTGGAAAAATTCCTGCAAGATGGAAAGGAGTTTGCATGGAGGGACCTGACTTCAAGAAATCCAATTGTAATAGGTAAATCATACGTTCTCTTATTCAATCAACCAACGAGTAGTCAAGGTTGCTCTCTCATTGTGTTTTCCTATTCATTCAATGACTTCCAATAAATTTAGGGGGGCAAAACAGCTAGTCAAAAGTGCTATAAATACTTGTCAAAAAATGAAATCAGCATGTATGTACATGGGATTGTGACAGAATTTTCATGAGACTTGTTTAAATCACTTAATGAGCCATGTTGTTAAAGTACATGTGGATGATAATATGATTGACTTGTACTGGGTTGGAGGGCATTCCTTGAAAACTGTCTAGTGTATGGCTCAAAAAAGAACTGTTGCAAAAATGCATGACATGAGAAAGAAAGAGAGCACAATACTTGAATTTATGTTGCCTATTTATTTATGAAAATCCATTGGTGAGACACTATGCTTTTTGGCTACATATAGGAAGTTAATAGGAGCAAGATACTACAACATTCCACTGGCATCCAATGAAAACAAGGCCAGCCCAACTAAAGCCACTGGCTCACCGAGGGATTTTGAAGGCCATGGGACTCATACTGCATCTACAGCAGCTGGTGCCTCAGTTGTCAACGCTAGTTATTATGGCTTAGCAAGAGGCACTGCAAGGGGCGGCTCTCCTTCAGTTAGGATTGCAGGCTACAAGGCATGCTCAGAAGAAGGATGCATGAGTTCTACCATATTGAAGGCCATTGATGATGCAATTAAAGATGGAGTAGACATAATATCAATTTCCATTGGGATGAACTCATTATTTCAATCTGATTACTTAACTGACCCCATAGCCATTGGTGCATTTCATGCAGAGCAAATGGGGGTCCTGGTTGTTTGTTCTGCAGGGAACGAAGGTCCTGATCCTTACACCATTGTTAATACGGCTCCATGGATCTTTACTGTTGCAGCTTCTAACATTGATAGGGATTTTAAGTCTACTGTGCTTCTTGGAAATGGGAAAACTTATCGAGTAAGATATTTTTATGAAATATTCAAGCTTATCATGCTTCATCTTTAGTTATTTGTTGCTATCTAACTTTTGTTTCATTTATGTTTTCCTAGGGATCTGCCATTAGTCTCTCAAACCTCACCTATGCAAAGACATATCCACTTGTTTTTGGAAATGATGTTGCTGGTAGTTATGTCCCTATGTATGAAGCGAGGTACTTGTGGATCATTATTCTGTGTGTCTTTTTGATTGAATATACACTTTTAAAATATCAAATTGCCAAACAAGATTTATTATATTGCCAACCTCAAATAATTAGAAGCCAAAACCACAACTAATATAATTCCACTCTTCTGCTCTACTGCTTCTCTTAAGAACAACCATAAATGCAATGACAATTGCAATTGTAATCCCTTCAAAATGGTCTTCTTTTTTTGCCATCATCCTGTGAATTACAAGTCCTCTTCATATTAAACTGCAGAAATTGTCATCCAGGATCTTTAGATCCAAAGAAAACTGCAGGCAAGATTGTTGTTTGTGTTGACGATGACCCAACTATTTCAAGGCGAATCAAGAAACTAGTGGTAGAAGATGCCAAAGCAATAGGGATGATTTTGATCAGTGAGATTCAGAGAGGTGTACCATTTGATTCAGGCACTTTCCCATTTACAGAAGTTGGCAATGTTGAAGGACTACAGATTCTTAAATACATTAATTCTACCAAGTAAGCATTTTACTAGATTTATTTATTCCATACTTGTTGACTATATTTTTTATTTAATTTTATTTTGTTCTTCTCCATCTTGCTCACTTTTCTTTCTTTTTCACTTGACGTGATCATTTTTCAAGCTCTTTATTTGGCTTGTCTATATACCATGGAGTTTAATTTAAGACATTACAAAAGTTTCTACCAATATGAATTGTACAGTTTAAATGCTAAATTCAATATTTTAGGGATGCATCTTGTAGATGCCATACTTGAAATTCAATATTGGAGCATTCCTCAAGGAAGCATCTAAAAATAAAATTGGGGTCTTTCAATCTAAATTTTTACTCAATGTGTCTAGAAAATCCCAAATCCCTATGATCTAAATATCCCAACAATAATGTCATTCAATGTCCATCCCAGAATATGTTGAAATGGACTTAAGCACTTTCATTCTATTCCCCTATGATAGGAATCCAAGAGCAACAATCCTTCCAACAATAGAAGTTCCAAGATCTAAACCTGCACCTGTCGTTGCATATTTTTCAGCCAGAGGTCCTTCACCCCTTACGGAAAACATCCTAAAGGTAATTTTATTTTTTGCACAATTTACAATATATAAATATAGATGCTTCTGTTCAAATCTATGTCACATAATGTACGGTCTCATTCTAGCCAACATATTTATATGTGCGCATTCAGCATGCATTCATGCATATTTAACATAATGTGCTAGCATACTTTTCTTACATTAACCATAGTCTAATGTTAATTTTGATAGTGCAGCCTGATATAATGGCTCCAGGAGTGGCCATTTTAGCTGCCACAATTCCAGAAAGAGAACCTGGGAATGTTCCAATAGGTATGAAGCCATCCCAATTTGGCATAAAATCTGGAACATCAATGGCTTGCCCCCATGTAGCAGGCACAGCTTCACTGGTTATGTCAGTGCATAGTGGATGGACTCCTTCCATGATCAAATCAGCACTTATGACAACAGGTATTTTTTTTTTAATGTTGGAAATTTACCAAGACTCTCCTTTGCAATTATCAAACTTAATATTTTTGGTAGTATTGCTTTAATTCGAGTGCATAACTAAGCTCAATGACATTATTAACAGAAATTTGCATTTAAAGGTCTGTAATGTTCCTTCAACAAGATTTTGAAATAGTGCTAATAAATACAATTTAAGACAATGAATCTAGGAGTCACAACATGTTTCACAATTGTTGATATGTCAATTTGTTAATAATAAACAATAAATTAGCATTACTGGTAAGTCTATATGAAAATAAATAATAATTTGCCAATTTAGCAGCTGTAAGAAATGTTATGCTTGTAGCATTACTGATTTAAGAAATCAAAAAGTTCATCAAATTCATGAGAGCTGCTTTGCTTAAAGGCAATCTGACATCACTAAGTTAGTTTATATTTCAGAATATGCCAAGTTAGATAAAAATGCTCATAAAAAGTGGTGGTTTCATTAATTTGTTCTTTTTGTTACTTTGCAGCAAGCTTGTATAATAATATGAGGAAACCTTTGACAAACAATTCAAATAAATCAGCAAATCCACATGAGATGGGGGTTGGAGAATTAAGTCCACTCAAAGCTCTCAATCCAGGATTGGTCTTTGAAACCACAACACAAGATTATCTTCAATTCCTTTGTCATTTTGGTTATTCACAGAAGACAATAAGATCTATGTCAAACACTAACTTCAACTGTCCAAAGAACTCCACTGAGGAACTTATCTCAAATATCAACTACCCATCTATCTCTATAGGCATACTTAGTAGACATCATCAAACTGCCAAAACAATACAAAGAACTGTGACCAATGTGGGACTCTCAAATACCACATACATTGCTAAGGTGCATGCTCCTATGGGATTAGTGGTCAATGTGTTTCCTAGGAAGCTTGTGTTTTTCAAGGGTGTGACAAGGTTGTCTTACAAAGTCTCATTCTTTGGCAAGGAAGCTCCTAGTGGTTACAATACTGGGTCTATTACATGGCGCGATGGTCGACATTCTGTCCAGACAGTGTTCACAGTGAATGTTGAATAATTAGCAAGTACTACTTAGAGAAAATAAAATTTTGAAAAAGATTAGTATAAATTTTGAAATGATTTTTCTTTCAGGTATGCATTATCTTTTTTTTGGTGAGTTCATTTTTATTTATTTTTTTTTTTTTTTGGTAAACAACGCTTTGAATTAACTAACGAACAACAAGTCTATTACAATAAACAAGGCCAGCTTTATCTCTAGCCAGAATTTCAGCCACCACATCAGTGGGTCAAACAAAAAAAGAAAATCAGTTACATCAAGACCAGCTCCCATCCTTGCAAGCCGGTCAGCGCAGCCATTTGCTTCCCTGAACATGAGTTCATATTTACTACATCAATACAATAATAGAGTTGGATGTGTTAGAGGGAGGATGTTGGATTGCATTAGATTAAAAAATGCATAAATTGTTTTGTAGGGGACTTCGTTGCCAAGAATGGAAGATCGTGGTACTTCTAAAGGAGCGTTTAGGGTTCAAATCAGTCATCCTCCAATTATCAAAATATTTATAAAAAAAAAAAAATTCACTTTATTGTTTAAGAAGCTCAATGGATATAAAAATAAAAATTATACTCCACACCAGAATGTTTGAAAACAGATATGAAACTAAGTTATTTGATAGTAAATTATTAGATATTAAACTAAGTTATAAGCAGTAATAAGTTTTGATTTGATGCTTCAAAATCCAGATAAATTATTCAGTTTCCTCTCTCCCAAATATCGAATTATTTAAATAAAAAAAAATCAAGATCATCTTCTTGGCTTCTTTTTTTCTCCCCTCGAGAAGAGGGTGGGGGGGAATTTTTTTTTTTTTTTTCCTAGTGAGAAGGAGGGGTAGGATGGAGGGGGACTTACAAGGTCGAGCAGTGTCGGAGCTGGACCTCCCAATTTGGACGGTTGACAGCCCAAAATTCTAAGGAAAATGGGCTTGGATCTTGATAGTTACCAAATTGAAAAGAAAAGAAATTAGTCCTTTTCTCCCACATAGTATGTTGTAAGTTGAGAGTGATTGGGGCCTTTTTTTTTTTTTTTTTTTTTTGGGTACAGGGTGAATTGGACTTATAATAATATGGAGAGTTACCAAAAAAGGCCCAAAAAAAATTCAGAATACTCATTTTGTGGTGGATTTGAAACTAATATCATACTCAGCATACATGCAAAGAAATTAGTCTTAGACATTAGTCATTGCATTGAAAGCCCTGGAAGAGTTAACAAGAACATTAGTCTTTACAGTACATAGGAACACCGGGCACGTTTAGTACGTGTGTTTAAACAACAGTTTTCAAGTTTAAAAGGTTTTTTTGAAAATACATGTGGGTGAAAAAGTGTGTGAAAATACGTGTAATTGAGATTTGAGTGAATTGTAACTAAGCTAAGCTCAAACCTATATAAGGCATTGTGATTCTTTAAATTAAATAGATAATTATAATAAATAATTTAATAAGTAGACTGTAGAAGAAGATAAGGCATCACAATTAACCAGCCAAATTGGTATTGCAACATTGTTTGTGACGACTATTCATGTAATAAATTCAGTACCTTTTCTATATTTGTCTGTTATTGATTGTGAAGTCTCACATGCCTCCATTGACCTCCGATTACAATTTATGCCACCAGAAAAATGGTGTCATTATGGACATTTCAAAATTTTCTTTTGGCCATACTTCTTTATACAACCCTAAAAGGTGCCAAGGTGCATCTTCACTGGCCATTCATTCTATATATCACCTAATATACACATATATTGTAATTCGATAATGGGAGAATGGAAAATTTGAACCTTAGATATCTTTATTGAAAACACTAAAAAATGTCAATTAAGTTACAAAGTTCCTAACTTTTCTTCACTTGTTGTAAAACACCATAAATGAAATAGATTTTGTCACGTTCTCTAGTCCTTGGTATGATGAAGAAGAAATTCTACTCTTTCCTTCTAAAATCTAAATAAGATTTCTACCCTCATGAAATGGCCATCCACACATTGACATAAAATATGAAAAGCAATTAGAATGGTGGTAAAGACTAGATAAGCCGCAATCATTGCTCTATTTAGGTCTCCATCTGTGCCATATGATTCAACAATCTCATAATAGTCCCAAATACATTTGTGTAACTTTTTGTCAATGTTACATTGTTTGATAACCTTTTGTTATGTTTTTAATAAATTTACTATTGGATTATATGTATCCATATACCTTCCATGTTTACAAAAGGTTCAAGAATTAATTCAACATGGTATGGTTGACCAAGATGGGTTTTGGGTTAGCTCACCCTTGTTATTGCGATCCTTTGTCCAAACCATTGTAGCATTTGTGTTGCCCAAGGCCAACTAAAAGAGTAGTGGATAAAAAATAAAATTAACTAAACCTATAAAACTCAATAAGTTTTGAATCTTTATTTTTTTTGAGAATTAATTAGTTTTGAATCTTTGCTCTCAGTAGATCAACAAAATTAACCACAAGATGATCAGAGATCTATAAATATCATTTATAAAAATGCTTAATTTGTTTACGATTTTTTAATTTAAAATTTACAAAATATAAGTATATGAATTGAATGGTAACTAACACATTGATTAGCATGAATTTTGATGTGTAGGTTAAAAACAAAGAGAATGCCCCACTATGAGAACTCCAAAATATTTAATCCCATAAAAATCTAATAAATGGTGTAACATTAAAGAAGAGATATACAAGGTCTATATGATCCTAAGTCCAACATCCCTCTTACAACTGCGCACTCTTGGTGAGGTAGTCACTTTACAAGTATAAGTGTTTATGGGGTATTGAGGGTGAGGACCGAGGTTCAAATCTCTAGGAGGGATTATCACACATATATGCACTTAGATTAGGTTAGAGTAGAATTTCTATCCTGTATATGAAAATTTTAAAAATAAAATAAAATAAAATAAACCTAACACCCCCTCCCCCCCTTCTCCCCTCTACAAATACATACATACAAACACGAATTAATTTTAGAATAATCCTAGCTAACTTGATACATTTAATTAGATTATTGATAAGATAAATGAATACGTGTGAATTTTTCAAACATAAATAGGATAGGATGAAATTCTTACAATTTAATAGAATTTAAGACAATTTTGGGATATAAAATATTTAATGTAGTTGAATTTCAAAATTCATTACATTCTTCTTTAAAAAATTAAATAAATAAAAGAAGAAGAAGGATTTGTAAGTTATTTTTTTATTTTATTTTTTATTTTTTCCATACATCAATAATTTAGGTTAGGGAATTGAAGTTTGAACCCTAGATATATCCGTTGGAAATATCGGAAAATACCAACTAATTGAGTTACAAGGCTCTTGACAATTTGAGAAGGATTTTTGGATACCAATCTAACTCACTAACATTCCTAATTCAAGTAAATTATGAGTTATTCAAACATATAATCATGAGATGTCATAATGAAAACACTAAAAATAAATAGATAAAACACCTACTTCAATATTTCTACCTGACATGTCATGAGCATATGCATGTTCTTAATAATGGAAAAGGAAAATTGTATAGAAAAATTAGCCAAAAAATGAAGAGAAATATTTTAGGCTCTCTCTCTCTCTCTCTCTCTCTCTCTCTCTCTCTCTCTCTCTCTCTCTCTCAATAATATTTCTATCATTATTTTTTTGCAAGTGTGATAACTAATTTGTTAGGGAAAATTGGAATCATAACCATAATATTGTCACCAACCACGCATAATTTTTATGGCTTTAATAATAATAATGTATATAATAATGTGTGTGTATATATATATATATATATATATTGATTCAATATATAGTCTTTGGTATCAATTAAATCATAACCATTATAATAACTTTTTATTATTAAATTAGGATATCAATTAGTTTTTGGTATATGTAAGATTCAAATCCAATTCTATATTTAGGGTCCGTTTGGATACAACTGAAAACTGAAAAACACTGTAGCAAAATAATTTTTAAATGTGTAAATAGTATTGTGAGACCTATTTTTAATGAAAAAGTTGATGAAAAGTGAAATTTGTGGGTCCCATCACTAAAAAAGTGGCTGAAAAAGATACTGTGTGTGCACTGTGTGTATACTGTGTGCACACTGTTCACCCCACCAAGTCAACATTCACGGCTGGGGAAAAAAAAAAAAAAAAAGAGGTTGAAAATGCAAACATGCGTCTGGGAAGCGCAAAATGCGCTTCCCAAACGCACACTTAATGACAAGAAACTTTACAATATGAGCTAACTTTTTTTTTGAAAGGACAATATGAGCTAACTAGAATCTAGACTTTTAAATATATACATAATAATTTGACTCTTAAAAAAGAGGGTTAAAAAACAATTCAATTCTTATTGGATTGAAATGGATCAGATTCCTCATCATTTCATAATTCTAGTTTGAGTCTTTTGTTATGCAATAGTTTTTCTTTTTCCCATTCATTCAGTAAAATGGGTTACATCCTATCAATGATTTTAGGGTTAGAATAATCATTCACCCAATACTATACTAATGTATTTGAAATATGCACCTCAAACTTTAAAATTTTGCATTTAATACCGTAGTTTGTTGTCAATTTCCAAATTTCACTCCAACTTCTAACTTAGTGAAAAAATAATAGGTTAGTGGGAAACTAATCAACTATGCAACCTAAACTATAAGAACATTTGCAATGTGCATCTTAAATTATAAAAGTATTTATAATTTGCACCATAAACTATAAGACTATTTGCAATTTACATTGTTAATGCGGACTCTAATTTAAATGGGTGGGTGGAAATAAAAAATCATTTTTAAATTAGGGTGTTGGTTTTCAAAATATTGAAGTTTAGGGTGAAATCGCAAACACCCCCTTTACTTTAGGGTGAATAGTTACAATTAAGTGATTAACTCTATACTTTACATGGAAACTAGCTCGTAACTAATGACGCATTTAAGAATAATCATAATTAGATACATATGGATTCTAAAAAAAGAGGAAAAAAAAAAAAAAAGAAGAAGAATAAAAAGAGTTTTTTTTTTTTTTTTTGAAAATAAAAAATAAAAAGAGATACATATGGAACTCTCAATCTAAGTTTAATTCTTTCTCAAAAAAAAAAAAAAAAAAAAATATCTAAGTTTAATACTGTTAATGTTCATTTCAGAATTTTTTACTACTCTTGAGAAAAGCAGTACTCTTTGACAACTCTTGAAAAAACCATTGCAAGGATATAATATAGTACAGTGTGCAAATTTCTCATTATTCAATACTTTATTTCTTTAAGAGAAAAATAAGGCAGTGTTTGACCTATTTGTAATTTTTAATTGCAATAATAAAGTTAGGGATAAAATAAAAAATTTATAGCATCCCCAAATTAGCCTACCAACTTACACATTGGCTCACCACAATCTATAGTTTATTTTTTAAAATAGCCAGTGTGTGAGGAAGTAAGCTAACATGAAAATGTTGTGAATCTTTGTTATGTCCCAAAAAGGACTCTTTTTAAAATACAATGAAATTTGTTTATATATTTGTGGGTGCATTTTTTAACCAATCTAGTGGTACTCTTAAGCCATAGCCTTAGGCATTTTTGCTTGTCCCACATTGAAAAGATTTCCACCTTATAAGGGATGACTACCAACCAAACTAGTGGTACTCTTAAGTCATTGGTCATCCCTTATAAGGTGGAAAGAGGGAGGAAAGAGGGAGGAAATCTTTACAATATTAACCAAACTAGTGGTACTCTTAAGTCATTGGTCATCCCTTATAAGGTGGAAAGAGGGAGGAAATCTTTTCAATGTGGGACAAGCAAAAATGCCTAAGGCTCCAACCGGTCTAGCCCTTGGCCTTGAAGCAAAAAATGCACCCACAATATTTGTTTTAAATTCAGTCAGGATAAAAATTTATTAAAAATACACAACTAGTTTTTTGGAGCATGGTAATTTTTATTTATTTATTAAAATTTATACTTGAATTGAATGATAAGTTTTTGTGTCAAGAGTTTTGTCGCTCAATAATATTTTCTAATGTTTTCAATAAAAATATCCATGATTTGAATCTCTCTTCCCCCAATTAAAAATGTATAAAAAAAATCAAAAGTTTTTGTAAGACCATTTAGGTAGTTTCAAGTAGGTTGGAAATAGTTTCAAATGACTAATAGTAAATTGAGGTTTATTGGAATAAATGTTGGAAATAATTTTCTAAGAATTTAAAGTAAAATTTTAATATATATTGGTATATAATTGGACTTAAGTTTTAAAGAGAACTTGAAGTAGTTATAAATTTGGAGGTACAATTGGTACAAAATTGGATTAGCTTTATTAAAATACATGACCCGAAATTTAAATAAATCAATTTAGTTTTTATCGAGCTTTCAATATACCATGTCATGTAAAAGCTTCTTCAATCCTATCAGCATCTCATCAAGATATTGAGTGTGTCAAGCATACTTAGCATGACAATCAATAGTTTCTATGTCTTTGTTTGGAAATTGCTTATTTTTGGTAATTTATTTACATAATTTAAGACAAAAAAAAAAAATTAAAAACTAATTTATTTAAAAAAAATCTAAAAATTAGATGATTTGACATAAAGTTGAGAAAAAAAAAAAAAAAGCAGAATGAGACATGCAAACAGTGCAAAAAAAAAAAAAATTATAATCCAATGCCGAATGCATACATACAATTTGATAATTTTTCAAACTTTGAGTGTTATAAATTATAAAATATTAATTCTACCAAAACCACTGCGCACCCTTAGTGCAGTGGTCACTCCACAAGTATAAGTGTTTGTGGGGTATGGGGGACAAGGGCCGAAGTTCAAGTCTCTAATAGGAAACTTCACATACATATACACTTTGACTAGGTTAAAGTAAAATTTCTATCTTGTATAAAAAATAAAAAAAATAAAAATCTACCAAAAAATAAAAAACTTATAACATTTTGTTTTTGAGCTACTTAAAACTTTTTTTTTTGTTTTACAAACGAAGGTATCCAAACATTTTTGAGTATTTGACTATTCCTTTAAGTATATGCAATCATTCTGTCCCGTACACTTATAACATATTTTTTATACTATATTTATCAACCATTTTTACCCCCTCAAATTAAAAAAAAAAAAAAAAAAAAAAAAAAAAAAAACTTTTCCACCTGCAATTTTCTTGGTGCTTCCTTAATTGAAGTTAGGGGAAAAAGAAAAAACAGAAAATAAAAAAACGTACTGTACATCCCTTAACAAATTTTGGCCTGTCAAATAACATTTCAAATCCAAGTCCCACTAATTATCAAATGCCGCTGGAAATGAAGAAGACAAAATGTGAGAGGAGGCAGAGAGAGGGAAGTTTTTGCTGAAATTTTTGGGAAAGAAATGAACTAAAATAAGGAGCTGAGCAATGGTAATATTAAAGGATTTAAGACAATTTGACAATGCACTAAGTCACTTTATTTATCAAACTGCCCCTGAAAATTAGTTTTAAACTTATGGAAACACAAAATTTTTGTTTCAGTTTCTATTATCTAAACTCAAATTTTTAAATTTTAAATGATGGAAACAATACTCAAAAACCAAGTCAAACACTCTTTTTTATGTGAATCCTACAATATTTGGATTATGGGTAATGAAAAGTGAGTTATATAACTAAGTTTTCATCACATCTAAATAGGCACTAAGTAATTCAAACGATGTAATTAACATTTTTTTTTTCAAAAAAAGAAAGAAACAAAAAAGCACTCCATTAAATAACAACAACAGTATATGTACTTCCTAACATATTTTAGTGAGTTTTGAAGTTTGGTCTCTATAAGAGAGGGAAGAGACATTGGAACGACACTTGGACAAAGAAGGCGAATAAGATTCCTAAACGTACTGCCTTGTTCTCTTACAGCATGCTTGTCCACGAAAGCGAATAATTTTTTTTTAAATAGTTTTTTGGAGTTATTTATGTCCTCAACTATTATCCCATATTTCAAAATGTTCCAAAATCCTTTAAAATGTTTTATTTTAATCCTAAAGAGTTCCTACAATTAATTTTTAGATTCGAGTTACCCCTCTCCCACTAGTGACATGTTGGTGTTTCTTCTTCTTCTTCTTCTTCTTTATGAATGAAGTCTTAGCTTGGAGTGGTTAAGGGCTACCAACAATTAATTGGGACCTTTTGTTTTTATTTGAAGTTCGGAGTATTAGGCTCCACAGGAACAATGTTTGCTTCCAGAAGACTAAATCTAATCCTATGCTAAGCAAAGTCATTACCCAAGCCGGTTGTGGTGGTGTCATTAGAGATGTGTTGAGTAATTCGGTTCAAGGTTTTTCTAAAAGGGTTATGCTAATGAGTGCCCATAGGGTACTCATTAATAATTCATTTTAAGAAAATTTTGATATCATTTTTATGAGAAATGAAAAAAGATGTCAAAATATTAATTTTTTTTTTTCATTTCTCATAAAAACTTTCTTTAAATGTATTATTAATCAGTGGCCTAAAGAATGGTTGGGCTGAGTTGTAAGTTCTAAGGAATGGTTTACTCCTTTATAAAAATCTCTAACTCTCTTCAATTGAAGTTGAATTGGATGCTAAATTTGTTATTGATCTTTTCTCCAATATAAAGAACATTAATGGTCCTCCTAATTCCCTCCTTGATGATTATAGAGGTTGTTGGCTATCTAGATTCCCCACCTGAAGATAACTCATTGCTATAGGGAAACTAATAGATGTGCTAATGCTTTAACTAAAGTTGGTGCATTCAAGTTTTGGACTTTGTTATTTACAATACTTTCACTCCTTTTTTTTTTTTTTGGAGGAGGTGTTTTGTTTTGATTTTTCCAGTCTGTACCTTAATAAGCTTTGTCCTGCATCCTCTTCATTTTCTTTGTCTTTTTATTTATTTATTTTTTTATAGAAAAAAAGTATGTAAATAAAAAAAATAAACAAATTTTAAAAATAAAATTAAAAAAAAATCAAAGAAGGAAAGAGATTGGATATTCAAATATATATATATATATATATATAGACACATTTCTTTTATTTATGTTTAAAGGTTGAGAAAATGAAAATAGCAATTAATGACTTGCAATTTTGACACAACTTTTTTATTTATTTATTTATTTCATGAATGACTTTTGACATGTTTTTAAAAGTACCAAAATAAAACGTATCAAAAGATAAGGATCATTTTAAAATGTGAAAAAGTTTGACTCAAATATGCATAGAGTTATGTGGTAATTAAAGAGAGAGACTCCTCATACATAATTTTAGTTACACTAATTATATTTATTATTTACATAATATATATGAATAGTTTTATATTTTAATATGAAATACGCTGAAAAGGACATGTCCCAACTAAATTTGGAGCCAAACTTTGTCGTTTCGAAAGTAAAAAACTCAAATTACTAGTTTTTTTTTTTTTGTTTTTTTTTTTTAGAATCCCAAAGTTACTGGTTAGGACTAAACAAATGTGTGATTATTTTTTTAATATTTTTAGGCTTGGGGGTAAAACCGTAAAAGAAAACGAATAAGGTTCTCAAAGACACGTAACTAAGAAAAGATTTAAGGCACGGGAAAATGAAATTCAGACAAAAGAAATTCCTAGATGGCATTAAGTAAAATGGCTTAGCAAGGCTAAGCTTAAGCACAGAGAAAGACAGCAACTTTGACAGACAAAGCTGCCCCTTTCTCTTTCTCTTCATTTCTCAAACTTTGTCTTCTCTTCTTCTTCTTCTGTATTTCTGTCTCTGCACTTCACAAAAGCCCCCACCAACAATTAGTCAACTTTTCAACTTCCCAAAAGGTAACGATCTCTCTTACTCTCTCAAACTTTTGTTTCAAGTTTGAAGCTTTTTTTTTGATCCGATGATTATGTTCAATTTCAAGCCCGTGTAACACATGCACGTGCATCTACTTTTTACTCTTATGAGTTTTATTTTGCTAAAAAACTGTGATTTGTTTTCAACAATGTGTACATAACCTTAATGTTGGTGTTGGTACTGTTTGTTCACAGAAGTTGCAGCTTTTAGGCTCAGACTTCTATGCTAATATGAAATAGAGAGTTGGGTGTTCTTTAGATTTTGGAGAAGTGGGGGGTATTTACTATTTTTGTGAGGGTATATAGTGTTGTTTGGTTAAAAGGGGTTGTAATGGAAGAAGGGTAAGGTTGTGAAAATGGAGTTAAGAATTGTATAAAGTCTTTAGTTTTTGTGTAAAAAGGAAAAGGAAGAAGTGGGTATTTGTTAGATTTGGAGGATAGAGTTGGGGAACTTGAATATTGTGTTGTTGTTGTTTGGTTGAAGAGGGTTTTGTTGTAATGGAAGGAGGGTCAGGTTTCAACTCTGTTCCTCCTTCGAACTCTTTTGATAAGTCTAGAGTTTTGGATGTGAAGCCTCTGCGTAGATTGAAACCAGTTTTCCCCAATGGTCCTCAAACTCCTCCCTTTGTGTGTGCCTCACCCCATGGCCCTTTCCCTTCTCAGTTTACACCGTTTTACCCATTTTGTGGGCTCCAAGGATCTCAAACCTCATCTGATAACCAGCAGAATCAAACCCCAATGCCAATGGGTCCTAATCCAACTCCTCTTCGGGCATTTCGAAGCTTGCAAGCAGCAGAATTCTCAGGTGCCTTTAATGGAGACACTGAGCCGTCAACAGGTGGGGATGGTGATGGGTTAAGAATGAATGAAGATGGGTATATTGAAGGTCAAAAACGCACAGGACCTAACTTGCGTGGCTCCAACTCGTCCCAAAAGAAGACGAGGAAAAATCAAGACCCTGGTTCTTCACGCCGTCCTGCTGCTACCAAAATGTCTCTTCCAACTATTGTTGTTACTGTTAGTCAAAGCGAACGGGATGATGGTAACAGGGAGGTGGTTAATCATGTGCTTATGACATTTGATGCGCTCCGGAGAAGGCTCAGCCAAATTGAAGATGCCAAGGAACAGACCACTGGGATTATCAAGCGTTCAGATTTAAAAGCCTCAAATATTTTGATGACCAGTGGCTTTCGGACAAACATGAAGAAGAGGATTGGAGCTGTACCTGGAGTTGAGGTTGGGGACATCTTCTTTTTTCGTATGGAATTGTGTTTGGTGGGATTACATGCTCAGTCTATGGGTGGAATTGATTCTCTGGTTGTCAAGGGTGATCTGGAAGAAGAACCTGTGGCTGTGAGCATTGTTTCATCGGGAGGATATGATGATGATGCAGAGGATAGGGATGTTCTGATTTATAGTGGTCAGGGTGGCAATTTTGGTAAGAGAGACAAACAAGCAGCTGACCAGAAGCTTGAAAGAGGTAATCTTGCTCTTGAGAGAAGCTTGAGGCGGGGCAACGATGTACGTGTCATTCGGGGTCTGAAAGATGTTGTTAGTCCTTCATCAAAGGTCTATGTATATGATGGCCTTTATAAAATCCAAGAGTCATGGATAGAGAGCAAATCTGGTTGCAATATATTCAAGTACAAATTGGTGAGGATGCCAGGGCAGCCTGATGCCTTTGCTGTTTGGAAATCAATTCAGAAGTGGAAGGAAGGTTTTTCGTCAAGGGTAGGACTTATTCTTCCAGACCTCACTTCTGGGGCTGAAGGAACACCTGTTTCTCTTGTAAATGATATTGATGAAGAGAAGGGCCCTGCTTATTTCACTTATTTTCCCACTCTCAAGTACTCAAAATCATTCAACTTAGCACAGCCTTCTTTTGGCTGCAATTGCCATAATGCATGCCAACCAGGTGATTCTAACTGCTCTTGCATGACCAAAAATGGAGGTAAATTTCCATATACTACCAATGGTATTCTCGTGAGCCGGAAGCCTTTGATATATGAATGTGGTCCCACCTGTCCTTGCTTTCCTAACTGTAAAAACCGAGTATCACAGACTGGTTTGAAAGTCCACTTGGAAGTATTTAAGACAGTGGATAAGGGTTGGGGCCTCCGGTCATGGGACCCTATTCGTTGCGGTACTTTTATATGTGAGTATGCAGGTGAAGCTATTGACAAAGGTAAGGCAAAGCAGGGAGGGGAGGAAGGTGAAAATGATGAGTATGTTTTTGATACATCCCGTGTTTATGGTTCTTTCAAGTGGAATTATGAATCTGGATTGTTGGAGGGAGAAAGTTCTAATGAATCTAATGAAGAATACAAACTTCCATCTGACCTAGTCATAAGTGCCAAGAATGTTGGAAATGTAGCACGATTTATGAATCATAGTTGCTCGCCAAATGTTTTCTGGCAACCAGTTTTATATGAACACAATAGTCAATCCTTTCTACACATTGCATTTTTTGCAATTAGACATATCCCCCCTATGACAGAGTTGACTTTTGATTACGGGATTGCCGGCTCAGATGAGGTTGGGGGTAACAGTGCACTCAATAGGAAAAAGAAATGCTTATGTGGATCATCAAACTGCCGTGGTTATTTTGCTTAATATTTTAAGGTTTGCATACCAGCAGACAAGCATGGTGCCAGCAAATATGGTCCTGGATAGAAGGTTTGAAATCTCCCTCATATGTACATGTTTTGTGACTGCTAGCAAATATTTAAACTTTTGAGCTCCTTATATTTTTATTTTTCTAAATGACATGTTTGTATATCTTCGTTCCATATGTTGATTATTGTGTTTTATATTAAAAACTTGTGTGTTCTAAATTTAGAAGTAAATGGGAACTAAGGTAAGAAGGCATTTAACATTTCCCAAATCTCAAATTTGAAGGATTTCTGAGTTGTAAGTTTGCATAGTTTTCTGCCTAATTTCTTTGGTTATAGACTTAAATTTCCTTAGATATTCTTTGTAATGGTGTGAGGTCCCGTATACTGAAGAAAGCTACTTAATGTATATCCTTGAGGTGATCTTAGATAGAGAAGCCAATGAGCTTTAGCTCAAATGTCACCTCCTCCCCTTGTAGCAAGGTGGAGGGTGAGTTTATGGGTTCAAGAGTCAAGACCCATCGGGTGTAACTTACCAATAAAAAGTATTGTTTTCTGGACAAACAAATAACTGCTTTTGTTTGATGATAAATTGAAAGAAATGTAGAATGGTCAATGTTTGTGCATTGCTGTTACTGAGGAAAACTAACCACCAATCAAGCCTTTGTTTTGATCGATTTTTTAAAGATAAATTTTAACAGTAATTTTTGGCTAAAGTGCAAAACATGCCCCTAAATTTTGGGGGTCTTTTGATTTTGCCCCCTAAAGTTTCAAAATTTTGATTTGACCCCTTAACGTTAGGGGGTCGTTTTGATTGGCAGCCCCTCTGTTCATTTTTTTGGTTGACCGTTAAGTGCCACATAAGCTTGTTACCTATGCTAGTTTGTGCAATGAAATAATGAGAAGTAAACTATGTAATTAAATAAATTAAAAATAATTCCTAAAATCTACAGTAATATACAAATAATTTAAAAAAAAAAAAAAAAAAAAAAAAAAAGATAAGAGAAGCTCAGGCAAGATCTCCGATGGAAGGACACTGACATTGATTTTTCTCTGATGAAGCTGGAATCCACTGTCTCCTGTCTCTCTCTCTGGGCTGTTTCATTATCACAATGCTCATCAAAGAATCTAGACATAACAAAACCCTCTTTGGTAGTATTAGTTTCTCAAAGTCAATATTAGACTAAGGAGGATATAAATATGGACTTTAGGGATTGGTGTGTTAATCCGGGATGAACAAGGGAGAGTGGTGGCGGCAATGAGCAAAAACTTGCAGGTTCCTTTAGGAGCGTTGGAGGTTGAAACAAAAGCTGTGGAAATGGCTGTAATCTTTGTTCGAGACATCGGCATTCAGAACGTTATTGTTGAAAGTGACTCATTGGTTGTTTACTCGGCTCTACAAAAGGAAGCAGACGTATCACCTTCCATTGATAACATCATAGCTGGAATGCTTATGCAGTTGCAATACTTCCATAAAACTGAAGTGAGGCACACACGATGGAGGGGAATAAGGCAGCACATGGTTTAGCCTGATACACCCAATTTGTGGATGATTTTGTAACTGGATGGAGGAAACTCTAACCATCATAGACTCTGAAGTGATTTCAGATGTAACCCAGTTTTCTCATTTTTGATATGAAATAGAATCACTGGTTTCTGATAAAAATAAAAAATAAAAAAGAAGTGCTCAATCTCTTAGCCCATAGCTGTACTCTGCCTAAACAAGGGAAATCTTGTGACACCTCAGATAGGAAAATAACAAATCCAAGTCCAGAACTGACTCCAGAATCTGATTAGAGGAGAACAAAGAAGTAGCTTGGCTATACCACTCTCTCTCATCCTCTCCTTTCTCACTTAGGCAATTTTTCAATAACTTTGTGGCATTCCTAATTGGTTTAGGCTTTTTTCCCTGTTATCTAATCTGAGCCTTCATTGTTTTTTGATATAAGAAGCCATTTCCTCATCTGGGTTTTTCTTCTTGTTTTGTTGTTTAGAAGCTCTTTCTTGGATTCTTTTGTTTTGGGGGCTATGAGGAAGAGGGAGAGAGAGAACCCTTGCAGGGTTTGCTCGATTTAGAAGGGGCTCGGCCCTTTCACAAAAGAGAGCAAAAGTTTCTGTTGTCATGATAGCGGGGGAGTGGGTACTATCACTAATATGAAGAAGAGGTCTGTGGCATTTGTGGTCACCAGATTCCGGCTTTGTCAAAGAAAACTTCAATTCAGGTCAGCACTTCGTGCTGACCTGTTGCTAATAAACTTTCTGGCCTCATATGAGAATGGAGAACTGGAGCATTTCTTTTCCATCGGAGATCTTTCCTAAGTTTCTCTCTCTCTCTCTCTCTCTCTCTATATATATATATATATATATATTTTTTTTTTAAAATTGTTTTTTAGGATTTATTTTAATGCATTTAATTACATGGTTTACGTGGCATCATTTCATTTGACCAACTAGCATAGGTAACTGGCTGACATGGTACTTAATGGATACATCAGCAAAAAATGGACATAGGGGCTGCCTTAGGGGGTTGGATCAAAATTTTGAGACTTTAGGGGACAAAATCCAAAGGCCCCCAAACTTTAGGGGTGTGTTTTGCACTTTAGCCATAATTTTTTGTGGTACAATCTGTTTTCCACCTGTAAAGAAAAAGTATGGATTTTTTATTTTGCCTTTGATTGCCAACTATGTTGCATTTAGGTTTGAGTGGTTGATACTTTATATTGATATCTGTTCTTTCCATGCTTGAACAATAGGCAAGCTCTAAAGATTAATTTATAGTTGTTCTATTTTGATTGACAATATCTCATGTAAGATAGCTGGCTGCTTTCACTTTATGTTTTTTCAATGCAAATAATAGAGGAATAATTTATGCACTTTACTAGTGTCTGTGTTCAAGATGCCTATTAGTCCTCTTCAGTTAATTCCATAATTTCGCTTTGGGGTAGTTTTTTAAAAGTGCAATTTTGAGAGACAATATGCATGTGCGTGCTGCCACGGCCACCTGGGGGGTTGCTGATTTTACTTGTGCTTCTCTGTTTTGGAGGGTTTAGACAAAGTTGGGCTGCTATAACTTGTCATTTCTTAATAGCCTTCATAGTCTTGGGGTCTTTGAGGTTAGGTTCTTTTGGTTGTGCCATTACCTCATGGACAATAGAAGAAGAAATAAACCAACATATTTGACAGTATGATGATCTAAGGGTGGTAAATTTATCTCTTATTCACAGAAACTGACGCAGGATAAAACCAAAAATGATGGAAAACCCAAATTAAAGAACATATAAATAAAAATAACTTAAGAGTCAGAACCTAAGCTTTCTTGGAATCACCATCAAGTACTCAGAGACTAAGTAGGTTTGACTGGAATCAGCACCAAGCTACTGTACAATAGCACACTGTATAATAGCATGTTTATACAGACTAAGTAGGTTTTCTGGAATCAGCACCAAGCTATTGTACAACAGCACACTGTATAATAGCATGTTTATACAGACTCCTAGGTCTAAACCCTATCTTGATTGACTTGGGTGAAAGCCATTATTGAATTACAAAATTAACCCTTTTGATAAATGGTTAATTTTTTTAATTCCATAATTGGATTTTACACTACTTGATTCTCAAAAAAATAAAAAATAAAGGGAACAAATAATAATTGGGCCTTACTAAAATAACAATTTACCAAAAGGGTTGTTTCGTAATTCAATAATTGGGAAAAATGATCTTGACTCTGGGAAATTAAATAAGGTAATGTAAACTTAATTAACTAATAAGACCTAAATTAAAATCCAATGCAAAAATTGTTAAAATACAATTGACATCTACAAAAATAAATAATTCAAATTAAAATACAATTATTTTTGTGCTTCATACATCAGACACTCTTCCCACTTGGTTGCCTCTTGAAATGCACGAACTTGATTTGGGAACATTGGTCAAATAAAACTTGGGGATTGGTAGTTTGAAACTGCTATCTCTTCCTGTTTTGGTAGTTTGGGGATCTAGTTAGTATCTTGTTCCTTGTAATCAATTCTGCCTTCCAAAATTTTGAAGGTTCTGTTCTTATTCATAGTGTTATTGAAGAATTCTCAAGCATTGTTAAACATATGTTGCTCTGAACCCTTTGGTAGTTGGAGATGCTAGCTTATGATTTTGGATATCAGTGTCTCTCTCTCTCTCTCTGTTGGACACCTAAATTGAGGGGATTCTCTTCCTAAATATAGAAGCTTGACACCTGAATTTTCTTGGGAAACTATATTTGTTCTAGATTTTATTCACAAGGGATTAGAGTAAACTCATTTGTTCATACTTTCCAATATTTGCACTGAATGTTTTCATAAGACCTTGCTTGGTATGATAAACTGAAATTGATCACAGTCCTGCACATTATTAATTGATTACATGTTCTCATGTTTGTTCTGGTAGTATGGTGACATATGGACTTATGCTTATTCCTGTTGTTGAGTTTTCATTATTTCATCTTGATTTTAGAGTTTTTGTTTTGGGAGGCGAGAGAAAAAAAAAAGGGGGGGGGGGGGGGGGGGGGGGGCAGCGGGCGCGGTTGAATAAAAAAATAAATTTTTAGTCTTACATGTCTTCCTTTTTTGGTGAATTTTTTAACTGACAATCTCTGATGTGTTGCCATGGGTTATTTAACTTGGTAGCAATGTTTTTGTTGTTTGTAAGCATATGATACAAGCCACATTCATGCTAAAAAACTTTAGGCACATGGAAAATATTCAATAGTGTGACTTCCAAACGTGGAGTTTAGAGTCTTTAGACTTGAACTTTTAAGATGATTTGCTACATATGCCTCTTTAACAGTTATTTTTGCCTATAGGATAAAAAAGTTCATATAAAATAAAGTGCACTAAGAGGACAGACCTAATTGAAAGGAGGCAGAAAACTATAGGCATATAATGCTGGAACTGAACAAACCTTTGAATATGATAGAATTGTGTTTCTACTTCTCATCCAATGCCCTGTGCACCTTTGCACAAGGTGGGATCACAGTTTTTCTCCTTTTTCTTCTTCCACCTTTTTCTTCTTCCATATTAGACTTGAAACTACTTTTCTTTAGAACTTTAATGGATTGGTTGGCTGAATTGCGGAACCAATCATTTTTATCTTTTCTTGATTTCTTAGATTCTTGTAATTTTTGTTCTTGATTGTTTCAACCCTTGTACACTCCCTGTTTACTAGGGTGTTCTCCTTTTTTTTTTTGACATCAATAAACTTATTACTTATAAAAAAAAAACCTTTGAAACCTACTACTATTTTTTCTTATATAAAATTTTTAATTATTTTTATTTTTCACTTTAACCATATCCGTTCTTACATAAATAAACATGTAGGTATATACCTACTTATATATTTTATATGTATGTACCTTTATTTATTAATTTTCCGTAGAAACCACATCCAAATCTAACAAAATAAACAAGATAAAAAACCTAAGAGAATGCAAAATCAAAAGAAACCAAATCCAACAAACAACCTATCAATGTATATTTTGTTTGAAATTGAATATGAAGTCACTTTAAATTGCACTTAAAACTACCTGAATTGAAGATACATGTAAGTTATAAATGTAATACTAGGTTATTTGTAAATTTGATGAATTCAAAAGTATCTTACATTGAAAATTATTTTCATAGAATTTAAGTCCTTAATAACAAGAACAATCAAGCCTTAGTTCAAAATTTTTTTGGGTTAGCTATGGATCCTCAACAAATTGTTTTCCACCATTCTATTCCATCCAAAGTCATACTCTCTATTACTTTCTTAATTGAAATGTCTGTAATTACTTTTACTAATGTTATTTTGTACTAATGTTACTTTCTATGAACTCCAATGTTCCCTTGAAATGGTGCATTGGAGTTCATAATGTAAATCCGTTACTTTTATTATTATTGAAATGTCCTCTTGAAATGTCCTTATTATTACTAATGTTACTTTTGGTCTTCCTTCGTAACTTTCTCATTGGTGCATTTACAGCTCTCTTTTGAACATAACCAAACAATTTCCAGCAACAATCTCTTATCATTTTCATTAAAAAAGGAGAGAGAGAGAGAGTTAAGGTCTAGGGCTACTTTAAGAGTTCCTTACGAATACCCTTACGTTAAAATAAAATGACAAGAGGTAGCTCTAATGGACTTGATACAAGGTTGTGTAAGCTAAATGTTAATAAGACTGCAGTTAAGCGGGCATAAAATATGTTGTACTTGCACCGTAGGCATGACTCATGAGTCCCCTTTCCCAGCTAGAAGAGGAAGAAATGATTATAGGGCTGTGGAGCTTAGAAGTTAGAATAAAATTCCAAAGCTGAAGTATATGCATATCAGGTTGCATTCTAGAAATGTTTACATATTTTATTGGGTTAAAATGATTAGACCCTTTGTAATTTGAGACGCTCCAATTTTTACCATCTTACTAGGTTTCTCGTGGTTGAATGTTTATTAACTTGCTCAGTTTGATTGTTGATTGGAACTAAGTATTATCATTGACTTGTTTTTTCATCCGTCAGTATGGGCAGTCTTAATTTTTGTGACCAGTTTTTGTTGAATATATTACAATGGTTTACTTTATTCTCCTTTTGTATGTCAAACGGTTTTGTTTTTCCTCTTATATGTGCTTCCACTTTTATCATGTAACAGGCACACCAACAAGGATTAAACACCACGTCTGTTGGGAGCCAGTTCCGTCCAAAGTTCCTCTTAGATGGCCACACATTTTCCATTACTGTGACCAAGCTTAGCTGCTAGATTGTATGCTGTAAACAGTACTCCCCACTTGGAATAGTGGTGTTTTGCTATCTTGTGTATGACTGAATGGTAAAGTTATTGGTTCTTGTAGAATTAAAGAATGGCCATAGCTGTTACCTTGAAATGCTTTTGTAGCAGTAATTTGCATTTGTAACCATGTGTTGTGACAGAATTCTATTGTTGACTTTTGTAGCTGTATTAGCAGTGCAAGCTCATGATGTTATCCTAAAACTCTTCTAATTGTTTTGTGAAAGCAGGGAAGGAATCTGTCTATAATCCATATACTGATTGGATTTAAATCTAACACTAATGCTAGGCACAACACACTTTCACAATTATTTTTTTAGGAATGTTAGATGTTGGAATTTGTAATTGGAGCAATATCATGTCATGTGGGTCAACCACTTACATTACCACTTACATCATTACATGGTTAGCATAAAAAACTCATGCTATCTATAAACTATTAATAATTTATTTGTTTTAAGTAAGCTAAACCTGTGCATTTATAGATTAGAAGATTAGTGACATTTGATTGATATAAAATTTGGAGTTCATAATAATAATACATATAAAAATTAAAATAATGGTAAAATTGACAAAATATTAATCTAGTGTGGGTGTAACTGAAATAGTACAAAATAGGTATATTCAACTGTGACTCACCCCTAGTTGAAGGACCATAATTTGTTGGTCTGGTTCAACAAATTTAAAATCATATCAAGAATTTTGGGTATCGTGCTAAAAGACAACACTGAGAGAGAGCTAACAAGTCCAATTCCAATTCCGATATGAGCAATCACATTAGGTTGTGAAAAATTTTGCAAAATGGAAAAAGTTACTAATTTTACACAATCTGAGCAAAAAAAAAACATCCACATCAATGGATGTAAAGTTGTGTATAAATACAAGTTACTACTGTAATCATGCAAATATGCACGGTTACTGTAGCTTTGCAAATCAATATTTTATATTATTTTCTCTCACTGGTCAGAGCTCTCTCTTCTTTCTCATATCACTCTCTCTCTCCCTTTCCCTCTCTTCATCTAAAAAGCACAACCGATCAACCATTCACCCACCACCATAATCTAGCACCACCCCACCACCACCATTACAACACATAATATTCCAACCAAAAAATCAATGGAAAATCAAACCAAAAATCAACAGAAAATGGAACCCAAAATTAATAAAAAATCAAACTAAAAATCACGCCCCACTGAAAATCAAACTAATAATAAATGATTATTTAAAGAAAATTTTGTGTGTAATAGACAAACTGATGTGGGTGTTTTATAAAAATAAGAGTGTAAAATAGAAAAAGTAAGTTTTAGACGTGAAAAATAGAAAATTTTTTGCATCCACGGTGGATGCTCTAAAGTCTAATCAATTTTATTAGTAAAATTTTACCAGACCAAATTCATGTTGTCGTATTCAAGAAATTGATGACAACCTTCATTCTCAAATGGCTATGAGGACCATGCATTAACATATTCTTAGAGTTTTTAATTAATTCCACCATAATGTCCCTAAAATTCTATTCATTTGTTTTTTAAATAAATAGATTGGATTTTGAAAGCTCACCAGTTTTTAATTAATTCCACCATAGTGTCCCTAAAATTCTATTAATTTGTTTTCGAAATAAGTAGATTGGATTTTGAAAGCTCACCAATAATTTAAATAAGGGTAATTCTACTGTACCCCCCAAAAAAATGGGGTATGGTACCTACTAGTAGGCAACTTGCTCATCACTTTCTTGATGTTTATCATTTTCTAATTAACATTAACGTGTGTGATTTATATTGATATATTAATTAGTTAATTAATTAAGTATTTAATTAATTAATTAATTATTTATTTAATTATACATATTTATATATTTTATAAGTTATGCTTTATAACAATTCAGTGCATTAGCTTAGTGGTAATACAGTCATGTTCTTGTCAAGCACCCTGGTTTGAATCCTAACACTTAGCATTTAAGTTTTTTGGATATCAATCTGTTCATATTAGTATAGGTTGGTTGATTTGGCCTGGATTTTTTTTAAAATTTTTTTATTTTCATGAATTTTGATTGGATTCTTAAGTAGTAGGTTTAAACCCTAAAAAAAATCTGATTGTGATTTTTATTTTTCCTGCTTGTCTAGATTCTTTATGTTAATACTTACATATCATTCATGTTGGTCGGGCTATGTTTAGTTTTTGAAATACTGGAGTAATGTAATGTAACGTAAACGGAACTAGTTGGTTAGTTACTAGTAGTAGATTCATTTACTCATAAACTTTTTTTTTTTTTTTAATTTAATTTTACTGCATTTTCTCAAAATTTTAACGAACCACAGTTTGCTGTAGTAGATCTTGGATCCAAATTTTATTTCTGTTCCTTTGTTTCATTAATTATTAATTAATTAATTAATTAATTATGTTAAAAATAACAGATGCTTTGATAATCAGCTCCATGGACTCGTTTTGCTTAAACTGACGTAGGGTATTGCACAGAGTGCAATAGTTCTAATCTCCAACTTTGATTTAATCCAACGGTTGTAAATAATTGCAACGTCATCAATCCGTGTCCCACCTAATGTTTTTTTTAGTACAAGATAAAATTCTGCCCTAGCCTAATCTAAAATTCTGTTTTAAAAATTGAATCCTGACCTTTGTGGCCCACACTCCACACCCCCACAAATTCTTGTACTGTAAAATGACCGTCACACCAGGGTGCGTGGTGTGTGTCTCATCTGGTGTTGGGCTTTCTTTCTTTCTTCTCATCTCCCCTTTCTTTCTGTTGTCTTCAGATTCACCAAATCCAAATTTCAAAAATTTTCATTCTTCCACCAAACCTTGCTGTATGCGTCGAATCTTCATGACCATGGCTACAACTGGAAGCCTCCAAGGCTCATATGACCACCACCGGCGGTGCTTACCGGTCTGACCTTCTCCTCTCTTAATGTCACTCTGTTTTGCTCGTTCTCTCACGTTTAGCTGTGGCCAAGCTTCTGCTTGCCCCAACACCACCATCTCTAGCGATGCTTCTCAGCAGCGTCACCAACGCTGGTGGCCGTCGGGTCCCCTCTCTTTCTCCTTAATTTATTTTCTCTTCTATTTTTTTTTCTTCTTTAGTTTGACTTTTAGACATGACCAAAATCCATAGTTCCCATTTTGTTTTAGTTTTGATTAGTTTGATATTGGGTTTTCTTGATGCCTGTAAAGTTTGGTGATTTTGCTTGGGTTGGGTTTTTTTGGGTATGGCGGAATGTACTGTGATTACATGAAAAGTGGCATACTTGTAGTTGCTGTATGTATGGGTCTCTTGGCTTTGCCATTTAAACATTTTGAAATATTAGATTTATGAATTTTATTTTTCTTCCCTTGATTTCTTTACCAAAAATCATCATTTTCTTTCATTTATAGGCACTAAAGATTATGACTTTCTTATTTTCTTTCGTTGAAACATTACTATACTTCTTAGCTTAATAATAATTTCTGAAATTGGAATTTGTTACTATTGAGAAATATATTTGCTGCTGTATGTATGCTTTTTATTTTTATTTTTTATCTATGACTGAGACTTTGAATTATTATTGAAATTCCCATGTGTAAGTTTAGAAATTCCAATTTCACATTGATACTAGAACTCCAAGAAAATCGTATTCAAAGTTGAATTTTAATCTACAACTCTATAGTCTAGATCAGAACTAGAGCATGATGTAGAGATGGACAACTACATATATTCTCATTTGTTACTATTTCAAATGTTTTCTACTGCTCCACTGGTTTGTGTTAGTGAATCTTATGGATTGAGATTTCCTTGTGAATTTGCACTTCTCATGAAGCAGCTTCTATATTTGGACCGGTCCACCTAGTTGTTGGCTCCAAACTTGAATATGCTTCAGGACCAGAGGATCTCCATTGTTTCAAACTGAAGAAGCAAATATGGGGACAGTTTCAAATGAACCTTGTTTACATTGATATACATTCTCCTGGGTGAAAGGCTTTATTATTTTTTTTTTCTCTTTTATATATGAAAATAAACACTCCACAGTTAGAATTAAACATCCAAGAGGAATATAGACAAAGCAAGAGAGATATGTACTCATTTAGTAGCAATGGAACTTTTGATATTTCTGCTGTATGAGCATTTGGTTACCCTTTGTGTTGCTGTTGCATGCTGGATCTGATGATTGTACGAACTTTCATTGTATCCTTGGCTTTAGTTTAAATCAACTAGTCTCATTTTTTTGATAGTTAGATCAACTAGTCTCATGTTATTGCATTATTCCAGATCTTTTGGCTAGTGCCCCATGGGGGCTCCATAGCTATAGCTTGCTCTGGCATTTGGAATTTTGATCTATATTAGATCACCAATTGTGTCTTTTAGTATGACCCCCTTTGACAGTCATAACAACACTCCATGTGCAACAGAAACATACTGCTTTAGTTACGTTGCTAGAATGATAAGTATATCACTCTCTCCCAATATGATGGCTGGTATACTGGTCTGCCAGTAGCTCTATATGAATGGCCAATAAGCCTGACCTTTTAAGTTTTGGAACTCGTTTAGAGTTCCAGGAATGTGTTATAATGGGACACCTATATATATATATATATATATTTAAAATAGGTGTCCCTTTGTGCTATATTCTCATTTTTTAAGGCCAAGGCTGCCTATATATATCTATGTACATAATACGTAAGCTGCCAGCCTGCCACCACTTCATTAAAATGGTCTGCCTATTTAAATTTGTTTTATTTCCCCTGTCCAATAAGTGAGCCAAAATTTGTCATATCAATAAGAGTACAAAAAATACTCATGCAGGGGCTGGTGTTGGACCTACTAAAACCAATGCAGTTAATACAGTTGTTGCATACGATTTTCTTAGCTGAATAATGGTCTGACAGAATGCTATATTTAAATTTGGACTTTGAATACAATTTTCTTTCATTTTCTCTCATTGTATTAGTTTTGTTACTACGGTGTTTATTTTATTTTAAAGTTGATTTGGAAATGCATAGAAAATGTTTGTCAAAAAAACTATTTGAAACTTTGAAGTTAAGCTAAGCTATTTTATATGCATGTTGTGCAGTCTTGAGGGAGGTCATCAGATCCTGAAATGCACCAGGATGCTCCCCTAATAGGTTGATTCTTTTCACTTCCTGCTGACAAGAGAAGGATCTAGGCTCTAGCTAAGGTGAAGAACAGAGTTACATGGTTGATTCTTTTCACTTCCTGCACCTAGAAGACTGTCAATTTCAATTGGACAATTCCATTTCCAATTTTGGCTATGGGGGAATCCAAGAATCAACTGACGGCTTTGTTAACAATAATGAGGACATCTTGTATTTATCACCATAAATCTTGTGTAAAGGGAAAAAAGAAGTATGAAATGGACTTGTTCTATGGAAACAAAACACATGGTGTTGTGTTTTAGCCTTCAGTTGTTACTATGGAATTGAATAGCTGAGCAAGTTGTTGCATCTTCAAGTTGTAGCTGATTTTGTGTTGAATGTAATGTATACAATTTTGTTTCTATTATAAGCTTTCTTAATGCATTTCGAATTTTTATCTAGACTAAATGGAGTTATTTTTTATGTATGAATTTGCTTGAAGCAAGTACTAATATTGAAGATGACTCAAAAACACAAATTATATCGAAGTGTTTACATGACTCTTATGCTTTTTTTTATTTTTTTTTATAAGGTTTACATGACTCTCATTCTTTTGAAAACAAGGAATGCATATCAAGAGTCTTCAAAGGATGCTTGGCCAATTTTACAATCAAAATTTAATTCGAGAGAGTAGACAAGAAACGAATTTGATCTAAAAATGAACAAAGTTTTATTAGAAGGTACGCTTTGACCACAAGGCCATATAACAATAGTTTTGTTGAAATATACACTTTGTTAACCAGAAACAACTCTTCCCATCATCATATATTCATAATACATAATTCCCACAAATTGTATGCTTCAAGATCAAATTCTTCGACAACCTTAGATGGCATGACCTGCTCATTAAGTTCTAATTGGTGTGCCTCCTGCTTCTTGACTATACATTACAAATGTAATTATAAGTTTATAACTAAGCAACACATCACACGCATAGACATAAGCAAAGTAAACCTTTTAAATTTAAAGGAGCCTATATATCCTCTCTGGCTTTTAGAGTCCCAATCTAAAAGCATTATTTATTTATTTTTAACTTTTAAATATATCTAACCAATCTTGGAATTACAATTTCCCCCACCCCTCCATAGGTTCTGCTAGCATAAAATTTTCCAGTTTTAAAGAGATTTGTTGTTCTTCTCTTGACAAAGAGCCCCTTTTACTTACACCCATGGAGTCAAAATGGAATTTCAACAAGCATGTTATTCATGTGTATATACAAGAATCTAGGGAAACAAAAATCACAACGTGGCTAACAACTTTATTTTAACCATTGGATAATCCTTTAACATAAAAACCAAAAATTTGATTTTCATCTCTGAAGTTGTTGTTGTTGTTGTTGTTTATTTATTTATTTTTATTATCATTTTAGGTCTTTTGTTAGTTGTGTACGCGTCTAATCCTAATCCGGACAGAAGGTAGTTATTTATTTTTTATTTTTTATCATTTCAGGTCGTTTATTAGTTGTGTACGCGTCTAATCCTAATCTGGATAGAAGGTAGTTTTTTTTTTTTTTAATTTTTTTTTTATCATTTCAGGAATCCTAATCCGGATAGCAAGTAGTTTTTTTTTTTATTTTTATTTTTATCATTTTAGGTACGTCTAATCCTCCCAACGGTGACATGCCAAACATCTCAACCAACCCTCTTCACTCTTTCATTAGAGCACTAAAGGAAGCTCACCTATCAACCAAAGCTTCTCTTCTCCATGGCACACTTAGCAACCAAACGAAGCCCCGGCATCCAGTGCTGGCCTCTGAACATCTTCAGGTCCGCTGTGCCAGTCCGCTTCAGGACCGACCCTTATCTGTTAACAGCTACCCATGCAGGGGCGGAACTACCCTTGGACCAGTGGGGGCAATGGCCCCCCTAAATTTCTTTAAAAAAAATATTATTATTATTATAAATATATATATATATATATATATGTATGTGTGTGTGTGTATTAATTTTAGCAATTTTGTTCTATAAAATTACATTTTATTTCCCTTTAACAATATTATTGATTCTTTTAAGAGTAATGTTATACTCACAAACTTTTTTTTATAACATTTTTACAAACCTTTTTGGCAGCAAATTCTTATTGGTTCGCATATGGGCACACCACTCACATCATTTTTTTACTAACCAATAACCACTTATTACATAAGTAATTTATAAAAAACTTGTAGGTGTAGCATTTTCCTCATTTTAGTTATCATAAAAAAATTTATAGATCTAAAATCTAAAACAAAATTTACAAGCCAAAAAAAAAAAAAAAAATAGTTCAACAACAAAAATTACGAGTAAAACTAAAAATAAAATTAAGCTTAATTAACTAATTTTATCCAAAATAAATAACTCTACCCTTTAAAAAAAATTCTAAACAAAAATAATTTTGTTCTTATGTACCAAAAAAAAAAAAAAAAAAACTCAGCAGCTAAGTAGCAAAATTAGAGGTTAAAATCACTGCACACAGCCAACAGTAAAACCGCCCCCCCTAACTCAAAGTTCTGGCTCCATCCCTGTACCCACGATCCTTCCCCCTTAAGCTTCTCTTCTCGCTTTCCTTTTTTTTTTTTTTTTTTTTTTTTTTTTTTTTTTTTTTTTCATTTTCAAAGTTTTGTGCTGTGAATGTTTGGCCGATATTGCTGGAATGGGGTTTACAACTTCCTCATTTCTTGTATACAAATAATTTGCACATAGTCCGTGGGATATGCTAGTTTAACAAAATAATTTGCACATGATTCCATCATTATTATTTCCCCTTACTACTTAGATCCGTGGGATGCTAGTTATTGGAGATTTTTTGCATTTTACCATTTTTTGAGTTTTGTAGTTCTGTATACAGTGTTTGATAATGGTTGTGTGCTTTTGGGATAATCGTTTGTGGTTGTTGGTGAGAGATGCATTATATTAATATTGCCATTGAAATGGGTTCCCTGTGGTTTTTGTTTTTTTACTTTTTTCCTTGTTGTTTTTGTTTTTTTATTTGTTCTTCCTCTGCACTTACTAGAATTTGGGGGAACAAGGCATGGTTTGCACGTAGTCAAATAGGATCCCATATACTTGTCACCTACATTGGCATTACATACATAACCTTCGATTTTGTTGTTTAAAAGTGTTGTTTACATGGTCTTGGATTGGTGTAAGATGGCTGGGGATTTGAGAACGTGGGATGATGATTGTGTTGATGAGCTATGTGATATTGTGTTTGGGGAATTCTTGCTTGGTAAATAGCATCATAATTTACCTCTACCAATGAGTTCACTAGTGCATATACCCCTTCAAAGACACATAAACAATCTTGCAAAGGTAAAAACCGTAATAAATGTATTCAATAGATTATGGAAAAATTATAACATTTATTTCCTTACCTACCGCTGATTAGCCTTTAGGAGCAAAGGAGGGATGGTGGATGTCTAGGCTCGGTTTCAGGGGTAGAGGTGTGGTGGAGGACGAAGCTATAGCATCCTCTTTGAGGTGTAGTGGTGCTCGCTGGGTTCCACCGAACGTGGGTCCCATGGCAGAAGCGCAATTGGGTGAGGATGGAGGAGTTAAAATCAAAGGTGGTCGGCGGGTTTGGGATTTGAGAGCAGCGGTGTGAAAGGGAGATGAGGTGTTTGAGAGAGGAAAGTGAAAGGGAAATGAGTTTTGTGGTTGAGACTCGAGAGAGGAAAGTGCAAAGCCAAAATAAATTTGGGTTCAATCCGCGAGTAACCGTTTTGTGTTCACTGCACAGTTGTCAGCCTGTGGGTCCCACATAAAGGTGAGTTTTTGTGAGTTTTTGGGCAAAAAACAAAAGTGGGTTTAGTTGCCAAACAAGGGTGGGAGTGTTTTGGGGATTTTTAAGTTATGAGAAATAAGCGATAGGGTGATGAGTGATGAGATTTGAGTGATGAGTTAACTATCACTCAGCAACCAAACAAGGCATGATATTCTAAAGGTTTTGATGGTACCTTAGTAGCCTTTAGAGTTCACAATTTTTCTTCATCATTATATGTTTTGTGTAGGCTGCATATATTTTGATGGGAAAAAAATTTGCAGCTTGTTACATGTTTTTAGTTGTGCATGTAGATTTGAATTTTTGATTGCATATTGATTAAGTTATTTCTTCAAAAATTTAAGGGTATTTATTAACGCTTTAACAAAAAATTTAAGGTTGGAAACACCATTGATATGAATTATTAAGTTGAATTTTTTCTTTTTTACTCCACAGTATTGATTTTCTAGCAAAGGACTACCTAACTAAGGTCATTGTCACTTTGTGACAAACATTTGAACTATTAGTCTTGATGGCAAATTAATAGCTGTTCTGGTAAGTGTTTCATTGCTTTTATGTGTACTTTTTGGTTTATTGTATTAATGTGTTTCAATGAGTTCAGTAAGATTGTGTTATAGAGTCTGCTGGTGTTGAGTTCTCCTACATTGTGATCTTTCATGGGGGGAGGTATTTGGCTATGTCTTGACCGTACTTACATCTGGATGTTTGCTTATATAACTACCTTTGTTTATTGATGTATCAATGGCATTGTTTAAAATTAGCACTAAGGTGATGGGCGTTATGTTTTGAAATGAATGAACAAAGTGCCTCACTATGTCGAATGGAATAGGGAATTAGGAATCAAAGTCAGATGTCTTATATTGTACTGTTTGTGTGTAGCCCCGCCTATTTGTGTGTGCATATTTGGAAAAAGAATGGCAGCAGATTCATTTAATTGATTACTATAACTTGTAAATAAGATCTAGTGACTTTGAAGTTTGAATATACCTTTTCATTGGCTATAACTGATGTTTAATATTTTTTGTAGCATTAGTAGTTTCAATATATCTAGAAATAAGACTTAATGTTGTTAATGAAAGAGTGTTTAAATTCATGATTATTTCTGCTTCATACCATTTTCCCTTTTAATAGGCAAATATCATTAATCTTTTAGGATGATAAAAAGCCCTCATTATGAACTAAATTTTAATTGTCTTGATAAAGGCATGTAATGTGATTTTCTTTAGCACTTTTATGTTGAATGCATACCTTTTGTTTCATTCTTCAGATTTGGCTCTAACAAGTTTTTTAGATTGTTGATGCTTTTTTGTTTTTGGCTATTGCAGACGTCATCTTACTTTCTTCACATTTTCAAGGTTCAATTTACACAGAAAACAATTCAGATTGGAGGGAAGCAACTTTCTAGTTTATTTCTTCCTTCTATATCTCTTCTTCTCAGTGAGCAGGTGCCTTTTGCAGAGGACTTGACAATGTAAGTACTCTTTGACTTTAACTTAGTGAAATTGAACTTTTACTTCAATTATAGCTTTTAATCTCAATAAAATGGAAAGATATCTTGAGACTTTAAAAAATTCAATTGTCATAAAAAAAAAAAAAAAAAATCTATGTAGTACTCAGGTAATCAGAAAAAAAAATCCTTTGTGAAATGGCGAGGTAGTAAATGATTCTAAATTTCTCTTTACTAGCATCAGCATCTAAACCTTTGACTTTAATTTCGTGCAATAGAAATTTAACTTCAGTTACAGTTCTTTGTCTAAAAAAAATGGAGGTAGTGGTAAATGATTCCAAATTTTATTTTTATGGTTTGGTCTCGTAATCTATTCTTAGTTTCATACTGATGTCTTTTCTGGTACTATTTGTCTTGCCAAAAGCAATATTGTATGTGATAATATGAGGATTTGGTTAGAACTCATTTTATCATCTATCTATTGTATTATATAGTGTCTCAAACTCTAACGTTGAAATATATTTTTATGCAGGCTTTTCCACTAGATTTAGTACTCTTTTTTCGTCTCCATCTTCATCTCATCTCCAATGTCAATCCTTCCTGGCTGCCCTATACCCCCTCCTCCTCCCTCCCTGCCTGGTACCACTGGTCCCATAGAATTTAACCCGATCAATCCTCCTCACCACAAAAAACACTCCCGCATGAAGGTCAACATGACCAACCCCAACCTAGTAGTAAGCACACCAACCATGCATTTATCATTTCCATCGTTGTCTCGGCGATAGGGGTGATATTGGTCGGCCTTGTCTGCTTTGCCATTGGCTACTGGTTGAGGAAGAAGCTCATGGCTCCACCACCACCACCAAAGTGGTCCTCCACTGTTCATCAGGTACTCCACTCCACCAAAACTGTTCAATTTTAACAAATTAACATTTTGTTTTTTGATTTGCTTGAAGTTCCTCTTTTCTAGGTGTTTTTTTGTTTTTGTTTTTGTTTTTTTTTTGTTTTTGTTTTTGGGTGAATGAAGCACAATTTAGTTTACAATTGGTGCAATTGCTTGTGATTTTGTTTAGTATTTTCTTATCAAGTGATTTTCTAGGTGGGTTTTGTTGATTAAGAAAGATTGACTACTGGTTGGGTAGAGGGGGAGATGAGAGGGCTGTGATGGTATGTTGGGTATGTTGAGGATGATTGTGAATTGAACATATGAATAATTGTTCTGTGAATATGTGATTGTGATTATGAGTCAATCTCTTAGAGACTGAAAATTATTTTTGTAGGGGCTGTAAAAAATATAAAATAATGTTTATTTGTTTGACTGTTTGTTTGTAGTTGGGGCAACAATAGGAACATGCACAAATAGATAAACAGAGGGTAGTGATTTAGGAAAAAAAAAAAAAAAAAATCCTAAAGTTTAGAAAAGTGTGTTAGTAGCGCATTATAAATCCATAATGTTGTTTTTTGGCGTCTATTTTTTGTCATTTAAAGGATTTTGTAATGTCGTTTGCTTGGCTTTTGGATTAGATCCATTTAGGATTTAAGAAGTTTGGGCATTGCTGGTTAATTTTGTCTTCTGATATATGGATGTTTTTAATGTGTTTTTGATATTTTCAGTGGTATCAGGTATGGTAGATTGAGTTTAGAATGATAAAAAAATTCATAATGTTGGTAGTGGGTAAGTAAGGGTGTGTTTGGGGGCGTATGTGAGTAACAAAGATAAAACGACAAATAATTAATTTAATAAAAATGTCACAACTTTTTTTTTTCTCATATTTCGGGTCCTTAATTAGATGCTGTTTAATGAATGCAGGTCCCTCATCAGTCGTAGCTGGATCATCCTTGCTACTCACACGTACCAGGAGGCTGCTTACATGCACCGAGAGGCTAGTGAAATAGCTGACAAACTATAGATAAAAGGGGAAGCTTGCAAATAGACAATTTTTATTTATGATTCTTCCTGAGTTTTATGTATGAAAAATATCTTAGGAATGTTTGTTAAATGGACACTTTTAGAAAGTGCTTTGTAACAACTATACTCTCCTAAACTGGTTGTTTGATTAAATAAAACTTCCCCTATGTTAAAAAAAAAAAAAAAAAAAAAAAAAAAAAAAAAAAAAAAAAAAAAAAAAAAAAAAACTATTGATGGTTCTTTCAAACTATACTCCACTCGACCAAGTGAATGGCTAGCAAAAAAACACCATGCTCATGTTTCTGTTCAATTCACTATACCAAATTAAATCTATTACATCAAGTGTTAATACAACAAAATTAGTATAGTGGTATTAGACATAATATCACATCTACAAATTAAAAGTCATTGCAATAGTAACTTAAAAATGGTAAATTATTATATTAATAATAATTAGTTTTAATAATTTATAATTTTCAGTTGCAATAGAGGCTTTAATACTAAATTGAATTTATAAATTTTTTTGCATTAACTTAAATTGAAGAAATAAAAAAAAAAAAAAAACTGCAAATACTTAAATTGAAGAAACTGTAGTAATAATTTGATACCAATTATTTTGCAGTATATTACAATAGAAATTTCAAAGAGACAGTTTATTACAACAAATATATCATTGCAATAAGTATATATCATTTCAATAAGTATGTATAAATTATTTTACAATCTATTGCAATGACAAACATAAAGCTGCAATAAATATATTATAATAATGATCTAATATCAATTATTTTAAAATCTATTGTAATGAAAAATATGGAACAATTATCTATTACAAAAAAAGATAACGTTGCAATAATTTGACTCAAAAATTCTTTGCAATTTATTGCAATAAAATTCATGAAATAATAGCTTATTGCTACAAGATATTCGAAGTAGTAAATTGTTTATTACAACGGCAAATATATTATTACATCAAATTTTTTATTAAAATATTTAAGGTTTATTGCAACGAAATGTTTTGTAGCACAAACTTATTACCTCAAATTTTATTATAACACTTTGCATAAACTATTGCAACACAAAATTAAAGTCAAAGGTTCAGCAGCTGAACCTTTGACTTTAATTTCGTGGAATAGAACTTTAACTTCAGTTACAGTTCTTTGTCTAAAAAAAATGGAGGTAGTAGTAAATGATTCCAAATTTTATTTTTATGGTTTGGTCTCGTAATCCATTCTTAGTTTCATACTGATGTCTTTTCTAGTACTATTTGTCTTGCCAGAAGCAATATTGTATGTGATAATATGAGAATTTGGTTAGAACTCATTTTATCATCTATCTATTGTATTATATAGTGTCTCAAACTCTAACGTTGAAATATATTTTTATGCAGGCTTTTCCGCTGGATTTAGTACTCTTTTTCGTCTCCATCTTCATCTTCATCTCCAATGTCAATCTTTCCTGGCTACCCTATACCCCCTCGCCCTCCCCCTCCATACCTGCCCGGTACCACTGGTGCCATAGAATTTAACCTGATCAATCCTCCTCACCACAAAAAACAGTCCCATAGGAAAGTCAACATGACCAACCCCAACCTAGTAGTAAGCACACCAACCATGCATTTATCATTTCCATCGTTGTCTCGGCGATAAGGGTGATATTGATTGGCCTTGTCTACTTTGCCATTGGCTAGGAAGAAGCTCATGGCTCCACCACCACCACCAAAGTGGTCCCCCACTGTTCATCAGGTGCGCCACTCCACCGAAGCTGTTCAATTTTAACAAATTAACATTTTGTTTTTTGATTTGCTTGAAGTTCCTCTTTTCTGGGTGGTTTTTTTGTTTTTTTGTTTTTTTTTTTGGGTGAATGAAGCACAATTCAGTTTACAATTGGTGCAACTGGTTATGATTTTGTTTAGTATTTTCTTAGCAAGTGATTTTCTAGGTGGGTTTTGTTGATTAAGAAAGATTGACTGCTGGTTGGGTAGAGGGGGAGATGAGAGGGTCTTGATGGTATGTTGGGTATGCTGAGGATGATTGTGAATTGAACATATGAATAATTGTTCTGTGAATATGTGATTGTGATTATGAGTCTATCTCTTAGAGACTGAAAATTATTTTTGCAGGGGCTGTAAAAAATATAAAATAATGTTTATTTGTTCGACTGTTTGTTTGTAGTTGGGGCACCAATAGGAACATGCACAAACAGATAAATAGAGGGTAGTGCTGTAGGAAAAAAAAATCCTAAAGTTAAGAAAAGTGTGTTAGTAGCGCATTATAAATCCATAATGTTGTTTTTTGGCGTCTATTTTTTGTCATTTAAAGGATTTTGTAATGTCGTTTGCTTGGCTTTTGGATTAGATCCATTTAGGATTTAAGAAGTTTGGGCATTGCTGGTTAATTTTGTCTTCTGATATATGGATGTTTTTAATGTGTTTTTGATATTTTCAATGGTATTAGGTATGGTAGATTGAGTTTATAATGATAAAAAAAAATTCATAATGTTGGTAGTGGGTAAGTAAGGGTGTGTTTGGGGGCGTATGTGAGTAACAAAGATAAAACGACAAATAATTAATTCAATAAAAATGTCAACTTTTTTTTTTTCTCATATTTCGGGTCCCTAATTAGAAGCTTTTTATTGAATGCAGGTTCCTCATCAGTCGTAGCTGGATCATCCTTGCTACTAACACGTACCGGGAGGCTGCTCACATGCACCCAGAGGCTAGTGAAGTGGCTGACGAACTATAGATAAAAGGGGAAGCTTGCAAATAGACAAAATTTTTATTTATGAGTCTTCCTGAGTTTTATGTATGAAAAATATCTTAGGAATGTTTGTTAAATGGACACTTTTAGAAAGTGCTTTGTAACAGACTATACTCTCCTAAATTGGTTGTTTGATTAAATAAAATTTCCTCTTTGTTAAAAAAAAAAAAAAAACTATTGATGGTTCTTTCAAACTATACTCCACTTGACCAAGTGAATGGCTAGCGAAAAAACACCATGCTCATGTTTCTGTTCAATTGACTATACCAAATTAAATCTATTACATCAAGTGTGAATACAACAAAATTAGTATAGTGGTATTAGACGTAATATCACTTCTACAAATTAAATGTCGTTGCAATAGTAACTTAAAAGTGGTAAATTATTATATTAATAATAATTAGTTGTAATAATTTATAATTTTCAATTGCAATAGAGGCTTTAATACTAAATTGAATTTAGAAATTTTTTTCAATAACTTAAATTGAAGAAATCAAAAAAAAAAAAAAAATGCAAATACTTAAATTGAAGAAACTGTTGTAATAATTTGATACCAATTATTTTGCAGTATATTACAATAGAAATTTCAAAGAGACAGTTTATTACAACAAATATATCATTTCAATAACTATATATCAATTATTTTATAATCTATTACAATGACAAACATGAAACTGCAATAAATATATTATGACAATGATCTAATACCGATTATTTTACTATCTATTGTAATGAAAAATATGGAACAATTATCTGTTGCAAAAAAATATAACATTGCAATAATTTGACTCAAAAATTCTTTGCAATTTATTGCAATAAAATTCATAAAATAATAGCTATTGCTACAAGATATTCGAAGTAGTAAATTGTTTATTACAACGGCAAATATATTAATACATCAAATTTTTTATTAAAATATTTAAGGTTTATTGCAACGAAATGTTTTGTAGCACAAACTTATTATTTCAAATTTTATTGTAATACTTTGCATAAACTATTGCAATGACAATTTTTTTCATTGTAATAAACATTTTTTGTTATAGTGGTAAAGGCAATCATAATTTTTGTGACTAGTTTTTGTTGAATATGTTACAATGCTTTACTTTATTCACCTTTTGTATGTCAAATGGTTTTGTTTTTCCTCTTATATGTGCTTCCACTTTTATCATGTAACAGGCACACCTACAGAATTAAACACCGCGTCTGTTGGGAGCCAAAAAAAGGAACCAAAAGAAAAACAAAAAAGGAATAATAGAAAAAATATTACCACTAAGCTAACGCACTGAATTGTTAATAAGCATAACTTATAAAATATATAAATATGTATAACTAAATAAAGAAATAATTAATTAACTGAATACTTAATTAATTAACTAATTAATATATCGATATTCATCACACACATTAATGTTAATTAGAAAATGGTAAACATCAAGAAAGTGATGGGCAGGTTGCCTACAAGTAAGTAATGTACCCTTTTTTGGGGTACAAATAATTACCCCTATTTAAATTATTGGTGAGCTTTCAAAATCCAATCTACTTATTTAGAAAACAAATGAATAGAATTTTAGGGACACTATGGTGGAATAAATTAAAACCTGGTGAGCTTTCAAAATCCAATCTACTTATTTAAAAAACAAATGAATAGAATTTTAGGGATATTACGGTGGAATTAATTAAAAACTCTAAGAATATCTTAATGCATGGTCCTCATAGCCAATTGAGAATGAAGGTTGTCATCAATTTCTTAAATACGACAACATGAATTGGTGTGGTAAAATTTTACTAATTAAATTGATTAGACTTATCGGAATTGGAATTGGACTTGTTAGCCTTCTCTCTCTCTCTCTCTCTCTCTAAACGTTGTCTTTTAGCAAGATCCCCAAAATTCTTGATATGATTTTAAATTTGTTGAGCCAGACCAACAAATTATGGTCCTTCAACTTGGGGTGAGGCACTGTTGAATATACCTATTTTGTACTATTTCAGTTACACCCACACTATATTAATATTTTGTCAATTTTACCATTATTTTAATTTTTATATATTATGTATTATTATTATGAACGCCAAATTTTATAACAATCAAATGTCACTAATCATCTAATCTATAAATGCACAGGTTTAGCTTATTTAAAACAAATAAATTATTAATAGTTTACAGATAGCATGAGTTTTTTATGCTAACCATGTAATGATGTAAGTGGTGATGTAAGTGGTTGAACCACATGAAATGATATTGCTCCAATCACAAATTCCAACATCAACATTCCTAAAAATATATTTGTGAAAGTGTGCTGTGCCTAGCATTAGTGTTAGATTTAACTCCAATCAGTATATAGATTATAGACTGATTCCTTCCCTGCTTTCACAAAACAATTAGAAGAGTTTTAGGATAACATCATGAGCTTGCACTTCTAATACAGCTACAAAAGTCAACAATAGAATTCTGTCACAACACATGGTTACAAATGCAAACTACTGCTACAAAAGCATTTTAAGGTGACAGCCATGGCCATTCTTTAATACTACAAGAACCAATAACTTTACCATTCAGTCATACACAAGATAGCAAAACACCACTATTCCATGTGGGGGAGTACTGTTTACAGCATACAATCTAGCAGCTAAGCTTGGTCACTGTAATGGAAAATGTGTGGCCATCTAAGAGGAACTTTGGACGGAACTGGCTCCCAACAGAGGCGGTGCTTGGTGCTTAATCCTTGTTGGTGTGCATGTTACATGATAAAAGTGGAAGCACATATAAGAGGAAAAACATAACCGTTTGACATACAAAAGGTGAATAAAGTAAACCATTGTAATATATTCAACAAAAACTGGTCACAAAAATTAAGATTGCCCATACTGCCGGATGAAAAAACAAGTGCATATTCTCCTGATTTCTCAAGGAGTGAATTGTAGTTTTCTTGAAGACCCTCTGTACTCTCATCTTCTTCAACATCCGATTCTGTACTCCCATACTGCTGGTCACTCCCATGTTAAAATATTTTTATACTATCTTTTGGTATCTTAAAATAATTTTTATATTATCTTTTGGTTTCTACCAATTTATTATTCATTCAAACATAGCTTCAAGGGCTACCTCATACCTCAGGATCCCTTTGTTCTAGAGAGGCTTTGCTTTTGGTATGTATCAAACTTTGCTATGATGGTTTTTTTTTTTTTTTTTTTGGCCATTTATATGTATATATTAATCAGAAATACTGAGATGTGGACTTGGATCTCTCATTTATATGTTAGTTGGTTGAAATGGTTGATCTATGATTCTTTGATCAGAATATTGGTTTTTGGAAATGGGGTTTGATTGTTTTTGTCATTGGTATCATATTTATTTTCCAAGTTTTGGTTTTTGTTACTACTGAGATTAATGGGTTCTTGATTTTTGGAAATGGGGTTTGTTTGTTTTTGACATTGCTATCATATATACCAAGTATATTTTTATTTTTATTTTTATTATTAAATTACTGCTGAGATTAATTAGTTCTTGAATCTTGGCATTCATACAAAAGAATATAGAACCCAAACAAGTTGAAAAAATGGGGAAATTATTGAGGGAGGTTTAAAAAAAAAAGAAAAAAAAAAGAGGTTGGTCTAAAAAAATGAGGTAATAAAGTAATTTAATAATGTCGTGAAATTATTAAGACTTTTTGTGTTCCTATGTGGACTCTTTATTATTAGACAAAACATAAGGCCCTTATATAAATTATATATATATATATATATAGCTACTGTCTCAAATATAAATTAAAAGGGGAAGGAAGGATCTCTTATGCCACATACCAAGACCATCAATCATGTAGTAAACGAATGAGTGAAATGACACCTTCTTTGGTTGTAAGAATAACGCGTGAGAGGATTTTACATTTCATCTATTTAATTTTTTTTTTTTTTTTTGAAAAAGTTCATCTACTTAATTTAGATATTTATAATTAGACAATTAAATAATAATTTATGCAACAATCAAAAAATGCAAAAATTGTCTATACATATTTATCATGGATGGTTATAAATTTACATTTAACTTTGCATTTATGTATTCTTATGCTTTAATTTACATATTTATAACTAAACGATGAAAATTATGAATAAAATAATTAAAACAGTTCACTCATTCATAAAGCTAGCAAAATACTATAACTTGCAATCCTAAACAACTTCAAAAATACAAACCAAAAATATCAAAAATACTCTTTACACAATCACAAAAATGAGCATGCAACATGAATTACCTACAGAATTATTGGTCAAAATATTTTCCAATATGAGGAGACAATCGCCAAAATTTTTAGGCAACGTCAAAACGAGGCACACATTTAAGTTCACAACTGATGTTTGATACTTTCACATCAACTTTTCACTTTTTCTCTACTAATCACAATCTGACATGTCCAAAATTGTGGCACAAAATATTGTAGTCCTGTATTTTATCTTTTTATTAATTTTATACAATGAAGTTGTGCACAGTTTTAGAGTCATTGCTATACTTTTGAAAAAAAAAAAATTGACTTCATAGATCCAATATTGCAGTTGTGATGATAACAATGTTCACGTGTCATCCTTCGTATATGATTATTGACATGTTTTGTCACCAGTTGATTTTTTAAAGCACATCAGTTTCTTAATATGTGTTATGTTTTTAAAAAATAGCTGCAAGCAATTCAATCAGCTAACCAAAAAAAAAAAAAAAAAGTTCTTCACGACATCAATCTAATTGGACTGCTCCAAAATTCTTTATTCCTTCGAAAGGAGGAAGGAAAACTCATTCATCAATGCTTTAGGGCTGGAAACAAACAAGCACTATTTTGGGTTAGAGCCCACAAATATTTTGTATAAGATCAAACTAAAGCGGGAAAAGAAATCCTTTTTTAAGCCAACATAAAAGGAGACAAAAATGCAAAATATGGATTGGCAATTGCGTTGTTATGCGAATCAAATGATGAGAGAATACAACTACTATTATCAATTCTAAACCAACCAGATGGAAAACTATTGCTACAAAACTATCAACAAATCTTTCGACATACAACTTTTGGAACAAACACATTTTGCATCCCAAATAACCAAGCATCCAAGAAAAATAGAGTGGGTCATTGGGATTGTGAATACCCTTACCCTTATGGAAATGAAGAATTACATGTAACATGCAAATTGTGCTTAATTGACTTGGAAATGTACAAATTGGCCAACAAAGTATGGTAGAAATTATGTTTCAAAAATAAAATCTACAAAAAAATTTCCTCATTCTATTCCGAATATCTTTAATAATACAAAATTAATTCAAAGACCAAAACCTCCAATCACCATGAATCCTGCAATATATATATATATATATATGTAAAGTTGTGTAGATTTACTGCAACTAGTTATATGTAAAGTTGGAATCGAGTGTTCTGTAGGATTTACTGTGTAAATCTGCCTGGCTCGATCGATCGAAAATTAGGCTTGATCGATCGAAAGTTGTGTAGATTGTTTTTTTGCAGAATTTTCCAACTCAGCCCAAGCCCGTTTAACATGTAGGGGTTTATGTTTTGTCTTAAGTATAAAAGGGAAAACCCTAACCACGTTTTGAGGTTGCTCTTTATGTTGTGTGTGTGAATCTTTTGTGAGATCTAAAGGTGTTTGCCTTCACACATACTTAGGGTTATCAAGGATCAAGACTATGTCAAGAACTTAGTGATCAATTCAGTTGCAGATCCAAGAGCTTATAGATACATAAGTGGGAGTGCTTGTACTTGCTGGAAATCCAAGAAAGAAGTAGTCCGTGGACTTGGAGCTATCACGTGGTCATGGTAGTAGATTTCCTACTCGAGGTAGCAATAGGATGTTAGTGGTCTAAGTCGCTATTGTGTAAACTTCAATTATTTCATAGTGGATTCGGTTTACCTTGAGGATAGCTAGGTTAAATCATCCTCAAGTTTTTTACCGGTTTGGTTTTCCTAGGTCATCATACCTTTGTGTTATTTATTTTCCGTACTTTACATTGATATGATATATTTGTGTTAATCTAGATTTGATAATTTGACTAAGTAATCACTTGGCTAATTAACTAGGTTAATCTGGTTTTGTTTTAAGGGGTTTAAAAATGTACATAATTAATGGTCTTCTTAAGTCCTCACATGATGTCCTTTTGTCTACAATGCTGAGAATATAAAAATTTGTTGGTGGCTTAGAGCAGTTAATAGCCGTTTGAGATTAGCAGTATCAATTTATACCAACAACACACAAATCAGTTGAACAAACCTAACAATCACAGGGCATCTCTAGACTTGATCTTTCGTGAAACAAGCACCATTTGCCACACAATTTAAAATTCTTGGTAGCCCTAACAAGTGACCTAGGAAGCATGGACACTTCATTCGGGGTGTTGTACTCATGTCATAATATCTTCAAAGGAACAACCTTTTCAACTTTCCCCCTAAGAGCAGTCATGCTGAACCTTTTGAGCTCTTTCAAGTTATGAAGAGAAAAAGAACCAAAAGCAGCAACCTATCCTCCACAGGGGACTATCACATCTTCCCATTTACCACCAATTCTAAAATTTCAAAGAGAAAGCCTAAGAAGGTCCCACTCTGCACTCAATCAGTGTGTTTCAGTTGTTGTTAAAAGGTAGAGATGCAGCACTAGTTATCAACCACCACATAGTTTACCTAAGATTAAACAGCATGCCTAACTAACCAAGTCAAATCCCAATTTTTATAAAACAAATGTATTAATCATCAAATACATACGCTGGAAAATTTCATTACCTTGGGTTAATCATTCCCTCAAAAGTATGTCTTGTACTTCAAAAGTGCACAGCAGAAACGCAATGAAAGTATATGAGGTAAGAGAAGCTCCTGCAAGAATGAGTTCAGAAATGCTTCCCTATATTCAGAGCAATAGTTTGAAGTAGATGAACTAAACTCCATTTAGTTGCATGACCCTTTCAATATGAATTTTATGTTCCCCTACTTCAAACCCACATAGTTTCATTAGAATTGCATCTTTGGCCTTCAAAATTTAACAACAAATTAAAATGTGCACTTGCACGCTTCTATAAGAAAATTAGAGTATGACAATTTGGACTAACCAGAAGAAATTTACAGGCATATTTGTTAATAACTTGATTGCTTGAACATAGACAATGGCAGTTGCCTTCTGCAGCCAAAGAGGGCATGAACATTGGCCTTGATCATGTGTTGCATAAACAAAATAAAAATTTAAAGGATCAATGATGGCAGGAAAATTTTTAATGAGTACTAACAAAAGTTTGAACTGGTGCTTATTTTTTTTTTTTTGCCTTTTTGACATTTACCTGCCAATAAATCGAAATTTATGTATATCATAGAAACTTTGGTCATGTACCAGCAATGTACTCCATACACATATTCACTCTACAAACCAGACAAAGCATCTATGAATAATAAGAAAGTAACCATGGATTAAACAAATGTCCTTCAACTTCTTAAATTCAAGCTTACGACAATCAAAGCTGAGAACATACTCTAGTGGAATTTCAAATAAATACCTGACTGTAACGTTCAATTGTTGTGGCAAGCATATGGTGTTGTGGATGTTTAGCTTAACTGGCCAAAGCTCTCAATATTATGCCATTGTCTCTTTGTGTAATGTGAGCCTTCTTGGAGCAATTTTATCCATCCTCCTCATGCACAATTGTTCCAAGAATTAAGTAATGGTCTGAATTCTTGTGAAAGTCAAAGTTTGCACTTGAAAGCTCCAAGGTTTTAAAAATCATTTATGATTACAGCTCCAAATTTTATACCAACAGATACAGATCAATTGAAACAAAACTAAAAACTACAGAGCATCTTAGGCTTTAAAAAGCATATTAGTTTGATTGGGAGTTTGACAGCCGCACTGGGTGAACCTTGATGACAACAAGAGCAGTCATTTGCTGAACCTATTGAGCTCTCTGAAGTTGAGAAGAAAGAACCAAAAGCAGCAACCTGTCCTCTTGAGAGGACTACACATCTACCAATCGCCACCTATTTCAAATCCGAAACAGGGAGTTTCAGCGGCTTTTAGAGGTTATTGAAGTAAGACTAGCTTTCATTTGCCCCTGCGTCAAATATAAAATGAATGTGTTAAATACATTTACTTGAAAAACTATACAAGCTTAGGTTAATGATTCCCTCAAAACTCTTTACCATGTACTTCAAAAGTCCAAACTAGAAAGGCAGTGAATGTATAATGAGTGAGATTTTTTTATTGAAAAAAAGGGCAAGCTTTACGGTGACTTGAAAACACATCAGACATTTAGGAGTTCGTACATGATGCAAAAGGATCAGCAGCCAGTAGTGGGATGAAATTGGCGGCAAGTGTGTGAGGCACATGTTATTCATAGTTGAAAGTGACACTGCAAAAGAAAAGGCAAGGAAATGAGCATATATTTCCATGTTGAAAATTGCCTAGTTCATAAAAAATTATGTTCACTATAGCATGATCTAGTGCTTTTTTTTTTTTTTTTTTTTTTCTTCTTTTGTTAATTATTAATTTCTTAAGATCTAAAGTCTCCTGCTGAAAAACAATTAACATATCTTACATAGGTGAGCAAATAATATTTTTATTTGGGAAATACTTGTTTCACTCATCTTGTTGCGCACACTTTTACACACATGAGAAAATTGCACTGGAATCATCCAAGCTAGATATTGTGACTTCAAGTCACAATTTCAGTGCAATTCTCTCGTGTGTATAAAAGTTTGTGCAACAAGGTGTGTGTAATAAACACTACTCTTTTTATTTATTCTCTTCTCCCATTTGTATTATCATATTTTTTGAGCTGCTCATAAAAAATTAATATGAAAAAAAAAATCGACAAAACATTTGAAAATAGTAATGAGGCTCTTTTTATAGGAGTTATCAAGCTTTATGGATAGACAACTAATTTTTGGAAAAATAGGCAATATGAGTTAATACATGAAACTTCTTGTATGAGATTTGAGAATTCTCCATCAAAAAATGATTTCCTTGAATATTTTTTTATAATAACACAAAAAAATAATTCCAACAATGGAATAAACCATATTGACAATAAGTAGAAGAAATGAAAACATTAGTGCTAAACAAGTACCTGGGAAAAAGTTGTTTTGAATTCATAGAACAGCAATAACATTTGAGTCAATCCTTATGTAAGGGATGTGAGCAATTTTGGGCCGAGCATCCCCATTATCTATTTGAAAAAACGCTGTGCCTCTGACCAATTATGATCCTCAGTAGCAACAAGGTGCTCTCAAGCGACCCTACGAACCCAATAGAGCTCACTACCCACCATTACCCCCTATCCATTCCTACCATATTCTCCATCCTTCTGGCCTAAGAAGGCTTGAGTTTTTCGCTATATAAAAGCTTTCCAGCCAAGCCGAGATGCTAAGTACAAAGGGCAATTGTCAATATATAGAGAAAAAAAAAAAGGGAGGTGGGCAAGCCCTCTTCCCTCTTCTGATATGCACTCAAGCTTATTGCATTCATCAATTGCCAATGCTCTAAGCAAAGTGAGATGTTGAAATTGTTAGGTTCTAAATGTTTAGAACAATTGGCAAATTGTGAACACAAACTTGTCTAGATATGGATTTTAGAGTCTATAGGTTTTATTAGACAATGCTCAAGATGATTCAAGTCAAGATTCAAGAACATACAAGTTGCAGGAAAAAGACTTCATATTCTGCCTGGTTCGATCGATCGAAGAACAAGCTCGATCAATCGAAAATCGTATCTGCAGAATTTTAAGTCGGCCCAAATAGCAGCTTAAGCCCATTAAGGATTAGGGTTTCAGATTTACTTCTCCCACTATATAAAGGAAACCCTAAGCCACGTTTTTGAGACTGAAGAGAGAAAGATTAGAGTGCCTCTTGTGCCTTTTTTGGTTTTAGGGTTTTGTACCCAAACCTCTCTAAAGTCTTGGTAGCTCTTGAAGCTCTTGTTGCTCTTATTTGCAGTTTGTGTGAATCTTTTGTGAGATCTTTGAAGAGCTTTCCTTCACATAAACTTAGGGTTTTCAAGGTAGAGATTACTTCAACATCTTGATGATCAATTCAGTTGCTGTCATTGGAGCTTAAAGAATAACAAGCATGGGTGCTTGTAACTGGTTGGAGAATCCAAGAAAAAAAGAGTCCGTGGATTCGGAGCTTACACGTGGTCGTGTCAGTAAGTTCTATTGATAGATAGCAATAGGAAGTCAAGCGGGAGTGCTTGTAAGTCCTTTTGTATGAACTTTGATTCTTTCATAGTGGATTCATGTTTACCTTGAGGATGGCTAGGTCAAATCCTCCCTAGGTTTTTACCGTGTAGTTTCCTGGATCATCATATCATTATGTTATTTATATTTCCGCTGCTTTATATGCTTGATATGATTATACGTTTGTGTTAACCTAAAATTGCATAAATTTGATTAAATTAATCACTTGGCTAATTCTCTAGGTTAATCCAATTGTTATTTTAAGGGGTCTAAAACCTAATAGAAACCCCTTACCATTGAGTGATTTCAGATGTGGAAAACGTATGATGTTGAATCTGAGAAGAGTAGAGGGCAACAACACCTCCTCCGGAAAGGAATCCACATCTTCTCCTTGATACTCAATAATGAATATTCCAAGAGAGTAAAGACCCTGTAAACCCCATTCCATGTGATGGCCAAAGAGTTTGTCACAATAGTGGATTGTAAGTATCTGTAAATTGGAGGGAAATCCACCCTTAGAAACTAATTCGTGTTCTGGACATCCATACAAATTCAAATCTACAAGAAATGGAAGGAGGTTGTGCATCCTTTCAGGTAGTGACTTTAACCTTTTGCAATTGGAGATCTTAATCTTAGTCAAATTTGGGGCACACAGTCCTTCCTAGGGAAAGGAAACAAAATTAGGACACTCATGGAATTCCAAACTAGTGAGATCCTGGAGAGATACCTCTGTTGCTGATAGGGATTCAAGATTTTTTCAATAATAGATGTGAAGATCTTTAAGCTTTGGTAATAATTGTAGTGGTAAACAAATGAGGGAACCACAATTAATGTGCAAACTTTCAAGTGATGGATAGTATTAACCCATTGGAAATTGGAATGTCACAAGAGAGTCTCGAGCTTAGGTGGTAATTCCTTCAACACCACCTCATTACAATCTATCAAAGACAATTCATCAAGAGCGGGAGTCCTAGGAAGTAACAAGCTGTTGACAATCTTCAATTTCAAGTAAAGCTAAAGAGAGAAGATAATTGGGTAGATCTCTGATTAACTTGGGACATCTTATAATGTGAAGCTCTTGGAGACATGCAAAAACAACACCTTCACATTCGCCTTCAAATGTAAACCACTCCTTCCACTCTAATATCCCTACAAATGTTAATGTTTCAAGGGACTGCAATGGCTTAGTTGCGGAAGAGACATTCCTGTAGAACGTACGATCCACATGCGATACTCCTTCAAAGTCTTCAATTATGAGTTCCTTAAGGACGGGTAATTGCCCAAGTGGAGGCAAGATAAAGCAATACTTGCAATCAAAAAGAACTAGGGACACCATATTCAAGAATGAACAATCACCTAACCTCCTTGGAAATCTTGTACCACGATATCTTTGGATGGAGAGGGATTCTAAGTTTGTATGAGGACGCAATTACTCAAGCACATTTCTTTCATTTTCTAAATTGTCAGTTTCATGATGCCATGCATCCCCATTCCAACTCCAAATCTGACAAGTACTTTTCCTTCAAATTAACCTCTGTGGCATCTCTAGTGCAATCAATGTTTTTCAAGTTTGATATACAAAATGTTCCAGAAAGATTTCTAAGCTTTCCCAACTTTCTAATGTTAGATCCACCATCTTTTCTTACAAAAGATAAGCTTAAATTTTGAAGATTTCTTAATTTACCCATTTCCAATGACATCTCTTCCAACCATGTGTAAGTTACGTCTAGGCAATGTAAATTGACTAGTCTCCCCATGTTGCTTGGCAACTCTACAAGCATATTTCATCCACTTAATAATAATGTTCGCAAATTATACAAAGCACACACAAAATTAGGTAAGCATTTGACCTTAGATCTTTCAAGATTCAAATAACGTAAATGTTTCAAATTGCTAATAGAATCTGGTATCACCTTTATGGCTTCATGGTTAGATAATGATAACACACGCAAACACTTAAAAGAACATAGCAAATCATCTGTCATTATCTTTTTTATGGTATAAAAAGGTGAATACGTCAAAGTTGTATATTTTAGTCCCAAGAAGGTTTGCAAACCCTTTGTTACATGAGACACCTCAAATTTCTTAGAGGCATCAAATTTAGTTGTAAAATATGACAAGTGACATGTCTTTTTTGTAAATTCACAAGGATTGTCAACATCCATCCCAAAACAAAATTCCCCTAGTATATACTTTGCCAAGTCATTAACAGTTAAGGTCGTGCAATATGAAACATGAATTGTTGTTGTTTGTTCTTTGAAAAATTCACCTTGATACTAGCTAATTCATTAAAGTATTGTTCACCTCTTTCTTTCATCCTCCCATTTCCTTTGGATTTAACAATAAATCATCTGCCATCCACAACAACACTAACTCTTCCTTTGAAAATTCATAATCCTTTGGAAAGATTGAGTAATAAGCAAAGCATCGCTTTAAAGGTGATGGAAGGTAGTGGTAACTCAATCTTAGAGCAGGAAGGATATTGCTCTCATCTTGTGGTAGATCCCATATGTCACTATCCAAAATCTTCTTCCACTCTCTTGGGTCTTGTTTAGAGTGCAACAAACCCCCAGGTGTTTGCAGTAGTTAATGGCAAACCTTTACACTTGAGAAAAATTTCTCTACCAATAACTTCTAGGTGTAGATATCCACTAGATTTATCATTGTTAAATACATATTTTGCAAATAACAACCAACATTCTTCATTTGACAATTGCTTTAGATGGTAATGTGAAATGGGAGGAGATACAATTAATGCAACTTTGTCACTACGTGTTGTAACAATGATCTTAATCTTTTGTGCCCCACAACTAAAAATTCTTAGTAACTCATCCCAAGCAATATAATTTTCATTCCAAACATCATCTTACACAAGGAAAAATTTCTTCCCACTTAATCTCTCCCTGATTCTAGTTTTCAACACATTTAAGTTTTGAGTGTCACAAGTAGGCAACTTGATCTCCTCAAAAATGGTTTTTGCTATTTTAAAACCATCAAATTTTTCAGAAACACAAACCCATGCTTTGAGATCAAAATTCTCCTTTATCCAGTAGTCATTGTATACAAGTTAAGTAAGGGATGTCTTGCCAACTCCACCCATGCCCACTATATGGACAATACAAATCTCATCACCAATTGCATTATCTAATTGCAACTTCTCAAATATCGCCTCCCTATCAATATCTATACCATACACACCACATTCTTCAGGGCATGAAGTGGTTAGTTGTCGTGGTGGTACTAGTACTCCACAAGCAACCTCTTTCAAACCAAGGACATCATTTTGCTCCATAACACATTTTAATATATATAGAATCCCTTTTAGCTCTAATTGTATCCTATTGTCAAATGAATGAGCAAAAGTAAAGATGAGGCTCCATACCGTACTAGTGCCGTTTTGAAATTCAGCTTCTGACTTGGATCGTAAGGATTCAGTGGCAATCTCATCCAGAAGGTCATCCGGGTCATAAACTACATCTTTGAGCTCGTTCAGCCACTTTTTCACAGATGGGTTTGTAAATTGCCTCTCCTCAGCATCAATGAGCACTGCATCAGCAGACAACAGCAATATCTTCAGCTTTTGTAGCATTCCATCATTGAGTTTCTTTCCCTTGAGCTAGTCAATGACCTCAGGAGATGTCAGTCTATTAACCGCAACATTAACGATTGAAGTGACAATTGCTCTTCCCAGTAAAACTCCAGCCATGGTCTCTTGTTAGCAAAAAAACCAGAAGAGAGTGGTTTCAAAGTGAAAGCATTAGCACTAATTCCAAGATACATGTAATAAATAGATGCAGTCCTTGATCTTGGTAAGGTTACATTCATACCCTCATGGTACGCATGGCGTAGTTGACTTTGACTCAGGACGGCTCAAGATATTGTGGGGATAAAACAACTACTTTAAGTGAGATTTATTTTTATACTTTAAATATTTATAGAATATTTATATAAATTTTGTTTTTTTTTTTTTCATTTAAAATCTATTTTTTTAGAAAAAAAATTACAAATTAAGATGAACCCATCGCATTACTCAATGACTATACAACTAAAATAAACACTATTTATTGAATGAAGTTACCAAATACTAAAAAATTATGATTGAAAATTTTAATAAAGTTATATATTTGATATCTCTAAATAAAATTTGAGTATAAATTTATTTACTAGCGTAAGATTGATGAGTTCTTTTATGTGTAAGAGATTAAATAATTGACCCATCCAATGAAAACATCTTTCTTTATCTGGTTTTTTTTTTTTTTTTTTTTTTTTGTGATAAAAAACAACTACTTTTTATTTATTGATAAATATTTAGGGCTTAATTAATATTTCTATTAGTACAAGAATATCTCTATTGGTAAAAATTTAGGAGCCTTTTTTCATTGGAAGCCTTAAGAGGTTGCCTATTTGGCTCACCCATTGAGCTGGCACTACTTTGACTTTTGATCTTACACCCTCAAGATGAATTTTGTAGCTTCTTCTTAGAAGCTTATATGAATAGGTTATGCATATTGCAATTAAACATGCATGAAGAAGCTTGTTTAGTAATACCGACCCCACCTTCTCCTCGTAGTTCCAATTCTTATAGGTAATTAAAAAGAGAAAATAAAATTAAAAAAAGTCTGAAACCATAAGAAAGTGTATTTTTTTTTTATTACAACCGGGGAGTGAGATTTGAACTATAAATATCATTGATATAATAAGATGTACCAACCAGTTGAGTTATAAGACTTTTGGCCTATAAGAAAGTGTTAGTGTGAACAAACATGTGCCATCCTTTTGTATTCTAAGCAAATAAGAAATTATAGAGCGACGACGTGGTCAAATTCATTCAATGATTTAACAAAGAAGGAAAATAGGAGAAACCTTTTCTGACTGGGCCTCACAAACTAAGGGTCCGTTTGGATAGAACTGAAAATTGAAAACTGAAACACTGTAGCAAAATAATTTTTAAATGTGTAAATAGTACCGTGGGACCTATTTTTAATAAAAAAAATTGTTGAAAAGTGAAAATTGTGAGTCCGTGAACAGTAATTTTTTGCTGAAAAGTCAAAAGTTGTGGTTACTGTTCAATGAACAGTAACCACTACAGTACGTGTACAGTAAAAATATGGCTGAAACGCGTAAAAAAAAAAAAAAAAAAAAACCGCAGACGCAGACGCAAGAAGTGCAACCCAAACGGAGGCTAAGGATGTTTTACAATAACTTGCCAACCATTGTCCCAAGTTAGGGATGGAACGCTCTCGCTCTCTCTCGCACGACGAAGAAAACGAACTGGTCCGAAGTAATAAGAAAGTTAAAGATTCACACCATGCAAGTGAGGATGCTTGCCCAGACCGAGCTGGGACAACCGCCAATCTCCCTAAACTCTCCTTTCGGGATAAGCTAGTCAGAGAGATCCCAAGAGCTTATTCTAAAGCATTTGACTTCTCAGAATATATAGATGCGGAATCGGACTCCAATGAGGAAGTGGAGGAACTTAGAGAAGGTTTTGCATTGGTTAGTCTTTCGAAAGAGACTAAGCAGCGCATTAGAGCCCCCTGGTCTAAAGCGCTCATTGTGGGCAGAGACTTTTTCTTGTTAATGTTCTCAGTTCAGGAAGATTTGGAGTTGGTGCTAAGGAAGGGTCATTGGTTCATCGGTGAACATTTCTTGTCAATCTGTAAGTGGGAAGCAAACTTAAAGCTATCAGAGGCACAAGTCAACTCTGTTGCAGTGTGGGTTTGACTAAACAAGTTACCCATCGAATATTACGATGCTACTGTGCTCAGGCAGATTGGGCAAGTGCTTGGTAAGGTATTAAGGATAGATACTCATACGGCAACGGAAGCTAGGGGTAGATATGCTCGAGTTTGTGTTCAGGTGGACATAGCTAAGCCTCTAACCACCACGGTGCGTGTCGGACAGCGCAGTCATTTGGTCTTATACAAGGGGGTGAGCAAGTTGTGCTTGTTTTGTGGCTATCTTGGGCATCGGAAGGAAATATGCCAGTACACCGTCCCCACCGCCTGAAGATTCTTTGGTGCAAAACGACAAAGAAAAATCTATACATTTGCCACCCTCCTCTTCAGTGCAATTCGAGGACCAAGGCAAGGCAAAAACCGAGTCAAACGAGACAACTTTTGGCCCCTGGATGGTTGTTACACGCAAAAGGAAAGATAGTAGGGAATCCAAGAAAAATGGATTTAACCCTTTCTCGAGTTTAAATCAATTTGAACAGCTAAGGCCTAAAGAGCCGTTAGTACGTGACAAGGATAATAGATCTGCTAATGGTTCGCATGCATTTTCAACTAATGAAAGAAAAAGAAAAGCCCAATCTGACCCTTTGACAAACTTGACCACCCAGCATCATTAAACTACAAACAATCCCAAATGGAGAATTTAAATTCGGCAGTCCAGCTCGAAATGAAATGGGCAATAAATGTCGAAGGTTCAATAGTGGAGATACCAAGGGTGATCATCGAGGAGATCAGAGCTCGGCCAACTCACTCCTTGGGTTGGTTTAACTTAAAGCTACGCAAGGCATGGAGACTAGTGTTCCCATTGACTCCGGTGAGTGCAGCACAGGGGTTTCTTCATCTGACAGAGTCGGAATGGGGAATGATGACCGATCCATGGTGGAAGCTTCTATTAGACACTTTGAGCCCGGAAGAATCGTGGAAGTTGGTCTGGAACACCATTCCTCAGCTCGCACCAAATCTGCTGCTTTGCGAAGTAATCTCGAAAGAGAGTTTAACCAGGAGGAGGATGATGGTAGACCAACCTATCGTGACGACCTTCATGGGCAACCGACACACAACCAAACTCCTACAAGTTTTTCAACCCATAACAGAGTTCAATATCCACTCAATTGCCACCAAGAAATTAATAGGTACGCTAGAACATTGTGTGACGATGATGCCGGGTAGAGACTAGACCGTGGAGATGGTGAGGAAGAACAAATTGAATCTGATGGAGGAAGTGAAATACCTCCCTCTGTTTGATGAGTGTCCGACCCCAAGTCACTGTTTAGTCATGAATATCATCGCTTGGAATTGCATGGGTGCTTTGAAGCCCTCTTTTCAAAATCATGTGAGGGATTTGGTTCACAATCACAATCCAGCTATCATGATAATTATGGAAACTCGTATTAGAGGAGATAGAGCCAAAGACATCACTAATTGGCTTCCTTTCAATGGCACAATTCATACGGATACTATCGGATTTGTTGGTGGTCTGTGGATTTTATGGAACTCAGATAGAGTGCACATCACTCGGTTGGCCTTGTCAGAGCAGGAAATTTGTGTTCTGGTAAAGGTAACTTCCTCAAATTTTGAATTTATTTGTACTGCCATTTATGCTAGTTCTAGATTTCATGAAAGATGTATTTTGTGGAATAATCTTAAAAATGTTGCTAACCTTCACAATAAGCCTTGGGTTATTGCCGGAGATTTTAATGAAGTTCTTGTGGAAGGAGATAAGTATGGGGGAAGAATGATTAGTGCTAACAGATCCCTCCTCTTCAAAGAGTGTCTTGATTCATGCAATATGGTGGACTTAGGCTTTAATGGTCCTAGATTCACCTGGACGAACCGAAGGGACATTTATGATATTGTTTAGGAAAGAATTGATAGGTTCTTTGCCAACCCCAGTTGGTGCACCACTTTTCCTAATGCCAAAGTGACTCATCTTACCCGCTGTCTATTTGACCACTACCTGGTACTGTTGGAATCCAATCCTAGCAGTGGGGTTCATCTTCCTAAGCCGTTTATTTTCCATAGTTTCTGGTTGGCAAACTTGTCTTTTCAGGGTATTGTTTCTGAAGCTTGGGGTCGAGCATTGCCTTTGCAAACAGCCATTGACAGATTTGCTAAGAAAGCCACTGATTGGAATTGGAATCACTTTGGGAATATTTTTGGCAAGAAAAAGAGAATTATGGCTCATCTTAATGGTATTAAAAAAGCCATGGCTAATAGCCCCTTTCATTCCTTAGTGGCTCTTGAGAAGGAGCTTCACAGGGAATTAGAGAGCACTTTAAACCAAGAAGAGGAGCTTTAGGTGCAGAAATCCTGTATCACTCGCCTGGTGGAGGGTGATCGAAACACGACTTTTCACCACATGACCACCATTGTGAGAAGACAACTGAATCAGATTTCTAGTATTAAAAATGAGATGGGGGAATGAATTTTGAGTGAAAGTGGAGCAATGGATTATATCAAAGGGGGTTTCATGAAGCTTTTCACTTCAAGCTTAACACAATCCTCTATCATCCCACCACAACCTTCAAGGTGGCAGTCTCAATTTATGTACTCTAGTTTCAAATGAAGAAATCAAGCACGGGCTCTGGTCCCTAAAGGCTTTCAAGGCCCCAAGTCTGGATGGCCTTTATGCAAGGTTCGTTCGAAGGTTTTGGATGATAATTGGGGAGTCCGTTCGAAATGAGGTTAAGTAGATTTTTAAGGATAATAAATTTCCTGAATACTTCAATAGGACAAACATTTTTCTAATTCCTAAGATAGCTAGCCTGGAAACTTTGGGAAACTATCACCTCATTAGCCTTTGTAATACTGTCTACAAGATTGTGTCAAAGATGATTGTGGCTAGAGTGGGACCTCTTCTTGACAAGCCCATCTCTCCCCTCCAGTCTGCTTTTGTTCCTGGAAGAAGGAGTGTTGATAATGCTATTATGGTTCAAGAGCTCATCCACTCTATTAGCAACAAAAAAGGGAAGGTCAGATTTATGGCTATTAAGGTGGACCTTGAGAAAGCCTATGATAAATTAGAATGGAGCTTTATTAGAGATTTCCTAGTGAATGCCAACCTCCGTCACAACCTTGTTACGCTTATTATGAGTTGTGTGTCTTCTGTGTCCACTTCTATTTTGTTCAATGGAAGGAATGTTGACCCCATCTTCCCATCGCGTGGCATTAGACAAGGTGACCCTCTCTCACCTTATCTTTTCATTCTTTGCATGGAAGTCCTTGGGCAACTCATTGACGAAAAGTGTGTGGATCATAGTTGGAATCCAGTCAAAAGTTCTAAGAGCGGGGCTGCAGTCTCCCATCTCTTCTTTGTAGACGATTTGGTGCTTTTTGCAAGAGCTGACCATGTTAATTGTATGATGATTAGGTATGTCCTTGATGATTTTTGTGCCCAATTTGGTCAAACCATTAGTGAAAGCAAATCCCCGTTTTTTTTTTTTTTTTTTTTTTTTTTTTTTTCTTCTTCTGTCCTAATGTGGATATTGACACTAGGGAATCCTTATGTGATATTTTGGGATTCAGGTCCACCCCCAATCTTGGAAAATATCTTGGCTTTCCCATTAAGCATCGTGGAGCTAACAAACCAGGACCTAAATTTTATTTTGGACAGGGTCAAATAGAAATTAACAGGTTGGAAAGCCAACCTTTTGTCACTGGCAGGAAGGGCTGTCCTCATTCAAGCTTCCACATCTACAATCCCTGCTTATGTTTTGCAATGCACGACGCTCCAAGAAAAGCTACTTAATAATATTGACAGAGTTAATCGGAATTTTCTGTGGGGATCTATTGAAACCTCAAAAAAAAAAAAAAAAAAAAACTCACTAGGTAGGATGGCATAAAGTTACAAAGTCTAAAGTAGATGGCGGGTTGGGCATACAATCTGACAAAAGAAAAAATATAGCATTGTTAGCCAAACTCAATTGGAGATTCCACATGGAGAAAGATGCTATTGAGAGCGAAGTCCTTAGAAGCAAATATTGCTCTCAATGCAGATTAGGTGCCACGAATAAGGATAAACTTCCCTACTCTAGAACTTGGAAAGCTATGAAAATGGGAATGGAGGTTTTCAAGAAAGGTATTAGGTGGATTCCAGGAAGAAACAGTGAGCTAAGCCTATGGCATGACAATTAGACAAGCAATGGCCTTTTAAGGTCTCTCATCCAAGGCCCCATTGCGATTGAAGAAGAGCATTTGAAGGTTAGAGATATGCTACGGACTAATGGGTGGGATTGGTCTGATATATCGTTGCAAATTCCTAAGGAAATTCACTGGAAAGTGGATTTGGAAATCTGAGACCCTTCTGAGAATAAATTTTTTTTTATGGCAATGCATGCATTATAGTATTAGAGTTGGGGAGTGTCTAGTTCGGAGACGCCTTAGTGAATCTGATGTCTGCCCCCTGTGTAAAAGAGAGCCTGAAACAATAATTCATAGGCTTAGAGATTGTTCCTTCTCGAGGGAGATTTGGTATAAACTAGGCATTAATCCTTCAAGCAGTTTTTATGAGGGCAACCTTTAGTATTGGTTGGAGATAAATTGCAGACTGCTCTCACAAGGTGTGACATCAACCTCCATGGGAGATTGTCTTTCCTTTTGCCATCTGGTGCATTTGGAAGGATAGAAACAATATTGTGTTTTAGGATAGGCATGCTCAATCAAACATACACCATGACATTACCTTTAAAGCCTCGAAATTTCAACATTGCATCCTTAATGCCAAGCTTTTGGACAGCAAGATCGTGGTGAGAGTTAGATGGGAGAAACCTCAACTTGGGTGGGTTCGGCTCAACACTGACAGGTCAGCAATTGGGAATCCAGGCAGAGCTGAAGGAGGCGGCATTCTTCGAGATGATCAAGGGCGATGGATAGCAGGTTTTTCCAAGAATATTGGGCTTTCAACCAGCTTTATGGCAGAGTTGTGGGCACTTTACGATGGGCTCATTCTTTGCAATAACCTTAATTATTGTGTTGTTGATATTCAAATTGATGCTAAAACTATTGTTGGTCTACTATCTAATCCCTCTTAGTCTAATAGTTTTGCCATGCCAATCATTGATGACTGCAGGCAGTTGATTCCTAGATTCCCCAAGTCCGGATAGGACACTGCTACCATGAAGCAAACTCTTATGCGGATTTTCTTGCCAAGATGGGCTCTTCTCAGACTAGGGAGTTTATTTTGTACAACGATCCGCTTGTGGATCTTGAAGAGCTTATAAGCTCGGATTCTATTGGAATGTATCATGACAGACTGCTCTCTGAGCTCTCCCTTCCCCCTTAGTTCTCTTCTTTAATAAAGTTTCCTTTTCTTCAAAAAAAGAAAAAAAAAAGAAAAAAGAAAAAAAAAGAAGAAGATGTTTTGACAATTTAACATAACTAGTCACTAACCTGTGCGATGCACGGAAAAATTGAGAAAAATGATCAAGAACTTATTTATTTATAAGATTAATTTCTAATATTCATATATTCCATTCTAGTCTTGTGAAAGCAAGAAAATTATAAATCATTGCTCCTTCAACAGGCACGTTTATTTCCCAGTTAAGTTCCCTTTCAAAATAGAGCTTCTCATTATTGGTACCCTTTATGGTTGAAAAAGAGATATGCAAGTGAAATTTTTAGTTCATATTGCAAAGTTACATGTAACTTATAATTTGTTTCTAAATATTTGACGATTTATCTATTTATTAAGGCCAATAAGTAGCCTAATTTTCAAAATGTTTCCTTTTCCCTTTAGATCCAAAGAACCAAAAAGCTAGACCCCTCCCCTCTCATAATGTCAATGAATTTAATGAAGCCTTGAATTATTGAATTTTTTCAAATGATTGCACGGTAGGTTGATCTAGTTGCTGGTTACAGTGCAATACAATTTTGGCACGGCATGTACTGATGTTCTTTTGCATTATATCAATATCAATTCCCTTTTGACAAATAAAACAGCATCGCCAACATTAAACATTTTGATAATTACAAATTAACTTGTAGATAATTTCAGAACTCATACAACTAAAAATCATTATAATGCAGCCATTATATATGGGTTAAAAGCATCCTATCAATCATTCAGACCAATTGCATTATCTAATAGCAGGAAAAATTTATAAAACTTAAGCAATAATAGATCTTGATGATCCTGAAAAACCACCTAAAATGTTAGATCTTGACTAGCTTGTATTAAGTAGTAATGATCCCAACTCTTGTAACCTACATTTAGTAGGTTGAGTTGTTCTCCATAGTATTTTCAAATTCCATTGCTTCTTCCAAACTGATCTCTATTCTTGACATCACCCCCTATTGCAAAAAATATGCTAACCTCACATTAAACCTCCCTTGAGCATTTGTTATTCACATAATCTTATCTGGTGTATTTCTTATTGAGAGCAATTTTAACAATGGCACAAATTGAAGCTTCATCAAATAGGTCATGTAACTTTGCCAAGTCCCACTCTTCTCTCATTGCATCAATTAGCAAACTAACCACCACTTGTTGTTGACCCACTAAGCTATCTTAGCAATTTGTTTGAAACTATGACCATGACCCAGAAGTCTTCCTATATTCTAACTTCCTGCCATATATATTAAAAAAATAGTTTTACTTATGATCCCAATTAAGCTCTTTTAAGATACACGATGCACAAATTATATTAAGAACAAAGGTCATAAAAAATTACTTTAAATTGATGTTTTCTTTCAAAATTTTTATGAAATATGGGATGAAAGTAATTGCTAACCTACATGTAGTTTAAGGATCACAAAATGGAAATGATCACAGTGGGACAAGAGATGGATTTCAGGAATGGGGAGATTCCAATATAAAGGATACTGTAGCAGTCATAGACTTTCTAGCAAAAAGGTTCAACAAACTTAACTTTTATTCTTACTATAAAGTACCATATCTTTGATTAATTGCTAATGTTTTATTTTTTTTTAAAAATAAAATGGTTTGAGAATGCTGTCTAAGAGTGACAGACCACATATGCAATATAGACCACTCCAATAAGAGCAACTGATGAATTTTGAATGTTCCCTACATCTTAAATTAGACCTTGTTTTTGTGCAGGTATGCCAACAATCCAAGTCTTGTAGCAATTGAGTTAATGAACGAACCTCATGCACCAGGAGTCACTCCAAACAACCTTAAAAACTATTATAAATCCGGGTATGGTGCTGTGAGAAAGTACACACCAAGTGCTTATGTGATCCTTTCAAACCGGTTGAGGAATGCTCATCCAAAGGAGCAACACTCATTTGTTGGAAACTTCAATCATGTAGTCATTGACATGCATTACTACAATCTCTATTTAGATGAGTTTAGCAACATGAATGTACAATCTTATGCACTAAAAACCGTGACAACTTCCAATGCCCCCCTCAATTTTGTAAACCAATCTTATGCATTAGCGGCAGCCATTGCTGTTGTCTGGTATAAATCTTTTCTATTTGGAAAAAACCTAAGACCAAGACCACTTTTAAATTAGACCTAAATTCACTGAACCCACAATTCATTCTCAATGATAAATTTCAGATTTGCAAAGAATATCCCAAACTCTAATCTCAATGCACAAACCCACCATGAAATAAATCATTAAAAAATAAACCTTCTTCTTAATATCCCTTAAACTTTCAAATGCATAATCTCAAAGACCATTGTGATTCAATTCATCTCCTTTCTACTGTATAAACCTATCCTATTTGCAAAACTTGAAATTGTCTTCATAAGTTAAATACCAAAACGTTAAGACCAAGTCCAAGTTCAATACCAATCCCACCACCAATAGTCTACTAAATTAGTAAAAATATCTAACATATGACCTCATATTCACAGATCCACCTCTAAATCAAACCCAAACCTACAATTCAAATGAAACAAATACCAAACTCTAATCTCAATGCGCAAACCCACCACAAAATGAGTCATAAATATTCAAACCCAAAGATGAATTTCCCCTAAAAGTTCAAATACACAATCTCAAAGTCTATTTTGGTTCCATCTTGGTTCAAATTAGAACCTATAAATCCCAAATGGAAACAAAAAAGAATTAGAATTTAAAATTCCTTATGAATCTCAAATTTATATCTGGAAGAGAAACTATACCCTAAAATCAAGTTTCTAAGTGGTAGCCACATGAACACAGATAAGAATTCACAAAATTAAATCCAAGACCTTTTCATTTTGAACATCAAGACTTTATTTTTTTTTTTGATGAATGTACACAAACACTCACGTGCAAATACACATACACTAAAAAAGATATAATGTTTTATGTTTTGGGGTGTATTGTTTTTTTTACTACCTCTGTTTTTGCTTTTAATACACATAAATTCACTTTGTGTTAGAAGCTTCCATTGCCCATTTTAGTACTGCCTGAATTCTCACCTACATGCTCTATATGCCTCATTTTATTCTTTTTACTTTTGTTTTTTGTTATTTTACAGTTCAAAATTTATGAACCCAAGAAAGACAACTTGAGGGCCCTTAACTTTTGCACTATTTTATTCCCCTTAACTTGTATTCTCTCTGAAGCTATCCATTTTACTAATCAACAACATATATTCAACCTCATAGAAATTCAAGCTCTTATTGGTGTCTTTGCAATTTAATAGATAATCCGTAATGAATTGGTAGTAAAACCGAACAGCCTACACAACCAAACGATAATATAAATTTATTTTAGCATACCAAAAGATATAACCAAAATAGTTTAGCATAGCCTCTTCTTTTTATTTCTAATTGAAGAAGCAATCTAGCTTTATTTACAATGTAATTTTCCAACAAAGCTACTCATTACTACCAATTCATATAAATCAAAAGATAATCTATTGGCGGTTTTTCTTCAGCATCTGTTAGTATTGAATCCATTCATTTATATGACATTGTAATTTTCTTCAGCTTCTGTCAGTATTGAACCAAAAGAAAGAGCTCCAACTAAAAAGCCCAGCAATCAAAACAATCATCCACACCACAACAATGCAATTCATTTTTATTTATAATTGAACAAACAATCCAACTTTATTTACAATGGAATTTCCAAGCAAAGCAATTTATTTTTATTTCTAATTAAAGAAACAATCCAGCTTTATTTACAATGGAATTTCCCATCAAAGCAATTCATTTTTTTTTCTAATTAAAGAAAAAATCCAGCTTTATTTACAATGAAATTTCCCAACAAAGCAACTCCTTACTACCAATTCATAAAAATCAAGAGATAATCTATTGGAAGTTCATTACTACTAATTCATATAAATCAAAAGATAATCTATTGCCAGTTCTTCTATAGCATTTGTCAGTATTGAATTTATTCATTTATATGACATAGTAATTTTCTTCAATTTCAGTCAATATTGAACCAAAAGACAGAACTCCAATTAAAAACCCCAGCAATCAAAACAATCATCCACACCACAACAAAGCAATTCATTTTTATTTTCCAGCAAAGCAACTCTCTGAACAATGTCGTATTTCTTTTGTTTAATTCTTTTGGTTACATAAATTGAAGAAACAATCCAGCTTGAGGGATACTATGGAAGGTGATGATGTGCCTCCTGCATCATAGCTTGTGGCATGAAAGTTGACCCACAATGTTTCCGAAGAAAGTTGATAGTTATAAATGCTGTGTTGGGAATTTTTCTTTAGGTTTTGTCAGTATTGAATCTATTATAAATAAGACAATGTCTTTTACATTATATTTTGGTAGTAAAACCGAAAAGCCTACACAATTCATATAATTCAAAACAGAGCAGCAATTCATTACGGATATTCCATTGGTGGTTTTGCTATCAAATCATTACTATGGAAGGTGTTTTGGATGAAAATTAACCCACAATGTTTCGGATGAAAGTTGACAGGTATAAATGCCGTGTTAGGAATTTTAATATTAAATCTATTAGAAATAAGACAATCCAAACAGCCTACACAATTCATATAATTCAAAACCAAGTAGCAATTCATTACGGATAATCTATTGGTGGTTTTGCTACCAAACCATTACTACCAATTCATATAAATCAAAAGATAATCTATTGGACATTCATTACTACCAATTCATATAAATCAAAAGATAATCTATTGGTGGTATTTCTACAGCATCTGTCAGTATTGAATTTATTGATTTATACGACATTGTAATTTTCTTCAGCTTATCTCAGTATTGAACCAAAAGACAGCTTCAATTAAAAACCACAGCAATCAAAAGAATCATCCACACCACAACATGAAAGAGGCAGTAAAGCTTTTATCAGTATTGAACAAAAGTCAGAGCTCAAATTAAAAGCCCCAGCAATCAAAATTTCAGCATAACAATTATCCACACCACAACACAAAAGAGGCAGTAACAAAATATAAAAAAGGGAAACAAAAAAACATCAAGCAAAAGAATGGAGCACAAAAAGAACTGGGATTTAGAGATACCTTAACCAAATCAGTCAGGTTTTGTTAGAATTTATATATTGTGAGGAGAGGAAAACAGGAAGGAAGGAAGTCAGATAAGTGGCAGTTACTGTCAAACCGTAGAGTAGGAAGGTGGGGAGATTTTCATGGTTTCAAATGGTATCAGATTCATTCCCTTCACGGTTTCAGACTTTTGGGTTTTCCTTAGGTTGAAATGATGTGAAACCGTAGAGCAGAACTTCAAACAATTTGTTTTTCCTGAAACGATGAGTAACGGTAGAGCAGAAAGGTGGGAGAAATCAAACTGTCTGTTTGCCCTTTCCTTTTGTCACGCTGTGCTTCTCACGTGTGAAACCCCATTTCACGGTTACAAATTTCCTATTTTTCCTTTTAAGTTGAAAAGGCTTTGGGTTGGACTTTATGGTGGAATTAAATAGATAAAAAATGGGCTTTATGGTAGAGATAGGACTGAAATTTATTATACAGATTTATTATTATTCTGAAATTTATAGATTTATTATGATTTTGAAATTTGTAAAAGCTCTTAAAATTCTAGGACAAAAAAAGAAGAAGATGAAAATGACATGGTCACTGATGTGGCGTAACGTGAATGCAGCAACATTTAACGCTATGCTTTAGCTTTTAGTAATATATAGATTTATTATTATTTTGAAATTTATAGATTTATTATGATTTTGAAATTTGTAAAAGCTCTTAAAATTCTAGGACAAAAAAAGAAGAAGATGGAAATGACATGGTCACTGATGTGGCGTAACGTGAGTGCAGCAACATTTAACGCTATGCTTTACCTTTTAGTAATATATAGATGTGTCTGAACTAGTGAAGGCAATTGGAGGATGACCAATGTGATGGGCACATAGTACATATAACTAACTCTTTGGAAGAAATTTATTGGCAATTCTCTCTAGAGTCTCAATTTTAATGTCCCCGTAATTCGTTAAAGATGTGAAGGTTGAAATGATATTTAATTGCAAATAGATGCTCATTCAGTCACTCCAGAACCAGGTGAAACGTTTCAGGAACCAATCAATCCATTTATGTTTTTTCAATTATTGAATTATTAATTTCGGTAAAAAAAAAAAAAAGAATTTTAATAATTCCACAGTTATAATTGGGTGAGTGGGATCCATTACTAATTCTCAGTGTTGATTGAGTCCAGTTAATATCTAAAATAAATGATAAAATTATTTCAGAGATATTTGTCCTAGAAAACAATTATAAGGAAACACACCCAAAAAAAAAAGGAAAAAAAAAGGCCAAGTCACTAAAATTGAGTCCCTAAAACATGGTTGGTCGATTAGCAGCACATTGCCACATACGCAATGATCCATTAAAGAAACTGCTTGAAGGCCCAACAAGTTTGGCTTATGAAATATTGCAAGTTATAAGAAAGCAATTGGGCCCTTTTTTTTTTTTGGATGGGAGAAAGCAATTGGGTCTTGAATTTGAATGTTTCTGTCTGTGTATGGTGCCTCCTATCTAAGGATAGCCCAAAGAGCTTTATGTGCATTCAAAGGCCATATTGAGATCTGTTTGATAGAAAGATCCAAAAGTTTGCGGATGCCACTTTCGTAAAAGCCCAATATTGTTGAGTGAATGCCATGGTTGTTGCTGATTAGAACTCTCCAATCTTGGACTTAGGCTAGAGAAAGAAGTCTTTTCTCATTCATATATAATGGGCTTCGAACAGCTTTTGGGCCTAATCTCCTGTACAATAAATTTGGAACAATCCTCCAACTCAGCTTCTTTAAATGACCGTGCCACATCATCAATAACGGCTATAACAGAATTTTATTGTTCCTCCATCGTTAATCGCAGATTCCTTCTCGCAAGATTCGTGCCTTTCCAGATTCAGTCTTATTTTGAGCTACTATTAATTGGTTTTTTTGACATGTATTTTCATAAATATACAAGTTCCCATTATTGTGTCGTAGCATTTAAATTTTCCTAAAGCTTTTCAATTTCCGAACACCATAGAATTCAATTTTATGTCTCCAATTTTCAGTTTCAACTATAAGTTACATAATTCAATCTTTATCCAACGCTATTTCAAATGCTCCCACCCAAACTATAAAATTCTTATAAAAAAAAAAAAAATCAACCCTTCATTTTCACAGCCATAAGATTATAAGAAAACCTTCTTCTTCTTTTTTGTTGTTGTTGTTGTGGTGGTGGTTTTTACTTCTTACCAACTATTAAAACGAGAAAGACCTTATATAACTAGATATATAACACCACGGGGGTGTAAAATATCTTAATTATATAAAACACCTCCTCCATTTTACAAGAAGGAATTTATCTAGTAAGTGTGCTGTTTTGTGAATTTATTTCCTTCAATAATTTTTTTTATTGCGTAAAAATATAATTATACTTGTAATTATAAGCTCATCCAACCGAGGATTAAGATTCATGTTTGAGGTTCTCAATATTGAATGGTACTTGTAATCTCATCAAACCATTTTTTATTTTTATTTTTTGGTAAAATCTAAATTTTCATTAAACAAAGTAAGTAACAGTGTATTTCCTCCAAGTATAACAAACAAATTCGAAGAGTTCATACAAAAAAGGTGATGATGCCAAGAATTTCACCAGTGAGCTACACAATACCTGCGCTCTTGAATGTGCACCTGCACAATAAAGAAAAGAGAAAACCTTGCGAAGAGCATCGGTGTGGTGCCGGCCGAATACATTCCGAAGGTTAAGTCAGAAATATTCTCACAACTCTAGAATGCTAGAGAGGGGTTAATTATGCGTACCTTGATGTGTGAGGGAATTGGGGTTTTTATAGTAGTAGAGGGTTGATCTCTTTTTCTTGGAGTAAAAGTCTTTTCCTTATAGGATTCCTCATGAGAGTGGATCACAGAATCCTTTCCTTATAGGACTTTAACACTAAGCGTGGAATACAAGTAATTTCCTTATTAAACATGCGTGGTGGTCAAGCTATGGCTTTACGCAAGCCCGTCGGCCTTAGGGTCGTCAGCTGTCTTCATCCCTTCAGCCGTGTCGGCGTCAGCTCCTCACTACGTTCGATGGATGGCCCAAGAGTGCCGTAGCACTGTCCGTCAGCCTTGGAACCTTCAGTCTTCTTTAGTGGTCTCTTCTCGTCAGCTTAGACTACAGGGACAGTTGTACATGGAAACCTGACAGTTTGAAGCATAGTTTATTTTCATGTATCAGTTGCCCCCTACTCCATATGTCCGTCAGTAAAAATTGACGGGCTATGGAGTTAATATTTTTGTTTGCTGACCTTGATCTTAGACAAGAGAGAGAATAACGCAGCTGGTATTAAATGCTTCGGACACGCGTCATACCCTGGTTGGCTCCACTTCTGAACGAGGGCGTCACTTCGTCTTCCGTGCATGCCCCCTTTATATATAATCCGCTTATTTCGCCTCATTATTCCTATTTCCTATTTTGTGATTCTTGGAGAAAAGATCCCTCACTTTCTTTCTATCAATCATCCTACCTCGTTGCCTGTACTGTTGTCGTGCTTTCATCCGTCACCCATTATAAGAAGCTTGTAAGTTCTCTTTATCTCTTTGTATATATTTTATTTTTATCCATTTCTCTAAAGTGAGGTCGTCACATTAGGTGCTTAGATTAAATCCGTCACTTGTAGGTAGTCAGATGTCAAGTGACGAGTCGAGTGGTCAATCGTCGGTCCGCGATGGAGCGGGCTATGATGAGGTGTTTGGTTTGGGTGATGAGTCTGGGAGCTTTTCCTGGTCGTCAAAGAGGGAAACGTTAGCCCAAACTCCTGACGAGGAAGTAGGAAGTCATAGAGGCGAAGACCAGGAGGAGGTAGTAGGTGAGGAAGGTGAAATTGAGGGAGAAGAAGAGAGGGATAGTGACGGGGATGAAGGTGACGAGGAGTCTTGCGAAGGGATGGTAGGAAGTTCGGTAGGTAGCCGTCCCTTCATCCTTCCCAAGGAATGGGCCGTCAATAAGTTTTTATCAAATATGAGTAATAAAGTCTTCAAAGAGTTATGCACCCGTTTCCAAATCCCAGACCACATTCCCATTCGTCTGCCTAGGGATGACGAGAGATGCTATACGGGGAGAACTGCTGACGTTGGCATGTATCATGCCATGTTTGCCGCGGGGCTAAGGCTGCCCTTGACGGCCCTACACTGTTAGTTGGCTAACTTTATAGGAGTGTCCATTAATCAGATTGCTCCAAACTCGTGGAGGATTTTTATAAGTGCTGAGGTCTTATGGGGTCGTCTGAGTGGAGGACACCGTCAGCTTTCTTTAAACGAGTTCTTCTACTGTTATAACATCTATCTTCTTCGAGAGGGATGTATCATTTTGCCATCAGGGAGAAAGAATTAAGATTAGTGTCTGAGATGCTAGATTCGAATAGAAACTGGAAGAGTAGATACTTTTTTGTTAAAAGGACGAATTGGGTATGCCGTCAGGAAGAGTGGGAGACGATGCCCCATGGCTACTTTGATAACACCTGGGCTTTTATCAAAGATTCAGGTTTCAACCGTCAGCTTTTATCCTCGTCAGCTAATTATCTTGTTATTTTATATGCATTTTCCTATCTGTTTTTTTTTTTTCGAAGTGTTATAACATCGTCCACTTTTTCTTTTCTAGCCCACATTCGTCCTCACATAATTGAAGAGCAGGAGGATTTTATCCGTCGGGTTCTCGAGCTTCCTATTAAGCAATGATCGTGTCGAGACTTGATTACTCTTGACACTCTTTACGCGTACTGCGGGGGTCCTGAACCAACGCCTGAAGCTCGCAAGCTAGAAGATTTTTCTCGCTGTTGTGAGTAATTATTTCCTAGAATCCTGTTACTTCAGCTTTCCCCGTCAGTTTATCTTACCCGTATCTGGAATTTTTGGAGAGATGGAGTCAGCCAAACAACGAATAAGGGCTGCTGCTGCCCGTCAGAAGGAAGAACAAAGGGCAAAAGAGGGATTGGCGTCCTCTTTGGCTCCTAAATCCATCACCAAAGGCACGCCAAAGAGGAAAAACAACGGGAAGGATGACCGTCCGTTGAAGAAAACTGTCGTCAGTTTTGGGAACGAACTCTCAGAGAAGTTAACCCCTAAGTCAGGCCCTGGAGTTGGAAAAGGGATGATGACTTCTTCTGGTCCCGTCCAGGAGGGGCCCCAGTGCCTCTTGACGCATAAGGACTTTGCCGTCGAAGCAGTAGAATCACTTATAAAGTCGACGGATATTGATCCTTGTGCTCAGTTAAGGACGGAGGAGTTGGGGGTGTTAGCCCTGTTTGACCTTACACGAGTAAGTTGTCTCCCCTATTTTTATATATTTATTTTTATATCTTCTGTTAAATGGCTGATGGTCGTATCCTTTCCTAGGCCCTGGTTCGTGTAAAGGCATTCCAGGACAGGTGTGTGGCCAAGGAAGGCGTCGTCGCTCGTGTTAGTAAACACAATAAAAACATGTTAGATCAGCAGGCTCAATACAAGGAGGCCGTGCGTTTATTGAATATTGACCTAAAAAAGATGAGGGAGAAGCTCGAAGAGGCGGGCCGTCAGAAGGAGGTGTTGAACCAAGAGTTGACGGATCTTCATAATCAGGTGGAGCAGGCTGGGGCTGACGCCATTCAGAAGTTTAAAGAGTCAGATTCCTTTGTTGATTCCTATGGTGTATACTACGGAACAGGTTCGATGACTGCTTTAAGCAGGTTGCGTCAGCCTTCCCTGAGTTGGATCTGTCTGGATCACTTTGGATGACGCCGTTCCGATGACGCCTGCTAACGATGCCGTAAATATTGAAGGTGATGGACCTGGGGATGCACCTCCTCATGATGGTGACGGGGTTGTTCTGGCTCAACTTGCTGCGAACCCTCTAGTTACTTCTTCTAATACTTCCGTGGAGATTTTAGATGCAGATGAACCTCTTGTTTAGAAAAAGTAAACAAGGCTTTAAGTGACGCTTCGTAGTTTTATTTTTTGTATTAATTGTATTTCATTCCGTCTGTAAACAATGCTTTTGAGTTCCCCCTTCGTTTTCGGGGCTTCTATTTGTACTCAGTTTATTTTTGCTTATGACACCCGTCGTTTTTGTTCATATATGTATGACTACTTTGTTTTCGTTTTAGCGCTTATTCTCATTGCTAAGGCTATTTTCCAGCCGTAGGTTGGGCTTGTCAATTTTTTTGTATGTTATGCTAGTGACGCCGTCTAGTTTGATGACGCCGTCAGCCAGAGGGAATCGTTAGTTTTAATTTTTGAATAGACGGTCATCTTGGTGAGCCTGTTATTTTTAAATGACGAGATTCGTCTATTATACAGATCAATAGACTTGCCTTTTTTCCCATGCTTTCAATCTGTTGCTCCTAGGAGTTTTTGGCAACATATTTCCTTGGGTTAAGGTCGTCTGTCTTATAGACTTGCCCAATTTCGATAATTTATTACCCCCTGAGGTTATTAATGTGGGATCGTCAGCTTGTAGCTTAGATCGTTCATTAGGCCGTCAGTTTGCACGGCTCTATCCCCCTCGTGGACAGTAAATTATCTTTTGGACTGTCAGTTTGTAGCTTAGGTCATTCACTATGCCGTCAGTTATACGGCTTTTGTCCCTCTTGCAGACTTTCCACGAGATGGACTTAGTCAATTTTCAGTCTTTTAGCTTTTTAGCTGAGTTTTTTAGCTTAGGTCTTTAGACCGTCAGCTTTTTAGCCTTTTATTAGACCGTCAGCTTTTGTAGGTCTTTTATTAGACCATTAGCTTTATAGCTAATGTTAGTCTTAGGTCTTTTATTAGATCATTAGCTTTATAGCTGAATTTTAGTCTTAGGTCTTTTATTAGACCGTCGGCTTTTATAGGTCTTTTATTAGACCGTCAGCTTTATAGCTGATTTTTAGTCTTAGGTCTTTTATTAGACTGTCAGCTTTTATAGGTCTTTTATTAGACCGTCAACTTTATGGCTTTATCCGTCATGTAGACTTTGGCCAATTTTTCTTGTTAATTCACTTTTTGTGTATGCGAGGTTGAAAGTAGAAATAGTAGTTTTGAATAAACTCCTCTTATTGCCATGCATTTATAAAAAGTAGTCTAAAAACAAAACCTGCCCATTTGGGCTTATTGTAGCAAAAACATAACTAATAAATCCGAGGAGTAGGCTATGAATAGAAAAAGGGGGGTGTTGTACTTTACGTCACCATCTCTATTGGTAGTATCTTCGAAGGTGTTCGGCATTCCAAGGATGTGGCAACTTCCGTCCGTCTAGTGTCTCTAGATGGTAGGTGCCTTTTCTCTGCCACGCCGTGACTCGGTAAGGTCCTTCCCAATTCGGGCCGAGCTTTCCTTGGGTTGGGTCTCTTGCTGCGCCCATGACTTTTCTCAAAACGAGGTCTCCAATCTGGAAGTTTCTGTGCTTGACTCGGGAGTTGTAAGGCTTGGCCATGTGGTCTTGATACCACACAAGCCTTTGCTCTGTTGCTGCCCTGACCTCGTCCACTAAATCGAGCTGTAGACGTATGGCTTCGTCATTCTTCTGCTCGTCATGGTTGTGCACCTTGTAGCTTGTGAGACCGACTTTGGCTGGGATGACCGCTTCGATTCCATATGTTAATCGGAATGGCGTTTCTCCTGTCGGTGTCCTTGCTATAGTCCTGTAGGCCCAAAGTATGCTTGGTAACTCTTCTGCCCATATGCCCTTTGCCCCCTCGAGCCAAGTCTTGATGATCTTTAGCAAGGATCGGTTCGTGACTTTGACTTGTCCGTTGGCTTGAGGGTGGGCGAGGGTGGAGTAGTGGTTTCGTGTCCCTAATTGCGGGCAGAAGTCTCGGAAGGAGTCGTTGTCGAATTGCTTCCCGTTGTCCAAGACTAAGACTCTCGGGATGCCAAATCTGCATATGATACATCGTCAGACGAAACTTCGTACGTTCCTCTCGGTGATAGTGGCCAAGGCTTCAGCTTCCACCCATTTTGTAAAGTAGTCGATGCCTACTACCAGAAACTTCAGCTGTCGTATTGCCGTAGGGAATGGTCCCATTATGTCCAATCCCCATTGAGCGAACGGTCACGGTGCTGCCATTGGGGTAAGTTCTTCGGGAGGCTGTCTAATGATATTGCTGAACCTTTGGCATTTGTCGCAGGCTTTTACATAAGCCTCGACATCCTTCTGCATGGTTGGCCAGAAGTACCTCGTTCGTACCAGCTTATGCACTAATGATCTCGACCCTGAGTGGTTTCCACAGATTCCCTCGTGTACTTCTTTCATAACATAGTCTACTTCTTCTGGACCTAATCATCTTAGGTAGGGGCGGGACAAGCCTTTTTTGTACAAGACGTCCTTTATCAAAACGAACCTTGCTACTTGGACCTTTAGCTTTCTTGCAGCTTCCTTTCCGTTTGGTAATACGCCGTTCTTCAAATAAGAGACTAATGGCGTGGTCTAATTGTTTTTGGAACCAAGCTCCTGTACATCAACCGAATTTATAAGTGGAGAGAGTTGAATGAAGGAAAGTGCATTACCAAGGGTGGCCGTATGTTCGGCTGAAGCAGCTTTGGCTAGGCGGTCAGCTTGCTCGTTTTCTTCCCGAGGTATCTGTATAATTTCTGCCTTTAGTTCGTTTACCCTCTTCTTTGCTTGATCCAGGTATTTCTTCATTCTTTCGCCTTTACACTCATAATCCCCGTTCATCTGGTTGGTCACGACTTGGGAGTCGCAGTAAATGATCGCGTTTTTTGCTCCTGCCGCCCTGGCGAGGTCAAGACCTGCTATTAAAGCTTCATACTTTGCCTCATTGTTAGTGGTGGGGAACTCAAGGCGGACCATACATTAGACCGTGTCTCTTTCGAGCGACTGTAGTACGATGCCTGCTCCCCCAACCTGTTTGTTGGAGGATCCGTCTACGTGTATGCTCTATCGAGGAGATTATTTTGCCACGCCGTCCTTGCCATTTGTGAATTTAGCTATGAAATCTGTGACGACCTGCCTTTTAATGGCAGTTTGTGGGCAGTACTGGACGTCAAACTCGCTCAATTCTATGGCCCATAGTGCTAGTCTTTTGGCGGCTTCACGGTTGCTCATTGCCCATCGCAAAGGCTTATCGGTCAGGACGACTACTGTGTGGGCCTGAAAATATGGTTTGAGTTTGCGTGCTGCTGTAACTAACGCGAAGGCGAGTTTCTCCATTGGCAGATATCTTTCTTCGGCCTTGCGAAGTGCCCGGTTGGTGTAGTACACAGGCCTCTGCATTTTCTCCTCTTCTCTGATTAGGGCGGAGCTGACGACTGCTGGGGAGACGACAAGATAGAGAAAAAGTTTCTTACCTGGTTGCGAGGGACTTAGCAATGGTGGGGAGGAAAGATAAGTTTTTAGCTCCTCAAATGCTTGTCGGTCAGGACGACTATTGTGTGGGCTTGAAAATATGGCTTGAGTTTGCGTGCTGCTGTAACTAACGCGAAGGCGAGTTTCTCCATTGGCGGATATCTTTCTTCGGCCCTGCGAAGTGCCCGGTTGGTGTAGTACACAGGCCTCTACACTTTCTCCTCTTCTTTGATTAGGGCGGAGCTGACGACTGCTGGGGAGACGACAAGATAGAGAAAAAGTTCCTTACCTGGTTGCGAGGGACTTAGCAATGGTGGGGAGGAAAGATAAGTTTTTAGCTCCTCAAATGCTTGCTGGCACTCGGTAGTCCATTCGAAAGATCTCTTCAATGTGCGAAAGAAAGGTAGGCATTTGTTCGTTGCCCTTGAAACGAATCTATTCAGGGCTGCTACCTTGCCATTGAGGCTTTGCACCTCTTTCACATTCTTTGGCGGTGCCATTTCCATTATAGCTCAGATTTTGTCTGGGTTGGCCTCGATGCCCCTCTGTGACACCATGAACCCCAAGAATTTTCCTGCTGTCACCCCGAAGGCGCATTTTCCTGGATTCAGCTTCATGTTATAAGACCAAAGAGTGTCAAATGTCTCCCTAAGGTCTTCCAAGTGATCCTCATCCTTTCAACTTTTTACTAGCATGTCATCTACGTAGACCTAGATATTTCTTCCTATCTGTTGCGCAACCATCTTGTTCATAAGCCTTTGATATGTTGCGCCCGCATTTTTTAAACCAAATGGCATTACCTTGTAACAGAAGAGGCCTTGGTTGGTTACGAACGAAGTTTTCTCTTGGTCGGCTTCATGCATCCTGATTTGGTTATAACCGGAGAAAGCGTCCATGAAACTTAGCAGTTGGTGTTGCGCTGTAGAGTCTACTAGGGTGTCGACCCTCGAGAGGGGATAGCTGTCTTTGGGGCACGCTTTGTTTAGGTCGGTGAAGTCTAAGTACATCCTCCACTTCCCGCTAGTTTTGTTTACCATGACTACATTTGCTAGCCAGTCGGGGTAGTAGACTTCCCTAATAAAGTTTGCCTCCTCTAACTTACGGACTTCCTCGGCTATGGCTTGGTCTCGTTCTGGGGCAAACACCCGCTTCTTCTGCCGGACAGGTGGGAAGGAAGGCGACACATTCAGCCTATGCACCATGACTGAAGGGTCTATACCTGGCATGTCTTCGTGACTCCAGGCAAACACATCCCGATTCTCTTTGAGGAAGGTTGTAAGGGTTCGTTGGATTGCGGGACTTGCGAGAGTCCCGATCCTTGTTGTTCGGTCAGGCCTAGAGTCGTCAAGAGGTATTTCTTCAAGTTCTTCAACGAGCTCCATTGCGCTCTGATGTTCTTCTATGCTCATGGTCTAGAGTTGATCTCCATTTCCATCATGGCCACGTAGCATTCTCGTGCGGCCATCTGATTTCTGCGTAGCTCTCCCACCCCGTATTCGGTAGGGAATTTAATCATCAGATGACAGGTTGAGTTTGCTGTTTTCCACGAATTGAGGGTGGGCCGCCCTAAGATAGCATTGTAGGCTGAAGAACAGTCGACCATGAGGAACGTTACATCCTTCGTGATCTGTTGGGGGTAGTCGCCTGCTGTTACGGACAATGTGATCGCGCCAAGGGGAAATACTCTTATACCTCTAAATCCAACGAGCGGGGAGTCTGTCGGGATCAATCGTTCTCTGTCCATTCTCATCTGCTAGAATGCTAGGTAGCACAGGATGTCTGTCGAGCTCCCATTGTCGACCAGCACCCGGTGCAAGTTGTAGTCCTCTACTTTCAGGCTGACAACGGGCGCATCGTCGTGTGGATGGTGAAGACGTTGCGCATCATTTTTTAAGAAACCGATGGTAGGGCCTTTTCTTTGTGCTATTTTCGGCACTGAGCCCATCAGTTGGACGTTCTGGACCATCCTGAGGTATGTCTTCCGAGCCTTCTTGGATGACCCGGTAGTCGTTCCCCTTATAATCATCCTTATGTCACCGATAGGAGATCTCTGACGGTCATTGTCTCGTCGGGGGGGCTGTTTTTGAGGCCGCGGATCCGTTCTTTCTTTGCTCACAAACTTATGCAATTTCCCTTGTCTTATGAGGGTCTCAATTTGTTGTTTCAAGTCATAGCAATCGGCTGTGTCGTGTTCGTGGTCTTAGTGGAAGCGATAATATTTGTCTCTGGAACGCTTGCTAGGATCTCCCTTCAGCTTTCCAAGAAAGGTTAAAGCCCCTTCGTCTTTGATTTGCATTAGGACCTGATCTATCGAGGTGGTTAGCGGGGTGAAGCTTGTGAATCTTCCCCCCGGGGGCCTAGGACGCCTTTCATCTCTTCAGTCTCCTGTCCTCGGCTTTTTCCGCCCTTGGTCTTGTCATAAATCATCCTGTCGCTCTCTCTTCCTTGGCTTGTCATCCCGGGCCAGCAAAGCGTCTTCCGCATTCATGTACTTCGTGGCCCTGTAAAGGACCTTCGTCATGGTTTTTAGGTCATTTTTGTATATAGAGAACAAAAATTTACCCTTTCATAACCCATTTGTGAAGGCTGCTACCAGTATCTTATCGTTGGCTTCATCGATTAAAAGCGCTTCCTTATTGAAGCGGGTTATGTAGGATCTCAGCGTCTCATCCTCTCTCTGTCTGATGCTCATCAGGCACACTGTTGACTTCTTGTACCTATGTCCCCCGATAAAGTGAGACGTGAATTGGGCACTTAATTCCTTGAAAGTGCTGATGGAATTTGGTGTCAACCGACTGAACCAAATCCTTGCGGCTCCCTTTAGCGTGGTGGGGAAAGCCCTGCACATTATTTCATTTGCGACCCCTTGAAGGTGCATCAAGGTCTTGAACGTCTCTAGGTGATCTAGAGGATCTTTTATTCCATCATAATTGTCGATCTGTGGCATTCGAAACTTGTGTGGCAGGGGGAAGGAGTTCACGGTCGTAGTGAAAGGTGAATCAGTGCGGTTGACTAGATCGTCAAGGTCATTGGAAACTCGCCCCTTGAGTGCGTTCATCATAACCTCCATTTGTTCTCTCATCGCTTGCATCTCTGCGACAATGTGTGGTGGAGTCGCATCTGTGAGGGACGGCATGCTCAAGTTCTGCCTCTCTGGTCTGCTTGGGGCATGGCTGCCTTCAGGTTTCTCCTGGTTTTTTCTTGCAGCACTGGTCCCTTCTTGGTCTTCTTGTTGGTCATTCGGAACTGCATTTTTCTGGCACAGCTGTTCTTCCAAGTCGAGGTTTTGTTTAGTGAGGTGCTCCACGGCGGCAGCAAGAGTTCGAACTTGTCTCTCGAGGGCAGTCGTGGGTGGTTCCTCTCCTTGAACGACGTTGGTGGTTGCCATCGAGCGAGTGAGTACCATGCAACCCTTTAGTCTGGGAAACAATAGTATGGCTTATGAATCTCAACTAATTGTTGTTCCCCACAGACGGCGCCAACTGATGATGCCAAGAATTTCACCAGTGAGCCACACGATACCTGCACTCTTGAATGTGCACCTGCACAATAAAGAAAAGAGAAAACCTTGTGAAGAGCACCGGTGTGGTGCCGGTCGAATACCCTCCGAAGGTTAAGTCAAAAATATTCTCACAACTCTAGAGTGCTAGAGAGGGGTTAATTATGCGTACCTCGATGTGTGAGGGAATTGGGGTTTTTATAATAGTAGAGGGTTTACCTCTTTTTCTTGGAGTAGAAGTCTTTTCCTTCTAGGATTCCTCATGAGCGTGGATCACGGAATCCTTTCCTTATAGGACTCTAACACTAAGCGTGGAATACAAGTAATTTCCTTATTAAACATGCATGGTGGTCAAGCTATGGCTTTGCGCAAGCCCGTCGGCCTTAGGGCCGTCAGCTGTCTTCATCCCTTCAGCCGTGTCGGCGTCAGCTCCTCACTACGTTCAATGGATGGCCCAAAAGTGCCGTAGCACTGTCCGTCAGCCTTGGAACCTTCAGTCGTCTTTAGTGGTCTCTTCCCGTCAGCTTAGACTACAGGGACAGTTGTACATGGAAACCTGACGGTTTGAAGCATAGTTTATTTTCATGTATCAAAAGGTAAGTACATTACTACCATTAACAAAGTTAATTAACTTAGCTAATATTAGTTACTACATTTTCAAAGTATTGTTTTGGGATAATGATGATTATATTGCTTGGTTAGTGTTACTCAAACTTTATTTCCTTGGGTTAGCATTGGGAAGTAAATTCAATCCAAGTCAATTCTTTTTAGAAACAACACTTCCACTCAGAGCCCACTTTTAGAACGAGCTTGTCTTCCCTTCTTGTTTTTCTTATTGGGTCATGATTACAAGCCCATTTATGTTATTTTTTTGGAATTGTTAGAGCTCCTTATATATTAGCCCCGAAGAATAAATACCTTGACACACCGCCCAAAGAATTAGAATATGATATATTCTAAAGGATTTAGTTGGATCAATGGAGCAGCATGGTTCTTTAAGGAAACTGCTTGAAGACCCATTAAAATAATGTGAAATACACAACTCAAGCAGTTTCCTTTATGAAATATGCATATTATAGATATTTTGCAAGATAACATTTATAAATATATATATAATTAATATTTGTAATAAAATAATATATAATGGGAAGAAATATTGAACTTCTTTGCTTGTCCAAAGTTTAGAAGTGTTGTCTAACATAGAATATTATTGGGTTGCTAGGAGAGATTTTTATAAACTGTTAATACCAAATATATGTGCTTACAATGTTAACAACTTACTACAGGTGCGTAGTTACCGAAACTTACAAAGTAATTCACAGTTATTAAATTAATATAGAAAAACTCTCAAAAGTTATATATACACAGACTTAGAACTAATATCAATTAAACACATGCATATTGTACAATTTTCCCATCAATTGCCTTTGAAAATATATATTGCAAAGATATAAATAAAGACCATAACATGAGGAAAATGCACCAAGCTTCAAATTTGAATAGTAATCTGACTTTCTCAGTCTTGCTTAACTATAGTAATAATGATATAGACAATTCAAGACATGGAACACAGTCAAAATTACAAAATTTTATTCCATTAACTTTTATGTTGAATCCACTAATGGTAAGGACTAAGGAATTCAAGTATTCAACCAATATATTTTAAGTGGTTGTAACAAAGTTGGCTTCGGCCATTTGGACTCTATAACAATATGAACGTGCTGTATTTCCCCTACTTATCACCATTATTGCTCTAAAAATATTTTTTATTGAAAAGAATAAAAAAATTAAGATTAATGGCTCATCCCCTAAAAATTGCTCTCTTCTATGTTGCATAATATGGAAATTTATATTTCTAACCCATTCCCACCATTTTTGTTTGAGCTTTAATATGAACTATCAATAAAACAAACCCAGCGTTCAGAGATAATTATTGAGTTTTACAAAATATACCAAGCACTCCTCCTGAGTTCGGAACAGTAAAACTGAGAAGTTGGTCTAAGTTCCCTCGATGTCAAAGGGATAGTATAACTCAATGAAATCTAATGAGTCTATGGCTGGATTGCCATTTAAACTAAAACGTTGTCTTGCAAACGGACCAGAACATCAGCACTGACTTTGCTAATTGTCCTAGAAGAATTTCTTCAATTACCTCTGTGGGCAAATAGTTGGACACGTATTTTCCTGTTTCTCTGCATCTGATGAGAATATGAGAGATGGTGCTGATTAGGGTAGGGAGTGATGTTAGTTTACTGAGTTTATTTTTTAAAAGAAATTAAAAAATAAAATAAATTATAATGAGATCTAAATTTGTGAGGTTTTCAAATCCCATGTGTCAAAGTTTTAAAGGACAACAAAGAGTCAAATGCTTCGGTTTTATAGTATATATAGATGAGAGATGTTATTTCTATAACATTTTTACAACAAATTATAGGTGGTTAGTTATTATTAGTTCAAATTTGAATCCAACACTAAAATTACTTTTTTGCTCCAACAATAGCAACCAGCAACAACCTGCCACTTAAGATTTATTGTGAAAATGTCGCGGATGTATCATTTCTCATATATAACTCATTCTCCATTGACGTATCTATTTGTGTAAAATAAAAAGTACTTTGCTCTTATTATGAGCTCTAAAACACGTAGTATTGAAATTCAATTCACTGAGCAAAGTGGCTCTTCTTTATAGCTATGACTTCAAACCTCTTAGTATTTCTAAAACTTGAACTTGTATTAATTTCATAGGAAACATTAGGCATTCCTATGCTTTATTAAAAACTAAAAGAAGCCCATGAAGCTAACTTACAAGACAATTGCCAATCATCATGTATGAGCACAATATAGAATCCGTAGTGCATGGAACTAAATTAGTACTAGAAATAAGCTGAATACATTATAGCATTGGAGAGTAGCACAAGAGGGAAAAAAAAAATTAAGGGATATTTTTGGAAGAAGCCATATCAAACCAGGCCAGTAAATTGGATCATGTGGAGCAATTGCCTAGTATACTATTGTTAGAAGCCGCAAATACGTCCCACATTTTGTGTTTGAAACTTGTGAAGGAATTTTCAAATTTGTTAAAAATAATCATTGGTTGGAAGTCAGAATCTTATACCTAAGAAACATAAATTAATTGAACAAAACTGACAACCACAAAGTACCTTTTTGTTGTGGAAACTATTAGTCTGTTACTAACATGGGAGAGCCTCAAGATTGACTTTGATTTTTCAAGGAACAAGACTTGAGCAACTTTGTGCTAGTAGCCAGATTTCCATCTTTCTCTATTTCAGGCACCATGTCTCAACATAGAAAAATATAAAATTCTTGATGTACAAAAGGGAACTGGGAAGCTTCTACTAGTGAGGACAGCAACGACATCAAGAGTGCTGAGTCTTTTGAGCCATCTGGAGTGGAAGTGAAAAACCAGAAATAGCACTGTGCTCAGAAGATGACTTCACATCTTCGCGTCCACCACCAATTTCAAAATGTCAAATAAAGTCTTTGCAAGCCCATCACAGTCATATTATTGCATCTGGTGATGAAAATGGGTTTAAAACTAGGCATATGAAATATACAAAATTTCCCTCCCTATATGGTAAATGGAATGCATCAGTTTGTGCTTGTGATAAATACACCCTAGATGATGGATTTTTAAATTCAAACATTATTGTAATCAACAAGAGAGGATTAGATCTAGTGGAGCATAATATCCCAGAAATGGCTAGTAAATGTTTCTACCATCAAAGGATGTACGTACATGTACTATTCTTCTCTATTTCTCTAATAATGACAATGAGCTCATTGGTTTAAATTATATGAGCTGATGACATTTAGTTCCAAAATCCATTTAGAATGGATTTTGATCTTGGCCTTGACAATGTGTTGTACAGAAAGAATTAAAAGGATAGGTGATAGTCAGGAATATGTTTAATGAGTACCAAAAAAAAAGAGAACTGATGTTGATTCTTGTCTTTTTGGCATGTACCTGGAAATTAAATGAATTTTTGTACTTGATAAACAACCTGGTTGTGCAACTTGGTAGTGGGTTTGCAAAACCAGACTAAGCATCCACAAATAAGAAGAATCCAAGAATTAAAGAAATGTGAAGCAATTGTTAAATACATGACAACAATCAAAGCATACTCTATTGGATTTTGTAGAATATATACTTGACTGTAACATTCAATTGATGTCGCCAGCCTACAATTTTGTGAATGTCAAGAGCTATTGAAGATAGGGTTAATGGCCATAGCTCTCAATATAGATCGTGTCATTGTCTCTGATAATGTGTAAGTGGTCTTGCAGCAACTTTACATCCCCTCTTTCTAGATGACTGATAAGACTCACATACGGACTCCGGAGGTCTTGATTGATGAGGTCCTAAATCTTATGTTTAAGGTAATAGCAATCATAAGTCCAATGTCCCTTTCCTTGCATATGGTATTCACATTGAGCATTTGGATCATACCATGTCAATAATGAGTCCTGCTGTGATCAAATCTGGATGTTTTAAGATAATAAGAGGCTAACATTAGTAACTTAGCTAGCAAAGCCAATTTCTTCCATAGAAGTTTCTATTAATGTTTTGTATGCTATGAGTAAATAAATTTTTTTTTTTTTTTTCAATATAGAGGCTAAGATTTTAGAGTTCAAATCTTCTATCCCACTCTTCTTGCTCCACTATATACTCCATAAATAAAAACATATACCTGACTGTAACATTCAATTGATGTCGCCAGCCTACAATTTTGTGAATGACAGGAGCTATTGAAGATAGGGTTAGATGGCCATAGCTCTCAATATAGATCGTGTCATTGTCTCTGATAATGTGTAAGTGGTCTTGCAGCAACTTTACATCCCCTCTTTCCAGATGACTGATAAGACTCACATATGGACTCTGGAGGTCTTGATTGATGAGGTCCTAAGTCTTTTGTTTAAGGTAATAGCAATCATAAGTCCAATGTCCCCTTCCTTGCATATGGTATTCACATTGAGCATTTGGATCATACCATGTCAATAATGAGTCCTGCTGAGATCAAATCTGGATGTTTTAAGATAATAAGAGGCTGGCATTAGTAACTTAGCTAGCAAAGCCAATTTCTTCCATAGAAGTTTCTATTAATGTTTTGTATGCTATGAGTAAATAAAATATATATATATTTTTCAATATAGAGGCTAAGATTTTAGAATTCAAATCTTCTATCCCACTCTTCCTGCTCCACTATATACTCCACAAAAAAAAAAAACATGCCACATGTCCATCTATTTTATTTAATGCTAAATTTATGCCTTCTATTATTTCAATTTCCTAAAATAAATAAATAAATAAATAACCCATCATATTTAGGAAATTGAAATAATAGAAGGCATAGACCATTTTGGATATACACCACTATAAGTTTCTTTAAAAACCTTCTCCCCTCTCCCCGTGTGTGTGTGTTAAAAATATTTAGTATTCTCCACAAAAAAAAAAAAATAATAATAATAATAACAGAAGGCATAAATTTAGCATTAAATAAAATAAATGGACATGTGGCATGTTTTTATTTGTGGAGTATATAGTGGAGCAGAAAGAGTGGGTCAAAAGATTTGGATTCAAGATTTTAAGCTATTTTGGCTAAAGTTCCCTTAAGTTGCGGAGATGGGGTTCATGATTCTCATTGTTGAAAAAAAAGAAAAAAAAAAGAGTTGGAGTAACTAACAATAAGATCATTGTCCAAAGCCCCAATTTGTTGAGGAAACTTGCATAAGAATTTGGCCACAGTTCTGCAGCATATCAACAATAAACACTGATGTTAGTGGCCTTAGGTGAAAATAATGAGAATATAATGGAGTAGATCTATGAAATATTCAATACAAAATGAAAAAATATGTATGTTTTGGTCATGTAGCTCCTAGATAGATTTATATCTCTATTAGAGTATTAGCTAATTTATTCTTCCAACTACTCCCCTTTGAATCATCATGTCAGTGGCAAAACTCAAACTATATTAAATAGATCATGGCGACAAAGCCCTACATAAGCAACATTCTGAGAAGTTTCTCAATTTTCACATTATTGTGATCAATGATAATTAGCAATGAATTATGGTAATTATGAAGATCATAGTCAAAAATCCCAAAGTTGTTAAGAGAACTTTTATCAGTATCTACCAAAGATATTATAAATGCACAACCCCTCTGGTTCATAACAACTCCCACCCTTTCCATCATAACACCCCCCACCCCTAAAAAAAAAATAATAATATATAATAGTTCAAGAACTGGATTGGAGCAATCCTGCTCTAAAGTTTCAACATGTTGTTGAGAGTTTGTGAAACTCCTACCTGGCCTTGACTATTTAATTAAACTAGTCGCATATCCGCACGTTGTGTGTGATAATTTTTTTAGGATAATCTCATTAAATATTTTATTAATACTATAATTTTAGTTATTAACCATTGGTTTTTCATTAGTTTTTAAGTTAATATAAACCTTAAATATTCTTTTTTTTAACCTTTACACACACACATATATATAATGTGAATCTTTACACATACCTTTAAGAAAACTCTATATATTCCATTTCTTTGGATGTGTAAAATTATAGACCACTATTCCATAATGATAGTGGCTAATTATATATATATATATATATATATTTTAGTGATCTCATTTGCAATGCTTCTTACTATTATCGTATATTTACTAACTGATGATTTGCATAACAAAGACATTAATGAGAGGTAGCATTGTTCATTAAATTTTCAAAAGTAATAGTGTATGAAAATTATATATATATATATATATATTATAGATAAGGTTAAATGAAAGTTCAAAAAAGAAATTTTAAAATTTTCTTACTTTATTTCTTATGTAATTTCTACTACTACCAGAGAACATTTTTTTTTTGGTTATGATTAATATGGTTTCCATAGTTAGAGTTTGATTAATTTTAAATTTAAATTTAGTACTATAATTGTATTTAATTATTGATTTAATTTTTTAAGTGAATTTAATGGTTTATATTACTACATTGTAAAGTTTTTAATGTTCTCCACACGATAATCTCTATTTTGTTTTTTTACTTATCCTTACAACCTCTTTGTTTTCCAAGAAATGGTTACTAATTGACACTTGATATATATATATATATATATTATCTACTCTTTATTACTTTGTATCGTTTTTTTTTCCTCTCTCTCTCTCTCTCTCCACTAGCAACCTATCATTATCCAAAATTTGATGATGATTCTATGACATTAAATATGCATTATTAGTTTTTTATTTTTTAAATTTAGTGTTTCTAACTTTATTTGTTTTGTATTACATTTTTCCTTTAATGCATTGGGTGTGAGAATGAGTGTTTTCTAGCATTACTTCTCTTAATAAGGACAATTTTATTTATTTAATTTAGACGAAATATTACATTTTAAATTTTTTAAAATTAAAGAGGAGAGAAAATATAAATAATTTAATGATATATATGGGGGATGTGGCAGAATTTAAATGTTGAATAAAATTATATGAGAAAAAAAAAGTAAAAATAAAATATATAACAGTAAACACTAACTTATCCAAATCATTCTATGTAATATAATAATAGTATATTCTTATATACTATCTTTAATTCTTTATAATGCATTATGATAACATTTAACAATCAAAGTGATAAAAAAATAAATAATTAAAAATTAAAAATTAAAACACAAAACTAAATTTCATCAACCAAAATAGAATTCTAAAGAATACAACACTTTATCAAGCTAAAATAGAGATGCATGAAAAATAAATCCACCAAACAATTCAGGGAGAAAGATTGGGAAAGAACCCATTTTTTGTGAGAGAAAATTATGTAAAGAATAAAAAAGTGAATGACAAATTTATACTAAGAGAATGATAATAAAAGAAACAAAATAAAGAAAGATAAAAGGAAAGAGGAAGAGTGATATTAAGGTAGAATGTTTAGGGAGATGAAAAGGTAAAGAGAATTAGAAAGGTTGGAGAAAGTGTAAATGTTAAATAAAATGAGTACAATTTGATGAGTACAATTTTCTTTTATTTGAATTTAAGTAAAATATTACGTTTTTTATTTTTTAAAACAAAAAGATAGAGAAAATATCAATAATTTAATGATAAGGAGGATGTGGTTGAATTTGATTATTGAATAAAATAAGATGAGAAGAAAAAAAAATTAAGAAAAATTAAAAGATATAACAATAAACACTAAATTATCCAAATTATGCTATGTAATGGAATACAATTATATTTTTATCTGCTATATTTAATTTTTTATAACATAATTGGATAAAATTTAACGATCAAAGAGAAATAATAATAATAATAATAACTTAAAATACAAAACTAAATTGTATCAACCTAAATCAGAGTTCTAAAAAACACAAAAATTTATCAACCTAAAGTGGAGATGCAATGAAAATAAAAATCCACCAAAACATTGAGAGAGAGAGACAGAGAGAGATAACCTTTTTAGTGAGAGATAACTATGCAAAGAATGGAAGAGAGAATGACAAATTTATAATAAGCAGGAGTGAATAAGAAGAGACAAATAAATGAAGATGAAGGGAAAAATGAATAATGATATTAAAGTAGAAGGTAGTGGGAAGATGAAAACATAAGAGAAAAAGAAAGATTGAAGAAAGTATAAATATTTTTATAAAAAAAAAAGTGAATACCAAAAAAAATTAAACGAAAATTGGAAATTAAAGGATATATATATATATATATGTTAAAACCGACAAAGATGAATATGTAAAGTTAATAATTTATTTATATATTTTTTTGTAAAAAAAAAGAATAAAAATTATGGAGTAAATGATGTGACAATGAGGTGGCACAACAAGAGCTTAGCAACAATAAATGCTACACTTCAGGTTTTAGTAATCTATAGATCAGGAAAAAATAAAATGTATGAAACTTGGAAGTGCAGTGATGTAGGGATAGATGGAGTACCTGGTAAGCTATGGAGTGCTGCCACTGTTAATACTCCTTTAACAATATTTTTTCTCATGAATTTCCTAACCTCACTTCTCTCACCAAGCAAAAAAGAAGTCCTACAAAATATAAATGGAAATCAACACTATGAGCAATAGGAACAACAATAAATTGCAGAAAAGTCACTTGATATTTCACACAGAAAATAATCAAGTTGTTGACATTTCAAGATCATGATTCATACTTGATTTGCTTGAAGGACATGTTCTTTTAATAAAATTTCAGTGCTAAAAATGAGGAGCACCTGTGGTCATTCTTGCCATTGCTATTGGGAGTCTTGTTTGGAAAAAAGGTAAACACAAGTCCTCAGGGCCAACTTGCAGCTTCAGCAAATACAGACGCTTAGGAAACTTCTGTGTAGAAATATTGAAAGAAGAATGAGGTGGTGCAGCTACTTGCAAAAATATTGATGGGAAGATGAGGTTAAAATACTTATAGGAAGTATTGGGTGTGGTCCATGTGGAGGGAGGTTGGATAGGTTGGCTACAGTCCCCCTAGAATTTAAAAGCAAGGTAATAATTTTCAACATCACAAACTGAAATCTCATATGGCCATTTACAACATATTGTTGTTTGAAAAACATGTAGAATAGTGTAGTACCCCTTGAAAATGAATGAAGAAAGAAAAGTAAAGAAAATAATAACAATCAAAGCAGATTCAAAACTATCTTTCATTCCAAGGCATAACTTGTATCCATGCACTTAATATTCGCGTAGTGTTCGCTCCCAAAAATATAGCCATCCCTACGACCTCATGCCAATCCCATGGACATTTTAAAAGTTGAACATAAATTGCTGGTAGTGAGCTGATAAATCCATAACATTCACACACACACACACACGCACGTGCGCGCACGCACGCACACACACACAAAAACCAAGGATTATCGATAGTCAAGCAAATGCTCAATTCAGTAGTAGCGAAAAATCAAAGTCAGAACATACTATTAATCGTTTGAAATTCCCAGGGTGCCAAGTTAAAAAGTTCCACCTAAACTATATTTTGGGAAGGCTGTCAATCTGTATGGGTGCCAAGTTAAATACTTGTCTATAGTTTGTCTGCAACAATCATTGTTTCATCCCTAAATAACGAAGAAGCTTATTCTGCAATGGACCGCATTAATGCCTCTTCCTGGAACTGATCAATAAAATGTTATTTCTGCTAAAGAAAAAGAGAATAAATAACAATCATGGTTTTATCGCTTACTAAAAAATTATACCAAATAAATAATAAACCAATAGATGCATTAAATCATTTAATCAGTATCTAGCTGTCCCATGTTACATCATTCCATAGCTTTTTTGGTGAACAGGGAAGATGAAAGCTGAACTAATTTTTTTTTTTTTGGGTTATATTGTGATACTTGAATTTTTTATTGGAATTAAGGTTTAGTTGACTTGAATACTAAGAACAAAAGAAAAAAAATTCAACGCCAGGGAACATTCTAGTGAATCTAAAAGAAATGCAGGGCAAGGAATGAGTTGAGAAAAAATATTGGCCGGACTAAAAATGAAAGGGATAAATGAATAATTAAATAATTAAAACTAGGGAAATATAACTTTTTTTTTTCTTATACACAATAATCTCCTTGTTATTTCATAAATGAACAGATTATTGGGAGAGAGAAATTCTCTCTTAAAAGACATTTTTTACTGCTTCTTGAAGCACTTTTGAGTTGTGGTACCAAATCAATATGACAATTTGCTGGTTTATGTACAACAAGAAGTATGTACCAAACTATAATATTATGTTGCTGCATGTGAAAGAAAAAAAAAACAAGTGATGAGGACTTGGTCTACACTTTCGGTTTCATATGATCATCATCGATTAATATGATGGGGAAGTGAGCAATCTTGCTCCATTCTTTTCCCCTCTTCTCATTGCAGTACTGTTCCTTCAACAATGGAGACTACTCATCAATCCTCAGTGAAGAAACAGAGGTAGGCAGCCCATCTCATTGGATAACATGTACATGAGCTTAAGGCAGAAAGTCATTGTGGCACCATTCATCAGCCAATCCTTTATTAAGTGAGAAATATTTTCAGATATATTTATCAAAAAATAAACGTACAAATAAATATACATGTAATCGAACTAATGACGCATTATCTGACTATAAAACAGGGGCATGGGTCACATTGAGATTTTAGCTCATGTAATAACTTCATCATCCATATGTATGCAAGGATGTGAGCAACCTTTGCACCAATAATTTTACTTCTTTATTTGGCATCATTTCATCTATGAAGGTTGAAGGACATACAAGTGAAAAGACAACAAATTAATTCAATAAATATATAGTTGGACACTTCCTACCATGACTGAAAGCAACCTTGGCAAGAGGAGTGACTTGCTGAGCCTATGAGCTGATTGTAGTTAGGAAGAGGAAAAACAAAAGTAGCAACATATCCTCTGGCAAGGACTTCAAATCTTCACGTCCACCACCATTTCCAAAATCTTGAAGAGTCTTATGAGCCCATATCCATCCGCAGGCAGTGTGTTTGATTCTTAGAAGCCATCATCCACCCACAGGCAATGTTTGCTGCATCTGATGATGTTAATTGAATTTAAACTAAGCATATGAAATGTAAAATAATTCATTCCTAAGTTGAAAATAAGAAATCATACAATATATCACCCCTACCCTCACTTTAGTAAAATAAGAAAAATCACAGGGCATCTCTGGACTTGATCTGTCATGGAACAAGAATCTCAGCAATCTTTGGGCTGGCTTTCCCCCCTCTGCCTTTGGCACCATTGTCACACAATAGGGCATTTAAAATTCTTGGTAGTAATGGTAGCCCTAACAGGTGAGGACAGCAAGAGCAGTCATATTCTGGCTGAACCTTTTGAGCTCTTTCAAGTTAGGAAGAAAAAAAAAAAAAACAAATGCAGCAACCTATCCTTTGGAGGGGATGTCACATCTTCCCATCTACCATCAATTCCAAAGAGAAATCCTGAGTAAGTCCCTCTCCACACTTGATCAGTGTGATTTAGCAGTTGTTAGAAGGTAAAGAAGCAGCACTAGCTATCAATTGCGACATAGTTTACCTGAGATTAAACAGAATGCCAAACTGGCCAAGTCAAATCCCAATATTTCCTAAAATACTCTTAACTTATAAAACAAATGTATTATTCATCAAATACATATGTTGGAAAAATTGCGTTACCTCAAAAGTATTTGTCTTGCACTTCAAAACTGAACAGTAGATACGTAGTGAAAGTATAGTGAGGCAAGAGCAGCCCCAACAAGAATGAGAGTAAATGATTCTTTAATTAAGAAAAGGATGAGATTTCACAGTGACTTGAAAACATATCAGAGATTTAGAAATTTCTATACAATGCAAAAGGACCAGCAGCTAGCAGTGGCATAAATTGACAGCAGATGTGTGAGGCACATGTTATTTACAAGTAAATGTAACCCTGCAAAACAAAAGGCAATGAATGAGCATGTTGAAAATTATCTAGTTCAAAAAATATATGTCAACTATAGCATAATCTTGGGATCCAGAGCCTCTGGTTGAAAAACATCTAACAGCATCTCTTACATAGGGGTACCAAAAATATTTTTACTGCTAGAAAGTTGTACTTTGTTCTGGAATATATATAGATAGATAAATCTGAACATTTTTCTGGTTGCCATGAAGTTTTTTCTATTAAAAAAAAAAAAAAAAAACTAAAACGTCTAATGCTAAAGTTGTGGTATCAATATCATGATAGATTGTCTATACAGCATAGGATAAGGCATTAATAACCATAAATGACATACCTTGAACAAATTATTATAAAACCAATTAATTATTTTTATTTACTACTACACATCATCCATTTGTTATTTTATCCTCTAAAACTTTAATCAAATAATTTGAAGGAACATTTTTTTATAATTTTTTTCTCAATTCAATAGACAAATTGATTGGTAGTTTTCTTTTCGTTGAGTGTTAAAAAATGCTTTTAACTTTTTAAATGAATGTGTTGATTAACAAATACATATGTTGGAAATTTAGAATTACCTTAGCTTAAACATTCACAAAAGTCTTTGTCTTGTATTTCAGAAGTCCAGAGTAGAAATGTAGTGAATGTATAATGAGGCAAGAGCATCTCCAGCAAGAATGAGAATTAAGGATGAGCTTTTACAGTGACTTGAAAATTAATCAGATATTTTGGAGGGTTTTTTTTTTTTTTTTTGGGAGAATAAACATTTAGGAATATATACACAATGCAGAAGGATCAGCAGCTAATAGTGGCATGAAATTGACAGCAGATGTGTAAGACACTTGTTATTTACAAGTAAAAGTAACACTGCAAAAGAAAAGGCAATGAAATGAGCATATATAACAATGTTGAAAATCACCTAGTTCAAATATTTCACCTGTAACATGATCTAGTGCTTCCTTTATATATGTAAATAGTTCGGGATGTTGGGGAGTTTTTCTGTAATTTACAATTATATAACACACTAAAACTAAAACTAAACCCGTGGTTTATGATATATGGTCTATAGAGCTTATGATTAAGTGTTTATAAACATACTTTCAGGCTTTTAATGAAATATTCACCTATATATTAATTTAAAAAGAAAAGATACTTTAAAGCTTGGCATTAAAAAGTTAGATAAAATGGAATGATTTTGGGTGAAAAAGATTTAAAGTATTGATTTAAGTTATTTTGATAGGGATTATCATGCTTAAAGTATAGAGGAATTAATATCCAGAAGAAATTTCAAATGACCATTAAAAAAATGTTTCTTTGAAAAGAAATTTTTGGTAATCAAGCACAAAACTTTTCAGTGTAGCTTGATGGGAATTAACGAAAATGAGAATTAGTACCTAGGCAGAAGCGTTCTTCAACTCATAGCTCAATCAACGTATGGATATTCTGGGGATGTGGGCAATCTTGACCCCACCCTCACCTTTCTCGTTTCCATATCATTCTTTCAACAAACGGCAATCATCAATATCTAGCTTACAAAGAGAGGTATGCAAAACGTCTTCTAGTAAGCAGTCAAGATTATTGCAGCCAAAAATACGCAAGTTTTTAAGAGAGGTAAGGGGTTGAAACCCCTTAATCCTCCTTCCTGCCGCACTTGAAAAAGTTACTGATGAGTGATGTATAATCGACAACATTTGGAATCTGATTAGAATATCCAAGGATATTTGCTAATGAAGATTATCTCATCCAATTGCCTAAACTTCCTTGGTTCATCTCCCTTTGCATTGATTTCAAAGGAATATTGCTGCCAGTAAGGTTTAAAGAAAAACAAACTAATTAAAACAAAAAATGTTGGCATTTGATAGCGAAACCTAAAAGATAATACACTGACAAATCACAACTAGGAAAAGATAAACACATATAGACCTCATAGCTAGGAACAAATCTAAGGACAAAATCTTTCACTAGGAAACAGGGAGTATTAATAGTTAAAGCAGTGAGGTATCAAAAACTAGACTGTTACTCCAGTTTTCAGAAAGGGAATTTTATTTCTGATCTAAACCACCATTAATTTTAATTGTACCTTCATTCTAGCTTCCTAAAAAATGGGCAAAAAAATAAAATCAGGATCAACTGGAGTTGCAGCATATTGGCAACCATCTATATGCTATGAAGCACAGGTGCGTTTCGGGACTCGGGTGCAGGTGCGGGACTCGACAATTTTTGAAAAAGTAGGGTGCGGGTGCGGCGGGACTCGGCGATTAAAAAATTATTAAAAATATTTTTATTTATATTTTCTATATATTTTTACTATTACAATATTCTTAAAAAGCACATTGCCATGCCTTGATTCACAAAACAAAGAAAGAAGAAGGCAAGAAATACATTACTATGCCTCTGAGGTCAGAATTTCGGTGAGTTTTAAGACCGATATCGGCCTGTTTCGGCTGTTTCCGGCATGTTTCGGTTGTATCGACAATGTCGGTCATCGACTAATACGACCTGATATGGCCGATACGGCCCGATTTTGGCCGAATCGAAGTCAATTCGGCGCGAATCGAGTTGAGTTGGCGCAAATCCGAGAAAAAAACAAAAAAAAAAAAACTCAGACGTGGCATCGTCGCGCAGTCAACCGCATCGGACGCCACGTCCCACGTTAGGTGTGGCACCCTCCCAGCCGTGTCCGTGCTTTCTAGTCTATATGGGCCAAAAAAAAAAAAAAAGGTTTTTTATAGTTTGAATTACTGGAAAGACAAACAAAAAGAATCCAAATCAATTACAGTCATTAGAAGTTTAAGGTGATTAGAAACTAGAATCCAAAAAAAAAACAAAACTCATAATGCATATCAACAATAGCTAATACAAACAGGGACTAGAATATGCTAAAAATTAGTTAACTAAAAAAATTGATAATAAGAGCAGGGAAAGAGAGAAGAGTTAATGAATCTTGTTGCACATACCTGATTTTGGATTACGAAGTGATAGCATTTGTTCAATACCATTCCCTGTTTCCCCTGGAACTCAACTTTTACAGCCAAAAAACTCAATTTAATGAATTGAAGTTAAACAGCTTAGAAAATAATATGACCAAAAAAATTGTTTATTAGCAATATAACAACATCATTGCGAATGCTCTCAGAACAGTCAGTTAATAAAGGGGGCAATTAGGAAAGAAAAAAGGGACTAAAGAAACGTTAAATTTCTTATTTCTCTCACTTAAGATCTTAAACAAAATACATATCAGTTGCATGAAGAATCTTTCACCTTGATGGAATTAAAAATTGAAAAGATGCAACCAGTCAAAATCAAAAGCAAAGCTCCATTGAGCGGGCCATGCTTCTATTTGGGTGAGAATCAGAGTTTTGTTTTGGCTCTGGTTTCGGTTTCGGTTTTTGTTTTAAAGAATAAAAACGCACACAACTTTGCTAAAATTGTTCTACACTTTCCAAGAAAGCTTACATATGATAACATCAAAACATTTCTAAGCATGTACAATAACTACCCAGCTAATGGGAAAAAAGAGAAGGAAGATTAACTCAAGTAATTAAAAACCAACTTTCACAGCAAACAAGCAATTGCAGATAAAGCATTACTTGCCACTGCATTTAACAAGCAGTTGCAGACAAAGCATAGTAAGATCAATGGCAAACAAATGCCACAAGTTGCAGGCCTCTCTCTCACCAATTGAAAGGTCAGTGGCATTTGGGTGTGACACAAACAACACAAATAGAAATGATTGGCCCACTGTATCCTGGGAAGCCAAATTGGCTGAGAGACAAATTTAATTGGCAGAGCAACTTCTAATCTCATCTTTGCATGATTGGTCTATACAAAAATTGGTTTCTTTAAATTCCAAAATCAAGTGGATTCATCCATTCCCAACTATCTTAAGAATTTAACAACATTGCAGAAAAGGATATTACTTAATATGATAAATGAAGTCTCCCTCTGAAAGAATCAAGGGTTTATTATAATTTCCACATGTTTAATGTTCCATTTATTTTTGAAAAACTAAAATTCCTAGCTGTCATTTTGGAGTAGATAAATGTTCTTCATAGGAATTACAATGTTGACAATTTTCCTACTTTTTTATCTTTAAGAATGTCAACAAAAATCCACAAAAGGAAATTAAACCATTGAAGAGCGGAAACATAATTGCATACATAGTAAATAGATGTCTTTCAGTTCCAAAAATCTTTACTTATCAACACCAACACTTCCACGTGATAGGAATAAGCAATATGCAGGTATGACTATTTGCTAAACCACTACTCTAGAAGCTATTAAATTTGCAAATAGCAAAACATTACAAAACTTCAGACATGAAGGCCTAATACCTCTCACATCTCTTCTGATTCCAATCAATAAGGAAGCCTAATACCTCTTAGTACTCCCCAGTAATTAGAAGTATATTTAAACCAATTCATGTACTGAGTGTTTTCTTAATACTACATAAATCATCATGTACTGATGATTTTTTTTTTTTAATGTACTATGTATAAACTCATTCAGGTTTTTTCTTCTTCCTTCAATTGAACCAATTCATGTTTTAGGTAGTTTATGTTGAAGGCATCTCAAAATTTTTGGCTTGTTCCAAAATTTCTGAATAAAAATCGTACTACAATGATGGGTGGAGATACATTTGAAAACATTCAACGATACAAAGGCAAATTGGTACCATGTTATATTCTTTGTCCCGATCATATTAAGATGACTAAATGTATTATGGCTTAGTAGCAGAGGAACACTGACGGTAGATAAACAACAATTAGGTCCGTGGATTAGAGCGCCTCAATTCAATCCAGCGAGGAAAACAATAGTCGAAGTTAAAGGTTTTCATTCAGAACGTCCAAGGTCATCCATGGAAATCTCAAGAAGAACGATGTCGAGTAGGATTATCAAGTCTGTCACAAGCAGGGAGGTGGATTATGTAAACCGAGAGGAGTCAACTATGAAAGCAGCAGTGCCGATGGAAGGTTCAGCCATGGAGGACGTCGGAAACGTTGAAGACGCGGTGAGTGGTGAAACGAGAATGACAACCGAGAATCAGGTGTCGTGGAAGCACGCGCCGGTTTTTGAGGAGTTAATTCGGGATAATGATACAGCTATTAACGCGGATTTGGTGGTTTCAAATTCAAAAGTTAACCAACCTGATCCTACGGGGTTTCAAGATAATAATGGATGTGATCTGATAGAAGTGGAAGTCACAGAAGACAATCCCATGAATGAAAAGTGGAATTTGAAAACAAAAGTGGATAAGGATAATGTTAACTCTAGTGGGGTAGCATCTGAAGTGGGATTCAAAGTGGGTTTTGAGGGACCACACATACAATTTAAGGTTGGCTGTAGTAACGGACAAGGTAGCAAGGGTACTAGTAAGGGCCGGCCCAAAAGAAGTGGTAATAAAGATAAGGGTGTGAGTCAATCCTTGCATAGCCCTAAAGTAGTTGAGTCCGTGGGGAAATCTACACTTGAAAGCTCAAAAGCAATGATGAGTTGGAAGAGGCTTAAAACAAGACCTCAAACTTTTAGTAATTCTTCAATTGTTGACGTGGAACTTGGGAAAAAAAAGGAAGCAAGCAGAAAACTTGAATAAGGATGCCACGGATACTAAGGGAGAAAAGAAACCTAGAACTGTGGAGAATGTGCAAGGTGTGGTATCAACTATGGGATTGGTAGAGGTTGTAAGGCAGCCTTGCCGGGCATAATGACGCCTGTAGGGACATGATTTTTAGACCAATTCCAAAATGTATGGGATCTTGGTCCACTAAATCCAGTACAATAATTTTGTAGAGAGTGGGTCAAAGAGATAGGCTTTAGTGCATGGATAATAGTTAATATGGTTTTCATGACAATCAAACAGAGATGAACTGAGTTTATCAAAGAAAGTTTGTCCTTGGCACAATCCGAGTAACTTTGTTTTAGTAATTATTGAATGAGAATGATTCTAGAAGTTCTTAAGATTGCTACAGTGCTTTCTCTGTTCATTCCCCAATCTACTCTCCATGGTGGGTTTCTCCTATTATATAGTCCCCTTTGAACGATCTTGGCCTTCCACTTGTTGATCATCCAAGCCTATACTTGAGTGCCTGTCCTATTGACACCATTTTTGGCATTCTGTGAGTTGCAGTAACCGAGGTAGCACTATTCAAGGGTCTTGTCCACATAAATGCGGTGTTAGCAGATTTTCCTTAGATATTTTTGAGTTCTTATCCTTTAGAACTTCCTGGAATGTCACTTTGACTATTTAGGAATTATATCTGACCGTGCCTTAGCTGTTCCGAGGAGATATTCCTCTTCGGACTCGGACTACTACGCTCTCGGCCAAAGCCCCAAACTCCATTATATGATTTTTGGGCCCATGACCCCACAACGCTCGTAAGTTGAAGAAAAAAAAAAAAAAAACTCATCATTTTGATGTCCTTGTAAATCAAGAAGGTGTCGTTTGGCACTTTTTTTGGTTTTTTGGGCATCCAGAGATTTTTGAAGTGAAGATCCGCTTTTCTTACAATAGGTTGGATTTTAAAGATTTTCTTTTTTTCTTTGTTCTTTTTTTTTTTTTTTTTTTTTTTTTTTTTTCTTTACGATGTAATCGTACTAACTCTAACGTATGCTGGTGTTGCAAATGAGAATGAGGGGGTCACTATTTAGTTAATAGAATGTCCCTTTGTCTCTTCCCCATTGTACATTATGTTTCTCAATTAATAAAGTCTATTATCATTTCCTCTCCCCCCAAAAAAAAAAAAAAAAACTCTCACTAAAATTTCTCAATTTGAAAACATAATCTGAAATTTTCATCAATTGAAGCATAATGAATCATATCAAAGAGAGAGAGCAATGACCAAATGAAATTAGGGGAACAAAACAAACACACTAAGCAATTATTAAGAGATTTCGCAGCTTGCATTAAATGAGAGTTTTATACAATACCTACATGGCAGTAACTGCTTTGAAGCCAGCACATAAGCAACACTTCTACTAGAGACAAAAAAACAAAACAAAATTAAAGATAAAACATTCCAGAAATGAAACCATACTGAAAAAGCTTACATTCAAATGAGGAAATACGCTTCAGTATTTGAATGGGCAGTTCGCAATTCACTGACTACATCGAACACCCTTTCTCTCTGTTTCTTCAATCGACATGAGGAAGCGACAGATGGAAGAAACAGAGAGAAAGGGGATTCGGTGTAGTCAGTGAATGCCGGACTACCCATTCAAATACTGAAGTGTATTTCCTCGTTTGAATGTAAGCTTTTTCAATATGGTTTCATTTCTAGGAATATTTTATCTTTAATTTTGTTTTGTATCTAGAATAACACTACAAGAAAAAATGTTTATTATAACAACAAAAAATCATTGCAATAACATCAAAGTCACTGCAATAGTTGATGTGAGTTGTTGCAATAAATTTTGAGGTAAGACGTTTGTGCAACAAAAAATTTCATCACAATAATCACTAGATATTTTAATGACAACTTTGATGCAATGATATATATGTTGCAATAAAAATTTTATTGCCACGAGATATTCATTGTAATAAATAATTGTTTCATATTTTTCATTACAATAAATTGCAAAATAATTAATATTAAGTTATTGCAATGATATATTCATTTCATGTTTGTCATTGCAATAGATTGTAAAATAATTTATATCAAATGATTACAATGATGTCTTTATTGTAATAAAATATCACTTTGAAATTTCACTTTGATCTGTGTAATGAATAGCTGTAATGACTTGTTTTAGCATAACTCTTCTCGCATGTACTCTTTATATTTGGTTATTATGCCATTTATTCCCCTTTTAAAAAAGGGTCATTTTGGAACAAGTTTGTTTTCATAAGTTGTTGCTGGGTTAACTATTATTTTTTACATATCATTAATGCATCAAGATTTGTAAAATTGGCAACAAGAAAAAGGAATTTATGATTTTAGCCAATGCTATCTAAGGACACCATAAAGGCATAGTCCATAGTTGGGTGGATCAGTGGTTACCATGTCACTAAAATCCCAAGATGGATCAGTGTTTAGTATTTAATTTTTTTTTCCTTGCATTTAAAATGATAGCTTTTGTTTCAACATCTTTTTGGGCCAAATGAGCATGTGCATATGTAAATTCTGGGGGGATGAGGACTTGGGATGTGAGTTCTATGGTGGAATTTCTTCATATTTTGGTGTATAATAGGGATAGGGATCAACAAATTATTGAAAACTGGACTAAATTCCCTGCCATTATTATGATATTACAATAAGATTTTATGCCAATATTTGTGGTCCATTTGGTTTGACATTTTGAGAGATTAAAAGAACGATTTTGCAACCAAAACTCTATTTTGCAACCAAAACTTCTCATAACGTTTTTACAAACACTTGTTTAAAACTCAAATTACAGTTTTCCAATAGTTTATATAAATGCACTTTTGAAATGATACACATAACCTAGCAGTCCATCCTCTTCTACATCTTAGGCAAATTGTTTTCGAGCACAGATTTGAAAAACAAACAATTGGGTGTTGATGCTTACATTCATGCATTTGGTGGGTACAACTCAGCAAAGCATAGAGGTAGTTAATTTATTAATTATTTACTTAGTTACAGTTGTAGTGACAGTTATCGATGAAACAGTGTGTGTTGATGGTGTTAAAATATCTTATTTGGTTTTGTTCTTCAAATTAGCTAAGAGTACTTGATTATTTGGTCAAAATCACGTGTGGCGAAATATAGAATTTGACAAAGCTACATTAATATGGAATTTATATATTATGATTTGAAATACAAATTTATGCTACAATTGAGGGTAGATGATTTTTAATTTAAATTTAAAATTTCATGGTTGTTGATACTTGATATAGTTTGATCAAAATTTTTATTCATCTATTTTTTATTTTATTTTCATTGTGATTGTATTGTTGATTTTCTGAATTTGGAAATTATTTTATTAATTTAATCACTAAAAGGCAGTTGATAGTGTTCTTTCTAAAGTTGAACCTATAGAATAAAGTCAAAAGTCAACAAACTAGTTTCTTGTTTTCTTTTGTTGGTTGCTCGCTTGTGCTTAGGTTGTACTCATCTTTTCAATGTTTAAAATTTCGAATTTGATGTTTCTGTGTTTATTTATTTATCCAATGCTAGAAGGTACTCGGAGTGTTTAGCTTTTTTTTTTTTGAGATGAATGGCAGAAATTGTATTGATATAAAAAGTATACAGACTCGTGGACAAAGCCACAGGCATGAGGGGCCCCAGCCACGTAGTTATGCTGAGTCCATGCAATGAAGCAATATAAATACACTATTTTAAATACACTATTTAAAAACTCATGCTATCCTTTGTGTTTCCATCAGACATTGGTATTCCTCTAGCAAGCTCGTCGCCCCTTCCAGTATTATCTTCGGGTGGGTCTGGAATTGTTCAAAGATCATCTTGTTTCGTGCATTCCATATTGCCCAGGTCGTGGTCGCCCATAACTCCAGCTCTTGCTTGCTTACTTTTGATTGCATCTGTCTCAATAGGAGGAAAAAGTCGTCCACACCATTGCTGCTCTTCTGAATTCTTCCTCGGACTAGAGCCCAATCGTTCCTTGCAAAGGGGCAAGTCCATAGCACATGGGAGGTGATCTCGGGTTCTTGTTTACACATCTCGCAAGACGGGTCTACCCCCACTCTACATCGGTGTAAATTGTCCCGTGTAGGCAGGCAATTTGTGCAAGCTCTCCATATAAAGGTGCGCACCTTCGACGGTACATTTAATGACCAGACCATGTTCCAAGTGGACCCGTGCATTCTGGCCGTGGAGTGCTCTGCTTTGTGTTGATGTCGCATTCTATAGGCCAGTTTGTAAGCTGATTTCACCGTAAAATTTTTTGCCCTGTTTTCCATCCAAATAACAGAGTCATGGCCATTTATGTTATTGAGTGGCAAGGAGAGGATTTCATCCCTGGTTTGGGCAGTGAACGTGGCAAAAACTTTTCCCCGGTCCCATTGTCTTGAGTCTTGGTCTATTAGCTCACAAACCTTCATATCTGGTGGTACTTCAATCCGTGTTACAGGAGTGTGTGATAGCCACGACTGTGTGAACACTCCAATGCTACGGCCATCTCCCACTTTCCACCGAGTGCCTGCCTTAATGTTCATCCCTTGCTGATAATAGACTACGCCACACATAGGAGGGGTTATTCCCTAGCTCAGCCATCATGAAAGATGAATTTGGGAAATACTGTGCCTTGTATACTCTGTAAAACAGAGAATGATTATCCTCAATTAATCTCCAAGCTTGCTTAGCCAGCATAGCTAGGTTAAAAGCATGAAGATCACAGAAACCCAGCCCTCCTTCCTTCTTTGCAGTGCACAATTTTGTCCAATTAATCCAATGTATCCTACGCTCTTCTTTGTTTTGACCCCACCAGTATTTGGCCATCATGGAATTTATGTTGTCGCAGATGGAAGTTGGTAGCTTGAATAGACTCATGGAATATGTAAGTATCGCTTGGGCCACCGTTTTGATAAGAACTTCTCTTCCTTCGTTTGAAATAGTTTTTTCCTTCCAACCCATGACTCTCTTGGTGATTTTTTTGTAAATATTTAAAGGTGTTAACCTTTGATTTACCCGTGGCCAAAGGCAGCCCAAGATATCTTTCACATTTCGTCATAACTCTTGCCCCAAAAAGTTGTTTGATTTGCTCTTTTACCTTCGGCTTCGTGTTCTTGCTAAAAAAGAGGGAAGTCTTTTGTCTATTTATTGCTTGACCGGATGCAGCCTCATATTGCGCCAAAACTTGTAATAGTTTTTGGCTTTTCTCCATTGTTGCATGACAAAATAAAAGGCTATCATCGGCGAAAAGGAGGTGAGATACCCAAACTCCATTTTGGCTGGATTTGATTCCTTTTAACCCTCTTGTCTCCCCTGCTTTTCTCACTAGGGCTGAAAGGCCTTCCACACATGAGGAACAGATATGGTGAGAGAGGGTCACCTTGCCGTATCCCTCTAGTAGGAGTGATAAATCCCTTTGGCTCTCCATTTATTAGAATTGAGTACGAGGCTGTGGTCACCGTCTCCATTGCCAACTGAATCCAAGTAGGATCAAAGCCCAATTTCACCATCATTTGTTGTAGGAAGATCCACTCCACCCTGTCATAGGCTTTGCTAATGTCCAGTTTCATCGCCATCTGCCCTTTCTTTCCCTTCCTCCTATTTTGCAGCCTATGAAGCAACTCATATGCTACAGTAGTATTGTCAGTGATTAAGCGGCCTGGGACAAAAGCATTTTGGGCATCAGAAATCACATTAGGCAAAATAAATTTCAAGCGATTAGCAATAACCTTTGATACGATTTGGGATATTACATTGGCTAAGCTAATGGGTCTATAGTTCCCCATGTGTGTAGGGTCATTTTTCTTTGGAATTAAAACAATATATGTATGGTTTATTTTTCTCAACATATGGCCAGAGTTTAAAACTGATAGTACAGCTGTTGTGACATCATTCCCTACAATATGCCAAAACTTCTGAAAAAAGAATGGGGACATACCATCGGGGCTTGGTGATTTGGATGGATGCATTTGGAATAGGGCCTTTCTAACCTCCTCAGGAGTATACTGTTGAAGGAGAGAGGTATTCATACTTGGGGTGACCCGCCTGTCCACTGAATTTAGTACTCCTTCAATTTCGTCTGGGTTGGAAGAGATGCTGAAAGTAGTGTTCTGCAGTTTGGGCTATACTTCCCTCTGTAGTATTCCAGTTGCCATCCTCGTCAAAAATCCCCAAGATATGGTTTTTGTGTCTTTGGTGGCTGGCCTGTTGATGAAAAAACTTTGTATTTTTGTCACCCGCTGGTAGCCAAATGGATCGAGATCTTTGACGTCATGCCAATTCCTCCTGATGTAGCAAATCATTTATCTCGAATTTTAGTCCTTTAATCGCTTGTAGTTGATCAGCACTATTGAGGGAGCATAAGGCCTCAAGTTGTTTTTGTTTTTCCTGAATTATTGTTTTTGAGTTGTCAAAGGCTGCAGGGCTCTAAGTCACCAACGCAAATCTTTTTTTTTTTTTTTTCAAATAGAATTGACATAGGGCTGCCCTGCCCCACTTCGATCATCCATGCTTCTTGAATTACTCTCTCACAGTCAGGTTTGGTGGCCCACTTTTCTTCAAATATTTTTGGTACCCTTCTTCTCTTATCCGGCTGGTTAGGATCATGTATGGTGATAAGGATCGGCACATGGTCAGAATATGTTGATTGGAGGTGAGTCACTCGAGCTGTTGGAAAGATTTCCTTCCACTCTACCGTGGCACATGCTCTATCAAGCCTTTCTTGCACAAATGCATCTCCAGGTCTACTGTTATTCCAAGTAAAAATATTACCTTGAAAGCCCAAGTCCACCAAGCTGCACTATAGGAGTGTAGCTCGAAATTCCTGCATCTGGTTCAATGGTTTTGGCAAACCACCTTGCTTTTCGTTTGATGCCAGGATCTTATTATAATCCCCAACACAAATCCAAGGAGCCGAAATTCTAGTGTGAAGATGCTTCAGCAACTGCCATGACTCATGTTTATTTTGTCCATCCGGCCAACCATAAAAACTTGTTAATCTCCACGAAGTATTTGAGCCATTGAATATGAGAGCATCAATGTGGTGCAGAGTGAAAGTTTGGATATGCAAGTCTATCTCCTCCATCCAAAACAGGGCTAATCCACCACTTCTTTGAATACTTGGAACCGCAAACATACATTAGTATGTTAAGTTTGCTTGAATCTTTCTCATCTCGTCAACAGATTGTTTTGTTTCCATAAGAAACAAAATTTTGGAAGCTTTTTCCCTCACAAGGTGAGAGAGGACATCCACTGCTCGTTGGTTCTCAAGCCCTCGGCAGTTTTAGCTTAGGATTTTCATTGTTCTTGGCGGGGCTGCACCGCAGCCTCCACCATTGGACAAAGTTGTTCATGGCCTTCCTCTCCGTTCTTCCTTTTTTTCCTCTCCTCTTCTTCATCATCTCGGTCCCCTTCTGGTTGCCCTCTCTTTGCCCCCGAGTTATTAGGAGCAGTATTGGTAACCTTCATGGGAGAGTCCGTTAGGCGTTCTAGTCTTTGCCATTTAGGCGTGTTCTCCATGTGGTCCCTGGTTTGTGTTTTAATAATCTCACGTGCTATTTTTTCTTGGTCCTGGGGTACTTTATTGCATGTAGGTTGATTTTCACCTACGTATTCAACATGGACATTTACTAAATTTTTGGCAACAATCATCGGATTTATTTCTCTAGTTGACTAAGACTTTACTTCCTTTCCCGTAACCTCCTTCCCATTCAAGTAGTCATCCGTTATACTTTCCATATGGATTTGATTGACCTCCTGAAAATCCTCCCACATTAACTCGTCTTCATTATTTTGTCTGTCAACCGTTTGCTGAGAGTTTGCACCTGCTTCACCGTTACGTTTTTTTTCCGTTTTGGTCATTAATGTCATCAATGCCTTCCTTGGACGTTACCCTTGCTTCATTGGGCTTCCACCGTCGTCCCACTATCAAATCCGGTGTCGTTTCCTGCCATGGTGTGTTGTTTTGTCGTCGATCTGAAGTATCGCCAATCTTACGATACCTTGCTCTAAGCCACTCTCCGTACGGGTTCTCAGTCTTCTACTGTTCAGTTGGTGTTAGGAAATCTTTTGAATCGTGACCAAAGATGCCACATTGGTAGCACAACCCCACTAGTCTTTCATATTTGAATCCTACCCGGACCCGATCTCCCTCAGGACTTGCTACACATCCTCCCCTTCGAATTGGTTTGTCCAGTGGTATCTCTACTTGGATTCGAATGAAACGAGCTTGTTCTCTCACTCATTGAACACTTAATGAATACACTGTCCATAATTTCACGTGTGATTTCCACATTTAAAACATAAATAGATAATGTGTATGAATAATGTACAATAAAGAGTGTGTAAGAATCTATTACTGTTTGTTTCTCAATCATAAAACTCTAACCGATGAAATCTCCTACATTTTGTATCTTGTCAACGTGAATAGAATGTGGTCGGGATTTTATGTACTCTAGTAGGAGAAGAATATATGTGAGTCTGTGACGGACCTTTTAGGAGGTCATCTTGGTTCTATTAATTTCCTCTTGTAAATTTATATTATATTTTCTTCTACCAATTTTAATTAATTTTCCTTTAGTAAATTTATTTGTTATTTAACCTGTATGTTGCATTGTATTTATTTCTCTATTTGATGTTCAAAGAACTCCAAGGATATAGCATGGATTAGTTTGGGATGCCATGATATCATTTTGGAGTAACTCTTCTAATTAATGATTGCTATTGAGTTATTCCAACTTATTAAATATTTTACAATTCTAAAACATGAAATAATTGAGTTTAAAGAAAGGTTAATTTCTTTCTATTGTTCTCTTCTTGGCTTCAATGAGATTAACATATGCTCTTGTAGATCTTTTGTGGCATCATATCAAATTTGTTTTCTTCTAGTACTTTCTTACATTTTCTCATCCTCTAAGCATATATATAATAAAAAAATAAAAAGAAATAAGAATTTTAGATTTAAAAAAAATTCATGACTGGTAATCGGTGGCATTGGTTGCCGATTGGAGACTCAAGACATTAGTAGGGGGTGGTGGTTGGGTGGCTGATAGTGGGGAGTGTGGGTGCAAGTTCCATTGATGAGGTTTGGGTGAGACGAAAAATGTTTTATAACAAATAGAAGCATAAACCATTTTCCACTAGAAGTGCCTTCATTTTACTACAAACCGGAAAAAAATTTGGTTGACCACTATTTCAATTGCCTCAAACACCTATAAATGCAAAAAATATTTTTTGAAAATCAATTTCAATGGGCCAAACATAGACTAAGAGGAGATGACTGGTGAGAGTGAGAGCACAGAGACAGTGAGATGAGAAAGAAAGAAATAATGAAGGTTAGGTGAGGATGAGTGACAAAAGGAAATAAATTGAAATGGTGAGTTACTGACTTGCTTCTGGGAAGGATCTTGGATAGTTAACCTTCTTTGGGTAGAATTACCAAACATGTTAATTTTATTTACAAGTAAAAACATAAGTAATTGTTTTAATAATAATATGCTCACTTTAAAGACTTTATTTGAGATTTTTTATAAAATATGTATTAAAGACTTAAATCTGTTATTTTATATAATATTAATAATATATACACGTGTGTATTTGGTAATTATGAAACAATACACTAATATAGGCCGATATCAAAATATTTAGTTTTAATGGACAAACTAAAATAGGGTCTGAAACAGTATTCAGAACTTTAAATAAGACTATCACTTATTAATAACAAAATCTTAAAAATTTTAACATTAAAAAATATTAAACAAAGAGTTAATGTTAAAGGTTAGTAAAATAATTCCCAAAAAAATTAAGTTTTGGTTGGATAAGATGGGGGCATGCAAGTAGAAGTTTTCAAGGCGTGTCCGGGTCTGATACATGTTCAACAAGGGCACACAGTCCATTTTGAAGTGTCATGCTGTCTAGATAAAGTGTTTAAATTGTTTAATATATTAAGGGATTTGAATTTTTTTTTTTTTTTTTTTGGAGACAATTACAATATGCTGTTAACTTTGCAGTTCGAACTATTTTCTCCATAGATTCCAAGCATTCTGTGCATGTGGAGATACCAATTAATCTACAACGCTTTTGGTAGGGATTTTTTTTTTACTCTCACATGTAGAGGTTTTGCCGTAAGAGTAATTTGTTGGCTTTCTCTCCACTTCGCAAGGTTTTCCATTAGGAGAAAGCATTGGCTTTTCCTACCTTATTAAAGGCATTGCACTTTCACATGTAGGGGTTTCACAATGCTTGGATAATATAATAGTTCGTCAACTTCCTAATGGTTCATAGGGCTTGCCTCCGAAAATTGGTATGAGCAAGATATATTGTTGTAACTTATTATCTTGTGTGAGATGCCGAAGCGATGAATGAAATGCTCCTTGATGGAGTTGGTTGTGGTCACTCCCATTGCTTTTCTTTGAGTGGAATTGCTTCCACCCACTTAGTGAATTACTTAGTGCGACAAAAACTCGAATGCACCTGTTCAAGGGTGGCTGGATAAGTTCGATGAGATCAAGCCCCCAAGTATACAAGGCTATAAGGCACTTATGTCTCAAATGCTTTTAAGGTGTGTGCGTACAAGCTTGGAGTGAACTTGGAAGTGCGGTGACTTTTAGTGAATTTGGTAATGTCAAACCAATGGTATGGCATCGCTAAGAGTTGTTTGGTGGGATTTCTTCTTCCCTTATTATTCTCAGTATTACTCGAAGATAAGTTCTGAAAATATGGGTCCTCCCATTTGCTATATAGAGGGACAATGATAGGCTAAGCATCAGGATGCCAGGGCAGCCTGATGCCTTTGCTGTTTGGAAATCAATTCAGAAGTGGAAGGAAGGTTTTTTGTCAAGGGTAGGACTTATTCTTCCAGACCTTGCTTCTGGGGCTGAAAGTACACCTGTTTCACTTGTAAATGATATTGATGAAAAGAAGGGCCCTGCTTATTTCACTTATTTTCCCACTCTCAAGTACTCAAAATCATTCAACTTAGCACAGCCTTCTTTTGGCTGCAATTGCCATAATGCGTGCCAACCAGGTGATTCTAACTGCTCTTGCGTGACCAAAAATGGAGGTAAATTTCCATATACTACCAACGGTATTCTCGTGAGCCGGAAGCCTTTGATATATGAATGTGGTCCCACCTGTCCTTGCTTTCCTAACTGTAAAAACCGAGTATCACAGACTGGTTTGAAAGTCCACTTGGAAGTATTTAAGACAGTGGATAAGGGTTGGGGCCTCCGGTCATGGGACCCTATTCGTTGCGGTACTTTTATATGTGAGTATGCAGGTGAAGCTATTGACAAGGGTAAGGCAAAGCAGGGTGGGGAGGAAGGTGAAAATGGTGAGTATGTTTTTGATACATCCCGTGTTTATGGTTCTTTCAAGTGGAATTATGAATCTGGATTGTTGGAGGGAGAAAGTTCCAATGAATCTAATGAGGAATACAAACTTCCATCTGACCTAGTCATAAGTGCCAAGAATGTTGGAAATGTTGCACGATTTATGAATCATAGTTGCTCGCCAAATGTTTTCTGGCAACCAGTTTTATATGAACACAATAGTCAATCCTTTCTACACGTTGCATTTTTTGCAATTAGACATATCCCCCCTATGACAGAGTTGACTTTTGATTACGGGATTGCTGGCTCAGATGAGGTTGAGGGTAACAGTGCACTCAATAGGAAAAAGAAATGCTTATGCGGATCATCAAACTGCCGCAGTTATTTTGCTTAATATTTTAAGGTTTGCATACCAGCAGACATGCATGGTGCCAGCAAATATGGTCCTGGATAGAAGGTTTGAAATCTCCCTCATATGTACATGTTTTGTGACTGCTAGCAAATATTTAAACTTTTAAGCTCCTTATATTTTTATTTTCCTAAATGACATGTTTGTATATCTTCGTTCCATATGTTGATTATTGTGTTTTATATTAAAAACTTGTGTGTTCTAAATTTAGAAGTAAATGGGAACTAAGGTAAGAAGGCATTTAACATTTCCCGAATCTTTAATTTGAAGGATTTCTGAGTTGTAAGTTTGCATAGTTTTCTGCCTAATTTCTTTGGTTATAGACTTAAATTTCCTAAGATACTCTTTGTAATGGTGTGAGGTCCCGTATGCTGAAGAAAGCTACTTAATGTATATCCTTGAGGTGACCTTAGATAGAGAAGCCAATGAGCTTTAGCTCAAATGTCACCTCCTCCCCTTGTAGCAAGGTGGAGGGTGAGTTTATGGGTTCAAGAGTCAAGACCCATCGGGTGTAACTTACCAATAAAAAGTATTGTTTTCTGGACAAACAAATAACTGCTTTTGTTTGATAAATTGAACGAAATGTAGAATAGTCAATGTTTGTGCATTGCTGTTACTGAGGAAAACTAACCACCAATCAAGCCTTTGTTTTGATCTATTTTTTAAAGATAAATTTTAACAGTAATTTTTTGCTAAAGTGCAAAACATGCCCCTAAATTTTGGGTGTCTTTTGATTTTGTCCCTTAAAGTTTTAAAATTTTGATTTGACCCCTTAACATTAGGGGATCGTTTTGATTGGCTGCCCCTCTGTCCATTTTTTTGGTTGACCGTTAAGTGCCACATAAGCTTGTTACCTATGCTAGTTTGTGCAATGAAATAATGAGAAGTAAACTATGTAATTAAATAAATTAAAATAATTCCTACAATCTACAGTAATATGCAAATAATTTATTTAAAAAAAAGAAAAGAAAAGAAAAGAAGAGAAGATAGAGAAGCTCAGGCAAGATCTCCGATGGAAGGACACTGACATTGATTTTTCTCCGATGAAGCTGGAATCCACTGTCTCCTGTCTCTTTCTCTCTGGGCTGTTTCATTATCACAATGCTCATCAAAGAATCTAGACATAACAAAACCCTCTTTGGTAGTATCAGTTTCTCAAAGTCAATATTGGACAAAGGAGGATATAAATATGGACTTTAGGGATTGGTGTGTTAATCCGGGATGAACAAGGGAGAGTGGTGGCGGCAATGAGCAAAAACTTGCAGGTTCCTTTAGGAGCATTGGAGGTTGAAGCAAAAGCTGTGGAAATGGCTGTAATCTTTGTTCGAGACATCGGCATTCAGAACATTATTGTTGAAAGTGACTCAATGGTTGTTTACTCGGCTCTACAAAAGGAAGCAGACGTATCACCTGCCATTGATAACATCATAGATGGAATGCTTATGCAGTTGCAATACTTCCATAAAACTGAAGTGAGGCACACACGATGGAGGGGAATAAGGCAGCACATGGTTTAGCCTGATATACCCAATTTGTGGATGATTTTGTAACTGGATGGAGGAAACTCCAACCATCATAGACTCCGAAGTGATTTCAGATGTAACCCAGTTTTCTCATTTTTGATATGAAATAGAATCACTGGTTTCTGATAAAAATAAAAAATAAAAAAGAAGTGCTCGATCTCTTAGCCCATAGCTGTACTCTGCCTAAACAAGGGAAATCTTGTGACTCCTCAGATAGGAAAATAACAAATCCAAGTCCGGAACTGACTCCAGAATCTGATTAGAGGAGAACAAAGAAGTAGCTTGGCTATACCACTCTCTCTCATCCTCTCCTTTCTCACTTAGGCAATTTTTCAATAACTTTGTGGCATTCCTAATTGGTTTAGGCTTTGTTCCCTGTTATCTAATCTGGGCCTTCATTGTTTTTTGATATAGAAGCCATTTCCTCATCTGGGATTTTCTTCTTGTTTTGTTATTTAGAAGCTCTTTCTTGGATTCTTTTGTTTTGGGGGCTATGAGGAAGAGGGAGAGAGAGAACCCTTGCAGGGTTTGCTCGATTTAGAAGTGGCTCGGCCCTTTCACAAAAGAGGGCAAAAGTTCCTGTTGTCATGATAGGGGGGGAGTGGGTACTATCACTAATATGAAGAAGAGGTCTGTGGCATTTGTGGTCACCCGATTCCGGCTTTGTCAAAGAAAACTTCGATTCAGGTCAGCACGAACTAATAAATTTTCTGGCCTCATATGAGAATGGAGAACTGGAGCATTTCTTTTCCATCGGAGATCTTTCCTGAGTTTCTCCATCTTTTTTATTTTTTATTTTTATTTTAGGATTTATTTTAATGCATTTAACTACATGGTTTACGTGGCATCATTTCATTTGACCAACTAGCATAGGTAACTGGCTGACATGGTACTGAGCGGATACATCGGCAAAAAATGGACATAGGGGCTGCCTTACGGGTTTGGATCAAAATTTTGAGACTTTAGGGGACAAAATCCAAAGGCCCCCAAACTTTAGGGGTGTGTTTTGCACTTTAGCAGTAATTTTTTGTGGTACAATCTGTTTTCCACCTGTAAAGAAAAAGTATGGATTTTTTATTTTGCCTTTGATTGCCAACTATGTTGCATTCAGGTTTGAGTGGTTGATGCTTTATATGGATATCTGTTATTTCCATGCTTGAACAATAGGCAAGCTCTAAAGATTAATTTATAGTTGTTCTATTTTGATTGACAATATTGTAAGATAGCTGGCTGCTTTCACTGTATGTTTTTTCAATGCAAATAATAGAGGAATAATTCATGGACTTTACTAGTGTCTGTGTTCAAGATGCCTATTAGTCCTCTTCAGTTAATTCCATAAGTTGGCTTTGGGGTAGTTTTTTAAAAGTGCAATTTTGAGAGACAATAAGCATGTGCGTGCTGCCGTGGCCACCTGGGGGGTTGCTGATTTTACTTGTGCTTCTCTGTTTTGGAGGGTTTAGACAAAGTCTTTTTTTTTTTTTTTTTTTTTTTTTTTTTTTTTTTTTTTTTTTTTTTTTTTTTTTTTTAAGTAGGGAAATTAAATAAGGTAATGTAAACTTAATTAACTAATAAGACCTAAATTAAAATCCTATGTAAAAATTGTTAAAATACAATTGACATCTACAAAAATAAATAATTCAAATTAAAATACAATTATCTTTGTGCTTCATACGTCAGACACACTCTTCCCACTTGGTTGCCTCTTGAAAGGCATGAACTTGATTTGGGAACATTGGTCAAATAAAACTTGGGGATTGGTAGTTTGAAACTGCTATCTCTTCCTGTTTTGGTAGTTTGGGGGATCTAGTTAGTATCTTCTTCCTTGTAATCAATTCTGCCTTCCAAAAATTTGAAGGTTCTGTTCTTATTCATAGTGTTATTGAAGAATTCTCAAGCATTGTTAAACAAATGTTGCTCTGAACCCTTTGGTAGTTGGAGATGCTAGCTTATGATTTTGGATATCAGTCTCTCTCTCTCTGTGTTGGACAGCTAAATTGAGGGGATTCTCTTCCTAAATATAGAAGCTTGACACCTGAATTTTCTTGAGAAACTATATTTGTTCTAGATTTTATTCACAAGGGATTAGAGTAAACTCATTTGTTCATACTTTCCAATATTTGCACTGAATGTTTTCATAAGACCTTGCTTGGGACGATAAACTGAAATTGATCACAGTCCTGCACATTATTAATTGATTAAATGTTCTCATGTTTGTTCTGGTAGTATGGTGACATATGTACTTATGCTTATTCCTGTTGTTGAGTTTTCATTATTTCATCTTGATTTTAGAGTTTTTGTTTTGGGAGGAAAGAGAAAAAAAAAGGGGTGGGGGAGAGGGGGGGGGGGGGGGGGGGGTGGTGTTGAATAAAAAAATAAATTCTTGGTCTTACATGTCTTCCTTTTTTAGTGAATTTTTTAACTTACAATCTCCGATGTGTTGCCATGGGTAATTTAACTTGGTAGCAATGTTTTTGTTGTTTGTAAGCATATGATACAAGCCACATTCATGCTAAAAAACTTTAGGCACATGGAAAATATTCAATAGTGTGACTTCCAAACGTGGAGTTTAGAGTCTTTAGACTTGAACTTTTAAGATGATTAGCCACATATGCCTCTTTTAACAGTTATTTTTGTCTATAGGATAAAAAAGTTCATATAAAATAAAGTGCACTAAGAGGACAGACCTAATTGAAAGGAGGCAGAAAACTATAGGCATATAATGCTGGAAAATATGATAGAATTGTGTTTCTTCTTCTCATCCAATGCCCTGTGCACCCTTGCACAAGGTGGGATCACGGTTTTTCTCCTTTTTCTTCTTCCACCTTTTTCTTCTTCCATATCAGACATGAAACTATTTTTCTTTAAAACTTTAATGGATTGGTTGGCTGCATTGCAGAACCAATTATTTTTATCTTTTATTGATTTCTTAGATTCTTGTAATTTTTGTTCTTGATTGTTTCAATCCTTGTACCCTCCCTGTGTACTAGGGTGTTCCCCCCCCTCCCCTTTTTTTTTTTACATTAATAAACTTATTACTTAAAAAAAAAAAAAAAACCCTTTGAAACCCACCACTATATTTTCTTATATAAAATTTTTAATTATTTTTATTTTTCACTTTAACCATATCTGTTCTTATATGAATAAACACGTAGGTATATACCTACTTATATATTTTATGTATGTACCTTTATTTATTTTTCCGTAGAAACCACATCCAAATCTAACAAAATAAACAAGATAAAAAGCCTAAGAGAATGCAAAATCAAAAGAAACCAAATCCAACAAACAACCTACCAGTGTGTATTTTGTTTGAAATTGAATACGAAGTCACATTAAATTGCACTTAAAACTACCTGAATTGTAGATACATGTAAGTGATAAATGTAATACTAGGTTATTTGTAAATTTGATAAATTCAAAAGTATCTTACATTGAAAATTATTTTCATTGAATTTAAGTCCTTAATAACAAGAACAATCAAGCCTTAGTTCAAAATTTATTTGGGTGTTAGCTATGGATCCTCAACAAATTGTTTTCCACCATTCTATTCCATCCAAAGTCATACTCTCTATTACTTTATTAATTGAAATGTCCTTAATTACTTTTACTAATGTTACTTTTGGTCTTCCTTTACATTTTTTTTTTTTTTTTCTTGCTTCACAACTTTCTCATTGGTGCATTAACAGCTCTCTTTTGGACATGACCAAACAATTTCCAGCAACAATATCTCATCATTTTCATTAAAAAAAAAAAAAAAAAAGGAGAGAGAGAGAGAGAGAGAGTAAAGGTCTAGGGCTACTTAAGAGAGTTCCTTACGAATACCCTTACGTTACAATAAAATGACAAGAGGTAGCTCTAATGGACTTGTATCAAGGTTGCGTAAGCTAAATGTTAATAAGACTGCAGTTAAGCGGGCATAAAATATGTTGTACTTGCACCATAGCATGACTCATGAGTCCCGTTTCCCAGCTAGAAGAGGAAGAAATGATTATAGGGCTGTGGAGCTTGAAGTTAGAACAAAATTCCAAAGCTGAAGTATATGCATATCAGGTTGCATTCTATAAATGGTTACATATTTTATTGGGTTAAAATGATTAGACCCTTTGTAATTTGAGACACTCCAAATTTTACCGTCTTACTAGGTTTCTTGTGGTTGAATGTTTATTAACATGCTCAGTTTGATTGTTGATTGGAACTAAGTATTGATCATTGACTTGCTTTTTCATCCGGCAGTATGGGCAATCTTAATTTTTGTGACCAGTTTTTGTTGAATATATTACAATGGTTTACTTTATTCACCTTTTGTATGTCAAACGGTTTTGTTTTTCCTCTTATATGTGCTTCCACTTTTATCATGTAACAGGTACACCAACAAGGATTAAACACCGCGTCTGTTGGGAGCCAGTTCCGTCCAAAGTTCCTCTTAGATGGCCACACATTTTCCATTACTGTGACCAAGCTTAGCTGCTAGATTGTATGCTGTAAACAGTACTCCCCCACTTGGAATGGTGGTGTTTTGCTATCTTGTGTATGACTGAATGGTAAAGTTATTGGTTCTTGTTCTTGTAGTATTAAAGAATGGCCATAGCTGTCACCTTGAAATGCTTTTGTGGCAGTAATTTGCATTTGTAACCATGTGTTGTGACAGAATTCTATTGTTGACTTTTGTAGCTGTATTAGCAGTGCAAGCTCATGATGTTATCCTAAAACTCTTCTAATTGTTTTGTGAAAGCAGGGAAGGAATCTGTCTATAATCCATATACTGATTGGAGTTAAATCTAACACTAATGCTAGGCACAGCACACTTTCACAAATATTTTTTTAGGAATGTTAATGTTGGAATTTGTAATTGGAGCAATATCATTTCATTTGGGTCAACCACTTACATTACCACTTACATCATTACATGGTTAGCATAAAAAAACTCATGTTATCTATAAACTATTAATAATTTATTTGTTTTAAGTAAGTTAAACCTGTGCATTTATAGATTAGACGATTAGTGACATTTGATTGATATAAAATTTGGAGTTCATAATAATAATAATAATAATAATAATAATAATAATATATATGAAAATTAAAATAATGGTAAAATTGACATAATATTAATCTAGTGTGGGTGTAACTGAAATAGTACAAAATAGGTGTATTCAACTGTGCCTCACCCCAAGTTGAAGGACCATAATTTGTTGGTCTGGTTCAACAAATTTAAAATCGTATCAAGAATTTTGGGTATCTTGCTAAAAGACAACGTTTAGAGAGAGAGAGAGAAGGCTAACAAGTCCAATTCCAATTCTGATCAATCTAATCAATTTTATTAGTAAAATTCTACCACACCAAATCATGTTGTCGTATTCAAGAAATTGATGACAACCTTCATTCTCAATTGGGTATGAGGAACATGCATTAAGATATTGTTAGAGTTTTTAATTAATTCCACCATAATGTCCCTAAAATTCTATTCATTTGTTTTGGCGAAAAGCCACTTTTAGTCACTACATTTTCAGGCAATTCCTATTTTAGTCCCTACATTTTATTTTTACCGCTTTTAGTCCCTATCCTGAAAAAAGATTCTTGTTTTGGTCTTTGCCATTACACCAGAAACGGAAAAAGCTGACGTGGCAAATGGCAGGAATAAATAATAGTAAATTAATGTCCACGTGGCCTAAATTAATAATAAAAAATGTTTTTTGGCATTAAAAAATGCCATGTCTGCATCTAAATTAAAAAAATTAATTTATTAATTTTAACAAAAAAAAATTAAAAACTAAAAATCATATGAATTGAGATCTAAGTATGTCTTGAACAAAAACAACAAGAACACAAACCCAAATCCAAGAACACAAACCCAGAAATTAAAAAAAAAAAAAAAAAAAAACCTAGATCCAACCTTTGACTCTCAATTCCTTTAGGTTCTCCGCTTGATGGCGCAGGCAATGCTTGACGAAGACGTGCCTCCGCCTCCTCCTCGCAACCATTCGCCTGACGACCATTTCCTCAAGATTGAGCTTGATGGATGGTATAACAATGAAGAGGATGAAGATCCGAACAACACTGAGTTTCAAAACCACAAAGAAGAGGAAGAGGAAGGAAATGAAGATGAAGAGGAGGACGAAGATCGCTCATCTAATAACGAGGACCAAGAGAATTGAGATCAGCAAGAGAGAGAGGAAGATGATGAAATACAACGGCAAAGGTGGCGTGATCTACTCCGGCTTCAGATCCAGGATGTTATGTCTCGGGCACAGAGCGGCCGTAACTGGATCTGGGATTGGGCTGAGATTCTCATGGGCCTAGAGGACACCTCCATCGAATTCCACCTCGAAGTCCTTGAATCAGACCGGTACGTCGACAATCCTGAAGATTACGTCGACGCCGAGGGCTATGAGGTGTTACTACAAGCCTTAATGGAGAATGATATCGGCGCAAGAAAAGGCGTGCCGCTAGCTTCAAAATCGGCCGTCTCAACTTTACCAACGGTGGTGATTGCGTCGGAGATAGAAGCTTCAGTCTACCGAAGGTTGTATTTGGTTTTTTTTTTTTTTTAATTTATGGGTTTTTTTTTAATTTTTAGTTTTTATTTTTTTTATTTAGTTAAAATTAATAAATTAATTTTTTTTAATTTAGATGCTGACGTGGCATTTTTTAATGCCAAAAAAACATTTTTTATTATTAATTTTGGAAACGTGGACATTAATTTACTATTATTTATTCATGTCGTTTGCCACGTCAGCTTTCTCCGTTTCTGATGTAACAGCAGGGACCAAAACGAAGCGTTTTTCAAGATAGGGACTAAAAGCGGTAAAAATAAAATGTAGGGACTAAAATGGGAATCGCCTAAAAATGTAGGGACTAAAAGTGGCTTTTCGCCTTTTTTAAATAAGTAGATTGGATTTTGAAAGCTCACCAGTTTTTAATTAATTCCACCATAGTGTCCCTAAAATTCTATTCATTTGTTTTCTAAATAAGTAGATTGGTTTTTGAAAGCTCACCAATAATTTAAATAGGGGTAATTCTATTGTACCCTTAAAAAAGGGGTACAGTACATACTAGTAGGCAACCTGCTCATCACTTTCGTGATGTTTCTCATTTTCTAATTAACATAAATGTGTGTGATTAATATCGATATATTAATTAGTTAATTAATTAAGTATTTCTTTATTTAGTTATACATATTTATATATTTTATAAGTTATGTTTTTTAACAATTCAGTGCATTAGCTTAGTGGTAATACGGTTATGTTCTTGCCAAGCACCCTAGTTCGAATCCTAATGTAAAGGGAGCTAGTTAGTTAGTTAGTAGTGCAATAGTTCTAATCTCAACCTTTGATTTAATCCAACGGTTGCAAATAATTGCTCGTTCTCTCAAGCTCAGTCATGGTCAAGCTTCTGCTTGCCCCAACACCACCATCTTTATTGGTGCTTCTCAACGGCGTCACCAACACTGGTGGCAGTTGGGTCCCCTCTCTTTCAATGGTTTTCATTGTTTTTGTTTTTGTTGAGTGAGTACCAAAATCAAGTCTGTAAGGCTCGATTTCAATTTGACAGAAAACGAGTTTGATGGACTCGAGTTTAGCATTCCAAAATTGAGTTTATTACACTCGAGATGTTAGTTTCTTAAATAATTTTGAAAATATGCTAACTAATGAAATTGTTTGAAAATTACTGTTATTAAAAATAAAAAAAATAAAAAAAGAAACCAAGAAGAAAGATAGCCCAACACAAGGTGAGACATGGATCGATGACATCGCAATTATTTACAACCATTAGATTAAATCAAATGCTGAGATTAGAAGTATTACACCCCGTGCATTGCATGGGATCTCAAATCTGATTTAGGCTAGCTCTGGACAGAAGGTAGTCTCATCTTATTTCTGTTTTTTTTTTTTTTTTTTTAATAAATTATTTTAGGACTCACATCTTTCTATTTCTGTTTTTTCACTGCCCCACGACTCCTCTTCAAAAAGTTGACGAGCACTGGTACGCAAAAGTTAGTAGAACTCCATCTTAAATGCTTTGCTAGTTTAAGAAAAAAAATCAAGCAGAAAACAATCTCTAAAACAGCTCTGATGCACATTTTAGCGTGTCACTATGCACAGAATTTTGATGGTTTATCTTCTTTTTTTTTTTTTTTTTTATTGGTGAGAGTGGTGATCGTCTGACCAGGGCCGCCAAGGTTTTTCCTTTTCCTCTTCTTATCAATTATATGTGTGTGTGTGTGTGTGTGTGTGTTTGCACATTTCTATCCTCTCCTATGTTATCATGTAAATCCTGTGCTACCCCCAACTGGGTTTTGATTGTTTTTGTTTGGAATCTCATTTTTTTTTTTTTTTTTTAATGTTACTACTACAAAAAATGTTTATTACAACAAAAAAAAATCGTTGCAATAACATTGAAATCATTGCAATAGTTTATGCAAAGTGTTGTAACAAAATTTGAGGTAATAAGTTTGTGCTACAAAAAATTTTTGTTGCAATATACCTTAAATATTTTAATGAAAATTTTGATGTAATAATATATTTGCTATTGCAATAAACAATTTATTACTTCGAATATCTTGTAGCAATAGGCTATTATTTCATGAATTTTATTACAATAGATTGTAAAGAATTGATAAAAATAATTTGGGTTCAAATTATTGCAATGGTATATTTATTGTAATAGTTTTTTTTTTTTTTCATATTTTTTCTTACAATATATTGTAAAATAATTGGAATTAGATCATTGTAATCATATATTCATTGCAGCTTGATGCTTGTCATTGCAATAGATTGTAAAATAATTGATATTTTAGTTATTGCAATGTTAAATTTGTAGCAATAAGCCATCTTTTTGAAATTTCTATTATAATATATCGCAAAATATATAATTGGTATCAAATTATTATAATGGTTTCTTCAATTTAAGTTATTAAAAAAAATTGATTTCTTCAATTTAAGTTATTGCAAAAAAAAATTCTAAATTCAATTTAGTATTAAAATCTCTATTGCAATTGAAAATTATAAACTAATACAACTAATTATTATTAATGTAATAATTTACTATTTTTAAGTTACTATTGCAACGACTTTTAATTTTTAGATGTGATATTATGTCTAACACCATTATACTAATTTTGCTGTATTAACACTTGATGTAATAGACTTATTTTGGTGTAGTATTAGGTGTTGGAGCAGCTTAGTGGCCAAAATCCAGTTTTCTCAAAAGGTGTGTTTTTTTACGTCTTTTATTTTTTGGGGCTTTTAAAATTTTTTTTGTTCATTTATAACTTAAGAAAATAGAGAGAATGAGTTAGATCTCTGATTGTTTAAGAGTTACAACAATGATTCTTATATTGACTTACTTTGATACATTGTCTTCTGGCTTAGTTGGATAAAATTTATGTTTTGGAATGTTGGATTGAGTTAGGCCTTTTTTTGTTTTTAATATTCTTTTTTTTTTCTTTTATTAGTTATCGTTTGTAATTAAATAATGGGTTTTTTGGTTTATTTGGTTGCTGAGCGAAGATGGGTAAAGAAATAGGAGCTGGTTTGCAATTTTGGATCATAAACTTTTGTGTAGTGTCCAAAAAAGGGTTCCTAAGGGAACTGCTTGTGCCTTCGTTGATTTGGGTTCTAAGTTTCTATGTCATCATGTTTCCTCTTCCTTGATTTTCTCGGCCATCAAATGGTTGGTTTTGTTGATTGGTTGATTGGTCTAGTGGGTTAAGCGTGAAAACAGTTCTGGTTAAGTGTTTCATTGCTTTTATGTGTACTTTTTGGTTTATCGTATTAATGTGTTTCAATGAGTTCAGTAAGATTGTGTTATAGAGTCTACTGGTGTTGAGTTCTCCTACATTGTGATCTTTCATGGGGGGAGGTATTTGGCTATGTCTTGACTGTGCTTACATTTGGAAGTTTGCTTATATAACTACCTTTGTTTATTGATGTATCAATGACATTGTTTAAAATTAGCACTAAGGTGATGGGCATTATGTTTTGAATTGAATGAACAAAGTGCCTCACCATGTCGAATGGAATAGGGAATTGGGAATCAAAGTCGGTTGTCTTACATTTTACCGTTTATGTGTAGCCATGCCTATTTGTGTGTGCACATTTGGAACAAGAATAGTAGTAGATTCATTTTAATTGATTACTATAACTTGTAAATGAGATCTAGTCTTTGAATATACCTTTTCATTAGCTACTACTGATGTTTAATATTTTGTGTAGCATTAGTAGTTTCAATATATCTGGAAATAAGACTTGATGTTGTTAATGAAAGAGTTTTTTTAAATTCAAAATTATTTCTACTTCATACCATTTTCCCTTTTAATAGGCAAATATCATTAATCTTTTAGGATGATAAAAAGCCCTTGTTATGAACTAACGTTGAAATATAATTTTATGCAGGCTTTTCCGCTGTATTTAGTACTCTTTTTCCGTCTCCATCTCCAATGTCAAACCTTCCCGGCTACCCTATAGCCCCCCCCCCCCCTCCTTCCTTGCCCAGTCCCACTAGTGCCATAGAATTTAACCCAATCAATCCCACTCACCACAACCCCAATAGTAAGCACACCAACCACGCATTTATCATTTCCATCTTTGTCTCAGTGATAGGGGTGATATTCATCGGCCTTGTCTGCTTTGCCATTGGCTACTAGTTGAGGAAGAAGCTTATGGCTCCACCACCACCACCAGAGCGGTCCTCTACCATTCATCAGTTACTCCACTCCACCAAAACTGTTCAGTTTTAACAAATTACATTTTGTTTTTTGATGTGCTTGAAGTTCTTTGTTTAGTATTTTCTTAACAAGTGATTTTCTAGGTGGATTTTATTGAATTCCATACAAGCTCCGAAGATACATCAATGGTGGAATGAAAACTCAGAGAGAGAAAGGAATGATGTGAAACTTGTGAAATAAATTCATTGAATAAATTTACAATACTCTGTTCTTTATATAGTGAGAACAGAGGCAGGAAATAGGAAAACAGAAATAACTAACTGCCTAACCAATCCAAACTATACACGTGGAATGAGAGGTAACAAACTCATTAATCCTGTATATACAAAACGGCAGTCGTTCATGGCTATCTAAACTAATCTAAACTAAGCTATTGTAGTTTAGCTTTATATTTACAAAACTACAATACTCTGATACAAACATTGATATCTACATCCTATAACAAACTCAATACTCTCCCTCAAGATGAACCATAGATGTTGATTAGGTTCACTTGGACAGGAGAAAGTGAAATTGCTTGTACCCAAGAGCTTTGGTGAAGAAGTCAGCAATCTGGTGCCTAGTAGGCACATGGAAAGTCTTAATCACCCCATCTTGAATTTTACTTCGAATATAGTGACAGTCAACCTCTATGTGCTTAGTACGTTCGTGAAATACTGAATTTGCAGCAATATAGAGAGCTACCTTGCTATCACAATACAAAGATGCTGGGTAATTGTGATCTAAACCAAAGGTTCTAAGTAATGCCAACAACCAAACAAGCTCACTTGTGACAGTAGCTATTGCACGATACTCAAATTCTACTGATGATCTGGACACTACTTGTTGCTTCTTACATTTCCAGGATATGAGGGAGTCACCAAGAAAAACACAAAATCCTGAAACTAATTTTCTGGTGTCTAGGCAGGCAGCCTAATCAGCATTACAGTAGGCTTTGAGTTTCAACTCAGAACTTGAAGATAGGAATAAACCTTGCCCTAGTGTCTTCTTAAGATACTTAAGAACCTTATAAGCTACTTGTATATGAGGAATCTGAGGTGAACTCATAAACTGACTCAATTTCTGTACTAAGTAACAAATGTCAGGTCTGGTTAGAGTCAGATAAAGTAATTTGCCTATAATTCTTTTGTACAAAGAAGGATTTGGTGCAACCTCTCCCATTGAACTCCTAAATTTGGCTGATTGATCCATAGGTACATTAGCAAGCTTACTTCCTAGCAGACCTGTATCAGATAGCAGCTCTAAAACAAACTTCCTTTGACACAAACTAATACCTTTCTCAATCCTTGCAACTCAAGGCCTAAGAAATACTTCAAGTTACCAAGATCCTTGAACTTGAACTTGGCATCTAGGAAAACCTTGAAAGCATTGACTGCCTCCACATTATTGCTAGCTATCAAAATGTCATCCACATAAACTAGTAAGATGAGAATTGAACCCTTGCTGACTTTAGTGAAGACAGAGTAATCTGATTTGGATTGAATGAAACCATGATCAAGGAGAATGGATGAGAGCTTAGCAAACCACTGTCTACTGGCCTGTTTCAATCCATAAAGGGATTTAGTGAGTTTGCACACCTCCCCCTTGCTGCCAAATCCAGGAGGAGGGACCATATACACTTCTTCAGTCAATTCCCCATGTAAAAAGGCATTGTTGACATCTAATTGGGACAGATGCCAACCATACACAGCAGCCATAGCCAAAAGGGTCCTAACATTCACAAATTTTACCACAGGAGAGAAGGTCTCATAGTAATCAACTCCATCAGTTTAAGTAAAACCTTTAGCAACCAACCTAGCCTTATACCTCTCAATGGAGCCATCAGCCTTAAGCTTGATTTTGTAAACCCATTTGCACCCAATAGGCACTTTACCAAGAGCCAGTTTGGTCATAACCCAAGTTTGGTTAGCCTGAAGTGCATCAGTTTCAGCCTTCATGGCAACTTGCCACAATGGATCAGGTAAAGCTTCAGCATAGGAAGTGGGTTCCTTGACAATGGACAAGGAAACAAAGAAGACTTTATGTGCATTAGACAACTTAGAATAAGAAAGAGTTGAAGAAAGTGGATAAAGGATACCTGGACTGTCAATGGAGATTGAATCATAGGAAGGTAGAGAAGTGGAAACCAAGTTGCAGTGATGATGAGGAAAGAGAGAGGAAGCTAATCTACAGTAGTAGTCATGAAGATATGAAGGAGGTTTTTGAGGCCTAGTGGACTTTCTAACTAGAGGTAAGTCAGGATGAACACTAGGTAATTCAGGTGGAATGGAAGGGTCAGGTTGGTGAGAAATAACATGATGAGAAGCATCCAGATCAAGGTGAACTAGGTCTAAAAATTCATCAGGCGGTACAGCAGTATCAACAGAACTAAAAGGAAGAGAAAATTCAGCAGAAATGGAAGTAGTAGAATCTGGAAGTTGTGACTGAGAAGGAAAGATATTGTGAGAAGTGAAAAAAGAATTAGGAATGGGTTTAGATTTCCAGTGTTTAAAGGGAAAAATAGTCTCTTTGAAGATAACATCCCTTGATAGAAACATAGTTCTAGTGGACAAATCATATAACTTATACGCTTAAGTCCCAAAAGGATAACCAAGAAATATGCATGCCTTTGCTCTAGGATCAAATTTTGATCTATTCCTAGTTAAAGTAGAGGCATAACATAGACAACCAAAAGATTTAAGGTGCTGATATGAAGGAGAATGACCTAAAAGTTTCTGGTATGGAGTAAGATTGCCTAGAAGAGGACTAGGAAGCCTATTGATGAGATATGTGGCTGTAAGAACACAATCTCCCCATAATTTTAAAGGTAAGTTGGCATGGAATCTCAAGGCTCTAGCAAAATTCAATAGGTGTTGGTGTTTTCTTTCAACAACAGCATTTTGCTGTGGAGTTTCAACACAGGACAGTTGATGTAAAACACCTTTGGAAGCATAAAATGAGGAAAGAGCAAATTCAGGACCATTATCACTCCTAATGACCATAATGGACACTTTGAACTGAATAAGAATCATTTGAAAAAATGTTTGAATTAAAGAAGAAGCATCATATTTGTTCTTCATTAAATAAACCCAAGTGCACCTACTATGGTCATCAACCAAAGTAAGAAAGTATTTTGAGCCATTTAAGGAATTAGTAGAATAGGGTCCCCAAATATCAGCATGGATTAAATCAAAACAAGCTAAAGAAACACTTGTGGATTTAGGAAAAGGTAATTTGTGTTGTTTAGCTAGAGGGCATATATGACAATCAAAGGAATTGTTATTATTATAAGAAGTCAGATCATGTACAATAGATTTCAACAAAGCTAGTCTTTGTGAAGAGGGATGACCCAATCTGTAATGCCATAATCTAATAGCATCATTTGAAGCAGCAACAGCAAAAGAAGAATCAAGATTACAGACATTGACACTTTTATTACAAAAAAAAAAGAAGAAGGTAATCTGTATAGAACCTTTGAACCAGAAGATGGTAAGGTGATGAAATCAGTGTACTGCAAGATATACAGCCCTCCATGTCTCTTACCCAACCCAATCATCTTCCAATGCAGTAAGTCCTAGATAAAACAGTAATGAGAAAGAAAGAAGCAACAATAGGAAAGGTGTTGGGTTAGTTTGCTTATGGAAATAAGATTGAAAGAAAAGGTAGGAATGCAAAGAACATTTTCTAGAATCAATGTGGCTGAGATTTTAACAGTTCCAACATGAGTCACCTTAACCATTTCACCATTAGGGAGTCTAACTGAAATCTGAACAGAAGAAGTGATAGAAGTGAAGAAATGAATGGAATGTACCATGTGGTCTGTTGCACCACTATCAAGAATCTAGTCATATGAACTAATATGAGAGGTATTTGCACTGGAATAAAATACTGAATGCTCAAGAGAAGGGGAAAAACAAATACCTGAAAGGGTTTGGGCTTGAACATCCATTGAAGGCTGAGTAATGATGGTGGCAACTTGATGAGTATTGTCCAAACATGCCTCTGGTGATGCTTGGGTACCGAAGTGACATTGAGAGTTCAACAATCCAACCAATTGCTGATATTGAGCCTTGGTGAGAGCAACAGGTTCACTAAGATGATCTTCAGCAGCAACAACATTGCTTGCAAAAGGTTGACTACCTTTGTTTTTGAACCAATACCCAGGAGGATATCCGTGCAGCTTGAAGCACTTGTCAACAACATGCCCCATGGCTCCATAATGAGTGCATTGTGGTCTGCCATTCTTGGATTTAACAAAGGTCTTGGTGTTACCAGGTTCAGACCCAAAAGCTGCCAAAGCTGCTGATGTATCAATCAAGGCCTTCTTCCCAGCACCTACTTTTCTCTGTTTCTCATCTTGCAGTAGAAGAGAGAACACTTTGCTTAAAGGAGGCACAGGCTCTATAAGCAGAATTTGGCTCCTGACAGTTGCATATGTCTCATTCAGCCCCATCAAAAAAGACATGGTACATTCCTCAACTTGATGACCACATGTACATGTCCTATAATTGGAAAATTCATCCCAAAGGCCTTTAAATTTGGCATAGTATGCATTGATAGTTAAATCCTCTTGAGTCAAAGAACTAATCTCCTTTCTCAAGTCAAAGATTGTAGGTCCATTTCCTTGCCCAAACCTGTTTTGTAGATCAATCCACACATCCCTGGCAGTCTTGAAATAAACTATACTTGACTGCAACTCCTTGGAAACAGAATTAAACAGCCAAGCTAAGACTGTGCTATTGCATTTATTCCAGGTTGTGTAATGTGGGTGGTTAACAGATTGAGGCTCAGGGATAGAACCATCAATAAAGCCCAATTTGGTTTTGGCATCCAAAGAGATAAGTAACGCCCTACTCCAAGTGTTATAGTTGTCTTCAGTGAGGTGTTGAACCACCAAAGAAACTCCTAGATTATCACCACTGGATAGGAAATATGGGCTAGATGCGTTTTCCCAAGGTTGGATAGTAGGAGTAGCAGCACTAGAGGTACTCTCAGTCATACTTATCAAAGAGAAATGAAGAAGATTCAAGGTTTCAAGTAACAAAAAAAAAAAAAAAAAAACCAAGAATTAAGAAAAATCTAGAATTGATTTTCTTGAGAATGCTCCAAGAACAAGAATTGGATTCTGTGTGACAATCAAGATGTAATTCACAATCTTGATGAGATTACAACAGAAAACAGTAAATTGGGAATGAAATAACCCTAGGATCAAAGAAGAAGAAAATTGAATTGAAACCCTAAGATTGAAGATTTCAATTCAATTATGAACAAAATAACAAAAATCAAGGTTTCAACACACTAAAGAAATTAAAACCTCAAAGATGATGAACTTGATGCAAGAATCAACAAAACTACAACAAGTAAATTTCTAGTTGATCTGAAGGAAGCACTAAGAAATCAAGGAAATCTCTGACCTAGTTCTACTCTAATACCATATTGAATTCCATACAAGCTCTGAAGATACATCAATGGTGGAATGAAAATTCAGAGAGAGAAAGGAATGATGTGAAACTTGTGAAATGAATTCATTGAATAAATTTACAATGCTCTGTTCTTTATATAGTGAGAACAAAGGCAGGAAATAGGAAAACAGAAATAACTAACTGCCTAACCAATCCAGACTATACACGTGGAATGAGAGGTAACAAACTCATTAATCTTGTATATACAAAATGGCTGTCGTTCATGGCTATCTAAACTAATCTAAATTAAGCTACTGTAGTTTAGCTTTATATTTACAAAACTACAATACTCCGATACAAACACTGATATCTACATCCTATAACAAACTCAATAGGTTTTGTTGGTTAAGAAAGATTGACTACTGGTTGGGTGGAGGGGGGAGATGAGAGGGTCGTGATGGTATGTTGGGTATGCTAAGGATGATTGTGAATTGAACATATGAATAATTGTTCTGTGAATATGTGATTGTGATTAGGAGTCTGTCTCTTAGAGACTGAAAATTATTTTTGCAGGGGCTATAAAAATATAAAATAATGTTTATTTGTTTGACTGTTTGTTTGTAGTTGGGGCAACAATAGGAACATGCACAAATAGATCAACAAAGGGTAGTGATTTAGGAAAAAAAAATCCTAAAGTTAAGAAAAGTGTGTTAGTAACGCATTATAAATTCATAATGTTGTTTTTTGGCGTCTATTTTTTGTTGTTTTAAGGATTTTGTAATGTCGTTTGCTTGGCTTTTGGATTAGGCCCATTTAGGATTTAAGAAGTTTGGGTATTGTTGGTTAATTTTGTAACAAACTATACTCTCCTAAACTGGCTGTTTGATTAAATAAAACTTCCTCTTTGTTAAAAAAAAAAAAAAAAAAAAAAACTATTGATGGTTCTTTCAAACTATACTCCACTCCACCAAGTGATTGTTCAGGCTCTTGACACTGAAGGCATGGACATGGAAATTGACTTATCTAATCTTGGTACCGTCAATACAATGTTTGCGGCTTTATTCAGGTGGTATCTCACTTGGTAGATTAGGAGCTATCAGGGTCCTTGAGCTTTTATAACCCCTCGTTTTGTTTGTTTATAGCAAGCTGGGTGTCCCAATTAAGACTACAATTTCCGCTAATGTTCTTGAAGAAGCTCTGAATGGTACTATTACAATCAGACCTCTTCCAATTGGCACATCAGTTAGTGGAAAGGTGCTTACTTGGTTTCTGTCCTAATGACCTATACTCTTTGGTATCATATTACTTATTTTACATTCTACTGCGGGTAGAAAAGCAGTGTGCCCACTTCTTTGGTATAATAATACTAGTATTTTAATATGTGTGAACTGTGTTACAATCTCCATATATATGAGGTGTTTCTTTTTTAGGTTTTCTTGGGTTTCATATGATATGTTAGCGTGTATTGGGTCTTGAATTGGTTAATGTGTCTTACTGAAAGTTAACATATAACCCCATTCGGATTAGTGGGTGAAATTGGTCTTCTTCTTTTTTTATATTAATTACATAAATCACTAAAAACAATATGCACAAATTTTACCAAATGCTCGAGTGTGTTAATAGAACTCACATTATAATTGCTTTTTTTAGGCATGATCATCTAAATATTCATTTTTTGGATCTGTTTGGTTGCAACAAAATTTAGCGAAACACAATGAAGTGAGGGTATGAATCTTGCATATTAATCTTACTAGTGTTTAACCCGCACAATGCGCGGGATCATTTTACATATTAATGATCTTTGCATCCAACATAAACTTAGTTCTCATACTTCCACTACATTCATTCAAACTTACATAATTTAGTATATTTAAGCATATAGTATCCAACATCCCCTAAAATTTTTAAACATTAGTCTTTTGCAAAACATTTTTTTTTTTTAACAAAACAATAATGGTATTTATTGAGAATTTATGAGTTAGAAGATTATTTCAGTCATACACAATCTTCTATTTTTCTTCCTTGATTTTCATACAATACCAGCTCAGCCTTAGGCTTGAACTCAGTCTAATTTCATTTAATTAGAATGTGACCTGCAAATCATCTAAGACAACCTAAGACCTCACATACAGTAATCCTAGTACAATGCCAACTACCTTAATATTTGCTAACAACTGCTTATCAATTAAAAGTACGTCAATGAATATTTTATCACTAAATACAACAATGGGAATATAGTAGTGGGGCAACTTTAGACTCTTACAGAGATGGTACATTAAACTCCATGTAAGAAGCATGCATAACGCCATTAAGCACACCATTTCAAAAGCAACACAGTATACATCAAAGACTTCATCATCCCCTGCAATTTAGATTTTAGAACATGCAAATCATGAGTGGAAGTCATTGTGAAGGTCAAAATTAAGAACCTGAAAGTATATTAAAAAACAATTTAGACCTTTCAGTGGTAATAAAGTAATAACATTTGATCTATGTTTGCCGAGGTCAAGTACTGATCCGGTTTTGGCTGTCATAATTACTAAAATAAAAAAAAAAGAGAACCAATATGTGAAAGAGTTATGATTTTTTTAGAAGATTTAGTTAGTTGTATCCTTTAGAATTTAAAAATTAATAGCTATAAAGTATCAAATTATTGTAGCAATATTACTTGGTGAACCACTATGTTGAAAACTTGATACTACTGAAAGTTTTAAGATCATTTACATACTGGAGTTGCTAGAAACCACAACAATGCACATCTTTATAGACGCTCTAAGCCAAAGGAATGAAAGAATTGCCTTCTCTAAAGGGCATTTGAAGCACTTAGAAGATTCATTATCTTGTGAACCATCAAAAGACCTTTCAAGAGTAACACCAGCTAAATTAGAGCATTCGATATCTTTAACTATAGACCCATCAACACAATTAACGCTGTTTCTAGTACCTATATGAAGTAGCATAATCAATATCAGCATACAACATTTTTTTTATATATAAGTAATATCAGCATCCAACTTTGAGGCATAAATGTGAATAAAATAATATTAAAAAAGGAACACGTTTATACATTACAACAATTTCTGCAAATGTACATTAGTGATAGTTTGGAACCTAATTTGGAGTATATTAGCCACAAGATTGTAGCGCCTTATGAATAAGGACTATCCTAACCATACACATATAATCACATCAGATGGCTTCAAGTCTTCCACAACAAACACAATGGCAAAAAATGAATTACAATAATTACAATCTTAGAACTTCACTGTCCACTTATTATTCATCAAGATTTAGCTTTAGCAGTATGAGAGTATAAAGAAAATTGAATTCATTAGAGCAGATTTCTCTTTCTAATACCATGTACATTTAAATTAGGATGATCAGTTCATCCAACAATCTGGCCTTGAATCTTAGTCTCACAATTTCAAACTCTATATATGTCCATGACCATGGGTGTCATCTTTTCAAGAGAATAAGGAAGATATGAAGCATTCTTATTAACTTCCTCAAAAAGTAACAAATACCATCCACCATTGTTAAATTTGATCTTCCTCAAAACACTGTCTCATAAAGATACTAATGAATGAAACTCATTAACTCTATAACCCATTGCTCATTCTATAACTCATAGCAAGATGCCTTAAAAGTTGAGTCAGTATAGATAAATTACAGTATTAGATTTCACTGTCATGGCCATAAAACAAAATAGTCTCCAAATTTTCTCACCAATCAAATGGGCCTATTGAACTCCTTACTGACTCACATAGGCATCTTCATCACCAACACACCACCATTCATTAACCATAATTCTAAAAAGTTTTGACCCTGTCTGGGGAGCATAAACAAAATTAAATAAGTCATTTTTCTATTTTTAAGACCATAAGAATCATGAATCGTGCTGCTAAGATAGGATCATATTAGACATCGAATTAAATGAGAAAAATCCAAAATAAGTGTCATTGTCAACATGGATTAGCAAGAATTTAAAAACTCGCCAAAAAATTAAGATTATCCAAATAGGTAACCTATTGATATAAATCATGCTCTTAATTGCATACAGTCACCCAATCAATTTAAATACTTTTATTCTTCTACAATCTCCAAAAACTTTGGTCACGTGGCCTACAAAAATCTACCCCATCCAATTTTCTCACACCTAATATCTTATTCTTTATTAGAGAGAAGTTTTTTAGAAAGAGGTAATTACCATAAAGCAATCTAACTAAAAAGAATTTGCAACCTCAATACATGCTTAAAAATCCAAACTAAAAGAAAGCTAAGAAATCCAAACTATTCTAAGTCTGAACTTAAAACAGTCAAAACATAAACCATGAAACTGTTTTTTTTTTTTTTTTTTTTTTTTTTTTTTGATAAGTAAGAAAGATGTATATTCAAGAAGCTACCTCATGAAAAAAAATATAAGGCAGAACAAAGAGAATAGAAAAAGAAACAAACAAATAGAAAAAAAAAACAAAAAACTAATTACAAAGGAGAGAACTAAGGAACAAAGGGAAAGAATCACTAGACGTGAGTCCCCAAGCCCTAGACCAATCAAAAAGAGAACCACTAAAAGAAGCAATCAATTGGTCATCGAATTTGTCTATGTCCTCAAAAGTTTGCCCATTTCACTCCCTTCAAATACACCACATTAGGCACAGCAGAGCTAAATTCCAAATGCTAGAAGAGTGCTTTCCAAACCAATTCCACCAACCAAAAAGCGTATCTGCAACCGATCTTGGCAAGACCTAGAAATCCCAAAAGATCTAAAAACTAAGCTCCATAGCTGATAAGCATTTTTACAATGGAGTAGTAAATGATTCACTGTCTCCCCATTACAAGGACACATAATGCACCAGTCAACAAAATCAAAGCCTCTACCCCGCAAATTGTCGCCTATAAGAATCTTCTCCTAAGTTGCAGTCCAAACAAAGAAAGAGACACACAGAGGAGCCTTAACCTTCCAAATACCTTTCCAAGGAAAGATAATAGGCGACTTCAAAGCTTATTATAGAATGAGCAGATGTCAAAATCCCCCTTCTTCATCAACTTCCATCTCATACGGTCTCCGTTTTCAAATTGAGGTAAATTAGAACCCAAGGTACGAAGGAGTTCATCCACAACACCCAACTCCCAATCATTTAGATCCCTAAGTAAACAAACATTCAAACTTCTCCGTGCCTCAAACCCCAACCATTTGAGAGACGAGGCTACATATGCCTCTTTATTAGTAGCAATCCCATACACTACCAGGAAGGACAGATGGAGTGGTAAGTCCCCACACCACGGATCTATCCAAAACTTCACTCTATCCCCCACCCCTACCTCAAACTGAATACATTTGCTAAAAACCTCCCAACCTTTCCGGATACTTCTCCATAAACCACACTTGTGGACACCCCTACCCAGCTTGGAAGACCATCCCCCTTACTCTTCCCCAAACTTCAAATCTACAACCCTCCTCCAAAGATAAGTTTCCTCAACCCCAAACTGCCATAACCATTGGCCTAGTAAGGCTTTATTAAAAGTAGTTAATTTTCTTACTCCCAAACCACCATTAGCCTTAGGTGCACACACCTTATCTCACCCCACCAAATGAGCCTTCGAATCCCCCCACAAGAAATCCCTTTGCAACTTCTCAATCTTACTAGCCACATGCGAAGTGATGGTAAACAGAGATAAATAGTAAGTAGGAAGGCTAGATAGCGTACTCTTAAGCAACGTCAGTTTTCCACATTTTGACAAATACAGCTTCTTCCACCCAGCCAACTTCAACTCAATTTTCTCCAAGATAGGATTCCAAATAGTAGGGGACTTATGGGAAGCCCCCAACGACATACCAAGATAGGTCATAGGCAAAGTCCCAATCCTACAACCCAGAATCTCTGCCAAGGCATGCACATTATTAACCTCCCCTATTGGAACTATCTCACTCTTTAAGACATTAACCTTCAAACCTGTCACAGCCTGAGAACAAAGGAGAAGCATCCAAACATGAAGGATCTACTCCACATCCGCATCATAAAATAGAATAGTATCATCCGCAAACAAAAGATGAGAGACACATTCCCCTTCACCCCGTCTACCATCAACCTTAAAACTACTGATCAAGCCAGCACCTTTAACTTTTTTCAACATCCTGCTTAAAACCTCCATCATAACCAAAAATAGCATAGGGGATAGTGGGTCCCCTTATCTTAGACCCTTCATGCTTTCAAAAAAGTCAGTTGGAGCCCCATTAACCAAAATGGAGAATTAGACAGTTGATATAAAAGTGTGAATCCATCTACACCACTTCTCCCCAAAGCCCATTCTCTTCAATAGATCTAGTAAAGCCTCCCAATTCATGTGGTCATAATCTTTCTCAATATCTAGCTTACAAATAACCCCAAGAATCTTACTCTTCGCTCAACTATCAACACACTCATTGGCAATAAGAACTAAGTCAAGAATCTGTCTACCACCCACAAAACTATTCTGAGACTCAGATATTAGTTGATCTAACACCACTTTCAAACGATTTGCCAAAACCTTAGACAAGATCTTGTACAAGCTCCCCACCAGGCTCATAGGCCTGAAGCCTTGAATATTGGAAGCATCATTCTTCTTAGGAATTAATGCTATGAAAATAGCATTCAAAGATCTCTCAAACTTACTGTGTTGATAGAACTCCTCAAAAACTGCTAGAACATCTCTTTCCACCACTCTCCAACAATGGAGAAAAAAGGCCATAGAAAAACCATCTGGACCTGGAGCTTTATCTCCAGCCATCTCATTAACAGCTAGAAGAATCTCCTCCTTTTCAAACCTCCTTTCAAGCTAGCCCCTCTCCTACCCATCTATCTGATCAAACTCCAAACCTTCCACAAAAGGCCTCCACTCCTCTGTCTCCTGATACAAATTTTTATAAAATTGTACTACCTGAGTAGCCACCTTGGATTCCTCCTCATAAATCACCCAATCCACCTCCAAAATACTTAGATGATTAAACCTTCTACGGGAATTAGCCACCTTATGGAAGAATTTAGTATTATTATCTCATTCCTTAATCTATAACATCCTTGATTTCTATCTCCATGAGATTTCTTCCAATGAGAGAAGATTCTCTGCTTCAGATCTCACCACAACTCTCTCACATGTTTGTACATCAGAGAGGCCAAACTCCCCTTACTTGGCATCTAATAATTTCAAAGCCTCTAATAATTAGGTCTTTTTGCGTCCGACATGACCAAACTCCAAACGGTTCCATTGAATGATATCTTATTTCAAAGCCTTCAATTTTTTGGCAAACACAAAACTAGGTGTACCAGAGGACCTAATATGAAATAAATTGAGATACTCCATTCAAAAACTACTTTTTAAGCTACTGTGTACTACATTAAATGGACCAAGATCCTCCATTTGCAAAACTGATATAACTGATTTAGTGATATATGCCAAAAGCGTTTACAATCATGTTCACTTACTTTTCTAACCAATGAATATTCATAATTAGGAGAAACCCAACATCAGAATCAATACAGAGAAATTATAATCACCGTTAACATTCAAACTCTCTCATGTTCCTCCAATCAAACAATAAAAAAGATAGAATTCTTAAGATAATTAAGAACAACATACAATGAAAGAAATAATGATCTACTGCTTTGCTGCTCTGTCCCATCTCTTCTCTGCAACATTATTTTGTAAAATCTGAAAGTTTAGAGTGTATAGCAATTTATAATGTTTTCTAAGTGAAATTATGGTTTTCTGGATTTCTATATTGCAATCTGTTATGATTCTAGTTTCATAGCATAATTGAGAGCACTAACATACCATACACAAAGAACACAATTGAGAGCACTAATAGAACATACACTGATACTACTTTTTTTTTTTTTTTTTTTTTGCAGGGATTTCGAAGTGAGAGGAATTTTAAAAATAGGGCAATCATAGTAAATCTAATTTGTATAAAATTTCACCACAGATTTCCATTGGCTTTTAAAAAGGGACCATTTAGAAAAATAACAAATGTTCATTTACGCAAACTAAATAATCCCTTGAGTTATACTCTTTAAAGAAAAATAACAAATAACAAAGCATATATAATCACAACCTTCTTGGGAAAGAAACAGAGATGGAAAGCAAGAGAGAAAAAGTTAGTTAGGGCAAGAAGGAAAGAACCAAACAAACAACATCAAAATCTGAAATCTACAAACCGTAAAAGAAAATCCCAAAAGATCAAAGCAAATATCTACATCTATACCTATCCAACCAAAATACCCAAAAACTAAGTCATATTAAATACCCAGATATAAGAAAGGGGAAAAAAAATAACCGGTCGTAGTTTCGGCGATCTGATCGACGGAGTTAATGGCACTTAGATTTCTCTCCCTAAATATCAATTCCTGTGTGTGCCTGCGGTTTCGGTGTTCTAAGCCTGGCGAGGGAACGGATGGCGGCAGAAAAATTGACAGTAATCGTGTTTTGATTTCTTATGCCCAATCGGTGTACTCTTTACCATTCTACCTCTTTCTCTTCTCTGTTTCTCTCTCCGTGTCCCAGGCCTCATTGCCTCCCTCTATTTCTATCTGTCTGTGTATCGTATTTCTCACTCTCTTTCTCGTCGCCTCTCTCTTTCTCTCTTTCATCGCCTCTCTATTTCTATTTCTGTGTGTACTTTAATTTTAACAAGTTATTTTTTTTGTTAGTTATAATGAGAGGATTTAAACGGTGTGTAGATTGCCAACCATCATAATTTATCGCTTTTTAACAGATACATGGCAGTATTTTAAGGGGCCTTTTTTCTTAATGTGGCAACACCTTTTTAAAAGCTTCTACTTTTATATATAGTATTAGATTAGATATCACTGAGAGAATCACAAATTCAGAATTTTTTCTTTCAAAAAAAGGGGTTTTGAAATTATATTCACCTGTGCCCATGCCTGTGTATATGAGTAAACACGTTTTTTTTTTTTTTTTTTCATTTTTTAAATTTTATGTTATTTATTCCTCTAGTTTGGTTGCTGAGAAAGTGTAGGAAAAGATGATGAACTTTTTTTGAATTTTATGCTCTCCTAAGTTGCTAAGGAAGGTGTGAAAACTAAAGAAAATATCAAATGATAGGATATTCATTGTATGAGGTCCAGGATAAGTAATGTTAAATCCCAACTAAATAATTTGATTGATAGGTTTATGTGGGTGAGTTAGAATTGTTTAAGTTGACTTAAACAGTTAAACCATATGATATTAAGTTTCATTTCCCCAATTCTTTTTGTAGAGAATTTTTCGCAGTCCTTAACGTTATCTGATAAATTATGGATTATGTTTTGGCAGTTGTCAACTTAACACTGATAGATTTCCTTGGTTTGACAAAGGTTGCCATAGGTATACTTCTTTAAGTCCCCCTTTGTCTCCTGTTAAGTTAGATTTATCCACATTGAATGTTTTATTTATTAATTTTATAAACTAGAGACGTTTTGTTATTTCCAGAGGGACAGCCAGAGAGTATTGTTCAAGACATTGACAACATGGTTCGTTCATATGTTGAGAAGGTTAAAGAAAGGATTTCTTTTTCCCTTTTTATTTTTTCATTTTATATAAAGGTTACGATCTAATTGGCAACATTCTTATTAATGATATCATAACTCATTAATTTATGCATGTATTGCATATAATTTTCGAATAGAAGTCATCAAGTTAGAAGAATACAATCTATGGAACTGTTTTTTAATCTCTATTGAATTCTGGTAGATTGTTCTTTAGTGTATTATATTCTTATGTGTCAATTACATAATGGGCAACCTCAGATCATTGAGATACATATCAAGAAGTCAGGGAAGAAGCTATCATGAAGGACATACATTTATTACTACTTTCATTGTTCTAATTACATAATATTTTTTTAAAAAAAATAGACACTTCAGGTGCAAAAATTAACACGCACTACTATCAAATCAGTAGGGGAGTTTACTAGATACCAAGTTTATATCTCTCTCTCTCTCTCTCTCTGAGCTATCAATTTTGGGTGATGGGTTTTGTTGTGTTGGTCATTTGGGCTAATGGGTATTTGGTTTCTCTTGGTATGTGTCCCTAGTCTTGAAAAGCAACTTTTTTTTTTTAACATATTTGTGTGATGTAGTTGAAAAGTTCATTGCTTTCGTTAAATTGGGATAATGGGTCTTCTTTGTCTTAACCATTTGATGCTTTTGAGAAAACCAAAAGCATCAAATGGTCAAGACAAAGAATTAGCTTTTGTTAAAAATGATAATTTGGTGGCAATGCAGGGCTTACATGAGTCTTGGTGGCTTGAAGGTTGATGGTGGCCTTGTGTTGATTCTGTTACATGGCTTGGCCTAGCAGATTGTAGACTTGTAGGCCATTTTGAGTGATGTGCATGGCATGTATTGTGCTGGGTTGCGGTAGCCTTGCATGGGTTCGGTCATGGTTAGGCTTTGTGGGTGTGCTGTTAATGCCACATATGGGCCAAGACAATAGCAATTGTGTTTGGCCTTATGCAGTACCATGCAAGTGGTAGCATGGCCAAGGCCACAATTTTAATAGAACCCTTTATATATTTAAATATTGATTCAATTATATTATTTAACTTTCTTTTAATATCAATTTTTTCAATCACTTAAAATTTATTTTTCTTCCCTTTTGAACAGCAAAATTATTAATTGTTAGCTTTTGTTAAAATTTATTTATTAGCTTTTTTTAAAAATGATAATTTGGTTCATTTGTCAATGTGTTTATTTGATTGAGTTATAGAGAGGTGTCATCATTTATTGTTCTAAAACACACTCTCTTTGGTCATGTGACGAGGGACAAACTATTTAGGACTAGTTTAGGAGTGTTGCAGCTGTTCAAAAACATGGAAAGCTCAGCTGCTTGCTTCTTAAAGCTACTTAAAAAGCATGAGCTGTTTCATTTCTTAAAGAAAAAAACATACTTTGTCAAATTTTTCTTTTCCTTTGCTATGTAACAATTGAGTAAATATTGTGTGGGAAAAAGAGAGGGAAGAGAGGATAATAGAACCTTCCTTTTCAGTTAAAGCAGAATATTAGGGCCATCAAAAATAATTCAATTTCTTATAAATTGCCCTCTTAAATTTCAAGCCCCACCCCCATCTTGCAAATTGCCAACTTCAACACTTCAATGCTCTACTTTTCAAAGCATTTTCCCCCTAATCTTATTCAATTTCAAAAATTTATGTCAATTTGATAAGAAAATTTCAAGCACTATTCTTTCTCTGAAATTATTTTCCAGTAAAGATTTTTATTTTATTTTTAGGTCTTACTGGTGTGGTGTCCAGCTTCATTCCCATTTGGGAATATATGGGGTATAGTGTAAACTAACTTTGTGCCGACTAATTGCCAATTTCAAACCCCACCGTATCTTACTAGATGCCAATTTCAAACCCCACAACCTATAGGGTATCATTCAAAAGGCTAATGTGGGGCTTTGTTTTTGCATCAATCCAAAATTTTATATATTTTACTTTTTATCTATCAAACTAATTTTTAATAATTATTGTTAATAACTTATGTAGGTCTTCTTCTCACCTTTTTTTTTTTTTTTTGGGAAATTTCTTTAGCAGGTAGTGTGTATTTAGGATAGCTTATTTTCTTGACTATTTCATCTTATTAAAAAGTTATAATAAGTCTAGGAATAAACATTATATATAAATTTTTATAGTTGTTGACGTGCTTGTGGCGATTGATGCATAATAACATCATGTAAATGGTTAGTTTAGGTGTAATTGGTGTTGTTCCAATTGCAAATTGTCAACTTAACAAAGTTATGAAAGTGTTCTATTCTTAAAATTATTTTGAAAAATAAGTTGAATTGTAATTTTAAATTTTTTAAAAATATGAGTTTTTAAAAAACTTTATCTTGTCAAAGACTTATTAAAAAAAAATCTAGTCAAAGACTCAAATGAACTAAATAAACGTATTTAAAAAAAAAATTAAGCCAAACATAAATTAGGAATACATAATTTGAGAAAATTTTATGTTCTTGACTTATTTATCCTAATAAGTTATAATTAGGCTAAGGATAAATACATTTTATAATTTTCTTTTCAAAACTGTTTGGCATGTTTTATTGATTGATTGATCCAAAATCCATCAGCGGTAAGACTAAATTTCTGGTGAGTTTTATGTTGTGATTTTTTTATGTATATGTATTTTTTTTTTGCTTGATGCATGGTTTTGATGTGATTTTTAACATTTTTTTTTTTATGGTGGAGAAGATGGATCGATACCAGAGGGTGGAGAAGCCGAAAGCAGATACTCCGATTGATGAGAATGAGATTCGGATTACCAGTCAGAGAAGGATGCGCAACTATATCACCTATGCCATGAGCCTCCTTCACGTATTCTCTCTCTCTCTCTCTCTCTCTCTCTCTCTCTCTCTCTCTCTCTGTTTTTTTTTTTTTTTTTTTTTTCCGCATTGTAGTCTAATTTTTTGTTTCGTTTGGTTATGCTATAATTTATTAGAGCTTTGTAGACTGTTTTGTTGTATGGAATTTTTTTTTTTTTTTTTTTTTTTTTTTTTTGACTTTGGATAGCTTGTAAAAGGATTTGGTTAGGGTTTTGGTGGTGTGCTTGTGTTTTGTGGTCCCAAAAATTTGGGAAAATTGCTGATAATTATTTTTCTATAATTGATGTGAGATTATTAAAACAGAAAAAAGAGAGAGAAAATCATATTCTAGAAAATTGAAATGCAATGCATCTTTTAACTTGTTCAAGAAAATGTGTCCTTGATATATTTGTATGTATTTATGTGTGTTTTTTTTTTTTTTTTTTTTTTGTGTTTATATATCCAATATTTTTTGGGTATTAATTCTTAACCACACATGAATCCTTTTAATCGTAGTTAACGAAACTAATCAAAGGTCACATGTAATCCCATAAAATTTCATAAAGACTACGAACTTAAGTGTGGAATTATATGTTGGTTGGCTTGTTTTACACTCCTGCATCATCATTAGGCTTTCTTTGGCACCAAAAGGACATGCCATATTTAATGCTTCTTTAGAGTCAGTGAAAGATGCACTTTTTCCTTTCTGTCAATACTTTGTTAATTATGCTTTTGAAATGAAATTATATGCTGGAATTCTTCCATGTACATGTTCATCTTCCAATATAGATACTGTGTGAGTAAATTGAATGACGTACCTTTGCGAAAACAAATGAAGTATACACCTTGTTAACCAAAAAATGAGTTACTCTCTTGATAGAAAGAAAGTGATTATGTGAAACGTGTTGTGTGATTGTGTATCTGTATTTACACTCTAGATTTTGTGTTTTTCACTGCTTTTGATTCCTGCTGGCTTGGATATTTCCAATGCATTTGCCATCTGACTAGGAAAATTAAAAAAAAATAAAATATAAAAAAAAACAAAAAACAAAAGGGTTATAGCTGCATTTTTAAGGGTTATAAAACAGGGCTATAACTATCACCTATAGCCGTGTTTATAAAAAGCGGCAATAGTTGTCACCCATAGCCACATTTTAAAAATGCGGCTATAACTGTCCCCTGTATCCACTGTTTATAAACGCAGCTAGAGTATTTCCTATAGCCGCATTTGTAAAAACATGGCCATAGACCCATTAGGCCTATAGTCATGGGTTTTAGGTCACTGTTGTAAACACGGCCTAAAAAAACGCGGCTATAGGCCAAATCGTCCTATAGCCGTGTTTTTATGAGCTATAGCCATGTTTTAAAAACGCAGCTATAGGACTTTTTTTTGTAGTGTGCTCATGTATCTGTTCAATTGAACTTATGAACGCTTCTACACTAAAAATATTCTGATTTGCATATGGAGTTCCTCAAAAAACCATGCTTTAGTACCTTTTGAAGTACCTATTCAAGTATGGAAGTAATGAAAAATTTTGTTATTAAAATTATAGGATTTGGGCAGAGTTCTATTGAATGATTGAAACCCTAGGCTAGGCAAAACTTTATTACGCAAGAGCATTGCTACTTTCTTTTATTATAAATAGTGGTGGAGTGGAGTGGCTTACGCATTACAAATTCATGGTAGTTTAGTGCTTCTAAGAAAAAAAAAAGTTGTGTTTCTCTTAAGAACTGAATTATATTGCAATAACATAAACATTTGATGCTTTAATATAGTCATCTATATGGATTTCCTGCCAATATTGGAGGCAATAAGCTGGAACCTTTTCTTGATACAACCATTAGCTATTGCAGTAGTTGTTTGATCATCCATGTTCAAGGTAGTCGAGGAATATGGATATCGACTCAGGCTGAATTTGTTGTTTTACTGGAGTAACATACTAGGTGTGGTTTTTCAATAAAACATGTAGAACCATTTGTTGGTTTATGAATCACAATCAATCATTTGGTAGCTTAGATATTATCTTTTTGTTGTTGTCGACATTTTTTCAACCATTTGCAAGAATCTTTTCCACCAACTCTAATCATTCTAAAGGCTAATTTTTTGTTGTAGAAATGTGGGCTATTGTAATAGAACAATATTCAGGATTTTCTCTACATTGTGGGATATATGAGTTTGCACAATATGCTCAATTGAAGGGTGGGATGCTTTGGAAAGATTTAGGTGATAGTGAAAATGGGATAATAGACGTCTTGATTATAATGTTTGCAGAGTCGTTGGTGGTGCTTTTTGTTGCATGTGGTCTAGATAGAGATGTTTCTCCAGGAAGTAAGGAGTCCACACTTCATGATTAGATGGATAGCGCAAATTTTAACCAAGAGGTAACTTTTTGTTTTTCCTAATTTATATCCTGAATTTCTCACCCATCACCACTACTAGAGAATTTTGAAGAAGCTTTATTAGCACCCACTACATAGGCATAAAGCTTGTATATATTAAACAGAATTTATTCTGATTGTGGGTTTTATCTACATGGTGTGGTAGACATTGTCTTAGATCTTATTGAAATATGTTGAAATATTATAATAATAAAACTCTAGATTATTTGTGAATTCAATCTCATGATTACATACTTTCTCTTTTTATATAATAAATTTGTTCTCCTCACTTTTTCCTTCCCCCCACTCCCCCACCCCTTCCTTAGATTCAAACCATTTGATAGAGACTTTTGTTGCAGTGAAATTTTGTTAATTAAATACGTGACTATAATCTAATAGTAATAGAAGTTATGGGAGGTGAATATTATACAATCCCTTAAATTGTTGTGAAATCCATCTTCATCAATGAAGTGACATAACAAAGCTATAAGCATAAATGATTAACATCTAGATTTATCCAATTCCAGAGGGAGAAGGTTAACCAATAACCCCGTGAATCATGCACAAGCCATGCCATTGTTTGTGACAACCTCCAAAAGATATACCCAGGAAGAGATAGAAACCTTAAAACACTTGCCATGCAAGGACTATATCTTGTTGTGCTTCGAGGGGAATGCTTTGGTATGCTTGGTCCCAATGGTGTAGGCAAAACCTCTTTTATCAATATGGTTAGTACACAAGGTTCTTTGTCTCTTCAAATAACATATGAAGCTTTGGGAATTTGCACATCAGTTTTTATGTTGGTTGGAGTAGACAGAAAATGCTTTCAAAGGGGCTTCTTTTGAAGCATTTACCTTTATTGCATCCTACCCAAGAATTATTTAAGGTTGTGGATAGATTCAAAATATATAGTTTACCTTGACTAATTTGGAAGTAGCTTTACCCTTTTTTTAAACTATAATTTGATTATTAGACACTCTTTGGCATTTAATTTATTTTTGCTTCACTATGATATTCTATTGTACTTGATTCCAAGATGTCTCTCTTCATCGGGAAAATGTTCTAGGTGTTTGTCACTTTTGTTAACAAAGTTCATTCATTTTTGTGCTTTCTACATAATTTAGTAGCTAAAACATCTGTTGACAGATGATTGGACTTATAAAGCCAACCTCAGGCACTACATTTGTTCAAGGTCTTGATATACAGACACATATGGATGAAATACGTAACACTCCAACCCAACTTTATAGTTAACCTATGTGTTCAAGTGGTTAATTATTATTTTGAGTCACTTACTTTCTAAAATTAATATAAGAATATTTAATAAGCATATTAATTAATAATGCCATTGAATAAAAATTGTAAAGATTATAAATAATTGAATGGCTAGATGCATGATGAATATATACATATATATATGTGTGTGTGTGTGTGTGTGTGTGTGTGTGTGTGTGTGTGTGTACAAAACTATATTAAGTGGATTAAGTTATTAGATATATAGTTGTTGGTGTTTAATTAAGTGTTTAAGGTAAGGGTTTATATGCAAAGTTATTTTATTATTTGTGCTTATCTAGAATATAAGGTTATGGATGGGTGGTAAGTAAATTTTGAAAAGTGGTAAGGGTGAGTCATCAGCCCTTTTTCCTCTTAGCATACACATGCCCCACCCAAGTTATTTCCTTGTCTACTTTGCTACACCAGAAACTTTCTACGTTCATCTTTCTTTGCTCTTTTCTGTTCATCTTCCTTGTTCTTACCGACAGCACCTCACCTCTTCTTTGACTTTCTCAAAGCAACTAGAACAATCAAGAACTCTCTCCCTCTCATACCCATAGGTCCAACACCAAAAGAAAGAAATGCTCTCAATTCTCCTCTCCCTCTCACACCTATGGGTCCAGCAGCAACAAGAAGTTTCTTTCAATTCTTCTCAAGCTCTTGTTCCCAACTTGAAGCTAGAGTGATTCTAGCTCTATCACTCCAAGAATCTGTGTCTAGGGTAAGGGGAAAATGCAAATCTTTTAGTCTATTGTCCATTTTAAAATTAAGTGATGGTTATATGAGTTTGTATATGGGTGTGCTGGAATTTAGAGATTGTTGATTTCCTGAATATGAAGTGAGTCATTGTTTATGCTTGCATGTGCTCCTAGATGATAGACAAAGATAAAATATGTTGTTATGAGTAAGTGTTAAAATGACTAAAATAGATAGATAAATTTTATTGTATTGCCAATTGAGGTGCTGAAAGTGTAGTTGATTCAGTAATTGAAGCTGGTTGAGAGTTAGTTAATAGGCACTTCATGAACCTGATGAGAGTTGCACTCATTGGTTAATCTGTTTGATCATTATAAATCCTATATTTTTCTAGGACAGATATGGGTAATAGGTTTGTTGGAGATTATTATATAATGTGTCTAGTATGTATATATTAAACTTTATATGAAAATACCATAGTTTGATAATTGTTTGTGAATTTACAAGAAAATGTTGCAAAGCTGTCACTGTGACAGATTCTGTGTTTACGCATGATAAATTATGTATTAAATTGCATACAGTGAATTAGGATGCTAGGAGTAGTTCTTATGAATTTGAAGACACATATGGTTCTAATGGAAGTGGTCTCACAGCCATTGGATCAATATAAAAATAATGGTTTAATTTCTAATTTAATTGAAATTCTGTTAGGACAGATTTGAGTATTCTGTCTTGTATGATTTTTAGTGAATCATGGATTTATGATTTAGTTCTAAAAATGATATGGAATCTACTAGACATCCATAGGAGTGGCTCTATAAATTAGCATGAAAATTGGATGTGAATTGATAACCCATTTGTATTTTATAAATGGAATATATGTTGCTGGAATAAACAGTGAACAATAAGTGACATACCTAATTTTGAGGATTTAATTCTAAAGTTAGGGTGAATGTTTTGAGCTATAAATTAATATGCTCATCATTTGGTATGTCGGATCATAGATAAATTTTGTATAACTTGGTTCAAGGTTTAGTACTCAAAGGAGGGTATCTAAACCATTCAACTGTTGTTTTTATGAAGCTGTTTTGTTCATGCTATATGTTGCCTTATGTAAGTTTATGCATGCACCATTGCTTCCAATCTCAAACACATTCTGAATTGATTTTAAAGCTGTTTGACATGATCTGAATATGAAAATTAAAATAATGGTTTCTTTATGATTTGGTACATCATGTTGTTTGATGAATATATCTTGTGTTTAGGGAACCTCGTTGAGGTGGGATTAGGATTTCATTGATTATGAGAGATAGTCTTTGAGATGAATGTGTAAGTTTATGATAAGGAGTAATTGATAGTAATAAGTTTTGATATTTGGTTTAGGTGTTACCAGTACCCAAGTCTAAGCTTCTTCAACTGTAGGCTTTCGATTCCTTTGCTTTTGGGTAAGGTATAAGTTATATGAGCATTCGGTAAGTCATGAAGTTATTTAAAAGTGTATTATGCATTAAAAGGTTTTTTTATTAGAGGTATGACATATAATCATATTTCAGACAAAGATATGTTCGTGAGCTTTCGAAACCTTATGTATATGATTTAAGCATACTGATCTATTACTAATTCCACGAACATGATGTTTAAAGAAAAGAATGGAAATGCTATTATTATGAAATGTTGTGCAAAATAAGAATTTTAGTATGATATATAAGTAAGAAATGTTTTCGGGTTATGTTCTCTGGTAATCTGAAGTTGATCAAAGTATGCACTGAGGATAGCAGTACGTTCGTGCTTAATCAAAGTATGTACTGAAGATGGCGATATGTTTGCACTCAATCAAAGTATATATTGAGGATGGCGGTGCATCCGCACTCGATCAAAGTATGTACATACGATAGAAGGAAATTGTAGGGGCTCTATCGTTACAGTACAAACTTATCAGATATGAACTAACCAATATGTTATGAACAGCTATATTATTTTATTGATCATGAGAGAATAATTTTATTTAAATGCATTATGAAAAGTTGAAAGCTCTCATGAAAAGAAGTTTCTGATGAAAAGAAAAGCTGTTTTTTAAAGATAAAAGTTTTTGAAGTTCTATTATGTTAAAGATAAAGATTCTGATGGAAGCTTTTATTAAAAAGTTATCAGATATCTTGTTCTTTAAGAAACGTTAAGTTTTATGACTATGAAAGTTATAATATTTTATGAGAAGAAGTTTATAAAGAAAAGTTTTCTTATTTTTCAAGATGTTTCTAATTTAAGATAAAGTTACCAATTATCTGATTTAAGTCAAAATGATTATTTTGTAATAAGACTATATATATATATATATGATTTTAAACAATCAATATTATATTTGGTGACTTTGTAAGAAATAAAAGAAATTCAGTCTGAAAGGTTTTGGTAATATTATTCTAATAAAAAAAAAGGAGAACAATTATTTTCCTATGAAAAACGTATAAGTTATTATTATGAATAGTATAAAATACTGCGCATGAAAAGATGTTCTCCTATTTGAATAATCATAAAATGAAATGATTTGATTTACATGCATTCTTATTAAATTCTTGTGTATCTTACCCTTACTAAGTTATGTGGCTCACCCCTTCCACTCTTTCAGTCAATAGGTTTTATTTTGGAGCAGAGGGTGCCTTAATCGAGTTTTGGAATGAGCTAGTTTTAGTTTTATATGTATAGATCCCAAATTAGCAATTTGATGTTTAGCTTTGTAGTATTGTGTATTTTAGGATCTAATGAAAGTTATGTACCTTAAAGTATTAAGAGATGTATTATGTGAAAGTGTGGATATTGAATGACTGGTGGATTATGTTATTCTTTGAGTACATTGTAGATGCTCTGAATATCAAGTGAAAAGTTATATCAAGAAGTAAAGAAACAAGAATGAAAAGAAAGATGGAAGCTTTTTTAAAAAGTTTAGTTGATTCTTGTTAATACCAGGTTTAAGCTTGATATTAACATGCCGATCATGGTCACAAATCTAGGTATTAGGCTTGGGATGTTACAAAATATGCACTAGCATGGGTGTATGCCCACAGCATGAGTAAACTAGATCACCCTCACGTTCCCTTTGCTTTGAATTTGTAAGTCTATATATTTTCTTATATATTTTTTGTTCCTTGAATGACAACTTGTTTTAGGAAACACTGACAGGAAGTGAACATTTACTATTTTATGGAAGACTTAGAAACCGTAAAGGTTCCGCATTAACACAAGTGATGAGTCAATGTTGCTTTCACATTTAGTTTGTTGAATGAAGGTTCATTTGTATTTGAGAGCCACTGGTCCTTGTTAGGGGGGAGGGGGTGGGTGCATTGTGATTGGAATTTGGGTGTGGCCTTAGAAGTTTTAACCTACTATTATTTCATATAAAAACTCAAAGTAGGAAAATTGACTTGATATGTGACAATTGCTATAAATTTGAAATGGGAATTTTAGAAATTAGAATTATCTAAAAGTTGGAAATGAAAGAAAGGGGAGGGGGGTGAGGGATGTCACAGGTGCTAGTTCTAGGGTGCTATGCTAAGTATTTATGACATAAAATGAAGGTAATTTTGTGGACTATGTATGCGGCTGTGGCCAGTGTTTAGATAGCTTAGTTTTGTGCATTTGTGAGAGAGTGAGAGAGAGAGAGGGGGGAGTATTATGATAAAGCTATTATAATGCATTATTTCACTGGTCATCTTCAACATGACATGTGTTTTGAGTTTGTCGTCCATTCCTTTGCTCTATCTTCAAGTAGTAGAAGAGTCTCTTAAAAGTTTGAACCTATTTCATGGCAGAGTTGTTGACAAACAAGCTAGAGAATATAGTGGGGTTATGAAGAGGAAGCTAAGTGTAGACATTTCGTTAATTGGGGATCCCAAAGTATGTCTTAATTTTTGTTACAAATTATTTTGCTGCTTGATACTTTTTTGGATATTTTTCTTATTTATGGTGTAATCCTTGGGAATTCTACAAGGTTGTCTACATGGAGGAACCAAGTATTGGATTAGATCCAACTTCAAGGAAGAAATTATGGAATGTTGTGAAGAACACAAAGCAAGATCGGGCAATTATTTTAACAAGTTCTCTCTCTCCACCAAAAAAGAATTTCTAATGTTGGATCACTTAGACAACCTGGAATTGTAGTTTTATACACTTGTAGATGATTAAAAAAAAAGAACTATTGCCCTCCTTACCCTACTATATGGTTCAATAACTCCATCATATCTACAATTGTCTGTCTAGATAATAGTATAAAGGCTTTATTATTGATTCTCAAAAATAAATAAATAAGGGCTTTAATATTTTCCCTCATACTTTCATTGATGAAGCTTATATACATGGTTTCAACTCAAATAATGGAAGAGGCAAAGTTCCTATATGACCGACTAGGATTTTTTGTTGATGGCAGCTTGCAATGCATAGGAAATCCAAAAGAGGCACCTTGATAAGGATTACACCATAAATATGATAAATATACAAAAAAATTTCTAGCAGCAAAGTAAATTGAAACAAAAATTAAGACATACTTTAAGGTCCCTAATTAACAAAATGGCTATACTTACGCTCTGTTTGTTTCAATGGAAAACATTGTGTAAAGATAGCTTTCTGTATTTTCTAGGGTTTGGTAGCCTTAAAATAAATGAGTCAATTGAAAACTTTCTTTAGTCAACATAAAAAGTGTGGCTTATTTTAAGAGATCGTTTTCCAGTAATTTGTTTTGGAAAACAACTCTATCTCACAGCAAGCTAAATACAGAAAGTTATGAGATTGTTTTTTAACTCATTAAAGGTTGCTACCAAACATAGGAAAATGAGATAATTTTATGGAAAATGACTTATTTTTTAGAAAAAATCATTGCTGAAACAAACAAAGCATATCCTCTTCGTACCCCCACTGTATTCTCTAGCTTATTTATCAGCAACTCCTCCATGAAATAGGTTCAAAATTTTCAGAGACTCTTCTACTGCTTGAAGATAGAGCAAAGGAATGGACAACAAAACTCAAAACACGTCATGTTGAAGATGAAAAGCGAACTGTAGCTTTATCATAATACTCTCTCTCTCTCTCTCTCTCTCTCTGTCACACACACACGCACACGCACACGCACACACATACACACACACACACAAAGCTAAGCTATCTAAATATTGGACACATCCGCATACATAATCCACAAAATTACCTTTATCTTATGTCATAAATACTTACCATAGCACACTGGAACTAGCACTTGTGGCGTCCCCCCCCCCCCCCCCCCTTCTTTCCTTTCCAACTTTTAGATAATTCTAAAATTCTCATTTCAAATTTATAGCAATTATCATATGTCAAGTCAATTTCCATACATTGAGCTTTTATATGTAATAACAGTAGGTTAAAATATGTACGGCCAAACTTAAATTCCAATCACAATACACCCCTCCCTCCCAAACAAGGACCTATGGCTCTCAAATAAAAATGTACCTTCATTCAACAAACTAAGTGTGAAAGCAACATTGACTCACTTGTGTTAATGCAGAACCTTTAAGGTTCTTAAGTCTTCCATAAAAAAGTAATTGTTCCCTTCCTATTACTATTTCCCAAAGCAAGCTGTCATCCGAGGAACATAAGAAAATATACAGACTCACAAATTCAAAGCAAAGGGAACAAGGGGATGATCTAGCTTACTCATGTTGTGGGCATACACCAATGCTGGTGCATATTTCATCCATATGTGTTCGTGTATCAAGACCTTGAACAAATGAAGTGCCTGAGGTTGGCTTTGTAAGTCCAATCATCTATCAACAGATGTGTTAACTACTAAATATTGCAAAAAGCACAAAAGATGAATTAACTTCCTAAACAAAAGTGACAAAAACCCAGAATATTTTCCCGATGAAGAGAGACATTTTGGAATCAAGTCCAATAGAATATCACGGAGAAGCAAATATAAAGTAAATGCCAAAGAGTGTCCAATAATCAAATTGCAGTTTAAATAAAGGCTCTCGCTACTGTGTAACGTTGGTACTGCCTAATGTGACAATAAAACCATCAAATGTGAAAAAAAAAAAAAAAAAAAAAAAAAAAAAAAAAAAAAGAAAAAGAAAAAGGGAAGCACAGAATGTGATAAAATTACAGTCAAATGTGATGTTGGTACTACCCAATGTGATAATGGAATTGTCAAATGTGAGAAAAAATTAAACTACCACCAAATGTGACAAAAGTACAGTCAAATGTGATATTAGTACTACCTAATGTGACAATGGAACCATCAAATGTGAGAAAACTTACGGGAACCACTCAATATGACAAAAATACAATCACATGTGATGTTGGGATTGCAAAATGTAAGGATGAAACCATCAAATGTGATGTTTTGGTAACCTGGTATAGCAGGTTGCCTACTAGTGTGTATCATACCTCTCAAAAAAAGGGAGGTACCATAAAATTATGCCTTTAATATATGGACTATGTGAATATAAATTTGATTTGTATTAAAACTGGTAGAATTTTTGTGTTGTGTTTGATAGAATTTTACTAAGGGATTGTAGAATTATTGATTTTTTTTTCTTTGGCTACCCATAATTTGTGTCATGCTCACTATGATAAAATTAATGTGATCTTCATTCACACAACTTGAGCTTTTTTAGAAATAACATTAGTTAGATAAGAATTGAAGGAAAATGAATGCCATAGTTGGAGTTTATTAATTACATTTGTTTTTTGGCTTTGCTTTTAGAATTACAAGAGCTTCATTTTAAACACAATAGGTGTGAGTGTTTTCGTCAAAGTGGTTTAGGAAACTCTCTAATTGTTTGATATTTAATGCATGTTCTTGAAAAGAGTTTGTAAGTTTTTCAGTCGGTGAGTTTTGAAAATGTCTCAATTATACTAGAATTGCATTTAGACAGACCATGGCATTAGTTATAGTCTCTGGAGAATTAAGTATAGCAGTTGAGCACAAATGAGGAGTTTGAGTGATTGCTAATTCGATACTGTTCTCCTCAAATTCAGTTGCGGTGAATGAAACTTCTCTAGCCATATTCTGTGTTTCAATTGATTACAAATTTTTTTTAATATTCATATTTGAATGGTATCTTGCATAATTGTTATATATACTCATATAGTATATCATTAATGTTTTATCCTAGTTATAAAAATTTCATGCATTTATGAAAAATATCTAAGCTAACTATTATGAAAAGAATATTTAAAATAAATTTTCAAACTACCAGAATATATAAAAAAAAAAAAATCTATGACAAAATCAAATTAACAAAATATTTTTTAAACCCATATTTAATAGTTTTTCCATGCATCGCATGCAACCAAACAATTGAAAATATTTTCCTTTCCAAAAAATATTTTTACTTGAAAATATTTTACACTTGAAAAACATTTTACATCAAGCCAAACATAGACATCGTATAAATACTGGAAAATGATTTCTTGTGCATTTTCATGTACACAACCTAACATGGGAAAATGAAACATGTCCATACATGGGCCACCGTAAGGAAACATGTCCATACATCATTCGCCGGGATACATCGACTGCGGAGGCAGGGAAGGAGGGGACAACGGAGACGGGTACGAACTCATGTAATACGCATGCCCAGGATAGTCCAAGATCAGATGTGGGCCCCGAGAAGGACGTGCAAGTGGACATGCAGGGAGACATGCATGAAGGGGCATATGGACAGTGGGTAGTAGTGGCATGGAGGAAGAACACGACAAAAGCACGGAGAAGTGGTGGGGTCACTACAGGTCAGGTGTATCCTCACGCTTCGAAGGGCAAGAGGGTTAACTGGCAGGAAAATAAGTAAAGTATTTTGTTGAGTAGGGCTGGGTCTCCTAATGGGCCTTTTCGAGAGGCCAAACGTAAGTTATCTCCATTAAGAATTGCGGACAGAGCCCAGGTTGCGAATGCCATACAACCTATTTGTGACGAGGCCATGAGACGGGCCGAGCTCCCTTCAATCCATGCGCCTAATCCTGAAGTTTCAGCCCAGAATAAGGCCGAGGGTGAAGAAGAGTCTAGGCTTTCAAGACACAGCCTTAAGGTATCGGTAAAGGGTAAAAAGGTCCTTGTGTGGCATAGGGCTTCTCAAGTTAATACTATGGGCACCACTAGTATTTTTCAGCCTAAGTGTTTAACCGTGTCTTTACCAAATACTTCCGCCGATTTTTTGCCAGAAGTCCTAAGTCGTAGTCATGGAGAACCAAACCAGAAAAATTCCCATGAGATTCAGCTCTCAATTCCTAACCGGCCAACGGTGGGTTTTCATTTTCGAGAGGGTAGCAAGGAAAATGTGGAAGCCCATTTTGCTGCTGACCAAAGTGAGTGCAAAGGAAGGGTGGCTGCCGCTGATTGTCCTAGCTTTGGGAGTACCAATTCCAATGGAGGAACACACGCTGGTATGGGAAGCACTACCACAAGTGTTGTCAGTCCCTTTAATTTGCAGTGTGACCTTGTAGGAGGGTCTCTTGGATCGAAGGAGCAGACTCTTCACAAAACTAAGGAAGTTGGAGATGGGGGTGTTTCAACTCATTCTGGCGATGTCACCTGGGGAAGGACAGACGATGGAGGTGCTCAAGAGGACCGGATGGAATCTGACAGAGGAGGCGAAGCTGATACCTCCTGTTGATGAGTGTCTGATCCCTATTTTTGTTTTTATGATGAATATCATAGTGTGGAATTGTAGGGGGGCATTGTAGCCCTCTTTTCAGAGTCATGTGAAGGAGTTGGTGCAGAATCACAATCCTGCAATCTTAGTAGTGATGGAGACACGAATTGGGGGTGAGAGAGCAAGGGAGATTACTGATAGGCTTTCTTTTGATGGAGTAACGCACACAGAAACCATTGGGTTTGCTGGTGGGCTTTGGGTTCTTTAGGATACAGATAGGGTGGACGTATCTATTCTGGCAAAAACAGAGCAGGAGGTACATCTTGAAGTGAAGGTACAAGCCTCTAACTCTAGCTGATTGTTTACTGCTATTTATGCTAGTCTTAGGAGTGCTGAAAGGCAAATTTTATGGAACAATCTAATGAAAGTTGCAAAACTTCAGAATATGCCGTGGGTGATAGCTGGGGATTTCAATGAACCCCTTATAAGGGATGATAAATTTGGGGGGAGAGCAATCAGTGTGAGCAGGTCTTTGTTGTTCAAGGAATGTTTGGAAAAATGTAATATGATAGATATTGGCTTTTTGGGACCCCGTTTCACGTGGACAAATAGAAGGGAAGTGCAGGCATTGATTCAAGAGAGAATTGACAGATTCTTTGTCAACCCCAGTTGGTGCCAAATCTATCCTGATGCTAGAGTGGTCCATCTCACAAGGTATCACTCGGACCACTGTCCGATTCTTCTAGAGTTTCACCCGAGGCGAAGTTTTAGTGGGAAGAGACCATTCAAATTTCAAACATGCTGGTTAACTGATGTTTCCTTTCCCAAAATTGTGGCTCAAGCATGTGGGTCAAGTTTTCGTCGATGCCATTGGAAAGTTTAAAAAGGATGCTACTAACTGGAATAGGCTGCAGTTTGGTAATATTTTTTCCCGAAAAAAGAACATCATGGCAAGGCTTAATGGTATCCAACGAGCAATCTCTATTAAACCCTCGGCCTCTCTTCTAAGACTAGAAAATGAGCTTCTTAAGGATCTAGACATAGTTCTGAATCAGGAGGAGGAGCTATGGGCGTTGAAGTCTCGGGTTAATTGGATGGTTCAAGGAGACCGCAATACATCTTTTTACCATCTCTCAACCCTAGTCAAAAGGAAGAGGAATCATATTCTGTCTATAAAGGATTCTACTGGGGAGTGGATAGGTGAGGAAAATGCTATAAAAGATTTCATTATGAAGGGTTTTGATGATATTTATACAACTTCTCTATTCAGTGCCTACCTCCCTAAGGCCACGGACTCCCAGTGGCAACCAAGGCTAATGGAGGAGGAGAAAGAGAGCATCAATGGGGTTGTGACTAAGGAGGAAATTAAAGCAGCTTTATGGTCCCTGAAACCTTTAAAGCGCCGGGTCTAGATGGTCTGCACGCTGGATTCTTCCAAAGATTTTGGCTTACTGTGGGGAAGTCGGTGATGGAAGAAATCAAGAAGATTTTTAGTGAAAGGAGAGTGCCCGAGTACTTGAATAAAACTCATATTGTTCTTATTCCAAAGATTCAAGGACCGGAGACCCTGGGCAATTATAGACCCATTAGTTTATGTAATTCGGTGTACAAAGTGGTGACAAAGATTATTGTTGCTAGATTGCGTCCTTTTATGGGGAATCTGATATCGCCTCTCCAAACAGCGTTTGTTCCAGGACGAAAGGGAGTGGATAACGCCATTATTGCCCAAGAGATTATTCATTCCCTAGGAAAAAAAAGAGGTAAAGTAGGGTATATGGCCTTGAAAATAGACTTGAAGAAGGCGTATAATAAGATTGAATGGAGCTTTATTAAGGAAATGATGGTGAGGGTAAATCTTCCAACCAACCTAATAGATATTATTATGAGCTGTGTGTCTACTGTTTCGACCTCTATTTTGATTAATAGGGAAGCTACTGATCCGATATTCCCCTCCAGAGGTCTAAGGCAAGGAGACCCCCTTTCCCCTTACCTGTTCATTCTCTGTATGGACTATCTCAGCCAGCTTATAGAGGAAAAATGCGAGGCAAAACATTGGCATCCAGTTAAGGCCTCACAAAATGGTCCAACCTTTTCCCATCTTCTGTTTGCAAACGACCTTCCATTTTTTGCTAAAGCTGACATTCAAAATAGCTTGGCAATAAGAGAGGTGTTAGATGATTTCTACAGTATTTCAAGGCAGTCCATTAGTGAAGCTAAGTCAAGAGTCTATTTCTCTCCCAATGTGAGTAGAGATTTGAGGGAAGAATTAGGTGATATCATTGGATTTGCCTTCACCCCTACCCTAGGGAAGTACTTGGGGTTTCCTTTGAAGCAAGTTGGCACATCCTCTCATGATTTTAATTTCATCCTGGACAGAGTTAAACAAAAACTTTTCGGCTGGAAAGCAAATGTTCTATCATTGGCTGGTCGGTTTGTTCTTATTCAAGCATCCTTGACAGCTATTACAGCCCATGTGATGCAATGTTCTTATTTGCCTGGCAGAATTCTGGAAGGGATTGATAGAGTTAATCAAAACTTCATTTGGGGGTCCTCGGAGTCAGCTAGGAAGATTCATTGGATTGGTTGGAAAAAAGTGGTAAAACCAAGGGAGGAAGGGGGGCTTGGTTTGCACTCTGCTAGAGAAAGAAATATTGCTCTCCTAGCCAAGCTAAATTGGCACCTTCACACTGAAGAAGGAGCGTTATGGGCTCGAGTTCTAAAAATGAAGTATTGTTCTGCAAGAAGAGAAAGGGCCACTAATCCGGAGAAGCTTCCTTGTTCTTCTACTTGGGTAGCAATAAAAAAAGGGAGGGATGTCTTTCTCAAAGGCAGCAGATGGGTGGTTGGCAGAGACAGTGATCTAAGTTTGTGGTATAGTAATTGGTTGGAAAAAGGCCCTCTCCGTAGTCTTGTTCAGGGTCCTCTCTCTCGAGAAGCAAGCAACATGAAAGTTAAAGAATTCATGCTTGACATAGGTTGGAATTGGGATGCTATCTCCTGTGATCGTCCAGAAGATATCAGATTGATGATATGAGCTACTCCTCTTGCTTTTTACCAGTAGGGGCAAAGATAAACTGGTCTGCAATGGGACTCCCCAAGGTGTGTTTGATTTGAAAAGTGCCTACAATCTATCAATGCCTAGTGAAGAAAGCCAACCTTACTTGGCCTCTTGGGTATGGAAAGCTGATACATTGCCTAGAATTAAATATTTCTTGTGGACGTGTGGCCATAACAGCATTAAAGTCAAGTATAGTCTTGTTAAGAGAGGTGTGTTGGAAGATGATTGTTGCCCCATTTGTCATGAGGAATCGGAGACAATTCTGCATGTGCTTCGGGATTGCCCCCAGACAATGCTTGTTTGGTCTTAGTTGGGAATTCAGGTGGCAGATCAGAGGTTTTGGGGAAGTGATCTTCAAGATTGGCTTCACTGGAATGGTAGACAAAGTGGCAAGTCAACCACGGATAACATACCTTGGTGCACTCTTTTCTCCTTTGCTGTCTGGAATTTATGGAAAAGAAGGAATTCAATTGTTTTTCGGAACAACTTGTGTAACCCGAACCTATCTAGTGAGATAGTTAATCAAGTAGTAGAATATATTCACTGTGCCGCATCTCCGAGGTTGTTGAAACAGCGGGTTGTCAAAAGCATTCGTTGGGAAAAACCTCATGAAGGGTGGATGAAGCTAAATATGGATGGTTCAGTCATAGGAAACCCGGGTCCAGCTGGGTGCGGAGGTGTTATAAGGGACAACAATGGTCATTGGATAGCAGGATTTACTAGACGAATTAGGGTTGCTACTAGCTTCACAGCGGAATTATGGGGCCTGAAGGACGGTCTTACTATGGCCTGTAGCCTTAATATCTCTTCCCTTATTGTTGAACTTGATGCAAAATGTATTGTGGATGCTTTAGGGAATCCTGGCTATGTGAACAATGCGGTTTCTCCTATTTTAGATGACTGTAGGTTGCTGATTTCCTTCATCCCTCAAATCCAGTTCATGCTACTGCCAAGCAAATAGATGTGCGGATAGCCTTGCAAGGATGAGTTGTTGCCTAGAAGTAGACTTTAACTTCCATAGTAGTTTGCATGTGGACACTTTAAGTGTTTTTGAGAATGATTGTAATGGGGTGTTTTGCAGCAGACTGTGCTCCACCCTTGTTGTTCCTCCTTAGTTCTTTTATGAAACATCTTTTCATCAAAAAAAAAAAAAAGATACTTGATATGCCATAACATTCTTGTTATTCTTGAACTTAAATCCTGGTGGAAAACCATGCAACTTGTAACACTTGTCCACTGTATTTAGTTCATACAGTGGACAAATGTTACAAGTTGCATGGTTTTCCACCAAGATTTAAGTTCAAAAATAACAAGAATGTTATGGCATATCAAGTATCCTCCAATCTTGATTTGTTTCAAGGCAATCTTCTACCTACAACTCAATTTTCAATTTTGTTGATGTCACAACACATGCTCCAACTTTTACACCTAATCAATATTAGCAACTTTTGGCATTAATTGTGGTTCATCTTCAACTAGTACCCAACAAATTACAAAAGGCCAAGATCCTCATATGGTCAATACAGTTGCTTTGCCATCCAATGTTGTTGCAGGTAATCCTATATATACATCTTAAACATTCAATTTTTTTAGCCAAAATTTTTAATAGAAGAGCTTATGGAATTGAAACTTGGGTGATTGATATTGGTGCCACTAACCACATTGTTTGTTCCATGCAATTATTGACTTCTTATTCTGAAATTTCGCATACTATGGTTGAATTGCCTAATGGGAAAGCTATTGTTGTCACTCACATTGGTACTATACAGCTTTCATCTCACATAACATAACCCTCACAAATGTTCTTTGTGTTCCTTCTTTCACTTTTTTTCTTTTTTTTTTCTTTTTTTTTCTTTTTTTTTATGGGACTTTCACTTTCAATTTGCTGTCAGTTAGTGCTTTAACCAAATCTCATCCCTTTTGCCTTGTTTTTCTATCCAATTACTATTTTATACAAGACCTTACCTATTGTAGAATGATTGGAATGGGCCAAATGCATGATGGTTTATACTTGTTACAAGCTTCAAGCCTCTCTCAAGCTACCAGCTCTCTTGCTGATTTTCTTTCTAGGCATAAACTTAGAACTTTCTCTAGTATTTGTTCTTCTACTCTTCAAAACAACTTATATTCTCTTTGGCATTCCAGATTAGGACCTCCATATGATGTAAAACTTCATTTATTTAAGTCATGTCTTTCCTTTTCTTCAGAATTGTTGTAATAAGGATTGTAATGTTTGTCCCTTAGTCAAACAGAAAAGGCTTCCATTTCCTTTTGATAATAAAAGATCTATTCACTCTTTTGATCTTGTGCACATGGATGTTTGGGGACCCTTTTCTATTTCAACTTCTGATGGTCATAGATATTTTCTTACTATAGTTGATGATGCATCAAGAGCAACTTGGGTTTTCTTCTGAATGCTAAATCAAAAGTTAGGTCTTTCATTGCTCTCTTTTTACACTATGGTTCAAACCCAATTTGGAATCAAAATCAAATCTGTTAGGACTGATAATGCATTAGAATTCAATATGGTTGATTTTTATAACTCAAATGGAATCATCCGCCAACGAAGTTGTGTTTACACTCCACAACAAAATTCAGTTGTGAAGAAGAAACATCAACACATTCTTGACACTGCTAGAGCTTTACAGATACAATCAAGTGTTCCTCTTTCCTTTTGGGGTGACTGTGTTCATACTACAGTCTATCTAATCAATAGGCTCCCTTCTCCTCTTCTACAAAATAAGACTCCATATGAGCTTCTTTTCAAACAAATTCCTTCATATTCTCACCTTAAAACCTTTGGTTGCCTTTGTTATGCTACTAATCTCAATCCTAACAAGCATCAGTTTTCCCCTTGACCTAGGAAATTAGTGTTTCTAGGATATCCTTTTAATATCAAAGGGTATAAACTCTTTGATCTTGATACACATTCTATTTTCATATCTAGGGATGTTGTTTTCCATGAGACAATTTTCCCATTCTCTCAAAGTGTTGTTCTCGTGTCTAGTTCTTTGATTCCTTTACCTGTTATACCTCTTATTCCATCTGGTTTAACTTATTCCATTCAACATTTACCTTCTATTCCATCTTCATCATTGGTTTTTGATGATACCATTATTCAAGTCCATCATGATTTTGATGAAGATATTTAGGACTTCCCCGATGCACCTAAGCCTAATTTAGCTTCTAATGTACCTGACCTTCCTAATCCTACTTCTACTCCTAATTTAGTTTTTGATTCTGTTCCTATTGTTCCTAGAAAATCCACTAGAACTTCTAAATCTCCTTCATATCTTAAGGCTTACCACTGTAATCAAGTGACATCAACTCCCATTTCCAATCAGTCCAGTTCAGGTACATCTCAACCTCTAACAACTTACCTTTCTTATGAAAATCTTTCACCTGCATACAAAACATTTTGTTGTTCAATATCCATAATCACAGAACCTAAACATTACCATCAAGCAGTTGACAACCCCAAATGGCAAGAAGCCATAGATACTGAAATAGAAACTTTAGAAGCAAATAATACTTGGACATTGACTTCTCTTCCCCCTAGTAAGAAGCCTATAGGCTATAAGTGGGTGTTTAAGGTAAAGTATAAATCAAATAATTCCATTGAAAGATACAAAGCAAGACTGGTTGCTAAGGGTTTCACATAGAAGGAGGGCTTGGATTACATTGAGACATGTTCCCCTATGGCCAAAATGGTTTCTATCAAATGTGTGCCTGTAGTAGTTGCTGTGAAAGGCTGGTTTCTTAGCCAGCTTGATGTAAATAATGCATTTCTCCATGGAGATTTGCACAAAGAGGTCTATATGGCTCTTCCACCAGGCTTTCACAACAAAGGGGAGCAAATATAAAAGCTCAATAAGTCTCTTATGGCCTCAAACAAGCATCCAAAATGTGGTTTTCAAAGTTTTCTGCAGCATTGGTTCAGTTGGGGTTCATTCAATCCAAGGCAGATTACTCACTCTTCACTAGACAACAAGGTGAATCCTTTTTTGCCTTACTATTCTATATTGATGATGTTTTGATTGCCAACAACGACAAAGAGCAGGTTCAGCAATTTAAGGTCTTGCTAGATCATAAGTTTAAGCGGAAGGATTTAGGGGAGTTGAAATATTTTCTTGGCTTGGAGGTGGCTAGGACATCTAAAGGCATAGCCCTTTGCCAAAGGAAATATGCCTTGGAAATATTGGAAGATGCCAGTTTACTTGGATGCAAACCAACCAAAGTTCCTATGGAACAAAACTTGAAGCTTAGTAAGTATGAGGGTGATTTGCTTAATGATCCAAGTAAATTTAGGAGATTGGTTGGGAGATTGCTCTACTTAACCATTACTAGACCTGACATTACTTATGCAATGCGTAAGTTAAGCCAGTTCATGGCTAAACCAAGGAAACCCCATTTTGCAGCTACCTTTAAAGTTTTACATGACTTGAAGAATGAACCAAGAATGGGTGTTTTCTTTTCTACAGAATTTGAGCTTCATGTTAAAAGCTTCACTGACTCAAATTGGGCATCTTGCCTAGATACAAGGGGATCAATTATAGGCTACTGCATTTTCATTGGAGACTCATTGATTTCTTAGGAATCAAAGAAATAATCAACTGTCTCAAGGTCTTCAGCAAAGGCAGGGTACCGAGTTATGGCTATTTCAACTTGTGAAATTGTTTGGACCCTTTACTTGTTAAGAGATCTCCAAGTTAGTTATGGTAGAGAAGCTTTGTTATTTTGTGATAGTCAGTCAACTTTACACATAGGGTCCAATCCAGTTTTTCATGAAAGGACTAAATATATTGAGATAGATTGCTATATTGTAAGAGATAAGGTGCTAGCTAAGGTCATCAAGCTAATTCATGTGAAGACACTATGTTAGTTGGTAGATTTACTAAGGCTTTGAGCTACAAGCAATTTTTAGACTGTTATCTAAGATTGGACTAATTAATATACATCAATCATCAGTCCATCTTAAGGGGGAGTATCAAAGCCATGACAGAAATAAAGCTACATCTAAGCAAGTTGAGGAAGCAACTAATGAAGTCAAGGAAGCAACTATCGAACAAAGCCAAGCACAATAAGCTTCACACTCTGAAGCTTCAAGATGCAAAGATAGAAGAATAAAGCTAGATCAAGAAGAATGAGGAGTTGCATAAACGACGGTGTAGTTTGCTAAATAGTTTCAGTTTTGTATAGTGAACAACATTTAGTTTTTCTTGTATCTTTTTTGTTTTAGTTCACACATGCCACACATGATCAGCTTATTTTGTTCAGTTAAGTTAGTTACAGAGCTTACCAAGCTTAGCTGAGTTGTATATAAGCTTTGACAACTAATTAATAAGATTTGAGAAATCATTTTTACCAAATTCAATACTTGACAATGTTAGGACTAGAAATCATACTATAATTATGATGCTCCTAAAGCTAAGAAGCCAACAACCAAGACATCCAACTATTTGCAAAGGTGGTGGTGGTGGTGGTGGTGGTGTTATTGAAAGAGGAAAAGGAAGGTTATAAGAAGCCTAAATTTGAGATAAAGAAAAAGAAAGGGTATTTCTTTCTCCGAAGTTAAATTATACAAAATATTGTTAGTGATGTTATTGCTTTTGTTGGTGTCATCAACCCAAAAGGTATAAGATATCGTGACTGATAATCTAAAGGTATAAGAAGATATCATGACTGATGATCTAAAGTGTTTCTTATTTCCCATAATTGCCAATATTAACTCTTGCATTTTAACTTGGGACCTCTCTTGCTTGAATTGTTTAAAAACTTTGTATGTCTAACGCAATTTAGTAATAATTTTTTTTTAATCTAACTTGGTTTCTAAAGATAGCTTTTTCATCATTTTTGTTTTTTGTTTGCCAATGGTCAAGTTGTTCTGTTATTTCCCATAATTGCCAATATTAACTCTTGCATTTTAACTTGGGACCTCTCTTGCTTGAATTGTTTAAAAACTTTGTATGTCTAACGCAATTTAGTAATAATTTTTTTTTAATCTAACTTGGTTTCTGAAGATAGCTTTTTCATCATTTTTGTTTTTTGTTTGCCAATGGTCAAGTTGTTCTGTGCAGTTGCTGAAGGTATTATTGTGGCCCCTGCATGTTTCTAAAGATAGCACCCTAAGGCTATGGAAGGTAATTGAAAAATACCAATAAGATGTAACTCAAATGCCAAAGAAGGAAAGCAATAAATTAAAGTAACAGAATGAACCCTTTATGCATATGTGTGTGTGTGTGTGTGTGTGTGTGTGTTTTTTTTTGTTTTTTTTTTTTTTTGTCGCCATTTGCCTAAGGGAATGTTTGGTTGGGGTGAAAACAGGGAGGATAGAAAATAAGAAGAGGGAAATAGGGAGAAAAATGGCATTTTCTACTATTTGGTTCAAGAGAGAGAACAAGAGAGACAAAAAATGGGGAGGAAAATAATCCATCTAGGCCCACATTTTTTTTTTCCTCCCAATTTGGGAGGAAAATGGGAGGAAAAGATGCTAAATGATGTAATTTACACAAATACTCTCACTTTATTGCACTCACCTACCCCTCACTCTATTTGTTATATATTATATAACAAGGACATAATAGTCAATTTATATAAACTACATTTTCCATCCTCCCATTTTTCTCTCCAACCAAACAAAAAAGTTTTCCACCCTCGCACTTTTCCACCCCTCCAACCAAACACACAGGAGGGAAAACCAAATCTTATCTATCCTCCCACTTTTCCATCCTCCCACTTTTCCACTCCTCCAACCAAATGGACGCTAAGTGTTTGTTGGCTTGGTTAATTCCTTATTTCTATGTCATTACTCTTTTGGATGTATCACTCTGCTTACATTTTGTTATAGCAACTTGAATGTTCGCACTAACAAAATGATTTTTTTTTTCTTGCTATAGTTTGAATTTGGTGTCTCTCCTTAGTTTCTCTTTGCTTGCACCATAATTGACTCCAAATACCTATATCCTTTTTTGCCTAAATTTTCTTATGTCCTTGGAATTATGTTTGTTGACTCCAAGAACCTATATGTTTTTCCCCTAACAAAATGAATTTCTTCTTAATTATGTCCTTGGAATTGTGTTTGTTGCTATAATATGCTTGAATTATGGATTATTATTTTAGTCGCCTTGGTCATTATATGATGATTTCGATCAAAAGGGAAAGAACAACCCAAAGTTCATATAATGTGTGATCATGCAATTATTTGTTGTGGCGTTTCCTTCTCTCATAGTTAAGGATTTGGGATGAAGACCTTTTTTTTTGTTTTTTATATCAACGAAAGACCCCGCACTAGAACAACACTTCCTTTTTTCTGGTTAAATCAAAGTGAGGTCTACTTAAGGGATGTAATGCAATAATGTTCTTTATGTTTTGCTTTTTTGGAAAATTTCCATTTCTATAAACTGGTTGTTCGGTCATACCCTGCCCTCTATTTAAAGTTGAGACACTATGTCACTTATTCCTAAAAATATGTAATGTTATTTCAGTAAAATAATGCAGGTTTATTGGAGGGTGAGACTTGAGAGTGCAAATTTTTATGAAGTAACTATTTTGTAGTACTATTATTTTTGAATATTGCTATCTAAGTTCCATTTGGTTAGGCGTTTTGAGAGCTTAAAATAACATTTTTAGAACTCAAAACTTTGTTTTGAAATCACTTCTCCTCATAGCTTTTTTACAAACATTCATTTTAAATTCAAAATACCGTTTTCCAACAGCTTATACATACGCACCACTAAAGGAGGAAAAATAAAATAAAATAAAGTTTTCTAAGTGCTAAATTAGCCATGATAATTGACAACAAGATTAGAATTGGGATTGGTTTATAGTTTGATGGTTGTAACTGAAAAACATATAAGACTGGAATTAGGTTGAATAGAAAGTATTGAGATTTTTAAAAATACATAGAAAACTAACCCCAAAAAAATGCCTTTGCAACATAAGTTGGTTTCTCGGAAAAATATTAAAAAAAATTCCAAGCTAGCATCTATTAAATTTTGCAAAAGTTTTGGCATGTTTGGATCTACTTTTTTAACTCATTACCTGATTATTTATAAGGCTCTACATGTGTATGATTTAAATAAGTCACTTATTCATTAAAAAAAATCTTGTAACTAAAACTATACGTGAATGGTATTTTTAGTTGCAACATAATGGGTTAGAGAAAAATAGCTCCAAACATGTCTGGAGCTAAACTTTTTCCTTCAAGTGTTGGATCATTCATGTTTTTAAAATTTTCATTAGTTCAATTGAAAATTTTATTTTACTCATTTCGGTTTACAATTTGATAATTTGTATTGAAAATGAAACTTTTTAAGAATTTACTATCAAAATGGTAAAAGATGAATTTTATTTGCGAAAAATCGTTATCAAACATAATTTTGATTAAAAAAAAAAATACTAAGCTTTTTTTTGTGTATAATATATAACTTACGAAATAAAAAAGGGTCTGTGTATATATGTTTGGGGGGGAGGGGTGTTTTGACTAATATTTTAGTGTCACAACATGACTCTACACAAAAATTTCTGGCTCTACCGCTGGCACTCATTGACATGAATGGTCAAAACTGAAGGAGAAACTGTAATTTTCCAATTTATTTTGCAAGATAATTGGTACAAAATATTTTAAATGCCACAGTCTCCACCTGGTCCACCAAAATCGAAGGTGTATCCATTTTCCACATCTTGATATACAGGATCATTTATGGCATAACAGCTAGGAGTATCATTGATTTTATCATAGCTATAGTCTTCATGAGGCCCCTGTATAATTCCTGAACTATTTCTATACTGAACAAGTCTAATTGAACATGAATGCTCATATTTGCCGTCAGCATATAATCCAGATCCCATTGGTGGGCTAATTCCAGTTGGGGGATTAGGAGCAGCAACGATACCTCCCCAACCAACACTTCCAGGATTAGTAAAATTATTAAATATATTTGCTGGAAAATATCCAAAATTAATACCGTTCATTGCTACCCACCAATTTCCATCTTCCTCCTGTCACATAAAAGAGCAAGAGCATATGATCAAAGTCACAAAACTCTAGAATCCTTTTTTAACTTTGTTTCAAAATTTGAACATATAGAACCATATACATATAGGGCTTGTTTGGATCGAGGAGGGAGAGATGGGGAGCAAAGGGAAGTAAAATAGAGTTGGTCAAAAATTAGCCTAATTTCCGGTCAATTCTACTCTATTCTACTTCCCTCTACTTCCTTATCTCAATCCAAACAAACCAATAAGGTTAATATTACAAAACTAAATAATACCATGCAATTATGATTAATGATAAATTTACCTTGAAAATAGACACTGCAATCTCAAAATGAGGACCTTGAGGAATGGAAACATTAGCTATAGGTGCCCCGAGATGAATTTTTTTGTCAATTTGCACAAAACCTGGGCAAACAAGGTTGAAGCAACTTGTTTTTGTTGCACCACCAGACTATAATTTTTAAATGTATTGTTAGTATCCAAAGCAACAAACTTTCATGTATACCCAACAACAAGTAACGCTCTACGTATAATTTTCATAGCACTGATAGTATCCAAAATATTCAATTGATTGAAACACCAGCAAACAAGAAACACACATATACCACAAGCAAATTATAATAAAATAAATAATAACATCAAAATTCATAGAAAACTTACTGTCCAATGTATAAAGAAATAAGAATACCCAGTACCCTCGTACATAGTTGGAGAAACCTGTTTGAATCAAGCAACACAAAAATTATTCATTTTGAAAATTCTGGTTATGTTATTCCATTTGTATATGATTATCAATTTTCTTGATAACCGTTACCTTTGCCAATTCATTTCACTCCCTTTTCAAAAAAAAAAAAAATTCATTTCACTCATTTTTTTTCCATAAATACTAGAATCTGAACCTTTTTTTTATCAAAAACAAAATTATCTTTATCAAAGAATACCACATTTTTCTTTGTTGAAAATGCTCATTGTTTGTTGCAATTTATGATTGGATAGTTTTACGTAGATCGATAAATAAAAATTTTAAAATACCATCCATCCCGTCATGATAGAATTCACATTCTCGTCTACACCATTCATGATATGTATTTCTGCATAGCTGTCTCCCAGCTTGACATCAGGATTATAGACAGCAATGTTTCCTTTAACTCCAGTGTAACTACGACCTGGAAACTCTCGCATTTGGATTTGTGCACGCTGTACAATGAAAGTTCTGAAAGTCAAGGACTAGCAATGAAACTCTTGTTAAACAACATTCCAAATTAAAGAAATAAAATATATTATATGAAAATGTTTATAATTTTTGTTAAGGGGTTGTAACAAGTTAAAGAAAGTGTTCAAGCTTGGTTTATTTACTTTGTTATGGAGCTGAGCTGAACTTGAGCATTTAGAACAAGTCTATGCTTTGTCTATTAATTTTTTTATTAAGCCTACTTTATTCATTAGCTCTATCAATTTAGTTTTTTATTTTTATTTTTTATTGAGAAACAAACACACACACACAAGGAAGAAAGAAATGGGTTCTAACACAAGGGCAATCACAACTCCACTCAAAAACCATGGTTATCAATTTAGTTAAGTATATCTACTTAATTTAATTAAATTTTGACATAACAAATCTTTGTATCTACCTTTCTTTGTACATATTAGCTATTAAATACCATAATTATTCAATTTTTTGGGTTTGGTTTGGTGTTTTCTATTTTGAAAACCAACAAAAGATTGTTTTGAGAATTTTATTCTAAAAATTGGTTTTTCACCCCTCAAAAATTTTTTTTTTATTTCTAGGTTTTTGTTTTCCAAAACATCCCTAACCCATAAACAACATGCAACTCACAAGAACATCAAACCCACAATCACAGTCAACTAAACTTTGAGTAAATCAGGCATGGAGGACAAAGAGCAGAGAGGGAGAGAAAGTGTAGAAAAACAATCGGGCAAACCCCGATCTAATGGGAGTTGTGGTTGCCCTTCCTTGTCAAGATGGTTCTTCCCTGTCATGGTGGTGTTGTCTTGGTCACTATGAAGTTACATCTTAATTGTAGTGGTATCATCTCTTAAAAGGTATAGTGGGTGGAAGAGAGACTTGGAGAAAGGTGCTCAAAATTTAAAATATTCAAAACTGAAAACAACTAAAGGATGTTTAAAACAAGAAAAATTATACATCTTCTCACAAATTTGCTTTAAATTTACAAAATTAAATATTGAAAATAGGTTTAGGGATCACAAATATATTGAGTCAAGTTTTAGTTTTGCTCAAGCTTAGCTAATTAAACACCTAAGTTCATTTCAATCTTGTTCATTTAATTAATGCACCATTTTCACAAATCTTATTACAATACCATATTTTTGGGAAAATAACCATGTGTAGTTTATACTGATATCAAGTATGGCTATGATTTCATCCTACATCCTAAAATATATAACAAAGAACTTACATGAATACCAGGAGCTGCTGTTGTTTGAGGATAAATGTTATTTGACATTGACCTAATTGCTATAAGGTCTTCTTTTGTTGTCCTGCGAATGGGAACTGTTCCTGACGGACAAGCATCTTCCAATAAACCAAACATTGAAGGTTTATTTAGCGCGAGACTTACATTCTTTGTTGTTCTTAGTGGAAAACGGGGTCTTTTCTAAAGAAGCAAAAATTCAAATTAAACCAAATATATGTAATATTTGTTTTCCAACTTAATTATAGATTTTATTTGCATAATAATAACGATAATAAGTGATAATCTTGTGGTAATTACATCATTTATAGTGACTTATGTCAGTAGTTCAAACTCTACTTTATCACTTATTAGAAATAGAAATAAATAAAAAATTAACAGCAACAAACTAAGAAGAATTAGTCAAAATATGTTCCTTTTTTGCCATTCAATTATATCTTAATCATTCTATATCTCTAATATAAATCTCCTTATATTGATAGGTCCTTTGTTATTTACATTTACAATTACTCAAACTAATGCAGGTATATAAACTTCCAAAAGTGAATATCATAAGGGCCATTGTTGACTTGATACTTGCATAGTTCAGGATACCAAACTTGGCCATCTCTTGCTCTAGTTAGAACGCAACCTATAATCCAATTCTAATTCAAAATTGTTTTTCTACACGACTAATTTGCTTAATTAATCCTTCAGGGGCTAAGCCCTAGTAAAATAGGAATTGTTAACATGATGAGGCATGCATGGGCGACATTGTAATCATTATGATCATTTGTAGTTCAAAAAGTGTAAACTACTACAATTTCTGAAACAACTGGAAAAGAAAAAATTATTGTTATTGTTATAGATGAAATAATAAATAGTTTATATCACTACTCAAGTACCTGGATCTTGTGATCTTTCAACAAAGGATGGTCAAAAGCCAATTGTTTATTGATATCAATACAGTCAACAATATATCCAAACTTCGTCTACAAGTTCAAAGATAAACAAGTTCTCTTATTAGATGAAAACAAGTTCTATAACATGTTATATACGAAATTTAAAAAATGAAAATAAACAATAATAATAAGACTTCCATGATGTAGACAATATCTAAAAAATGTGATGATTGTGACCATGAAGAAAGATAATTGAGAAGGCAAATAAACAACATCAATTTTAATAGTACTAGTCTTTTCTCCAAGCTTTCTAGGGTACGTATTAAAGTCACTGCAAAGACATTTGTTAGATTAGTTCTCATCTTAAGATTTTTTTTTTTTTTTTTAATCCCTATCTATGATACATGTTTGTTAGGATAAATTTTTTGAATAATTATGTTAGAATAATAAAATTTTAAACTTTAAAAATTTGAAAACAACAAACGTTATTTTCAAATGTCTCAGACCAACAAAGGCTTACATTTTAAACCATGCACTACCTAAATACTAGACCTTGGGGGAAGAATGATTTTACAGCCCAAAAACTCAAATAAGTTGTGCATTCCACAACTTATTAAGGGCGATTTTAGTGAATCCCTGAAACGTTTCTTGTAGTGAACCCAAAACCCATTATTATCCATTTGCATAGAAAAGTCTCTTATGATGTGTTTGGATTACATGATTTGGACATTTAGATTTGAATTTGGGTAATTAAAATTCAAATATCATTTGGAAAGTTTTAAAAATGTCAAGGATTTGAATTTGAAAAATCCTCCAAGGATTTTAAACCCTTAAAATTCTTGGATTTAAAATAACTTCTAAAATCAATGAATTTAAATCAAGGCATTTCAAATCTATTAATTTAAAATTCAAATCCAAATTTAAATCTAAGTTTCCAAATGCAACTTAGTGATTTGTTAGATAAATACCATGTCCATGGGACCATGTGTGGAGACTTTCACTAGTGCACGACTATAAATTGCGTGCATGTACACTGTGATCACTCAACATCGATCTCCAATACCACCAATTTGAATGTTCAGATAACTGTGAAAAGCAAAGATTGCGGAAAGCTATTAGCACCTTAATCTCAAATAAGATTAAGGTGCTAATCTAGAGGGCTTGCAAATATATTCTGCCAACTCATTTCGTAGGAATGAATAATTTCTCCTTATTTTTAGGATGAGCCCGCACTACTCACTTAGTATTGAAAAATTGTGTTCTACCACCACACACCCTTAGTGCAATGGTCACTCTACAAATATAAGTGCTTGTGGGGTGTGGAGGGTAAGAGTCGGGGTTCAAGTCTCCAGGAGGGAGTTTCACACACATATACACTTAGATTAGACTAAAGTAAAATTTCTATCTTATATATATATATATATATATATATATTTTTTTTTTTTTTTTAAATTGCGCCCTTTGATGAGGTATTGTTAAACTTTCAAGAAATAAAAGTTAGAAGAACTTATGAATTTGTGCAATGTCAAATATTTAACACTAATTTTTTTTTTTTTTCCTTGAAGCAAATCATATCATTATAAAATTTAAGATTAAGTTTCTTATAAAATTTAAGATAAAGAAACTTAGAGGAACCAAGATGAAAAATCTTAAATGTAAGGAACCAAGATGAAAAATCTTAAATGTAAGGAACCAAAAAGAAAAAACCACAAAGTTTAAGAGGTCAAACACATATTTAGTCAAAATTAAATATAAATTCACTTGTTTCGTTAAGTCTCAGATCTTCCAATTAAATCAATGTATGTTATTAATTTCATAACTTAATCAAAGTCTTCTTTTTTTTTTTTTTTTTTTTGTCTTTCTATCTTTTTTTCCCCTTACAATAAAGAGGAGAGTGGAATTTGAAGGGCATGAAATCTATATTCTATATATATAATAATAAGTAAAGCAGAGAGAAAATCTAATTAAATTTCAAATTGAAATTCACTTAAAGTCTAATTTTGCACCACGTGTCTCATCTAATCTAAATTTTAGAATTTTGTGCCAAGTGAGTTAGTTTAGTGTAAAAATTGAATTTTAATTAGAGTTTAATTTTGCTCCACGTGTCTCATCTAATCTAAATTTTTAAATTTTTGTGCCAAATTAGTTAATTTAGTGTAAAAAACGAGGATTCCAATATAATAAACCATAAAAAACATAATCATATAACTAAAAAAAATTCAAATTTATAAGTCATCTATATATATATATATATATTAATAGGTAAAACTTTGAGAAAGTTGAATTAGAATTTGAAATTATAATCCAATTTTGCACATGTCTAAATTTATGTGAGAACTACACCATAATTATCTACTTAAGCATGTGCCGTATGTCTACTTGAGTTTTTTAATCTTTGTGTCAAATGAGCTAATAAGTGCAAAATACTATAAAATTTTTTTAAAAAAATAAGTATATATACTCAATAAAAATCACCACATGTTTCTCAAAAAATAAATAAAATAAAAATCACCACACGTTCTATCTTATTAAAAATTAAAAAAAAAAAAAAAAAAAAAAAAAAAAAAGATCATAAGTAGTATTAAATTTAGTTAAGAATTTTAATATGTGACTAATTATATTTACTTTTAAAAAATAATTTAACTAATTATCTATATTTTATGATAAAGATTGTGTTTAATTTTAAATGTATATGTATGCATGAATGCATGTTTTACATGTTTTGTTTTAAAAATAATAATAATAATTTGACTAATTATTCATATTTTTATAATAAAAATTTTGTTTAATTTTAAATGCATCCATGCGTTTGTATGAAATTACATGCTAGTATATATAATAAAATAGTCTCATTTTTGCATGTTTAGCTTATGTAATTTTGTAATTGATTATAAACTACCTTTGTTTTATAGGTTATAAAGGCTTTACATGCTAATGAAAATTAGTGGATCACAAGGAAAAAAGAAGAAGCTATCCTCACGCACTTGGCCATGTGAAACTACAAAGCAAGCCAATTGTCAAGCCGAAGTGCCAATCCTTGAAGAGAAAAGTTAGGCACAATAGCGTCGTGGGCTTTAGAATTCTAATTACTTAACTGTATCTTTGTTGTGGGCCTCCTTATTGGAGCTAAACAGGAAATAGAGACGACAGAGAAGAGGCAGCTTCATGTGCCGTTTTCTGTGCCTTTCCTCTGTGACAACATAGTGACTATTTTCTTCTTTCTTTTAGTTTATTTGCTTAGTTTAAATTTAATGTTTCGTGTTTTATTATTTTATTTTTATTTTAATGAATGAGTTGCTAAATTTTTAATTAAGGTTGAGGATGAAACCTTGTTAAGGATTATTAGTATTTATTTATGAGATTTAATTTTTCTCATAACATTGTTCTTTGATGATTTAAATGTTCTTGTTTCATTTCAATTGCCTAGGATATAATTTTGAATATGAGTCAATCATGTTTTTCTTATGATTTATGATTTATCTTAATCAATTGAATTTTTGGTTTATTATTGCTTAGTTTTAAATTTTGATATCTCTTATAATTTGCTTGTTAATAGATACAATTAATAAATTGATTTTATATTTAGGAAACAAAAAAGAGCTTGCTATAGATTTTAATGAAAATATCTTCCATGATAACAAGATTGAATTCTAGATTACCATATAGTAGTATAGAAAAATTCATGATCATAATTATATGTTGATATGAAATAATAAAGTGGATTCCAAAACCTTAATACTTCTCTCTAGATTGTTTAATCTCTTTACTACTTTGATAATCTCTTTGGTCATTTAATTTTTCTTTAATTTTATTTAATTTCAAAATAATCGATTGTTATTAACTAAATTAGGATTTATTTAGTTAAGGTGTGGTTGATATCTCTAGATTAGGATTTTATTTAATTTTTATTTAATTTCAAAATAATCTCTTTGATATCTCTTATGATTTGCTTGTTAATAGATACAATTAATAATTTGATTTTATATTTAGGAAACAAAAAAGAGCATGCTATAGATTTTAATGAAAATATCTTCCATGATAACAAGATTGAATTCTAGATTACCATGTAGTAGTATAGAAAAATTAATGATCATAATTATATGTTGATATGAAATAATAAAGTGGATTCCAAAACCTTAATACTTCTCTCTAAATTGTTTAATCTCTTTACTACTTTGATAATCTCTTTGGTCATTTAATTGTTCTTTAATTTTATTTAATTTCAAAATAATCGATTGTTATTAAACTAGATTAGGATTTATTTAGTTAAGGTGTGGTTGATTTTCCTACTTTCACACAAGTCCTTGTGGGTTTGATCTTGTTCTTCTTAGACTATACTTCAGTATAATTCGTGCGCTTACAAGTATTTATAAATTCCACAACAAAAATCAAACTCAAATTCTTCTTTTATGGGAGAATTGGAGAATAACACTTAATCTCAATACTTTGGAGCATTTTATCTTACTCAAATGAACAATCAATTGATAATAACAATAAGAAGAAAACATAATTTCTAAATGGAATGTTTAAATATCATTGCACAAGATATGCATGAAGTATTATAGTATTACAACATATAAAAATTCTAAACAAACATAAGTTTGAGCTAGTCCAAAACCTGAATGCTTTTAACAGGGGGTTTGTTTATAAGCTTTAGCTGTCTTTCCAAGTCCAATTCTTCTTCTTTGGATATAATTTGGGTTCCATTCACCTGATGGCTGCTTGTCAAACACATACACAAAACTACAATTAGGATCAATCTTTCAAAATCCATTGCCTCACTAATTTGATGTAAGTATGTTGGATTATTGTATTTAGAAGCTATTATATAGAGGAGTGATGTTGAGCTGAAGATAAGTATAAGGTGTTATTATGGAAAGCCAACCAAGTTTGTTTGTTATTATTTGAATCCAGGCAACTCTATTGGAAAGGCTACGAGGCTAATTATAAAGGAGTGATAATGAGGTAAAGATAAGTATAAAGTCTCATTATGGAAAGTCAAACAAGTTTTATTATTATTATTATTATTATTATTATTATTATTATTATTATTATTATTATTTTATTTATCTATATCTATATTATATATCTAAAAGTTAAAGTGTAGAGTTTAATGTTGCTGCGCTCTTATTAAGCCACATCAGCGTCACATTATCAACCTATTTTCAATATTTTCACTCTCCTTCTTAATTATTTTTCTCCTTATTAATTTGCCACTTTACAATTACACCTTTTCCAACATTTACTTACTTTTACCCTTTTATCTCCCCACTATTTTATACCTTAACCTTATAATTTCTCCATCCCTTCATCTTCTTTTTATTTTGACTCTTCTTCTCCCCATTTTTTTACTATAAAAATTTGATATTTTCTCTACCATTCAATCCATATTTTTCTCACACAAAAATGTTCTCATTTTTATTTTTTTTTTCCTTATTAATTTGTCATTTTACAATTACACATTCTCTAACATTTACTTACTTTTACCTTTTCATCTCTCCATTACTCTATATCTTAACCTTACAATTTCTTTATCCGTTCATCTTACTTTTAATTTGACTCTTCTTCTCCCCATTTTTTTTACTATAAAAAAATTGCTATTTTCTCTTCTATTCAATCCATATTTTGCTCACTCAAAAAGGTGAATAGTCTCTCTCTCTCTCTCTCTCTCTCTCTCTCTCTCTCTATATATATATATATATTCTTTCTTTTGGTGGATGTTTAATTCTTTAGATTGATGAATTTTTATGTTTAACTCTACTTTAGGTTGATAAGAATTTGTTATATTTTAATTTTTTATCTTTTTAATTTTATTTTATTTGTTTGTTACTTATTATCCTATAAAATACAGAATGATTTAAAATTATTCTATTACATAGCATGACTTGGATAATTTTGTTATTTGTCTCATATTCTCTTCTAAAAAAAAGTGATCTCTCTCTCTCTCTCTCTCTCTCTCTCTCTTATTAACTCTTTCTTGCAACTCTATTTTAGATTGATTGTTTTTTTTTTTTTGTATCTCTACTTTTGGATTATACACTTTGGTGGTGTGGTTTTTGAGTTATTTATCACATGTACTCTCTATCCCTCTTATAGTTTTAGTTTGAGTTAATTTTTAGATATTTTAGAAGTGAGATGATTATGTATTTGAATGTCTCTATAAATTATTTGAGTAATATCAATTATAAATCTGTGATGAGATTTGGTTATCATGATAATGTTCTTAAGAGAATGAGAAATTCCAATAATTAATTTTGGAACTTAAAAATTATAGTTGTTAGAAGAAAAAAACCATAACACACTAATCACTATACAAAAGTTTGAATAATACAAATCACTTGAAAAAAATTAGTATTTCTATCTTTTATCTAAAAAAATATATATGTAATGGAATAATATCAATCAAATGCACCTAAGTTTTTCAAAAAAAAAAAACTCAAAATAATATAATGATATATTTCTAGAGATAGAGAGATGAAAAATAATTCTAGAAATAATATCTCCAGTATGTTTTATAGAATAATACATCATACCATGTTACAAAATAGTTGTATATTTCCACGCATCGCGTGGGTCTGCAACTAGTATAACTTAATAGTTGGGACATAGAGGAATTTGAATCATGGACATCTATATTGGAAACACTAAGAGCACCCGCACCAGCTCTTGCATACTCTTGCATAATTGAAAAAGAGATGAATTTTACACATTTAAGCCACAAAACTTCCCACATCAGTCCTTCTAAAACTGTGTATATTTACATATTTGCTATAGAAACCGTGCATATACACGGTTACTGTAGCTGTGCATACTATTATTTTATTAATTTCATAATTTTGCACTTTTTTTCCCCTCTCTTCTCTGTGTGCAAAACAAACTCAGTCTCAAACTTCTCCTTTCGTCATCTTTTTTTTTTCCTCAAATACACACAAACACACCCACACAAATACATCCACACTAAACGCAGAGATATACAAACACACCCACACAGACAAACCAACGGTGAGAGAGAGATTGATTGGTGCTGGTGTTGGCCGCTTGTGGATTGGTGGATCGATGCTAGTGGCGGAGATCAAAGTTTATGGGTCGATGGAAATGGGTCTGGATGCTTATGGATTGGTGCTGGCGGCAAACATCGGTGCTTATGGGTCAACGAAAATGGGTTTTGATACTTGTGGATCTGTACTGGTAGCAGAGATCGGTGTTTGTGGGTTGGCCGAGATCGGTGTTTGTGCGTTTTGATTCTTGTGGTGCTTGTGGTGTAGAGTTGATCTAATTGTAAGAGAGAATAAGAAGAAGAAGAAGAAGCTGCTTGTGGAGGGGAGGTAATCTGACACGTGAAAGGAAGAAGAAGAAGTGGTTGTGAAAGGAAGAAGAAGAAGCAGAGGAGGGACAAAAGATTGGTCTGAGAGAGAGAAGGACAAAGATAAAGATAAAGAGATAAATACAAAGATAAAGATAAACATATAGGAACAAAAGAATAATAATAAAAAAATTTAAAAAATATTAATATTTAAATAGAATAGATTGTAAAATAGATAAACTGATGTGGGTGTTTCGGAAAAATAGTAGTGTAAAATAGAAAATGTAAGTTATTAGTGTAAAATAGACGGAAAAATTGGCCGAACTGATGCAATTGCTCTAAGAGGAAAAGAATGATAAATCCTTTATTTTTGTAAGGTATTGTTATGAAAAGCCAACAAGGCTCTTGATACCAACAAAGCATGCTAAATAGGTTAAATTATTAATATTGATAAAATTAAAAATTAAAAAATAATAAATAAATAAAAAGAAGAAGAAGAAGAAGAAGATAGATTGAGTTACTCTTTGTAGCTATTTACAATGTCCCCGTCTTTTATAACTCGATAGTTGGGGGAGGAAGAATTTGAATCATGGACATTTTTGTTGAAACGCAAGGAGGAAAAGATGGATTGATATTTTATTTTATCTTCACCGTACCATTTCTATTGGAAATGTCAACCCAAGTTTATTTATTTATTTATAAGGTCTTGTTACACGGTTAAGGAAAGCCAACAAGGCTCTTGGCACCAACTATGCATGTTAAATAGCATTAATATTGACTAGATGAAACGGGAAACATGGATTGATTTATTATTTGTAGTTATCTGCAATGCCCTCATTGATTCCATAAATTTTTAATGTATATCAAACTAGTCACATGCTTATACCAAGGGGTGTTCACCAAACCAATCAAATTTCACGAATGCACCCAAACTGACCAAAACTGCCAGCAAAATGGAATAACTGTATAAAACGGCACCGCACCACACTACACCCATATATATTTTTATTTTATATTAAATATATATTAATAATTTTATAATATATGAAGTAAGTGGCTAGCCCAAAGTTATTGTGTTCTAGTTTTACATTAAAAATGGCTTTGTTTTGGTTAAATACAAAATTAAAAGTTCTAAACCTCATTTGCTCCTTCATCTCACACTTTCACTCTTCTCCCCCGATGCCCTCTCACTCTCAGTTATAATTGTGTATGGTTTATGTAAAGTTGTTATTTACAACTATTTTGTATTAGCTTTAATTCTATGCCAAATTTAATTGTAATTCTGTTCAATCATTTTTCCCGGTATTTGTATATGGGATTTTATTGTAAGGGTTGTGTGTGAGAGAGAGTATGAAGACTTAAGCTTTTATTGAAAACCAAGTGGATTTCACGAGAAGATTTGCAAGAAGCTATCTCGCAAAGTAAGCCACGTGTAAAGCCCATGACTGGAATGCGAAGAGTCATGACAACCTAGTTTTTGTGAGTGTCTTGAGGGTAAGGCCTTCCCACGAAATACTCACGAAACATTTTGTTTTGCTATTTTGTCATTTGTGCTCGACCATGTCTTCACCTACACTATATATATCCTCATTACCCACATATTGTAAGGAGTGTTTTTCAAAGAGAAGATGCTAGCATACACACTTGAGAGTTAGAGACTGTCAGACCCACAATTATATACACATTTCCTTGTGGTTTTCCCGTAATCTTACCTCTCCATATCCAAATCCTTGAGATGTTAGTAGCCCAAACACTTGCCACACCCAATTTGAGTGTAAAATGAGGTTTTGGTGCTGTTGGGAAGCATTGGAAGAAGCCAATTGTTGATGGATGCAATTGGGTTGAATTGCGTGATCTGGGAAAGCTAGAGAAGATAAGGTTTTGTCAAGTCAGTTGGTAGCAGGAGTTTGGAGGGCTCAAGTACATGGGGTAGACTAAGCTTAGAGGGTCTTTTGTTATTCGTATACTCCAACTTATTCTCTAGTGGATCGATTTACCGCTTGGATGGCGGCGGAAAGGTTTTTCGCCAAGTTCTTCAATTTCCTCTTCGATAACACATCGCAGTGTTATCTTGTGTTTGCATCCTTCTTCCCTACTCTTTTAGCTTTCATTTTATTGCTGTTATTTGTTGAATATGGCTTAAAGTAGTTTTATCGTTTGTTCGCTCGCATTTACTCTTATTCCGCACTTAGTTTAAGTTAGAGTAAAAGCAACCAAGTCATAACTTTTAATTGGGGGTCTAAACAAGTTCTTGTGTTTATACACAAATTCGAGCTTTCAATTTACTTATTGAATATATTTGTGTTCTTGTTGAAGTTTAGATTCGTATATTATTCTTAGTTCCTTTATCACAAAAGTATATTGTTTATACTAGTTACTAAAAGATTCGATTACTTGAAACTATTCAGATTGTTTGAATCTATCATATATTTTTTTTGGACTTGTATATATTTATGTTACTTTTTTTGTTACACATTTTGTGTGTGTGTGTGTGTATAAACTTATTTGTCATATTGTCATAGTTGTTAATACTAAACTAGTAATTAGTAATAACATCTTGAAAAATGTACTAGTCTAAAAACAACAAAACCGCACCGCACTGCACATATGAACGCAAAACTGAAGTATGGCGTGGTAATAGTTTTAGCCAAATCGCACTGCAAAGTGCAACGCTTAAAATGACACAAAACTGCACCGCAAACACCCCTTCTCGTACCACTCACAAGACCTTGCTTGCTTGTACAATAAACTTTAATAAAATCTCTATTTGATTATGAAATTATAATTATAATGATTTAGCATTCTAATAAGAATGCAACAAAAATATATGTTAGTAATTGATCCTAAATGGTTTGAAAAGTATATGAAAAAATAGTAGGAACTTATATCATGTTAAATTAGTAATATTTGATCGAATGCAGGTTAATCTTGTTTCTTTAGTAATGACAAGTCAATTGCCATTGCATGAACTAGTCCTGTCTGACATGAGTTTGTGTTACAATTTGAAGAAGCTGATAGGCCACAAACTGAATGACCCCTTGTGATTTAAACTAATTAATTAATTTAGCCAAGTTATTAATTAATCAATTTAACATGCAAATACGTGGCAGCACAAACAAATCACCGAATAACTAAATATGCAGCGGAAAATAAATAACACGGTGATTTGTTCACGAATGGGGAAAAACCCTAACGGCAAAAACCCCATCGGGTGATTTTCAGGTCACCACTCCCGAAACTCCACTATTATCAAATCAAGCAGTTACAAATAAGGAATCCCAAGTACCTTATCAACCTACAGTTGAACTCTTACCCCAATACCCAATCGGACTTGATCTGTAGTGACAGTTCCCCCTTTTGATGCACGGCTCCCAAGTACGTGACTAACCAGATGCGCGGATCCCAGTACGCGACTTCAAACACCAACTTTAGGAAGAGAGGTTGGCTGCAAAGTTCTTCAGATCATCCTATGCAATAAAGATCAGGAAGATGCTTGGTCACAAAACCCTACGGTGCAAAGTACACAGCAACTTCTTGAAGAAGATGAACTAGGTCAAGAACTTCGTCTTAGATCACAATTTGCTTGAACAAGGATTGCTCAATACTTATGCAACTTGTGTCTCTGTTGACGGCTCTTAAAATACTCCTTAAATATGTTTAGGGTTAGAAGAAAAGAAGGCCCAAAAACACATTCACGGATCCCAAGAAAATCATATTGGAATTCTGACTTTTTAAATCTCGACAGATAGCAGGTGTCAAGGTAGCTATCGAGCAGGTGTCGAGCTTTAAAAATTCTGCACTTTAACTTGCTTTTTCTTGGACAGACTTGATGACTTCAACACTTGATCTTGAAACCTTGTTTCTTGAAGTATTAAAAACACCTAGAACTACCCAATTACAAGTATAGTGCGTTTTGTCAAAGGATTAGCCAATTTACATAAAATATGACATATGTTCTTAACATGTGAACACATATGTCCTAACAATCTCCCCCTTTGGCAATCCGTGACAAAACCACAACAAACAAATGAACATATGAGAGAAGTCATAAATCACTCAACTCATATTCACTTGTTACATACAATAAAATCTATCCTAACACAAACTCTTGAAAAACTTTGCAAGAAGAGAGTTTATGGCAAGTAGACTTTGACAACCTGTATTTCTGAAACACTTTTAAACAAAACTCATCAAGGCATCTTGTGTGAAACAGAAATTAAATAGATTGCTTACAAATATAAAGAACATGTGTATAAAGAGAGAAAAGAAACAACACATGAAGAGATAGGTGAAAAAGAAAAAACATACATCCACATATAGAGAAAGATAAGTACAATGTGTGTAAAACTGGTCATAAGACCTCATATACAAGATCAATGTATCTATCAAGACTAGAAAAAGAAAAAGATACATCAAAATCTCACTACATCCCTCAAAAATATGAACACTCCCCCTATCAAAAATGTCCTATACTAACTCTCCCCCTAAGATGACTACTCTCATAATCCAAAACTACTCCCCCTTTTTGTCACGAATGACAAAGGGTAGAGTGTCATGTAGACATCTCATCAGTAGAGCTAGCATCTCCATCATCATCATCTGAAGCATCATCGTCATCACCATCATCATCATCATCCTCAGAGTCAAAATCTGAAGCCACTGGAGGAGGTGGTGGAGGAGAAGCCTCAGAAGCAAAACCACCCATGGTCGCCTGCCGTCGTGCAATACGACCAACACGAACATTCACCTGATACAACTCAGTGGTGAGTGTATCGAGGCGAGCATCCATGCGCTGCAGCTGCGCCATAATGTCTCCAAGAGATACATCGCCTGAAGAAGAAAGAGGAGCCGATGTAGATGGAGCAGATTTGGATGGAGCCGAACGGGAGGGAGGAGTGGAATCCGGCTGTCTCGCCCTGAACTGTGCCTCACTACGTTTTACGGTAGCGGCATCTATAGCAGATATGTGTGTGAAGTGGTCGGACGAAGGGAAAGGGATGGAAAAATGGCGTAGAATCCTCGTGATAGCGAAGGGAAAGACGAGCTTATCACGGGACGCCGCATCTAAATGAACATCGATGATAGAGAAAATGAAGTGAGAAGGAAAATCTATCGTGAGATGCTCAAGTAGAGATAACAAAAATCGAGCACGAGGCTCTGTAATAGAGTTATAGTGAGAGAGAGGATAAAGTACAAAGGTCATCACCATGTTAAGGAACCTAGGACCTTTAGCAAAAGGTCTACATGATGTGTACTGGTGCTCACCCCAGTCAGAAGGGCGCTCACAAAAAGCAGAAATGAGCTCATCCTTGGACACAGTCCTCAGTCGCTCACATGTAGGATAGTCAGGAAACTCTATCCTAGGAACATGAAGTATATCCGCAACCAGCTGCGGTGTAACAGCAATGCGCGTACCTCGAACGCGAGTATGAAAGAGAGGTACTGAACGATCAATCCCGTACATGTTGGAGTAAAACTTCTGAATAAGTACGAGAGGACAAGTGACCGGGACGTCACACAGTGACTCCCATCCCCTACTGTGAATGACAGAGGGAAGGTCAGTGTCGGCAGAGTCTGCCAGAACAACGTGGCGTTCCGAATGAACACCTCGTTTAGAAAAGTTCTCAGTAAATGCCTTGTAGGCATCTCCATCACGGAACCGAAGATTATGAGGAGCAGTATCAGAAGATGAAGAAGCTCCAGAACGTAGAGGGTTCCGAGCCGGAGTGGATTTACGTTTAGGTGCCATAGATGCAACTAACGTAAAAGAATGAGAAAAGAGATAGAGAGGGAGACAATCAGAAAAGTCCCAAACAGTTCAAATATCAAAATATGTTGAACAAAATGGACGTATGCATGGGAATGCATGATCATGTGACATGCAAACATAAAAAGCATCATGGGCTCAGCCCAATCCAATCCTATCAGCACACAGACAAGAATCACACAACTAAATGCATGAAAATATCATTCTAATGCACATGGAATGCAATGTATGACATTTTAAACACATTTAAGTGAAAAACTAACCCAAAATTTCAAGAAAAACTCTTCAATTTTGAAAAACCCCAAAGTTTTCAAAAAAAATCCCAAAACCTAAGATTCAAATCATGAAATGCATGAAAAGGAATGGAAAAGAAGATCATACCACTTGATTTGAAGCAAGAACAGCTGAAAATCACTTGGGATGAAGATTGGATTGAAGAAAAGTTGTCTGGAAGTTGAACCGCCTCGGACAGATCGAAGAGAGATCGAGAAATGAGAGAAAAAATCGCGATCGCAGCTTAAATAGGCACCTCAGTAAATCTCGACAGCTGAGGTGTCGAGAGGTATCGAGGGTGCTGTCGAGGTAGGTATTGAGGTTTTGGCCATCGACAGCTAAGGTATCGAGGAGGTATCGAGGTACCAAACAGCTGAACCAATAGAGAAGCTCGATCGATCGACTAGGTGTCGAGGAGGTATCGAGGAGACAAAGATTTTCTCGATCGATCCACCAGGTGTCGAGGAGGTGTCGAGATTGCGATAAGAAAAAGGCTTGAAAATCTCGACAGCTGATCAGGTATCGAGGAGGTGTCGAGGAGGTGTCGAGCCAGCAGAGAAAAGCAGTTTTTCGAGAAGAGAAAAACACAAACAAGTATGCAATCAAGACAAACACCTCAACCAAGATCCAACCAACATAAAAAGCTCTCAAAAATCATCTCTCAATGACAATTTAAGCACATGAATCTTTCAAGAACACACACACACACACTAAACAAGTCTAACCAATTTTATATTTCAAAAATAAGTCATGACAGTTTAGTGAGCATACAACAGTACATGTAAAACCTTTGTGATGGCCAAATCACATTGTACCTGCACATGTATCAAAAGTAGCAAAAAATATTGCGTGTTGTGTGTGAAAAACATCGCAAGATTTGCATGTGTATACATGTTATGACGATCTGAGATATGAGAAAATAACTTTAACTCACACACAATCATAACTGTTTGATGGGGACTATCACCTTCGAGGTACATCCTATAACTCCCACATCTCCTAGAATACACGCTTGCAACCATTTTTAAAGCATTTTTAATCTTTTTGCTTTTTATTTTCTTTGCATATTTTCTTTTTAAACATATCATGCATGGGCTTATGAGAAAGAAAAGAAATACCCATTGATATTTTGACATTTCAATTTTGCTATGCCTAAGCACACAAATGTCATTGACATCACACTTTTGCTATGCCGAAGCATACAGATGTCATTAATGATTGGCAGGCAACAGTGGTGAGATGGTTATTTATGCCTTTCTCTTAGGATTTTCTAGTCCTACCCGTCAAAAAGAGTGATATGAGTGTTAAGTCTAAGAAATAACCTAATCTTACTCATCACAAACACGAGCCACAAAGCTCACTTGCTTAGTTGTGCATAGGGATGCTCATCTAAGCTACAAGAGATACAAAGTTTAGAAAACTTTGTTTCATTGGCCATCTAAGGTACACAAGTACCAAAGTACACAAAACACACACTGTTTTTGTATTTTTCAATTTTTCAATTTTTTATTTTTATTTTTATATGAAAAACAAAATAAACAAAACTGAAAGTAAACACACAAAGACATGTTAAGAAAAACAAAACAATGCATAAAACTAGACTGACTCAACAAAAATGCAAAACACACAAGCAATGCAACAAACAAGATAAACAAGAAGGGAGAAGAAAATGATAAAATCACTTAGAGTCCTTTTTCTTCCACGCCTTGGAAGAACCTTTCCTTTGATTAATACTTTGAAACGGCGGTGAGGGGGAAGGATTACACCCGTTCAAGTTCGAAAGGAACATGAGGGCTTTCAGAAGATCTCCAAGAGGAGCAAGAGAGGATTGAAGCTGATTTTGGCTTCCAGATGCTGTCATACTATTGCTCTTTTGGGTGGCTAGCCACTTGTAGCAATTTGGTCGAGTATGACCTGCTGCTCCACAATGATAAGAGAGATGCTGCTTCTTCTGTTTGGGCTTTTGAGAGTTAGCCTTCTTATCCTTAGGGAGTTTAGCACCTTTCTTTTCTAACTTAGGGGGTGCTCCTAAGATGGATTTACCTTTGTCTACATTCTCACTAGCTAATTCAGTTTTAACATCAATGTTCTCAATTTTAACAGTATCAGCAGGAGGAACAAAAACAGTAGAACTAGTAGAAGCAGAGTTAGAGAAAGAAAGACCATACCCTAAACCTGTTCGATCTAAAGCAGATTTCTGGTTGCTGAGCATCTCATCAAGTTTTGCACTTGAAGTCCTCTCTAGTTGAGCTCTGACTTGAAACAGCTCTGCTTCAAGCTTCTTGGTCTTCTCAGCCAGGAAGTTGTTCTCAAACCTCAGTGCACCAATAGTTTGATTAGCCTCATCAAACTTTGTGGACAATTCTTCTCTGTCGAGTTCCACATCACTGAGCTTCTCGGTGGCCAGCCTGTATAGCTTCTCATGCTTTTCAGAAAGCTTGTAAAGCTTCTCATAGGCTGAATGGATATCATCTTTGTCATCCATCTTTTCACATTCAGTGTCCACCAATTCTTCTACTTCTTCTTCAACAATCCCATCAGTAGAATTGACTGAAGCAGTGAAAGCATTTAGGATTCCGTCATCCTCATTGTCGGAATCATCTTCAGGCTCAGTGTCACTCAGGGTTGCAGCAAGAGCCTTACTCTTTCCAATGCTCTTCAGATATGTAGGACACTCATTCTTCATGTGTCCAAACCCATGACACCCAAAACATTTTGGTCCTGCCGAAACAGTGTACTAACCGCCATCCTTGGCATCCTTCCTTCCTTTATCTTGGCTCTTGAACTGTGAAGAGCTGGATTGCCTTCGGTCCTTGTCGAAGTTCCTCCCATTAGCATTCTTCATAAACTTCTTGAACTGCCTTGTAATGTAGGACTTCATCTTGGAATCTTCATCATCGGAAGACTCATCTGTATCACTGCTCTTTGCCTTCAGGGCCATGCTCTTGCCCTTGCTTGACTTGCCTATTCTTGATAACCCTAGCTCGTAGGTCTGCAAGTTCCCAACCAACTCAGTCAAAGGAATTTTATCAATGTCCTTTGATTCTTCAATTGCCGTAATCTTGGCATGAAATCTCTCAGGTAGAGATCTGAGCACCTTCCTTACAACCTTGGGTTCAGGAATGGTTTCCCCAAGATTGAAGGCTGAGTTCACTATGTCTTTAAGCTTGGCATAGAACTCATCGAACGACTCATCCTCCTCCATCTTGATTTCTTCAAAGCTAGTAGTGAGCCTCTGTAGCTTTGAATCCTTAACAGCCTTTGTTCCTTCATAGGTTGTCTGGAGGATGGTCCACGCCTCCTTAGCAGTTTCCGTTGAGGATATCTTCTTGAACTCCTCATTAGTGACAGCGCTAAATAGGGCATTCAACGCTCTGCTGTTGAAGTTTGCCGCCTTGATCTTGGCTTCATCCCAATCGGCCGGCGCTTCTTTTGGCTTGGTCCAGCCAATCTCAACAGCTTGCCACACCTTCTCGTCTAAGGACTGCAAAAAAACTCTCATGCGTACTTTCCAGTAGGCATAGTTAGTCCCATCAAATAAATAAGGTATAATGAGAGATTGTCCTCTATCCATGACAGCAGGGGTCAATGGATCAACACAGCAAAGATTAACCTAATCAGAGTATGCCTGCTCTGATACCACTTGATAGGCCACAAACTGAATGACCCCTTGTGATTTAAACTAATTAATTAATTTAGCCAAGTTATTAATTAATCAATTTAACATGCAAATACGTGGCAGCACAAACAAATCACCGAATAACTAAATATGCAGCGGAAAATAAATAACACGGTGATTTGTTCACGAATGGGGAAAAACCCTAACGGCAAAAATCCCACCGGGTGATTTTCAGGTCACCACTCCCGAAACTCCACTATTATCAAATCAAGCAGTTACAAATAAGGAATCCCAAGTACCTTATCAACCTGCAGTTGAACTCTTACCCCAATACCCAATCGGACTTGATCTGTAGTGACAGTTCCCCCTTTTGATGCACGGCTCCCAAGTACGTGACTAACCAGATGCGCGGATCCCAGTACGCGACTTCAAACACCAACTTTAGGAAGTGAGGTTGGCTGCAAAGTTCTTCAGATCATCCTATGCAATGAAGATCAAGAAGATGCTTGGTCACAAAACCCTACGGTGCAAAGTACACAGCAACTTCTTGAAGAAGATGAACTAGGTCAAGAACTTCGTCTTAGATCACAATTTGCTTGAACAAGGATTGCTCAATGCTTATGCAACTTGTGTCTCTGTTGACGGCTCTTAAAATACTCCTTAAATATGTTTAGGGTTAGAAGAAAAGAAGGCCCAAAAATACATTCACGGATCCCAAGAAAATCAGATTGGAATTCTGACTTTTTAAATCTCGACAGATAGCAGGTGTCGAGGTAGCTATCGAGCAGGTGTCGAGCTTTAAAAATTCTGCACTTCAACTTGCTTTTTCTTGGACAGACTTGATGACTTCAACACTTGATCTTGAAACCTTGTTTCTTGAAGTATTAAAAACACCTAGAACTACCCAATTACAAGTATAGTGCATTTTGTCAAAGGATTAGCCAATTTACATAAAATATGACATATGTTCTTAACATGTGAACACATATGTCCTAACAGAAGCAATTGCTCGAGCATTAGGAATTCAAGATGTATTGGAATCTCAGGTGAGTGGTCAAAAATGCATAGGTGAGTAGAACCATATTGAAATTGATTGGGCTTTATAATATACTCCTTGTACAAAAAATCATTTCATTTTTATTTTTTCTGGACAACAAAAAGTAAGCAATATAAGAAACTATGTAAGTGTGCAATTGAGCTGACAAAAGTTCTATCCACAGTGGCAGCGGGTTAGAATGGAAAATTGCATAATAGTTCATTTCTTAATAATATAAACAAAATCAAAACTCCCCAATCCAAATCATGAGCAAGCCCACCCGAAAAACTTTGATCCCATCAGATTTTAAACTCAACTCAAAGCCCAACAGGAGCCCAAGACTTGAACCCATAAAGCCCAATCTAAAACTAACAAACCCAATTTTGAACCCCACTTTGTATTCAATCTAAGAATTAATTCAAATTCAAACCAATGCTTAATCCGAATTGAAAAGCCCAAAGACAAAATTTAACAAGTCCACTATATTAGCCGGTTTGGATTGAGAGGTGAGGGAAGAGAAGTAAAGTGGTGTAAAATAGAATTAGCTGAAAATTAGACTAATTTTTGTCTAACTCTACTCTACTTTCTCTCAATCCAAATGAAGCATAAAAGTCCAATGAAAATAAACCCACCAACCCTTCAGTTTTTGTTTTTTCAAAGTTCCTACACCTCCCCTAATTCCATTCTAACCCCTAATTTTTTTCCAAAATTATATTTTAACCCCCAACACTTTCTCAAATTCACATTTACTCCCCACTTATTTACCAAAATAATATTTATAACCCAAAACTTTCCAAAATATCATTTTAGCTCCTAAACATTTTCAAAATAACATTTTAACATCCAAAAATTTTCAAATATTACATTTTGGCCACAAATTTTTCTTTTTTGGAGTTTCAACCATTGACATCCGCTCTTGATGATACTCTTTATCATCAGACTAAGACATCAATCGGTTTTTGGTGTGAGCAAAGATTGAATCTCATATCTCTTATTTAACTATCAAAAACTTTACCAGTTGTGTGAGTGTCTTTTTTTTCTTCAGCACTATGGCCCAAGAATTCTGGGCCGTTTGAGATGTTCTCGGTGGACTGGGATTGATTCTCCGCAGCTAAAGGGCTGTTTTAAGAATCAATTGGTGCACAAAACATACTTCCTATAATACAAATAGCTAAAAAAAAAAAAAAAAACAAGAATATTTGCATTGAATGACATTTATGCAGTAAAGGAAAAATGCAAATGACAAATGGAAATATAACATAAGAACAAGCTAGGGATCCTCTAATTATGTGAGGTATATTTCATTGATTTCATCAAATTGTGATTACAATGCTCACTAAGACGTGGTGCAAGGTTCAACTGAGCTCATAAGTTACAGACTTTGATAGCTATTCAAGCTTCAAAGACTTGCAAAATTTGAACTTGTTGAATCCGAGCATGTTCAGTAGTGGCTGTCCTGCGATATCGGGGATGGTTCCTCTATTTTCCCCTCAAATTACAGAGTATTTTCTGCAACTCTCTAGGACTTTTAGGAAAAACAATGGTAAATGCTTAGGATGGTCTGATCGTTTTGAAAAATGAGTGAATGCCTCAATATGCCCCTGTAGCATGGATCCCTTCCTCCTTTTATAGCACAGCTTCGGCCTCCCTAGTGAACTAACGATTTCCCCGTTTTGCCCTTTGAAGCCTGTACCGTGCCTGGTTGCTTCAGGATCATGTCGTTTCCCTTTTCTTCATAGTTCCTTGTTTTTTGTTCCGACCAGATGAAAGTCCCTCAGCTCCTTTCCATTCCCAGATTTCCCGTTGGCTGGCCTGAGGTCCTTTTTTTGGCTTTTCTTCTCAGTGCCCCAGCCTTTCCCAGTTGTACTCTTCTTTGTCTTTATCTCCAAACGGTTGAAATCAGGTTCCTGCGTTTTTTGCTCTATACCTCCACTGCGTGTCTGGGTCATAAGGTCCACGTGCCCTTTGTCTCTTGTTTTTCTTTAATTTTTCTGTTATGATCCTCTTTCGCGCGCCCAAAGGTCCTCTACCTCTGGGAGGCTTTCTGGGATTCCGGCCCAGTTTTTCCTTCTTGGTTTGGTCTGGTTCGCTGGTTGGGCCTTTTCTCTAGATCCCAGCCCTTTGGGCTTTTTCTTTCTTTCTTTTCTTTATTGTGAGAGCCCACCCTTTCTTTATTTTCTCCCTTTTTTTTTTGTGTGAAATGGGCCCAATATCTTTTCTATCTCTTTGGGCCTATTTGTGGGCTGTTTAATTCTTTTTTTTTTTAACCTCAACATTTAGCCCCCCGAGCTCATGGGTTGCCTGCAGCCCATGTGTGAGTTTTTTTTTTCTTTTGCAGGATTCTCTCTTGTTTTGATTTTTCCACGGGGATCCTGATCTTCTACTTTTTCGGTATCCTGGCTCCTTTGTTTTTCTTTTTTGTAACTCCTCCCCTTTTCGTGGTACGTGGTAGTTGAGTTGAAATAAAACTCCCACCACCTACTTTTACGTTTCCCATAACAGTCATTAATAACTGCTGATAACTTCTTCCCTTTTAATTTTAATTTCTGGCAACTGGCGCGTCTTTCCATACATTGTCTTCTCTAACTGTTCTTATTCCTTCACTCTAGCATTTTTCTCATTACTTCTTTTTCCTTGTCTATCTGAGTCCTCTGTTACCAACCTCTTTTCGATCAGTATCATCGCTATCTTCTTTCTTCTTCTTTCTTCAGATACCCATTACTTCAATGGCCTCTTTTTCTTCTCGAAAAAGGAAGGAACGTACTCCTAGCCCTTTTGAAGGTGAGGGCTCTTCTAGTTCTGCGCAGGATGAGTCCGTCACTGTGCGCCCTGCTTTTCCTTTGCGAGACCCCTAGTACACTCCTAGCTTATTCTTTCCTCGGGTGTCTCATGGCGAGACCCCTCCATCCCCTCACACCTGGGTTTTCTTTGGTCCGGCGGGTTTTGTTGGTTCTGCACAAGTTCCAGACCCTAGGGAGATTTTTGATCTCCAAATCAGGCGAGGACTTCGAGAAGCGGTTCCCATCTTCTTTGATTTTGTTGCTGGAAAGATTCAAGGCTGGCCCATTTGGATGGATAATGAGCTTTCTGATAAAGAGTTTGTGGGCCGCTTGGAGTGTGCCGACATCCTGAAGGCGGTGGCTATTTCCAGGAATCTTGAGGGTTTCAGAGATGCCAAAGGCCTTAGGCATTTGGTGCACCGCTGGTGTCCTACTCTCCACACTTTTTCCTTTTCTGTTGATGAGTTAACTGTTACCTTGGAAGATGTAGTCAACAACTTTCTCCTTCCTGTGCTTGGGGATGAAAACCCCTTTGATATTAAGCTTTTTGACAAGGATCTCAAAGTGGAAGAGAAATTATTTGCTCACTTTGGTGAATGTACTGCTTCTTCTAGTGGGAAACCGGCCAAGATGGACAGGTGGGTTATGACTCTTTCGCGTGAGAAGGATAAGGAAGTCAGGCGTGCTGGGTTCCTTGCATTCTGGCTTAGCAAGTTCTTGTTCAGCGAGTTCCCCGGGTATGGGATCAAGTCCACTCTTTTTCCTTTAGCGATTAAGTTAGCTCAGGGTGCTCAATATCCTTTAGCCCCTATGTTTTTGGGCCATGTTTACTCTCAATTGGATCAACTTCATGGAGATGAGGCAGAGGGTGATTCTTGTTATGTTATCACTTCTTCACTTCATTGCGCCATTCTCCAGGTATTTATGTGGGATCGTTCTTCAGTTACATTGGCAAAATGTAGGAATTTAAAATTTGTGAAAGATAAGTTTCAGGGTTCCCCTGATGTGATAAAAAGGCTTTGTGGCAGCTCTACTGACAGCCACCCTATTATTTTCCGTTGGCTGAGTCTAAAAGGTGGCAATCTTAACTTGGTTGAGTTGTTTGATCAAGTGGGCCATTTGAATTGGCGCTCCCCTCGAGAGTTTGGCCCTGGTTTTGTTTGCGATTCTGTGTTATCTCCCTTTCTGACTTCTACAAGGAATACTTTTGATTTACGTCGTGGTGATGAAGGTAGCTTAGCTTATTTGGCTTGCATTAGTCCTTCCTGGCTTCCAGTGCTTTCCTCGACTGGCCCACGGTACACCCATTACTCGGTACACCGAGTACTTCGGTAGTTCGGTTTTGATCAGGATATTCCCCCAGTGTTTAATGACATAGTTCATTCTCTTCCTTCTTTGGATCCCTTCATGAAACTTCAGGCCTTTTCTTATTGGTCACGACGGAGTCCTCAGTTTGTAGTGCCTAACTTTCAAAGAGGAGTTTTTGCCTCTAGTGGCTATGCTGGTTATTGGAGGAGGGTTCAGAAGTCCTTTGCTGATTATGTTGGTTCTGAGACGATTGGGAGAGTACCTAACCCTGGCATCTCTTCTGCCCCAACATCCAACAGGCGTTTGTCTCTGCCTACTGTTGGCATTGTTTCTGCTGCTCTGAGCAGCAAAACTGGTTTTGCAGAATGGCATGCTTCCAGAGAAGGCTGGGTGACTTATGCGCAGGATTTCCCGGAGAATTGGTTGGGGTGTGACCTTGTTGTTGGTGCTTCTGCTGCGGTACCAATTAAGAAAGGGGCAGTAGAGGCCATAAGTGCTAGCACTCCCGTTGGCATGAGTAAAGGAAAAACAATTAAACAGAAAAAGTTGAAGGAGGCCACGGCTGAAGAGAGTGTAGAGGATGTTGGCCCCAAGTTGAAGAAGAAGAAGAAGACTGGAAAATCTCAAAAACAGTTAACGCTTGCTTAGGAGAAGGAAGTGGAGCAACCTTTGGCCACAAAGGGCAGGGTGAAGACTAAGGTAGAGTCTTCTTTTCCCCAGGCTCCTGTGAGTCCTTCAGTTCATGGTTCCTCGGGACCCTCTAGACATACCCATAGTAAACAACAGAGAATTGGAGACCCTGTTGAAAGAGAGAGAAGGGCAAGGCCTCTTTCCTCATTTTGTTTTTTTTTTTTTTAAAGTTGCAGTTTTGTTGTTTCTTCTTTTTTTTTTTTTTTTTTTTTTTTGAACTAATGAGTGATTGTTCCCCTCTTTTTTTTTTTTTTTTGCAGTCCAAGCGTAAGTTAGATCCCAGGAAGGGTAGAAGCCAATCTTCTGGTGAAGATGTGGTATGGTTTTCCTTACCTGTGTCCTTTGCTGCTTTCCCATATTCATTTCAGAAGTGTTGTATACCTGTGCTGCCCTGTTGCTCATGCCCTTCCTTTCTTTTCTTTTTTTTAGGTCGAGGTTCCTCCCCCTTTTATCTTTATCTTTTTCGCACCCTTTCTTTTTTTTTTTGAGTTCTTCCTCTTTCTAGGCCAAGCCACTGCAAGATCTACCTCTGGTGCTGCTACTTCTTTGGAATCGGAGGATTCTGAAGGTGAGGTGTTGACTGTCCTTACTGCATTCTTTCTTTCTTTCTGCTCTTGTCCTCTCTTTTTTTGTGTTTGTTTTTTTTTGTTATGGTGAAGCCCCCTGCGTCCCTGCCTTCTTTTAGCTGTTTTGCTGGGGCTTCCTCACCTTTTCTTCAACTTGCCCTGTGTTCTTTCCCAGAATCTTTCAAGAAATTAGAGGAGCAAGAGGAGGAAACTCCACCCCAAGAGGCTGATACCAGTTTTTTCCTCTATCACTTTTCGTTCCCTTCCCTCTTTTTTTTTTTTTTTTTCTTTTTTTAGAAGCTAAGTTCCCCCCCCCTTTTTTTTTTGCAGGGGTTGATATCAAAAATCCTGAAATCGTGGTTCCTGAGGGAGGTGTAGGATCTGCTCAAGTTGCTGATCCTTATGCTGTTTAGGGGGTTGAAGGTTCCTTTGGGACCCCGGGCGATGATGCAGCAAAGGGAAAGGCCCTAGAGGTGGTTGTTTCAGACCCTGCTTCAGGGCTCCCCACCTTTTTGGCTCGTTTTGATCTTCTGGAGTTCAACAGCCTCCCTGCCAGTCATTTCTGCCGCTTCGGGTCCTCCAATGGCAACTTCTTGCGATTCTCTGTGCCTGTGGAAGGTCTGCCATTGCTAGAAGGGCTGCTTAAAAGTCATGGGGATTTTACCCTTGGTTTCAGAGGAGGAGTATTCTTGGGGAACATTCTGATGGAGTTGCTGTGCGCCGTGTTGATTTCTCTAAGGGATTCTTTGCTAGACTCTCTTTCTGAGGAAAAGCTTTTGGAATGGAGGGGAGTTGTTCAGGATCTTTTGGAGGCCAAGCTCAACTTGTCCTTTTTGCTGGAGTACCTGCGATCACTAGCCTAAACGCTTTTCCAGAGGCAAGTTTCTAAAAGTATTGATGCTGAGATTGCTACTGCTGAGGAAGCTTTAGCTCATGCTCACAAGACTTTGCAAGATCTGAAAGTCAAAAGGCAGAGGGTTCTTTCTTCAGCTGTCCTTGCTCTTCCCTCGAGTGGCTCTTTGTTGGCTGGCCTCCTTTCTTAGCTTTTTCCTCTTTTTTTTTTTAGCTGTTTGGATATGCGTGAACAATTTGGGATTGTATAAATTTTCTACTTCTTTGGTTGAACAATGCTTCTGGTTCTTTTTTTTTTTTTGTTTAGATCTGCACTTGTGCTTTGAGACTGCTTCTATGTACTTGTGCTTTAGTATGGCTTTGCTTCTAATTTTTTTCAAATGGCATGTGGATCTTCTTTTCTTGTCTTCTCCCTTTCTTTTTTTTCTTGAGTCCTGGCCTGTGATTCACAAGTTTTGTTGCAGGTTCCAACTAGGTATCCACTCCTTTTCTTCTTGATTGCGCAAGTACTGAACTGGGTACATTTGGCAACATATTATTATATTCTTTTTGTCCCAGCTCATGAACTTGGTAGGTTCTTTTTTTTTTTTTTTTTTTATATCAAGTACTGGGCTTGGTATCTTCAATTTATGTTTGAGATCCTAGACCATGTATTTGAAACTTAGCTTCTTTGCGGCTATCTGTGGGGTGATCTTGGGTTATGCATCAAAAGATTTCCCCAGGTATTCTCCCCCTTTTTTTGTTGCACAAGTACTGAGCTAGGTACGTTTGGTAATGTATTCTTACTTGTCCCAGCTCATGAATCTTGGCAAGTTTTTTTTTTTTTTTCAAGTACTGGGCTAGGTATCCTCAGTATATGCCTGAGGTCCTAGACCATGTATTTAAATTCAACTGTTTGTAGTTATCTGTGAGGCAATCCTGGGTTATGCAAGAAGATTCCCTCAGGTATCCTCCCCTGATTTGTCCGTGTTAGGAATTTTGTGATACTTAGGATTTAATAACTGAGAAAAAAAGAAGAAATTTCATTGAACTTTAAAACATAAATGTCATTCAAGGAACACAGCAAATCTAACCAAGATAGTAAGGATCACATAATGTCCTTTTACCTCCAATTTCGAACAGAATTACTTAAATAATAATATATGAAAGAAGGGGAAAAAAAAAAAAAAACACTTAGCAGGTTGGAGCATTTTGGCAAAAAGATTCCAGTGTACTGAGATCTCTTCCTTCTCATGCGTAGTATTGTTTCAGCCATTTCCCATTTATGGGCTCTGTCAGGATTGTCCCATCTTCCTTTGTGAGGTAGTAATACCCACTATTATGGGCCTCCTTGATGATGTAGGGTCCTTCCCACTTTGGGGCAAATTTGGAGGGTCCCGGTAGGTTTCTTCTCACATGTTCAGCTGTCCTTAGTACCAACTGCCCTTTATTGAAAGTCCTCAGGCGTACTGCTTGTGCATATGCTCTTGTCATCCTTTGCTGGTACCTCTGGTTTCTTCTCTTGGCTAGCTCTCTTTCTTCTTCTACCCCTTCCAAGTCTGCTAGCCTCCTTTCATTGTTCGCATCCCCGGTGTTCTCCTGACTTTCTTCAAGTACTACTCTTGGTGTGGGAACGATTAATTCTACTGGGCTAATGGCTTCTGTCCCATAGACCAGGGAGAATGGTGAAAATCCTGTGACTGTTTTCACAGAGCTCCTGCATGCCCAAAGCACATCTGCCAGGTGGTCACTCCATTTTCCTCCATACTCTTGCTTCATTTTTTTAAGGATCTTCAATATCACCCTATTGGCCTCTACCTGGCCATTTTCTTGTGGGTAGTACAGTGTAGACCTTCCATGCTTGATGTAGTAAGCCTCAATTAACCCCTTCATGTCTTTATTTACGAATGGGGTCCCATTGTCACTGATCAACCTCTTGGGGATCCCAAACCTTGTAATGATATGGCCTCGAATGAAGTTTGCTACAGCTGCTCCAGTGGCTTTCTTCAAGGGGATGGCCTCTACCCATTTTGTAAAGTATTCAGTGGCTGCCAAGATCCATATGTAACCACTGGATGGAGGATTTATAGGTCCTATGAGATCAAGCCCCCAAGTGTGGAAAGGCCATGGGGTTGTCATGTCCTGTAACATATTTGGGTGAGTATGGATTGCATCTCCAAGGACTTGACATGCGTGGCAGGTTTTGACTATCTCTTCGGAGTCCTTTTTCATTGTTGGCCAGTAGTACCCCAATAGTAGTAACTGTTTATAGAGCCTCCTCTTTCCTGGGTGACTTCCACAATCACCAGAATGAACTTCCCTGACCGCTTCCCTGGCTTCCTTTGGTCCCAGGCATCTTAGGGGATCTCCACTGTATCCCCTTTTGAATAGGATCCCGTTTTGCAAAAAATATCTGACCGCGAGCCTCTTGAGTTGGTGGGCCAGCGTCCTGTCAGTTGGTAGGATCCCTTGAGCCAAGTATTCTATAAAAGCGATCCTCTAATCTTCTGTAACAAACACAGCATAGCTTTCTTCCTTGTTCACCGAAGGTTGGCATTCTTGACATTTTTCCTGTATAGTTGATGCCTCTTTGTTCATATTTGGCTAGTAGTACCCCATGCGCTGCATCCTTCTGTATAGGCTGATCTTTTCTGAGGTCCCACAGACTTGGGCATGCAGCTCTTCCAACCTTAGCTTCCCTTCTTCCTCATTGATACATCTGGATAGGATCCCTCCGGGCAGTCTCCTGTATAGTTCCCCTTCTATTAGAGCGTAGTCCTTCAGCTCCTTGACATTCCCTCCGAATCCTGTTTCTTTCATTTTTTCTTTCACTTCGCTCCTCCAGTCCCATTGCTTGGACTCTCCGGGGGATATCTGTTAGAGGATTTTTAAGATGGAATGCTCCTGCCTTCCTATTCTGACCAGAGTGTCTTTTCCCTTGAATGGTACTTGGGATCCCAGGGTGGCAAGCGCATCTGCAAATCTGTTTTCACTTCTCTGCGTGTACTCTATGCTAAAGGTCAGGAATTCCTGCTCCAGCCTTTGTGCCCACGTCCTATAGGCTGCCAAACTTTGTTCCCTTAGTGCAAAGTCGCCTTTCACCTAGGAGACCATAAGATTGGAATCTCCCAATACTCTCATGTGTTTTACCCCAATGCTGAGTACTATAGTTAGCCCGGTTAAGTACGCCTCGTACTCGGCTGCATTATTGGAGCAAGAAAAACCAAGCTTGAAGGACAGAGGTATGGTGTCCCCATTTTCACAGCTCAGTACAATTCCTACCCCATTTGAGGTTGCTGTAGTTGACCCATCGAATCTCATCGTCCATTTCTTTCTCGGGATTTCTGCTACTGCTACCTCACCTAGGATCTCTTCGCTTAGTGAGCTTTCCTCCTTCCCTGGAAACTGTGCCAGGAGGTCCGCTATGGCTTGACTTTTGATGGCCTTAGGGGTCCTGAGGCCTATGTCATATTGAGAAAGCAGGACCAGCCACTGTGCTATTCTCCTTGTTAGGAAGGGCTGATGCAGGAGTGCTTTTATGGGATGTGACTTAGTTACTAAAAGGATTTGATGGGCTGAGAAATACCTCTTCAGCCTCTGGGATGCGTAAATAACCACTAGGCAAGCCTTTTCTATCCTGGGATATCTGGTTTCAGCATCCTTGAGTGTTCTGCTCACATAGTAAACAGGTTGCTTGTTCCCACCATCATCCTCTTGCGCCAGCAGGGCTCCTATTACTTGGGTATTTGATGCCAAGTATAATAGCAAGGGTCGCCCACGTACTGGTGCCTGGAGAGTGGGCAAATGATTCATGATCTGTTGGACCCTTTGGAAGGCTTCCTGCTATTCTGCTCCCCAGGTGAACTCAGTTCCTTTCTTTAACAGCTTGGATAAGCCCCTTATGACCGAAGCCAGTCTTGGCACGAATCTCCTGATGTAGGAAACCCTTCCCAGGTAGCTTTTGAGCTCCCTCACTATCGTTGGTCTTTTCATAGTAGCAATGGCTGCCGCTTTGGCTGGATCTACACTTATGCCTTTATGATGTACCAGGAACCTAAGAAACTTTCCTGCAGATACTCCAAAGGCACATTTCATGGGGTTCATGCGTAGCTTGTATTCTCTGCATCTTTTGAAAACTCGTTCAAGTACCTGAAGGTGCCCTGTCCTAGTTTTTGACTTGACCACAATATCATCCACATAGTCCTCCATTTCCTCATGCATCATATCATGGAAGATGGCTGTCATGGTTCGCTAGTATGTGGCTCCTGCATTTTTGAGGCCAAAAGGCATCACAGTGTAATAAAAATTCCCGATTGGTGTCCTGAATGCTGTTTTCTCGGCATCCTTGGCAGCCATGCGAATCTGGTTGTATCCACTATACCTGTCCATGAATAAGAACATGGAACTTCCCGCAGCTGAATCTACAAAGAGGTCAATATTAGGCAGAGGGAACTCACCTTTAGGGCATGCTTTATTCAGGTTGCAAAAATCTACACAGCAACGGATCTGGCCGTTCTTTTTCTTTATAAGTACTATGTTAGAAAACCATCTGGGGTGCTGAATGGGTTTGATAAAGCCAGCTGCTAGTAGCTTCTTGACCTCTTAAGTTATCTGGGCTTCTATATCAGTGTGAAAGACCCTGGCTGGTTGGATCACTGGTTTAACTCCTGGGTCCACATTAAGAGCATGGACCACTAATCTAGGATCCAAACCAGGCATCTCATCATAGGTCCATGCAAACACATCTGCGTATTCTTTGAGCAAAGCCACCAGTGGCCCCCTCTCTTATGTTGTCAACTGACTACTGATGAAAACAGGCTTCTGGGATCCCAATTCAGTCCCTAAATTTATTTCCTGTAATTCTTCCTCAGGCTGGATTTGTGTCTCTTTGACTGGTTCCTCTAGGACTTCCTCTTAGGCCATCATACATTCTGGTGGTTCGGGACCTTCCTGCACGATGCACTCAGGTCTCGCGCACCTTCACAAACGATATATTAATCTTCCCCTAGGCTCTCGTACTACTACACACTCCCGGGATCCTGAGGCGCTGGGCTCCTTCTTTTGCCTTTTTCTCTTTAGAAGGTCTCTCAAGTCATGGGTACCTCCTCCCTCTTCTTTTTTCAAAATAGGTGTTCCTGGGGTCCCTGGCATGGGACTTGCATCATCAGGTTCCAACTCATAATAAAACATTGTTTCTACAAAGTTTACTTCTCCTTGATTGAAAGGGTTATGGTTGGCAGGGACAGGCCTCCCATTCAACCTCCCCTTAACACACTGATGGTACGTGGATGGTACAAGGCGGTGCTTATGGAGTCATGGCCGTCCCAGGAGTACATGGTAGGATACTTCTGAATTGATTACGTGAAATCTGGTCAAGGCCACTATTGGCCCCACCCTTAGGGCTAGCTGTATATATCCTTCGGTTGATTCTGCTGATCCTCCAAATTCGGTTATCTTCATGGGAGCCCCTAGGATCCTCCTTCCAGCCAGGCCCACGGCTTCTAAGGTACTTAGGGCTATGAGGTTGAGTGATGCCCTTGTGTCCACCAATGCTCTTCTGATTTGGACACCATTTATGGTAGCCATTAGGTAAAGAGGTCTACGGTGGTCTGGATGCTCAACCTCCATGTCTTCATCAATGAAGGTTATTGCGTTGGTTGTCTCCAGGAAAGCTCGACTGGCATGTGATTCTGCCGTGAAACATTCCATTCCTGAATCTGCTGCTATAGTCATGAGGGATTCCGTGGCCACCCTCCTTGCTTCTGGTCCAAATCCCAACTGATTGAATAGTGATCTGAACTTGGGATTCTTCTGGAGGGTCTTGACTGTGTTTGGGTGGAAGGATCCTTCTGGCTCTTCTGCTTCTGCCGGGTTCCCATGGATTACCACAACTACCACCCCTTTTCCTTTGTGGTTGGGCAGAGGGTTTCTTTGTACTTCTGGTTCCTTTTGGGTGAGCTCCAGGGTTCTTTCTCTTAGCTTCCTGTGAAAAAGCCTGCAGAGTGTCCAGCAATCCTTGGTGGAATGCTTAACATAATTATGAATCCTGCAAAACAGAGGATTTTTCCTTTCTTCTTCGGTTGGTGGCCTGGACACGGTGAATGGCCTAACCACTCCATCCCTGATCCATTTGTCCAGGACGTGGTTTAATTCTTCTTCAGTACATGGAATCACCGGTGGTTCCTCGAACATTTTTCCATCAGGCCTCTTCCTTTTTTCTCCCACTGATGCTGTCATGGCTTGGGATGCTGGTGCCCTCTTCACCCTCATAGTCTGTGCTGTCCTTCTTGTTCTCTGCAACAGGTCAGCAAACTGTGTGATACATAGATTTTCGAGGTTGAGACTGTAATCGAAAAGCATGTTAGAGATGCAAGTCTCCACGAGCTCCTTTTCTTCATGGTCCCCATAACAGTCTAGGGACACATCTTTAAATCTTTTGATGAACTGGACAGGATCCTCTCCGGGCCTCTACCTCACCATCTGAAAGCTTTGGAAAGTGACCTTGTCCTCACCAGGGTAATATTTTGCACAAAATCTTTCCATCATTTCGTCCTAGGTCTTAATGGACCCAGGTCTCAGTGTAGTGTACCAAGTGTATGCTCTGTCCACTAGGGACTTAGCAAACTCTCTTAGGCATAGCTCCCGGTCTCCTGCGTAGGGGCCCATTGTGTGGACAAACCTACTCACGTGTTCTACTGCACTTCCATTTCTTCCGTCAAGAGGATGGAACTTTGGTGGCTCATATCCCTTGGGATATGGCTTGCCAAGGAGTTCTGGTGGGAATGGGGGATCCCGAGAAAATTGCTTGGGGGTCCTGAAAAGTTTTTCCCTTTCTTGGTCCAAGAGGGCACTGACATCTGCCAGTGTTAGATATTGGGGGTTAGTTCCTCCTCCCACTGCTGATCCTCCCTCTGGCTAGGTTCTGTCTTGGTTACCCACATTGGGGGCATTGTCTCTGACTTCTTGCGTCTTACTTTCTTTGAGAAGGTGAACTTCTTGTTGCAACTCTTTCAACATCGCGGTCATTTGAGCCATGGGTCTAGCTCTTACCTTGCGTTCCTCTGTTCTGACACGGCCTTGTGCTCTGTTAGGGGCACCTCGCCTCTTTGTCTGGAGGCTACTTCATTTTCTCCCACGGGCTCAGAGGCCGTGGGGGGCATGTTTGCACCTTTACTGTTCCTTTGTCTTGGAGGCATGTTCTGCGAAGGGATTGCTTCTTCCCTTTTCTTTACCCAATCCCCAGCGGAGTCACCAAAATGTGTGAGTGCCTTTTTTTTCTTCAGCACTATGGCCCAAGAATTCTGGGCCGTTTGAGATGTTCTCGGTGGACTGGGATTGATTCTCCGCAGCTAAAGGGCTGTTTTAAGAATCAATTGGTGCACAAAACATACTTCCTATAATACAAATAGCTAAAAAAAAAAACAAGAATATTTGCATTGAATGACATTTATGCAGTAAAGGAAAAATGCAAATGACAAATGGAAATATAACATAAGAACAAGCTAGGGATCCTCTAATTATGTGAGGTATATTTCATTGATTTCATTAAGTTGTGATTACAATGCTCACTAAGACGTGGTGCAAGGTTCAACTGAGCTCATAAGTTACAGACTTTGATAGCTATTCAAGCTTCAAAGACTTGCAAAATTTGAACTTGTTGAATCCGAGCATGTTCAGTAGTGGCTGTCCTGCGATACCGGGGATGGTTCCTCTGTTTTCCCCTCAAATTACAGAGTATTTTCTGCAACTCTCTAGGACTTTTAGGAAAAACAATGGTAAATGCTTAGGATGGTCTGATCATTTTGAAAAATGAGTGAATGCCTCAATATGCCCCTGTAGCATGGATCCCTTCCTCCTTTTATAGCACAGCTTCGGCCTCCCTAGTGAATTAACGATTTCCCCGTTTTGCCCTTTGAAGCCTGTACCGTGCCTGGTTGCTTCAGGATCATGTCGTTTCCCTTTTCTTCATAGTTCCTTGTTTTTTGTTCCAACCAGATGAAAGTCCCTCAACTCCTTTCCATTCCCAGATTTCCCGTTGGCTGGCCTGAGGTCCTTTCTTTGGCTTTTCTTCTCAGCGCCCCAGCGTTTCCCAGTTGTACTCTTCTTTGTCTTTATCTCCAAACGGTTGAAATCAGGTTCCTGCGTTTTTTGCTCTGTACCTCCACTGCGTGTCTAGGTCACAAGGTCCGCGTGCCCTTTGTCTCTTGTCTTTCTTTAATTTTTCTGTTATGATCCTCCTTCGCGCGCCTAAGGGTCCTCTACCTCTGGGAGGCTTTCTGGGATTCCGGCCTAGTTTTTCCTTCTTGGTTTGGTCTGGTTCGCTGGTTGGGCCTTTTCTCTGGATCCCAGCCCTCTGGGCTTTTTCTTTCTTTCTTTTCTTTATTGTGAGAGCCCACCCTTTCTTTATTTTCTCCCCTTTTTTTTTTGTGTGAAATGGGCCCAATATCTTTTCTATCTCTTTAGGCCTATTTGTGGGCTGTTTAATTCTTTTTTTTTTTTGAACCTCAACACCAGTTAAATGGAATCTACTTGGCCCAAAAATTTAACCATTATGTTTCCATTGTTTTTGTTTCATGTGACTTGGCTTGCCATAAAAATTGTGTACTTCATGAGATGGCATGTCAGAGTGGCCTTAACTAGACTTTTTCAAATTGTTAAGCTCATGGAGCTAACTTGCAAGTTAGCTTATTTGAATCAGTGTATTTTATCTTTCTATCAAAATAGAGCAAAGATGGATGGAACCTTGGATCATTAAATTAAGAGTGCTTCAAATAACTAATTAACATGCCAACAAAACATATTTAGTGTGATTGTCCTACCCATGTAAGTTAGAAAACTCATTTGTAGCATCATTCAAGTATATACAGATTGAGATCATAGAAACATGAACTTGTATTTTATGTATTTTTAAATTTTTGATAAATTATATTTTTATCAATTAGTATTATGGTATTTTTTAAAAGATGTGGAGTAACCATGATTTTCTTTTTTGTCTTTAAAATTGTCGGGACATAATTGTAAGTATCATAGAGTTATCTTTGTTAGGGCATTTCAAAGATAGTTTATAATTGGTACTTTAACTTAAGCATAACCAAGACTTTCAGAGAGACTATTGTAGGGGTGAAGTTTATGCATCATGAGCTCTCTTTACAACAAAATAAAAACAAGAAGAAATTGTTTGTTTTGGCTCTAAACAGAGGAAGAATTGTAAGTTTGTACTAAAGTATATATCGATGTCTATAATATAGTCTATCATTCAGTTGTTACGCTAAATGCAATTTTCTACAAACAAGTTGCTGGTCCAGTTTATTTTCATTTTTGTGTATGTTATGTTTTCTTTTGTGTATACACACACACACAATATAATTTCAACCTCTAGCAACAACTCTGTGATAACTGCTCTTTATCATTAGGCTAAAACATTGATCAATTTTTTGTGTGCGTGGGGTTCAAATCCTACATATCTTATTCAACAACAATAGACATTACTAGTTGAGTTAATTAGAATCCACAATTTATGTAATGCTATAATACAATTTCTTCATTAAAAAATAACAAAATTTAGCTACAAAATTGGTTATAACCTAAGTCTACAACATTACTCAATAAAAAAACATTACTACTTATTTGAATAATCTAACCGTATAATTGCATGTTCTTTGTGCTCTTCATACACATGTCAAATTTTGTATCAATCAAATATTATTTACTATATGATCTATAAACTTTTATTTTATGCATAATTTTAAATTACGATAACTTGAAATTTAAACAATTTATTAATGACATAGCTATTAATTTTTAATTTTTTAGAAATTTTGCAAGCTTGAAAAATATAAGAATAAGATGTAATCCATGGTAAATTTGTCAAAATTCATCTCCAGTAAAAAAATATATATTAAGTAAGATTGTAATCTAAAACTACAACTAATTTTGTAACTAAACTTTGTCTATTAAAAAATTATGAGTGTTTTTATTTTTATTTTTTAACAAAAAGCCTTTTAGATCATTAGATGAGACCAGCTTTCGCTGGCTACATATCATTAAGAGGCTAGCCTACATTCATTCATTAGTTTATAAAATAAAAAGAGAATGAGAATTGAAAGAGAGTGAGAACAGATTTGAAGCAATGAAGAATAGAAAGAAATAAAAAAAAATAAATAAATAAAAGGGCAAATCCGGCATTTGAGAGGGAGGCTGAGGCTGTAGGCATCCTTGTTATTGTCGAGGTTGGTGGTGCTTTCATTAAGAAAATGCTAAGCCACTATTCTACTAGCCACATAAGCAATACAACTAATAAAATGACTAATTGTACTTATTTTTAAAATTTGAGAGACCAACAGCGCTTACTTGAAATTTGAAGGACTGGTTACATTTACAGGATAAACTTGAAGGACCAATAGTGTAATTTCATCAAAAATAATCTAGTTATATGTGTAGCCTTAAGGTGCCTATAAAGATTCATCAGTGAAATTTTTGTGCAAATAACATCAAATTAATAGAAAGTGTCACTAAGTGTGGGAGATATGTTTTTAATATAAAGGAATATTAGCATATCATCTCCAATAGGGCTGGCCATCTCCAAATTTTGGAGAGAAAAGCCACTGTTTACACAAAAACAGCCCTCCGACAGCCTCTCCAACAGGCTCTCTATCTCCAAAATATTTTTAGAGTTGCTACAGTAGCTCTCCAGGCCTAGAGAACACTGTAGCAATCACTGTAGCTAATGCAAATAATATTTCCCCTTAAAATAATACCGGATGAATTAAAAAAAAAAATTTCTCTTTCCTCCCTTTCTCTCTCCTCTCACGACTACAATCACAACTATCTTTCTCTCAATCATCTCTAAACTTAAACATAATCAAAATACAAACTTAAAAACATATTCTTAAAATTAATCAGACCATAACAATAAAAGCAAAATCCAATTCTTAAAATAAAGTTGAATCGGAACAAGCAAATAAAAAAAAAAAAAAAAAAAAAAATGAAGAAGCCGATCTGACCCAGCCTAGTGGTGGGGAGGAGGACAAGTGGCGGTGGGGCGGCGGATGTGGTAGTGCTGCATGTGAACGCCGATCTCCACCGGCTTTGTCCTTTCGGCAACCTCGATCTCCACCAGCGGTGGGGTGGCGGACGATCTGACCCAGTCTTTCTCCCCCCTCTCTCTCTCTCTTTTCTCTGATGTGAAGCTGAAAAAATCAACAATTGAAAAGAAAGAGAGATCGATCTCTCTTTTCTCTAATCGGGACGATCTGACCCAATCTGACCCAATCTTTCTCTGATAAAAGAAGGTGGGCTGAAAAACAAGAAAAATAAAAGAAAGAGCTTCTTGAATGTTGTAGAGTAGACGAAGAGAAGAAAAGAAAAAAGAAAAAAGAAGAATGAAGAGAGCTCCAGAGTAGACGAAGAGAAGAAAAGAAAAGAAAAAAAGCAAAGTGAAGGAGCTCAAATGAAGTGCCAAAGAACAAAAGAAAAAAGAAAAGTGCTCCTAGAGCTCCAGCCGAAGTGCTGCTAGAGAAGAAAAGAAAAAAAGAAAAGTGCTCTAGAGAAAGTGCTAGAGAAGATATAGATAAGGGAAAGGTGTGGAGGAGAAAAAAAGAGGAAAAAAGAAAAGAAAAGAAACGTGTGGAGGAAAAAAAGAAACAAGGGAAAAATAAAAAATCCTAACTGAAAAATATTATCACAATATTTTTACAATAAATTTTAAGTAATAGGTTGTTATTAGTTAATATTGGTGAGTAAAAAAATAATTTCAGTAGTGGGTTTAAATTAGAACTAGTAATAACTTTCTATAAAAATTTTGTTGTGAAAGTATTGCGTAAAATGTTGTGAACATAGCACTTTTCATTGAAAAATATAGTCGTTAAAAAAAGAATAAATAATGATTAATAAAAGAATAAACAATGAATGAAGAAATAATATTTCAATGAAATAGAGAATGGGATAGAGAATCTGTTGAAAAGTGTATTTAAAAAAGTTGGTAGCTAAAAGTTAAATGTCACTGTTTATTCTTCAAACAGGCAAAAATTAGGCAAAAATTTGAAGGGGATGTTGGAGATACTCTTAGAACAAGTGTCTAAAATTATCTCTATAATTTTTTATCCATCTAAAAGTTCTCTCCTATGAGAGAACCATAATAGGATAGCCTACCCAATCTAATTGGATTGACCCGACCTAGAGGACCACGATCGATTTTGACCACAGCTTGGATCAGATATGGGTCTAGCCCTCTTTTTTGGTCAATTATCGTCTAGAAAAAATCCACCCTCCCTAATCGATATTTCGGTCATTATACTTAGATTTATGTGCCACATGGCTTTTTTTTTTTATTTGTTAATGGAATTACACTTTTGACATATGAGATCTTATCTTTTTATTATAAATTTTTTATTCCTTAGAATAGGAAAATCATGGATGGTGAGAGTTGCATTCTTCCTTTGGATATGAAATTAATCTATTTATTATTAATATTTTTTTAAGGACAAAATTTAAGTACAATAGCTTAGGTGTTCTTCTTTAAATTCCCCTCTTCTTAAGATTCAGTTACATGACTACTTAACTTAAAAATACATTTTCATCCCAAGAAAAAATTTCATATGGTAGAATTTTAAAATGGGAACCTAAGGAATAGCACTTAAATACTGTACCTAAGTCTTGCTCTTTTTTTAAGGTCTATTTTTTTTTTTTTTTACTATTACATAATTTCAAGTATTTCCAAAATTTAGGTCTTGATGAGATTTTTCACCGCTTTTGAACATTGCTTTGCTTATTCTAATAAGTAATAACATTTGCTTCAACTTGGGCAAGAGTATGGGTTTCAGTTAGTTCAACTGGTAAAGTTTCTGATGGTTGAATAAAAGATTTGTGGTTCAATTCCTGCTTGCACCAAAAATCAAGTAGTAACTTGGTCTGATAATAAAAAACTATTATTAAGAGTGGGTCCTATAAGTTAAAACTCTCTCTCAAAAAAAAAAAAACACTCGGGCAAGAGTAAGTAATTGATGTAAAGATCCTATTTCGTTTCTTATCTTAATCTGATATCATACAAGACAAGGGAGATTGGTTCCGACTTCCAAGGGAGACAAATGTGATGTACAACTTTTGGGTTGGGTAAACAAAAACTAAATGGTGATGAAATCATTATAATGTTGTAGATTATGGGCTTATTAATGGGTTGGGTTTTCTTTAAGATAATTGTGTAGGTTAGGCTTTGTTTAAAATTATTGGTCCAGGACTTAGTTCATAGGCCCAGCCCCACGAATTAGGCTCATTGGTATATAGGATCATATGCTCGTACCATGGTTTTAAAAACTGGTACAGTGAAAGAATTGGAAAATTTATTGATTATTGGTTTTTTGATCAAATCAAGATCCAACCGATGGTCAAACTAGTGACGTTATAAATAATTTAATTAATAAATTTTTAAAATTATATAAAAAAATAATATTTGTTTACATACTAAAACTAGTAAACTAATAGTAATAATATGTTTACTTAAAAAAATATATAAGTATATAACATTTTTTTAAAGAATTTGACATAATAACATTACAAAATAATCATCCTTAACATAATAAACTTTCAACAAAATCAAATAAATAAGTTCATTACATCCAAATAGCAAATAAGTTTCAAACAGAGAACCTACTAAATAAGTTCATTACATCCAAATAACAAATAAGTTTCAAACAAAGAACTACTAAGTTTTAAGGTTTATTTGATAACAACACAAGCCTTAATTGTCATAAAGATAATTGAAATTATTATCACGTGAACCAAATTCTCCACCACCACTAGCATCATTATCATTATCATCATCCTCATCCTCATCCTGATTCTCCTCATCTTCAACTATAATAGGATGATTTTTATCTTTAAATCCAAGAGGAGTATCACATTCAACACCAAATGATTCCAAATTAATGTCATCATACTCAATCACTTCGTTGTCCATATCTATACAAATTCCAAAACCAAATAACAATAAATGAAAGAATGATTCTAATAATCATTTCTCATAAATCATAAATAGTCTAATTATAATATGTAACTAGGCAAAGAATTCACAAATTTTTTTATAAACTAACCTCCTTGTGCATGACTAGAAGACACTTCTTCGATTGGATAAGCTCCCTCTTCATATGATGCATTCTCTAACTCCTTGTGATTAAGAAGTGGGGGAACCTCATCTTCCACCATCCAAAATTTAGTTTTATCAATACTTGCATAATCAATAGGATCAAAATTGAACTTCTTACTTTTGCTGCTATACCATAAGATGAACATGTGAATAATTACCAACCAACCACGTATTAAAGTTTTAAAATAAATAAAAGAGTATTAGTAGTATTTGAATAATTGAACAAGATCTATATACCTATCTTTCAACTGGTAGTTATAATGAACATACACAAAATCATTAAGTCATTGATACTCCAATCTATTTCTCCTTTTGGTATGTATTTGTTCAAAAACACTCTAATTCCGCTCACATCCCGAAGAGGCAGCAAATTGGCTAAATATTGGAGCACAAGATCCAAACAACTTTCACCACTCATCTAAGTTCCTTATACAACACAAAACAAAAATAAAATGAATCAATAAACATAGCTATACTTATCCGAAAAAAGAAAAGAAAAAAGGAGCTATACTCTTTAAAACATATTTTCATATTATTATTAGCTAAAATAAACAATATCTTACTCGACTAATTTGTCTTGGTTGTTTCTTAAGTAAGTTAAGTTCCAAAAGGTTGTTCACGGTCTCAAAATAGCTTTAATTCCTCCACCAACCAAAGTTGACCATTGGAAACTTTTGATTCAATAAAATCTATCATAACAGATTGTGTCTCTAGCCTCTTTTCAAAAGTGGATGGGTCATATTGGAATACATGATTCAACCAATAAGTTGCTGCATGAATATCTCAATAGAATTGAATATCCCAACGATCCTTGATAATATTAACATAAGGTTCCCATAATATCTTCTTGTCTTTGAAATTTTTTTTGATTCCATCAATTGCTCTATATATGCCATCATAAACATATCCAATGGTTGGGTTTTTATCAAAATCAGCAATGCATAATAAACGAATCTATGGTGACACGATATGCAAAATTCCATGACAATCATTCCAAAATGGATTGTCAAGAATGATTTTCAATATTTCTTTTGCAAATCTTGATTCAACATAAAAATTGCTAGTTACCAATGCCTGTAAGTCATGCTTATGATCCTTAAGGCTCCCTGAGGTAATAAAAGTAGTAGTAGATCTAGTTGGCCCTGGACTCATAATTTCCGTCCAATTTTTTCTACTCCTCAACCTAGATTGCAAAGCCATATGGTTATAGACGTACGTTGTGATCTTGGATGCATGCTTTGCAAGTTTATCTACATTATCTATCTTCCCAATATCCTTTAAAAATTAGGTTCAGACAATGTGCTGCACAAGGTGACCAACTAATGTTCATTTGTTTTGCACACAAAATTCTTCCAACAACTACATAATTTGTAGCATTGTCAGTAACCTAGTGTACTGCATTTGAAAGACCAACCCAAGTAACAATTTCATCAAAAAAGTTACTCAAAGTAATAGCATCCTTCAAGTCAGAAGCATCAACAAAACATATAAAAATAATTTTTTTAGGACAATAGACAAGGAAATTAATAATATTCTATACCTAGTATCAGTCCACCCATCAGTCAATATTGTACAACCGAAGTCAGCCCAATACGAACGATGAGAATCAACAATCAATTGGACTTCTCTTTTTACTTCTCTCAACAAAGGCACTTAAAAGGCATGATAATTTGGGCTTCTATATCCAAGACCATAAGTAGCTATAGCATTCAACATAGATTGATAATAACTAGAATTCATAGCATTAATTGGAATGCAAGCATCATACATCCATCTTACTATAGTCATATCAACCCTCCTCTTATTTTCTTTGCAAAAAAAAAAAAAAAATGCACTTTTAATTGAAGCTTGAGCTCCTAGCGTTGTTCTAGGAGAGAAGTATTTGCCAATGTCACCAACCTTTCTCTTGCCAATGGATCTTGGTAGAAGACTACTAGGACCATTTCTATTTCTCATACCTAAACACCTACCACTAGAAGTAACTTTCTGGACATCTTCAAGTTCTGGTAATTCCTCTAATGGCGAATAATTAGATACTTCTTGTTGAAATATGAAATTTTCATCAGCAAAAAAAGTGGTTACTTAAAAATTGCCAAGCAAAATTTACTATAAATAAATAAATAAAAGTTTTGGACAAGTTTATCAGCATAAAAAATAGAGAAATGATATGTCTACAACATTTTTACAACAAATCCTAAGTGACAGGTTGTTATTGGTTTTTATTATTGGGGCAAAAAAGTAATCTTAGTATTAGTTTCAAATTTGAACCAATAACAATTAACTACCTGTGATTTGTTGTAAAAATATTATAAAATTGTTGTAGACGTAGCATCTCTCTAAAAAATATATGTACTCTTAAAAAAATGACAAGAAATTGAAGGGTGTGACGTGTGGTTAAATAAAATGTCTCTAGCCACACGTACCACCACAATAAAAAAAATGGAAGGAAAGAAAGCAACGTGGAAATTGTTAGTTGCACTTGCAACACATCACCAAAAAATAAGGAGATTGACATATATTAAAAAAAAAAAAAAGATCACATGAGTCCAAAAGAAAAAAAATATATATTAAAACAAAATACCTATAAAACCCACACCTCAAAAGAAGTGGAGCAACCAACCACCTGTAAAGTTGAAATAGTGGGGCACGGCTGAACATGAAATTAGGAATTACTGAAGAAAAGCTGACGCAAGCTGCTCCATGAACTGATCAGTTAAGTGAAAAAAATGGAGAAAACGATTTCTCAATTCCACCATAAATTAAAGAGGCTTCGGCAGATTAATAAAAGAAAGGGAGAAGCACGCAGATAGAGAGAGAGAGATGGAGAAAAAAGAAGCAAAAGAAGAAGAGAGAGACACAAACAGAGATAAAGAGCAACAAGCAGAGGAGGAACACACAGCACAACATTAGGTTGGGATTTTATCAGTTCCTAACTCTATACATGAAGCTTTAGATACAAGTTCCTGCCTCGTAAATCTTATTTGAACATTACCAGATAAAAATTATTTCAAAGTGATAGGCCACAAACTGAATGACCCCTTGTGATTTAAACTAATTAATTAATTTAGCCAAGTTATTAATTAATCAATTTAACATGCAAATACGTGGCAGCACAAACAAATCACCGAATAACAAAATATGCAGCGGAAAATAAATAACACGGTGATTTGTTCACGAATGGGGAAAACCCTAACGGCAAAAACCCCACCGGGTGATTTTCAGGTCACCACTCCCGAAACTCCACTATTATCAAATCAAGCAGTTACAAATAAGGAATCCCAAGTACCTTATCAACCTACAGTTGAACTCTTACCCCAATACCCAATTGGACTTGATCTGTAGCGACAGTTCCCCCTTTTGATGCACGGCTCCCAAGTACGTGACTAACCAGATGCGCGGATCCCAGTACGCGACTTCAATCACCAACTTTAGAATGAGAGGTTGGCTGCAGAGTTCTTCAGATCATCCTATGCATGAAGATCAGGAAGATGCTTGGTCACAAAACCCTAAGGTGCACAATACACAGCAACTTCTTGAAGAAGATGATCCTAGGTTAAGAACTTTGTCTTTAGAGCACAATTTGCTTGAACAAGGATTGCTCAATGCTTATGCAACTTGTGTCTATGTTGACGGCTCTTAAAATAATCCTTTTATATGTTTAGGGTTAGAAGAAAAGAAGGCCCAAAAACACATTCACGGATCCCAAGAAAATCATATTAGAATTCTGACTTTTGTAATTCTCGACAGCTAGCAGGTGTCGAGGTAGGTGTCGAGGTAGGTGTCGAGATTTATAAAATCTGCACTTCGACTTGCTTTTTCTTGGACAGACTTGATGACTTCAACACTTGATCTTGAAACATAGTTTCTTGAAGTATTAAAAACACCTAGAACTACCCAATTACAAGTAGAGTGCGTTTTGTCAAAGGATTAGCCAATTTACATAAAATGTGACATATGTTCCTAACATGTAAACACATATGTCCTAACAATCTCCCCCTTTGGCAATCCGTGACAAAACCACAACAAACAAATGAACATATGAGAGAAGTCATAAATCACTCAACTCATATTCACTTGTTACATACAATAAAATCTATCCTAACACAAACTCTTGAAGAACTTTGCAAAAAGAGAGTTTATGGCAAGTAGACTTTGACAACCTGTATTTCTGAAACACTTATAAACAAAACTCATCAAGGCATCTTGTGTGAAACAGAAATAATTAGATTGCATACAAATATAAAGAACATGTGTATAAAGAGGGAAAAGAAACAACACATGAAGAGGTAGGTGAAAAAGAAAAACATACATCCACATATATAGAAGATAAGTACAATGTATGTAAACTGATATACAAGGCCAATGTATCTAATAAGACAAAAAAAAATACATCAAAAGCCTCACTACATCCCTCAAAAAGTATGAACACTCCCCCTATCAAAAATGTCCTATCCTAACTCTCCCCCTAAGATGACTACTCTCATACTCCAAAACTACTCCCCCTTTTTGTCACGAATGACAAAGGGTAGAGTGTCATGTAGACATCTCATCAGTAGAGCTAGCATCTCCATCATCATCATCTGAAGCATCATCGTCATCACCATCATCATCATCATCCTCAGAGTCAGAATCTGAATCCACTGGAGGAGGTGGTGGAGGAGAAGCCTCAGAAGCAAAACCACCCATGGTCGCCTGCCGTCGTGCAATACGACCAACACGAACATTCACCTGATACAACTCAGTGGTGAGTGTATCGAGGCGAGCATCCATGCGCTGCAGCTGCGCCATAATGTCTCCAAGAGATACATCGCTGGAGGAAGGAAGAGGAGTCGATGTAGATGGAGCAGATATGGATGGAGCCGAACGGGAGGGAGGAGTGGAATCCGACTGTCTCGCCCTGAACTGTGCCTCACTACGTTTTACGGTAGCGGCATCTATGGCAGAGATGTGTGTGAAGTGGTCGGACGAGGGAAAAGGGATGGAAAAATGGCGTAGAATCCTCGTGATAGCGGAAGGAAAGATGAGCTTATCACGGGACGCCGCATCTAAATGAACATCTATGATAGAGAAAATGAAGTGGGAAGGAAAATCTATCGTGAGATGCTCAAGTAGAGAAAGCAAGAAACGAGCACGAGGCTCGGTGATAGAGTTATAATGGGAAAGAGGATGAAGTACACAAGTCATCACCATGTTAAGGAATCTAGGACCTTTAGCAAAAGGTCTACATGATGTGTACATATGCTCACCCCACTCAGAAGGGCGCTCACAAAAAGCAGAAATGAGCTCATCCCTGGACACAGTCCTCAGTCGCTCACAAGTAGGATAGTCAGGAAACTCTATCCTAGGAACATGAAGCACATCCGCAACCAGCTGCGGTGTGACATCAATGCGCGTACCTCGAACGCGAGTATGAAAGAGAGGTACTGAACGATCTATCCCGTACATGTTGGAGTAAAACTCCTGAATGAGTACGAGAGGACAAGTGACCGGGACGTCACACAGTGACTCCCATCCCCTACTGTGAATGACAGAGGGAAGGTCAGTGTCTGCAAAGTCTGCCAGAACAACGTGGCGTTCCGAATGAACACCTCGTTTAGAAAAGTTCTCAGTAAATGCCTTGTAGGCATCTCCATCACGGAACCGAAGATTATGAGGAGCAGTATCAGAAGATGAAGAAGCTCCAGAACGCAGAGGGTTCCGAGCAGGAGTGGATTTACATTTAGGTGCCATAGATGCAACTAACGTAAAGCAATGAGAAAAGAGATAGAGAGGGAGACAATCAGAAAAGTCCCAAACAGTTCAAATATATCAATATCTTGAACAAAAATGGACGTATGCATGGGAATGCATGATCATGTTACATGCAAACAAAAGAAACATCATGGGCTCAGCCCAATCCAATCCTAGCAGCACACAAGCAAGAATCACACAACTAAATGCATGAAAATATCATTCTAATGCTTATGGAATGCAATGCATGACATTTTAAACACATTTAAGTCCAAACCCAACCCAAAATTTCAATAAAAACTCAATGATTTTGAAAAACCCCAAATTTTTTATGAAAAATCCCAAAAACTAGGTTTTCAAAACATGAAATGTATGAAAAAGGAAGAGAAAAGAGATCTTACCAAGAGATTTGAGCAAGAAATGAGCAAGATCCCAGAGGGTTGGAGGATTTGAGTGAAAGGAGAGTGAAAGGGAGATGAACAGCCACGGAGAGATCGAGAGAGATCGAGAGAATGAAGTCAGAATCGCGACAGAAGAATATATAGGATCTCCAGTAAATCTCGACAGCAGAGGTGTCGAGAGGTATCGAGGAAGCTGTCGAGGAAGGTATCGAGGAAAAAGCCTTCGACAGCTGAAGGTATCGAGAGGTATCGAGATGCAAGGAGAATTTCAGATACGCGAAGCTCGATCGATCGACCATGGTGTCGAGAAGGTATCGACCAGACAGAGAGAATCTCGATCGATCCACCAGGTGTCGACGAGGTATCGAGATTGCGATAAGGAAAATGCTTAGAGGCTCGACAGCTGACCAGGTATCGAGGAGGTATCGAGAAGGTGTCGAGACAGCTATGAAATGCAGTTTTTCGAGAAGAGAAAAACACAGTCATGAATGCAATCAAGACATGCACCTCAAACATGATCCAACCAACATATAAATCTCTCAAAAATCATCTTTCAATGAAAATTTAAGCACATGGATCTCCCAAAAACACACACACACACTAAACAAGTCTAACAAATTTTATATTTCAAAAATAAGTCATGACAGTTTAGTGAGCATACAAAAGCACATGTAAAACCTTTGTGATGGCCAAATCACATTGTACCTGCACATGTATCAAAAGTAGCAAAGAATATTGCGTGTTGTGTGTGCAAAACATCGCAAGATTGCATATGTGTATATATGTTATGATGATCTGAGATATGAGAAAATAACTTTTAACTCACACACAATCATAACTGTTTGATGGGGACTATCACCTTCGAGGTACATCCTATAACTCCCACATCTCCTAGAATACACGCTTGCAACCATTTTAAAGCATTTTTAATCTTTTTGCTTTTTATTTCTTTGCATATTTTCTTTTTAAACATATCATGCATGGGCTTATGAGAAAGAAAAGAAATACCCATTGATATTTGACATTTCAATTTTGCTATGCCTAGGCACACAAATGTCGTTGACATCACACTTTTGCTATGCCGAAACATACAGATGTCACTAATGATTGGCGGGCAACAGTGGTGAGATGGTTATTTATGCCTTTCTCTTAGGATTTTCTAGTCCTACCCGTCAAAAAGAGTGATATGAGTGTTAAGTCTAAGAAATAACCTAATCTTACTCATCACAAACAAGAGCCACAAAGCTCACTTGCTTAGTTGTGCATAGGAATGCTCATCTAAGCTACAAGAGATACAAAGTTTAGAAAACTTTGTTTCATTGGCCATCTAAGGTACACAAGTACCAAAATACACAAAACACACACTGTTTTTGTATTTTTCAATTTTTCAAATTTTTTTTTTTATTTTTATATGAAAAACAAAATAAACAAAACTGAAAGTAAACACACAAAGACATGTTAAGAAAAACAAAAACAAAGCATAAAACTAGACTGACTCAGCAAAAATGCAAAACACACAAGCAATGCAATAAACAAGATAAACAAGAAGGGAGAAGAAAGTGATAAAATCACTTAGAGTCCTCTTTCTTCCATGCCTTGGAAGAACCTTTCCTTTGATTAAGACTTTGAAACGGCGGTGAGGGGGAAGGATTACACCCGTTCAAGTTCGAAAGGAACATGAGGGCTTTCAGAAGATCTCCAAGTGGAGCAAGAGAGGATTGAAGCTGATTTTGGCTTCCAGATGCTGTCATACTGTTGCTCTGTTGGGTGGCTAGCCACTTGTAGCAATTTGGTCGAGTATGACCTGCAGCTCCACAATGATAACAGAGATGCTGCTTCTTTTGTTTAGGCTTCTGAGAGTTAGCCTTCTTATTCCTAGGAAGTTTAGCACCTTTCTTTTCTAACTTAGGGGGTGCTCCTAAGATGGATTTACCCTTGTCTACGTTCTCACTAGCTAATTCAGTTTTAACATCAATGTTCTCAATTTTAACATTATTAGCAGGAGGAACAAAAACAGTAGAACTAGTAGAAGCAGAGTTAGAGAAAGAAAGACCATACCCTAAACCTGTTCGATCTGAAGCAGATTTCTGGTTGCTGAGCATCTCATCAAGCTTTGCACTTGAAGTCCTCTTCAGTTGAGCTCTAACTTGAAATAGCTCAGCTTCAAGCTTCTTGGTCTTTTCAGCCAGGAAGTTGTTCTCAAACCTCAGTGCACCAATAGTTTGATTCGCCTCATCAAACTTTGTGGACAATTCTTCTCTATCGAGTTCCACATCACTGAGCTTCTTGGTGGCTAGCCTGTATAGCTTTTCATGCTTTTCAGAAAGCTTGTAAAGCTTCTCATAGGCTGAATGGATATCATCTTTGTCATCCATCTTTTCACATTCAGTGTCCACCAATTCTTCTTCTTCTTCTTCAACAATCCCATCAGTAGAATTGACTGAAGCAGTGAAAGCATTTAGGATTCCGTCATCTTCACTATCGGAATCATCTTCAGGCTCAGTGTCACTCAGGGTTGCAGCAAGAGCCTTACTCTTTCCAATGCTTTTCAGATATGTAGGACACTCATTCTTCATGTGTCCAAACCCATGACACCCAAAACATTTTGGTCCTGCCGGAACAGTGTACTGACCGCCATCCTTGGCATCCTTTCTTCCTTTGTCTTGGCTCTTGAACTGTGAAGAACCGGATTGCCTTCGGTCTTTGTCGAAGCTCCTCCCATTGGCATTCTTCATAAACTTCTTGAACTGCCTCGTAATGTAGGACTTCATCTTGGAATCTTCATCATCGGAAGACTCATCGGTATCACTGCTCTTCGCCTTCAGGGCCATGCTCTTGCCCTTGCTTGACTTGCCTATCCTTGATAACCCTAGCTCGTAGGTCTGCAAGTTCCCAACCAGCTCAGTCAAAGGAATTTTATCAATGTCCTTTGATTCTTCAATTGCCGTAATCTTGGCATGAAATCTCTCAGGTAGAGATCTGAGCACCTTCCTTACAACCTTGGGTTCAGGGATGGTTTCCCCAAGATTGAAGGCTGAGTTCACTATGTCCTTAAGCTTGGCATAGAACTCATCAAACGACTCATCCTCCTCCATCTTTATCTCTTCAAAGCTAGTAGTGAGCCTCTGTAGCTTTGAATCTTTGACAGCCTTTGTTCCTTCATAGGTTGTCTGAAGGATGGTCCACGCCTCCTTGGCAGTTTCTGTTGAGGATATCTTCTTGAACTCCTCATTGGTGACAGCGCTAAATAGAGCATTCAGCGCTCTGCTGTTGAAGTTCGCCGCCTTGATCTTGGCTTCATCCCAATCAGCCGGCGCTTCTTTTGGCTTTGTCCAGCCAATCTCCACAGCTTGCCACACCTTTTCATCTAAGGACTGCAAAAAAGCTCTCATGCGTACTTTCCAGTAGGCATAGTTAGTCCCATCAAATAGAGGAGGTATAATAAGAGATTGTCCTCTATCCATGACAAACAGGGGTCAATGGATCAATCACAGCAAAGATTAATAACTAATCAGAGTGTGCCCGCTCTGATACCACTTGATAGGCCACAAACTGAATGACCCCTTGTGATTTAAACTAATTAATTAATTTAGCCAAGTTATTAATTAATCAATTTAACATGCAAATACGTGGCAGCACAAACAAATCACCGAATAACAAAATATGCAGCGGAAAATAAATAACACGGTGATTTGTTCACGAATGGGGAAAACCCTAACGGTAAAAACCCCACCGGGTGATTTTCAGGTCACCACTCCCGAAACTCCACTATTATCAAATCAAGCAGTTACAAATAAGGAATCCCAAGTACCTTATCAACCTACAGTTGAACTCTTACCCCAATACTCAATTGGACTTGATCTGTAGCAACAGTTCCCCCTTTTGATGCACGGCTCCCAAGTACGTGACTAACCAGATGCGCGGATCCCAGTACGCGACTTCAATCACCAACTTTAGAATGAGAGGTTGGCTGCAGAGTTCTTCAGATCATCCTATGCATGAAGATCAGGAAGATGCTTGGTCACAAAACCCTAAGGTGCACAATACACAGCAACTTCTTGAAGAAGATGATCCTAGGTTAAGAACTTTGTCTTTAGAGCACAATTTGCTTGAACAAGGATTGCTCAATGCTTATGCAACTTGTGTCTATGTTGACGGCTCTTAAAATAATCCTTTTATATGTTTAGGGTTAGAAGAAAAGAAGGCCCAAAAACACATTCACGGATCCCAAGAAAATCAGATTAGAATTCTGACTTTTGTAATTCTCGACAGCTAGCAGGTGTCGAGGTAGGTGTCGAGGTAGGTGTCGAGATTTATAAAATCTGCACTTCGACTTGCTTTTTCTTGGACAGACTTGATGACTTCAACACTTGATCTTGAAACATAGTTTCTTGAAGTATTAAAAACACCTAGAACTACCCAATTACAAGTAGAGTGCGTTTTGTCAAAGGATTAGCCAATTTACATAAAATGTGACATATGTTCCTAACATGTAAACACATATGTCCTAACACAAAGTTTGGTTCAGTGCTTTATCAACTAGAGTCCTTGACTCAACCAAATCAAATTCATCAATGGAGTTCTTAACTCTACCAAATTAATGGAGTTTTTGACTCTATCACATCAATGGAGTCATTGACTCTATCCAATTAATGGAGTTCTTGATTCTATCACATTTTAATAGAGTACTTGACTCTACCAAATTAATGAAGTCCTTAACTCTACCATATTAATGGAGTCCTTGACTCTATCACATTTTAATGGAGTTTTTGACTCTACCCAATTAATGGAGTCCTTGACTCTACCACATCAATGGAGTCCTTAACTCTACCATATCAATGGAGTCCTTGACTCTACCCAATTAGTAGAGTCCTTCACTCTACTACATTTTAATGGAGTTTTTGACTCTATTATATTTTAATGGAGTCCTCGACTCCACCACATTTCAATGGAGTCCTTAATTCTCAAAATTATTTTAAATAAAGTGGGGATTATAACTCCTTCAAATTCCAACATGACTAATTTTTTGGGGATTCCTAATTTCTTAATCAAGATTAGAGTTAATAATTTACAAAATAAAATGATCATAAAAAATTAATTTGAAGAAATTTTCCAATTTCCAATTCCTAAAACAATTTCATAAAAAATAAAATTGCTTCAAAGGAGTTTTCTTTCCCTTAATTAAATTTGGGAACTTCAATCAAAATATCATTAAAATTTCTACAAAGAAGCAAATGAAAGAAAAGGGAAAATTGCTTGGACATTCAACTTCTCAAAGAGAGAATCTTTGATTCAATTTCCATAAAAACATGGTCCTTGACTTATCCTTGAGATTAAAACCAATTATCTCATGCAAAAGCAAAATTAAGTCCATACTTAATTAAATACAAAGTATTTGACTTAAATATCCATCATTTAAATTAGGCAAAATCAATTTGAGGATTTTAAATCTAAAACCTCAAATTAAGAACTACGAATGGGCTTGATCCCCGTAATAGGTACGTAGGCAACCTAAATAATTTATTAAGTGCAGCCACAAATAAATAAAAACACATATCCCCTTAAACAGGAAAATAAATGAACTTATATACAAAGACGACGTAGTTGGAATCAAAGAGTCTTCACTTGAAACAAGGGATTGTAATTAAGAGATAAATTATCTTGAATGGACACTACTCAAATCATTAAAACTCATACGCCAAAAGGCTTATGGGTGAAATTATGTTTGATGAATTTGACTAATTTGACAATTCTTGTTAAACATAATTTGACAATTTTTGTTAAACATAATTTGACAGTGTTTGTTAAACATAATCTAACAACTATTGTTAAACATGGGTTAACAATTTGCGTAACACTTCTTGATCATGTTTTGCTTGTTCTTTAGACTTAGAAATTTCTTTCAAATTTTCCACCATCTGAAACCTAACATCATAAGGAACACCTTTACATGGTGCCACATTGCCTTTAATTCTAGCTAGATGTTTTTCATCTTGTTGATACCCATTCCTTTATAAACTTTCCCACAATGTTTGCATCTATAAATACTTTTTCCATCTTTCAACTCTTCAGTTACATGATCCCATGCCGAATCACATTTTGCTCTCACAGATGAAGTATTAGCATCAAACTTGGTTGTAGAAGCATGTTCATTAGATGGTACAAAGGCAGACTCCATTCCACTTAACAATTTCAGATTGACAACAACCATTTTATGAACAAATAAATCCATCAACACAACAAACACAAAATCCCAAATAAATAATTCACAAACAATACCAGTGTATGCAAATAAATCCACCAACTATGAACACACACAAGCACACATGTAAACTAAAATGCTCTGTAAACTATAATGCTCTATAATTCATTATTTACTAATAATTGAAAGAATAATTGAAGATAGAAGTTACCTGGGGAATAGTGAACTTAACTGCTTGAAAATTTAAAGGCAAAGAATTAAAGAACAGGAATGAAGAAGGGAGAACCTTCAGCAAACAATGAGATAGAGAGACTGAGAGAGACTGAGAGAGTTAGAGAGATTCAAATAAAATAAAATAAAATAGAGTAGAACGAAAGAGAGTTTACCCAAATAAAAGGAGGCAAGAGCTCGGTCGAGATAAAAGAAAGGGAGGCGAGAGCTCGAAGTTTGAAGCAGTAGTACGATACAGAGAAGAGGAGAGGCAGAGGCATTGAGTGAGAGTTTGAGAGATTGTGAGAAGAAAAAAAAATTGAGAAAAGGAAAAGAAAAGGAGGCTGCCATTGAGATTGAGAGAGACTAAAAGAGGTGTGTGAGTGAAATTTTGAGAGGATAAGAGTTTTTAGGGCATTTTTTCAAAAATAACTATATAAGGCAAACTATTTTGTAAGTTGGCCAAAGTTTGAAACTATTTTGGAATCTAACAAATCGAGTGTGTTACCGTCGATTTTGGGTTATAAATTTCCCAGTTGTGCCACCAGCTGAGCTGGAGGATTTGTCCATGTAGGCTTGGAAATCGAGTCTACTGGACTCGGTTTTTGTTTATGGAAACCGAGCCCTATGGACTCGATTTAGTAACACAGAGATAGAGAGATGCCAGAGATCAAAACGTAGAGATGAACAACGAAGAAGAAAGAAACAATGATGCAAAAACCCGGCAACCCAAGTGCCGATTATGACCAAACCCAGGCGGCAAAAGCTTCAGGCAATGGAAATCGGATTGGATGTGCTTTCTCGCCGTCGCTCCAATGGAAGAAAGAAGCAACGATGCAAAAACCTAGCAACTTAGGCACCGATTCTAACCAAACCCAGGCGGTAAAAGCTTTAGGCGATGGAAATCGGATCGGACGTGTGGTTTCTCACCGCCGCTCTAGTGGAGGAGAAGAACACGTTGGAGAGTGGGTTTGATTTGTTTTGGATTTGATTTGTTCATGGGTTTTTGGGGCTTGGAAGCGGAGAGTGGGATGACATTTGGAGAAAAAAGGAAAGGAAGAACAAGAAAAAAATCCGTGTAAGTTTGAGTGATGTTTTGAGTGGTCTGGGCTGAACTGAAATCGAGTTCATAGGGCTCGGTTTCCATTTAAACTAAATTGAGTCCTTTGGGCTCGATTTCCATGAAGGAAAAGAAAGTTCTTTGGGCTTGATTTCCAGGCCTATGTGGACAGTTTGTCTAGCTCAGCTACTAGTGCAATGGGAAATCAAGTGCAATATACTCGATTTATACATCAAAATAGAGTTCTTTGGACTTGATTTGTTAGATACCAAAATAGTTTCAAACCTTGGCTAACTAATAAAATAGTTTGAATTTTACAGTTATTTAAAAAAAAAAATTCGAGTTTTTAGGTTTAGGAAACTTAGGTTTCCCAAAAATGACGCATTTTTGGGTTGGGCAAAAAGGTCCAAAACAGTGTAGTTTTAATTTTCAACACAACCAACCCATAACCGGTTCAACTATATTAGTTTTCAATTTTCACAATAAAATCGGCCAGTTCTTGGTCAATTCCAATTTTTTACAATTTTCCAGTTTTTAGCCATAACCAGACCGGATTAGTAGCTGGTTCTCGGTTGAATTGGTTAGACCAGCTGGTTTGGTCCGATTTAAAATCATGGCTCGTACGTGATAGTTATGCCGAATATAAGAACAAAGTTCATTATTATATTTTGGTGTTATAGTTAAATTGATCCATATTATATGGGTTTTTTTTTTTTTTTTTTTTGTGGAAATCTTAATGTTTGTAAGATTAAGTTGATGTTTATTTTAAAAACAAAATTGCTGAAGTGGATAAGGTTGTTTGGTTAAGAAAAAAAAATTATGTACTTTGTTTTCATTTTCAGTGGGACCACTAATAAAAAAAAACTAGTTTGACTTTGTTATTTGTACTCAGTTTTCATTCTTAATATCCAAAAAAGTGAGTATGAATACAAAAAAATGAATACATCTTTTTACCAGTTTCATTTTCACTAAAAATGAATATAGTGGCATTTTTGTAAAAAAACTCAAAGTCTGTGTTGAATTTTTAATTGAAAAGTGAAAAGTGAAAAAAAAAATAGACAAAAAAAATTTGTGCTAAACATAAAATGAGTTGGAAATAAAATTATAGAAGATGAGTACAAGATTTGAGAAAGAAAAAAATGAGTAAAGAAAATAAAAAGTGAAAATAAATACACACTTAATAAGTGTATATATGTCAAGACCAAAAAGTGACAAGTGTATAACTTTTGCCATAACTTTTTTTTTTTTTGAGAAGAACTTTTGCCATAACTTAGTGATATGTAAGAGCACTCACAGCAGTGGTGCTATATAGGTATAATGGTATTTTTTTAGCTCTCAATCACAAAAAAACCATCATACAGCAGTGGAGCTAAATCTAAAAGATTTAGCCTCAGCTACAGTCTTTAGATGTGCACTGTAGCTCACAGGTAAAAAAAAAAAAAAAAAAAAATTTATTAACTTCTCTCTCTTCTCTCATTAATAAAACATTTCCTATTCTCTCTCTCTCTCTCTCAAGCTTCTCCTTTCTTCTTTCTTCCTCAAATTTTTTTTTCTCTCTAGCTCACCGACCAGCTCCTTCATCTCCCTCATCCCTTAGCTCGCCGGCCAACTCCCTCATCGCCGATCTGTTCCGCTGACCCAGCTCGCTGACCTGCCCCAAGCCCCATTGCCCAATCCGTGCCTCTCTCTCTCTCAGTCACTGTCACCTTTCTCTCTCTCAACGTCTCCGACCCAAGCCTTCATCGGCCTCAACGTCACCGGCCTAAGCCTTCGCCGGCCACAACGTCACCGTCCTTAACGTCTTCGACCCAAGTCTCTTCTCACCTTTCTCTCTCGACGATCTGTGATTGAGTTTTTATTTTTTATTTTTTATGTATTTTCATATGGGTTTGGTGGCTGTGGTGGTGGTGGTTGATTTTGGCTATGGTAGTGGTGGTGGATGATTTTGATAGTGGGTTTGTGGATTTTGATTGTGGTGGTGGTGGATAATTTTGGCTTTGGTAGTGGGTTTTGTGTATTTTAGCTTTGGCAATAGCTTGTTCCTTGGTTTTGTTTTTGTTTTTTTGTTTTTTGTTTTTTGTTTTTTTTTTGTTTTTTTTTTGTTTTTTTTGTTTTTTTTTTTTTTTAATGTTGTGTTGTGGTTGCCAAAGTAGAGTGGTGGCTATGGCTAGTGGTGGTGGTTGTGGGTGTGGTTGTGGTTGTGGCTGTGGCTGATGGTAGATGTGGTTGTGTTTGGTGCTGTAGATGTTTTTGTGGGTAGTGTAATATATTATTTTATTGTAGGGGATATATTATTTTATTGTGTTGAAAGCTAAAATAGATTCACTACTGCAGCATGTATATAGGTAAAATAGATAAAGTGACTTTTTGTGTAGTTAAATAGCTAAAATTTTAGATTCACTGCTGTGAATGCTCTAAATGGTAGAAGTATGGACCCACCACCACACCTCGACCACTCACAACTTGGCACATGATAAGTTATGACTAAAGTTGTGTAAAATTTTAAAGTAAATGCTAGTACCACAAGTAATAAAGATGTAGACTCAGATAAACCCATTATTTTTTTTCTTCGCTATTCACAACTCGCAAAGTGACAAGTTGTAGGAAAAATTGTGGTTTTTTTTTTGGGAAAATAAACTAAAACTCAAACTATTTTGTTTGTTAGCACACTTTTGAAACTATTTAGGAAACTAATATCTTGAGTTCAATGGACTTGATTTTGGAGTGCTAAAATCGAGTCCATTGAACTCAATTTCATTTAAATTGAAATCGAGCCTTACAGACTTGATTTCTCAGTCTTGCCTTCTTCCGTTAGCAACACACTCTGCCTCTCCCTCACTCAACACACTTCATCTCTCCCTCCCTCAAGAATCTCCCTCACTCAGATCACTCAACAAACCCAACGAAACATTTAGAATCAAGAAACCCAAATACCAGAGAGAGAAACATCAAGAAACCCACCTAAAGATCTAGAGAGAAACATCAAACCCCGTTGCTGTTGCCGTTGCTTGCCTTTGTCGCCTGGGTTCAATTGCCGTCACCTTTGGTTTGTTTTTTTTTCTATCTTTATGGTTTGGGTTTTCTGTTCTTCATGGGTTTCTGTCTTCGTTAGTTTGGGTTTCTATTTTCATTGGTTAGGGTTTCTTCATGGGTTTTGGGTTTCTTCATGGGTTGAGTTTCTGGGTGTGAGTGATGGAGTGTATCGGAAAAGTATGGATGAGAAATCAAGTCTATAAGGCTCAATTTCAATTTAAATGAAATCGAGTTTTGCAAACTCGATTTATATGCCATGATCCTGAAATTGAGTTTAGTGAACTCGATTTAACACTCTCAAAATCGAGTCTGTTACACTCGAAATGTTAGTTTCCTAAATTGTTTTGAAAACGTGTTAACTAATAAAATTGTTTGAAAATTAATGTTATTTAAAAAAAAAAAAAAAAAAAAAAAAAACCTAAAAATCCTAAAAATTGTGTAAAATGTTGCGTTTGGCTTTGCATTTTCATGCAATAACGCCGTTAAACCTAAAACGTTTGACAACCCCACTTTTTTAAAACAATTTTTTATGTCCCACCATCGCCAAAATGCTCTCTCTCTCTCTCTCTCTCTCTCTTTGTGCCGTTCCCAACCTGTCGCCGCGGAGAGCCACCCCCTCCAAACCCTAATTTTTGTGGCAATACCGGTGATGAAGACGATTATTTTCGCGGTGTTGTCTCTGTGACGAAGACAAAGACAAAGACGATTCCTTTCTCTGTAGTCTCTGTGACGAACACAGAGACGACTGCTCAACCTTTTTTTTCAAGGTTTGTTTTTTCCATTAACAGATTTGAGATTTTTATCCATGGGTTTTGTTGTTTCCATTGTTTGTGATTGATTATCAAAGTTTGAATATTGGAGCTTGCCTGATGTTAGTTGAGTTTTGTAGCTTTGAGTTTCTGGTGGAATTGTGTCTATGTTGTACTATCTCTATTTAATTTTCCTTTTAGTTTTTTGTTGTTAGTGATTACTGGTGGTATTTGGGTTTGTTGTAGCTAAAACTTTGATCATGGTGCAAACTTTTTTTTTTGAGTAAATTGTAACTGAAATGGTCAATGGGAACCCAGCAAGTTTAAACGATTTTAATGGTGGTCAATATTTAATTTAGATAAGTACAAGAGAAAAGATCATTTAAATATCCCCTTAATTTAAGCACAGATACTGTACGGGTATGACACGGTGACACGGGTATGACACTACAACACTCTAAATGAAGTGTCCGTGCTTCTTCGATTTTTTGTGAACTTATATATATATTTTGGAGAAAATTTTGTTAACTGATTTTGACTTGACAGATAAACCAATTGGATCAAATTTAGCTGGTTTGTAGCTTTGATTTGGTTTCCCTTTTAGTTTATTGGTTTAGTTGGGTAGTTTGTGCTGTTAAATTTGTTATGGTTTGATACTTTATTTCCTTGTCATATACTGGGTGTGCCTCGTTGGGCCTTTGTGTGTATCTACAGCCTTTTCTTATGCTAAATTTGTTTGTGTTGGCTACATGGGTATGCTAGGTTGCTTGTCACTTTTTTCTAAGCTGGTTTACATGTTTTTTTTGTTTGTTTGTTTGTTTTTGGACTCAATAGGAGGCTTGAGTAGAACCAACTCATGGAAGCCCAAAAAAATTAAGCACTGCAGTAGACATTCCGAAAATTGGCATGATTTTGACTGTGATGATAGTGCATATGAATTTTATAAAGATTATGCTCACCAAATTGTTCTTAGTGTACAAAAACAATTTATAAAGAGAGGAAATATGGGACAGGTCATAAGGAGAACATTTTGTTGCTCAAAAGAGGGTGAAGGAGGTGTTGACAAACACCAAGAACAAGTACATTTTCATCACCCAATTTCATGAATAGGTCGTTTAGCACAAATTACATGTCAACTTCAAAAGGATGGTATGTTAGAAGTTCTCTTTTCTTGAACAATTAATCATGAGTTTGCTCCTTCACCAATGAAACATATGTTAAGATCAAAAAGAAAAATTGCACCTACTCTAAAAGCTGTTGCAAATGTTGCTGAGAAGTCTGGAATATCAATAAAACAAACCATAGATTTTTTGAGCATGCAAGTTGGGGGTCATGAAAATCTTGGTTTTTGGATTATGACTATAAAAATCACGTACATCGTGAGAGGAGAAAGGAAATTTACTAATGATATATGCGTGTTTGAGTAGCTTCTAGTTAGGCACTAATGATATATGTAAATGACTAGATTTTTAAATGCAATGGAAAGGTACATTTCTATATGTTAGTATCCATATGTGCATAACTGCCTATTATGTAATGGAAAAGTATTGTATATGCCTTTTTTGTTTCATTGCTAGGTGGTGTTCATTTTTGGTTTCAAGATGGCTTTGTTTCATGCTGCATAATGTATAAACTAGAATGAAGTGGTATATTATAGAAGCTTTATGACTTTTCAGATTGCAAGTCATGTTTGCAACTTCTTCAAAACAAGTGAATATTTTATTGAACTAAACCAAATACATACATACAAAGTACGGCTATCCTAAGCCAAGTGCAATTACCAAAACAAGCTAACCAAGGAAAACAAGAATACAAGCAATTACAGACCAACAAGCCAAGACAGTATTAAAAGGAAACCAAAAAGCTATTCAACATCATTTCAGCCAATCTTTAGTGCAAAATTTAGGCAAATATCTCCCACTTTTAGCATAGTGCACTGTTGGCAGAGGTGCTAGGAAGCAGCTAACGCACATTTCATATACAAATTCCAACTGAAATAACTTTTGTCTTGTCCTTCATTTTGGGTTCTTTGTTTTCTTTTCATTTTTCTACTTACCCTTGCTTAAATCCATCCCTCACATTCCCTATATGTTGAAATAATCATGATAAAAAAGAAAAAAAATTAAACATCTTATAAATGCAAACATTGCATGATATGAAATATAAGCTAAAAAAATAAATATAATAAAGCCAATGGTGAATATAGTTTTCAAACATAACTTATTAAAGGATGAAAGCAATATGAGATCTTCTATACCACAGTATTTTTGCTTGTATTAGCTATATTCCCTTTGAACAAGTTTCTACCACCACAAACAAAGAATGTAAACAAAAAATACAGTACTCAAACCAGCAGCACTCAAAGTTGTAACATTACAAAGTCTATTACAAAGTTTAGTGCAAAATTTCACAAAGGAAAATCCAGTAATGCCATTTTATGCATTATGGTTCTTGATGAGTGTTTTTCTCTGGTTTGAGTTAGACTATAATCTGTTCAAAGACACTTATTTTAACATACAAAGAAAAAAAGAAAGTTTGCACTTTATTTAAAAACTTTATAGATGTCTAGCATTACCAATATTCAAAATCTCAATTATGACAATGGATTAGACAAAATAACACAAGTTAGCACCTTTAAGCCTTCAACAATCGCGAACACAGTACATTAAACAATGTCTTTCTTAACAGCTTGTATCTCCCAGCTTGATATTTGCTTTCCATAACAAAGGCTGCAAACCTAAGAGCTATTGTTAAGTACAAGTGCAACCACTTCGCCTTTCATAATACAAAGGACAAGGCTTCACAAATTGTACGATGAAGGACTACAGATTTCAACTAAGCCATCCAACTGTACCAGCCTATTGCAATTTGGTTCCTTATTCAATCATTGCATAGAAAGCGTATAATGCAATTGCATATAATACAAACATTTTTTTATTTATCAAACTACTAATTAACACATCACAATTTAATGCCTACCCACAGACTATGAAAATCCACATTCTACTCAAGCATGAGTTTGAACTTTGAAATCATTCCCCTGGGTCTGCTCTGAATTATGCAGTAACTGGGGGTATTGGTATATAGTTTCTGCTTTAACATAAGTCTGCAATGGCTTTTTGGGGAACCAATATTTAGAACAAGTACCAATTATGGGTTATTGTTTGATTTTTCAAGGGATGTAGAGGAACTAATATTTAGAACAAAAACCATCAAGCAAAGTTTACAACATAGAAGCACAAATAAATCAACAAAACAAATTAAAGATTCTTTAATTTTAGATCAATACAAGGTTGAGGAGGGATACTAGAAGTCGTGAAGGAGGGTGGCAGATTCTTGGAGGAGGATTTAACAGCCGACTGCTGTACAGGGGAATTCCTCACTTGCTGGGTGGGGTTGGGAAGGATTACAAAGAACATAACAAGAATCAAATCAGAAATTTACAGGAAAACAAAAAAGAAAAAGTTAGAGAGACATGGTACCTTGAATCTGAGAACGAAGAGGGAACAGACCATATAGTGAAAGAGTTTATAAACTGGGTCTCTAATTCCTAGTCATGGCCGTTAATTGAGAAATTCAATCTAATTAGATGGGATTTGTAGGTTGCGTTTGTCTTCTCTTATGCCGTATGGTTCCCTTCAATTTTTGAGATGATTTTGGATCCCAATTGGCAGCCCGCCATCGTTAGAGTGAGATAAGTAGAGGGTTGGGAGGGGTTGAAGACTTGAAGGGTAGGCGGTGGAGGCTGGGAATGGTTTGAGATGATTTTGGCTCCTGAACCTTTAGGGCTCTTGTTGTTATTACTGTTGTCATTATTGGTATTGTTGCAGTCATTGATGTTAATGTAACTGTTATATCTTTACTATTATTGTTGTTATTGTTGTTATCATTATATCTCTCTTGTTTATTTACTATTGTTGAAACTGTTCTTGTGAAAAAAGATCATATTTGTTACTGACTGAATAGATGGCATGCATTAGATCATAAATTTTCACTGATTGAATGTATATGGAATTTTAGTTTCTTATCAGTTTAGAGTTGACTCCTGGTTCACTGTTTCATACAGATATAGTGAAGTATGCATTAATTGGCTTAATGAGGGATCTCAGAGGATTTCCAATGGCCACAAATTGGTTAGTATAAATTGAATTTCTGAATTGTAAGTATAAATTGAATTTCTGAATTTGCTAATTGTCAATGAGTGTTCAACTATACTACTGTGAATGCTTTTGGATATTTTTCAGTTGCAGGACTTATGGGCTTCTGTTTGATTGGCTATATTCTGCGCACATGCCTCTTCTCTTGTAAGGCATCTCGCATTGGACTGACACACGAGAGGTGAGGAAACACTTTTAGTTTCTGCCTATATTCTGATGTTTTGAACAGTGCCCACACATGTATGAATGGTCAAATCATACTAGTTAGAATTGGAATCCACATTTATCAACCCAACTGAGTCTTAATCCCAATGATATTGGGTTTGCTCTATGGATCCCATTAACTATTTGTCATCATATGTATAAATATCAGGATCAAATGAAAATGTTACACCAGTCCTTAACTTCTTATAGGATTAATAATTTGAAAATTTGATTGTTTGATTACATGTTTTTATTACTCTTACTATGCACCAAATTTTGTGTATAATTTGAAGGTTAAAAAACATGAAATCTAAAAAATTTATGATGAGATAGTTATTGATCTTTAATCATCTTGATATTTTGAAAGCATGAAGGGTATAAGATTTAATATAATCTTTTTTTTTTTCTTTTTTTTTTTTTTTTTGAGAATGAAATATGTAATCTATGGTTGATTTGTTGATATACTCTTTAAATGAAAAATTATGGTGTTGTAAAATTGCATAGAGTTACATTAGATGTAACTTAAACCTAACAATATATGTGCGTCTGTGCGTGTATGTGTGCATATATATATATATATATATGTATGTATAAACCATGCCTCTCTATTTTACATTTTAGTAGTTTTTCTTTTTTAATGTTTGTGTGAGATGGGGGAGCTTGCTGATATCTCTCTAGTCTGTTGGTTGAAAGAAAGGGATAATAATCTCTTGCATACTCATGCATACTCATCTTTTTTGGATTATGTTATTTTACACTACCTAAGAGCAGCAGTGATGGCAATGGCAACCCAGCCTAGTGGATGTAGTGATGATTGAATAGTGAAAATGCCCATGGGACAAGATTGAGTAAGCCTAACTCCCTGCTGCATCTTTTCATTTTTTTGGAAATTGATTTTTGTTGGAGGCTGCGTTGTGCTTGTGTTTGGAGAAGAACACCTACTCTAATAGATACACACTTGTCTCTGTGAAATTTTCAGTAGACCTTTTCCATGGGACAAGATTGAGTAAGCCTAACTCCCTGTTGCATCTTTTCATTTTTTGGAAATTGATTTACATTGAAGGTTGCGCTGTGCTTGTGGTTGGAGAAGAACACCTACTCTATTAGATGCACGCTTGTCTCTATGCGAAATTTTTAGTAGACCTTTTCCATTGTAGTAATGATCAACGTTTATGTTTTCTGACGGAACTACTTGTAAAATATGAGGGTTTGTGTTAATTTGATGGAATTTGGAGTTGATCAGACATATGGCCCTCTTGTCCACGTTAGCTGCCATATGTGTTATTTTTTAGGGTTTTTCCTGATTCAGTTCATTTACTTGATATAAAAATTTTGATTTATCTTAGTTTTGGTTTGTGGAATAAATTAGAAAAAAGAATTAATTTTCCTGCTTTCTAAGATCTAAGCATATTAGCTTCTGCCCCTCTTTGCATCTGCATTTCTTTAATAAGTGAAGGATAGAAGTTAAATAAGTAATGACTAATGAACAATGCAATTGAAAACATACATGCAGACATATATCAATTGTTTTATGATATATATTTTTGTTCTATTTGTTAGTTTAATTTTGAGGGGTTTTTTTGTGTGTGTGTGTGTGTGTGTCTTTGTTTTTACTCTCATTCTTATTGGTTGGTTCTTAGATCTTTCTCATTTCTTTTCTCATAAGGTTCTTTTCTTACTTGCCTAATAATGCAGGTATACCACACCATTGTTGAAATTCATGGCTGAATTTGTGCTAAACAAAGCTCAGCTCTTCTTCTCCAAATGGCACACTTCTTTTCCGTGAAGTCAGTAAATTAGTCTTTGCATATGGGTCAAGGATTTCATCTCTTCCAAATGTTGCAGATTTATATGCCTTTAAATACAAGGGTATATGGATTTCCTTAACCATCATTTCAAGATGTAAGAAAGTAAACCTTGTTTTACTTTATTTGCTTGGTGGTTTTATTCACTGTGACGTTGAAGTCTAATAGGATCTTTTGTTGGGTGACTAGTAGTTTGGTTTGTGTATTATTTTGTTTTTGTATTTTTCCTTAATCTAAGAATGAAAGTTATTTTTGTTTCTTGAGTAGCTTTTTGTGCAGTTGTACTTTTTACAAAAAATAGCACTCTTTTTTTTTTAATGTACCTAGTACACGTTCTTGAATATGTTGGACATAGATCATATCATTTCTTGCATCTTTTGAACCTTTTGCTTGACAAATTCATACATTCAATAAGATTTGTATGATCTATTTTGAATTTTTAGATCTTCTGAATTCAGATTATAATTCTTTAGGAGTTGCTTTGCTATACTAGCATTCTTTGTGCATTGGAGCTCTTGCCCCCCTCTTATTGATAAATTCATTTGAGCTTCCTCCTTTATTTAATTAGGTTATTTTATTTTCTAAACAAGATCTTTCAAAAATCTTATCTGGCTTAGGAATGCTGAGATTAATGAGAAAAGTCCAGAGTTATTATTATTTTTTTTAACTTAGAAAAATAAAATAAAAATATTTTATTTGTATGCAAGATCTTGCAAAAATCTTATATTTCCTAGTTATGCTGAGATGAATTAGAAAAGTTCAGAGTCATTTTTTTAATACAGAAAAATGAATTTTTTGGATTTTTTTTTTTTGGGGGAGAGGGGGAGCGGGGGGTGGGAACTACAATTTAAATGTATAATTTGAATGAGAGGGTTTTAGATGTCTTAAATAAATGTATTATTAAGTTCATTTTACTTTATAAAAATGCTTTAAGTTGTAATGTCTTAGTTATAGGTGAATTCTGAATATAATTCATATTATATTTTTAAGTTTTAGGGAGGATGGAATCATTATTATATAGTAAATCAAGACTGAACAGTATTTATATATATATATATTTTTTTTTTTTGCTCTACTGTTCAGTCTTGATTTACTATATAATTACAATAAGGATATGATTCCATCCTTCCTAAATTTCCTTTTTGGTCACAATGTCCTCTTCCTGATACCATAACCTTCTGTACCTTCACTAATATCATTCTTGCATCATTGTCTGTTGCTATACCCTGTGCACTGGCCAGTTCTACAAGTAGCCAATTATGGCACTAGTTTATGCTCTTTTTGTAATTTTTTTTATAACTTTTTTCATTACAAAACTTTTGAATACTTTTCTAGTTGCATAGCATATGGAAAGATCTAGCTTTCAGAGTTTGGCCATATTAATATTCTGGCACAGTATTGTTGAAATTAGTAAGAGTTAGTACTGGTGGTTTAGAGTATATAATAATAAGTAATTACGCAGCACATAGGTTGAGTGTTATTAAATATTTTGTATTTGATGAAAAATATATGTGATAAGCTGATTTTTTTTTTGTCACCACCAATTGACAGCCCTTGCTCAAAACTATGTCAACTTTGGCGTGTTTGAACTATATGGTGATAGAGCACTCTCTTATGCACTAGATGTTGCTTTTAAGATGACACTATCAATTCCTCTGGCTGATATATTGGTGTTCCGTAAGGTATGTGAATTTTTCTCTACAGGCCTTGCTGGAAACTATGTCAATTTTTCTCTACAGGCCTTGCTGGAAACTATGTCAACTTTGCTGCATTGAATTGTTCTACGTTATATATATATATATGTTACTTGTAATTTTTGAAGCATGTGTTCACCATCATGAACATGATGTTTTCTTTATTCAATAAAACTTTAATTACCTATATATATATATAAAATATTTGTGTGCTTGTTTGTAAGTATTTCTTTTGTATTTAAGTTGATTTTTGGGTAGGCACTACTTATCTTGTGAAATTGGGATTTTGTTTCCATGATAAAGGCATTACTATATCCTTAAATCAATGATATGAAGCAACACAACACAATTCCAAAGAGGGCATGCGTGGAATATTGGAAAAAGAAGAACAAAAGGACAATTTGGGTCTGAGAAGGATGCCCTTTGGAGGCAAGTGATAGAGTTGCAATATGGATGTCTTTGGGGGGGTTGGTGCACCAGACCTGTTAAGGGTCCCTTCGGAGTTGGGTTATGGAAGTGTATCAGTCAGGGTTGGCCTTCTTTCTCTCGCCATATTCTGTATGATATTGGTGATGGGTCTAAGGTGAAGTTTTGGCTTGACCATTGGTGTGGAGAGAATCCTCTTGCTGTTAGCTACCCTGACCTATTTAGATTTTGCAGGAATAAGGAGGCTAGTGTGGTCGAGCTCATGAAATCCCCCAATGGTGTCCTTTTTTGGGATGTGAGTTTCTTTAGGGGTGTGTATGTTCGAGAATTAGAGGCTTTATCAAGCTTCATGGAAACCATTTATGGTTCTTCTATTAGGGGGTTTGGTGAGGACAAGATGTGTTGGCCAACCGTATTGCTAGACTTCAGAGAGACTTTCTGTGGGGTGGCCTAGGAGACGAGCCCAAATTTCATTTGGTTAATTGGTCTACTTCAGGTGGGCTGGGGATTAGGAACCTAAGAACCTTCAATGTAGCTTTATTAGGGAAGTGGTTATGGAGATTTGGGCAAGAAAGGGATGCTCTTTGGCGTCAAGTGATAAAGGTGAAGTATGGTTGTGATTGGGGCGGTTGGTGTTCTAGCTCTGTCTCTAGTCCTCATGGAGTTAGTTTGTGGAAAAATATTAGAAGAGGGTGGCACTCCTTATCTCGGTTTATTTTGTTTGAAATTGGAGATGGTTCAAAAGTTCAGTTTTAGCTTGATCGTTGGTGTGGCTCTTCTCCCCTTGCTGATCGTTATCCTGAATTATTTAGAATTTGTTGCAACAAAGAGGCAAGTGTAGCGGATCTTATGAGGTTCACCAATGGAGTTCTCCATTGGGATTTTCAGTTCTGTACGGGGGTTCATAACCGTGAATTGGAAGCTTTCAGGAGCTTCATCAGTTCCATTTATTGCACCCCTGTAAGGGGGATCGGGGAGGATAAGAGATGTTGGCTGCCTTGTAAGAGTAAGGGTTTCACGGTCAGTGCTTACTACCATCTTTTTGTTGGCCATTGTGAGCAGTTTTTCCCTTGGAAAAGCATTTGGAAGCAGAAGATCCCCTCTAGAGTGGCTTTCTTTGTTTAGACAGCAGCCTTGGGGAAATGTCTGACTATTGACAACTTAAGGAAAAGAAAGGTTTGCATATTGGACTGGTGTTTCATGTTCAAGTGTAATAGTGAATCTATTGACCATCTTTTCCTTCATTGCCCAATTGCTTTGGAGTTGTGGGATATGGTTTTTGGGTTATTTGGAGTTTGTTGGGTTATGCCTTCCTCTGTTGTTGGGCTTTTGGCTTGCTGGCAAGGTTGTTTTGGTCGCCATCGTAATGGAGATCTTTGGATGGTTGCTCCTCATTGTTTGATGTGGTGTGTTTGGAAGGAAAGAAATAGTCGGTGTTTTGAAGACAAGGAGCGTTCCATGCCTGATCTCAAGCTTCTTTTTTTTAGAACTTACTTGATTGGTTTTCTGTGTGGAGAAACCATCCTTTTTCTTCTATTTTAGACTTACTTGATTTTTGTAATGTTCGTTTTTTATTTGTTCACCCCTGTATACTTCCTGTGTACTTCGGTGTTCCTCTCTTTTTGATTTCAATGAATCTTATTACTTATCAAAAAAAAAAGAAGATGTGTTGGATTCCTAACAAAGCTAAGGGGTTCTTGGTGAAAGATTATTATAGAATTCTAGCTAGTCCTACTATCCTCGGTTTCTCTTGGAGAAGTATTTAGAAGCAGAAGATTCCCTCTAGAGTAGCTTTCTTTGTTTGGTCTGTTGCCTTAGGGAAATGCTTGACGATTGATAATTTGCGAAAAAGGAAGGTGTGGATTTTGGATTGGTGCTACATGTGCAAGAGTAATGCTGAATCGGTTGACCATCTGTTCCTCCATTGCCCCATTGCTATGGATCTCTGGTCTATGGTTTTGGGTTTATTTGGAGTATCTTAGGTTATGCCTCTTACTGTTTTGGGGCTGTTAGGGTGCTGGCAAGGCAGCTTTGGTCGTCATCGAATTGGTTATATATGGTCCATCGTTCCTCATGGCTTAATGTGGTGTCTTTGGAGGGAGAGGAATAGTCGTTGTTTCGAAGATTCTGAGAGATCTATTCCGGACCTTAAGCTTTTCTTTTTTAGAACTTTGTTGGATTGGTTGTTTGCTTTGCAAAATCAATCTTTCCCTTCTCTTTTTGTTTTCCTAGATTCTTGCAATTTTTGTGTTTGATCTGTTTGGCTCCTTGTTCACTCCGTGTACTAGGGTGTTTCCCTTTTGATATCAATATATCTAATTACTTATCAAAAAAAAAAAAAAAACAAGAAAAGATAATCTAGGAGTTAGCACCTAGTTTTGCACAAAGTTGGCACCAAGCAGAGAGGAGATAGAAACCTAGGACTTAGCACCTGAGGTTGCCTAGAGTTAACACCAAGTCATTGGAAAACTCCATTAAAATTTTGTTATTCAATCAAGTATTCCAATGGTGAATTATGGGACCCTTTAAAAGGATTTCTAAATTAAATCCAATATGGACAGGGAATAACTTGTAATCAAATTACATCAAATGCAGGAAAAAAAGCTAATGACAAATTCAATGCGGAATAAAATCAAATAACATAAAATCATAAAAATCAAATAAATTCAATTGGCATATCATCCAACAGAATCAATCGTTAATCTGGTCCTATGGGTTTCTGGTGTTTGTACCAACTCTCTGGAGGTGGGGAAGGCTTGACCCCTTCGAGTGTAGCTCCTGGTAGCTCTGAAAGTACTCAAACATGTCATGGTCTAGCTACTGTAGCTCACCTTTGGTGATCCATTCCTTCCAACAAACTAGGTAGAATTGAACTCCTTTCCTAGTGGAAATAATGTGCATCTAGAATACCATCAATATGTTACTTGCTGATGGTGGGTTTAGAAGTGCTGGATCAGAAATAGGGTTTGCAATTGGTTTATAAGAAGGCTCATAAAAAAATTTGCATGATAAGTTGATAACTGTTGGACTTTTAAAACAAGGAATTCCACGTAATTATCAACCTTAAAATAGCATGGCCTCCCAGAGATCCCCAAATGGCTTTGTCTTCGCTGTTTTCTAGGCACTTTATTTTTTCTGTTGCACTTTTAAGAGGTTCACTAGCCACTTCGTTTTCTTTGTTTTCTCTGTCAATTGGCTATTGCTAGGGTTGGCTTTAGGCTGAAGTGATCTTTCCAGTGGAGTTTTACCCGAAGGTTACTCAATGAGTTTCGGGTTTTAGGGTGTCTTGCTAATTGGCACGTAGTGACTAGTTCATAGTTTTGAATTAGGGTGTATGTCTTGTCTAAGCTTGTGACCTCACGAAGAGCAAGTTTCTTCTTGACATCTATATTTGAAGTCTTTTCTAAAAATTTTCAAGGTCATTCTCTCATCTTCAACTACATTGCATCATTGAATTGTTCCATGCAATCTGCAGTGAGTATGGGTCCGTTTGGATACAGCTTATTGTTGCTGAAAGTTACTGAAAATTGCTGAAAACACTGTAGCAAAATAATTTTTAAATGTGTAAATAGTGCAGCGGGACCCATTTTTAATAAAAAAGTTGATAAAAAGTAAAATTTGTGGATCCCATTTACTGTTCATGGGACCACAGAACTGAAAAGAAATTTTAAAAGTAAAAAACAACGGCTACTGTTTATGAACAGTAGCCGTTGTCTCCAAAAAGCCGGTGTAGCAGCCGAAAAAAAAAAAAAGCCCAAAACGCAGAAACGCAGGTTGCCGCAGTATCCAAACGCTCACTATGTTTCCTTGTCTTGGACTATTCCACTAATCTAGAAGTTAACCCTAATAGGGTTACTTATTTAAAAAACACCCAATCAGTTATGGCAGGTTGGTTTCTCCTAAAGAGGAGCTGTTCAGAACTTTGCCAAAAGTGTGTTTGGGACTGCATGAGCTTCATCTTGGCGAACTTAACCCTCTTGTTAGACAAGTTTTACCATTCAAGGAAGCAATCCATCTCACGTAAATAGTCAGTGAAGGCCATTGGTCAAGGCGACTGTCAAAAGTAGATACCTCAACTTTGATACTCCTTATTGCCTTTTCACTAGGGTCACTAGGTTTGCTAGGGTTAACATGATTCTGACGGTCTAAATCATGTCTTAGAGCTGGGTCCCTATTGAAATTGGCCTAATAGTTTTGCTACTAGTTCACTTTTAAAGTGACTCACAATTTGTGTCTGTTTGCCATGCCCCTCTCTAGTTTAGAAGCATAATGCGCCATCACTTACAGCCCTTTCCTCTGTTGGGGACTTTCATGATATGCAACGGGCAGCATCTTCTATGTTGTTATTAGCAGGCAACAAGAGACTTTGCTATGACTTATTTTAACCTTTTGAATATGGGGTTGTTTGAAAAAGCTATACCTAGAAAAAAGTGAAGTGTAGGAATACCTTACTTTGAAAAAGTGCGGTTTGAAATAGTGTTATCAAACAGGTACTTAATTACTGCAAAAGTGTGACAAACATTAATAAGATAGATTTTTTCCTTACATGATAGGAAAAGTTGTTAAAATTGAACAATGATAACACGAAATAGAGCAACCATTCAACCTCGGTTGGTGGTATTTGATATTTGTATTGCAACGTAGAAAAAAAAAAGACTTGGATAGAGAAACCAAGAACTGTGGTGTGGTTTGAAGGGAAAGAAACAATTCGCGTTTAAAGATAGAATAGAAAGAGAGAAGGGAGAAGGTAGATGAAGATATTGATAAGATGTGGAATGAAGTAGCTAGTTGTATTAAAAGAGTGCTACATAAATACTTGGAGAATCTAAAGGATGTGGGCTATTGAATAAGGAGAAATGGTTGTGGAATGAGGAGGTTCAAGCAATAGTATACTTAAATGTAGTGACAATGTTGCTTATGAAATATGTAAAAGTGATAAAGAAGGAAAAAGGACAGTCTGAGTGGCTAAGTTTAAGGCTAAGGATGAATTATATCGCAAGTTGGGGGCAAAGGACGGAGAAAATTAATAAGACAAGGGAAAGAAAAACAAAGAGACTTGAAATGTGTTACAATTAAAGGTCAAAGTGTGTTAGTAAAGGAATAGGAGATTAAACAGAGATGGAAGAGTTACTTTGATGAACTTTTAAATGGAAGTCATTCAAGAACTTAAACAAACTAAGTAATCTAATTACGGATAGAAACTGTGGGTTTGTTCGAAGAATTAGAATAACCGAGGCAAATGGCATGTTTAGGAGGATGAAAACTGGAAAGTTATGTGACAATTGACGTGCTGAAATCTCCATTGAAGTTTGGAAGTGCTTGGTTGATGTGGGTGGAGGATAGTTGCCAAACCTTTTCAATAAGATCTCAATTGTAAACAAAATGTATAGTGAATGGAGGAGAAGCACCTTAGTACGTATATACAAGAACAATGGAGGTTCTAAACTATACAAACTAACATTGAATTAAATTTATGAGCCACACTATGAAACTTTCAGGAGAGTGAACATAGGTTAAGACACGAAATAATAATCTCATGGACTCACTTTGTTAACCTGGTCGGATAGCCAGGTCCAGACTGGGTTCCAAAACAATGGTTTTGAGCAATGAATCTTATTTAAGAAAAAAAAAGTTAATTAAATAGATAATTCAGTAAAGTTTTACCTGTTCTTCTGATTCATTCAAAGCTTCCGTCATCCATCACGTTAATTTCAGGTATTAAAGAGAGTGGAAGCTAACAGTATAAGTGGTGCAGAATAAGATGTCATATAACTCATATACTCAAGTTGGTCATTGTGAGTAGTCAGAATGCTTTCATAATAATGTGGCTAAGATGCTGGTTGTGAACAATCCCAATTATTCTATTGAGGATAGGAATGGCAACGGGTCGGGTTCGGGTCGGGTTTTTTCATACCCGGACCCGACCCGCGGGTTTGTTTCAAAAACCCGAACCCGGCCCGTTTATTAAACGGGTTTTTTTCTTAACCCCAAACCCGGCCCGTCGGGTACCCGCGGGCCCCGCCCGCCCTGTCACAATTTGGGCTTAAATCGTGGCCTAGTCCCCAAATTTTTTTTTTTTTTTTGCCTGAAGCCTATACCGTGGCCCAATAATTAAAAAAAAATTTGTTCGGCCAGAATCATTATTTTTGAAAATGTGTTTGTTGAATCTGGGCAAACATAATTTTTTTTTTTTTTAATACTAGCAGGAGTATACTTAGGTAGAGAAAATCAAAAGAAATCAAAGAATGAAATATCCACATACAAAAATTGTTGAAAAATAATAAAGATCTGAGGATCGGCAAAGAAAATCAAAGAATGAATTTGAAAATTTGAGAAATAAAAAAACCCATCAGGAAATCATGGATGAACAATGACCAAAGATTTATGATTTTCCCTGTCAAAATCACAAAAAGAAACACAAATCCTAACACAAACACAAACCCAAAAACAAAAATTTCAAATTTATAATTTTCCCATTCAAAATCACAAACACACACAAATTCAGATTTATGATTTTCCCATTCAAAATCACAAACACAAACACACAAACACAAACATAAAATTTCAGATTTATGATTTTTCCTTTCAAAATCACAAAACACAAACACAAATCCTAACACAAACACAAACAACTCACATAATAGAGACGAAATGAACCCAGAAAAAAAGACGAAATGAACCCAGAAAAAAAAAAAGGAAAAGAAAAAAAAGAAGATAGAGAACGAGGTGGTTCAGTGGAGAAACATGGAGGAAGTGAAGCGGCTGGACGTGCAAGTGATGGCCAGCGGTGACAGATCGGCGGGGGTGCGTGAGAGGGAGTGACCGAGTGAAGAGTGGGAGAGGAGAAAGAGAGCAGGGAGGCGGCTGAGTGAAATGGGTATGGGATTACTGATTAGGGCTTTTTTTTAACTTATATATATATATATATATATATGTACTATGCATTTCAAAATTTCAAAGTGATCTTTTGAATCAAAAGTTTTTGTTAAGAATTGATTGCAAATCTGCAAAACATGTTTTAGAAAAAGATGTTCAAAACATTGCATCAAAACAGATTTTTGCCAGATGGCAAGCCATTCTTTCCATTTTTGACTTTGACATTGAATTCATCTAAGGAACTCAAAACAGTATCCCTGATTTCCTAACTCGTGAATTTTTGCAGAGTCCAAACCAAGATGTCCGGGAAAAGACCCGTTCAACCCCAACCCCCAAAACTGCCTAAACAGCAAACTACCTCCAGTACCAGTCAGGCAAAGAACCCTTCTGGTCACCAGTTAGTTCCCCTTTCACCCGCAGCCCTAGCTAATAGGTATGTGGTTTCCTCAATCCCAAAGCCAAACTACCAGAGACCGTCTTATGGCCAACCCAGTTATAGTTCAGCCTTAGCAGCTCCCCCTCCCAGGGCAATCACCCCTTACACGGTTGATGAACCTTTTGGCCCAATTGTCCCTCAAAAGCTTTCCTTCAAAAAAGGAACCTCCTCCTTCATTAGGAAACCTTTTGTCCAGCACATCTCTTATATTGAACCTCATTTAGTTCATATAACAGATCCTCTAGCCCTTGCCATGGAAGTTCTACCCACAGGTTGGCACTTCCTCCCTAAGCACCCAGAAAAGAACATCAAATTCTATAAGAGCATACTCATCCAAGAAGACTCTGCTCGAATAGAAAACATTGTGAACAAAACAAACCCTTCTGAAGTTCTTTATCACAAGTTCATCTTCACAGGTTTTGTCAGTTGCGAAGAATGGGGACAGCATCCCTCTTTGCTCAAAATTCATAAAGATGCAGGCTTCCATTATAGTTACTATGATTATATGGACGCTTTTGAGAAGGTTTTACTTTACCAGAACAAGAACTTTGATCATTCATGGTTCATCATGTTCGACAAAAAATGCTGCAGCTCAATACCCTCATGGTTCCTAAAGTGGTGGGAAATGTTTGGCTCAATTCCACAGATTTTCCCAGAACCCCTACAGGATGCCCTCAGGTTTTTCAGCTCCAGGTATCAACCTTCAAGACATAATTCCCAGTTTCCAGCCATCCTACATATGACTATCAAGTACAGGATTCACTGGATAAGCATGTGGAATTATCAAATAAACAACAATCTTTTGGATAGGGAATTCTCAGTTAAATGGTGGGACACTTTCAGATTCCAAACTGTCATCACCCAGTTACACAAGGACTTCCCTCCTCCAGTCCCTAGAGCAATTCCTTATAAAACAAGATATCATCAATGTACACAATGGCATGGTTGGAGAATGGATTGAAAATCTCATTCATGATGTTTTGGAACTCAGAAGGTGCATTCTTGAGTCCAAAGGGCATTACGTTCCATTCATAGTGTCCAAAGGGTGTGGTAAAGGCTGTCTTATACCTATCAGACTCTGTGATTTGTATTTGCCAAAATCCACTCTTCATATCAAACTTACTGAAAACCACTGCCTTACTGAGCCTGTTAACTAAGTCTCTTTTGTTGGGAATTGGGTATCTTACCCATTCTAAGACTTTGTTAAGGGGCTTATAATTGATGACTAATCTAGGGACACCTCTTTCTATCTCAGCGTTTTTCTGGACATAAAAGGCTGGACAAGACCATGGTGATCTAGATTTCCTGATGATTCCTTTTTTAAGGAGATCCTCTATTTCTGCTCTACAAGTATCCATGAGTTCTTGGTTCATTTGGATAGGTCGAGCTTTGGTAGGGATGTCCTTTTCTTTGAAATCTTTAACATAGGGAAGAGTTACTTCATGCTTCTTCCTATGCCAAAAGGCTGTGGGTAGATCAGAGCAGACTTCCTGCTTTAATCTCTCTTCAAACTTGCTAATCTCTATTTGGGTCTTTTTACAAACTAGTTGTTCTTCAACTTGTTTATACTTGAGATCCTCTTTAAGGTACCTAAGGTGCTGAGTCTTGGCAGAAAGTAGGTTAAGGTTCTTGGAGATAGCAATTTCCTGGAGAGTACTAATATCTCTAGGTTCAGGACTCCTAAGAAACTTAAACTTGACTGGCTGACCAAAGGGATGGGTAGTGATTCCTTCACTATCCGTGGTGAAAGGATACAACAGACACATGAAAGGGTTTCCTAAGATAACCTTATCTGTCATATTCTTGACTAGGACAAATGTGGTTTTGAAACACGTATTATCCTGGCAAACATGGGCTTTGGGGATTTTGAATTCAATCTGCATTTTACCTCCACTTGCAGAAGTTAACCTTTCTCTGGTTTTTCTGAAGTACTTAGAGGGAATGATGCCTTCTTGAATGCAATTGAGATCAGCGCCTGAATCGATCAAGGCTATAACCTCAAATTCAAAATCTCTGCTGATGACAATCCTGACTTTGGAGTGCCATTTTTGGAAGTTAATCCTATTGATGGTTACTAAGAACTTGTCGTTAGATTGCTGTTCTTGATCTTGAACCATGTCTGCAGTAGGGTTAACTGTCTCTTCAACTTCTTCTACCTCCACATCAGAAGGGTTCTGTAATGAGGTTCCTTCCTCATTGCCTTGATGAGAAGTATTCTCTAAATTTCTAACTCTTTGATCAAGGAGATTCTGATCAACCTTAAGGATGGTTAATTCACTCTTAAGGGTTCTAACTTCAGACTTGGTTTCCTTGATTTCCTTTTGAAGGTCGCTAACTGTAACTTCCTTCTTGGATTTGGTAAACCTATTGTAGATTTTCTCCAAATCAACTTTGGGTTCCTGAAACTTAGGTTTAGGATCACTGGGTTCCTTAACTAAGGTTCTTCTGAATTCTGTAAGCTTCTGAGCTTTGACTATTGGGTCTTCGATCTGTTCTATGAGATCTAAGAGCAGCTCTTCTTGCTTAGAGAGGACATTGAGAGTCTTGGTTCTACAACAACTATCAATGCATAGAATGGGTTCATCTGGGCCACTAGAGGAACTAGAGGATGCTCTAGAGGATTCAGAGGATGACTGGTAGATCTGTTGGATCTCCGTGGAGTTGTCACTATCTGAGTGATCAAGTTCAAGGAGCTTAAAGATCTCTTGCTTACTGGCTTGGTCACTAATGAGGGTATTGATAAGGGATTTGGCCTTAGCTTTACACTCTTTACTGAAATGACCTTTCTTTCCACAGTTGAAGCATTTTCCTGATGCTTTGGAAATTGGTTTTCCTGTGGATTTGGATTTTCCTTTCTTATAGAAATTGTCTTGTCTGAGTCTTGAAGGGCGAGGCAACTAAATCAGTACCACGGTGTTTAAAAACTATAGCTTCCTGGGGTGGATAGTGAGATCTAACAACCTCTGGGGGATTGGTAGAGCTACTGGATGGATCTTTGGGATCCTTGGTTGGGAGTTTGGTCCAATTTGTTTTGGTAATGACACAAGACTTTTTATGCCATTCAAAGTGGTTCTCAAAATATTCAAAGAAAGGGACATTACTGGATATCTCTTTCATGAAGATTTTCCAACTTTCCAAAACTTCTTTTTTTTGGTCCAAAGTGTAGTTGGCTCTATAGGCTTCTCTTTTGAGTTTGTTTTCTTCTGATTCAAACTCATTGCCTAGGGCAACTAGATCTGGGGTGAACTCTTTCCTAATAGTCATGAGCTGGGGGTCTATTTCAGGCTCTTGCTGAAAAGGATCCTGTGGGTCATGAGGATAAGGGTTCAACATGTCCGTTCCTGTCGGGGAAGGGTTCTTCTGCTCATTGTTGTCATCCTGATCAACAATTGAGTCTTGCTTGGCTGTGTAGCAGGGTGTGCTAACCTGGGATCTGGTCTGGACACCTTGGAGTTCTAATCCCAGATCGCCGGAAAATCTAGTAGAGAACTAAAAGATCTTGCTAAGCAATTGCAGATTCAAGCAGAAAAGTTAGAGTCAGCAGACAGAGTTTCTCCTGCCTCATCTGAAGCTTCAGTCAGCAAAAGTCCGTTGGACCCATTCCAGGATTCACAAGATCCCTATGATGGCTACAACTTGGATGAAGACTAAAGTGCTCCGGATAGTCTCAATTATTATCCAGACCACTAGTAAAAGCATCTTTGACCCGGTTACTATTCATCTACAGTCCAGATCACTGTACATGCACAGTACCCGCACCCAGCAGATTCCAGACAGCCTACTATTCATCCACAGTCAGAGTTACTTTTGATGAACAGTACGCCAGAAAAGCAAGGGGACAAATCACTATTCATGAACAGTGACAGTTACTGTTCATCAACAGTGCCCGACAAATTATCCTGAAGTTACTATTTGCTTTCGGCTGAAATGATTTTCACCCAAGGTTAAAGCAGATTTACCTTCCGGATTTCCAGCAGCATCCAAGGCTCTCCTTCAGCAGATTGCTAGCTCCCTTTTCCTATAAAAGGCAGCTCCCTCTCCAGTCTGAAGCAGGTGTTAATTTTTAGGACCAATTCAGTTTCTAAAAATCCTCTCATTACAACCCAGATCTTGTAATCAGATGGCCTCAGTTTCTTTTCTAGTTTACACTTGTAACGCCATAGTCATGGCTTTGTCAACTGTAACCTATTTACGTTTCCGCACCCTCACTTGTAGTATCAGAGCCCCAGTAGCCTGCTACTCCAAGCCGTTGTAACTTACCCCCCTTTTGCAGCCGTTGTAACTTACCCCCCTTTTGGTATCAGAGCCAAGTTGGTCGATATTAGTGTTTGTAAGTTACTTTTAATTTCAATCAAGTTGGACGGTTATACCGCCATAGTTATCAAATTACTTTGAGTATTTTCAAATTACTTTGATCATGCATGTTTACTCTCCTTTAAATATATTTTACATCTATTTTCTGATAACACTCTCATTCATCCATTCTTTCTTCTCACTTGTGATTATCTTTTTATGGTAGGCTGAGCCTCCTTCTAACCCTCTGTTTATCATTCTTTGTTCATTTGTCCCTGTTGTTCAATTATTGCCCAGATACTTGCTTCTTCTTGTTTTTGTGTTTATCCAGAAAATCTGTTGCAGATGTGTACTGTTGAGACTTGTAAGACCATCTCTGAAATGTTAGGCAGCCCAGTAAGACCACTGATTCACCTCCTGTTCTGTGTTGGTTACCCGTGTTAGCCGAGGGAAGGCGTTTTAGGGTTTGTACGCAGTGGAGAGATTGTGGCGTTAAGAGGTTAGCTTGAGTTTGGAGAGGCAGTTGTCCCTTTGTATCACTCTGTTGTAGACCGAAGGATAGATCCAGAAGTAAGGAGTTAAAGGTATTGAGGTCATAGTTGTTTGTGTAGCAGGGTGTGCTAACCTGGGATCTGGTCTGGACACCTTGGAGTTCTAATCCTAAATCTCTTCTGGATCTTGGAAAAGGGACAAGGGGTCTGGACGAGCTACACTGGGATGCAGGTCTATCTCTAATAGGGATAGGTGGCTGCCTAAAGGGTCGGTGTAGATCAAACTGAGATCTAAACCTAGATTCATCAAAATCAAGTGGTGAATCTACTGGTAATCTAAACCTAGACTGGTCAAAACTCATCCTAACCGTACCATCGGCTAATTGCTGGACGAAGTCTAAGTCTGGATTCTGGGCTGGGTTTTGGTTGAGCAAATGATGATTCTCATTTTCCAAAAGCCAATCATCTGGGAAAGTGACATCAGTCCATTTCAGGGTCTTTGGAACCTGGATCTTAGAACTGGGGTCAGTTGTCTGGATAAGAGTGGTTTCTCCTATCTGCTTGTGGTTAAGTGCTTGAACATTCAAGTTCGTCCTGATGCACTTATAATAAATCCTGTAGATCAAGGCTATCTGGTAAACTCCTTTCACTAAGAGGGTACCATGGGTCTTGATGTTGAGGGTGAGTGCTTTCATGATATGCGGGTCATGTAAGCAAACTGTGAAATTGGGGAAACAGTCAAAATGAACTGGTCCACCACTTAGGCTAGATTGGATGGTGCCTAGAAGACTGTCACTAAACCTGATGTGTCTAGTGTCTCTAAGGGCCATGAGAATGGAACAATTCAGTCCTTCTCTGATCAAAGGTTTGACTCCAATCTGGACTAAACCTATGTGCAGGTAGTTGTGTCCTGCTTTCTTGTGGGCTTTCAAGGTTTTGGAGGATAACAAATAGCAAGTCTCATACTCTTTGTTAATTCCATAAACTTGTTCTATGGTTCTAACATGGTAATCTGTCCTAAACATCTTGGTTAGGGACCATGAAGACTTATAGATCTTGTTGGTGGGGAACTTAGGGATATTCCAATCTCCTAATTTTAGATCTAGGTCTGACAACTCTAATTCTTCTGAATTGAGAATTCCACTTTCTTGAGGAATCTCAGGGAGGGATGATCTTTGGCAGGTGGTAGAGTTACTCCTGAACAACCTATTCATCATCTTTGATTAAAAGCCTAGTTAAACAACTATGACCTCAATACCTTTAACTCCTTACTTTAACTCCTTACTTCTGGATCTATCCGTACTATAGACAGTATTTCTTTCTTTATAGTACTATAATTAATCTGTGTGGGAGTCCAAATTCCTGAATGGAAACAAACAATTTGTTCAGGGGAAGTTGGGCTAGCACGTTGGAGAAGAATGCCACCATAACCTATGTTAGAGGCATCAGTTTGGACAATTTTGAAGGAATTTTCTGAAGGAATTCCTAAACAGGGGAGTGTCCTGACGTGTTTCTTAATATTTTGGACAACTGAAGTATGGGCAGGTGTCCAAGGGGATGGATTGGTGTGAAGTCTATCAAAAAGGAGTTTGCACTGAGGCCTAAGATTTTGATAGAAGTCAGACACATAATTGAGAGATCCTAGAAACCTTTGCAATTGGGTTTTGTCTAGAATTTCATCTGGAAACTTTTCAGCAAACTGGATGGACCTGTCTATGGGTTTGATAACACCATGGTGGATATCAAAGCCTAGGAATCTCACACGAGTTTGGAAAAGTTTGATCTTTGGGGCTGAAACAACAAGACCGTTGAGCTTAATTGTATGGAGGATTTAGGGGTATTTTAGTATTTTCAGTTATATACATAAACGGGCCGGGTCGGGTCCGGGTTCGGGCCGGGTTTTTGCAAAAATCCGGACCCGACCCGGACCCACTTCGGGTTTTTTTTTTTTAAAAACCCATACCTGACCCTATAATTTATCGGACCGGGTGAAATTCGACCCATTAGGGTCGGACCGGGCCAGGTATCTGCGGGTCGGATATAAATTGCCATCCCTAATTGAGGATCCATAGGACCATAGGACTAAGGCTTTGTTGTTGTTATAATATGCTGCTTGTCGCTTATTTTTGTTCTCTCTCTCTCTCTCTAACCCTGTGAAATACATTGTTAATCACTTATGAGGGTAGCCAAAAAAGGGGTCCATTTCTGATTTGGATTATTTATTGTTATTTTCTTGTACCTTGGTCCCAGGCAAATCCCAAAATTTGGATTAAATATTCTGCGGTTGCGGTTTTGCCTGGAGCACATTTAAAAAAAAAAAAATTCTTAAGTTGCATGTGTCAGTTGTATTAATTATTTCCAACTAGGTTGACAAGTTTGACTGTAATTATCTGTTGCTTTAGTCATTTTTATGTTGGTTTATATATCAGTTTTACTTCTTTGGTTTTCATAAATGATTATCTAAACCTGTTTAGCTATGAATTTGATAACACCCAAATATATTATTAAATTTAAGGGAAATTTTTTTGTAAATTAGTTTTGATTACAGGTGATGTGGAGGCAGGAGGTGAAAGTAAAAGAGCCATAGCCTAAGTGCAGGAAAAACTGAGATTAAAGGAATAAGTGAAGGTCGATCTAAATAGAAAGTGAGATATCTTGCACCAAAAGATGGAGATCAATTGTCAGCATATTAAGGATGACATGCAGTGATGTGAGCAGGAAATATCTCGTCTCCAATTGTCTTTGAATTTCAGCAATCTGCGTCATATACCAGATGTTTTCTTCAGAGCAGGACTAGATGGGGCTTCAAAATCAGATGTTTAGGGACTGAGTTTATCTCTGGGTTGTTTTTGGGCTATGGTTCATATATTGAATTAGTTTGTTGTTGTCAGGGTTGGTTGCTGTTCTATTGAATTTGTGCTAGTCTTTTTTTCTTAATGTGAATCTTTCCTTTGAGCAAAAAAGAAAAAAGTTCTTCATATGTAGCAATTGAGGAAAAGCTGAACCCATGGTTATTGACTTCTGTTCTTGAATAAATTTTGTTGGCTTTAGATTAAAAGCTTAATTTTCCGACATGAAAATTATGAAACTACAACTCGAGAAATATTGGACCTGCAAAACCACTCTAGTGACACCTCTATCCAAGGCTATTTGTTTAATTTACCAGGGTCCGTGTATCAGAATTTGGATAAATGTGAATTAAGTCTTGATTCTTCAACTGCTTCAATACCCCCTAACAACAAAGCTTGGGCTATCATTCATTTACTAAAGCTGAAGGCAACTTAAATTAAGGACACAAATCATAACATAGGGATATCAAATCATTTGATAACACATTTGCTTTCTACATTGTAATTAAAAGACAAGTAGTTTTTTCTTTGGCTAAATGAAAATTAAAGGCGTACGTTGCAATGAATCCACCCCAGCAGCCAAGATGGAAAGTCAGTCTTATTTACCATAGTTTCTTAACTTCTGCACATAAAAAACAAGTACAGATAAGATTAATGCAAAATACAAAACAAATTTAGTTGCAAATCTATTCCTACTCTAGTTGCAAATAAAAAGTTGATGACTTTGAGTCACATTCTAGCATGTGCAGTGGTAGTACAATTTAGTCCAATACTAAACACAAGCATACTAAAATGAATATGTAGAACATCTAACATATGCAAAATGAACAAAGGACTATACTAAAAATATTCAAGCTGATCACCTGATCGACCTCAAAGCTCAACCTCCTACACCTCAGCAATGTCGTCCTCGTCCTCATTAGTGAGTGCAATATCTATAACTTCTGGGGCGGCCTCTAGTGGTGGGACATAAGCTTGCCTAGGCCTACTCTTAATGTGTAGTGTCACCCATAAGCAAAGGGACACTAGCACAACAAAGATTAAGGCCAAGAACACCATCAGGAGGATGATCTTGACAGAGTCCTTCTTGTAGGAAGGATCAGAAGGGATGAATGGCATTGCAGGATTTGGGGAAGCATTTGGTACGTGGGTCAGTTGGGTGGAACTATTGAAATTTGGTACTAAAAATGACATTTTGAGACTGGAAGAAGAAGAAGAAGAAGAAGAAGAAGAACAAGAACAAGAACAAGAAGAAGAACAAGAGATGACCGTAGAAGAAGAGATGACCGTAGAAGAAGAAGAAGAAGAAGAAGAAGAATGATCGTGGTAGTAGTTCTAACTTCTAAGAAATCTATATCATTTATTAAATAACAGTAGTTAATAAAAGCCGCTCCAATTTTCTTATAAAAGACAAAAGGAAAAAGATAAACATTGGCTTAAAATGGCCATGTATATAAATTAGAAGCAAGGGTAAAATTGGTTCCAGATTTTTCCTACCGTCCAAAATGTAAAGAAATAAGTATACCCTGTACCCTTTTTTAAACTTGGAGAAACCTGTTTGGATAAGTATAAAAATTAAATTCTTTTGAAATATATGGTGAGCTATATAAATAAGTATTTAGGACATTCATACAGTTTGTCTTAAAAACTATGGAAATTTTTTAACCATATACATTGAGAAATATGAAGTTTATATTATACTATATCTACGTCCCAAGGTGAAGAGATGACCGTGGTAGTAGTTCTAACTTCTAAGAAATCTATATCATTTATTAAATAACAGTAGTTAATTAAAGCAGCTCCAATTTTCTTACAAAAGACAAAAGGAAAAAGATAAAAATTGGCTTAAAAAGGGCACTGAATATAAATTAGAAGCAAGAGTAAAATTGGTTCCAGATTTTTCCTACTGTCCAAAATGTAAAGAAATAAGTATACCCTGTACCCTTTTATAAACTTGGAGAAACCTGTTTGTATAAGTATAAAAATTTCTTCTAAAAAAAAAAAGTATAAAAATTAAATTCTTTTGAAATATCTGGTGAGCTATATAAATTAGTATTTAGGACATTCATACAGTGGCTAAAAAACTATGGAAAATTTTTAACCATATGCATTGAGAAATATGAAGTTAATACTATGCTATATCTACGTCCCAAGATGATTTATTACGCAGTTCCATTTGAATTTAAGTATGAATTTTCTTGATGAACTTTTCTATACCAATTCATTTCACTCTCTTTGTTGCCATAGATATCAGGATCTTTTTAACCAATAACAAAATTAATTGTTTGGTCATGATATTTTCATTTTGACCAACAGTAAAATAATCATTTCCTCAATATGGATGAATTCAACAAAGAAAAAGACCTTATTTCTCTTAGTTGAAAACACAAAACATTTATTGTAATTCATAATTGTAAAGTTTTACCTATATCAATAGAAGTGCATCAAAGATCAAGATATCGACAAAACAAGTGTAAATTTCATTTCTATCCATCTCGTCGTTATAGAATTCAAATCCTCTTCTAGGACTTTTTTTTATTGTTGTTGTTGTTATTCCATTTAATTGAAACTGATTATTGTTGATACCCAGTTTTTATAAGAAGGGCCTAATGGTAGGAAAGCCCAGAACAGGTCAAAGGAAAGAAAGAAAGAACTAAGGAATAATGGCAGGAACAATGGGGCCATGCCTCTAAGGCCCAAAGAGAAGGAACACCTATAAAGAAAAGGGTAAGAAATAGAATACAATGGCCATGGGCAATACGGAAGAGCCAGCCATGGTAAGATGACCCTCTCCAAAAGATAAGAGTACGGGCCCCGAATGAGCCCAAAAAGAAAGGAAGAGGAAAAAGGCCCAATGGGCCAGCCCAACTAGCCCACACTGTCCTTGTGAGGAGCAAACATGGGTAAAGAGGCCTAAATCCTAACAAAGGATGAAACAAGACAACATTAGGTGGCAAAGGTAGAATCTGCGTAAGAAAGAAAGAAGAAAAAAATGTGAAGCAAAAAGACTATAATAATATGGCTTGAGCACCACCAACCTGTACCCAGTTAATGCAAAGGAGTGGGCCCATGGTCAAGGGAATTAAAGAGGGTGTGGTTTGGTGGAAGGGGGAAAAGGGTTTATTTCCAGTATCCACGACCTCTTTTAGGAGGTGCTCTGTTGGGAAGGCATCTTTACCCAACATAGGTAGCAAACCGACAAAGACTACTTGATGCATGCTGAGGTTTTACTCATCAAAAGAGAGGGAAGGGTATACAACAGAACAGAATGGATATGAATTTGTCTTGAGATGGGTAGTGGAAGAGAGAGAAAATGCTAGGCATGCCTAGGTGAAGTGGAGGCTGAATCCATATGGCCAGAATGGTAGTGGGCATCTCTAAGGAGTGTTCACTGCAGACAAAAATGGTTGGTAAACAATAAGGGTAATAGGGAGAAATCACGTAGGCTTGATCCTGTATAAATAGGAACAGTGGCCATAAAAGGAAGGGAGAGCGACTAAAGCAAGCAACACAAAGAGTTGAAAAGGAAATAAGAGAGAAAAGAGAAAGAGTGAAGTAAGACTTAGGAAAGTAGAAGAGTGAACATGGCAGAAATAGCATGCATCAATAGACAATCTTTGCCACCTCTCATGTAATAAACTCGCTCTTTGTAATTCCAACAAAACAAGAAGCAGCTATCTAGACACATTCTCCAAAATGCACAATTTTTTTTTTTTTTGGGCTTAACCCAGTAATAATTTTGTCTAAGTTGGGGTTTGGGCTCTCTTTAGTTCAATTCCTACGGAAAACTCATTATTTATATTTTGTTGTTTTAACTACACCTAACCGCTAATTGTTTTTTGACTAATCTTTTTGCCATAACACATGTAACACATATATATGCATATACATGCACTTACACACACACACACACATATATATATATAGAGAGAGAGAGAGAGAGAGAGAGAGTTACACATAGTGTAACTCTAAAGAGTTAAACATTTTTTAAACTATTGGATTTAAGTAGATCCAACAGTAAAAAAAAGACCCTTGTTAATGCTAATATTCTGATTAGGATCTCATTAATTATCACTCATTTATTATATTTTATACTCCCTCCATCCCAATTTTTTTGTACTTTATTCCATTTTGAGATGTCCCAAAATATTATCCTGTTTCTAAAAATAAAAGTCAATAATTTACTAATATTCCTATTTGAAAAGAAAATTAACAAATATTTAAAAAATCAATCTAATTGGGGCACATTTTTAGTTGCCTCATCAAGAATAACTCTTTTTTTTTTTTAAAAAAAAAAAGCTGAAAATTTTATTTAAGGATAGTTTTGTAAACTTATACATTTTTATAAGGCAGAAAAAATAATAAATGATGTTCCCTTAAAAAGTTTGACTTTTCAAACAGAATAAACAAATTGGGACGGAGGGAGTTTCTATCTCTATACCCAAAAAAAGTGTTATATTTAACTCTCTCTCTCTCTTTACGTTTCTCTCTCTATCTCTTTCTCCTCCACTGTTGTTATAAAGTTGTGATTTACAATTATGTTTTATATTGGCTTTATTCCATGATAAAAAGTGTTGTAATTGCTTTAATTTTTTTCGTTGTATTTTGTGGGATTTTATTGTATTGGGTTTAGTATTAAGTTAGTGAAGACTCAAGCTTAAATGAAGATCAGTGCATTTCACGACTAGCTTGTGAGAAGTTTGCGAGAAGCGTTCCCGCGAAAAGGGCATGTGAGAGGCACATGACTGGAAGTTGAAAAGTCGTGCCAGGCTGTCAATTTTGCGAGTATTTCATGGGTAAGGCCTTCCCGTGAGATACTCACGAGACTCTTTGCCTGGAGGATTTTTAAATGTAACTTTCTTACCTTTCACCCACACTATATATACCCTAATTACCCACAAATGTAAATGAGGTCATTTCGAGAGAAAAATCCTAAATAGATTTTCTACAATACACACACCCATTTTTTAGAGAGAGAGCTACCCATCCTTAGTGAGAAATCATTGTAGCCTCTTCTCCTTCCTTCTCTCATTATCATACCTTGAGAGGAGATTTGTACTCAAATACAACCCACACATTTTCAGAGTGTAGAGAGTGTTTTGGAGTTTGGGAGGCTTTGGAAATTTGTTAAAAGTAGTCGGTGAGGCTTGGAGGATGCAATCGAGCGTATTGCGGGATCCAGAAAATTAGATAAGACACGGTTCCGAGAAGCCTTGTTGGAGTAGGAGCTTGGAGGGCTTAGATATATTGGGTAGATTAGGTTTGGAAGGTCTCTTACTATTCGTGTATCCCAACTGATTGTTTAGTGGATCGATTTACCGCTTAGAGGGTGGCAGAAAGGTTTTTCGCCGAGTTCTTCTGTTTCCTCTTTGATAACACATTGCCGTATTATCTTGTGTTTGCATCTCTCTTCACTTACTCTTGTACTTTACTTTTATTGTTTGTTTTTCATGTTTATGCACTAGAATTGTTATCGATTTATTACGCTTCATTTACTCTTATTCCGCACTTAGATAAGTTAGAGTAAAAGCAATCTAGCAGTAATTTTTAATTGAGGGTCTAAATAGCTTTTGTATTTTCAACATATTTTCGAGCTTTCAATTGGTATCAGAATTGGTACACTTATTTTGGTTTCATTATCTAAGTGTGATCCTTGACCCCTTATGTGTTCATGTCTTGTTCACGTGTGTAGTGTAATTGTGCATGCCATGTGTTTGTCAAAATGCTCAAGTGGCATTTTTGAGTTATTGTGGACTCAAATGAGTTCCAATTTTTGGGTTTACCCTTGATTGAGCTTAATAAACATGTTTTGATCAATGGGTGTGTGTTTTACACACTGTGCCCATCATATGTCTCACAATGCCTTGCCATGTATCACCTAGGCACACACCTTGCACACCTTATGCACACTAGACGCACACACATGCATAGTTGCTAATTTCTTGCATTTATTTGTATGTATTTTTTTTGTTGATCTTACTTTACATGATTTGTTTTGTGTGTGTAAAAATTCAAAACCACATAAAAAGTGAAAAAAAAAAATTCAAAAAGTTTGATCGTATATGTTTGAGCACATATCACATGTGAGTTTGGCCTAGTACCTTCGTATTAATGGCGTAGTGCATTTACGAGTTTAACTTGTTATGTATGCATATATATCTATGTGGGAAAAATCTTGAAAACTATGTGTGATTGTTGTAAATCGATCTTCAAGCTTGTCATGAATGATTAGTCAATGGTCTTGATACTTGCATAGATTTGTGCCTATATCTCTTCCCACTTTATTTTTATGTTTTTGCTTAAAGAGCTTAACAAATATAAATCTCAAAATGAAAAGAGATAATGAGCTGCAAAAGCTGTCGCACATACTAGTATTTGACTAGGAAAAAGGGAAAGCGACTTTTTATTGAAATGTATGGTACTCAAATAGCCAAAGGCTTATTCTCAATATTGAAATATTAAAAATTTCAAGCACCGATCTCAAAATGAGATGTATTATTAAAAAATGATCAAATATTATGAATTGTAATGAAGCCAAATAAAAAGTTTCAAATATATGTAATCATTTTTATGAGAGGTCATATATGTTTATTTCTATAATTAAGATAGACCACTTGACTTAGTACTAGTTATGTATGACTTGATTGAATTGATCATTAAAGTTTCGCTCTAGACTAAGGATTATTCCACACTTGATCCACACACATAACACATAAGTCTGATATTCAATAAATGTTTATTTTATTTGTGTGATGGCATATGTTTAAATGTGATGTGTGTGTGCTCAACTATATTTGGATCAAACCAAAAAGATATTTAGTCTTTTTGTTTGCTTTTGGAAGTGATTTGTATCACCCATGTTTTTCAAAGTTTTTCAAGTTGTTTTTGTGTGAAAAACATGTTTTTTGGGGTGTTTTCGTGACTTATTTCATGTGTAAGTTCAGTCACGAGTTAAAGGGTCCAATTCTCAAATTTTTCAGCTTTGGATAGAGAGTTTTGTGACTGTTTCGCGAGTAAGCCTTACCAGCGAAATACTAGCGAAATTTCGCGGGATGCTAACTTGCGAAAATTTCCAGATCAGCTTTTAAAGGGCATTTCGTGGGACATTTGTTTTAAACTTCTCCCATCTTCTCCCAAACCTCTATTTTAATGTTTCTATATCAAGACCCAAATAAATTCAATTTTTTTTCATTCCATTAACATGTCTAAGGTAATCTTTAACTCTTTTCATTGATTTTGATCCTTAGATTACGTTTTTGGGGGGGTTTTATGTTCATAGTTGGGATTTTTTCAAATGGAAGTTGGAAAACTTAATTTTTCTCAATCTTTTTTATTGGGCTCTATTTTAAATGTTGATTTGCTTTGGATGTTGGCTCCAATGGCAAAACTAACATGTATTTAGGCAAGATTTTCATATGTTCATGCATTGTTTAACATACATGTGTAGTGTGTGCACTCTAAGTGTTTGATAAAATGCCAAAATGACATTTTCTCGTTGTTTTGAACTCTGATGAGTACCAAATTTTGGGGATCACCATAATTATTCATATTTATCATGTTTTGATCATTGGTTGTGTGTTTTATACACTTCGCCTCTCGAGTGCTTGCTCATGCATTGGTCATGCACATTAGATGCACACTAGATGCACCTTGCTGCACACACTCTAACACTGACATGTTTTGTATTCACTCATGCTAGTTAAGTCTTTTTAGACTTTTTAGCACATATAACATGTTTTTGTGTCCTTGCCATGCCATTGGTCTACACCTTGTTCCATCATTCTTAGCATGCCATGTTCTTTATGCTTTGTAGCGTTCTTTGTTTTTGTCTTCTGTTTGATCTTCATTTTCTCATTTATCTTGCACCCCTCATGCATCATCTTTTAACCTTGCTCATATTTTCTTTCCTTTCCCTCCTTCCTTTGATCTTATTTGTCTATTCGTGACAAAAAGGGGGAGAGTATACCGGTGTATTTCGTCATTTCTATATGACTCATGTGCACATTCTTAGGGGGAGAAATTCTACCTCGTGCACATTCGTAGGGAGAGAAAGCCATAGGGGAGATGTATATGCCAAGGGGGAGAAGTCATTCCTTTTTATGAGGAAACCTTGTTTTGTTTGTTTTACTTTATGCTTGTTTTCTCATTGTTTTATGGTGTTTTGAGTTATGTTTAGTATCTATGCTTTACTGCTCACATCGCATCATGCTTATGTGTTAGACATGCATACATCCTTATGCCATTGTGCTTTATTGATTGCATGTTCGGATGATCATTTGCTTTACTATATGATCATTGTAGTAATTTTCATATGACTGTTTTGTGTTTGATCAAGTTGTTCAAATGTTTTACAACATGTTTACTTGTTACATTATACTTGTCCTTTTATCACTTGATTTATGTTGAGGGTCTAATGCATTTTGTGCAAGTGTTTCAGGTTACATGTATATATGTTCCAAGTTCATCACAGCTTCTAGATTTAGGTGTGAGTGAGTTTTGCTATTGTTCCCAAACTCACGTTTAAGTCTAGAGTCTGTTATAGGGTGTTTTGTCACGGAATAGCCAAATGGGGAGATTGTAAAGTTGTGATTTACAACTGTCACGCCCCAAACCCAACTATAAAGATAGGCACATGACAACTGCCGCACGCTAATAAAGTAAGCACCTTACAAGTGTGTACAAGTGTGTAAGGCCTTTTTAGCAACTAAATTTATTTTTAAAAATTAAATCAATTAAATCCAAAATACCTCAACAATTTCTTTATGAATAGATCTCCAATAATTTAATAGAAAAAAATCAAACCTTATGTACATAATGCCAATTGGCCAATAAATATAAAACTATTCGAAGACCATTCAATCCCAAAATCCCTAAGCTTCTTTTTCCGCTCACAACACAACATCAAAACTCCCAAAACTTGTTACTCTTCACAATCTAAAATTGGAGGGGAAAAAGGGGTGAGTTGACAACTCAATAAGTAACCAAAATCCTAATAAGTTCTATCAAGCAATAGATCTATAAAGTATAAGATGTGATATGTGTTTTCAAAGTAATAATATACTATATGATTTCAAAATACTGAAGAAGTTTTGTAGTCTTAAAATAATAAATTGCACATAGATCACATACTTTAATCTTACAAATATATCATAGATGGTTTAGAAAAGAATCAGTTTTTCATGTATCAAAAACTATAACTTACAATAAGTTCCAAAAACACATAAGCAGTTTTAGTGACTCAAAATAGTTCAAATACTCAAACATTTCCAAAATCATATATGTAATTTTAAGGACTCAAAATAGTTCAAATATTCAAACATAAAATTCACATTCTTAATAATCTTATGACTATAGTCACGCTATATCTCTGTGACTGGGCATTAGAGTACCAATGAATAACTTCCATTGGTTTGGGTATCAGAATGCTGGGTATCAGAGTATCAATGAATAACCCTCATTGGCTGGGTATCAGAGTCAAACATAGTCAGATTATCCAAAATCATATATATCAAATCATAATTCAAAAAAAATATATATATATATATATATATATATTTTTATATATATTGTTCAAATACATATATATAATCATATATTCAGTATTCAAATATATTTATGATAATTCTATATTCTTTACTTTCAATCTATATAGCTAAAAAAAACAATTAAATAAAATAAATCTTGTGCGAACCCAAAGCGTGACCTATGGGCCGGCCTACTTTTGGGCTTACAATCTATTTGTATCGTGGGTTTGAAGTTTTCCTACTATGGGTAATTCAAAGTACTTGAACTCAATATTTCCTTTTTCTCTCTCTCTCTCTCTCTCTCTCTCCGTATTTTTTCCAACCCCTTCTCCTTCTGTTGTTTTCATATTTATAGTTCCTCCATAATGGGATGGCCATCATTGCTTTGTTGTAAGTGCGGCGAGAGGTCCAATACGATCAAAGGTAAGTGGGTGGTTTGGTGATGGTGGCCTTGGAACTTGGTTCCTCACTTAGTGAACAATACGGCGGCTCCGTTCCTTGGGGGACCGCTGAGCAAGTGAGACCCAGAGCATCCGCTTACCTCTCACCTCATGGTGCTCGGGAAACGTGCTTGGCATGGCCTTCACTGGGAAGTTTGGACTAACATCATGTACAGTTATGGGCTGGACCCTTTGGGCTGGTAGGGACAGGGCCCAAACGTTGTTCCCACGTACTGGAGCCTAAACAGGCCTGGGTGTTGGGTGCCGTACAATAGCCCTCCCTTGATTCATGACCCGCTCTCGGCGTGAATCAAGGAACTTCAAGAGGCTGCACGTTGTTGATGCTCGGTGATGCAACGTCTGGGATCCCTCAGAGTGTCATTAATTCGCCCCTAATAAGGTGCGTCAACTCTGGCCGTCTAGATAAGCCATCATTATTACCTGACGCTTCGTGAACCGAGGCGGCGCAGGCTTTAGCTGGCGCGGGAATTAGAACAGTTGCTAATTAATCCTCATAACGGCTAATTAACTGCTGCGCACATCCCAGGGATCACCTATATAAGGTTTGTTCTGAACCATTCTGTTACTTTTTGCTCTCATCTCACTGCGTTTCCTTCTCCACCGTGCATTCATCCACGCATTTATACTCCAGACCAGATTCCTCCTTCACCTTAGAACCCAAGTAAGTACTTTACAGTCCCTCCTTCGTATTTTCATTCATTATTCCCCTAGAGTTTTTAGGATGGGGTACTCGTATCTTCTAGACACAGATGCGGCCTTGGCCACTTTCAGGCAGGCCTTTGATGTTCCTAGCGACTTCGAGATAGCTTATTGCCACAAGAGTGAAATGGCTCTTCACAGAGGGGGAAACACTGTCTTCTTTCCCTTGATGGCAATTTTAGAGGGTGGGGTGAGGTTTCCTGTAGATCCCCTTTTAGTCAACACCCTTAGGTACTACAGACTATGCCTCGACTAGCTTACTCCCAACTTTTATCGGGTAGTGAGTTGTGTGAGGCGTCTGAATCAGCATTTTTGCAGTTAGACCAGCACGACATAAACCATATGTATAGCTTATGTGGGGCAAAGAAAACTAGTTATTATTTAAAAGTAAGGGACATGAGGGTACGGCTGATCTCCTGCCTGCCTGATTCGAATAGAAACTCTGCCGGGGAGTTCGTCAGGGTGCGCGGCAATTGGTTTGCCAGTGACTTCCCCTGCCCCCTCACTAGGCGCGAAGTGGGTTCGTCTTTGTTCATTTGACCCATTTTCATTTTGCGTTTACTATGTTGATCGTACAATTGTCCCTCTCTGTGAAACCTTTTTATTTATCCTAACACCTATCTGTGTTGGTACGTGCAGACGGTAGAGTGTTCGTCTCGGACATCAGGGTCATACACGTACGTGATTTAAACTTCGTGCTCAGGTTTGAGATCTTCGTTCATACGGACGGACAACTCCGAGCGTCCCATTTGATACTTGGAGTGACTTTTGTTTATTCTACCTGGCAAGCCTTCGGCCAGGCCTTGTTGGTCGATAGCCCGCTCTTATCCTACATTGACGTTCGGCTCCCAAACTTCCTTCCTGCGAAGTTTACATTAGGAGAAGCTCGCGATCTTGGTCCACGGTATCTCTGTTCCGACGAGCGTCAACCAATATAGGACGAGTCTGCCGAGCGCGTATCCCGAGCCTGCCGAGAGCGTGCACACGACCAGATCCAGCAGGAGGCACCCGTTCAACCAGAAGGTCCTGTTGACCAAGGGAAACCTCCTCAAGAAGCTGAAGAAGTAGTTGCCGAGTCCGAGCAAGGCCGAGTCGGAGAGATGGTGACTCGAAGGACAATGACAATCAACCGATTCATCCCTAGGGCCGGGCAGACCACACAGCAACAACAATCCCACGGCCACGGTCAAACCCCTCCTCTTCCGCCAGTAGCTCCTGCTCGGCAAAGAAAAAGGCAACGCACAACCGAGCAGACTCCGGCTGTTCCGACCGCAGCACCTGCGAAGACTCCTCCCCAGCCTTCTAGTGGTATAGTAATCCGCGAGCCTACTACCCAGACGGGGACGAATGTAGCATCCACTTCCCGTGCTGTGCCCACCTGGCAGCCCTCGTACATGCTGGACGGCAAACTTCTTCCCTCGGACGCAAGTGTGCATGTTTGGGCGAAGGGGGCAGGCGGTCACGTCGCCCAGTCGTTGGTGCGCGGCTTACTACTTCCCGAGGATGTGCGGGCATTCGAGGAGGGGACGGATGAGTCCATGGCGCGGAGACTACAGTGGCATACCATCACGGTAAGTAAATTCAATTTGTGCTCTTTTTTTTTTTTTTTTTTTTTTTTTTTTTTTTTTTTTTTTTAACTAGGATTGGGTTCCCGTTCTTGTTACATTATTAGGTTGCGCAGTTGGCGTGTATATTAGACAGACGCGTCAGCGATCTTACCGAGGACGCCGGCCGAGAAAGGGCTCTAAAGGACGTGGCCGACGCCAGCGCGAAGGAGAAGGCCGTGGCTGCTGTGATGGAGGAAAAGAAGGCGGCAATGGCCGAAAAGGCAAAGGCGAAAGCCGAGAGGAAATATGCGGAGCTGCAGACTCGCATGGGGGACATTGAGCTCAGGCTAGCGGAAGCCGAGAGCCTGGGGACTGCTCGGCAAAAGGAGCTGGCCGACCTCCGAGCTGCCTTAGAGGCGAGTGAGAGCAAGTGGTATAATGAAGGTTTCGCCGATGCGGAGAACTCGGCGGAACCGGTCATAAGGGATGCTCAAAAGCTCGGCTTCTAGGAGGGTTGGATGGCTGCCCTGCAAGCAATGGGAGTTCCCGAGGACTCCCCTTTGAGGAACATCGCGCAGATTCCGTTCCCTGTCTCTCCCCCAGCACAACAAGCTCCTCTAGGGCCCCTTGACGAGGAGGAAACGACCAATCTGAGGGAACTAGTAGAACAGATTAACACTCATGTGGAGTTGGAGGAGACTGAGGTGGCTAGTCAACTCCGCTCTAGTGATCAGCTTGTTCATGACCCAGTGCAGACTGAAGCCACCGTGCAACCTGCGGACTCTTCCTCTTAAGCAGTCGAAGAGTATTTGCCCTTTTTGCGAGTTTTGATTGCCTTAGTATAGTTTTATTTCATGCTCTTGGTAGGTTTGCCCACGTCATCGGGCTGTGGTGACCGAACAAATTTTTTTTTTTTGGTTTGCCATTTTAAATTTCCATCGTGCTTTAAGGACGAGAAATTATTTACTTATGCTTTTCTACCAAGGTTTTTGCATTTTGCTTGCTTTGTGACTGTATCTTAGTGATTTGGGTGGTTGAGTCTGGTCTCGGCATTTGCCATGCATGCCATTCTGCTTAGCGATATACCGCGGACCATGCAACGGTATTCTTTAGCCCTTTGAAAGGCTTGGCACATTAGGTTTCTGCCCCTCGATAGATTTAGGGTTTCCATTTGCTCAGTATTGTAGGTTGAACCGAGCAGTAGGTTTCAGTCTTTAGGCAAATTGTTCAAGGTTTCCACGTGATCGGCAATATAGATTGGACCAGGTAGCCGGCTTCTGTTCTTAGACAATTTATTTAAGGTTTCCACCTGCTCGGCAATATAGATTGGACCAGGCAGCAGGCTTCTGTCCTTAGGTAGTTTATTTAAGGTTTCCACCTGCTCGACAATATAGATTGGACCAGGCAGCAGACTTCTGTCCTTAGGCAGTTGATTTAAGGTTTTCACCTGCTCGGCAATATAGATTGGACCAAGCAGCAGGCTTCTGTCCTTAGGCAATTTATTTAAGGTTTCTACCTGCTTGGCAATATAGATTGGACTAGGCAGCAGGCTTTTGTCCTTAGGCAATTTTTTTTTTTTTTTTTTTTTTTTTTTTTTAAGGCTTGCACCTGTTCGGTATTATAGGCAATGAATCAGTTATCGAGGACGATGCTAATTTGTAAATTTTAAACATTGCTATTTTTTATCGGCCGAACAAGTACAATATTTCGCATTGCTTTAGGACCCGGCAAGTGGCCAATTAGTGGTAAAACTTCTTCAAATTGTTGACATTCCACGGTCGGGGTAGTGGCCTCTCGTCCAGTTCTTCCAAGTAATAGGCTCCCGAGCCCGCAATGGCCGTAACCCTGTACGGCCCCTCCTAGGTCTGCGCCAATTTCCCCGAATTCGTGTCTCGCATGCTCCCTACAGCCTTTCTCAATACCAAATCCTCGACGCTAAACTGTCTCGCTCTTACACCGCGGTTATATCTCTGAGCAAGATTTTGCTGATACTCTGCGAGCCGTATGGTCGAAGCTTCACGGTACTCTTCTAACCTGTCCAAACGCTCAATCAGTAGGCCGTCGTTCACATCAGGATTGAACCCGAATACTCGTCCGCTGCACAGGCTTACTTCAGTCGGTATTACAGCCTCGGCCCCATAAGTGAGGGAAAATGGTGTTTCCCCCGTTGATCTTCTGGGCGTCGTTCGGTAAGCCCATAGGGCGCTAGGCAGCTCCTCGGCCCAATTCCCCTTTTCTCCATCCAATCTTTTCTTCAAACCGTTTACGATTACCTTATTCACCGCCTCGGCCTGGCCGTTGCTTTGAGGGTACGCGGGAGTGAAATACCGGTTTCTAATGCCGAGGTCTTTGTAGAAATCATGGAAAGCTCTGCTGCAAAACTACAGACCATTATCGGAGATGAGGGTGTTCGGTACTCCGAATCTGGTAATTATATTTTTCCACACAAATTTCTTTACGTCCATGTCCCGGATGTTAGCCAAAGCTTTTGCCTCTGCCTACTTGGTGAAATAGTCAACGGCTACCACGACAAACCGTCGGTTACCTGTTGCTCGGGGGAATGGCCCGAGTATATCCAGCCCTCAATGTGCAAAAGGCCACGGGCTACTGACTGGGTTTAAGTAGCCGGCCGGCTAGTGAATCACGGGCGCATGTTTCTGACATTGCTCACATTTACGGGCATACTCGGTAGCGTCCCTTTGCATCTTAGGCCACCAAAACCCTTGAGTCATTGCTCGGTGTGCCAATGACCGTCCTCCCACGTGGCTGCCGCACACTCCATCATGGAGCTCGGCTAAGAGCTCGTCTGCCTTCATGGGGTGTAAGCATAAGAGATACGGTCCCCCATATGATCTTCTGTACAGCTTCCTGTCTGGCGTTAGCCAATATCTCGAAGCTATTTTGCGGATCTTAGCTGCCTCTTTTTCATCGGGTGAGAGTTTATCCTCAGCTAGGTATTCAATGATGGGGTCCATCCAATTGCGCCCAAGTGTTGTAATCGATGTGACACCGAACCCCGAGCCATGCGAGTTTTCGTTTGCCGAGATGCTCGGCTCTGGAACCAGTTCTACTCTTATCAGCCGAGGTATACCTTCCGTTACTGATGAAGCTAGAGTGGCTAGGGAGTTGGTGTGCCTATTCTGTGTCCGGGCCACTTGTACCAACCTCACGGTGCCAATTTCTGACATAGCCTGCTTTCCCTGTTCCAAATATGCCCTCATACGAGGATCCCGGGCCTCGAACTTGCCCTGGACCTGATTAACCACCAATCGCGAGTCTGAATATATCTCCACGTTCTGGGCACCGACTCCCGAGGCTGCCCTCAGCCCGGCTAATAAGGCCTTGTATTCGGCTTCGTTGTTGGAAGCCTTAAATCCCAATCTGAACGATTGCTCCAGTTTTATTCCCTCGGGGCTAATCATGACCACCCCTACGCCAGACCCCGTGGAGTTGGATGCACCGTCCACGTATACTTTCCACGGACGACAATCCAATTGGCAGATTTCTTGCGAGGCTTGGGGTGAAAACTCGGCCACAAAATCTGCCAGAACTTGGCCCTTAATGGCCTTTCTCGGCCTGTATCGTATGTCGAAAGCCCCCAGCCGGGTTCCCCACTTTGCTATTCACCCCGTGAAGTCGGATCTTTTCAGCAATGACTGCAGTGGGTACTGAGTTAGTACATATACGGTATGGGCCTAGAAATACTGAGACAACTTCCTTGTAGCATGTACGAGTGACAATACCAACTTCTCCAAGGGCAAGTATCTAGTCTCCGGGTCTACCAAAGTCTTGCTGACATAGTACACGGGCCGTTGCATGCCCCTGTCTATTAGCAATATGGCACTTACGGCATGTCGGAAACTGAGAGGTACATATAAAGATCTTCTCCGGGCTCTGGTGCTGCCAATCCCGGTGCTTGCGATAAATATTCTTTCAGTCGCTGGAAAGCTTCCTCGCACTCGTCGCTCCATTGGAACCCTTTCCATTTCTTTAAAAGTTGGTAGAATGGCCGGCATCGGTCCGAGAACTTGGAGATGAACCGATTGAGGGCGGCCAGCATTCCTGTCAAGACCTACACTTCCTTTGGATTGCTCGGGGATTTAAGACGCTTCACGGCCTCTACCTGGTTCGGGTTGACCTCAATTCCTCGGCAGGAGATCAGATACCCTAGAAACTTTCCTGCCCTTATGCCAAAAGCACACTTTTCTGCATTCAGGCGTAACTTATGCTGCCGCAGCCGCTCAAACACCTCCCCAAGATCCTCCACGTGTTGCACTTTCTGCTTGCTTTTAACCACCATGTCGTCAATATAAATCTCGACTGTTCGGCCAACTTTGTCACGGAACATTCTCGTCATCATCCGTTGGTATGTTGCTCCAGCGTTCTTTAGCCCGAATGGCATCACAGTGTAGTGATAATTGGCGTCGGGGGCTATAAATGTCGTCTTTTCTTGATCCTCGGCTGACAGAGCTATCTGATGGTATCCTTGGAAGGCATCTAGGAAGCTTATCCTCGGGTGTCTGCAGGTGGCATCTACCAATTAATCAATCTTTGGCATAGGAAACGGGTCTTTTGGACATGCTCAGTTTAAATCCGTGAAATCCACGCATACCCTCCATTTGCCGTTCTTCTTTCTCACTACCATTGTATTCGCCAGCCATTCCGGAAAGAAGATCTCTTTTACCGCCCCGGCTTCTTTAAGCCTTTGAACTTCTGCTTCCATGGCTTCCGCATGCTCCCTAGACACTCTTCTCGGTCTTTGTTTCTTGGGAGGAAACGACGGATCCACGTTAAGTTTATGGGCGATAAACTCGAGATCCACCCCGGGCATGTCATAGGGACTCCATGCAAACACGTTCACGTTCTGTATCAGACATAACAGTACTTCTACCCTCTCCTTGAGTGACATGCAAGCCCCTATTTGAAAACGTTTGTCGGCATTCGGTAGTATCTTCACTCTTATAAGTTCCTCGGCACCCTCAGCCCCCGCTTCCTTTCGGGGCTTCTGTAGTTGCTATAACGGAGGCTCCTCGGCGGTCTCCTTATGCTCGGCACGCTGGACTTGAAGGTTTGTTGCCGTGATGAGGCATTGCCTTGCCATCTTTTGGCATCCTCGTACCACGGCGACGCCCTGATCTGTGGGAAACTTGACCTTTACGTGCAAGGTGGAGGGGACGGCCCCCATGGCGTGAATCCATGACCTTCCCAGTATTGCCGTGTAAGGGGAGAAGGAGTTGACTACTATGAACGATACTGGGACCTCTTTACCCTCCATGCACATGGGTATGGAAATCTGTCCCTCGGGGACCACGATTCTTCCATCAAACGATACCAGCGGCGTATTATACTCTGTTAGATCCTGACTTTTTAATCCGAGCCCTTTGAACAAGTCCGGATACATCACATCGGCTCCGCTACCTTGATCTATCATCACTCGTTTTACCAGAAAACCGCCCATCTGAGCCGTGACCACTAGTGCATCGTCATGCAGCTGTATTGTTCCCTCTAAGCCTTGCTCATCAAAGGCAAGCGTTTCCCGAACATGCTTGGTCTTTTTCTTCGAGGGTTCTGCTCCCGGTTGACCCACCGTTGGCGCAACGGTCAATACCTCCCTTTTTGCCACCGAGGTCCCCCCTGGGGAGACTAAGATCATCTCAATCACTCCTAGGGGCGGTGGAAGAGGGTTCCCCCTTTGCTGGGTCCTTGCGTCGGTACCCCGAACATCGTTGTCAACTACGAACTCTTTTAGGTGTCCTGCCCTTGCTAACTGCGCCAGATGGTCTTTTAGTACGCGACACTGTTCGATGGTGTGTCCCTTGTCCTTGTGATAGGTGCAATACAGATTCTGGTTCCTCTGAGAGAGGTCACCTCCCATCTTGTTCGGTCACTTGAAGTAAGGCTCATTCTTGATTCGCTCCAGAATCCGGTGCACTGGCTCTTTAAACGTCAAACTAACTTCCCCAGTCTGCCAGAATGGCTCGTGCAGCTTCAAATCCTTCCGAGATCTTGGTTGGAATCCTCCCTGCCGAGAATGGTTTATCGTCGGGGCTTTTCCTTTACTCTGTAACCGATCATCTTCCAAGCGCTTATATTCCTCGATACGTCTCATGAGCTGTCTCATATCTTCGGGAGGTTTCTTTGTCAGTGACTTTCGTAGCTCGGAGTCTTCGGGGAGCCCCATCCTGAAGGTACTTGCTGCAATTTTCTCATTCCCCCCACCTATTTCATTATAGAGCTCCCAGTACCGGTTGGCATAACTACGGAGGGTTTCTCCTACTCTCATCTTCATAGACAGTAAAGCGTCTACGGGCTGCGGCACCCGGTTACGTGTCACAAACCACACACCAAATTCTTGGATTAGCTTGGCGAAACTATGAATAGAACCCTTACGCAATTCGTTGAACCACCTCAGAGCGGTCGGCCCGAGGCTGGAGGGAAATACCCTGCACATCAGTGTGTCATTGTGAGAATGCAGGGACATCATGTGTATGTAGTAACTGACGTGCTCAACCGGGTCTGTCTTTCCATCGTAGGTATTAAATGGAGGGCGTGTGAACCTGCTCGGCATTGCGGCTCTTTCGATATCTTCCAAGAATGGAGATCGTGCTGCCCTTCTCAATGCGCGGCTCATCACGTCCATTGCAGCGTTGTACGGTTGTCGCTCGTCGGGCGAGTCGAACCCTCGGTCCGCGTGGCCCCATGATCGCGAGCGATCTCTGTGATGGTAGGATTCCCGCGAATGCGAACGGTCTTGGTTATGATAGTGCCCCTGTGAACGGGAACGCCACCTGTGTCGGCAGGACCCGGGCTGGTTGGACCCCGTATCATGGCGATCTCCCCCTGGACCTGCCCTCCTGTTTTGGTCGTCGCCTCTCCTTCCTTGGTGCATGACCTCCGCCTCTAACTCTAACTCCCTCACCTGCCTGCGCAACCGCTCCAGTTCCTCGTCTCTTTCATCGAACTGCCTATGCCCAGAGGCGCTTGATGCCTGCCGCTGTGTATGGTATGACCCCTCCCCAAGGCCAGATCTCTCTGTCCGCTCGTCATTCCTATCTTCACGCCGCTTCTCTCTCCTCTCGTGCCAAGACGACCCCCGAGATTGTTCTGTCCAGCGACTTTCAACCTCATTCTCGGAACCTCTCCTTGAAATCCTGCTGCACGTAAGTCCTGGTTGAACTACAGCTGCACAGGAAGTTTCCCACAGACGGCGCCAATTGTGCGAACCCAAAGCGTGACCTATGGGCCGGCCTACTTTTGGGCTTACAATCTATTTGTATCGTGGGTTTGAAGTTTTCCTACTATGGGTAGTTCAAAGCACTAAAACTCAATATTTCCTCTTTCTCTCTCTCTCTCTCTTCATATTTTTTCCAACCCCTTCTCCTCCTATTGTTTTCATATTTATAGTTCCTCCATAATGGGATGGCTATCATTGCTTTGTTGTAAGTGCGGCGAGAGGTCCAATACGATCAAAGGTAAGTGGGTGGTTTGGTGATGGTGGCCTTGGAACTTGATTCCTCACTTAGTGAACAATACGGCGGCTCCGTTCCTCGGGGGACTGCTGAGCAAGTGAGACCCAGAGCATCCGCTTTCCTCCCACCTCATGGTGCTCGGGAAACGTGCTTGGCATGGCCCTCACTGGGAAGTTTGGACCAACATCATGTACAGTTATAGGCTGGACCCTTTGGGCTGGTAGGGACAGGGCCCAAACGTTGTTCCCACGTACTGGAGCCTAAACAAGCCTGGGTGTTGGGTGCCGTACAAATCTCATATTCAATGCTCCTATATATTTGTGAAAGTTCTTTATTCTTTACTTTGAATTAGTATAGCTAAAAACAATTAAATAAAATACATCATATATTCAGTAATCAGATATAATTGTGATAATTATTTACTTGAAATCAGTAATACAAGTTGAGATAAAATTCTAACAGTTATAAACAATTTTCAATAGTTAAAAAAATGCAATAGTAATCAAAATAAAACCAATTAGGATAAAGTTACTTACCTCTAAAAGTCATACCAAAAGGAACTTCTCCCTAACACTTCTTCTAAATCCTTAGATATCACCTTATTGAAGTATGGCTGTGTGAACTTCCTAGCTCCCTGAATGTAAGGACCTGCCATCTTTTGTACCTTTATAACATGTGGTACTACAGAACTCTTAGATGCATGGTAGGCCTCAAACGTTTTAGCAGTAAGTGAAAGAATATGTGGTTCAAGAGAGGTTACAAATGTCAACCATTGTTCCATCATACTTGGTAGCCACTTAGTCATCATTGTTTCAATGTAAGGCTTAGCCCACTTTTCAACTTGACCTTTATTTTCCTATGCCTTTTGGATTAACAAATCCAAGGTTGGCCTTCCATGATCATTCCAGTGAGTCACTATATAAGGCTGGCAATAGCGTAAATGGACTGCAAGCCAACGTGGAACCCACCATCTATGGACCTTCACTAACTCTTCAGATATTGAAGCAGCCTCCAATTTTTCCATCAGCATATCTTCCTCTGCCACTTTCAGAGATGTTCAGCTTTATGAGCTCTAGTCTTCTGTTCATCACCAATTTTTTAAAGATTTTCTAGTTTTAAATTCAGTCCATGAATCTTTTTCTCATCTACGTTTGCCCTGGCTTCCAACACATCTTTTATCAAATTTTGTGTTTCAATTTCCTTTTTAAGTCTGCCAACCTACCAAGAACTGTTGAATTCCAACCTACCAAGAACTGTTGAACTTGGAGCATGTGTGTTACCCCCCATGGGCTCCTTAACATGTAGTGATCCTTTTTGGCTGGAGCAAAAATGCAATGCTATTTGATTTCTCTTCAATGATTCTCTCCATTAGTCTAATACCCTCATACTTGCTTCTCAATTCACGGTTTCTCTCTTCAACGCTAGAGTTGAAATCTTGGAGTTGGGGTGGTGAAGCAAAGATGAGTGTGGTGGCTAGGGTTTACGTGATACAATTATGGTATAAATATTGCTAACTTCAATATAAAAAATTACTAAATTACCCCTAAAAATAAATCTCCTTTTTATTATTATTATTATTTTCTTTTTTGGAACCAAGTATTACAACAACTATATTTTATGTTGGCTTTATTTCATGACAAAAAATGTTGTAATTGCTTTAATGTTGTTCCTTGTATTTTGTGGGATTTTATTGTATTGGGTTTAGTATTAAGTTGGTGAAGACTCAAGCTTAAATGAAGTGAAGATCAGTGCATTTCGCGACTAGCTCGCGAGAAATTTGTGAAGATGATTCTCGCGAAAGGGGCAAGTGAGAGGCACATGATTGGAAGCTGAAGAGTCGTACCAGGCTATCAATTTCGCGAGTAATTCACAGGTAAGGCCTTTCCGCGAGACTCTCTGCCTAAAGGATTTTTAAATGTGACTTTCTTACCCTTCACCCATACTATATATATTCTCATTACCCACAAATGTAAAGGAGGTCATTCAGAGAGAAAAACCCTAGATAGGTTTTCTACAACACACACACCATCTTTTAGAGAGAGAGCTACCCATCCTTAGTGAGAAATCATTGTAGCCTCTTCTCCTTCCCTCTCCTATTATCATACCTTGAGAGGAGATTTGTACCCAAACACAACCCACACATTTTCAGAGTGTAGAGAGTGTTTTGGAGCTTGAGAAGTTTTGGGGATTTGCCAAAAGAAGCCGGTGAGGCTTGGCGGATGCAATTGGGCATATTGTGGGATCCGGAAAATTAGACAAGACACGATTTCGAGAAGTCTTGTTGGAGTAAGAGCTTGGAGGGCTTAGGTACATTGGGTAGATTAGGTTTGGAGGGTCTCTTGCTATTCGTGTATCCCAACTGATTGTCTAGTGGATCGATTTACCACTTGGAGGGTGGCGGAGAGGTTTTTCGCTGAGTTCTTCGATTTCCTCTTTGATAACACATCGCCATGTTATCTTGTGTTTGCATCTCTCGTCCCTTACTCTTATACTTTACTTTTATTGTTTGTTTTTCATGTTTATGTACTAGAGTAGTTATTGGTTTATTATGTTTTATTTACTCTTGTTCCGCATTTAGATAAGTTAAAGTAAAAGCAATCTAGCCGTAATTTTTAATTGGAGGTCTAAACAGCTCTTGTGTTTTTAACACATTTTCGAGCTTTTAGTTGTTCCACCTTCATGGATAAATGGCCGGCAGAAGAAGGAAAAAAAAAAAAAAGAAAGAAAAGGAAATGCTTAAGAAGTGAATCTCAGAATAGCTGCTTAAGGAACATTAGATGACAAGCAGCGCGCACACACACACACATATATATGAGATAGGTTCAAGTTACATATGGTGTAACTCTTAAAAAGTTACATCTTTTTTACATTGTAGATTTTTAAAAGATCTAACGGTTAAAAAAAAAATCATTAAATGTTATTACTTTCCACCTTATTGCCTAATTAATACTAGCATTGTTATTACCTTTTTCTAACTATTGATTTTAATTAGATCTAATGGCTAAAAAAACATTCCAAACCATTTTTAGCGCAATGAGAGAAAATTAATTTTCTTAATTTTTTACTTTTTCAGTTTTTCTCACTCTCCTCACATTCTTCTCCACCTTACGGCTTCTCTATTCTTTGACCTCCACAACCAGCCAATATCCACGTATTTTTTGTTTGTTTGTTTGTTCTTTTGCTTACTTTCCAATGTTAGTTTTTAAAATAAGAACTATTTCTAATGGTTTTCATTGTTATTTAATAGTGAGCTTTAATCCTTGTGATTGCATGAGATTTTATTAGTTTTAGTCCTTTTCTTTTAATTTTTTTTTGGCAGCACTTATAAGATCTACAAATAATTGAAACAAAGGCAAAGTTAATTTGCTTCCCGTTAATTTCTTTTGGGATGTATTTTATATATGCATAGATTTACATGAGATCCAAATATGTAGATTATAGTTGTTTTGAGAGTTCAGATTGCACAAGTGTATCAATTCTGTGAGATAATATTTGGCTTGGCTGGAGTTATATGAAGTTTGAACTAATCTGTAGTTTTCTTCAGTTTTAGACGTATTCTCACTTAAGAGAAACCAAATAAAAGGACTCTTTAGTGATAAGATTCAAGAAATATAGATTTTTTTTTTTTTTTTTTGGATTACTAAAATGATATTTAGATCAGAACTATCTCACTTCCTTGCCAAGGGACAAGACTCTAATGAGTCTGACCAGTAAAATATTTAAATTTTTGGCCTCAATTGGTTTTACATTGATATCTAAAACTAAATTATACTTCTAGATTTAGCAAACTAAATTCTACATACGGCTCCAATGAGTTGTGTGGATCAATGGAGAAGAAAGAAATGAGTGGTCTAGAGAGAGAAGAAGAAGATGGGAAAGGTGGAAGGAGTTAATGATTTCTTTTTTTTAATAAGAGAATTAATGATTTTTAATGCGTTAGATTACTTATTTTTAGAAGTTGATAACATGACAGCTTGTGTGTTATTAACCATTAGATCTTAATTGAAATCAATGGTTGAAGAAATGTGTAACTCTAGAAGAATCACACCAAATGTAACTTAAACCAATCTCAGATATATATATATATATATATATCACACATGTTAATTAATGATCTTAATCCTTTTTAGTAACTCAACTCCATCACTCAACCAAAAAAAAAAAAAAAAAAAAGGTCAACTCAAAATCCACATTCGCTTGTTCATTCTATTGACACTCTTATTTTTCTTTTTTTATTTTGAATAAACAGAGTGAAGTCTATTAAAATAGTAAATGCATCGCTCCATTCTTCACAGAACCGTTTATGTGTTCCATTGAAGACGATTTCGAACCACACTCACCTAAGGACCCATTGCTCCCCACCCCATATCACCAAGGTTGGGAGAAAATGATCAACTGCAATACAGTCGGCCCACATTTTTCTAACCGCCTGTCTTCATTTCCGAGCTTTGTTGGCATTATTCAAAACTTCCTTCAACAATAAAAATAAATAAATTTCATAACATTAAACAACAAAAAGTTCAATTCTACAAAACCAAACCAAAAGGCAACATGTATGCTGATTAGAATGAAGAAAAAAAACATTACACGAAGAATAAACTTAAATCTAACCAATTATCAATAGCAAACCCGTAATCGAATTTCAGAGCTTGAAGAGATAATAAACCTAAGGCTCTTGCTTGGCAATTGAGTAAATGGAGGAAAAGATTTAAACTTTTCAAAATTCAAGACCAGACTGCATTCAATTGAGCTTAAAACAACTACTTAGCTTTCATTAAGCTGAATTTTTCATCTGGGTGTCTGCTCCTTTTTTTTTTTTTTCCACTCCAAATTCTGCTATATCCACACCATCCAAACTGGTCATAAATGTTTGTTGAGAAAACTTCGCATACTTTTCTCTTTGAAAATATCGTGGGATGAACCGAACTTCATATAAACATATGGGTGATAACACATCTCTAAAATCCTATGGTTTGACTTACCTATGATTTGTTTGAGAAAGTACTAATGGACTTCACTCTTGTAATGTTATATGATTTGATATGAGTATCTGTAGTTGCAATGATTGGAAAGCATTTTCTTTGGAAGGATTTATAGAATATGTGTGAAATTGAGTTGTTTTGAAACCTACTTTTTGTGAGCACCCTAAAAAATGATTTGAAACCCTATGGCAAGTCGTGAACAAAAGCACAGTATCACATTTAGTCCTTAGCAAGGGACGGATGTACTATAACTAGTCCTTAGCAAGGGATGGTACCAAAGAGGGGATAGTGCACCTTGGTAGCTCCTTAGCAAGGGAGTTTACCATTGTTCCAAAGAGGGAACTCCTTAGCAAGGGAGTGCACCCTTAGTTTCCAACACACTCAAGGATTTATTTGCATCATGCAAAGTGAGGGTCTCTAACATCACAAAGACGGGGCAATCACACGTCACACAGATGTCATCACAAAGACAGGTAATCACCAATATCGTCGTACAATGGCAAAATCACATCAAAAGATCACAAGTCAAATGTATTCAAACTACATAGTTTACTTCAAGTAGTTTCATAAAATTGTCCAATAACCAAGATATCCGTAAAATTCTCAAGGTCTTTAAAATATTTCATTGTCAATAATATTTTCTATTAATTTCCCAAGTATTACTAGCCAAGGTAAAAGTACCCTTAGAAATTACAACAATGCAATAATTTCATGAAATCCATTATCAAAGGATCAAATTAACAATGCTTATATTTTCCATACCAACAATTGATGTCACAACACATGCTCCAACTTTTACACCTAATCAATATTAGCAACTTTTGGCATTAATTGTGGTTCATCTTCAACTAGTACCCAACAAATTACAAAAGGCCAAGATCCTCATATGGTCAATACAGTTGCTTTGCCATCCAATGTTGTTGCAGGTAATCCTATATATACATCTTAAACATTCAATTTTTTTAGCCAAAATTTTTAATAGAAGAGCTTATGGAATTGAAACTTGGGTGATTGATATTGGTGCCACTAACCACATTGTTTGTTCCATGCAATTATTGACTTCTTATTCTGAAATTTCGCATACTATGGTTGAATTGCCTAATGGGAAAGCTGTTGTTGTCACTCACATTGGTACTATACAGCTTTCATCTCACATAACATAACCCTCACAAATGTTCTTTGTGTTCCTTCTTTCACTTTCAATTTGCTGTCAGTTAGTGCTTTAACCAAATCTCAACGCTTTTGCCTTGTTTTTCTATCCAATTACTATTTTATACAAGACCTTACCTATTGTAGAATGATTGGAATGGGCCAAATGCATGATGGTTTATACTTGTTACAAGCTTCAAGCCTCTCTCAAGCTACCAGCTCTCTTGCTGATTTTCTTTCTAGGCATAAACTTAGAACTTTCTCTAGTATTTGTTCTTCTACTCTTCAAAACAACTTATATTCTCTTTGGCATTCCAGATTAGGACCTCCATATGATGTAAAGCTTCATTCTTTAAGTCATGTCTTTCCTTTTCTTCAGAATTGTTGTAATAAGGATTGTAATGTTTATCCCTTAGTCAAACAGAAAAGGCTTCCATTTCCTTTTGATAATAAAAGATCTATTCACTCTTTTGATCTTGTGCACACACTACAAGAAAATGTATTTTTAGTGACGAAAAAATTCGTCACTAAAAGTCCAATTTTTCGTCACTAAGAACCTTTAGTGACGAAATTGGACTTTTAGTGACGAAATTCGTTTCGTCGCTGTAGCCCCGTCGCTAAAAGTCCTGGCGATTTTTAGCGACGAAAAATTTCGTCACTAAAAGTCCAATTTGGTAAAAAAAAAAAAAACTTTTAGCGACGAAAACGTTTCGTCACTAAATGTTTTCCTCGCTAAAAACAGTATTTAGTGACGAAATTATTTCGTCACTAAAACCATTTCAGTTTATTAAATCATATTTAGTGACGAAAAATTTCGTCACTAAAACTATTTTCAGGTATATATAGTGACGAAAATATTCGTCACTAAAACTATTTCTAAGAAAATCCATGCACACATAGTGACGAAAATTTTCGTCACTAAAACCATTTCTTACAAAATTCCACTGCATTTAGTGATGAAATATTTCGTCACTAAAACAATTTTTTGTTGCCATATTTGTGACGAAAAAATTCGTCACTAAAACTTATTTTCATGACGTTGATATTAACATATAACCTGTCATTACATTATTAAAACCTCACATTTGATTAACACATTTATTTCAACAACACGTTTATAAAAAATCAATCCATACATTCCACGAGTTAAAATTAAAACAAGTATCAAATTTAAACTCCTTCCATACAATAATTGTTTGCAACACATACAATAACTTAAGATGTTTTATAACAATACAAAAAATGTAGCATAATATAATTAGAACCCCCCAAAGCCAAAAGATGTCCTCATATGTCTTCAAATAATGCCAAAAGTAAATCCCTTAAAGCCACCAATAAGAAATCTGCACAAATATAAAAACACTATTACATTAAAATCGTAAAGTAAAAACATTAACTACGTTATAAAAAAACATTTCTAACAATTATACCCAAAAGAACAATCACTTTCACTTCTCACTAAAAAATAAATCAAACAAAACAAAAGATATTAAAAATTCTTCATCAAGCCTAAGTTGAGTAAGGCATACAAAACTATAAACGAATCCTACATATTAAAAATAAATAAATAAATAAAAAGCCTAGGAGATTTTCCAAATGCAAACAAAAGAAATAATGTCAAAAGGGCCACTGGTACATCACTATCACAAAATAAATCCCCACAATTCAACAACATCATAATTCCAAACACATGAAGAAGACATAAAGTTCCATTAGCATTATATGTACCATTTCATATGAAACATAACATGCAATCAAGTATCAAACAAGTGCCAAATCCATACTAATTGGGCATTATATGTGCTACCCATACTAATCCATCAAAAACCCACCATCCCAAATTCCATATTCAAGAACCCCAACAAACCAAAATCAAACTAGGCAGCATTCAAGGACCTGCCAATCTCAAAAGACAGAAAAGCATCAACACTAAAAAGTTGCAATTCTATTCTATGATCTATTTGCGGAGACAGATGGCACTAATTCTTTTTGTTGGATTTGCAACATTGCACATATAAAGGTGGTTAATGGTCATATACTTGGGGCAGCCCAAGTCCTATTTGTATTTGGTCAATAGGCCAGCCCAAGTTGTATTTGTATCCGGATTGAATCTAAATCAAGATCTTATTATCTTCTCTAATGATTAAGAGCTAGCCGATTTAAGCAAATTTTGAAAATTCTCTATTTTTATTTATATGATAAATAACCAAATAGAAATTATAAATTCAACGTCTAGTTATTATTATTTTTACATAAATGTAATAACATTCATGCATAAGTAATATATATAGATCACATATTAAACCAATTTAATTCTATATTCTTAATCTTTATAGATTTGTTTGAACAGTGTCATAAGGAAAAAATGGTTGAAATGCCAAACCCAAGGAAATGATTATCATCTATACAAGTTTATTGGATGGTCTACTTTCATATTCTAGTCACATGCTTCTACTCCTATGTCCTACATGATTGGGGCATGGCACAAACTCTAATTTGTAAATCTTTTTCAGTCAACTTCTACAAGAGAAGAAAACATGCCTAAATGCCCCATCCTTGGTCTCAATCCACTGTGCATATTTTTCATTACTTTATTTGTTTTTAAAAAATAAGCTGTGCAAAAGTAGAATTATATCTAGAAAGGTTTTAAATGATTGTTTGTACCTAACCAAATAAACCTAAGCCAAATGAGAACTCAGAATTCTTGAAGCTGTCTTAAAGCACAAAATACACCTTATCAACAACCAGGAGTTTTACTATCTTAGCAGTTTCTTAGTATCAATGACAATCAATCATAACTTTTCATTAAGAAGAAAAACACACATACATATGAACAAAAAAATTAACAAAATTTTTTTTTGATAAAACAGTTTTGGATAAAACTATGTTCAAGTTTTGGATAAAACAGTTTCACAACAAGAGCATATTGAAGAAAGTCAAAACAACCTGAAGTGAAATCCAATTCTTTATAGCTCCAAGGTGAATAGATCCAGTTGGTTGAACTCCAGACACTAGTCTCTTCCTGCAAAACAAAAGGGTTCAAAATTGAATTTCATTAAAAAAAAAAAAAAAAAAAAAAACCTAAATTCCAAAAAGATTTGCAACCAAAGAATCAGTCATAACCAATAAATATAAAACTAAGAAATCAATTTAAAAAGAGAAGAAGATTATTGGACTCAAAAGGAGAAAGAAAAAAAAAAAAAAAAAAAAAGGACCTGAATCGGTGAATGGAAGGCAAAGTTATAGTAACTAAAGGTGTTAAACTACCCTATCAAGAAGTTCTACAAATATAAACACATAAGGAAATCAATCTAAACTTTTCCTTTTAGAGCATGTAATCATGTTTAACTATTAGACATCCCCCTAAAAAAATTTGCTAAAGACATGACAACTACTCCACTATGTTTTACACCACATCTCCATCCTAATAAGTATGCTCATACATCAATTAAGAGTTTATGATTGATTTCAAAATTGAGACCCAAAACCATTTCACAACAATCACCATTCCACAACCACAATCACCATTCCTGTTCACAAACAACAACAGCACAGCCCTCATCCAAAACAATATGTACAAAATGAGAACGGTCTCTATTCAAACTTAGACAAATTATCCTACCACAGAGAACAAATTTGAAACAAAATAAAAAAAAAATAAAAAAATAAAAAAAAAACAAAAAGAAAAAAAAATTAAAATCAAGTAGAAAAATTAACATCAAGCATTTAGAAACAAAAACTAACAAAAATTTGTTTGGATAAAACAGTTTTGGATAAAACTGTGTTCAAGTTTTGGATAAAACAGTTTCACAATAAGAGCATATTGAAAAAATTAGAAACAACCTAAAGTGAAATCCAAGTCTTTATAGCTCTAAGATAATTTCTAAGGTGAATAGATTCAGTTGGTCTCTTCCTGTAAAACAAAAGGGTTCAAAATTGAATTTCATTAAAAAAATAATAATAATAATAAATAAAATCAACCTAAATTCCAACAAGATTTGCAGCCAAAGAATCAGTCATAACCAATAAGTATAAAACTAAGAAATCAATTTAGCATTGATGACTACCCCTACACTAATAGCCTCTCTAAATCTCAAACACACATACGCACGCAAAGTCTAACAAATGAAAATAGGAAAAACAACAAAATTTCATGCATTAAAAGATATAATAGTAAGTAATTTTCTAGAAACCTAAATTAATAGATTCTCCTATCAACCTTATCGGTTGTTGCCTTGTTGTTAGTGGGAGCTAATGCCTTCACCGAACTATAACTAACCCTTTTCCAACATGTTTTAGATAATTTTAAGTGTTGGTCCTACTGCACCTACCTCTTTGCGTAGACACCCAAACTTACAAGAACCTCAAAATACTTTTCTCTTATCTCTCTCTACCTACCGATTTCATCAAACAGAAAGACCAAAATATTTTCTTCCCAACCAAACGACATAAAATTAAACAAATTGAAGTGATTCTCTTTGGCAATATATTGTATCAAAAACAAGCTAAACATGATTATTTGATAACAAATTGAGAGAAACCATAATAATAGTAATTACTGTATAAAAAAGGGTATGGACCTGTAAGGGCCTGTAAGGTATTTTTTATTTCACGGCAAGCCACGACAGCCTCTACGGCATGGACTCTGACATGTTGCTGAAGCTGCTCTTTGAAACTGCACAAAACTAACAAATACTGTGCCTATTAAAAAACCCACCAAAACAAATAAATAAATAAATAAATAAAAGAACCCTGAAGTAAAACTCCAAAGGAGAAAGAACAAAAAAAAAAAAAGAACCCTGAAGTAAAACTCAAAAGGAGAAACAACAAAAAAAAAAAAAAAAAAAAAAAAGAACCCTGAAGTAAAACGCAAAAGGAGAAAGAACAAAAAAAAAAAAAAAAAAAAAAAAAAGACCTGAAGCGACGATCCCATCGTCGAGGCCGGTGCGTCGCTGAAGCGACGCTGGGATCGTCGCTTCACTGGGATCGTCGCCGCTGAAGCGACGCTGTGAGCATCGTGGTCGGAGCGTCGCTTCGACCGTCGCCGGTGCGTCGCAGAAGCGACGATCTCAGCTGAAGCGACGCTGGGACCATCGCCGGAGCGTCGCTGAAGCGACGATCTCAGCAGGACCGTCGCCAGTGCGTCGCTGAAGCGACGCTGGGACCGTCGCCGGTGCGTCGCTGAAGCGACGCTGAGATCGTCGCTGAGTGCGACGCTGAATCAGCGAAGTTTTTGTGGGATGAACTGAGGAATTTAAGTTTTTTTGTGGGTATGTGTTTTTCTCAGATGAGCTGTGAGGGAAAGGGAGAAAAACCAGAAAAGAGAAAAGTGAAAAAAAAAAAAAAAAAAAAAAAAAAAAAAAAAAAGAGCTGACCACAATAAGTAGAAAGCCTTTAGTGACGAATTCTGATTCGTCACTATTGGATACAATTAGTGACGAATTCTGATTCGTCACTGATAATATACTTTTTAACTATAATTTATTTTTAGCGACGACTTCTATTCGTCACTGTATGTTATATTCAGCGACGAAATCCTTTTCGTCACTAATAGTGTTACCAATAACACCTTTAGCGACGAAAGTTTTCGTCGCAAAAAATTAAACTTTTAGTGACGAACCGTTTCGTCGTTGTAGCTAAATTTACTTTGGCGCTACAATTTTTCACTTCGCGCCTGAGTTCTACAAAACTTTTAGTGACGAACTCGAATTCGTCACTATTGGATACCTTTAGCGACGAATTTGAGTTCGTCGCTGAAAATATACTCATATGTTTTACACTTATATGCTTTTAGTGACGAAATCACATTTCGTCACTAAAAGTATGTTTTAGTGACGAAATATGATTTCGTCGTTAAAAACATATAAGGGTAAATCTATTATTGTTTTTAGTGACGAAATTCATATTTCGTCACTAAAGCATACTTTTAGTGACGAAATGTGATTTCGTCGCTAAAAACATATAAGTGCAAAACCTTTATTTTTTTAGTGACGACTATTTTTCGTCACTAATACTTGCTTATAGCGACGAAAGTATTTTCGTCACTAAAACTATCCACAGCAATACCTACAGTGACGAAATATTTCGTCACTAAAAATTTCAACTTTTAGCGACGAAATATTTCGTCACTATAGATTAATTAAGTTGGCGCCAAAGCTTCCCTCCTTGGAGCTTATTTTTCAGATCACAATAGCGACGAAATTTATTTTTCGTCGCTAAATGTAATAATTTTTTTTCATTATTAGTGACGAAATTCATATTTCGTCACTAAAACTATATTTTTAGTGATGAAATATATTTCCTCACTAATTTTCGTCACTAAAAATACATTTTGTTGTAGTGACATGGATGTTTGGGGACCCTTTTCTATTTCAACTTCTGATGGTCATAGATATTTCCTTACTATAGTTGATGATGCATCAAGAGCAACTTGGGTTTTTCTTCTAAATGCTAAATCAAAAGTTAGGTCTTTCATTGCTTCTTTTTACACAATGGTTCAAACCCAATTTGGAATCAAAATCAAATCTGTTAGGACTGATAATGCATTAGAATTCAATATCGTTGATTTCTATAACTCAAATGGAATCATCCGCCAACAAAGTTGTGTTTACACTCCACAACAAAATTCAGTTGTGAAGAAGAAACATCAACACATTCTTGACACTGCTAGAGCTTTACAGATACAATCAAGTGTTCCTCTTTCCTTTTGGGGTGACTGTGTTCATACTACAGTCTATCTAATCAATAGGCTCCCTTCTCCTCTTCTACAAAATAAAACTCCATATGAGCTTCTTTTCAAACAAATTCCTTCATATTCTCACCTTAAAACCTTTGGTTGCCTTTGTTATGCTACTAATCTCAGTCCTAACAAGCATAAGTTTTCCCCTAGAGCTAGGAAGTTAGTGTTTCTGGGATATCCTTTTAATATCAAAGGGTATAAACTCTTTGATCTTGATAAACATTCTATTTTCATATCTAGGGATGTTGTTTTCCATGAGACAATTTTCCCATTCTCTCAAAGTGTTGTTTTCGTGTCTAGTTCTTTGATTCCTTTACCTGTTATACCTCTTATTCCATCTGGTTTAACTTATTCCATTCAACATTTACCTTTTATTCCATCTTCATCATCGGTTTTTGATGATACCATTATTCAAGTCCATCATGATTTTGATGAAGATATTTAGGACTTCCCCGATGCACCTAGGCCTAATTTAGCTTCTAATGTACCTGACCTTCCTAATCCTACTTCTACTCCTAATTTAGTTTTTGATTCTGTTCCTATTGTTCCTAGAAAATCCACTAGAGCTTCTAAATCTCCTTCATATCTTAAGGCTTACCACTATAATCAAGTGACATCAACTCCCATTTCCAATCAGTCCAGTTTAGGTACATCTCATCCTCTAACAACTTACCTTTCTTATGAAAATCTTTCACCTACATACAAAACATTTTGTTGTTCAATATCCACAATCACAGAACCTAAACATTACCATCAAGCAGTTGACAACCCCAAATGGCAAGAAGCCATGGATACTGAAATAGCAACTTTAGAAGCAAATAATACTTGGACATTGACTTCTCTTCCCCCTAGTAAGAAGCCTATAGGCTATAAGTGGGTGTTTAAGGTAAAGTATAAATCAAATAATTCCATTGAAAGATACAAAGCAAGACTGGTTGCTAAGGGTTTCACATAGAAGGAGGGCTTGGATTACATTGAGACATGTTCCCCTATGGCCAAAATGGTTTCTATCAAATGTTTACTTGCAGTAGCTGCTGTGAAAGGCTGGTTTCTCAGCTAGCTTAATGTAAATAATGCATTTCTCCGTGGAGATTTTCACAAAGATGTCTCTATGGCTCTTCCACTAGGCTTTCACAGCAAAAGGGAGCAAGTATGCAAGCTCAATATGTCTCTCTATGGTCTCAAACAAGCATCCAAAATGTGGTTTTCAAAGTTTTCTGCTGCATTGGTTCAATTAGGGGTTCATTCAATCCAAGGTAGATTACTCACTCTTCACTAGACAACAAGGTGAATTTTTTATTGCCTTACTAGTCTATATTGATGATGTTTTGATTGCCAACAATGACAAAGAGCAGGTTCAGCAATTTAAGGTCTTGCTAGATCATAAGTTTAAGCTGAGGGAATTAGGGGAGTTGAAATATTTTCTTGGCTTGGAGGTGGCTAGGACATCTAAAGGCATAGCCCTTTGCCAAAGGAAATATGCCTTGGAAATATTGGAAGATGTCGGTTTACTTGGATGCAAACCAGCCAAAGTTCCTATGGAACAAAACTTGAAGCGTAGCAAGTATGAGGGTGATTTGCTTAATGATCCAAGTAAATTTAGGAGATTGGTTGGGAGATTGCTCTACTTAACCATCACTAGACCTAACATTACTTATGCAATACATAAGTTAAGTCAGTTCATGGCTAAACCAAGGAAACCCCATTTTGCAGCTGCCTTTAAAGTTCTACATGACTTGAAGAATGAACCAAGAATGGGTGTTTTCTTTTCTACAGAATTTGAGCTTCATGTTAAAGGCTTCACTGACTCAAATTGGGCATCTTGCCCAGATACAAGGGGATCAGTTACAGGCTGCTATATTTTCATTGGAGACTCATTGATTTATTGGGAATCAAAGAAATAATCAACTGTCTCAAGGTCTTCAACAGAGGCAGAGTACAGAGCTGTGGCTATTTCAACTTGTGAAATTGTGTGGACCCTTTACTTGTTAAGAGATCTCCAAGTTAGTCATGGTAGAGAAGCTTTGTTATTCTGTGATAGTCAGTCAACTTTACACATAGGGTCCAATCTAGTTTTTCATGAAAGGACTAAATATGTTGAGATAGATTGCTATATTGTGAGAGATAAGGTGCTAGCTAAGGTCATCAAGCTAATTCAGGTGAAGATGCTATGTCAGTTGGCAGATTTACTAACTAAGGCTTTGAGCTACAAGCAATTTTTAGACTGTTATCTAAGATGGGATTGATTAATATACATCAATCATCAGTCCATCTTAAGGGGAGTATCAAAGCCATGACAGAAATAAAGCTACATCTAAGCAAGTTGAGGAAGCAATTGATGAAGTCAAGGAAGCAACTATTGAACAAAGCCAAGCACAATAAGCTTCACACTCTGAAGCTTCGAGATGTAAAGATAGAAGAATAAAGCTAGATCAAGAAGAATGAGGAGTTGCATAAACGACAATGTAGTTTACTAAATAGTTTCAGTTTTGTATAGTGAACAACATGTAGTTTTTCTTGTATCTTTTTTGTTTTAGTTCACACATGCCACACATGATTAGCATATTCTGTTCTATTAAGTTAGTTACAGAGCTTACCAAGCTTAGCTGAGTTGTATATAAGCTTTGACAACTATTAATAAGATTTGAGAAATCATTTTTACCAAATTCAATACTTGACAATGTTGGGACTAGAAATCATACTATAATTATGATGCTCCTAAAGCTAAGAAGCCAACAACCAGGACATCCAACTATTTGCAAAGGTGGTGGTGGTGGTGTTATTGAAAGAGGAAAAGGAAGGTTATAAGAAGCCTAAATCTAAGATAAAGAAAAAGAAAGGGTATTTCTTTCTCCGAAGTTAAATTATGCAAAACATTGTTAGTGATGTTATTGCTTTTGTTGGTGTCATCAACCCAAAAGGTATAAGATATCGTGACTGATAATCTAAAGGTATAAGAAGATATCGTGACTAATGATCTAAAGTGCTTCCTATTTCCCATAATTGCCAATATTAACTCTTGCATTTTAACTTGGGACCTCTCTTGCTTGAATTGTTTAAAAACTTTGTATGTCTAACGCAATTTAGTATTTTTTTTTTTTTTTAATCTAACTTGGTTTCTAAAGATAGCTTTTTCATCATTTTTGTTTTTTGTTTGCCAATGGTCAAGTTGTTCTGTGCAGTTGCTGAAGGTATTACTATGGCCCCTGCATGTTTCTAAAGATAGCACCCTAAGGCTATGGAAGGTAATTGAAAAATAACAATAAGATGTAACTCAAATGGCAAAGAAGGAAAGCACTAAATTAAAGTTACAGTATGAACCCTTTATGTATATGTGTTCTTTTTTCCTTTTTTTTTTTTTTTTTTTTTTGGTCGCCGTTTGCCTAAGGGTATGTTTGGTTGGGGTGAAAACAGGGAGAATGGAAAATAAGAAGAGGAAAATAGGGAGAAAAATGGCATTTTCTACTGTTTGGTTCAAGAGAGAGAACAAGAGAGACAAAAAATGGGGAGGAAAATAATTCATCTAGGCCCACATTTTTTTTATCCTCCCAATTTGGGAGGAAAATGGGAGGAAAAGATGCTAAATGATGTAATTTACACAAATACTCTCACTTTATTGCACTCACCTACCCCTCACTCTATTTGTTATATATTATATAACAAGGACATAATAGTCGATTTATATAAACTACATTTTCCATTCTCCCATTTTTCTCTCCAACCAAACAAAAAGTTTCCACCCTCCCACTTTTCCACCCCCCCAACCAAACACACATGAGGGAAAACCAAATCTTATCTATCCTCCCACTTTTCCATCCTCCCACTTTTCCACTCCTCCAACCAAACTTACTCTAAGTGTTTGTTGGCTTGGTTAATTCCTTATTTCTATGTCATTACTCTTTTGGATGTATCACTCTGCTTACATTCTGTTATAGCAAATTGAATGTTTGCACTAACAAAATGATTTTTTTTTTCTTGCTATAGTTTGAATTTGGTGTCTCTCCTTAGTTTCTCTTTGCTTGCACCATAATTGACTCCAAATACCTATATCTTTTTTTGCCTAAATTTTCTTATGTCCTTGGAATTATGTTTGTTGACTCCAAGAACCTATATGTTTTTTCCCTAACAAAATGAATTTCTTCTTAATTATGTCCTTGGAATTGTGTTTGTTGCTATAATATGCTTGAATTATGGATTATTATTTTAGTTGCCTTGGTCATTATATGATGATTTCGATCAAAAGGGAAAGAACAACCCAAAGTTCATAGAATGTGTGATCATGCAATTATTTGTTGTGGCGTTTCCTTCTCTCATAGTTATGGATTTGAGATGAAGACCTTTTTTTTTGTTTTTTATATCAACGAAAGACCCCGCACTAGAACAACACTTCTTTTTTTCTGGTTAAATCAAAGTGAGGTCTACTTAAGGGATGTAATGCAATAATGTTCTTTATGTTTTGCTTTTTGGAAAATTTCTATTTCTATAAACTGGTTGTTTGGTCATACCCTGCCCTCTATTTAAAGTTGAGACACTATGTCACTTATTCCTAAAAATATGTAATGTTATTTTAGTAAAATAATGCAGGTTTATTGGAGGGTGAGACTTGAGAGTGCAAATTTTTATGAAGTAACTATTTTGTAGTACTATTATTTTTTAATATTGCTACCTAAGGTCTATTTGGTTAGGCGTTTTGAGAGCTTAAAATAACATTTTTAAAACTCAAAACTCTGTTTTGAAACCACTTCTCCTCATAACTTTTTTACAAACATTCATTTTAAATTCAAAATACCGTTTTCCAACAACTTATACATACGCACCACTAAAGGAGGAAAAATAAAATAAAATAAAGTTTTCTAAGTGCTAAATTAGCCATGATAATTGACAACAAGATTAGAATTGGGATTGGTTTATAGTTTGATGGTTGTAACTGAAAAACATATAAGACTCGAATTAAGTTGAATAGAAAGTATTGAGATTTTTAAAAATACATAGAAAACTAACCCCAAAAAAAATGCCTTTGCAACATAAGTTGGTTTTTCAGAAAAATATTTAAAAAAATTCCAAGCTAGTATCTATTAAATTTTGCAAATGTTTTGGCATGTTTGGATCTACTTTTTTAACTCATTACCTGATTATTTATAAGGCTCTACATGTGTATTATTTAAATAAGTTACTTATTCATTAAAAAAAATCTTGTAACTAAAACTATACGTGAATGGTATTTTTAGTTGCGACATAATAGGTTAGAGAAAAATAGCTCCAAACATGTCTGGAGCTAAACTTTTTCCTTCAAGTGTTGGATCATTCATGTTTTTTAAAATTTTCATTAGTTCAATTGAAAATTTTATTTTACTCATTTCGGTTTACAATTTGATAATTTGTATTGAAAATGAAACTTTTTAAGAATTTACTATCAAAATGGTAAAAGATGAATTTTATTTGTGAAAGATCGTTATCAAACATAATTTTGATAAAAAAAAATACTAAGCTTTTTTTTGTGTATAATATATAACTTAAGAAATAAAAAAAGGGTGTGTGTATATATGTTTTTTGGGGGGGGGAGAGTGTTTTGACTAATATTTTAGTGTCACAACATGACTCTACACAAAAATTTCTAGCTCTACCGCTAGCACTCATTGACATGAATGGTCAAAACTGAAGGAGAAACTGTAATTTTCCAATTTATTTTGCAAGATAATTGGTGCAAAATATTTTAAATGCCACAGTCTCCACCTGGTCCACCAAAATCGAAGGTGTATCCATTTTCCACATCTTGATATACAGGATCATTTATGCCATAACAGCTAGGAGTATCATTGATTTTATCGTAGCTATAGTCTTCATGAGGCCCCGCTATAATTCCTGAACTATTTCTATACTGAACAAGTCTAATTGAACATGAATGCTCATATTTGCCGTCAGCATATAATCCAGATCCCATGGGTGGGCTAATTCCAGTTGGGGGATTAGGAGCAGCAACGACACCTCCCCAACCAACAGTACCAGGATTAGTAAAATTATTAAATATATTTGTTGGAAAATATCCAACATTAATACCGTCCATTGTTACCCACCAATTTCCATCTTCCTCCTGTCACATAAAAGAGCAAGAGCATATGATCAAAGTCACAAAACTCTAGAAACCTTTTTCAGCTTTGTTTCAAAATTTGAACATATGGAACCAAAGGAGAGTAGAATAGAGTTTGTCAAAAATTAGCCTAATTTCTGGTCAATTTTACTCTACTCTATCCCCCTCTACTTTCCTATCTCAATCCAAACAAACCAATAAGGTTAATATTACAAAACTAAATAATACCATGCAATTATGATTAATGATAAATTTACCTTGAAAATAGAGACTGCAATCTCAAAATGAGGACCTTGAGGAATGGATACGTTAGATAAAGCTGCCGCGAGATGAATTTTTTTGTCAATTTGCACAAAACCTGGGCAAACAAGGTTGAAGCAGCCTCTGTTCGTCGCATCACCAGACTATAATTTTTAAATGTATTGTTAGTATCCAAACCAACAAACTTTCATGTATACCCAACAAGAAGTAACGCTCTACGTATAATTTTCAAAGCATTGATAGTATCCAAAATATTCAATTGATTGAAACACCAGCAAACAAGAAACACACATATACCACAAGCAAATTATAATAAAATAAATAATAACATCAAAATTTATAGAAAACTTACTGTCCAGTGTATAAAGAAATAAGAATACCCAGTACCCTCGTACATAGTGGGAGAAACCTGTTTGAATCAAGCAACACAAAAATTATTCATTTTGAAAATTCTGGTTATGTTGTTCCATTTGTATATGATTATCAATTTTCTTGATAACAGTAATCCTTTACCAATTCATTTCACTCCCTTCTCAAAAAAAAAAAAAAAAAATCATTTCACTCATTTTTTTTTCCATAAATACTAGAATTTGAACCTTTTTTTTTTTTTACCAAAAACAAAATTAACATTATCAAAGAATAAATACCACATTTTTCTTTGTTGAAAATGCCCATTGTTTGTTGCAATTTATGATTGGATAGTTTTACGTAGATCGATAAATATAAATTTTAAAATACCATCCATCCCGTCGAGATAGAATTCACATTCTCTTCTACGCCATTCATGATATGTATTTCTGCATAGCTGTCTCCCAGCTTAACATCAGGATTATAGACAGCAATGTTTCCTTTAACTCCAGTATAACTACGACCTGGAAACTCTCGCATTTGGATTTGTGCACGCTGTACAATGAAAGTTCTGAAAGTCAAGGACTACCAATGAAACTCTTGTTAAACAACATTCCAAATTAAAGAAATAAAATATATTATAAGAAAATGTTTATAATTTTTGTTAAGGGGTTGTAACAAGTTAAAGAAAGTGTTCAAGCTTGGTTTATTTACTTTGTTATGGAACTGAGTTGAACTTGAGCATTTAGAACAAGTCTATGCTTCATCTATTAATTTTTCGAATAAGCCTACTTCATTCATAAGCTCTATCAATTTAGTTTTTTTGGAGAAACAAACACACACACACACACAAGGAAGAGGAAAAGGGGTTCTATCACAAAGGCACATCACAACTCCACTCAAAAACTATGATTATCAATTTAGTTAAGTATATATCTACTTAATTTAATTAAATTTTGACATAACAAATCTTTGTATCTACCTTTCTTTGTACATATTAGCTATTAAATACCATAATTATTCAATTTTTTGGGTTTGGTTTGGTCTTTTCTATTTTGAAAACCAATAAAAGATTGTTTTGAGAATTTTATTCTAAAAATTGGTTTTTCACCCTTCAAAAAAAAAAAAATTTCTAGGTTTTTGTTTTCCAAAACATCCCTAACCCATAAACAACATGCAACTCAAAAGAACATCAAACCCACAATCACAGTCAACTAAACTTTGAGTAAATCAGGCATGGAGGACAAAGAACAGAGAGGGAGAGAGTGCAGAAAAACAATCGGCCAAACCCCGATCTGATGGGAGGAGTTGTGGTTGCCCTTCCTTGTCAAGATGGTTCTTCCCTGTCATGGTGGTGATGTCTTGGTCACTATGAAGTTACATCTTAATCGTAGTGGTATCATCTCTGAAAAGGTATGGTGGGATGGAAGAGAGACTTGGAGAGAGGAGCTAAATGAAAACAAAAAATTAAAATATTCAAAACTGAAAACAACTCAAGGTTGTTTAAAACAAGAAAAAATTATACATCTTCTCACAAATTTGCTTTAAATTTACAAAATTAAATATTGAAAATATTAGGTTTAGGGATCACAAATATATTGAGTCAGGATTTAGTTTTGTTCAAGCTTAGCTAATTAAACACCAAAGTTCATTTCAAACTTGTTCATTTAATTAATGCACCATTTTCACAAATCTTATTACAATACCATATTTTTGGGAAAATAACCATGTGTAGTTTATACTGATATCAAGTATGGCTATGATTTCATCCTACATCCTAAAATATATAACAAAGAACTTACATGAATACCAGGAGCTGCTGCTGTTTGAGGATAAATGTTATTTGACATTGACCTAATTGCTATAAGGTCTTCTTTTGTTGTCCTGCGTATAGGAACTGTTCCTGACGGACAAGCATCTTCCAATAAACCAAACATTGAAGGTTTATTTAGCGAGAGACCTACATTCTTTGTTGTTCTTAGTGGAAAACGAGGTCTTTTCTGAAGAAGCAAAAATTCAAATTAAACCAAATATATGTAATATTTGTTTTCCAACTTAATTATAGATTTTTATTTGCATAATAATAACAATAATAAGAGATAATCTTGTGGTAATTACATCATTTATAGTGTCTTATGTCTGTAGTTCAAACCCTACTTTATCACTTATTAGAAATAAATAAAAAATTAACAGAACAAACTAAGAAGAATCAGTCAAAATATGTTCCTTTTTTGCCATTCAATTATATCTTAATCATTCTATATCTCTAATATAAATCTCCTTATATTGATAGGTCCTTTGTTATTTACATTTACAATTACTCAAACTAATGTAGGTATATAAACTTACAAAAGTGAATATCATAAGGGCCATTGTTGTCTTGATACTTGCATAGTTCAGGATACCAAACTTGTCCATCTCTTGCTCTAGTTAGAATGCATCCTATAATCTAATTCTAATTCAAAATTGTTTTTCTACATGACTAATTTGCTTAATTAATCCTTCAGGGGATAAGCCCTAGTAAAATAGGAATTGTTAACATGATGATGCATGCATGGGCGACATTGTAATCATTACGATCATTTGTAGTTCAAAAAGTGTAAACTACTACAATTTCCGAAACAACTGGAAAAGAAAAAATTATTGTTATTGTTATAGATGAAATAATAAATAGTTTATATCACTACTCAAGTACCTGGATCTTGTGATCTTTCAACAAAGGATGGTCAAAAGCCAATTGTTTATTGATATCAATACAGTCAACAATATATCCAAACTCCGTCTACAAGTTCAAAGATAAACAAAGTTCTCTTATTACATGAAAACAAGTTCTATAACATGTTATATACGAAATTTAAAAAATTAAAATAAACAATAATAATAAGACTTCCATGATTTAGACAATATCTAAAAAATGTAATGATTGTGACCATGAAGAAAGATAATTAAGAAGGCAAACAAATAACATCAATTTTAATAGTACTAGTCTTTTCTCCAAGCTTTCTAGGGTACGTATTAAAGTCACTGCAAAGACATTTGTTAGATTAGGTCTCATCTTAAGATTTTTTTTAATTTTTTAATCCCTATCTATGATACATGTTTTGTTAGGATAAATTTTTTTGAATAATTATGTTAGAATAATAAAATTTTAAACTTTAAAATTTTGAAAACAACAAACGTTATCTTCAAATGTCTCAGAACAACGAAGGCCTACATTTTAAACCATGCACTACCTAAATACTAGACCTTGGGGGAAGAATGATTCTACAGCCCAAAAACTCAAATAAGTTGTGCATTCCACAACTTATTAAGGGCGATCTTAGTGAATCCCTGAAACGTTTCTTGTAGTGAACCCAAAACCCATTATTATCCATTTGCATGGAAAAGTCTCTTATGATGTGTTTGGATTACATGATTTGGACATTTAGATTTGGATTTGGGTAATTAAAATTCAAATATCATTTGGGAAGTTTTAAAAATGTCAAGGATTTGGATTTGACAAATACACCAAGGATTTTAAACCCTTAAAATGCTTAGATTTAAAATAACTTCTAAAATCAATGAATTTAAAATCAAGGCATTTCAAATCTATTAATTTAAAATTCAAATCCAAATTTAAATCTAAGTTTCCAAATGCAACTTAGTGATTTGTTAGATAAATACCATGTCCATGGGACCATGTGTGGAGACTTTCACTAGTGCACGACTATAAATTGCGTGCATGTACACTGTGATCACTCAACATTGATCTCCAATACCACCAATTTGAATGTTCAGATAACTGTGAAAAGCAAAGATTGCGGAAAGCTGTTAGCACCTTAATCTCAAATAAGATTAAGGTGCTAATCTGGAGGGCTTGCAAATCTATTCTGCCAACTCATTTCGTAGGAATGAATAATTTCTCCTCATTTTTAGGATGAGCCACACTACTCACTCAGTATTGAAAAATTGCATTCTACCACAACACACCCTTAGTGCGATGGTCACTCCACAATTATAAGTGCTTGTGGAGTGTGGGGTGTGAGAGGAAAGAGCCGGATTCAAGTCTCCGGGAAGGAGTTTCACACACATATACACTTAAATTATGCTAGAGTTGACTTTCTATCTTGTATCAAAAAAAAAAAAAAAAAAAATTGTGCTCTTTGATAAGGTATTGTTAAACTTTCAAGAAATAAAAGTTAGAAGAACTTATGAATTTGTGCAATGTCAAATATTTAACACTAAATTTTTTTTATTATTATTATTATTATTTTTTCCTTGAAGCAAATCATATCATTATAAAATTTAAGATAAAGAAACTTAGAGGAACCAAGATGAAAAATCTTAAATGTAAGGAGCCAAAAAGAAAAAACCACAAAGTTTAAGAGGTCAAACACATATTTAGTCAAAATTAAATATAAATTCACTTGTTTGATTAAGTCTCAATTCTTCCAATTAAATCAATGTCTGTTATTTATTTCATAACTTAATCAAAGTCTTTTTTTTTTTTCTTTCTATCTTTTTTTCCCCTTACAATAAAGAGGAGGGTGGAATTTGATGTGCATTAAATCTATATTCTATATATATATATATATATATATAATAATAGGTAAAACAGAGAGAAAATCTAATTAAATTTCAAATTGAAATTCAATTAGAGTCTAATTTTGCGCCACGTGCCTCATCTAATCTAAATTTTAGAATTTTGTGCCAAGTGAGTTAATTTAGTGTAAAAATTGAATTTTAATTAGAGTTTAATTTTGCTCCACGTGTCTCCACGTGTCTCATCTAATCTAAATTTTTAAATTTTTGTGACAAATTAGTTAATTTAGTATAGAAATCGAGGAGTCCAATATAATAAACCATAAAAAAAATAATCATTTAACTAAAAAAAAAATCAAATTTATAAGTCATCTATATATATATTAATAGGTAAAACTTAGAAAAAGTTGAATTAGAATTTGAAATTATAATCCAATTTTACACATGTCTAAATTTATGTGGGGACTACATCATAATTATCCACTTAGGCATGTGCCGTATGTTTACTTAAGTTTTTTAATCTTTGTATCAAGTGAGTTAATGAGTGCAAAATACTAAGGATCTAATTTTAATAAACTATAAAATTTAAAAAAAAAATAATTACATATACTCAATAAAAATCACCAAATGTTTCTCAAAAAATAAATAAAATAAAAATTACAACACATTCTATCTTATTAAAAATTAAAAAAAAATGATCATAAGTAGTATTAAATTTAGTTAAGAATTTTAATATGCGACTAATTATATTTACTTTTAAAAAATAATTTGACTAATTATCTATATTTTATGATAAAAATTGTGTTTAATTTTAAATGTATATGTATGCATGAATGCATGTTTTACTTGTTTTTTAAAAAAATAATAATAATAATTTGACTAATTATTTATATTTTTATGATAAAAATTTTGTTTAATTTTAAATACATCCATACGTTTGTATGTATAAAGTTACATGCTAGTGTATATAATAAAATAGTCTCATTTTTGCATATTTAACTTTACATTTATGCATAGTTTTAAAAATCGGACCGGTCCGACCGGTTCAACCGAAAATCGGCCTTCAATCCGATCCGATTATGATAAAAAACCGAAAATACCTTAAACCAGTAAACAGTAAAAACCGGCCGATTCAACCTTAGAACCGGAAAAATCGGAGGTCAAACCGGTTAATGTCCGATTGGGGTTTTTTTCAGATTTGGGATAAGAGGAGATTTGGAGAGACACTTACTTTGGAAAAATCTCATATTTGTTTGAGGAGATGTGAGAAACAAAGTGAGAAAATGATTAGAAAATATCTCAGATTTGTTTGGTTTGGGCAAGGAGAGAGCAATTTAAATCTGCAACTGCTACTTCTTCGGAGAGACGAGAGTGAGAGCTTTGAGCAATTTTCTAACTTTTTCTAGATCTACTTTTTGTTTAAGCCTTGAAGGAGGTCAGGTGAGAAGACTTTATGTTTGTTTAAAAGTTTAGCATCAACGTGGTTGGATGCGGATTGGCCACGTTGATGGTTAGGTGGGAGACCACTTTGTGACCACGTTGATTTTTAGTATTCTTATTTGCACTTCGTAGATAACAACAACAGTGGCTTGTTGCATTTTGCATGACAAGCATAAAATATTTACATAATAAATACTAATATTTTTGGAAGAAATATTTAGGTGTGAAATTATGTTAACATTGGTAAATATTTTTCTAAATAAATAATGGTTTTGTTAAAACTTAAAAGTAAAGAAAATTATATATGAATATAAAATCTTAAACCCGTTTTCATAAAACTTGAAAACCATAACATTTTTTATTTGATAGTTTGTTTAGGTTAATTTCTTTTAATTTGAGTTAAATTTGACATAAAAATACTTCTAAAATGTTATACATATATATATATATATAGTAAATATTGATAGCTATAAAATTATTATATATTTAAATTTATTTTTTATAATTATATATTTATTAATTAAATTATTTATTACGTCATTGGTTTGACCATCGATCCGACCCCAGTCGGACCTAAAAACGGGTAATCGATCCTTTTTACGGTTCTTTAACCGGTTCGATTTTTAAAACCATGCATTTATGTTATTTTGTAATTGATTATAAACTATCTTTGTTTTATAGGTTATAAAGGCTTTACATGCTAATGAAAATTAGTGGATCACAAGGAAAAAAGAAGAAGCTATCCTCACGCACTTGACCATGTGAAACTACAAGGCAAGCCAATTGTCAAGCCGAAGCGCCAATCCTTGAAGAGATCCAGCCCAGGCATGAAGTAAAGAAAGGAAAAAAATAAAAAAGAGAAGAGTTAGAAATAATAGCGTAGTGGGCTTTAGAATCCTAATTAGTTAACTGTATCTTTGTTGTGGGCCTTCTTATTGGAGCTAAACAGGAAAATAGAGACGACTAGTACAACAGAGAAGAGGTAGCTCCATGTGCCGTTTTCTGTGCCTTTCCTCTGTGACAACATAGTGACTATTTTCTTCTTTCTTTTTGTTTATTTGCTTAGTTTAAATTTAATGTTTCGTGTTTTATTATTTTATTTTTATTTTAATGAATGAGTTGCTAAATTTTTAATTAAGGTTGAGGATGAAACCTTGTTAATGATTATTAGTATTTATTTATGAGATTTAATTTTTCTCATAACATTGTTCTTTGATGATTTAAATGTTCTTGTTTCATTTCAATTGCCTAAGATATAATTTTGAATATGAGTCAATCAAGTTTTTCTTATGATTTATGATTTATCTTAATCAATTGAATTTTTGGTTTATTATTGCTTAATTTTAAATTTTGATATCTCTTATATTTGCTTGTTAATAGATACAATTAATGATTTGATTTTATATTTAGGAAACGAAAAAGAGCATGCTATAGATTTTAATGAAAATATCTTCCATGATAACAAGATTGAATTCTAGATTACCATGTAGTAGTATAGAAAAATTCATGATCATAATTATATGTTGATATGAAATAATAAAGTGGATTCCAAAACCTTAATACTTCTCTCTAGATTGTTTAATCTCTTTACTACTTTGATAATCTCTTTGGTCATTTATTGTTCTTTAATTTTATTTTATTTCAAAATAATCTATTGTTATTAAACTAGATTAGGATTTATTTAGTTAAGGTGTGGTTGATTTTCCTACTTTCACACAAGTCATTGTGGGTTTGATCTCGTTCTTGTCAAACTATACTTTAGTATGATTTGTGCGCTTACAAGTATTTATAAATTCCACAATAAAAATCAAACTCAAATTCTTCTTTTATGGGAGAATTGGAGAATAACACTTAATCTCAATACTTTGGAGCATTTTATCTTACTCAAATGAACAATCAATTGATAATAACAATAAGAAGAAAACATAATTTCTAAATGGAATGTTTAAATATCATTGCACAAGATATGCATGAAGTATTATAGTATTACAACGTATAAAAATTCTAAACAAACATAAGTTTGAGTTAGTCCAAAACCTGAATGCTTTTAACAGGAGGCTTGTTTATGAGCTTTAGCTGTCTTTCCAAATCCAATTCTTCTTCTTTGGATATAATTTGGGTTCCATTCACATGATAGTTGCTTATCAAACACATACACAAAACTACAATTAGGATCAGTCTTTCAAAATCCATTGCCTCACTAATTTGATGTAAGTATGTTGGATTATTGTATTTAGAAGCTATTATATAGAGGAGTGATGTTAAGCTGAAGATAAGTATAAGGTGTCATTATGGAAAGCCAACCAAGTTTGTTTGTTATTATTTGAATCCAGACAGCTCTATTGGAAAAGCTACAAGGCTAATTATAAAGGAGTGATAATGATGTGAAGATAAGTATAAAGTCTCATTATGGAAAGTTAAACAAGTTTTTATTATTATTATTATTATTATTATATTTATCTATATCTATATATATATATATATATATCTAAAAGTTGAAGCGTAGAGTTTAATATTTTTGCACTCCTATTGAGCCACATCAATGCCACATTATCAACCTATTTTCAATATTTTCACTCTCCTTCTTAATTATTTTTCTCCTTATTAATTTGCCACTTTACAATTACACCTTCTCCAACATTTACTTACTTTTACCTTTTTATCTCCCCACTATTTTATACCTTAACCTTATAATTTCTCCATCCCTTCATCTTCCTTTTATTTTGACTCGTCTTCTCCCCATTTTTTAACTATAAAAATTTGATATTTTCCCTACCATTCAATCCATATTTTTCTCACACAAAAAGGCTCTCATTTTTAATTATTTTTCTCCTTATTAATTTGTCACTTTACAATTGCACATTCTCCAACATTTACTTACTTTTACCTTTTCATCTCTTCACTACTTTATATCTTAACCTTACAATTTCTTTATCCGTTCATCTTACTTTTAATTTGACTCTTCTTCTCCCCATTTTTTTTACAATAAAAAAATTGCTATTTTCTCTTCTATTCAATCCATATTTTGCTCATTCAAAAAGGTGAATAGTCTCTCTCTCTCTCTCTCTCTCTCTCTCTCTATATATATATATATATATATTCTTTCTTTTGGTGGATGTTTAATTCTTTAGATTGATGAATTTTTATGTTTAACTCTACTTTAGGCTGATAAGAATTGGTATATTTTAATTTTTTATCTTTTTAATTTTATTTTCTTTGTTTGTTACATGTTATCCTATGAAATACAAAATGATTTAAAATTATTCTATTACATAGCATGACTTGGATAATTTTGTTATTTGTCTCATATTCTATTCTAAAAAAAAGTGATTCTTTCTTTTGGTGGATGTTTAATTCTTTAGATTGATGAATTTTTATGTTTAACTCTACTTTAGGTTGATAAGAATTGGTTATATTTTAATTTTTTATCTTTATAATTTTATTTTCTTTGTTTGTTACATGTTATCCTATGAAATACAGAATGATTTAAAATTATTCTATTACATAGCATGATTTGGATAATTTTGTTATTTGTCTCATATTCTCTTCTAAAAAAAAGTGATCACTCTCTCTCTCTCTCTCTCTCTCTCTCTCTCTCTCTCTCTCTCTCTCTCTCTCTTGAAACTCTATTTTAGATTGATGATTTTTTTTTTTTTTTTTTTTTTTGGTATCTCTACTTTTGGATTATACACTTTGGTGGTGTGTTTTTTGAGTTATTTATCACATATACTCTCTATCCCTTTTATAGTTTAGTTTGAGTTAATTTTTAGATATTTTAGAAGTGAGATGATTATGTATTTGAATGTCTCTATAAATTATTTGAGTAATATCAATTATAAATTTGTGATGAGATTTGGTTACCATGATAATGTTCTTAAGAGAATGAAAAATTCAAATAATTAATTTTGGAACTTAATAATTATAGTTGTTAGAAGAAAAAAAACCATAACACACTAATCACTATACAAAAGTTTGAATAATATAGATCACTTGAAAAAAAAAATAGTATTTCTATCTTTTATCTCAAAAAAAAAAAAAAAATGGAATAATATCAATCAAATGCACCTAAGTTTTTCAAAAAAAAAAAAAAAAACTCAAAATAATAGAATGATATATTGGTAGAGATAGAGAGATGAAAAATAATTTTAGAAATAATATCCCCAGAATATTTTATAGAATAATACATTATACGATGTTACAAAATAGTTGTATATTTTCACGCATCGCGTGGGTCTGCAACTAGTATAACTTAATAGTTGGGACATGGAGGACATGGAGGAATTTGAATCATGGACATCTATATTGGAAACACTAAGAGCACCCGCACTAGCTTTTGCATACTCTAGCATAATTGAAAAAGAGATGAATTTTACACATTTAAGCCACAAAACTTCCTACATCAGTCCCTCTAAAACTGCGTATATTTACATTTTTGCTATAGAAACCGTGCATATATACACGGTTACTGTAGTTATGCATACTATTATTTTATTAATTTCATAATTTTGCACCTTTTTCTCTCTCTCTTCTCCTTGTGCAAAACAAACTCAGTCTCAGACTTCTCCTTTCGTCATTTTTTTTTTCCTCAGATACAACAAACACATCCACACTCAACAAAGAGATACACAAACACACCCACACAGACAAACTAACGGCGAGAGAAAGAGTGAGATTGATTGGTGTTGGTGTTGGTGTTGGCCGCTCATGGATTGGTGGATCGATGCTAGTGGCGGAGATCAAAGTTTGTGGGTCGATGGAAATGGGTCTGGATGCTTATGGATTTGTGCTGGCAGCAGAGATCGGTGCTTATGGGTCGACGAAAATGGGTTTTGATACTTGTGGATCGGTGCTGGTGGCGGAGATCGGTGTTTGTGGGTTGATGGAGTCAGTTCTTGTGGGTCAACAAAGATTGGTGCTTATGGGTTTTGATTTTTGTGGTGCTTGTGGTGGATAGTTGATCTGACTGTGAGAGAAAGAATAAGAAGAAGAAGAAGAAGCTACTTGTGGAAGGGAGATAATCTGACACGTGAAAGGAAGAAGAAGAAGTGGCTGTGAAAGGAAGAAGAAGAAGAAGAAGAAGCGGAGGAAGGACAAAAGATTGGTCTGAGAGAGATAAGGACAAAGATAAAGATAAAGAGACAAGTACAAAGATAAAGATAAAGAGATAGGAACAAAAGAATAATAATAAAAAATTAAAAAATATATTAATATTTAAATAGAATAGATTGTAAAATAGATAAACTGATGTGGGTGTTTTGAAAAAGTGGTAGTGTAAAATAGAAAAAGTAAGTTCTTAGTGTAAAATAGACAGAAAAATTGGCCGAACTAATGCAATTGCTCTAAGTGGAAAAGAATGATAAATCCTTTCTTTTTGTAAGGTATTGTTATGAAAAGCCAACAAGGCTCTTGATACCAACAAAGCATGCTAAATAGTGTTAAATTATTAATATTGAGAAAAAAACAAAAAAAAAAAAGAAGAAGAAGAAGAAGATAGATTGAGTTACTCTTTGTAGCTATTTACAATGTCCCCTTCTTTTATAACTCGATAGTTGGGGGAAGGAGAATTTGAATCATGGACATTTTTGTTGAAACGCGAGGAGAAAAAGATGGATTGATATTTTATTTTATCTTCACCTAACCATCTCTATTAGAAATGTCCGCCCAAGTTTATTTATTTATTTATAAGGTCTTGTTACACGGTTAAGGAAAGCCAACAAGGCTCTTGGCACCAACTATGCATGTTAAATAGCATTAATATTGACTAGATGAAATGGGAAAGATGGATTGATTTATTATTTGTATTTATCTGCAATGCCCTCATTGATTCCATAAATTTTTAATGTATATCAAACTAGTCACATGCTTATACTCAGGGGTGTTCACCAAACCAATCAAATTGCAAGAATGCAACCAAATTGACCAAAACTGCTAGCAAAATGGAATAACTGTATAAAACGACACCGCACCGCACTACACCCATATATATTTTTATTTTATATTAAATATATATTAATAATTTCATAATATATGAAGTAAGTGGCTAGCCCAAAGTTATTGTGTTCTAGTTTTACATTAAAAACGGCTTAGTTTTGGTTAAATACAAAATTCAAAATTCAAAACCTCATTTGCTCCTTCATCTCACACTTTCACTCTTCTCCCCCGATGCCCTCTCACTCTCAGTTATAATTGTGAATGGTTTATGTAAAGTTGTTATTTACAACTATTTTGTATTGGCTTTAATTTCGTGCCAAATTTGATTGTAATTCTGTTCAATCATCTTTATTGTAAGGATTGTGTGTGAAAGAAAGTGTGAAGAATCAAGCTCTTGTTGAAGACCAAGTGGATTTCGCGAGAAGATTTGCAAGAAGCTATCCCGCAAAGTAAGCCACATGCAGAGTCCATGACTAGAATGCGAAGAGTCATGACAGCCTAGTTTTCGTGAATGTCTCATGAGTAAGGCCTTCCCGCGAAATACTCACGGAACATTTTGTTTTGTTATTTTGTCATTTGTGCTCCACCATGTCTTCACCTACACTATATATACCCTCATTACCCACATATTGTAAGGAGTGCTTTTCAGAGAGAAGACGCTAGCATACACACTTGAAAGTTAAAGATTGTTAGACCCACAATCATTTACACATTTCCTTATAGTTTTCCTCTACTCCTACCTCTCTATATCCAAATTCTTGAGATGTTAATAGCCCAAATACTTGCCACACCCAATTTGAGTGTAAAGTGAGGTTTTGGTGCTACTGGGAAGTATTGGAAAAAGTCAATCGTTGGCGAATGCAATCGGGCTAAATTGCATGATCTGGGAAAGCTAGAGACAATAAGGCTTCATCAAGTCAGTTGGTAACAAGAGCTTGGAGGACTCAAGTAGATGTGGTAGACTAGGCTTAGAAAGTCTTTTGTTATTCGAGTACTCCAACTTATTCTCTAGTGGATCGATTTATCGCTTGGATGGCGGCGAAGAGGCTTTTCGCCGAGTTCTTCAGTTTCCTCTTCGATAACACATCGCAGCGTTATCTTGCGTTTGCATTCTTCTCCCCTACTCTTTTAGCTTTCATTTTATTGTTCTTATTTGTTGAATATGGCTTAGAGTAGTTTTATCGTTTGTTTGCTCGCATTTACTCTTATTTTGCACTTAGTTTAAATTAGAGTAAAAACAACTGAGTCATAACTTTTAATTGCGGGTCTAAACAAGCTCTTGTGTTTATACACAAATCCGAGCTTTTAGTTTACTTATTGAATATAGGGCAAATAACACTCCCCTCCCTTGAGGTTTGGGAAAATGACACTCACCCCCAAACTTAAAGGAAAAAAACATTTTCCCCCCTTTGACATTTATTTATCTAAACTCTGTTAAATTGACATTAAAAATGTTGTACACTAACGTACCCTTTGGTTAATAATGTATTCCCAAAATTGACTCTGAAAGTTTTTTATATTGATAAGTGACTTTGAAAATTTCAAACTCATTTTTAAAAAATAAAAGCTTGAAAGCTTTAGCAAATTGTTTTATTTCATAAATTTTGATCCAAAGTGTTAGAGAGAAGAGCGATTAAAAAATCTAAGAGGATCATCAAACTTTAAAAAATCAATTGGAAAGGTGCTATAAGAGACTAAAAAATCAACATAAGCAACATGTTTTATAATATGCTTTATATTCCGTTACTAATATTAACAGAAGGGGGGGAGTGTTATTTTTTTTTAAATCTCAGGGGGGGAGTGTTTTTTCCTTTCAAGTTTGGGGGTGAGTGTCATTTCTCTAAACCTCAAGGGAGGGGAGTGTTATTTGCCCTTGAATATATTTGTGTTCTTGTTGAAGTTTAGATCCGTATATTATTCTTAGTTCCTTTATCACAAAAGTATATTGTTTATACTAGTTACTGAAAGATTCGATTTCTTGAAACTATTCAGATTGTTTGAATCTGTCATAGATTTTTTTTGGACTAGTATATATTTATGTTACTTTTTTTGTTACACATTTTGTGTGTGTGTGTATAAACTTATTGTCATATTATCATGGTTATTAATACTAAACTAGTAATTATTAATAACATCTTGAAAAATATACTAGTCTAAAACCAACCAAACCACACCACACTGCACATATGAATACAAAACTGAAGTACGGTGTAGTAATAGTTTTAGCCAAATCGCACTGCAAAGTGCAGTGCTTAAAATGGCACAAAACTACACCGCAAACACCCCTACTCGTACCACTCACAAGACCTTGCCTGTTCGTACAATAAACTTTAATAAAATCTCAATTTGATTATGAAATTATAATTATAATGATTTAGCATTCTAATAAGAATGCAATAAAAATGTATGTTAGTAATTGATCCTAAATAGTTTGAAAAGTATATGAAAAAATAGTAGGAACTTATATGATGTTAAATTAGTAATATTTGATCGAATGTAGGTTAATCTTGTTTCTTTAGTAATAACAAGTCAATTGCCATTGCATGAACTAGTCCTGTCTGACATGAGTTTGTGTTACAATTTGAAGAAGCAATTGCTCGAGCATTAGGAATTTAGGATGTATTGGAATCTCAGGTGAGTGGTCAGAAATGCATAGGCGAGTAGAACCATATTGAAATTGATTGGGCTTTATAATATACTCCTTGTACAAAAAATCATTTCATTTTTTTTTTTCTGGACAACGAAAAGTAAGCAATATAAGAAACTATGTAAGTGTGCAATTGAGCTGACAAAAGTTCTATCCACAGTGGCTGCGGGTTAGAATAGAAAATTGCATAATAGTTCATTTCTTAATAATATAAACAAAATCAAAACTCCCCAGTCCAAATCATGAGCAAGCCCACCCGAAAAACTTTGATCCCATCAGATTTTAAACTCAACTCAAAGCCCAACAGGAGCCCAAGACTTGAACCTATAAAGCCCAATCTAAACCTAACAAACCCAATTTTGAACCCCACTTTGTATTCAACCTAAGAATTGATTCAAATTCAAACCAATGCTTAATCCGAATTGAAAAGCCCAAAGACAAAATTTAACAAGTCCACTATATTAGCATGTTTGGATTGAGAGGTGAGGGAAAAGAAGTAAAGTGGTGTAAAATAGAATTAGCTGAAAATTAGACTAATATTTGTCTAAATCTACTTTACTTCCTCTCAATCCAAATGAAGCATAAAAGTCCAATGAAAATAAACACGCCAACCCTTCAATTTTTGTTTTTTCAAAGTTCCTGCACCTCCCCTAATTACATTCTAACCGCTATTTTTTTTTCCAAAATTATATTTTAACCCCTAACACTTTCTCAAATTCACATTTACTCCCCACTAATTTACCAAAATAATATTTATAACCCAAAACTTTCCAAAATATCATTTTAGCTCCTAAACGTTTTCAAAATAATATTTTAACACCCAAAATTTTTCAAATATTACATTTTGGACACAAATTTTTCTTTTTTAGAGAGTTTCAACTATTGGCATCCACTCTTGATGATATTTTTTATCATCAGACTAAGACACCAATCGGTTTTTGGTGTGATCGAGGATTGAACCTCGTATCTCTTATTTAACCATCAAAAACTTTATCGGTTAAATGGAACCTGCTTGGCCCAAAAATTTAACCATTATGTTTCCATTGTTTTTGTTTCATGTGACTTGGCTTGCCATAAAAATTGTGTACTTCATGAGATGGCATGTCAGTGGCCTCAACTAGACTTTTTCAAATCGTTAAGCTCATGGAGCTAACTTGCAAGTTAGCTTATTTGAATCAGTGTATTTTATCTTTCTATCAAAATAGAGCAAAGATGGATGGAACCTTGGATCATTAAATTAAGAGTGCTTCAAATAACTAATTAACATGTCAACAAAACATATTTAGCGTGATTGTCCTACCCATGTAAGTTAGAAAACTCATTTGTAGCATCATTCAAGTATATACAGATTGAGATCATAGAAACATGAACTTGTATTTTATGTATTTTTAAATTTTTGATAAATTATATTTTTATCAATTAGAACTATGGTATTTTTTAAAAGATGTGGAGTAACCATGATTTTCTTTTTTGTTTTTAAAATTTTCGGGACATAATTGTAAGTATCATAGAATTATCTTTGTTAGGGTATTTCAAAGATAGTTTATAATTGGTACTTTAACTTAAGCATAATCCAGACTTTCAGAGAGACTATTCTTGGGGTGAAGTTTATGCATCATGAGCTCTCTTTACAACAAAATAAAAACAATAAGAAATTGTTTGTTTTGGCTCTAAACAGAGGAAGAATTGTAAGTTTGTACTAAAATATATATCGATGTCTATAATATAGTCTATCATTCAGTTGTTACGCTAAATGCAATTTTCTACAAACAAGTTGTTGGTCCACTTTATTTTCATTTTTGTGTATGTTATGTTTTCTTTTGTGTATACACACACACACACAATATAATTTCAACCTCTAGTATCAACTCTATGATAATTGCTCTTTATCATTAGGCTAAAACACTAATCATTTTTTTGTGTGCGTGGGGTTCAAATCCTAAATATCTTATTCAACAACAATAGACATTACTAGTTGAGTTAATTAGAACTCACAATTTATGTAATGCTATAATACAATTTCCTCGTTAAAAAATAACAAAATTTAGCTACAAAATTAGTTGTAGCTTAAGTCTACAACATTACTCAATAAAAGAAACATTACTACTTATTTTGAAAATCTAACCATAGAATTGCATGTTCTTTATGCTCTTCATACACATGTCAAATTTTGTATCAATCAAATATTATTTACTATATGATCTATAAACTTTTATTTTATGCATAATTTTAAATTACAATAACTTGAAATTTAAACAATTTACTGATGACATAGCTATTAATTTTTAATTTTTTAGAAATTTTGCAAGTATGAAGAATATAAGAATAAGATGTAATCCATGGTAAATTTGTCAAAATTCATCTCCAATAAAAAAAATATTAAGTAAGATTGTAATCTAAAACTACAACTAATTTTGTAACTAAACTTTGTCCATTAAAAAATTATAAGTGTTTTTATTTATATTTTTTTAACAATTTTTAGATCATTAGATGAGACTAGCTTTCGCTTGCTACATATCGTTAAAAGGCTAGCCTACATTCATTCATTAGTTTATAAAATAAAAAGAGAATGAGAATGAAAGAGAGTGAGAACAGATTTGAAGCAATGAAGAATAGAAAGAAATGAAAAATAAATAAAATAAAAGGGCAAATCCGGCATTTGAGAGGGAGGCTGAGGCTGTAGGCATCGACGTTATTATCGAGGTTGGTGGTGCTTTCATTAAGAAAATGCTAAGTCACTATTCTACTAGCTACATAAGCAATACAATGGTAAAAAATAGAAACTTGCAGCGGAATATAAGTAATCGGTTTTTCAGCATACCTCTCTTGGCCTAAACCAATGATCACACAGGAGCTTTGAGATTGTTCTACGCTGTCTAGAGCCAGCCTCCACGCAGTCCAGCTATCCAAACACATTTTGAATTCCAGTTTGTATAACCCACGAACCAAAAACGTTTCTACGACGGTGTTGCATACTACTAGAGTGATGCAAACATAACTCACAACCTAAGAGCCTCACAATACTCTGTAAACACTATGAGAAATGCAGAATTCGTTCACTATACAATGGGTACCATTCTTGGTGTTTATATACACACCACTCCATTAATATTGAGTGGAATAATGGACTTAGTGGGGTAGTATAACGGTCCAATACCATTACTTCATAACTCCTAGATGTTACAATCTGAGACAAATAGAGGGACATGCTCATATTGGGTGTCTGTCCATATTCTTTCAGTTTCTAACAACAACTAATAAAATGAATAATACCACTTATTTTTAAAACTTGAGAGACCAATAGTATTCACTTGAAATTTGAAGGACTAGTTACATTTACAGGATAAACTTGAAAGACCAATAGTATAATTTCATCAAAAATAATCTAGTTATGTGTGTAGCCTTAAGTTATCAAAGGCTTTTTACGTGCCTATAAGGATTCATCAATGAAATTTTTGTGCAAATAACATCAAATTAATAGAAAGTGTCACTAAGTGTGGGAGATATGTTTTTCATATAAAGGATATTAGTGTATATTAGAACAAGTGTCTAAAATTATCTCTATAATTTTTTATCCATCTAAAAGTTCTCTTCCATGAGAGAAACATAATAGGATAGCCTACCCAATCTAATTGGATTGACCCGACCCAGAGGACCACGATCGATTTTGACCACAGTTTGGATCAAATATTATGGGTCTAACCCTTTTTTTTGGTCAATTATCGTCTAGAAAAAATCCACCCTCCCTAATCGATATTTCGGTCATTATACTTAGATTTATGTCCCACATGGCCCCTTTTTTTTTTTTTTTTTTTTTTTTTAGGGGTCAACCATGGAATTTACTTTATTGAAATAAGCCTACAGAGTCAGCTTGAAGTACATTTTGAAATTGTGGTGGAACTTCCTCTATCCATACTAAAAAATCTGGTATGCTTACAACATATCTAGCCAGATTATGAGCTAAAGCATTACATTCCCTCTTTGTATGAGAGTAACATAATTCATCAAAATGGTGTGACATTTTTTTTGCATCCTCAATTAGTAAACCCAGTGGGATCAGCATTCTTTCCTCCTCCATCAGACCTTTAATAACACTCAAAGAATCTCCTTCCAAGATGGCTCGTTTAACACCAACCTCCAGCGCAAACGAGAGAGCACAACCAGCTGCCAGCGCCTCAATCTCGTTGCTGTAGAGTTGTTGATGTACCAGCTTTGAGCAAGATGCGATGACCTGGCCTCTGTGATATCTAATCACGACCCCAACACCTGTTTTCTTCTCAAGTGGAAATACCGCACCGTCAAAATTAATTTTGTAAATTTCTGATGGTGGTGGTCTCCACCCATTCTCTGAGCGACAGACTTTTTTTATTTGTTAATGGAAGTACACTTTTGACATATGAGATCTTATCTTATTATTATAAATTTTTTATTCCTTAGAATAGGAAAATCATGGATGGTGGGAGTTGCATTCTTCCTTTGGATATGAAATTAATCTATTTATTATTAATATTTTTTTAAGGACAAAATTTAGGTACAATAGCTTAGGTGTTGTTCCTTAGGTTTCCCTCTTAAAATTCAACTATGTGACTACGTAACTTAAAAATACATTTTTATAATATGAAAAAAATTCCATATGGCAGAATCTTAAAACGGGAACTTAAGGAACAACACTTAAGTACTGTACCTAAGTCTTGCTCTTTTTTAAGGTCAAATTTTTTTTTCTTTTACTATTACATAATTTCAAGTATTTCCAAAATTTAGGTCTTGATGAGATTTTTCACTGCTTTTGAACATTGCTTTGCTTATTCTAATAAGTAACAACATTTGCTTCAACTCAGGCAAGAGTATGGATTTCAGTTAACTTAACTGGTAAAGTTTCTAATGATTGAATAAGAGATTTGTAGTTCACTTCCCGCCTACACCAAAAATCAAGTAGTGACTTGGTCTAATAATAAAGAACTATTATTAAGAGTGGGTCCTATAAGTTAAAACTCCCTCAAAAAAAAAAAAAAAAACACTCGGGCAAGAGTAAGTAATTGATGCAAAGATCCTATTTCGTTTCTTATCTTAATCTGATATCATACAAGACAATGGAGATTGGTTCCGACTTCCAAGGGAGACAAATGTGATGTACAACTTTTGGGTTGAGTAAACAAAAACTAAATGGTGATGAAATCATTATAATGTTGTAGATTATGGGCTTATTAATGGGTTGGGTGTTCTTTAAAATAATTGTGTAGGTTAGGCTTTGTTTAAAATTATTGCTCTAGGACTTAGTTCATAGGCCCAGCCCCACAAATTAGGCTCATTGGTATATAGGATCATATGCTCATACCATGGTTTTAAAAACTGGTACAATGAAAGAATTGGAAAATGGATTGATTATTGGTTTTTTGATCAAATCGGGGTCCGACCAATGGTCGAATCAGTAACATTATAAATAATTTAATTAATAATTATATAAATAAATAATATTTTTTTATATACTAAAACTAGTAAACTAAGAGCATTCTTATCAAGGATTGCAAAAAATTTAGCATTTACCATCTCAAAACCCAATTTTATAACATATAACACACCACTTTACAACATCCTTTCCATCAAAACTTCTATTTTTTTTAACACTTCATTTAAATATTCTTTCTTTATCATTTTTTATTCTTTTTTATTTTTCCAGTCTCTTTCTCTGACTCTCTCTCCTCTGTATCTCTCTTTCACAACCCAGCACCATCGGCCACCATATCCAACCACCCATTTCACAACCACCATATCTACCCACCATCACAGCAACCACAAACAACAGCAAGGAAAAAAAAAAAAAAAAAAAAAAAAAACCTCCACATCCAAAGCCACAAAATCAAAGAATCATCCAAATCAAGAACCCACCAAAATCAATCAAAACCATTGAAATTAAAACTCACCAATATCAAATTGCAAAACCCACTCACCGAACCACCACAAAGACCCACCACAAACCACCGAAGAGATACACGATCCACGAAAAACCATCGTAGCCCAACCACCCAAGACTCACGAACTCGAGATGCAGAGAGAAAGGGAAACAAAGAGGCGGAGAGAAAATGAAAGAAAGAGTAAGAAGGAGTGGATAGAGAGCATGAGATCGGCGGCGGCATGTGAAGGAGAGCACAAGAAGGAGAGAGGGACGGAGAGCACGAGAGAGAGTGAAAAGGAAGAAAGGAAAAAAAAAATATGAGAGTGCATGAAAGAGAGAGAGAAATTAATAAAAAAATTGATAGCATTGTGCTACAGTACGGTCTCAAAAATGAGAGCACACTGTAGCAGTATTGTAAATTTTTTAGCTTTTACAATCTTTGATGGAGCAAAATTTTGGGTTATAAATGCTAAAAAAAGCATCTTTTAGGATTTGCAATACTTGATAAGAATGCTCTAATAGTAATAAATATGTTTACTTAAAAAAAAATATAAGTATATAACATCTTTTTAAAGAATTTGACATAATAGCATTACAAAATAATCATCCTTAACATAATAAACTTTCAACAAAACCAAATAAATAAGTTCATTACATCCAAATAGCAAATAAGTTTCAAACAGAGAACCAACTAAATAAGTTCATTACATCCAAAAAACAAATAAGTTTCAAACAAAGAACTACTAAGTTTTAAGGTTCATTTGATAACAACACAAGCCTCAATTGTCATAAAGATAATTGAAATTATTATCATGTGAACCAAATTCTCCACCACCACTAGCATCATTATCATCATCCTCATCCTCATCCTCATCCTCATCCTCATTCTCTTCATCTTCAACTTTAATAGGATGATTTTTATCTTTAAATCCAGGAGGAGCATCACATTCAACACCAAATGATTCCAAATTAATGTCATCATCCTCAATCACTTCGTTGTCCATATCTATACAAATTCCAAAACCAAAGAACAATAAATGAAAGAATGATTCTAATAATCATTTCTCATAAATCATAAATAGTCTAATTATAATATGTAACTAGGCAAAGAATTCACAATTTTTTTTATAAACTAACCTCCTTGTGCATGGCTAGAAGACACTTCTTCGATTGGATAAGCTCCATCTTTATATGATGCATTCTTCCTTGTGATTAAGAAGTGGGGGAACCTCATCTTCCACTACCCAAAATTCAATTTTATCAATACTTGCATAATCAATAGGATCAAAATTGAACTTCTTACTTTTGCTGCTATACCATAAGATGAACATGTGAATAATTACTAACCAGCCATGTATTAAAGTTTTAAAATAAATAAAAGAGTATTAGTAGTATTTGAATAATTGAACAAGATCTATATACCTATCTTTCAACTGGTAGTTATAATGAACATACACAAAATCATTAAGTCGTTGATACTCCAATCTATTTCTCCTTTTGGTATACATTTGTTCAAAAACACTCTAATTCTGCTCACATCCCAAAGAGGCAGCAATTTGGCTAAATATTGGAGCACAAGATCCAAACAACTTTCACCACTCATCTAAATTCCTTATACAACACAAAACAAAAATACAATGAATCAATAAACATAGCTATACTTATCCAAAAAAAGAAAAGAAAAAAAGATCTATACTCTTTAAAACATATTTTCATATTATTATTAGCTAAAGTAAACAATATCTTACTCGACTGATTTGTCTTGGTTGTTTCTTAAGTAAGTTGAGTTCCAAAGGTTTGTTCATGGTCTCGAAATAGCTTTAATTCCTCGACCAACTCAAGTTGACCATTGGAAACTTTTGATTCAATAAAATTTGTCATAGCAGATTGTGTCTCTAGCCTCTTTTCAAGAGTGGACGAGTCATATTGGAATACATGATTCAACCAATAAGTTGCTGCATGAATATCTCTATAGAATTGAATATCCCAATGATCCTTGATAATATTAACATAAGGTTCCCATAATATCTTCTTGTCCTTGAAATTTTTTTTGATTCCATCAATTACTCTATATATGCCATCATAAACATATCCAATGGCTGGGTTGTTATCAAAATCAATAATGCATAATAAACGAGTCAGTGGTGACACAATATGCAAAATTACATGACAATCATTCCAAAATGGATTGTCCAAAATGATTTTCAATACTTCTTTTGCATATCTTGATTCAACATAAAAATTGCTAGTTACCAATGCTTGTAAGTCATGCTTATGATCCTTAAAGCTCCCTAAGGCAATAAAAGTAGTAGCAGATCTAGTTGGCCCTGAACGCACAATTTCCATCCAATTTTTTCTATTCCTCAACCAAGATTGCAAAGCCACATGGTTATAAATGTACGCTGTGATCTTGGATGCATGCTTTGCAAGTTTATCTACATGATCTATCTTTCCAATATCCTTTAAAAATTAGGTTCAGACAATGTGCTGCACAAGATGACCAACTAATGTTCATTTGTTTTGCACACAAAATTCTTCCAACAGCTACATAATTTGTAGCATTGTTAGTAACCTAGTGTACTGCATTTGAAAGACCAACCTAAGTAACAATTTCACCAAAAAAGTTACTCAAAGTAATAGCATCCTTAACCAAGTCAGAAGCATCAACAAAACATATAAAAATAATTCATTTAGGACAATAGACAAGGAAATTAATAATATTCTATACCTAGTATCAGTCCACCCATCAGTCAATATTGTACAACCAAAGTCAGCCCAATACAAACGATGAGAATCAACAATCAATTGGACTTCTCTTTTTGCTTCTCTCAACAAAGGCACTTAAAAGGCATGATAATTTGGGCTTCTATATCCAAGACCATAAGCAGCTATAGCATTTAACATAGATTGATAATAACTAGAATTCATAGCATTAATTGGAATGCAAGCATCATACATCCATCTTACTATAGTCATATCAACCCTCCTCTTATTTTCTTTGCAAAAAAAAGGCACTTTTAATTGAAGCTTGAGCTCCTAGCGTTGTTCTAGGAGAGAAGTATTTGCCAATGTCACCAACCTTTCTCTTGCCAAGATTGGATCTTGGTAGAAGACTACTAGGACCACTTCTATTTCCCATACCTAAACACCTACCACTAGGAGTAACTTTCTGGACATCTTCAAGTTCTGGTGATTCCTCTAATGGTGAATAATTAGATACTTCTTGTTGAAATATGAAATTTTCATCAGCAAAAAAAGTGGTTACTTAAAAATTGCCAAGCAAAATTTACTATAAATAAATAAAAGTTTTGGACAAGTTTATGGGCGTCAAAAATATATGTACTCTTAAAAAAAATGACAAGATATTGAAGGGTGTGATGTGTGGTTAAACAAAATGTCTCTGGCCACACGTACCACCACAATAAAAAAATGGAAGGAAAGAAACCAACGTGAAAATTGTTAGTTGCACTTGCAAGTTGCAACACATCACCAAAAAATAAGGAGATTGACATATATTTTTAAAGAGAAAACATTCTATCAGGAGCTGGCGTAAAACCAGTGTTTTACGCCAGCCAATAAAAAATCGCCACGTGTCCCTCTCTAGTTGTGCCGTCCTTTACCAGTAATATTCTACTTTCCTGTGCGCCAGACAACCCAAAAAACGGCTCTTTATATTTTATAAATCCAGAAAATAAAGACAGAAAAAGAAAAAGAATAGAAAAAGAAAAACCTGGAAAGAAAGGACAGGCGTGAAAGGCTTTCTCAGAGGGAACCTTCGTCTGCTAACTCCATTTGGGTCTCTCTCTCTCTCTCTGCCTCTCTATTGTACAGTCCTTGGAGAGAGACACTTGCTGATGAATATGGATATGGGTGTCTGCTTGAGCTTTAAACTTCTCATTGTATAATGAACAGAGGCCTTCAATCTCTTCTTCTCAGAAGAAGATGGCTCTGCAAGAAGAGGAAACCCAACAGCTGCTAAGTCCTGCAACGTTCATTGATGCTTTGTTCTGTGAGAAAGAGAGTTTAGAGGAAGAGAATGGTATTGGGGAAGAAGGGAGTGATGAAAATGCGAAAAAGCACTCATTTTTCCCTTCGGTTTTGCTAGAGAATGACTTGGTTTGGGAAGATGATGAACTCGTGTCCCTAAAATCCAAGGAGGGAGAGACCCATGTGTGTTTGAGCAGTGGGCACAACCCCAGACGAGGAAGCAGAGGGCACGGTGAGAACTCTTTTTTCTTTGAAATCGTTTTGCTCTGGCTCACGGCGGCTCCGATTTGTTTCCAAGCTCCGGCGAACTCTTCTTCTTCGAAATCGTTCTGCTCCGACGATCTGTGCGGCGGTGGTGGAGGTTCAGCGTGAAGGAAGAGAGGAAGCAGAGCAAATGGCGTGAACCGGCAAGCGTGCGAGCAGGTTGTGGAGGTTCGGCGTGAAGGAGGTTCTTTGTGAGCATGATGGAGGTTGTGAAGGAAGCTGTGTGCGTGCGTGAAGGTTTTTTGCTGTGTGGAGGTTCAGCGTGAAGGTTTTTTTGCCGTGCGTGAAGGGAGCCTTTGTTTTTTTGCTGTGTGGAGGTTCAGCGTGAAGGGTTTTTTGGTGGGAGCCTCTTTTTTTTGACGTGGCAAGGTCTCATTGGCGTGGCGTAAAACACTGGTTTTACGCCACGCCCGGACCTAATGTTCTCTCATTTTTAAAAAAAGAAAAAAGAAAAAAGAGAGAGATCACATGAGTCCAAAAGAAAAAAAAATATTAAAAAAAAAAAAAACTATAAAACCCACACCTCAAAAGAAGTGGAGTAACCAACTACATGAAAAGTTGAAATAGTGGGGCACGGTTGAAAATGAAATTAGGAATTACTGAAGAAAAACTGACGCAAGCTGCTCCATGAACTGATCAGTTAAGAGAAAAAAATGGAGAAAACGGTTTCTCAATTCCTCTATAAATTAAAGAGGCTTCGGCAGATTAAAAAAAGAAAGGGAGAAGCATGCACAAAAGAAGAGAAGCATGCAGAGAGAGAGAGAGAGAGAGAGACAGCACAACATTAGGTTGGGATTTTATCAGTCCCTTTCTTCTCTAAATCTCTCCCTCTTCCTCTTCTTCAAATCTGAATTTTTGTTTGGTAAAACAAATAGGGTTGGGTTTTATGAGGAGTTCCTAGCTCCATACATAAAGCTTTAGATATGAGTTCCTGACTCGTAAATCCTATTTGAACATTACCAAATAAAAATTCTTTCAAACTTTGGTTCAATGTTTTATCAACTAGAGTCCTTGACTCAACCAAATCAAATTCATCAATGGAGTTCTTGACTCTACCAAATTAATGGAGTCTTTGACTCTATTACTTCAATGAAGTCCTTGACTCTACCCAATTAATGGAGTCCTTGACTCTATCACACTTTAATAGAGTACTTAACTCTACCAAATTGATGAAGTCTTTGACTCTACCACATTAATGGAGTCCTTGATTCTACCCAATTAATGGAGTCCTTAACTCTATCACATTTTAATAGAGTTTTTTACTCTACCACATCAATGGAGTCTTTGACTCTACCACATCAATAGAGTCTTTGACTCTACCCAATTAATGGAGTCCTTCACTCTACCACATTTTAATGGAGTACTTGACTCTACCATATTTTAATGGAGTCCTCGACTCCACCACATTTCAATGGAGTCCTTGATTCCCAAAATTATTTTAAATAAAGTGGAGATTATGACTCCTTCAAATTCCAACATGACTAATTTTTTGGGCATTCCTAATTTCATAATCAAGATTAGAGTTAATAATTTACAAAATAAAATGACCATAAAAAAATTGATTTGAGGAAATTTTCCAATTCCCAATTCCTAAAACATGTTCATAAAAAATAAAATTGCTTTAAAGGAGTTTTCTTTCCCTTAATTAAATTTGGGAACCTCAATCAAAATATCATTAAAATTTCTACAAAGAAGCAAATGAAAGAAAATGGAAAATTGCTTAGACATTCAACTTCTCAAAGAGAGAATCTTTTATTCAATTTCTATAAAAACATGGTCCTTGACTTATCATTGAGATTAAAACCAATTATCTCACCCAAAAGCAAAATTAAGTCCATGCTTAATTAAATACAAAGTATTTGGCTTAAATGTCCATCATTTAAATTAGGCAAAATCAATTTGAGGATTTTAAATCTAAAACCTCAAATTAAGAACTACAAATTGGCTTGATCCCCGTCAAAGGTACGTAGGCAACCTAAATAATTTGTTAGGTGTGGCCACAAATAAATAAAAACACATACCCCCTTAAACATGAAAATAAATGAACTTATGTACAAAGACGACGTAGTTGGAATCAAAGAGTCTTCTCTTAAAACAAGGGATTGTAATTAAGAGATACATTATCTTGAATGGACATTACTCAAATCGTTAAAACTCATACGCCAAAAGGCTTATGGGTGAAATTATGTTTGATGAATTTGACTAATTTGACAATTCTTGTTAAACACAATTTGACAATGTTTGTTAAACATAATTTAACAATTTTTGTTAAACATAATTTGACAATGTTTGTTAAAAATAATTTAATAGAGTTTGTTAAACATAATTTGACAATGTTTGTTAAACATAATCTAACAACTATTGTTAAACATGGGTTAACAATTTTCGTCAACACTTCTTGATCATGTTTTGCTTGTTCTTTAGACTTAGAAATTTCCTTCAAATTTTCCACCATCTGAAACCTAACATCATAAGGTACACCTTTACATGGTGCCGCATTGCCTTTAATTCTAGCTAGATGTTTTTCATCTTATTGATGCCCATTCCTTTATAAACTTTCCCACAATGTATGCATCTATAAATACTTTTTCCATCTTTCAACTCTTCAGTTACATGATCCCATGCTGAATCACATTTTGCTCTCACAGATGAAGTATTAGCATTAAACCCGGTTGTAGAAGCATGTTCATTAGATGGTACAAAGACAGACTCCATTCCACTCAACAATTTCAGCCTGACAACAACCATTTTATCAACAAATAAATCCATCAACACAACAAACACAAAATCCCAAATAAATAATTCACAAACAGTACCAGTGTATACAAATAAATCCACCAACTATGAACACACACAAGCACACATGTAAACTATAATGCTCTATAATTCATTATTTACTAATAATTGAAAGATTAATTGAAGATAGAAGTTACCAGGGAATAGTGAACTTAACTGTTTGAAAATTTAAAGGCAAAGATCCAAAGAACAAGAATGAAGAAGGGAGAACCTTCAGCAAACAATGAGATAGAGAGACTGAGAGAGTTAGAGAGTTAGAGAGATTCAAATAAAATAAAATAAAATAGAGTAGAAAGAAAGAGAGTTTACCCAAATAAAAGGAGGCGAGAGCTCAGTCGAGATAAAAGACTGGGAGGCGAGAGCACGAAGTTTGAAGCAGTAGCGCGGTACAGAGAAGAGGAGAGGCAGAGGCATTGAATGAGAGTTTAAGAGATTGTGAGAAGAAAAAAAAATTGAGAAAAGGAAAAGAAAAGGAGGCTGCCACTAAGATTGAGAGAGACTGAAAGAGGCGTGTGAGTGAAAGTTTGAGAGGATAAGGGCCCGTTTGGTCATAGAGTTCAAAAATTGTTGTTTAAAAAGATGTGAAAACTGTGATTTAAAAAGTGTTGTTAAAAAACGTGTTTTAGTGTTTATAAAACAAAAAAATGTGTTTGGTATTATGGTTTAAATAACATGTTTTAGTATTTGAAAAACATAAATATGTGTTTGGTATGTGTGTATTTGATTTTTAAAAAAGCTGACACCCTATACAAAATAAAATTTTTTATTTGACGAGGGCAGAGGGTCTAATTTGGGGAAGAGAGCTAAATACAGATATGTCACATCAAATGGTCCCCACGGTGTTTGAAAAACGTTGTTTGTTGTTTAAAAAGAGGCCACAGGTTATTTCAAAAAGCATCATTTAAAAACCATATTTTCAACAACAATTTTCAAGCAACATCGAACACAAATATGTTGCCAAATGCGTGTTTTTATTTTTGAACATGTTGGGAAATTTAGACCCCCGGTTGATAAAATTAACAAGTTTTAAATCCAAGTTATTAATTAGATTTGTTATGAATAAAACTTGTTAAAACAAACAAACATCAATATCATGTCAAAATAATGAATGCAGCGGAAAAATAAATAATACAATATACGATAATCCAGGAAAACCAATGAAACAAACTAGTTTCACAGTAAAAAACCTGGGAGGAAAACCTTCCCGAAAAACAATCCACTATAGTAAAGAGAAGTTTCAGATCTAGTATAAAATCTTTGTCCCTAGACTCTACAATCCCCGTAGATGAACTCACAACAGAAACCTTCTACCGCTTCAGAACCTCTGAACTCTTCAATATATGAACGCCACCCTTTGATGATGCACGAATCCCAGTACGTGACTAACCAATTGCGTAGATCCTAGTAGACGACTTCAATCACCAACTAGAAGAAGATGTTGGTTGCAAAGTTCTTCATTTCATCAAGAATGAAGATTAAGAAGCACTTGGTTACAAAATCCTAAAGCGCAAAGATGCGGTAGATTCTTTTAGAGAGAAAAAGGCATCGGTCACCTTTTGCATATGTTCTCCTTTTATTCTCTTGTGTGACGGCCTCTAAAATAAGCCTTATATAGGTCTAAGGTTGTGAGAAAAGAAACCCTACACAAATACATAAGCTTGGGCTGAAAATTTAAATTCCCGTAATCTCGATCAATTAGGAGGTGTCGAGATTTAAACTTCGATAGATAGAAGCTGTCGAGGAGCTATCGAGGAGACAGGAGATTTCTTGATCAATCTATCTAGCTATCGAGAGGTGTCGAGATTGCGATAACAATCAACTGAAGAGCTCGATAGATAGCCTAGCTGTCGAGAGGTGTTGAGCTATCTGTCTGCAAGTGTCGAACTATCTGTCTAGCTTTAATGAATAGCCCTTCTTCACTTGTTTCTTGGTCCAATCTTCATGGCTTTAATACTAGACTTGAAAAACATGTTTCTTGAAGTATTAAACACATCTTAGATCTACCAAATTACAAGTAAAGTGCGTTTTGTCAAAGGATTAGTCAACTACATAAATATTAACATATGTTTCTAACATGAATCACATATGTCCTAACAGAACACTAGTGTTCAGTGTTTAAACATTGAACACTAGTGTTTAAACTCGGTGACCAAACGGCCTCTAAGAGTTTTTAGGGTTAGGAAACTTAGGTTTCCCCAAAATGATGTATTTTTAGGTTGGGCAAAAAGGTCCAAAACAGTGTAGTTTTAATTTTCAACATAACCAACCCATAAACGGTTCAACTGTATTAGTTTTTGGTTTTCACAATAAAATCGGCCAGTTCTTGGTCAATTCCAATTTTTTACTATTTTCCAGTTTTTAGCCATAACCAGACCAGATTAGTAGCTGGTTCCCGGTTGAATTGGTTAGACCAGCTAGTTTGGTCCGATTTAAAATCATGGCTCGTACGTGATAGTTATGCTGAATATAAGAACAAAGTTCATTATTATATTTTGATGTTATAGTTAAATTGATTCATATTATATGGGTTTTTTTTTTTTTTTTTTTTTTTTTTTTTTTTTTTTTTTGTGTGGAACTCTTAATGTTTGTAAGATCAAGTTGATGTCTATTTTAAAAACAAAATTGCCGAAGTGGATAAGGCTATTTGGTTAAGAAAAAAAATTATGTACTTTGTTTTCATTTTCAGTGGGACCCACTAATAAAAAAAACTAGTTTGACTTTGTCCTTTCTACTCAGTTTTTCATTCCTAATATCCAAAAAAGTGAATATGAATACAAAAAAATGAAAACATCTTTTTACCAGTTTCATTTTCACTAAAAATGAATATATTGGCATTTTTGTAAAAAAAAAACTCAAAGTCTATGTTGAATTTTTAATTGAAAAGTGAAAAGTGAAAAAAAAAAAAATTGTGCTAGACATAAAATGTGTTGGAAATAAAATTATAGAAGATGAGTACAAGATTTGAGAAAGAAAAAATGAATATAGAAAATAAAAAGTGAAAATAAATACACACTTAATAAGTATATATATGTCAAGACCAAAAAGTGACAAGTGTATAACTTTTGCCATAACTTAGTGATATGTAAATGGTAGAAGTGTGGGCCCACCACCACACCTCGACCACTTACAACTTGGCACATGGCAAGTTATGACTAAAGTTGTGTAAAATTTTAAAGCAAATGCTAGTACCACAAGTAATAAAGATGTAAACTCACATAAACCCATTATTTTTTTCTTTGCTATTCACAACTCGCAAAGTGACAAGTTGCAGTAAAAATTGTGGTTTTTTTTTTGGGAAAATAACACTAAAATTCAAATTATTTTGTTAGTTAGCACACTTTTGAAACTATTTAGGAAACTAATATCTTGAGTTCAATGGACTCGATTTTGGAGTGCCAAAATCAAGTCCATTGAACTCGATTTCATTTAAATTGAAATCGAGCCTTACAGACTTGATTTCTTAGTCTTGCCTTCTTCCGTTAGCAACACACTCTGTCTCTCCCTCACTCAAGAATCTCCCTCACTCAGATCACTCAAGAAACCCAATGAAATATCAAGAATCAAGAAACCCAAAGATCCAGAGAGAGAAACATCAAGAAACCCACCCAAAGATCCAGAGAGAAACATCAAACCCCATTGTCGTTGCTTGCCTTTGTCGCCTGGGTTCAATCGCTACTACCTTCGCTATTGCCACCTCTGGTTTGTTTTTTCTGTCTTTGTGGTTTGGGTTTTCTGTTCTTCATGGGTTTTTGTCTTCGTTGGTTTGGGTTTCTGTTTTCATTGGTTAGGGTTTCTGGGTATGAGTGATGGAGTGTAACGAAAAAGTATGGATGAGAAATTGAGTCTATAAGGCTCAATTTCAATTTAAATGAAATCGAGTTCTAGAAACTCGATTTATATGCCACGATCCTGAAATCGAGTTCAGTGAACTCGACTTAGCACTCTCAAAATCGAGTCTATTACACTTGAAATGTTAGTTTCCTAAATTGTTTTGAAAATGTGTTAACTAATAAAATTGTTTGAAAATTAATGTTATTTAAAAAAAAAATCCTAAAAATTGTGTAAAATGTTGCGTTTGGCTTCCCATTTTCATGTAATAACGCCGTTAAACCTAAAACGTTTGACAACCCCCCTTTTTAAAAACAATTTTTTATTTCCCACCATCACAAAAATGCTCAGTCCCTAAACCAGTCTCTCTCTCTCTCTCTGTGCCGTTCCCAACTTGTCGCCGCGGAGAGCCATCCCCTCCAAACCCTAATTTTTGTGGCAATACCGGTGATGAAGAAGATTATTTTCGCGATGTTGTCTCTGTGACGAAGACAAAGGCGATTCCTTTCTCGGTAATCTCTGTGACGAACACAGAGACGACTGCTCAACCTTTTTTTTCAAGGTTTGTTTTTTCCATTAACAGCTTTGAGATTTTTATCCATGGGTTTTGTTGTTTCCATTGTTTGTGATTGATTATCAAAGTTTGAATATTGGAGCTTGCCTGATGTTAGTTGAGTTTTGTAGCTTTGAGTTTCTGGTGGAATTGTGTCTATGTTGTACTATCTCTATTTAATTTTCCTATTAGTTTTTTGTTGTTAGGGATTACTGGTGGTATTTGGGTTTGTTGTAGCTAAAACTTTGATCATGGTGCAAACTTTTTTTTTGAGTAAATTGTAACTGAAATGGTCAATGGAACCCAGCAAGTTTAAACGATTTTAGTGGTGGTCAATATTTAATTTAGATAAGTACAAGAGAAAAGATCAATTAAATATCCCCTTAATTTAAGCACGGATACTGTACGGGTATGACACGGTGACATGACCAATTTTTGAAAAATTATAGCATAAAATAGTTGGTATGACATGCGTATGACACTACAACACTCTAAATGAAGTGTCCATGCTTCTTCGATTTTTTGTGAACTTATATATATATTTTGGAGAAAATTTTGTTAACTGATTTTGACTTGACAGATAAACCAATTGGATCAAATTTAGCTGGTTTGTAGCTTTGATTTGGTTTCCCTTTTAGTTTATTGGTTTAGCTGGGTAGTTTGTGCTGTTAAATTTGTTATGGTTTGATACTTTATTTCCTTGTCATATACTGGGTGTGCCTCGTTGGGCCTTTGTGTGTATCTACAGCCTTTTCTTATGCTAAATTTGTTTGTGTTGGCTAAATTGGTATGCTAGTTTGCTTGTCGCTTTTTTCTAAGCTGGTTTACATGTTTTTGTTTGTTTGTTTGTTTGTTTTTGGACTCAATAGGAGGCTTGAGTAGAACCAACTCATGGAAGCCCAAAAAAATTAAACACTGCAGTAGACATTCCGAAAATTGGCATGATTTTGACTGTGATGATAGTGCATATGAATTTTATAAAGATTATGCTCACCAAATTGTTCTTAGTGTACAAAAACAATTTATAAAGAGAGGAAATATGGGACAGGTCATAAGGAGAACATTTTGTTGCTCAAAAGAGGGTGAAGGAGGTGTTGACAAACACCAAGAACAAGTACATTTTCATCACCCAATTTCATGAATAGGTTGTTTAGCACAAATTACATGTCAACTTCAAAAGGATGGTATGTTCTCTTTTCTTGAACAATTAATCATGAGTTTGCTCCTTCACCAATGAAACATATGTTAAGATCAAAAAGAAAAATTGCACCTACTCTAAAAGCTATTGCAAATGTTACCGAGAAGTCTGGAATATCAATAAAACAAACCATAGATTTTTTGAGCATGCAAGTTGGGGGTCATGAAAATCTTGGTTTTTGGATTATGACTATAAAAATCACGTACATCGTGAGAGGAGAAAGGAAATTTACTAATGATATATGCATGTTTGAGTAGCTTCTAGTTAGGCACTAATGATATATATATATATATATATAAATGACTAGATTTTTGAATGCAATGGAAAGGGACATTTCTATATGTTAGCATCCATATGTGCATAACTGCCTATTATGTAATGGAAAAGTTTTGTATATGCCTTTCTTGTTTCATTGCTAGGTGGTGTTCATTTTTGGTTTCAAGATGGCTTTGTTTCATGCTGCATAATGTATAAACTAGAATGAAGTGGTATATTATAGAAGCTTTATGACTTTTCAGATTGCAAGTCATGTTTGTAACTTCTTCAAAACAAGTGAATATTTTATTGAACTAAACCAAATACATACATACAAAGTACCGCTATCCAAAGCCAAGTGCAATTACCAAAACAAGCTAACCAAGGAAAACAAGAATACAAGCAATTACAGACCAACAAGCCAAGACAGTACTAAAAGGAAACCAAAAAGCTATTCAACATCATTTCAGCCAATCTCTAGTGCAAAATTTAGGCAAATATCTCCCCCTTTTAGCATAGTGCACTGTTGGCAGAGGTGCTAGGAAGCAGCTAACGCACATTTCATATACAAATTCCAACTGAAATAACTTTTGTCTTGTCCTTCATTTTGAGTTCTTTGTTTTCTTTTCATTTTTTCTACTTACCCTTGCTTAAATCCATCCCTCACATTCCCTATATGTTGAAATAATCATGATAAAAAAGAAAAAAAAATTAAACATCTTATAAATGCAAACATTGCATGATATGAAATATAAGCTAAAAAAATAAATATAATAAAGCCAATGGTGAATATAGTTTTCAAACATAACTTATTAAAGGATGAAAGCAATATGAGATCTTCTATACCACAGTATTTTTGCTTGTATTAGCTATATTCCCTTTGAACAAGTTTCTACCACCACAAACAAAGAATGTAACCAAAAAATACAGTACTCAAACCAGCAGCACTCAAAGTTGTAACATTACAAAGTCTATTACAAAGTTTAGTGCAAAATTTCACAAAGGAAAATCCAGTAATGCCATTTTATGCATTATGGTTCTTGATGAGTGTTTTTCTCTAGTTTGAGTTAGACTATAATCTGTTCAAAGACACTTATTTTAACATACAAAGAAAAAAAGAATGTTTGCACTTTATTTAAAAACTTTATAGATGTCTAGCATTACCAATATTCAAAATCTCAATTACGACAATGGATTGGACAAAATAACACAAGTTAGCACCTTTAAGCCTTCGACAATTGCGAACACAGTACATTAAACAAGGTCTTTCTTAACAGCTTATATCTCCCAGCTTGATATTTGCTTTCCATAACAAAGGCTGCAAACCTAAGAGCTATTGTTAAGTTCAAGTGCAACCACTTCGCCTTTCATAATACAAAGGACAAGGCTTCACAAATTGTATGATAAAGGACTACGGATTTCAACTAAGCCATCCAACTATACCAGCCTATTGCAATTTGGTTCCTTATTCAATCATTGCATAGAAAGCGTATAATGCAATTGCATATAATACAAACATTTTTTTATTTATCAAACTACTAATTAACTCATCACAATTTAATGCCTACCCACAGACTATGAAAATCCACATTCTACTCAAGCGTGAGTTTGAACTTTGAAATCATTCCCCTGGGTTTGCTCTGAATTATGCAGTAACTGGGGGTATTGGTATATAGTTTCTGCTTTAACATAAGTCTGCAATGGCTTTTTGGGGAACCAATATTTAGAACAAGTACCAATTATGGGTTATTGTTTGATTTTTCAAGGGATGTAGAGGAACTAATATTTAGAACAAAAACCATTAGGCAAAGTTTACAACATAGAAGCACAAAGAAATCAACAAAACAAATTAAAGATTCTTTAATTTTAGATCAATACAAGGTTGAGGAGGATACTAGAAGTCGTGAAGGAGGGTGGCAGATTCTTGGAGGAGGATTTAACAGCCGACTGCTGTACAGGGGAATTCCTCGCTTGCTGGGTGGGGTTGGGAAGGATTACAAAGAACATAACAAGAATCAAATCAGAAATTGACAGGAAAACGAAGATAGAGAAGCTCAGGCAAGATATCTGATGGAAGGACACTGACATTGATTTTTCTCCTATGAAGCTGGAATCCACTGTCTCCTGTCTCTTTCTCTCTGGGCTGTTTCATTATCACAATGCTCATCAAAGAATCTAGACATAACAAAACCCTCTTTGGTAGTATTAGTTTCTCAAAGTCAATATTGGACTAAGGAGGATATAAATATGGACTTTAGGGATTGGTGTGTTAATCCGGGATGAACAAGGGAGAGTGGTGGCGGCAATGAGCAAAAACTTGCAGATTCCTTTAGGAGCATTGGAGGTTGAAGCAAAAGCTGTGGAAATGGCTGTAATCTTTGTTCGAGACATCAGCATTCAGAACATTATTGTTGAAAGTGACTCATTGGTTGTTTACTCGGCTCTACAAAAGGAAGCAGATGTATCACCTGCCGTTGATAACATCATAGCTGGAATGCTTATGCAGTTGCAATACTTCCATAAAACTGAAGTGAGGCACACACGATGGAGGGGAATAAGGCAGCACATGGTTTAGCCTGATATACCCAATTTGTGGATGATTTTGTAACTGGATGGAGGAAACTCCAACCATCATAGACTCTGAAGTGATTTCAGATGTAACCCAGTTTTCTCATTTTTGATATGAAATAGAATCATTGGTTTCTGATAAAAATAAAAAATAAAAAAGAAGTTCTCGATCTCTTTGCCCATAACTGTACTCTGCCTAAACAAGGGAAATCTTGTGACTCCTCAAATAGGAAAATAACAAATCCAAATCCGGAACTGTCTCCAGAATCTGATCAGAGGAGAACAAAGGAGTAGCTTGGCTATACCACTCTCTCTCATCCTCTCCTTTCTCACTTAGGCAATTTTTCAATAACTTTGTGGCATTCCTAATTGGTTTACGCTTTGTTCCCTGTTATCTAATCTGGGCCTTCATTGTTTTTTGATATAGAAGCCATTTCCTCATCTGGGTTTTTCTTCTTGTTTTGTTATTTAGAAGCTCTTTCTGGGATTCTTTTGTTTTGGGGGCTATGAGGAAGAGGGAGAGAGAGAACCCTTGCAGGGTTTGCTCGATTTAGAAGGGGCTCGGCCCTTTCACAAAAGAGGGCAAAAGTTCCTGTTGTCATGATGGGGGAGGAGTGGGTACTATCACTAATATGAAGAAGAGGTCTGTGGCATTGTGGTCACCGGATTCCGGCTTTGTCAAAGAAAACTTCGATTCAGGTCAGCACGAACTAATAAACTTTCTGGCCTCATATGAGAATGGAGAACTGGAGCATTTCTTTTCCATCGGAGATCTTTCCTGAGTTTCTCTATCTTTTTTATTTTTTATTTTTATTTTAGGATTTATTTTAATGCATTTAATTACATGGTTTACGTGGCATCATTTCATTTGATCAACTAGCATAGGTAACTGGCTGACGTGGTACTTAACGGATGCTTCAGCAAAAAATGGACATAGGGGCTGCCTTAGGGGGTAGGATCAAAATTTTGAGACTATAGGGGACAAAATCCAAAGGCCCCCAAACTTTAGGGGTGTGTTTTGCACTTTAGCCGTAATTTTTTGTGGTACAATCTGTTTTCCACCTGTAAAGAAAAAGTATGGATTTCCCTTGATTGCCAACTATGTTGCATTTAGGTTTGAGTGGTTGATGCTTTATATTGATATCTGTTATTTCCATGCTTGAACAATAGGTAAGCTCTAAAGATTAATTTATAGTTGTTCTATTTTGATTGACAATATCTCATGTAAGATAGCTGGCTGCTCTCACTGTATGTTTTTTCAATGCAAATAATAGAGGAATAATTCGTGCACTTTACTAGTGTCTGTTCAAGATGCCTATTAGTCCTCTTCAGTTAATTCCATAAGTTGGCTTTGGGGTAGTTTTTTAAAAGTGCAATTTTGAGAGACAATAAGCATGTGCGTGCTGCTGCGGCCACCTGGGGGGTTGCTGATTTTACTTGTGCTTCTCTGTTTTGGAGGGTTTAGACAAAGTCTTTTTTTTTTTGATAAGTAGGGTGTAGACAAAGTTGGGCTGCTATAACTTATCATTTCTTAATAGCCTTCATAGTCTTGGTGTCTTTGAGGTTAGGTTCGTTTGGTTGTGCCATTACCTTATGGACAATAGAAGAAGAAATAAACCAACATATTTGACAGTATGACGATCTGAGGGTGGTAAATTTATCTCTTATTCACAGAAACTGACGCAGGATAAAACCAAAAATGATGGAAAACCCAAATTAAAGAACATATAAATAAAAATAACTTAAGAATCAGAACCTAAGCTTTCTTGGAATCACCATCAAGTACTCAGAGACTAAGTAGGTTTGACTGGAATCAGCAATAACCTACTGTACAATAGCACACTGTATAATAGCATGTTTATACAGACTAAGTAGGTTTTCTGGAATCAGCACCAAGCTATTGTACAATAGCACACTGTATAATAGTATGTTTATACAGACTCCTAGGTCTAAACCCTATCTTAATTGACTTGGGTGAAAGCCATTACTGAATTACAAAATTAACCCTTTTGATAAATGGTTAATTTTTTAATTCCATAATTGGGTTTTACACTACTTTTTTTTTTGATAAGTAAAAAGATGTATATTCAAAGAGCTACCTCATGAAAAACAATGTAAAGGGAACAAATAGCTACTTTTTACACTACTTGATTCTCAAAAAAATAAAAAATAAAAAATAAAGAATAAAGGGAACAAATAATAATTGGGCTTTAATAAAATAACAATTTACCAAAAGGGTTGTTTCGTAATTCAATAATTGGAAAAAATGATCTTGACTCTAGGAAATTAAATAAGGTAATGTAAACTTAATTAACTAATAAGACCTAAATTAAAATCCAATGTAAAAATTGTTAAAATACAATTGACATCTACAAAAATAAATAATTCAAATTAAAATACAATTTTCTTTGTGCTTCATACATCAGACACACTCTTCCCACTTGGTTGCCTCTTGAAAGGCATGAACTTGATTTGGGAACATTGGTCAAATAAAACTTGGGGATTGGTAGTTTGAAACTGCTATCTCTTCCTGTTTTGGTAGTTTGGGGGATCTATTTAGTATCTTGTTCCTTGTAATCAATTCTGCCTTCCAAAATTTTGAAGGTTCTGTTCTTATTCATAGTGTTATTGAAGAATTCTCAAGCATTGTTGAACAAATGTTGCTCTGAACCCTTTGGTAGTTGGAGATGCTAGCTTATGATTTTGGATATCAGTCTCTCTCTCTCTCTCTCTGTTGGACAGCTAAATTGAGGGGATTCTCTTCCTAAATATAGAAGCTTGACACCTGAATTTTCTTGAGAAACTATATTTGTTCTAGATTTTATTCACAAGGGATTAGAGTAAACTCATTTGTTCATACTTTCCAATATTTGCACTGAATGTTTTCATAAGACCTTGCTTGGTATTTTTTTTTTTTGATAAGTAAAAAGATGTATATTCAAAGAGCTACCTCAAGAAAAACAAAAGGTAGAGCAAGGATTACAGAGAAAGAAACAAACAACAAAAAAAGACAACAAAACAAACAAATGCCAACAAAAGAACTAAGTACAGAGCAGAGAATTAAGGAATGAAGGGAGAGAGTCACTAGAGGTGATTCCCCAAGCCCTAGACCAATCAAAAAGAGAACCACAAAAGAAAGCGAGCAACTGATTATCGGATTTGTCCGTATCCTCAAAGGTTCGCCAGTTCCGCTCCCTCCAGATACACCACATAAGGCACAAAGGAGCTAAATTCCAAATGCTAGAAGAGTGCTTTCCAAACCAATTCCACCAACCAAAAAGCGTATCAGCAACCGATCTTGGCAGAACCCAAGAGATCCCAAAAGTTCTAAAAACCAAGCTCCACAGCTGAAAAGCTTTTTCACAATGAAGAAGCAAATGGTTCACCGTCTCCCCGTTACTACGACACATAATGCACCGGTCAACAAAAACAACTCCTCTATGCCTCAGAATGTCCCCTGTAAGAATCTTCTCCCAAGTTGCAGTCCAAACAAAGAAAGAGACGCGTGGAGGAGCCTTAACCTTCCAAATACCTTTCCAAGGAAAGATAATAGGCAAAGGACCGCGAAGCTTGTTGTAAAAAGACCGGATGTCAAATTCCCCCTTCTTTGTCAACTTCCACCTCATACGGTCTCCAAGCTCAGATCGAGGCAAATTAGAACCCAAGGTGCGAAGGAATTCATCCACCTCACCCATCTCCCAATCATTAGGACCCCTTAATAAGCGAACATTCCAGCTTCTCCGAGCCTCCATCCCCAACCTTTCGAGAGACAAGGCCACCGATGCCTCTCTATTAGAAGCAATCCCATACACTAAAGGGAAGGAACAATGGAGTGGTAAGTCCCCACACCACCTATCAGTCCAAAACTTCACTCTATCCCCCACCCCTACCTCAAACTGAATGCATTTACTAAACACCTCCCAACCTTTACGAATACTTCTCCATAAACCACACCCATAGGCACCCCTACCCAGCTTAGAAGACCAACCCCCCCACTCTTCCCCGAACTTCGAAACTACAACCCTCCTCCAAAGACGAGTCTCCTCAACCCCAAACCGCCATAACCATTTTCCTAATAGGGCTTTATTGAAAGTGGTTATTTTCCTAACACCCAGACCACCGTTCGCCTTAGGAGCACACACCTTATCCCACCCCACCAAGTGAGCCTTCGAATCCCCCCACAAGAAGTCCCTTTGTATCTTCTCAATCTTATTGGCCACATGCGATGGGATGGTAAAAAGAGACAAATAATAAGTAGGAAGGCTAGCTAGCGTACTCTTAAGTAACGTCAGTCTTCCACCTTTCGACAAATACAGCTTCTTCCACCCAGCTAGCTTCCGCTTAATTTTCTCCAAAATAGGATTCCAAATAGAGGGAGACTTATAAGGAGCCCCTAACGGCATACCTAGATAGGTCATAGGCAAAGTCCCAATCCTACAACCCAGAATCTCTGCCAAGGCATGCACATTATTAACCTCTCCTATTGGAACCATCTCGCTTTTCAGGACATTAACCTTCAAACCTGTCACAGCCTGAAAACAAAGGAGAAGCATCCGAACGTGAAGGATCTGCTCCACTTCCGCATCACAAAAAAGAATAGTGTCATCCGCAAACAGAAGATGAGAGACACATTCCCCTTCACCCCGTCTACCATCTGCCTTAAAACCTTGGATCAAACCAGCACCTTCAACTCTTTTCAACATTCTGCTTAAAACCTCCATAATAACCAAAAACAACATAGGAGATAGCGGGTCCCCTTGTCTCAGACCCCTCGTGCTCCTAAAAAAGTCAGCTGGAGTCCCATTAACCAAAATAGAGAATTGAACAGTTGAAATACAAGTCCGGATCCATCTACACCACTTCTCCCCAAAGCCCATTCTCTTCAAGAGATCTAGCAAAGCCTCCCAATTCACGTGATCATAAGCTTTCTCGATATCAAGCTTACAAATAACCCCCGGAGTCTTACTCTTAACTCGGCTATCAACACACTCATTAGCAATAAGAACTGAGTCAAGAATTTGTCTACCTCCCACAAAACTATTCTGGGACTCAGAGATCAGTTGGTCTAAAACCATCTTCAAACGATTTGCCAAAACCTTAGACAAGATCTTATACAAGCTCCCCACCAAGCTAATAGGCCTGAAATCTCGGATATTGGAAGCATCATTCTTCTTAGGAATTAAGGCTATGAAAGTAGCGTTCAGAGATTTCTCAAACTTACTGTGAAGGTAGAACTCCTCAAAAACTGCTAGAACATCTCTTTCCACCACTCTCCAACAATGGTGAAAGAAGGCCATAGAAAAACCATCTGGGCCTGGGGCTTTATCCCCAGCCAACTCATTAACAGCTAGAAGAATCTCCTCCTTCTCAAACCTCCTTTCAAGCCAGCACCTCTCCGACCCAATTATCTGATCAAACTCTAAGCCTTCCGCGAAAGGCCTCCACTCCTCTGTCTCCTGATACAAATTTTTATAAAACTGGACCACTTGAGCAGCCACCTCAGACTCCTCCTCATAAACCGCCCCATCCACCTCCAAAATGCTTAGATGGTTAAACCTTCTACGGGAATTAGCCATCTTATGGAAGAATTTAGTATTATTATCTCCTTCCTTAATCCATAACATTCTGGATTTCTGTCTCCATGAGATTTCTTCCAAAGAAAGAAGACTCTCTACTTCGGATCTCACCACAATTCTCTCGCATGTCTCTGCTTCAGAGAGGCCAAACTCCCCTTCTTTGGCATCAAGCAATTTCAAAGCCTCTAATAATTGAGACTTTTTGCGTCCGACATGACCAAACTCCGAACGGTTCCATTGAATGATATCTTCTTTCAAGGCCTTCAATTTTTTGGCAAACACAAAGCTAGGAGTACCAGAGAAAGAATGCCGATTCCACCAAGAGTGAACTCTATCAAAGAACCCATCCGTCTTTAACCACATATTCTCAAACCTAAACGGACTTTTCCCCCTCGCCATTCCCCCAACCTCCACCAGAATAGGAAAATGATCTGAAACAGGACGAGGTAAAATCCGCTGAATCACATCCGGGTATTGCTCTTCCCAATCATGAGACACCAACACTCTGTCTATCCTAGACATTGAAGGCTGATCGGAGCCGCTAGACCAGGTAAAACTCCCACCCTCCAAAGGCAAATCAATCAAATTAAGATCCTCAATGAACTCCGAAAAAAGTTCCATAGCCGGAGTAAGACGAGAATTACCCGACCGTTCACTCGGGAAACGAACAATATTAAAATCCCCAATGCAACTCCAAGGGACGTTCCAATATTGCTGAATACCAACCAACTCGTCTCACATAAGACCCCTCGCATTATTATCGATTGGGCCATAAACCCCAGAGCACGCCCAGGTAAAGCCATCCCCCACCCCTTTCCACAGAACAGACACAGAAAAGGAACCCAGAAGAAAGTCCAACCTCTCCAAGACCCTCTTATCCCACATCAACAAAACCCCACCCGCCGTCTGGACAGCATCTAAAGCCACCCAATCCACAAAAGGACAGCTCCACAAGCTGCCAACCATTTGTCTGTCCAAGCCAGAAAGCTTAGTCTCTTGAAGGCAAATTACATCACACTTCCATCCACGCAATAAATTTTTTACAACTGACCGTTTCCGACAATCATTCAAACCCCTAACATTCCAAGAAAGAATTTTTAAATTCATAAAGACATGAAAATCCCAACTGAAAAATTAGTTCAGCAACCTACACTCTACTTGCCATCATAGTTAACCGAAGATTGCAAGTTCCTCAACTCTCTCTTCCCTCTATTCTTTTTAATGAGAGCTTTTCTAGGAATTGCAACTTTCCTGTTCAACACTTTGACATCCTCCGTCTCCTTCTCAATCTTTTGTAGCAAAGCAATACATAACTTCTCATGTCAACTCAGAGGAAGCCCAACCAGCTTACTAAAACCAGGAAGTCTATTCTTCACCCACCTAGAAATATCTAACGTATCCACACACTCCAATGCCTCATAATCACAATACAACTCCGCTGACAAAGGCAGCCCAAAGGGAGTGATAGACCTCAGAGGGATTGATAAGCTATCCTCTCCTCCCAAACCCAAATCTGAATTATTCAACTCTTCCACCACCAAAGCACTCTCCCCAGGGGCATCACCCACTGCCTTCGTGGGTATCACACCCAAATCCAAATCTGACTTGTTCAACTCTTCCACCACCAAAATTCCCTCCCCAGTGGCCTCACCCACTGCCTTCGTGGGAAACACATCCAAACCCATAACTGAGTTATCCAATTCTTCCACCACCAAAACTCCCTCCCCAGGGGCATCACCCATTGCCTTTATGGGTGTGTCCACAAACCCAGCCCTCGAAAAGCTCAAAAAGAAGCCAGAGAGGAAGAGAAAAAAAGAGAGGAAATCCACCGATGACCGCGAAATCTCCAGCTCAGCCTTACCCGGTGTCAAACTGGGCTCATCGGAGCTACTTCCGGCAAAAAATGGGCCGTCGGCCACCGTCGGAGGCAGAGGAACCCGGCCCAGCACCACCGGCTCAAGATCGGAGCACAGGGAAAGAGCCATGGGGCTCGCCTCCTTCACCGGACTCTGGGTTGGTCTCTCTACTCCAGACCTGGCCGACGGAGGCTGAGAAACCCGGCCCAGCACCACCGGCTCAAGGTCGGAGCACAGGGAAAGAGCCATGGGGCTCGCCTCCTTCATCCGACACTGGGTAGGTCTCTCTTCTCCAGACCGAGAGCTCTCACCCACTTCAAAATGACTTGGGCCAGAACAAATGGATTTAAAAAAACCCACACCTGGGTCAGTCAACAGTGGGCTTGTGGCAAGGCCCAAGACTTGTGCAGCCTGATTAGTTTCCCTTGCAACCCATTTAAGGGCCTTAGTGGCTCCTATATTGCAATCCGAAGCTGCACGTGAATCCCCTCTGAAATTCATTTCTCCCACGTTGTTTCTGTTCCAGGAAACCCGCCTCCTCCCTATCCCATCAACCTCAATGATAAGACCTCTTCCTGACCAGCAAGATCTCCCAACATCACTCTTCTTCCTCTTTTCATAAACTTTTGAATTTAAACTGAAGCTTGGGAAACATAACCTCCTGTCTGCCAGATATTGCTCACCAACCTCTGCCTCCACATTAATGCTCTGCTTCCTCCGGTCCTTTCTCACCACCTCCAACTTATCAGCCTTACCCACCGGAAAAACCCCCACCTTGGCACCTTGAGGTCTCAGATTCACCCCCTTCTTCTCATCCAGCTGCTTAAGGTGCTTACTATCCTCAGTTCTTCCATGGAAACCTTGCACAACTTCAGCAAAAGTTCTAGAGTTTTGAGCTTCCAAGTTATACCTCTGCACCTGAGGAAAAAAACTTGGAAGACCAGAACCAGCCATCGCATAATGGGAAGGATTCAACAGCTTTCTAAGTTCAAGGCCAAAGGCCCTCCAACCAAACTTCTTTTTGCCTTCAGGGATAATAACTGACCTCCTACATCCACCTACTTTGAGTTCAGTCAGTAGCAAGAACTAACCAGAAGAGTTGATGCTCCTTTGGAGAGTAAAAGCAGTGTCCCCATCTCTAAAAATAAAAAACTGCTTGGAACTCTCCCCAACAACAAAGTCTTCAATATTATTCATCAGCCATATTGCTGCATTCTTACCCATGAAAACTGATCTCATAAAGAATCTGCCCCTCTCAAAGATCCGTAGCAAGAAGTAACGGCCCCCTTCCTCTAAAACTAATCTAAAGAATTTGGACTCTATGAAGAAACTACGAACTCCCCCCATAACCAGTGAATTCAGTGAAAAGCTGACATTCACTATGAATTACGCTTTCTTAACTTTATGAAAAGCTCACCATAGGAATCATTACCTGGTCTTGCTTGGTATGATAAACTGAAATTGATCACAGTCCTGCACATTATTAATTGGTTACATGTTCTCATGTTTGTTCTGGTAGTATGGTGACATATGTACTTATGCTTATTCCTGTTGTTGAGTTTTCATTATTTCATCTTGATTTTAGAGTTTTTGTTTTGGGAGGAAAGAGAAAAAAAAGGGGATGGGGGGGAGGAGGGGGGGGGGGGGGGGGGTGGTGGGGGGTGTTGAATAAAAAAATAAATTTTTGGTCTTACATGTCTTCCCTTTTTAGTGAATTTTTTAACCGACAATCTCTGATGTATTGCCATGGGTTATTTAACTTGGTAGCAATGTTTTTGTTGTTTGTAAGCATATGATACAAGCCACATTCATGCTAAAAAACTTTAGGCACATGGAAAATATTCAATAGTGTGACTTCCAAACATGGAGTTTAGAGTCTTTAGACTTGAACTTTTAAGATGATTGGCCACATATGCCTCTTTAACAGTTATTTTTGTCTATAGGATAAAAAAGTTCATATAAAATAAAGTACACTAAGAGGACAGACCTAATTGAAAGGAGGCAGAAAACTATAGGCATATAACGCTGGAACTGAACACACCTTTGACTATGATAGAATTGTGTTTCTACTTCTCATCCAATGCCCTGTGCACCTTTGCACAAAGTGGGATCACAGTTTTTCTCCTTTTTCTTCTTCCATATCAGACATGAAACTATTTTTCTTTAGAACTTTAATGGATTGGTTGGCTGCATTGCGGAACCAATCATTTTTATCTTTTCTTGATTTCTTAGATTCTTGTAATTTTTGTTCTTGATTTTTTCAACCCTTGTACACTCCCTGTGTTCTAGGGTGTTCCCCCCCTTTTTTTTTACATCAATAAACTTATTACTTATAAAAAAAAACCTTTGAAACCCACTACTATTTTTTCTTATATAAAATTTTTAATTATTTTTATTTTTCACTTTAACCATATCCGTTCTTATATGAATAAACACGTAGGTATATACCTACTTATATATTTTATGTACGTACCTTTATTTATTTTTCTGTAGAAACCACATCCAAATCTAACCAAATAAACAAGATAAAAAACCTAAGAGAATGCAAAATCAAAAGAAACCAAATCCAACAAACAACCTACGAATGTGTATTTTGTTTGAAATTGAATACGAAGTCACATTAGATTGCACTTAAAACTACCTGAATTGAAGATACATGTAAGTGATAAATGTAATACTAGGTTATTTGTAAATTTGATGAATTCAAAAGTATCTTACATTGAAAATTATTTTCATTGAATTTAAGTCCTTAATAACAAGAACAATCAAGCCTTAGTTCAAAATTTTTTTGGGTGTTAGCTATGGATTCTCAACAAATTGTTTTCCACCATTCTATTCCATCCAAAGTCATACTCTCTATTACTTTATTAATTGAAAATGTCCTTAATTACTTTTACTAATGTTACATTTGGTCTTCCTTTACTTTTTTTTTTTCTCGCTTTGCAACTTTCTCATTGGTGCATTAACAGCTCTCTTTTGGACATGACCAAACAATTTCCAGCAACAATCTCTCATCATTTTCATTAAAAAAAGGAGAGAGAGAGAGAGAGAGAGAGAGAGAGAGAGAGAGAGAGAGAAAGGTCTAGGGCTACTTTAAGAGTTCCTTACGAATACCCTTACGTTACAATAAAATGGCAAGAGGTAGCTCTAATGGACTTGATACAAGGTTGCGTAAGCTAAATGTTAATGAGACTGCAGTTAAGCGGGCATAAAATATGTTGTACTTGCACCATAGGCATGACTCATGAGTCCCGTTTCCCAGCTAGAAGAGGAGGAAATGATTATAGGGCTGTGGAGCTTGAAGTTAGAACAAAATTCCAAAGCTGAAGTATATGCATATCAGGTTGCATTCTAGAAATGGTTACATATTTTATTGGGTTAAAATGATTAGACCCTTTGTAATTTGAGACACTCCAAATTTTACCATCTTACTAGGTTTCTTGTGGTTGAATGTTTATTAAGATGCTCAGTTTGATTGTTGATTGGAACTAAGTATTGATCATTGACTTGTTTTTTCATCCGGCAGTATGGGCTATCTTAATTTTTGTGACCAGTTTTTGTTGAATATATTACAATGGTTTACTTTATTCACCTTTTGTATGTCAAACGGTTTTGTTTTTCCTCTTATATGTGCTTCCACTTTTATCATGTAACAGGCACACCAACAAGGATTAAACACCGCGTCTGTTGGGAGCCAGTCTGTCTAAAGTTCCTCTTAGATGGCCACACATTTTCCATTACTGTGACCAAGCTTAGCTGCTAGATTGTATGCTGTAAACAATACTCCCCCACTTGGAATAGTGGTGTTTTGCTATCTTGTGTATGACTGAATGGTAAAGTTATCGGTTCTTGTAGTATTAAAGAATGGCCATAGCTGTCACCTTGAAATGCTTTTGTAGCAGTAATTTGCATTTGTAACCATGTGTTGTGACAGAATTCTATTGTTGACTTTTGTAGCTGTATTAGCAGTGCAAGCTCATGATGTTATCCTAAAACTCTTCTAATTGTTTTGTGAAAGCAGGGAAGGAATCTGTCTATAATCCATATACTGATTGGAGTTAAATCTAACACTAATGCTAGGCACAACACACTTTCACAAATATTTTTTTAGGAATGTTGATGTTGGAATTTGTAATTGGAGCAATATCATTTCATGTGGGTCAACCACTTACATTACCACTTACATCATTACATGGTTAGCATAAAAAACTCATGCTATCTATAATCTATTAATAATTTATTTGTTTTAAGTAAGCTAAACCTGTGCATTTATAGATTAGATGATTAGTGACATTTGATTGATATAAAATTTGGAGTTCATAATAATAATATATATAAAAATTAAAATAATGGTAAAATTGACAAAATATTAATCTAGTGTGGGTGTGACTGAAATAGTACAAAATAGGTATATTCAACTGTGCCTCACCCCTAGTTGAAGACCATAATTTGTTGGTTTGGTTCAACAAATTTAAAATCATACTCTCTCCGTCCCACTTTTTTTGTCCTGTTTGAAAAGTCAAACTTTTTTAGGAAATATCATTTATTGTCTTGTCTACTTTTTAAAAATGTATAAGTTTCCAAAATTATCCTTAAAAAAATTGAATTAGTAAATTAATAGGGGTATAATAGGAATATTAGTAAATTAATAATTTTTATTTTTAGAAACAAGATAATATTTTGGAATATCTCAAAATGAAATAGAGGATAAAAAAAGTGGGATGGAGGGAGTATCAAGAATTTTGATGTGGGTGGTCGGGATTTTCACCTCTTTGAGGCTTGACACCCTATACCTCACCTTAGAAGGCTTTGTCCGCTTTGGAGAGCTAAGCCCTCACGGTTTTGTATTACGAAAGGGTGTGATTGTCCCATATCGCTTAAATAACCCTCCCACTCATGGTTTATAAGCCCTTTGAGCAATCATGAGTGTACCACTGCTACACATGTGTAGTAGTGGTACACTCATGGTTGCTCAAAGGGCTTGTGTAGTAGTGGTACATTCATGGTTGCTCCAAGGGTTTATAAATCATGAGTGGGAGGGTTACTTAAGTGATGTAGGACAATCCCACCCTTTCGTATTACGAAAGGGTGTGATTGTCCCATATCGCTTAAATAACCCTCCCACTCATGGTTTATAAGCCCTTGGAGCAATCATGAGTGTACCACTGCTACACATGTGTAGTAGTGGTACACTCATGGTTGCTCAAAGGGCTTGTGTAGTAGTGGTACATTCATGGTTGCTCCAAGGGTTTATAAACCATGAGTGGGAGGGTTACTTAAGTGATGTAGGACAATCCCACCCTTTCCTAATACAAAACCATGAGAGCTTGGCTCTCCAAAGCGGACAAAGCCTTCTAAGATGAGGTATAGGGTGTCAAGCCTCAAAGAGGTAAAAATCCCGACCACCCACATTTGGGTATTGTGCTAAAAGACAACGTTTAGAGAGACAGAGAGAGAGAGAGAGAGAGAGAGAAGGCTAACAAGTAAAATTCCAATTCCGATAAGTCTAATCAATTTTATTAGTAAAATTTTACCAGACCAAATTCATGTTGTCGTATTCAAGAAATTGATGACAACCTTCATTCTCAATTGGCTTTGAGGACCATGCATTAACATATTCTTAGAGTTTTTAATTAATTCCACCATAATGTTCCTAAAATTCTATTCATTTGTTTTTTAAATAAGTAGATTGGATTTTGAAAACTCACCAGTTTTTAATTAATTCCACCATAGTATCCTTAAAATTCTATTCACTTGTTTTCTAAATAAGTAGATTGGATTTTGAAAGCTCACCAATAATTTAAATAGGGTAATTCTACTGTACCGCCCCCCCTTCCCCAAAAAAATGGGGTATGATACCTACTAATAGGCAACTTGCTCATCACTTTCTTGATGTTTATCATTTTCTAATTAACATTAATGTGTGTGATTTATATCGATATATTAATTAGTTAATTAATTAGGTATTTAATTAATTAATTATTTCTTTATTTAGTTATACATATTTATATATTTTATAAGTTATGCTTTTTAACAATTTAGTGCATTAGCTTAGTGGTAATACAGTTATGTTCTTGTCAAGCACCCTAGTTCGAATCCTAACACTTAGCATTTAAGTTTTTTTTTGGATATCAATCTGTTCATGTTAGTATAGGTTTGGTTGATTTGGCATGGATTTTGCTGTTTTTTTGGTATTTTCATGAGTTTTAATTGGATTCTTAAGTGGTAGGTTCGAACCCTAAAAAAAATCTAATTGTGATTTTTATTTTTCTAGCTAGTCTGGATTCTTTATGTTAATACTTACATATCATTCATGTGGGGCTGGCTATGTTTGGTTTCTAAAATATTGGAGTAATGTAATGTAACGTAAAGGGAACAAGTTAGTTAGTTAGTTATTAGTAGTAGATTCATTTACTCAGAAACTTCCTCTCTTTTTTTTTCTTTTTTTTTTTTAAAATTTAATTTTACTGCATTTTTTCATAATTTTAACGGACCACAGTTTGCTGTAGTAGATCTTGGATTCAAATTTTATTTCTATTCCTTTGTTTCGTTAATTATTAATTAATTATGTTAAAAATAACAGATTTTATGATAATCAGCTATATGGACTCATTTTGCTTAAACTAATTTAGGGCATTGCACAGAGTGCAATAGTTCTAATCTCAACCTTTGATTTAATCCAACGTTTGTAAATAATTGCGACATCATTGATCTGTGTCTCGCTTGGTGTTTTATTATTTATTTATTTATTTATTTATAAATACAAGGTAGAATTTTTCTCTAACTTAATTTAAGTAGATATATGTGTAAAACTCTTTATTGAAGACTTGAACCCGACTCTTGTGTCCCACCACCCCGCAAACACTTACACTTGTGCAGGTAAATATCGAATGTGGTGTGTGTCTCACCTCACCTAGTGTTGGGCTTTCTTTCTTTCTTCTCTTCTTCCCTTTCTTTCTGTTGTCTTCAGATTCACCAAATCCAAATTTCAAAAATTTTCGCTCTTCCACCAAACCTTGATGTATGCGTTGAATCTCCATGACCATGGCTACAACTGGAAGCCTCCGAGGCTCATATGACCACCACTGGCGGTGCTTACCGGTCTGACCTTCTCCTCTCTTAATGTCTCTTTGTTTTGCTCGTTCTCTCAAGTTCAGCCGTGGCCAAGCTTCTGCTTGCCCTAACACCACCATCTCTAGCGGTGCTTCTCAGCGGCGTCACCAACGCTGGTGGTCGTCGGGTCCCCTCTCTTTCTCCTTAATTTATTTTCTCTTCTATTTTTTTTTCTTCTTTAGTTTGACTTTTAGACATGAACAAAACCCATAGTTCCCATTTTGTTTTAGTTTTGATTAGTTTGATATTGGGTTTTCTTGATGCCTGTAAAGTTTGGTGATTTTGCTTGGGTTGGGTTTTTTTGGGTACGGCGGAATGTACTGTGATTACATGAAAAGTGGCATACTTGTAGTTGCTGTATGTATGGGTCTCTTGGCTTTGCCATTTAAACATTTTGAAATATTAGATTTATGAATTTTATTTTTCTTCCCTTGATTTCTTTACCAATTTTTTCTTTCATTTATAGGCACTAAAGATTATGACTTCCTTATTTTCTTTCGTTGAAACATTACTATACTTCTTAGCTTAATAGTAATTTCTGAAATTGGAATTTGTTACTATTGAGAAATATATTTGCTTCTGTATGTATGCTTAATGCTTTTTATTTTTATTTTTTATCTATGACTGAGACTTTGAATTATTATTGAAATTCCCATGTTTAAGTTTAGAAATTCCAATTTCACATTGATACTAGAACTCCAAGAAAATCATATTCAAAGTTGAATTTTAATCTACAACTCTATAGTCTAGGTCAGAACTAGAGCATGATGCAGAGATGGACAACTACAGATATTCCCATTTGTTACTGTTTCAAATGTTTTCTACTGCTCCACTGGTTCTGGTTCGTGTTAGTGAATCTTATGGATTGAGATTTCCTCGTGAATTTGCACTTCTCATGAAGCAGCTTCTATATTTGGACCGGTCCACCTAGTTGCTGGCTCCAAACTTGAATATGCTTCAGGACTAGAGGATCTCCATTGTTTCAAACTGAAGAAGCAAATATGGGGACAGTTTCAAATGAACCTTGTTTATATTGATATACATTCTCCTGGGTGAAAGGCTTTATTTTTTTTTTCTCTTTTATATATGAAAATAAACACTCCACAGTTAGAATTAAACATCCAAGAGGAATATAGACAAAGCAAGAGAGATATGTACTCATTTAGTAGCAATGGAACTTTTGATATTTCTGCTGTATGAGCATTTGGTTACCCTTTGTGTTGCTGTTGCATGCTGGATCTGATGATTGTACGAACTTTCATTGTATCCTTGGCTTTAGTTTAAATCAGCTAGTCTCATTTTTTTGATAGTTAGATCAACTAGTCTCATGTTATTGCATTATTCCAGATCTTCTGGCTAGTGCTCCATGGGGGCTCCATAGCTATAGCTTGCTCTGGCATTTGGAATTTTGATCTATATTAGATCACCAATTGTGTCTTTTAGTATGACCCCCTTTGACAATCATAACAACACTCCATGTGCAACAGAAACATACTGCTTTAGTTACATTGCTAGAATGATAAGTATATCACTCTCTCCCAATATGATGGCTGGTATACTGGTCTGCCAGTAGCTCTATATAAGTGGCCAATAAGCTTGACCTTTTAAGTTTTGGAACTCGTTTAGAGTTCCAGGAATGTGTTATAATGGGACACCTATATATATATATATATATATTTAAAATAGGTGTCCCTTTGTGCTATATTCTCATTTTTTAAGGCCAAGGCTGCCTATATATATCTATGTACATAATACGTAAGCTGCCAGCCTGCCACCACTTCATTAAAATGGTCTGCCTATTTAAATTTGTTTTATTTCCCGTCCAATAAGTGAGCCAAAATTTGTCATATCAATAGAGTTCAAAAAATACTCGTGCAGGGGCTGGTGTTGGACCAACTAAAACCAATGCAGTTAATACAGTTGTTGCATACGATTTTCTTAGCTGAATAATGGTCTGACAGAATGCTATATTTTAAATTTGGACTTTGAATACGATTTTCTTTCATTTTCTCTCATTGTCTTAGTTTTGTTACTACTGTGTTTATTTTATTTTAAAGTTGATTTGGAAATGCATAGAAAATGTTTGTCAAAAAAACTATTTGAAACTTTGAAGTTAAGCTAAGCTATTTTATATGCATGTTGTGCAGTCTTGAGGGAGGTCATCAGATCCTGAAATGCACCAGGATGCTCCCCTAATAGGTTGATTCTTTTCACTTCCTGCTGACAAGAGAAGGATCTAGGCTCTAGCTAAGGTGAAGAACAGAGTTAAATGGTTGATTCTTTTCACTTCCTGCACCAAGAAGACTGTCAATTTCAATTGGACAATTCCATTTCCAATTTTGGCTATGGGGGAATCCAAGAATCAACTGACGGCTTTGTTAACAATAATGAGGACATCTTGTATTTATCACCATAAATCTTGTGTAAAGGGAAAAAAGAAGTATGAAATGGACTTGTTCTATGGAAACAAAACACATGGTGTTGTGTTTTAGCCTTCAGTTGTTACTATAGAATTGAATAGCTGAGCAAGTTGTTGCATCTTCAAGTTGTAGCTGATTTTGTGTTGAATGTAATGTATACAATTTTGTTTCTGTTATAAGCTTTCTTAATGCATTTCGAATTTTTATCTAGACTAAATGGAGTTGTTTTTTATGTATGAATTTGCTTGAAGCAAGTACTAATATTGAAGATGACTCAAAAACACAAATTATATTGAAGTGTTTACATGACTCTTATTCTTTTTTTTTTTATAAGGTTTGCATGACTCTCATTCTTTTGAAAACAAGGAATGCATATCAAGAGTCTTCAAAGGATGCTTGGCCAATTTCACAATCAAAATTTAATTCAAGAAAGTAGACAAGAAACGAATTTGATCTAAAAATGAACAAAGTTTTATTAGAATGTACGCTTTGACCACAAGGCCATATAACAATAGTTTTGTTGAAATATACACTTTGTTAACAAGAAACAACTCTTCCCATCATTATAAATTCATAATACATAATTCCCACACATTGTATGCTTCAAGATCAAATTCTTCGACAACCTTAGATTGCATGACCTGTTCATTAAGTTCTAGTTGGTGTGTCTCCTGCTTCTTGACTGTACATTAAATGTAATTATAAGTTTATAACTAAGCAACACATCACACGCATAGATATAAGCAAAGTAAACCTTTTAAATTTAAAGGAGCCTATATATCCTCTCTGGCTTTTAGAGTCCCAATCTAAAAGCATTATTTATTTATTTTTAACTTTTAAATATATCTAACCAATCTTGGAATTACAATTTCCCCCACCCCTCCATAGGTTCTGCGAGCATAAAATTTTCCAGTTTTAAAGAGATTTGTTGTTCTTCTCTTGACAAAGAGGCCCTTTTACTTACACCCACGGAGTCAAAATGGAATTTCAACAAGCATGTTATTCATGTGTATATACAAGAATCTAGGGAAACAAAAATCACAACGTGGCTAACAACTTTATTTTAACCATTGGATAATCCTTTAACATAAAAACCAAAAATTTGATTTTCATCTCTGAAGCTGTTGTTGTTGTTTTATTTATTTATTTATTTTTATTATCATTTTAGATCATTTGTTAGTTGTGTACGCGTCTAATCCCAATCCGGACAAAAGGTAGTTATTTATTTTTTTTATTTTATCATTTCAGGTCATTTATTAGTTGTGTACGCGTCTAATCCTAATCCGGATAGAAGGCAGTTTTTTTTTTTTTTTTAAATCATTTTAGGTACGTCTAATCCTCCCAACGGTGACATGCCAAACATCTCAACCAACCCTCTTCACTCTTTCATCAAAGCACTAAAGGAAGCTCACCTCTCAACCAAAGCTTCTCTTCTCCATGGCACACTTAGCAACCAAACGAAGCCCCGGCATCCAGCGCCAGCCTCTGAACATCTTCAGCTCCGCCGCGCCAGTCTGCTTCAGGACCAACCCTTATCTGTCAACAGGTACCCATGCAGGGGCGAAACTACCCATGGACCAGTGGGGGCAATGGCCCCCCCTAAATTTCTTTTTAAAAAATATTATTATTATATATATATATATATGTGTGTATTAATTTTAGCAATTTTGTTCTATAAAATTACATTTTATTTCCCTTTAACAATATTATTGATTCTTTTAAGAGTAATGTTATACTCACAAACTTTTTTATAACATTTTTACAAACCTTTTTGGCGGCAAATTCTTATTGGTTCGCATATGGGCACACCACTCGCATCATTTTTTTACTTACCAATAACCACTTATTACATAAGTAATTTATAAAAAACTTGCAGCTGTAGCATTTTCCTCATTTAAGTTATCATAAAAAAATTTATAGATCTAAAATCTAAAACAAAATTTACAAGCCAAAAAAAAAAAAAAATGGTTCAACAACAAAAATTACGAGTAAAACTAAAAATAAAATTAAGCCCAATTAACTAATTTTATCCAAAATAAATAACTCTACCCTTTAAAAAAAATTCTAAAAAAAAATAATTTTGTTCTTACGTACCCAAAAAAAAAAAAAAAAAAAAAAAAAAAAAAAAAAAAACTCAGTAGCTAAATAGTAAAATTAGAGGTTGAAATCACTGCACATAGCCAACAGTAAAACCGCTCCCCCTAACTCAAAGTTCTGGCTCCGTCCCCATACCCACGATCCTTCCCCCTTAAGCTTCTCTTCTCGCTTTCCTTTTTTTTTTTTTTTTTTCATTTTCAAAGTTCTGTGCTGTGAATGTTTGGCCGGTATTGCTGGAATGGGGTTTACAACTTCCTCATTTCTTGTATACAAATAATTTGCACATAGTCCGTGGGATATGCTAGTTTAACAAAATAATTTGCACATGATTCCATCATTATTATTTCCCCTTACTACTCCGTGGGATGCTAGTTATTGGAGATTTTTTGCATTTTACCATTTTTTGAGTTTTGTGGTTTTGTATACAGTGTTTGATAATGGTTGTGTGCTTTTGGGATAATTGTTTGTGGTTGTTGGTGAGAGTTGCATTTTATTAATATTGCCATTGAAATGGGTTCCCTGTGGTTTTTGTTTTTCTATTTTTTCCTTGTTGTTTTTTTATTTATTTATTTGTTCTTCCTCTACACTTACTAGAATTTGGGGGAACAAGGCATGGTTTGCACATAGTCAAATAGGATCCTATATACTTGTCACCTACATTGGCATTACATACATTATCTTCGATTTTGTTGTTTAAAAGTGTTGTTTACATGGTCTTGGATTGGTGTAAGATGGCTGGGGATTTGAGAACGTGGGATGATGATTGTGTTGATGAGCTATGTGATATTGTGTTTAGGGAATTCTTGCTTGGTAAATAGCATCATAATTTACCTCTACCAATGAGTTCACTAGTGCATATACCCCTTCAAAGACACATAAACAATCTTGCAATGGTAAAAACCGTAATAAATGTATTCAACACTATGGCAGATTATGGCAAAATTATAACATTTATTTCCTTACCTACCGCTGATCAGCCTTTAGGAGCAGAGGAGGGATGGTGGATGTCTAGGCTCGGTTTCAGGGGCGGAGGTGTGGTGGAAGACGGAGCTATAGCGTCCTCTTCGAGGTGTAGTGGCGCTCGCTGGGTTCCACCGAACTTGGGTCCCATGGCATAAGCGCAGTTGGGCGAGGATGGAGGAGTTAAGGTCAACAGTGGTCGGCGGGTTTGGGATTTGAGAGCAGTGGTGTGAAAGGGAGATGAGGTGTTTGAGAGAGGAAAGTGAAAGGGAAATGAGTTTTGTGGTTGAGACTTGAGAGAGGAAAGTGCAAAGCCAAAATAAATTTGGGTTCAATCCGCGAGTAACCGTTTTGTGTGCACTGCACAGTTGTCAGCCTGTGGGTCCCACAAAAAGGTGAGTTTTTGTGAGTTTTTAGGCAAAAAACAGAAGTGGGTTTAGTTGCCAAACAAGGGTGGGAGTGTTTTGGGGATTTTTAAGTTATGGGAAATGAGTGATAGGGTGATGAGTGATGAGATTTGAATGATGAGTTAACTATCACTTAACAACCAAACAAGGCATAATATTCTAAAGGTTTTGATGGTACCTTAGTAGCCTTTAGAGTTCACAATTTTTCTTCATCATTATATGTTTTGTGTAGGCTGCATATATTTTGATGGGAAAAAAATTTGCAGCTTTTTATATGTTTTTAGTTGTGCATGTAGATTTGAATTTTTGATTGCATATTGATTAAGTTATTTCTTCAAAAATTTAAGGGTATTTATTAATGCTTTAACAAAAAATTTAAGGTTGGAAACACTATTGCTATGAATTATTAAGTTGATTTTTTTCTTTTTTACTCCACAGTATTGATTTTCTGGCAAAGGACTACCTAACTAAGGTCATTGTCACTTTGTGACAAACATTTGAACTATTAGTCTTGATGGCAAATTAATAGCTGTTCTGGTAAGTGTTTCATTGCTTTTATGTGTACTTTTTGGTTTATTGTATTAATGTGTTTCAATGAGTTCAGTAAGATTGTGTTATAGAGTCTACTGGTGTTGAGTTCTCCTACATTGTGATCTTTCATGGGGGGAGGTATTTGGCTATGTCTTGACTGTGCTTACATCTGGATGTTTGCTTATATAACTGCCTTTGTTTATTGATGTATCAATGGCATTGTTTAAAATTAGCACTAAGGTGATGGGCATTATGTTTTGAAATGAATGAACAAAGTGCCTCACTATGTCAAATGGAATAGGGAATTGGGAATCAAAGTCAGATGTCTTACATTGTACTGTTTATGTGTAGCCACGCCTATTTGTGTGTGCACATTTGGAAAAAGAATGGAGCAGATTCATTTAATTGATTACTATAACTTGTAAATGAGATCTAGTGACTTTGAATATACCTTTTCATTAGCTACTATTGATGTTTAATATTTTTTGTAGCATTAGTAGTTTCAATATATCTAGAAATAAGACTTGATGTTGTTAATGAAAGAGTGTTTTTAAATTCACAATTATTTTTGCTTCATACCATTTTCCCTTTTAATAGGCAAATATCATTAATCTTTTAGGATGATAAAAAGCCCTCATTATGAACTAAATTTTAATTGTCTTGATAAAGGCATGTAATGTGATTTTCTGTTGCACTTTTATGTTGAATGCATACCTTTTGTTTCTTTCTTCAGATTTGGCTCTAACAAGTTTTTTAGATTGCTGATGCTTTTTTGTTTTTGGCTATTGCAGACGTCATCTTTCTTTCTTCACATTTTCAAGGTTCAGTTAACACAGAAAACAATTCAGATTGGGGGGAAGCAACCTTCTAGTTTATTTCTTCCTTCTATATCTCTTCTTCTCAGTGAGCAGGTGCCTTTTGCAGAGGACTTGACAATGTAAGTACTCTTTGACTTTAACTTAGTAAAATTGAACTTTTACTTAAATTATAGCTTTTAATCTCAACAAAATGGAAAGATATCTTGAGACTTTAAAAAATTCAATTGTCATAAAAAAAAAAAAAAAATCCATGTAGTAATCAGGTAATCAGAAATAAACCCTTTGTGAAATGGAGAGGTAGTAAATGATTCTAAATTTCTCTTTACTAGCATCAGCATCTAAACCTTTGACTTTAATTTCGTGCAATAGAACTTTAACTTCAGTTACAGTTCTTTGTCTAAAAAAAATGGAGGTAGTAGTAAATGATTCCAAACTTTATTTTTATGGTTTGGTCTCGTAATCTATTCTTAGTTTCATACTGATGTCTTTTCTGGTACTATTTGTCTTGCCAGAAGCAATATTGTATGTGATAATATGAGGATTTGGTTAGAGCTCATTTGATCATCTATCTATTGTATTATATAGTGTCTCAAACTAAAACGTTGAAATATATTTTTACACAGGCTTTTCCGCTGGATTTAGTACTCTTTTTTCGTCTCCATCTTCATCTCATCTCCAATGTCAATCCTTCATGGCTACCCTATACCCCCTCCCCCTCCCTCCTTGCCTGGTACCACTGGTCCCATAGAATTTAACCCGATCAATCCTCCTCACCACAAAAAAAACTCCCACATGAAGGTCAACATGACCAACCCCAACCTAGTAGTAAGCACACCAACCATGCATTTATCATTTCCATCGTTGTCTCGGCGATAGGGGTGATATTGATCGGCCTTGTCTGCCTTGCCATTGGCTACTGGTTGAGGAAGATGCTCATGGCTCCACCACCACCACCAAAGTGGTCCTCCATTGTTCATCAGGTGCTCCACTCCACCAAAACTATTCAATTTTAACAAATTAACATTTTGTTTTTTGATTTGCTTGAAGTTCCTCTTTTCTGGGTGTTTTTTTGTTTTTGTTTTTGGGTGAATTAAGCACAATTTAGTTTACAATTGGTGCAATTGGTTATGATTTTGTTTAGTATTTTCTTATCAAGTGATTTTCTAGGTGGGTTTTGTTGATTAAGAAAGATTGACTACTGGTTGGGTAGAGGGGGAGATGAGAGGGTCGTGATGGTATGTAGGGTATGTTGAGGATGATTGTGAATTGAACATATGAATAATTGTTCTGTGAATATGTGATTGTGATTATGAGTCTATCTATTAGAGACTGAAAATTATTTTTGCAGGGGCTGTAAAAAATATAAAATAATGTTTATTTGTTTGACTGTTTGTTTGTAGTTGGGGCAACAATAGGAACATGCACAAATAGATAAACAGAGGGTAGTGATTTAGGGAAAAAAAATCCTAAAGTTAAGAGAAGTGTGTTAGTAGCGCATTATAAATCCATAATGTTGTTTTTTGGCGTCTATTTTTTGTCATTTAAAGGATTTTGTAATGTTGTTTGCTTGGCTTTTGGATTAGATCCATTTAGGATTTAAGAAGTTTGGGCATTGCTGGTTAATTTTGTCTTCTGATATATGGATGTTTTTAATGTGTTTTTGATATTTTCAATGGTATTAGGTATGGTAGATTGAGTTTAGAATGATAAAAAAATTCATAATGATGGTAGTGGGTAAGTAAGGGTGTGTTTGGGGGCGTATGTGAGTAACAAAGATAAAACGACAAATAATTAATTTAATAAAAATGTCACAACTTTTTTTTTCTCATATTTCGGGTCCCTAATTAGAAGCTGTTTAATGAATGCAGGTCCCTCATCAGTCGTAGTTGGATCATCCTTGCAACTCACACATACCGGGAGGCTACTCACATGCACCGAGAGGCTAGTGAAGTGGCTAACGGACTATAGATAAAAGGGGAAGCTTGCAAATAGACAAAATTTTTATTTATGAGTCTTCTTGAGTTTTATGTATGAAAAATATCTAAGGAATGTTTGTTAAATAGACACTTTTAGAAAGTGCTTTGTAAGAAACTATACTCTCCTAAACCAGTTGTTTGATTAAATAAAACTTCCTCTTTGTTAAAAAAAAAAAAATCTATTGATGGTTCTTTCAAACTATACTCCACTCGACCAAGTGAATGGCTAGCGAAAAAACACCATGCTCATGTTTCTGTTCAATTCACTATACCAAATTAAATCTATTACATCAAGTGTTAATACAACAAAATTAGTATAGTGGTATTAGACATAATATCACATCTACAAATTAAAAGTCGTTGCAATAGTAACTTAAAAATGGTAAATTATTATATTAATAATAATTAGTTGTAATAATTTATAATTTTCAGTTGCAATAGAGGCTTTAATACTAAATTGAATTTATAAATTTTTTTGCAATAACTTAAATTGAAGAAATAAAAAAAAAAATTTGCAAATACTTAAATTAAGAAACTGTTGTAATAATTTGATACCAATTATTTTGCAGTATATTACAATAGAAATTTCAAAGAGACAGTTTATTACAACAAATATATAATTGCAATAAGTATATATCAATTATTTTACAATCTATTGCAATGAAAAACATGAAGTTGCAATAAATATATTATAATAATGATCTAATACCAATTATTTTAAAGTCTATTGTAATGAAAAATATGGAACAATTATCTAGTACAAAAAAAAGATAACGTTGCAATAATTTGACTCAAAAATTCTTTGCAATTTATTGCAATAAAATTCATGAAATAATAGCCTATTGCTACAAGATATTTGAAATAGTAAATTGTTTTTACAACGGCAAATATATTATTACATCAAATTTTTTTATTAAAATATTTAAGGTTTATTGCAACGAAATGTTTTGTAGCACAAACTTATTACCTCAAATTTTATTGTAACACTTTGCATAAACTATTGCAACACGAAATTAAAGTCAAAGGTTCAGCATCTGACCTTTACTTTAATTTTGTGGAATAGAACTTTAACTTCAGTTATAGTTCTTTGTCTAAAAAAAATGGAGGTAGTAGTAAATGATTCCAAATTTTATTTTTAGGGTTTGGTCTCGTAATCTATTCTTAGTTTCATACCGATGTCTTTTCTGGTACTATTTGTCTTGCCAGGAGCAATATTGTATATGATAATATGAGGATTTGGTTAGAACTCATTTGATCATCTATCTATTGTATTATATTGTGTCTCAAACTCTAACATTGAAATATATTTTTATGCAGGCTTTTCCGCTGGATTTAGCACTCTTTTTCGTCTCCATCTTCATCTTCATCTCCAATGTCAATCCTTCCTGGCTACCCTATACCCCCTCCCCCTCCCTACCTGCTCGGTACCACTGGTGCCATAGAATTTTACCCGATCAATCCTGCTCACCACAAAAAACAGTCCCACAGGAAAGTCAACATGACCAACCCCAACCTAGTAGTAAGCACACCAACCATGCATTTATCATTTCCATTGTTGTCTCGGCGATAGGGGTGATATTGATCGGCCTTGTCTACTTTGCCATTGGCTATTGGTTGAGGAAGAAGCTCATGGCTCCACCACCACCACCAAAGTGGTCCTCCATTGTTCATCAGGTGCTCCACTCCACCAAAACTGTTCAATTTTAACAAATTAACATTTTGTTTTTTGATTTGCTTGAAGTTCCTCTTTTTTGGGTTGTTTTTTTTTGTTTTTTTTGTCTTTTTTTTTTTTTTTGGGTGAATGAAGCACAATTCAGTTTACAATTGGTGCAACTGGTTATGATTTTGTTTAGTATTTTCTTAGCAAGTGATTTTCTAGGTGGGTTTTGTTGATTAAGAAAGATTGACTGCTGGTTGGGTAGAGGGGGAGATGAGAGGGTCATGATGGTATGTTGGGTATGCTGAGGATGATTGTGAATTGAACATATGAATAATTGTTCTGTGAATATGTGGTTGTGATTATGAGTCTATCTCTTAGAGACTGAAAATTATTTTTGTAGTGGCTTTAAAAAATATAAAATAATGTTTATTTGTTTGACTGTTTGTTTGTAGTTGGGGCACCAATAGGAACATGCACAAACAGATAAACAGAGGGTAGTGGTGTAGGAAAAAAGAAATCCTAAAGTTAAGAAAAGTGTGTTAGTAGCGCATTATAAATCCATAATGTTGTTTTTTGGCATCTATTTTTTGTCATTTAAAGGATTTTGTAATGTCGTTTGCTTGGCTTTTGGATTAGATCCATTTAGGATTTAAGAAGTTTGGGTATTGTTAGTTAATTTTGTCTTCTGATATATGGATGTTTTTAATGTGTTTTTGATATTTTTAGTGGTATTAGGTATGGTAGATTGAGTTTAGAATGATAAAAAAATTCATAATGTTGGTAGTGGGTAAGTAAGAGTGTGTTTGGGGGCGTATGTGAGTAACAAAGATAAAACAACAAATAATTAATTTAATAAAAATGTCACAACTTTTTTTTTCTCATATTTCGAGTCCCTAATTAGAAGCTGTTTAATGAATGTAGGTCCCTCATCAGTCGTAGCTGGATCATCCTTGCTACTCACACGTATCGGGAGGCTGCTCACATGCACCGAGAGGCTAGTGAAGTGGCTGACGGACTATAGATAAAAGGGGAAGCTTGCAAATAGACAAAATTTTTTATTTATGAGTCTTTCTGAGTTTTATGTATGAAAAATATCTCAGGAATGTTTGTTAAATGGACACTTTTAGAAAGTGCTTTGTAACAGACTATACTCTCCTAAACTGGTTGTTTGATTAAATAAAATTTCCTCTTTGTTAAAAAAAAAAAAAAAAAAAAAAAAAAAAAAAAAACTATTGATGGTTCTTTCAAACTATACTCCACTCGACCAAGTGAATGGCTAGCGAAAAAACACCATGCTCATGTTTCTGTTCAATTCACTATACCCAATTAAATCTATTACATCAAGTGTTAATACATCAAAATTAGTATAGTGGTATTAGACATAATATCACATCTACAAATTAAATGTCGTTGCAATAGTAACTTAAAAGTGGTAAATTATTATATTAATAATAATTAGTTATAATAATTTATAATTTTCAGTTGCAATAGAGGCTTTAATACTAAATTGAATTTAGAAATTGTTTTGCAATAACTTAAATTGAAGAAATCAAAAAAAAAAAAAAAAAAAACTGCAAATACTTAAATTGAAGAGACTGTTGTAATAATTTGATACCAATTAATTTGCAGTATATTACATTAGAAATTTCAAAGAGACAGTTTATTACAACAAATATATCATTTCAATAACTATATATCAATTATTTTACAATTTATTGCAATGACAAACATGAAGCTACAATAAATATATTATAACAATGATCTAATACCAATTATTTTACAATCTATTGTAATGAAAAATATGGAACAATTATCTATTGCAAAAAAAATATAACATTGCAATAATTTGACTAAAAAATTCTTTGCAATTTATTGCAATAAAATTCATGAAATAATAGCTATTGCTACAAGATATTCGAAGTAGTAAATTGTTTATTACAACGGCAAATATATTAATACATCAAATTTTTTATTAAAATATTTAAGGTTTATTGCAACGAAATGTTTTGTAGCACAAATTTATTACCTCAAATTTTATTGTAACACTTTGCATAAACTATTGCAATGGCAATTTTTTTCATTGTAATAAACATTTTTTATTATAGTGGTATGGGCAATCATAATTTTTGTGACTAGTTTTTGTTGAATATGTTACAATGCTTTACTTTATTCACCTTTTGTATGTCAAATGGTTTTTTTTTTCCTCTTATACGTGCTTCCACTTTTATCATGTAACAGGCACACCTACAGAATTAAACACCGCGTCTGTTGGGAGCCAAAAAAAGGAACCAAAAGAAAAACAGAAAGGGAATAATAGAAAAAGAGAAATGATATGTCTACAACATTTCTACAACATTTTTACAACAAATTCTAAGTGGCAGGTTGTTACTGGTTGTTATTGTTGGGGCAAAAAAGTAATTTTAGTGTTAGTTTCAAATTTAAACCAATAACAACTAACCACCTGTAATTTGTTGTAAAAATGTTGTAAAATTGTTGTAGACGTAGCATCTCTCATAGAAAAAATATTACCACTAAGCTAACGCACTAAATTGTTAATAAGCATAACTTATAAAATATATAAATATGTATAACTAAATAAAGAAATAATTAATTAATTAACTAATTAATATATCGATATTAATCACACACATTAATGTTAATTAGAAAATGATAAACATCAAAAAAGTGATGGGCAGGTTGCCTACTAGTAAGTAATGTACCCTTTTTTGGGGTACAAATAATTACCCCTATTTAAATTATTGGTGAGCTTTCAAAATCCAATCTACTTATTTAGAAAACAAATGAATAGAATTTTAGGGACACTATGGTGGAATAAATTAAAACCTGGTGAGCTTTCAAAATCCAATCTACTTATTGAAAAAACAAATGAATAGAATTTTAGGGACATTACGGTGGAATTAATTAAAAACTCTAAGAATATCTTAATGCATGGTCCTCATAGCCAATTGAGAATGAAGGTTGTCATCAATTTCTTGAATATGACAACATGAATTGGTGTGGTAAAATTTTACTAATAAAATTGATTAGACTTATTGGAATTGGAATTGGACTTGTTAGCCTTCTCTCTCTCTCTCTCTCTCTCTCTCTCTCTCTCTCTCTAAACGTTGTCTTTTAGCAAGATACCCAAAATTCTTGATATGATTTTAAATTTGTTGAACCAGACCAACAAATTATGGTCCTTCAACTTGGGGTGAGGCACTGTTGAATATACCTATTTTGTACTATTTCAGTTACACCCACACTATATTAATATTTTGTCAATTTTACCATTATTTTAATTTTTATATATTATATATTATTATTATGAACGCCAAATTTTATATCAATCAAATGTCACTAATCATCTAATCTATAAATGCACAGGTTTAGCTTATTTAAAACAAATAAATTATTAATAGTTTACAGATTGCATGAGTTTTTTATGCTGACCATGTAATGATGTAAGTGGTGATGTGAGTGGTTGAACCACATGAAATGATATTGCTCCAATCACAAATTCCAACATCAACATTCCTAAAAATATATTTGTGAAAGTGTGCTGTGCCTAGCATTAGTGTTAGATTTAACTCCAATCAGTATATAGATTATAGACTGATTCCTTCCCTGCTTTCACAAAACAATTAGAAGAGTTTTAGGATAACATCATGAGCTTGCACTTCTAATACAGCTACAAAAGTCAAAAATAGAATTCTGTCACAACACATGGTTACAAATGCAAACTACTGCTACAAAAGCATTTTAAGGTGACAGCCATGGCCATTCTTTAATACTACAAGAACCAATAACTTTACCATTCAGTCATACACAAGATAGCAAAACACCACTATTCCAAGTGGGGGAGTACTGTTTACAGCATACAATCTAGCAGCTAAGCTTGGTCACTGCAATGGAAAATGTGTGGCCATCTAAGAGGAACTTTGGACGGAACTGGCTCCCAACAGACGCGGTGTGTTGGTATGCCTGTTACAAGATAAAAGTGGAAGCACATATAAGAGGAAAAACATAACCGTTTGACATACAAAAGGTGAATAAAGTAAACCATTGTAATATATTCAACAAAAACTGGTCACAAAAATTAAGATTGCCCATACTGCCGGATGAAAAAACAAGTGCATATTCTCCTGATTTCTCAAGGAGTGAATTGTAGTTTTCTTGAAGATCCTCTGTACTCTCATCTTCTTCAACATCCGATTCTGTACTCCCGTACTGCTGGTCACTCCTATGTTAAAATATTTTTATACTATCTTTTGGTATCTTAAAATAATTTTTATATTATCTTTTGGTTTCTACTAATTTATTATTCATTCAAACATAGCTTCAAGGGCTACCTCATACCTCAGGATCCCTGTGTTCCAGAGAGGCTTTGCTTTTGGTATGTATTAAACTTTGCTATGATGGTTTTTTTTTTTTGGCCATTTATATGTATATATTAATCAGAAAGACTGAGATGTGAATTTGGATCTCTCATTTATATGTTAGTTGGTTGAAATGGTTGATCTATGATTCTTTGATCAGAATATTGGTTTTTGGAAATGGGGTTTGATTGTTTTTGTCATTGGTATCATATTTATCTTCCAAGTTTTGGTTTTTGTTACTACTGAGATTAATGGGTTTTTGATTTTTGGAAATGGGGTTTTTTTTTTTTTTGACATTTATCATATATACCAAGTATATTTTTATTTTTATTTTTATTATTAAATTACTGCTGAGATCAATCAGTTCTTGAATCTTGGCATTCATACAAAAGAATATAGAACCCAAACGAGTTGAAAAAATGGGGAAATGATTGAGGGAGGTTTAAAAAAAAAAGAAAAAAAAAGAGAGGCTGGTCTAAAAAATGAGGTAATAAAGTAATTTAATAATGTCGTGAAATTATTAAGACTTTTTGTGTTCCTATGTGGACTCTTTATTATTAGACAAAACATAAGGCACATATATAAATTACATATATATATATATATATGTATATGTATATATAGCTACCGTCTCAAATATAAATTAAAAGGGGAAGGAAGGATCTCTTATGCCACATACCAAGACCACCAATCATGTAGTAAAAGAATGAGTGAAATGGCACCTTCTTTGGTTGTAAGAATAATGTGTGAGAGGATTTTACATTTCATCTATTTATTTATTTATTTATTTTTTTTGAAAAAGTTCATCTACTTAATTTAGATATTTATAATTAGACAATTAAATAATAATTTATGCAACAATCAAAAATGCAAAAATTGTCTATACATATTTATCTTGGATGGTTATAAATTTACATTTAACTTTGCATTTATGTATTCTTATGCTTTAATTTACATATTTATAACTAAACGATGAAAATTATGAATAAAATAATTAAAATAGTTCACTCATTCATAAAGCTAGCAAAATACTATAAATTACAATCCTAAACAACTTCAAAAATACAAACCAAAAATATCAAAAATACTCTTTACACAATCACAAAAATGATGGCATGCAACATGAATTACCTACAGAATTATTGGTCAAAATATTTTCCAATGTGGGAAGACAATCACCAAAATTTTTAGGCAACGTCAAAACGAGGTACACATTTAAGTTCACAACTGATGTTTGATACTTTCACATCAACTTTTCACTTTTTCTCTACTAATCACAATTTGCCATGTCCAAAATTGTGGCACAAAATATTGTAGTTCTGTATTTTCTCATTCATCAATGCTTTAGGACTGGAAACAAGCAAGCACTATTTTGGGTCGGAGCTCACAAATATTTTGTACAAGATCAAACTAAAGCGGGAAAAGAAATCCTTTTTTAAGCCAACATAGAAGGAGACAAAAATGCAAAATATGGATTGGCAATTGCGTTGTTATGCGAATCAAATGATGAGAGAATACAACTACTATTATCAATTCTAAACCAACCAGATGGAAAACTATTGCTACAAAACTATCAACAAATCTTTTGACATACAACTTTTGGAACAAACACATTTTGCATCCCAAATAACCAAGCATCCAAGAAAAATGGAGTGGGTCATTGGGATTGTGAATACCCTTACCCTTATGGAAACAAAGAATTACATGTAACATGCAAAATATGCTTAATTGACTTGGAAATGTACAAATTGGCCAACCAAGTATGGTAGAAATTATGTTTCAAAAATAAAATCTACAAAAAAATTTCCTCATTCTATTCCGAATATCTTTAATAATACAAAATTAATTTAAAGACCAAAACCTCCAATATTTAAAGACCAAAACAATCTGCAATATATATATATATGTATATCATTATCATAAAATAAATTTTCACGTGCAACACGCGGGTCCGTGACTAGTTATATGTAAAGTTGGAATTGAGTATTCTATAGGATTTACTGTGTAAATATGCCTAGCTCGATCGATCGAAAATTAGGCTCAATCTTTTGAAAGTTGTGTAGATTGTTTTTCTGCAGAATTTTCCAACTCAGCCCAAGCCCGTTTGACTTGTAGGGTTTTATGTTTTGTCTTAAGTATAAAAGAGAAAACCCTAGCCATGTTTTGAGGTTGTTCTTTATGCTGTGTCTGTGAATCTTTTGTGAGATCTAGAGGTGTTTGCTTTCACAGATACTTAGGGTTATCAAGGATTAGGACTATATCAAGAACTTGGTGATCAATTCAGTTGCAGATCCAAGTGCTTAAAGATACATAAGCGGGAGTGCTTGTACTTGCTGGGAATCCAAGAAAAAAGTAGTCCGTGAACTCGGAGCTGTCACGTGGTCGTGGTAGTAAGTTTCCTACTTGAGGTAGCAATAGGATATTAGTGGTCTAAGTTGCTATTGTGTAAACTTCAATATTTCATAGTGGATTCGGTTTACCTTGAGGATAGCTAGGTTAAATCATCCTCAAGTTTTTTACCGGTTTGGTTTTCCTAGGTTATCATATTTTTGTGTTATTTATTTTCCGCACTTTACATTGATATGATATATTTATGTTAATCTAGATTTGATAATTTGACTAAGTAATCACTTGGCTAATTAACTAGGTTAATCTGGTTTTGTTGTAAGGGGTTTAAAAATGTACATAATTAATGGTCTTCTTAAGTCCTCACATGATGTCCTTTTGTCTACAATGTTGAGAATAAAAAAATCTGTTGGTGGCTTAGAACAGTTAATAGCTGTTTGAGATTAGCAGTATCAATTTATACCAACAACACACAAATCAGTTGAACAAACCTAACAATCACAGGGCATCTCTGGACTTGATCTTTCGTGAAACAAGCACCATTTGTCACACAATTTAAAATTCTTGGTAGCCCCAACAAGTGACCTAGGAAGCACGGACACTTCATTTGGGGTGTTGTACTCATGTCATAATATCTTCAAAGGAACAACCTTTTCAACTTTCCCCCTAAGAGCAGTCATGTTGAACCTTTTGAGCTCTTTCAAGTTATGAAGAGAAAAAGAACCAAAAGCAGCAACCTATCCTCCATAGGGGACTATCACATCTTCCCATTTACCACCAATTCTAAAATTTCAAAGAGAAGGCCTGAGAAGGTCCCACTCTGCACTCAATCAGTGTGTTTCAGTTGCTGTTAAAAGGTAGAGAGGCAGCACTAGTTATCAACCACCACCTAGTTTACCTAAGATTAAACAGCATGCCAAACTAACCAAGTCAAATCCCAATTTTTATAAGACAAATGTATTAATCATCAAATACATATGCTGGAAAATTTCATTACCTTGGGTTAATCATTCCCTCAAAAGTATGTCTTGTACTTCAAAAGTGCACAGCAGAAACGCAATGAAAGTATATGAGGCAAGAGAAGCTTCTGCAAGAATGAGTTCAGAAATGCTTCCCTATATTCAGAGCAATAGTTTGAAGTAGATGAACTAAACTCCATTTAGTTGCATGACCCTTTCAATATGAATTTTATGTTCCCCTACTTCAAACCCACATAGTTTCATTAAATTGCATCTTTGGCCTTCAAAATTTAACAACAAATTAAAAATGTGCACTTGCACGCTTCTATAAGAAAATTAGAGTATGACAATTTGGGCTAACCAGAAGAAATTTACAGGCATATTTGTTAATAACTTAATTGCTTGAACATAGACAATGGGAGTTGCCTTCTGCAGCCAAAGAGGGCATGAACATTGGCCTTGATCATGTGTTGCATAAACAAAATAAAAATTTAAAGGATCAATGATGGTAGGAAAATTTTTAATGAGTACTAACAAAAGTTTGAACAGGTGCATTTTTTTTTTTTTTTTTGCCTTTTTGACATTTACCTGCCAATAAATCGAAATTTATGTATATCATAGAAACTTTGGTCATGTACCAGCAATGTACTCCATACACATATTCACTCTACAAACCAGACAAAGCATCTATGAATAATAAGAAAGTAACCATGGATTAAACAAATGTCCTTCAACTTCTTAAATTCAAGCTTACAACAATCAAAGCTGAGAACATACTCTAGTGGAATTTCAAATAAATACCTGACTGTAACGTTCAATTGTTGTGGCAAGCATATGGTGTTGTGGATGTTTAGCTTAACTGGCCAAAGCTCTCAATATTATGCCATTGTCTCTTTGTGTAATGTGAGCCGTCTTGGAGCAATTTTATCCATCCTCCTCATGCACAATTGTTCCAAGAATTAAGTAACGGTCTGAATTCTTGTGAAAGTCAAAGTTTGCACTTGAAAGCTCCAAGGTTTTAAAAATCATTTATGATTACAGCTCCAAATTTTATACCAACAGCTACAGATCAATTGAAACAAAACTAAAAACTACAGAGCATCTTAGGCTTTAAAAAGCATATTAGTTTGATAGGGAGTTTGACAGCCGCACCGGGTGAACCTTGATGACAACAAGAGCAGTCATTTGCTGAACCTATTGAGCTCTCTGAAGTTAAGAAGAGAAGAAAGAACCAAAAGCAGCAACCTGTCCTCTTGAGAGGACTACACATCTGACCAATCGCCACCTATTTCAAATCTGAAACAGGGAGTTTCAGCGGCTTTTAGAGGTTATTGAAGTAAGACTAGCTTTCATTTGCCCCTGCGTCAAATATAAAATGAATGTGTTAAATACATTTACTTGAAAAACTATACTAGCCTAGGTTAATGACTCCCTCAAAACTCTTTACCATGTACTTCAAAAGTCCAAACTAGAAAGGCAGTGAATGTATAATGAGTGAGATTTTTTTATTGAAAAGAAGGACAAGCTTTACGGTGACTTGAAAACACATCAGACATTTACGAGTTCGTACATGATGCTAAAGGATCAGCAGCAAGTAGTGGCATGAAATTGGCGGCAAGTGTGTGAGGCACATGTTATTCATAGTTGAAAGTGACACTGCAAAAGAAAAGGCAAGGAAATGAGCATATATTTCCATGTTGAAAATTGCCTAGTTCATAAAAAATTATGTTCACTATAGCATGATCTAGTTTTTTTTTGTTTTTTTTGTTAATTATTAATTTCTTAAGATCTAAAGTCTCCTGCTGAAAAACAATTAACATATCTTACATAGGTGAGCAAATAATATTTTTATTTGGGAAATACTTGTTTCACTCATCTTGTTGCGCACACTTCTACACATGAGAAAATTGCACTGAAATCATCCAAGCTAGAAATTGTGACTTGAAGTCACAATTTCAATGCAATTCTCCCATGTGTATAAAAGTATGTGCAACAAGGTGTGTGTAATAAACACTACTTTTTTTTTTTTTTATTCTCTTCTCCCATTTGTATAATCATATTTTTTGAGCTGCTCATAAAAAATTAATATGAAAAAAAAAATCGACAAAACATTTGAAAATAGTAATGAGGCTCTTTTTATAGGAGTTATCAAGCTTTATGGATAGACAACTAATTTTTGGAAAAATAGGCAATATGAGTTAATACATGAAACTTCTTTATGAGATTTGAGAATTCTCCATCGAAAAATGATTTCCTTGAATATTTTTTTATAATAACACAAAAAAATAATTCCAACAATGGAATAAACCATATTGACAATAAGCAGAAGAAATGAAAACGTTAGTGCTAAACAAGTACCTGGGCAAAAGTTGTTTTGAATTCATAGAACAGCAATAACATTTGAGTCAATCCTTATGTAAGGGGTGAGCAATTTTGGGCCAAGCATCCCCATTATCTATTTGACAAAGCGCTGTGCCTCCGACCAATTATGATCCTCAGTAGCAACAAGGTGCTCCCAAGCGACCCTACGAACCCAATAGAGCTCACTACCCACCATTACCCCCTATCCATTCCTACCCTATTCTCCATCCTTCTGGCCTCAGAAGGCTCGAGTTTTTCGCTATATAAAAGCTTTCCAGCCAAGCCGAGATGCTAAGTACAAAGGGCAATTGTCAATATATAGAGAGTAAAAAAAGGGAGGTGGGCAAGCCCTCTTCTGATATGCACTCAAGCTTATTGCATTCATCAATGGCCAATGCTCTAAGCAAAGTAAGATGTTGAAACCCCTTACCATTGAGTGATTTCAGATGTGGAAAACGTATGATGTTGAATCTGAGAAGAGTAGAGGGCAACAACACCTCCTCCGGAAAGGAATCCACATCTTCTCCTTGATACTCAATAATGAATATTCCAAGAGAGTAAAGACCCTGTAAACCCCATTCCATGTGATGGCCAAATAGTTTGTCACAATAGTGGATTGTAAGTATCTGTAACTTGGAGGGAAATCCACCCTTAGAAACTAATTCGTGTTCTGGACATCCATACAAATTCAAATCTACAAGAAATGGAAGGAGGTTGTGCATCCTTTCAGGTAGTGACTTTAACCTTCTGCAATTGGAGATCTTAATCTTAGTCAAATTTGGGGCACCCAGTCCTCCCTAGGGAAAGGAAACAAAATTAGGACACTCATGGATTTCCAAACTAGTGAGATCCTGGAGAGATACCTCTGTTGCTGATAGGGATTCAAGATTTTTACAATAATAGATGTGAAGATCTCTGAGCTTTGGTAATAATTGGAGTGGTAAACAAATGAGGGAACCACAATTAATGTGCAAACTTTCAAGTGATGGATAGTATTAACCCATTGGAAATTGGAATGTCACAAGAGAGTCTCAAGCTTAGGTGGTAATTCCTTCAACACCACCTCATTACAATCTATCAAAGACAATTCATCGAGAGCGGGAGTCCTAGGAAGTGAAGTAACAAGCTGTTGGCAATCTTCAATTTCAAGTAAAGCTAAAGAGAGAAGGTAACTGGGTAGATCTCTGATTAACTTGGGACAACTTATAATGTGAAGCTCTTGGAGACAAGCAAAAACAACACCTTCACATTCGCCTTCAAATGTAAACCACTCCTTCCACTCTAATATCCCTACAAATGTTAATGTTTCAAGGGACTGCAATGGCTTAGTTGCGGAAGAGACATTCCTGTAGAACTTACGATCCACATGCAATACTCCTTCAAAGTCTTCAATTATGAGTTCCTTAAGGACGGGTAATTGCCCAAGTGGAGGCAAGATAAAGCAATACTTGCAATCAAAAAGAACTAGGGACACCATATTCAAGAATGAACAATCACCTAACCACCTTGGAAATCTTGTACCACGATATCTTTGGATGGAGAGGGATTCTAAGTTTGTATGAGGACGCAATTGCTCAAGCACATTTCTTTCATTTTCTAAATTGTCAGTTTCATGATGCCATCCCCATTCCAACTCCAAATCTGACAAGTACTTCTTTTCCTTCAAATTAACCTCTGTGGCATCTCTAGTGCAATCAATGTTTTTCAAGTTTGATATACAAAATGTTCCAGAAAGATTTCTAAGCTCTCCCAACTCTCTAATGTTAGATCCACCATCTTTTCTTACAAAAGATAAGCTTAAATTTTGAAGATTTCTTAATTTACCCATTTCCAATGACATCTCTTCCAACCATGTGTAAATTACGTCTAGGCAATGTAAATTGACTAGTCTCCCCATGTTGCTTGGCAACTCTACAAGCATATTTCATCCACTTAATAATAATGTTTGCAAATTATAGAAAGTACACACAAAATTAGGTAAGCATTTGATCTTAGATCTTTCAAGATTCAAATAACGTAAATGTTTCAAATTGCTAATAGAATCTGGTATCACCCTTATGGCTTCATGGTCAGATAATGATAACACATGCACAAACACTTAAAAGAACATAGCAAATCATCTGTCATTATCTTTTTTATAGTATAAAGAGGTGAATACCTCAAAGTTGTATATTTTAGTCCCAAGAAGGTTTGCAAACCCTTAGTTGCATTAGACACCTCAAATTTCTTAGAGGCATCAAATTTAGTTGTAAAATATGACAAGTGACATGTCTTTTTTGTAAATTCACAAGGATTGTCAACATCCATCCCAAAACAAAATTCCCCTAGTATATACTTTGCCAAGTCGTTAACAGTGAAGGTCGTGCAAAATGAAACATGAATTGTTGTTGTTTGTTCTTTGAAAAATTCACCTTGATACTAGCTAATTCATTAAAGTATTGTTCACCTCTTTCTTTCATCCTCCCATTTCCTTTGGATTTAACAATAAATCATCTGCCATCCACAACAACACTAACTCTTCCTTTGAAAATTCATAATCCTTTGGAAAGATTGAGCAATAAACAAAGCATCGCTTCAAAGGTGATGGAAGGTAGTGGTAACTCAATCTTAGAGCAGGAAGGATATTGCTCTCATCTTCTGGTAGATCCCATATGTCACTATCCAAAATCTTCTTCCACTCTCTTGGGTCTTGTTTAGAGTGCAACAAACCCCAGAGTGTTTGCAGTAGTTAATGGCAAACCTTTACAATTGTGAAAAATTTCTCTACCAATAACTTCTAGGTGTAGATATCCACTAGATTTATCATTTTTAAATGCATGTTTTGCAAATAACAACCAACATTCTTCATTTGACAATTGCTTTAGATGGTAATGTGAAATGGGAGGAGATACAATTAATGCAACTTTGTCACTACGTGTTGTAACAACGATCTTAATCTTTTGTGCCCCACAACTAAAAATTCTCAGTAACTCATCCCAAGCAATATAATTTTCATTCCAAACATCGTCTTACACAAGGAAAAATTTATTCCCACTTAATCTCTCCCTGATTCTAGTTTTCAACACATTTAAGTTTTGAGTGTCACAAGTAGGCAACTTGATCTCCTCAAAAATTGTTTTTGCTATTTTAAAACCATCAAATTTTTCAGAAACACAAACCCATGCTTTGAGATAAAAATTCTCCTTTATCCAGTAGTCATTGTATACAAGTTAAGTAAGGGTTGTCTTGCCAACTCCACCCATGCCCACTATATGGACAACACAAATCTCATCACCAATTGCATTATCTAATTGCAACTTCTCAAATATCGCCTCCCTATCAATATCTATACCATACACACCACATTCTTCAGGGCATGAAGTGGTTAGTTGTCGTGGGGGTACTAGTACTCCACAAGCAACCTCTTTCAAACCAAGGACATCATTTTGCTCCATAACACATTTTAATATATATAGAATCCCTTTTAGCTCTAATTGTATCCCATTGTCAAATGAATTAGCAAAAGTAGAGATGAGGCTCCATACTGTACTAGTGCCATTTTGAAATTCAGCTTCTGACTTGGATCGTAAGGTTTCAGTGGCTAGGGGCGTAGCCAGGAATTTTTACATGGGGGGGCCGATTCGAACCATGAAGGCTGAAATCGACGACGATGAGTATCATCGTTGTATGGATAGTCTATATTTTTAGGTTGATATGGACCTTCTTTGAGAAAAGCTCTTCAAATTTCATCTTGTTTGTTGATAGGGAATTCACATATTTGTTTACGTGATCCTGGATCACAATCTATCTCTTCAAATTGAAGTTTTGGACATTTGGAGGGGTGTTCATCAGGCATTGAAGTATTAACATTTGTTTCTACAACCACAGGTGTCCTAATTTCTGAATTGTTAACATCTTTTTTCTTAAAGAATGCATCAATTGTTTTTTGTTTGCTCATAATTCTTTTAGCTTTAAGAATATGACTCAAAAATTAACCTGAAAAGAATTTTAAAAAATAAAATTTTAATTAGAAATTTTTACTTAGTTATATGAATGTTATTCATGCTTAAGAAAAAAACAAAATCTCCACTATAATTTAAACAGTCAACCCATTTTTAATACAACTTTAATTAATAATAACCCCTCAAACAAAAACAAAAATAATTTAATTAATTTGTCTATTATAATGTACTAGCCGCTAACCCGTGCGATGCACGGAAAAATTCCAAAAATGAAATATTTATGAAACATCCTAAATAGTTTTTTTTTTTTTTTTTTAATAAAAAAATTCAAAAGTGAGAACTCTAACACTTACACTTTACTTATTACACAATCTAGAAATTGTCCTATAGGATATATGTCCTACCTATTTCACAAAAAGCATGAGTTTGTTCTAACACATCCGAAATCTCCTTCAAGCATGGTTCGTACAATCCAATTGATGCCAACAACTGAGTTAGCAAACTCCGTAATCAAATCCCTGATCCACAGTTCGTGACAGGAGTGTAACACTCAATAAAGCATGGCAGCCATCCACAATGGGTTTCTTTGGCAATGAATTAATTATGAACTATAACAGGATAACCATGACTATCTCTAAATATAATGCCCAAACTTGCATAATAGATGGCTTTCAAAAAAGGCCAGTGCCATGTCTAGTTTTGAGATGAGGAGAAGCAGGAGCTGCAATTTTTGGGCTCACTTAATATTTTAGCTTATGTTTTTTAGCATAGTAAAGTTTAAAGATATTTTGGGTTGGTAAACAATTAAAGTTATTTTGGTAATATGTGGGATAAGAATAAGTTGTCATCGGGAAAAAAAGAGTATTAGTATTGTATTTATCCTTATTTGTGAGTATTAAATATTTATCCTTATCAATTCCTTTTGAATGGTTCAACAATCTTCTCTTGCTCAAGACCACATTTCGTCCTTCCTTAAGTGGCTCTTCATTCACCTCCTTAAAGAGAAGTTCTAATTTCATACATCATAGGAAATTTCAAGTAGAAAATTAGCAAGCATATCTTTGGAAGTCTATATTTAATATCTAAAAAGGCTAGTGTTCATTGATTTTTAAAATAGAATTACAAAACCTTATACGAAAAACATATTAGTCTAACAACAAATGACAATGCACACTTCAATGCAATGTGCATTCCTTGTATGGCCAAAATAAAATAAACAAACAGCTACTCAAAAACAAAGCAGGATTGCAATACCATATTTGCTACACCTTTTTTTTTTGGCACAAAGCCATAATTGAGACATTTTTTTTTTTTTGTTTGGATAAAATTGCCCACCTATAATTTAAATACATACAATATCATAAGTCCTCTGTTTGTTCTTTGTATAGTACTTTAATTATTAAAAGAAATACATAATTTTTCATTGGGATAGGTTAAAAATTAAATCTATAGAATTCGGGATCTTATCTCTTACAATTGATGAATATATGCAATACCTACAATGTAACAACTGTTCCAATAATAAAGTGTAAAATAATTTATAAAAAAATATATATATACACACACAAGCTCCAACTGACAACTAACTTGTCAAACCCTAAAAACATTTATGACCCATTCCTAAAAACATTCATGTATTTATCGTCAACAACGAAACAACTCTAACTCTCAATAATCATGACCAACCATAGCCTACCAAATTTGGAAAAAAGAAAACATTTTCTCATATACTTTTTTCATGAGAAACAAAGGAAAGAAAAGTTGTGATTTGTCTCCATAATTTGCTCTCCAATTTGTTATACCAATAACATATATTCAAGCAAAGATAATGTCTTGAGGGATCAAATAGGATCTATGACACCAAGTGGGTAGAGATTGTTTATGCCATTGTCATTTACAGACATAGTTTTGAAATTCGAGCCGTTCAAAGAACCATAAAAGTGAGAGGTTTAAGGTTTTTAAAGTCGAACTAAAGTCAAACGATGATGACATCATAATTAATTTAATAATTATTTGAAAAATAAATATATTAAATTAGTAAAAATATAAAAATTGACTAAAATAATTCAAATAAATATAAATATCTATATTTCAAAAAAAAAAATTATATCATAACTTTCATAAGACAAATAAGTACTATTAAATCAAAAGCAAACATAAATAAATATTGAGTATTTCAATCAATGGATATATATATATATATATATGAAATTAATATACTTAAACTTTTTGTTAGAGTTTAATATTCTACTACTTTTTATGCAAGTCTTTATTTAAATTATCTTACATCATGTCTCGCCCATTTGATTACCCAATGTTTTTTTATTTTGTTAGTATGAAATTAAAAAAAAAAATACAAAAACTGAAGAGGGGCGAACATTGGTTTGTCCGCCCATTAAAAAACTGATTAAGTAAAAACACAAGCCCAAGGAAATTTACGAAAGAAATAAGCGGTTAACAACTTGCAAGCATTTGACACACTATAAAGTGGTTGACAGTGAAGCTTGCCTAAGCATTTAATGGGTCAAGCACAACCAGTCCATCTTTTGCAATAGCCAAAACCTTCACCGTGACAGTCAAGCAAAGAAGACCTATAGAAATGGAGAAAATGCAGCGAGAGTGAGAGAGATAGAGACAATCTCATGGTTTGATAGCATCTCATGGCGGTTGAAGCTTCAACAATGGCTGTAAGTACCCAAAATAATATATATATATATATATATATATGATCTGAACCTGTGAGAACCAAATTACAAATTGTTCAAGCACTTCTTTAACGTTGACAACGTTTTGGTTCGGAGGTTGAAGGGCTTTGATTCTAAAATCTTTTGGCTTTATTTTTTTTGTTTGTTTTGTTTTTGTTTTGGTCTATTTGTTTGCTGAGAACCCCACAACAAATATCCATGGCTTTAAATATGATAATTTCGTGGGGGCTTATTAGTGGGAAGGATTGGATTCTACATTGGTATAGGTTAGGCTGATAGGCTCTTTATCTATGGAGGCAAAGAGATTGCAGATATATATAGAAAAATAAAGCAATGGGGGTTTTATTTCCAATAGGCAACAATTGAACGTTTTGAAAAACCTCTTGGTTGGGAATAGGAAGAATCACCATTAATCAAGAGATAGATTTGAAGAAGGTCTAAATTAATGCTCAATTAGTTGAAAGAATAGCAAAATGTTAATTACAAAAGGAAGAGATAATGCGTACCTAGGAGATGAATAGGTATGAAGAAGTGATTTTTTTAGCAAAATGGCTATTGAACAGGTATGAAGAAGTGATTAAGAGGAAATGAAGAGTCCAAGGAGGGAAGAGAGAGAGTTTGGCGATAGAAAGGTGAAATTCTGAAGTCTTGAAAGTGTGAAAGAGAAGAAGAGCAAAAGGAGAAGGAGGGGAGACAGAGGGGTTAGCATTAAAGACAACATTAACAACATTAACGTAAGATTGGCTTTATGGTGCAGATAGGGTTGGAAATCATTTCTTTTTAATAGTATTTTAAAATTATGAGAAATATTTAGAAAAATTATTTTTAAATTATGGGAAAATTTTAGAAAAAAGAAGGGTAGTGACATGGCTGCTGATGTGGCTTAACGGAAGCGTAACAACATTAAATGCTACGCTTTAGCTTTTAGTAATATATAGATATGATGAAGGATGAAGATGCTGGGCAATGTTGCATATTCAGGTTGCACACGAGTTTAACCTATGGAAGGGTACACCTAAAGGATGGGATTCTTTTTCCAAATACTTACGGTTTGAAATATGAGATGGTTCTAGAGTGGGGTTTTAGACAATTGTCATGATCTTCTTTGTGTAGATTGTAGCTCATGTTGAGAAGATCATGACAATTGATAACCTATGCAAGAGGCATTTATTGATAGTTGAATGTGTTGTACGTGTAAAAGTAACGAGGATTAATCTACTTCTTCATAGTTCTATACCAATAGGTATTTGGTTTTGGGTCCTCACTTTGTTTGAGTTAACTCGGGTGATGCCCAAATCAATGTTTCAATTGATAGAATGTTGACGAGGAAACTTTCAGCACCATAGAGCAGCTAAGGTGTGGCAAGTCTTGTGTCTTCATGTCATATTTATCAAAGCCATGATAGAAATAAAGCTACATCTAAGCAAGTTGAGGAAGCAACTGATGAAGTCAAGGAATCAGCTATTGAACAAAGCCAGGCACAACAAGCTTCACACTCTGAAGCTTTGAGATGCAAAGATAGAAGAATAAAGCTAGAGCAAGAAGAATGAAGAACTGCATAAACGACAATGTAGTTTACTAAATAGTTCAGTTTTGTACAGTGAACGACATGTAGTTTTTCTTGTAGCTTTTCTGTTTTAGTTCACACGTGCCACATGTGATTAGCATATTTTGTTATGTTAAGTTAGTTACAGAGCTTACCAAGCTTAGCTGAGTTGTATATAAGCTTTGACAACTAATTAATAAGATTTGAGAAATCATTTTTACCTAATTCAATACTTGGCATGGTATCAGAGCAAAGTTTTTAAAGTTTTCTAAGATTCTAGGGTTCATTGAATTTAGGAATTTCATTGATTTCCTTTTTCTTCTTCTTCCTTCATTACTATCAATTCACAAAGTTCTTCAAACTCATCACCATTGTTGATCTCTGTCAAGCTTCTTGAAGCTCTTCAATGGCTACTGCAACAACAAGTGTTTCTTCAGAGGCTTCACCTTCTGTGAAAGATTCATACAATCCAAATGATCCTTTGTTTTTGCATCACAAAGAAAATCCAGGTGCTGTGCTCATTTCTCAACCTCTAATTGGAGGTGAAAATTATCCTGCTTGGGCAAGAGCTGTGAGGAAATCACTCATTGCTAAGAACAAGCTTGGTTTTATAGATGGTTCTTTGACCATTTCTTCACCATTGGTGGATTCATCTTCTGCTGTTCAAGCTTGGATTCGAGCTGATAACATGGTTGGGACTTGGATCATCAATTCAATCTCTCCAAAAATCCAAGCAAGTATCATATATAAGACACAACCCTAGAGAGTTGGATTGATCTCAAGGATACTTTTTGTCAAGGGAATGGACCTAAGGTGTTCAATATACAAAAGCAAATTGCTGAGCTTCATCAAGGTGAACAATCTCTTACTAACTACTTCACTGAGTTGAAATTTTTGTGGGATCAACTGCAAAATTTCGGTCCCTTTCCTTTGTGCACTTGTGGAAAGTGTGTTTGTAACATCAATCAAAGGCTTGCAAATCTTCAAGCTAAAGAATCTATAATGAAGTTTCTTAAGGGATTGAACAAGTCTTTCTCTTAAGTCAAGACATAAATCCTATTGATGGATCCACTTCCACCAATTAACAAAGCCTATTCTTTGTTCTTTTAGGAAGAGATGCAAAGAACTGTAAGAAATTCAATTCGTGTTGAATCCACTACCTTTGCCACAAAATCTTAGAATTTTTCTAGTTCTAATCACAATTCCAAAGGAAAAGAAAGGCCTTTGTGCACTCACTGTGGCAAGTTAGTTCATACAGTAGACAAGTGTTACAAGTTGCATGGTTTTCCACCAGGATTTAAGTTCAAGAATAACAAGAATGTTATGGCATATCAAGTTTCCTCCAGTCTTGATTTGTTTCAAGGCAATCTTCCACCTACAACTCAGTTTTCAATTTTGTTGATGTCACAACACATGCTCTAGCTTTTAAGACCTAATCAATATTAGCAACTTTTGGCATTAATTGTGGTTCATCTTCAACTACTACTCAACAGATTACAAAAGGCCAAGATCCTCATATGGTCAATACAGTTGCTTTGCCATCCAATGTTGTTGCAGGTAATCCTATACATCTTAAACATTCAGTTTTTTTAGCCAAAATTGTTAATAAAAGAGCTTATGGAATTGAAACTTGGGTGATTGATATTGGTGCCACTAACCACATTGTTTGTTCCATGCAATTATTGACTTCTTATTCTGAAATTTCGCATATTATGGTTGAATTGCCTAATGGGAAAGTTGTTGTTGTCACTCACATTGGTACTATACAACTTTCATCTCACATAACATAACCCTCACAAATGTTCTTTGTGTTCCTTCTTTCACTTTCAATTTGCTGTCAGTTAGTGCTTTAACCAAATCTCAACCCTTTTGCCTTGTTTTTCTATCCAATTACTATTTTATACAAGAACTTACCTATTGTAGAATGATTGGAATGGGCCAAATGCATGATGGTTTATACTTGTTACAAGCTTCAAGCCTCTCTCAAGCTACCAGCTCTCTTGCTGATTTTCTTTCTAGGCATAAACTTAGAACTTTCTCTAGTGTTTGTTCTTCTACTCTTCAAAACAACTTATATTCTCTTTGGCATTCCAGATTAGGGCATCCATATGATGTAAAACTTCATTCTTTAAGTCATGTCTTTCCTTTTCTTCAGAATTATTATAATAAAGATTGTAATGTTTGTCCCTTAGCCAAACAGAAAAGGCTTCCATTTCCTTTTGATAATAAAAGATCTATTCACTCTTTTGATCTTGTGCACATGGATGTTTGGGGACCCTTTTCTATTTCAACTTCTGATGGTCGTAGATATTTCCTTACTATAGTTGATGATGCATCAAGAGCAACTTGGGTTTTTCTTTTGAAAGCTAAATCAAAAGTTAGGTCTTTCATTGCTTCTTTTTACATTATGGTTGAAACCCAATTTGGAATCAAAATCAAATTTGTTAGGACTGATAATGCATTAGAATTCAATATGGTTGATTTTTATAACTCAAATGGAATCATCCACCAACAAAGTTGTGTTTACACTCCACAAAAAAATTCAATTGTGAAGAAGAAACATCAACACATTCTTGACACTGCTAGAGCTTTACAGATACAATCAAGTGTTCCTCTTTCCTTTTGGGGTGACTGTGTTCATACTACAGTCTATCTAATCAACAGGCTCATTTCTCCTCTTCTACAAAATAAAACTCCATATGTGCTTCTTTTCAAACAAATTCCTTCATATTCTCACCTTAAAACCTTTTGGTTGCCTTTGTTTTGCTACTAATCTCAATCCTAATAAGTATAAGTTTTCCCTAGAGCTAGGAAGTTAGTGTTTCTGGGATATCCTTTTAATATCAAAGGGTATAAACTCTTTGATCTTGATACACATTCTATTTTCATATCTAGGGATGTTGTTTTCCATGAGACAATTTTCCCATTCTCTCAAAGTGTTGTTCTCGTGTCTAGTTCTTTGATTCCTTTACCTGTTATACCTCTTGTTCCATCTGGTTTAACTTATTCCATTCAACATTTACCTTCTATTCCATCTTCATCATCGGTTTTTGATGATACCGTTATTCAAGTCCATCATGATTTTGATGAAGATATTCAGGACTTCCCCAATGCACCTAAGCCTAATTTAGCTTCTAATGTACCTGACCTTCCTAATCCTACTTCTACTCCTAATTCAATTTTTGATTATGTTCCTATTGTTCCTAGAAAATCCACTAGAACTTCTAAATCTCCTTCATATCTTAAGGCTTACCATTGAAATCAAGTGACATCAACTCCCATTTCCAATCAGTCCAATTCAGGTACATCTCATCCTCTAACAACTTACCTTTCTTATGACAATCTTTCACTTGCATACAAAACATTTTGTTGTTCAATATCCACAATCACAGAACCTAAACATTACCATCAAGCAGTTGACAACCCCAAATGGTAAGAAGCCATGGATGCTGAAATAACAGCTTTAGAAGCAAATAATACTTGGACATTGACTTCTCTTCCCCCTAGTAAGAAGCCTATAGGCTGTAAGTGGGTGTTTAAGGTAAAGTATAAATCAAATAATTCCATTGAAAGATACAAAGCAAGACTGGTTGCTAAGGGTTTCACATAGAAGGAGGGCTTGGATTACATTGAGACATGTTCCCCTATGGCCAAAATGGTTTTTGTCAAATGTGTGCTTGCAGTAGCTGCTGTGAAAGGCTGGTTTCTTAGCCAACTTGATGTAAATAATGCATTTCTCCATGGAGATTTGCACAAAGAGGTCTATATGACTCTTCCACCAGGCTTTCACAGTAAAGGGGAGCAGGTATGCAAGCTCAATAAGTCTCTTATAGTCTCAAACAAGCATCCAAAATGTGGTTTTCAAAGTTTTCTGCTACATTGGTTCAGTTGGGGGTTCATTCAATCCAAGGCAGATTACTCACTCTTCACTAGACAACAAGGTGAATCTTTTATTGCCTTACTAGTCTATATTGATGATGTTTTGATTGCCAACAACGACAAAGAGTAGGTTCAGCAATTTAAGGACTTGCTAGATCATAAGTTTAAGCTGAAGGATTTAGGGGAGTTGAAATATTTTCTTGGCTTGGAGGTGGCTAGGACATCTAAAGGCATAGCCCTTTGCCAAAGGAAATATGCCTTGGAAATATTGTAAGATGTCGGTTTGCTTGGATGCAAACCAGCCAAAGTAAATTTAGTAAGTATGAGGGTGATTTGCTTAATGATCTAAGTAAATTTAGGAGATTGGTTGGGAGATTGCTCTACCTAACCATCATTAAACCTGACATTACTTATGCAGTACATAAGTTAAGCCAATTCATGGCTAAACCAAGGAAGCCCCATTTTGCAACTGCCTTTAAAGTTCTACATGACTTGAAGAATGAACCAAGAATGGGTGTTTTCTTTTCTACAGAATTTGAGCTTCATGTTAAAGGCTTCACTGACTCAAATTGGGCATCTTGCCTAGATACAAGGGATCAATTATAAGCTACTGCATTTTCATCAGAGACTCATTGATTTCTTGGGAATCAAAGAAATAATCAACTGTTTCAAGGTCTTTAGCAAAGGCAGGGTACAGAGTTATGGCTATTTCAACTTGTGAAATTATTTGGACCCTTTACTTGTTAAGAGATCTCCAAGTTAGTCATGGTAGAGAAGCTTTGTTATTTTGTGATAGTTAGTTAGCTTTACACATAGGGTCCAATCCAGTTTTTCATTAAAGGACTAAATATATTGAGATAGATTGTCATATTGTGAGAGATAAGGTGCTAGCTAAGGTCATCAAGCTAATTCATGTGAAGACACTATGTTAGTTGGTAGATTTAATAAGGCTTTGAGCTACAAGCAATTTTTAGACTGTTATCTAAGATGGGACTAATTAATATACATCAATCATCAGTCCATCTTAAGGGGGAGTATCAAAGCCATAACAGAAATAAAGCTACATCTAAGCAAGTTGAGGAAGCAACTATGAAGTCAAGGAAGCAACAATTGAACAAAGCCAGGCACAACAAGCTTCACGCTCTGAAGCTTTGAGATGCAAAGATAGAAGAATAAAGCTAGAGCAAGAAGAATGAAGAACTGCATAAACGACAATGTAGTTTACTAAATAGTTCAGTTTTGTACAGTGAACAACATGTAGTTTTTCTTGAAGCTTTTCTGTTTTAGTTCACACGTGCCACATGTGATTAGCATATTTTGTTATGTTAAGTTAGTTACAGAGCTTACCAAGCTTAGCTGAGTTGTATATAAGCTTTGACAACTAATTAATAAGATTTGAGAAATCATTTTTACCAAATTCAATACTTGACAATGTTAGGACTAGAAATCATACTATAATTATGATGCTCCTAAAGCTAAGAAGCCAACAACCAGGACATCCAACTATTTGCAAAGGTGGTGGTGGTGGTGTTATTGAAAGAGGAAAAGGAAGGTTATAAGAAGCCTAAATCTGAGATAAAGAAAAAGAAAGTGTATTTCTTTCTCCAAAGTTAAATTATGCAAAATATTGTTAGTGATGTTATTGCTTTTGTTGGTGTCATCAACCCAAAAGGTATAAGATATCGTGACTGATAATCTAAAGGTATAAGAAGATATCATGACTGATGATCTAAAGTGCTTCTTATTTCCCATAATTGCCAATATTAACTCTTGCATTTTAACTTGGGACCTCTCTTGCTTGAATTGTTTAAAAACTTTGTATGTCTAACGCAATTTAGTAATAATAATTTTTTTAATCTAACTTGGTTTCTGAAGATAGCTTGATAAGTGTGATTTTTACATGATTTTTATTATCCTTTTATTTATTAAAATTGTTAGTTTTCCTTTATTTCTTTTGATTTGATTTGATTTTTTTATTTATATTTATCTATTCATTTGTGCTTTGAAGGAATGAGAAGAGCAAGGAATTAAAGGAATTTTGCACAAAATCCAAGTCCAATTGGGATTAGGATTCCAGCCTGCACATCAGTTAATATTTTCAGCATAACTTTGGGCTCAGATATCCAATCGAGATGATTCAAGTTGGACTGGAAAGTAAACTTAAAGGGCTACAACTTTGTAGTTTACCAAAAGTCCGAATTCTGACATTAAATCGGCCAAAATCGTCGGTTAAGTGAAGCCTAAAAATCTGAGATTTTTTCCAAACGGGAATTCAACTTGTAATAGGATTTCTTGACCTATTTAAAGGCTCTTTAGGGTAAAAAAAAAAAAAAAAAAAAAAAGGAGGAGAAACCTAAGAGGAAAAGGCAGAGCCGCATTGAAGATTTTGCTTTTAGGAGTCTTTCTGAAGAGGAGGATCTGAGGACAAAGGCAAGAGCTTCATGTTGATCAACCATCAGATGAAAGACATAAGTTTTATTTGTTTTCTTTTCAGTTTTATTATGAACTAAATTTTATTTTCTAGAGCGTTGATGTAGTCTAGCAATGAACACACAATTTATTTTCTGAGTTATTTTATTTTTAATATTTCCATGATTGAGTGTTTTATTCTTATTCTTAATGCTTACTATTTTTTACAAATTATAGTTTGATCAATTGAATTACAATGAGACCGAGAGGTGATTTGTTATTTTAGTTCTAGAATTAAACACCACTAGTTAAGCGAAAGTAGAGATGCTTTACCGCGATTAGTGTGATTTTTCAGAAAATTCAACGTACGTAATGAGTCTCCAATTAATTAAATTCACATAGAGATATGGAATTGTTAGTTGAAGATATTTTTGATATTATTCGAGAGAAGATATTGAATACTTAAGGAATTTTTAATCATCAATGGGAGATTATTAGAATTTAATAATTAGGAAGAATAAATTGTGTGGGACTTGTTAGGTGAAATCAACCGCTCTAGATCCATTCTTATCATATTTTTACACTTTTATATTTTTGCGCTTTGTTAATTTTTTATTCGTAGATTTATTTTTATTAAATAGTTTAATTTAATTTAGATAGTAGAACATTCCATTTATTTTCGATTTTTCCAAATAGTAATTAATTTAGTGAATTTCGGTATTTAATAACATAGTTAATCCCTGTGGGTTCAACATTCGTTTTCTAAAAACACTTTACTACTTGTTACGATTCTGTGCGCTTGTAGATTATTCTACGCGAACATAGCTTTTTCATCATTTTTGTTTTTTGTTTGCCAATGGTCAAGTTGTTCTGTGCAGTTGCTGAAGGTATTACTGTGGCCCTTGCATGTTTCTAAAGATAGCACCCTAAGGCTATGGAAGGTAATTGAAAAATACCAATAAGATGTCACTCAAATGGCAAAGAAGGAAAGCAATAAATTAAAGAAACAGAATGAACCCTTTATGTATGTGTGTTTTTTTTTTTTTTTTTTTTTTGGTCGCCGTTTGCCTAAGGGTATGTTTGGTTGGGGTGAAAACAGGGAGGATGGAAAATAAGGAGAGGAAAATAGGGAGAAAAATGGCATTTTCTACTGTTTGGTTCAAGAGAGAAAACAAGAGAGACAGAAAATAGGGAGGAAAATAATCCATCTAGGTCCACATTTTTTTTATCCTCCCAATTTGGAAGGAAATTGGGAAGGAAAAGATGCTGAATGATGTAATTTACACAAGTACCCTCACTTTATTGCACTCATCTACCCCTCACTCTATTTGTTATATATTATATAACAAGGACATAATAGTTAATTTATATAAACTACATTTTCCATCCTCCCATTTTTCTCTCCAACCAAACAAAAAAGTTTTCCACCCTCCCACTTTTCCATCCCTCCAACCAAACCCACATGAGGGAAAACCAAATATTATCTATCCTCCTACTTTTCCATCCCCCCACTAATTTTCTATCCTCCCACTTTTCCACTCCTCCAACCAAATGGACCCTAAGTGTTTGTTGGCTTGGTTAATTTCTTATTTCTATGTCATTACTCTTTTGGATGTATCACTCTGCTTACATTCTATTATAGCAACTTGAATGTTCGCACTAACAAAATGATTTTTTTTTCTTGCTATAGTTTGAATTTGGTGTCTCTCCTTAGTTTCTCTTTGCTTGCACCATAATTGACTCCAAATACCTATATCTTTTTTTGCCTAAATTTCCTTATGTCCTTGGAATTATGTAATTTGTTGACTCCAAGAACCTATATGTTTTTTCCCTAACAAAATGAATTTCTTCTTAATTATGTCCTTGGAATTGTGTTTGTTGCTATAATATGCTTGAATTATGGATTATTATTTTATTTGCCTTGGTCATTATATGGTGATTTCGATCAGAAGGGAAAGAACAACCCAAAGTTCATATAATGTGTGATCGTGCAATTATTTGTTGTGGCGTTTCCTTCTCTCATAGTTATGGATTTGGGATGAAGACCTTTTTTTTCTTGTTTTTTATATCAACGAAAGACCCCGCACTAGAACAACACTTCCTTTTTTCTGGTTAAATCAAAGTGAGGTCTACTTAAGGGATGTAATGCAATAATATTCTTTATGTTTTGCTTTTTGGAAAATTTCCATTTCTATTAGCTGGTTGTTTGGTCATACCCTGCCCTCTATTTAAAGTTGAGACACTATGTCACTTATTCCTAAAAATATGTAATGTTATTTTAGTAAAATAATGCAGGTTTATTGGAGGGTGAGACTTGAGAGTGCAAATTTTTATGAAGTAAGTATTTTGTAGGACTATTATTTTTGAATATTGCTACCTAACGTCCATTTGGTTAGGCGTTTTGAAAGCATAAAATAACATTTTTAAAACTCAAAACAATGTAGTGAAACCACTTCTCCTCATAGCTTTTTTACAAACATTCATTTTAAATTCAAAATACCGTTTTCCAACAGCTTATATATACGCACCACTAAAGGGGGGAAAATAAAATAAAATAAAATAAAGTTTTCTAAGTGCTAAATTAGCCATGATAATTGACAACAAGATTACAATTGCGATTGGTTTATAGTTTGATGGTTGTAACTGAAAAACATATAAGACTCGAATTAGGTTGAATAGAAAGTATTGAGATTTTTCAAAATACATAGAAAACTAACCCCAAAAAAATGCCTATGCAATAAAAGTTGGTTTCTCAGAAAAATATTTTAAAAATTCCAAGCTAGTATCTATTAAATTTTGCAAAAGTATTGGCATGTTTGGATCTACTTTTTTAACTCATTACCTGATTATTTATTAGACTCTACATGTGTATTATTTAAATAAATCACTTATTCATTAAAAAAAATCTTGTAACTAAAACTATACGTGAATGGTATTTTTCGTTGCGACATAATGGGTTAGAGAAAAATAGCTTCAAACATGTCTGGAGCCAAACTTTTTCTTTCAAGTGTTGGATCATTCATGTTTTTAAAATTTTCATTAGTTCAATTGAAAAAAAAAAATTTACTCATTTCAGTTTACAATTTGATAATTTGTATTGAAAATGAAACTTTTTAAGAATTTACTATCAAAATGGTAAAAGACGAATTTTATTTGTGAAAAATCGTTATCAAACATAATTTTGATAAAAAAAAAATGCTAAGCTTTTTTTTGTGTATAATATATAACTTACGAAATAAAAAAGGGTGTGTGTATATATGTGGTGGGGGGGGACTCTACACAAAAATTTCTGGCTCTACCGCTGGTACTCATTGACATGAATGGTCAAAACTAAAGGAGAAACTGTAATTTTCCAATTTATTTTGCAAGATAATTGGTACAAAATATTTTAAATGCCACAGTCTCCACCTGGTCCACCAAAATCGAAGGTGTATCCATTTTCCACACCTTGATATACAGGATCATTTATGCCATAACAGCTAGGAGTATCATTGATTTTATCATAGCTATAGTCTTCATGAGGCCCCTTTATAATTCCTGAACTATTTCTATACTGAACAAGTCTAATTGAACATGAATGCTCATATTTGCCGTCAGCATATAATCCAGATCCCATGGGTGGGCTAATTCCAGTTGGGGGATTAGGAGCAGCAACAACACCTCCCCAACCAACACTTCCAGGATTAGTAAAATTATTAAATATATTTGCTGGAAAATATCCAACATTAATACCGTCCATTGTTACCCACCAATTTCCATCTTCCTCCTGTCACATAAAAGAGCAAGAGCATATGATCAAAGTCACAAAACTCTAGAAACCTTTTTCAACTTTGTTTCAAAATTTGAACATATGGAACCATATACATAGAGGGCTTGTTTGGATCGAGGAAGGTGAGATGGGGAGCAAAGGAGAGTAGAATAGAGTTGGTCAAAAATTAGCCTAATTTTTGGTCAATTTTACTCTACTCTATCCCCCTCTACTTCCCTATCTCAATCCAAACAAACCAATAAGGTTAATATTACAAAACTAAATAATACCATGCAATTATGATTAATGATAAATTTACCTTGAAAATAGAGACTGCAATCTCAAAATGAGGACCTTGAGGAATGGATACGTTAGATATAGCTGCCGCGGGATGAAGTTTTTTGTCAATTTGCACAAAACCTGGGCAAACAAGGTTGAAGCAGCCTGTGTTCGTTGCACCACCAGACTATAATTTTTAAATGTATTGTTAGTATCCAAAGCAACAAACTTTCATGTATACCCAACAAGAAGTAACGCTCTACGTATAATTTTCAAAGCATTGATAGTATCCAAAATATTCAATTGATGCAAACAAGAAACACACATATACCACAAGCAAATTATAATAAAATAAATAATAACATCAAAATTTATAGAAAACTTACTGTCCAGTATATAAAGAAATAAGAATACCCAGTACCCTTGTACTTAGTTGGAGAAACCTGTTTGAATCAAGCAACACAAAAATTATTCATTTTGAAAATTCTGGTTATGTTGTTCCATTTGTATATGATTATCAATTTTCTTGCTAACCGTTATCCTTTACCAATTCATTTCACTCCCTTCTCAAAAAAAAAAAAAAAAAAAAAAAAAAAATCATTTCACTCTTTTTTTTTCCATAAATACTAGAATTTGAACCTTTTTTTTTTACCAAAAACAAAATTAATTTTATCAAAGAATAAATACACATTTTTCTTTGTTGAAAATGCTCATTGTTTGTTGCAATTTATGACTGGATAGTTTTACGTAGATCGATAAATATAAATTTTAAAATACCATCCATCCCGTCGAGATAGAATTCACATTCTCTTCTACGCCATTCATGACATGTATTTCTGCATAGCTGTCTCCCAGCTTAACATCAGGATTATAGACAGCAATGTTTCCTTTAACTCCAGTATAACTACGACCTGGAAACTCTCGCATTTGGATTTGTGCACGCTGTACAATGAAAGTTCTGAAAGTCAAGGACTACCAATGGAACTCTTGTTAAACAACATTCCAAATTAAAGAAATAAAATATATTATAAGAAAATGCTTATAATTTTTGTTAAGGGGTTGTAACAAGTTAAAGAAAGTGTTCAAGCTTGATTTATTTACTTTGTTATGGAACTGAGTTGAACTTGAGCATTTAGAACAAGTCTATGCTTCATCTATTAATTTTTCGAATAAGCCTACTTCATTCATAAGCTCTATCAATTTAGTTTTTTTTTTTTTTTTTTTGGAGAAACAAACACACACACAAGAGGAAGAGGAAAAGGGGTTCTATCACAAAGGCACATCACAACTCCACTCAAAAACCATGATTATCAATTTAGTTAAGTATATATCTACTTAATTTAATTAAATTTTGACATAACAAATCTTTGTATCTACCTTTCTTTGTACATATTAGCTATTAAATACCATAATTATTCAATTTTTTGGGTTTGGTTTGGTCTTTTCTATTTTGAAACCAACAAAAGATTGTTTTGAGAATTTTATTCTAAAAATTGGTTTTTCACCCTTCAAAAAAAAAAATTTTTCTAGGTTTTTGTTTTCCAAAACATCCCTAACCCATAAACAACATGCAACTCACAAGAACATCAAACCCACAATCACAATCAACTAAACTTTGAGTAAATCAGGCATGGAGGACAAAGAACAGGGAGGGAGAGAGTGCAGAAAAACAATCGGCCAAACCCCGATCTGATGGGAGGAGTTGTGGTTGCCCTTCCTTGTCAAGATGGTTCTTCCCTGTCATGGTGGTGTTGTCTTGGTCACTATGAAGTTACATCTTAATCGTAGTGGTATCATCTCTGAAAAGGTACGGTGGGGTGGAAGAGAGACTTGGAGAGAGGAGCTCAATGAAAACAAAAAATTAAAATATTCAAAACTGAAAACAACTCGAGGTTGTTTAAAACAAGAAAAAATTATACATCTTCTCACAAATTTGCTTTAAATTTACAAAATTAAATATTGAAAATATTAGGTTTAGGGATCACAAATATATTGAGTCAGGATTTAGTTTTGTTCAAGCTTAGCTAATTAAACACCTAAGTTCATTTCAAACTTGTTCATTTAATTAATGCACCATTTTCACAAACCTTATTACAATACCATATTTTTGGGAAAATAACCATGTGTAGTTTATACTGATATCAAGTATGGCTATGATTTCATCCTACATCCTAAAATATATAACAAAGAACTTACATGAATACCAGGAGCTGCTGCTGTTTGAGGATAAATGTTATTTGACATTGACCTAATTGCTATAAGGTCTTCTTTTGTTGTCCTGCGTATAGGAACTGTTCCTGACGGACAAGCATCTTCCAATAAACCAAACATTGAAGGTTTATTTAGCGAGAGACCTACATTCTTTGTTGTTCTTACTGGAAAACGAGGTCTTTTCTGAAGAAGCAAAAATTCAAATTAAACCAAATGTATGTAATATTTGTTTTCCAACTTAATTATAGATTTTTATTTGCATAATAATAACAATAATAAGAGATAATCTTGTGGTAATTACATCATTTATAGTGTCTTATGTCTGGAGTTCAAACCCTACTTTATCACTTATTAGAAATAAATAAAAAATTAATAGAACAAACTAAGAAGAATCAGTCAAAATATGTTCCTTTTTTGCGATTCAATTATATCTTAATCATTCTATATCTCTAATATAAATCTCCTTATATTGATAGGTCCTTTGTTATTTACATTTACAATTACTCAAACTAATGTAGGTATATAAACATACAAAAGTGAATATCATAAGGGCCATTGTTGTCTTGATACTTGCATAGTTCAGGATACCAAACTTGGCCATCTCTTGCTCTAGTTAGAATGCAACCTATAATCTAATTCTAATTCAAAATTGTTTTTCTACATGACTAATTTGCTTAATTAATCCTTCAGGGGATAAGCCCTAGTAAAATAGGAATTGTTAACATGATGAGCCATGCATGGGCGACATTGTAATCATTACGATCATTTGTAGTTCAAAAAGTGTAAACTACTACAATTTCTGAAACAACTGGAAAAGAAAAAATTATTGTTATTGTTATAGATGAAATAATAAATAGTTTATATCACTACTCAAGTACCTGGATCTTGTGATCTTTCAACAAAGGATGGTCAAAAGCCAATTGTTTATTGATATCAATGCAGTCAACAATATATCCAAACTCCGTCTACAAGTTCAAAGATAAACAAAGTTCTCTTATTACATGAAAACAAGTTCTATAACATGTTATATACGAAATTTAAAAAATTAAAATAAACAATAATAATAAGACTTCCATGATTTAGACAATATCTAAAAAATGTGATGATTGTGACCATGAAGAAAGATAATTGAGAAGGCAAACAAATAACATCAATTTTAATAGTACTAGTCTTTTCTCCAAGCTTTCTAGGGTACGTATAAAAGTCACTGCAAAAACATTTGTTAGATTAGGTCTCATCTTAAGATTTTTTTTTTAATTTTTTAATCCCTATCTATGATACATGTTTTGTTAGGATAAATTTTTTGAATAATTATGTTAGAATAATAAAATTTTAAACTTTAAAAATTTGAAAACAACAAACGTTATTTTCAAATGTCTCAGAACAACGAAGGCCTACATTTTAAACCATGCACAACCTAAATACTAGACCTTGGGGGAAGAATGATTCTACAGCCCAAAAACTCAAATAAGTAGTGCATTCCACAACTTATTAAGGGCGATCTTAGTGAATCCCTAAAACGTTTCTTGTAGTGAACCCAAAACCCATTATTATCCATTTGCATGGAAAAGTCTCTTATGATGTGTTTGGATTACATGATTTGGACATTTAGATTTGAATTTGGGTAATTAAAATTCAAATATCATTTGGGAAGTTTTAAAAATGTCAAGGATTTGGATTTGACAAATCCACCAAGGATTTTAAACCCTTAAAATGCTTAGATTTAAAATAACTTCTAAAATCAATGAATTTAAAATCAAGGCATTTCAAATCTATTAATTTAAAATTCAAATCCAAATTTAAATCTAAGTTTCCAAATGCAACTTAGTGATTTGTTAGATAAATACCATGTCCATGGGACCATGTGTGGAGACTTCCACTAGTGCACGATTATAAATTGCGTGCATGTACACTGTGATCACTCAACATCGATCTCCAATACCACCAATTTGAATGTTCAGATAACTGTGAAAAGCAAAGATTGCGGAAAGCTGTTAGCACCTTAATCTCAAATAAGATTAAGGTGCTAATCTGGAGGGCTTGCAAATCTATTCTGCCAACTCATTTCGTAGGAATGAATAATTTATCCTCATTTTTAGGATGAGCCACACTACTCACTCAGTATTAAAAAATTGTGTTCTACCACAACACACCCTTAGTGCGATGGTCACTCCACAAGTATAAATTCTTGTAGGGTGTGGGGTGTGAGAGGAAAGGGCCGGGGTTCAAATCTTCGGGAAGGAATTTCACATACATATACACTTAGATTATGCTAGAGTTGAATTTCTATCTTATATCAAAAAAAAAAAAATTGTGCTCTTTGATAAGGTATTGTTAAACTTTCAAGAAATAAAAGTTAGAAGAACTTATGAATTTGTGCAATGTCAAATATTTAACACTAAATTTTTATTATTATTATTATTATTTTTTCCTTGAAGCAAATCATATCATTATAAAATTTAAGATAAAGAAACTTAGAGGAACCAAGATGAAAAATCTTAAATGTAAGGAACCAAAAAGAAAAAACCACAAAGTTTAAGAGGTCAAACACATATTTAGTCAAAATTAAATATAAATTCACTTGTTTGATTAAGTCTCAATTCTTCCAATTAAATCAATGTCTGTTATTTATTTCATAACTTAATCAAAGTCTTTTTTTTTTTTTTCTTTCTATCTTTTTTTCCCCTTACAATAAAGAGGAGAATGGAATTTGATGTGCATTAAATCTATATTCTATATATATAATAATAGGTAAAGCAGAGAGAAAATCCAATTAAATTTCAAATTGAAATTCAATTAGAGTCTAATTTTGCACCACGTGCCTCATGTGATCTAAATTTTAGAATTTTGTGCCAAGTGAGTTAATTTAGTGTAAAAATTGAATTTAATTAGAGTTTAATTTTGCTCCACGTGTCTTATCTAATCTAAATTTTTAAATTTTTGTTACAAATTAGTTAATTTAGTATAGAAATCGAAGAGTCCAATATAATAAACCATAAAAAAAAAAATCATATAACTAAAAAAAAATCAAATTTATAAGTTGTGGGTGAGAAGGCCCAACGCCAGGGCCCGATTTGAATATCACTGCTTGTCCGAAGAGGTGAAAGGGATCAGCACTTAGTCCGTTTGTTGGAAATGCAACCAAGAAGGGACGAATGTTTCATTCGAAGACAACCTAGTTGGTCCGAAGAGGTTCAACTCATCGGACCGCAGGAAAACTTGATCAAGTTGACATACTGGAGACCCCAGCAAACCTCCCAGAAGATTCCACGGAGAGGAGTGAATTCTGGGTACACCTGGGGATGAGAAGTACATAAAATATCTTGAAGGAAAAGCTGCTACCACCACATTTAATGCACTGTAACAACTTTCCTGACCGCATTTATGTGGAGAAGACACCCGAACAGTGCAACCTCAACTACCACCACTCATGACAGGCTAAAGCAAGCTTCTAATGTAACTAATACTCAAGTGGGTGCTTAGATGAAGAATAAGTGGACGATGAAGATGAGGAGGAATGAGTATATATAAAGGGAATAGGCCTCACAGGAAATGGGGGAAAAATTTTAGTCATTTAAGTCTGTAAACTTTTAACCTCTTCGGATAGAAGTGGATCCCTACTGAATACTAGTCTGAACATCATTTTTGTTCCTTGTTTTGTCTGTTTGAACTGTTGTTGAATCTATTTTTAGCCCAGTTGTTCAACCCACTCTCTACAAATTTATTGTTAAGGGTTTCATTGGGCTGAGTCTATAAAGTCCACACTTGGCCCAACCAAAATTGACCCTACATAAGTCATCTATATATATATATATATATATAGATATTAATAGGTAAAACTTAGAGAAAGTTGAATTAGAATTTGAAATTATAATCCAATTTTGCACATGCATAAATTTATGTGGGGACTACACCATAATTATCCACTTAAGCATGTGCCCTATATTTACTTAAGTTTTTTAATCTTTGTGTCAAGTGAGTTAATGAGTGCAAAATACTAAGGATCTAATTTTAATAAACTATAAAATTTAAAAAAAAATAATTACATATACTCAATAAAAATCACCACATGTTTCTCAAAAAATAAATAAAATAAAAATCACCACACGTTCTATCTTATTAAAAATTAGAAAAAAAAAATGATCATAAGTAGTATTAAATTTAGTGAAGAATTTTAATATGCGACTAATTATATTTACTTTTAAAAAATAATTTGACTAATTATCTATATTTTATGATAAAAATTGTGTTTAATTTTAAATGTATATGTATGCATGAATGCATGTTTTACATGTTTTTTTAAAAAAATAATAATAATAATTTGACTAATTATTTATATTTTTATGATAAAAATTTTGTTTAATTTTAAATACATCTATGCGTTTGTATAGAGTTACATGCTAGTGTATATAATAAAATAGTCTCATTTTTGCATATTTAACTTTACATTTATGTTATTTTGTAATTAATTATAAACTATCTTTGTTTTATAGGTTATAAAGGCTTTACATGCTAATGAAAATTAGTGGATCACAAGGAAAAAAGAAGAAGCTATCCTCACGCACTTGACCGTGTGAAACTACAAAGCAAGCCCATTGTCAAGCCGAAGCGCCAATCCTTGAAGAGATCCAGCCCAGGCATGAAGTAAAGAAAGGAAATAAATAAAAAAGAGAAGAGTTAGAAACAATACCGTAGTGGGCTTTAGAATCCTAATTACTTAACCGTATCTTTGTTGTGGGCCTCCTTATTGGAGCTAAACAGGAAAATAGAGACGACTAGTACAACAGAGAAGAGGCAGCTTCATGTGCCGTTTTCTGTGCCTTCCCTCTGTGACAACATAGTGACTATTTTCTTCTTTCTTTTAGTTTATTTGCTTAGTTTAAATTTAATGTTTCGTGTTTTATTATTTTATTTTTATTTTAATGAATGAGTTGCTAAATTTTTAATTAAAGTTGAGGATGAAACCTTGATAAGGATTATTAGTATTTATTTATGAGATTTAATTTTTCTCATAACATTGTTCTTTGATGATTTAAATGTTCTTGTTTCATTTCAATTGCCTAAGATATAATTTTGAATATGAGTCAATCATGTTTGTCTTATGATTTATGATTTATCTTAATCAATTGAATTTTTGGTTTATTATTGCTTAATTTTAAATTTTGATATCTCTTAGATTTGCTTGTTAATAGATACAATTAATGATTTGATTTTATATTTAGGAAACGAAAAAGAACATGTTATAGATTTTAATGAAAATATCTTCCATGATAACAAGATTGAATTCTAGATTACCATGTAGTAGTATAGAAAAATTCATGATCATAATTATATGTTGATATGAAATAATAAAGTGGATTCCAAAACCTTAATACTTCTCTCTAGATTTTTTAATCTCTTTACTACTTTGATAATCTCTTTGGTCATTTATTGTTCTTTAATTTTATTTTATTTCAAAATAATCTATTGTTATTAAACCAGATTAGGATTTATTTAGTTAAGGTGTGGTTGATTTTCCTACTTTCACACAAGTCATTTTGGGTTTGATCTCGTTCTTGTCAAACTATACTTCAGTATGATTTGTGCACTTACGAGTACTTATAAATTCCACAACAAAAATCAAACTCAAATTCTTCTTTTATGGGAAAATTGGAGAACAACACTTAATCTCAATACTTTGGAGCATTTTATCTTACTCAAATGAACAATCAATTGATAATAACAATAAGAAGAAAACATAATTTCTAAATGGAATGTTTAAATATCATTGCACAAGATATGCATGAAGTATTATAGTATTACAACATATAAAAATTCTAAACTAACATAAGTTTGAGTTAGTCCAAAACCTGAATGCTTTTAACAGGAGGTTTGTTTATGAGCTTTAGCTGTCTTTCCAAATCCAATTCTTCTTCTTTGGATATAATTTGGGTTCCATTCACCTGATAGTTGCTTGTCAAACACATACACAAAACTACAATTAGGATCAGTCTTTCAAAATCCATTGCCTCACTAATTTGATGTAAGTATGTTGGATTATTGTATTTAGAAGCTATTATATAGAGGAGTGATGTTGAGCTGAAGATAAGTATAAGGTGTCATTATGGAAAGCCAACCAAGTTTGTTTGTTATTATTTGAATCCAGACAGCTCTATTGGAAAGGCTACAAGGCTAATTATAAAGGAGTGATAATGAGGTGAAGATAAGTATAAAGTCTCATTATGGAAAGTTAAAAAAGTTTATTATTATTATTATTATTATTATTATTATTATTATTATTATTATTATTATTATCCATATCTATATATATATATATATATATATCTAAAAGTTGAAGCATAGAGTTTAATGTTTTTGCACTCCTATTGAGCCACATCAACGCCACATTATCAACCTATTTTCAATATTTTCACTCTCCTTCTTAATTATTTTTCTCCTTATTAATTTGTCACTTTACAATTACACCTTCTCCAACATTTACTTACTTTTACCTTTTTATCTCTCTACTATTTTATACCTTAACCTTATAATTTCTCCATCCCTTCATCTTCCTTTTATTTTGACTCGTCTTCTCCCTATTTTTTTACTATAAAAATTTGATATTTTTCCTACCATTCAATCCATATTTTTCTCACACAAAAAAACTCTCATTTTTAATTATTTTTCTCCTTATTAATTTGTCACTTTACAATTACACATTTTCCAACATTTACTTACTTTTACCTTTTCATCTTTTCACTACTTTATATCTTAACCTTACAATTTCTTTATCCGTTCATCTTACTTTTAATTTGACTCTTCTTCTCCCCATTTTTTTTACTATAAAAAAATTGCTATTTTCTCTTCTATTCAATCCATATTTTGCTCACTCAAAAAGGTGAATAGTCTCTCTCTCTCTCTCTCTCTCTCTCTCTCTCTCTCTCTCTCTCTCTCTCTCTCTCTCTCTCTCTCTCTCTATATATATATATATATATATTCTTTCTTTTGGTGGATGTTTAATTCTTTAGATTGATGAACTCTACTTTAGGCTGATAAGAATTGGTATATTTTAATTTTTTATCTTTTTAATTTTATTTTCTTTGTTTGTTACATGTTATCCTATGAAATACAGAATGATTTAAAATTATTCTATTACATAGCATGACTTGGATAATTTTGTTATTTGTCTCATATTCTCTTCTAAAAAAAAGTGATCACTCTCTGCCTCTCTCTCTCTCTCTCTCTCTCTCTCTCTCTCTCTCTCTCTTGCAACTCTATTTTAGATTGATGATTTTTTTTTTTTTTTTTTTTTTGGTGTATCTCTACTTTTGGATTATACACTTTGGTGGTGTGTTTTTTGAGTTATTTATCACATATACTCTCTATCCCTTTTATAGTTTTAGTTTGAGTTAATTTTTAGATATTTTAGAAGTGAGATGATTATGTATTTGAATGTCTCTATAAATTATTTGAGTAATATCAATTATAAATTTCTGATGAGATTTGGTTACCATGATAATGTTCTTAAGAGAATGAGAAATTCAAATAATTAATTTTGGAACTTAATAATTATAGTTGTTAGAAGAAAAAAAACCATAACACACTAATCGCTATACAAAAGTTTGAATAATATAGATCACTTGAAAAAAAAATAGTATTTCTATCTTTTATCTCCAAAAAAAAATAATAATGGAATAATATCAACCAAATGCACCTAAGTTTTTCAAAAAAATAAAACTCAAAATAATAGAATGATATATTTGTAGAGATAGAGAGATGAAAAATAATTTTAGAAATAATATCTCCAGAATGTTTTATAGAATAATACATTATACTATGTTACAAAATAGATGTATATTTCCACGCATCACGTGAGTCTGCAACTAGTATAACTTAATAGTTGGGACATGGTGGAATTTGAATCATGGACATCTATATTGGAAACACTAAGAGCACCCGCACTAGCTTTTGCATACTTTTGCATAATTGAAAAAGAGATGAATTTTACACATTTAAGCCACAAAACTTCCTACATCAGTCCTTCTAAAACTGCGTATATTTGCATTTTTGCTATAGAAACCGTGCATATATACACGGTTATTGTAGCTGTGCATACTATTATTTTATTAATTTCATAATTTTGCACCTTTTTTTCTCTCTCTTCTCCTTGTGCAAAACAAACTCAGTCTCAAACTTCTCCTTTCATCATCTTTTTTTTTTTCCTCAGATACAATAAACACATCCACACTCAACAAAGAGATACACAAACACACCCACACAGACAAACTAACGGCGAGAGAAAGAGTGAGATTGATTGGTGTTGGTGTTGGTGTTGGCCGTTCATGGATTGCTGGATCGATGCTAGTGGCGGAGATCAAAGTTTGTGGGTCAATGGAAATGGGTCTGGATGCTTATGGATTTGTGTTGGCGGCGGAGATCAGTGCTTATGGTTCGACAAAAATGGGTTTTGATACTTGTGGATCGGTGCTAGTGGCGGAGATCGGTGTTTGTGGGTTGACGGAGTCTTGTGGGTCAATAAAGATCAATGCTCGTGGGTTTTGATTCTTGTGGTGCTTGTGGTGAATAGTTGATCTGACTGTGAGAGAAAGAATAAGAAGAAGAAGAAGAAGAAGCTACTTGTGGAGGGGAGATAATCTGACACGTGAAAGGAAGAAGAAGAAGAAGAAGAAGAAGAAGAAGCGGAGGAGGGACAAAAGATTGGTCTGAGAGAGATAAGGACAAAGATAAAGATAAAGAGATAAGTACAAAGATAAAGATAAAGAGATAGGAACAAAAGAATAATAATAAAAATTTTAAAAAAATTAATATTTAAAAAGAATATATTGTAAAATAGATAAACTGATGTGGATGTTTTGGAAAAGTGGTAGTGTAAAATAGAAAAAGTAAGTTCTTAGTGTAAAATAGACAGAAAAATTGGCCAAACTGATGCAATTGCTCTAAGTGGAAAAGAATGATAAATCCTTTCTTTTTGTAAGGTATTGTTATGAAAAGCCAACAAGGCTCTTGATACCAACAAAGCATGCTAAATAGTGTTAAATTATTAATATTGATCAAATGAAAAAAAAAAAAAAAGAGAAGAAGAAGAAGATAGATTGAGTTACTCTTTGTAGCTATTTACAATGTCCCCTTCTTTTATAACTCGATAGTTGGGGGAGGGAGAATTTGAATCATGGACATTTTTCTTGAAACACAAGGAGAAAAAGATGGATTGATATTTTATTTTATCTTCACCTTACCATCTCTATTGGAAATGTCCGCCCAAGTTTATTTATTTATTTATAAGGTCTTGTTACACGGTTAAGGAAAGCCAACAAGGCTCTTGGCACCAACTATGCATGTTAAATAGCATTAATATTGACTAGATGAAACGGGAAAGATGGATTGATTTATTATTTGTATTTATCTGCAATGCCCTCATCAATTCCATAAATTTTTAATGTATATCAAACTAGTCACACGCTTATACTCAGGGATGTTCACCAAACCAATCAAATTGCAAGAATGCACCCAAACTGACCAAAACTGCTAGCAAAATGGAATAATTGTATAAAACGGCACCGCACCGCACTACACCCATATATATTTTTATTTTATATTAAATATATATTAATAATTTCATAATATATGAAGTAAGTGGCTAGCCCAAAGTTATTGTGTTCTAGTTTTACATTAAAAATGGCTTTGTTTTGGTTAAATACAAAATTCAAAATTCAAAACCTCATTTGCTCCTTCATCTCACACTTTCACTCTTCTCCCCCGATGCCCTCTCACTCTCAGTTATAATTGTGTATGGTTTATGTAAAGTTGTTATTTACAACTATTTTGTATTGACTTTAATTCCGTGCCAAATTTGATTGTAATTCTATTTAATCATTTTTCCTTGTATTGGTATGTGGGATTTTATTGTAAGGGTCGTGTGTGAAAGAAAGTATGAAAAATCAAGCTCTTATTGAAGACCAAGTGGATTTCGCGAGAAGATTTGTGCAAGAAGCTATCCCGCGAAGTAAGCCACATGCAGAGCCCATGACTAGAATGCGAAGAGTCATGACAGCCTGGTTTTCGTGAATGTCTCACGAGTAAGGCCTTCCCATGAAATACTCACGGAACATTTTGTTTTGCTATTTTGTCATTTATGCTCTACCATGTCTTCACCCACACTATATATACCCTCATTACCCATATATTGTAAGGAGTGCTTTTCAGAGAGAAGACACTAGCATACACACTTGAAAGTTAGAGATTGTCAGACCCACAATCATCTACACATTTCCTTGTAGTTTTCCTCTACTCCTACCTCTCTATATCCAAATTCTTGAGATGTTAATAGCCAAAACACTTGCCACACCTAATTTGAGTGTAAAGTGAGGTTTTGGTGCTGCTGGGAAGCATTGGAAAAAGCCAATCGTTGGCGGATGCAATCGGGCTAAATTGCGTGATTTGGGAAAGCTAGAGAAGATAAGGTTTCGTCAAGTCAGTTGGTAGCAGGAGCTTGGAGGGCTCAAGTACATGGGGTAAACTAGGCTTAGAAAGTCTTTTGTTATTCGTGTACTCCAACTTATTCTCTAGTGTATCGATTTATCGCTTGGATGGTGGCAGAGAGGCTTTTCACCGAGTTTTTCAGTTTCCTCTTCGATAACACATCGCGGCGTTATCTTGCGTTTGCATCCTTCTTCGCTACTCTTTTAGCTTTCATTTTATTGTTGTTATTTGTTGAATATGGCTTAGAGTAGTTTTATCGTTTGTTCGCTCGCATTTACTCTTATTCCGCACTTAGTTTAAGTTAGAGTAAAAATAACTGAGTCATAACTTTTAATTGGGGGTCTAAACAAACTCTTGTGTTTATACACAAATCCGAGCTTTTAGTTTACTTATTGAATATATTTGTGTTCTTGTTGAAGTTTAGATCCGTATATTATTCTTAGTTCCTTTATCACAAAAGTATATTGTTTATACTAGTTACTGAAAGATTCGATTTCTTGAAACTATTCAGATTGTTTGAATCTGTCATAGATTTTTTTTGGACTAGTATATATTTATGTTACTTTTTTTGTTACACATTTTGTGTGTATAAATTTATTGTCATATTATCATGGTTATTAATACTAAACTAGTAATTATTAATAACATCTTGAAAAATATACTAGTCTAAAACCAACCAAACCGCACCACACTGCACATATGAACACAAAACTGAAGTACGGTGTAGTAATAGTTTTAGCCAAATCTCACTGCAAAGCGCAGCGCTTAAAATGGCATAAAACTACACCGCAAACACCCCTACTCGTACCACTCACAAGACCTTGCCTGTTTGTACAATAAACTTTAATAAAATCTCAATTTGATTATGAAATTATAATTATAATGATTTAGCATTCTAATAAGAATGCAATAAAAATGTATGTTAGTAATTGATCCTAAATGGTTTGAAAAGTATATGAAAAAATAGAATGAACTTATATCATGTTAAATTAGTAATATTTGAGCGAATGTAGGTTAATCTTGTTTCTTTAGTAATGACAAGTCAATTGCCATTGCATGAACTAGTCCTGTCTGACATGAGTTTGTGTTACAATTTGAAGAAGCAATTGCTCGAGCGTTAGGAATTTAGGATGTATTGGAATCTTAAGTGAGTGGTCAGAAATGCATAGGCGAGTAGAACCATATTGAAATTGATTGGGCTCTATAATATACTCCTTGTACAAAAAATCTTTTTTTTTTTTTTTTTTTTCTGGACAACGAAAATTAAGCACTATAAGAAACTATGTAAGCGTGCAATTGAGCTGACAAAAGTTCTATCCACAGTGGCAGCGGGTTAGAATAGAAAATTGGATAATAGTTCATTTCTTAATAATATAAACAAAATAAAAACTCCCCAGTCCAAATTATGAGCAAGCCCACCCGAAAAACTTTGATCCCATCAGATTTTAAACTCAACTCAAAGCCCAACAGGAGCCCAAGACTTGAACCCATAAAGCCCAATCTAAACCTAACAAACCCAATTTTGAACCCCACTTTGTATTCAACCTAAGAATTAATTCAAATTCAAACCAATGCTTAATCCGAATTGAAAAGCCCAAAGACAAAATTTAACAAGTCCACTATATTAGCATGTTTGGATTGAGAGGTGAGGGAAGAGAAGTAAAGTGGTGTAAAATAGAATTAGTTGAAAATTAGACTAATTTTTGTCTAACTCTACTTTACTTCTTCTCAATCCAAATGAAGCATAAAAGTCCAATGAAAATAAACACACCAACCCTTCAGTTTTTGTTTTTTCAAAGTTCCTGCACCTCCCCTAATTACATTCTAACCGCTATTTTTTTTTCCAAAATTATATTTTAACCCCCAACACTTTCTCAAATTCACATTTACTCCCCACTAATTTACCAAAATAATATTTATAACCCAAAACTTTCCAAAATATCATTTTAGCTCCTAAACGTTTTCAAAATAATATTTTAACACCCAAATTTTTTCAAATATTACATTTTGGCCACAAATTTTTCTTTTTTAGAGAGTTTCAACCATTGGCATCCACTCTTGATGATACTCTTTATCATCAGACTAAGACACCAATCGGTTTTTGGTGTGATCGAGGATTGAACCTCGTATCTCTTATTTAACTATCAAAAACTTTACCGGTTAAATGGAACCTACTTGGCCCAAAAATTTAACCATAATGTTTCCATTGTTTTTGTTTCATGTGACTTGGCTTGCCATAAAAATTGTGTACTTCATGAGATGACATGTCAGTGGCCTCAACTAGACTTTTTCAAATCGTTAAGCTCATGGAGCTAACTTGCAAGTTAGCTTATTTGAATTAGTGTATTTTATCTTTCTATCAAAATAGAGCAAAGATGGATGGAACCTTGGATCATTAAATTAAGAGTGCTTCAAATAACTAATTAACATGTCAACAAAACATATTTAGTGTGATTGTCCTACCCATGTAAGTTAGAAAACTCATTTGTAGCATCATTCAAGTATATACAGATTGAGATCATAGAAACATGAACTTGTATTTTATGTATTTTTAAATTTTTGATAAATTATATTTTTTTCAATTAGAACTATGGTATTTTTTAAAAGATGTGGAGTAACCATGATTTTCTTTTTTGTTTTTAAAATTTTCGGGACATAATTGTAAGTATCATAGAATTATCTTTGTTAGGGTATTTCAAAGATAGTTTATAATTGGTACTTTAACTTAAGCATAATCCAGACTTTTAGAGAGACTATTCTTGGGGTGAAGTTTATGCATCATGAGCTCTCTTTACAACAAAATAAAAACAATAAGAAATTGTTTGTTTTGGCTCTAAACAGAGGAAGAATTGTAAGTTTGTACTAAAATATATATCGATGTCTATAATATAGCCTATCATTCAGTTGTTACGCTAAATGCAATTTTCTACAAACAAGTTGCTGGTCCACTTTATTTTCATTTTTGTGTATGTTTTCTTTTGTGTATATACACACACACAATATAATTTCAACCTCTAGTATCAAGTCTATGATAATTGCTTTTTATCATTAGGCTAAAACACTGATCAATTTTTTGTGTGCGTGGGGTTCAAATCCTAGATATCTTATTCAACAACAATAGACATTACTAGTTGAGTTAAATAGAACTCACAATTTATGTAATGCTATAATACAATTTCCTTGTTAAAAAATAACAAAATTTAGCTACAAAATTAGTTGTAGCTTAAGTCTACAACATTACTCAATAAAAGAAACATTACTACTTATTTTGAAAATCTAACCATAGAATTGCATGTTCTTTATGCTCTTCATACACATGTCTAATTTTGTATCAATCAAATATTATTTACTATATGATCTATAAACTTTTATTTTATGCATAATTTTAAATTACAATAACTTGAAATTTAAACAATTTACTGATGACATAGCTATTAATTTTTAATTTTTTAGAAATTTTGCAAGTATGAAGAATATAAGAATAAGATGTAATCCATGGTAAATTTGTCAAAATTCATCTCCAATAAAAAAAATATTAAGTAAGATTATAATCTAAAACTACAACTAATTTTGTAACTAAACTTTGTCCATTAAAAAATTATGAGTGTTTTTATTTATATTTTTTTAACAAAAAGCCTTTTAAATCATTAGATGAGACTAGCTTTCGCTTGCTACATATCATTAAGAGGCTAGCCTACATTCATTCATTAGTTTATAAAATAAAAAGAGAATGAGAATTGAAAGAGAGTGAGAACAGATTTGAAGCAATGAAGAATAGAAAGAAATGAAAAATAAATAAAATAAAAGGGCAAATCCGGCATTTGAGAGGGAGGCTGAGGCTGTAGGCATTGTCGTTATTATCGAGGTTGGTGGTGCTTTCATTAAGAAAATGCTAAGTCACTGTTCCACTAGCCACATAAGCAATACAATGGTAAAAAAATAGAAACTTGCAGCGGAATATAAGTAATCAGTTTTTCGGCATACCTCTCTTGGCCTAAACCAATGATCACACAGGAGCTTTGAGATTGTTCTACGCTGTCTAGAGCCAGCCTCCACACAGTCTAGCTATCCAAATACGTTTTGAATTCCAGTTTGTGTAACCCACGAACCAAAAACGTTTCTACGACGGTGTTGCACACTATTAGAGTGATGCAAACATAACCCACAACCTAAGAGCCTCACAATACTCTGTAAACACTATGAGAAATGCAAAATTCGTTCACTATACAATAGGTACCATTCTTGGTGTTTATATACACACCACTTCATTAATATTGAGTGGAATAGTGGACTTAGTGGGGTAGTGTAACGGTCCAATACCATTATTTCATAACTCCTAGATGTTACAATCTGAGTCAAATAGAGGGACATGCTCATATTGGGTGTCTGTCCATATTCTTTCAGTTTCTAACAACAACTAATAAAATGACTAATACCACTTATTTTTAAAACTTGAGAGACCAATAGCGTTCACTTGAAATTTGAAAGACTAGTTACATTTATAGGATAAACTTGAAAGACCAATAGTATAATTTCATCAAAAATAATCTAGTTATGTGTGTAACCTTAAGTTATCAAAGGCTTTTTACGTGCCTATAAGGATTCATCAACGAAATTTTTGTGCAAATAACATCAAATTAATAGAAAGTGTCACTAAGTGTGGGAGATATGTTTTTCATATAAAGGAATACTAGTCGCTAACCCGTGCGATGCACGGGAAAGTTTTTAGTAACTATAAGATTTTGGCAAATCAAATGCTTTAAAATTTGAAATTCTTAAAGAAGTTACATTAGCACTCATTAATTTGTTTATAAAGCCAATGCTAAATAGATCTACAAATTGCATTCTCATATCCTCTACCATTTGCAAGGTGATAGGACTCTTTTCATTATGATTTGCATCCTTCTATCCTCCAAAAGCTTTAAGAAGTGCCATGTGGTCACTGCATAAGAATGTGTATAAGGTTATACAAAATTTTGTCATTATAATCAACATCCTAAAGCTAATATCCAATCCAAAATTTGCACATAGAAGCCCACAACTTTGATCTAAAAGTTATTTCAGAATAACAGAAACTAAAAGACAGAAGAAAAACAGAAGCTTTCTTCTCCATTTTCTGACAAAATTAGGCCCATGTAAAGGTTCCTTTGCCTCATTCAGCTTGGAACAGTTTGGTAATCTACCATTAAGGCTGGAGAGCTTACAATTTAGAGACATCCTAATTCCTAACCAAAACCCACCTATGTATCTTCACAAAGAGGCTTGAAAGCTTGAGAAAAGCCCCAGCAGCCTCAACACCTAAATTTTCTCCCTCAGTTCCTCTTCACCAGCAAAAGATAAACATAATAAAAATTTTTTTTTTTCAATTAAGTCTTTCTGGGCCCTATACCAGCTCCCACTCCAAAATTTTCAAATTCACAAATAATAATAAAAATTTCCAACCAAATTCAAAATTATAAAATCTATGGGGCATTCAATAATCAAATAGAAAATAACAAACTAAATCAGAGTTTCCAACCAATTATACAACTTCTTAATTGGATGCTTACATAATAATTCAACCAAAATACTTTGTATTTCAAACAATTGGATGATTTCTCGTGTAGTTCAGAAGATGGTTTTTGTCTTCAAGGATTGGGTGCATAATTACTTATAAAGAGAAATAGAAAAGAGAAATGAACTTGCCTTTAAAAGTCTTGACAGTCAAACATGTAGCTATTATGATAAAAGGGCCTGGATTTTCAGTAAAAAAGCTCTCCTCAACTTGATTTGTAACTGATCCACAAAGTGTAAGCTTTATTTCATTTCCTCTGTTCAAATTTTCCAATGTTATAGTGTAAGTTCATCTAATATAAGTGCATGTATTGGCTTATCAAAAAAAATAAAAATAAAAGTGCATGTGTTGAAAATAAATATATATATATATATATATATTTAAAAGACATACTCTATAGTCATGACATTTATGTTTCTCACCGAGACATTTGATCCTTGGATCATTTTGATTGGGTTGACACTTTGCTTCCTCTCTCATTTCTGCAAGACAAAATTGACATAATCTAATTGGTCTGGATGGTTTTACAGAAAAAAGTTATTATCACATTTGCTATCAATGATCTTCATATTAGGTGCAGAATTAGAACATGTCATAATCCCCAGTATTGTTAATCAAGTTAACTTGGTATAAATTAGAAGATTTGAGAACCAAAATTCTTAATGCTCATATTTTAAATATTGCCAAGCATATATTTTTGTTGTTTCAGGGCTTTCCCTGTCTTCCTGGTCACTTACTTAAGATTTTATAGTAAAAAGACTTAGAACTTGGAGATTAAGCTATTATGAAATCTTAAGAACTTGGTTCATGTGCTCATGTGAGTTCTAGCTTTAAAACATTCAAGTTAAGTTTATAAAAATCAAGCTCTAGAAGATACAACAATGCAATTGTTTATAGGTAAAACACACATAATCAACATGATCATTAAAACAAAGTAAAATTCAACCAACCTTCATGACTCTTTTACAATTTTATTTGGATTGTGTGTCTCAACAGCATACCAATGCAATTATTAATTACTAAAAATTCAAAAAAAAAATAATTTATTTATACATTATAAGTTACAATTCAAATTGAGTTTTATGAGTTCTTTAAATGTAAACAGAACACTACAATATTTAGAAATTAGATGTACATAGACAAATAGTTAACCATCTACTAAAAAAAAAAAAATTTAGAAATTTAGTACAAAGGCAAACAAATACCATACCTTTAATCTTGATTCGAATGGAGGAAAAGATTGAAGAGAAAGGCAATAAAAAAGCAAAAATTAATCAGGAATATTAAATCTAAATAAAAGTGAATGGAAGACCAAAAATTAAGAATGAAACCTGCTTTAAAACAGCAAATGAATGTACAAAAAATTAAATCTGTTGCTGTTTGGTATTCATTGAAATCTTCTGTTTTAAATCTGTTGTAGGGAAGGAACAACACAAACGTACAAAGAATTATAAATTGAACAGTCGTGAATTGGTTTGGTGCACAGAAAATATATATATTAAAAAAAAAAGAATAAACATTATCGCAAAAACTATTTATAGGATAATGGTTATAGAGTCCTAATTAAATTTGTTTATAATTGCAGATTTCTAAACAAATTTGATTACCAAAAATTATCTACAAAAATAAATGAAAAAAAACACTGATTTCTAATCAAAACATTAACATTCAAACTCTCTCATGTTCCTTTAATCAAACCAAAAAAAAAAAAAAAAAAGAATATTGATTTAAAACAGTAACCATATATTTGCTGTGTGTTTAGAAGAGAGCATACCCAAACAACCTTCAAGGATCCTTTGTTGTTTCTTGAAATAATTAGCTACCCAATTTCCTTTTCCTACAATTAAATGCATAAGATGAATGAATGCATTAGAAATCATCAAATTTTGATTTTTTTTACTTTCCAAAAGAGCTTAACATCAACTATATCAAAGAATAAGAAATTGTTAAATGATATTAAAACTCCAAGCATAAAAGAAGATTTAAAACAGCAACCATATATTTGCTGTAACTATTAAACATACACAGAGGAAATAAAAAAATGCTATATTATTAGATAGATAAATATTTATTCAATATGATGTGTTCTCTGTAACTTGAGTCTACTGACTATAGAGCAAAGCGTAGAGACTGGACTGAGAGAGTTGGTAGAGATTGAAACGAAAAAATTAACTACACTAAAATTCAAAAAAAAAAATAATAATAATAATAATAATAAAAACACATAGGTCTGCCACCATACCCTAACCCAAATTCCTTTATCAACACAAAATCCTCCAATCTAAGCATGCTCATCATCAAAGAGTCCCACACATTTGAGGGAGACTATCAAACCAACACCAAAAAACCCTTTCAATTATATCTCCACCTTTTTTGCTTCTTGGTGTTGTAGATGTCTTCTATCATGTTCTGCTTTTCTTATCATTCAACCTTAATTAAAACCAATAACCCAAATAACTAAATTAAAAAAAATTAACCCAAAATAACAAAACCTAAATAATATTGAACACAAATTTTTTTTGTTAACATCTTCTGTCAGTAGGTCTCCATGGCAATATAAAATCTCTCAATATTAATCTGTTGACAAACTATGAAAAATATATTGACACCATTATCAATAGCAGTTGATCTCATGGCTTTATGATCTTAAGAGTGTTAACTTGGGATGGCTCCATGATCAAACACTCTTAAACCATGACCATAACAGCGCTTTATGATCAAACACTCTTAAACCATAATCTGTTGACATACACTCTTGATCAAATTTAAGTGTGTTTTATGAACTTGTTTTTGAGTAACTCAAGTTAGCTTGATCTCATGGCTTCCATCATAAATTATAATAACCAATACTTGCTGGGAAACAAAAAATCCATGGCTTAAAGCCCCTTTTTTTTGTAATATTGCTTAAAGATTTTTAGATTTCAAAAGTGGTGTTTCCCCAACTACCCAACACTATCACTACATCCCATGGGGAATTCCATTAAGTTAAAGACATATTTTTGCAATCCTACCAAGAAAATTAAAATGCTCCCTATCAGCAGAACAATTAACAACAATAAGAATCCAAGTTTCAACCAACATAAACTTTAGGAAACTTGCATCAAATACCAATAGGTGTATTATTCTAACAAAAAGTCACATATCCAAGTCCAAAAATTTATTATAGCCATTAGTAGCAACCTAAAGATAAGAAAAGAGACACACCTATTAAATTGGGCTATAATGAAACAAAAAAAGAACTCTAAAATCCCAGATGGATTTTCTTGCGGCCAATAATTGAAATTAATAAAACCCACTACGGGCTCCAAACCCATCAATCTAAGCTAATCATTCAAAAGAAACACTCCCAAACGAAACCCTAAATCATATTTAACAACCCAAATTATAGAACAAAATAAAAAACTTACCGGTAATGTTTGCGAAGAGAATCTGGTCTGATGGTAAAGTCTCAAAATCAAAAACTTTCTGCCACTAAAGGAGTGGGAGGCTGGCACCCGTGGACTATAGTTTAGGGGTTTGAAGGTAGAGAACGAAAAAAGATTGGAGGCAGGGGAACTCATGTTTGTCAACAAAGAGGGACTGCGTGAAGAAGAAGAGAGGGAGTTTGATGAGTTTGTGTTACTGTGTTTGCGTTTAAGGGTCCGTTTGGTTCCCGCAAAATATTTTCTGGAAAATACCTATTTTTCGGAAATGCTATTTTAAGAAAAAGGAAAATATTTTCAAGTGTTTGGTTGTATTATAAAAATTGTTGTGGAAAATATTTTCATGTGTTTGGTTCTATTAGGAAAATGCTATTTTCCTACAATTTTTTCACATTTTCTCAGCATCTAAACAAATTTTATTACAAAAAATTTCAACATCACAGCCAATTCAACAACAAATTCCGGCAGCAAATTCCAGCAATAACAACACAACAACAACAACAACAACAACAGCAAATTCCGGCAACAACAACATAACAACAACAACAACAACAACAACAACAATCAGTTCATCAAAAAAAAAACAACAATAACAATCAAACTTAAAAAAAAAAAAAAAAAAAACTAAGAGATTGAGGAAGAGGAAGCGATGGGTCTGGGTCGACGACGATCGACGGCGCGGCGTGGTGCGACTCGCCGGTGCGAAGAGCGCTGGGTTCTGTGTTCGAAGGAGATCGACGATTGGCGACGGCTTCTGGGTTCGCCAGTGCGAGATCGAAGGCTAGATCGCGAGATCGAGCGGAGGTGATCGAAGGCGATCGCTAGCGATCGAAGGTGAGATCGGCGTAGTGTGATCGAAGGCGAGATCGGCGCGGTGCTCGGGGTTCGCCGGCGATGTCTCCGGCGTGTCTGGGCTCCTCGGCGCGGTGCTCATGCTCTCTTTCTCTCTTTCTCTCTCTTTGTCTTCGTGCTCTCTCTTTCTCTTTGTTTTCCAAAAGTTATTTGAAGTGAAAATGATTCCGGAAATCATTTTCACCTTTGACTCACGGTCAACTAAAAATGATTTCCGGAAAATTGCTTTTTCCGGTGCAACCAAACACCCGAAAATATAGAAAAGCGTTTTCGGAAATGAATTTCACCCAAAACAAACGCAGCGTAAGGGGGAGTGTTTTTTTCTAATCAGGTTTTGGTTTTAGGGAGAAGGGAATTTTCAGGTTTTAGGCTTTTAGCTTCTTTTTTTTTTTTTTTTTTTTTTTTTAGCTGAAAATTTTGGGTGTTACTGTGTTTGTGTTTAAGGGGGAGTGTTTTTTTCTAATCAGGTTTTGGTTTTGGGGAGAAGGGAATTTTCAGGTTTTAGGCTTTTAGCTTTTTTTTTTATTTTTTTTTTTTAGCTGAAAATTTTGGGTGTTTTTTTTTTTCTTTTTAATAATATTGGTTTTCTTTTTAGTCTTAGAAAAGTTTTTTTTTTGGTTTATGTTTTTCTTTTTAATATTGTGCTGACGTGAAAAATTGTAGGAGCTTCAAAGGCTTCGGTTTTATATATATATATATATATAGATATATAGATTAGCATATATTATAACAAGTGTCTAAAATTATCTCTATAATTTTTTATCCATCTAAAAGTTCTCTTCCATGAGAGAAACATAACAGGATAGCCTACCCAATCTAATTGGATTGACCCAACCCAGAGGACCACAATCGATTTTGACCACAGTTTGGATCAGATATTATGGGTCTATCCCTCTTTTTTGGTCAATTATCGTCTAGAAAAAATCCACCCTCCCTAATCGATATTTCGGTCATTATACTTAGATTTATGTACCACATGGCCCTTTTTTTTTTTTTTTTTTTTTTTTTTTTTGAGGGGCCAACCATGGAAATTATTTTATTGAAATAAGCCTACAGAGTCAGCTTGAAGTACATTTTGAAATTGTGGTGGAACTTCCTCCATCCATACTAAAAAATCTGATATGCTTACTGCATATCTAACCAGATTATGAGCTAAAGCATTACATTCTCTCTTTGTATGAGAGTAACATAATTCATCAAAGCGGTGCGACATTTTTTTTGCATCCTCAATTAGTAAACCTAGTGGGATCAGCATTCTTTCCTCCTCTATCAGACCTTTAATAACACTCAAAGAATCTCCTTCCAAGATGGCTCGTTTAACACCAACCTCCAGCGCAAACGAGAGAGCACAACCAGCTGCCAGCGCCTCAATCTCGTTGCTGCAGAGTTGTTGATGTACCAACTTTGAGCAAGATGCGATGACCTAGCCTCTGTGATATCTAATCACGACCCCAACACCTATTTTCTTCTCAAGTGGAAATACCGCACCGTCAAAATTAATTTTGTAAAATTCTAATGGTGGCGGTCTCCACCGATTCTCTGAGCGACGGACCTTTTTTATTTGTTAATGGAATTACACTTTTGACATATGAGATCTTATCTTATTATTATAAATTTTTTATTCCTTAGAATAGGAAAATCATGGATGGTGAGAGTTGCATTCTTCCTTTGGATATGAAATTAATCTATTTATTATTAATATTTTTTTAAGGACAAAATTTAGGTACAATAGTTTAGGTACTGTTCCTTAGGTTCCCCTCTTAAGATTTAACTATGTGAATACTTAACTTAAAAATACATTTCTATAATATGAAAAAAATTCCATATGGCATAATCTTAAAATGGGAACCTAAGGAACAACACGTAAGTACTATACCTAAGTCTTGCTCTTTTTTTAACGTCTAATTTTTTTTTTTTTTTTTACTATTACATAATTTCAAGTATTTCCAAAATTTAGGTCTTGATGAGATTTTTCACTGCTTTTGAACATTGCTTTGCTTATTCTAATAAGTAATAACATTTGCTTCAACTCAGGCAAGAGTATGGATTTCAGTTAACTTAACTGGTAAAGTTTATGATGGTTGAATAAGAGATTTGTGGTTCAATTCCCGCCTACACCAAAAATCAAGTAGTGACTTGGTCTAATAATAAAGAACTATCATTAAGAGTAGGTCCTATAAGTTAAAACTCTCTCTCAAAAAAAATATAAAAACACTCGGGCAAGAGTAAGTAATTGATGTAAAGATCCTATTTCGTTTCTTATCTTAATCTGATATCATACATGACAATGGAGCTTGGTTCCGACTTCCAAGGGAGACAAATGTGATGTACAACTTTTGGGTTGGGTAAACAAAAACTAAATGGTGATGAAATCATTATAATGTTGTAGATTATGGGCTTATTAATGGGTTGGGTTTTCTTTAAGATAATTGTGTAGGTTAGGCTTTGTTTAAAATTATTGCTCCAGGACTTAGTTCATAGGCCCAACCCCACGAATTAGGCTCATTGGTATATAGGATCATATGCTCATACCATGGTTTTAAAAACTGGTACAATGAAAGAATTGGAAAATGGATTGATTATTGGTTTTTTGATCAAACCGGGGTCCGACCGATAGTCAAATCAGTAACGTTATAAATAATTTAATTAATAATTTTTTAAAATTATATAAATAAATAATATTTTTTTTATATACTAAAACTAGTAAACTAAGAGCATTCTTATCAAGGATTGCAAAAAATTTAGCATTTACCATCTCAAAACCCAATTTTATAACATATAACACACCATTTTACAACATCCTTTCCATCAAAACTTCTACTTTTTTTAACACTTCATTTAAATATTCTTTCTTTATCATTTTTTATTCTTTTTTATTTTTCCAGTCTCTTTCTCTAACTCTCTCACCTCTGTATCGCTCTTTCACAACCCAGCACCATCAGCCACCATATCCAACCACCCATTTCACAACCACCATATCCACCCACCATCGCAGCAACCACAAACAACAGCAGGAAAAAAAAAAAAAAAAAAAAAAAAAAAAACCTCCATATCCAAAGCCACAAAATCAAAGAATCATCCAAATCAAGAACCCACCAAAATCAATCAAAACCACTGAAATGAAAACTCACCAATATCAAATCGCAAAACCCACTCATCGAACCACCACAGAGACCCACCACAAACCACCATAGAGATACACGATCCACGAAAAACCATTATAGCCACCCAAGAATCACGAACTCAAGATGCAGAGAGAAAGGGAAACAGAGAGGCGGAGAGAAAATGAAAGAAAGAGTGAGAAGGAGTGGACAGAGAGCACGAGATCGGCGGCGGCATGTGAAGGAGAGCACAAGAAGGAGAGAGGGACGGAGAGCACGAGAGAGAGTGAAAAGGAAGAAAGGAAAAAAAAAAATGAGAGCGCATGAAAGAGAGAGAGAAATTAATAAAAAAATTGATAGCATTGTGCTATAGTACGGTCTCAAAAATGAGAGCATACTGTAGCAGCATTGTAAATTTTTTAGCATTTACAATCTTTGATGGAGCAAAATTTTGGGTTATAAATGCTAAAAAAAGCATCTTTCAAGATTTGCAATACTTGATAAGAATGCTCTAATAGTAATAAATATGTTTACTTAAAAAAAAAAAAAGTATATAACATCTTTTTAAAGAATTTGACATAATAACATTACAAAATAATCATCCTTAACATAATAAACTTTCAACAAAACCAAATAAATAAGTTCATTACATCCAAATAACAAATAAGTTTCAAACAGAGAACCAACTAAATAAGTTCATTACATCCAAATAACAAATAAGTTTCAAACAAAGAACTACTAAGTTTTAAGGTTCATTTGATAACAACACAAGCCTCACTTGTCATAAAGATAATTGAAATTATTATCATGTGAACCAAATTCTCCACCACCACTAGCATCATTATCATCATCCTCATCCTCATCCTCATTCTCTTCATCTTTAACTTTAATAGGATGATTTTTATCTTTAAATCTAGGAGGAGCATCACATTCAACACCAAATGATTCCAAATTAATGTCATCATCCTCAATCACTTCGTTGTCCATATCTATACAAATTCCAAAACCAAAGAACAATAAATGAAAGAATGATTCTAATAATCATTTCTCATAAATCATAAATAGTCTAATTATAATATGTAACTAGGCAAAGAATTCACGATTTTTTTTATAAACTAACCTCCTTGTGCATGGCTAGAAGACACTTCTTCGATTGGATAAACTCCCTCTTTATATGATGCAGTCTCTAACTCCTTGTGATTAAGAAGTGGGGGAACCTCATCTTCCACTACCCAAAATTCAATTTTATCAATACTTGCATAATCAATAGGATCAAAATTGAACTTCTTACTTTTGCTGCTATACCATAAGATGAACATGTGAATAATTACTAACCAACCATGTATTAAAGTTTTAAAATAAATAAAAGAGTATTAGTAGTATTTGAATAATTGAACAAGATCTATATACCTATCTTTCAACTGGTAGTTATAATGAACATACACAAAATCATTAAGTCGTTAATACTCCAATCTATTTCTCCATTTGGTATGCATTTGTTTAAAAACACTCTAATTCCGCTCACATCCCAAAAAGGCAGCAATTTGGCTAAATATTGGAGCACAAGATCCAAACAACTTTCACCACTCATCTAAGTTCCTTATACAAAACAAAACAAAAATACAATGAATCAATAAACATAGCTATACTTATCCCAAAAAAGAAAAGAAAAAAAGATCTATACTCTTTAAAACATATTTTCATATTATTATTAGCTAAAGTAAACAATATCTTACTCAACTGATTTGTCTTGGTTGTTTCTTAAGTAAGTTGAGTTCCAAAAGTTTGTTCACAGTCTCGAAGTAACTTTAATTCCTCGACCAACTCAAGTTGACCATTGGAAACTTTTGATTCAATAAAACTTGTCATAGCAAATTGCGTCTCTAGCCTCTTTTCAAGAGTGGATGGGTCATATTGGAATACATGATTCAACCAATAAGTTGCTGCGTGAATATCTCTATAGAATTGAATATCCCAATGATCCTTGATAATATTAAGATAAGGTTCCCATAATCTCTTCTTGTCCTTGAATTTTTTTTTTTGATTCCATCAATTACTCTATATATGCCATCATAAACATATCCAATGGCTGGGTTGTTATCAAAATCAACAATGCATAATAAACGAATCAGTGGTGACACAATATGCAAAATTACATGACAATCATTCCAAAATGGATTGTCAAGAATGATTTTCAATACTTCTTTTGCATATCTTGATTCAACATAAAAATTGCTAGTTACCAATGCATGTAAGTCATGCTTATGATCCTTAAAGCTCCCTAAGGCAATAAAAGTAGTAGCAGATCTAGTTGGCCCTGAACGCACAATTTCCATCCAATTTTTTCTATTCCTCAACCAAGATTGCAAAGCCACATGGTTATAGATGTACCCTGTGATCTTGGATGCATGCTTTGCAAGTTTATCTACATGGTCTATCTTTCCAATATCCTTTAAAAATTAGGTTCAGACAATGTGCTGCACAAGGTGACCAACTAATATTCATCTGTTTTGCACACAAAATTCTTCCAACAGCTACATAATTTGTAGCATTGTTAGTAACCTAGTGTACTGCATTTGAAAGACCAACCTAAGTAACAATTTCACCAAAAAAGTTACTCAAAGTAATAGCATCCTTAACCAAGTCAGAAGCATTAACAAAACATATAAAAATAATTCCTTTAGGACAATAGACAAGGAAATTAATAATATTCTATACCTAGTATCAGTCCACCCATCAGTCAATATTGTACAACCAAAGTCAGCCCAATACAAACGATGAGAATCAACAATCAATTGGACTTCTCTTTTTGCTTCTCTCAACAAAGGCACTTAAAAGGCATGATAATTTGGGCTTCTATATCCAGGACCATAAGCAGCTATAGCATTCAACATAGATTGATAATAACTAGAATTCATAGCATTAATTGGAATGCAAGCCTCATACATCCATCTTACTATAGTCATATCAACCCTCCTCTTATTTTCTTTGCAAAAAAAAGGCACTTTTAATTGAAGCTTGAGCTCCTAGCGTTGTTCTAGGAAAGAAGTATTTGCCAATGTCACCAACCTTTCTTTTGCCAAGATTGGATCTTGGTAGAAGACTACTAGGATCACTTCTATTTCCCATACCTAAACACCTACCACTAGGAGTAACTTTCTGGACATCTTCAAGTTCTGGTGATTTCTCTAATGGTGAATAATTAGATACTTCTTGTTGAAATATGAAATTTTCATCAGCAAAAAAAGTGGTTACTTAAAAATTGCCAAGCAAAATTTACTATAAATAAATAAAAGTTTTGGACAAGTTTATGGGCGTCAAAAATATATGTACTCTTAAATAAAAATGACAAGATATTGAAGGGTGTGATGTGTGGTTAAATAAAATGTCTCTGGCCACACGTACCACCACAATAAAAAAATGGAAGGAAAGAAACCATCGTGAAAATTGTTAGTTGCACTTACAAGTTGCAACACATCACCAAAAAATAAGGAGATTGACATATATTTAAAAAAAAAAAAAAAGAAAAAGAGAGAGAGATCACATGAGTCCAAAAGAAACAAAAATATTAAAAAAAAAAAAAAAAACCTATAAAACCCACACCTCAAAAGAAGTGGAGTAACCAACTACCTGAAAAGTTGAAATAGTGGGGCACGGCTGAACATGAAATTAGGAATTACTGAAGAAAAACTGACGCAAGCTGCTCCATGAACTGATCAGTTAAGAGAAAAAAATGGAGAAAACGGTTTCTCAATTCCTTTATAAATTAAAGAGGCTTCGGCAGATTAAAAAAAGAAAGGGAGAAGCACGCAGAGAGAGAGAGAGAGAGAGAGAGAGAGAGAGACAGCACAACAATAGGTTGGGATTTTATCAGTCCCTTTCTTCTCTAAATCTCTCCCTCTTCCTCTTCTTCAAATTTGAATTTTTGTTTGGTAAAACAAATAGGGTTGGGTTTCATGAGGAGTTCCTAGCTCCATACATAAAGCTTTAGATACAAGTTCCTAACTTGTAAATCCTATTTGAACATTACCAAATAAAAATTCTTTCAAACTTTGGTTTAGTGTTTTATCAACTAGAGTCCTTGACTCAACCAAATCAAATTCATTAATGGAGTTCTTGACTCTACCAAATTAATGGAGTCTTTGACTCGATTACATCAATGAAGTTCTTGACTCTACCCAATTAATGGAGTCTTTGACTCTATCACACTTTAATAGAGTACTTAACTCTACCAAATTGATGAAGTCTTTGACTCTACCACATTAATGGAGTCCTTGACTCTACCCAATTAATAGAGTCCTTGACTCTATCACATTTTAATACAGTTTTTTACTTTGCCACATCAATGGAGTCTTTGACTCTACCACATTAATAGAGTCTTTGACTCTACCCAATTAATGGAGTCCTTCACTCTACCACATTTTAATGGAGTTCTTGACTCTACGATATTTTAATGGAGTCCTCGACTCCACCACATTTCAATGGAATCCTTGATTCCCAAAATTATTTTAAATAAAATGGAGATTATAACTCCTTCAAATTCCAACATGACTAATTTTTTGGGGATTCCTAATTTCTAAATCAAGATTAGAGTGAATAATTTACAAAATAAAATGACCATAAAAAAATTGATTTGAGGAAATTTTCCAATTCCCAATTCTTAAAACATGTTCATAAAAAATAAAATTGCTTCGAAGGAGTTTTCTTTCCCTTAATTAAATTTGGGAACCTCAATCAAAATATCATTAAAATTTCTACAAAGAAGCAAATGAAAGAAAAGGGAAAATTGCTTAGACATTCAACTTCTTCTCTCTTTTATTCAATTTCTATAAAAACATGGTCCTTGACTTATCATTGAGATTAAAACCAATTATCTCACCCAAAAGCAAAATTAAGTCCAAGCTTAATTAAATACAAAGTATTTGACTTAAATGTCCATCATTTAAATTAGGCAAAATCAATTTGAGGATTTTAAATCTAAAACCTCAAATTAAGAACAACGAATTGGCTTGATCCCCGTCAAAGGTACGTAGGCAACCTAAATAATTTGTTAGGTGTGGCCACAAATAAATAAAAACACATATCCCCTTAAACATGAAAATAAATGAACTTATGTACAAAGACGACGTAGTTGGAATCAAAGAGTCTTCTCTTAAAACAAGGGATTGTAATTAAGAGATACATTATCTTGAATGGACATTACTCAAATCATTAAAACTCATACACCAAAAGGCTTATGGGTGATATTATGTTTGATGAATTTGACTAATTTGACAATTCTTGTTAAACACAATTTGACAATGTTTGTTAAACATAATTTAACAATTTTTGTTAAACATAATTTAACAATATTTGTTAAAAATAATTTAACAGAGTTTGTTAAACATAATTTGACAATGTTTGTTAAACATAATCTAACAACTATTGTTAAACATGGGTTAACAATTTTCATCAACACTTCTTGATCATGTTTTGCTTGTTCTTTAGACTTAGAAATTTCCTTCAAATTTTCCCCCATCTGAAACCTAACATCATAAAGTACACCTTTACATGGTGCCGCATTGCCTTTAATTCTAGCTAGATGTTTTTCATCTTATTGATGCCCATTCCTTTATAAACTTTCCCACAATGTATGCATCTATAAATACTTTTTCCATCTTTCAACTCTTCAGTTACATAATCCCATGCTGAATCACATTTTGCTCTCACAGATAAAGTATTAGCATTAAACTCGGTTGTAGAAGCACGTTCATTAGATGGTACAGAGGTAGACTCCATTCCACTCAACAATTTCAGCCTGACAACAACCATTTTATCAACAAATAAATCCATCAACACAACAAACACAAAATTCCGAATAAATAATTCACAAACGATACCAGTGTATACAAATAAATCCACCAACTATGAACACACACAAGCACACATGTAAACTATAATGCTCTATAATTCATTATTTACTAATAATTGAAAGAATAATTGAAGATAGAAGTTACCAGGGAATAGTGAACTTAACTGTTTGAAAATTTAAAGGCAAAGAACCAAAGAACAAGAATGAAGAAGGGAGAACCCTTCAGCAAACAATGAGATAAAGAGACTGAGAGAGTTAGAGAGTTAGAGAGATTCAAATAAAATAAAATAAAATAGAGTAGAAAGAAAGAGAGTTTACCCAAATAAAAGGAGGCGAGAGCTCGGTCGAGATAAAAGACTGGGAGGCAAGAGCTCGAAGTTCGAAGCAGTAGTGCGGTACAGAGAAGAGGAGAGGCAGAGGCATTGAATGAAAGCTTAAGAGATTGTGAGAAGAAGAAAAATTGAGAAAAGGAAAAGAAAAGGAGGCTGCCACTGAGATTGAGAGAGACTGAAAGAGGCGTGTGAGTGAAAGTTTAAGAGGATAAGGGCCCGTTTGGTTATAGAGTTCAAAAATTGTTGTTTAAAAAGATGTGAAAACTGTGGTTTAAAAAATGTTGTTAAAAAACGTGTTTTAGTGTTTATAAAACAAAAAAATGTGTTTGGTATTATGGTTTAAATAACATGTTTTAGTGTTTGAAAAAAATAAATATGTGTTTGGTATGTGTGTGTTTGATTTTTAAAAAAGCTGACACCCTATACAAAATAAAATTTTTTATTTGATGAGGACAAACGGTCTGATTTGGGGAAGAGAGCTGAATACAGATATGTCACATCAGGTGGTCCCCACGGTGTTTGAAAAACGTTGTTTGTTGTTTAAAAAGAGGCCACAGGTGATTTCAAAAAGCATCATTTAAAAACCATATTTTCAACAACAATTTTCAAGCAACACCGAACACAAATATGTTGCCAAACGCGTGTTTTTATTTTTGAACATGTTGGGAAATTTAGACCCCGGTTGATAGAATTAACAAGTTTTAAATCCAAGTTGTTAATTAGATTTGTTATGAATAAAACTTGTTAAAACAAACAAACATCAATATCATGTCAAAATAATGAATGCAGCGGAAAAGTAAATAATACAATATATGATAACCCAGAAAAACCAATGAAACAAACTAGTTTCACAGTAAAAAACCTGGGGGGAAACCTTTCCGAAAAACAATCCACTATAGTAAAGAGAAGTTTCAGATCTAGTACAAAATCTTTGTCCCTAGACTCTACAATCCCCGTAGATAAATTCACAACAGAAACCTTCTACTGCTTCAGAACCTCTGAACTCTTCAATATATGAATGCCACCCTTTGATGATGCACGAATCCCAGTACGTGACTAACCAATTGCGCGGATCCTAGTAGACGACTTCAATCACCAACTAGAAGAAGATGTTGGTTGCAAAGTTCTTCATTTCATCAAGAATGAAGATCAAGAAGCACTTGGTTACAAAACCCTAAGGCGCAAAGACGCGGTAGATTCTTTTAGAGAGAATAAGGCATCGGTCACCTTTTGCATATGTTCTCCTTTTATTCTCTTATGTGACGGCCTCTAAAATAAGCCTTATATAGGTCTAAGGTTGTGAGAAAAGAAACCCTACACAAATACATAAGCTTGGGCTGAAAATCAGATCTGAAAATCTGAATTCCCGTAATCTTGATCGATCGGGAGGTGTCGAAGAGGTGTCGAGATTTAAACTTCGACAGATAGAAGCTGTCGAGGAGCTATCGAAGAGACAAGAGATTTCTTGATCAATCTATCTAGCTATCGAGAGGTGTTGAGATTGCGATAACAATCAACTGAAGAGTGTTGACACCCCATTTTGCAACCCGCATTTAACCTCACCAGGAGGGTAAAAGGGTAATTTTGACTTGGAAACATGCATCTTGATTCTGGTCATTAGATTCTTAATCTCATTTCATCAAAATGATCTTGATGTTGTAACGATCAAATCGACTGGTCATAAGCCCTAATCAGACCATCAGATTGAAAGTTATCATCAAATCAAGTTTTAATGGCTGAGATGCACTATCACAAATTGAGTCTGACTATATGTGATTATGAACAATTGATTCCAATTGGTTATAATTCTAATCAATTTGAGATCAATGATGTGTCATAATTTGATTGGTTAGGACTACATTTTATGGTGAGGATGCATACACCTAATTAATTAGATAGTTAAACATTAATTATTCAATGAGTAATTTATGCAATTATCTTTTAATTAGAGTAAATTTGGAACCAATTAAGTCTAAAATGGGAGTGATTTGAGCCATTTAATGTTAATTGGGAGCTAATTTGGGACCTATTAATGTTAATTGTGCTGAAACCATTTTCTAACAAATGACCTCATCTCACCATTTCATCAATATCTCTTAGAATATTTTGAATCTGTGAATGAGGTTAATTTTTCTAGAAACTAGACATCCAGGGCTTCAATTTGAGCATAAGAACGAGGCAATTCTGATCAGAATTGAGTCAGATATGATTTTTTTAAGTTGGTTCTACAAGCTATTATAGCAGCTACGGGAAAACCGAATTTTGGCTTGTTCCTCACTCCTACCAATCTTTTTATTTAATGCATCAGATTTTCCCCAAGGCTAAAATGAGGTCTAGGTTCATGATTCTTTGTCAACCCTCATTAAATGACCTTTCATTCATATTTTTTCCACCACTACTATATAAACCCTCCTCTCCTTCATTCCAGAGCACACCAAAACCCCCTCTCTTCTCCTCTCTTGAGTTCTAATGAAGTAGAGTAGTCTTGTCATATCTTGGTCTTCCTGAGACTCAAGGTATTGAGTGAGACTCACTCTCCCTCTCCTAGTTCTTCTTTTTTCCTCCTCCCTTAGGACCTCTACCAAGAGTCTCCTCCTCTACCATATGGATCTTGCATGAAGGTAGAATCTCTTTCCTTAACTAGTTTTTTATGTTGCCATAATGAGAATTTAGGATTAAAGCATGATAGTAATTATTTAAATTCCCTTGAATATGTTTGAATGTTCTTATATGTTCTTATGTGTTCTTCACATGTTCTTGGTTGTTCATCACATGTTCATGCATATCTTTAGCTTTGATCTTTAAGTCCACATAAAAAATATGAAAAACATGTTTGTTTCATAATTCTTTCAAATTCTTGAATCTAGGATATCACCACACACACACATTCACTAGAATTTAATTTTCAATCCAAATGCAATGCTTAATAAATTGGATTAGGGTTCATCACATGCACACACATTAAATTCAACATGCAAATTGATTGACATATTGGATGATATGATATGAATGTTGGCCACCATAGTCTAGAAGACCGGTTTCACCGGGCAAGGTGGGTGCCTAACACCTTCCCACTTTGTAACATAGCCTCCGAACTTAGATCAAGGGTTAGTAGATCAAATGCTTATCCATGTAATTTTCGATTTTTAGATTGTAACTAGGAAATAAAGTCATGTACTTTATCTTAGATTGTATCTAGGACCAAAGCCATGAAATTTTCCTATGATCAATGTAAATTTCAAATTAATAAAATGAGGAATTTTTTTTTTAATTATGGTTTTCTTATTTTTCCAATAATTAAATAAGTGACGACTCTATTGTTAAACCCTTAATCTAAAAGGGAAAATATAACTAGTCAAACCTCCATTTTGAGAGACAATAACACGACTCCATCCATTCACGTGGGTTTGGCCCAACACTCCTAAAAAAGGGGGCCGGGGGCGCGGTCTCTCACAAAGAGCTCGATAGAGAGCCTAGCTGTAGAGAGGTGTTGAGCAGCTGTTGAGCTATCTGTCCACAAGTGTCGAACTATCTGTCTAGCTTTAATGAATAGCCCTTCTTCACTTATTTCTTGGTCCAATTTTCATGGCTTTAATACTAGACTTGAAAAACATGTTTCTTGAAGTATTAAAAACATCTTAGATCTATCCAATTACAAGTAAAGTGCGTTTTGTCAAAAGATTAGTCAACTACATAAATATTAACATATGTTCCTAACATAAATCACATATGTCCTAACAGAACACTAGTGTTCAGTGTTTAAACATTGAACACTAGTGTTTAAACTCGGTGACCAAACGGCCTCTAAGAGTTTTTAGGGTTAGGAAACTTAGGTTTCCCCAAAATGATGTATTTTTAGGTTGGGCAAAAAGGTCCAAAACAATGTAGTTTTAATTTTCAACACAACCAACCCATAACCGGTTCAACTGTATTAGTTTTGGGTTTTCATAGTAAAATCGGCCAGTTCTTGGTCAATTCCAATTTTTTACTATTTTCTAGTTTTTAGCCATAACCAGACCGGATTAGTAGCTGGTTCCCGGTTGAATCGGTTAGACCAGCTAGTTTGGTCCGATTTAAAATCATGGCTCGTATGTGATAGTTATGCCGAATATAAGAACAAAGTTCATTATTATATTTTGATGTTATAGTTAAATTGATCCATATTATATGGGTTTTTTTTTTTTTTTTTTTTTTTTGTGGAACTCTTAATGTTTGTGTGGGGGTAAAAGTCCAATGTCATGTGTTGGGCCTAGGGCCCAATTCGAATATCACTATGTATCCGAAGAGAAGAAAGGGGTTAGAAAGAAGTCCAGGTGGAAGGGATATACTTGGAAATGAACGAGAGGAATAATTCGAAGATAACCCTAATGGTCCGAAGAGGTCATTCTCCTCAGATACCAAGGAGACTTGATCAAGCAAATATACGGAAGGTTTGAGTGATCTTCCCAACTACTTCCACGATAAGGACAAGCTTCGGGCATGCCTGGAGATAATAAGAACGGATAAATATCTAAATGGAAAAGCTGCTACTACCGTATTTAATGCACTATAGCAACTTTTCTGGCCGCATTTATGTGGAGAAGACCCCTGAACAGTGCAATCTCAGTTACCACCACTCACGGAAAACTAAAGCAGATATCTGATGTGACATGTAATCAAGTGAATGTTTAGATGAAGAATAGGTGTACAGTAAAGATGAGGAAGAAGAAAAATATATAAATGTAATAGGCCTTTAAAGAAGGGGGAGGAAAAAATTTGGAGGAGAACTCTAAGAATTGTATTCACCTTTCAATCAATAACAAGCCTCTTCGGATTTGAGTTTATTTAGCTTTCAAGCGTGTTTTTACATTAGTTCATCATAGTACATCAGAATTAACCGTTGCTAAATTTATAACCAGCCCAGCTTTTTCACTCACTCTTTACAAATTCATTGTTCCGGGTTCGTTGGGCTCACAATCCAAACCTTTTGGGCTTGGGCTACAAAGTTTGGACCCTACAATTTGTAAGATCAAGTTGATGTCTATTTTAAAAACAAAATTGCTGAAGTGGATAAGGCTGTTTGGTTAAGAAAAAAAATTATGTACTTTGTTTTCATTTTCAGTGGGACCCACTAATAAAAAAAACTAGTTTGACTTTGTCATTTATACTCAGTTTTTCATTCTTTATATCCAAAAAAGTGAGTATGAATACATCATTTTACCAGTTTCATTTTCACTAAAAATGAATATATTGGCATTTTTGTAAAAAAAAACTCAAAGTCTATGTTGAATTTTTAATTGAAAAGTGAAAAGTGAAAAAAAATTTGTGCTAGACATAAAATGAGTTGGAAATAAAATTATAGAAGATGAGTACAAGATTTGAGAAAGAAAAAATGAGTACAGAAAATAAAAAGTGAAAATAAATACACACTTAATAAGTATATATATGTCAAGACCAAAAAGTGACAAGTGTATAACTTTTGCCATAACTTAGTGATATGTAAATGGTAGAAGTGTGGGCCCACCACCACACCTTGACCACTTACAACTTGGCACATGACAAGTTATGACTAAAGTTGTGTAAAATTTTAAAGCAAATGCTAGTACCACAAGTAATAAAGATGTAGACTCACATAAACCCATTATTTTTTTCTTCGCTATTCACAACTCGTAAAGTGACAAGTTGCAGTAAAAATTGTGGTTTTTTTTTTTTGGGAAAATAACACTAAAACTCAAATTATTTTGTTAGTTAGCACACTTTTGAAACTATTTAGGAAACTAATATCTTGAGTTCAATGGACTCGATTTTGGAGTATTAAAATCAAGTCCATTGAACTCGATTTCATTTAAATTGAAATCGAGCCTTACAGACTCGATTTCTCAGTCTTGCCTTCTTCCGTTAGCAACACACTCTGTCTCTCCCTTACTCAAGAATCTCCCTCACTCAGATCACTCAACAAACCCAATGAAATATCAAGAATCAAGAAACCCAAAGATCCAAAGAAAGAAACATCAAGAAACCCACCCAAAGATCTAGAGAGAAACATCAAACCCCATTGTCGTTGCCAGCCTTTGTCGCCTGGGTTCAATCGCTAATGCCTTTGTTGTTGCCACCTCTGGTTTGTTTTTTCTGTCTTTGTGGTTTGGGTTTTCTATTCTTCATGGGTTTCTGTCTTCGTTGGTTTGGGTTTCTGTTTTCATTGATTAGGGTTTCTGGGTACGAGTGATGGAGTGTAACGGAAAAGTATGGATGAGAAATTGAGTTTATAAGGCTCAATTTCAATTTAAATGAAATCGAGTTCTACAAACTCGATTTATATGCCACGATCCTGAAATCAAGGGTGTGTTTGGTTTGGCTTCAAACCACTTCCGGAAAAGCATTTCCGGAAAATTGGGGTGTTTGGTTAACAAGGAAAATTTGGTCAACGGAATGGCTTTTCCGGATTGACTATAAAAGAAGGGGCTGATGGGTGAAAATGGTTTCAGTCCCTCTTTTCACTTCAAACAAATTCCGGAAAGCTCTCTCATCCTCTCACACGCACTCTTCGACCAAGCTCACACCAACAAGCTCACAGCCACTCTTCGCCGAACCCACACAAGCTCACAGCCACTCTTCGCGCACCGAACCCAGAACCCACAAGCTCACAGCCTCACAGCCACTCTTCGCGCACTGAACCCAGAACCCACAAGCTCACAGCCTCACAGTCACTCTTCGCGCACCGAACCCAGAACCCACAAGCTCACAGCCTCACAGCCACTCTTCGCGCACCGAACCCAGAACCCACGCCACTCTTCGCGCACCGCTTCGCGCACCGAACCCAGAACCCACGCCACTCTTCGCGCACCGCTTCGCGCACCGAACCCAGAACCCACGCCACTCTTCGCGAACCCAGAACCCACGCCACTCTTCGCGCACCGCTTCGCGCACCGAACCCAGAACCCACGCCACTCTTCGCGCACCGAACCCAGAACCCACAAGCTCACAGCCTCACAGCCACTCTTCGCGCACCGAACCCACAAGCGCACAGCCACTCTTCGCCCAACCCAGAAGCTCACACCGACGATCCACAGCCCGACGAGATCCAAGCTCGAAGCTCCGATCTACTCTCCGACGACCTCCAACCTCCAAGATCCGATCCACACACCGACGAGCAAGCTCCGATCCACACACCGACGAGCTCCGATCCACACGCCGACGAGCTCGCTCCGATCCAAACACCGACGAGCTCGCTCCGATCCACACACCGACGAGCTTCAAGCTCCGATCTCCCTCACGCAGCCGATCCTCTCCACGCACAGTGAGCTTCCCTTTTCCATTTCTCAGTCCGACCCCCTTTAACCGGTTGAATAATTTTGAGGCTTTAAATTGAGTTGTAGCAATGGGTAGTCAGAATATGTGCTAGAGAATATAATATCTCAGTGCTTGAGTTTTTCTGAATCTGGTGCTGTTCTTGATCCAAATGGAGTTTGTGCTTGAATTATTTGAAATGGGATTTGACAGCAGGAATACAGAGGTCTACTTGTATAATTTTAGTAGAAGAAGAATGGCAGTACACTACTTTTTTTTTTTTCATAAATTTTCAAGAACCCAAAAACAAAAACAAAAAGGATAAAAACTGAAAATTTGTTTGGTTATTATGTTATAATTTCTGATAGCTTATTTGTAAAAGAATTGAAGGTGAGACAATGTATTTACTTTTCATAAATATTGAATTTCATTTTCTAGAATCCTTGCTTCTGGCTATTGGTTGATGATAGGGTTTTTATTGATAGAGTTCTTACCCCTCATTGATAATGAAATGATTGGGGGAGTTAAGGGGTTTCCAGCCACAATTTTGATTCTCCATACAATAATTATTAATGTTTTTATACTTCATAAAATTTTGCATAATTATCAACAATTGTAATTGGTAATATTGTTAGATAAATATTACAAGATGATAAGATCGCGCTTAGAGTCTTGTAGTCCAACTATTACGCCGTCTACACTTAAAATAAAATAAAAATAAAGAGAGATAAAAGCTGATACTATTACACCGTCTACACTTAAAAAAATAATAATAATAAAGAGAGATAAAAGTTAATACTATAGGTTGAAACTATCTTTTAAAAAAAATAATAATAAAGAGAGATATTTATTGAATTAAGTTGATGTTTGATCATGAATCATGATATTGCCATGTTCTATAATATGGACAACATTTCTAACCCCTTCCCCACAATGTAGTTGATAAATATTAAACATAATCCTCAAAAGGCATGCCTTTTCTATAATAACAATGCAATTTGATTTGTTCATAGGTGTAAATATTGATTGTGATAGTATTATATTGTGTACGTTGTTGATGTTACAATTATACAGAAATATATGTGCATAAAAATTTTGGTATTCGTTATCAATGTGGTTTGGCTGTTTTCTGTTTGTGGCTGTTTTTATTTACTGTGTAATCAATAGCATGCTTGTTTACATACCGCTTAGACCACAGTGTTTGTGATTTTTTAGATGAAGAAAAAAACCAAAGCCGCACTTCTTGCCTCAGTTGCATCTGTCCTCCTTGTAGGGGTTGCATTGTTAAGGAAATTACGGCGTAGACGTAAACGACTCCCTAGGGCGCCTTTTGTTAATCATGCAGCCGAGAGAGAGGAATACATAAATAGTGTTCTGCATGGAAGTGAGAGATATTGTGTGAATCAACTTAGGATGAAGCCTATAGCTTTCCATCGCTTATGTCACATCCTCACTGAGGGGGAGCATGTACACAATACTATTCACATGCCTGTTACGGAGCAAGTGTTTATTTTCTTACACATTATTGGTCATAATGTGAGGTTTCGTGTAATGGGTAGTCGGATTTATAGATCAACTGAGACTGTTCATAGATACTTTAAGGTCGTCCTTAGGGGGGTCCTGAAATTATATAGAGTTCTAATAAGACTGCGTAGCGAAGATACACCCCAAGAGATAAGGAATAGCAGAAGGTTCTACCTATATTTTAAGGTAAATATTGCGACTTGTGTATTTTTGTAAATTATGAAGATTTGTGTAATTTTAAACCATTATGTCTGTCAAAAATTAGGATTGTGTTGGAGCAATAGATGGTACACATGTTCGTGCATCTGTGCCGCTTGAAATACAAGGAAGATTTCGTGGTCGCAAAGATGGAACCACGCAAAATGTGTTAGCTGCCATTAGTTTTGACTTAAAGTTTACTTATGTATTGGCTGGATGGGAAGGCAGTGCACATGATTCACGTGTGTTAAATGATGCATTTGCTAGGCCAGGGGGATTTTCAATTCCCAACGGTATTATACGTTTATTTCACCTTTTTGGTTTATTAATTTAATAAATATTGTGCGTGTTCTGAATCATAGTAGTGATTTGGTTTTATTTTTGAATATATATGTAGGTAAATATTATCTTGGTGATGCTGGGTATGGTAATAAAAATGGAATATTGTCACCTTATCGAAGTGTGTGATATCACTTAAAAGAGTTTAGTGATCATCCTCCTGAGAATGAGAAAGAATTGTTCAACCTACGACACTCTTCATTGAGAACTACCATTGAGCGAGGGTTTGGAGTGTTGAAGAAACGTTTTCAAGTGTTGTATAATGAACCATTTTGGTCTTTTGAAACCCAAGTGAAAGTAGTGTTAGCATGTTGTGTGGTTCATAATCACATTATGGGGGTTGAACCACATGACCATATTATGGAAGCTGCAATGAACGAAGTAGAGTCTAGTGACCCCCAACAAGAAACACAATCACGTCGAGAGTCCATTGAAGACAGTAGATTGTGGAATGCTAAAAGAGATGAGATATGTCAAGCTATGTGGTCTGATTATATCAGGAGTGGAGAGTAGTACTTTATTTAGATTTCTATGATTGTAATATGTGTTTTTTTTTTTTTTATAAAGACAATGTATTTACTATAGACTTCTGGTGGTGTAATGGAAAGTGTTTTTATAAAGACAATGTATTTACTATGGTCTAGTGTTTTTTATTTTTATAAAGACAATGTATTTACTATAGATATGTCAAGCTAAATGCTACTTTCATTTTTAAATGCTACTCTGACTATACAATTTTCATATGTAGTAATGTCAAAGGGTAAAGAGAAGGTAACCAGCAACAAGCAATTCAGGTGGCTGCCCCCTATGCATGAAATGATGCTGAGGATACTTGCACAAGAGGCTGCAAAGGGCAACAAGCCCTCTAGCACCTTCAGGGCAGGCTCCTTTGCTCTTGTAGCAAAGGAGATAACTGCGCAATTTGGGATAGAGTGCCACCCATCCTATGTTGATAATCGGATGCGAACTCTAAGGACAATGTGGACTACTATTGAGACACTTCGAAAGAAAAGTGGATTTGGTTGGGATGACAACCTAAAAATGATTACGTGCGATGCAAAGACATACCAAGAAGAAGTTATGGTATGCCTTCCAACTATATTTTCTTAATATAAATGATAATATATGTTTATGTCCAAAAATTGAAATTTATAATGTCATTCTTTGTTAGGATTCCATTGCTTTTGTCAATTATTTGGTATTTTAAAGAGTTGTAAATGAAAAAAAGAAAAAAGAAAAAAGAGAAAGACAACCATATCCTAGTTTGGAAATTGAAGGCAAAGAATTATTTAGAAAGATATTCAAAGTTTCAATTGAGATGTATGATTATTGCATTGTTATTATACGGTCCTTCCTCCTTTACAGGCGCATCGAAAGCATGCGGAGTACTTAAACAAAAAAATTGAGATGTATGATGAATTGGCTATTGTTGTGGGGAAGGACACAGCCACGGGTGGCTTTTCTAAGTCCTATGTGGATATTGAGAATGAGCCGGACAATGGGGACAGTGCTGAGTTTGTTGCAGACAATGTGGAGGAAGGTGTGGTTGAGAAAGAGAAGAATGCAGTCGAGTCATCCACCACTGGGTCGGGAATTTCCAAGTCCCGCAAAAGAGGGCGTGCACCTTCTAATGTTGATGATAGTGTGTTGACTGATATGTCTGATCAGCTGAAGGACATAGCTGTGGCTCTGAAAGAACTCAACCGGGGCCCGGTGGATTACACAGTTCTTTACAATGAGGTTATGGCTATGATGGCGGAGGGGTATAGTGAAGAAATGCTCGCACCTGCATTCGACCATCTGTGTGAAAATGAGAAGGTAGCAAGGGGATTTCTAGCCAAGAATGCTAGGTTGCGAAAGCTGTGGTTGGATAGTTTTTTTTTCTCACAACTTTGACTTGTCTGTTTAATGTAAACTGTGATGGTAGTTTTAGAAATTAACTTTTGTTGTAGTACTAGTATTGATCTACCATTGTATTATATATGTAGTATTTTGTATTATTGGGACGATACAATTGCCCAAATTATGTATTGTACTGTTCAGATACCACGAGTAGGTATCATTTTTGTACACCATGGAGGTGTAATGACAATGGTGAACGATCAATGTGGTTGTTTTTATATTAATATTATGGGTATATTTAAATGATTATTTTCTATGTTGAAGTGGATGATTATTTTTGTATTGCTACAGATATGTCTAAGCAATGCAAGTGCTTGAATTTGGATGATTAATGTTGATATTGAAGTAGATGATTAGTTTTGTACTGTTACAGGTTTGTCTAGGTAATGCAGGTGCAGGAATTTGTAGGCATTTCATATTTTCCGTAAAAAATGAATTTCATTTTCCGGAAAATGTTTAACCGAACCAAACATGGAAATTGATTTTCCGTAAAAAACAGAAAGCATTTTCCGTAAAATGTTTGAACGAACCAAACACCAGAAATGATTTTCCGTAAAACGAATTCCAAAACAACCAAACGCCCTGAATACATTTTCCTTTTCCGGAAAATAGCATTTTCCGGAAAATAGCATTTTCCGGAAAATAGCATTTTCCGGAAAATAGCATTTTCCGGAAAATAGCATTTTCCGGAAAATATGTATTTTCCGGAAAATGTTTTACACAAACAAACACACCCCAAGTTCAGTGAACTTGATTTAGCACTCTCAAAATCGAGTCTATTATACTTGAGATGTTAGTTTCTTAAATTATTTTGAAAACGTGTTAACTAATAAAATTGTTTGAAAATTAATGTTATTAAAAAAAAAAAAAATCCTAAAAATTGCGTAAAATGTTGCGTTTGGCTTCCCATTTTCATGCAATAACGCCGTTAAACCTAAAACGTTCGACAACCGCACTTTTAAAAAACAATTTTTTATTTCCCACCATCACCAAAATGCTCAGTCCCTAAACCACTCTCTCTCTCTCTCTCTGTGCCGTTCCCAACTTGTCGCCGCGGAGAGCCACCCCCTCCAAACCCTAATTTTTGTGGCAATACCGGTGATGAAGAAGATTATGTTCGCGGTGTTGTCTCTGTGACGAAGACAAAGGCGATTCCTTTCTCGGTAATCTCTGTGACGAACACAGAGACGACTGCTCAACCTTTTTTTTCAAGGTTTGTTTTTTCCATTAACAGATTTGAGATTTTTATCCATGGGTTTTGCTGTTTCCATTGTTTGTGATTGATTATCAAAGTTTGAATATTGGAGCTTGCCTGATGTTAGTTGAGTTTTGTAGCTTTGAGTTTCTGGTGGAATTGTGTCTATGTTGTACTATCTCTATTTAATTTTCCTATTAGTTTTTTGTTGTTAGCGATTACTGGTGGTATTTGGGTTTGTTGTAGCTAAAACTTTGATCATGGTGCAAACTTTTTTTTTTGAGTAAATTGTAACTGAAATGGTCAATGGAACCCAGCAAGTTTAAACGATTTTAATGGTGGTCAATATTTAATTTAGATAAGTCCAAGGGAAAAGATCATTTAAATATCCCCTTAATTTAAGCACAGATACTGTACGGGTATGACACGGTGACATGACCAATTTTTGAAAAATTATAACATAAAATAGTTGGTATGACATGGATATGACACTACAACACTCTAAATGAAGTGTCCGTGCTTCTTAGATTTTTTGTGAATTGATATATATATATATATATATATTATGACACGGTGACATGACCAATTTTTGAAAAATAATAACATAAAATGGTTGGTATGACATGGGTATGACACGGATATGACACTACAACATTCTAAATGAAGTGTCCGTGCTTCTTAGAATTTTTGTGAACTAATATATATATATATATATATGATACGGTGACATGACCAATTTTTGAAAAATAATAACATAAAATGGTTGGTATGACATGGGTATGACACGGATATGACATTACGACACTCTAAATGAAGTGTTCGTGCTTCTTCGATTTTGACTTGACAGATAAACCAATTGGATCAAATTTAGCTGGTTTGTAGCTTTGATTTGGTTTCCCTTTTAGTTTATTGGTTTAGTTGGGTAGTTTGTGCTGTTAAATTTGTTATGGTTTGATACTTTTTTTTTTTTTTTTTTTGATAGATAAAAGAGATTTATATTCAAGAACACCACCTTATGCAGAAAACATAAGGCGGAGGGAAAAATACAAAGAGAGAAGAAATAGTGAAAAGGGAAAGAAATAAAAGGAAACTAAGTACACAGAAGAGAGTTAAGGAACATAGGGAGAGAATCACTAGGGGTGAGTCTCCAAGCCCTAGACCAGTCAAACAAAGTGCCACTGAGAGAGGCTAAAAGCTGGTCATCCGAACTATCCATGTCCTCAAACATCCTCCTATTACGCTCCCTCCAAAGACACCACATCACACATAAGGGGGCTAAATTCCAGATGCTAGACAAATGCTTTCCAGGCCAATTCCACCAACCGAATAGAGTATCCGCAACCGATCTTGGCAAGACCCAAGAAAACCCAAAAGATCTAAACACCAAACTCCACAACCGATAAGCCTTTCCACAATGTAGTAACAAATGGGTATGGGTATGCTAGGTTGCTAGGTATGCTAGGTTGCTTGTTGCTTTTTTCTAAGCTGGTTTACATGTTTGTTTGTTTGTTTTTTGTTTTTGGACTCAAAAGGAGGCTTGAGTAGAACCAACTCATGGAAGCCCAAAAAAATTAAGCACTGCAGTAGACATTCCGAAAATTGGCATGATTTTGACTGTGATGATAGTGCATATGAATTTTATAAAGATTATGCTCACCAAATTGTTCTTAGTGTACAGAAACAATTTATAAAGAGAGGAAATATGGGACAGGTCATAAGGAGAACATTTTGTTGCTTAAAAGAGGGTGAAGGAGGTGTTGACAAACACCAAGAACAAGTACATTTTCATCACCCAATTTCATGAATAGGTTGTTTAGCACAAATTACATGTCAACTTCAAAAGGATGGCATGTTAGAAGTTGTCTCTTTTCTTGAACAACTAATCATGAGTTTGCTCATTCACCAATGAAACATATGTTAAGATCAAAAAAAAAAAAATTGCACCTACTCTAAAAGCTATTGCAAATATTGCAGAGAAGTCTGGAATATCAATAAAACAAAACCATAGATTTATTGAGCATGCAAGTTGGGGGTCATGAAAATCTTGGTTTTTGGATTATGACCATAAAAATCACGTACATCGTGAGAGGAGAAAGGAAATGTACTAATGATATATGCATGTTTAAGTAGCTTCTAGTTAGGCACTAATGATATATGTAAATGACTAGATTTTTAAATGCAATGGAAAGGTAAGTTATGTAATGGAAGAGTTTTGTATATGCCTTTTTTGTTTCATTGCTAGGTGGTGTTCATTTTTGGTTTCAAGATGGCTTTGTTTCATGCTGCATAATGTATAAACTAGAATGAAGTGGTATATTATAGAAGCTTTATGACTTTTCAGATTGCAAGTCATGTTTGCAACTTCTTCAAAACAAGTGAATATTTTATTGAACTAAACCAAATACATACATACAAAGTACTATAGGCTATCCAAAGCCAAGTGCAATTACCAAAACAAGCTAACCAAGGAAAACAAGAATACAAGCAATTACAGACCAACAAGCCAAGACAGTACTAAAAGGAAACCAAAAAGCTATTCAACAACATTTCAGCCAATCTCAAGTGCAAAATTTAGGCAAATATCTCCCACTTTTAGCATAGTGTACTGTTGGCAGAGGTGCTAGGAAGCAGCTAACGCACATTTCATATCCAAAGTCCAACTGAAATAACTTTTGTCTTGTCCTTCATTTTGAGTTCTTTGTTTTCTTTTCATTTTTTCTGCTTACCCTTGCTTAAATCCATCCCTCACATTCCCTATATGTTGAAATAATCATGATAAAAAAGAAAAAAATTAAACATCTTATAAATGCAAACATTGCATGATATGAAATATAAGCTAAAAAAATAAATATAATAAGGCCAATGGTGAATATAGTTTTCAAACATAACTTATTAAGGGATGAAAGCAATATGAGATCTTCTATACCACAGTATTTTTGCTTGTATTAGCTATATTCCCTTTGAACAAGTTTCTACCACCACAAACAAAGAATGTAAACAAAAAATACAGTACTCAAACCAGCAGCACTCAAAGTTGTAACATTACAAAGTCCATTACAAAGTTTAGTGCAAAATTTCACAAAGGAAAATCCAGTAATGCCATTTTATGCATTATGGTTCTTGATGAGTGTTTTTCTCTGGTTTGAGTTAGACTATAATCTGTTCAAAGAAACTTATTTTAACCTTACAAAGCAAAAAAGAAAGTTTGCACTTTATTTAAAAACTTTATAGATGTCTAGCATTACCAATATTCAAAATCTCAATTACGACAATGGATTAGACAAAATAACACAAGTTAGCACCTTTAAGCCTTCAACAATCGCGAACACAGTACACTAAACAATGTCTTTCTTAACAGCTTGTATCTCCCAGCTTGATATTTGCTTTCCATAACAAAGGCTGCAAACCTGGGCTACTGTTAAGTACAAGTGCAACCACTTCGCCTTTCATAATACAAAGGACAAGGCTTCACAAATTGTATGATAAAGTACTACGGATTTCAACTAAGCCATCCAACTATACCAGCCTATTGCAATTTGGTTCCTTATTCAATCATTGCATAGAAAGCGTATAATGCAATTGCATATAATACAAACGTTTTTTATTTATCAAACTACTAATTAACACATCACAATTTAATGCCTACCCACAGACTATGAAAATCCACATTCTACTCAAGTGTGAGTTTGAACTTTTAAATCATTCCCCTGGGTTTGCTCTGAATTATGCAGTAACTGGGGGTATTGGTATATAGTTTCTCCTTTAACATAAGTCTGCAATGGCTTTTCGGGGAACCAATATTTAGAACAAGTTCCAATTATGGGTTATTGTTTGATTTGTCAAGGGATGTAGAGGAACTAATATTTAGAACAAAAACCATCAGGCAACGGTTACAACATAGAAGCACAAAGAAATCAACAAAACAAATTAAAGATTCTTTAATTTTAGATCAATAGTTGAGTAGGGATACTAGAAGTTGTGAAGGAGGGTGTCAGATTCTTGGAGGAGGATTTAACAGCTGACTGCTGTACAGGGGAATTCCTCGCTTGCTGGGTGGGGTTGGGAAGGATTACAAAGAACATAACAAGAATCAAATCAGAAATTGACAGGAAAACAAAAAAGAAAAAGTTAGAGAGACATGGTACCTGGAATCTGAGAATGAAGAGGGAACAGACCGTATAATGAAAGAGTTTATAAACTGGGTCTCTAATTCCTAGTCATGGCTGTTAATTGAGAAATTCAATCTAATTAGATGGGATTTGTAGGTTGCGTTTGTCTTCTGTTATGCTGTATGGTTCCCTTCAATTTTTGAGATGATTTTGGATCCCAATTGGCAGCCTGCCATCGTTAGAGTGAGATAAGTAGAGGGTTGGGAGGGGTTGAAGACTTGAAGGGTAGGCGGTGGAGGCTGGGAACGGTTTGAGATGATTTTGGCTCCTGAACCTTTAGGGCTCTTGTTGTTATTACTGTTGTCATTATTGGTATTGTTGCAGTCATTGATGTTAATGTGACTGTTATATCTTTACTATTATTGTTGTTATTGTTGTTATCATTATTTCTCTCTTGTTTATTTACTATTGTTGAAACTGTTCTTGTGAAAAAATATCATAGTTGTTACCGAGTGAATAGATGGCATGCCAATGAAAAAAATTCTTTTTATATTAGATCATAAATTTTCACTGGTTGAATGTATATGGAGTTTTAGTTTCTTATCAGTTTAGAGTCGACTCCTGGTTCAATGTTTCATACAGATGCAGTGAAGTATGCATTAATTGGCTTAATGAGGGATCTCAGAGGATTTCCAATGGCCACAAATTGGTTAGTATAAATTGAATTTCTGAATTGTAAGTATAAATTGAATTTCTGAATTTGGTAATTGTCAATGAGTGTTCAACTACACTACTGTGAATGCTTTTGGATATTTTTCAGTTGCAGGACTTATGGGCTTCTGTTTGATTGGCTATATTCAGCGCACATGCCACTTCTCTTGTAAGGCATCTCGCATTGGACTGACACCTGAGAGGTAAGGAAACACTGTTAGTTTCTGCCTATATTCTGATGTTTTGAACAGTGCCCACATATGTATGAATAGTCAAATCATACTAGTTAGAATTGGAATCCACATTTATCAACTCAACTAAGTCTTAATCCCAATGATATTGGGTTTGCTCTATGGATCCCATTAACTATCTGTCATCATATGTATAAATATTAGGATCAAATGAAAATGTTACACCAGTCCATAACTTCTTATAGGATTAATAATTTGAAAATTTGACTGTTTGATTACATGTTTTTATTACTCTTACTATGCACCAAATTTGTGTATAATTTGAAGGTTAAAAAAACATGAAATCTAAAAAATTTATGATGAGATAGTTATTGATCTTTAATCATCTTGATATTTTGAAAGCATGAAGGGTATAAGGAAATAATATAATATAATATATATATATATATATTTTTTTTTTGAGAATGAAATATGTAATCTATGGTTGATTTGTTGATATACTCTTTAAATGAAAAATTATGGAGTGTTGTAAAATTGCATAGAGTTACATTAGATGTAACTTAAACCTAACCATATATGTGCGTCTGTGCGTTCATGTGTGCATATATATATATATATATATGTATAAACCATGTCTCTCTATTTTACATTTTAGAAGTTTTTCCTTTTTAATGTTTGCGTGAGATGGGGGAGCTTGCTGATATCTCTCTTGTCTGTTGGTTGAAAGAAAGGGATAATAATCTCTTGCATACTCATCTTTTTTGGATTATGTTATTTTACACTACCTAAGAGCAGCAGTGATGGCAATGGCAACCCAGCCTAGTGGCTGTAGTGATGATTGAATAGTGAAAATGCCCATGGGACAAGATTGAGTAAGCCTAACTCCCTGCTGCATCTTTTCATTTTTTTGGAAATTGATTTACGTCGGAGGTTGCGTTGTGCTTGTGGTTGGAGAAGAACACCTACTCTAATAGATACACACTTGTCTCTATGTGAAATTTTCAGTAGACCTTTTCCATGGGACAAGATTGAGTAAGCCTAACTCCCTGTTGCATCTTTTCATTTTTTGGAAATTGATTTACATCGAAGGTTGCGCTGTGCTTGTGGTTGGAGAAGAACACCTACTCTATTAGATGCATGCTTGTCTCTATGCGAAATTTTTAGTAGACCTTTTCCATTGTAGTAATGATCAAAATTATGTCTTCTGACGGAACTACTTGTAAAATATGAGGGTTTATGTTAATTTGATGGAATTTGGAGGTGATCAGACATATGGCCCTCTTGTCCACGTTAGCTGCCATATGTGTTATTTTTTAGGGTTTATCCTGATTCAGTTCATTTACTTGATATAAAAATTTTGATTTATCTTAGTTTTGGTTTGTGGAATAAATTAGAAAAAAGAATTAATTTTCCTGCTTTCTAAGATCTAAGCATATTAGCTTCTGCCCCTCTTTGCATCTGCATTTCTTTAATAAGTGAAGGATAGAAGTTAAATAAGTAATGACTAATGAACAATGTATGCAATTGAAAACATACATGCAGACATATATCAATTGTTTTATGATATATATTTTTGTTCTATTTGATAGTTTCATTTTGAGGGTGAATTCTGAATATAATTCATATTATATTTTTAAGTTTTAGGAAGGATGGAATCATATCCTTATTGTAATTATATAGTAAATCAAGACTGAACAGTAGAGCAAAAAAAAAAAAATATATATATATATATATATAGACATTGAGAAAGCTTATGATCATGTGAATTGGGACGCTTTGTTTTATCTGTTGGAGAGGATGGGCTTTGGGGATAGATGGAGGAAATGGCTAAAGACTTGTGTCTCTACTGTTCGCTTCTCGGTTCTGGTCAATGGATCTCTTGCTGGTTTCTTTGGTAGCTCTAAAGGTCTCAGATAAGGCAATCCTTTGTCTCCCCTTCTCTTTCTGTTGATCATGGAGGTTTTAAGTTGTATATTGAAGAAAATTGAGGAAGGGGGTTTCATTCAGGGTTTTCGTACGGGTCTTGTTAATTCTACTGGTATCCGTGTTTCTCACCTTCTATTTGTTGATGATACCATTCTATTCTGTGATGCCTCTAGAGAGCAGATTCTTTCTATTAGGTTGGTTTTGACTTGTTTTCAAGCTTTTACTGGTCTGAAGGTGAATGTGGGGAAAAGTGAAATTGTCCCTATTGGGGAGGTGCGTAACATTCAGCCTTTGGCTAATATCCTTCAGTGTAGAGTGGACAGTTTGCCTATGATTTACTTGGGTATGCCATTGGGTACTTTGTACAAAATAGCCTTTATTTGGAATCCAATCCTTGAGAGAATGGAAAAGAAGCTTTCAGGCTGGAAGAGGCTTTATTTGTCAAAGGGTGGTAGACTCACATTGCTGAAGAGTACCCTTTCAAGCCTCCCGATGTATTACCTCTCCCTTTTTACTATCCCTAAAGCTGTGGCGTCTAGATTGGAAAGCATTCAAAGGAACTTTTTGTGGGGTTCATCAGTTGATTGTTTCAAATATCCATTGGTGGCTTGGGAAAAGGTTTGCTTACCGCGTGAATTGGGTGATTTAGGTATTTGGAAGTTAGTGCCTTTTAATCAGGCCCTATTAGGGAAATGGCTTTGGAGGTATGGCCATGAAACCTCGCATTTGTGGCGTAGGGTCATTGCCATGAAATATGGGGAAGGAATAGGGGGTTGGTGCACTGGAGCTTGTAGTAGAGCTCATGGTTGTGGGTTATGGCGTAGTATTAGTGAAGGGTGGGAAACTTTTGCTAAGCAAGTCTCTTTTGTGGTGGGGGATGGTTCTCTTATTCTTTTTTGGCATTATAAGTGGAGTAGTGATGTTCCTCTCAAAATTCTCTATCCTTGGTTATTTTTGTGTTCAGCTAATAAGAAGGCTTATATTTCTGAGGTGTTAAGCCCTCCAGTGGATGATAATAACAGAGTGCGAAGCTTAAGTTTTCACAGGGACTTCAATGATTGGGAGTTAGCGGCTTCCTACTCATTTCTTAATTTCATCCAAACCCGTCTTCTTAGGGATGGAGGGTGTGACAGACTTTGTTGAGATCTTAATGGCAGTGGGAAGTTTGATACTCGGTCCTTTTATCATAAGATTCAGAATGCAACTCCTTCCACTTTCCTTTGGAAAGGAATTTGGAAAGTTAAGGTTCTTAAAAGGGTGGCTTTTTTTATGTGTACAGCAGCCCATGGTCAGATTTTAACTTTGGATAATCTTATGCTTCGTGGTCGCCCTTTGGCAAATCATTGTTGTTTGTGCTGTTGCAATGCAGAATTTGTGGATCACCTGTTATTGTTTTGTCCGATAGTTCATTCTTTGTGGATGTATATGCTTCGGTTGTTTGGGATCGAACGGGTCGTGCTAGGTTTAGTTGTGGACTTATTATTTTGCTGGTATTATTGGTTGGGGAAGCATAGCTCTGATATTTGGGATTTGGTTCTAGATTGTTTAATGTGGACTATTTGGACTAAACGGAATTGGCGTTCTTTTGAGGATGAGGGGAAAACTGTGGTTTAGTTATTAGAGTATTGCTAGCGGACCCTCTTTGATTGGTCTCGATGTTGGGGTTATTCGGATTGTTCTACCATTTGGATTTTCTTTCATCTATTAGAATAGATTAGGGGCTGCTTCTGTTTTTTTTTTTTTTTTTTTTTTTTTTTTTTTTTTTTTTTTTTTTCACTATCGTGAACTATTTGTGCTTCTCTTGTTTTTCTTTTATTAATAATATTCTCTTCTTACTTATCAAAAAAAAAAAAAAAAAAAAAGATAATATGAAAATAATTCATATTATATTTTTAATTATCAAACCAAAATCCCATTGCTCTACTGTTCAGTCTTGATTTACTATATAATTACAATAAGGATATGATTCCATCCTTCCTAAATTTCGTTTTTGGTCACAATGTCCTCTTCCTGATACCATAACCTTCTGTACCTTCACTAATTTCATTCTTGCATCATTGTCTGTTGCTATACCCCGTGCATTGGCCAGTTCTACAAGTAGCCAATTATGGCACTAGTTTATGCTCCTTTTTTAATTTTTTTTTTATAACTTTTTTCATTACAGAACTTTTGAATACTTTTCCAGTTGCATAGCATACGGAAAGATCCAGTTTTCAGAGTTTGGCCATATTAATATTCTGGCACAGTATATTTGAAATTAGTAAGAGTTAGTATTGGTGGTTTGGAGTATATAATAATAAGTAATTACGCAGCACATAGGTTGAGTGCCATTAAATATTTTGTATTTGATGAAAAATATATGTGGTAAGCTGATTTTATTGTCACCACCAATTGACAGCCCTTGCTCAAATCTATGTCAACTTTGGTGTGTTTGAACTATATGGCGATAGAGCACTCTCTGATGCACTAGATGTTGCTCTTAAGATGACACTATAAATTCCTCTGGCTGATATATTGGTGTTCTGTGAGGTATGTGAACTTTTCTCTACAGGCCTTGCTGGAAACTATGTCAACTTTGCTGCGTTGAATTGTTCTACGTTATATATATGTTACTTGTAATTTTTGAAGCATGTGTTCACCATCATGAACATGATGTTTTCTTTATTCAATAAAACTTTGGTTACCTATATATATATATATATATATAATATTTGTGTGCTTGTTTGTAGGTATTTCTTTTGTATTTAAGTTGATTTTTGGGTAGGCACTACTTATCTTGTGAAATTGGGATTTTGTTTCCATGATAAAGGCATTACTATATCCTTAAATCAATGATATGAAGCAGCACAATGCAATTCCAAAGAGGGCATGTGTGGAATATTGGAAAAAGAAGAACAAAAGGACAAAAACTAGAAAAGATAATCTAGGAGTTAGCACCTAGTTTTGCACAAAGTTGGCACCAAGCAGAGAGGAGATAGAAACCTAGGACTTAGCACCTAGGGTTGCCTAGAGTTAACACCAAGTCATTGGAAAACTCCATTAAAATTTTGTTATTCAATCAAGTATTCCAATGGTGAATTATGAGACCCTTTAAATAGGATTTTTAAATTAAATCCAATATGGACAGGGAATAACTTGTAATCAAATTAAATCAAATGCAGGAAAAAAAGCTAATGACAAATTCAATGCGGAATAAAATCAAATAACATAAAATCATAAAAATCAAATAAATTCAATCGGCATATCATCGAACAGAATTAATCATTAATCTGGTCCTATGGGTATCTGGTGTTTGTACCAACTCTCTGGAGGTGGGGAAGGCTTGACCCCTTTGAGTATAGCTCCTGGCAGCTCTGAAAGTACTCAAACATGTCATGGTCTGGCTACTGTAGCTCACCGTTGGTGATCCATTCCTTCCAACAAACTAGGTAGAATTGAACTCCTTCATTCCTAGTGGAAATAATATGCGCATCCAAAATACCATCAATATGTTACTTGCTGATGGTGGGTTTAGAAGTGCTGGATCAGGTATAGGGTTTGCAATTGGGTTATAAGAAGGCTCATAAAAAAATTTGCATGATAAGTTGATAACTGTTGGACTTTTAAAACAAGGAATTCCACGTAATTATCAACCTTAAAATAGCATGGCCTCCCAGAGATCCCCAAATGGCTTTGTCTTCGCTGTTTTCTAGCCACTTTATTTTCTCTGTTGCACTTTTAAGAGGTTCGCTAGCCACTTCGTTTTCTTTGTTTTCTCTGTCAATTGGCTTATTGCTAGGCTTGGCTTTAGGCTGAAGTGATCTTTCCAGTGGAGTTTTACCTGAAGGTTACTCAATGAGTTTCGGGTTTTAGGGTGTCTTGCTAATTGGCACGTAGTGACTAGTTCATAGATTTGAATTAGGGTGTATGTCTTGTCTAAGGTTGTGACCTCATGTAGAGCAAGTTTCTTCTTGACATCTATATTGAAGTCTTTTCTAAAATTTTTCAAGGTCATTCTCTCATCTTCGACTATATTGCATCATTGAATTGTTCCATGCAGTCTGCAGTGAGTATGTTTCCTTGTCTTAGACTATTCCACCAATCTAGAAGTTAACCCTAATAGGGTTACTTATTTAAAAAACACCCAATCAGTTATGGCAGGTTGGTTTCTCCTAAAGAGGAGCTGTTCAGAACTTTGCCAAAAGTGTTTGGGACTGCATGAGTTTCATCTTGGCAAACTTAACCCTCTTGTTAGACAAGTTGTACCATTCAAGGAAGCAATCCATCTCACGTAAATAGTCAGTGAAGGCCATTGGTCAAGGTGACTGTCAAAAGTAGATGCCTCAACTTTGATACTCCTTATTGCCTTTTCACTGCTAAACTAGTAATTATTAATAACATCTTGAAAAATGTACTAGTCTAAAACCAACCAAACAGCACCGCACTGCACGTATGAACGCAAAACTGAAGTATGGTGTAGTAATAGTTTTAGCCAAATCGCACTGCAAAGTGCAGCGCTTAAAATGGCACAAAACTACACCGCAAACACCCCTACTCGTACCACTCACAAAACCTTGCTTGTTTGTACAATAAACTTTAATAAAATCTCAATTTGATTATGAAATTATAATTATAATGATTTAGCATTCTAATAAGAATGCAATAAAAATGTATGTTAGTAATTGATCCTAAATGGTTTGAAAAGTATATGAAAAAATAGTAGGAACTTATATGATGTTAAATTAGTAATATTTGATCGAATGTAGGTTAATCTTGTTTCTTTAGTAATGACAAGTCAATTGCCATTGCATGAACTAGTCCTGTCTGACATGAGTTTGTGTTACAATTTGAAGAAGCAATTGCTCGAGCATTAGGAATTTAGGATGTATTGGAATCTCAGGTGAGTGGTCAGAAATGCATAGGTGAATAGAACCATATTGAAATTGATTGGGCTTTATAATATACTCCTTGTACAAAAAATCATTTCATTTTTTTTTTTCTGGACAACGAAAAGTAAGCAATATAAGAAACTATGTAAGTGTGCAATTGAGCTGACAAAAGTTCTATCCACAGTGGCAGCGGGTTAGAATAGAAAATTGCATAATAGTTCCTTTCTTAATAATATAAACAAAATCAAAACTCCCCAGTCCAAATCATGAGCAAGCCCACCCGAAAAACTTTGATCCCATCAGATTTTAAACTCAACTCAAAGCCCAACAGGAGCCCAAGACTTGAACCCATAAAGCCCAATCTAAACCTAACAAACCCAATTTTGAACCCCACTTTGTATTCAACCTAAGAATTAATTCAAATTCAAACCAATGCTTAATCCGAATTGAAAAGCCCAAAGACAAAATTTAACAAGTCCACTATATTAGCCTGTTTGGATTGAGAGGTGAGGGAAGAGAAGTAAAGTGGTGTAAAATAGAATTAGCTGAAAATTAGACTAATTTTTGTCTAACTCTACTTTACTTCCTCTCAATCCAAATGAAGCATAAAAGTCCAATGAAAATAAACACACCAACCCTTCAGTTTTTGTTTTTAAAGTGACTCACACTTTGTGTTTGTTTGCCACGCCCCTCTCTAGTTTAGAAGCATAATGCGCCATCACTTACAGCCCTTTCTTCTGTTTGGGACTTTCATGATATGCAATGGGCAGCATCTTCTATGTTATTAGCAGGCAACAAGAGACTTTGCTACGACTTATTTTAACCTTTTGAATATGGGGTTGTTTGAAAAAGCTATACCTAGAAAAAAGTGAAGTGTAGGAATATCTTACTTTGAAAAAGTGCAGTTTGAAATAGTGTTATCAAACAGGTACTTAATTACTTCAAAAGTGTGACAAACATTAGTAAGATAGATTTTGTCCTTACATAATAGTAGAAGTTGTTAAAATTGAACGACGATAACACTAAATAGAGCAACCAGTCAACCTCGGTTGGTGGTATTTGATATTTGTATTGCAACGTAGAAAAAAAAAAGACTTGGATAGAGAAACCAAGAACTATGTGGTGTGGTTTGAAGGGAGAGAAACAATTCGCGTTTAAAGATAGAATAGAAAGAGAGAAGGGAGAAGGTAGAGAAGGGAGAAGGTAGATGAAGATATGGAAAGTAAAGGCCCTTAGGCGAGTTTCCTTTTTTGTTTGGTGTGTAGCTTGGAATAAGATCTTAACGGGTGATAACCTGAGATTGAGGAGATTGGTTTTTGTGGACTGGTGTATTATGTGCTGACATTATGGAAAGACGGTAGACCACTTACTTCTTCATTGTAAGATGGCTTATTGGTTATGGAGTTTTGTCTTTATAACTTTTGGCTTGTCTTGGGTTATTCCTAGATCGACCCCAGATTTGCTTTTTGGCTGGTGGAATTGGTTGGGGAAGCACTCGTTTCAGATTTGGAATTTAGTTCCGTTGTGCATCCTTTGGTGTATTTGGAAGGAACGGAATTGGCGGACTTTTGAGGATTTGGATAGTTTTGGTGATTAGATGCTTGCTTTTTTTAGTGGAACTCTTTTTGATTGGTCTCGGGCATGGGGACTCACGATTAGTGATTCTCTCCCTTCTTTCCTTAGCTCTCTTTCTCTTTGTAATTAATATGTTGTTTGGTTTTCTTTTTTGTTTTTTCTCTGTTCTCTTCTTGTTTTTTCTGGGTTTGCTCTATGTTCTTCAGTCATAGAGTAGCCTTTCATATATATATATATATATATATCATTCTTACTTATAAAAAAAAAAAGATATTGATAAGATGTGGAATGAAGTAGCTAGTTGTATTAAAGGAGTGCTGCATAAATACTTGGAGAATCTAAAGGATATGGGCTATTGAAAAAGGAGAAATGGTGGTGGAATGAGGAGGTTCAAGCAATAGTATAATTAAATGTAGTGACAATGTTGCTTATGAAATATGTAAAAGTGATAAAGAAGGAAAAAGGACAGTCTGAGTGGCTAGATTTAAGGCTAAGGATGAATTATATCACAAGTTGGGGACAAAGGACGGAGAAAATTACTAAGACAAGGGAAAGAAAAACAAGAGACTTGAAACGTGTTACAATTAAAGGTCAAAGTGTGTTAGTAAAGGAATAGGAGATTAAACAGAGATGGAAGAGTTACTTTGATGAACTTTTAAATGGAAGTCATTCAAGAACTTAAACAAACTAAGTAATCTAATTAAGGATAGAAACTGTGGGTTTGTTCGAAGGATTAGAATAACTGAGGAAAATGGCATGTTTAGGAGGATGAAAGCTGGAAAGTTGTGTGACAATTGACGTGCTGAAATCTCCATTGAAGTTTGGAAGTGCTTGGGTGATGTGGGTGGAGGATAGTTGCCAAACCTTTTCAATAAGATCTCAATTGTAAACAAAATGTATAGTGAATGGAGGAGAAGCACCTTAGTACGTATATACAAGAACAATGGAGATTCTAAACTATACAAACTAACATTGAATTAAATTTATGAGCCACACTATGAAACTTTCAGGAGAGTGAACATAGGTTAAGACACGAAATAATAATTTCATGGACTCACTTGGTTAACCTGGTCGGACAGTGAGGTCCAGTCTGGGTTTCAAAACAATGGTTTTGAGCAATGAATCTTATTTAAGAAAAAAAAAAAGTTAATTAAATAGAAAATTCAATAAAGTTTTACCTGTTCTTCTGATTCATTGAAAGCTTCCATCATCCATCACGTAAATTTCAGGTATTAAAGAGCTTGGAAGCTAACAGCATAAGTGGTGCAGAATAAGATGTCATATAACTTGTATTCTCAAGTTGGTCATTGTGAGTAGTCAGAATGCTTTCATAATAATGTGGCTAAGATGCTGTTTGTGAACAATCCCAATTATTCTATTGAGGATCCATAGGACCATCGGACTAAGGCTCTTTTGTTGTTATAATATGCTGCTTGTCGCTTATTTTTGTTCTCTCTCTCTCTCTCTCTAACCCTGTGAAATACATTGTTAATCACTTATGAGGGTAGCCAAATAAGGGGTCCATTTCTGATTTGGATTATTTATTGTTACTTTCTTGTACCTTGGCCCCAGGCAAATCCCTAAATTTGGATTAAATATTCTGCGGTTGCGGTTTTGCCTGGAGCACATTTAAAAAAAAAAAAAAATTTCTTAAGTTGCATGTGTCAGTTGTATTAATTATTTCCAACTAGGTTGACAAGTTTGACTGTAATTATCTGTTGCTTTAGTCATTTTTATGTTGGTTTATATATCAGTGTTTACTTCTTTGGTTTTCATAAATGATTATCTAAACCTGTTTAGCTATGAATTTGATAACACCCAAATATATTATTAAATTTAAGGGAAATTTTTTGGTAAATTAGTTTTGATTACAGGTGATGTGGAGGCAGGAGGTGAAAGTAAAAGAGCCATAGCCTAAGTGCAGGAAAAACTGAGATTAAAGGAATAAGTGAAGGTCGATCTAAATAGAAAGTGAGATACCTTGCACCAAAAGATGGAGATCAATTGTCAGCATATTAAGGATGACATGCAGTGATGTGAGCAGGAAATATCTCGTCTCCAATTGTCTTTGAATTTCAGCAATCTGCATCATCTACCAGATGTTTTCTTCACAGCAGGACTAGATGGGGCTTCAAAATCAGATGTTTGGGACTGAGTTTATCTCTGGGTTGTTTTTCGGCTATGGTTCATATATTGAATTAGTTTGTTGTTATCAGGGTTGGTTGCTGTTCTATTGAATTTGTGCTAGTCTTTTTTTCTTAATGTGAATCTTTCCTTTGAGCAACAAAGAAAAAAGTTCTTCATAGGTAGCAATTGAGGAAAAGCTGAACCCATGGCTATTGACTTCTGTTCTTCCTTGAATAAATTTTGTTGGCTTTAGATTAAAAGCTTAATTTTCCAACGTGAAAATTATGAAACTACAACTCGAGAAATATTGGACCTGCAAAACCACTCTAGTGACACTTCTATCCAAGGCTATATACTTATTTTACCAGGATCCATGTATCATAATTGGGATAAATGTGAATTAACAGTATTGATTCTTCAACTGCTTCAATACCCTCTAACAACAATGCTTGGGCTATCATTCATTTACTAAAGCTTAAGGCAACTTAAATTAAGTAAACAAATCATAACATAGGGATATCAAATCATTTGATAACACATTTACTTTCTACATTGTAATTAAAAGACAAGTAGTTTTTTCTTTGGCTAAATGAAAATTAAAGGCATATGTTGCAATGAATCCACCCCAGCAGCCAAGATGGAAAGTCAGTCTTATTTACCATAGCTTCTATACTTCTGCACATAAAAAACACATAAAAAACAAGTACAGATAAGATTAATGCAAAATACAAAACAAATTTAGTTGCAAATCTATTCCTACTCTAGTTGCAAATAAAAAGTTGATGACTTTGAGTCACATTCTAGCATGTGCAGTGGTAGTCTAATTTCTTAGTCCAATACTAAACACAAGCATGTAGTCTAATTTCTTAGTCCAATACTGAACACAAGCATACTAAAACGAATATGTAGAACATCTAACATATGCAAAATGAACAAAGGACTATACTAAAAATATTCAAGCTGATCACCTGATCGACCTCAAAGCTCAACCTCCTACACCTCAGCAATGTTGTCCTCGTCCTCGTCCTCGTCCTCGTCCTCGTTCTCATCACTGACTGCAATATCTATAACTTCTGGGGCGGCCTCTTGTGGTGGGATATTAGCTTGCCTAGGCCAACTCTTAATGTGTAGTGTCACCCATAAGCAAAGGGACACTAGCACAACAAAGATTAAGGCCAAGAACACAATCAGGAGGATGATCTTGATAGAGTCCTTCTTGTAGGAAGGATCAGAAAGGCTGAATGGCATTGCGGGAGTTGGGGAAACATTTGGAAGTTGGGTGGAACTATTGAAAGTCGGAAATGAAAATGACATTTTGAGACTGGAAGAAGAAGAAGAAGAAGAGAGATGACCGTGGTAGTAGTTCTAACTTCTAAGAAATCTATATCATTTATTAGAAGAAAGAAGAAGAAGAAGAAGAAGAAGAGGAGGAGGAGGAGAGATGACCGTGGTGGTAGTTCTAACTTCTAAGAAATCTGTATCATTTATTAAGTAACAGTAGTTAATAAAAGCAGCTCCAATTTTCTTATAGAAGACAAAAGGAAAAAGATAAAAATGGGCTTAAAATGGAAAACTACGTTCAATAGAAGCAAGAGTAAAATTGGTTCCAGATTTTTCCTACTGTCCAAAATGTAAAGAAATAAGTATACCCTGTACCCTTTTATAAACTTGGAGAAACCTATTTGAATAAGTATAAAAATTAAATTCATGAAAAAATATCTGGTGATCTATATAAATAAGTATTTAGAACATTCATACAGTTTGGCTAAAAAACTATGGAAAATTTTTAACCATATGCATTGAGAAATATGAAGTTTATATTATACTATATCTACGTCCTAAGGTGATTTATTACGCAGTTCCATTTGAATTTAAGTATGAATTTTCTTGATGAACTTTTCTATACCAATTCATTTCACTTTTTTGTTGCCATAGATATCAGGATCTTTTTAACCAATAACAAAATTAATTGTTTGGTCATGATATTTTCATTTTGACCAACAGTAAAATAATCATTTCCTCAATATGGATGAATTCAACAAAGAAAAAGACCTTATTTCTCTTAGTTGAAAACACAAAACATTTATTGTAATTCATAATTGTAAAGTTTTACCTATATCAATAGAAGTGCATCAAAGATCAAGATATCGACAAAACAAGTATAAATTTCATTTCTATCCATATCGTTGTTATAGAATTCAAATCCTCCTCTAGGACTTTTTTTTGTTGCTATTCCATTTAATTGAATCTGATTATTGTTGATACCCAGTTTTTATAAGAAGGGCCTAATGGTAGGAAAGCCCAGAACAGGTCAAAGGAAAGAAAGAAAGGACTAAGGAATAATGGCAGGAACAATGGGGCCATGCCCCTAAGGCCCAAAGTGAAGGAACACCTATTAAGAAAAGGGTAAGAAATAGAATGCAATGGGCATGGGCAATACGGAAGAGCCAGCCATGGTAAGATGACCCTCTCCAAAAGATAAGAGTATGGGCCCAAACGAGCCCAAAAAGAAAGGAAGAGGAAAAAGGCCCAATGGGCTAGTCCAACATGAATTAGTATAGATCAACATAAAAAAGACCCTAAAAGGCCTACAGGCCCAAAAGGGGAGATGGGTCAAGCCCAACTAGCCCACACTGTCCTCGTGAGGGGCAAACATGAATAAAGAGGCCTACATCCCAACAAAGGATGAAACAAGACAACATTAGGTTGCAGTGGTAGAAACTGCATGAGAAAGAAAGAAGACAAAAATGTGAAGCAATAAGACTATAATAATATGGCCGAAGCACCACCAACCTGTATCCAGCCAATGCAAAGGAGTGGGCCCATGGTCAAGGGAATTAAAGAGGGTGTGGTTTAGTGGAGGGGGGAAAGGGTTTATTTCTGATATCCAAGACCTCTTTTGGAAGGAGCTCTGCTGGGAAGACATCTTTACCCAAAATAGGTAGCAAACCGACAAAGACCACTTGATGCATGCTGGAGAGATAGATAGAGAGAGACTCGAGATTTTACTCATCAAAAGAAAGGGAAGGGTATATAGTAGAACGGAATGGATACAAATTTGTCTTGAGATGGGTAGTGGAAGAGAGAGAAAATGCTAGGCATGCCTGGGTGAAGTGGAGGTTGAATCCATATGGCTAGAATGGTAGTGGACATCTCTGAGGAGTGTTCACTGCAGACAAAAATGGTTGGTAAACAATGAGGGTAATAGGGAGAAATCACGTAGGCTTGGTCTTGTATAAATAGGAACAGTGGCCATAAAAGGAAAGGAGAGCAACTAAGGCAAGCAACATAGAGAGTTGAAAAGGAAATAAGAGAGAAAAGAGAAAGAGTGAAGTAAGACTTAGGAACTAGAAGAGTGAACATGGCAGAAGTAGCATGCATCAATAAATAATCTTTACCCCCTCTCATGTAATAAACTTGCTATTTGTAATTCCAACAAAACAAGAAGTAGCTATCTAGACACATTCTCTAAAATGCACAACTTTTTGGCTTAACCCAGTAATAATTTTGTCCAAGTTGGGGTTTGGACTCTCTTTAGTTCAGCTCCTACAGAAAACTCATTATTTATATTTTGCTGTTTTAACTGCATCTAACCGCTAACTGTTTTTTGACTAATCTTTCTGCCATAACACATATAACAGATATATATGCATATACACGCATTTACACATACATACATACATACATACATACATACATATATATATATATATATAGAGAGAGAGAGAGAGAGAGAGAGAGAGAGAGAGAGAGAGAGAGAGAGAGAGAGAGATGGGTTCAAGTTACACCTAATGTAACTCTAAAGAGTTACATATTTTTTTAAACCATTGGATTTAAGTAGATCTAACCGTAAAAAAAAAGACCTTCATTAGTATTAATATTCTGATTAGGATCTCATTAATTATCCATCATTTATTATATTTTATATTTAGCTCTAAACTCAAAAAAAGTGTCATATTTGACTCTCTCTCTCTCTCTACGTTTCTCTCTCTATCTCTTTCTCCTCCACTGTTGTTCCACCTCCATGGATAGATTGCCAGCAGAAGAAGGGAAAAAAAAAAAAAAAAAATGCTTAAGAAGCGAATCCCAGAACAACTTCTTAAGGAACATTGGATGACAAGCAGCATATATATATATGAGATATGTTCAAGTTATACATGGTGTAACTTTTTAAAAGTTACACCTTTTTTACACTGTAGATCTCTAAAAAATCTAATTGTTAAAAAAAATATCATTAAATTGTTATTACTTTCCACCTTATTGCCTAATTAATACTAGCATTGTTATTACCTTTTTCTAACTATTGATTTTAATTAGATCTAATGGCTAAAAAACACCATTGTCCACATCAGTTTGACTAATTAAGAATATATTTTCTCTCTCTTTCTTCATTAAATTCTAAACCATTTTTAGCGCAATGAGAGAAAATTAATTTTCTTAGTTTTTTACTTTTTTAGTTTTTCTCACTCTCCTCACATTCTTCTCCAACTTACGGCTTCTCTATTCCCTGATCTCCACAACCAGCCAATATTCACATATTTTTTGTTTGTTTGTTTGTTCTTTTGCTTACTTTCCAATATTGGTTTTTAAAATAAGAACTATTTCTAATGGTTTTCATTGTTATTTAATAGTGAGCTTTAATCCTTGTGATTACATGAGATTTTACTAGTTTTAGTCCTTTTCTTTTAATTTTTTTTTGGCAGCACTTATAAGATCTACAAATAATTGATACAAAGGCAAAGTTAATTTGCTTCCTGTTGATTTCTTTTGGGATGTATTTTATATATGCATATATTTACATGAGATCCAAATACGTGAGATTACATGAGATTTTACTCATTTTAGTCCTTTTCTTTTAATTTTTTTTTGGCAGCACTTATAAGATCTACAAATAATTGATACAAAGGCAAAGTTAATTTGCTTCCCGTTGATTTCTTTTGGGATGTATTTTATATATGCATATATTTACATGAGATCCAAATATGTAGATTACAGTTGTTTTGAAAGTTCGGATTGCACAAGTGTATCAATTCTGTGAGATAATATTTGGCTTGGCTGGAGTTATATGAAGTTTGAACTAATTTGTAATTTTCTTCAATTTTAGACGTATTCTCACTTAAGAGAAACCAAATAAAAAGACTCTAGTGATAAGATTCAAGAAATATAGACATTTTTTTTTTTTTTTGATTACTAAATTGACATTTAAATCAAAACTATCTCACTTCATTGCCAAGGGCCAGGACTCTAACGAGTAAAATGTTTAAATTTTTGGCCTCAATTGGTTTTACATAAATATTTAAAACTAAATTATACCTCTAGATTTAGTAAACTAAATTCTACATACAGCTCCATTGAGTTGTGTGGATCAAAGGAGAAAAAAGTCGTGAGTGGTCTTGAAAGAGAAGAAGAAGATGGGAAAGGTGGAAGGAGTTAATGATTTTTTTTTTAATAAGAGAATTAATGACTTTTAATGCATTAGATTACTTATTTTTAGAAGTTGATAACACGATGGCTTGTGTGTTATTAACCATTAGATCTTAATTGAAATCAATGGTTAAAGAAATGTGTAACTCTAAAAGAATTATACCATATGTAACTTGAACTCATATATATATATATATATATATCACACAAGTTAATTAACAATCTTAATCCTTTTTAGTAACTCAACTCCATCACTCAACCAGGAAAAAAAAAAAAAAAGTAACTCAAAATCCACATTCGCTTGTTCATTCTATTGACACTTTTCTTTTTCTTTTTTTATTTTGGATAAACAGAGTGAAGTCTATTAAAATAGTAAATGTATCGTTCCATTCTTCACAGAACCGTTTATGTGTTCCATTGGAGACGATTTCGAACCACACTCACCTAAGGACCCATTGCTCCCCACCCCACATCACCAAGGTTGGGAGAAAATGATCAACTGCAATACAGTGGGCCCACAATTTTCTAACCGCCTGTCTTCAATTCCGAGCTTTGTTGGCATCATTCAGAACTTCCTTCAACAATAAAAATAAATAAATTTCATAACATTAAACAACATACAGTTCAATTCTACAAAACCAAACCAAAAGGCAACACGTATGCTGATTAGAATGAAGAAAAAAATCATAACACAGGAGAACAAACTTAAATCCAAACAATTATCAATAGCAAACCCGTAATCGAATTTCAGAGCTTGAAGAGATACTAAACCTAAGGCTCTTGCTTGGCAATTGAGAAAATGGAGGAAAAGATTTAAACTTTTCAAAATTCAAAACCAGACTGCATTCAACTGAGCCTAAAACAACTAATTAGCTTTCATTAAGCTGAATTTTTCATCTGGGTGTCTGCTTCCTTTTTTCTTTTTTCACTCCAAATTCTGCTATATCCACACCATCCAAACTGGCCATAAATGTTTGTTGAGAAAACTTTGCATACTTGTCTCTTTGAAAATATCGTGGGATGAACTGAACTTCATATAAACATATGGGTGATAACACATCTCTAAAATCCTATGGTTTGACTTACCTATGATTTGTTTGAGAAAGTATTAATGGACTTCACTCTTGAAATGTTATATGATTCGATATGAGTATCTGTAGTTGCAATGATTGGAAAGCATTTGCTTTGGAAGGATTTATAGAATATGTGTGAAATTGAGTTGTTTTGAAACCTACTTTTTGTGAGAACCCTAAAAAATGATTTGAAACCCTATGGCAAGTCTTGAACAAAAGCTTTGTATTGCATTTAGTCCTTAGCAAGGGATGGATGTACTATAACTAGTCCTTAGCAAGGAATGGTACCAAAGAGGGGACAATGCACCTCGGTAGCTCCTTAGCAAAGGAGTTTACCATTGTTCCAAAGAGGGCACTCCTTAGCAAGGGAGTGCACCCTTAGTTTCCAACACACTCAAGGATTTATTTGTGTCATGCAAAGTGAGGGTCTCTAACATCACAAAGACGGGACAATCACACATCACACAGATGTCATCACAAAGATAGGTAATCACCAATATCGTCATACAATGGCAAAATCACATCAAAGGATCACAAGTTAAATGTATTCAAACGACATAGTTTACTTCAAGTAGTTTCATAAAAATTGTCCAATAACCAAGATATCCGTAAAATTCTCAAGGTCTTTAAAATATTTCATTGTCAATAATATTTTCTATCAATTTCCCAAATATTACTAGCCAAGGTAAAAGTATCTTTAGAAATTGCAACAATGCAATAATTTCATGAAATCCATTATCAAAGAATCAAATTAACAATGCTTATATTTTCCATACCAATAATATTCATGCACATCCATGCACATCCGCATATGCAATATAAAACATGATACACTTTTCATAATTAATCATATAGCTAAGGTTACAACATAACACTTTTTAGGATAATACAGTTTCCGTAAACAATTTCCCAAAATGTGTTTAACCCAAAACAACGTTTTATGAAATAGGATTATTTTTCAAAAATCCCATTAAGAAGCTACTTATCTTGCAATCTGCCAAAAGCGTAACTTCCAAAGCTCCAAAAGGAGGTCAACTAGGACCTGAACAATGTCAAGCAAACCTATCACGATAAGTATCAAGCTTGATATTGTGTCTAGCTATGAAATGGGAATCTCTAAGCAAGTGATTAATTAGGCAAGCCTAAATATTTTAACCTCACAAGTAATGTATCTTGCTTCCAAAGCTGCTAAACTATTTAATATATAAGGCATAAAATCCAATTTATAATTATGTCATTCAAAGTCTTCTTCTTTAATATCAGAGATCCCAATACTTTATGAATTTCTTCCACAATATATATGTTGTCAAGAGACCTATGAACAACATATATAACAATATCCACCGTTACAAACCCCAAATGTAAACCGTCCACTAAGTCTGGATAAACAATAAAAATTAGATTTACCAATTGTTTCATGTTAGAAAGCCAAAACCCCCAAATCTTAACCATTGGTAAACCTCAAATGGTTACCATTATACAAAATCCACAACCATTCACCAAATAGGCCCACCAAAACAAAACCCATATACATAATCACAAGAATATCACATCAAAGGCTTAGATTAGAAGAACCTCTAGCAAAAATATGAGAATCCAAAAACTAATTAGAGTTTTACCTTTAAAAAAAAAAAAAGACATGAAGGAGCTTAAGAGCTTCCTATGATGTTGTCTTGTGAGTCCTGCCAGAAAAACTACGGTGAAGAAGGTGGTGGAGTGATGCACTGCTAGGAGAGGGAGAGGTAGAGGGGTGTGTATGTGGGTGTGTTTGTGTTTGTGTGAAATGAGAAAGAGAAGAGAAGAGTGAGTTACGTGGCCGGCCAAAGAGGGAGAGATATTTGTGGTTGAGGGGAGTGGGGAAGGTGGGGTCACCGAGTGGCTTCAGAAAAATCTACCCACTATTTTTTTTTTTTTTAAAAGAGCATGGGCCATTACAGTAAGCACCAGAAGATCGTCAGAAACTTCACCAAACTTATTGCAGCTGCTTATGATTTACAAATATAGAAAATAAAATTAAAAAAAAAAAATGTTTTAGACCTCTATTTTATCTAAATGCTCTAATACCATTTGAAAATCCTAGTTTAGACCCCTATGTTAATGTAGAGGAATTATTGATTTGCCTCAATTAAGTGATTCACAGGATAAGTATATTTTCACCATATTTAATCAATCGCCAAATGATAATGAAACCAGACATAAAAGAAAAAATTTAAAGAAAAGGGAATAGAGACTTACCAAGTGAAGTTATTGAATCCCTTCTGCCACCTCACTGCTCTTACCTCCATGATTCATAACCAATTCATTAATTTTCAATTTTAAACCAATTATTTTTTCCATAAGCAGGTTCTTCTCTTTCTCATACTCCTTCAACTAGTGTTTGTTCTTTGACATTTAAAGTGTTATCCCAATCAATGTGTTGCCATAATTGGGCTCCTAATTTTCTTCCTTCCTCAACCTCAAGAATCTTTTTCTCAAGCTCCTCTCAGAGTCCATGATCTTTATTTTTGAAATGTTCTGATGCGACTGTAAGTTATTTTTTCTCTTTTTTATTGTATTCTAATGGCTCATAATCATCTAAATTTTTTGAGTCAAGCCTCTCTCTCTCTTTGGCTAACTTTTGTGCCAACTCCTTCCCCTGTACTAATTTTTCTTTCTTTATTCTAAGCTCATCTTGGAGCTCATCAACTTTTTTCTCAAGGTCATTCACTTTGGCAAGAAGCTCATGTGTCTTTTGAGTATACTCTAGTTGTTCTCACATACTTACAAAGGAAGAGGAGCTAGCTTTATACAGTTTGATGAGTTCCATTCCCTTATCAACTTCCTCCTTCAGCTCCCATTATAGTTCATCAATCTTACATTGTTGACTTCTTATTTTGGCAAGTAACTCATTTGGCTTCACTTCCAGCTCCTTTTACTTTGATAGCTTTTCCTTCTCGAGCTTGAGATACCGATTCTCTTCAAAGGCTTGTTGCTTTTTATGCTGTCTTTCTATTTGGAGTATGAGATCATTTCCTCTCTCTTTCCATGCAACTTCTGCAGCTTTCTTGCCCCCAGAATAAATTTTGTGCAGACTTTCAGATTTCAACTGGAAATTAGGGAAGATCTGAATACAGCAAACATCTTCTATCTGACAAATCCTATCTTTTGCTCCCTCAATTGCAGCAACCAGCATGATACCAAGGTCCAAGATGTACCTTTTATCCAGGTAAACAAGATACCCTTTGTAGGAGAGTCTTGAAGGTGTCCTTCCATCTCTAGCATTAAAACAAGTACAACAGCCAGGTAAGATAACATCAACATTGGAGTACAGAATCTGGACTTCAACAAAATTTAAATTAAAAATTTTGAATTTAACCAGCTATTACTATGTAAGGTATTACACCACAAAAAAGTGCAACAGCCAGTGGGATTTTATTCCTTTGAACCCATGAGTTCACCATCTACCCATTCTTCTAATAGGGGGAAATGTCATTTGAGCTAGAACTCATTGACAGAATTTTTTATTTTTTGGACTGATTCTTCAATCGAGTTTTACCATAAGACCATCAGACTGCCAATATCGCCCTAATGCAAAAAACAAAAGCTTTTCATTTTTCCTAATGCTTCAAAATTCCATCTATCTATGCAGCATGCACTGGAAAAAATGCTTGTATTATAATTCATGTCAATACTTACTAACCCATCTAGGAGTTTGTTTTTGTGCCCTCATTTGGAAATTAATTTAAATCACACAAGTCAATTGTCATATAAGCAAAGCCTGTCCTGGACTCCCAAACAAATCTTATTAGCTCAATTACCATCCTTGAGATGTCAGTCTATGACTCTATCCGGTGACTAGTTGGGACAAACCTCCTCTAAATTATCATAATGCTCAATTTACTACTATCCATACAGAGCAAAAGCTTGCATTGTTTTTTAGCTCTTAGAAAGCCACATAAAATGCTAATAAATAAGAAAGATCACCCCAGTTCATCCTTCTTTTGCATTAAGAACATTGAGTAATGTCACTCTCTTTTAATTTTTTTTGCTGATAGATAAGAATAATGTATATTAAAAAGCTGCTTTATGCAAAAAAAGCACAAAGCATTCAAAGAGTACAAGAATAAAAGACAAAAGAAAAACAAGAAGAAAAGAAATTAATTACAAAAGAGGCAAGAGCTAAGGAACAAAGGGAGGGAGCCACTAGGTATGAGTCCCTAAGCCCTAGACCAATCGAAAAGATAACCACTAAAAGAAGCAAGCAATTGGTCTCCCAAACTATCCCAGTCCTCAAACGTACGTCGATTACACTCCCTCCAAATACAATACATTAAACAGAACGAAACAAAATTCCAAATGTGTGATGCATGCTTCCCCAGCCAATTCAACCAATCAAAGAGAACATCTGATACCAATCTTGGTAAAACCCACGAAACCCCAAAAAGATCTAAAACTAAGCTCCACAACGATGAGCCTTCTCACAAAGAAGTAGCAAATGATCCAATCTCCCCACAGCAACACATGACACACCAGTCAACAAAAGCCAGACCCCTACTTCTCAAAATATCACTCGTGAGAATCTTATTCCAAGATTCAATCCAAGCAATAAAAGAAACTTGCCGAGGGGCCCTAACTTTCCAAATACCTTTCCAAGGAAAGGCAATGGAATATGGACCTCGCAACTCGTTGTAGAAAGAACGGATGTCAAAATCCCCATTTTTCTTCAACTTCCATCTCATATGGTCCCCATTTTCTGTTGAAGGTGTATTGGACTCCAAAAGATGAAGAAAATCCACCACATAGTCCAATTTCCAGTCATTCACTCTTTATACAATTATAAGAACATTGTCAATCCAATTTAAACATATGTAGATTAAGAAAAGTGCAATTCCTAGGATTAATTCAGCCTCTTAGAAAATTGTTGGAAAAAATACCCCAAAGAGTAGAACTAAAGACCATGAGGTCTAGTTCACTAATTCAAAGTGTGCCTTCTCACTCTCCTTGTTCATGATAGAATTTAATAACCAATTAACAAAGCCAACAAAGTCTATAAAACCTTTTAAAATCTTGTGTACTTTTTTTAAGAACATTATAAATTAAAAATTATCCCTAGGCTGCCACACTCAACTGGAGAAGAGAGCTGCTTGAATTTTACAGTAAGACCGAAACACTCTGTATATACATTGTAAGATCCTTAAATGCTTAGCTTTGGAGCATTCTGCTCCCAAAAAAAAAAAAATTGCTACTGTAGAAAAAGGTTGCCATCATGGCAACAACTGGCAATACAATCATGGTCAAGAATTGATTGTTTTGTTCAAAGATGATCCACATTTGGACCTCTTGCAGATACTCCAAAAACAGAAGGACCAAACTAGGATTTGCAATTCTTAGTCTTCTTCTCAGTCAGTCAGATTCACATTGCACCAACTGAAATAAAAAAAAGTAGGGGGAGGGGGGGGGGGGTTGGGGGCGGTTAGAAAAAAGAACTCGATGCCCTTAAAAAATACTAGGGAACAGAACTTCAATCTATCACAATTTCAATTCAAGAACAACAATTTTATGCCTACATATACATGTATATACATATATGTTTAACAAATTAGGACCAGCAACTTTCATCTATCCAGATCATATCAGGTAAATGCTTTCCAGTTTCTTTACATAACAATCCATCATAGTGAGATTTTTAAAATTCTCAATAGTTACCCAATTAAAATTCCATAAAGTTTAATTTGGGCCAATCTAGACTAAAACACAAGCTTCCATGAAGATGCTTATCACAAATTCATGAAAAACAGATACATATTTCTATAACCAAATGCATAATTTTTTTTTTCTTTCTCCTTGTCCTTCCTGAAAAGAGGCATTCCCACATAGAGCTAAATTTCTCTTCTTCTCTCTATAGTAAGCTCTTAAAATTACAAAGTTTTCTGGGGAAATCTAAAAAAATAAAAATGTATGACGAAACAAAGACAGCAACCACCAATCATATAGATATAGAGAAACAATTTTTCAATTTCATACATCATATAGTCTGTTACGTCTAATAGCAAGTAAATACATACATCATATATATGATTCAAAAGATACCTTCCAGATTGTGACAATACAGCAACATGTTTCTTTATTAAAATTAGCTCCATCATCCAACTGACCATTTGCTTTCAAATGCATCGCTCCATTCTTCACAGAATCATTTGTGTTCCATTGAAGACGATTTCTAACCACTCTCACCTAAGGACCCAATGCTGCCCACCCCACATCACCAAGGTTGGGAGTAATAAATCAACGGCAATCTAGTCAGCCCACAATTTTCTAACTGCTTGTCTTCATTTCCGAGCTTTGTTGGCATCATTCACAACTTCCTTCAATCATAAAAATAAATAAATTTCATAATATTAAACAACATAAAGTTCAATTGTACAAAACCAAACCAAAAAGCAACATGCATGGTAATTAGAATGAAGAAAAAAATCATAACACAGAGGATAAACTTAAACCCAACCCATTATCAAAAGCAAACCTAAGGCTCTTGCTTGGCGATAGAGTAAATGGAGAAAAAGATTTAAACTTTTCAAAATTCAAGACCCAACTGCACTCAATTAAACCTAAAACAACTAATGAGCTTTAATTAAGCTGAATTTTTCATCTGGGTATCTCTGTTTTTCTTTTTTCACTCCAAATTCTGCTATATCCACACCATCCAAACTGGTCATAAATGCTTTTTGAGAAAACTTTGCACACTTGTCTCTTTGAAAATTTCATGGGATGAACTGAACTTCATATAAACATATGGGCGATAACACATCTCTAAAATCCTATGGTTTGACTTGCCTATGATTTGTTTGAGAAAGTATTAATGGACTTCACTCTTAAAAAGTTACATGATTTGATATGAGTATCTGTAGTTGCAATGATTGGAAAGCATGTGTTTTGGAAGGATTTATGGAATATGTGTGAAGTTGAGTTGTTTTGAAACCTACTTTTTGTGAGCACCTTGAAAATTGATTTGAAACCCTATGGCAAGTCTTGAACAAAAGCACAGTGTTGCACTTAGTCCTTAGCAAGGGATAGTTGTACTGTAACTAGTCCTTAGCAACGGATGGTCCCAAAGAGGGGACAGTGCACCTTGGTAGCTTCTTAGCAAGGGAGTTTACCGTTGTTGTTCCAAAGAGGGAGCTCCTTAGTAAGGGAGTGCACCATTAGGTTCCGAAGAGGGTACAGTACAACCCTGTCAATGGGGCGTAAATGTTGACCACAAATAAAAGGCCTAGGGAACTGTTTTATGTTGACCCAAAAGTCCAAAAGACATCTTAAGTGGGGTGGGGTGAGGGAGAGACAAACTTTGAATGATGATATTGTTCATAGAATAATGTATCCTTCTATATCTATGTTTTATTTTTGAGAACTCAACCCACACTATTGTTTTAGAAATATTTTGTAATTGTAATCTTAACCATTTTGCAAAGTACAGAATGCATCAAATAGACAATATTTTTATTAAATGATCTTTTATTAGCTAGTCCTACTACTGAGTATCTAATCTCTCCCCTTTCAGATTCTTTTAAATAATTGAGGCAATTCTTGATGCACCATAAACATAATACTTCAATCACCACCAAAAAAGTAAGCTCCATGCCCAAGGTATAACTAATTGAACTGAAAAACTGTGAAAGAGTGGGATGAGCTAAAGCCCAGTACGTAGCATAATTAATGCGGGTGAGGGAAATGCAAGTCTCATAATAAAGAGAATTTTACAAAACATATTATACTTTGTGAATTTCCAATTGATTTATGACATGAAAAGAATGTTTAAAACAACATAGCACAAAACTGCTTCAAAATATCTCAATGTGAAACTATATAATATAAATATATACTGTGAGCAACATTAGCACCATTCAAAACCAAGAAATCCAACCCTAGCAACATGACAAGTCACCACAAATACAGAAATGCCACAAAGACATTATACCGCCACAAAGACAGGTCAAAACCCACACACCACTAGCATGTGGTCTATTGACCCCATGGGCAGTAGCCCCACCCACACCCTCAAGGATTTACCTTTCCCCCCATGAGCAGCATGGGAGAACCCATATAGTACCTCTTTTGCATGTGGTCTATTGGTCTTGCCTAGCCTCACCTACACACTCAACGATTTACCTCTTCCGTCCATGGGCAGCAAGGAAGGACGTGTTACATAGTACCCCTTTTTGCATGTAGCCTTTTGGCCCTATGGGCAGCAGCCTCACCCACACACTCAAGAATTTACCTGCATCTTGGAAACTGAAGGGCTCTAACCTAACTCGTCGTCACAAAGGCAAGGCAATCACATGTCACAAAGACAGGGCAATCACACGACACATAGTTGTCGTCACAAAGACGGGGTAATCACCAATATTGTCATGCAATGGCAAAATCACATAAAAAACTTACAAGTTAAATGCATTGAAAATACATAGTTTACTTCGAGTAGTTTCATAAAAGTTTCCAATAACCAAGATGTCCATAAAATTCTCAAGGTCTTTAAACTAATTCATTGTCAATAATATTCTCTATCAATTTCCCAAATATTAAGTCAAGGTAAAGTGTCTTTAGAAACTGCAACAATACGATAATTTCATGAAATCCATTATCATAGGATTAAATCAACTATGCTTATATTTTCTATACCAACAACTCATGCACTTCCCCATATGCAATATAAAACATGATACACTTTTCATAATTAATCATATACATTAAGGTATATGACACTTTTAGGAAAACATGGTTTCTGTAAACAATTTCCCAAAATGGGTTTAACCCAAAACAATGTTTTATGTAATATGATTATTTTTCAAAAATCCCATTAAGAAACTACTTACCTTAGAAGTCCAATCCAAGTTTACCTCAATCGGACACTGCATTAAACCAATCAAGTTACTAGGTCCATAACCAAGTACCTTGGAACCTAGAAACACAAGTATCAAGCCTAATAATAACAAGGTCTACTACAAATTACACTATCAATCTTCATAAATCGAAAAGGATTCCCTCAAAAATCAAACCTAAGGCCCCAAATCCTAGCTTGACTATCCTAAGACGAGTGACCCTACCCAAACGGGAACCAAACAAGCATACAAGAAACTCATAGGGTTATAACACAACCAAAGCCTTTTATTTCCCTACCGCAAACAATGTGCATTTACCAACTTGATACAAAGCGTGTCACTACCAAACCATGATAAAATTAACCAAAGTAAAATACTTGTCTAAGAAAGCACATATGAACTTACAAGCTAAACCACACGGCAAAAGCTTGGAGTAAATTCCTTAAAGTCTTAGCATTCTAATCATATTTTCATATTAAATTTGCAGTGGGTCAGCCCTTTTTATAAAATTTGCTTGGTCCACTTAGTGTTATCCAAAAAGCTTGAAATTAAATAGGGAGAAGCCCTTATATGTCTAGTATGTACCACCAAAAATTTGGCTCAAAATAATTTTTCTATAATTTATTAAAAAACATGTAGCGCAGCTTACTCAAATCTGTCAGGGACAGATTTAGTGTTCCAAAAGAAAATTACTATAACTTTAATGGACAAAACTTAAGTACAATATTTTAGGTGTTGTTCCTTAGGTTCCCTACTTAAGATTGAGCCATGTGGTTACTCAACTAAAAAATACACTTCAATCCCATGAAAAAAAATCTACATGGTAGAATCTTAAGAGGGGAAACTAAGGAACAGCACTTAAGTACTGTACCTAAGTCTTGCCCAACTTTAATACCATGCCAAAAGCTTTGAGAGTTGATTAACCTTGAAGCCCAGGGCCGGCTCAACATAGGAGGCAACTGAGGTCATTGCCTAAGGCCCCAAGTGAGAGAGGCCCCAAATATGGGTGAAAGAAGGCCCAATATTGCTTAAAAATCCAAAATATTGACCCAAATAAAGCCCAAATATCAAATCCTAGTCCTGCACGCACTAAAAGATAGAACAATCACATGACCCTCTCCAAAACTCCAAAATTAAAATTGATTACCTAAAATATTCTCACTCAATCAACCAAAATTGTTGTTAGCTGGCTTGCTTTCCTTTTCCGAAATTCTTCTATCTTTCTTGGGCAGCTTGGATTTCTTTGTTTGAGTTTCTAATTTTCTCTATACTGGTGGGTTTAAGTGCTTGGTAACTGGGTCTATATAGTTTTATATTTGGCTCTGTACTGTACGACACATTCCAGACTTTTCTGATCTTTGATTTTTTTAAATGGACAAATTTACCGGTACATGGGTACAGTACAGTGTACGCTTATCATTTGCTTTTGTTTAGATTTTTTGATTGTTCTAGACTTGTGTTCATTTGGAATTGTCAAAATATTGAAAGTGCCAAATGTGTTTAAGAAGATGGAACAGTTGAGGCATCTATATTTACCCCAATATTAGGAGGTAAGTGAGACATTAGAGCTGACTAATCCAAAATAGCATTTTGATCCATTTGTATTAGCAATAAAAACAAGTCCTTAAAATCCCATAATAATCTATGTTGTAAACCCCAAGACCCCATAAAAGAAGAAGAAAACGGGAATCTAGCTGATCGTTGATGAAATTTAAAACACCTTGACAAAGTATTACTACCAAATATAGTTAGACACATCCACTATTGAGCACTATGTCTACCTTGTAATCATAGTTGACTTTAGCCAATGGTTCTTTACAAAATCAAACAAGGCATGTTTTCTAGCTAAATTAAACCACTGTAGAAACTAAGCTTTCTGATACAGCTCTATCCTAGAAGGTGATAGTATGTAATACACATTCACATTCTAATGAGTTTGTTTATATCTCTAACCTTTAATAGCACAACACTAAGATTTTATATCATTGTGAACCACTTGATTTTATTGCACTTCATCTTCCACTCTTGTAGAAAACCAAAAATAAGTATCAAGCCAAGGAAGGGTTCTTCCACATCTATTGTGAGAGGAATCTCCTTAATCTTGCACAGCCTCTTTGATACGCATTTTTTTTTTTTTTTTTTGAAAGATAAGTCTTTGATATGCTTCTTACTTCAACCTCTTTGCTACTTGTTCCGACTCCTAGATTGGTTTAACCAAAGCAACAGCCTAGAAAGGGGGAAAGAATTAGAGAGTTTAAACTTAAAAGGTTAAGAGTAACAACACGTTTGATTAATTCAAAAGTCAAGCAAACACTTGACACCCATTCAAAATTGGTAAAAGAAGAAATAACAATTTTTTTTTCCTTGTAAATGATAAGAATGCCATTAATCTCCATTATGTTAGTAATGAGGTAGAGTGAAATGAATAGTTTTTTTAATTAAGACACAATAACCACTTTTGGCCTTTTGCAATACAAGGGATCTCAACAAGACGGAAAAAATTAAAAACAACAACAACAATAATAATTACAGAATCAGAAAGCACGACAAACCTCATATGTGACAGCATCCCACAATTCGTCATTAGCAAGGATAAGAACCTCAAGGGAAGCATCAATCTTTTCCTTTTGCAAGTTCCATAAGGATGTCAGTGGCTAATTATTCACAAAAAACTGAAAATGAGAAGCATGAAAGAGGCACTCATAACCTAACTAAATGTATCAACCAAAGCTCTCTTGGACTTGTACTACTATTGACAAGTGTAATTAAACAATATTCCTCTAGCAGAATGCTAATTCACATATGTAGGTTCGTTGAGAAATGCCAGCATAAATTTTTTACATTTTCAAATTAACAAAGATTGTTAGTGCCTAGAATTATTCTTGCACACTCAAAGGTAATTATGATGCAGGCATAACTTCATTTGTTTTTCTTCTTAATAATAAATAAATAAATAAAGGTGATCATCAATTTTCATTTCAATCACCATTTACCACTGTAAGAAAGTAAATGACTTCCTTTATATAGTAAGCATCAAAAGTCAATGTTAACAATCACACGCACCTAAAGTTCTAGATCAGCAACAACATATCACGTCAAGAGTCTATCACCAAATGCACAAGAAAGCAAGAACTCCTCCAACTCTCCAAGTTGGTGTGATATAATTTTAATCACCAAGACACATGCAATTTACCAAATCACCAAAAATCTTGAAAATTAATGTATGATGAGCTTACCAGCCCACATAACAAACTTACCAGCATTCCTCAATTCATTATGGCTCATTAGGTTGGTCTAGCTTGTGATCTAAAGAAACAAAATAGTTGCAGAAAATCACAAGATGATAAACAAATGAGATAACAAGTTAGTAGAATAGGAAGCACATAACATTTTAAGGAATCCTCTCATATTAAAAAGATCTTATATATTATATATTATTAGCTACTCTCAATTATTAAATGGTCAATAGATCATCTGCAGTGTGGCACTTATCAAAGGAACTCATATAATTAAATCAACTAAGTCTCCACATTAATGAGAAACTAATCCTTGAAGGATTCAAAGTAGCAACAAATAGCACCCAACTATTCATAAATGAATAAAAAAGAAATGACATAATTGAGTGTTTTCCTACAGCAAGCCAGAGCTTTGGTAGTAGTAGTAGCTCCATAGAAATTGGTAATTTGGTAGTGTATCTCTTGACAGAATTCTAAATGAATAAACTCAACTCAAGGGATCAGAATGCATTTTTTGCTTTATCCTTATTTGTTCTTCTTTCCATTTGAATAGATAACAAGGGTTGAACTTTCTTGTTCGTTAAAAATTTCCTAAAGCATTTAAACACATATGTTGCAGTTTTTTATAGTTGATCAATCTTGATATATATTAAAAGGTAATAGCGATTTAAGGGTTGAATTTAGAATTTATCAGGGTGGCATAGTTGAAAGCTCCAAACTAACCTATTTGTGATCTCAAAAATCAGCATGGAGAAGCAAACTGCCAACCCAAATCCATCTTGGTGGGATAATTTCATCAAAGATGGTTTAAACATGGTAAAAGCTGCTGATTCTAGATTTTTTTTTTTTTGGCCCCTATTTTTTTTTTGGGAGAACATTAAACTTTAATTAATTCTTTAAATCATCAGAAATACATAACCATTCCATACCACATTTGACATCATAGGGCTTTATCACTTCAAGTAATATAAAAGTCATGCAATTTTCTACATATTGGTAAACTTATGAAATCTTAATCCCAAAACCATGGGGTTTGTATCAAAATACATAATTTTCAAATGGGCAAAATCAAGGACAATTACCATATGTGTAGCTATATAATTGGGCACCAAATTTTCTCCCTAAACATGGCCTCGAACTCATCTGAAAATTTCATACAAGACAAAAAAAATTAGCTCATTAACAATAAAACTAAGCTAATACACATCTATTTTCTAAGATAAAATAATTTTAAGCCAAGCATTCGGACTCACTATGTTTAGAGCTCACTCAACTGAGCATAAGATTTGATTCCGTGCACTGTGAATAATGGTCAATCACACCAAAAGTGAGAAACTTTTTCACGAGAGAAAGAAGAAGTACTCCATTGAAGATTTTCCCCTTTATGTTTACTGGGGAATTTTATCGAACATGTGTAGTGTTGGGCTTTTGAAAATGGCAAGACTTGGATTTGTTTTAGTGTGAGCTGGGTTGACAATTAAAGTGGATCTTTTGGGCTTAATGATAGTTTTTGGATCGGGCTGGAGAAAAAAAAAATGTTGTGTTTTAATTTTAGGCTTTTGTTTATTTAGGCTTGGGCTTGAGTTCTTTAAGAGCTTTAAGTGAACTTTCGGGTTGGCTTTTATGGTGGAATGGGTTAAATTTTGAGGTTGGATTTGAACTGAATGAGTTTAATTCAAAATGAGTCAAGAGGTGGGCTAAGGCTGGTGTGGATTGGATTTAAAAGAAGAATTTTAAGTGAGATTGAGTTGGGTTTGAATTAAGTGGGCATGGGCCATGTTTTCAGATGGGATTTTGAATTGGGCTGGTGAAATATTTAATTGAATTGCAGCTCTTGTAGCTTAACAGAGTCCAAATCTTCTGTCCCACTTTTTATGCTTTACTCTATACTCTTCCAATAAATACTTGCCACGTGTTCACCTAATTAATTAAATACTACTTTTAATTAATAACTATAGTATTAATAAGTCAATAATGATAGGATTTAATTAATTAGGTGAACACGTGTCAAATATTTATTGGTGGAGTATAAAGTGGAGTAGGAAAAGTGGGATAGAAGATTTGGACTCAGCTTAGTAGGAGTCCAAATCTTCTCTCTCATCAATTGTGCTCCATTTCATGCTCCACTAAAAACTTGGACAGCTAACCTCTTTCATTAAATGAGATAACTCTAACTTTAATTTGAGAGGCTAGTTGTTTTATTTAATGAGATATCTCATTTAATGAGAGAGGCTAGTTGTTCAAATTTTATTGGTGGAGCATGAAGTAGAGCACAATTGATAAGACAGAAGATTTGGACTCGCCTAACAGATCGGGTTCAAGTTACAAAAAGCAACTTATAAGTATAACATCATTGCACACATCATCCTCGCGGTGTTATTGGTCATCCTCTTCATAAGTATAAGAGGCTTAGTATTAGTACTGCCTCTTTGTGTTTGATTGTCAATATTGTAATGGCTTTTGTTATAAATAATATATGTATATATGTGAGCAGTTTTTATAAGTTTTTTTTGTTCATTGTTACATATATAGTCATGTAAAGCTAGACCATTTGGATATAAGTTTTTATCGGCTTTTTTTGTCCATTAGTACATATATAGTACTCTCTACAAGAAAATATCCTTATTGCAACGAAATTTTTTATTGCAATAAGCTTCATGTGTTGCAATAAACCTCTATTGCAAAGAAATTTTTTCGTTGCTTATTGTTATGATCAAGTCTATGGCAATGGACTATTGCAACAAAAATTTCGTTGCAATAAAAGATTTATATTATTATTATTAAAACTACTTTATTGCAATAAAAAAATTGTTGCTATAATTTATTGCAACAAAAGTTTTGTTGTAATAGGTTACTACAACAGTAATTTTTGTTGCAATAAAGTATCTCTTGGAAACTTATTGTAACAAATCTTTTTGTTGCGATAGGTTAGTAAAGTACCTGTGAAACTTATTGCAACAAACTTATTGATTTATAGTCTTTTAGCATGTAGTATTGATTTCTTTGGCTCCACGTCGTCTATACCTCCTGTTCCTCCTGGTCATTGTCCTGATCACACCATGAAGCATCTATCTCTTCTACCATCTCTAGAGCTAGTGATGGAGGTGTTGGTGGAGAAGCCTGGCCACCACTTCTATGGAAATCCATAGTTAGAGAGAAAAAGCATCAAGGAGGAGCAATATCCCCACTGCCACCACCAGGACAATAAACCAAGTTATGTCCCTATGGTGTGTGGGATTGAAGAGCACCATTGTAGGTGCTTGAGTCAGAGTCGTAACAGACCTTGGAAAATGCTGTGTACTATTATTTGAGGGAAGGGTGTCCATCTCTATTGGGATTCTTCAAGACAAATTCTAAGTTGTTTGAAGTAGGGAGTTTTATTTGTATTCAAAGAATAATAGGTTCAGTGTTCCTGGTTTTTATAGAAATGCATGTTTTAGGGATGTATGTGTTTCCAACAATATTTACTCTTTGCATGCAGCAATTCCTTCTCTCTTTCTTTTATTCCCATTGTCCATAAATGTACCACTTTTACTAAACGTAGAAGACAAATTTTTGGAGCAGACGAACTTGAAATTGACAAGAAGTTTGTTGATTGTCTTCAATGCTAATCCAAATAGTGGGCTTTCAAAAAAAAAAAAAAAAAAACTATATATATACACTGCCAGCATTGGCTTCTGAAAAATGCTAAAACTATTACAAATTTTGCTTGAAAAATTACAAATTGATGTAGTAATAAACTTGATGATGACACTTCAAGAATATAATAAATAAGTATTTGAATAAATAATACTAGAGATATGGTAAATTTTACAACATTAAGGCTTACCATTTACAAAAAATATTTCTAATGTGCATTTAATAGATTGTTGAAATCCGCAAATGCTATTTATTGTCACTTTAATTTGTAAAAGCCATGTAGTAAAATTTATAATGCATTTCCTATTGAAAGATGGAATTACTTCTTATAATTGGTAACACATCTATTTGTTCATTTGTTGTAAGTTCTATGTATTTAAATTTGTATTATTTATAGCATTGTTCAATTTTTTGGGCATTCTTAAAGGTGAAGGAAAAACGTGAAACTAATTATTTTTTAAATCTCTCCAATTTTTTGAACAAAAGAAAAATCAATTTTTTGGCCCACATTTGGGGGCCTTCTTCTAGTGGGGGGCCCTAGGCAATAGCCTAAGTGGCCTAGGCATAGGGCCGACCCTACATTTACCCTAACAACTGAATGATAGACTATATTATGAACATTGATACATATTTTAGTACAAACTTACAATTCTTCCTTTATTTAGAGCCAAAACTTACAATTTCTTCTTGTTTTTATTTTGTTGTAAAGAGAGCTCATGACGCATAAACTGCACCCCTACATAGTCTCTCTGAAAGTCTGGATTAAGCTTAAGTTAAAGTACTAATTATAAACTACCTTCCAAATGCCCTAACAAAGATAATTCTACGATACTTACAATTATGTCCCAAAAATTTTAAAGACAAGAAAGAAAATCATGGTTACTCCACATCTTTTAAAAAAATACCATAGTTCTAATTGATAAAAATATAATTTATCAAAAATTTAAAAATGCATGAAATACAAGTTCATGTTTCTATGATCTCAATCTTTATATACTTGAATGATGTTACAAATTAATTTTCTAACTTACATGGGTAAGGACAATCACACTAAATATGTTTTGTTGACATGTTAATTAGTTATTTGAAGCACTCTTAATTTAATGATCCAAGGTTCCATCCATCTTTGCTCTATTTTGATAGAAAGATATAATACACTTATTCAAATAAGCTAACTTGGCTCCATGAGCTTAACAATTTGAAAAAGTCTAGTTGAGGCCCCTTTGACATGCCATCTCATGAAGTACACAATTTTTATGGGGAGACAAGTCACATGAAACAAAAACAATGGAAACATAATGGTCAAATTTATAGGGCTAAGTGGGTTCCAGTTAGCTAAACTGGTAAAATCTCGGATTGTTAAATAAGAGATCTAGAGTTTAATTCCTGCCTAAACCAAAAACCAATTAGTGTCTTGGTCTGATGATAAAGAATATCATCAGAAGCAGATGCCATGAGTTGAAACTTTCTAAAAAAAAATTGGGGCCAAAATGTAATATTTGAAAATTTTTGGGGGTTAAAAAGTTATTTTGAAAATGTTTAGGAGCTAAAATGATATTTTGGAAAGTTTTGGGTTAAAAATATTATGTTGGTAAACTAGTGGGGTCTCACTACAAAAAACGAGAGCTATAGCCATGTTTGAAAAACGCAGCTATAGGCTATAGTCGCGTTTTCAAACGCGGCCTATCCTACGCGACAATAGCCCCTTGCGGGGGTCTATAGCCGCGTTTTTATAAATGCGGCTAGAGGCCCCTCTATAGCTGCGTTTTCCCACCCTTATAAGCTGAGACCTATAGCTGCGTTTAGTAAAAAATGCGGCTATAGACTGGCTTTAGGTTGCGTTTAAAACGTGGCTATAGAATAAGACCTATAGCTGTGTTTCTTAAAACATGGCTATAGATCCAAGCTATAACCGCATTTTAAACGCAACCCAAAACGGGTTTATAGCCGCGTTTTTTACAAAAACGCAGCTATAGGTCTTAGCTTATGGGGTGGAAAAACGCAACTATAGGGGTAAAAAAAAAGCACCTATAGGGGGCCTCTAGCCACGTTTATAAAAACATGGCTACAGACCCCGAGAAAGACCTAGATGCAAAAAAGAAGAGAAATATCGAAAAATTCAAGATCCCACTGGCTGCAAAAAATGACAAGGTAGCAAAATTCTGTTCGTAATCCAGAAGTTAGCTTATAAAAGGAATTCAATTAGATTTATAAGGACAGGTATTGGTGCCACAATTGACAAGCTTACAAATCCATCACTAGCTGCAAAAGTCCCTATGCTACCATTTCAATTTCCTTCTCTTCTCTAATGAAAGTTCAAGTGTATGATTATGGGATTGGTGTCATCTAATCTAATGTACCTTGCCTCCTCACCTACCACTACGTGATGCTTTTACCAAACCACCATCTTAGTTGTATAGCCTCACTGAAAAAATTCAACAAATAGCTACAAGAACCATTTACACACACACATAGGGTCCTGAAAAAAAAAAACCAAAAGCTTATAACAATTCACATGCTTTATTTATGTATATCAGTTCATAGAAGCATTTCATCAAACACATAATTTGCATTACAAAACCACGAATGAAAATAGAAATAGAAAATAAAGACAAACTCAAAACAAATCATTGAAAATACTATGAAACAAAACCACAAACAAATCAAACGAATCCCAAAAAAGGCCCACACACAAATCAGAGGAAACCTAAACAAACCCACAAAAAAAAAAAAAAATGAAACCCAGAAAAAAACCCAAAGCCTTTATGATTCAAATTTAGTAGAAATAGAGAGGATAAATAGGAAGAAAAGAGTTAAGAGAGACAAACCTTGCTGCGAGAAAGAGAGAAAGAAGCATTGACTACTGAGAATAGAGGAAGAGAGTGTGTGACAGTTTCTAAGAACAACAACAACAACAACAACAAAGCCTTAACTACTTCTACTAAAATAAGATTAACATAAACAATAACAAAAAATTAAATATGTATATAAAAGAGACCTAAAAACTCATAGGAAGGAAAAGCAGCCTTATCGATGATCCCTTCAAGATTTGGGAGGAAAGGAAATCGGTCAGAGCACGGCGGCGTCGAGCTGTGTGGCACAGAGCACGGCGGCAAGATTAGGGATCAAGAGCTAGGTTGAGAGTGAGCTAAGAGTTTTTTTTCAATTTAGGGTTTTTTTTTCGTTGTTGTGTTGAATTGAGGGTTTTATTTTTATTTTTATTTTTTTTAATATAACAAACCCAAAGCTGCGTTTTATAAACGTAGCTCTGTATATGTTTAAGCCACGTTTAATCAAACACAGCTCTATAAAAGTTTAAGCCATGTTTAATAAACGCAGCTTCAATTCATGTTTAAGTCGCGTTTCATAAAACGCAGCTCTATGCATGTTTAAGCCGCGTTTAATAAACACAACCATACATGTTTAAGTCGCATTTAATAAACGCAGCTTTGGGATATATTGAAAAAGGAAAAAAAAAAAAAAAAAATCACCAGATGGGTCTATAGCCGCGTTTTTAAAAACACGGCTTAAGTCCTACCCAGTTAAACGCAGCCTCAACATCATAAAGCGCGGCTTCAAAATTGGTCTATAGCCGCGTTTCGTAAACGCGGCTATATGTCCAGGGGTGGAGCTGTGCTTGTGTGAAACGCAGCTCAAACATCACTCTATAGCTGTGTTTTTTGTAAACGCAGCTCCAAAGCGCGTTTTTTGTAGTGCCTAAATGTGAATTTGAGAAAGTGTTAGGGGCTAAAATATAATTTTGGAAAAAATTAGGGCTAAGAATGTAATTAGGGGAGGTGCAGGAACTTTGAAAAAACAAAAACTGAAGGGTTTGTGGGTTTATTTTCATTAGACTTTTATGTTTCGTTTGGATTTAAAGGGAGTAGAGTAGAATTGGACAAAAGTTAGTCTAATTTTCAATCAATTCTACTTTACCCCTTTACTTCTCCTCCCTCCCCTCTCAATCCAAACCGGCTAATATAGTGGACTAGTTAAATTTTGTCTTCGGGCTTTTCAAATCGGATTAGGCATTTGTTTGAATTTGAATTAATTCTTAGGTTGAATACAAAGTTGGGTTCAAAATTGGGTTTATTAGGTTTAGATTGGGCTTTATGGATTCAAGTCTTGGGCTCTTGTTGGGCTTGAGTTGAGTTTAAAATTTGATGGGATCAAGGCTTTTGGGGTGGGCTTGCTCATGATTTGGACTGGAGAGTTTTGATTTTGTTTATATTATTAAGAAATGAAATATTATGCAATTTTCCATTCTAACCCGCTACCGCTATGGATAGAACATTTTGATCCTTAACCTTATTTTATCAGCTCAATTGCACACTTTCATAGTTTCTTATATTGCTTACTATTCATTATCCAGAAAAAAAAAAAAAGATTTTTTGTACAAGGAGTATAATATAAAGCCCAATCAATTTCAATATGATTTAACTCACCTATGCATTTCTGACCACTCACCTGAGATTCCAATACATCCTAATGCTTGAGCAATTGCCTCTTCAAATTGTAACACAAACTCATGTCAGACAGGACTAGTTCATGCAATGGTAAATGACTTTTCATTACTAAAGAAACAAGATTAACATACATTCGATCAAATATTACTAATTTAACATGATATAATTTCCTACTATTTTTGCATATATTTTTTCAAACCATTTAGGATCAATTACTAACACACATTTTTATTGCATTCTTATTAGAATGCTAAATCATTATAATTATAATTTCATAATCAAATTTAGATTTAATTAAAGTCTATTTTACAAATAGGCAAGGTCTTGTGAGTGGTACAAGTAGGGGTGTTTGCGGTGCAGTTTTAGGCCATTTTAAGTGCTGTACTCTGTGATGTGATTTGACTAAAACTCTCACTACACTGTACCTCAGTTTTGCGGTCAAATGTGTGGTGCAGTGTGATTTGGTCGGTTTTAGACTAGTATATTTGTAACGACTCAAGGAAAAGTGCTAGCCACATCTGCGCTATACCTCAAAAGGATTATTCACAATTAAGACTCCTTGTAGTTGTTAATAAAGCCCAATTCAACCTAGTAAATACCCGATGTGGGACTCATCACACACCCACACACATCACACAATCAATCAAATTGGGGCATCACAATCTCCCCCACTTAAATCCCTAACATCCTCGTTAGGACCCACTTTGTGGGATAGTATCTCTGAGCCCACACGGGATTACTGGGCCGGCTCTGATACCATATGTAACGACCCAATGAAAAGCGCTAGCCACATCTACGCTATACCTCAAAAGGACTAGTCACGATTGAGACTCCTTGCAGTTGTTAATAAAGCCCAGTTCAACCCAATAAATACTCGATGTGGGACTCATCATACACCCACACACATCATACAATCAATCAAATTGAGGCATCACAATATTTTTCAAGATGTTATGACTAATTACTAGTTTACTATTGATAACCATGACAATATGACAATGAGTTTATATATAAACACACACACACACACACACACACACACACAAACAAAATATGTGTAACAAAAAAAGTAACACATATATATACAGGACCAAAAAAAAATCTATGACAGATTGTTAATAAACTAAAAATAACACAAAGATATACCAAAAAAAAAAATCCATGATAATAATGTTAAAAAAAGGGTAAATTATAATTTACCGCCCTGTAGTTTGACTGAAATTTAAGTTGCCTACTTGTAATTTGAAATTTAACATTTTACCCACCTGAGGTTTGAACAAAATTTAAGTTGCCTATCTATGGTTTGAAATCCTATGATCAAGTGTTCCGCTGGATTCTTTTTTATCTTATTTGATCTTGTATATTTATGTTTTTTGTGTTTTTGGAGGAAAGAGAGGTAAAAGTTGAGCAAAATTACATATTTAGCCTCATTTTTAACAGATATGAATTATGAAACTCTAATTAGGCTAACCTCAAGTGAGTAAAGTGTTAAATTTCTAATCACAGGTAGGCAACTTAAATTTTGGCCAAACATGTAGGTAAATTGTAATTTCCCTGTAAAAAAATGTTAATAGTGAATATGAAGGCCAATAATTCAAACAATCTGAATAGTTCAAGAAATCATATCTTTTAGTAACTAGTATAAAAAATATACTTTTGTGATAAAGGAACTAAGAATAATATACGGATCTGAACTTAAACAAAAACACAAATATATTCAATAAGTAAACCATACACAATTATAATTGAGAGTGAGAGGGTATCAGGGGAGAAAAGTGACAGTTTGAGATGAAGAAGCAAATAAGGTTTTGAACTTTTGATTTTGTATTTAACCAAAACAAACTTGTTTTAATGTAAAACTAGAACACAATAACTTTTGGCTAGCCACTTACTTCATATAGTATTAAATTTTTAATATATATTTAATATAAAATAAAAATATATATGGGCGTAGTGCAGTTTTGTATAGTTACTCTATTTTGCTGGCAGTTTAGGTCGGTTTGGGTGTAGTTGTACAATTTAAGTAGTTTGGTGAACAACCCTAGGTACAAGCATGCAACTAGTTTGATATACATTAAAAATTAACTTATGGAATCAATGAGGGCATTGCAGATAGCTACAAATAATAAATCAATCCATCTTTCCCATTTCATCTAGTCAATATTAACGCTATTTATCCAGCTTAGTTGGTGCCAAGAGCCTTGTTGGCTTTGCTTAACTGTATAACAGGACCTTAGAAATAAATAAATAAACTTGGGCTAGCGTTTCCAATAGAGATGGTAAGGTGAAGATAAAATAAAATATCAATCCATCTTTTCCTCTTGGCGTTTCAACAAAGATGTCCATGATTCAAATTCTGCCTCCCCCAACTATCAAGTTATAAAAGAAGATGACATTTTAGATAGCTACAAATAGTAAATCAATCTATCTTCTCTCTTTTTATATTTTTATTTTTTTATAATTTATTTATTTCCATTTGATCAATATTAACAATTTAACACTATTTAACATGCTTTGTTGGTATCAAGAGCCTTGTTGGCTTTCCATAACAATACCTTACAAAAATAAACGATCAATCATTCTTTTCCTCTTAGTGTTTCCAATAGAGACATCCATGATTCAAATTCCTCCATATCCCAACTATTAAGTTATATAAATAAATAAAATAATAATAATAATAATAATAATAATAATAATAATAATAATAAACAAACTTGTTTGACTTTCCATAACGAGACCTTATGCTTATCTTCACATCATTATCACTCCTTTATAATTAGCCTCTTAGCGTTTCCAATAGAGATGTCCAGATTCAAATTCCTCCGTTTCCCAACTATCTAGTTATACAAATAAACAAAATAATAATAATAACAACAAACATACTGACATACTTGGTTGGCTTTCCATCATCACTCCTATAAAATACCCTCCAAATACAATAATCCAACATACTTACATCAAATTAGTGAGGCAATGGAATTTGAAAGACCGATCCTAATTGTAGTTTTGTATATGTGCTTGACAAGCAGCTATCAGTTGAATAGAACCCTAATCATATCCAAAGAAGAAGAATTGGAGTTGGAAAGACAGCTAAAGCTCATAAACAAACCCCCTGTTAAAAGCATTCAGGTTTTAAACAAACTCAAAATTATGTTTGTTTAGAATTTTTATATGTTGTAATACTATAATACTTCATGCATATCTTGTGCAATGATATTTAAACATTCTATTTAGAAATTATGTTTTCTTCTTATTATCAATTAATTGTCCTTTTGAGTAAGATAAAATGCTCCAAAGTATTGAGATTAAGTGTTATTCTCCAATTCTCCCATAAAAGAAGAATTTGAGTTTGATTTTTGTTGTGGAATTTATAAATACTCATAAGCGCACGAATCATACCGAAGAATAGTTTGACAAGAGTGGGATCGGACTCACAAGGACTTGTGTGAAAGTAAGAAAATTAACCACACTCTAACTAAATAAATCCTAATCTAGTTTAATAACAATTGATTATTTTGAAATTAAAAATAAAATTAACGAACAATTAAATGAAGCAAAGAGATTATCAAAGTAGTAAAGAGATTAAACAATCTAGAAAGAAGAATTAAGGTTTTGGAATCCGCTTTATTAATTGATATCAGCATATAATTATGATCATGAATTTTTCCAAACTACTACATGGTAATCTAGAATTCAATTTGTTATCATAAAAGATATTCTCATTAAAATATAAAGCATGCTCTTATTTGCTTTCTAAATATAAAATCAAATCATCAATTGTATTCGTCAACAACCAAATCATAAGAGATATCAAAATTTAAAATTAAGCAATAATAAACCAAAAATTCAATTGATTAGGATAAATCATAAATCATAAGAAAAACATGATTGACTCATATTTAGAATTATATCTTAGGCAATTAATATGTAACAAGAACATTTAAATCATCAAAGAACAACAGTATGGGAAAAATTATATCTCATAAATAAATACTGATAATCCTTAACAATGTTTCATCCTCAACCTTAATTAAAAATTTAGCAACTCATACTAATAATAATAATAATAATAATAATAATAATAATAATATTAATAATATTAATAAAACACGAAACATTAAATTTAAACTAAGCAAATAAAATAAAAGAAAGAAGAAAATAGTCGCTATGTTGTCACAGAGGAAAGGCACATAAATCTGCACATGAAGCTACCTCTTCTCTCTCTTTCTTCTCTGTTCTACTAGCTGTCTCTATTTTCCTGTTTAGCTCCAATAAGGAGGCCCACAAAAAAGATATAATTAAGTAATTAGGGGGTCATTTGGTAACGTTGTTCTAGTAACGTTGTTTGTATTTGTTTGAAATACGTATGTGTGAGTGAAAAAGTGTGTGGAAATATGTGTAATGTTGCTTAAAAACTGAAAACGTGTATTTAAACTCTTCTGAAGCCCACCACGCTATTGTGCCTTACTCCCTCTCTTTTTTCTTTTTTGTTTTCTTTACTTCATGCCTAGGCTGGATCTCTTCAAGGATTGGCACTTCGGCTTGACAATTGGCCTACTTTGTAATTTCACATGGTCAAGTGCGTGAGAATAGCTTCTTCTTTTTTCCTTGTGATCCACTAATTTTCATTAGCATGTCAAGCCTTTATAACCTATAAAACAAAGATAATTTATAATCAATTACAAAATAACATAAATGTAAAGCTAAATATGCAAAAAATGAGACTACTTTATTATATATATTTCATGCATATCAATTTCCACTCTCCTCTTTCTTGCAAGAGGAAAAAAGATACAAAGACCAAAAAAAAAAGAAAAAAAAAGACAGACTTTGATTAAGTTATGAAATTAATAACAAACATTGATTTAATTTAAAGAACTGAGACTTAAGGAAACAAGTGAATTTATATTTAATTTTGACTAAAATATGTGTTTGACCTCTTAAAGTTTGTGGTTTTTCATTTTGGTTCTTACATTTTTTTTATTTTTTTATTTATTTTTTTATCTTAAATTTTGTAATGATATGATTTGCTTTAAGAGAAAAAAAAGTATTTGGTGCTAAATATTTGACATTGCACAAATTCATAAGTTCTTTGAACTTTTAATTCTTGAAAGTTTAAGAATACCTTATCAAAGAGCACAATTTTTCGAAAGACCTGGGGTTTTGATCATATGGGATGATGATAAAAGCTACCATAACTAGGCTCAGCTGACACTAGTAATGAATTCCAAATTCAGACATTATTGCGTAGTAGTAGAGCTCATTGTTACTCTACTGCATGTGTGTTGTGTCCTAACTCCTAAGTTCAGCATAAAGAGTACGTACGTACGTACTTAAGACATGTATGGAGTGGATGCATGAACAAAGAAAAAGATGGATCAGAGTTTAGCAGTAAAGCTCAGCAGAACCAATTCCTCCAACAAAAGCCCCAGGCCTCAAACTATACTTCTTTATGAGTCTGTGGTTCCCATGGTGCGTGATTTTGAGGGGTTGTTAGGACGAACCCTTGTCAGATATTCTTATTCTATGAATGCTAGCTAGCTAGCTCTTTCTAGTCTTCTCTAGAGAGGTTTGCTTTTTCACTCCAGAACTTGGGAATTGCCTATCTTTGAAAAAAGTTTTATGATTCTCAAGCTAGTGAAACGACACTGGGAATTATTCTTTTTCTATTTTGTGCTATTTTTTTTGGGTAAGAAAAAGGTATTAGAATAAGAATACGGATACAATATTCTTCATAACTGTTGATATATGGTTCGCTGTGATTGATTTATAATAAAATTACTGTCTAAAATAAATAAGTTTAAAATGATATTACTCTAACTGGTATAAACCATGCATGTACAATTGCAAAAAATACTGTAAAAAAAAAAAATTACATTCCTAACATTACTAAATATATTAAATGGAATCTGTCCCATATATATGTTGAGGTGGAAGGAGCTCTTGTGACTTGAAAGAAGGTGCCAAGGAGAGTAGTACCATAGTACTTTATGAGGAAAGTGGAAATTAACAATAACATACTTAATGTGGGTTTCAGTTAGCTTAGCTGATAAAGTCTCTGATGGTTGTATAAGAAATCTAAGGTTCAATCTCCGCCTACACCAAAAACCGATTGGTGTCTTAGTCTGATAATAAAGAGCTATTATCAAGAGTGGGCTCTATAGGTTGAAATTCTCTCAAAAAAAAAAAAAAATAATAATAACATACCCAACTGTATCACTGAGTTAAGTGAGTTGGTACATTCCTAAATCATAATTCATAAGTGCTTGGGAGAGAGGGGGGAGTGGGTTTGAGCTGTTGGACTCGCAACATATATAGCATGTAAGTATGTCTAACAATTTAAAATAATAATAATAATAATAATAATAACCTATGCACCTAATTAAGGCTAAAATCAACAGTACCCTATTCTATAATTGTCACATAAACTAAGTTCTATTTCAAGAAGAGTGGGTGTGGACTAGCCCAATTAATAAATTCTCTTGGCATTATATATAGATTCTATCAGTGGGGCAAATCTAGAATAATAGTGTGTAGATCAGCCATGGACAAAAGGTGAAACAAAAACGATAAATGGTGGGCAAAATAATTTTGAAACTGAGAGCCATGGTCTATGGTACACAATAAAGGTTGCGTTTGGATAGCTTATTTTTTGTTAACTTATTTTACAATTCGACTTATTTTTAATACTATTTATGGGCCTCATTGCACTTTTTGATACTATTTATGGTTTCCACTGTACTATTTTTAGCTAACTTTTACCTTTATCTACAGTACTTTCAAAAAAAAAATTTCAATTTCAACAAAATAAGCAGATCTCAAACAGACCTTAAAGAAATAAAGATTTAAATCATTAAAATGAAAATTGAGAGTTTGTTGTACATTTTTTTCACTATGTTAATAGGGTAGTTATTAAGTTATTCTTTCTCACATTGGGTAGTATCAACATCATATATGACTATACTTTTATCACATTCAGTGGTTTCCTTATATTTTTTTCTCACATTTGATGGTTCCATTGTCATATTAGGCAATATCAACATCATATCTAACTGTACTTTTGTCATATTTAGTGGTACCTTAATATTATTTTCTCACATTTGACAATTTTATCGTCACATTGGATAGTACCAACATTTCTTCTGATTGTATTTTTGTCACATTTGGTGGTTCTCTTATATTTTTTTTTTATATTTAATGGTTTCATTGTCACATTAGATAATACTAACATCATATCTAACTGTACTTTTGTTACATTTAGTAGTACTTTAATATTGTTTTCTCACCTCTGATAGTTCCATTGTCACATTAAGTAGTACCAACATTACTTCTGATCATACTTTTGTCACGTTTGGTGGTACCATTATTTTTTCTCACACTTGACAATTCCATCGTCACATTAGATAGTATCAATATCACATCTAATCGTACTTTTCACACGTTTGGTGGTACCCTAATTTTTCATAATTGTTTTCTCGCATTTGACAGTTCTATCGTCATATTGGGCAGAATGAATATTACATTTGACCGTACTTTTGTCACATTCGGTAGTAGCCTAATTTTTTCTCACATTTGAAAGTTCCATCGTCATATTGAGAAATACCAACAATGACATCTGATAGTACTTTTGTCACATTCGGTGGGACCATTATTTTTTTCTTCACATTTGATAATTCCATCGTCATATTGGGCAGTACCAACATCACACGTGACCGTACTTTTGTTATATTCGATAGTTCCCTTATTTTTTTCTCACATTTGATGGTTCCATTTTCCCATCAACTAGTACCAACATCAAATCTTTCCGTACTTTTGTTACAATTGGTGGTACACTTATTTTTTACTCACCTTTGATGGTTCCATCGTAATGTCACGCAGTACCAACATCACATCTGACTATACTATTATTACATTCGGTGGTACCCTTATTTTTTACTCACATTTAAAAGTTCAATGGCTCGCCAATGTTTTTTTTTTTTTTTTTAAATTATTATATACATAGGTACCAATTTTAGCAATTTTGTTCCATAAAATTACACTTTTCCCTCCTTAACAATATTATTTATTCTTTTAAGAGTAATGTTAAAACTACAAAGTTACCCAAAATATAGATCATCTTTAATTCATTTGCATCAGCATTTTCATACTTTATTATATGAGTAAGATATCTTTTGTTTATGATAGGGATATAGATTTTTCTATGTAATTAATGTAGAATGTATTTACTAGATTTTTCTCCAAAAAAAATGTGACTACTAGATGAAATAACTATTCACATATATATTTTAACCGCATAACCTATTAAATCTTTCGAACAAGACATATAATTATTAATTAAATAAATCATCTAATACATTTAAGTACACAAATAATCATTTGAATAATCCTATATTAATGAGTTAAACTAATTTTTCCTTAAACTAATTTAAAAGAAAATGTTGTCCTTCTTAAATTGTCGAAAGCAAAGAAAAGATGAATCCTATTTATGTTGAAATGAATCAAATGACTATGGCACCTACAATTGGTTTGTTATTGAGAACATCTCTTCCAATAGCTCTGAATCAATCCAATTAGGAATCTTTAAATTTTTGTGTAGGATTTCTAGTAACATATTTGTTCCAACAAAAAATAAAAATCATTGTTGGTATCATACTCTTAAATTAGGAATTAAGAAGTAACATTTTGTTGGAGGCAAATAGCTATAGAAGTTGTAGGGACCGGCCTTTTTCCCACGCGATGCGGGGGTTCAAGATTTTCACCCCACCAAGGGCTTGCCTTGTAGTGTAAGGCTTGACACCTTAATCCCACGTCGGTGAGTAAAGCGCCCCAATACAATAAATTTGTAGAGAGTGGATAGAAGGATTAGGAATTAACAAAAAATACAATGGTCGGTGAGGGTTTACAAGATTAATAACTGAGATTTGGCTAAGTATTCTAAGAGAAAGTTCATCATCGGCCTAGTCCAAGAAGCCCTTCTCTTAGAACTGACGAATCCAAGGGTTGTCCTTAGACATCCCTAAAAATCCCTTAACCTCCCAAACCGGAAAAAAGCCCTTTAACCTTTGGGGATTCACTCTATTATATAGTCTTGTTTAGTCGATCTCGGCCGTCCACCTGTCGGTCATCTGAACTTGTGTCTGAGGCCTTGTCCCATCAGCCGCCTTTGCAGGCTTTCTGTTAGTTGAAATAACCAAGGTATCACCGTTCGTTGGTCAATTCACCATTAATGCTGTCAGAGTGTTAGTTGCGCACATTTAATGAATGGATGGCAGCTTCCTTTCTTTAATGTCGGCCCGCCGAGAATGTGGTCATCCTCGGCGTAGTTCCTTGATGACTTAGGCCTCTCCCACTTATCCTCGGATTTTGTGCTCTCCTCAGCATGGGCCTTGGGCCCGATATGGAATGGGCCGGGGTAGCCAAATCTTTGGGCCCCACAGAAGTATATCCAAATTCTTGACTAGAGAACGTAGGTGTAGACTTCACATTTTGTACTCTTTACGACTTGAGCCCTCGTTCCCCAATAATGTTGGAATTCTAAAGCTCAAAGTTGGTTTCGAACCCGATCAGATTGAAGTTGACTTGAGGAAAGTGTTTTCAAAAAACATAACTCTTTTATGAACTAAATAAGTTATTTTTAGAAAAGAAAAGCCACAAAAACCCTAGAGCATGCGTATGCATACATGCGTATACATGCATGCTCAAGTTTTGCGTGTGCATGTTTTATGCATGCATACACACAAACAGGCATGCATGCACATGCTATAATTCCAAAAACTAAGAAAGACAAGTTTTTTGCATTTAAAACTTGGTTTTGGAAAGAATCCCGCATCGTCTGGGAATCGTTCTAAACCTCCATTTTCTAACTATAAAAAGTTATACATGGCATCTTTTCAAAACACACAGAAAATCCTAAGAGAAAACACAAAATTCACTAGAAATAGTGAATCAAAGAGGGATTTTTTCACAAAACACCCTTAAGTAAATCTTTTTCTGATTGAGGCATTTTCTAGCCTTGACGAGTTTCAAGTTCGCTAATCACTTTTTATTTGATTGTGAATAGATTGACTAAGGGGAACGGTCAAAATCAAACTAAGGAGTTTTGTGTTGTGAGGTATAATATTCTAGTTCCTTTTCTTTTTCTTTTCTTGGTTTTTGATTTTTATGTTCTTGTTTTCTTGTTTGTTTATGTTATAATATGCCTGCTTAGTTTAGTTTTTTTTTTTTTTTTTTTAATTTTATTTATTTATTTATTTATCATTTCAAGCATGCTAGGTTGTTAGTTTTAAGTTTTTGTTCTACTGTGCTTTGTGTTTCTAGGTTAGGGTTTAGGGCGTGTATGTGTGCACATACTTTCTACATGCGCATGCACACTCAAAAGTATGTGTATGCATACAATTGGGTTGCACATGCAGGCCCTATGTATGCGCACGGAACATACTTGAAATATGAAAATAAAAAAAATGACAACAACCAATAGCAATATATCAGAATGTTTAGATTTCCTCCACACTACCAATTTTTGGTGGCTCGAAGTAAAGCAGATGGAAAGGTATTAGCTCACATAGAGAACCACACATTGATAACCATGTTGCAACCAATCCTATAAATGTAGTTGTGTCATTCACCTATTACGTTTGCAAATACATTTTCCCTCTTCCCACTTAGGCATGGAAGAAATATAACAATTACAAGCAATCCTAGGAAGAGTGAAGCTTGCAAACAAGAAGTGCTTTTGCTGGATCCCTTTCCTCACCCTTCAGAATTACAAATTAGATATTGAGAAATTAATTCTCTCCTCATTACTTAGCATATAAGAACTATAAAACCAAAATTTGAGAGTACAAGGCTACACATGCATATTGTTCCCCAATCATTCAAAAAATCACACTGAATTCACTCACAAGTCTTGTAGAATTTGGCAAAAAAATAGTGTAAAACTGAATGATATATAGAACTTCTTCAAGCTAGAGGAGGGCAATTCACAAACCAAATTGAGCAAATACTAAAATAGGAGGTAATATCAAACTAAACAGGCCCATGATTCAGGGGCGGCATTAACGTTTTTCTAGAGATCAAATGAACCCTTGACTTGAAAATTAAAAAAAAAAATATATATATATATATATATATATTTTATTAGCTTACTTTACTTTTAAAAATATTTTTTTATTAGCTTAATTTCTATGAACATCACAAAGACCCTCACTTGTTGTCTCTGGAATTCACTCCCCTCTCCTTCCTCGCTTACTCTGCCCCCCTCAGTTTCTCGCCTCAGTCCCAAAAAATTCTAAGTTGAAATTACCCCAGATTGAAAACACTAAAGTCTCTGACTCCAGAATGGTCACTTGTTCATCTGCATAATAATAGAACCACAGGAAAACTACTTGAATAATAATCAATTGACTGAATGTGACAGGTGCTCTTAACATAATAATGGAAGGATCACACTAAGTGTGTGTTTGGCAGAAATTATTTTTGCCAACTTATTTTACTATTTAGCTTATTTTTGCTACTATTTATGGGTATTACTGCACTTTTTGGTACTATTCATGGGTCCTACTGTACTATTTTAACTAACTTTTACCTTTATATATAATATTTTTAGTAAAAAATTTTCAGTTTCAGCAAAATAAGCGGATCTCAAGCAGACTCTAAATGACACCAAACAAAATTTTTTGATAAGGCGGCAGTTGCACAGGGTGGAAAATTCTGTCAAATGGTAGTCACAATGCTTGTGATTATTAATCTATCTTTATATATTGATATGGTCATGTGTTAATATACAAAGTCCAAAGAAATTAAACAAATCATAGAAAAAGCAAATAATGGTTTTAAATGCTCATTTTAAATAGACTGATCGGTACATTTCTAACTGATTTTTTTGGCTGCTAGGATGTATTATTCGCCATTTTATTATGAGAAATGATATGTCTACAACATCTTTACAACATTTTTACAACAAATCTCAAGTAGCAAGTTGTTATTGGTTGTTATTGTTGGGGCAAAAAAGTAATCTTAGTGTTAGTTTCAAATTTGAACCAATAATAACTAACCACCTATGATTTGTTGTAAAAATGTTGTAAAATTGTTGTACACGTAGCATCTCTCTTTTATTATTAGGTTCCGTACGAAAAAAGAGGCCATTGGTTGCTTTAAGTAGAAAGAATAAGATGGATTCATGTATATATTATTGCTAGAAAATAATTATTTAGTGTAAGAACAAAAATACAACAGTAATTAATTTGATTCTTGTAGATTATATGATACCTGACATTGTCATTTGGAATAACACAATCAAAATTACTACTTGCATACCCTTTGTATGATGGTAATGAAGACTTCATTACTTGATAATTAAAAAAAAAAGAATTTGGTAATGATAGTATTGGATATATGACTTGTTTGCAGTTTTTTCCTACTCTCTTAATGCTTCAGACTGTCATGTTAATATTTGTGCCTCTTTTTAATTCAAGGATTAAACATATTCTAATTTTGCCTTTTCTTTTGTAGTCATTCGGTGCTTTGATGCTCAAACTATATCCGTCTTCAAGTTTCAAAGCAACAGGTGCATGCAGCTGAGAGTTCAAGCTATGTAAGATTTGTTGTCTACCTCAACAAAGTTCTTTACATTTCAATTGGGTATGAAGATTTTTTATGCCAAGCTCAACTCTGTAACTTGCACACAGCATACTCGGAGAAGAAACTAGAGATGAGTGTCATGGGACCCAGGTTGAACGACGTCGTTGACAGTGGCAGCTCCTTGCTCCAGCGTCATCTCCGGCAATTTGCTTTCGCCATTTTTTTTTTTTTTTGGTTTTATTATTATTAATATTTGGATATTTTTGAGGGCATTGTGATCATGGGTGGTAGTCTCTACTTTTTTATGTGAATTTATGAGGAAAAATCTGACGTGGCCTTATGTGATTGGAGGCCGTAAACAGGGGTGTTTAAACTAGGTCCTTATAGAATTTGCACTCAAAGAAAAATAGCAACATTGTTTTACATTTTGCAGGTTTTCTTTTTTTAAATTTTACTACCAAAAAAATAAATAATAAATATTTGAAACCAATTCTACCCTACTGATTTTTGCTTCTATTATATTTCCATTTATATGATGCTAATAATCTATATATTAATCTATATATATATATATATATATAAAACCGAAGCCTCTGAAACTCTCACAATTTTTCACATCATCACTATTTTTTTTTTTTTAGGTTTTATATCTTATATAGAATCCATCAGAAAAACAATAGACAAAAGTTTGAATTTTTATTAATATCAATAATATTGAAAAACGTATACAAACTTGGAGGCCTATTTAAGAGCTCCATAAAACTTGATGAACAAGAAAATATATTCTAAAATAAGCCCTAATTAATACCTAACAATAATAGGAACCAAATTTGACCTAAAAATACATTAAAAGAACCTAAAAATAAGGAAATAAATCACCTAGATCTAAAATAACGTTTTTTGCATAAAAATACCAAAATAACAATATCCTACATCAACTTATCACAAAAATACCAAATAGTTTCTTTTTATTTTAGATTTTTTTTATTCTAGGTTTTATATCTTCTTGTATTTATTAGTGTTACAGTAGTTTAGTTTAAGTAAAACTCTATTAGATATATTTTGTTGGCCTATCACATCATTATTATTATCTATATATAATATAAAAAAGGACTCACTTTTGATTTGAATTTTTTTTTTTTTAACAAAAGGACTCACCAAAAAAAAAAAAAAAAACTTTAGGATTAAGAAAAAAAGAGACTCCTGGTAGGACTCTCTCTTCTCTCCTTAAAACCTTAGTAATTACCATCTCAAAACCCTAAACTCAACTTCACTTTAAGATTAAAAAAATAAGAAGGAGAGAGACTCACGTAAAAAAAAAAAAAAAAAAAAAAAAAAAACGTAAGTTTTGCCTTTTTTATTTGTTTTTATATGTGCCTGAAATTTTCATTTTATCTTATTGTTTTATTATGTTTAGAATTGATTTTCTTCTAAGTATTTGGGTTAATCTCTATATTTTGATAGTGTTTTTATGAGTTTGGTTTTTGGGTTGAAATTCTAATAATTATTTTATATTGTATATGGCAGATGAAGCATCTCTATTTTTTGAAGAAAAATCAAAACTGCAACCTATGTCTTCCAGCCCAAGGTGTGGTAAATTTTTATATGTTCTTACTTTATTGAGAATTTTTATTTGGGTTCATGTGATTTTTTGTTTTTTTTATTAAAGCTTTGATTTTTGGTTGATTAATTATTTGTTTGGATTAATGTCAATTAATTATTTGATTGGATTCAACGTAAAAGATAATGAAATTAGGTGTTATAAATTTGATAATGTTCCATGTTTTGAATTGTTTATATTATTTAGACTCCTGGTAAGACTTTCTCTTCTCTCCTTAAAACCCTAGCAATTACCATCTCAAAACCCTAAACTTAACTTCACTTTAAAATTAAAAAAAATAAGAAGGAGAGAGACTCAACTAAAAAAAAAAAACGTAGGTTTAGTCTTTTTTATTTGCTTTCATATGTGCCTAAAATTTTCATTTTATCTTATTGTTTTGTTATATTTAGAATTTATTTTCTTCTAAGTGTTTGGGTTAATCTCTATATTTTGATAGCGTTTTTGTGGGTTTGGTTTTTGGGTTGAAATTTCTAATAATTATTTTATATTGTATACAGCAGATGAAGCATCTCTATTTTTTGGAGAAAAATCAAAACTGCAACCTATGTCTTCCAACCCAAGGTGTGGTAAATTTTTATTTGGTATATTATATATGAATTTTTTGAATTTGAAGGGTTTTGTTTGGTTTTGAAGTAGAATTTAGGGATTCTATAAAATTTGGAAGGTTTAAGTTTTGGGGTTTTTGGTATTTGCGTCTTAGTAGGTTGATCTTAATTCTTTACCTTATATGTTTTTTCTTTATTGAGAATTTTTATTTTGGGTTCATGTGATTTTTTTGTTTTCTTAATTAAAGCTTTGATTTTTTGTTGATTAATTATTTGTTTGGATTAATTTTAATTAATTATTTTTTTGGATTCAACGTAAAAGATAATGGAATTATGTATTACAAATTTGATAATGTTTCATGTTTTAAATTGTTTATAGTGTTATTAATACGACTAAACAAGATTTGTTTTTATCTTTGTAGTTTATATCAGTTTTGAGTATGTGTATATATATAACTTTTGGGAATTTTGCTTTATTAATTTAAGAATTGTAAATTACTTTGTAGGTTTCACTAACTATGTACCTGCAGTGAGATATTGACAATATAAACATATATATATATATATATGGTATTAACATTTTATAAAAATCTTTCTTACAACCCAATAACATTCTACGTTAGACAACACTTCTAAACTATAGAAAAGCATAGAAGTTAAATATTTATTCCCATTGTATTTTATTTAATTATGACAGATCCTTTTTTTTTTTAAACGCTAACTAGCAAAATGTCTATAATATGCATATTATTAACCCAATTTTCTATTTCTAAATTTCTTAGATTTTATTATATCAATCTTTTTTTCTTTTAAATTCTTGGTGGGCAAATCAGTCTCTCACTAATTATTTTACTTTAACGTGATGTTGGTTAATTGTCCTTTTATTTAACTATTTCGTGCATCGCACGAGTTAGCGACTAGTATTAATATAAAACCAAAACCTTTAGAGCTTCCACGTTTTTACACATCAGCATTTTTAAAAAATTAATAATAAATATCTTGTTTTTTCCCATCAAATACAAATTACAAATCCCGATACTTCTTGAAAAAAAAAAAAATCTCCTCATCTCTCTTCTCCCTCCTTCGAAGCAGTTACCGTCTCTCTCTTTTCTCAGCCTTTCAACCAAGGGAGTGAATATAGGACCGTCCTGACTGGTACGGCCAATATATTTCGTACGAGCACTTTGACTGGCACTAATTTAAACATAAAAATGCAGTCCCTTACCAAGCAGAAAGAACTTCGGCCATTGCTGCTGAGAGAGACCTTCGTTCGTGGACCAATAATTGATGCAATGGCTGCCAATTATATGAGGAAACAAAGAGAGATCCGCAACTTGTACGAAGAAAGACTGAAAGAGAGTGAAATATATGTTTTTATTTGAAATCATATCTTAATTTACCCTTTGTGGACGTGGAGTAGTGTGTCAAATAGTGTGGAGAGGTAACGTGTGTCAGTGGCTGAAACCAGCTGTGGAGCAAAGAAGATAATATGTGAAGAAAAAAGAGGAAGAAAGTAAAAAGGGAAAATAAAAGGTATTAACATGTAGAAGAGTAGATAAATCATAAATATAGTAATTATTTTTTTTATAGGTTTAGCTTACTTTCAGTACTTTTGTTACGAAATTTTTTATTATTATTTTAAATACACAATAGTAAGTGACAGTGAGTTTTAATTTTCACATTTTATTTAATTAGTGGGTGATATGACAGTTTCTCATTAAAACAAAAGGAAATTTTGTAACGGGAAATTTTATTTTATTTTAAATACACAAGAGCAAGTAGTAGTGAGTTTTAATCTCCAGCTTTCATTTAATTAGTGAGTAATATGACAATTTCTCATTAAAATCAAAAGAAATTTCAGTTAAAAAAGTACTAGAGATAAGTCAAACTTTTTTTTTATAAGTCTAAATTAATATATAGATATACATTTAGCTTGTGGCTTGGTTTAAAAAGCCAGTTTTTTTTTAATACTATTTAGCTTATTTTTGTTACTATTTAGTTTATTTTTGTTATTATTCATGGGTTTCATTGTACTTTTTGATACTATTCATGGATCCTACTGTACTGTACTATTTTAGCTACCTTTTAGCTTTATCTATGATATTTTCAGCAAAAAAAATTTCAATTTCAGCTAAATAAGCTGATCCTAAACAAACACTTAGTGTCCGTTTGGATTGGCATTTTTAAGCAAATTTGCGCGTCTGTGTTTTTTTCGTGGGTCCATGGATACTGTTCACAGACCCACAAAAGTCAGCAAAATACAGTTTTCTCTCTCTCTCTTTGGGTCCCATAGCACTATTCACACATTTAAAAATTATTTTGTTATAGTGTTTTCACAATAAATTTTCAGTTTTCAGCAAATAAGTGGTATACAAATACACCCTTAGACTGTAAAGTTTTTTTTTTTTTTAATTAGGCATTAACTTCTACGGTGGATAAAGAAAAAGATAAAAATTAAATAAAGATTAAAGATAAAGATAGGAGAGAGAAAAAATAGAAAGAATAAATCAAATCAAATAGGAAAAAATAGAAGATTATGTGTGTGATTGAATAATCTTATAACTCATATTTAATAGCTTTTCTGTGCATCGCACGGGTTAGCGACTATTATTATTAATAAAGGAATTGTATGCTTCCCCCCTCCCTTCTCTCTCTATTATTTGGATTGTGATGTTCATTTTTGAATATTTCTTTGATTCAAGGACAAAATTTTAATTTCATTTTGCCTCTTTCTTAACAGTTCGTTGGATACTTTAATCTTCAAATTGCATTTGATTTGCATTAAAGCTTCAAAGTAACAAGAAAGTTCAATTAATACTTCAAACTGTATATGAGTTCTTTGTCTGTGTTTTTGGTATATTGACTGTAGAATACCTTCATACTTGTTCTATTTTAACAATCTATATATTTGCCTTTTATGAAACCAAATTGTATTATATCTTCTTTGTTTGGTCATATTTTTTAACATTGATACTGTTATTTATCATAAACTCTTATGTTGTTTTATATATTCTGTCATTTAAAATATTTTTCCCCTTTTCTAATATTTCTGTTCGTTTTTATATCATATATATATTTTGAAAAGTTTTGGTGTGATAATGGGTTTTGTTATTATCTTATGAATTCAACTTTAATGAATTTATTTTTAGGTTTGGAGTGGGCTGATGATATATTTTTTTTCTGGGCTTGATATTTAATGTAGGGTTTTAGGACTAAAGTTTTAGGTTACAATTTAGTATTGGGTTTTAAAATGGCTTCCTTCCTTGTGAATAGACAATAAAAACTTGATTTAATATTTTTGGACTGGGCTTTTGAGAATGGCAAAAGAAATGGGTTTGTTTATGCGTGAGCTGGGTTGAAAATTCAAGTGGAAATTTTGGGCTTAATGGTAATTTTTGGATCCGGCTGGAGAAAAGAAAAAAAAATGTTAAGTTCACTTTTGGGCTTATGTTTAATTGTGTGTCTAGGCTTGGGCATGAGTTCTTTAAGAGCTCTAAGGGTGGACCAAGGCTGGTGTGGGTTGGATTTTATGGTGGAATGGGTTAAATTTTGAGGTTGGACTCGAGCTGAATTGGTTCAATTCAAAATGGGTCAAAAGGTGGGCCAAGGCTGGTATGGGTTCGATGCAAAAGAAGAATTTTAAGCAATATTGGAGGGAGCGTTTGTACTTTGGTCCGTTTGGATACAGCTGAAAATTAAAAATTAAAAATTGAAATTACTATAGTAAAATAATTTTTAAATGTATATATAGTATCGTAGGACCCATTTTTAATAAAATAGTTGATGAAAAGTGAAATTTGTGGGTCCGTAAACAGTGCACGAGCGCACTGCTCATAGACAAAATCAACCAGTGCAGTTATTGTTCATAAACAGTAGCTGCACAGTAGCGGAACAGTACCGCGTTACTCCCTCGCACGCCTGAAAGAAAAAAAAAAAAAAAGTCCAAAACGTAAAATGAAAACACGCCGCAACATTAATCACAATCCAAACGCTCACTTTGTTTTAACGACAGCTTTTGTATTATTTTCATTTTAAACATGTATTAGAGTAAGTATTGATATCACTAAGCCTTTCATGCGTGGTAAAATGATTCAGATCGAGAACCTCGAAGCAGGATGGGTTGTTTTTAAATATGAAAGACTTCCTATTTTTTGTTATTGTTGTGGTATTCTTGGTCATCAAGATCGTGAGTGTCCTCAGTTGAAAACAGGATGTTTTTCTTCTGATGAAGATGAGTTTCAGTTTGGACATTGGCTTCGCTCTATTACTCCAAGGGGTGGACGTAAAAGAGAGTCTGGTATTCCTCATTCAGAGGCACGAGACGAGGATGATGATGATGAACCGGAGGATTCTTTACATATTGGAAGGCAGCCGAAGGAGCTTCCCATGGTGCCTGTGATCAGATATCTAGTTCATTCAGTGGTTACTCCAAGAAGCGATACAGCTATCTCAGCGCGGGAAAATATTTGCTCTTCTATTACTCAGGAGGATTCAAATGTTCGAAAGGACACAGCTGACCGAATTTAGTGTTGGATTCTAATCCAAATTCAAATTTGATTATTCAAGATCAAATTTTGGATTTGGATCAATCCAAGATTTCGCCCACTAAGGTAATTCCCTCTTTAAATCCGGATGTTGAATATAGAGATAAGGAGGATCCGTTGAGTTTTCAAACACTTAGTGATAAGGGTATTAATATTGGGAAGGCTATCCTGGAATCCTCTTTAAACTCTAAGATATTACATTCTAACTACCCTGAGTCTAAAGAAAATACTATGAATTTTGAAAATCCTATCGAAGAGCCTATTGATAAACATGAGGATATTGAGATGGAATTTATTGCGGATGTGACCGCCGAGAATTCGGAGCAGAAAAAATATTCCCTTCGTAGCTGGAAGCGTGTTTTGCGAAACAAAGGAAATTCAAATTCAAAAAGCTCTTCCAATCCTTTACACCTCCATCCCAAACGTCCCAAGTCAGACTGTTCATAGAAAGGGTCCCCGGTTTTCAAAAAACTAGCTGTTGAGGTTGATAATCAGGCAGGTTAGCATTTGTTCATTGGGGATACTCTCCCCTCTCCATCTCCTACATGATGTTTCTAAGTTTTTGAAAAAAAAAAAAAAAAAAAATCACCACTTTGATGTTCATGTAAATCAAGGAGGTGTTGTTTGGCATTTTTTCAGGTTTTCTGGGCATTCAAGTGAAGATTCACTTTTCTTATAGTGGTTTGGATTTTGAAGTTTTTTCTTTGTTTCTTTGTTTTTTTTTCTTTTTTACTGTGTAATTGTGCTACCCTAGCGTATGCTAGTGTTGCAAAAGAGAAAAAATGGGCCATTTGTACCTCTTTCTCTTTCCCATTGTATATTATTTTCCCAATTAATAAAGTCTACTATCGTTTCTTATCAAAAAAAAAAAAGTATTTTTGCAACACTTTTTAAATCACAGTTTTCAAATCATTTTAAATAATAATACTTCAAAATCGCTACCAAACAAGCCCTCAGAGTTGGTAAAAGATTATCAACTCCTTAGTATTTATAAAAACTTCTGCACCAACTTAATTTTAGCAATTTCTACACAATTTTCTTCAATTTGACTTTCAAACCTAGCTAATTGAAATCAATATAACTCATTAAAACTTAATTTTCTGATTGCCCAAACATGAGAAGAGATGACCATAAATGAACCGCGCAAAAAAGGAAAAAAATGTAATTAACTGGTAGTACTAAATACTAATTACTAAAGCTAAGACACTGAGTTAAGTTTATTATTTTATAGTCATTCTGTGTATTCTCTTAAGTACAAGGATGCAAATCCAGCCACAAAGGGCATGATAAATGTATTTCTTATTGAATAGATAACAATAGCAGAGAGCAAACAGGTAACAAAAGGCATGATAAATGTAATTAACTGTTGTTTAAACAACGCCACATGGAGCAAGATGCAAAGCAAAGCTGCCAGCAGATTTTGTTATTTCTTCCCTAACATGTGCTTGTTTGAGATCAGCTACTGATCCAGAAAGAGAGACATCTGAATTTGACCAAATTGAGACCCGGTTCTAGCTATTGCACTGTGCAATTTCCTTTTCAAGAATTGAGTTTGAAAGTTCAAGTTTTCATTTTTATTCTCTACCGTTGGATCTTTTTTTTTTTTTTTTTTTTTTTTTTTAAGCTTTTAACTTTTCTCCGTCACATTAGGGTTTGAATCCCCCTCATTCGCTTAAAAAAATTTTGAAATATGTTTCTCCAAGCTCATAAATCCATGCAAAATTGAACTAGAATTCAGGATGAGAATTTGTACAATCGATTGCCGCTGCCCTTGATCCAGTCTCTGGAATAGGCCCATTGAGCAAGTTGCTAGTCAAATACCTATTTAGTGTTAAAAAAAAAGAAAGAAAGACAATATCACCAATTAAAAACTTAATAGCATGACTATATTAAAGGGCAATGCTCTATTCTCTATTGTAAGTTGTAATGACAGTTATTTTATTTTATTTTTTGACAGAATGTAAGACACAGTTATATATAAGGTCCTTTTAGGATTATTCTAAAAGACAGAGCAGATGGACAGGGTTCTTTGTTTAGGTGTATACAGAGTGAAGTTCCTTGCAGATTCACAAATGGATGTAAGCCAAAAGCCAAACCTAGTTACATATCATTGTGTACTTTAGCTGCATATTGCGAATGCTCTCAGAACAGTCAATAAAGGGGGCACTTAGGAAAGAAAAAAGGGACTAAAGAAACGTTAAATTTCTTATTTCTCTCACTTAAGATCTTAAACAAAATACATATTAGTTGCATAGAGAATCTTTCACCTTGATGGAATTAATAATTGAAAAGATGCAACCAGTCAAAATCAAAAGCAAAGCTCCATTGACCAGGCCATGCTCCTATCTGAGTGAGAATCAGAGTTTTGTTTTGGTTCTGGTTTGGGTTTCGGTTTTTGTTTTAAAGAATAAAAACAAACACAACTTTGCTAAACTTGTTCTACACTTCCCAAGAAAGCTTACATATGATAACATCAAAACATTTCTAAGCATGTACAATAAGTACCCAGCTAAGGGGAAAAAAGAGAAGGAAGATTAACTCAGGTAATTAAAAACCAACTTTCACAGTAAACAAGCAATTGCAGATAAAGCATTACTTGCCACTGCATTTAAAATGCAGTTGCAGATAAGGCATAATAAGATCAATGGCAAACAAATGCCACAAGTTGCAGGCCTCTCTCTCACCAATTGAAAGGTTAGTGGCATTTGGGTGTGACACAAACAACACAAATAGAAATGATTGGCCCACTGTATCCTGGGAAGCCAAATTGGCTGAGAGACAAATTTAATGGGCAGAGCAACTTCTAATCTCATCTTTGCATGATTGGTCTATACAAAAATTGGTTTCTTCAAATTCCAAAATCAAGTGAATTCATCCATTCCAAACTATCTTAAGAATTTAACAACATTGCAGCAAAGGATATTACTCAATATGATAAATGAAGTCTCCCTCTGAAAGAATCAAGGGTTTATTATAATTTCCACATGTTTAATGTTCCATTTTTTTTTTGAAAAACTAAAATTCCTAACTGTCATTTGGAGTAGATAAATGTTCTTCATAGGAATTACAATGTTGACAATTTTCCTACTGTTTTATCTTTAAGAATGTTAACAAAGATCCACAAAAGGAAATTAAACCATTGAAGAGCGGAAACATAATTGCATACATAGTAAATAGATGTCTTTCAGTTCCAAAAATCTTTACTTATCAACACCAACACTTCCACGTGATAGGAATAAGCAACATGCTGATATGACTATATGCTAAACCACTACTCTAGAAGCTATTAAATTTGCAAATAGCAAAACATTACAGAACTTAAATTGCAAATAGCAAAACATTACAGAACTTTAGACATGAAGGCCTAATACCTGTTACATCTCTTCTGATCCCAATCAATAAGGAAGCCTAATACCTCTTAGTACTCCCCAGTACTATATATAAACTCATTCAGGTTTTTTTCTTCTTCTTTCAGCTGAACAAATTCATGTTTTAGGTAGTTTATGTTGAAGGCATCTCAAAATTTTTGGCTTGTTCCAAAATTTCTGAATAAAAATCGTACTACAATGATGGGACGAGATACATTTGAAAACATTCAACAATACAGAGGCAAATTGGTACCATGTTATATTCTTTGTCCCGATCATATTAAGATGATTAAATGTATTATGGCTTAGTAGCAGAGGAACACTGACGGTAGACGAACAACAATTTGGTCCGTGGATTAGAGCACCTCAATTCAATCCAGCGAGGAAAACAATAGTCAAGGTTAAAGGTTTTGATTCAGAACGTCCAAGGTCATCCATGGAAATCTCAAGAAGAACGATGTCGAGTAGGATTATCAAGTCTGTCACAAGCAGGGAGGTGGATTATGTAAACCGAGAGGAGTCAACTATGAAAGCAACAGTGCCGATGGAAGGTTCAGCCATGGAGGACGTCGGAAACGTTGAAGACGCGGTGAGTGGTGAAACGAGAATGACAACCGAAAATCAGGTGTCGTGGAAGCACACGCCGGTTTTTGAGGAGTTAATTCGGGATAATGATACAGCTATTAACGCGGATTTGGTTTCAAATTCCAAAGTTAACCAACCTGATCCTACGGGGTTTCAAGATAATAACGCGGATGTTATTTTCTTTATTTTTAATTAGATTCTGTTTAATTTAATTAATTTAAGTTAATTAGTTTAATTTAAGTTAATTAATCTAGATTAACTAATGGGCAGTGGGCTTCTTTCTAAAAAAAAAAAAAAGGGCAGTGGGCTTGAGTTATTTTGGCAAGGCCAAGCCCACGTTTGCACACCTTATATTATATATATATATTTAATATAAAATATAATATAATAATATATTTCGGTTCGGTTCGGTCGGTTTGGTGCATTCAAATCAACAACCGAAAACCGAACCGAAATTTTTGCAACGGTTCGGTTGGTTTGAAGCGGTTTTTTCGGTTCGTCGGTTTTTTGCACACCCCTAAGAATAATGTTAACTCTAGTGGGGTAGCATCTGAAGTGGGATTCAAAGTGGGTTTTGAGGGACCACACATTCAATTTAAGGTTGGCTGTAGTAACGGCAATTTAAGGTTGGCTGTAGTAACGGACAAGGTAGCAAGGGTACTAGTAAGGGCCGGCCCAAAAGAAGTGGTAACAAAGATAAGGGTATGAGTCAATCCTTGCATAGCCCAAAAGTAGTTGAGACCGTGGGGAAATCTACACTTGAAAGCTCAAAAGCAATGATGAGTTGGAAGAGGCTTACAACAAGACCTCAGACTTTTAGTAAGTATTCAATTGTTGACGTGGAACTTGGGAAAAAAAAGGAAGCAAGTAGAAAACTTGAATTAGGTGGCCACAAATACTAAAGGGGAAAAGAAACATAGAACTGTGGAGAATGAGTAGGGTGTGGTATCAACTATGGGATTGGCAAAGGTTGTAAGGCAACCTTGCCAGGCATAATGACGCTTGTAGGGACATGATTTTCAGACCAATCTCAAAATGTATGGGATCTTGGCCCACTAAGCCCAGTACAATAATTTTGTAAAGAGTGGGTCAAAGAGATAGGCTTTAGTGCATGGATAACAGTTAATATGATTTTCATGACAATCAAACAGAGATGAATAGAGTTTATCAAAGAAAGTTTGTCCTCGACACAATCCGAGTAGCTTTGTTCTAGTAATTATTGAATGAGAATGATTCCAGGAGTTCTTGAGATTGCTACAGTGCTTTCTCCGTTCATTCCCCGATCTACTCTCCATGGTGGGTTTCTCCTACTATATAGTCCCCTTTGAACGATCTTGGCCTTCCACTTGTTGATTATCCAAGCCTATACTTGAGTGTCTATCCCATCGGACACCCTCTCTAGCATTCTATGAGTTGTGGTAACCGAGGTAGCACTGTTCAGGGGTTTTGTCCACATAAATGTGGTGTTAGCAGATTTCCCTTAGATATTTTTGAGTTCCTATCCTTTAGAACTTCTTGGAAGGTCACTCTAACTATTTAGGAATTATATCTGACCGTGCCTTAGCTGTTCCAAGGAGATATTCCTCTTTGGACTCGGACTACTAAGCTCTTGGCCAAAGCCCCAAATCCCATTATATGATTTTTGGGCCCATGACCCCACAACGCTCCTAAAGTTGGAAAAAAAAAAAAAAAAAAAAAAAACACTCATCATTTTGATGTCCTTGTAAATCAAGAAGGTGTCGTTTGGAACTTTTTTTTTTGTTTTCTGGGCATCCGGAGATTTTTGAAGTGAAGATCTGCTTTTCTTACAATAGGTTGGATTTTGAAGATTTTTTTTTTTTCTCTTTACGATGTAATCGTGCTACTCTAACATATGCTGGTGTTGCAAAAGAGAATGAGAGGATCACTATTTAGTTAATAGAATGTCCCTTTGTCTCTTCCCCATTGTACATTATGTTTCTCAATTAATAAAGTCTACATCGTTTCCTCTCCCAAAAAAAAAAAAAAAAAAAAACACTCACTAAAATTTCTCAATTTGAAAACATAATCTAAAATTTTCATCAATTGAAGCATAATGAATCATATCACAGAGAGAGAGCAATGACCAGATGAAATTAGGGGAACAAAACAAACACGCTAAGCAATTATTCAGAGATTTCGCAGCTTGCATTAAATGAGAGTTTTATACAATACCTACATGATAGTAACTGCTTTGAAGCCAGCACATAAGCAACACTTCTACTAGAGACAAAAAAACAAAACAAAATTAAAGATAAAACATTCTAGATACAAAACAAAATTAAAGATAAAACATTCCAGAAATGAAACCATACTGAAAAAGCTTACATTCAAATGAGGAAATACACTTCAGTATTTGAATGGGCAGTTCACAATTCACTAACTACATTGAACCCTCCTTCTCTCTGTTTCTTCAATCGACATGAGGAAGCGACAGATGGAAGAAACAGAGAGAAAGCGGGTTTGGTGTAGTCAGTGAATGCCGGACTACCCATTCAAATACTAAAGTGTATTTCCTCATTTGAATGTAAGCTTTTTCAATATGGTTTCATTTCTGGAATGTTTTATCTTTAATTTTGTTTTGTATCTGGAATAACACTACAAGAAAAAATGTTTATTATAACAACAAAAAATCATTGCAATAACACCAAAGTCATTGCAATAGTTGGTGTGAGTTGTTGCAACAAATTTTGAGGTAAGACGTTTATGCAACAAAAAATTTCATTACAATAATCACTAGATATTTTAATGACAACATTGATGCAATGATATATATGTTGCAATAAAAAATTTATTGCAACGATATATTCATGGTAATAAATAATTGTTTCATATTTGTCATTGCAATAAATTGTAAAATAATTAATATCAAGTTATTGCAATGATATATTCGTTTCATGTTTGTCATTGCAATAGTTTGTAAAATAATTTATATCAAATGATTACAATGATGTCTTTATTGTAATAAAATATCACTTTGAAATTTCACTCTGATTTGTGTAATGAATAGCTGTAGTGACTTGTTTTAGCATAACTCATCTCGCTTGTACTCTTTATATTTGGTTATTATGCCATTTATTCCCCTAAAAAAAAGGTCATTTTGGAACAAGTTTGTTTTCATAAGTTGTTGTTGGGTTAACTATTATTTTTTACATATCATTAATGCATCACTGCTTTGAAGCCAGCACATAAGCAACACTTCTACTAGAGACAAAAAAACAAAACAAAATTAAAGATAAAACATTCTAGATACAAAACAAAATTAAAGATAAAACATTCCAGAAATGAAACCATACTGAAAAAGCTTACATTCAAATGAGGAAATACACTTCAGTATTTGAATGGGCAGTTCACAATTCACTAACTACATTGAACCCTCCTTCTCTCTGTTTCTTCAATCGACATGAGGAAGCGACAGATGGAAGAAACAGAGAGAAAGCGGGTTTGGTGTAGTCAGTGAATGCCGGACTACCCATTCAAATACTGAAGTGTATTTCCCCATTTGAATGTAAGCTTTTTCAGTATGGTTTCATTTCTGGAATGTTTTATCTTTAATTTTGTTTTGTATCTGGAATAACACTACAAGAAAAAATGTTTATTATAACAACAAAAAATCATTGCAATAACACCAAAGTCATTGCAATAGTTGGTGTGAGTTGTTGCAACAAATTTTGAGGTAAGACATTTATGCAACAAAAAATTTCATTACAATAATCACTAGATATTTTAATGACAACATTGATGCAATGATATATATGTTGCAATAAAAAATTTATTGCAACGATATATTCATGGTAATAAATAATTGTTTCATATTTGCCATTGCAATAAATTGCAAAATAATTAATATCAAGTTATTGCAATGATATATTCGTTTTATGTTTGTCATTGCAATAGTTTGTAAAATAATTTATATCAAATGATTACAATTATGTCTTTATTGTAATAAAATATCACTTTGAAATTTCACTCTGATTTGTGTAATGAATAGCTGTAGTGACTTGTTTTAGCATAACTCTTCTCACTTGTACTCTTTATATCTGGTTATTATGCCATTTATTCCCCTTAAAAAAAGGTCATTTTGGAACAAGTTTGTTTTCTCAAGTTGTTGTTGGGTTAACTATTATTTTTTACATATCATTAATGCATCAAGATTTGTAAAATTGGCAACAAGAAAAAGGAATTTATGATTTTAGCCAATGCTATCTAAGGACACCATAAAGGCATAGTCCATAGTTGGGTGGATTAGTGGTTACCATGTCACTAAAATCCCAAGATGGATCAGTGTTTAATGTTTAATTTTTTTTCCTTGCATTTAAAATGATAGCTTTTGTTTCAACATCTTTTTGGGCCAAATGAGCATGTGCATATGTAAATTCTGGGGGGATGAGGACTTGGGATGTGAGTTCTATGGTGGATTTTCTTCATATTTTGGTGTATAATAGGGATAGGGATCAACAAATTATTGAAAACTGGACTAAATTTCCTACCATTATTATGATATTACAATAAGATTTTGTGCCAGTATTTGTGGTCCATTTGGTTTGGCATTTTGAGAGATTAAAAGAACAATTTTTAAAACCAAAACTCTATTTTGCAACCAAAACTTCTCATAACTTTTTTACAAACACTTGTTTAAAACCAAATTACAGTTTTCCAACAGTTTATACAAATGCACTTTTGAGATGATACACATTACCTAGCAGTCCATCCTCTGCTACATCTTAGGCAAATTGTTTTCGAGCACAAATTTGAAAAACAAACAATCGGGTGTTGATGCTTATGTTCAAGCATTTGGTGGGTACAACTCAGCAAAGCATAGAGGTAGTTAATTTATTAATTATTTACTTAGTTACAGTTGTGGTGACAGTTATCGATGAAACAGTGTGTGTTGATGGTGTTAAAATATCTTATTTGGTTCTGTTCTTCGAATTAGCTAAGAGTACTTGATTATATGGTCAAAATCACGTGTGGCGAAATATAGAATTTGACAAAGCTACATTAATATGGAATTTATATATTGTGATTTGAAATACAAATTTATGCTATAATTGAGGGTAGATGATTTTTAATTTAAATTTAAAATTTGATGGTTGTTGATACTTGATATAGTTTGATCAAATTTTTTATTCATCTATTTTTTATTTTGTTTTCATTGTGATTGTATTGTTTATTTTCTGAATTTGGAAATTATTTTATTAATTAATCACTAAAAGGCAGTTGGTGGTGTTCTTTCTAAAGATGAACCTCTAGAACAAAGTCAAAAGTCAACCGACTAGTTTCTTGTTTCCTTTTGTTGGTTGCTCGCTTGTACTTAGGTTGTACTCATCTTTTCAATGTTTAGAATTTCGAATTTGATGTTTCTGTGTTTATTTATTTATCCAATGCTAGAAGTACTCGGAGTGTTTAGCTACATCTCTTTGTCTAATGTACTTGGCTCCTATTTGTTGGACCATTACTTAAAGTCAATTGATTGGTGATTGTTCTATCACTCATTGAACACTCAATGCATACAGTGTCCATAATTTCACATGTGATTTCCATATTTAAAACATAAATGGATGATGTGTATGAATAATGTACAATAAAGAGTATGTAAGAATCTATTACTGTTTGTTTCTTAATCATAAAACTCTAACTGATGAAATCTCCTACATTTTGTATCTTGTCAACGTGAATAGAATGTGGTCGGGATTTTATGTACTCTAGTAGGAGAAAAATATATGTGAGTCTGTGACAGACCTTTTAGGAGGTCATCTTGGTTCTATTAATTTCCTCTTGTAAATTTATATTATATTTTCTTCTACCAATTTTAATTAATTTTCCTCTAGTAAATTTATTTGTTATTTAACCTGTATGTTGCATTGTATTTATTTCTCTATTTGACTTTCAAAGAACTCCGATATAGCATGGATTAGTTTGGGATGCCAGGATATCATTTTGGAGTAACTCTTCTAATTAATGATGGCTATTGAGTTATTCCAACTTATTAAATATTTTACAATTCTAAAACTTGAAATAATTGAGTTTAAAGAAAGGTTAATTTCTTTCTATTGTTCTCTTCTTGGCTTCAATGAGATTAACATATGCTCTTGTAGATCTTTTGTGGCGTCAGATCAAATTTGTTTTCTTCTAGTACTTTCTTACATTTTCCCATCCTCTAAGCATATATATAATAAAAAAATAAAAAGAAATAAGAATTTTAGATTAAAAAAATAATAATGACTGGCAATCGGTGGCATTGGTTGCCGATTGGAGACTCGAGACATTAGTAGGGGGTGGTGGTTGGGTGGCTGATAGTGGGGAGTGTGGGTGCAAGTTCCATTGATGAGTTTTGGGTGAGACGAAAAATGTTTTATAACAAATAGAAGCATAAACCATTTTCCACTAGAAGTGCCTTCATTTTACAGCAAATCGGAAAAAAATTTGGTTGACCACTATTTCAATTGCCTCAAACACCCATAAATGCAAAAAAATATTTTTTGAAAATCAATTTCAATAGGCCAAACATAGACTAAGAGGAGATGACTGGTGAGAGTGAGAGCACAGAGACAGTGAGATGAGAAAGAAAGAAATAATGAAGGTTAGGTGAGGATGAGTGACAAAAGGAAATAAATTGAAATGGTGAGTTACTGAGTTGCTTCTTGGAAGGATCTTGGATAGTTAACCTTCTTTGGGTAGAATTACCAAACATGTTAATTTTATTTACAAGTAAAAACATAAGCAATTGTTTTAATAATAATATGCTCACTTTAAAGACTTTATTTGAGATTTTTTATAAAATATGTATTAAAGATTTAAATATGTTATTTTATATAATATTAATAATATATATACGTGTGTACATGGTAATTATGAAACGGTACACTAATATAGGCCGATATCAAAATATTTAGTTTTAATGGACAAACTAAAATAGGGCCTAAAACAGTATTCAGAACTTTAAATAAGACTATCATTTATTAATAACAAAATCTTAAAAATTTTAACATTAAAAAATATTAAACAAAGAGTTAACGTTAAAGGTTAGTAAAATAATTCCCAAAAAAATTAAGTTTTGGTTGGATACGATGGGGGCATGCAGGTAGAAGTTTTCAAGGCGTGTCCGGGTCTGATACATGTCCAACAAGGGCACACAGTCCATTTTGAAGTGTCGTGTTTAAATTGTTTAATATTAAGGGATTTGATTTTCTTTTTTCTTTTAGACAATTACAATATGCTGTTAACTTTGCAGTTCGAACTATTTTCTCCATAGATTCCAAGCACTTTGTGCCTATGGAGATACCAGTTAATCTACAACGCTTTTGGCAGGGATTTATTTTTTACCCTCACATGTAGAGGTTTTGTCGTAAGAGTAATTTGTTGGCTTTCTCTCCGCTTCGCAAGGTTTTCCATCAGGAGAAAGCATTGGCTTTCCCTACCTTATTAAAGGCATTGCACCTTCACATGTAGGGGTCTCACCATACTTGGATAATATGATAGTTCGTCAACTTCCTAATGGTTCATAGGGCTTGCCTCCGAAAATTGGTATGAGTGAGATATATTGTTGTAACTTATTATCTTGTGCGAGATGTTGAAGCGATGAATGATATGCTCCTTGATGGAGTTGGTTATGGTCACTCCCATTGCTTTTCTTTGAGTGGAATTGCTTCCACCCACTTAGTGAATTACTTAGTGCGGCAAAGACTCGAATGCACCTGTTCAAGGGTGGATGGATAAGTCCGATGAGATCAAGCCCCCGAGTATACAAGGCTATGAGGCACTTATGTCTCATATGCTTTTAAGGTGTGTGCATACAAGCTTGGAGTGAACTTGGAAGTGCGGTGACTTTTAGTGAATTTGGTTATGTCAAACCAATGGTATGGCATCGCTAAGAGTTGTTTGGTGGCATTTCTTCTTTCCTTAGTATTCTCAATATTACTCAAAGATAAGTTCTGAAAATATGGGTCCTTCCATTTGCTATATAGAGGGACAATGATAGGCTAAGCATAAGAGATGTCGGTATAAGGTTGTTTCATTCCCAACACAACAATTTTTTTTCCCACACTTTGGTTAGCCTCTTTGGCGAAGATACATGGTATCGCAAATAGCGGCTCCATGCTTTACTTGCTTGGCTTCTAACTTTGGGATAATGATGGGCTAAGCATTAGAGATGATGGTGCAGGGTTGTTGCATCTATAGTATAACAATTTCTCTTGTTAGCCTCCATGCTACTTATTCTAAGTTTCCACATTGTACTAAGATTCCATCGAATTCTTTAGAATGAGTTTCAAGCAACTTGCATGCAATTTTTGAGCTATTTTACGTCAATATCTAAAGCGAGCTCTAGCAAAGCATTCTTCAAAGGTGCGTGCTAAGAGTAATTTTCTTGAGGATGGCAACATTAACGCATTTCTCTTCAAGCATAATCTTGAATTCAAGATTGGTCAAGAAGTCACCATGGCTTGGAATGCATGCGCTTGTTACGACTTGTGATATATAAACATGCATGGCTTGGAGTGCGTGGATCGACCATGATTTTGGATGCATGAGCATGTCATGGCTTAGAGTGCATGAGCGTGTCACGGCTTTGGTGAGAGGGAATAGAGTCCGACGTTCCTTCTTTGTTGGATGCTCCGAATTTCCTTTTGGAGCTTGTATCAAGGTCATTCTTTCAAAAATCTATCAAAAATAGCTCACACTATATGATGCATGGCCTCAATAGAGATTTATCTCATTTTGTTTTTGGAGAAATTTGTTTCAGATTAGGGGATAAGCTGAAGAATGGTAATCAAAACAAAATTTTTGAAAAGGCTTGTCATTCCTCATACATTCGTGGCAGACATGAGGCGTTCTCAAAATTTAAGGCCCTTTATGGAATTGAATGCTTACGCACCTTCCTACCATTAGATCCAACGGGCTTGATAGGAGTTAGCTACATGGTTGGTGAAATCCCCTGTTATCTCTAGCCAAAATTAAGATATCTATGAGCATTGTCATTCAATACCTATCGCATCACTCAATTGCTTAATTCCATAGGTTACTTGAAACATCTACGTTACCTGGATCTTTCTTATACTGCAATTAAAAGATTACTTGACTCAACATGCACTTTATACAATTTACAGACATTGATCCTATTACATTGTTGGTCTCTCACTAAGTTGCCTGCAAACATGGGGAACCTAACAAGTTTACGACATATATGTATTAGTGGAAGCAAATTAAAAGAGATGCCATAGAAAATTTGTAGATTGAAGAATCTCCAATCGTTGTCTACTTTTTTGGTGGGTAGAGATGTTGGGTCAGGAATTAGAGACATGAGGAACATGCTGCAATTTCAAGGATCACTTCTAATTTCAGGACTGAAAAATGTTGTCAGTTTTGTGGATGCAATGGAGGCTAATTTGAAGGACAAGCAAGAAATCGTGTTAGGTTCTAAAACTTTATAACAATTGGCAAATCATGAACACAAACTTGTCTAGATATAGATCCTAGATTCAATGGGTATTATTAGACAATGCTCAAGGTGATTTAAGTCAAGATTCAAGAACAAGTAAGCTATAGAAAGAAGATTTCAGAATTTGCCTAGTTCGATCAATCGAAAGACAGGCTCGACCGATCCAAATACGAGTTTGCAGAATTTTAAGTCGGCCTAAATAGCAATTCAAGCCCATTAAGGATTAGGGTTTCATATCTACTTCTCATAGTATATAAAGGAAACCCTAAGTAAGTTTTTATAAGGCTTTTTAGAGAGAGAAGAGTGTGCCTCCTTTGTATCAAGATCCAGTGTTGTAGAAGTTGCTGCCTTCTCTAGTCATCAAAGTTGTTGATGATCTAAACCTTAATGGGTGGTCTTGGAGTCACAAATAGGAGAGTTTATCTTTTTTTTTTTTTTTTTTTTTTTTTTTTTTTTTTTTTTTTATCACAAGTGTGGGTGCTTGTGTTGCAAAGGTCAAAGAAAGAAGTAGTCTGTGGACTCGGAGCTATCATGGGGCTATGGTAGTAAGTTTTCTACTCGAGGTAGCAATAGGATGTTAATGGTCTAAAGCTTTTTGTACAAACTTCAATTCTTTCATAATGGATTTGCTTTTTACCTTGAGAATAGCTAGGTTAAATCCTCTCCAGGTTTTTTACCGGTTTGTTTTTCTTGGGTTATCATATCATTATGTTCTTTATTTTCCATTGCTTTGCATGATATGATTATTTTGTTTTAACCTAGATTTAAATAATAAATCTAAGTATTCACTTGGCTAAATAACTAGGTTAAACAACTTGTGTTTTAAGGGGTCTAAAAACGTACAAGTGGTATTAGAGCGGGTTAGCTCTTGATTTAGGTTATTATACCTAAAGTTGATCCTTGATCCCTATTATCATGGATAATTTTAAGTGTCTTAGTGTTTTTTATTGTGATGATTTGAATAAAAATGACACTATTGTTTCAGTTGATCTTTCTTAGGCTTGTGAAAGGAATTTGCAGGATTTTAGTCTTTTTCAGAAGATTGGTATAATCCCTCAAATACACTCTGCTTCTCATGGATTTTCACCTACAAAGTCGAAGACTCGTGCTATATGGGTGAGAAAAGATTCTCTAAGGTGAGTGTTGTTGACTTGTCCCTGATTTAATTATTTCAATTGTTTGTGGACATGTTTTGTTTCTGTTTTTGATTGTTTTGTTTTTCAATTTTTTTTATTAAAAAAAATCCAAAGATATTGAAAATTTTCAAAAAAACAAAAATATTTTATTTTGTGTCTAGTTTTATTTTTCTTGAGGATTACATGAATTATGATATCTCTCTCTTGATTTAGAACATGCTTGACATTGTGGAGAAACTTGAATAGTATGTGTTATATAAGTGCAAAGCTATTTCTGATTTTGTGTGAGTATGTACTAGTTTGTACATGTACTTATGAGTTAATTAAGAAATTGATATTTCTCGTTTGTGTACCATCTATAGCTTTGAAAGCTCGAAAATGTGTCGAAAACACACGAGCGGTTTAGACCCCCAAATTAAAATTACGGCTTGATTGATTTTACACTAACTTAATGATAAGTGCGGAATAGTGTAAACACAAGCGTATAGGCAAAACAACTACTCTAATCCATATTTAAAGCAACACAGCAGTAAAAATGAAACGAACAAGAGTAGGGAAGAAGGATGCAAACACAGATAACACCGAGACGTGTTATCGAAGAGGAAACCGAAGAACTCGGCGAAAAACCTCTCCGCCGCCCTCCAAGCGAAAATCGATCCACTAGATAATCAGTTGGGATACATGGGTTAGCAAAAGACCCTCAAAGCCTAGTCTACCCGATATACCTAAGCCCTCCAAGCTCCTACTCCAATAAGGATTCTCGGAACCGTGTCTTGTCTTAGTTCTCCGGATCCCGCAACAAGCTCCATGTTGCATCTGTCATTCTAGGCTCCTTCCAATACTTCCCAGCAGCACCAAAATGTCACTCAACACTCTCAAAGGTGTGGTAAGTGTTTAGGCTATCAACCTCTCAAAGATATGGAGAATGGAGAGGGAAAGGTTGAGGAGATATCAGAAGCAATTGTATAGAGAAAGGTGGGGATGACAATCTCTAATTCTTAATGTGTTTGGCTAGGGTTTTCTCTCTGAAGCATTCCTCAACATTTGTGGGTAATGATGGTATATATAGGATAGGTGCAAAATGTGTGAGTCAGTCAGTACAGGCTGGCAGAACAGCTTGTGTCGCGAGTGTCTTGCGGGAAGGCCTTACCCGCGAGATACTCGCGAGAGACAGCTGTTTCCACCAGGCCTGACTCTTCGCATTCCAGCACGTGTAGGGCACATGCTTCACTTCGCGGGAAGCTAGGTCGCGACATACCTGCGAGAATCCTTCAGCCTCCAAATGCTCGAGTCTTCACACACACTCTCTATCACACAACCCTTACAACAAATCCCACAACAAATACAGGGTATAAACGATTGATAATAATTACAATCAAATTTGGCACGGAATAAAAGTCAACAAAATACATAGTTGTAAATAACAACTTTACAAGCTTAGTTAAGCACTATCATACATAGCTTTGCATTGTTCATTTAGCATAATGTGGGTTTTTTGTTTTTGGTCATAGAATTTTTTTATACAAAAAAGATTTGTGTGTTTTGTATTACATATCATGGACTTGTAATCAAGGTTGTCCATATTATCTTTACATAACATGCTTGTGTACCTTGTTTAGCTTGGATGAGATTATTTTACTGCACTTTGCTAGTGTTAGCTATGTAGTGCATGTTGTGTGGGAGTTGTTTATAGTTTTTGATCACAAAATCTTGATTTTGAAGTCACATGCTTTTGATTGTAAGGACTAAAATATCTAAAGAGAAATGCATAAATAACCATCTCACCACTGTTTACTAGCCAATCATGAACACTTTAGTGCTTATCATAAGATTTTGTGCTCGAGAAAGTGTAGCACATGTACAAAAAGAACATAAGGTATAGTCTCAGCTTAATAATAAAATTGGTGTGTATATTATCTGGCCTAAATAATAATTTCACAATGAAATAAAATCTATGTACATTATGAGGCAAAACAAGAATCTTACATGATTGCAAGCTTGTTTTCAAATGTGAGAGTTATATGATGTAACTTTTTAGGTGATGATCACTTTCAAATTTATGTGATGAATAATGTAGAAATTGTTATTGATTACTATCTACTTATCACCTCACATATATCTCATGCTTTTACTAGTCGTACACACTACACAAGTTATTCTTTGCTAAACTTAGTACATGAAATTGTGTGTGAATTTGGTTTGGCCATCCAAGATTATACTTTTTATGGTGTTTGATGCAAAATATGTTTAAGGGTTGGCAAAAATTGTGTTTTTGATGATTAAAAACCTTGTTTTGAAGTTTTGGGTTGAAAACTCATGTTTTTGAAAGACACTTAAACTCAATCTCATGCATTTCATTCATGAAATTACTTGGGTTGAGTTGTTTCTGCATAATCTTCTACAGTTTTTCAAAAAATTCAAATTTCCAAAATTTTGATCGATCGAATGTGTTTTTCGACCGATTGAAAATCACTTGATTTTTAATCATTGCTCTCTATCTGACTCGATTGGTATTCGATCGATGCTCGACTGATTGAAACTAGAAAATTTTTAGTTTCTAAGTTTTTGTCCAAATTTTTTTATGCATCATTTGTGTTTACGATTCACATGCATTGCATTGTTTTCTGTTTACTCTTTGTTTGAGTTGTCTTTGTCAATACATGACAAAAAGGGGGAGAAATAGATAAAATGTGGGAATCCTTTTGAAAAGGTTTTTAAAATGTTTTGTTTAGGGGGAGATAAAATTGTTTTTGAAAGGGAAAGAATATAAAAACTTTTTGATGTATCTAACTTAGGGGGAGAGTTAGAATTTAATTTAATTTTTTTATTTTTTATATTGTGTTTCATATTATTATCTATATGTCTTTCTTTCCACACATGCATCAATGTGTTCTTTTAAGTGTTTCAGGAAAGACAGGTACATTCTGATCAAGATCTTCTACCTCTTATTGCAACTTCTAGGTTAGGAGTCTTAGATTGGGATTTGTGATGTAATTGGGCATTTTATTGTATTGGGTTATTCTTGTATTTGAGCATTTCATATTGTATGTAAGTTTTGTCACAAATTGCCAAAGGGGGAGATTATTAGGTTCTAAAAGTTTAGAACAATTGGCAAATCATGAACACAAACTTGTCTAGATATAGATTTTAGAGTCTAAAGGTATTATTAGACAATGCTCAAGGTGATTTAAGTCAAGATTCAAGAACAAGTAAGCTGTAGAAAGAAGATTTTAGAATTTGCCTAGTTCGATCGATTGAAAGACAGGCTCGACCGATCAAAATACGGGTTTGCAGAATTTTAAGTTGGCCCAAACAGCAGTTCAAGCCCATTAAGGATTAAGGTTTCATATCTACTTCTCCTAGTATATATTTTAGGACATATGTGTTTCACTTGTTAAGAACATATGTCATTCTTTGATGTAATTGGCTAATCCTTTGACAAAACGCACTTTACTTGTAATTTGGTAGATCTAGGATGTGTTTAATACTTTAAGAAACTGCGTTTCAAGATCAAGTGTTGAAGTCATTAAGTCTGTTCAAGAAACAAGCTAAGAAGTGCAAGTTTACTAAAGCTCGACAGCTAGCTCAACATCTAGCATATGTCGAAGTTTAAGAAGCTATTCAACTCGTGTGCTCAACAGCTGCTCGACACCTCCCATCTGTCAAGGTTTAATAAAAACAGATTTTTTGTTCTATTTTCTAGGGATCTGTGAATATGTCTTTAGGCTTTCTTTTCTCCTAACCCTAGACATATAAAAGGATTATTTTAAGGGCCGTCAAAGTGTACATAAGGTGCACAAGCTTTGAGAAAAAGTTTGCTCAAGCAAATTGTGAACGGAGACTCATTCTTGAAGAAGTTGCTGTGTATGTGCACCATAGGGTTTTGTGACCAAGCATCTTATTGATCTTCATCATGGATGAACTGAAGAACTTTGCAGCCAACAATCTTCTCTAGTTAGTGATTGGAGTTGCGTACTGGGATCTGTGCAATTGGTTAGTCACGTACTTGAGAGCCGTGTATCAAAAGGGGAAATTGTCACTACAGAACAAGTTTAATTGGGTATTGAGGTAAGAGTTCAACTGTAGGTGGTATAAGGTACTGGGATTCCTTTACTTATAATTGCTTGTTGTGATAATAGTGGAATTTCGGGAGTGATGATCTGAAAATCACCCAGTGGGGTTTTCATCATGTAGATTTTCCCTATTTGTAAACAAATCACCGTGTCAAATTTATTTTCCACTACACTTAGATTAATTGGTGATTTGTTTGTGCTACCACGCGCTTTGCATGTTAATTTGGTTAATTAATAACTTGGCTAATTAATCAATTAATTTAATCACAATGGGTCAATACATTTTTGGCCTATCAATATAAAGGAAACCCTAAGCATGCTTTTATAAGGCTTTTCAGAGAGAGAAGAGTGTGCCTCCTTTGTATTTAGGGTTTTGTACCCAAAAAGCTTTCTCATATCTTTTACTGGTGTTATTCTTTGAAGAATCTCAAGATCCGGTGTTGTAGAAGTTGTTGCCTTCTCCAGTCATCAAAGGTGCTGATGATCTAAACCTTCAAGGGTGGTCTTGGAGTCACAAAAAGGAGAGTTTGTGGTTTTTTTTTTTTTTTTTCACAAGTGTTGGTGCTTGTGTTGCAAAGGTCAAGGAAAGAAGTAGCACGTGGACTCGGAGCTATCATGGGGTCGTGTTAGTAAGTTTTATATTCAAGGTAGCAATAGGATGTTAGTGGTCTATATCTTATTGTATAAACTTCAATTCTTTCATAGTGGATTTGCATTTTACCTTGAGGATAGCTAGGTTAAATTCTTCCCAGGTTTTTTACTGGTTTGGTTTTCCTAGGTCATCATATCATTGTGTTCTTTATTTTCCGCCATTTTGCACGATATGATTATTTTGTTTTAACCTAGATCTGAATAATAAACCTAAGTATTCACTTGACTAAATAACTAGGTTAAACAACTTGTGTTTTAAGGGGTCTAAAAACGTACAAATCGATTAGTTGGTATTACAATGGAGTAATAGCTTTGGTGATTCAATTAATCGTGTGGATGAAGAGGAAGTATCAAACAGTCCACAATTGCCAACAATTCTAAAAGATCTTAGCCTTGGAGGCCACAGTTGTAAAAGATTTCCAAGCTTTAGGGAAACCATGAAAGCTTATGACCAAGAACTTGCCAAGCAAACATTTGAACGAAGCAACAGTTCAGATGATTCAAGAGATGAGACGGTTGAAACAAATGTTCTTGAGATGTTGCAACCACACAAAAACATGAAGAAAATCATAATCAAGGACTTTGGAGGTACAAAATTCCCTAGTTGGATTGGATTCCCTTTGTTCTCCAATCTGATTCTTCTGAGTCTTAGTTATTGTAGAGAGTGTAGTTATCTGCCACCACTTGGGCAACTACCCTCTCTCAAACATCTCACAGTTGAAGGAATGGAAAGAATAAAAAGAATAGGGATTGAGTTCTGTGGGGATGGGTGTTCTTTTCCATCCTTGGAGACTTCAAAGTTTGACAGCAATTTACAATGGAAGGAGTGGTCTTCTTCCGGAGTTGAAGGAAAGGAGGACTGCAATTACCTGCAAAAGATTGAAATTTGCAACTGTCCTAAGCTAACAAAATTGCCACACCACTTTCCTGCATTGAAAAGAAAGAGTATTAAGAGGTGTGAAGAATTGGCAACTTTTCCAAGACTTTTGACCATTGATGATAGCTTAGAACAAGGCAGAGACTTCCCATGCCTTCTTGAGCTTTCTATATGGGCATGTCCCAACTTGAGGGAACTACCTCATCTCCTTCCTTCCTTGGCAATGCGTGAAATAGATGGATGCCAAGTATTGGCAGAACTTCCAAGGCTTCCTTCAATCCGTGAACTAGAAGTAAATAAGTTAGATGAGGGAGTGTTAGGAAGTATAGTTAAGCTCACCTCACTTGCCTACTTGCGTATGTGTCATATTTCCAAGCTCACATGTCTGCTTAACAGGTTTTTTCAGAAGTTAGCAACTCTTGAAGAATTACGAATCGCTCATCTTGGTGAGCTCACAACTTTGTCAAATGACATTGGATTGCAAAATCTTCAGTGCTTTCAACGATTGGAGATTTCAGGATGCTCATTCTTAGAAGGTCGCCACAAAGGTATACAAAATTTCATCTCTTAAGGAGTTGAGGGTCTCAAAATGTCCCTCACTTGTGTCCTTTCCTGAAACAGGCTTGCCTTCAACACTCATAAGCCTTGAGATCATAGATTGTGACGCTTTGCAGTTCCCACCTGAGTGGAAGATGCAAAACAATGAAAAAGAATCTCTTTTACTTGAATACTTGGTCATAGAAGATTTTTCTTCTCTCACATCTTTACCAAGAGGCAAATTGGCAAGCACGCTTAAACAACTCGAAATCCATAACTGCATGAATTTGGAGTCAGTTCCAGAGCAGATGTTTCACAACAATAGCTGTCTTGAATTCTTTAGTATTTGATTGTGCCATTCTGTTATGGCCTTCTCAGAAAGTAATTTTGGGATTTTTACCGTCACATCCAGCACTGCCATGAACCTCAAGGAGCACATTATCAACAATTGTTCAAAACTCAAGTCACTACCTATAGGCCTACACAACCACACGTCTCTTGATTACTTGGAAATAGTTTGAGTGCCCACTTCTTATATCTTTTCCAGAACCTGGCTTGCCACCCTTACTGCGATCAATGAGAATCTCAAATTGCAAGAGACCCAAGTCCCTACCAAATTGAATGTACAGACTCACATCTCTTCAAGAACTGAACATAGATGGTTGCTCGAGTCTTTTGTCATTTCCAGAGAAGGGTTTACCGTCTGATCTGTTGTCACTTTCAATCTAAACTGCGAGAATCTCAAGCCTTCATACGAGTGGGGGCTGCACAGACTCACTTGTCTTATGGACTTCTCCTTCGGTAGATGTCAGGAATTAGAATCGTTTCCTGAGGACTGGTTGCTGCCTACCAGTTTATCCTCTCTGTCTTCAGCGATTGCCAAATCTTAAATCCATGCCCAGGGGAGTTGAAAACCTTACCTCTCTTAATAATTGGGATGTATGGGGATGTGACAGGCTTCCAAGCTTGCCAGACAGCTCAAATTCTTCAGAGTCTGGAATTTTGGGAGGCCCTTTGATACGCATTTAGGAGAGAAACAAAAAGTTCCATCTGCTTGCACTTAAGTAGCCATTTTTTTTTTTTTTTTGGGTGCAGAATATCACCTTCCTAAGGTATCTGATGATCCCACCAAAGATACCCATCCTTGTAAGAAGAATGCCTCCCTGCTTGCTGTGCTGTGCTATGAATCTATCACTGTTATATGCTAAACAGCTGCTTAAAGAGGAGAAAGCAGAAGAATTTTGGCCCAAGATAATGGAAGCATAGCGTTTATTGAAGAATATTACTGGTGATTCGTGAATTCTGTCATCATTTTCAAAATACCAATTTCATTTATACCATACACCATGAATGAAAAAACCACAGATTTTCTTAAACACACTCTAAATTTGATGCTTTTGCAGGTCACACATAGCCGTTTGATCTTGGATACACAGCTCAAAAACATTAAGAAGAGCATCCACTTAAATGTCACATGGTACCTTAAGAAGAAGATGATGTTATAATTGGTGCCTGCTACTATTGGAAACTATTTATCCAGTAATGATCTCAATTTTCAGGTACTTTTCTTACTCATAAGCAAGTTTCATCTTGAAAAATTGTAAGATTATAGATTCTTAGAGACAAGGAGTGTTTTGGGAAAGTATTCACTATTTATATATTGAAGGTGCTAATACAGCTAGTAGTTCGTGAGAGTCATGTCATGTCCGTGTTTGTCCAGGCTCCAGAGGTTCACTGTCTTCGAAAAGAGATGAACAACATGCTCTTTTAGGGGTGGGACCGTGGGAGTACAAGTGTTCAGTGTGTAATAGATGCAGAGTGGAATGTTAGTGGTGGTAGCGGGGGAAGTAAAAGTGTTCAGTATGTAACAAAAGGTGGAGTTTTTAGAATTAGAATTAGTGATACACTGATTCCTCAAAAAAAAAAAAAAAAAAAAAAAAAAAAAAAAAAAAAATTAGTGATACACTGATACTGTTTTTTCTGTGGTTTTTTGTTCGTAATTCATTTTCATCGCAAAACCTTTTACTTTCAGTATTTGGCAAATCATGTTCCCAAAATACTAATCATGCTCCTAATACAGCCAACTGGAGGCTTTTCATAGTGCAACGGTAGTCTTACCAAGAAATTCTTGTCTTGCATTTCTTGTTTTCCAAATATAAATTTTCATGGGTTTTAGTAATGTATGACATATGTTAGAATTTAGAAAACCAGATTAGAAAATTTTTACGGAAAAGAGAAAAAGTTATTTAACTTTTTTGACAAATTTTTCAATTTTTTATAAAAAATTTTCTAAAAATGATGATTAATATGTGCTCTAAGGTCATACATTAACCAAACCAATACATTAACCAGACCCAATTTTCATCTCCAAAAAGTATGATTTAGGCTTAGTTGAGTCTAAATATTTTATTCCACTTTTCCTATCTCACTCTATGCTTTACAAATAAAAAATTGCCAAGTGTCCACCTAATTAATTAAATGCTAATTTTTTATTTTCTCTTATTTCAGTTTCCTAAAATAAATAAAATAAAAACCAACACATCCCCGCCAGCTACCACCACTAGTCCACCACCAACAACTAGCTTTGATGCCACTTCATCAACAACAACCATCCACCACTAGTTATGTTTGTGTCCCAATATACCATACAATTTTTCGAATATGTTAGATGTCTCTTCAACCAAAGTATTCTCAAGCGGCTAATGTTTGTTTTATTATGAAATTCTTAAAATCGAACAAAATGGACCCGTGCGTACTCCCATATCATGAAATAGTCCCCTTCTATTTTAAAAGCAAATGCAGGATCCTAAATTCCTAAGACAATAATATCAAAGTATATACCAACACAATTTATGTTAAGAGAGATGCTACGTCTATAACAATTTTACAACATTTTTACAACAAATCACAGGTGGTTAGTTGTTATTGGTTTAAATTTGAAACTAACAATAATATTACTTTTTTGCCCCAACAATAACATCCAGTAACAATCTGCCACTTAGGATTTGTTGTAAAAATGTTGTAGACATATCATTCCTCTTATGTTAAATACCACAAGAAAATCATAGCCACAAAGCCACTTGAAATTATTATTTTTTTTCTAATATACTTTATCAATCTACCAAAATAGACTATTGGTTGGTAAATTCGATGAATAGATGCTAGTTGGTGAAAGGACAATGCAATTTCTCAATACCTGTACCCAATCATGGATTTGAAAACAACAAGGCATTGGTAGACGGCTATATAGTGGCATCGGCGTTGGTTGGCAATGGTGGACCAGTGGCAATAACTGATGGGGGATGTTTTGGTTTTTAATTAATTTATTTATTTTAAGAAATTGAAATAAGAGGAGGCAAAAATTAGCACTTAATTAAGTAGGTGGACATTTGGCAAATTTTGATTTGTAGAACATAGAGCGTGATAGAAAAAATGGGACAAGAGATTTGGACTAAGCTCAGCTGAGTGAGTGTCTTTGTTTTCTATATTTCATTAATGAGTGAGTGTAAGCCTTAGTTTTCTATATTTCTAATGAAATGTGAACAGCAATGGAAAAGTACCAAAAAAATACAAGGGCAAATAACATTCCCCTCCCTTGAGGTTTGGGAAAATGACACTCATCCCCAAACTTAAAGGAAAAAAACATTTTCCCCCCTTTGACATTTATTTATCTAAACTCTGTTAAATTGGTGTTAAAAATGTTGTGCACTAACGTACCCTTTGGTTAATAATGTATTCCCAAAATTGCCCTAAACTTATTCTCAACTTATTCCATCAAAAGTCCATATTTTTAGCTGCTTTTCTAATTTAACGTTAGATGGTAAAGAATAAGCTTTTGTGAATTTGTTCACCAATCAATCAAATTGACTCTGAAAGTTTTTTATATTGATAAGTGACTTTGAAAATTTCAAACATGTTTTTAAACAATAAAAGTTTCAAAGCTTCAGCAAATTTTTTTATTTCATAAATTTTGATCTAAAGTGTTAGAGAGAAGAGCGATTAAAAAATCTAAGAGGATCATCAAACTTTAAAAAATCAATTGGAAAGGTACTATAAGAGACTAAAAAATCAACATAAGCAACGTGTTTTATAATATGCTCTTTTCATTTTTTATTTTATTTTATTTTATGTAAATACTCTTTTCACTAACCATGGTTAAACTTTGGTAAAGAGAATCTTTAAAAAAATTGGAATATTCCGTTACTAATATTAACAGAAGGGGGGAGAGTGTTTTTTCCTTTCAAGTTTGGGGGTGAGTGTCATTTCTCTAAATCTCAAGGGAGGGGAGTGTTATTTGCCCAAAATACAAATTTGAGAATGATCAAGCTCTAGATGTGTAACAATCACACTTGATGCATTATACATTTCCTATAAGTGTATCTTTCCAATCAAATCTAGAATATGAAATTGGAGCTACACAATTCTCTCCATTGCCCTTCATTGCACTAATGCACACGAGGTTTAGACTTGATATGTTGTAATAATAATGATATAAGTTTATAGAATATTCATTTGTAAAATGAATAAAATGAAATTTTGAGATTTGGAATTTTCTTTGTAAAAATTCAAGTTTCAAAATGTTCGATTGGTCTAGACTTTTTCTCGATCAATCAAAGTAGTGAGAAAGGCTTCTCGATCGATAGAAGATCTTGCTCAATCAATTGAAGTGATCAAGAAAATTGGTCTGAAGCTTCTGCTTGACTCAATTGATGCTCGATTCCTCTCGATCAATCGAGCCTCGTAAAAACTTTTTTTTGTAAAATTTTCTACAAAATTTGTGGTAACCGCTCTGAACGTTGGGAAAGGTTTTAAATCTTGTAAACGGTTTTATGAGGCATTGTAACTCTCCATATGTGGCATTTGGTGTGGGAGAATCCACATTACTCCTGACATCCAAATTACTGAGAATATGATTCTTTGCAATCTGGATGCCTAGGAATGTAACTACTCTTATGTTTAGTTTAATTGAGAATCTAATAAGATTCCTAGGAATGTGAGATTATAATGTTTGGTTTATTCTTAAAAATCTTAAATGAATTATTTATTTTTCCCATTCTATCCTTAGATTTGTAAATCCAATATCAAGACTTTTTTTTTTTTTTTTTTAATTCTTCCTCTAAATAAATAATGAAAAACAAAATAGAAACTATAAATTATGACAAATTCATTAAAACTATAGTCTAACTGCCACCATAAACTGCAATAGTAAGAGACAAAGTTGCTGCAAAATTATAGGCTAAATACAATAAAATAAATCATACCAATTAAAGAATGAAGTATCCATAAAGCAAACTAATAATTTACACCATTATTTGTATATAGCAACCAGCGGTCAAATATAGCACCAAAGCCACCTTTGGCATAAATCCTAAGACCTTCCAATGCGTTTCAAAATCCAAAAACGCGCATACAAATATGGTGGGTCGTTAAAAATCTACATGTTCTGTATCATTGTATAACAAACATCAAAAGTACTAGATAGGATACAAATTATTAAAATTGTCCTGTAACATATGAATCTAGAAACAAAGCCATTAATCTAAAAAAAAAAAAAAAAAAAACCAGATGAAGCCACCAATCCATGTGTATATATATATATATATATATATAGCAACTAAACAAAACCAAGATTTGTGATACGAATAGACACATTAACAAATTTCTATGAAAATAGATTCATTAATAATTTGTTGAACAACACACACATAAAAGTAAAAGTGAATACCTGGCCACAATGAAGGGTTCCCTTCAAACTTTATTTATTTATTTTTTTCACATGTGAAACCTAAATTGAACTTTGTTAATGAATATATTTGTAGTGTTGTCTATCTTATTTATGTTATTTTGGCAGGAAGAGATAAAAATAAGGGAAAAAATATTGATGATTTGTTTTATATTTTATCTCAATTGCTTAAATGATAAGGAAAAAAGGGTTAAAATTGTCAATTTATAAAAAATATAATTTCCTTTAAGTTTGAGAATCTGGATACCCACATGTTTTAAAGGGAATCCACATTCTTACAGAAAAGGGGTTAAGGAGGAATCTAGATTCCCTTGGCATTTGATTCCTTAGTGTGATTTGCAACCAAACATGGGAATCTTTAAACATTCCTAAGAATCGTAAAACATTACCCCGCACCAAACGCCACAAATGGGTATAAATAGAGATTTATGTTCACTTAAAACACAAGAAATTTTGTGCGTATTCTTCAAAATTGCTATTTGTAGAACCCAATAACTTGGTTGTATCTTGGAGACAAGTTTGTAGAAGCCCTTTAGCAATTTGCGTACAGGGACAAATATTGTTTAAGGATAACATTCAATTATGTCTCCTTGATACAACCCTTTAGCAATTCTATTTACTTGATGTGTTCATTTTGTTTTTTCATTATTACTCCTTGATTTTGTGAAATCCCCCGCAAATAAAACATGTTGGCAGGACAAATACTGTAGGTATAAATTTAGAGCCTGGGTTTGCCAATTATCAAATTTTACCAAGTTGAATTAATTATCCAATTATGTAATAGGATTCAAGGCTTGGTCACAACATGCACACCATAAAAAGTTTATTAAAATGGATGGTCAATAGATGCCCTAAGGGCACTTGGACCTTACTACTATTCATAAGTTGTGAGTTTGTTATTTTAATTTTCAAAATATAAGATGTGATGATTAAGCTCAAATATTACTTATCACACTTGCTAGCAAGGTTATCAGAACTGGACCGAATCGGCCAGTTGGACCGGGTTACTCGTGAACCGATCACAATCCAGTTTTTTATATGTGAAAATCGGGCATTTAAATATTTTGAGTGAGCCTCTTAAACCGAGGTTCAACAGGGAAACTAGTCGAACCAGTCAAAGAGTTGACTTTATTTTTTAAAAATAGAGAAAAGGGAGCCATGGAGTTTAGAACTTGAGACCTATGCCTTATTTAAGAATCAAGTCCAGCATCATGACCAACACACCACACATGTTGCTTGTGAACAACTATGAAGTGTATTATATTTATGAGTAAATTGTAATTTACACCCCTAAAGTTTGGAGGTGATTAGATTTTACACGCTGAAATTTCAGAATTTGGATTTTATCCCCTGAAGTTTGGGCTGTTTGGATTTTATATCCTAACATTTCAAAACTTGAATTTTACCTCTTAAAGTTTAGGTTGTATGGATTTTACACTACAAGATTCTGAAACTTTAGAGTGTAAAATCCAAACACCCCAAAACTTTAAGGAGTAAAATCCAAAAACTTCTAAAATATAGAGGGTAAAATCCAAATTCTGAAACGTTAGGGTGTGAATCCAAACATCACTAAACTTTAGGGGGTAAAAATTCAAATTTTAAAACTTCAGGGTATAAAATTCAGTCACCCCCAAACTTTAGGGGTGTAATTTGCAGTTTACCCTATATTTATTATAGATTTATGTCAGTTTTAATTTTTCAACTTATTCTATTACATCTCTCACAATTTATTAAATATTACTAAATTGATTTCCTTTGATTAATTCAATTTTGATTAAAGAATAATGCATTTGCATGTGAGTTTACTAAAATAATCAAAAGTGATTTGTTTTATTTAATCAAAATAATTTAGACTTGTAGGATTATTATGAAATATTTTTTTAATGCTTATTTATGTTGTACTATTTTATATTAACCTTATAATATCAATAAATTTTATTTTAAATTCTATTTCAATTATTTTCAGATCTTTTTAGTCAATTTTGCTACTATTTATATATTTAAAATACCTTTATTTTATTTTAATTAATTATTAAATTAATTATGACATCATTACGGTTTGACCTCGGTTGAACCTTAGTCCGACCTTAAAAATCTTGAATCTCTCTGTTTTTCGGTTCTTTGAATGGTTCGGGCCTAGAAACCATGCTTGCTGGTTTGAGGCTCTTGACACATGAATATTAGTTCAAATTTAAAGATTTTGATCCAAATCCATATTCTTACCCTTTCCAAATGGGTACTACCCTAATCCAAATCCTACATAAAAAAAAAAAAAAAAATGGAGAGAGAGAAAAAAGAGAACATGGAAAATTTGAGATTCCTGCGGTCGTTGGATATTGTTATTTAAACAACAGTTCTCATTATTTAAAAACTACAATAAGTATTTTCATAACACTTAAACAATATTACTAAAAATTTCTTAATAGCCTTTATGGAACTCACTCGTGGGTCCCACCCATTTTTCTTTAAATTTTTTTGTTTTGCGGCTCCAAGTAGCGGGAACGTTTTAAAATAAAAAATAGGTTTAAAGAATTCAATACAGTAATTTCCTTTCACATACATACATGTATCAACAATTAAAAAGTGTCTCTGAATTGCAGTGAAGAAGAAAAGAGATGACACAGAAGAAGAGAGAGAAAGGAGAGATAGTATGGGTAAGAGTTTCCCTCTCTCAAACATGCTGGCCGGCTCTTGTTCTCCGCACCTTTCACGATTCCGTCCTCGTTTCCTTCTTCTCCCTCCCCCAATTCCCTCCTCCCCGTTACGTCCTCGATTCCCTCCTCCTTTCCTTCCCCGACAACTTCCGCTCCCTCGCGCCCTCCGCCCCCCACGCGCTCGTCCACCGCGCGTTGCGGCTCTACGGTCTGAAGACCCTCTCTTTGCTCACGTGCCCTTGTCAAGGCAAAACCACACCGCGACGTCGTTTCGAGAACAATGCTGCGACTGCGACTGCGACAGCGAAAACGGCGCCGTTTAAGAAGGCCGATGATGTGTTGGGGTTTGTGTTCAGCGCCGCCGTGTCGCCGTCGGTTGAGAAAGCTGAGTTCGTTGAAGCTGTTGAATCGATGGCTTTCGTTCAGGCTTTTCGCGGGTACAAATCAGCCAAGCTTAGAGGTAGTTATTTTGTTAGTTACTTAGTTGGTTAGTTACATCGTAGGCGCATTGTTTTCGAGCACGGATTTGAAAAAAAAAAAAAAAAAAAAAAACATTTGGGTGTTGATGCTTGCATTCAGGCATTCCGTGGGTACAACTCAACAAAGCATAGAGGTAGTTAATTTGTTAATTAGTTACTTAGCTACAGTTGTAGTCTATGAAGCATTGTATTAATGGTGTTAATATCTTATTTGGTTCTGTTCTTCGAATTAGCTAAGAGTACTTGCTTGTTTGGTCAAAATCACCTGTTGGCGAAATATAGAATTTGACAAAGCTACATTAATATGGAATTTAGAAATTGTGATTTGAAATACAAAGTTATGCAACAATTGATGGTAGATGGTTTTTAATTTAATTTAAAATTTTGATGGTTGTTGATACTTGATATAGTTTGATATTTTTTTTTCATCTATAGTTTATTTTATTTTCTTCGTGATTGTATTATTTATTTTCTGAATTTAGAAATTATTTTTTTTATTAATTTAGTCATTAAAGGGCAGTTAAAAAGGTAGTTGGTGTTCTTGCTAAAGTTGAACCTCTAGAACAAAGTCAAAAGTCAGCAAATGCTGTGTGTATATGCTCTCACAAACTAGTTTCTTGTTTCCTTTTGTTGGTTGCTCTCTTATACTCATCTTTTCAATGTTTAGAATTTAGGATTTGATGTTTCTCTGTTTATTTATTTATCCAATGCTAGAAGGTACTCAGAGTGTTTAGCTATATCTCTTTGTCTAATGTACTTGGCTTCTATTTGTTGGACCATTACTTAAAGTCAGTTGATTGGTAATTGTTTTCTCATTCATTGATGTACACTCTGTGCACACACTGTCCATAATTTCACGTGCAATTTCCACATTTAAAAAGTGGGTGACGTGTACGAATGATGTACAATAAGGAGTGTGTGGGAATCAATACCCTTAGTTTATAGCAACCAGCCTATCAATGATAAAGCTGACTCACAAGACACTCAAAAAATTCAGTTAGTATGGTAGTTTATTTTGTACATTTTTTTATTCTTTGAAATTGGAAGTTTGTAGATAAGATGAGATGAGACAGGATATATATATATATATATAATGAAAAGGATGATGATCCTGACAAGAGAGGACCTGGAGTTTCTTTTCTAGGCACTTGCCATTCCTAAAACTCTTTACAACTATCTTGCTTGAAGGCTTGTGTTCTCCTCAATCAGCTGTCAGATTTATTGGTTTGTAATTTCTTTCTGTTTGAATACCTTTCTAGGTAACAAGAACAAGAACTCTATTGCTCATGAATCAGATATTTTAGAACTGGAAGATGAGTTTCAGCTACTCTCTCAGGAACTGGAAAAGAATTTGGAAGCTGGTGTGACAAATGGAATGAGCTCAAAAGTTCCTTTTCTGACAGAATCTTTTAATCCGTTGCATGAGCACCAACTTTCACATACTCGACTTAAGCAAAGTAAGGAACAATCAGTTAATGAGATGCTAGTAAACTTGCATTGTCTTGCTCTAGATCCATTTTATCTAGTTGGGAAATGCTTGAAAACCGTGGAGCATAATGTTTTGAGGTTCAGAAGTTTGTCATTCCAGAACATTTCTGACTTCTGCTTTAAAAAATGCTTGCATCCTAAGAGCCCCGAAGCTCATTTTTCTGATCCTGGGCATACAAAGACTGAGTCTGGTGTGAAGGTTAACAGAAAACAAAGTTGTGGAGAAATTTTTTGCCCCTTTTTATCTTGCATGGCTGCTCCTGTTAACAGTCTGGGGCTAAAGAGGAAGCTTGATCAGCCATCTAACTCTTATCGTTCCTTAAAGGTACACAAAACTATGCAATTTTCCTTGGACGCTGGAACTAGCGCATATCTGCAGAAAAATAAAGCTGGACACAAGGAAAACTCTACGTTATCTGATCCTCCTTTCAAGTTGTGCACGACTATGCCTTTATTCTCATTAAATGGCAGTGATTCTTACTTTAGTAGAAAACATAGTATTGGTTTCCAAGCGGAACTAATTAATGCTGGCTTCCCATCTTCTCCAGCGAAATTAAAAATGCAACACCACTCTTCCACTAAGCCCCAGAGACTGACCTATCTATGCAATAGTAATTTAATGGACTCGGTTCAGAATAAGTTCAATATCTCCCTTCCAGGAGGAGCATCTCATTGTGGTGAAGTTGAAATCGGCAAGCTTCAGGAGCCTACAGAAAATTTTGATATTCTAAATGATACAAGGGCCAGTATATCTAGTGTTGATTATTATTTGGCAGCAAAAAAATGCCCATCACAATCTGATTTTACTGCTGATAAAATAAAGATATTTCCTTGTGATATTGATGATGCTACGTCCATTAGATCCAACAAAGAAGCCAGCATCAATGTGGCATTTGGAGACAGCTCCAAGGAGAATAAGGAGCTCTATCAACCAGTTACTTCTGATTCATCATTCAAGTTGCAAACGGGTCAGTTGGAAGCATTTGACACAATTGCTGATTCTTTGCATTTGAAATTTCCCAAGGATTTTGAGCTGCCATCCAAGCAGGAGTTGGTAGAGAAATTTAGTCAATTTGGCATAGTAGATTCCCTGAGGACTAAAATCTTTTCTTATATAAGTGCTGCCAAGGTGGTTTTCTTACGCCCAACTGATGCAGTTGCTGCTTACCAATATGCTAACAAAGTGAGGGTTTTATTTGGTGAAGCAGATATTAGGGTTTGGCTTGACCGAGTGGGGCAAAAGAGAATAGGAACCGAGTTTTCAGCTCCCCCACCTTTGTTGACAGTGAAACCGGTGAGTCCAAAAAGATGTCAACATGTTACTTCTGATTCATCATTTAAGTCGCAAAGGGATCAGCAATTGGAAGCACTTACCACAACTGCTTCTACATCTTTGCATATGAAGTTTCCCAAGGATTTTAAGCTGCCATCAAAGCAGGAGTTGGTAAAAAAATTTAGTCGATTTGGCACAATAGATTCCTCCAAGACAAAAGTATTTTCTTGTACAGGAGCTGCCCAGGTGGTTTTCTTACACCCAACTGATGCAGTGGCTGCTTACCAATATGCTAAGAAAAAGAGGGTTGCTTTTGGTGAGGCAAATGTTCAGTTTTGGCTTGACCCACTGGATCACAAGAGAAGAGGAACCAAATTTTCAGCTCCGCCGCCTTTGTTGACAGGGAAACCGGTGAATCTAAAAAGACATCAACATGTTACTTCTGATTCATCATATAAGTCGCATAGGGGTCTGCAATTGGAAGAACTTGCCACAACTGCTGCTTCTACATCTTTGCATATGAAGTTTCCCAAGGATTTTAAGCTGCCATCAAAACAGGAGGTGGTAAAGAAATTTAGTCGATTTGGCACAGTAGATTCCTTCAGGACAAATGTCTCTTCATGTACAGGAGCTGCCCAGGTGGTTTTCTTACACCCAACTGATGCAGTGGCTGCTTACAAATATGCTAAGAAAAAGAGGGTTATGTTTGGTGAGGCAAATGTCCGGTTTTGGCTTGACCCACTGGACCACAAGAGAAGAGGAACCAAGTTTTTGGTATCCCCGCCTTCATTGACTGAGACAAAAATGAATCTGAAATCATGTCTCAGAAAATCTAGCTCCCTTGAGTGTAGAGACAAGAAAAAACCTCACAAGGTGAGATTTTTAATGGTGACATAGATCATTTGATTTTGATCTACTACCAATGACAACTCTGCTTCTTTTCTCCCTTCTTTTTTTTGGCTAAAGGGGAAATCTACTAAATGTCATGTCCTAATGTGCTTGCACTAGGAAGGATTCCCAATTTTGTGAAAATGTTCATATATTTTTGGAGATGCTATCTTTTGGTTAGTAACTTGGTATATGAATTGAGCTGGTAGTCACAAGTCAGGGCAGTCTTATTACTGCAGTTTCTTGCATATGGCAATTAGAATAAAAAAAAAATGATAAGCAACTGCAGCTTTTCAGTTCAATCTGATGATCTGAGTGGAATTTTTTTGTTCTCCAAAAGGCAGTGGTGGATTTTACTAGTAGCCTCTGAGTGGATTTTAATTTTTTTTAAAAATGTGTATCAGGTGTCCCTTGCAGTTTTATTATTATTATCGATGGTATTTCTAATCATATGGGGGTGGCAACGATTATCACTATGCTCTTTCAGCTCTCTGTAGTCATTTTATTAATACAAGATTTGTCTAAAAAGGGGCTGTGGTGATCTTGGCCCATCTGAGCTATAAATCCAGGTCCCAATAGCCCACAGAAAATTATTTGATGCTTTAGGTAATGCTTTCTCCTCTAGCATTCTAACGGCCCATCATTTTATATTAAATATATAAAATAAAGGATGAGGCCCATGGTTTAATAAATTTAATTTAATTTGGGCCTAAAGAGGTTATACGAGAGCAAGTAAATTTAGGCCTAGTGGATAAAGAAGAAAGGGGCTTTGGTTGGGTAGGTTTCAGAAGTTATATATATATATATATATATATAAGAAAAAAGAAATATTTATATTATGGGGCATGAGTTAGCGCAGGGGTTATTGCCATTGCTGGCATCCCCTTGTGTCGTTCAATCGATATTGGTTTCTTATTTACTCCCACGTTTATGTTATTCTTTTTTTTTGGTAAAAGTTTATGTTATTCTTATTTACTAAGTTATCATTTCTTCAATTTGAACATTCATGTAAAAGAACTTTCTGGTTTGTACAATAAAAATCTTCCTAAAAGCTGTTTCACCCTCTCCAAATAAATAAATAGTTTATTGCAAAAAGAAAAAAAAAAATTGTAGGAGGCAAACCATAGTCCATATATTGAGTGATGTTATGAATATTATACTAATCATAATAGTTGCTACATTAATTTAGAAAAATTATATAGTAAAATTTATAATATATTTAAAATTTTCCAATTTGTTCTATGGTGTTAGCTTCTTTCATGATGCTAATAAATATATATATTTTTTTAGGAATTTGGTTGTCTTTCAAAAAAATTGTCATTATATTTTTAATTAATCTGGCCGTTTGGCACAAAATTAAAAATAACAACTTTTTTTCTCCTAAATAAATCTTACTTATTTTATGATTCTCCAAGACTTATATATTTATTTATTTATTTATTTGTGAACACTCTCAAATAACACTTATGTTGTGAGTTTCGGTTGACTCAATTGGTAAAGTCTCTTGTCACTAAATAAAAAGATTTAGGATTCAATGCTTACATATACTAAAAACTAATTGGTTTCTTGACCTAATAATAAAAAACAATTATCATAGAGTGAACATCTAGGTTTGAAATACTATCATATCTATAAAAAAAACAACACTCATATTAATGGATGCACTAACATTATCAAATCAAAATGAAATTTAATACCATCTTTCAATCAAACTCTTATTTACTTATTTTTATTGACAATAGGGACACAATTAATTTCTTGTTATAATTGGAACAATATTATTTTTGCATGTTCCTGTCTTAAGCATTATTTTTATTATGCATCAACCACAATAAATCATATTAATAGTTACCAAAATTTTATGTTTCTACACTTATTATTACAGCTTATACAGACTTTACGTTTGAGTACTGCGGATTCAGGTTAAGTCCTCACTGCTTTGTTCACTTGCTTAGATTAATAGAGGCCTTACAACACTCTAGACAAAGTGATATCTTTAAGGTTTTATAATTAAATATCCTAAGAGTATAGCTTAATAATCTAGCTAGTAGAATTAGAAATAACATGACATGAAATTGCTATATGTGCTCCGATTGATAGATATTGGAAATTTGGGGCCTAGAACAAAGGGATATAAGTGTTCTGTACAGCAAGTAAAAGGAATGGAAAAATTTAGAAATATTAATGTTGTCAACGTTAGTATTACTAAGCATTATAACAACTCTTACGGTAGAGAATTTGTGGATTGATGGACCTATATTTTGGTTTTGGTGTTTGCTAGGTTCTAACTCTACAGATTTATTGTGACTCAAGGTGGATTAATTTCATTTTGTAAAATAAAAGGTAAATGGTGTTTACTAATTTGGAGGTTTTTCCAAAAAAATAGTTTTAACTATCAAACTATGCTTATAAGTTATAACAAAAAGATATTATCGTATTCTTTTAAATATTTGATATGAATATTATGTGAAAACTTTTATTACTTGTAATTTGATAACATTGTAGGACGAGTTGAATTTATTTTAATAGGTATGTGTGGATAAGGCTTTCCAAGTGAGTAGGTATTTCTGAACATTATAATTGGATTTGTGTAGTTTACACTTGCAAATGATATTTTCGAATTTATGTGATGTGAAACTTATTTACTGTGAGTACTTTGAAAATTGATTTGAGCCCTATGTGTGCCAATAGATTATCGCAACAATTTGTTGCAATAATGTTTTGTTGCAATAAAATATTTTTATTATTAATAAAAATATTTTATTGCAATAAAAGATATTATTGCTTTAATTTATTGCAACAAATTTTTTGTTATGATAGGTTAATGCAATGTTAATATTTGTTGCAAAAAATTAGCTTTGGAAACTTATTACAACAAATCTCTTTGTGATGATAGCTTACTGCAATAATAATTTTTAATTGTTGCGATAAATTACACTAGAAACTTATTGCAATAAAACATTTTGTTGCAATAAGTTACTGCAATAGTAGTTTTTGTTGCAATAAATTATTTTTTTTAATATAAAAAATCTTTTTTTTTTTTTTTTTTTACGACGCACATAATATTTAGCCTATTAACAATGTAAACACGCCTACACAAAATAAATAAATAAAAATTTACAAAAGATGCAAAATGTATAATACTTCATACATAATATATATATATATATATATTGCTTTAAGCTTTAACTTTAAATATTGCTTCATTTGGTTATCACATGGAAGAAGGTGGTAAGCCTTTTGCTTTGGTTTATCGCATTTAACAGATTGTTAGGTACTCAATTAAATTCGGGTGCTAAGAATCATAGAGAACCTTCTGGTAAAACAATGTTAATCACATGTTCAACTCCTAATGCTAAAGTTCAAGTTCCAAAAATGATTCAATGGCAAGATGTTAAGCTTCCCACTGAATGGTTGTTGGAACAAGAATCCCCTGTTGCTAAACCTGTTTTTGATGAGCTAGATCTCACACATATTCAACAATATTTTGATGGTACTGTTAAAATAAGTTTTCAAAACAATTAACCCTTGAGGATCAAGGAAGGAAGACATTCCTTTGCTGGATCTGAAAGTATTTCAAAAAGAGATCAAGATCTCAATGAATTTTTGCAAAAGAGTCTTGAAAAACCCATTGATTTAAAGTTAAAAGGTGTTTCAAGTGATAAATCTCTAATCAGCTCTGTTTTCTATTCCACTAAACGTAAACCTTCTTCTTATGGCAGAACTGCTAATGAAGAAGAAGAAGACTAGATCTGTTTGTCTATCTGATTCTAATTTTCCTCCTATTGAAAATCCTGTTTACCAAAACCAATTGAGAGTTTTAAATGTTTTGAATGAAAGTTTTGAAATTGATATGGTTTCCCTGTATAATGAATTTATGCTTGCTAAAAACAGAGATAAAAGAAAATACTACCAAAGTACTTTTGCTCAGTCTGAGAAAGATCGTGTTAAAAGAAAATGGAAAGAAAAAATGAAACAATTGAAAAAACATATTTTGTTTTTTGATTTTCTTGAAAACCATTATGTTTCAAAAGATGAAATTTCAAAATATCATTTGAATGTGATAAAGAAATCAAATTTTGTTAAAGAAGATAAAACTATTGTTAGGTCTAGTCATCCACCTCTTGAGACAATTTTGATAAAAACTCAAAAAACTGATGTTAAGGCCTCCCCTTTCAAAATTGCTGATGATCAAACTCCTATCATTAGTATTCTTGAACAAAACAATTTTATTAATGAATCTTTGCATGTTATTGGTCAACAGATTGACTGTATTGAAGAAAAAATTGTTGAAAAAACTATTTCTATTGAAAAACCTGTTTCTATCAAGACTAAGAAACCTTTTATTGATTTACCCAATCAAGATAAAAAATTTAAGTTTAAAACTTCCCAATCTAAAACTCTTGAGATTGTTGAAAAAATGCTTGTTGATTAAAAGGTTAAAACTAAGGGTACTTCTACAAGTACTCCTGCTACTTGCATTATTTCAAAAAATAAAAAAGAAATTGTTTCTGAAGAAAATAAAGATTCTGATACAGTATCTTCTGTTTCTGCAAAAAATATTTTTGATGATGATTTACCAAAAATTAAAAGATTTGTTGGAAATTCCAAACCTACGTTTTTTACAAAAAATTGGTATTTAAAACCTACTCCTCCTGATATGCAATTTGAAGAAATACCTTTTTAAACCCAGTTTTTTGTTTCTACTAATAAGATTTATGAATGGAATATTGATAGTTTGTCTGAACAAGAAATTATTAATAAAATGGGTCATATGTCTATGGTCGGAATTGTTTATATTAATAACCATAATCTTGATCACCCTGAGATTGTTGACCTTGCTACTAGTTTTTCTAGCACTCTTCGTGGATGGTGGGATTTATATCTCACAGAAGATTCCAGAGAATCTATTAAACATGCTGTTAAAAAGAATGATGAAGGTTTGCCTTTTTTTTTATGAAAGTATTGGTTGAGGTATTCCTGATAGTGTTAATACCTTGATTTATACTATTATCAAACATTTTATTGGTATTCCATCTAATATTTCGTCTCAAATTTCTGATTTGCTAAATAATTTGAGATGTCCTACTATATTTGATTATAGATGGTATCAAGATGTTTTCCTTTCCAAAGTAATGCGTCAGAAAGATTGTTACAAACCTTATTGGAAAGAAAATTTTATTGACGGTCTGCCTCCTATCTTTGCTCATAAGGTAAAACAAGAATTAATTGATAAAAATGATTCCATTGATTATAATAATTTAACTTATGGTGATATTCTAAGTACTATTAAAAAACTTGGTATTAATATGTGCAATGATGAAAAACTGTTGAAACACCAATTAAAAAATAAAAGAAAAGCTAAATATGAAATGGGTAATTTTTGTGAACAATATGGTTTGCCCCCTATTGCTCCTTCCAGGCAAAAGGGTAAAAAACATAATAAAAGTCACAAAAATTATAGTCATAAAAAACATAAAAGATACAGAAATAATTTTAATGATTTTTATGCTAAAAAGAAAAATGTTTCTAAAAAATATGATAAACAAAGATCAGGTAAAGGTAAATGTTTTAACTGTGATAAACCTGGACATTTCAATAAAGATTGTAAACAAAAACCTGGTAAATTAAAAAATAAGTTTAACATGTTAAACATTGATGATAAAGATCAAGAAGAATTATTCATAATTCTTGAATCAAACAATTCGTCTGATTCACCAAATGTTAAAATTGGTTGTAGAGATTCTTGTTGCAATGTTATTAAATTTGTTAATACTCCCACTAAAGGTGAAGAAAATGAAAGTTTATTGGTTAAATTGATAAGTCAAATTGAAAACCCTGAATTACAAAAAGAATATTTGGATAAGTTTAAGAAGAATTTGATAAAAGATGAAACTAGTAAGAAACTTAAATCAATGATAAGCTTTGAAAGAACTTTGAAAAGATTTAATAAAAAGAAATCCAAAAATTTAACTGTTAATAATCTTCAACATGAAATTAATATTGTTAAACAAGAGATAAGCGAATTAAAAAATGAATTTAAAAACATTAAAAGTGATAATCATAATCTTAAACAAGAATTGTTAATGCTAAAAATTGATAAAAAACTTGACAAATCTGATAATGAACAAGATGAACAAGATGAGCACAAAGATGGAGATGAATTCGGTCAACAGGCTCTTCTTTCTAATAAAGGTATTGCTGATATTTTCACTAATTCTCAACTTAATCTTGTTAATAAAATACTTCCTCCAAAATGGTTTACAAAAGTTAAAATTGTTGTTTCTCATGATTATCATTTCACTGTAATTACTATGATTGATTTTGGTGCAGATATGAACTGTATCCAAGAAGGACTGACTCCTTTAAAATATTTTGAAAAATCAACAAAAAGATTGGTTTCTGCTAATGGTTCTCAAATGAAGATTAAATATGAATTAAATAATACTCATGTTTGCCATGATAATATCTGTTTCAAGATTCCTTCTATCCTGGTCAAAAATATTACTGATAAAGTGATTCTTGGTTTGCCTTTTATAAATGCTTTGTATCATTTTCTTGTTGAACATGATGGAATTACTACTGATCCTTTTGGATAGAAAGTAAAATTCAAATTTGCTTCAAAGTTTGAGATTGATAATGATGATGCTCTAAATCTAATTCATGCTAAAATCAAATATCTTAACTTCCTTCAGCTAGAAGTTAGATACAAGAAAATTGCTGAACAATTTTCTGATAAATTGTTGCAATAAAAAATTGATAATTTCCAAAAAATTCTTATTGATGATGTTTGTTCTGATGTTCCTAATGCTTTTTGGTATAGAAGAAAACATATTGTTGATTTGCCATATGTTAAAGATTTTGATGAAAAGAACATTCCCACTAAAGCTCGCCCTGTTCAAATTAATGCTAAAACTGTTCAGTTTTGCAAAACAGAGATTAACGATTTACTTCAGAAAAAACTCATTAGGAATAGCAAATCTCCTTGGTCTTGTATTGCTTTCTATGTTAAAAAAAATGCTGAGATTGAGAGAGGAACCACTCGTCTAGTCATCAATTATAAGCCCTTGAACAAAGTCTTAGAATGGATTAGATATCCCATACCTAATAAAAATGATTTGGTTCATAGATTAAGTAAGGCTGTAATATTCTTCAAGTTTGATATGAAGACTGGATTTTGGCAGATTCAGATTAATGAGAAAGATAGGTATTAAACTGCTTTCATCACTCCTTTTGGTCATTATGAGTGGAACATAATGCCTTTTGGTCTAAAGAATGCTCTGAGTGAATTCCAAAATATTATGAATAATATTTTCAATTCTTTTAGCCATTTTAACAGTGTTTACATTGATGATGTTCTTGTTTATTCTAGCTCTATTGATGAACACTGGAAACATTTGTATTCGTTTCTAGATACTATCAAAAGAAATGGTCTCGTTGTCTTTGCTAAGAAAATCAAACTGTTTCAAACAAAAGTCCGCTTCATTGGTTATGATATTTCTGAAGGACAAATCTGTCCTATAGATAGAGCCATTCAATTTGCTGATAAGTTTCCTGATGTTATCACTGATAAAACTCAACTCCAGAGATTTCTTGGGTCACTAAACTATGTTGCTGATTTCTACAAGGACATGAGGAAACAATGCAAACCTCTTTTTGATCGGTTACAAAATAATCCTCCTCCTTGGTCTGATGTTCTCACCTTCCTTGTTAAACAAATCAAGTCTTATGTTAAAACATTACCTTGTCTTGGTATTCCCACTATTGATGCTTTTAAAATTGTTGAAACCGATGCCTCTGACATTGGTTATGGTGGTATTATGAAACAAAGAGTTTCCCCAAAGTTCTCTGAACAAATTGTTCACTTTTATTCAAGAATCTAGAACAATGCATAGTTAAATTATAGTACTATTAAAAAAAAGAGATTTTATCTATAGTACTATGTGTTTCAAAATTTCAAAGTGATTTATTAAATCAAAAGTTTTTATTACACATTGATTGCAAAAGTGCTAAGTATGTTATTGAAAAAGATGTTGAAAATATTGCCTCAAAACAAATTTTTACTAGATAGCAAGCTATTTTAAGTGTTTTTGATTTCGATATTGAATATATTAAAGGATCTCAAAACACTATCCCTGATTTCCTTACTCGTGAATTTTTGCAGTGTCATAATGGCAAGTAAAAGGTCAAAAGATAAGACACCTGCCACTACTAATCAGCTTGTTAAAAAAGAACCTGCTTCTCCTTTGGAGATTGTTAACTGTTTCACCCCTTTAGGTACTATTCCCAAACCTAATTACTCCTCTGTTTTATCCTTAACTTATGATCCTTATGCTATAACCAGTGTTCTCCAACCTGTTAAAACTGTTTATCCTAAAGCCCCCCAATACTTCACAATATGTTAAAAAGCAATGTGTTCAAAACCTATTCTCTATTGAGCCAAATAGGGCTTCCATCATTGATCCCTTTTCACTTGCTACTAGCTATTTTCCCCAAAGGTTTCACTAGACTCTTGAACATGGTGAGAAAAATGTGCAATATTATTCTAACATTTTGCGCCATGAAAATTCTATTATCATTAACCCCAAAACTTATAAGATCAATACTACTATGATTATTTATCACAGTGTTTTCCTAAAACATATTATTTCTGAAGAAATGTGGGGCCCCAACCTTGCTACCACAAGAAGATTACCAAAATCATTTGTTCCTTATTCATATCATGATTATCTCACTGCTTGGTTCAGATTCATGCTCCACCAGAATGACAACATGACACATTCTTGGTTTGTTAATTTTGATAAGAACTTCAATTCTGATTTGCCTCTTTGGTTTGTCCGCAGGTGGACTTATTTTGGTTTTGCTCCTGAGATACTTCTAGAACCATTAATGAATTCCTTCACATATTTCAAAAGTGTGTTTAAAGTTGATTCTCATAGTGTTAAGTTTCCTCCTCTACTCCATTTTATTAGAAAATATAAAGTTTTATGGATCCTGAAATGGCAATATGAAAAGGAAGGTGATACCTTTACACGCTGCTGGTTTGTTAAGTGGTGGGATAAGTTTCCCCATACACAATCATTTATTAACAATGTTACTAGAGACTTCTCACCATCCAATGCTCTCCCTGCAGTTAATACCCACACCCTAATGCAAACGACTGAACTGGCTAATGCACTTGCTTCCTCATCTACTAAAACTGCTAGGCATTCTACCAGATCTAAAAAGAAGAGTTCTCCTTTAGATGAAATTCAAAAGGATCCTGATGCTTTGTATGTCTTGCTTAAGATGATTTCAAAAGAAAAACAATCTGCCAATGATTCCGACGATGAACGGTCTTCTGGTGCATCTATTACAAATAACCCTTACTACCCCTACAATCAGGAGTTGTTTGGACATGATGAAAATGATGCCCCTAATTTAGCAGATGATTGATGTTTGATTTGTCTGGCCTGCTTAATAGCCAAAAATGCTACAATATTCACACCTAGTGAAATTTCACTATTGCTTTACTCTATTAATGATGATGAAGATTCTCCTGGATTTCCCATGCTTTTGGTTAGTCCGAGTCCACTTTCGGCATGCTTTGGACAAAGACTTTACTGTTCATGTTACTTTTACTTTTATTGTTCAGAGACTTTACTGTTCATGTTACTTTTACTTTTACTGTTCATTTCGAATTTTTGCCTATTTAAGGGGGGTTGTCCCTTGAGCTTAGGTCAGAATTTTTGATAGAATTTTCTCAGAATTCTCTTCCTAGAAAACCTTCTTTCCTTAGAAGCTTTCCTTAGAGAATTCCTATAACCTTGTTCCTACTACTACTTTCCTTACAAACCTTGTAACTAGGATTAGTTCAAGCTTTGTAACTGTTAACTTGTACTGTTGAGATCTTGTATTCATTACTACTGTAAGTATTTGTTCTATTTTCAATAACAAGTATTTTCAGCTTTCTGTTTAATATATTACTTGTTGCTACTGCCACTTTGGACGGTTCTAAATTGCTTTCATTTACTTTGAACTATATATATTGCTTGGTTGGTTCTACCGCCTTACTATTGTTTTACTTTCAATATAATATACTGTGCTTCCATCTCTTTAGTTGTGCATCTCCTTCCCCCTTTATATATATATATATATATATGTTGATTTGTTAAAATTCAACAGTTTTAGTAGAGTGGAGTACCTGATGAACGGTGGAGGACCGCTTTGGTGTAGGTGGTGGAGTTATGAGCTTCTTCCTCATCTAGAAGCCGATGGCAAAGCAAACAAGGTTGATGAATATAACCATTATCACCGAGACTACCATGGTAATGATAAATGTGTGGCCGGTGTGCTTAGTACTGGGGTTGGGGTTGGTCATGTTGACCTCATTGTAGGAGTGTTTCTTGTGGTGAGGAGGACTAATTGGGTTAAATTCTATAACACCAGTGGTACCGGGCAAGGAGAGAGGGGGTAAAGGGGAACTGGGAAGTTCGACATTGGAGATGGAGATGAAGATGGAGTTCTGGTCCTTTTTTTTTTTTTTTTCCCTAGTTTTTGAGAAAGTGATATGCTTCTTAGCAGAGAAGTGGAGGGGGAAAAAAAAAGAATTCGCTTCTATTTATCTTTTAGTTATTGAGAGTGTTATGCTTTTTAGCAGAGAAGTAAACATCTTTTTGGATTGTTTCTTCACTTGGGGCATTTCGATAGGTCATCGCAACAATTCGTTGCAATAGCGTTTTGTTGCAATAAAATATTTTTATTATTATTAAAAATACTTTATTGCAACAAAAAATATTGTTTTTATAATTTATTGCAACAAAATTTTTGTTGTGATAGGTTAATGCAATGTTGATATTTGTTGCAATAAATTAGCTTTGGAAACTTATTACAACAAATTTATTTGTTGTGATAGGTTACTGCAACAGTAATTTTTGTTGCAATAAATTACACTGGAAACTTATTGCAATAAAACATTTTATTGCGATAGGTTACCGCAATAGTAGTTTTTGTGCAATAAATTATCATTTTTTAAATATAATATATATATATATATATATTACTAAGCACATCATATTTACCCTACTAACAATATAAACATAGATACACAAAATCAAAAAAATCTATAAAAGATCCAAAATGTGTAATACTTCATACATAATATATAAAAATTGTATAGAGATACTGTTGGATCTAGATTTATGACATTGATAACACCAAAGTGGTGTTTATTTAAAATTTCAATACAAAATATCTTTTTTAGCTTACAAAATCAATGAATCTGCCACCTCTTTTTCAGCTTTTTTGGTAGCTTAGCCTGGACTAGATAATAGTATTAGGAATTACAATAGACATAAAACTGCAAATTAAACCAAGTTTATCCTCGGCACAATCACAAAAGCAGGCCAAGTTTAATTATAAATAACAAAATGAAAAGAATAAGAAATAGCTTTTTTTTTTTAAAATTATTTATGCAAGATAGAAATTCTGCTCTAGCCTAATCTAAGTGTATATGTGTGTGAAGCTCTCTCTTAGAAACTTGAACCCTCACTCTTATCGCCCACACTCCACACCCCACAAGCACTTATACTTGCGGAGTAACCATCGCACCAAGGGTGTGCGGTGGTAATAAGAAATAGCTTAAAATGGAAATGTACGTTGATTAGAAGCAAGATTGAAATACACACACATACACAGAGTAAAAAATACAACAGACATAAAACTGCACAAATTAAGCCAAGTTTATCCTCAGCACAGTCACAAAAGTAGACTTAGTTTACTTATAAATGACAAAGGGAAAACAATAAGAAATAGCTTAAAATTGGAAAGCGTAAACATTAGACAAAAGATTGAAATTCTACTTTTACCTTTAAGAGATAGCTTTAATTGCAATGAAAAAAATTCATTACCCATTGTTGCAAAATAGTCTGTGCCAATAGGCTATCACAACAATTCGTTACAATAGCGTTTTGTTGCAATAAAATATTTTTATTATTATTATTTAAAATACTTAATTGCAACAAAAAATATTTTTGCTATAATTTATTACAACAAAATTTTTGTTGTGATAGGTTTTTGCAATACTAATTTTTGTTGCGATTAATTACACTGGAAACTTATTGCAATAAAACATTTTGTTGCAATAAGTTACTGCAATAGTAGTTTTTGTTGCAATAAATTATCTTTTTTTAATATAAAAAATCTGGTTTTTTTATTATTATTATTATTTTTATACAAAGCACGTCATATTTAACCTATTAACAATATAAAAACATCTACACAAAATAAAAATAAAAATCTACAAAAGATGCTAAATGTATAACACTTCATACATGAGCTTCTTCCTCATCTAGAAGCTGATGGCAAAGCAAACAAGGCTGATGAATATCACCACTACCGCCGAGACTACCATGGTAATGATAAATGTGTGGCCGGTGTGCTTAGTACTAGAGTTGGGGTTGGTCATGTTGACCTTCCTAGGGGAGTGTTTCTTGTGGTGAGGAGGATTAATTGGGTTAAATTCTATAGCGCCAATGGTACCGAGCGGGGAGAGAGGGGATAAAGAGGAGCCGGGAAGGTTTGACATTGGAGGTGGAGTTCTAGTTCTATTTTTTTTTTTCCGGTTTTTGAAAAAGTGTTATGCTTCTTAGTAGAGAAGTGGATACAAAAAGAAGAATTCAATTCTATTTATTTTTTGGTTTTTGAGAGTGTTGTGCTTCTTAGCAGCAAGCAACATAATAGTTTCATTTTTAGTGTACTAGAATTTGGATGATGAATCAGGGATGGCTGTAGGGGTTCTTCTTTTTGGATTGTGTCTTCACTTAGGACATTTTGATTGGTTATCACAACAATTCGTTGCAATTGCGTTTTGTTGCAATAAAATATTTTTATTATTATTAAAAATACTTTATTGCAACAAATTTTTTGTTGTGATAGGTTAATGCAATGTTAATATTTGTTGCAATAAATTAGATTTGGAAACTTATTACAACAAATCTTTTTGTCATGATAGGTTACTGCAAAAATAATTTTTGTTGCAATAAATTACACTGGAAACTTATTGCAATAAAACATTTTGTTGCGATAAGTTACCGCAATAGTAGTTTTTGTTGCAACAAATTATCTTTTTTTTTTTTCTTAATATAAAAAATCTGTTTTTTTTTTTTTTTTACTAAGCACAACATATTTAACCTATTAAAAATATAAACACATTTGCATTAAAAAAAAAAAAAATTACAAAAGATGCAAAATGTATAATACTTCATGTTAATGCTTCAAAAAATGGTCCACCTACTGTACTTTTATATTCTGTATTCACTAATCTCTTCATGTTAATATCAGTAGGTAATCCTCATAATAAAGTAACTGGAAAGCTATAATGGCTCAAAGATGTTCCCAAGCATTACAGATTAGATGCTTCGATTGCCAACATTGTTTTCTTATAGTATTTTGAAGGAATCAATAGGCTCACACATTGATCACTTACTAATATTTGTGAACAATGGAATTCATGCAACTGCGGTTATGACCCTCTTCATGACACACTCCACATTTCGGCTTGGGTTGACTCTCCCTCTAATCCATCTCAGTCCTTATTCTTATTGTCATAGGTTGATGTTTGTCACGCAACATATCGGGGTCAGGGTACAAGTTTGGACCGGCAACCTCCTACCATAGTGACTTATCCTTAGGCACACAAAAATCATGTGAATTAGTGGCAAGTCGTTCTCATAAACTATAACAAGGGTCAATATACTCCCTTGCGTTGATACGTTCCCTGATGCAAATGGCAATTACATGTGAACAAGGGATCTTATAGATTTCCCATTTGCCACAAGTACACGTGTTATCTTGTAACCTTACTTCATGAATATGGTCTTCCCCTTTAGAGTTGTGTGGTTTATAGGTTGTGCCAACTTGATATAAACCATTTTGCTGGTGCAATGGAAGATACGATAGATCTATGTCGATCAGATATTATGCAAACGCTAGAATTGGGTACCACATGTTATATTGCTGTTAGCAGGTAAGATAAAAACCATCTCCAATTGGCCTCCGTCTCATCATCCACAACTGCAAAGGCAAGCAGAAAAATCTCATTGTTAGCATTAGTAGCCGTTGCAATCAATAACTTTCCTTTATATTTTTCATAAATTTGAGTTTCGTCAATACTAATTACTAGCTTACAATGTGCGAATCCAATAATGGAAGGAGTGAAAACTCAAAACACGTACTTGAATATAATAGTACTTGGTATGTCCTCGTTGATCGACCGATAAGACACTTGTGTACCCAGATTGCTATCCTTATATGCCAACAACTTTTGCAACTTTTGGTACTACTCTTCCCAATTCCCATGTATGTTTGCAATGGCCTTTTGTTTCACATCCTATATCTTGTAGTACGATATTTCGTGCTGAAACCTTTCCTTCGTCAGGTTTTGGAGATCCTTTATTTTTGCAAGTGTGATCATCAAGTACATATTTATGAAGTTCTTGGGCAAGAAAAATCGAATTCATCATTCTACCATCTTTGTTCACCACAACTGATGGACAAGTTTGAGGACCACTATATACTGTGATGGCCCATAGTCCATTAAGTTTCCATTGCGAGAATGCTCAGACTTTCCATGTACATGACTCATTCACGCACTTCACACACAATCTCTGCTGGTTGGACCACTCGGTTGTATAATTCTTGTTGTTGTCCATAGAGTACACTATTAATGCCTGCATCATCACCTCCTTATTAGGGAAAATCAAACCTTTGCTAAAATTCATTCCCCGCACCCAACTTGATGAAAATGTTATCTTAACATTTGAAGGATCAACTATATTATCTCAAGTGTTTGTATGGAATGACGGGACATGAGCTTCATAGGTAGGGACTGTATTCATAACATGTTGCACACCTATATGATCGCCTATATCATCATGAAACTTTATAGCATCATCATCATGATCATCCACAACATCATTATGAACATTGTCAACATTTTCATAGTGATCAACATACTCATGGAAGTCATCTCTCCCAATCATCTCTTCATACTCATCTCTACCATAATCAACATCGCCTTCATCTTCCCCCCCTAGAGATTGAATACATTCTTGTTGATAACTAGATCCACAAACCTCCATTGGAGTTGGTGTCTCATGACATGGTAGTGTATAACCCCCAACTATGGTGCTTGGGGGTAAGAGTTGAATGACCATCCACATGTAATGATTGTAATTCTTCCCTTCCACCACCCTCCGAAGTTGTTTATTGAACATCTTCATTGCCAACTTCTGTACGAGGCTCCACACTTATATACAACTCAGCAACTTTTAATTGGGGTATAAAGTTTATCCTGTCAAATATAATCTTAACATGCTTGTCTCCTTCTATTTCAATAGGTGTGAAGACAATGCAGTCACTAACAACTACATGAGGAGCACGATATATATTTTTTATGTCATGAAACCAACGGTCCAAATCCAGCTTTTTCATAATTTTCTTTTTCAACTTATTTAAATTGATCTCTCGTAGTTTTTTAGCTAAATAATCTCTAACCTTTTACTAGGCCCTTCATACGTCACTCCATAAATCACATCACTACGAGGCTCCCCACCATAATATAGATATAAATCAATTGAACTCATTACAAGCTTATTCAAGGTCAAATGAGTGTACTAAAAGTTAGTGACAAGTATATCACTTTTATCCGATATGAACTATAAAATATTATCTCCAAGCAAATATAAACTATAAAATATAACATTGTATGGTCCGCCAAGTAAAAATAACATTGTATGGTCCACCAAATATAACATTGGAGATAATATTTTTGAAATTTCCAAGAAATTTTTTTTTTTAAAGATAATATTGTATATTTAAACAAGCACATATAAAATACTATCTCCAAGCAAATATAAACATTTGAATTTTTATTCTCAAGCAAATTTTTATATGGTCACTAACCTTTAAAAATTAAAAACGGTTACACCTTACAAATAACAACCCATTACAAATAACAACACATAGCAAATAATAACAACATGTTACTCATACACATTACAAATAACAACCCATTTCATAGAAAAACTCAATACACATTGCAAAGAACAACCCATTACAAAGAACAAATAACACATTACTCATAAACACTATAAAAGTGGTGTGTGTGTGTATCTACCAAATGAAAACTTAATTAACCAGGTCTAACAAATTTTTTTTTGAAAAAGTTTTAGATATTTACCTACAAATTGAAGAAGAATGAAGCTTTTAATTTTGTAGAATGATCAATGAAAGTTGCTTGGTTTGAAGTAAAAAAAGAGAGTTTGGGCATGGGAGAGAGCTGGGAAAGTTGTGGTCTGTGTGTTTTAATATGATATATTTGTGAGTTATGAAAGCTGAGACAGTCGAGGAGGTTGGACTAGAGTTTAGCAAACTCAAGTTTCATTTGAAAAAAAAAATTTACCTCCCAGGAACTCGAGTTTACTAATCTCGATTTCCAAGCGGGTAAAAAAAAAAAACCACCAAGAACTCAAGTTTATTAAACTCGAGTTTACCAGATTGGAACTTGAGTTCCACGTGATTTAAAAAAAAAAAAAAAAAATCCACGTCAAACGACTTGCACCAAGAGGAAATTGAGTCTGGTTGGAACTCGAGTTTAGCAAACTAAAGTTCCAAAAACAATCTAACTTACTAAATAAGGTGCTGCTCAGCAAATTTTGCCCCCATCAACAGAACTGAAAATGTAAAAGAGACCTAAATTGCAAGGTGCTTGCTGTGGCAATTAAAACCCAATCTCTTTCAAGATGGGTAAAGTTTTCTAAGCATGGATATGATTAAGGCACAAGTGCTTCTTAAGGGTAAAAAAAAAAAAAAAACAATGTCCCAGGGAGAAAACATTCTGCTTCCAAGGTGATGATGACACGCCGAACATACAAATTATGCAATGGAAAGGGAACTTGCCTAGGTAGATTTGAGAAGTGAAAGAAGTACTGTGAAAATAATAGATTGGGCTCCACAATGTGAATCCTTTTTACTTTTGATTGTATCTAAGCTCATATTCATTGCAACAGTAATGTTCTTCCACAGAGTCTCTGCCTTGGTTGTTTTTATTTCTCCACTTAGAGACTTGAATTAAATGACTCTTCGCACCAGTGCATTTATAGTTCTTCGTCACACAAAATACACACACACACCAAGGGAAAAAAAAAAAACAATGGTTTTGGATGTTCAGGTGAGAAACCGATGACTTGAAAAACATGTTTTCTATACAAATATGCAGTAAAAAAAAAGTAGGATGTAGTTTTTCGCTAACAATGATCTCGACTTTATGAGTGAAAGAATTCAACAAATATTAGAAAGAGATGTATGAAAAAAATAAGGAGATGGAGAACTAGAGCCATGAATTATTGAATAAAAGATGAAACAATCAAGAAAAGGAAGAGGGCCTTTTGTTAATTATTCTAGTAAAACTCTGTAGGGGAGGGGACTTAAGTTTAGAATGGCTTACAAATTTTAAACCAGAAGCTTTTAGGTACTTTTCAAAGGATCGGAGTATTCAAACTTGAAGATAAGAATTAGTGAGACTTCGGAGTATAAGTTGTTTCACAATACCATAATGGCAACAAAAGACAAAACGAATCTAGAAAAGTGTTTTGTTAACTTGGGGGTGGCAATAAAGGAGAACCAATATGGAATTAACAATTGCGTCGTTGGTCGACTCCAAGAAAGTTTGAATAGACTTAGCTAATTCTCCACGCGGGTTTCGGAAAGAAAGGACTATTGATTGATATGTTAATGTGATCAACGGTGAATATCAGAAAAGCAACTGAAAGAAGAAGATAATTGGATATTAATTACAATATGGTCAACTATGTCCCATCTTCTTTGCACTTGTCATTAAGGAATGCATTATATTTAAAAGGTTCAAGAATGAATGTACTTAATAATGATGGCATTGTACATAGCCAAATAGTAATTCGATCCATCTTCCCCTTTTTCAGTTGGTCAATATTAATAATTAATGCTATTTAACGTTCTTGGTTAGTGCCAAAAGCCTTGTTGTCTTTCTGGACCTTATAAATAAGTAAATAAATTTCATTGGAGTTTCCAACAAAGATGATAAGGTGAAGATAAAATAAAATAAAAGATCAACCTATCTTTTGCTCCTCATATTTTCAATGGAGAAGTGTCCAAGATTCAAATTCTCTCTCCTCTAATTATCGAGTTTAAAAAAAAAAAAAAATGAGGCATTTTACGTAGTTGCAAATAGTAAATCAATCCATCTTTTTCTTTTTCTTTTGATATATATTAAAACTATTTAACATGCTCAGTTGGGATCAAGAATGTTAGACCTTATAAAATTAATTAAAAATAAAAATTGGTTGGTGTTTCCAACATAGATGCTAAGATGAAGATAATAATAATAATAAAAGATCAATCCATCTTTTCCTCCTGACATTTTCAACGGTGATGTGTTCAAAATTTAAATTCTCTCCTTCAACTATCGAGTTATAAAAAAAATTGAGGACATTGTAGATGGTTGTAAATAGTAAATCCAATCAATCTTTTTCTTTGTTATTTGATAAATATTAGGGAAAATATACTTTACTACTCTAAACAATATCTCTGATTACACTGCACCTTAAAATTTTCAAATACACATTTTATACACTAAACTATAATCCTTATTACACTTTGCACTCCAACATCAAGTTTGCTATTAACTTAGATGGAAAAATATGACACAATATGAAAAGATCAAATTGCCCCTCTTCTCAGTATTTTAAAAACAAATGGTAAATTAAACTTTACAACCATAAACTATACTCTTGATTACACTTTGCACCTTAAAGTTTTCGAATTTTCATCCAAGTTAATAGCAAAGTTAATGTCGGGGTGCAAAGTATAACAAGATTTGTAGTTTAGGATGCAAAACGTGCATTCGCAAAAGTTTAAGGTGCAAAGTGTAATACATGGCATAGTTTAGGGTTGTAAAGTGTAATTTTCCTTAAATATTAACACTATTTAACATTTTTTTTAGAATAAAGACATTAACTTTATTAAATCAAAATAGCCTTATTAGCCTGAACAAAAGGTAGATTGTGGGATGGAACATCCTCCATCCACATAGTACTATCTCGCAAATTCAAACTAGTCTAGCCAAGCTATGAGGAACTCTATTGTCATCAAATTAACACTATTTAACATTCTTGGCTGATATCAAGAATGTTGTTGGCATTCCATAACGAGGCCTTATAAAATAAAAATAAAAAATAACTTGGTTGGCATTTCCAACAAAGATGGTAAGGTGAAGATAAAAAAAAGAAAAATAATAATAAAAAAAAGAAAAGATTAATCCATCTTTTTCTCATGATGTTTTCACAAAAGATGTCTAGGATTCAAATTTGCCCTCCTCCCAACTATCGGGTTATATAAATAGAAAAAATAATAATAGTAAATAAATTATATAAAGTTGGTTGCTTTCCATAATGAGACCTTAATTATACTTATCTTCAACTCAACATCACTCCTATACAAATAGCCTCCAAGAATACTAACCCCACATATATACTTACATCAAATCAGTGAGACAATGGATTTTGAAAGAATGATCTTAATTGTAGTTTTATATTTGTGTTTGACAAGCATCTATCAGGTGAATAGAACCTGAATTATGTCCAAAGAAAAAGAATTGAAGTTAGAAAGACAACTAAAACTCATAAACAAAGTTAAAAGCATTTAGGTTTTTTTTTTTTTTTTTTTTTTTTTGATAAGAAAAAAAAAAGCATTTAGATTTTACACTAACTCAAACTCATGTGTATCCCAAATCTTTATATGTTTTAAGATTATAATACATCATGCATATTCAGTGCAATGATATTTAAGCATTTCATTTAAAAATTATGCTCTCTTCTTATTGTTATTATCAATATTTTTTTTTCTTTTTGATATTATCAATTGATTGTCCATTTGAGTAAGATAAAATGCTCCATATATGGTATTGTGATTATGTTATTCTCCCATAAAATAAAATTTTGAGCTTGATTTCCTCTCCCCTTTTTATTGTAAGGGAAAAAAAGATAGAAAGTCAAAAAATAAAAATGCAAAAGGCTTTGATTAAGTTAAGATATCAATAACTAAAAATAAAACGAATGAATTTATATTTGATTTTGGCTAAATTATGTGTTTGACACTTAAACTTTGTGATTTTTTTTTTTTTTTTTTCAGTTGGTTCCTTACATTTAAGAGTTTTTATCTTGGTCCCACTAAGTTTCTTTTATCTTAAATTTTAAAATGTTATGATTCACTTTTAAGGATAAAAAGGAAAAAAAAGAAGAAGTAATTTTGTATTAAATATTTGCACTGCATAAATCCATACGTTCTTTTAACTTTTAATTCTTGAAAGTTTAACAATACCTTATCAAAGAACAAAATTTCTCAATACTTGGTGATTAATGCTGCCTAGGCTTAGAAATTTTTGTGAAATTATTCATTTATGTAGAAGTAGTCCTCTCCCTTCTCACAAGAAGTCCCACACCTAGGGCTGAGCATGGAACCCGCCAAGCCAAAAACTCGCTTGACCCAAACGGAATCGAAGGGCTTTGGGCAGGTTAACTAGATGTTCGGGTCAGGTTTGGATTGTGCTCTCATAAAATTTTTAGTTTTTGGGTTGGAGTAAGGTTTAACTCGACTTGCCGGATCCTGATTTTTTTTTTCTTTTCTTTTAATACACCTTTGGCAAGCTTTATGTTATTTTCCCTAATATTCTACTGTCAAACCCATTTAAAAAAAAAAAAAAATCATCTTTTGAAGTTATATATTTTTATTTCCAATTATAAATAAAAAAATCAATTCCTATTATTGATTTCTCTCTTATTCCATTTTTGCAATTTAAAACCTGACCTAATCTCCTAGTCATTAAACATTTTCTCAAATTAAAGTTTTAACTTTTAAATTCAAATTTAATTTGACATTTCTATTGGGAAATTTTTTTTAATAAGTACTTATTAAAAACTTTCCCAATAGAAATGTCAACTTAAATTTGAACTTAAAAAATTTAAAGTTTAATGTTAATAGAAAGATTTTATCTATAGTCACGTCATTAAAGTATATACAATTTCCAAATTGAACTTTAATATTCAAATTTAAAATTCAACATTGACTAATCCGATTATATTTGGAAATACAATATGAATTCCGTTAAAAAAAAAAAAACACAATATGAATTTAGTCAATTTACCAATTTCCTTCCCATAAATTTTCACTGCATTGAATTTAAATCATGCTGTTAGCCAAAATATTTTCACCATTTTGTTTGAGAAGAATAATGTTAGAGATATAAATTTATTTATAAAATTTTTTACAAACTGCTAATGTTGTAGGTCGTTATTGGTAAATGAAAAAATGATATTAATCCTATCAAAAAAAAAAAAATGATATTAATAATAGGCTTAGATGAAAACAAATAAAAACTTAGCTATATCAACAGTTTGTAAAAATATTTTAAAATAAATTGTAATTGTAGCATTACTCATTTCTTAATTTACTTTGGTGTCATTAACCCGAAAATGGTTCAAAACCTTGTAGACATTAATTGACAAGGGTTTAATACATTCTCATGATACACGCCAAATGCTCCACAAAAGGCATAGACATTGGACTATTGTCTTGGTTGAAAACAATATATATTCCAAATGTATGATATAGCCAACCACAAAATTAAAGTACAATTAGTATTATAAAGGAATAACTAAAATAGCTTTCGTTATCATTTGACACAAAACTGAAGTTTAATAACTAGCCTTCCTCTATTGGATTTTAATTCCAAATTTGAATTCCATTTTTAATTTAAACTTTACAAGTTTACATTGGAATGAAATAACGTGTTGAGTTTTTTTTTTTTTTTTTTTTTTTTTTTGAGAAACAAACACACACACACAATGGAGAGGGAAAGAAGTTCTAACACAAAGGCACACCACAACTCTACTCAAAAGCCATGGTATCAAATATTGTGTGTGTGTTTGTTTCTTAAAAAAAAAAAATTAACTACAATTAATTAGTTTAGACTAATTATTTTAAATTTAGCTATGATTATTAAAATATTTTGATTAATACCCGACCCAAATGATGATTTAAAAAAAAAAAAGAATGAGACCCGACCCGATACCCGGGCCAACCCGAATGTGTGAGTTTGGGTGAGAAGGGTTTCGGGTCTTTTTCCATCAGGTTGGAATGTGGGTTGGGTCTAAACCCGAGCCAAAGCTAAGATGTGCTCAGCCCTACTCACACCTCTTGGCTTGAGCGAGACCCCATTCTTACAACTCTATGCAAATCATTTCCCATTGAGAGACTTTTCCATGCAAATGATTCTCCCACATGTGACTAGGGGCGGAGCTAGGGAAATCTATCAATATTTCTTCTATTATATCATATAATACAATAAATGCATTTAAAAATTATATAAATAAATGGTTAATAAATAGGATGGTTTTTTAAACCAAAACCAAAACCAAAACCCTCCTATAAAACGTTTTTATAATTACAATTTCAAAATGATTGTTTATGTAAATAAACCCCTAATAGATAAATAATATAATGAATATGTTATTTTATTTTGAATTTTCTTGCATTCAAATATTGCTTAATATACACATGAATGAATTGTTATTTTGCAAATTGATCTAAAATACTATATATGTGTGTGTGTGTGTGTGTGTGTGTGTGTGTGTGTGTGTGTGTGTGTGTGTGTGTGTTCGCTTGCACGCACGTAAATTTGATATCAAATGTAATTTTTGGCCCCCCCCCCCCCCCCCCCCCTTCTCCCCCCCTAACCTCTTAAGTTAGATCTTGGCTCCACTACTGCATGTGACCCTACCTCCAAAAAATATTTTAGTTGGGATAATAATGGGTTTTGTGATACACAACTTATTCGAGTTTTTGGGCCATAAAAACATTCTTCTCCCTCCATCTAGGCATCTTGTCATATACCTTACTCATATCGATCTAGTACTAATGGCAAGTGATCCAAAGCATGTGCCTCAATGAATCCCTTTTCTGGGTGTTTATTGCACCAAGTATATGGATATTAGATGCCCATGGAACTCGTGATGTCATCTAGATGATTCTCCCAAAGTTATTTTGAAAGCTTCCATTTTAGCCATGTCACCTTTAAGAAGGACTATGGTAACTAGTAAGTATATGATTGTAGTACTTTAGTTGAATAGCAGGAAACACATGTAAAATGAAATTACGGTCCATTTATTTAATTCTTGGGGAACCCCAACCCTAATCATTCTCAAATGTCATACGCATTTGTTGTTTAGAGGCTTTTTTAAATATAATAATAATAAGTTATAAAGTTGGTTGTTTTCAACTTCTTAAATTTTAAAATTTTAATTTTCTAACATAATTATTCAATTTTTTTTTATCCTAACAATACATTTATGATTATCATAGACATAGGCAGGGACGAAATTAGAACTTGGAGTTTTTTTTTTTTTTTGGGGGGGGGGGGGGAGGGAGACTCTGTTGCTGTCCTCTAGCTTAAAGAATACAACATTTATATTTATATTACAATAATGTAATATTGCTGTGATGTTACATTACACAGCAATATTACATTATTTTAATATTACATTAATGTAATTTCAATATAAGAATACAACATTACATTGTTTAGGAAAAGGTAAGATTAAAGTGATGTAATATATTTTTTAATTTAGATTATGGTAATGTTAGAAAAAATAAAATAAAATAAACCAAAAATCTTAATGTCACATTACCATAATGTGCATCACATCGAGAGTACATCACAATGAACCAAACGACTTCTAAATTCTTTTGAATATTATACATAACAATGCCTTTGAAATTACAGATTGATGGTGCTAGAAAGACTGGCTGCTTCAACACTGCTTGCCTAGGCTTTGTGCAAGTTGACAAAAAAATTTATATCGGGTCACCTTTAAGTAATGTATCCATTTCTTACGTCGTCAATTTGAGACTGCACTCTCTATTTCAAAGGTAAATATATCGTTAATTAAATTGCATATTATTTTATTTTGTAATATTAACTTTCTATGTATATTAAATTTTGAAACAAAGTTTGAAAAAGGTGCTTAGAGTTTTGTGACTTTGATTATATACTCTTGCTCTTTTATGTGACAGGAGGAAGATAGCAATTGGTGGTTAACAAGAGATGGTATTCTTATTGTATATTTTCCAGCAGTGATATTTAATAATTTCATTGTATACGAAACTGTTGGTTGGGGAGGGATTGCTATTAGTCCCCCAAATGGAATTACCCCACCCATGGAGTCTAGAATATTTCCAGATGATGATTATAAACATACCAGTCAGTTTAGATCGATCCAGTATATAAATAGTTTTGGAGTGCTAGATGTGCCTTAGGCATATACCATTAATACAATCATTGATAGTCCTAATTGCTATCTCATACATTTCCTTGGAAATATAGGTGTGCTTGGGGGATACACCCTCAGATTTGATGGACCAGGTGGGAAATGTGGCATTTAAAATATTTTGTACCATGAATCCTAGCTAAATCCTATGTTGATGTTTCTTGGCCTGTTGCGCATAAAGAGGGTAATTCCTTTGCCTATTTTTTGGCCTAGTGGGTTAAGCTTTTGAATTGGATGGTGCTAGTTCCCATCTCTTCCTTGTTGCCTCATGTTGTTAAGGCTATGGATTGAGATGGCCCTAGGCCCAGTTCTTTTGATTGTAATCTTGTTCTTTTCAATAAAATAAAGTACTTATTCAGCAACAAAAAAAAAAAAAAAAAAAAAAAAAAGTCTTGAAAAAATAAATTGGAAAGTTATTCCTTCAGCCATGACCTTTCATGTCAATGACCTTGATTTGTCCTTCCATGATGCCTAATATTATGGAATTCGATTATTTTTTTGTGTTAAGTTGTTCTCAAACCCAACCAAATCTTTTAAGTTTCCCTCAATTACAATCTTTACTTCTATAGGTCCTTTTGGATATACACCACTATAAGTTTTTTTAAAAAATCTTCTCTCATCTTTCCTGTGTGTGTTAATACTTAGTATTCTCAAAAAGAAAAAAGAAAAAATATTTACTTCTATAAATAGCATTGTGTGGATATGGCCATATGGGTTCACTTTGTTATTATTAATAATAAATTATCAATTCATATGAACATATTAGCACTAAAAAAATAAAAACAATGCATAAAAACAATGCCTGAGATAACAACAACCAAACATATACTGATCATGGTTTCTCAAAAAAAAAAAAAAAAAAAAACATATTCTGATCATTATTGTAGCTTATTGGAAGAAAAAATAAAACAAATTAGTCACTTGATCTAAATATGGTTTTAAAAACAGAACCATTAAAAGAACTTGAAAGAGGAGGGATTCATGGTTTTAAGGTTAGACTAGGGTTTAATTGGAGGTCAAAATGTGACGACATAATAATTATTTGGGTAAATTGCAAATTACACCCTTAAAGTTTGGAGATAATTGGATTTTACACCCTAAAATTTTAGAATTTAGATTTTACCTCATAACATTTAAGGGTGTTTGGATTTTACACCATAACGTTTCAGAATTTAGATTTTACCCCCTATATTTTTTGGGTGATTGGATTTTACTCTCTAAAGTTTCAAAATTTAAGGGTGTAAAATCTAAACACTCTCTAACTTTAGGAGGTAAAATTCAAATTTTGAAACGTCAGAGTGTAAAATCCAAACATCCCAAACTTCAAAGGGTAAAATCCAAAATTTGAAATTTCAGGGTGTAAAATCCAAACATCCTTGAACATAAAATTAATACGCATATACACATTATAATTAAAAAAATTTATCTGTTATCAAAAAATGAAAAGCGACTTTCTTAAGAACTTATTAAAATGTAGTATAAAGAAAAAATTCCAAAATATTAGAAACTGAAAATTATTTCCCAAATCAATTTTTTTAAAAATTCAAATTTTCACTCCCTACATCCAATAAAAATTACATATTTATAAATTTATTTTTAAAAAATGAAATAAATACTTTTAGGACCCAAAAAGCCAAAACCTAACCAAATAAAAAAAATCAAAACCAAAAAGAAAACAAATTCACATAAAAATTGAAATTTTATCTCTCTAATATCCAATATAGATAAAAAGTGTCTAAAATTTATAACACACCAAAATTAAAATGAGACTAAAGCCATGTAATAATTGAGTGTATCAGGATATAAACACAAATTCTCACTTCAAAATTGACAAAACATTCACCCAAACTAAATTCAAACCAAATCAGTAAGAGAGCACTTGAAACAAATCTGCAAGAAATAATAAACAATTCACTACAAAGGAGGAAAAAAAAAAAAAAAACAATAACAAATCCACTAACGAAAAGAGAAGAATTAGAGAGAGAGAGAGAGAGTAATCACTTTTTGTTGTAAGAAGAACAAGAAATGAATGGGAGAGGTACATAGAAAGTAATAGGAAATTTATAGAAAAGAAAATGAGGAGAAGAAGAGCTATAAAAAGGAAATTAAAAGTTGAAATAAGAGTAACAGCAATGCGAAGAATTATGGGGAAGAGATAAGAAGTATGACCATGATGCAATAAACACCCATGTAACAGTGCTTTTATCGTAGAATGTGGATATATATGGTTTAGGACTAATGTTCGTGCGTGAAGTGGAATGTACATGTGAACAAAATGGAACAATTTTGATGGGTCTAACATAATATAAAACAATAAGAAAACCATTTCATTTTGGAGCCGGTATATTTTAAGAATTTATTGATAAGGCACAATCATTAGTGACATGTGGCGGTCAATTAATTGCTCAAGTTGACATGGACTAATTAAGTGAGCTATTAAACTAAAATAAACTATAGAAGGCTTTGTTTGGGTAATTTTTTTTTTTTTGTTGGACTAAAGGCTTTGTTTGGGTTTAATAGTTCACTTAATTGGTCAAAGACACTTGTCTATGTTTTATTGTGCCACCTAACCTAGTTTGGAGGAATCCCCCCAAATTAGGTTGTATATAAACTTTGTCCTTTCAAATTTACTGCTGCAAGGCTGTTGGGTGAAGCATCTTTAGATCAAGGGTTGTGTTTAGGGTTGGAGGAGAGTCATCTGATGGTATAATTGAAGCCCATGAAAGGAATTTAGCTTGGGGTGGGGGTTGAGGGGTGAGGCCCAGGACAATGTTTTGGGCTATGAGATGAGTGTTTGGGTCATTGTCAATCTTAAGGAGTAGACTAGCAATGAGTCTGGTTTTCGGCCAGCATTAAAAGCCCAAAATGGTCCTGGCTCAATGGGGTGTTAAAAGTAAGCTATCTCTCTATCTTTAAATTGGGCTCTCTTTCCTTTGAATAATAGATTTGGGTTTTGATCTTCTAATTTCCATTTATTTTGTAATTTATGATTTTTTTTTTCTTTGAGTACTCTGATTTGCATTATATTGTAATTGATGTTGAATAAATCTGCTTCTATTTCATGCTTTTGAGTGTTGGGTTGATATTCTTTCCTCTATGTTTTTTTTAAAGCCTCCCACGTCTACACTTATCATTATATTTTGTACTTTGTAGCGTAAATATATGAGACTTAATATTTAATAAGCTCAACACAAATATGTAACACTAATTTATTTGTATTTTATGAAATGGAAATATTTTAATTTTAGGTTTTAAGTGTCCATTTGGATCTTTCTCAAAAAAAAAAAAAAAAAAAAAAGTGTCCATTTGGAACAACTTAGTGTACGTTTGGTTCTAACTTAAAAATCTTGCTTATTTTATTATTCAGCTTATTTTTGTTACTATTTATGGTCCTACTATATTTTTTGGTACTATTCATATGTCTTACTATACTATTTCAGCTAACTTTTACTTTTATCTACAGTACTTTCAGTAAAAAGTTTTCAGTTTCAACAAAATAAGCAGATCTCAAACAGATCCTTTATTTAATTGAAACTAAAAACTTTTTACTGAAAGTATGAAAAAAAAAATGTTAAAAAATCATTTGAATAGTACAATGTGACCCATGAATAGTATTAAAAAATGCAATGAGACCCATAAATAGTAACAAAAAATGTAGTGAGACCCATAAATAGTAACAAAAATAAGCTGAAAGTAGAGATAAGCTGAAAAATTCAGCTCATCCCAAACGCATACTAAATGTTAGGCCCTAATTGGTTTGTGGTAAATGTGGATTCATTTTCTATACTCAAATGTTATTCTCATTTTTTGTTTCCAACTCTTTTTGTTTTTTTTTTTTGGCATCAATTTTCAGCTTTGGTCCCCCCCCCCCCCCCCCCCAACCCTTTTTATTGACAATCCAACAAATACATACATAAAGGAAGCTTTTTGCAACTATCCCACCCTCTAAAAACCACTTTCCTCCTACAAACTAGCCTAAGTTAGAACAAATATGCTTGAAAACAAACACCATACAACCATGGATCCACAATCAGATTTCAACATACTCACCCCCTAAACACCTCGAATCCACCATTAGATAGAAAGAGAGAGAGTAGAGTAAAGCATAGTCCCACATCCATCACCATCATAGCTAATGAAAACCCACCTTCATCACCACCACCAAATTTGAAACTCAAATACACATAGCCACCACATAACGACCTAAAGAGTGTGGAGAAGAGAGAGAGAAACGACCATAGCCATACCCAAACCCATGCCCAAACCTAAATCAAAACCCAAACTAATGACCACACCCACACCCACCACCAAACCCACAATCACAGCCATAACTTGGATTCACCATCACTGAACCTAAAAGAAAAACCAAAACCAATATTAATCTAGCTAAAGAAAGAGAGAGAGAGAACAAAGCCACAACTTGGATTCACCACCACCAAAACCAAACAGCTTAGTGCCAAAAAAAGAAGAAAAACCTAAACTAATCTAGTCGAAGAGAGAAAGGAAACAAAGGATCTTACCGAGGAGAGAGAGAGAGAGAGAGACAACATTCTTGTCTAGTAGAGAGAGAGAAAAATCGTTTTCATGGATTTTGATTTTGGGACCAAAGAGAAGGGAGAGGTGGAGAGCGTGGAGACTAGAGAGAAAGAGTGAGATCTAATCATCCATATATGTGGAGAGAGAGAGAGAGAGAGAGAGAGAGAGAAAGAGTCATTGGTGGAGTGAAATACAGCTAAGTGTGAGGGCCACAAATTCGGGTTTTTACAAAACTGTCACTGTATTCTTTTGGCCAAAATTGAGAATTAACCCTATTTGCCAAACAATATAATCAGTAGACACTATTACAAAACTATATTTTTTACTAACATCTCGAGTTTAAAAGACTCGATTTAGGGCTTATAAATCTAGTCTCAAAGACTCGATTTTAGTGTTCTAATCATGTCTGATGTGGCATTTTTTTCACAGGGCGTTCATCGGGAAATCGAGTCTCTAAAACTCGATTTATAAGTCGACCCTTTACAAAACAAGTATAATGTTTTAAGCACACCCTTTACACCTTCTCATCAAAGAAAAAAAAAAAAAAAAAAACTCACCCACAATACAGCAGCCACCACCACCACCACCACCTAAAATCCAACAACACCACCATCGCCAAATCCATACCCACAAACCCAAACAAACCGAACTCCGCCACCTCATGACCCACCAAAACCCAAACCCACACAACCCACAAGCCACTCATTGTTTCCCACAACCCAATCATTGATACCGACAACCCAATCACTGACTCCACAACCCAGCCATCGATTCACATAACCCAATCACCGATTTCCAAAACCCAACCATCGATTCATCAATTCCACAACCCAGCAACCACCGTGACCCACACCTCAACCTTGAACACAAACGTCGATGTCCCCCACAGACGCTGATCTCCACAAACCCACACCCTCCACCACGCCGATCCCCACAAACCCACACCCTCCATGCCGATCTGAGAGAGATGGACCATGACAAAGAAATGAGATAACAAAACAAAGAGTGGGGAGAGAGGAAGAGAAGGTGTAAAGGGTGTGCTTAAAACATTATACTTGTTTTGTAAAGGTTCGGCTTATAAGTCAAGTCTTAGAGACTCGATTTTCAAGTGGACGCTACGTGGAAAAAACGCTACATTAGACGTGATCAGAACACAAAAATGAAGTCTTTGAGACTCGATTTATAAGATCTAAATCGAGTCTTTTAAAATCAAGATGTTAGTAATATATATAGTTTGAAAACAATGCCTACTAGTTATATTGTTTGGCAAACAATGTTAATTTCCATTTTTTGCCGTATTCTTTTTGTTGAAAATGAAAACACCTTAAAGTTATTTTTATTTTTTGTATTCAAATCCACTTTTTTGGTTTTTGAAAATGAAAACTGAATACAAATTTACAAACCAAACCAATTTTTTGTGATACGTCCCACAAAAAATTAAAAATGAATACGAAAAACAATGTTTTTTTCTACAAACCAAACACTCTCTATATGTTACATGAGAGTAGCTAAAGATGATATATTTTACATGAGAACAACTAAAAAAATTCTGGGTGTTTGATTGATGAGAATTGGTTGCTTTAAGTTTAAAGAATAAGAAGGATTCATGTATATATTATTGCTAGAAATTAGAAAATAATTATTTAGTATAAGAACAAAAATACAGCAATAATTAATTTGATTCTTGTAGATTACCTGACATTGTCATTTGGAATAACACAATCAAAATTACTACTTGCGTAACCTTTGTATGATGGTAATGAAGATTTCATTACTTGATAAAAAAACTAGTAGCTAGTGATAGTATTGGATATATGACTTATTTGCACTTTTTTCCTACTCTCTTAATGCTTCAGACTGTCATGTTAATATTCTAATTTTGCCTTTTCTTTCGTAGTCATTCGGATCTTTGATGCTCAAACTATATCCGTCTCCAAGTTTCAAAGCAACAGGTGCATGCAGTTGATAGTTAAAGCTATGTAAGATTTGTTGACAAGTTTTGTTATTCAAATTGTATCAAGAGATTATCTATTTTATCCAATATTTTCCCCATTCTTTTCAGATTGATCCCTTTGGGCAATTTTAACATTTGTTACATTGAGGAGTAAGAGCGCTACATTACTATAGAATGTAGCTGGGTAATATTTTGTTTTAGCCAATGCACCTCCTTCTCTTGTAACAATATTGCATGAGTTGCCTAAGCGGTTTCACTTCTTGTAGCCTTTATGTCAAAGACATTCATATCACATACTCCCACACCTTTTCACTTTGTGATATATATCACTATAACTTTGCTTCTTTCTTTGGCTTTTCAAGTTCTTGGGATAGATCACTTCTCCAAGAGCTTCAGAACTCTTTTTTCGCAAAACTCTTGGAATCAGGCTCTTGTAAATCTTTGATTTTTTAAAATCCCTTAAGCTGATTAGATTTTCCAAAGCGTTGTTGTACCCACTATCGATTTGCACCTATGTGGCCAAAACCCAAGGAGGATGGTCAGATGGTGGTTGCAAAATGAAGGAGATAAGAGTGATGGCGTTCCACCACAATAATCAAAGAAGTATAAAGAAGCTCATTGCAGGATCTAGATGGGCAAAGGGTGCATGGCGGTTGAGTAAGCCTTTAGCCCCCAGTAATGCTGATGAATGAGTTATTGAGTTGTTTGCATAATTGCTTAATCATTATGAAATACTAAGTGTTAATACCATTGAGAGTAAGCCATGTGTTGCACAGCTTGATTATTAGCATTAATTGGTGGAGCTGAAGTTGTAGCCATGAGCGATACCGTTGGCCTCCTTGAGACAACTCATTTAAGATGGAAAGGAGCAAAGATATCACTTGGCGATGTAGTATAGGGGTGTGAAATAGCTACTGTATGTCCTAGCACTAGTAGCCCCCCAGTATTATGTTATTGTGGTGAATGCAAATAAAAATGCAGAGTCAGAAGTTGTTGTCACTTCATGCTTATAGTAATGATGAGGAGAGTGTTGGTGAAGCCATGATTGATGGTTCCATAGAGTGTTGATAGACCATAATGGCATGATTGATGGGGCCTTGAGAGGGCAAAATAAACCATGATGGCATGAGATGATGCCTTGTAAAATAGCCACTATGTATGCTAAAATGATGAACAATGCAACTTGTAAGAAAGTGGGAGATTCTTCTTTGTTGCATGGCTATAAAAGATGTTTAATGAAACGTCGTTGTGTCGAGATACTTTCGCTTTTGGCGATATCCTAGCCACTATTTCTTTTATATAATTGTCAACGGATTGAAGATAGCACATAGACAGCAGCTCCGTTTGTTTAAGAACTAAGCCACAATTTCTTTGGCAACATAAAATCTGTCATGGGAAGTCAATACTCATTGCTACACCTTCTTGTCACGCTAATAAAAGTTGCTGAGTGTGATGCTTCTCCATTTTACATAGAATAAATATACTTTGGAAGACTAGGCTATTGTTGAGCAGGAACTTGTAACTCACTTGGTGAGTCACATATCTTCTTCTTCAAATTTTTTTTATTATTATTTTTTATTGCATATAAAAGTGTATTAAGCATGTTGTGTTACAGTTTATTGTAAGATGACTTTAGCTTAGGCAATTGCGGTGCCATTACTGGGACCTTCATTCCCAAGGTCAATCTCATCGCCAATGCATCATTTTTTGAGGTTGAAGTCGTTGCAGATAGCAACATAGAACTGCAATAGATGGTACCATGGCCACTGTTAGTAATTTTGAACCCTTTTTAGTCAGTTCCATGCTTGGGTTGGACATTTGATATACTTATCGTCTTGCTGTCTATGCACAGGCCATAGCTCACCCCAAGAGGATCATAAGGCTTCCTTGGTCAAGCTTAAGAAGGATAGTAGCGACGACCATGGATCTTCCCCATTTCTTTGGCTAGAGAGTAATTGTGCTAACATATGTACGTAGAACTTGGGTTGTTCCTTTGGTCGAGGAGTGGTTGTTTGAATGAAGGAGTGCCGCCAAGAACTTGATTGAGGATAGGTTGATTGTAGAGTTTGTTTTCATATACCTTTGTTTCATTGTTGATACATGGTTCAAGCAAGGCTTGAAAGTTCAACTTGCATCTCTTAGCCACTGAATTTTTGGGAAGAGACAGAAACTTGTAGCTACAAATTCATAGAGATATAAATCGCAAGCAAGTGTTTTGAATGCAATGGCTTTGGATATTGTTGTAAGTTTTGATCTTCTTCGAGTCCCCCTTTCTTTCTCATTTCTTTTGTTTCTTGAATATATTGAAACCTTGAGAATTTGAGCTACTTGTAATGTGTAATAGGGGCTACTGCCTTGGAAACATATTTTCTTGTATTTTGCTTTTGTGGACAGCTCACTTATGTGTATAAAACATCTCCTATTTGCTTGCATTGGTGCCACTTTGAGCTTGTACTGTCATGGTTAGTAGACACAATTTGCATTTTTGTACAAAGCAAACATATATGATATTTGGATGTATATTTTGTATTTTGGAATGAAAAAAATTATTTGTACCTTAAGGATGTATATGTTTGTAATTTGTACCTTGAGAATACCTTTCTTTTATAGGCTATAAGTATGTCTTTGTTTTGAAAACAACTCTTGCATGGTTGTGAGCAGTTGAGTATGTTAAGGAAAGCTTGCTCGGAAAGGTCATGTGCACCTTTTGGTTGAGTAACTTAGCTTTGATAGATTGAACACGTGTAGTCTCTTGAGAATAACTCGTGCTTGATTGGATATGTTGTGAATATGGCTTTGACTTTGCGAGGGCAAGTTAGTAGACATGTTGCTTGATTGTCATACCTTTGCAAACATGTTTTAGCTAAGTGCACCTCTCGCTATCTGTACATTATTTTTCAGCTCTTTATTGACGGGTAGATTTGGTTTCATAAACAACAGCTCATATACACTAAAGCTTGCCTTGCTGCTTAGTGGTCGACTTATTCTTGACATGTATTAGGTCGCCATTTTGTTACTTTCAAGAAGCCCCCACATATGGGCTGTGTTTTCATGCATTACAGCTCATGGTGCACTTGTTTGTCACCATTTGATTAAGGTTAATTTCATTCTCACTGATAGCAGCTTGAATAAAGCTTGTATTGCAATCGTCTTTTGAGGATATCACATTCTTGCATACAATGACTTATAGAATGACAAATTTGCTATTTTCTTGAGGAATATTATCCTTGTGTAAAGCAAATTACCATATGGCAATGAGGTAATGGTTCATTGGCTTCCTTGCTGCTTTACAAGGCTTATGCATCGGTTTTCTCAACCTTTTAAGGGCTGGCTATGTCCCCGCATGTAGTGGATCACTGTGCTTGAATTTTAAGACATTATGTTGGCTTCCTTATAACTTTGTAAGGTTTGCCATAAAAAAAATGTTAGCTTTCCCTACCTTGTTGAAGGCGTTGCATCCTCGCAAGTAGGGGTCTTGCCACATATGAATGATATGATATCTTGTCGGCTTCCTAATTATTCGACATGGTTTACCTTTAAGGATGTATTGGCTTTCCTACTTTGTAGAGAGCTAGTTGCACATTCGCAAATAGGGGTATCATCATAATGAAATGTCTCACTAGTTTTCTAATTGTATGATAAGGCATACCATTGAAGGATTATGTACTTGGCTTGCCCTATCTTATTGAGCGTATTATTTATTTATTTATTTATTTTTACCCTTTCATGTAGAGGTTTTGCCGTAAGAGTAATTTGTTGGTTTTCTCTCCGCTTCGCAAGGTTTCCCCTCAGGAGAAAACATTGGCTTTCCCTACCTTATTGAAGGCATTGCACCTTCGCATGTAGAGGTCTCACCATGCTTGGATAATATAATTGTTCGTCAGCTTCCTAATGGTTATAGGGCTTGCCTCTGAAAATTGGTATGAGCGAGATATATTGTTGTAACTTATGATCTTGTGCAAGATGCCAAAGCGATGAATGATATGCTCTTTCATGGAGTTGGTTATGGTCACTCTCATTGCTTTTCTTTGAGTGGAATTGCTTCCACCCACTTAGTGAATTACTTAGTGTGCAAAGACTCGAATGCACCCATTAAGGGGTGGATGGATAAGTCCGATGAGATCAAGCCCCCAAGTATTCAAGGCTATGAGGCACTTATGTCTCAAATGCTTTTAAGGTGTGTGCGTACAAGCTTGGAGTGTACTTGGAAGTGCGGTGACTTTTAGTGAATTTGGTTATGTCAAATCAATGGTATGCCATTGCTAAGAGTTGTTTGGTGGGATTTCTTCCTCCCTTAGTATTCTCAATATTACTAGAAGATAAGTTCTGAAAATTAGGGTCCTCCCATTTGCTATATAAAGGGTTGAACACAATTTCTCTTTGCCGAAGATATGTTGTGCCACAGACAGTGGCTCCATACCTCACTAACTTGGCTTCTAATTTTGGGACAATGATAAGCTAAGCATCGGAGATGTCGGTATAGGGTTGTTACATTCCTAGCACAACAATTTTTCTTTTCCACGCTTTGATTAGCCTCTTTGTCGAAGATACATGGTACCGCAAACATCGGCTCCATGCTTTACTTGCCTGGCTTTTAACTTTGGGATAATGATGGGCTAAGCATTAGAGACGTCGATGTAGGGTTGTTGCATCTGTAGTATAAAAATTTCCCTCGTTAGCCTCTATTCTGCTTATTCTAAGTTTCCACATGTACTAAGATTCCACTTGAAAGTCTTTAGAATGAGTTTCCAGCAACATGCATGCAATTTTTAAGCTATTTGACGTCAATATCTAAAGCAAGCTCTAGCAAAGCATTCTTCAAAAGTGCATGCCAAGAGCAATTTTCTTGAGGATGGCAACATTGATGTATTTCTCTTTAAGGATAATCTTGAATTCAAGATTGGTCAAGAAGTCGCCATGGCTTGGAATGCATGCACTTATCATGACTTGAGATATATAAACATGCATGGCTTGGCATGCGCGGATCGACCATGATTTTGGATGCGTGGGCTTGTCATGGCTTATAGTGCATGAGGGTGTCACGGCTTCGGTGAGAGGGAATAGAGTCCGACTTTCCTTCTTTGTCGGATGCTCCGACTTTCCTCCTAGAGCTTGTATCAAGGTCATTCTTTCAAGAACCTATCTCTTGCCAAAATTAAGATATCTACCAGCATTGTCATTCAATGCCTATCGCATCACTCAATTGCCTGATTCCATAGGTGACTTGAAACATCTACGCTACCTAGATCTTTCTCATACTGCAATTAAAAGGTTACCTGACTCAACAGGTACTCTATACAATTTACAGACATTGATCCTATTACATTGTCGGTCTCTCACTAAGTTGCCTGCAGACATGGGGAACCTAACAAGCTGACGAAATCTACGTATTATTGGAAGCAAATTAAAAGAGATGCCACAGAAAATTTGTAGATTGAAGAATCTCCAATCGTTGTCTACTTTTATGGTGGGTAGAGATGTTGGGTCAGGAATTAGAGACTTGAGGAACATGCTGGAACTTCAAGGATCACTTCTAATTTCAGGACTGAAAAATGTTGTCAGTTTCGTGGATGCAATGGAGGCTAATTTGAAGGACAAGCAAGAACTCGAACAGTTGGTATTACAATGAAGTAACAGCTTTGGTGATTCAATTAGTCGTGTGGATGAAGAGGAAGTATAAAACAGTCCACGATTGCCGACAATTCTAAAAGATCTCAGCCTTGGAGGCCACAGACATAAAAGATTTCCAAGCTTTAGGGAAACTATGAAAGCTTATGCCCAAGAACCTGCCAAGCAAACATTTGAATGGAGCAACAGTTCAGATGATTCAAGAAATGAGACGGTTGAAACAAATGTTCTTGAGATGTTGCAACCACACAAAAACATGAAGAAAATCATAATCAAGGACTTTGGAGGTACAAAACTCCCTAGTTGGATTGGATCCCCTTTGTCTCCAATCTGATTCTTCTGAGACTTAGTTATTGTAGAAAGTGTAGTTATCTGCCACCACTTGGGCAACTAACTGTTGGGTGCACGTGACACCCTTGAGAGTCCAACACACACATTTTGTCAAAGCTCATTTATGAGCTTGTTTCAAGAGTCTTCAAATTCAGCCTTTTCATTTATTGAGAAGTGACCAAAGCATGGAGGGGTCTGACTTCTCTTATTGAGAAGTGCTGCATGGCGTGTGGGACACGCTGAAGAAAAAGAAAAGAAAGAAGCAAAGGCTATTCGGCCTTGTGAGCAGTGCTGAAGCAGAAATCAGAGAGCTGAAGAAAATGAGCTATTCGGCCATTTTGTGAGTTAGTTCTAGAGAGAGCAAAACACATAAAAGAGAGAGCTTCAGCTGGTGGTGCAGTCCGAAAATAGAGAGAAACACAGTGAGAGTGTGAGAGAGTGAAAAAGAAAAAAGGAGACATTTTTTCTTTGCTCAAGTTACACACAAAGAAGATAAATTGGTGGAGTTCTCTTGGAGTTTTTGAATGCTACAACCAAGGAAAGTTGGAGTATTCAAAGGAAGATTTTGCTACTGACTTTGTGGTGAGATTATATTTACTCCTTGAGATTTATTTGTTGTATATCCAATTTATTGTGGACTCAAGTTTAGCATAAACTTGATAGTTGTAATCTCTATTTCATAGTGGATATTTTTCGGAGCTGCCCCGTGGTTTTTCCTTCTACACTAGAGGGTTTTCCAAGTAAGATTTGGTGTTCTTGTGTGATTGTGTTTATGTGGTGCTTGCTGGAATTTTTTTTGTTTTCATAATATTGCTATTGCTTGGTAGTCATTAATTTTAATTCATACATAGACATAGAGGGGACTAGGATTTTTCCCCAACACTAACCTCTCTCAAACGTCTCACAGTTGAAGGAATGGAAAAAAAAAAAAAAAAAAGAATAGTGATTGAGTTCGGTGGAGATGGGTGTTCTTCTTTTCCATCCTTGGAGACTTTGAAATTTGACAGCATGTTACAATGGAAGGAGTGGTCTTTTTCCGGAGCTGAAGGCAGGGGGGACTTCAATTACCTGCAAAAGATTGAAATTTGCAACTGTCCTAAGCTAACAAAATTGCCACACCACTTTCCTTCATTGAAAAGAATGAGTATTAAGAGGTGTGAAGAATTGGCAACTTTTTCAAGACTTTTGACCATTGATGATAGCTTAGAACAAGGCAGAGACTTCCCATGCCTTCTTGAGCTTTCTATATGGGCATGTCCCAACTTGAGGGAACTACCTCATCTCCTTCCTTCCATGGCAATGCTTGAAATAGATGGATGCCAAGTATTGGCAGAACCTCCAAGGCTTCCTTCAATCTGTGAACTAGAAGTAAATAAGTTAGATGAGGGAGTGTTAGGAAGTATAGTTAAGCTCACCTCACTTACCTACTTGCGTATGTGTCATATTTCCAAGCTCACATGTCTGCTTAACGGGTTTTTTCAGAAGTTAACAACTCTTGAAGAATTACGAATCGCTCATCTTGGAGAGCTCACAACTTTGTCAAATGACATTGGAATGCAAAATCTTCATGCTTTCAACGATTGGAGATTTTAGGATGTCCATTCTTAGAAGAGTTTCCGCAAAGGTTATACAAAATTTCATCTCTTAAGGAGTTGAGGATCTCAAAATGTCCCTCACTTGTGTCCTTTCCTGAAACATGCTTGCCTTCAACGCTCATAAGCCTTGAGATCATTGATTTTGAGGCTTTGCAGTTCCTACCTGAGTGGAAGATGCAAAACAATGAAAAGCAATCTCTTTTACTTGAATACTTGGTCATAGAAGGTTCTTCTTCTCTCACATCTTTACCAAGAGGCCAATTGGCAAGCATGCTTAAACAACTTGAAATCCATGACTGCATGAATTTGGAGTCAGTTCCAGAGCAGATGATTCACAACAATAGTTGTCTTGAATTCTTTAAGATTTCATTGTGCCATTCTGTTACGGCCTCTCAGAAAGTAATTTTGGGATTTCTACAGTCACATCCACCACTGCCATGAACCTCAAGGAGGTCATTATCAACAATTTGTTCAAAACTCAAGTCACTACCTAGAGGCCTACACAACCACACGTCTCTCCATTACTTGGAAATAGTTGAGTGTCCACTTCTCCTATCTTTTCCAGAACCTAGCTTGCCACCCTTACTGCGAGCAATGAGAATCTCAAATAGCAGGAGTCTCAAGTCCCTACCAAATCGGATGTGCAGACTCACATCTCTTCAAGAACTGAACATAGATGGTTGCTCGAGTCTTTTGTCATTTCCAGAGGAGGGTTTACCGTCCAATCTTTTGTCACTTTCAATCTTAAACTGCGAGAATCTCAAGCCTTCATATGAGTGGGGGCTGCACAGACTCACTTGTCTTATGGACTTTTCCTTCGGTGGATGCCAGGAATTAGAATCGTTTCCTGAGGACTGGTTGCTGCCTACCAGTTTATCCTCTCTTAATAATTGGGATGTATGGGGATGTGACAGGCTTCCAAGCTTGCCAGACAGCTCAAATTCTTCAGAGTCTGGAATTTTGGGAGGCCTTTTGATATGCATTTAGAAGAGAAACAAAAAGTTCCATCTGTCATCATTTTCAAAATTCCAGTGTCATTGATACCATACACCATGAATGAAAAAACTACAGATTTTCTTAAACACACTCTAAATCTGATGCTTTTGCAGGTCACACATACCCGTTTGATCTTGGATACAAACAGCTAGAAAACATTAAGAAGAGCATCTACTCAAATGTCATATGGTACCTTAAGAAGAAGATGATGTTATAATTGGTGCCTGCCGCTATTGGAAACTATGCATCTGTTGATTCTTGGAAATTCTTTTAGAAAGAAGTATCCAGTAATGATCTCAATTTTCAGGCACTTTTCTTACTCATAAGCAAGTTTCATCTAAAAAAGTTGTAAGGTTAGATAAGTCTTTCATAGATTCTTAGAGACAAGGAGTATTTTGGGAAAGTATTCACTATTTATATATCGAAGGTGCTGATATCGCTAGTAACTAGAAGAGTTCGTGAGAGTCACGTCATGTCTTTGTTTGTCCAAACTCCAGAGGTTCACTGTCTTCGGAAAGAGATGAAGAACACACTCTTTTAGGGGTGGGACCGTGGGAGTACAAGTGTTCAGTGAGTAATAGATGCAGTGGAATGTTAGTGGTAGTGTTTTAGAATTAGAATTAGTGATACGCTGATACTGCTTTTGCTGTGGTTTTTTGTTCGTAATTCATTTTCATCGCAAAACCTTTTACTTTCAGTATTTGGCAAATCATGTTCCCAAAATACTAATCATGCTCCTAATACAGCCAACTGGAGGCTTTTCATAGTGCAACGGTAGTCCTACCAAGAAAATCTTGTCTTGCATTTCTTGTTTTCCAAATATAAATTTTCATGGGTTTTAGTAATGTATGCCTTCAGGCCATATGTTAGAATTTAGAAAACCATTTTAGAAAAATTTTATGGGAAAGCAAAAAAGTAATTTAACTTTTTTTTATAGATTTTTCAATTTTTTATAAAAAGTTTTCTAAAAGTGATAATTAATATATGCCCTAATGATATACATTAACCAGACCCAATTTTCATCTCTAAAAAGTATGATTCATGCTCAGTTGAGTCCAAATCTTTTATCCTACTTTTCCTATCTCACTCTATGCTTCACAAATAAAAAATTGCCAAGTGTCCACCTACTTAATTAAATGCTAATTTTCTGCCTTCTCTTATTTAGTTTCCTAAAATAAATAAAATAAAAACCAACACATCCCCACCAGCTACCACCACTGGTCCACCACCAACAACTAGCACTGATGCCACTTCATCAACAACCACCATCCACAACTAGTTATGTTTGTGTTCCAATATACCATACAATTTTTTGAATATGTTAGATGTCCATTCAACCAAAGTATTCTCAAGTGGCTAATGTTTGTTTTATTACGAAATTCTTCTTAAAATCGAACTAAATGAACCCTTGCGTACTCCTATATCATGAAACAGTCCCTTTCTATTTTAAAAGCAAATGTAGGATCCTAAATTCCTAAGACAATAATATCAAAGTATATACCCAATACAATTTATGTTAAATTCCAAAAGAAAATCACAGCCATAAAGCCACTTGATTTTTTTTTCTTAATATACTTTATTAATCTACCAAAATAGACAATTGGTTGGTGGATTCTATGAATAGTGTAACATCCCAACCTAATTGCATAATTAATTTTACGGGTTTTTATGCTTGTTATTATCTTAATTACTTTAATAAGTGCATAAAGCTTTGATATTGTGATATTAAAGAAGATATATGCTCTTTTAATGTTGTAGAAAGGAGTTTTATTAAGGTAAGGATACATGTGCATAGTTGTTTTATTATTTGGGCCTTTCTACAATATAGAACTATGGGTGGGTGAAAAGTATAAATGCTAAAAGTTGAAAAGGTGAGTCATAACCTTTTCTTTCCCTAGTAAGACACATGACCTACCAAATCTTTCTCCCCTATTTTTTCTTGGCTGCACCAGAAAGTTCATCTCATATTCTTCTTTCTCTATTCATTTTTCTTTGCTCTTATTTCTTTCTTCTTCCCTTGTTCTTACACGACAGCACCATCTCACAACAGCCCTCCTTTTCTTTCACCGAAAATCATAGATATCTCTATCTAAGAAGAAATTAAACTCTTACTAAAGTTTCAGCTTCAGTTGTGGGTAGGTATATATGTTTATTTTCTATTATGAGTATTTTAATGGTGTAATGGTTTGCTTTAGTTTCAGTTCTATGTTCTCTAATCTGATTGTTAGAAGCTGAAATTTATGGTTTTGTGTTAGCTATTTGAAAGATTGAAGATATCATGGTCTTTTAGATGCCTATTCATGTATTCTAACATGTATAGTATAGGTATAAAAATACCCAGATGAAGTGAAGGCCAATTTCTATTAGTTAATGATTTTGTAAGAAAACATGTTAAAACTATCACTGTGACAAATCTGGTGTTTACAACAAGAAAAATCTAGATTACATCATATTCTGTGAATTAGGATGTTAGGAGTCGTTTTTATGAATTCTAAGACACACATGGTTGTTATGGAAGTGGTCTCACAACATTTGGATTAATATAAAAATAATGGTTTAATTTCTAATTTGTATGAAATTCTGTCAGGACAGATTTGAGCATGTTACCTTGTATAATTTTTAATTAATCATCGTTTTATGCTTTGACTCTGAAATTGATATGGTATATACTAGACATCCAGGGGAGTGGCTCTGTAAAATTGCATGACATTTGGATGTGTATGGATAGCCCATTTGTATTTTACAAAATGAGACATATGTTGTTGAAATGAGCAGTGAACAACATATGATACACCTGAGTTTAAGGATTTAATTCTAAAGTTAGGGTGAATGTTTTGAGCTATAAATTAGTATGCTCATCTTTTGGTATGTTTGGATCATAGATAAATTTTATGCCTTGGTTTCTCTATGGTTTGGTACATAATGTGTTTGATGAATGTATCATGTGCTTTGGGGAACCTTTGCATGATGGGATTTAAGATTTTCTTGAGTTTGAGAGTTAGGTTGTGATTCATGTATAAGTTTAAATACTTAGGAAGAGTTTGTCGGTAATAAGTTTTGGTCTTTCATTTAGGTGACGAGAATGAGAACATGGACACTTGAACTTCTCTTATACAAATCTCTCATGTCTTCTGTTTTTAGGTAAGGGATATGTGACATGTGCATTTGATAAGTATAAAGATTGTTTAGAAAATTATCATGCATTAAAACCTTTAATTAGAGATATTACATATAAGCATGATTTAAGTAAAATGTATGTTTGTGAGTTGTTCAATCTTATATACATGATAATTTTAGCATATTGATGCTATTACTTATATCACGAACATAATATTTAAGAATGAGGTGGATATGCTACTATTGTGAAACATTTATGTAAAAGCATAGTTATTAGGAAAAATATAGTTTTCAGTTATTCCATTGTTATGATATAAACTCAGCCAATAGGGGTTATAGTACTCGTATTTCCATGGAGATTTTGTTTGGCCATTATAAGTGGTGAGGACTCTGCACTGTTGTGAAACATTTATGTAAAAACATAGTTATCAGAAAAATATAGTTTTCAGTTATTCCATTGTTATAATATGAACTCAGCCAATAGGGGTTATAGTACTGGTATTTCCATGGAGATTTTGTTTGGCCATTATAAGTAGTGAGGACTCTGCTGTACCTGCCCTTGTTGGGAATGACCAACTCGTGGAGGATGTCAACCGACCCCTATAGTTGATGATATGATCACACCGAAAGGGGTGATACTTTTTGATATGATCCTAGAATTACCTAGCATTGTGAGGAATGCTGGATACCTAGCACTTTGTGCTGGAAGCCTCCTAAAGTTGTAACAGACTTACCATTAGACTGACTAATATGTATTATAAATGAGCTATTAAGGTATTTAGAAATTTTAAGAAAAGTATGATGATAAGAAAGGTATGTTGAATGTGTTATAATTCTGATGAGAAGTTTATAATAAAGTATTTTATAGTCTTTTTAAAGATAAGGTTACTGAATTATGTTTATGTTCCTTATTATGTCTATTTATTATTATATGAAAGGAAAATAAAGTATTTTCATCTAAAAGCTAATAAGTTATTTTAAGAACAATATGAATAGTATGAAGGCTAGTTTATCAATGCTAGCATATCTATAAAATATTTGATTTATATGCATTCTTATTAAAAGCTCATGGAGTTTAAAACCTTACTGGGCTTCGTAGCTCACCCTATTATACTTCAGTGTACAGATTCTTCTTGGAAGTAGCGAGAGTATTAGAGGTGGCAAGGATTCTGTGATTCTCGTTTGTTAGAATTTATAGTTTTTTGTTGTATAGTAGTTTAGCTCTTTTGTTGTATAGGAGGAATCAAGATGTACTTGATCCTTTGAGCACATATATAATTCGGAACTTTATTTTGTTTTGAACCCTAGTTGTATGTCTTTGGGGTTGGGTTTGTAAATAAGAGTTTTTGCTAAACGTTTAGCTATGTAATATTTACACGAATACCTTAAGTTTCAGCCAAGTGGTAATCTTGCAAAGTTCAAATGAAATGAAGTTTCAAGGTTTTTATCATTTTTGTATATTGTGGCTTTTATGCAAGAAAATAAGAAGGAATACAAGAAACAATTCTTGATAATTACCTTCAGTTTAGGTTGGTTCGTGTTAGTACTAAGGTAAACTTGATATTAACATGTCAGTCATGCTCTAAATTTTGAAGTACAGGTTTAGATCATGACAAATAGATGCTAGTTGATGAAAGGACAACACAATTTCTCACTGTCTATACCCAATCATGGATTTGAAAACAACAAGGCGTTGGTAGATGGCTATATAGTGGAACCGGCGTTGGTTGGTTGCGGTAGACCAATGGCAAAAACCAGTGGGGGATGTTTAGGTTTTTATTGTATTTATTTTAAGAAACTGAAATAAAAGAAGATAGAAAATTAGCACTTAATTAAGTAGGTGGACATTTGGCAATTTTTTATTTGTGGAACATAGAGTGTGATAGAAAAAATGGGACATGAGATTTTGACTTGCCTCAGTTGAGTGAGTGTAAGTCCTTGTTTTCTATATTTCATTAATGAGTGAGTGTAAGTCTTAGTTTTCTATATTTCTAATGAAATGACAACAGCAATGGAAAAGTACCCAAAAAAAATACAAATTTGAGAACAATCAAGCTCATTTCGAAAATGATCAAGCTCTAGATGTGTATCAATCACACTTGATGCATTATACATTTCCTATAAGTGTAGCTTTCCAATCAAATCTAGAATATGAAATTAGAGCTATACAATTCTCTCCATTACCCTTCATTGTACTAATGCACACAAGGTTTAGACTTGATATGAACTAAATAGTGTTGTATATATACATGGATAAGTTGTAATAATAATGATATAAGTTTGGAGAGTATTCATTAATAAAATGAATAAAATGAAATTTCGAAAAAATTTCTTTGTGAAAATTCAAGCTTCAGGATGTTCGATTGGTTTAGACTTCTTCTTAATCGATCAAAGTAGTGAGAAAGGCTTCTCGATCGGTAGAAGATCTTGCTTGATTGATCGAAGTGATCAAGAAAATTGATTTGAAGCTTCCACTTGACTCGATTGATGCTTGATTCCTGTTCGATTGATCAAAAAGAGCCTTCAATTAATGCTCGATTCCTCTCTATCAATCGAGCCTTGTAAAAACTGTTTTTGCAAAATTTTCTATAGAATTTGGGGTAACCGCTCTGAACGATAGGAAAGGTTTTAAATCTTCTAAACTATTTTATGAGGCATTGTAACTCTCCATACAGGTATAAATAGAGGTTTATGTTCACTTAAAATCTTGTGGGTATTTTCCAAAATTGCTATTTATAGAACCCAATAACTTAGTTGTATCTTGGGGACAAGTTTGTAGAAGCCCTTTAGCAACTTGTGTATGAGGACAAATATTGTCTAAGGATAACATTCAATTGTGCCTCCAAGTCAATCATTAATTTCTATTTACTTAATGTGTTCATTTTGTTCTTTTATTATTACTCCTTGATTTAGTGAAATCCCCAACAAACAAAATATGTTGGCAGGACAAATACTATAGGAATAAATTTAGAACTCGGGTTTGCCAATTATCAAATTTTAAGTCAAGTTGAATTAATTATCCAATTATGTAATGGGATTCAAGGCTTGGTCACAACATACATACATAAAAAGTTTATTAAAATAGATGATTAATCGATGCTCTAAGTGCACTTGGAACTTACTACTATCTATAAGTTATGAGTTTGTTATTTCAATTTTCTAAATATAAGATGTGATGATTATACTCAAATATTACTTATCACTCTTGCTAGTCTAAGGCTCTTAACACATGAAAATTAGTTCAAATTTAAAGATTTTGATCCAAATCCATATTCTTACCCTTCCCAAATAGGTACTACCCAAATCCAAATCCTGCATTAAAAAAAAAAAAAAAAATAGAGAGAGAGAGAGAGAGAGAGAGAGAGAGAGAGAGAGAGAGAGAGAGAGAAAAGAGAATATGGGAAATTTGAGATTCTTGTTGTCTTGTGATAGGCAATACTTCGGGTCCGTTTGATACTGTTATTTAAGCAACAGTTTTAGTGTTTAAACATCACAACATATATTTTCACAATACTTTTTAATCTACACATATTTCCTCAATACTTAAACAATATTACTAAAAATTTCTTACCAAATGAGTTCTTAATAGTCCTGAAATAGTGTTTTGAACTCTCACAAAGGTGGTGGGTCCCACACGTGGGTCCCACCCATTTTATGAGAGCCCTTAACATTGCGACTAAAAGTTTTTTTTTTTTCTCCTGCAATGCGGCTCCAAATAGCAAGAACGTATTAAAATAAAAAATAGGAAAAAAGAATTCAATACAGTAATTTCCTTTCACATATATACATATATCAACAATTAAAAAGTGTTTCTGAATTGTAGTGAAGAAAAGAGATGATACAGAAGAAGAGAGAGAAAGGAGAGATAGTATGGGTAACAGTTTTACTCTCTCAAAAATATCTAGGTGTGTTATGAGTGTTATGACTTATGCTTTTGTGGGTGAAATAATTTTTTCATCAAACCCTTATATATTTTTGTGATTGAAAAATTTAGTAATCCCCAATTATAATGGGTTCAAACTATTAATCTTTACAAAAAAAATAGAAGAGCCTCTGAGCATGTGCTCAGAGGCTAGTAACTACTTAACAATAATGGGGAGATTTAAATTTGTTAGGTAGAAGTTTGAAGTTGTTTGTGTGACTAAAATGTGGGTGTACGACTGGTTTTTTTTTTTTTTTTTTTCAAATAATGGTAGATTTTTTTTTTTTTAATTTATCAATACAGCATATGTGTTTTTATAAAGAAACATGTGTTTGTTTTAATTTTAATTTTTTTAAATGAATAAAGAAATTTGAAAATCTTCAGAGAGTAGTCTTATTTTATAGGCAACTTTTTAGTGGAAGTTAAAGATGTATATACTTAAAAAAAAAAAGTATATATATCTATTTAGTTTTTTTTTTATTTATTTAGATTTGTTTTTGGATAAACGTGGGGTGTTTAACTTATTTTTCTATTTAAAAATAAATAAATAAACGTATAATTTCTTTGAAGAAGTAGATTAGTGGAAGAGTATTCTTATTATTTTGTAGGCAATATTTTAGTGCAAGTTAGACATGCATTTTTACTAGACTATCTTTTAGTTTTGTCTCTACTAAAACTTAGGGGTGTAGGAGTATTTTGGAACAAAAAAAAAAAAAAAAATTAGTCCAAACAGGAGAAACCCCTTAAATAGTAGTATAGATAAAGTTAACAAAAAATAAGATAAATTTGAGAGTTTAAACGTGTTATTTAATTTATTCATTATTAAGGAGACACGAAAAAATATTTTATATCAAATGATATCATGTCATTCATATCAAAATCCAATAAAAAAGAGACAAGTGTGTAAAAATAACTATCCACTAACACATGTCTATCATTTGTTGGTTGATTAATTATTTTTACTGATATGTCTCACACTTATTAAATTTTGATACTATTAACATAGTATCATTTGATATCAAATACCTTCTCAACGAGACATACTCATGAGAGGGTATATATGACAATGTAGAAATACAGACCTTTAAACATGGACAAGTGAACATGGATAGTCCGAATGTCCAATACCACTAAAAATTGCTTGTCAGTAAATTGCTACACAGTGATAGCTTTTTGTGGGAGAGATAAGATTCAAACATCAAATCGTCATAATGGACTTTATAGCTCATGATTATCATCTTAGTGGACTTAATAAGTTGATGACTGCCTTAGGTTTTGCCTAAAGAAAGACAACCACCAAATAATATGCCCCTCACTAGGAAGAAATCATCCACTTATTATTATTATTTTTTTTTTAAATTTTATACGTGCAAGTTTCATGTAGATATTAGTGAATAGTAGTCATCTAACGTGCACCCACTAAAAAGGAAACCATGCATTTTCAGCATATACTACATATTAAAGTTTCAATTTGCTGGTGATCTACCCTCGTCAAATCCCACCCAACATGTTGCCTAATAAAAGTAAGCAAACACCAATACTTCATAGCTCTTTCTTGAACTTTTTGAAAGCAACATTGAGACGGTATTAAATTGGTCATAGTCTCTGCCATTTTGCTTTTGGAATTGTTCTTTTGTTTCTCATTATAGTGAGTGATGGCAGCTGAAGATGAAAAGAAAGAGAAAGAAAAAATTGAGGTGATCACTGCTGTTTACAATGTTAATCTCCATTGCCAGCAATGCGCAAACGATATCAAGAAGCCTCTTTTACGTACACAAGGTACTTGTGGATTCCTTCCTTAGTCCTTTCACTAGATTTCAATCTCTGTGCTATAAAATCCTATATACCATGTTTTTAGTTTATATACTCCTTTCGATCTATTTGCCTATTAAATGATATGACATTTCGTATACTAATGAATTCCGGAAATAAAATCTTAATGAATTATTTGCAGCTCTTTTTAATTAGGACTATTTAATTTTCTCCGGGTTTGAAGATTTCTCATATATGGTTTCAAGTTTTCTATTTTGTTTCCTTCATTATTCACTTGTTAACCTGATATGCATGGAGCCTAAAGCGAAATTGTCATGGCACTGTCGTTGTGACCAGGGGTTCACACCGTGGACGTTGACATGGAGAAGAGTGAATTGAAGGTTAAAGGTGTGATAGACCCAGTTAAAATTCAGAAACGAATAGAGAAACTGAGTAAGAGAAAGGTTGAGTTGGTATCTCCAAAAATCAAGGCCAAGGAAACTGTTACAGTAGAGAAGAAAGTCAAAGAAACTAAAGAAGTGAGTATACATTCCAACTATAAAGTTTAATACCAGAACCTGCATCTTATTAATAATGGAAATCACAAAAAGCAATTGTATGTGTGTGCACTTATGATCTGGATGCATGCACTTTCACATGGAGAACTCAGTTAAACAATTTTGTACTTCATAACATTTCCACACAAAATTCTGTCCTCCAGAACTGAGCCATACAGCTAGCATCACATGCACCACAGAAAACCCTCCCATTTTCATTTTAGAAACCAACATGCATGGTTTCCAATGAGGTGGACATCGCTTATTATCACTGAAAAACATTTTCATTCAAGCATATTATGGATGATACTTCACACCGAACAAAATAGAATTATTTCAAACAACTTGAAGAATGCAATATGTAACACAGCATAATATCTTGCGTCCATTAGCATTGGAGGACCATAGTAAATCTTTTTATTAGCTGAACTCATTTCATTTCCAATTGTTATAGTTTCTTTGCAATATGTTGTTCACAATTTTCATTTATAAGAGCTCTCTATCTTGAGTTTTCAAAAATTATACTCATCCATAGGTAAAAAAGCAACTGCTAGACACACATTTCTTCAATTACTATATACCGACGGAAATGTAAAAACTGGTCTTGTTTATTTGTTCACAAGTTGATTTCACGTACAACATCAGTGAAAGTACACATGCACTGCGACAAATGTGAGCAAGACTTGAGGAAAAGGCTACTAAGGCACAAAGGTAACAACCAAAAGAGTGTTAATACAATTAAACTCTGTTCCAGGTTGATGTTGGGTTCATAATAAGTCTGCCAACAACATATATACGCAGGTATTCACAACGTTAAAACTGACATGAAAGCACAAAATCTAACGGTTGAAGGAACCATTGAGCCTGAAAAACTACTATCGTACTTGAAAAAGAAGGTGCACAAACATGCAGAGATTATAAAGTCAGAGAAAAAGGAGGAGAAAAAAGAAAAAGAGAAAGAGCAAGAAAAAGAAAAAGGTAAACCAGCCGAGAAAGGTGAAAGTAAACCCAGCGAGAAAGGAGAAGGCAAACCTGCTGGGAAAGGTGAAGGGAAAACCACTGAAACAACCAAGATTGTAGAATTGAAGGAAGAGACAAAGGTTGTGGAGGTTAAAACTAAAGAGGGCAATGCACCATACTTTATTCATTATGTCTATGCTCCCCAGATGTTTAGTGATGAAAATCCAAATGCTTGTTCTGTAATGTAGAAAGAGTGTTCTGACTTTATTTGGGATTCTTAATTCCCTAATTTAATCCTACAATTGAAATATAAATGGAATTACCAAAATATGCAAAAGAACTTTATATAAGCAAGAAACTTTTTGTTATATTCCAAGATTTATTTGTTTGAGATCAAACTGAACATCCTTTCCATATTATGTTTTTCATTATAATTTTATTTATTTACAATGCTAGTTTGCATTTATGGTTTATATATTGCTTACTAATCCATTATAATCCATACTTCAGCGTTCTGAGAATTACAAAATGGAAGTTAGTGATGACACCCGGATAACATAAAGCAGCCATAACTTGCTCACTCATTAAATTACGGCTTACTATCTATGTTTTGAGAAGTATATCTTGCTGAAAATGCGCAACCCTAAATCCATATTAAGCAACATCAGCATAAGGAATCTGTTAATTGAACTAAAAGGGCAGAGAGCTAATTGTGGGGAATGTATGAGTCTCTCTCTCTGTCTCTCTCTCTCTCTCTCTCTCTCTATATATATATATAGAGAGAGAGAGAGAGAGAGAGAGAGAGCAACTATAATTTTTAATTATACTCCTAAAAACTTGTTATTCTTTTTGTGACATTTATTTACTTAGAGGTTGATTCTAAAAAAAAATAAAAAATGCTTTAGAGTCTTGACACAACACACATTCTACATATAGAAAATTGAAACTCATAAGTAGAGCTAAGGATTTTTGGTATGGTAATAATCTACTTGGAAGGCACCAGTTTGTGACAAATGATTGAAAAGAAATGAAAGAAGAACTTAGAGAAAAATATATACGCCAACCCCATCAAGAGATATTTACCCCAATAAATATCAAGGTGTTCACATAGCTTCTAGTTCTAAGGATAACAATAAAATTATAGACTCCTACACAAGGGACAATAGTAACAAGATCTTGGTGATGAGGAAAATCAAGTACCATCAAAGCCTAATTCTAAAAATGAAACACAAGTACCGACATATGTAGAGTTAATACAACTTAAACCATGTGAAGTAAACCCAAGACCGACTCAAGACCTAAGATGATAAATTTAAGTGAAAATTTTAATATTTAATATTATGTAAATAACCTTTATTTAACTTTCTATATTATAATTGTTCTAAATTTAAAAACCACTATTCTTGCCTTTTAAGATACACAATACTACTTAAGTTTTTGCATCTAGTAAGCTTGCTCTCATCTCTTTTTTGATAAGAAGATCTTGTGATATAATTTATCTTTAGTTTTTTATCAAATTTAATTTTAAGTATCGTTTTACAGGAAAATAATAATTGCAATAAGGAGGCCTTTTTGTAATAGCCCTAGGCCAAGAGTCAATAATATGTAGACCTAATATTGCCTATTAAAGAGTCAAAACAATTTTTTTTTTTTTTTTTGAGAAACAAAGAGTCACAACTTGAAAAGGAGAAAGTGCACTAAGAGAAAAAAAGTATTAGAGGGTGCACATGTGAAAATAAGTTTGATGCATCCGTTACTCTTCAAATCTCCATGGTGCACATTATTTGAAGAAAAAAAAAAACAAAAAAACAAAAACAAAAAAAATTCATAGTACATGAAGTGAAAAGGGTATTATACAATGATGGTTCTTATGTATCAAGATAATATTATATATTATGCATTATTGATTCACCCATTAATTTTATCATTTTAAATGCATTTTCATTGATAGAACTGAAACTTTTTCTTTTTAGTACTATCAAAAGTGCTTCAAGAGTTGGTGCATGTCAAGCTCAACATCTTTTATCACTAAATACTTTAAATTTGAGGTGAAGTTTTCTCCAACCAAGAAAAAATGATGCATGGGATGCAACTAAAATTAATAGTAATACATTTTATTTTGATTTTACATTTTAATTTAATTTAATTGATAGCATTTTTTTTTCTTTCCTTGTTTGTTGTATGTGCATTCTCATCTAGAAATGCAAAAAAAATAAAAAATAAAAACAAAAAAACAAAAACAAAAAATAAAAATAAAAACCAAAACAAAAACAAAAAACAAAAAACAAAAACAAAAACAAAAACAAAAACAAAAACAAAAACAAAAACAAAAACAAAAACATTTTGCCTATCAAAAAGATACATTATCTATTTTATACAACCATTTTTACAACATACCCTGCATCTCGTTCTTTATTTTACATTCCATCACATCAAAATAATATATTTGATTATTTTCTGCCTACCAACAATAGCAATTGAGCTCAAAACACCACCACCTCACGACCAAATCAACTGCCACTAAGATCCAAAATCCAAAACTATACCCACCTCTGACCCAGCAACAACCCACACTAATGTCAATGTCCACTAACAACATACAACAACAAATAAAATAAAATTAAAAATCCAGATATTAGAAACCCACCAAGATAACCTAGATCTACAAAATGCAACAACATGTTGATGCAAATGCCGACGACCACCAACACCAACGACTATCACAGCAACCTAACTCACACCACCCGAAGACTACCGGCAATGACCACCACATGCAATAGTTGCAACACCGGCGTTTAGGGAAGTATTCAAAGAGGAGAGAGAGTGTAAGAAAGAGGAGAGAAGGGCAGAGAATAAAATAACAATAAAAACAATTTACATGTTGCTACAACGGCACATAAATGAACATGACACTATAGCAAGTTGTAAAATTCAAATGCAAAATTCCTCACTAGATGGAGCATTTTTTTTTTTTTTTGGGTGAATTTGTGTGAATAATGCTGTTGGGAAATTTAAACCTCGGTTGATAGAATTAACAAGTATTAAACTTAAGTTATTAATTATATTTATTATGAATAAATCTTGTTAAAATAAACAAGTATCAATATCATGTCAATATCATATACAACGAAATAGTAAATAAGATGTGATATGATACCCAAGAAAACTAATGAAACAAATTAGTTTCACAGTAAAAAACTGTGGAGAAACCTTTCCAAAAAGTAATCCACTATAATAAAGAGAAGTTTCAGATCTAGTACAAAATATTTGTTCCTAAACTCTACAATCTCCGTAGATGAACTTATAGCAGAAACCTTCTACCGATTCAAAACCTTTGAACTCTTCAATATATGAAAGAGAAGTTTCAGATCTAGTACAAAACTTTTGTCCCTAGACCCTACAATCCTCGTAGATGAACTTATAGCAGAAACTTTTTACTGCTTCAGAACCTCTGAACTCTTTAATATATGAACGCCACCCTTTTGCACAAATCCCAATACGTGACTAACCAATGATGCATAAATCCCAGTATGTGACTAACTCCAGCAACTCAAAGAAGATATTATTGGCCACAAAGTTCTTCACTTCATCAACAATGAAGATCAAGAAGTACTTGGTTACAAAACCCTAAGGAGTAAAAGACGCAGTAACTTCTTACAGAGAGAATAAGGCACTCGATCAATTTTTCATATGTTCTCTATGTGCATACTCACTCAATGCATATGTGACGGTCTTTGAAATAAGTCTTATATATGTTTAGGGTTATGAGAAAAGAAACCTTACATAAATATACAAGCATAGGCCGAAAATCAGATCTGGAAATTTCGATTTCGTAAGTCTCGATAGATTAAGCTTTCTGTCGAACTTCTGTCGAGCTTTCTTCATTAAGTCTCGATAGATTTTTTGTAGAGGTATCTGTCGAGATTTAATGAATAGCTTTTTTTCACTTGTTTCTTAGTACAATCTTCATGGTTTTTATACTTAGCTTGAACAACATGTTTCTTGAAATAATAAATACATCCTAGATCTACCAATTTACAAGTAAAGCGCATTTTGTCAAAGGATTAGCCAATTATATAAAATATTTCCTTGACAAATGTTATGCATTTTGCATTTTCTAGGGTTTTGGATCACCTAATAGGAATGCTCTAACCTTGTAAACTCTACTTAAAGGCTCCAAAAAGATATCATGGGACATGTTGAATTTCTTTGTAGCCTCCTTAGGTGTTTGACTCCCTAGGTTTACTAGAAAATGCATTTTGCATTTTCTAGGGTTTTACATCACCTAATGGGAATGCTCTAATCTTGAAAACTTTACTAAGGCTCCAGAAAGATATCATGGGACAAGTTGAATTTCTTTTTAGCCTCCTTAGGTGTTTGATTCCCTAGGTTTACTATTATTTTCTACTCTTATTGAATTAGTTATATTTATGAAATTTGGTGTAATTTATTACCTTGTTTTTCCTATCCTTATTTGTTGAGCTCTACTTAAAGGCTCCAAACTAACGTTATAGGATATGTTGAATTCCATGAATAACATGGAATTGAGACTTTTCTCTTGACTCCATTCAATCTTAATCAGTACTGATTCCTAGATTTATTTTCTATATACTTGGTATTGGTTTCAAGCAACTTTAATTACTAATTCTTGGTTTATTTTTATTTTCTTCACTTGTTGAATTTGTGTTACATCACTGCCTATAACTGCCTATAAATCTAAAATAAGGTTACAATTATATGTAGGGCATAAAATATATACAAAGAGGATTTGATGAGAGAAAAAGTTAAGTTAATAGATATTAAAACAATCTACGATTGCTTTCAAGCTTGAAAATATAAATAGCTGTCTTCTAGAAGTGTTTTGTCACTAACTCTCTCACTCTGAAATTCGAACCTATATATTCTGGTAGGTTAAATAAATTTGAATTTAGTTTATTCCTCCCATTAAGAATGTTGACATCTCTTTCTCAAAAAATAAAATAAAATAAAATGTTGACATCTAATCTATATGTTCATAAAAGATTGAACGTTATACACTCAATCTCGTTATCAAAGTTAGCTCATCCACTAAAGAGCATTCTACTCAACATTTCTTCTAAGTTTTCTTATCATTTGGACATTGTCTTAGATGCAGTTATCCGCAGAATAAAGTCGTTATGATGAAAAGTTATAACCTTTAATATATGCAAAGAAATTATAAATACTTTTCGTTAAGTAAATGAATATGACTTCATAAAAAAGGCCATTGCATCAAATGGCCTAATTGATCATTTACAAACTAGCTAGCTCTCGCCCCCAATTTCCTCGAGCTTAACAAGAGCAAACTACATATAATTGCTCAATAGAGAATGCCTACTAATAATAACATAAGTTTGTATAGATACATATAATAATTCATTTTGTACACACAGTATTTCTTAAAGAGTAGACACACCAAATACCCCCAAAAAATAGTGATTTTTCTCAAGGGAAATAACCAAAGTGCGACTGCCTAAGAAATTTTAGTGACATAACATAAGTGATATCGTCACAAAATTTCCCCTTCTTTGGTTGAACTCCTGGAACTGATGTGATCTAATGGATCTTATTTTATTTTTGTTCTTATTTGTTGTTCAATGAATTTTTGAGTCAGTTTATCAAAATAACGATCAAGTGATGCCTAGAAATGATTGGTCCAAGAGAATATCATCCCCAAATTATTACAGGAATTGTTCCAACAGCAAACAAGTCTTGGCCCAAAAAAAAAAAACATCAATTCCATAGACAGACTTTCCTGAATATTAGGAACGTTCATAGATTTTATCTTGAGGGATTTAAGGGAGATAAATTAAAGTTGGTCAGCATTTTATTTATTACTATAATAATAATAATAATTATTATTATTAACTTGCAGGTCCACCCAGATCACATGGATATAGCAATTATCTTTGGAGTTGAAATCTTATTTAATCTTCAAAAAAGAAAAACAAAATCTTATTTAATCTAATTGACCCTTCAAGATTGAATTAGATATCCTATTAAAAAAATACTATTCAATTAGATTTAATATATTCACTCATTTTTCTCAACCGCTTAAAATTTGGAAGAACCTTTTGATAGATTTTGTGGCTTACTTATAGATTATTTATCCACTATAATACTATATATATCACTTACTCCATGATGGTCAGCGAGCAGAAATTAGCTGAACAAACCACATCTTCTAATGAAGAAAAAAGAAGTTCCATCCATAAAAGATCAACATCCACTTCAAAATCCATCTCAGAAAGTCAGAAACCAAAGTTCACAACCATTAACAAACACAACAAATTAAACAAGCAAGTACACAGTAGATGATTAGTAATTGTACAGAGATTTTGAGGTCTAAAAGGGATGCCCTAACCTTAATTCTCCTGACCAAAATTAGGTCAATTAATAAGGCTGCCGTCCACCCGAGTTCCCGGCCCAACCATCGCCCGATAACTGACCACCGTTCGGCATGTTAAGCGGCAGATTAAAGAACGGCAGCCCCGAAGACGGGTCCGGAAATGGATTATTAATTCCACCACCACCATAAGATTGTGAGACTTGCTGCTGCTGCTGCTGATCTTGCTGTAGCGATGATTCTTCTTGCTCATCTAACGGCAACCTCTCATAAGCCACATTAGTGAACGACGAAGCAATGATGATGACGGGTCCCGAGGCGATCAAAGCTCCGGCGACGTTGCCTCCGACGACTTGCCCTTGTCCTCCGGCCAAATATATGGTCAAACTAGTGGCGCCAGGCGGAGCAGGAGGTGGAAGGAAAGAACCTGACAGTGATAGTATCTCGAAACGGCCTGGTAGCGTGACAACGGCGCCAGAAGCTGAGGGTTGCCGGAGACTTACGTTTGTGACGGTGCCCGTCCCACTTAGAACACAGATCCCACGTTGACGCTTGCGGGCATAGGTGGCGATGGAGTCAAACACGTCGCAGCCGGTTGTGACTTCCAAGATATGAGCTCGGAGAGTGTTTGCACTTTCTCTGGTGATTATCACAGGAGGTTTTGGCTTGTTTTTGGAACCCGGGGGTCGACCTCTTGGTCTGCGACCCCCAATATCGCCTGAACCAGTGGGGTTAGGGTTGACCAGCTCGAGCTCTTGTGGAATATTGTTGTTGTTGTGGTCGTTTTCTTCACGGTCATCGTCGTTGCTGAGTTGTCTTTGGAGGTTAAGGTGTTGAGCAAAGCGAGAAGATGCTGAGCCCAAGTCTAAGCCAGCCATACACAGATCGAGCTAAAGCTCTATAGAAAGAGAGAGAGAAAACACAAAAAACCAAAAGAGAAAAAAAAAATTATAGTAAAAAATGTAAAGTGAAATTAAGAATATTAATAATAATTAGTGGGGTTTAATATTTTAAGGTTGTTTTTAAAGAAAATGAGAGATCATGATGATTGAAAACCCTTGAGTAAAAGAAAAGAAAAAGAGGAATCGGAGAGGCGCAGAGAAATGAGAAGGGAAACAGGGAAGAGAAGAGGGAAAGAGATAAAACTATGTAGCAGAAGTAGCCATTCCCATTTGTTCTCAACCAAAAAAGTAAACTTGTATTAAAAAAATAATAAAAGTATTATCTTATAGATTATGTTCTTGATTGGTGGTTTAGTTTAATTTATTTTCTAATGAGCTTTTTAAAAAGTAAAGTAAAACATGGGGTGAATTGTTTGATGTATATGTCTATGTCCAAGGATGCATCGTGCTTGGCCCCAGAAAGATAAAAAATGTTTTTTGGGTTTTAATTTTTTTTATTAGGCCAATGAAGAGAGAGAGAGAGGTACCTCATTTTGTGGTGTATAATATAATTAATTACGTACTGAAAGATACATTGAGGTGAAACTTGAACAGGGTTTACTTGGTTTTAATCCACAACTATAGAGCAAAAAAATGAATTAGTAAATGATTTGGATTTGTCAATGATAATGAAACTTATTAAGGAAATAAGATTAAACGTGCACAAGCACGTGTATGTGAGGACTTTGTGTTATGAGCCAATGAACTTTTTATAACAATTAAGGGTTAGATTCTGAATCTATAAGCGATTTTACCTGTGTTTTAACTTTCAAACATTAGTGATCTTCATCATTTCTAATAAGATATAGATGTTTTAAAGCTCACCAAAAAGAAAGAGAAATGTTTAATTATGTTAATAAACTGTACCTCAAGAAAACTCTAATATGTTAATAATGGTCCCCATTCAGCGGCACTCTTTTTGATTAATAATCTGGAATATAGTATTTACGTTAGATTAGATGCCACCAACCATTTGTTGTTTTCTTTTTTTTTTTTGAGAAGGACCAACCACTTGTTGTTTTAATGGTGAGGGATAGCATAGTTGCTCACTTGCTCGCAGACCACGACGGAAAAAGAGGGACTCGACTTTCTATTCATTTATATTAGAATTGTTTATGGAATAGAGAACATTGTGAGAGAGAAGGATAAATTAAGACCCGAAGTGAAAGATTATTATTTTGGTTCAGTTGACTGTTTATGCCAACACACACAAAGTCTTATTAGTATATGAAATTATTGGGTTACAACAAAAAACTACTAAGAGTGTATAGAGAGAGACTAGTTCTAAACTAACCATAATTAATTGCAGTATAAGTTATGATGTTCAGTACAAGTGTAGTAGAACAAGTTGTACAAATAACATTGAATTTAGACTAATATCTCTAACATCTCCCTCAAACTAAAATCTCTAACGTCTCTCAATTTGTCAATTTAGACAAATTGACAATATATATATTGTGGGTACCTAGACATGCGGGGCAACGTCCTAGGCATGCGGGGCAACGTCCTAGGCATGCTCGGCAAAGTCCTTAGGCATGCGGGGCAACGTCCTAGGCATGCTCGGCAACGTCCTAAGGCATGCGGGGCAATGTCCTAGGAGTCCCACATCGAAGGAAAACCCTCCCACTTGCTGCCTTATAAGCTGTGAAGCGAAGGGAGTAGTGTACCATCAGTTTATAGTCATTCGAATGACTAAGCTGATGGTACACTACTCCCTTCGCTTCACAGCTTATAAGGCAGCAAGTGGGAGGGTTTTCCTTCGATGTGGGACTCCTAGGACATTGCCCCGCATGCCTTAGGACGTTGCCGAGCATGCCTAGGACGTTGCCCCGCATGCCTAGGACGTTGCCCCGCATGCCTAAGGACTTTGCCGAGCATGCCTAGGACGTTGCCCCCGCATGCCTAGGACGTTGCCCCGCATGTCTAGGACGTTGCCCCCGCATGTCTAGGTACCCACATATATATATATATATATGGCAACGGGCTGTGGATGGACGATGGTTTCTATGGCTAGATGTTATGGTTGTACTGGTGACTCGAATAATAATATCAGTAGATGAAGGTATCATGAGTGGCAGGACGAAAGTGAAAACAACAATCAGAATGACGAAAACGATTGTGGGCTATGTCACCAACACTGCAGGTCGACTAGTGGACTTAGTTCCAAAACTCCTAACCAGTATCTTGGGAATAAAGGTAATTTCTCATAATAATTATATGATGTATGTAAGATGAGAGAATTTTACACATGCTTGGAGGAATAGTCATCAAGCACTCTCAATTAGTTTTGGACAAACACGATATAAAAGAAAATAATAATAACAATGTAAAAAAATTGCAGACATTTTCAACATGTAAATGAAGTATTTTTAAAACTAATAAATGTATAAAGAAAGAGTCAACCAAATTTTATTTTTTATTTTTTTTTTATACAAGATAAAATTCTATTCTAACCTAATCTAAGTGTATATATGTGTGAAGCTCCCTCCTGGAGACTTGAACCCTAGCCTTTCTCCCCCCCCCCCCACTCCACAAGCACTTATACTTATGGAGTGACCATCGCACCAAGGGAGTGCGGTAGTCAACCAAACTTAATATAAATGTTCTAAGACTAAGAAAAATATTGCATCTTTCTCTATCTTTAATCAAAAGCAAAGTGTAGAATAAAAAACTCTATCTTGCCTTAATTACTTAAGCATAGCATAAAAAAAAAACTTGGATTTATTCTATTTTTTCAATTAAGTCATAACTTGTTAGAGCATTTTAATATTAAATAATTAAAATAAATAAATATTATAAAATAAATGTAAAGATGTGGGAGTAAATATAGAAGATGAGGAGTTAGTGAAAATGTTTAATCCCACATTGAAAAGGAGAGAGACTTTTTTATTCTTTTTAATTGTGGTGATTAATGGGCTAAAATGAATTATTTCAGATATTGAGCTAGATACGTGCATAAGGAGGAGGTGAAGAGTGGAGGTATCAAAATTGGAAGGGTGTTCTTTTATAAAAAAATACACTAAAAGATGGAGAGGTTCAATCCATGTTACTAATATACTTACAAAAAAAATACACTAAAAGATAGAGAGGTTCTTGACAAAGAAGGGTGTTCTTTTACAAAAAAATACACTAAAAGATAGAGAGGTTCTTGGCAAGGAAGGGTGTTCTTTCTGGTGGAGTTTTGGGTTTGAACACTTTGTGCAGAGGTTGTTATAGCCATACGACACTTGTTGGGCTGTTGTATCCTGGGGGAGACAAGTCAGAGAAGGTCTGCACCGGTTACAAAGTTTAGCCAACCAAGAGCTTGAATCTCCTTAAAGAGAGCGAGTGCCGCGCCTCAGTCCAAATAGTGTTGTGTAATTTCTCTCTTTAAAGTAATAAAATTCAGTAGTATTATTCAATTTCTCTTTGTATTATTTCCATTATCATTGTATTTGCACCAACATAACTCATGAGAGAATTAAGTCATGCTATTCTTATTTTATTTTAATTCATTGTAAATAGGGGTATCCATAGGTTGGGTGGGTTTTGGTTGAGCGTAAAACCGTCACTCAACTCACTCATGTCAGGTGAGGAAGTCTTGGACCCATCGTCGACCACCCACTACTTCAGGTGATCGGTCAAAAGTTGTTGGACAATACTTTATTCAAATCACAAAATTTGAGAGAGAAAAAAAATATATCTAACTAATAAATCTCAAAAATCACAATCAAATTCCAAACCCATGAAACAAATTGGATATAAACACAGATCAATTAAATTAAATCCCAAATGCAACAAAAAAATTTCTCAAATCCAGTATTACAAATCCCCCACACGAAGCCAAATAATTTGGGAAACAAATCATCTCAAACAGTGAATAGAGACATCATCCACAAAGGGGAATTTAGGAGATTAATCGAAAAAGACCTGGGTTGTGCTGCATGGGCATTGATCACTCTCTCATGCACCATGCCATGATCGAGTGAGTGAGAGCCTTAAGAGAGAGATCTAATAAATGAAATGAAATTTCAATTCTTGGATTTGAAGGGATGAGATAATGCTGCATGTCAATCATCTGAATGAAGTGATCTAGACACATAATTAGAAGATGACCGATATACAAAGGCGACATTTTTTTAAATTTTTGGACTAATCGATTTTTACGAGTTTCAAATCATAACACCAGCCACTCGACCCGAGTTAATTGGGTTTCCTTCACACAAGCCTGTTGCAGCCAGTTTCTCTTGCCTGATCGAATTGGGCAATGATATGGCTGGCCAGATTTTTCGGGTCCGGGTGGATTTGGAGAGCCCTAATTGTAGAGTTAACATCATTGGAAAAATATTATGGGATATGACCTATTTTAAGAAGCAATATTCAAATACTTTTTTAAGGCACACATAATTGAATGAGCCATCTGATATATTTATTAAAAAAAAAAAATTCAACATGTTCATTATTATTATTTTTTTAAAATCATGTGCTTGGAGGAGGAAATGGACATTGGGCCCACTTGGCCCTTTAGTGGCTCCGCCACTAATTTATTGACTGATATATGTACAACAGAAAATTGTAAAAGGTTACATTTGTACAATACAAAACTATTGTACTACAAAGAGTCTATTAAGTTATAAAGAGATTAACATTAGATTAACCATAGATTAATCATAGGATTAAGTACAAATTATGATGTGTAATACAAATAGTGTGTAATAATATAAGTGGTATAGAATCTATAGATGGATTGAATGTAGACTGTTATACGTTTTTTAAAAAACAGTTCAAATGGGGCCAAAGGATAAGCATAAAACAAGGGGACTAAGCGACCAACATTGCCTCGAAAACAAAAGGCACAAAAGAAAATGAAAAGAGAAGCCAATTTGTTCTAATCAAACAAGACAACCCATTATTATAACATGTCATAAATCGAGCAAACTAAAATCCAAAATCTATAATGTACCATATGTCAAACATATTACATATTTTGAGATGAACTATCTCTTCATATAGGAAGCATAAAATATATGGCTTGTGTCATAGAAAACATAAAATATACTTTCTTATGGACTAATAAAACATATGGCTTGTGTCATGTACAGTTGCCAATTAGTTCAGTTGATAATAAACAAATATACTATTAGATAAGGAGACCCAAAATAAACCCATCAAAATCTATACTTAACTATAATGTGGGACTTTCCAAGAATTTGAACCGAAGGCTATATCATAAAAATTCATTAATGTTTAAGCTCATTAAAAATATTAACTCATTTGAATGTACTCTTTCTACACTTGTTTATATTTAATTACTATACAAACCAAACTTTGTTTCCTAATTGTTCCATCTAAAAATATAGTAATAATTAAAAGGAATTGACCACTATTTATGATTGATATCATAAGTTTTTTTTTTTTTTTTTGATAAACATATCAAAAGTCTTCTTAATAGGGAGGTACAACTGAGAAACAAATAAATAAGTTACATGTCCCTTTTCATTTAATTTGGTCAAAAACTATTTGTTAACTAGGTCTTGGTATGCTACGGCCCACATTTGTTGCAATTCTATCATGTCAACTGATGAAAGGTTGGTACCGTACCTGATGGTATGAAGCTTTAGGTTTATGGAAAAGTTGTTTCTCAAAAAAAAAAGGTTTATGGAAAAGTTTACATTGTCAAATCTAGCAATATCCTTAAAGAACTTTTTTCCTTTTTTTCTTTTTTCTTTTTCATCTTCTTTTTTGTTTTCTGTGTTAAATAATACCAAGAAATAAAAGATGCCCAACTATAACACGTAATTATAAAAAATTAATATAATTTTTTTATTCGAATTTATTTATTGTTAGTAAGGTTTTACATAAATAATTTTTAAGCAACTAAAATTTAGAATTTAAAAATAAATAAACTGCTAGGTTTACTGTGTGCTAGTTTTTAGGAAAAAAATTTAGTCTGTATTAATCGTGCATAAGATATATTCTAATAGAGTGCTAATATTTAGGGAAAAAATTGTTTAGCTAGTAGGTTTTTTTATTTATTTTAATTTTGTTGAATTACAATTGTAACTCTATTTTTTACTTTTAAAAATAATAATTAATTAATTAGATTAAGAGTGTTTTTGACATTTGTTTTAAAGTCATAATTAATTTTTTAAATTCTCTTAATATATAGAAATAATCCGGGATACTCCTTAAAAAAATTTAAAAAATAAAAATAAAAATAAAAAAACTGATAACAAGGGAAACAAATGGTGCATCTTTTGTCTTTGCCTTTCCTTCTTTTTTTATTTTTACTTTTAGAGGTAGGAGGTAGAAATTTTATTGATGATAAATATACATGACACGTGACAACTTTGACTATTCAATACATCAAGGCCACCCTGGCCATTCCAATAGCACAGGGGCAACAAAAACTGGTCTGCAAACCAGACAATTATGCAGAAACAAATACACAAGGTCATGGCTAGCAGAAGCTGGTTCTCATTCTTGCAATTCTGCAGAAAATACAAACAGCACACAATGCAGAAAAAACACATGACCATGACCATTACAATAACACAAGGCCATCTGCATACCAGACAATTATGCAGACAATTATGCAGAAAAACACAAGGCAGTGGCAATTCTGCAGAAGATACAAACAGCCAGAGCCATAAACAGCCTATGACCATTACAATACACAGCGCAGGAGTTAGTTCTCAGTCCAGCAAATATGCAAAAAATACAACACAGAGGCCATTGACATACATTACCAAAAAAAAAAAAAACCCACAAAGAACTACACAAGTAGACCATTCAACTATCTATTTGAGCAGCAAATGGTGTCTTTAATTTAAAGACACCATTTGGTTGTGGTGTATAACTCATAGTAAGTTGAATAGTTGGTATATATTATATATACCCTCTTCCAATCTAATCATTGTATCTTAATATTTCTTTCAAATCGGTATTCAACTTTCTTGTTGTAATCTTGACATTTTTCAAGGAAAAAAAAGAAAAAAGAACTTCATTTTTTTACCATTAAATATATTTGTCCATATCAAGAAAAGGGGAAATTATTACCGGGCTACAGGATCAGCCACTTAGATATTGACACATTATTAATGGAATTCTTATAACTTCACAAGCCGTTAGGGTTTATTCCAAATTTAAATTTAAATCAAAATTTTGAGCCGGTGCTTTTTACCTTTCAGGCAAATCTTAAACCCACATAAACTCATCTCTAATCTCAAACCAATGACTTTCTCTCTTCCTCTCAATTCTTTCTCTCTTCTACTGAAACCCACTATCTCTCGTCGTTCTCCATGGATTTGTCTCCGAGATGAGATCGCTCTTGACACGTTGAAACTCATTATTGATGATTTGAATTGCGTATATTTTGGGATTAACAATTTATTGTTTGGGGTTTAGGTTGCAATGTCATTAGAATTTTTCCCCAACTGGGTCCTGTGTTTTAATTTGTACTTGTACATGTTTGACTTTGTTTATGTGTTGCTTAATCTTATTGTTGATGCACTCTCTAATACAGCAACTGGGATTCTTTGATTGTATCAAAGTTTTAAAAGAGACTATTCATCAAAATGTTTAAGACAAACGTAGCCTTAATGTTGCTTATATCTATAATCTATTACAACTATTTAAGGGACTAAAAGATGTTACGTCCATAACATTTTTACAATATTTTCGCAACAAATTATAGGTTGTTAGTTGTTATTGGTTCAAATTTGAACTTAACATTAAGATTACTTTTTTGCCCCAACAATAACAACCAGTAACAACCTGCCACTTAAGATTTGTGGTAAAAATATTGTGAAAATGTTGTGGACGTATTATCTATACTATTATTTAAGGAGCTTCCTCTTTTTGGATTCCTTATTTTTTAATTCAAAAATACCCCTACACTTTTATGTTTAAGTAGAGATAAAATTAAAGGACAATTCGGTAAAAATACAACTTTAACTCCCACTAAAACATTACCTAAAAAATAGGACCACTCTCCTATTATTTTTCAAATTGATTTATTCACTTATAAATTAGATTTTTAAAAGAAAATTTATATATATTCATAAAATAAAAAAACAAAATTTCTATTTTACAAAATAGGACCACTAAAAAAAAAAAAAAGCCTCATTGCACGCGCGAAGCGCGTGTGATGAGGCTAGTTTCTCTTAAGGGGCTTCTCATGTTTGGAATCTTCATTTTTTTTTGCTCAAAAATGCCCCTATACCTCTAAGTTTAATTAGAGACAAAACTAAAGAACAATCTAGTAAAAATACAACTCTAATTCTCACTAAAATATTACCTAAAAATTAGGGTCACTCTCTTCTTAATTTTCAAATTGCTGTATCTACTTATAAATTAGATTTTCAAAATAAAAATTATATATATAAAATAAAAAACACAAGTTTTTTTTTTTTTTTTTGCTACAAAATAAACGTGTAATATACTACATTATTATTTAATGGGTTTTCTATGTTTGGAATCCTTAAAATACCCTTATACCCCTATGTTTAATTAGAGACAAAACTAAATGACAATCCGATAAAAATATAACTCTAACTCCCACTAAAACATTGCCTAAAAAATAGGATCACTCTCCTGTTAATTTTCAAATTATTTTATCTACTTTTAAATTAGATTCTCAAAAAAAAAAAAAAAATATATATATATATATATATAAAATAAAAACACAGGTTTTTTTTTTTTTTTTTGGCTACAAAATAAACATGTAATATTTGTTGATTTCTTGAAGCTAGCCTCATGACATTCCTAATTGTATTCGTAGTTCTAAATGCGTAAGTAAACCTCAAATTGAAATGAATGAAAAATTATAGCACAATAAAATATAAAATAAAAAAAGCCTTATCACATGTCACACGCAAAGCACATGTGATGAGGCTAATGTATTATAAATGGGTTTCTAATGGGTTCCATGTGGAATTAAGTAGGATGATTGACATTATAATAAAATTCGAATTTAGGGATGGACCATGTTTGAGTCTCAATTACGTTTTTACTTAAGGAAGAGTTAGCAGATTATTTCAGTTGTACTTCATTATCAGTTTGCTAGTTTAGTTGGCTTGAATTGCGGTTAGGAAGGTTATATTAAGGGGTAACTTATGAAGAAAAAAACCAAGCAGTTAATAACGTTATTTTTTTTCAAGATCACATGTTAATATCATGATGATGTGTGAATACAAAACCTGAGTTCTTAAAGATCAACTAGATGCGTGTAAATAACTTTCTTGAGCTGTGAACAAGTAGTGTGCAGGACAAAAAACTCTCCTGAACTTGTAAATTAAGCTTCCTAAATCCATACCCTTAATTAGTTGAAATTTGGATCGACTTTCAGTTGATGAACAACATGTGTAATATCATTGGCATCAATATCTCATTTTTAAGTCAAAAAGATAAGGGACAGAACAATTTTATATGATTATATGTATTATTGGGACTGGTCATGTTGATTTGCATTATAAATACATTATAAATGTTTTTTTTTTTTTTTTTGGAGAAAAAGAAAATACATTATACATGTGATTTGTATCTTATTGCTTGTCGCTCTATGCATTTTGTAAATGTTCAACATTCAAACGTTCTATAATATGAATTCTGCATTCATATCTTGACTTTTTAATTTTAAAGTCTCAGATTGTCATAAGTTAGCTATGATATCTGAAGTTACTGAGATTGAGGTTAAGAAGGTTATCTTTAGCATGGATGGAGACAAAGCCCCTGGACCTGATGGTTTTAATGCGCATTTCTTCAAAAAAGCATGGGATGTGGTGCATACAGATGTGATTGCTGCAATCCGATCTTTCTTTCTTTCAAGAAGGCTTTTGAGTGAGGTTTATGCAACTGTTTTATCTTTGATCCCTAAGTGCCCTAATCCTTCAAAAATGGGTGACTTTAGACCCATCTCCTGCTGTAATATTGTGTACAAGTGTATCACTACTATTATAGCAAATCGATTTGAGCCTTGCTTAAATTCCATAGTTGGGTAGTGTCAAACTGTGTTTGTAAGAAACATTGCAGAAAATATTCTACTGATGCAGGAAGTTATTAGAAACTACCACAAGGGGAAGGGCCATCCAAGATGTACTTTGAAGGTTGATCTTATGAAAGCTTATGACTCAGTTGAGTGTAACTTCCTTCTTCAATGCCTTATTTCTATTGGAATTCTCCTAAATTTGTTTCTTGGGCCAGGGAGTGTATTATCACACCAAAATTCTCTATTGCTTGCAATGGTGGCCTTGTGGGATAATTCAAGGGGATCCGTTATCTCCTTACTTATATTGGTAATGGAAGTCTTTTCAAGAATGTTGCAATCAGCTATCTCAAGCTCCTCTGCATTTTGATTTCATTCTATATGTGAAGCTCTAAAACTCACTCATCTCTTTTTTTTGCAGATGGCTTGATGCTATTTTCAAGTGCTAATATCCATTCTCTTACTATATTTCAAGATTCTTTTGAGGCTTTCAAAAAAATACTAGGCCTTAGAGGCAAATCCTACAAATATTGAAAATATTCTTGCTGCTGTTCCTGCACATTTAAAACAAGGAATCCTAGAGTTTCTTCAATTTAAAGAAGGGAAGCTGCCTCTTAAATATCTTGGAGCTATCAGGAAGACTATCTGAAAAAGAGTGCAAGCCTCTATAGATAAAACCAGTTAGGAAGGACATCACAAGGTTACTCAACATCACTAACTTAATTATAGAGAAGTATCTCATCAAGGGCAGTTTGGATTTATATTTTAATGTGGATTCTAAACTGCAAAGAAGATTTGTAATGTCTGTTATACTATGTATGAAATGTAGGGCAGTGTCCCAATTAACAAGTGGTACATCTTACAAACAGCAATTTGCAAACCAACAGATAAATTCCACCTTATAATATATAAACATTATACACTATTTTTACAGTAAGAAATGTGTATATAAAGAGTTTCTGTTTCTGTATAAAACACAATTGGATGCCTAGATAGGACAAGATGGACTAGAGTAGATAGAATATCATATATATATATATATATATCCTGTAGAAAAAACTGGATTAGGCTGACACCATAGATGTTATCTAAAGATTGTTTGTCTTACCTTCAGTGACTTAAATAAGTTTGACTACTCCCAAATTTAAATGCACCCCTTCAGTCATTTCAAAAAAAAATTCAAGAAAGGTTTCCATATTTGAAATTTTGGCTGCTAATTCTATTTCATTATTTAGACAAAACTTCAAAATTCTTGAATCCAATTCCAATCATGGGAAAGACAAACTTTTATTCCAAAATTCAATGTACTCTCCAATTAATTTATTTGCATATATTATGATTTGATTTACCCATCTCCCCCATGTCACAAAAATCAAACCTTCTGTCGTGTAAGGAAAGTTTATACTATTGGGTTCTAAGACTTTAGGTTTAAATGCATTAGAACTTCAATTTGTAATGTTGGCAAACAATGATCCAAACGTTTAGTCTTGTTTTAGACTTGCTCAAAGTATGTTTAAGTGTAAAGTAGGAATCGAGTGTACTACAGGATTTACTGTGTAAATCTATCTAGCTCAATCGATCGAAAATTAGACTCGATCGATCGAAGCTCGTGCAGATTGTTTTTCTACAGAATTTTCCAACTTAGTCCAAGCCCGTTTGACGTATAAGGTTTTATGTTTTGCCTTAAGTATAAAAGAAAAAACCCTAGCCACGTTTTACTGTAGTTACAAATATTGTTTATATTGTGTATGTGAATCTCTTGTGAGATCTAAAGGTGTTTGCCTTCACATATACTTAGGGTTGTCAAGAATCAAGATTATGTGAAGAAGCTTGATGATCATTTAGTTGCTGCATTAAGAGCTTAAAGAAATACAAGCGGGAGTGCTTGTACTTGCTATGAATCCAAGAAAGAAGTAGTCCGTGGACTCAGAGCTATCACGTGGTCATGGTAGTAAGTTTCCTACTTAAGGTAGCAATAGGATGTTAATGGTCTAAGTCGCTATTGTGTAAATTTCAATTCTTTCATAGTGGATCTGTTTTTACCTTGAGAATAGCTAGGTTAAATCCTCTCCAGGTTTTTTACTGATTTGGTTTTCCTGGGTTATCATATTGTTGTGTTATTTATTTTTCGCACTGTTCAATGATATGATTTATATGTGTTAACCTAGATCTGCATAATTTACCTAAGTTAATCATTTGGCTAAATAACTAAATTAATCTGGTTGTATTTAAAGGGTCTAAAAACATACAAGTGGTATCAGAATAGGTTAGCTCTAGTGTTTAGATCCTTTAATTTAAGAGTTGATTCTTGACCTCTGTTGTCATGGAACACGGTCACTCTCTTATTACCCCATCTCACTTTGATGAGAAAAATTATGCTTATTGGAAAGTAAGGATGAAAGCATTCCTGAAATCTATTGATGAGAGAGTTTGGAATTCTGTTGAATACGGATGGGAGAAGCTCACTACTCCTGTTAATGAGTGGAAAACTTCTTAGAAAGAAGCATCCGCTTTTAATAGCAAAGCTATGAATGCTGTTTTTAATGCTGTTTCTATGGAAGAATTCAAGAAAATCTCTAATGTTGAGGTTGTTCACACTGTATGTGTAAAATTTTTATTTACAACTATGTATTTTGTTGGCTTTTATTCTGTGCCAAATTTGATTGTAATTGTATTCAATCGTTTATACCCTGTATTTATTATGGGATTTGTTTGTAAGGGTTGTGTGATAGAGAGAGAGTGTGAAGACTCAAGCTAATTGAAGACTGAAATGTTTTCGCGGGTAGCTCACGACTAAGCATCCCGCGAAGTGACCCATGTGCCTTGCACGTACTAAAATGCGAAGAGTCAGGCCAAAATGGAGACAGCTATGTCTCACGATTACCTTATAGGTAAGGCCTTCCTACGAGATACCCACGAGATATTCTATTCTGCCAGCCTGTCTATTCTGATACACACTTTCTATGCCTACACTATTTATACCCACATTACCCACAAATGTTGAGGAGTGCTTCCGAGAGAAAACCCTAGCCAAACACCTTGAGAATTAGAGATTGTCATACCCACAATTCTTTACACATTTTGCTTGTGATATTTCCTCAACTCTTACCTCTCCATTTTCATACCATTGAGAGGTTGATAGCCCAAACACTTACCACACCCTTTTAGAGTGTCAAATGACGTTTTGGTACTGTTGGGAAGTATTGGAAGAAGCCAAGGATGGCAGATGCAACATGGAGCTTGTTGCGGGATCTGAAGAGCTAGACAAGACACGGTTCTGAGAAGCCTTATTGGAGTAGGAGCTTGAAGGGCTTAGGTACATCGGGTAGATTAGGCTTGGAGGGTCTCTTGCTAACCTATGTATCCCAACTGATTGTCTAGTAGATTGATTACCGCTTGGAGGGTGGCAAAAAGGTTTTTCTCCAAGTTCTTCAGTTTCCTCTTCGATAACACATCGGCATGTTACTTTGTATTTGCATCCTTCTTCCCTACTCTTTTACATTTCATTTTACTACTGTGTTGCTTAGATTATATATTAGAGTAGTTTGTTTGTTTATCCGCTTACATTTACACTATTCTGGACTTAGTATTAAGTTAATGTAAAATCTATCAAGCTATAATTTTGATTTGGGGGTCTAAACAGCTCTTGTGTTTTCAACACATTTTCGAGCATTCAGTATGGAATATTCTCCAAACTGTGCATGAAGGCACAAAAGCAATTAAGATTAACAAACTGCAGTAGTTAACTACTAAGTTTGAAAGCATTAGGATGTCTAATGATGAAAGTTTTGATGAATTCTATGCTAAACTAAATGGTATTGTTAACTCTGCTTATAATTAGGGTGAAATCTATGATCAACCTAAAATTGTTAGGAATATACTTAGATCTTTGACTGAGAATTTTAGACCCAAAGTAACTGCCATCACTGAAAGTAAAGATGTAGACTCCATCCCTATTGATGAACTTGTAGGATCTCTTCAGTCCTATGAGTTGGACCTACCTAAGACAAGCAAATCCAAATCAATGGCTTTTAAGTCTGTAGATGATGTTGATGTGAATAGATTTGATGATGAGCTCTCTGCTACAGAGATTGCCTATCTTGCCAAGAACTTTAGAAATTTTCTTAAGAACAACAACATAAAGGCAGGAGGTAAAAACAATGTTGAACCTAGAAATTTTAGGAGGAATGATCCCACTAAAGTGAATAACTCTGAAAAATCTAAAGAGAAAGTAGGTCAACCTTCTAATAATTCTGTAGGTCAACAATGTTTTGGTTGTCAAGAGTATGGTCATGTGAAATCAAAATGTCCTACATTCTTGAGGTCTAAGGGTAAGGATATGGCTGTAACCTTTAATGATGATGAAGTTTCTGACAATGAGTCTAGTAGTGATAAAGATGGAAACTTTATTACTTTCACTGCTACTGCTGTAGTTGATGAAAGTGTTACTATTGAGGAGAACCCTTCTAATGGAGAACTCTCTGAGGATGCAGATTTGCAATAAGCCTACAATAAACTTTGCAAAGTTGCTACAAAGGATGCTATGAGTGATGATTTTGGCTTAAAAAAAATTGCATCCCTTAAATTTGATAAGAAGAATATGCTTGTGAAACTGTTTGATGCTAATGAATTGTTGAATAATGTGACGACTAAGAACATGTTTTTTACTTGATAAAGTTAAGAATTGGGAACATGAATTATCTGTTGCTTGAGAACAAACAAATAGGTCTGCTAGTTCTAAACTTGATCATACGCTGAGTGTTCAAAAGTCTCCTTCAAACAAAACTGGCTTAGGTTTTGTAGAAAGTATCTTTGTGCCTGAACCATGTTCCACAAACTTTGTTCCTTCTTCTGAGCCCCTTGTGAGAAAGGTTGTCAAACCTGTAGAAGTTACACCTCCTAGAAAGATTATAGTTGATCTTAAAGAGTCCAAACCTAAGAATTCTACTCTTCCTAAGGGCAAGTTGCATGATAGACCTGCATGGGTTTGCCATTTTTGTAAAAATTCTGGGCACATTCATCCAAATTATTACAAGTTGCAAGTTGCTAAATGAGTAAATAAGCCAAAAGTACATGTGCCTCAAGCACAAGATCCTATGGTACTTATTGGTGAGTTGGTAAAGGTTTTAAACCTTTATTCCAATCCTGGAGTTGCTTAGAATTCTAATTTGAAGAACAACTCCAATGCTAGAGTTGTATCTAAAAAGTTTTGGATGCAAAAGACTCAATCTAATTGAGTCTTTCTAACATGGTCCTTGTGATTCATCGCTCTACTCTTTGTAACCATTCCTCTTTGTTGTTTTTGTTCTCTTTGTTTTTCTAAGATTTGTATTGCATAACATTCATGTATTTCATTCTAGGTTGTTTTTGTTATTTCTTTTCAAAAATAAAAATAAAAATAAAAAAAGGAGGGAAAAGGGAAGCAAAATGTGTTTTGCATTATTTTCTTGAATTTGAAATCAAGGTTGGCCATATTATCTTTACATAACATGTTTATGTACCTTGTTTAACTTTGATAAACTTATTTATTGCACTTTATTAGTTTGAGCTTTGTAGTGCATGTTGTGTGGGAAGATGTTTATAGTTTTTGATCACTATCTTGATCTTGAAATCACATACCTTGGATTGTCAGACTTGAACTTATTGAGAAAGGCATAAATAATCATCTCACCACTGTTTACTAGTCAATCATGAACACCTTAGTGCATATCATAAGATTTTTTGCTCGAGAAAGTGTAGCACATGCACAAAAAGACACATAACGTGTAGTCTCGGTTTAAATACTAAAATTGGTGTGTACATTATCCTAGCTATTTTACTAAGTTTCTGATCAAATAAAATTAGTGTGTATATTATGAGGCAAATAAAGAAACTTACATGATTGCAAGTTTGTTTTCTAGGAGATGTGGGAGTTATATGATGTAACTCTTTAGGTGATAGTCTCTTTCAAATGCATGTGATGAATTTTGTAGAAATTATGATTGCTCACTATTCACATATCACCTCAAGCTTTTACTAGTTGCACACACTACACAAGTTACTTTTTGCTAAACTTTGTACATGTTATTGTGTGTGATTTTGTTGTGGCCATCCAAGATTGAAAATTTCTTGATTTTAATGCAAAATGTGTTTGAAGTTTGAGATTTAAGGAAAATTGTTTAAAAATCTTATTTTTTGGGAGATTTGGGTTCAATACAAAATGTTTTTGAAAAATATTTCATCTCATACTCATGCATTTTATTCATAAAATATTGTGCTTTGAGGATTTTCTGCATTAAAATGCTCTGTTATTCAAAAATTTGATTTTTCCAGGTTTTCGATCAATCGAACCTATTTCTCCACCGATCGAAATTGCAATTAAAAATTTGGTTTGAATCTACCTAGTTTGATCGCTGCTCGATTGCTTCTGGATCGATCGAATGTAATTTTCGATCAATCAAAAATCGCATAGAGAGTTTTTTAAAACCTTGAGTTTTTCATGTGTTCTATCACTATTCAAACTTTTTCAAAAACTCTTTCTCTCTCTCTCTTCGATCAGTCAAGGATTCAAAGCAATTTTTTGTCGTTTTCCCTAAAACTTTTTGCAAGTTTTTTGTCTTCTAAGGCCGGTAAGACTCTTTTGCCCTCCTTTTTCATTTATTTTCATGTTTCATGCATATTTTTCATGCATTTTGGGAAAGTTTTGAACCTATGAAAATGTGGGGATTTTGGTGATTTCAATCTTTTCTTTCTAAATTGATCAATGGGTTTTTGTTATCGGATGATATTAACATGATCTTTATGATTTAATTTGATCAATTTGATGAATTGGGAAAATTTGAATTTTCTAGGGCTTGAAACTACCCGAATTGGGGATTTGTTCAATTAAGCATAATGTGATGAAATTGGCTTGTTGGGTTGATTGATTTGATCAATATATACTATTATCTATCTTGTGTAATGATCAATTGATCAAAATTTTGAGTTTTTTGAAAGTGGGTTTTCAAAATTTAGGGTTTTTTATATAAACTCTATGCTCAAGCCATTTTTGTGATGTTCAAGTGAAACTGAACTCCTTCTCACTGCATTAGAGCATGCATCATGTGTCGATATTGTTCATGCATCATATAGATTGTTATTTTCTATATTTTTGTGCTAACTTGCAATCTGCCCGTGGTTTTTGTTTTTTTCCTCTCTCTGTCTCTTTTGTGTTTGTCCTTTTGATCCTTAGCATCATGTTTAGGAAGACATTCCTTAGTGAGAAAAACTAGGAAACTTATGAGAAGCTGAACATTCATAGGAATGTATGGGCTAAGAGGAAAGTAGTGTTAGCTGAGTTAGATGGTGAGATTTGAAGAAACTTTGAGCGTAGGGGTTGGCTTACTTTGTTGGACATTTCACATCCCCCTCTGGCTGCCTTGATTAGAGAGTTCTACTCGAACTTCTCTGTCCACTCCTATGATTTCAACACTCTGGTGAGAAGTTGGATATAGGGTGAAGAGTACACCATTACTTCTTCGGTAGTGGCTGATGCTCTTGGGGCGCCACTGATCCAGCATCCTGTTTATCCTTACGATGAGTCTCCTTCCCTTAATGACATCATGTCATATCTTACTGGGACTTCTATCCAGTGGGGTTTTAATCCTCGGATCACCTCTCACGAGTTGACCGAGATTCATTATCTTTTTTTTCGAATTTCTTGCCATTCCATCTGGCCTATCTCTCACTTGCACATTATTCTTTTAGAGAGATGTGCATTTTTGTATGCTCTTGTCACAAATGCTTTTATGAGTTTTTCTTATCTTTTCATTCGTTCTTTGATTGAGGTTCATAGGAGCAGTTCTACTGCTCATGGTTTATTTTTCCCCTTTTTTATTCATCAAATTTTATTACATCTAGGATTAGATGAGTTTCAAGCGTTTGAGCCCGTTCATATCATAGCTCCTATAGGTGCCACCTTTCTTAGGCAGAGGGCTGCTCAGATGCTAGCTAGCTCTAAACGCCCAAGAGTAGATTAAAAGTGCAGCTCCTCCTCCTCCTCCTCCTCCTCCTACTTCTGCTTTAGGTGATCCAGCTATAAATTCTTATGTTGATTTAGCGGCTGCTGCTGCTCCTCCAACTTCTGCTTCGGATGTTTCTAGTATTTGTTGTGATTTGGACACTGTCGTGACCGTTTAGGCAGCTCATGGTCAACTGTAGGTGGATGTCCTTACCGAGCTTCAGGCTTTGCGAGCAATTTTGGCGAGTTTTAGACGGTCACCTCCGCCACCTCCTTTTAATGATGAGTGATTGCCTTTTGGCAATTCGTCACAAAAAGGGGAAGTACATATGGATGAGAGATTTTGTTGATAGGAGGAGATTTTTGTTGTTTTGGAGCAATGAAGCTTTAGATTGTATCTAGGTGCTTCATCTTGTATTTATATTTTTTGGCTCATGATGTATTTTGTTTCATTTAAGTTGTCTATGATAGGGGGAGATACTGTGATGTGTTTATTTCTGTTTCTTGTTTCACATTGTGCTACTTTGATTATTGATTTATATTTATGAGGTTATTCATGATATATGTCTTGTAGTTTATGTTATGTGAAATCAAGAATTTATTTTGTTTTACTTGTATTTTCCACACATGAGTTTATGTGTTTATTAAGTGTTACATGAATATACAGGTTGATTCAGTCGTGCTGCTGTCTACACTTACAACTGATAGATAGTAGTTAGGTTGAATTTGTTTTTGTTGGGCAATGTTTGTAATGGGCTATTTTTGTAACTTTGAGCACTTTGTCTAGTTTGTGTTTTGTCACGGATTGCCAAAGGGGGAGTTTGTTGGGTTTTAAAACTTTAGGTTTAAATGTATTAGAACTTCAATTTGTAATGTTGGCAAACCATGATCAAAACGTTTAATCTTGTTTTAGACTTGCTCAAAGTATGTTTAAGTGTAAAGTTGGAATCAAGTGTACTGCAGAATTTACTGTGTAAATCTACCTAGCTCAATCGATCGAAAATTAGACTCGATTATTGATCGAAACTCGTGCAGATTGTTTTTCTGCATAATTTTCCAACTCAGCCCTAACCCGTTTGACATGTAGGGTTTTATGTTTTGCCTTAAATATAAAAGAAAAAACCCTAGCCACGTTTTACTGTTGTTGCAGTTATTGCTTATGCTGTGTATGTGAATCTCTTGTGAGATCTAGAAGTGTTTGCCTTCACAATACTTAAGGTTATCAAGAATCAAAACTATGTCAAGAAGCTTGATGATCATTTAGTTGTTGCATTAAGAGCTTAAAGAAACAAAAGTGAGAGTGCTTGTACTTGCTGTGAATCCAAGAAAGAAGTAATCCGTGGACTCGGAGCTATCACGTGGTCATGGTAGTAAGTTTTCTACTCGAAGTAGTAATAGAATGTTAGTGGTCTAAGTCGCTATTGTGTAAACTTCAATTCTTTTATAGTGGATCTGTTTTTATCTTGAGGATAGCTATGTTAAATCCTCCCCAAATTTTTTACTGGTTTGGTTTTCCTAGGTTATCTTATCGTTCTGTTATTTATTTTCTACACTGTTCAATGATATGATTTGTATGTGTTAACCTAGATCTGCATAATTTACCTAAGTTAAACACTTAGCTAAATAATTAGGTTAATCTGGTTGTGTTTAAGGGGTCTAAAAACGTACATATACAAATAACCATCATCTAAGAAAAGCTTATGAGGGGCCAGTTACTACTAAAGAAAATATTGTTAAGCTAGCAAAGCTAGTATAAGTGTGTAACAAAAGTTTTTCTAGATAAGTAACAGAACTCTGAGTAGGATTAACAATTACCATGTTTTTCATAAGAGAACCAGCAACAAAGAGAAACTTATAATCATTTGTTTCCTTTAACGGTTTAACCCATCAAATGCATTATGCCAATTGAGAATGACTAGTTTGAACATCGATTCTTTCATCGATTCAACAATTGGTCCACATATATCACCTCTAAAAATAGTCCTATCAGCCTTTTTATCAAAGCCTTTAAAATTGTCTACTCCCACATTTAACTGTTAAACCACAGGAAAACCAGGTGATCTGCTAAACATTTTCTATAGAAAAACATAATGTTAATCAAAGTTTATTATGATTAAGAAACAAGAGGAGATACTATTAAGTTCTAAGACTTTAGGAATTAAATGTATTAGAATTTCATTTTGTACATGTTGGCAAACTATTAGGACATATGTGAATCATGTTAGGAACATATATCAATATTGACTAATCCTTTGACAAAACGCACTTTACTTGTAATTGGGTAGATTTATTAGGATGTGTTTAATGCTTCAAGGAACAAGGTTTCAAGTTCAAGTGTTAAAACCATGCAAGTCTGTCCAAGAATCAAATGAAGAAGTGTTGGATTTTAAAGCTCAACAGCTAGTATCTATTGAGATTTAAAAGGTTGTTTAAGCCCTCGATAGATAGGGTATCTATCGAGATTTAAGACAATCAGATTTTCAGTTCTGATTTTCATCTAATCTGTGTATAGATATTTGGGCTTTCTTTTCTCACAACCTTAAACATATATAAGGATTGTTTTAAGGGTCGTCATAGTTGATGCAAGTGAGTGCAAACTTGATGCAAAGGTTTTTTACAAGCATATTATGAACCGAAGACATATGCCCTAGTTCATCTTTCTCTTCAAGAAACTGCTATGTTTGTACATCATAGGGTTTTGTAACCAAGGAGTTTCATGATCTTCATCGTGTGATGAACTGAAGAACTTTACAGCCAACATCCTTCTCAAGTTGGTGTGTAAGCCGCATATTGGGATCCGCACATCGAATTAATTTTCACTCGGTTTTTGGATTGGCTCTATTATTAATTTCAAACGTAGCCCAAGCCCATATGACATGTAGGGTACTTAATTCTTTCACTCCTAGTATAAAAGCAAAAACCCTAGCTACATTTTAGAAGTCTTTTGTTGAGTTGTGTGTTGAGTCTTTTGTGAGATCTGAGAGGCTTATACCTTCAAACACACACATAAAGCTATCAAGATCAAGATTCACATCAAGAACTTGATGATTGTTTCAGTTGCTGCATAAAGAACATTCAGGGAACTACAAAACCTTTGAGTGGAGTCTCAAAGTCACAAGTAGGAGAACTTGTGGTTGCTACAGATCCAAGAAAGAAGTAGTCCATGAATTCGGAGCTTGCATGTGGTCATGTCAGTAAGTTCTACGTGTAGTAGCATTAAGATGTTAGTGGTCTAAGTCCTTTTGTAAACTTCAATTCTTTCTATAGTGGATTTGTTTTTACCTTGAGGATAACTAGGTTAAATCCTCCCCAGGTTTTTTACCGGTTTGGTTTTCCTAAGTCATCAGTTCTTTGTGTTCTTTATATTTTCCGCTTTATGTTTATTTGTGTTTAACTAATCTTGAATAAAAATATTTTTAATCAATTTAGTTTAATATTAGATTAAACATATTGTGACAAGGGGTCTAAAAACCTAACAGATATGTTAATTTTTTTTTTTTTTAATTTGATAATTTGATAATTGGGGGATAAGGGATTTGAACCCTAGATGTTTTATTTGGAAACATCAAGAGGTGCCAACAATTTGAACTACAAAGCTTTAGAAATCATGAAACAAAACTTGGGGTGCAGTTTTAATGTATGCAGAAACCAAGGCCTAAAATTGCATGTTTTGGCTTTCAGTGTATCCAAAGTTATATTTAACCCTTTGTACATGAAACATCTCCAGTAACTCTTTTTAAAAAACATACTTGGAAAACTCGAGTGATCCACAAAAGTCCTCAAATGGACCAAATTTCTTGGTTAAGAAACTCCATCAATGCATCAGTTTGCACTATTCCAAAAACCTTGCCTGTAGCTCACTATACAGAGGGACAACCCTAGGCTTACCACCTAGGCCACTTAGGCCATCGCCTAGGGCCTCCTACTAGAGCAAGACCCTCAAATGTGGTGCCAAAAAATGGATTTTTTGTTTTTAAAAATATTTTTTTGGAGGTGTACAAAAAATAATTAGTTTCACTATTTTTTTTTTCATTTTTAAGAATGTTCCAAAAATTTAAATACATAGGTCTTACAACAATTAGATGTGTTACCAATTAAAAGAAGTAATTCCAATTTTCAATAGGAAAATGATAATAAATATCATTGGTGGACTTCAACAACCTATTAAATGCCATTTGAATTACCTTTTTCATTGGTGCTACATATTTGTAAGTCTCATGTTGTAAAGTTTATAGTATTCCTAGTATTATTCTTTCAAATACTTATATATATATATATATATAGAGAGAGAGAGAGAGAGAGAGAGAGAGAGAGAGAGAGAGAGAGAGAGAGAGAGAGAGAGAGAGAGAGAGAGAGAGAGAGAGAGAGAGAGTTGGATTCAAGTTACACCTGGTGTAACTTTAAGTAATGTCACACCACCCAATAATTTATTATAGAATTCATATTTTAAAAATCCTACCATTGAATTACATATTCTATATGTTCATAACATTCGTGCCAATTTTCATGTCAATTGAATATTATTTAGCATTTAATTCATAAACTCATCTTTTATGCATTATTTTAAACTACAAAAATTTGAATTTAAACAATTGATTGATGACATAACTATTAATCTTTGATCATCTTGAAATTTTGCAAGCATGTAGAATATATGGAGGTAATGTAATCTAAACTCAACCCATATATATATATATATATAATATTTTGAAGTGTCACTAATAATGTTTATTACTACATCAATTTGTTATTTCTTTGTAATAAAATTGGTAATATTTTTAGCATTTTTTCGAAAAAAAGGAGTTATACAAAATATTTTTTGTTATAAAACATTATGATATAAAACATTAGTTAAATATTATTTTAAGTAGTAACAAAAATGCCAATTTGAAGCTATCACTTTAGGCACCCAAATTATTGGGCCGGCCCTAACTATACAATAAGAGCAATGTGACTTATTTTCTTCTGATCATGATTAGGGATTCAAGAAAAAGAAGTGTGACACATCTATCAAATCTATTCATATTATATTGTTTGACAAAGATATATATAAACGAAAGAGCAACGAAAGTGTAAATTCATCAATTTCTTCTTTTCTTTAAACTTTTTTTTTTTTTTTTTTGGGGGGGGGGGGGGGGGGGTGTTGTCTTTTCCAGCATTAGCCATGTTAGAGGATATTTAGAAATTCAACAGTAAAGTAGCACTCTCGATAAGTTGTTAAAGGATTATCGAATGGAATCAAAGAGGATTTAAGAAGAGTTAGGTTATAGAAACTGAGTTATGTGCAAGGATATGAAAACAAATACATAAGGTAATTAACATGCCAGAGTTCACGTCTCACCTTAGAATTCAAAAACTTGTGATGTTGAAGGGAGGTAACAAACTGAGCAACCTGAAAGAAAACAATGATATTGTTTTTGTGAATTGCATGATGTTGATTTTCAATATCCTCACAAAACGACTGCATCAAAACTGGTAAAAAATTGGATTGCAATAAGAAGTGTAAAAAATTTACAATGCTTTAAGAAGCAAAACTCAACTTTTTTTTTTTTTTTGAGAAGGAATATAATTTTTACAACACACACACAGGGAATGGGGATAAAGGCATAATATCACACAACTTACCCCTTACAAAAGCCAGTAACTCTTGTAAGGTGTATGAAGGCTTTATACCTGATTTTGAACTCACTCTTAGGCGATGTGGAACTCATTCTTAAGCAAAACTCAACTTTAAAAAAGCACTTATATATTTCCAAATTGACAAAATTTAGGTACAGTATCTTATGTGTTATTCCATAAGTTCTCCTCTAAAGATTTAGCTATGTGGCTACTTAACTAAAAAATACAATTCCTTCCTATGAGAAAAAATACACATGGCAAAAATCTTAAAATGGAAACCTAAGAAACAGCACATAAATACTTTACCTAAATCTTACTCTTTCCAAATAGATGTTTTCTATAGAACAATATTTTCTATGCTTTCACATCCTGGAAATTAATAATAGAGCCAATCCAAAAACCAAGTGAAAATTAATTTAGGCCCAACCCTCTATCAAACTCCACTTACATCAATTGTACACTTATGTTTAATAGATTTCTTAACAAAGCTACATTTAAGCATCACTTAGGTGCAAGTAAAGCCAATAAAAATCACAATTGAAAAATAATAATGATAATAGTAATAATAATTCTTTGTGAAAAATTAATGAAAAGATAAATAAATTAGAGGGACATATAAAATCAAGCAAACTCATCTACAAATTACATTAAAAAATCCACTATTAAAGTTCACTTAAAACATCTATACATTTATGTCTAACCAGTTTGTTAACAAAACTACATTCAAACAATTACTGCAAGTAAAAATGATTAAATAATCCAAAAAATTTAAAAAAAAAATTATTGATGCAAATTCATTGCAAGAGAGATAAATTAATAATCATAAACAAAAATAAATAAACCATAATTTCTCAAACCCTTTTACAATAACTAAAATAGAATAAAAATGTACCAATCCAAGGCACTATATTTAAATTAAAAAAAATAAATAAATAAAAAAAGTGGATATTTGTCACTATTAATCAGGCACCCCCATTGGTTCGCATGCAGATGCAGGAGCAACTTCAATCGTTTTGCATGTGCATGTGGCCATTATGTAGTGTCAATGACCATCTGTTTCTCGCTGAGTATTGGCATTGGATTTTCTCACCAAATCGGTGGGATTTCTATTTTTAAATAAAATTAGTCAGAAACCCGTGCAAAGAACTGAACCTATTTAGTAATAGACTAGAATAATTTGATAAAATCTCAAATTGGTAATGAAATTATACCATTGCATGAATTGCTCTTGTTTTTTGAGTTACAATTTGATAAATAACCATTGCTTGAACATGCAACGGCTTGCAAAAAATTTGGCGACCAATTTCAAATATTGCAAAAAAATGACCTCAAATTTTTTTTCCTTTCTTATGAAAGCTTAAGGTTCTCTCCTAGTGGAGACGGATAGAGGAGGCTGTTTTAGGGTTTGGAGAAAGCAAAGTGTACATGAAATAAATTTGGGTGGTTTTCAAAGATTTCGCATGGTTTTTAATTAAAAATTAAAATAATTTTAAAAATCAAAATGATGCGTAAAATTGTGGAGTTTCCAAAGCTTATGTTGGACGATATGAAGTAAATAAAAAATTCAACAGGCTTTAGTTTTATAGTATATATAGACGACAAAATATATGTTCAAAGCGGTGAGTTCTATGACAATTCAGACCTCTATTTACGCTATGCTAATAGATGGAAATATAAATATTTTTTTTTAATCAGATAGATAATAATCTATTATATAGGTAAGAGATTATTATAATTATTAAAATAGAGGATTAAGCTTGTATCCAGTGCATCAGTGCACTAAACACAAGTTGAGTCCTAAAATAGATAGGTAGTAGATTTGTAAAGGGAAAAATTAAATTTATTTTGTTATGGATTTCATTCTATAGAAATTCTAGTTTTGTTAGGTTTGGATTGGGTTTTACCTCACTAAGGGAACCACATAAACCACAAGATTCATCTCTTACCTAAGATTTATCTTCTTACTATCTCCCCTTAGAAAATATTTATGGAGTTGCCACTAAGGTCTCGTGAGTGGCACGAGCATGCAACTCGTTTGACATACACTCCAAGCTAATGGAATGAATGACGGTATTGTAGATAGCCACAAATCTATACCTATATCTATATCAATATCTATTCTAATAGTCGAAACATTTAATTTGACTTTTTGTTGATCACTCCTTATTGCATCACGTGGCTACACAAATTAGTGCCACATCTATGATTAAAAACACAACAATTGTATCTTTTCAATTAAATGTTCACCTTTAAATAAAAAATAAAAAAATAAAAACTGCCTATCATTATAAACTAGAGACACAACTCTTGGGGCAGTAGTTATAAATAAAATATCACTTCTTTTTTATATCTTTCTTTCTAAACGTTCTTCTTTCCCTTCTCTCCCCCTCAATCCGAAATTTAGTATTTGCAACAGGACTTCTCTTTTTGATAACACCGGCCAGCAAAGTTCCAAAACAAGTTTAAAGGTCAGATACCTCTCCTCAAATGTATGGTAAATAAAAAGTGGTATAGATTAATGTAGCAAAGTATTTGTATCATAAACTCAAAGGAGTAAGTAAAAATCACTTAAAAAAAATCAATTGATTCTATTTTCTGAAGTAAGGAAAAAACTCCACCAAAAGAAATTGATAAATTATGCCCATTATGCGTGCCCAATTCCCTACTAATGGGCCAACCTTGTAATTGGGCTCTCAATATACTTATTTTAGTGGGCTTTTGAGTATCCTACAATGGGTAGCTCTTGAATAGGTTGATTAAAGGCCCGCTAAAGTAGCTAACCTCTCTAGTATCTAACCATTTGCTGTTTGTGCTCGGTTGCTTTCCTCGTCCTTCCTCCTTAGTATCTAACCATTTGCTCTCATGTAGTTCTCCTATTTATAGCCTTGCCTTAGTTGACCACTAATGATTACCGTCCCCACCACTCATGTGGAAGGGGCCCACCTAGATTGTTCCTAACAAAAGAGGGTTCCACTTTGGAAATAGGAGCTTTGGAACTTGCGTTAGACGCCGATTGTTGCTCGGCAGCAATATTACCCAAGGCACTACCAAGGTTCTTCCGACTGAGCTTAAATAGCACTAGACTCAAGGCCGGTACCACTACAATCCTAATCTCCCAGGCACAGTGGACCGCCCCCTAAGTAGGATTGTTTATTCCAATTGTTTGGGCTTATTGATATTAGGCCAAGGGTAATGGGTCCATGACCGTACAATAGCCCCCCTTTGATTCTTTCCCTATTCTCAGGGATAGCATCAAAGGTTCTGATTAAGATTTTTGTTTCATTTCTCTGGGATTCCAACCATCAATTCATTAATTACAGACAAGACAACCTACGTGCTTGGAGAAAAAGGAGATAACAAGCTATCCCATCTGACAGCTATGATCATCTGACGCTTTGTGAACCAAGGCAATGCATGTGACAGTTACAAAAAAGACGTTTTAATCATTTCTCCCACCTGAAGATCTATTTAATGCTTTTTAAATTCCTTTGGCCTATAAAACCTATCCCTCATTCCTTTTTTTTTCATTTTCTACTTCCTCCATTTCTGAGCGCCCTAGGTTATTGAGCACAAATTCTCTCCCGAACAAGTTCCTCTTAGCATTTCTACTATAAGTCGTTCGCTCTCCCCTTTACTTTTAAGTTTTCCTTCCCTTTGTTTGATACATTAGAATGGGTTTTTTTCATCTTCTTAGGACCAAGGTTGCCTTAGCCAATTTTAGGGCTAGGTTTGGCATCCCCTTAGATGTAGATGTAGCGTATTGCCATGAGGATAATATAGCATTTGAACGGTGCCCTCATGTCGTGTTTTTCCCATTAATGTCTATACTAGAGGGTACGGTAAGGTTCCCCGTAGATCCATTAATACTTAGAACCCTTAGATTTTACGGTCTTTGTCCCGACCAACTTCCACCCAATTTCTATCGAATGGTGAGCAACGTTAGCCAGTTAAATAACTTGTACGGGTTATATCTCAACCAACATGATATTAACTTTATGTATAGCTTGTGCGGTAACGAGAGGTCAGGGTATTACCTTAGGGTTAAGGACATGCTAGTACGGTTAATATCGTGCCTCCCTGATTCTAACAGAAACTCGGCTAGAGAATATGTTCAAGTGAGCGGCAATTGGCTTGCCAATGAGCTCACCTGCCTGACCTCGCCCCGAGATATTGGTCGGAACTGCTCACATTTGATTTACTATTGTTGTCAGTGTTTTGTTATTTATTTAAGGTTATCTTTATTTTTACTTGAATGCTAATGGTTATTTCTGATTGGGCAGACACTAAAAGATTTAAACTGGACCGTAACGCCATTCACGTTTGAGATATGAATTTCATACTTTGGTCCGAGATCTTCGTACATTTTGAAGGCCAGTTGTGTGCCTCTCACCTTATTCTCAGCTGCACTCCCGCACATACAAGCTTTCAAGACCCTGGTCAAATGCTAACGATTCGCAGTCTCTTATTGTCATACTTAGACATTCGATTGCGTGGTTTCTTACCCACAGGACTAACACTTGGTGAAGCCCGGAGGCTCAATCCTAGGAAAATTAGAGAAGGTTCACTACTACCTGTGAGGAACGGTTCAACGGATACCGTATTCCACAGTCAAGCCGAGCATATCCCTCTCGAAGAGCCTAAGGAAAAGGCTCGGGTTAAGGAGCAGGCGGAGGTTGAATCAGTAGACTCTTCTTTCGAAGGAACCGAACTCGAGGACTCTGATACCGAGATGGTGGTCAGAAAGAAGATGACGGCTAACTGGTTTTTGCCTGGTCTGCGGCAAACTCCTCCACAATAGGCACCTCCTCCCTCAACTCCCCGTAGACGTAAGAGGCCCTACGGCACGGACGAGCCTGCTAACCCCCAAGAATAGGATCCTTCCCGAACTCCCCCCGTTAATCAACAGCTCCCTTTGTCATTCCAGAGACAACCCAAGTACCCCGTCCTTCAACCATTGTAGGGTAGAACATCGCTTCATCCTCGGCATCGCCTGTGTCAGGACGACAAAGCGTGTTCAGACTTGGCAACCAGCCTTTGCTGGCTACATCTAATGTTTGGAATTGGAAGAAAGGGGAGGGTGGCTGAGTAGCTCAGAGCTTAGGCTAGGCCCTTCAGCTACCCAATGACGTGCAGTACTTCTCTGAGGGTAGTGACGAAGCAGTGGCACTCAGGCTTGAGTGGCACGCTATCACGGTAATGAGTGTTCATCATTATTACTTTATTATTATTATAATTCTACAACATTCACTAACACTTAAAGATCTCTTGCTATTTTGCTAGGCCGCCTAACAAGCTCACATGATGCAGGATCGGTTAAGGAGCTAGGATAAAGATACTAAAAAAGATAAAGCCCTTAAGGAGGTGGCCAAGGCCACTATGCAAGAGAAGGATGCTACATTGCGGGTTGCTGAAGGAAGGGTGAAGGAGCACGAGGGCGCCTGTGTGCTAGCCGAACAAAGAGCTACGAATTTAGAGGTTAAGATGGGTGAAATGGAGTTGAGGCTGGCTAAGGCTGAAAGCGTAATCTCTGCTAGAGATAAGGAGGTGGCTAACTTGAAGGTGGTATTAGAGGAAAGTAAGGACAACTTTTATGATATGGGATTTGTCAACGCCGAGAATTCAAGCGAGCCAATAATGTTCCAATCTCGATGATATGGCTATGGTGAGGGATGGATGGCTGCCGTGAATGCATTGGCCGTACCGAAAAGTCCCCTTTCAAGATCCCCAAGTAGATCCCCTATCCAAAGTCCCCACCTCCTCCAGTTCAGAGCCCTGTCCACGCCGAAGAAGAAGAAAGTTAGAGCATGAGGGCACTAGTCAATGATATTAATTCACATGTGGAGCTTATTGATCTCGAGATCTCCAGCAACCCCAATGCAGGACAAAGGCGAGTGGCTTAACCTCTCCTCCCAAATCCCGACCAAGTCATTGTAGATGCCAACCCCCGCCCGCCGAAGCAGCCGCAAGAACTGACAATTGAAGCTTTAACTAAAAATTATATTTGAAGTCCCCGAGGTTTAGTGATGACATTAGAATTTTGTTTTTATAAGAACCTTCTTTTTATATTTCATGCTTGATACTTTCATGATATTTATGATTCATAGACAGTATTGTCAATAGAGATTTTCCTTAAGCTACTTAGGTTAAAGTTTTTGTCCTTAAATTGTAATAAGGTTTCCACCTGGTCGACGACTGGGGTCAGGCCGAGCCTAGGCTTCTATCTTTAGGAAATTTATAATAAGGTTTTCACCTAGTCAGTGACTGAGGTTAGGCCGAAATTAGTTTTTTGTCCTTAAGAGATTTGAACAGATAGAAAGAATAAAATTACGTAACGTAACAATGAATGAGGAGTCTTGATATTTATAGACTCCTCATGTCTCTTGGGAAAAGATATGTCAATTTACCAAGAGATGCATCTTATCTAAATGACACACCACTTCTATAAAAAACTAACTTTAAAGCTTAATTAATTTTCTATTGTTGGTTGGTGAAGCAACATGATTCACCAAGTGGGTGCTATTATATAGGTAAGGATGCACCATATTATGGTGTGATCACCTATCACTGCTGAGCATAGGCTTCTATCCTTAGGAGATTTGAAACAAAGTTTTCACCTAGTCGGTGACCGGGGTCAGGCCGAGCCTAGGCTTTAGTCCTTAAGAGATTTATAATAAGATTTTCACTTGGTCGGTGATCGAGGTCTAGCCTAGCCTAGGTTTTTGTCCTTAAGAAGTTTGTTAGGAGCAGTCACAAGCAACAAAGTTGATATATTACATATATTTACATTATCGTCTACATATTAAGTAGCACACAAAGTGGTCCTTTAAGCTTTACATACTTAATAATAAAACTTCCTCAAGTTTTGAACATTCAATGATCGAGGAAGCAGCCTCTCCTCCATATCTTCCAGTTGGTATGCTCCTACTCCAACTATGGCAGTGACCCTGTACTGACCTTCCCAGTTCGGGGCTAGCTTCCAGGCATTGATATCCTGAGCACTCGCTACAGCCTTCTGCAACACAAGGTCACCAACACTAAACTCCCTCACCTTTATGCCCTTATCATACTATTGAGCCAGCTTCTGTTGATAGTTTGCCAGGCATATAGTCGTCACTTCTCGGTGTTCTTCCAGTGAGTCCAATTTCTTTACCATTAACTCATTATTCATGCCTGGGGAAAAATCCGAGGTTCGTGTACTCGAAAGGCTTATCTCTATAGGTATAATTGCTTCCACCCCATATGTTAAGGAATACAAGGTCTCGCCAGTTGATCTCATCGGCATTGTTCGATATGCCCATAACACATTTGGCAACTCCTCGGTCCACCTGCCCTTCGCTCCTTCTAGCCATTTCTTTAACCCACTAACAATTTTCTTATTCGTAGCTTCAGCTTGGCCGTTGCTCTAGGATATGCTAGGGTCGAATACCTATTTTTTATACTGAGGTCCCCACAATACTTACGAAACACTTTAATATCAAATTGTAAGGCATTATCTGATATTAAGGACTCTGGGATTCCAAACCTCATCACAATGTTTTTCCAAACGAACTTCTTAACATCCACGTCCCGAATGTTAGCTAATGTCTCAGCTTCAACCCACTTAGTGAAATAATCTACAGCCACCAAGACGAACCTTCTGTTCCCAATTGCTCGAGGGAACTGACCAACGATATCCAGCCACCACTACGCAAAAGGCCAAAGGTTACTTATGGGATTTAAACTTCCTGCTGGTTTGTGTATTAAAAGGGCATGTTTCTAACATTTTTCACACTTTTTCACATATTCAGCGATGTCCTTCTACATCTTAGGCCACCAGAATCTCTGTATCATTGCTCGATAAGGCAATGATCGACCTCCCACATGGCTGCTGCACACCCCTTCATGTAACTCGATAAGAAGGTCATTAACTTTGGAAGGATGGAGGCACAAAAGATAAGGCCCCACAAAAGACCTTAGATATAACCTACGATCCTTGGACAGCCAGAACCGAGCAGCACTTCTACGTACCCTATATGCTTCTTTGCTCTCACTTGGTAAACGGTCTTCGGCTAGAAACTCAATAATCGGGTCCATCCAACTAGGTTCAGGCAATGAAACTGCTGAGATATTCACCATTGGTTCAATGCTGGGTTCTTGTACCACCTCCACCTTGATCAGCCACGATATCTCATTGGCTAGTGTAGATGCCAAAGTTGCTAAGGAGTCGGCATGCTTATTCTGCCCCCAAGTAATTTGAACTATCTTTATTTTCTGAAACTTGCTCATCATCTGCTTGACGAGCTTAAAATAATTGATCATTTGAGCATCCTTAGCTTCAAAGTTTCCTTCAACCTGACTAACCACCAGCCGAGAATCAGAATAAATCTCTAGGTCGACTGCTTCTAGACTAAGCCCAACCCTCAGCCTCACAAGCAACGCCTCATATTCAACCTTGTTGTTGGATGCCATGAAACCCAATCTCAAAGAATCTCCCACTTTCACTCCTTCCAGTGATACGATAACGACTCCAACCCCCACTTCCATTACATTGGTCACGTAGTCCACAAAGACTTTCCATGGCCGAGCTTCAACATTGCATCAATTGCTTGGCCTCCTTCACAGGGGCTAATTTCATGATAAAATCAATGAGCACTTGGCCTTTAACCGATTTTTGGGCCTATACCGAATATCAAATGATCCGAGCCTAGTTCCCCACTTAGCTATACGACCAGTGAAGTCGGACCTCTTGAGCAGAGATTGGAGAGGATACTCGGTCAATGCATACACCGTGTGTGCTTGAAAATAGTGGGGTAACTTTCTTGTTGCGTGAACTAATGCCAATGCAAGCTTCCCCAAAGGTTAATATCTCATCTCTACATCAACCAACGTTTTGCTAATGTAGTAAATTGGTTTCCGAACTCCCCCTTGATCCTTCAATAATATGGCGCTCACAGCATGCTCGAATACTACCAAGTACATAAACAAATCCTCCCCCAAATCTGGACAAGATAGTATCGACGCGTTCGTCAGATACTTCTTTAGATCTTGGAAAGCCCATTCGCACTCCTTGATCCACTAAAATCCTCTCCACTTTTTAAGCAGCCGATAGAAAAGGTGGCATTGATCAGTAGACTTCGACATAAATCGATTCAGTGCAGCCACAATCTTGGTCAATTTCTGCACCTCCTTAAGGCTAGTTGGCGGCTTGAGCTGCTCTATGGCACTTATCTAATCAGGGTTCACCTCTGTTCCCCGATGGGTAATCATATACCCGAGGAACTTACCAGCCTCCACACTGAAGATGCATTTGTCAGCATTGAGATGCAACCTATGCTACCTAAGTATTTCAAATAGCTCTGACAAATCACCCATATGTCTCTGATCATCTCGGCTCTTTACAACCATATCATCTATGTACACCTCCGCCGTACTCCCAATCTTATCCCTAAACATTCTAGTCATCATCCTCTGATAAGTAGCCCCTGCATTCTTGAGGCCAAAAGGCATTACCGTGTAGTGATAATTGGCCTTCGGGGAGATAAACAACGTTTTCTCCTAGTCTTCGATGGCTAAGGCAATTTGATGGTAGCTATTAGGGACATATGTGATGCAATTGGCTAATCCTTTGACAAAATGCACTTTGCTTGTAATTTGGTAGATCTAGGATGGGTTTAGTAGTTCAAGAAACAAGTATTCAAGTTTAGTATTGAAACTATACAAGTCTAACCAAGAAACAAGTGAAGAAGTGTTGTTCATAAAAGCTCGACAGAAGTCTCAACAGAATCCTTTCTATTGAGATTTAATATTGAAGATCAATGAAGCTCAACACAAGCTATATCTATCAAGAATTACAAAATCAATTTCTCTAGATCTGATTACAAGCATATCCTTAAGTATTTGTGTAGGGTTTCTTTTCTCACAACCCCAGACATATATAAGGATTATTTTAAGAGCCGTTACAAGTGATGCAAGGTGTTAAAAATAGAATACACGCATATTGTGACCGAAGATAGAATTTGCTTTAGTTCATCATATTCTTTGTAGAAGCTACTGCGTCTTTACACCAAGGGTTTTGTGACCAAGGAGTTTCCTGATCTTTATTTTTGATAAACTGAAGAACTTTGCAACCAACATTCTTCCTCAAGTTGGTGTGTTAGTCACGTATTGGGATCCGTGCATCATTGATTAGTCACGTACTAGGATTTATGCATTGAACAGAGAGATTGCCACTACAATACAAGTCCAATTGGGTATTAAGGTAAGGGTTCAACTTTAGGTTGGTATTAGGTACTGAGATTCCTTATACTTATAACAGCTTGTAATTGATAATAGTGGATTCTCAGCAGTAGTGATCTTAAATTCACCTGTTGGGGTTTTGCCTCGGTGGTTTTCCCCATTCGTAAACAAATCACCTGTGTCAAATTTATTTTTTGTTGAATTTAGTTTAGTTGGTAATTTGTTTGTGCTACCACGCCATTGCATGTTAAATTGACTTAATTAATTAACTTGGATAATTAATTAATTAATTTTCCAAAAGGGTCAATAAATTTTTGCCCCATCAGTAGCCTTGAAAAGCATCTAAAAAACTCATTCTCAAATATCCGCATGTGGCATCTACTAGCTGATCAATCTTCTACACCGAAAACGGATCCTTAGGACAAGCACAATTAAGGTCGGTAAAGTCCACACAAACCCTTCATTTACCGTTCTTCTTCTTTACCACCACAGTATTAGATAACCACCACAGTATTAGATAACCACTCCGAGAAAAAGACTTCTTTAGTTGCCCCTACTTGCTTCAGCTTTTCAACCTCCTGTTTCACGACTTCAACATGTTGCTTGGCCAATCTCCTTGGCCTTTGCTTCTTCGGGGGAAAAGAAGGGTCCACATTGAGCTTGTGGGTAATAAACTCTGGGTCCACCCCAGGTACCTCATATGGACTCCAGGAAAAAATGTCTAAATTCTACATTAATGTCAATAGCAAATTGATACAATCTTCATGTTTCATACTAGCTCCTACTTGGAAACTCCTATTCTCGTACGGAAGTATGATTACTTTAATTAAGTCCTTGACACTATTTGCTCCTTGGCCCTCTAGGGGCTCCTACAATTGCTATGAATGATCCTGCTTGACGGATTCTTTCTGCTTAATCTCTCGGTTAACAGCCACTACCAAACACTATCGCACTACCTTTTGATCTCCTCTCACCACAGCAACACCATGATCAGTATGAAACTTCACATTTACATGCAAAGTGGAGGGGACCACCCCCATGGCGTGAATCCAGGGCCTACCAAGGATAGTGGTGTACGAGGAAAAGAAATTTACCACAATAAAGTTCACCATCACTTCTTTTCCTTTCGTATTCACGGGAAGGGAAATCTGACCTTCTAGAACCACCGTCCTGCCATCAAATCCTACTAGGGGGTATCATATCTGGAAAAATCCTTCGCCTTCAACCCCAACCCCTTAAACAGATAGAGGTACATCACCTCAGCCCTGCTTCCCTAATTTACTAACACTCTTTTCACTATAAAGCCATTAATTCTAGTAGTAACTATGAGAGCGTTATCATGCAGCTAGGTTGTTCCCTCTAGGTCTTCATTCCCGAACTCAATCTTTCCCTGAGCCAACTTCAATTTCTTCTTGAGCCGATTTTCACATTCGACGTTCTCCACCGAGACCACACTTAACACCGCCTTACGTCAGCTTACACTCATGCCTATTGATGCCGTGTGAATAACTTTTATTACCCCCAATGGCGCTGGGAGCGTGTCCCTCTTAGCCTTTGGCACCTGCCCTGTAACCCCACCTTCGAGTATCACGATAAACTCCTTTAAATGTCCGAATTTCACCAATTACTCCAAGTGATCCTTAAATACCCTGCATTGCTCGGTAGTGTGCGCCCTTTGTCATGATGGTATATGCAATATAAGTTTTGGTTCCTTCTCATCGAGTCATCCAACATCTTACTCAGCCACCGGAAATATGGCTCATTCTTTATTCGCTCCAAGATCTTATGAACAGGCTCCTTGAATGCCACATTGACTTCCCCAGCTTAGACGTTGGGTTCTTGGATTCTCAACTCCCTTCTCGATCTTGACTGAAAACCTCCTATCCGTGAATCCTTGGCATACTACGAAATGGCAAGAACCTTGCCATTATTTTGTTACCGATCATCCTCTAACCTCTTGTACTCCTCAATCCGCCTCATCAGCTGCTGCATATTCTTAAAAGGCCTCATAGTCAGAGCTTCCTGTAATTCTGAGTCTTCTAGAAGCCCCAATCTAAAAGTGCTAGCGGCTACCTTCTCGTTACCTCCACCAATCTCATTATACAACTCCCAATACCTATCAGTATAGCTCCAAAGAGTTTCCTCTGCCCCTATTTTCATAGACAGCAGCGCACCCACTGGTTATGGCACCCGACTGCACGTTATAAACCAAGCACCAAATTCTTGTATCAACTCTCCAAAATTATGAATTGGTCCCTTCCTTAACCCATTGAACCACCTCAAAGTAGAAGGCCCAAGACTGGAAGGGAATACTTTACACATAAGAGCATCGTTTTGGCTGTAAAGCGACATCATTTGAATATAGTGGCTAACATGTTCTACAGGGTCGGCCTTTCCATCATACGAAATAAACAACGGTCTATTAAATCTCCTCGGCATTCGTGCGCGTTCAATTTCATTAGAAAATGGTAATTAGGTTGCTCTGCATAAAGCTCAGCACATGGCATCCATGGCCGCACTTCAGTGCCTACGCTGCTCAGGAGATGCCGACATTCTATCAACAAACTCCTATGACCTCTCCCTTGATCAGCGAGAGCCACTTTGGTAGGACGCTTCTCCGTGACTATCCCCAGTATGTACAGATCCTTCTAAGGACTCATTGTGATTCCTTCTTCGACGCCTACCTCGCACTTCCAGCTCCAAATCCCGAACTAACTTGCGCAGGTGCTATAGTTCTTGATCTCTCCTATCATGATGCTCTTGCTTGTGGATTCCGAATGCCGATCGGTATGTTTGCGAAGATCCCTCTCTCGAGCTAGAGCGTTCCCCACCCCGTTCGTGCCTTCGGTCTTCATTTCTCTTATGCCTCCTTTCTCACCAACTTGATCTCCTGGACGAGCCTTTGGGCCCTCCATCGGCATAGCTCGCCCAATGATGGTAGGACATGTTCAGTCGAGTGAACTTTGTTGGAACTATAGCAAAGTAGGAGATTCCCACAAACGGCGACAATTATGCGTGCCCAATTCCCTGCTAATGGACCACCCTTGTAATTGGGCTGACAATCTACTTATTTTAGTGGGCTTTTGAGTATCCTACAATGGGTAGCTCCTGAATAGGTTGTTTAAAGGCCCGCTAAAGTAGCTGACCTCTCTAACCAAACACTTTACTATTTGTGCTCAGTTACTTTCCTCGTCCTTCCTCCCTAGTATCTAACCATTTGCTCATGTAGTTCTCCTACTTATAGCCTTGCCTCAATGGACCACTAATGATTACTGTCCTCACCACTCGTGTGGAAGGGGCCTGTCTATATTATTCCTAACAAAAGAGGGTCCCACTTTGGACATAAGAGCTTTAGAATTTGTGCTAGATGCCGATTATTGCTCAGCAGCGATATTACCCAAGGCACTACTAAGGTTCTTCGGATCGAGCTTAAATAGCACTAGACTTAAGGTCGGTACCACTACAATCCTGATCTCCCAAACACGGTGGACCACCCCTTAAGTAGGATTGTTTATTCCAATTGTTTGGGCTTATAAATATTGGGCCAAGGGTAATGGGTCCATGACCGTACACCCATCTTAAACCTAAAACAACAGATACATTGACATTTTTTTTAAAGACCTGAAAGATTGTTTCTGCCCATGAAATGCCCACTATGTTGCTACTTAGATCATTGTAGAAAAGAGTAGCTCTATAAGAGAAGGATGACAAAGGATCTGATGGTAGGAAAAATAAAAATTGAAAAAGAAAAAGCCATTCTATGAAAATAAAAAATAGGGAGGAGTTTTATTTTTTATTTTTTTAAAAGAAGTATTTTACAGGCTCATTGCACCTTATCAACATTGCTAAAGCTTCAAGCTCCATGAAATCTATCAAACGTTAAGATGAATGCTTTTGCAAAATCTTTTGACAAAAAAAAAAAAAAAAAAAGGAAAGAAAGAAGCACAGTACCGGCCTAATGCTTCTGTAAGATTTTTTTGTTGAAAAAAAATATCATTTTTATTGTTTCTATGAGTGAGACTGAGAAGAGGGAGAGAAATAGATTTGTGAGGAAGAGAGAGAAGGGAGAAGATGTAATGTGTAGGATTGGGAAAATAAAAGATAAGGCACTAGGAAAGTAAAAAAATGTTAAATGTGTGGATGAGAACAATTCAAGATAGGAGTAAAAAACAAAAATGGGTAAACTAGATATTTGGTCATTAATCTTTGCAGTGAATGTTAATTTGGTCTCTAATATTTCACAGGTGTCAATTTAGTCCATTACTTTTTGGTATTGTGTCAAAATAGTCATTACAATTAAGTTATGGATGAAAAATGCTAATATAACTAACAAAGATATTAAAATATTATTATTATTATTATTGCCAAGTTATCACGTATAAAAAAAGAAAAAAGAAAGCTAATTGACTTGGGAAAATAATCCAATGTGAAAGGAGAACGAAGGGGAAGGGGGAAGAGAGATCGAAAAGTTTGAGAGTGCTCAATCTATGGCAATGGCAACAACGACAGTGACCCACCCATCCATGGTGAAGCTAATATAGCTAATGGAGAGGCCCGACTTAGTGGAGATTGGCAACCCACCCATCACGAAGCGAGCACAACGCTCTCCTCATTGTCGCCATCCTTGTCTTCTATGTTCATTAACCACTTCAGCACAACGCTCCTTTGTTCTGTCACTCATCTCATCATCTGCATCGACAAACTCAATCAACTCATCAAGCACCTGAAGAATCATTCAGTAATATATTACTAGATCGTGTCTGTGTGACTATGTCCTCCATATAAGTCAACTATTATGCCTATAACAAAATTTCTATTTTATTAGATCGTGTTTTGATTTTGAATTTTTTTTTATAAAGTGGTATATCTAGTTGTTATTCTCGTTTGAAATGTATCTTAAGGATTATTTTATTCGTTTAGTTCTAATTTACAATAATTTTCATTTGGATTGTTTGTTAATTCTATGATCATTGTTTTTGTTGTTAAAATAAATTATGAAAATATAAAAATGGATTTAGGACCTTTGTTTTAGTTTTTTGGGATTTTTTTGAGAAAAAATTTTGATTTCCAGTGGTTGTATCAATTTTGCCGTAGATGGGTGGGTTGCTATCATCGTTGACTGAGCACTCTTAAAGTCTCCAATCTCTCTTCCCCCTTTCCCTTCATTTCTTTCTCACAATGAATTCAATTCCCAAATTATTAGGCCAAGGGTTTTTTTTTTTTTTTTTTTAATTAAAGGACATGTGGCAACTTACTTGCAAAAATAATAATATTTTAATATGTCTGTTATTCTTGTTAGCATTTTCCATCCACCACTTAATGGCCAGGATTATTTTGACACAATACCAAAAGTTTAGAAATTAAACTAATACATCTGAAACATTAGGGACTAAATTCACATTCACTGTAAAGGTTAGGGACCAAACATATATTTACCTAAAAAACATTAACAAAGAGATAAAGATGAGAGGATTTATAAACCATGGAGAAGGAAAAAAAAATAGAAGAAAAAAGAAGAAGGAAAAAATAGAATCAACTTGGGAAATTTGAGAAGTATACAGAATTTAAAAACTTTTTTTTAACCAACTACTTCCCCACCCTTTACGCACTCTTCAGTGTCTCTAATTTTTTTTTAAAATATATATATATATATATATAATAAGTTAAGTCATATTGGATTTTCTACATTATTTCATTTACATATTAATAACTTAAAAATACTTATTTTGCAAGTCCTACTCTTATTTTCAAATAAATGTTGTAAAAGACAAGAGAAGGGAAGAAAATGAGAAATTTGAGAAGAATAGTAGTTGTAAGGCAGTGTAAAGAAATCATTCAGTATTATTGTTGCTTCTGTAGGTGTGGCTTGATTCCTAGACCTTTTCATTGTTTAACCCAAAAAAAAAAAAAAAAACTACTTACAAATAGAAATTTTGGAGAAGATCCACAGGTTTCTTGCATTTCTAAGAAAGATGAAAGATAAGAAGTTGAGAAGAAGTTACCAAATGAATATGAACCACTAATTACACCCAAAAGATTATGACTTTTCAACAAATACCTTTTCATTCAACATTTTCGGTTAATAGGCACATTTTCATTCAATAGACACATTTTCGATCAATAAGCACATTTTATTTAATAGGAATATTTTCATTTAATAGGCAATTTTCAGTCAATAGACACTTTTTCATTCAATATGCACCTTTAATATATATTCAATATGAAGGGTTATGATTTCTCAAAAGGCACCTTTCGGTATATCCAATTTGAATGGTTATGACCTTTCAATAGACACCTTTTGGTATATATATTACAACATATCTTGTATATAACTATATATATAACTGTTTGTCAAAAAAAAAAAAAACTATATATATAATACAAACGAAACTAGAGACACAACATTATGTCTTTTATTCCTTCCCACAAAAAACTAATAAATTGATAAATAGCACCAACATAAAGAATAACTTAGAAATTGTTGAAAATTAAAAACAAAAAGGTAGGATGGAACCCTTCACTTACTAACCCAACACCTTTTTAGTGTAAATATGTTTTATTAATATAAAATTAAATAATAATAATAATAATTGTGCATGCCAAAAATGAGGCTTATGAGCTAGTCCTCCACTTGGGCTCACAATCTATCTGTGATGTGGGCTTTGGATTTCCTACTATGGGCAGTTCTTAACTTAGAGACCCAACAACTCGACCTAATCCTACAAACTTCTCTCCTTTCTCTGGTATTCCTCTCCTTATGTCTTCAACTCTCTATTCCCTCTAGCCCCCTTCAACCACCTTCTCTTCCTCATTCTCATCTCTTATTTATAGCTCAAGATTGGTGGAGGGGTTATGATTACTCTAGGTTATTAGTGGGCAAGGGGGTCCAATTCCATTGCTTCTAAGTGGGCGTTTAGTTGGGAGTGGTAGTAGTGGCTTTGAAATTGGTTTCCACCTCAAGAGGGATGTTCGGCAGCGATATTCCCCAAGGCAATACTGAACAACTGAGATATAGTATCCCCGAGCAATCACGTTCCCGTCTAAGATATAGTTGACCGAGAAGCCCCAAATTATTAATCATGATGAGTACAGATCAAGATTGCATGTCCAATGGGTCTAGGGTCAAGCATAGTGGCATGAGGCTCGAGCTCATGGCCTTAGTAGGCCTAGGGCCCAGCTTCGGACAAAGGGGTTGAGGTCATGGGCGACATTGTAGGGTTGAAGTTTAAGGCCCAAGTGGGCCTGGGGACCCCGTGCCATACATTAGCCCCCCTTGATTTGTTCCCGACTCCCGGGAATGAATCAAGGATGCTAAGAGACAGAAACTCTACGGGAAGTTTAACAGGTAGATACTAAACTGTTAAGAGATTCATTAATGTGCCCTTAAAAGGCGTGTTGTATCAAACTGTCTAGTTCAGCCATCATCATTGCCTGATGGTTTGTGAACCGAGGCGACGCACATGGCAGTTATAATGGGGACTCGTATAGTCTCCCGCCTCTTACTTATTAAATGTTATTTATTTATCGATTAGCCCCTAGTTTCTTCTGAGTCTCTTCATCACTTTTTACATTTTCTATTCCTCAAACTCCTTCTCTGTCGAGCATACTTCTCTCGTGCACACATTCTCCAACCCAAAATATCATGCCCTAGAGCCCACAATAAGTTTACTTTATCTTCCTTTTTACTCTCTTCTTCTTTTAGTTTCCCCTTAATCTTAGATTTTAGGAATGGGCTATTCTCATCTCCTCTCTTCTAAAGCATCCTTGGCTAGCTTTAGAGCAACCTATAATGTTCCCAAAGATGTCGATATCGCCTATTGTCACGAGGGCAATATCGACCTCCATAGGCGTACTGGCTTAAACACAACATGTTCCCCTTAATGGCTATTCTAGAGGGTGGGATTAGGTTTCCCATGGACCCTCTTATTATAGGCACCCTCAAATTTTATGGCTTGTGTCCCGACCAACTCCCCTCCCAATTTTTACCGAGTGGTGAGTTGTGTTAATAGGTTAAACCAAATATTTGGTCTACAATTAAACCACCATGATATTAATTTCATGTATAGTCTGTGCAGAAACATTAAGACCGATTACTACCTAAAAACTAGGGATATATGGGTACAGCTGATATCATGCCTGCCCAATTCCAATAGAAACTTAATGGGGGAATTCGTTCGGATAAGCGATAATTGGCTTGCCAATGAGATCCCTTGCTCGTTTTTGCTGCATGATGTTGGTCGGTGTCGAGAACCTTTATTTGCTTTAAGTTTGAATCTTTTATGTAGTTATTTACATATACACTAACCGGTTCCTTTGTCGATTTGTTGCAAAAGGAAGAAGATTTCAACAATATCTTAGAGTTGTGCACGTAAGAGATCTTAACTTCATACTTAGGTCAGAAATTTTTGTGCACAAGAAAGGACAACTCCAAGCATCCCATTTGATACTTAGTATTAACCTGGTGTAATCTACCTGGCAATCATTCATCCACGCATTGTTAGTAGACAGCCCACTTCTCTCATATATAGACGTTCGGCACACAAACCTCCTCCCACCTTCATTGACCACTAGTGAAGCTCGGGATCTTGGCCCCCGTTACACTACCATGGAGGACCTTGCCCATTGTGAGACAAGTCGGCCGAGCGCGTGTCTCAAAGTCGTAGAACGCATATTCCTGTTGAAGGGCCCAACGCTCCCGCCCAAGTAGCCGAGGCCGAAGTAGCAGAACCAGAAACTCAAAAGCAGAGGCCAACTTTGACGAAGATATGGTGACGCAACGTACTTTTTCCATTGACCACTTCTTGCCAAGCACCCACTTGGCCGGTAAACCTCAACAGCCCCCTGCCAGGGACCAAACTCCCCCTCCACCCTCCGGTTATGCCAAGAAGAAGCTATGTGTGGGTGATCCTCCCCCCAAGGTTCCTAGTGACGCTCCCTCCAAGACCCCTCCCCGTGCATCTTGACGGATCGTCATCCAGGAACCCACTAGTGCCTCCCAACCAACGGCCTAGGTCGGGACAAATGTTGCTACTTCGTCCCAAACCGTGGCAACCTGGCAGCCGTCCTTGAAGTTTGATGGCGAGCCCCTGCCGGCAACAGCTAGCTTAAAGACCTGGGCGTAGGGCCAAGTGGGGCGGGTTACTCAAAGTCTGGTGCAGGGCCTCCTTATGCCTGAGGACATAAATGTTTTCTCGAACGAGACCGAGGAGTCACTGGCACTGCGGCTTCAATGGCATACAATAGTTGTAACCTTTCCTCCCCCTGTTTTTCATTCATTGTGTGGCATGTGCATTCCTTTCGTCGTAATACTTATTCATCTGGTTATACTTTCTTATCTTGTTATTGTTGTGTTGTTAGGCCGTACAGTTGACTTACATCCTCGATAAGAGGATGAAAGAGTTGTCCAAGGATGTGGAGAGGGAAAAAGCTTTACAGGACATGGTGGTGGACATTACGAAGGAAAAGGGCTAGGCTGCTGACGTTGCCGAGCAGAAGGCTAAGGCTACCAAGAAAGCTCAGTTGGTGGCCAAGAAGAAGTTGGCTAAGGTGGAGGAGAAGCTGGGGGGGCATTGAGCTTAAACTGGCACAAGCAGAAAGCCTAACCTTGGCCCAAGCTTATGAAATTGCCGACCTCAAAGCGATCGTTGATGCTACTGAGGATAGGGCATACAACGAGGGCTTCGCAGATGCTGAAAACTCTGTTGAACCTGTTGTTCACCAAGCTCGAATTCATGGGTTCAGCGAGGGATGGCTAGCAGCCCTACAGGCAATGGGGGTAGCAGAGGATTCCCCTCTAAGGAATCCCAAGCAAATCCCTTACCCAGCTCTAGCTCCCCCTGTCCAAAGCTAAGCCAATGCTATCAATGAAGAAGAAACCCTCAGTGTGAGGGAGCTGGTTCACGCCATTAACACTCACGTGGAAATGGTTAACCTTGAGGTCACCAGCAATCTTCATGCTGCTGAGGAAGGATAAGGACAATCACATGCAACCGACCAACCAGCCGGGAGTGCGCCCGCCCACCAAGCCTACAAAGCTAATCAAGTCTCGCCTGCTGAACCTTCTACTTAACCTCTATGTTTTATTTTGCTTTTATCTTCTGTTTATTTGATTTCTTTTTCTATTAATTTGCTTTTCCCATTGTCACCGGGTTGTGGTAATAGAACAATAGCTTTAACTTTTATTTCTCAAAGTTTTATTTTCCTTTGGTCACCGGGCTGTGGTGAGAAAACAATGGTTCGATTTTAATTGCCTTAATTTTTTTTAATTGCTTTATTACTCAGCTATTCTTCCTATCATGTTTGACTATGGTTATTATTGTGTATTTTCTATTCATTCCAACTAGTCGGGCAGCCCGATCACAGCCTGCCTTTGTATGGTGTTTAGGATTAACTTTTCAAAGGAGCAGGTATATCTTCACACGTATAGTGGCTGGTATTGGCCTAAAGAAGTTGTTTGCGTTGGAAGAATAACTTTCTACAAATAAGCTGTAATTGCCGTGCTTTGCCCAATTTAAGAAAAACAAAGGCTAGATGATTAAGCCTAGCCGAGTACAAAGTTAACCGAGCATTGAATCTTCTGTTGTGAGGGACTTTTAGTGTGTGAGCAATGTTAGGAGCATTTAGTGCAAGGTTTTTGCCCTTTCGATGATGAGGAATGGCCTCCTCTCCTTAGATAAAAATTGAAATTGTGCCTCCACCTGCCCGGTGATGAAAATCGAATTGGGGCTTCTTGTCCTTAGATAAATTTAAGTGTAAGGTTTCCATCTATCTGGTGATGAAAATCGAACCAAGAACAGGTTTCTGTACTTTGAAAAATTTTAGTGAAAGGTTTCCACCTGCTCAATGATGAAAATTGAACCGGGAGCAAGTTTCTGTCGTTAGAAAAATTTTGCGTAAGGTTTCCACCTGCTCAGTGATGAAAATCAAACTGAGAATAGGCTTCTATCCTCAGAAATATTTTAGTGTAAGATTTCCACTTGCTCGATGATGAAAATCTAACCGAGAACAGGCTTCTGTCCTTAAAAAATTAGGATTATATTTTCTTCGTGTTTGTTAGCTAGGGCTACCAAGTTAACAGTAATGAAACCATGTGCATGCATAGCAATTTGAATAAACATCACCCTTATATTGCTTAACATACACGTGCGCCAATAGTTCATTGATAAAACTTCTTTAGATTATAGATGTTCCATGGTCGGGGAAGCGGTCTCTCATCTAGATCCTCCAGGTAGTATGCTTCCGCACTTGCAATGGCAATGACTCTATAAGGCCCTTCCCAGGTCAGTGCTAACTTCCCAGCATTAGTGTCTCACATACTTCCCACTGCTTTCCGCAACACTAAGTCCCCAGCGCTGAATTTCCTTGTTTTCACATCTCGGTTGTATCATCGGGCAAGCTTTTGTTGATACTCGGCTTGCTGTAAAGTCGCTGCTTCCCGATACTCTTCTAGCAAATCCAAACACTCCACCATCAATCCGTCATTCTAGGCAAGGGCAAATCCGACAACTCGAGTACTACATAGGTTTATCTCGACTGGTATGACAGTCTCTGCCCCATACGTTAAGGAAAATGAAGTCTCTCCCATAGACCTCCTAGGGGTAGTTTGGTATACCCACAAAATGTTGGGTAGCTCCTCAGCCCACCTACCCATTGCGCTGTCCAACCTTTTCTTCAATCCATTCATGATTGCTTTGTTGGTGGCTTCAACTTGGCCATTTCTCTGAGGATATGCAGGGGTGGAGTACCTGTTCTTGATACTGAGATCACTGCAGAACTCGCGAAAGGATCTGCTATCTAATTGTAACCCATTATCAGATATGAGAGAATCCGACACCCTAAATCTAGTAACTATATTTCTCCACACAAACTTTTTAACGTCTACATCCCGAATATTAGCTAACGCCTCCGCCTCTGCCCATTTGGTGAAGTAATCAACAGCTACCAAAACAAACCTTTGATTGCCCATGGCTTGGGGAAACGGACCGAGAATATCCAGCCCCCACTATGCAAAGGGCCAGGGACTGTTGATCAAATTCAGATAACCTGCTGGCCAGTGGATTAATGGGGCATGCTTTTGGCATTGTTCACACTTTCGTACATATTCGACAGCATCCTTTTGCATCTGTGGCCACCAAAACCCCTAGGTCATCGCTCGGTGCACCAATGAGCGACCCCTTACATGACTGCCACAAACCCCATCATGTAGCTCGGCCAAGAGTTCATTTACTTTCTCAGGGTGCAAACATAAAAGGTATGATCCCCCAGAAGACCTCCAGTACAATTTACGATCCGCCGATAACCAATACCGAGCAGCTACTCAGTGTACCCTGTTAGCTTCCTTCTCATCGTCTGGTACTTGATCTGCAGCCAAAAAGTTGATGAGTGGGTCCATCCAACATGTCCCGAATGTTGAAACCACTGCGACACTTGTCGCGGCATTAGTACTCAGTTCCACTATGAGCTCCACCTTGATTATCTGAGGTACATCCTCTGTCATTGATAATACCAATGTAGCTAAACGGTCTACATGTCTATTCTGCCCCCGGGTCACTTAATCCTCCTTTGCCTTAAGAAACTGACTCATAACCTGCCTCACTGCCCACAAGTATTCCTTCATTCGAGAATCTCAAGCTTCAAAACTGCCTTGCACCTAACTAACCACCAGTCAAGAATCTGAGTAAATCTCAACTTCCCGTGCACCCATACCCAGAACGGCTCTTAACCCAGCAAGTAAGGCTTCATACTCAGCCTCGTTATTAGAGGCCCTAAACCCCAATCTGAAAGAATGTTTCAACCTTATTCCTTCTAGAGTGGTGATAAAAATACTGGCTCCAGCCCCCATTACACTAGACGCACTATCTATGAACACTTTCCACGGGCGACAATCCACATGACAAATCACCTCCATCCCGTTCCTAGGGGAAAACTCTGCAACGAAATCGGCAAGAACTTGGCCCTTCACCGAACTTCTTGGCCTGTACCTTATATTAAAGGATCCAAGCTGGGTTCCCCATTTAGCTATTCGGCCCGTGAAGTGGGATTTTTTCAACAGTGACTATAAAGGGTATTCGGTCAACACATAGATGGTGTGAGCTTGAAAGTAGTGAGGAAGCTTCCTCGTAGCGTGCACTAATGATAATACCATCTTCTCCATGGGCAAGTACCTTGTCTTAGCATCAACCAGTGTCTTACTGATGTAATACATGAGTTGCTGCACTCCTTGATCCCTCAAAAGCACGGCACTCACAGTATGATCTGACACTGAGAGATACATGAATAAGTCCTCCCCAAGCTCTAAGGCCATCAACATAGGTGCCTGCACCAAATACTCCTTCAAGTCTTGAAAAGCCTTTTCGCATTCTTCATTCCACTGGAATCCCCTCCACTTCTTTAGAAGCTGGTAGAATGGACGGCAACGATCAACAAATTTGGAAATGAACCGATTAAGGGTAGCTAACGTGCCGGTTAATACTTGAACTTCCTTCGGATTACTCGGCGGCTTAAGGCACTTCACGGCTTCAATTTAATCAAGGTTGACTTATATCCCTCGATTGGTGATCAAATACCCTAGGAACTTGCTAGTGCCCACCCCGAAGACACACTTATCCGCATTAAGGCACAACTTATGCTGCCGAAGCACTTCAAACACCCCTTGGTCAATGTACTACATTGACGATATGGGTCTAGTGTACAAAACTAAAATCACTCAGACCCAAGAGTTATCCTTGCAAAATACTACTATTTGTCATGATTAAAAAACTATGCAGTTTCTACCCTTTTATTTTGCATTTTCAAATAGAAACACATGTTACAGTAACTCATTTAAGCTGTTACAATAAGCACGCCCATGATTTAAGGAAATTATTTATATGGGCTTTGGCTCAAGTAGCTAGGTAATAAATATAGAATTTGAATAGTTTTTTTTTTTTACCTTCTTCCCAAATAATACTCCGTAATAATAATAGAGAAAAGTCAACGGATTCTTGCATTAGTTTAGAAAATATGTTTAGAAACTTTTAATAGAAAAATTTAAAAAAAAAAAAAAACAATTTTTTGACAACTTTTTATAGTTTTCATGAAAATGCTGTCAAAACTTCCATAAAATAGTTGGATTTTTGTTAACTAAATCTATAATAATAAGTAGAGGATGCCATGAATTAAGGAAGGAGAGAAACAAAAATGTTTTAGATATGCATTCACCTAAAAAAGGGGGAAAAATCTAAAATGGGAAAATATATAAAAGTAGAAGGGGAGTTTTCTCCTTGAGAGTTGGCATGATTAGTTGGTTTATACATAGTAATAGTATACAGCTAATAGTCTAGTCATTTCTAAAAATAAAAAATAAAAAAAAAATTGTCTAATTGAAATAGTTTCTGTTAATTACGTGGCTAGACTTGTAGAAATTGATGGAATTTCATAGCTAAATTACACTTTGTTATACTTGTGAGTTGTGACTAGTCATCTCAGAACCTTGTTTCTTCTAATCAAATAGAAAACGATTCACAAAAACATTAAGAACAAAATTTTCTATGATTTTGATGCCAAAAGACTGATATATGAAAAAAAAAAAAAAAATTTCATGCACCTTATCCTGATTGAAGGAATTGTTAGGATCATAATTTGAAGGGTAAGAACCATCCCTGTAATTAGGCTAAAGCCCATGAATGCCAAAATCTGTAATTAGGCCAAAGCCCATAAAAGCCTAATACAACAATTTATGCCAAGATCTTCAGTATGCCGTGTCTCCCATTTACTTTTTACCACCATATCGTCAATGTACACCTCAACTGTCCGCCCAATCTTATCTTGGAACATTCTTGTTATCATCCGTTGATACGTGGCACCGGTATTCTTTAACCCAAATGGCATCACGGTATAATGGTAGTTGGTGTCAAGGGAGATAAATGCTGTCTTTTCCTGATCCTTGGCAGCCAGGGCAATCTGGTGATAACCTTGAAAGACATCTAGAAAACTCATCCTCGGGTGCCCATATGTGGCATCCACCAATTGATCAATCTTCGGCATAGGAAACGGGTCCTTTAGGCATGCTCAGTTCAAATTCGTGAAATCTATGCAAACTCTCCATTTTCCATTCTTCTTCTTCACCACCATGGTATCCGCCAGCCATTCCAGAAAGAAAATTTCCCTTATCACCCCAGCCTCTTTTAACCTCTTAACCTCCTGCCTCAACTTGTTCTTTAGCCGACCTCCTTGGCTTCTGCTTCTTAGGAGAGAATGATAGGTCTACATTAAGCTTGTGAACAATGAATTCGGGATCCACCCAGGGCACCTCATACTAGCTCTAAGCAAATACATCTACATTCTATACAAGAAATAGTACCGTCGCTACCCTGTCCTCATCCTTCATACTTGCCCCTATTTGGAAGTACCTGTCAACATCCGACAATATTTTTACTTTGATTGACTCCTCAGCACAACTAGCCCCCATTCCTCCTTAGGGCTCCTGTAATTGCTATAAAGGGACCTCTTCGGATGGCCCCTTCTGTTTGGCCTGTTTGCCCTTCCAATTAACCACGACCACTAAGCATTGTCTAGCTACTTGCTGGCTTCCCCTTACTACAACAATGCCTTGCTCAGTGCGGAACTTGACCTTCACATGCAGGGTGAACGAGACAGCCCCATTGAATAGATCCACGGCCTTCCCAAAATCGCCATATATGGAGAAAACGAGGTGACCACTATAAATGCTACTATTACTTCCTTGTCTTTCAATTCACAGGAAAGGAAATTTTCCCCTCGGGGATCACCACTCGGCCATTAAAACCAACCAAGGGTGTATCGTACTTTGAAAGGTCTTTACTCTTTAGTTCGAGCCCTTTGAACAGGTCCAGATACATCACATTATCCTACGCCCTTGGTCTATTATCACCCTCTTCACTATGAAACCATTTATCAAGGCAGTCACCACCAAAGCGTCATCATGCGACTGAATTGTTCCTTCTAAATCCTCGTCATTGAAAGTGATGGGCTCCCATGTGACCTTCATCTTCTTCTCGAAAGGTTGCTTACCTGAGCAATCTTCTACTGGCACTATAGCCAACACCCCTTTCCTCCTAGTCACAGCCATACCCTTTGGGGTAGTGTGGATGACCTTGATCACTCCTAACAGGGGTGGGAGAGGGTTCCCCCTTTGCTAAGTACCTTGCCCGGTACCTCGGTTCTCTAAATCCACCACAAACTCCTTCTAATATCTCGCTTTCAATAATTGCCCTAGATGATCTTTTAACACCCAACTACTCAGTTGTATGCCCTTTATCCCTATGATAAGTACAGTACAAGTTCTAGTTCCTACGAGACGGGTCACCCCCCGTCTTGTTTAGCCACCAAAAGTACGGCTCGTTCTTGATTCGATCTACGATCTTGTGCACTAGCTCCTTGAACGTTACATCCACTTCCCCCATTTGTTCCCCCGGCTCTTGAATCCTTAAATCTTTTCGGGGCCATGACTGGAAATCGCCCTGCTAAGGACGACTCACTGTGGGGGCTTTACTTTTCTTTGAAGCCGATCATTCTCTAAGCGTTTGTACTCCTCAATGCACCTCATGAGCTACCTCATATCCTCAGAAAGCCTCCTCGTGAATGACTCCCGCAATTCGAAATCCTCGAGCAACCCCATTCTAAAGGTGCTCGCCGCAATTTTCTTGTTGCCCCCACCGATCTCGTTGTAAAGTTCTTAATACCGACTGGCATAGCTGTGAAAGGTTTCTCCTACTCTCATTTTCATGGATAGGAATGCGTCCACTAGTTGCAGAACCCGACTATAGGTCACAAATCGGACACCGAATTCTTGGATCAACTCGACAAAACTATGAATGGAGCCGTTCCATAACCCATTAAACCATCTCAAAGCAGTGGACCTGAGGCTCGAGGGAAATACCTTACACATTAGTGCGTCATTATGAGTACATAAAGACATCATCTGGATATAATGACTAACGTGCTCTACCGGGTCTGTTTTCCCATCATAAGAGTTAAATGGTGGGCACGTGAATCTACTCGACATTGGGGCTCATTCAATGTTGTCTGAGAAAGGCGAACAAGTAGCTCTGCGTAAAGCTCAGCTCATAATGTCCATGGCAGCATTCCTGGACCGTCGCTCCTCTGGGGAATCCAAGTCCTGGTCAGCATATTCCCGTGACCGTGAACGATCTCGGTGTCGCCAGGAACTGGATTGATTGGACCCAGCTCCATGGCGGCCTCCCCTACTAGTGGATCCCTCCTCTTAATTGTCACAGTCTCTTCTTCATTGCCTACCTCTTGCTTCCAACTCCAAATCTTTCACCAACCTGCGCAAAAATCCAAGTTCCTCATCTCTCTCGTCAAATTGCCTATGCCCTGAAGCACCCGACATTGTCTGACGAGTTTGATATGACCTTTCTCTGAGGTCGGACTGTTCCTCTTCTCGCTCACAATCCCTATCTTCAAGCCTTTTATGCCTTCTTTCTCGCCAGGTAGATCCCCAAGAAGACCCCCTAGAATCACTTGCAGCATAACTCCCTGACCATCCTTCGGACATTTCCCCTGCGTGAGTCTCAGTCGAACCACAACTACGTAGGAGATTCCTACAGACAGCACCAATTGTGGGCGCCAAAAAATGAGGCTTATGGGCTGGTCCTCCACTTGGGCTCACAATCTATTTCTAATGTTGGCTTTGGATTTCCTACTATGAGCAGTTCTTAACTTAAAAACCCAACAACTCGACCTAATCCTACAAACTTCTCTCCTTTCTCTCGTATTGCTCTCTTTATGTCTTCAGCTCTTTGTTCCCTCCAGCCCCCTTCAACCACCTTCTCTTCCTCATTCTCATCTCTTATTTATAGCTCAAGATTGGTGGAGGGGTTATGATTACTCTAGGTTATTAGTGGGCAAGGGGATCCAATTTCATTGCTTCTGAGTGGGTGTTTAGTTAGGAGTGGTAGTAATGGCTTTGGAACTAGTTCCCACCTCAAGAGGGATGTTTGGCAGCGATATTCCCTAGGGCAATACGTGACAACTGAGATATCATATCCCCGAGCAATCACGTTCCCATCCGAGATGTAGTTGACAGGGAAAGCCCTGGATTATTAATCATGATGAGTACAAATCAAGATTGCATGTCCAATGGGTCTAGGGTCAAGCATAGTGGCATGAGGCTTGGGATCATGGCCTTAGCAGGCTTAAGGCCTAACTTCGGATGAAGGGGTTAGGGTCATAGGCCATACTGTAGGGTTGAAGTTCAAGGCCCAAGTGAGTTTGGGGACCCCGTGCCATATAATAATAATAATAATAATTCCAAATGCCAAAGTTTACCTATAAAAAACAGCAAAAATCATTCAAGCAAAACTCAAATAACTCAACATAACAAAGTATTCAGCTTTTTGAGAGAGAGAAAGTAACAATTAGATAGCAAGGACCTAAGGTCATACACAAACCCAATTGGCAAACACAAATTAAATTTACCAATATATATGAATATGTATTTTGAGCTTACATAGGTCAATCCCACTACATATACTTAAATAAAACCACAATATTTGAAAAGAAAACCAAATTTCCAAAGAACTAATCTATAAAAATTGTTAATCTTAACCAAATATTGATATCACAATTCACAACAAAATTTAAAAGAAATCTGTAAATAGCATTGTACGTTCGTAAACAATTGGGTTCCACACATTCAATCCAAAGTCCAGTTAAAGCATTTCTTCAAACACTGGTGTTCCAATAATAATCTGCTAGAGTTGAAAAAAAAATAAAAATAAAAATTAACATTGGTGTTCCAATACCAAAGAGAGAGGGAGAAAGATTAGCTACTATTGTCCATGATGTACCTTTCTCCATATTCGTCTAGCCAATCTGTTTGCTAAAGAGGACAATGTCGACATTGTTGAAGCTCTTTGTAATGAGCTCTTCAATTGTGTAGTTGTGGCACTACAAGGTTGAAAGATAAGTGGAATGGAAAAATTAAAAACAAACTAAAAGATACATGGAGACCATATCATTTAGCTCAAAATCTTTTAGTTCATACTTGGAGTTTTGTGAGTTTGATTGAACAATGGGGTAGTTGTTAACATCACCTCAAAAGATTGATTCATAATCAATGTCCATTGCAGTTTTGGTTGTCCCCGTATACCCAAAGCTAGTATTGAACTTCTATCTTAGAAGACCCACAATATCAAACCTCCCCCAAGCTGCCAATGACTAAGATACATCAATAAAAACTCTTTAATCTACAATATATTAAACACAAACTGATATTAATAGAAAAGGATGAAAAAGAGAGATAGAAATATGTGTTCATAATACCCAAATGACCTCACTGAAAGTTGTTCAAACACAAACCCAAAGAAAAGAATGACCTAATATACAAACCCATGACCCACATTTACATATGCAAACATATTACTTCAAAATATTTAGAATTGAAGTTTATTTGAGTAGAGGTCAGAAACAATAACAAATCTTATGAAATTCGCAAGTTTAGCTATGAAAGATTTAGGTTAAAAAAAATTTAGAGATCAATTTTCAATCCCATATTGTTATTTGTAATGATTTTAAAAAAACAAAAGCTAGTTTAACCACCATTCTAAAACTCCAATAACAACAATTTTTGTAATGAGTTTAAAAAAACAACTAGTTTAATAGATTTAGGTATTTAAATGTAACTCACAAATAACATCAATTTTTGTTAGGTTTCTGCAACTAGAAAATATGGCCCATCTTTGCCAGTAACTCACTTAATTAAATACACTGTCGTGAGTGAGAGATGGGTGGCGCCGACAAAGGTGGAGCTAAAGAGGGGTGGTGTTGGAGAAGGTGGAGCTGTTGAGTTGTGAGAGAGGAGCACTGATGGTGGTCTAGGTTGTGGAGAGAAAACTGGTAGTGAAGAGGTGTAGAGTATTGGGTTTGAGAGAGGAGAGCATATATATTTAATAGAAAGAAATAAATTAGATTTAATTTTTTTTTTTAAATGCTGATGTGTAAAATTGTGGAGAGGTCAACCAAAAGTCTAAGATGTCGATTATATATATATATATATAGATGATTAGTTCTTTCTTTTTTAAAGGAACAGTTAGGGTTTTTTTTTTTTTTTTTTTTCTCAGTATTAGACTATTACTACATTCTATTCAATGTTTTCCAAATATTCAAATTGTAAACTTAACTCTTTCTTTTTTGGTTGAAATTAACTCTTTTTTTTTTTTTAACCATGGAAACAAGCGCTTTTGTTTTTTTTTATTATTATTATACTATTATATTATTGTTTTTATCATTATAATACATCATAATTTGGTGAAAATATATGAGTACATCTATTGTTTTACTTTTATTTGCCAGACAAAACAGAAACGTTATTGGCTTCCTTTGACTGGAAACATGTGGAAGAGTTTAAAAAGAAAGAAAGAAAAAAATAAAAATAAAAAACCTAAAACTTAGAGAGAATAAGTAGATGAGAATAAAATAAGGTAAAAGAACGTTGGTATTATAGTTAGAGAGAAAAAATATAAATGATGCTAAAGATGCAACAAATTTCACCACCTAACCTCTAAAAATTATTGTCACCAGTCATAGTTTTGTTTTTATATATATATATATATATATTTTTTTTTTATTATGCTATTGCTATTTACTAATCACATTTATTATCACATCAATTTACAAAATGTTATGTAATAAAATTTGTAGTATCTTTAGTATTTTGTACAACATTCAGTTTAGCATATATAAAACGATATTTTTGAAATGTTACAATAGTGTTGATTAGTACCGAAATATATTATTTCCTTAGCCAAACCAAAATGGTCTTTGGTACAAAATTGACTCCTTGCAATATACAACATGTGTCTAACAAAATACGTTACTCATGAATTGGTTTAAGTTAACTTTGTGGTTTGTTCCTTTTGATTTTTTTTTTTTTTTTTTTCATATGCATTTAGGCATACTGGGCCATTAACATAATTGGTATTTTTAGTACGTTAGAAGTTTCATCATAAAAACCCAAATTGCAACATTAGAATAGTATTCTTCTTTTCTCAAAAGAAGGAATAGTAGTCTTCTTACAATGGAATTTTTTTTTTATGGATTATATGTTTTGTATTATTATGCATTTTCAAAGACAAATCAAACAATGGAGAAAACTATAAATTTTGTAACATTTAAATATTAAGGGATACAACCATTACTAAGTGAGAGATAGAAGGAAAAAATTCCTTGGAATAAATTAGTACTATTTTTTAAAATCTCTTAAGTAATTTTCTCATGCTTTGCACAGGTTAGCGACTAGTAATAATAATATAAAAGCGAAAAATTTGACTTTTCGTTGACCACCTCTCATTGCGCCACGGGCTACCCAAATTAATGCCACATTTACTTTAAAACACTAAATAATTGTATCTTTTCGGTGGTTTGCTTATTCAGTTTCACTAACTCCTAACCGTTTGGCATAAGGTATATATTAAAACAACAACAACAACAACTACCAAAAAAAAAAAAAAAACTGTCAAAGAAAGAGATATAAAAAACTATTAGAGACACAGCATCATAAAAACTATTAGAGACACAACGTTTTGGCTTAGAGGTGGTTATAAATTTTGATTGTTTCATTACTCCTTCCCACAACCACTATATTTTGTTCTCATCTTACACAACCACAGCCTCTCTTCTGGTCTCTCTAAACATATTCAAAAACTTATTCATTGAGAGCATCAATAAGGGGCAGAGAGTGTTAGAGAGGAAGAGAAAAATCTGAGGAACTTTGTAATCAGACCAGAACTTCTCCAAAAACATTACCAATAAGTTTTTAATTTTGTTCCATAGTTTTGGCTATTAATTATGATTTAGAGTTACGTTTGGGAGTGCTTCTTTTGAATGATTAGCATAGATTGATGGGTGGTGGAGTTTGCTAATTTAAAATATTGGCCGCATTGCTCTCTCTTTCATATTTTAGCAAATTCAATCAAAACTACATCTCCTAACCGTATCCTTTTGTGAGAATGCAACCAAATGTGTTGTTCATAAATCACTGTTGTTTCTTTCTCTTATTTATTTATTTTTTTTTTAAAGTTAGGATAGTTTTTCTTAGGATAGTTTTTCATTTGTGGAACTTTCTTCTTCTTCTATTCTGTGTGGGGGTATCTTGGAGAGAGATTTCTATGTAGGAGAAGATGAAGAGTTTACTGCGAAGTGACACCGTTTCAATCTCTTCTACTAAAACAAAATCAGTTCTAACCCAAAGACCTTAGTTCAAAAAAAATCTAACCCAAGTATATTATATTTTTTTATTATTACCAGTTGTGTTTTTAAAAAAATTATCGGTTGCAATTTAGATAGTCTGATGTTGGTGCCGGTGGGTGGGAGTCTTACACTCGAACGATTTCTCTCTCAATCTATCTTTGTCTATCTCTTTACAGTTACTATGCTCTCTGTGTGTCTATTTTTGTGACTAATGATTCGTTTGTTTTCTATACATATAAAAGATGTTTATTTTTATATAGATGGTGAAATTTTCTTTCATTGAGTCATAAAGTTTAGCATTTGTCTTCTACACTTGGCACAGTTCTGGGTGTCAGTGGCAATTAATTACTGCTCTCTTATGTGTTAGATTTGGTTTTAATTAATGTTTTGATTTATAATTAGTTTTCAAAAGGCTTTTCTATTACTTTTACTTTGTTTATTGCATCTCCAAAGGGGCTATTTTTTCAATTTGAAAGAAATTGTTTTCTTTTTTGGTTGTTTAATTGTTTTGATAATTATTATTATTATTATTTTTTTTTTTGGTGTTCCTAGGTACACAAAACAGTTCATTTAGGCTATTATCGGATTGGCCTCGAAATCAAACTCATGATTTGAGTTTTTCACAAAGATAGTTCTTAGTGATGGTGTTACACACTGAGCCGAAACATAACAATTCAGATTGTGCCTCTTATTGCAACTATCGTTGCCCCTGGTGAGTGAGAGTCTAAGTTTGAATTTCCAAATGTTTGAATTTCATCACAAAGTTATGATATTTTTCATCATTTTTTACTATGGCAATTATTTAATTTAAAAGAGATTGCATTAAAGGACATCATTGGGTTATTCTGGTTTTTTAGAAGGTGTAGGAGTGGTGGAAAAAGTAGAGGTAGAGGCGGAGATGAAAGAGTATCAGTACGAGCAATTAGCTAAAACCCTTGAAATGTTTAGAAACAACATCGTAATTACCTACAAGCATTATATCTTGCTTTTCTTTTTATATTTTTTTTTTAAATATTAACATAAATTTGTTGATATTGGGACTAAAGGAAAAAAAAAAGGGTTACATGTTAGGTCTCATGATATTTTCATTGTTAAGGATTGTGCTTGATTATGAAGTGATGATTTCTCTCTCAACTGTCTATGCTTCTGAGGATGTGACTAACCAATGCCTATAATCTCTCTCCGATTTTTTTTTATTTTTTTTTATCTATGTTTCATTGGTTTCTCTTTTATTTTCTTGGGGCTCAAATGCAAACCCTAGCCCCTCTCTTTAATCTTGGCCAAATCCTTCACCTCTCTCAATTTGCTTCTATTGTTGATGTTGTGTAAGGTAATATTTTGTATTCAATTCTTTATTATAGAATATTTCCTCAAATTTGTTATGTGTTTTGAGACTTAGACCAATTCTTTTCTTAATGTTATTTGATTACAATTTAGATGTCATGGAGTCAAACTTAATTTGTGTTGATAAAATTGTTAGTGGATCGATTACAATTATGCTTGATGCTCTATTCTTTCTCTAACATAACAAAGGCTATAAACTATACTTATCAAAGTTGCATCAATGAATTTATGGTTGCAGGGCGTCTTAGTTGGTGTTCTTTGAATTTTGATTAGCCCATGATAGGAAATTTGATGGGTTTCTAAAGTTTCCTCCCGGGGATATGAATGAGTACTTTTTGGGTTTGTGGTATAGTTGTTGCTTTAATTAAATTTATAGTTTTATAGACAGAGGCATCTTTTAAATTTTCCCAGAAAATTTTCCTGCCAAAATTAAATGCAAATTGGATTTCGGCTTTTGGGTTTATATGTGGTCTTTTAATATTATGAATGATTCCATGCATATACAACCTACACAAAATATCAACCTTAGGCAGCCTGTTGAGGTAAAAACAAAAACCTACGTTGTTGGGGCATAACCACATAAATAAATTGTTGTATGTTTGTTTCCATATTAGTGTCACAATTTTTATTTGCTATATTGGTAGTTTTAGCAATAATAAATTCTTGAATGTAATATTGGCATCATCATTTTTTACTTTTTTGGGTACCTTTGCAACTTCTTGAAACATACAAATATACATTATTTAATCACACATTCCTACATTGTGCAATGCTAGAATGAATTTTTTTAGAAGTTTTCTACTTTTATTTGTTATTGGTTAGAAGTTGTACCTTTTTAAAAATAAATGGCAGATATAGTAGGCAAGATCACCATTGAACAATTGCAGGCAATGAGAGTTTTAGTAGGGATGGCATTAACAGAACAAGATCCTTGGTCCCTTTGTAAGTGTTTGTTTCCTCTTAATTTGTTTCTTCTCTTTGATTTGTAAATTTTTGGGATATGCTTTTGGTGTTATTGAAATTGTTTTGGATATTAGGAATTGAAATTGTCTTGGATCTTGATAAAAGCTTATAGGAGTTGGGATTATTAAATTAGCTTCACCATCCAATTTCAGTTTTCAATTTACTCTTCTACCATATTTTTAGAGATCTATGCATATGGGACACAAATAAGAAAACTATAAAGTCAGTGCTATCATTCAAATTATTATTCAAAATGAAAAAGGCATTGACCTTTTTCAAAAGCCAAGAACTGTGTAGGTATAATCATTATTGTTAGAGATAGTCGTGGTTCTCCTATTATAGCCCATAGCGAATTATCCCCCTTCTTGGAATCGATCAAGAAAGACATTTATTAGACAATAATTAGATCCTTGAACATATTGAGTGGAATGGACAACTCCTCTCTTCGCATCAATAGGGTTTAGATCGATCCATAAAACAAAAATCAAATAAGAAACCCAACAAAGAAAAAAAGTACTTAGAAGCAAAATCACAAACATACAAACTAAAAACTGAAACAAGCCGCAGAAGCAAAAAGTACAAAACTAAATTAGTTTGAAATATTCTTCTCCTATTCATATCTCAATTTTCTCAGCAATTAAAAAAAAAATGAAGAATATGAAATTGCTTCAAGTTTGAACGGATTTAGACCCCTTAAAAACAACCAGATTGCGTAGCCTAGTTAATTAGCCAAGTTGTTACTTAGTCAAATTAAGCAATTCTAGGTTAAAGCAATCAAATAATCATATCAAAATAATAAAGCAGCGGAATAATAAATAACACAATGATATGATCACCTAGGAAACCATACGATAAAAACCTAGGGAGGATTTGACCTACCGATCCTCAAGGCAAAACAGAATTCACTATGAAAGAATTGAAGTTCTTACAGAAGGACTTGCAAGCTCCCCGCTCGACTTCCTAATGCTACCCACCAGTAGAACTTATTGACACGACCACGTGCAAGTTTCGAATCCACGGACTCCTTCTTTCTTTGAATTCTTCAATCAGCTACAAGCACCCATGCTTGATATTCTTTAAGCTTCAATGGTAGCAACCAAGTTGATCATCAAGAAGTTGAAGTAATCTCAATCTTGAAAACCCTAAGCTTTGAGTAAAGGAAAGCTCCTCTAGATTTCACAAGAGATTTACACAAAACAGCAATGTATGAGCAACAATACAACTGGAACAACTCTAAAAACGTGGCTAGGGTTTTGCCTTATATACCTAGGGAAAAAAACATAAAACCCTAAACGTTTAATGAGTTAAGGCTGAGTTGGAAAACTACAAAAAAATGCATTCTGTGCGATTTTCGATCGATCGAATTTATTCTTCGATCGATCGAGCCAGACCGAAATGCTCCAATGCATCTACAGTCTCTCGATTCCAACTTTACAATAAATGAACAACTTTGAGCACAATTTAACAAGACTAAACATGTTGTTTTGATCATAGTTTGCCAACATTACAAATTAGAGTTCTAAATACATAAATTCCTAAACCTTTAAAACCTAAAAAAGTTTATTGGGGAGGACAACCGTCATTGCCAATGCCAGACATGGGGATAGTGGCCATGGTAGAGCCAAGGACGATGAAGGTAGAGGATAAGGATTTTTCTTTTCTATTTTATGTTTTTTTTTTTATTATTATGTTGGTGACTAGTAGGGATGTAGGGGTGTATAGTAAGCCCACCAACCTGTCAAACCCGACCCAATCCAACCTAATTTTAAGGTTTGGTAGGTTGGGTTAGGTTATGAAAAAAATTTTACAGCAAGTTAGGTTGGGTTCGAGTCATAAGATTCACAAATCCGCCTAACCCGACCCGGCCTACCTATATTTAATATATAATTAAATTTTAAAAAAAATATATTAAAAAAATATAATTTACAATTTTATTATTTACTTTTTTTCCTCTTTTCCTAAAATAAAACCTAAACCTTATGTTCTCCTTACATAGTTTGTGTTTGTTTGGGTTGTGTTTGATTTTTTTTAACCCACCATGGTGGGTTGGGTTGGTGGGTTAAAAAAACTCTTCAATCCAACCTAACTCGACTCATGCACAGCCCTAGTGACTAGGATTTCAGTCAATAAATTATAACACGTGGCACAATGTTATTAACTTGGAAGACCACTAAGCACTACTGATGTGACTGAATAATTTATCTTGTTACATGGGTGTTTATTGTGTAATGGTCACACTTTTTATCTCCTCACCACCAATTACCATGGTTGTTGTTTTTAGGAGCAATGCTTCCCACTGTTTGACAAAAGTCCTCAACTAACACTCTTACTCTTACGGTGTGTTTGTTTGAAGGTAAAATATGATGGATAGAAAACTTTAGAGAGAAAATGAGAAGGAAAACTTTTTTGAGTGTGTTTGGTTGTGTGAGGAGAAAGAAAAAAAAATGGTTGGGCCTAGATTTTTTTTCCAAGCCCACCAAAAAGTTTTCTCTCCAAAATAGAGAGAAAACTGAAGGAAGAAAATGGAGTTGTATAAAAGACAAAAATGTCCATGTCCAGTTCCTATCCTTTTTTTCTTTTTCTTTTTCTTTTTCTTTTTCTTTTTTCTTTCTTTTTTTTTTTTTTTTTCTTTTCTTTTCTTTTCTTTCCTTAGAAAGTTGCTTTTTTTTTTTTTCCCCTTTTTTTGATTTCCTGGGCAAGGGGTGGCACGTTGCCTCTTTTATTTTTATTTTTTTCTTTTTCTTTTTTTTTTCGTTCCTCTAGGTTGCCTTTTTTTTTTTTTTTCTTTGGCTGTGGGTGTGATAATTGTTTTGTTCTTCTTCTTCTTCTTCTTCTTCTTCTTTTCTTTTTTTTTCTTTTTTTTTTTTTTTGGTTTAACTAGACATGATTTTTTTTTTTTTGGGACATGATTTTTTTTTTTAATAAATTGGGTTATTGCTTTTTTTTTTTTTTTTTGTTGGTTCCTTGTCGCTTTTTTTTTTTTTTTTTTTTTATTCCTTGTCACTTTTTTGTTTTAATTAGACATCATTTTTTAACAAGGGTGTATGAGTAAATTTATATAAACTCACTTTTTTCATCTCTCCACTTTTCCACTCCCAACCAACCAAAAAGGAAAGAAATTAAAATCTTTTCTATCCTTCTATTTTTCTATCCTCCCATCATTTTCTAATCTCCCATTTTTTCACCCTTCCAACCAAACAGACCCTTAGACACGGGCTTTAGGTACAAAGAAAGATGGACTTTTATTATTTATACCAATCAAAAACAATAAATTGGATACATCATCGGCCACAAGGCCGGCAATGAATGGCTGAGTTTCCTATTTCCTCCTTCCATACAATTTTAGAATTACAAGATTGGCCCAACACTGCTATGAGCTATAAAATGAGTAGGTTTTGTTACAACTTGCTTTTGTAAGACTAAAAAACTAATGATCTAAAAGAAACATCCCACTGACTTGCCTCCTTTAATGAATGAACCATACCTAAAGTACTAAACTATTTGATTTTGATGCCCAATTGTGCCAAAATAAACCCACCTATACTTATGAGTTGCTTTTTGTAAGTTGAACCCGATTTGTAAGGCTACAAGAGCTCTCATTCAACTAATTATTACACCAGCCCAATTCACAACAATGGCTTAAACCAGATCCTCTTGAAGATCTATTTTCAAAATCTGAAAACATGGCCTATGACCACTTAAATCAAACCCAACTCAATTTCACTTAAAATTATCCTTTTAAATCCAACCCAGACCAGCCTTGGCCCACCTCTTGACCCATTTTGATAAACCCATTCAGTTCGAGTCCAACCTTAAAATTTAACCCATTCTACCATAAAAGCCAACCTGAAACTTTACTTAAAAGCTCTTAAAGAACTCAAGCCCAACCCTAGATACACATTCAAAAAACATAAGCCTAATAGTGAAACATATAGCAACGAAGGTTGGTCTGAGTGGAAGGGGCTCTGGTCGCTTAAACAAGTGGTCTCGATTTCAAACCCTTGTAAATGCAATAAACTTTCTTGGAAGAGGTCCCCTCCTTGGCACTTGACAGTAGCTCAAAGGATTAGTCCTGGAATAAAAACATAGGGATACCTTGGTAAACCAAAAAAAATATTGAAATGTATCATTTTTCTTTTCTCCAGCCCAGTCCAAAAAAATTAAATCAAGTTTTTGTTGTCTAGTCTCGGAGAAGAAAGCCATTTTAGAACTCAATACCCAATTGTAACCCAAAACTTACACAGTTCAATCCGAAAATCCTTCACTAAACCCAACTCAAGCCAAGCCCAAAATAAAAATATACTGTCAACCCACTCCAATCCCTAAAATAAATTTATAAAATAGAACCAAAGCCCAAACCCAAAGTTAAATTCACAAACAAATAACAAAGCCCATAAATGAAAATGTGTATACAAAGACGCTGAGTGATTTTTTTTTTTTCTTTTTTTTTTAGTCACAGAGTTGAGTTTACAGAATCTTGTCATTCTTAAAGTCCAATTTGGATGCCCATTAGTGGGCAGTCAAACCCAGCCTTAAAGAGGCAAACAAACTATAACTCATCAATTTACAAATAGACTTGCAACATTAATCCATTAATTTGTTCACTATTGGAAGCACCAAAGTACACTATTGTCTATTGTTCCATGAAATTTACCCCAAATTATCTCCCAAGTTTCAAGTAAATGTTATTGATCTCTCAATTTTTAAAAATGAGCGATATTAGTCATTCTTCTAACTGCAGTTAGTGATATTATTTACTTAATTAACAAAGTAGTGACCTTGGAGTAAAGGTTCAACTGTAGTTTGGCATTTTGGAAAAAGCCAAAATAGTGGTAAGATTTCTCATACTTGTAACCGATTGATTATTAATTAGTGAATCTTTGGGAATGGTGACCATAAATTCACCTAGTGGAGTTTTCGCCTTGCCAGAGGTTTTCCCCATGTTGTGCAAATAGCACCCCAGGACTTAAATCAATAATAGTAAATAAGTAAAAACTAAATAACAAGCACACACAAAGATCATAAGAATTTATGTGGTTCGGCAAACTGCCTACCTCTACGATGACGATGGAGAAATTTCATTATAAAAATAGGGAGATACAATAGCGCACAAAAACACTCTCAAGAAACTCAAATCCCAATTACACCCTAGCACTTTCTCACAAAAACAATAAGAATAGAAGCTTACTGCCTCTCTAATTCTCTATTTTCTTATGCGGCTGTAGCCTACTAGGTTATTCGGTTTTCCTATTGCTGTAACTAATAACATATATATAGGGATATATGTTAGGTCGGCTACCTTGGACTCCTAATACAACAAGTATTTGGTAAACTTGTGTTGACTTGGGCTTGGCAATACAAGCCACACGGCCCATATCAACACCCCATTTGTTAGCAAATAATCGTGTTAATTTATTTTCTGCTGCATTTAGTTTATTTGGTGATTTGTTGGTGCTCCCACGATTTGTATTAAATTTGACCTAATTAATCAACTTGGTAATTGAATTAATTAATCAGGGTCAATCTATTTTAACCCAACAGTTGGTGTTTCCAATAGGGATGGTAAGATGAAGATAATAATAACAAAAGATCAATCCATCTTTTCCTCCTTCAACTATCGAGTTATTAAAAAAAATGAGGGCATTGTAGATAGTTGCAAATAGTAAATTGATCAATCTTTTTCTTTATCATGTGATAAATATTAGGAGAAATTACATTTTATCACTCAAAACTATATCTCTGATTACAATTTCCACCTTAAACTTTTTGAATGCACATTTTGCACCATAAACTATGATCATTGTTATACTTTGCACCCTGATATCAAGTTTGCTATTAACTTGGATGGATAAATATGGCACAATGTGTAAAGACCTAATTGCCTCCTCTTCTCAATTCTTTTTAAGCAAAAGATAAATTACACTTTACCACCATAAACTGTACTCCTAATTACACTATGCACCCTAAACTTTGAATTTTCGTCTAAGTTAACAGCAAACTTAACATTGGGATCCAAAGTGTAACAAAGGTTATTGTTTGAGGTGCAAAACGTACATTCAAAAAGTTCATAGTACAAAGTGTAAATATTAACACTATTTAACATGCTTGGCTAGTATCAAGAGTGTTGTTGTCTTTCCATAACAAGACCTTACATGATAAGAATAAAAATTGGTTGGCATTTACAACAAAGATGGTAATGTGAAGATAAAAATAAATAATAAATAAAAAATAAAAAATAAAAAAATTAATCCATCTTTTTCTCCTAATGTTTTCACTAGAGACATCTAACATTCAAATTCACCCATATCCCAACTATCAAGTTATAATAACAATAATTAATTAATTAATTAATTAATTATTAATAATAATAATAATAAATAAATAAAAACTTAGTTTCTTTTCATAATAAGACCTTAATTATACTTATCTTCAACTCGCCATCACTCCTATATAAATAGCCTCCAAGAATACTAATCCAATATATATACTTACATCAAATCAATAAGGCAATGGATTTTGAAAGAATGATCTTAATTGTAGTTTTTTGTTTGTGTTTGACAAGCATCTATCAGGTGAATGGAATCCGAATTATATCCAAAGAAGAAGAATTGGAGTTAGAAAGACAACTAAAGCTCATAAACAAACCTCCTGTTAAAAGCATTCAGGTTTTAGACTAACTCAAACTCATGTTTGTTTTAAATCTTTATATGTTTTAATACTATAATATTTCAAGCATATTCAATGCAATGGTATTTAAACATTTCATTTAGAGTTTATATGTTCTTATTGTTATTATCAATTGATTTTTCATTTGAGTAAGATCTAATGCTCTAGAGTATTGAGATTAAGGGTCCTTTTGTTTGGGGTTGAAACATGGAGGATAGAAAATAAACAAGAGAAAACAAATTTTATAATTGTTTGGTTGGAGAAAATGAAAGAATTGAAAATTGCTAGAGCCCAGGTGCTTTCTCTCTTAGCCCACCAATATTCTATCTCTCTAATTTGAGAATAGAATAGAGGGGAGAAGAATAGTTGCAATCAATAACTAAACTACCCTCCTTTCCTCCTTTTACTAGTCCTATTAATAGCTTCATTCTCTTTTATTTATTTATTTATTTTTGCTTTCCTGGGTGTGATTGACTTGTTGGTTGCTTCTTTCTTCTTCTTTTTTTATTCTTTCCTTTTTTTTTTTATTTTGCTCTCCTAGGCGTGATGGACTTGTTTGCTTTTCTTTTCTTTTTTCTTTTTTTGGTGTGATATAGCATACAAGTTGTTGTGGGTGCTTTTTTTTTTTTTTTTCTTTTTTTTTTTTTTCGACTTGATTTTTTTGGCATGATTTTTCTTTTTAAATAAATTTGGGTAGTTGTCTTTTTTTGTCACCTTTTTTTTTTAACTGGACATTATTTTTAACAATGGCATATGAGTAAATTTTTTTATTAAAAAAAAAAAAACTTATTATTTTCCATCCCTCCATTTTTCACCCCCAACCAAACACAAATGAGGGAAATTAAAATCTCTTTTATCCTCTCACTTTTCTATCTACTCCTTATTTTCTATCCTCCCATGTTTCCACTTCTCTAACCAAACGAACCCTATGTTTTATTCTCCAATTCTCTTGTAAATGAAAATTTTGAGTTTGATTTCCACTCTCCTCTTTATGGAAAGGGGGAAAAAAGATAGAAAGACAAAAAAAACAACGATGACAACAACAACAACATGCAAAATACTTTGATTAAGTTATGAGATTAATTACTATCATTGATTTAATCGGAAGAACTGAGACTTAATGACTAAATTATGTGTTTGACCCCTTAAACTTTGTGGGTTTTTTTTTTCAATTTGGTTAATTACATTTTAAGGTTTTTCATCTTGGTCCCCTCTGAGTTCTTTTATCTTAAATTTTATAACGATAAGATTTGCTTCAAGGGGGGAAAAAAAAGGTAATTTGGTGCTAAATACTTGACACTGCATAAATCATAAATTCTGCTAACTTTTAATTATTAAAAATTTAATAATACCTTATCTAATCTAAGAGCACAATTTTTCAATAATTAGTGCTTACTACATGCTCAACCTATAAATGCGGAGAAATTATTCTTTCCTCAGGATTCTATCATCCCTCCTCTCATAGAAAGTCCCACACCTCTTGGCTTGAGCGAGACCCTGTTCCAACAACTCGATGGGCTTTATACTTGTCCACCATATTCCATGCCGCCAAGAACACATTGGTGGGCTCAGTAAGGATCCCTTTAGCCCAAGCTCAGTTCCTTTGAAACCAAATAAATTAAATGCAGGCAAAGAAATAATCCTCATTAGTCCCTACCACAAATATGGTAGAAAACATTTTTGACCACGTCTTGAAGCCAATGCGAGTTTTGTTGGCAGAATAGACTTGCAAGCCCTCTAAATTTGCACCTTTATCTATTCAAGAATCGAGACCTTGGAATACCAAATAGCTTTCCACAATCCTTGCTTTTCGCAGTTATCTTGACATTCATATATCTTGGTGGGGTTGGAGATTGATGATGAGTGAAAGCCAAATGATAGGCTGATCGAAATTTTTTAGTTGTGAACTAGTGATACTCTCCACACATGAACAAGGTATTTTTCTTTGGAATACACAACTTATTTGAGATTTTAGGCCGTAAAACCATTCTTCCTCCATAATCTAGTATTTAGGTAGTGCAGTGCACGGTTTCAAGGCATCTTGTCATATGCCTTAGCTTGCTCATATCGATCGAGTAATAATAGCAAGTGATACGAACATGTGCCTCAATGAAGCCCTCTTCTGGGTGTTTATTGCACCAGGTATGTGGATGTTGGATTCCCATGGAACCCGTGATGTCTTCAAGATGAGAGTCTCCAAAGTTACTTGAAAGCTTCCATAATCCCTCTCAAATTATTCTTTGAGAGGGATTATGGAACTAGTAAGTATATGATTGAAGTACTTTAGTTGAATAGCGAGAAACTCATTTAAAATGAAATTACAGTCCATTTATTTAGTTCCTGGGGATCCACAACCCTAATCCTTCTCAAATGTCATGCCCATTTGTTATTTAAACTTTTAGAGGCTTTTTTTTAATAATAATAATAATAATAATAATAAAGGTCAAAGTTATGAAGTTTGTTGTTCTCAACTTCTTAAATTTGAAAGTTTTTACCATATATCTTTGCAGTGCCTTCTCAATTATTTGTCTTCACTGTCGCAACTCACAATCATCATATTTTTTAGACATTGTCTAAATCATGGAAGTCTTATTATTATTATTTTTTTTAATTTTTTAATTTTTTTATTTCATATATAACATGTTATATAACTTGTTTTCATGCTATAATAGAACTTGTTTATTTTTGAATTTGTAGACAGAGTTTGGACATATTGTTGATTGTATTGATGTCAATAAACAATTGGCTTTTGACCATCCTTTGTTGAAAGATCACAAGATCCAGGTACTTAAGCGGAGATTGAAACTATTTATTCCTTTATCTATATCAATAAACAATTTTTTCCCCAATTGCTTCAAAAATTGTAGTAGTTTGTACTTTTTGAACTGAAAATTATTATAATGATTACTATGTCTGCCATGCCTCGTCATTTTAACAAATTCCAATTTGACTAGGGCTTATTATATAAAGGATTAATTAAGCAAATCAATTATGTAAAAAAAAAACTATCCTTTATTAGAATTTGATTAAAGGCTATACATTCTAACTAGAGCTAGAGATGGCAAAATTCAGTTTCCTTAACTATGCAATTATATATCATGACTTATGAATCACTCACTTTTGTATGTTTATATGCTTACATTAGTTTGGTTAAGTGTAATAACAGTCGACCCCAAAGGTTTAGGAATAAAGATTTGTGGTGGTTTTTTTTTTTTTTTTTTTTAGAGTGGATAGTGGCGGAAGAGGAAGTAGGATTTGAACAACGAAAATATGAGATACCACAAAGGATGTCATTACTGCAGAGCTATCACTTTATTATTATTATTATTATTATTATTATTATTATGAAAAGATGAAAATATAAATTTGCAAGTTGGAAAACAAATATTATGTTTTTTAGTTTAGTTTGAATTTTTGCCTCTTCAGGAAAGACCTCATTTTTCAAAAACAACAACAAAGAATGCAAGACTCTCACGAAATAGACCTTCAATGATTGGTTTACAACAAGATGCTTGTCCGGCAGGAACAGTTCCAATTCGCAGAACAACAAAAGCAGACCTCATAGCAATTAGGTCAATGTCAAATAATATTTATCCTCAAACAACAAAAGTTCCCAATATGCATGTAAGTTCTTTATTATAGATTTTGGGATGTAGGACGCAATCATGGCATACTTGGTATCATAATACATTACACAAGTATTATTTTCCCAAAAATATAACGTTAATGTCATAATCATTTTTGTAAAAATGGCCATTCAAACCTCTGCATTTAAAGTTTGATTAGCTAATTAACCAAGTTTGAATAAAACAAAACTTGACTCAATATATTTGTGATCCTTAAACCTAATATTTTCAGTATTTAATTATATAAATTTAAGCAAATTTGTCAGAATATGCATAATTATTTATTATTTAGAACTATTAAGGTTAATATGGTAGCCAAATTTAGAGCTAAGTTCTAGCTTTTTTGTGGGTAAAAAAAAGTAATGGTGGATCCATCAAATTGATCTTATTTGTTGGCTTGTACAGCGTGCAGTTATGCAAATGCGAACCGCTGAAAATCACAATTACATTGGCGTTAAAGGAAACATCAATGTCTATAATCCTGTAGTTAAGGAGGGAAGCAGTTATGCTGAAATGTATGTCATGAATGGCGCAGACGAAAAGTTGAATTCTATCACAACAGGATGGATGGTAATTTAAACTTATACTAATTTTGTTGATATTCACAATTTCACACCCTAATCTTTGATTATTGATATAACTGTCCAATCATGAATTTGCAATAAACAATTGCCAGTTTCAATGAAGAAAAAAGGGTCATTTTCTTTTATGAATAAGATGTCATTCATATTGGTTATAAAAGTTCAAGTTCTAATATCCATGGGTACAAAATGAGAGAAATGAATTGGTAAAGAAACAGTTATTAGAAGATTGAAAATCAAATACAAATGGACCAGCATAACAGATTTTCCAAAAGAATAATGTTTTTTTAACTCCTTGATTCAAACAGGTTTCTCCAGGTACATACCAGGGTACTCCGTATTCTTATTTCTTTACATATTGGACGGTATGATTCTATTCTATCGTTTTCACACATTTATAATTTATTATCTAACTTTTTTCTTGTGGTGTATGTTTGTTTCTTGTTTGCTAGTGTTTCAATCCATTAAATTCTTATATACTATAAGTTCTTTTGAAAATTATACGTAACAATGCCTTTGAAAATTACAGACTGATGGTGCTCAAAAGACAGGCTGCTTCAACATTCGTTGCCCGGGTTTTGTGCAAGTTGACAAAAGAGTTTATCTTGGGTCAGCAATAAATAATGTATCCATTCCTGATGGTCCTCAATTTGAGATTGGACTCTCTATTTCAAAGGTAAATCTAACGTTAATTAAACTGCATATATTTTATTTTGTTATATTAACTTCTATGAATATTAAATTTTGAAACAAAGTTTGAAAAAGGTGCTTAGAGTTTTTTGACTTTGATGATATACTCTTGTTGTTTTATGTGACAGGAGGAAGATGGCAATTGGTGGGTAACAATAGATGAAATTAATATTGGATATTTTCCAGTAGCAATATTTAATAATTTTACTGAAGCCGAAACTGTTGGTTGGGGAGGGCTCGCTGTTAGTGGCCCAAATGGAATTAGCCCACCCATGGGATCTGGACTATTTCCAGATGACAATTATAGCCATACAAGTCAATTTAGAGCAATCCAGTATGCAGATAGTTTCGGAGTAGTAGATGGACCTCATGAAAATACTTATGATACAATCATTGATAGCCCTAATTGCTACCTCATAGATTTTCATGGATATATAAGTAAGTTCGAGGGATACTCCTTCGGGTTTGGTGGACCTGGTGGAAATTGTGGCATTTAAAATATATTGTACCACAAGTCCAGTGGGCTGCACTTTTCATTTGGACGAGGATAGTTCCCATCTCTTCCCTAGTGCCACATGTTGTTGAGGCTATGGATCGAGATGGCTCTAGGCCTAGTTCTTTTGATTGTAATCGTGTTCTTTTCAGTAATTCAATAACATAAAGTGCTTATTCCGCACACACACAAAAAAAATTTGTTGCAAAATAAATTGGAAATTTATTCCTTCAGCTATGACCATTCATGTCAATGACCTTGATTTGTCCTTCCATGCTTAACATCATTAAATTTGATTATGTTTTTGTGTTAAGTTTTTCTAAAATACAACCCAATCTTTTAAGTTTCCCTCAAGTACAATCTTTACTTCAATAAATAGCATTGTGTGGATATGGGTTCACTCTGTTATTATTAATAATAATGCATACGAACATATTAGCACTATTAAAAAAAAAAATGCATACGAACAATGCCTGAGATAAAAGCAACCAATCATATTCTAATAGTTATTGTAGCTTATTGGAATAAAAAAAGATTGATCAAAATATGGTATTAAAAATAGAAACATTAAAAGAAATAGAAAAATGGTGGGTTCATGATTTTAAGGTTGGACAGGGTTTAATTGGAGACCAAAATTTGATGACATAATAATTATTTCAACTAGTTTATAACAAAAAGTTTAACATAAATTTAATACACATATACTCATTATAATTATAAAAAAATTATCTGTTATAAAAAAATGAAAAGCAACTTTCTTAAGAACTTAAAATGCAATATAGAGAAAATATTTCCAAAATATTAGAAACTAACAATTATTTCCCAGCAACTATATAAGGGAAGGAAGCTCCTCCAAGCTAGGGGATCTAGAAAAAAAAAATGAGAGAAAACTATAGGAAAGAGAGCCATCCTTGTAAAATTGAGAAGCCAAAAGTAATAGAATTTTATTCATAAGTTTCTCCTTGTTTATTGCTAATCTGAAACTAGTAAAGGTATTAAAGGTTGATCTTAGACAACCACATCTACAAATTAATTGTAACAGGCCTCCATCTAAGCCCAAACCCGTTTCGTGGGTCGGTTTCCTTGTTTAGACCCCTTACATATATAAAAAGGAAATTAAGAGTTGGAGTAAGAGTAAGAGTGGTGTGAAAAATTATGGGGAAGGCAACTTTTTAGCCTTGCTGAGTACTTTTTATCCAAATCGAGAAATAACTCACTTGAGGAGCGTGCGCTTTAACATGAAACATAATATTTAGGTGAAAAGTTAGGAGAACTTACAAGGGAAAATATTATATTACTTCTAGGAATGTCCCCATGAGCTTGAAATTAATTTCAATTAGAAATGATTCGAGTGAGGTTCCTTAATCACATAACAAACTCTTCATTTATATAAATTGTTTATAAGTTTTACCGTATAAGTAAATTGCACTAACCTCCCTTCAGGTTTTTTGTTTTTATACTCTCCTCCCCTGTAGTTTAAGGCAAAAAGCTCACCTTCGAAAAATTATTTAGTCCTTAAGAAGCACCACGTCTGCAATGTCTAGTGGTATGTTAGGACCATTGTTAATGCAATGTTATTATTACACATTGATGTACTGTTCACTGTGCTATAGCTATGTTGTGTTACCTAATTATGTGATTGTGTTGAGTTAGTTAATTATGGTTGTTGGTTAGTGATGCTTAGTTAACTATGTGAGTTAGTTGTTGGTGGGTTAGTTAGTTAATAGTGGAGGTAGTTAGTTAGAGTTAGTTAGTTGGTTATGGAGGTAGTGGCATTGCCGTGAGTTGCAAAAGGGAATTGTATAAAGGCAAGTCCATTGTAAATGATTGTTGGCTATTGATCAATATAATTATTCATTTCCTTCTCTATGTGTGTGTGTGTGTTCTTAGGAGGTCCTAGCTGTCCTCGAATTCAACTACCAAAACAAGTTTCACCTTTCATTTGGTATTAGAGCTTGGCTTTCCTTGGCATTCATGGCAGAGACTTGTGCCTTTGCTGCAACTAATGAAGCCATTGCTTCACTTCAAAGCACATATGATCATATTCATGCTAAGGAGTTACAAGGGATGCGAACCATACAAGAAATTCACACAAGAACCTTGAATGAGATTAGCCAATAATTAACTTCAATTCTGTAGAAATTAAGTCCCTCAAATCAAGTTGGCTCTTCTTAATCTCCGAGAATTGGGGAAAATCATAACCCTAGTTCTGCAATGTTGCCTTTTTCTCACCCCATGAAGTTGGATTTTCCAAGATTTTCTGGTGAAGAACCTACAAGTTGCATGTATAAGGAAAATCAGTATTTCATGTATTACAATACTCCAATTGGATAGAAATTGATGCTAGCTTCCTTTCATTTGGAAGGTGAAGCCTTGATTTGGTTCCAAGAAAGTGAAGAAATAGGGGTGTTCTGTGATTTGGAGTCACTAGTTCAGGCTTTGCATGTGAGATTTGGCTCTACTACATATGATGATCCCATGGAAACATTGACAAGGCTAGGGCAGAAAACTTCTATGGCAGTGTATAAGGCTCAATTAGAAGTCTTATTTAATAGGATTAAGGGGTTATCATCATCACACAAGCTAAGTTGCTTTCTTAGCAGGTTGAAGGATGAGATAAGGCTTCCTGTTTGTATGCTTAATTCTCAGTCACTAAATTAGGCTTTTGTTATATCCAATATTCAGGAAGAGTACAACTGGAGCTGTAAGAGGAATTTTAGGTCCAATTGGAGTAAGGTAAGCCCTCTATCTCAAGTCCACCTAAAGTTACTCCTTTAATAGATAATAGGAATAATAGATTACCGATCAAAAGAATATCACCTACTCAAATGGAGGAAAAGAAGAAGAAAGGATTGTGTTATAATTGTGATGAGAAGTGGGGTCCTAGGCATAAATGTAAAAATTCTATATTATTCCTTCTTGATTATGTGGAATTTGTGCCTGAAGTTAATTAAGGGGTATGTATTACTGAATTGGATGAGGGTAGTGGGGTTTCTGTTTCTGGTCACACCTTACACAGTTAAGAAAACAATACTAAGGATGTTGAAATTACTCTTTATGCCTTGAGTTGTACCCCTACTTCTGGTACTATGAAGGTAATGGGAATGATCAAGCATAAGTCCCTTGTAATTCTTATAGATTCGGGTAGCGCACACAATTTTATTGACACTTCCTTACTTCCTCAATTGCATATTCCAATGGATACTTCTTAGATTTAGGAAGTGAAAGTGGCTAATGGCGATGTGATTAGGACTCAAGGATTATGTAAGGAAGTTCCAATCTTTTTGCAAGGGCATCAATTCTTGGTTCAATTACATGTGTTGCCTATGGGAGGTTGTGACTTGGTGTTAGGGACTTATTGGTTGAGTATCCTTGGAATCATTCAATGGCATTTCAAGTTACTAACCATGTGTTTTTCCTATGAACAAAAGACTGTGTTGCTACAAGGGTTGAGGGGTGCAGGTACTAATATTCAAAAAAGGACTTAGTTCTTGAAAGAATCTATAAAGAGAGGGTTGGTTCTGCATATTTTAGTCCCCACTGATTCTCATTCTGCAGATTATGCTTCCAAAATTCTTATGCAGGTGGCTAAGCTATTGTTGGAGTTTGATGTTGTCTTTGCTATTCCTGTGGGGTTACCTCCTATTATGGGGCATAAACATCAAATCAACCTTAAGAAAGGAGCTTAAACCATTTTTCAAAGACCTTACAAGTACTCTTACTATTAAAAAAATGAAATTGAGAAGATAGTTAAGGAGTTGTTGTCTGTTGGCTCCATTAGGAATAGTTGTAGTCCATTTGCCTCAACTGTTCTCTTGGTTAGGAAAGCTAATGGTTCTTGAGGATGTGTATTGATTATAGGGCTTTGAACCAAGAGACTATTAAGGATAAATACTCTATTCCTGTCATTAATGAGTTGCTGGATGAATTATGTGGTGCCTGTGTGTTTTCTAAATTGGATTTGAGGTCTAGTTACCACCAAATTAGAATGAAGGAGGAAGATATTCCTAAAACTGCTTTTAGGACCCACGAAGGCCACTATTAGTTTTTGGTTATGCCCTTTGGCTTAACCAATGCTCCTTCCACCTTCCAATCCTTAATGAACTCTGTTTTTAAGCCATTCCTAAGGAAATTTTGTTCTTGTCTTTTTTGATGATATTTTAGTGTATAGTAGTTCTTTGTCTGATTACCTTGGTCACCTCAGATTGGTTTTGGAAACTTTGGCTAAGCATCAGTTATATGCTAAGAAGTCTAAAAGCATGTTTGCTTGTGAGGAGGTGGAGTATCTAGCCATCTGATTTCTGGTGACGGGGTGAAGACTGACCCTAGGAAGACTACTACCATGCAATAGTGGCTTATACCTAAAGATGTCAATGCTTTAAGGGGCTTTCTTGGCCATACTGGATACTATAGGAAGTTTGTGAAAGGATATGGGCAAATTGCAACACCCTTGACTGCCTTATTGAAGAAAGATTCCTTTGTTTGGATCCCTAAAGCTGCTTAAGCCTTTCAACAGCTTAAGGATGTTGTTTCATGCCCTCCTGTGTTAGCTCTCCCTGATTTCACCAAGCCTTTCACTATGGAGTGCAATGCTTCTGGTTTAGGGTTAAGAGTTGTTTTGATGCAAGATCATAGGCCTATTGCTTTCCACAACTAGGCATTGAAGGGTAATAAGCTCTCACTCTCCACTTAAGAAAAAGAATTGTTGGCCAAGGTGGTAGCAGTGAGAAAATGAAGGCCCTAAATGTTAGGAAGGCCATTTGTCATTAAAACTAATCACCAAAGTTTGAAATATTTGTTGGAGCAAAGGGTGGGAACTCCAACCCAGTAAAGGTGGATCACTAAGCTCCTAGGATATATTTTTATAGTGGAATATAAGCAAGCAAAGAGAATGTTGTGGCTGATGCCCTTTCATGAAGGCATGGTGAGGAAATTTGCACCTCAAGTTCTACTTCTGAGTCACCTACCCCAGCTGTTCTTGCATCAACTGTTTCACCTACTTCTGAAGGCGCATTATGCATCAAATCCTTTCCTACCCCTAATTGGTTGTCTGATCTCAAATTGAGTTATGCAATTGACTCAAAAATCCAGGCTATTATTCATGCTATCCAGCCAAGGTCTGATGTACCTCAAGGTTTTACTTTCTGCAATGACTTACTATTTTACAATGGCAAATTGTATTTTGGTGATTCTAATGGGGATTTGAAGTCTGTGGTGTTGTAGCAGGTGCATGATAGTCCCTTGAGAGGTCATTCAGGCTATTTAAAGTCTTTGCATATGCTCTAGAAGGATTTCTACTAGTCTTGACTAAGGCAAGATCTAAAGAAATATGTAAAGGAATGTGATGTGCGTCAGAAGCTAAAGCGTGAAACTTGCTTCCTTGCTAGGTTGTTGTAGCCCCTGCCCATTCCAAAAAGACCTTGATTGGATGTGAGCATGGACTTTATTGAATGATTGCCTAAATCTCATTTAAAGTCAGTTGTGTTTGCGATGGTGGACAGACTCACTAAGTATGTCAAATTTATACCCCTTTCCCATCCTTACACTGCTGCCAAGGTTACCAATCTCTATCTACAGTTTGTTTTCAAATTGCATGGTATGGCTTCCACCATTGTTAATGATAGGGATCCTATATTTACTTCTAATTTTTGGAAGGAGTTGATGAGGTTCAAGGGGTCACTTTAGCTATGTCTTCCTCCTATCACCCCCAATTTGATGGACAAACTAAAGTAATTAACAAAAGTTTGGAGCAATACTTAAAAGCTTTTGCTGCTGATAAGCCTAATACTTGGGTTGAATGGTTTCCTTTAGCAAAATTTTGGTTCTATACCAATTTTCACACTTCAGCTAAGCTTTCTCCCTTTGAAGCTCTTTATGGTTATCCTCCTCCTCAGGTTATAGATTATGTGGTTGGTACAACTAGAGTTGGGGCTGTGGATTTGTTACTTAAGGATAGGCAGCAGTTGTTGGCTTTACTTAAATAGAACTTGCATGTTGCTCAGGAGAGGATAAAGTGGTATGCTGACAAAAAGAGGGTATAGAGATCCTTTGAGGTGGGAGATTGGGTATGCCTGAGGTTGCAACCATACAAGCAATTTTATGTGCATCACAAAAAGCTTGGTAAGCTTGCCCCTCCTTTCTATGGACCATTTCAGATTGTGCAAAAGGTTGGGGCTGTTTCCTACAGGTTGGATTTACCTGCTAATTCCTTTATCCATCTTGTGTTTCATGTTTCCAGTCTCAAAGCCAAATTAGGGAATCGAGTGGTGCCTAAGCCTACTTTACCTGTTGTTAATGCTAATTTGATCATCACCCCAAAACTAGTGTAGATTTCAGCTACAAGATCTCATCAATTAAGGAGCAGGACTATAACTCAACTCTTGGTTCAGTGGCAGGGCGAAAGCAAGGATGATGCTACTTGGGAGATCTTGTATGATCTGCAATCTCCGTTTCCTCACCTTGTGGGCAAGGTGCTTTAAAAGGGGGGGGGGGGTAATTGTTAGGACTATTGTTAATGCATTGCTATTATTACATATTGATGTACTGTTCACTATGCTATAACTGTGTTGTGTTATCTAATTGTGTGGTTGTGTGGCTGTGTTGAGTTAGTTAACTATGGTTGTTGGTTAGTGATGCTTAGTTAGCTGTGTGAGTTAGTTCCTGGTGGGTTAGTTAGTTAATAGTGGAGGTAGTTAGTTAGAGTTAGTTAGTTAGTTGGTTATGGAGGCAGTGGCATTGCAGTGAGTTGCAAAAGAGAATTGTACAAAGGCAAGACCATTGTAAATGATTGTTGGCTGTTGACCAACAGAATTATTCATTTCCTTATCTCTGTTTTTTTGTGTGTGTGTGTGTGTGTGTGTGTGTTCTTATGAGGTCCTAGCTATCCAAGGATGATGCTAATTCAGAGGTCTTGTATGATCTGCAATCTTAGTTTCCTCACCTTGTGGGCAAGGTGTTTTAGGGGGGGGGGGGGGGGGCGGGGTAATTGTTAGGACCATTGTTAATGCAATGCTATTATTACACATTGATGTATTGTTCACTGTGCTAGTACGATACAGTCAAAACAGGATATTATAGTAAGACTGATAGGCGCCAATCCAATTTATATAACTTCTTGAAAGACTCAAAGCTATGTTATGTTAGCTAATCGTGTAGTTGTGTTGAGTTAGTTAACTATGGTTGTTGGTTAGTGATGCTTAGTTCACTATGGGAGTAAGTTGCTGGTGGGTTAGTTAGTAAATAATGGAGGTAGTTAGTTAGAGTTAGTTGGTTGGTTATGGAGGTAGTGGCATTGCAGTGAGTTGCAAAAGGGAATTATATAAAGGCAAGACCATTGTAAATGCTTGTTAAGGAAATAAACCACACACAATTTTATAATAGAAATTGGTAAAATTTAATATGGAGATGGATAATACATACAACTGAAATAATTATTCCCCTTCTCTGAATTCGATCAAGAAAGACATTTATTAGACAATAATTAGATCCTTGAACATATTGAGTGCAATGGACAACTCCTCTTTTCGCAACAATAGGGTTTAGATTGATCTATAAAACAAAAATCAAATAAGAAACCCAACAAAGAAAAAAAGTACTTAGAAGCAAAATCACAAACATACAAACTAAAACTAAAACTAACCGCATAAGCAGAAAGTACAAAACTAATTTAATTTGAAATGTTCTTCTCCTATACATATCTCAATTTTCTCAACAATTAAAAAAAATTTGAAGAGTATGGAATTGCTTCAAGTTTATTAGGGAGGAGCGCTGTCATTGCCAATGCCAGACTTGGGTACAGTGGCCATGGTGGAGCCAGGGAGTAGGGAGCCAAGGATGATGAAGGTAGAGGGTAAGGATTTGTCTTTTCTATTTTATGTTATTTTTATGACTATGTTGGTGACTAGTAGGGTTGTAGTGGTGTACAATGGGTCCACCAACTCGTCAAAAGCAACCCAATCTTACCTAATTTTAAAGTTTGGTAGGTTGGGTTAGGTTAAGAAAAAAAAAATTACAACGGGTGGAGTAGGGTTCGGGTTATAAGATTTACAAATCCGCCTAATCCGACACAACCTGCCTATATTTAATATATATTTAAAATTTAAATATATATTTACTTTTTTGCCTTTCCTCCTAAATAAAATGCAAACCCTAAGTTCTCTTTATATAGTTTATGTTTGTTTAGGTTGGGTTGGATTAAAAAAAAAAAGCCTTGGTGGGTTGGGTTGGTGGGTTAAAAAAACTCTTCAACCCGACTCATGTACACCCCTCTTGACTAGGATCCCAGTCAATAAATTATAACATATGGCACAATGTTATTAACTTGGAAGAACATTAGGCACTACTGACGTGACTAAATAATTTATCTTGTTACATGGATGTTTATTGCATAATGGTCACACTTTTCATCTCCTCACCACCAATTACCATGGTTGTTGGTTTTAGGAGCAATGCTTCCCGCTGTTTGAGTTTGACAAATGTCCTCAACTAACACTACTACTCTTAGGGTGTGTTTGTTTGGAGGTGAAATATGGTGGATGGAAAACTTGGAAAAAAAATAGGAAAGAAAACTTTTTTGAGTGTGTTTGGTTGGATGGGGAGGAAAAAAAATAAATTGTGGGGCCTAGGTGTTTTCTCCCCAAGCTCACCAAAAAGTTTCTCTTCAAAATGGAGAGAAAACTAAATGAAGAAAATGGAGGTGTTTAATGGACAAAAATGCCCATGTCCAATTCCCATCCTTTTTTTTTTTTCTTTTTTTTTTGTGCTGGGCATGTTGCCTCCTTTTTTTTCTTTTTCTTTTTTTCTTTTCTTTCCTTAGAACGTTGCTTTTTTTTTTCTTTTTCTTTTTTTTCTTTTTTTGATTTCCTGGGCAAGGGGTGGCACGTTGCCTCTTTTTTTTTTTTCTTTTTTTCTTTTTTTTTTTGTTTAACTAGGCATGATTTTTATTTTTATTTTTTGGACATGATTTTTATTTTTTTAATAGATTGGGTGATTGCTTTTTTTTTTTTTTTTTTTTTTTTTGGGTAGCTTGTCACTTTTTAGTTTTAATTGGACATCATTTTTTAACAAGGGTGTATGAGTAAACTTATATAAACTCACTTTTTTCATCTCTCTACTTTTTCACTCCCAACCAAACAAAAATAAAAGAAATTAAAATCTTTTCTATTTTTCCACTTTTTCACCATTTCAACCAAACAGACCCTTAGACACAGGCTTTAGGTACAAAGGAAGACAGACTTTTATTATTGATGCTAATCAAAAACTATAAAGTGGAGACATCACTGGCCACAAGGCTGGCAATGAATGGCGGAGTTTCCTGTTTCCTCCATCCATACAATTTTAGTATTACAAGATTGGCCCAACACACCTATGAGCTATGAAATGAGCAGGTTTTGTTACAATTTGCTTTTGTAAGACTAAAAAACTAATTATCTAAAAGAAACATCCCACTGACTTGCCTCCTCTAATGAATGAACCATACCTAAAGTTCTAAACTATTTGATTTTGATGCCCAATTGTGCCAAAATAAACCCACCTATACTCATGAGTTGCTTTTTGTAAGTTGAACCCGATCCATTAGGCTACAAGAGCTCTCATTCAACTAAATATTACACCAGCCCAATTCACAAGAATGGCTTAAACCAAATCCTCTTAAAGATCTATTTTCAAAATCCCATCAGAAAACATGGCCCATGCCCACTCAAATCAAACCCAACTTAATCTCACTTAAAATTTTCCTTTTAAACCCAGCCCACACCATCCTTGGCCCACCTCTTGACCCATTTTTAATAAAACTCGTTCAGTTTGAGCCCAACATCAAAATTTTACCCATTCCACCATAAAAGCCAACCTAAAACTTCACTTAAAGCTCTTAAAGGACTTAAGCCCAAGCCTAGATACACATTCAAACAAAAGCCCAAAAGTGAAAAGTAACAATTTTTTTTTCCAGCCCAGTCCAAAAATATTAAATCAAGCTTTAATTGTCTAGTTGGGTAAAAAAACCATACTAAAACCCAATACCCAATTGTAAACCAAAACTTACACAATTCAGTCGGAAAATCCTTCATTAAACTCAACTCAAGCCAAGCCCAGAAAAAAAATATACTATCAGTCCACTCCAGACCGAAAAATAAATTCATAAAATAGAACCAAAGCCCAAAAGCAGAGTTAAATTCACAAACAAATAACAAAGCTTTGTATACACATTTTCTTTATATATATATATATATATAAAGAAAATGTGTATACAAAGTTTTTGATATGGAGAGCAGTGTGGTATAGGGTTGCTTAGGGTATGTGTTACGAAATGCAACGGTTGTGAGAAAAAACATGATAATTGAGTGTTAGAACTAGGACAGTATGGATAAGTTGTAGAGATCCAACTCCTCTGTCAGCTTTAGGACTGGTTGTCCTCTTAATATTGTAAATGAAAAATATCACACTGTTGAAGATCATGAGCTTCCTCCAAAATGGTTTACTATATATATAAAGAAAATGTGTATAAAAAGTTACTGAGGCTATGTTTAGTTCATGTAAAATATTTTCTGAAAAATAAATATTTTCCAAAAATGTTATTTTCGAGAAAGGAAAATGTATTCAGGCTGTTTGGCTGCCTCGAAATTCGTTTTACGGAAAATCAATTCCGGTATTTGGTTCGTTCAAACATTTTACGAAAAATGATTTCCGTTTTACGGAAAATCAATTCCCATGTTTGGTTTGTGGATCATTTTACGGAAAATATGAAATGCCTTACAAATTCAAGCACCTGCATTACCTAAACAACCTGTAATAGTTCAAAACTAATCATCCACTTCAACATCAAAAATAATCATCCAAATTCAAGCACCTGCATTGCCTAGATATATCTGTAACAGTACAAAAGTAACCATCCACTTCAAATACATAAATGATACCTACTCGTGGTATCTGAACAGTACAAATACATAATTTGGGCAATTGTATCGTCTCAATAATACAAAAGACTATATATATAATACAATGGTAGGTCAATACTAGTACTACAACAAAAGTTAATTCCTAAAGCTACCGTCACCGTCAACATGAAACAAATAAGTCAAAGTTGTGAGAACAAAAAACCATCCAACCACAGCTTTCTCAGTCTAGCATTCTTGGCTAGAAATCCCCGTGCTGCCTTCTCATTTTTACAAAAATGGTCAAACACAATTGCGAGCATGTCTTCGCTATACCCATCTGCCATCATAGCCATGACCTCATTGTAAAGAGCTATGTAATCCACCGGGCCCGGGTTGATTTCTTTCAAAGCCACAGCTATTTCCTTCAGCTGATTAAATAGATCAGTCAGCATACTATCATCAGCATTAAAAGGTGCATGCCTTCTTTTGTGAGACTTGGAAATTCCTGACCCAATGGTGGATGACTCAACTGCATTCTTCCCTTTCTCAACCACACCTTCCTCCACATTGTCTGCAACAAACTCAGCATTGTCCCCATTGTCTGGCTCATTCTCAATATCCACATAGGACTTAGAAAAGCCACCCGTGGCTGTGTCCTTCCCCGCAACAATAGCTAATTCATCATACATCTCAATTTTTTTGTTTAGATACTCCACATGCTTTCGATGCGCTTGTAAGGGAAAAAGGAACGTATAATAACAATGAAATAATCACTTCACTCATAAATTCAATATTCAATTCAATATAGATGCCATTAAATGATTTAGGTCAATGATAAACAAAAAAATCTGTTAGGGAACAGGAGACATAACCCATGATTTTGAAGATAAGTACAACAGAAAATACAATGTACAAATGCTAAGACCAGATTTTACAATAGATCTGCACATGAAAGTTATATTTGAAAAATCTTATAAAAGCAATGGAATCCTAAAAAGAATGACACTATAAATTTCATATAAAAAGGGTACTTGAGCAACCTTGTCTTGTTCTCAATTCATAGATTATAAAAGGCAAAAACATATATTATCAGTTATATTAAGAAAATATAATTGGAAGTCATACCATGACTTCTTCTTAGTATGTCTTTGCGTCGCATGTCATCATTTTTAGGTTATCATCCCAGCCAAAGTCACTGTTTTTTCTAATAGTCTGAATAGTGGACCACATGGTCCTTAGAGTTTACATCCGATTTTCAACATAAGAGGGGTGGCACTCAATCCTAAATTGGGCAATTATCTCCTTCGCTACAAGAGCAAAGGAGCTTGCCTTGAAAGTGCTAGATGGCTTGTTGCCCTTTGCAGCCTCCTGCGCAAGTATCCTAAGCATCGTTGAGTGCATGGGCGACAACCACCTGAACTGCTTGCTGCTGCTCACGTTCTCTTTGCCCTTTGACATTACTACATATGAAAATTGTATAGTAAGAGTAGCATTTAGTAATTACGCTAGGAATATGAACAACAAATCAAACACACATACAACCACGCTTATAGATGTGCACAACAGAATGAAACATGCTAGCACTGGAAATAACAATGTAATACAAAATAACAATGTAATGCTGAAAATACTTGTTCATTACACCACCAAAAGTCTATAGTAAATACATTGTCTTTACAAAAAAAAAAAAAAAAAAACACATATTACAATCATAGAAATCTAAATAAAGTACTACTCTCCACTCCTGATATAATCAGACCACATAACTTGGCATATCTCATTTCTCTTAGCATTCCACAGTCTACTGTCTTCAATGGACTCCTGACGTGATTATGTTTCTTGTTGGGGGTCACTAGACTCTACTTGGTTCATTGCATCTTCCATAATATGGTCATTTGGTTCAACCCCCATAATGTGATTATGAACCACACAATATGCTAACACTACTTTCACTTGGGTTTCAAAAGACCAAAATGGTTATGCATCCGACACTCGAAAACATTTCTTCAACACTCCAAACCCTCGCTCAATGTTAGCTCTCAATGAAGAGTGTCAAAGGTTGAACAATTCTTGCTCATTCTCAGGAGGACGATCACTAAACTCTTTCAAGTGATATCGCACACTCTGATAAGGTGACAATATTCCATTTTTATTACCATACCCAGCATCACCAAGATAATATATACCTACATATATTTAAAAATAAAACCAAATCAATACTATGCTTAGGAAAATGCACAATATTTATTAAACTAATAAACCAAAAAGGTGAAGTAATCGTATAATACCGTCAGGAATTGAAAATCCCCCTGGCCTAGCAAATGCATTATTTAACGCACGTGAATCATGTGTACTTCCTTCCCATCTAGCCAATACATAAATGAACTTCAAATCAAACTAATGGTAGCTTACACATTTTGCGTGGTTCCATCTTTGCGACCACGAAATTTTCCTTGTATTTCAGGTGGCACAGATGCACGAACATGTGTACCATCTATTGCTCCAACACAATCCTAATTTTCGACAGACATAATGGTTTAAAATTACACAAATCTTTACAATTTACAAAAATACACAAGTCGCAATATTTACCTTAAAATATGGGTAGAACCTTTTGCTATTCCTTATCTCTGGGGCTGTATCTTCACTACGCAGTCTTATTAAATCTCTATATAATTTCAGGACCCCCCCTAGGACGACCTTGAAGTATCTATGAACAGTCTCAGTTGATCTATAGATCCAACTACCCATTACACGAAACCTCACATTATGACCAATAATGTGTAAGAAAATGAGCACTTGCTCCGTAACAAACATGTGAATAGTCAAGCGTACGTGCTCCCCCTCAGTGAGGATGTGACATAAGTGGTGGAAAGCTATAGGCTTCATCCTAATTTGATTCACACAATGTCTCTCACTTCCATGTAGAATACTATTTATGTATTCATCTCTCTCAACTACATGATTAACATAAGGCGCCCTAGGCAGTCGTCTACGTCTACGTCGCAATTTCCTTAACAATGCAACCCCCACAAGGAGGACAGATGCAACTGAGGCAAGAATTGCGGCGTTGGTTTTTTTCTTCATCTAAAAAATTACAAACAATGTGGTCTAAAAAGTATGTAAACAAGCATGCTATTGATTACAAAGTAAATAAAAATAGCCACAAACAAAAAACATCCAAACCACATTGATAACGAGTACCAAAATTTTTATGCACATATATTTACACCTATGAACAAATCACATTGCATTCTATTTCTGTATAACTGTAACAACAACAACATACACAACATAATACCATCACAATCAATATTTCCACCAACATTACACCATCGGCATTCTATTTTTGTATAATTGTAACACCAACAAAAGTTACAACATAATACCATCACAATCAATATTTACACCAACAAATCATAGCATTCTATTTCTGTATAATTGTAACATCAACAAAATTAAATTCTTAAATCAATATTTAAATAAAAAAAATGGATAATTTATTTATTTATTTCTTAAATAAAAAATGGCTAATTAAAAATAAATAAATAAATAATTATATGAAGTAAATAATTATATAAAGAAACAAATAAATATATATATGTATATATAGATCGGATCCAAGCGGGTGGGTTGGAGGTTGGGTTGTTTATAGGTTTGAGGGTGGGTCGGCTTTTGTTTTCTCTGTATTTTTGGTGTGTGGATCGGAGCTGTGTGGATCGGACTGAGAAATGAACTGATGAGAGGGTGGATCGGACTAAGAAATGAGGGTGGATCGGACTGAGAAATGAAATATGTGGATTGGACTGAGAAATGGAAAAGGGAAACTCACCGTGTGTGGAGAGGATCGGCTGCATGAGGGAGAGGATCTTGAGCGTTTGGCGTGAGGGAGATGGTGGAGCTCGGTATGACTAAGCTTAGAGTGCACTTGTCGCTGTGAGAGAGCTCAGACCGTGTTGTGTAAGGAGTGGAAATGGTTTGAAGTGAAAATATGAACGGAAATGATTTTACGGGTGTTTTGGGTTATTTTACAGTCAAAGGGGAAAACCAATTCAGTTGACTGAATTTACTGGTTCCACCAAACACTTAAGTTTTACAGAAAAGCATTTTCGGAAGTAATTTGAAGCCAAAACAAACACAGCCTAAGTTGAGTTTATAGAATCTTGTAGACTTCGTTCGTTTGGCTACAATTTATTGTTGATGAAAATTAATTGTTGCTGAAAACACTGTAGCAAAATAATTTTTAAATGTATGAATAGTGCCGTGAGACCCGTTTTTAATATTTTTTAATACATGAACAATGTATGCACAGTGCATGAACAGTGCATACACTGTTTATGAACGGTAAATATTGTCTCTCAAAGTCAACAAATGCAGGCAAAAAAAAAAAAAAAAGAGGAGAAAACGTACTTTGAAAACGCAATCAGTGGGCAGTCCAGCCCAGGCTTAAAGAGACGGACAAACTATAGGTCCTTAGTTAACAAATGGACTCGTTAATCTATTAATTTTTTCACTACAGAAAGGGCCGTAGTTACCTATAGATGGGCCAAGGTATACTATTGTCTATTGTTCCATGAAGTTTTCCGCAATTGATCTCCCAAATTTCAAGCGAATGTTTTTAATCTCTTAAGTTTTAAAAATGAGTGATATTAGTCATTTTGTTAACTATCATTAGTAATATTATTTACGTAAGTTACAGAATAGAGACCTTGGCAACAAATTTTTTAAAATGATATCTTTTTTTAAAGTAAAAAATCACAAGAATAATTTCACACATGGGAAACCCATTAATACCAAACCCAATCATAGTGCTTTAAAACATTCCTAATCACCACTCATATCCATAGCTATTAAATTTCTCAAATTTTCCCATTTTTCATTGCATTCACTTTTGATATATTAATGAAGAGAAGATTAATCACTTGGACCTAGAAAGTTGTTACAATCATGAAGTATTTTTTTTGTTTTGTTTTTTTCTTTTTTTGAGAAGCAGGCCAACTGGCCAATTTATTTTATTGATGAAAAATCAAATAAATAAAGCTTATAAATGTCCAGAGGAACGGATTCCAACCAAACTAAAATAGGTAAGGACAATCTTGCTCTCTTGGCTAAAGCACGTGCCAAAGCGTTGCCTTGCTGACGTACATAATACAAAGAATAGTTCTGAAAAGAACTAACTGAAGACATGTTTTTAACCAAATGACCACATGATGGGTGATGGAAACACTGAGTTTCAATAGCCAAGATCGATACTTCTGAGTCACCTTCAATGATCAAACCTGGCAAGTCAAATTCTTTTACAAAGTGAACCACCCTTCTCGCTGCAAGAGTTTCCAATGCAACTACTAATGAAGGTAGGGGAAAAATCTCAAATAGGGCTGCCTTGACTTCTCCAAGAGAAATATGAACCTCTACACCAATACTTACTACATTCAGATCCTCAAAAACTGCACCATCAAAGTTTGTTTTGAGAGTACTCAGATCAGGGGGCTTCCAAATTGCTCTCTTTGGGGTTTGTTTTAAAGTAGGCTTTCCCTGCTGCTCTTGGTATTCCTTAAGGTACTGAGCTGCCTGGTCCAAGAGTTTAGCTAAGGGAATTACTGACTCATTAACCCTGCATTTTTTTACATCTATTCCATATAAACTAGCATATCATAATGAACCTTGCCGAAACTGCTAAGCATAAAGCTGACAAGCCGAAGAGATCAATAAAGGAAAGATTTAACCTTGCTGCCCCAACCAGTTCATCAAATTCATGTCCCCAAACCTCTTGAATTTTTTCACAACCCTATTGAGCATGAACTGTTGTTTCAATTTCACCAGTACAACTGCTACATAAAGATAACCACCCTTCTCTTCATGAGATTTTCCATGGTTGGAAGTGAGTTAGTGCATGCTCGCCACGCAAATGTTTTAACCTTGCTTGGGACGTTTAACCTCTATGAACTAGCCCAAAATTTTTTAATCTCCTCTAAACTGTAGCCCAAAGCCTCCTCTTTATCTTCCATACCACACAACTGTTGGTACCTTACCTTAACCAAGTACATGCCATTCCTAGACTTTGGCCAGATTAGAATATCTTCCTGTCAATTCAAGCACATAGGGATGGACTTCATTAATTAAGCTTTAAACACCAAGAAACATTGGTCCAACAACCTTATATTCCACTAGTCCAAATCTACATCAATCAAATTAGCCACAAGAGCATTATTTGGTAATATACTACTGTTAGGTTCTAAGGTCTTAGGATTTTATGTATTTAGAACCTAATTTGTAATGTTGGCAAACCATGATCAAAACAATGTATTTAGTCTTGTTTAGGCTTGCCCAAAGTTGGTTAAATATTGTAAAGTTGGAATCGAGTGACTGCAGAAGCATTGGGGCTTCTCGGCCTGGCTCGATTAATTCTCGATCGATCGAAAATCGGCCCAGATGCGATTTTGCAAAAATTTCCACCTCAGCCCTAGCTCTTTTAAAACGTTTAGGGTTTTATGTTTTTGCCCTATGTATATAAGGCAAAACCCTAGCCACGTTTTCAGAGTTGCACAAGTTGTATTGTTGCTCATACATTGCGGTTTTGTGTAAATCTCTTGTGAGATCTAGAGGAGCTTTCCTTTACACAAAGCTTAGGGTTTTCAAGATTGAGATTCTTCAACATCTTGATGATCAACTTGGTTGCTGCCATTGAAGCTTAAAGATAAACAAGCGGAGAGCTTGTAGCTGATTGAAGGAATACAAAGAAAGAAGTAGTCCGTGGACTCGGAGCCTGCGCGTGGTCGTGTAAGGAAGTTTTACTGGTGGGTAGCATTAGGAAGTCAAGCGGGGAGCTTGTAAGTCCTTTTGTAAGAAATTCAATTCTTTCTTAGTGGATTCCGTTTTGCCTTGAGAATCGGTGGGTAAAATCCTCCCCAGGTTTTTCCGTGTGGTTTCTTGGGTGATCATATCACTGTGTTATTTATTATTCCGCTGCATTATATTTTTGATATGATTATTTGATTGCTTTAACCTAGAATTGCTTAATTTGACTAAGTAAAAACTTGGCTAATTAATCTAGGCTATGCAATCTGGTTGTTTGTTTAAGGGGTCTAAACCCTTCAAGTGGTATCAAAGCGGGTTGCTCTTTTATGTAAGATTTTTTTTTCTCTGAGCTGATCCTTGACCCCTGTTGTCATGGATTCTTGGAAAATCTTTTTGCTTGTTAGTCAACTTTTCTACTTATTGACTTTGCCATTTGTTGTCTTAGTTAAATCTTTCCTTAAGTATCTTGGCATAATCACTTGTGATAAGAGTTATGTTTGTTATACTGCTTTAACCGCCTTAAAGGCACATGATTCTTGTCTTTGGTATTTGGATAGTGGTTGTTCCAGGCACATGACAGGAAATAAAGATTTATTCAAAACACTTTTTGAAGGAAAGATTGGGACAGTCACCTTTGGAGATGGAAGTAAATCTGTGATTAGAGGCATTGGTACTGTGGATATTCCAGGATTGCCAGTGTTTAAAGATATTTGGTATGTTGATGGATTGAAGGCCAATTTACTCAGCATTAGTCAGATTTGCGACAATGGTTTAAATGTTCTTTTCACCAAGTATGAATGTGAGATACTTGATGGAGGAGGTGACTGTATGTGTGTTGGTGTAAGGACAGCTGACAACTGTTATGGGATAACACCAAGTGTAAGCAACAAGTGCTTTAGTGCAAAGATAGATCAAGTTGATTTGTGGCATCAACGGTTGGGCCATGCCAGTCATAAGCAGTTAGAAAAGATTTCCAAATGTGAGGCAGTTATCGGTTTACCTAGATTTGAGAAGATAGATAAGTGCATTTATGGACCATATCAGATAGGTAAACAAGTAAAATCCAAGCATCCATCTGTGACTAGTGTTCAAACTTCAAGACCTTTAGAGTTACTACACATTGATCTAATGGGTCCTGCCAAAGTTCAAAGTCTGGGTGGAAAGAAGTATATTCTAGTTGTTGTGGATGACTTTACTAGATATACTTGGGTTGTACTTTTGAAGGATAAAGCTGAAGCTCCTGAGAAGATGATACACCTGTGCAAGAAATTATAGGTTGAGAAAGATACTGTGATAGCCAGAATCAAAAGTGATCATGGAAGAGAATTTGAGAATACCAAGCTGGCTACTTTCTGCAATGAGCAAGGCACTCACCAAAAGTTCTCATCTCCCAAGACTCTTCAACAGAATGAGATTGTGGAAAGGAAAAATAGGATTGTTTAGGAGATGGCACGAGTCATGCTACACAACAAAAATTTGCCAAAGTCTTTCTGGGGAGAAGCAGTCAACACTGCTTGCCATACACTCAACCGGGTGTATTTTAGACCTGACTCCAAGAAGACTCCTTATGAACTCTGGAGAGGGAAGAAACCTGTTGTCAAATATTTCAAAATATTTGGCAGTGACTGTTACATCCTTCGTGATAGAGAGAACCTAGAAAAATTTGATGCCAAAAGCGACAAAGGATACTTTCTAGGATACTCTTCCACCAGTAGAGCCTATAGAGTGTACAATCTGAGAACCAAAACAGTCATGGAATCATCAAATGTTGTGATAAATGATGAAGTGTGTTCAGAAGCATCTTCAGAAAGTACTATTCCTGCCCAAGATAAGTCTTTAGAAGTAAATGACTCTCCTCTTACTGAGGATGTTGTGAAACATAATGAGGAAGGGCTGTTGGTGTTGAATGATACAGTCTCAGTACCATCTAGTTCAGAACCATCCACTCCAGTTCGTGACACTCGACCGTCACAAAGCGAGCTCAGTCCTTCATCTAAAGGTACTTCCACTTCTTTAGTTAAAGGTCCATCATCTAGAGTGAGACTGAACCATCCCTCCACAAATATATTGGGTAGTCTGAATGATAACATGAGGTTGAGATCAAAAGCATTAAATGTGATCACTCACTCTTGCTATCTGTCCCAATTTGAACCGAAGAAGGTGGATGAAGCACTTCAAGATGCTGATTGGGTAAACTCCATGCATGAAGAATTTCATCAATTCGTTCGAAATGATGTGTGGGAATTAGTTCCTAGACCAAAAAATGTAAATGTAATTGGAACTAAGTGGATCTTTAAGAACAAGTCAGATGAACATGGAACAGTAATCAGAAACAAATCAAGACTTGTTGCACAAGGGTACACACAGGTGGAAGGAATTGATTTTGATGAGACATTTGCACCAGTGGCAAGGTTAGAGTCCATCCGGATATTATTGGCCATAGCAAGTCATCTAAACTTCAAGCTGTATCAAATGGATGTCAAGAGTGCTTTCTTGAATGGAATGATACAAGAAGAAGTTTATGTTGAACAACCTAAGGACTTTGTAGATCCTCACAGACCGGATGACGTCTACAAAATGAAGAGAGCTCTCTATGGGTTGAAGCAAGCTCCTCGAGCTTGGTATGACAGACTGAATGCATATCTCACTGAGCATGGATTCAAAAGGGGATCTGCAGATACAACACTCTTCATAAGAAAGGATAAGACTGGTTTTGTTGTAGCTCAAATTTATGTTGATGACATTGTTTTTGGTGCTACAAATGATTCTCTTGCTCATTCTTTTACAGATGAAATGAAGGCAATGTTTGAAATGAGCATGGTTGGAGAACTAACTTACTTTTTGGGATTGCAGGTAAAGCAAACAGAGATAGGAATCTACATCAATCAAGCTAAATATGCAAGGAATTTAGTTAAAAAATTTGGACTGGACAAGGCTGCTCATGCTAGAACGCCGATGGCAGCTAATGCAAAATTGACAATTGATCCATCAGGTGAGTCTGTTGATGTTACTTTATATAGAAGCATGATAGGCTGTCTTTTGTATCTGACTGCTAGTCGTCCTGATATATCTTTTAGTGTTGGTGTTTGCTCTAGATTCCAGTCTAATCCTAAGGTTTCTCATTTAAATGCTGTTAAGAGGATTATAAAATATGTGAGTGGAACCTGTGATTATGGTTTATTTTATAGCAAGGAGTCAAATTTGTCTCTTGCTGGTTTTTCTGATTCTGATTGGGCTGGGAATGCTGATGACAGAAAAAGAACCATTGGAGGGTGTTTTTATGTAGGAACCAATCTTGTGGCTTGGATGAGTAAGAAGCAAAATTCTGTTTCTCTATCCACTGCTGAGGCAGAATATATTGCTGCCGGGAGTTGTTGTTCTCAGCTCCTTTGGATGAAGAAACTTTTGGGTGATTATGGGATTCCTCAAGATACCATGGTTGTCTATTGCGATAACTCTAGTGCTATAGATATATCTAAGAATCCGGTTCAGCATTCTAAGACCAAGCACATTGAGCTTAGGTATCATTTCATTAAGGATTTGGTTGAAAAGAAAATAGTTGCTCTTGAATATATCCCTACTGATCGTCAAAACGCTGACATCTTTACCAAACCGGTTGATGGAAGTAAGTTTGAGACACTTCGTCAAGTGATTGGTGTGCTTTGTTGTCCCTAGTTGTTTTGGCTTCCTTGGTCCTTGTGCTTCATTGCTCTATCCTTTGTGACCATTGTTCTTTGGTTTTTGTGTCTTTTTGCTCTAGGACTTGCACTGCATTACATTCATGCATTTCATTCTAGGATTTATTTGTTTTCTCTTTTAATAAAAAAAAATAAAAAAAAGGGAGAAAGCAAAAATTATGTTTGACACTATTTTTCTTGATTTTTGAAAACAAGGTTGGTCAATCTTTTTACACATGTCATGTCCTGTGTACCTTGTTTAACTTGGATGAGCTTATTTATTGCACTCTACTAGTTGAAACTTTGTAGTGCATGTTGTGTGGGAAAGATGTGTGTGGTTTTTAATCACTTTGCCTTAATCATGTAGTCACATGTTCTTTGACTGTCGGACTTGATCCTTTTGAGAAAGGCATAAATAACCATCTCACCACTGTTCACTAGCCAATCATGAACACCTTAGTGCATATCATAAGATTTTGTGCTCGAGAAGTGTAGCACATGCACAAAAAGAACATAAGGTGTAACTTCATTTAAAATTAAAACTGGTGTGTACTATTAGGCTTGATGCCAATTCACTTAATTCAAACCGGTGTGTATTATTAGGCTGAATGCCAATTCATATATAAATAAGAGGAAATAATGCAAGAAACTTACATGATTGCAAGCTTTTGTTCTAGGAGATGTGAGAGTTATATGATGTAACTCTTTAGGTGATAGTCTCTTTTAAATTCTATGTGATGAATTGTGTAGACTTTGTGGTTGATTACTATTCACATATCACCTCACATGTATCTCAAGTTTTTGCTAGTTTCACACACTTCACAAGTTACTCTAAACACTGTACATGCTAGTGTGTGTGTTTTTGGTCTGACCAACCAAGTTTGAAAATATCTTGAAATTTGTGCACAACATATGTGTTGCTTGAGAAAATATAATGGAGGATGATTGGAACTTATTTTTGATGAAATTGAGTTTGAAAATTAGGGTTTTTGAAAAAGCATTTCACTTCATACTCATGCATTTTGTTTTCATTGATCAAATGCTCTGAGGAGGTGTTTTTGAAATTGGGCTTGTGTTTTTCAAAACAGTGATGTTTCTTAAAATTTTAGTGAGTCTCTGCCCATTTCGATCGATCCAGTGTGATTTCGATCGATCGACAAAGTGTCTCAGAATGTGTCAAAATGACTGTCACATTCGATCGATTGAATGTATTTTTTGATCGATCGAATATCGTGGAGAAGCTTTTTTAAAAGAAGAATTCTGACTTTTTTCAAAGAACTATTCAAACTTTTTCAAACTTTTCTTTTCTCTCTCCGACGAGGCAGGCTTCCAGTCAATTTTTTGTCGTTTTCTCCGAAATTTTTTGCAAGAAACCTCTCTCCTCAAGCCGGTAAGACCTTTTTGCCCTTTGTTTTGCTTTTATTTTCATGATTTCATGCATTTTTCATGCATTTTAGGGGCAATTTTCGGACATCACTTTTTGGGATTTTCTGATTGATTCAAGCTTTATTTTATGTCATTGATCAATGGGTTTTGGTGGGGACACGTCATATACTAGTTCTTTGATGATTAATTTGATCAATTTTGAGTTTGATGAAAAATTGAAAATTCTAGGGTTCCTATTTGATCCAAATTGGGGCTTTTTGTGAAATTGAGTTTAATTGATGAACTTGGCTTGTGTAATTGATGCAATTAGTTATTATAATCTGTTTTCAATTTTGTGTAATGATTAATTCATCAATTTGTTGCAAAATTTATCAAGAGGTTTTCAAATTTTTAGGGTTTTTGTTAAGAAACTCTATGTTCAAGCCAAGTTTGTGCAATTAAACTTAATTTAAATTGTATTTACTGCATTAGTACATGCATCATGGCATTGCATTTGTTCATGCATCATATAGATTGTTATTCTATTTGTTTTTGTGCTAACTTGCAGTCTGCCCTTGGTTTTGTTGTTTTTGTTCTTTTGGTTTTGTCCTTATGTCCTTGTCCTTTCCTTAGCACCATGCCTAGGAAGATTAGAGCTCGTAGGACTATTCCCTCTCGTTCTCCTTCCCCCCCTTCCTTTGACCGTGAGAGGTTTCCGAGCGAGAAAAACCAAGAGACCTATGAGAAGCTCAATCTTCAGAGGAAGATTTGGGCTGAGCGATCTGTTATTCTAGATGAGTTAGATCCTGCCATTAAGGCAAATTTTGAGCGTAGAGGGTGGGTGCCTTTGTTAGATGTGTCTGACCCTCCTCCTCCGGCTACCTTGATTAGAGAGTTCTATTCAAACATCTCTATCCGCGTCTATGATTCCAACACTCTAGTTAGGAGTTGGATACGAGGCGTAGAGTACTCTATTACTCCTCAGGTAGTGGCTGATGCTTTAGGGGTACCGTTGGTTCGTGAGCCTGTCTATCCTTATTCTGAGTCTTCCAAGCTGAGCGATGTTTTGTCTTACATCATTGGTACTACTGTCCAGTGGGGTTCTGATCCTAGGATCACTTCTGCTGAGCTCTCCGGGTTACATTATCTTTTCTTTAGGATAGCCTGTCATTCCCTCTGGCCCATCTCTCATGTTCACACCATTCCTCTCGAGAGGTGTGTATTTTTGTACGCCTTGGTCACAGATGCTCCTATTAGTTTTCCTTATCTTTTTCTTCGTTCTTTGAATGAAGTTTATAGGAGTTCATCTACTGCTCATACCCTTGTTCATCCTATTTTCATTCATAGGATTTTGCTGTATCTTGCTTTTAGTGACTTCCCCTCATCTGAGCCTGTTCATGTCATTGGTCCTATTGGTGCGTCTTTTCTTAGACAGAGGGCCGCTCATCTTCGAGCTGGTTCTAAACACCCTAGGTCTGAGCCTTCTTCTAGCGCTCCTCCTCTTCCTTCGTCTTCTACAGGTCATGCTGGTGATGATATTCCTGATCCAGTTGGTGATGATGCTGCTGCTGCTGCTGTTCCTTCACCTCCTTCGGCCGACTTCGATGTTCGTCGTACTTTGGAGACTGTCATGACCGTTCAGGCGGCTCATGGTCAGATTTTGATGGACTTGTTCGATGAGATTCGGGCTTTGCGGGCAGATTTGGCGCGTCTTCATTCACCTTCACCACCACCTTTTGATGGCGACTCTTGATTGCCCTTTGGCATTCCGTCACAAAAAGGGGGAGTGGATATTTTTTGACATGTAGAGGAGTTTTGATTTTTTTGAGGAGATTTTGTAGTTAGGGAGAGATATTTTTTTTAGCATGAGATTTTGTTTTGTGGAGTTTATTAGATTGTATCTAGGTGCTTCACTTTGTATATCATTTTTGGGGATATTCATGTTATTCATGTTAGGGGGAGTAACATTGATATATTGATATACATTTTTCTTATTTGATTCTTGTTGTCTCATGATTCACTGCTTATTGATTTTTATCATTATTTTGTGATTTGTGAATCTTACAAGAATATTATACCTGTTTATATACTATTTTCTGCCACACATGCGTTTATGTGTTTGTTGAGTATTTCAGGAATATACAGGTTGATTCAACAAAGCTGCTGTCTACACTTGCAACCGATGGATAGTAGTTAGGGTTGAATTTGAGTTTATGAGCATTATTTATGTAAAGGGCTTTTCAATTGTAAACTTTGAGCTTTTAATTTGTGTTTTGTCACGGATTGCCAAAGAGGGAGTTTGTTAGGTTCTAAGGTCTTAGGATTTTATGTATTTAGAACCTAATTTGTAATGTTGGCAAACCATGATCAAAACAATGTATTTAGTCTTGTTTAGGCTTGCTCAAAGTTGGTTAAATATTGTAAAGTTGGAATCGAGTGACTGCAGAAGCATTGGGGCTTCTCGACCTGGCTCGATCGATTAAATGTAATTCTCGATCGATCGAAAATCAGCCCAGATGCGATTCTGTAGAAATTTCCAGCTCAGCCCTAGCTCTTTTAAAACGTTTAGGGTTTTATGTTTTTGCCCTAGGTATATAAGGCAAAACCCTAGCCACGTTTTCAGAGTTGCACAAGTTGTATTGTTGCTCATACATTGCGGTTTTGTGTAAATATCTTGTGAGATCTAGAAGAGCTTTCCTTTACACAAAACTTAGGGTTTTCAAGATTGAGATTCTTCAACATCTTGATGATCAACTTGGTTGCTGCTATTGAAGCTTAAAGATAAACAAGCGGGGAGCTTGTAGCTGATTGAAGGAATACAAAGAAAGAAGTAGTCCGTGGACTCGGAGCCTGCGCGTGGTCGTGTAAGGAAGTTTTACTGGTGGGTAGCATTAGGAAGTCAAGCGGGGAGCTTGTAAGTCATTTTGTAAGAACTTCAATTCTTTCTTAGTGGATTCCGTTTTGCCTTGAGGATCGGTAGGTAAAATCCTCCCCAGGTTTTTCCGTGTGGTTTCCTGGGTGATCATATCACTGTGTTATTTATTATTCCGCTGCATTATATTTTTGATATGATTATTTGATTGCTTTAACCTAGAATTGCTTAATTTGACTAAGTAAAAACTTGGCTAATTAATCTAGGCTACGCAATCTGGTTGTTTGTTTAAGGGGTCTAAACCCTTCAACTACAATGAGAAATCACCTTACCAAAGCCTTCACCAAGCAACCATTTGTCATGAAACAAATGTTGATACCGCATTTTGTCTGCTCTCGATTTGCATGTCGGACCCCCGAAAATCCAAAAATATCATTTTCTCTTTACGAAGCCATGAGAACATCTAGAAAGACGTGGCGCAACCTATTCGGGCACCAGAGCACCCAAAATGCCTTTTTCCCGCTAAAATGACCAGAATGCCCTTGGTCAACCCTAGGTTTGACCGAAGGTCAAATGTGGTCTGAACTCTCACGAAACAATATTTTTCATAGTTTTACAACAAACTCAAGCTTCTCGGAGATTTTTGACAACTTTGACCAAGTTTAACCCGAAGTCAATTTGGGGTGGGCCTAAAAAGCCTAATTTTGATGCGGCTGTCAAAACAGGTTGAAACCAATGCCGTTGTGAAGATTATCAAATCCTCATTCCAACGAATGTTCGTGGGTCGAAATCGAAGTTAGAATGGCCGAGATATTAAGAAAACCAGGATGACACACCGATTAATGCACCACAAACTTCCGAAAGTCATAACTTTTTATCCGACCATTGGATTTTCAAGTTCCACACCTTTTTAGAATTAGGAAGCTAAGATCTTTCCAGGGGTATCTAGATCCACACTTTTTAAGGGCCTTTGAGGTTGGCAGCCCTTGAAGGGCCACCGGCGACCTTGAAATTCTATTTTTCTGAAATTAGCCCTTCTGCCCAGCTTCTCTCTACATTTTTTTTTATCTCTCCTAAACACCAAAAAACACTTAAAAACACTCCAAAAACACATCAACGTCTCTTGATTCTTTTCTCTTCACCAAGAACACAAGGTATTGCTTTTATACCCAGTCTTCCTTTCCTTGGTTCTACACTTTGGGTTTGGGGTTTAGGAGTGTGAATGTAGCCTTTTTAGCTATCATCCACACCCCTAACCTTTTAAATCTTTTTCTAGTATTTATCTTGCTATTTTTGCTTGAATAACATGATTTATTGCTTTCTTTAGCATGTTTTTTGCATTATTTGTATTTCTAGCTTAGATTTCTTTGTTGTTATGTTTTATGCCATGTATTTATGTTTCTACATGCTTATATGTTTAGATCTACATGCTTAGGGTTTTTATGCCATGTTTCCTTTGTTTTGTTCCTCTCTTTGCTTTGCATTGATGTTAGGGTTATGTGCTTACATGCTTGATATCATGTCTATGGTTATGCTTTGCTCTGATCTATGTGTTCGTATGCTTTTTGCCATGTTTTATGCTTAGATCCGCATCCGTACATGCCTATATGCTTGGATTCATGTTCTTCCATGTCTATGTGCTAAGTTTACAAATGCTCACACGCGTGTTGCCATGCCTATGCCTAGATCTATGTTTTCACATGCTTGTGTGCTTAGATCTATGTTTTCACATGTTTGTGTGCTTAGATCTATTTTTTCAAATGCTCGTGTGCTTGGATCTAGGTTTTTACATGCTCATTCCCTTGCTTACATGTTCTATATGCTTTATGCCATCTTTCGTGTGCTTGTGTGCTCCATGCCATGTTTGTGTGCCTAGGCCTAGGCTATATTTGCCTTGCCATGTGCTATTGTAGCCATTTTGTCGCTTTATCTTGCTTTCTTGTGTTTTGGCCTATTGGTTCGAACCCGATCTAGACCCCATGGTCTTTGTCATTGTCTGTACACCTTGGCCCATATCAAAGGGTTTGGATCACCCTATTTGCATGTCTTTGCTTGCCTGCTCCTATGCTTTATGCTTGTGTTAGCCTCTGTTGTTCTAAGCTTTGCCTTGTTTGTTGCCCTTAGCGGGTTCGTGATTGTGTGGTTACATTCGACACTCATGAGGCTTTGTTTGGATGTAACCATTCAGGATGTATTGCCCTAATGCCGATTGCTTCGTGCACACCCTTCCCTTTTTTTTGCTCCGTGCGACGATATGCTTGCTATGCTTGTTTGTGCCACCCGTTGGCTTTCTATGCATCTTTACACGCTTGCTTACATGTCCATGCATGAGTCTCACTTGCTAGCATGTCATCCATACTTTAGCACAATGAAGCTATGGACACTCGATCCAAACCTACATTTGTCCCTCGCGGACACCATCTTTTGTTTACTTTCTTGCTTGTTTTCTTGCTTGCTTGTTAGTTAGCTTTCCTGCCTTTGTCACATGCTGTGCTTGCCATATCTATCTTACTTGTTCGCTTATGTCCTCTTGCTATTATCTACGCATTTTCCTTCCATTACTTGTCTGCTAGTTTTCTTGTCTTTGCCTTTGCATCTACACACATGGAGCGAGGACACATGGAGCTAGGTGCGATCTCCTAGGCGCAAGCAAAAAGGGCATGGATGCAAGCATGTGGTCAGGCTGAGTGGCCATGTTCAGTAGGTTTAGGTTTTAGCTTTCCCTTTGGTTATGTACTCTTTTAAACCCCCTCATTCCTCCTCCCTTTCTCCCTTAGATGGTTTGTATTAGGTATATCATGCTTTGTACCATTCGTCCCATCTCTAGAGTATGGCGACTCTTATTTATTTTTCTGCACCTATATTTTGGGCCATGCTCTAGAGGTGTAGGCATTTATCTTCCTACTTTAAGTATTAGCATTGTGCATGATGTATTTATATATATACTTGCTCCCCCCTCCTGGTGTGATTACCACAGTCCATGTCACCTAAGACAAACATAGATTGGGACCACACCCATTCAAAAACCAAACCTCACAGCCCCTATGCATCCCTAAAAGCCAACGTCAAAATCATGTTTTTACTGTCAATCTTCTAAAATTAAGGTTTTATGAAAATAAAGGACTGTCCTCAAATAGGCGTTGTGGGTTGCTTAACACTTTCCCCACACGTAACCAAACTTCCGAACCTAAGAATCAAGATTTTTTTCCATCCACATTAGATTAGGAAAAATGACATTTTTTCTTAACCTAGGATTGGTAATAAAATCAACTAGAAATAGGTGACCAATCACCCCTTAGAAAAACACAATGATTGGGGGCAACTCCAATTACCTTTGGTAATCCCTTAAAATTTGGCCCAGATTCCTGTCATAACGCAAAAGGTAGACCTACCTTCCTCCATTGAGAAAGAGAGAGAGAGAGCACCTGAAGCTCTGCAGGAAGCGAACAGACACGCGCATCATCCTAGAGGGGCCCTCCAATGAGGCCCCGCACGCGCGGGAGTTGTCGCCACGGCGGGTGGTCGAATGAAGGCACGACGGCGGTGGTCTTTTCCACTTAGCCCGATCGAGGCCGAGCGTCGACAACACAGTACCACCTCCATTCACAATTCACCATCTAGTTCCATCAACAATAACTCTTAGAGCACTAAGAATGCTCTGCTTAGCATAAAATCCTGACTTAACCTTTGCCTAAAAAATATCACCTAATGGAAAGAATTTTGCCTTGAAGACACGATAGAATAGGGAATCATTATCATATATTAACCTCCACACTTGCTTCGCTAACATGGCTTCATTGATTTTTTTTCAATTCCTTCAAACCTAACCCACCTTTGCACTTCGATAGACATAGGATCTCCCACTTCTTCCAATGAATCTTTCTTCTATCTCCTCGTTGACCCTAAAAAAATTTCTTTATCATTACTTCAATATCATGGCAAAGTCCCACTGGTAGTTTAAAGCAACTCATAGCAAAGGCAGGGATGTCCTGAACAATAACTTTCAAAAGCACTTCTCTTCCTACTTGAGATAATAATTTCTCCTTCGAACCCTGAAGTTTACTCCAAATTCTCTCTTTGATAAAAGAAAGACTCGCTTTTTTATTTCTCCCCACCACTATTGGCAGCCCTAGGTAAGCTTTATACTCCTTGATATCCAAAACTCCTAGAAACTCTTTAAGAGAGATTTTTGTATTTTCAGGGATCAACATACCAAAAAACAAATTTGACTTCGAGCAATTAATTTATTGGCCAAAAGCTACTTCGTATCAAGTTAGAATTGCTTGTATAATAACAACATCTCTCATTTATGCCCTACAAAATATCAAGCTATCATCGGCGAAGAAAAGATGAGAAATTTGTGGGCCATTCTTGCATAGGAAGAAGCCTTTTATATCACCAGTAGCAAAGAATTTTTGGAGTAAACCATTAAGCCCCTTAGACACAAGAAAAAATAGATATGAAGACAAAGGGTCTCCTTGACAGATTCCTCGAGTTGGGTGAATAAACCCCCTTGGTTCGCCATTTACCAAAATGGAATTGGTAACCGATTGAACACACATCAACATCAAATCTATCCACCGTTCATGAAAGCCTATCTTCTGCATCAAGCTTTCTAGAAAAATCCATTCTACCCTATCATATGCCTTACTCATATCCAACTTCATAGCCATATACCCCTCTTTACCAATCTTCTTATTTTTCATATGATGGAGTGTTTCAAAAGCCACTAATATGTTATCAGAAATAGCTTTATCAGATTGGAAAGCACTTTGGGATTTTGATATAACAAAAGGTAAAAGACTTTTCAGCCGGTTAGCTAACTCTTTAAAGATCAACCTAAATTCAGTTACTCTTTCAAGGCTTTTTGTTTTTGAGACAAGAGTAATCTAGATGTGATTCAAACTAGCAAGGAGTGTACATGAATTCAAGCAAGACAGCATAGCCAAGGACATATCATCTCTAATCAAGCTCAAATGGTGGTGGAAGAAAATAGAGGCATACCATCAGGGCCCAGGGCTTTCAATGTAGCCATTTGTTTGAGTGCTAAATCAACCTCCCGCTTGGTGAAAACCCCTAACAGCCCCTCATTCATAGCCTCTGTCACTAGCCAAGAGTTGCTTCTAAAACACCATCTAATTGGGTCGGATTTGATGTAAAGAAGAGCTCACTGAAATAGTCCTCTAATCATTGGTTGGATTTGCACGATTTGAGCACTAGATATTAGTAGACTGTAGACCACGGCCCCAGTTTGAACACCTTCTTCACCAAGTTTGAACAAATAAGTGTTATTGGGTGATCTATGATTCTATACATAGGATTGTTTCTATTTGTCAATTTACAACATTGAGCGTGGGGACTTTGATTTGTAAAAAGTAACACTAATCTTGGCTAGGTTGAAATTTTTTACCTTAACCCATCAATTTCAACCTACACACAAAGCTACATTTAACCTAGAAAAAATATTGCACATAAGAACAAATTTTTTTTTTTTTTTAAAGCACAATATAAAGGATTTCTCATTATATTAAAATTTTGAATAAACAGTAATAATATAAAATATACAAAATTAATATCCTAATCTATACGAGTATTTCTAAACAAATCCTTAGATAGCAAGTGTCATGCCCCAAACTCAAATTGGGTCAAGAGAGCATGAATCCTCCAAATTATACAACATATATGTGTGTGTGTATATATATATATATATAAATTTTTAATTGCATCCATAGCAAAGTAGAATAAAATTAAACCATCAATATGAAAATTTTACCATAATGGTCAAAGCTTTGATTCCACCAATAAAATAAAACCTTTCCAACAATAATGATCATAAAATTTCCCAAGTGTGTTCCAACAAAATATTTAGCTCCAACAAAAATTTCTAGGCTGAGCTCTCACCAATTAGTAAGTATTGACAATTTGTGCTCTTTGATAAGGTATTGTTAAAATTTTGACAATTAAAAGTTAAAAAGAATTTATGAATTTATGCAATGTCAACTATTTAACATTACTTTTTTTTTCCCCTTGAAGCAAATCATATCATTATAAAATTTAAGATAAGAGAAACTTAGAAGTGACCAAGATGAAAAATCTTAAAATGTAAGGAACCAAAATGACAAAAAGTACAAATTTTAAGTAGTTTTTTTTTTTTTTTTTTTTTTTTTTTAAAAACTTTTTTGAGGGAAAGAGAGTTTCAACCTATGGCGTCCACTCCTCATGATAGCTTTTTATCATCAAACTAAAACACCAATTAGTTTTTTTTTTAGTATTGGCGGGATTAAAGCCTAGATCTCTTATTCAACCATCAGAGATTTTACTAGTTGAGATAGGGAATGGGAAAGGAGGGAGCGGGAAGACAATACTTACAACACTAGCACTTACAAAATGGCCTAATCTTTGTAAGTACTAGCGAGACTTATAAATCGAAAACTCACTCACTAACTAACCAATGTGGTATTTTAGACCACTTATCTTTTTTTCTTTTCTTTTTTTGAGATAATATAGACAGAATACAAGGAATGGGAAAGGAGGGAGTGGGAAGACAATACTTACAACACTAGCACTTACAAAAGAGCCTAACCTTTATAAGTACTAGCGAGACTTATATATCGAAGACTCACTCACTAAGTAATTGATGTGATACTTTAGACCACTTATCTTCTACATCATTTTTTGAGATAATATAAACAGAAGATAAGGAATGGGGAAGGAGGAAGCGGGAAGACAAGAATTACAACACTAGCACTTACAAAATGGTCTAACATTTGTGGTACTTTAGACTATTTATCTTAGTTCTTCCATTTTTTTTTTTTTTTTTGATACGCTATGTTCTCCCAATTAAATCAATTTTAGTTATTAATCTCATAACTTAATCAAAGTCTTTTGCATTTTGTTTTGTTTTTTTTGTCTTTTTATCTTCTTTTTTTTTTTCCTGCTTACAATAAAGAGGGAGTGGAAATTGATGTGCCTGAAATACATACAATAAAGTAGCCTCATATTTGCATATTTAGCTTTAACTTTATGTTATTTTGTGACTGATTATAAACTATGATTGTTTTGTAGGTTATAGAGGCTTGACATGCTAATGAGAATTAGTGGAAGACAAGGAAAAAATAAGAAGCTATCCTCACTCACATGACCATGTGAAACTACGAAGTGGGCTGCTTGTCAAGCCGAAGTACCAATCCTTGAAGAGGTCCAGCCCGGGCATGAAGTAAAGAAAAGAGGAAAAAAAAAAAAACAAAGAAAAACCATAGTGGGCTTTAGGGTCCTAATTACATCTTTGTTGTGGGCCTCGTTATTAAAGTCAAACAGGAAATAGGGAGAAGAGGCAGGTGCTTGTGTAGTTTTTGTGTCTTTCCTCATAACAGCACAATGACTATTTTCTTCTTTATTTTATTTTATTTGTTTAGTTAAATATTTAGTTTTTTTTTTTTCAAGGAACATAAATAGCTAAATTTTTGTTTAGGGTTGAGGATGAAACCTTATTAGGAATTATTAATATTTATTTATGAGATTTATTTTTTCCACAGTGGTTGTTTTTAATTATTTAAACGATTTTAATGTTCTTGATCCCATTAGATATTAAACTCAACTCAAACCCAACAGGAGCCCAAGACTTGAACCCCATAAAGCCCAATCAGAAACCTAACAAACCCAATTTTGAACCCAACTTGGTATATTCAAATTCAAACCCAGGCATAATCCGAATTGAAAAGCCCAAAAACAAAATATAACAAGTCCACTTTAAAGGTCCAATGAAAATAGACCCCCCAACCCTTCAGTTTTTGTTTTTCCAAAGTTCCCGCACTTTCCCCTAATTAAAATTTAACCCTTAAAAATTATGTGTATGTTATAATACTATTTCCTCATTAAAAATTATGGCTGGTTTTTCATTTTTTTTTTTCTTAAACAAAAAGCCTTTTAGATCATTAGGTGAGACTAGCATTTGATTGCTACATATCATTTAGAGGCTAGCATGGTTTTAAAAATCGGATCAGGGGCCAAAATTAGATTTGCCTCTGGTTTACAGTTTTTTACCAATTTTAGGCATTTTTTTGGGACCAAACTGGCCTTTGATCCTCGATTCAACTGGTCGAACCAGCCAGTTTGGTCCAGTCCGGTTTTTAAAACATGAAAGGCTAATTTATTTTCATTGATTAGTTTAAAAAATGAGAATGAGAAATTAAAGAGAGTGAGTAAAAATTTGAAGCGATTGAGAGGGAGGTTGTGAGTGTCATTGACATCGTCGAGGTTGATAGTTCTTTCATTAAAAAAATGTCAAATCACTTTTTTTGTTAGCTACATAAGGAACACTCTATACATATTTTATGCATATAAACTCTCTCTTTTCTCTGCGTTTTTTTCTTTTGTGTGTTGTTACTTTAGTGACACATTTTGCTTAGCTACGGACATGTCTAAACTGGGGGATTTTGACGCGAGCTATAAGGCCAGAAGCAAGAGATCTTACAACTGGGACAAGCCCAATCCCAAGTCCTAACTCAATGGGTGTACTTGAATCGCTCAGGAGCTTAAAGCCCAATCCAAAATGGGACGTGTACTCGATCGTTTGACTTTGGGGTTATAAATATTGCTTGAGCTACTGAGTGTTGACTGGGAAGGTGATAGATTTACGAGGCCTACTCCTACAAGCTCTTGAGAAAGTCCCATATATTTCTCAAAAAATTGTTAGGTATTATTTCGGAGTATATTGTGTCTTTTCATCTTACATTCATGGATGTAATGAGTGGACTACACCATGAAACTACGCCATAAATGTGAGAGGTAGAATCACCAATCTCTATGAAACTACTCAAACTCCTAGTCTTCATAAGTCTGTTCACTAAACTCGTACAAGAATGTGGGCTTGTGATCCTCAACAAAGGCACTGGGAAGAAGTCATGCGAGGAATAGTGGTAAGCTTCTTCAATAGAACAGTTGTTATAAGTTGATTCTCTGTTTAAATAGATATACAGTGAGTTTGGTACTGTTCAGGTGGTATTTTCCTTTTTTATTTATTTATTTATTTATTTATTAACCATTTGATGGCCCTTCAAGTTCTTTTTGAATCAGATTGTTAAACAATTATGTAATATGGTGGTGATCTGACAGATTCTGTCTTCTTGGAGACCAGTTTTGGAGGACTCTGAAACATTGCAAATATATTTTTTTTTTTTATTGCTATGCTGTTACAAAGGCCCCTCTTTCCAAGGAGGTTAGTAAAATGTCAAGCTTCTTTTATATTCAATTTGTGTTTGTGTGTTTAAAGCCTAGACATTTATTTAAATTCAATTAGTCCTTAATTTATTGGAAAGAGGTTCTTAGACAACATTAAGCTTTGAAATTGATCTTTACATGCTCCATAAAGATACACGAGAGAATAAATGGGTACCTAGACATGTATATATGTTACTGATATTATTTCCTTTGTATTTGATTTTTATTTTGATTTTGATTTTTTTTGTGTGTGAAAGGAGGTGTGGGGAAGAGGGGGGTTTGAGTGTATTCTTTGCCTCTATGCTTTTGTTTTTTTTACTTTTTTTTTTTTTAATAACTAATACATTTTATTGATAAAAAAATGCATCAAGTACAAAGGGGGTGTTCTAGATGAATAACATAATTAAGTTGTAAGGGTAAAATGATCTATGAAATTTCAAAATTAGAGATGGGAAGGGATATGTCCCAGAAGTCAGCATCCGCTCAAACAACGTTCTAAAAACTTGCATCTAAATCTAAAATAGTCTTCTCACACCCCTGAGAATTCCAGCATTTCTTTCATGCCAAAGACATTGCGTCAGAACACGTGAAATGGCCTTCCATATTGCAATGTTTCCATGGACAGAACTAGTGGGGTGGTTTAGGAGAGTTCAAGCACCACTTGGTTGGATGGGACAAGGTATGCACCCCTTTGGCTGATGGTGGGTTGGGGGTTTGGAAACTTACCACTTTCAATCGTTCTTTGTTTGGAAAGTAGTTATGGAGGTTTGGGTTGGAGGAAAACAAATTGTGGAGCTGGGTAGTTAGTGTGAACTATGGGGAGGAGTGGGGTGGATTGTACTCGAAACTTGTACGAGGAGTGCATTGTTCTAGCTTCTAATAAAAATAATGAATTGATATAATTGGCAATGCATATTTTTCTAAATGACACTCAATGCCCATTGCCCACCCATTTTGAGAGAAAAAGAGAGCTAATCTATATTTATTTATTATTGGAATTGAATTCTTTGATGTCCATTTTGTTTGTGTTTTGTCAAAAACTCAAAATTAACTTCATTATACAATTAAATTTTTGTAAATAATATAAATATTTTTTTCTAATAAGTATTTTGTAAAGAAAATTTAATTAAAGATGACAAATTGACTCTAAACATGGTGTGCCCACAAATTGCAACTAACGTGATTTTATTTTTTCCAAATTTGAAATTTGAAATAGTAATAACTTCTTTTTTGGAGATAAATGATACATTTTTAATGAGTTCTTATTAATTATCACTAAATTTAAAATTTAGAATGGTCATTTAAAAAGCTTCTAAACACACGTGTAATTCGTGTGAAGAGGTTAGTAATAATAATAACCATTGTCCATTAGTTGAATTAATAGGGTTCAAGTGTGACTATACAAAGCTCTTTTGTTATCTCCAGTTTGTCATTTCTCGCATCTACTAGCGTTTTATCAATTTGGTTACCAATTTAGAACTGAATGATTGCACTATATGGACGGAATGAGTGCTGCTAAAGCTTGATAGCAAGGATAATTCAAAAAGAAAGTAGTGCCTATCTGTTTGAGAGCATTTGTTTCTTGGTAGGGCTTGTCAACTCACTGAAAGGCTTTGGTGATTCTTCAATTTGGTAATTTGAAGATGTGAAAATGGTTGAGTTTGTGTTAGTGGGGAGTGTCTTGAGAAGTATAGAGATGTTAAATAACTATAAGGATAAGAAGAGCCAAATCTAGATTCTAGAAAAATAGAGAGCATTAAAGGAACAAAGAAAAGAGAGTTCATACTCAAGAGGTTCCACTCCCTTTGATTTTTCATTCTAACATAGCATTGGTCATTTTAACCAAACAAGACTTAGTAAGCGGAAAACCAAATTCCATGGCTCTTTTTGTATTCAGGCATTTTAGGAGGATTTTCTTCTTCTTCTTTTTTGTGGGGGTTGGGGGGGTAAAACACTGACCCAATGTTTTTTCTTAAAAAAAAGGTCATGTTTTCTATTTTTGTCTAGATGACTGACACGTAGCAAATGACACGTCCAAAGGTTAAAAAAACACCACGTCAACTATGAATTTTCTCTCAATTTTTGGGTCTTTCATTCTCTCTTTCTTTCCTTCTCTCTGCCTCTTCCTAGCTATCTTTCCAACATTATCACTGCCACCTGAACATCAGAGGCATCAAGTTCAGAACTGGGACAAAGTGAATTCTGAAAGCTAAGAGCAAACCCAAGTTCTGATCAGACTTGGGTTTGGATACTTTGGAGTTAGAATTGTGCCAAACCGGCTTTGATTCAAAATAGATCCTTGGCTTAAAAAAGCAGAAGGTGTGGGTTTCGTTATTGCATTGTTTTTCTTCTAGGTTTTGAAGAAAGACATGGATGTATATCAGCTCCAGTGGTATGGTTATTGTCTGTTTAGGGCCCTTGCACGTTTGCATAAGCAGGTAAGATACTCCTACAGTTGTAAATTTAGAGAAGTCTCAAAAAATGCCTAGCTGTAAAGGTCTTTATTTTGTAATTGAATTGAGTGGTTCACAGAGATGTTAAGCCTGGGAACTTCCTCTTCTCTTGGAAGCCAAATAAAGGCTATCTCATTGATTTCAATCTTGCCATGGTTGAGTTGCTTATCCTGCTAGTGCTGCCATACTAAAGTGAATTTTTAAAGCAATCATTTCAGTGAATTAAAAGTTAAAACATCAAAATAATCTGATGGTGTCTCTTTCTTCATTTTTTATTTTTCACAGGATTTGCAAAGCAAGTACACTATTGGAAGTAAAGCTCTGCCATTTTAATCCTTATAAGTGGTCCTACGTGAATCTTTGTCCACTGTATGAGTAATTTCTCTTGTTGGCTACTTAGTTATGTTCTTGAGTTCCACTGTATGAGTCAGCTTATAGCTTCTTAAATGACTAATTTTATTGCTGTTTTGTTCCTTGGTTAACTGTGCTGTTAGTTACACTCAGTTATCAAAAAATATTTAGTTTCTTCGAAATTTCTCTCCTTAATTGGCCAATTCATGCATCTGTGCAGGTAAATCAAAATCAACTCATAACGTTTCTATTAATCATGTTCCTCTCCCTCATTCAAATTCTGCTCCATCAATTAAAGATGATAAACTTGTGAGAGGAAATTTTATAGCTGCCAAACAACGGGGATCAGTTAATTCCAAGCCCACACATGATTGACAGGAAACTTGCTGCTCCCCCCAAGCAAGATTGACAGAAAAATTGCTTATCTGAGCCCAATGCCTCTGCAATCTGCTGGTGCTGCGTTACTGAAAAGCATAGGTGTGTAGCCAGATACAGCACATTGAGTAGTTACCTCAGAAGTTTCTGTCTACTAAATGCTTTAGTTATTTCTAGGGGTTCCAAAACAAAAAAGAGAAGGCCCTTGTGTTGGAACCAAGGGATTTCGTGCTCCAGAGGTGAAGTGATGTCATCTTTAACTACATGCATTATTATTTAGGCTGATACAGATGTATTTTTATCATTAACCCTAGAATGCATTCAATTTTTATTTTATTGGGATCATATTATGCAGGTTCTGTTAAGATCTCTGGATCAAGGTCCCAAGGTTCACCATTTTTTTTTTTCTTGTAGGAGGCTTTCGGCTAATAATACTGCAAAATGTATCAACATCTTTCCATCTCACCGATATTCACATGAATCTACAGGTTTGTTGCAGTTGGAAATGAACAATTCTTGGAAACAGACAATGTAAGCTTTCTCAAAACAACCTTCCTTGCTATGCAGAATGTCCTAATTGCCCTGGTTATGTAATTAATTTGCATTGATTGAATATTGTTACAGTTTAAGATTTGTGTCTTTGTTAAGGTACTTTTCATAGAGGTACAGATCTCTCTGTTTCTTCCACCCATCTTCAAATCTACCCTTTTGTTTTTGTTTGTTTACTTTCACATTTCTACTAGATTTTTCTCAACATAATTCCTGAGAAAATTTTGGGTCTTTAACTGCTTCTAATTGTCTTTCTTTATAAGGAAAATTCTGGTTGCTGTTTTTAAATTTGCAAGTTTTGCTTTGCAGATCTTTGATGGATTTTGACTAAGTTATTGAGCTTTGCTTTGATTAGTCTTAGCTTCCTTTCCAGGTTTGTTTTCTCACACTTTCTTACTTTTTTTTCTTTGGGTATATCTAGATGCACAAGGCAAGTATTTTTTTTTTTTGGGATTTGCTGGAGTGAGATGGGAGTACTATATATATATATATATATATTTTTTTTTTTGGAATTAGTAAATTTATGTTTATCTAGCAGAAGCTGGGTTAAGTAGAAAATAATTAAGCTATGTGATTCTCTTGGTGCTCGATATCCTAGCTCTATAATGAACGTTTTGGCTCAATGATGCTAACAATGACTAAATGTGCTAACTTATGTTTATGCATCCTATGGATAGATGAATGCACCCTACTACCTTGGGAAAAATGGTGACTTTCTTTGAATGTCATAATATTATTTTGCTGGTGATATGTGCCAGGAGTCATTGGTCTTGTTTAGCAACTTTTTGAATGACACATGATGCTTCTTGAACTTGAAAGAAAATCAAAGCCAATCTGCCTTTGTTTTACTTTATACATGTGCCGTGTTAGAACGAAACTCCTTAAAGGCATGGACCTATCAAGCTACACTGCTGTGTTAATAGTCTGTTCAATCTTTGAAGGAAGCTAGAAGCTCTAGTAGTTGATTTATTGTCTGAGTTATGTGCTTTGTGTAAGCTAAGACAGCTTTGATCCGTGTTACCTAATGATAGAATTCTGAACTATTTTTTTTCAATTTATCTATAAATGTGTAGGATTAGAAGGCAAAATTTTCTTTTTAACATTGAAATATTTTTTTCTGCAGGCTTTTCCGCTGGATCTAGTACTTTTTTCCGGTTGAGGACAACTTAAGGTGTGTCCCTCATTGAAGATTTTTGAAAAATTTTAATCCAGCTTTGTGTTTTGTGTCTTCTGCTGGTGTTTGCTTATTGTATGGTTTTTTTCATTGATAAATTCATTCGTTCATCAGTTTCTCTATTTTCTTAGAGAAATAAGTTTTCCACTTAAGATAGGCTGGTAAAATGATCAAGGTGACATGTTATGAAGGAGCTACCTTTGAGAGTAGGAATCATCAGTTGTTTGAGTATCCTTTATCAAAGAGTATATGAGAGAGTTAAGTCTAATAAAATCCCAGGTATATAGCTTGTATATGTGGTTCTGTAGGGTATGGATATGTTGAAGGGTAGAAGTTTTAAAAAAACCAAATGCAAACTTGCTTAATCTGCAGTAGTTTATTAAATTTGGCTTCAAAGAAATGCTGTTGAATTTAGCAGCAATGTCATGTCTAAGGAGGCTGTCTTGCTTTTGATCAGAAGAAACAATGCTCAAGTTGAGTTTGTGAAGAGAGTGAAAAATTTGTTAACGAATAGTTTTATGTTGTTATTCTTTGGAGGTGGGGGGGGGGGGGGGGGGGGGGGTGTAATTGCATTTCTCTATCTTGATTATCTTTAAGTGTGGTTTTATATTGCTATTTTATTTCATTGATTGCTCTGTTTACGTATCAACTTCATTTTATGCATGGAGTGATCCTCACTTATCTATTATTGTTGCAAATGCGTTGTTCCAGCTGATTTGACTGTTGGGCACACTACAACAAACTTGAGTTTTTTCAACATATTTATATCCACAGTTACTAAAAAATGTAGATAAAAGCTTAGAAGCTGTTTGGATGGCTTGTTTTCATAACTCAATTCTCTGTTTTCATAACTCATAACTCAAAAATGATGGGACCCATAGTGAGAAGTCCGTTTGGCACCATCAATTCTCTGTTTCCATAACTCTGTTTCCATCACTCAATTCTCTGATTTTTGAGTTATGAGTTATGGAAACTGAAAACACATTTTGGCTGTTTTCAGTTTCCATAACTCATAACTCAATGGTATTTTTGTAATTAAATTCACATGAGGGACCCATTAGTCATAACTTAGCTACAACTTTTGACCAATCTATTTTTTTTTTTTTTTCCCTTTCTTCTCCTGGTTCGGTCTTCAGTTCTTCTTTTTCTTTTCTTTTTTTCTTTTTTCCTTCTTTCTTCTTTCATTGGTTTCGGTCTTCAATTCTTTCTTTCTTTCTTTCTTTTTTCATTTTTTTCTTCTTCTTTCACTGGGTTCGGTCTTCAGTTTTGGGTGGGTTTTTTTTTTTTTTTTTTTTTTTCACATTGGGTTTTTGGGTTTGGTTGCAAACAATCAGCCACACTTCTCAATCATTAAAAAAAAAAAGCATCACCAAACCCAGATTCCTCCAAAAAAAGCATCACCAAACCTAGATTTCTCCCAAAAAAAAAAAAAAACCCACACTTCTCAAACAATCTCCAAAAAAAAAAAAAACCCAGATTTCTCAATCATAATAATAAAAAATAAATAAATAAAAAACAAACTCAAATCCATCAGCCGGGTCTTTGTCGGTTACAGCCACACTTCAGCATCAACACCACAAACCCATCACACCACTAGACCCACCAATCAACGGCCACCGTGGAAAGCCATCCACCACCATCAATGAACAAGTTGTCTCAAACCCAGTCCACTGAGCTATGCATGAGAGTGAACAAATATATAAAAAAACAAAAAAAAGGAGGTAGAGAAAAGTTCAGGGGAGGCTAAGAAAGACGAAGGGAAAAAAATGAAAAGAAAAAGGAGAGGCAGATAGAGTTATTAGGGGTTGTGAATGTGTCAGGCATGGGTCCTACAAATAATGTGAAAAATATTGAGTGATGGTAAGGGAGTGATGGTGCCAAACAGGTGTGATATTTTAAAGTGATAAGTGATGGAAATTGAATGACAAAAAAAAAGCATCCAAACAGCCTCTTAATTTTCTACGGTTGAGTACAACTGTAGAGTAAAAATAAGTAAATTCATAAACTTATTTCTACAGTTGTTATAACTATTGAAAAAAATATTAAAAAGTATTTGGTTTTAGTTTTTTCTTCAAGCACTGTAGTAAAAGGGGGTCAAAAAATATTAAAAAGAGAATAGTTTTATCAACAACTTCATCAATTGTGGATAAAATAAATTCAATTTTGTATCAACAGTTGTAAAACGTTGGAAATCAATAACTCTATTGTATTGTATAAAAGCTCATTTTAAACTCAAAGTTTAAAACGTTAAGGTAGGCTGTCTGTCGCTCTCGCTCTCGCTCCCACTCTCTTTCATAGCTCACATCTCTCTCGGCCTAAAGTCCTAAACATTAATGTAGGTTCTCAGCTCCTCATAGGTTCTTTCTCTCTATCTCTCTCTCTCTTCCTTGTGTTTTTCTGTTATTTTCTCAGCAACCAAACAGAGTTTTCGACTTTGGTTGATTTTTCTTTGCTTCAGATTCACTGAGTTGGTACAATTGCATCCAAATCTTGTATATATTCACACTTTTATCTATCCAAACCTCTGATTAGGTATCTTCTATACATTGATGAATCCAATTTCACATTCTCCCTAAAAACCTAACCTTCAATTTTGTATTTCTTTGTTTTTCCATAGATAGCATAAACGTTTTGTCTTTGATTTTGGATTTTTTGTATATAACTTGTATAATTAAACTGCAAATCTAGAATTATTGTTTATTAATATACTCTTACTGTATAATTTAGGTTTGTTTTTCAATTTTTCTATTTTGGCTTCAAATATCTCCTTTAATTGCAGGCTACTCATTAGGCAACTCTGATTTAGAGTAAAAAATAACCTGGTCTGTGCAAGTCTAGACATAGAGTATGTGTGCCAAGTGCTTGTGGAAATTACCCAAAGAGTAAAAAATAAATTAAAAGGAAAACAAAGAATAAGAGATCTGTGGAGGATAATTAGTTTATAGCTTTAATAGTTTAGATTTAAGTTGTAAGTAGATGGAATTTCCAGGAACTAACTTGTGGACAATGGATATGTTCAATGGTCTTTTGGAATTCAGAGTTTGATGCATTTTTCATGAGTGTTTTATGTAAATTTTGCATCTGTATTAGTTCTATATGGTCACTAGAGCTGAAACAGGGCCATGGGCTGCCTAGAAAATAGGTGAACTTTTGAATTTGACACATTTTCATATGAAATTCACCAATGGTTATTGGCTTAGTGCTTTGACTGTGAGATATTTTTTTACATTAGGATGTTGATTGAGGATCGGCTTGAGAGAACCTTAATATATTTAAGCAAAAATCATGACCACTGCATCCCTTTTGGTCAGAATTTCAATCTAAAGTTACTAATTGCCCTCTATTTCTGCGAACTACTTCTTTGCAGGTGCATTCAAAACCTTCTTCTATTGAATTCCTATTCAATTTTAGCAGCTGACTTTTACATGCATTTTTTTACTAAGGCATCCTCTCAGAGTTTAGAAAGGCCCTATAGATAAACACCTGGGATGAAAACTCTCTTTTTGTTGCCACATTTTCTGAAAATCTTCTTCTTTACTCTTGTTTGATTAACATTTTGCTTTACGTGTGTACTCAGTTCCACATTGCACAGAGTTTTTGTGAATGGTCAAGAGAGATATTCTGTAAGACCCCACAGCCACAGCCATAGCCACAGGTACTTTTCTTGATTCAGCTCACTCCAACTTTTCTTTATGGTTGTAATTATTTCCTTGTCTAGTAGTAGTAGTAAGCACCCACTTCTGAAATGTTTGTGCTTCATTTCTTCATGCATTACCCCATTGTTCTGTTGATTTTTATTATTTGTTTTACAAACCATATGTGTATCACTGTTTTTTGTTTTGGAAATAGTATCTCTTCTCACCCAATCATTGCGGAAATGAATATAGACATTCCATTGTTCAATTTGGAAATGCTGCATGCATTGCAAATGCAATGCATGATTGGCTAATTAATGTCGGTTTTATTTATTTATTTATTTATGTTGTCAAAGAAAGACGACATGCTTAGGATTTTTATGGAACTTCACTTGTTAGTTTTTATTCTACCAATCTTTTAATTTGTTCTTCTGTTCTGGAAAGCCCTATTATGATTTTTACTAGTATTAATTTAACTGCCTTTGCTTGATTGATATCCGATCATTCTGTAATCTAGTGAAGTGAGCTCAAATTCTTATAATATGGATATTGCTGTCCTTGCCCATAGGCAGCGGCTATGTCACTTAACAATCTGGAAACTTCTGTGTTGATCATTGGAATCGTAGTAATTGCTGGTTTGGTCGTTTCTCAGTGTTTTGCTTTTGCACTTCTCTATGGCAAAACATTTTCTTTATATCCCTCTAATAAGGTTTCAATAGTTATGGTGGTTTGCAACGCCACAGTTTTAAGCAGTTCGCAATCAAATAAATCTTTTGTTCTTGATGATACTTACGCTTCTAATTCTGGTAAAGAAGCTGGGTATGAGAATGAAACAAAAGAACCAGATAAACGCAATGATCCAGCTTCAGTTGACAAGGTCAATGATTTCAAATTTGAGAAAGATGACCCTAAAGCAAGCACAAAGTTAACATTGAGCAATGTTCAAAATCAAGCTGGTATCTTGCCACTTGTATCACAAATAAATTTTTTCTTTGACAAGCATGTATTAGAAGACCATATAATTAATAAACAAGCCATATTTCCCTCTCTCTCTCTCTCTCTCTCTCTCTCTCTCATGTATACATTGCAAAAACTAAAAAAGCCTTAGAGCAGGCCCATGGATCATGGCTTCAACGAAAGACTAAAAAAAAGCTCAAGAAGCCTTAGAGCGGGCCCATGGGATCATGGTACCTACTTTCTTTCTTCCTTTCCTTTTCTATTTTACTTGTAACATTTTTTTAGAAAAAAGGCATGCATGAGCCATATCTAGTGTGTTACTAGTTTTTTTATCGTGTAAGAGAGTATTCACTTTGCATGAATGTATTTATAATTTAGTAAGTAATTTAGAGTTTGCTAGCACAAGTACTCAAAAAAATGGCCCCATTTGAGCTAGCTCAATCTGATGGTTCTTCCTAACTTTACCAATCAGGTTAGTTTGTTAATCATTTATCATTCAAAAATTTATTCATTTGCTGTTGAATTTGATGATGATACTAGAATTGTAAATAGATTGATCCATGAAAGAATCATCCTTAAATTGTGTTGGATATCTCTATCAAAAAGCATGTATTATTGGTGTTTAGTCTGGCTATACTCTTAATTTCAATTTTTTACCTTTGGGCCTTGACTTTTTGATCCACATAATTAATAAAATTTAGGTAGCTCCTCACTTAAGTCTTACCCAATTTTATGTGGTTTACAGGTTGTCCTTGATGCTCCCAATGGTGTAATATCTACAATGAAACTTGGAGCAAATTGGGTGGATATGCAATTGTTACAGTGGATGTATGTGCTTTATGAGTACGGAAAATATTGGAGGGATTGGGTGTCCTCTATGGGGAAGTACACGAAGAAAGAATGCATCATCTTTTTTTCTATGATACTAGCTTTTGTCATGGGCTTGGCCTTTTTGTTGGGAAGTGGCACTTCTTCATAAATTTGTTACTTGAGGATAATTGATGGAGCACAATGATTTTTAATTTTTTTTTTCTTTTAATTAGCCATTTTGAAAAACTTGGAACTATTTGAATACTTAAAATTAGGCTGGTGCTTTAGTTTTTATATGAGAATGAACTTTAATTTGGAATTGCAAAATTGTGTTTATTTTTATATTTTGAATCAGGTTATTAAATTTGGATAGAGTGAAAGATTGCATCCAAATTAGGTTTTTTTATTAGGGATAATTACAGTAAATCCACCTGTGGTATGGCCCGTTTTCACTTTGCCTACCCGTGGTTCAAAACTTATCACTTTGCCTACTTGAACTTCAATCCGTTACCCCTTTGTTGCCCACCTCTGTTAAAAATATATCTCTCTCCTCCAAAAACAAAAAATAACATAAAAAATACAAACGAAGAAGATCAAAGTGGAGATTTTGCAGAGAAACAAGTTATGTCAAAACAATATGAGATTAAGAGGCCAGCTCTCTTCATTTTTAGATCTCTCTCTCAAACTCTCATCATCTCTCTCTCACTCACTCCATCGTCTCTCTCTCTCTAAAACTCAGATTTACCCCTTTGTTCCACTGCACCAAAAGTCAATTTGGTTCATTCCACAGCAAAAACCCAGATTGACCACTATCTTTGCTTCATGGGTTTTCTCTTTTTCTTTTCTTTTTTTGCTTTTGGGTTGTGGGTTTGATAATGATTTGATTATGGTGGGGTTATGGGTTGTGGCTTGTGGTGGTTGTGGATTATGGGCGAGGTGGTGGTGGTGCTAAGTTATAGGTTCTGATAGTGGTGGTGGAAAAAAAATCTTCTGGGTTTTTCTTGTGAAGTCATAGCAACAGTGATTAGCAGCGGATTTTTTGGGTTTTTCTTTTTTGGGGGTTCATGCGACGGGCAAAGTGAACCCAAACACGCTAAATTATTTACGTAGAGAAGCAGATCCGCGAGATTTCAAACGGTGTGGGTTGTAGACAAGAAAGCAAAACTCTGGGTGAGAATTCTCTCCATATCCTTTGTAGTTCTTGAGATGGAGAGTGGTTCTAGTCTAGATCTAGTCCAAATCTCTAGATTTTTCTAGATTTAAAGATTTGGAGTGGTTCCCTCTCTTAGAGTTCAGTTTTTTGGGCGGCTGGAGGTTGATTTCTAGATCTTTAGATTTTTTGTTTTTTGTTTTTTTGTTTCTTTAAAATTGTATTAATACTATAAAGCAATTTAAAAAAAAAAAAAACTCTCTTTTTTTTTCTCTCTTCCATAGCCTCCATAAAAATCCAGATCTCGAAAATCAAAACCAACAAGAAATACAATTTGAACCCAGTGAAACTAGAACTGATTGACTTGTTTTCCATACTTTGGTTTTTTATTTTATGGCTTTAGTAATTTGTGGGGTTTTGGTCTTGGTCGCCGGAGCCTGGAGATGAGCTTGCACTAATGGCTTGGGATTTTGAGTGAAGCTGTCGTTTACAAATGTTGTGTTCTTGTGTTCATGAGGAAAGGATTCAATGGTTAGTGTTTTTGATCTGTGTTATGTTCTGATTTTTTATAAAATGGTGTTTTTCTAACGTTTGAGGGTGAGGTGGGCAACGGAGGGGTAACGGATTGAAGTTCAAGTAGGCAAAGTAAAAACGGGCCATACCCCAGGTGGGTTTACTGTAATTATCCCTTTTTATTATTATTATTATTTTTTAAATACTTATTTCAACGGTTTCAAATTGTTGAATTTTATCTCAAGCCAACATATATTTCAATAGTTTTCAATAATATTTCGATGTTTAATAATTGTTGATAAAGGTGAATCGCATTTTTCGATGGGCACATAGTGTGTTGAAAAAAAGTTCCAACATATTTTTTAGTGGCGGTTCGCAACGGTCACTTAAACCATTGAAAATATTTTTTTCGACGGTTTCTAATATTTTTTTCGACATTTTCAACCGTTAAAAATAATAAACTGTCTTGTAGTTGCAGTTTGTTTATGTTGTTCAGAAAAGGATTAAGCTCAGTTCTGAGAAGGCTATTTTTGCATAAATCTAACAAATCACTGGGGCCAATATCTTTTGTTTATAATAAGGATGGTGAATTGTGGCTTTGAAAACTATTAATTCAGTTCTTCAGCTAAATGGATTTATTTTCTATATTTGTATTTGGTTATAGTACATTTGACTTTTGATGTATTTGGTTGTACACATTAGATTTTTGATATATTTAGATGTAGCGTTTGAGTATATTTCTGGCCTACGCATTCGTCCTGGTTAAATTACACTAATTTTGTTTTGGCTGAGTATATTACTGTTTTAATCCTTTCTGCAGCAATCCAATTCCATTGCTATTATAATATTACAAAAATTAAATGAAATTCCAAACAATGTCTCTTACAAAGTGGCACTAATAGAATATGAGGCAAACTAACTCAGGCAAATATGATTTCAATCCTGCAATCTTGTTTAGAATAATCAATTGAATGGATGGTTCAGACCAATATATATTTAGGCCTAAGTCAAAGCAACACTCAACTGTAATTGCCGCAGATAAGGTGAAGAAACCTCTTCGGTTGTTTGTGAGTGTCAAACGTTTTGATCAAATTCAAGGTTACTCAATATCACTAGCTTATAGAGAAGTATTATAAGAAAAACCAACACATATATTATTTATAAGAAAAACCATTACATATATTATTTATAAGGAAAACCATTACAATATTGACGATCATACACAAAGAGGCAGTACTATACTAAGCCTCTTAATTTACATAAGACGCAAACAAAACACAATATATATATATATATATATAAAAGACCAATCGAGCTAACTAGGGAAAAAAAATGAACAAACGAAAAGAAAAGCAAAACAAATAAGAAAAACCCTAGCAACCTGAGCTCTCTCAATCACCACCTCTTCCTCCTCCTCTTCCTCCTCGCTCTCGTCATTGCTAGATGCAATGTGGACCGCTACTTGTGGTGCCTCCTCCCCCACACGTGGTGGTGGGACTGTAGTCCTATTAATATTCCTCATGCGAAAGAATAAGACGATCTTCTTCTTGAAAATGATGAAAAGCACCACAATGATGAAGAGGATGAAAAGTGTCACCACGGGAATGATGACCTTCTTGTGAGAAGGATTAGTGGGAATGAATGGAATGGAAGTTATTGTCGGGGACCCGATTGGTCCATTGGTGGAGGTTTGGGGTAAGTTAGACATTGAGGGTTAGTTTTTTTTTGGGAGGGAAGTAGCAATTGTTTTTAAATAGCACGTACGTTGCAATGTTGCATGCAAGTTGCAATTGCAATGGGAGAGAGAGAGAGAGAGAGAGAGTGAGCAGACTTTTCTTCTTGTCAACTGTCAACTATACGGCGCAAAACAAGGAGAAAAGAAGAGGATTTAAGGGTTTCTTTATGTACGAGGGATTGATCCTAGCCTTCCGTACTATCTAACGGTTTTAAAATAATTCCACATCATCATCCGGTCACTTAGAGAAATATTTTTTTTTTTAATTCACTCTCATTCCTTCTTTCTCTCAAATTTTTTTTTTTGTCTGTTCATATCTTTCTCTCTCCAGCTTTTCACTCCTCACTCCTCTCCTCTGTTCTCTCTAATTTTCCAAAAATCACGATGTTGCTGTTGCCACCCTAGACCCCGAACACCATTTCTCTGTACTCTCCCAATCAGAGAAACCAACGTGGCAGCAATCATCCAATAATGATAAAAAGATTTTCATCGGGCGGTCAAATCAGCTAAAAATAACCATATATAGCAGGAAAAGGCAAGCAATTAAAAGACGTTACCACCAGAATATATTTAGCCATAAGAGATTGCTTTCACTTCCGTATAATATATAGCTATTGTTCAATGATTTAGGGGATAGAGGGGATAGAGTTTTTTGGTTCAGAGAAACATGGTACTTGGTGTAATGGCTAGCTATTCCTTTCACGTTTGTGGCACACGTGCTGGCAATTTTGGGTCTGGTTTTTGTGTTGGTTTGGACCTTAGATTTCAGAGGTGGTTTAGCATGGGAAGCTACTAACAAGAGCCTCATCTTCAATGTAAGTTTTTCTAACTCTCTCTAGCTTTCTCTTTCTATCTCTTTTACTTCTTGGGTAGGTGGTTTTTGTTGGATTTCTTGAAGGGTTTTTAACTTATTATCATATATACATATATACACTTGTTATGATTTCCAGCACTAGGTTTTGTTTGGTTGTTATTTTTTGGGGTTTTGTAAAATTGTAGAAGCTCTCTCTGTCTTTCTCTCTTCTGAGTTCTGTAATTTTCGTTTGATTTTTGGGTGTCTTCCTTTGAGTTTGACCATTTCTACCAAAGTTTGTGTTTGTTTGTTTGTTTCTTTTGTGTGTGTATGTATGGCTTAGGAAATGACGAAATGATGTGTTTCTTGGGCGCCCCTTATTTTGGATAATGGATAAAAACTCAAGGACATTAACAAGTTTAGTATTAAATTTGATTTTTTGATCCTTTTCAGTTAATGAATACTATCTTAATATTTTACTTTTACTTTAAGCTATGGTTTGATGGGTGACCACTGACCTAGGTATTATTCCTCATGTTTATTGGCATTTGGAATTTTTCTTGATTCTCTCTCACTGTGAATTTGGTATTATTGGATGCCACTCCAATTGGCTTGAATTGGACTGTTTCAAACTTTTTTAATCATATATATATATATATATATTTGTGGTAACAAGCTGTTTAATATCAGTAACTAAATGCACTGGACAGCTAAGCCAAGCACTATTTTTTGTTTTTTTTTTTGTCCTTAATGTCAATATTTTGAAATTTGGCTAGCTTCTAGTAAAGCGGTTCACACTTAAACCAAGTATTATCAGTAACTAAATGCACTGGACAGCTAAGCCAAGCACTATTTTTTGTTTTTGTTTTTTTTTTTTTTTTGGTCCTTAATGTCAATATTTTGAAATTTGGCTAGCTTCTAGTAAAGCGGTTCACACTTAAACCAAGTATGATAGGTTTTTTTTTTTTTTAGAAAGAAGTATGATAGGTTGATTCTTAATCAACAATACCAACTCTTTTAGATGATCTAAAATTAGTACGAACTTAATGAAATGAAAAGACTTTCTCTCTTGAACTAGGGTTATATTTTCTAATAAATGGAAAATTACTTGTTGCCATGGTAACATTTACCTATAGCTTAAACCAGTTAAATTCTCAAGCTGTTTGTTTGTTTTTTTTTTTTTTTTTTTTTTTTTTTTTTGGGTGAGAATCGTAGTAGTGATAGTTAGTTGCCTAGGTAGGTAGCACGTACTTTTCCTTCAAATAAGACCTACCATTCTAATTGTCTTCTTTTTTTTTTCTTTTTTCTTTTTTTAAGAATTAATAATTTTTATTTGAATAAAATGAGTATCATATGTCTCCACAAAATTATTGGATATCTTGACTCTAGTACAAGTAAAGTTTACCTAAAACCTTAGCTATTATTATTTTTAAATAAATAGTAATTTGTAAAGTACCCATGTGAGGTTTATTATTATTATATTATATTTATGGCATCAAAAAAATTTATATAATATTTAGACTTTAAGAGAGGGGGGGGGGGGGGGGGGGGTTTATGTGTATGTTAGGAAATTAAATGGATGACATAGCAACATAACCGTATTGAATTCGAAATAATTAATGTGGTTTCAAATTTCTTCCTCACATGAGCTGTGAGTCTTGTGCTTATCCTATCATCTATTTTAGAGTGATTCTGAACACTCATGTGCTGTAAGCCTGTAACATGCGTGTGGTGCCAAATGAATGTTTAATTATAGTTATAGCTAGACATGTATTCTCGATATTCTATGGAAGTTTTTAAAATTATTTTGTCATTTTTTTTTTTTAATTTCACTCACCAATACTTAGCATAATTTCATATCCTCCAGAAATTTTGATCCATCTAAATCAGCGACTTATTCAAATATTTCGTGAAGTTCATCAGTGTGCTCACAACTCTCCTCTACCACAGGTATTTAATAGTTTGAGACCTTTATATATAGGTAACCATAGACATAACCACAATTATAGTCAAATAAGAGATTTAAGATTTGATCTCATATTACATAAAAAATTAATTGATGTTTTATCTAAAAATAGTCATACATGCTAACTATTATTATCTTTTAAGTTCTAAGTAATATTTTTTTTATTTAATATTTATATTATTAACAATTAAAATTTTGAAAACTTGAAAAGCATGTTGCATAATAATTAATTAATAATTAAAATTTTTCTTTGAAAATATTATTCTAAGAAATAAAGTAAAATAATTTCTTAAATATAGAACAAGCTACTAATTTTACTTTTTCTTTTTGTAATAAGCTAATGAGAGTGAAAACTGAAAATTGTAAATTTTCAAGCTATTTAGCTCATGTGCGTATAGCTCAATTGTGTTTAAGACTCAATGAATGGGTGTGTAACTTGGTGGCATTGGTAATTTTAATAATCCATGTGGAATTATGCGGTGGGAGATGTTCCATCATTCAATGATAATTGAATGATGGAAAATTTTGGAAAAAAAAAAAAATGGGCTTTGATGATTATCAATTGATATGAGGATTTTTATTGTGGATATGAAATATTAGAATTTTCTTAAGTGGTAAATTTGCAGCCATCAATTTTGACTTTTTATAAGATTAAGTAGCAAATTAGCAAAGATTTAACTTCATGCTCTGGAATTTTGCATATGACATCTTAACTTAAAGGTAAATTATATCTGTGTCTTTTATTTTTGTACTTTGTTAAGGTATTAATGTGTGTCGAAACCGTATGCTTCCCTCCCCTTCCTGTTTCCCTATCTTTGACTTCTCTTTCTTCTAACTTATGTTTTTAATTCTTTGTCTCAGGTTGAACATGTTGTCAGGGAGGAGAAGACAATAGCAGCATTTGAACTTATTGAGATATACTGCGAACTCATTGCAGCACGCTTACCAATAATTGAGTCACAAAAAAAAAAATAGTAATTTGTAATATAATATAATAAAATTTTTAATTTCACTCACCAATACTTAGCATAATTTCACCAATACTTGTAATACAATTACCTTAATCAGTCTAAAAAAAATCATCATTTTAAATTATTTCTTGCTGACTGCATTAGGAATGATAGAGATATGATTTTTCATTTTAAAATAACAGACAATATGTTGAAAACCGTAAAGTGACATAAGTTCTTTTGTTTTTTTCTAAATGTTGCAATGCATTAATTCAATGAATTAGGCGAGCATTTTAATTTAAGCAAAAGATTTTGAACTTGGCCATTAGCAGCCAGTTGAATTTAGAACGGATGATTTTAACTTTACTTTTAAGCACATTCTCAGTTTATTCTATGAATTTTATTTTATTTTTATTATATACTGTTATTGTGGCAGTTGTTTTTGCATATCAAGTCAAAAATTCTAAACACAAAATAAGTAGCGGCAGAATATTTCTATGTACACTGCGGCTGAGCCGCTAAACTAAACAAAAGAAAAGGCCGCTTTGGCCTTAAATGCCATCAGCTTAACTATATATAAGCTGATTATTAATATGATGAAGCCGCAAAAAAATATGATGAAGCCGCAATTCTTATGCTATATTATATATCAGAGTTTTCTCCTTTTGACCAAATACGATGTAAAAACATCACATGCAATAAAACTAAAACCTACCTCTTTTTCTGGCCGTGGTTAGTGACATTATTTACGTAGCTAATGAAATAGTGACCTTGGCAACAATTTTTTTCAAATAACGTCTTTTTTTTAAATTGAAAAATCACAAAAATAATTTCACACATCAGAAACCCATTAATACCAAACACAATCAGAGTGCTTTAAAAAATTCCTAATCACCACTCATATCCATAACTATTAAATTTCTCAAATTTTCCCACTTTTCAATGCATTCACTTTAATTTGATATGTTAATGAAGAGAAGATTAATCACTTGGACCTAGAAAGTTGTTAAAATCATGAAATCTATATCCTCTAATCATTGCTTGGGTTTGCATGGTTTAAGCACTAGATGGTAGACCATGGCCCCAGTTTGAACACCTTCACCAAGTTTGAACAAATAAGTGTTATTGGGTGATCTATGATTCTATACATAGGATTGTTTCAATTTGTCAGATTACAACATTGAGCGTAAGGACTTTGATTTGTAAAAAGTAACAATAATCTTGGTTTGGTGAAATTTTTTACCTTAACCCATCAAATTGGACCTGCACATATAATGCTACATTTAACCTAGAAAAAATATTGCACATAAGAATAAAATTAAAAAAAAAAAAAAAAAAGCACAATATAATGGATTTCTCATTATATTAAAATTTGAATAAAAATTAATAATATAAAATAAACAAAATTAATATCCTAATCCATATGAGTATCTCTAAACATATCATTAGATAGCAAGTGTCATGCCTTAAACTCAAATTGGGTCTAGAGTGTGTGTGTGTATACACACGTTATTTTTAATTGCATTCATAGCAAAATATAATAAAATTAAACCATCAATATGAAAATTTTACCACAATTTTCAGAGCTTTGATTCCATTAATAAAATAAAACCTTTCCAACAATAATTATCATAAAATTTCCCAAGTGTGTTCCAACAAAAGATTTAACTCTAATTTTGGGCGGGTCCAATCAGTGTGAAAAGGAAGTTTTGCCCCAAATCGAAACGTTCGATTTTGCCATATTCAAAATCAGTACCGATCGATACAACAACTAGAACAAACCAACCGTGAAATCAACATTATCCTTGTGCCAAAAACAATAATGTTCATGCATAATCTAATATAATCTAAGTAGAAGACAGATTGAGAATTTTATCTGTTTACTCTACACCATTTCTATCTATTTATTTCCATATTGACTAACTTTATAAAAAGTGTGAATAAGCTTGTCTACAGTATTTTTGGTTTAGTCAAGTTTTGTCTTCTTGTGAAACCAAAACTTTGCGTTTGAAGAGAACAATAATTTAATCAAAATAAAAGATAAACTCAAATGGGCATAGTGTGCCTATGGTGATTTGAGTCCAGGTGCCTCTATGGGTACCTAAAAAGAATTAAAGAACTCATATTTTTCCCCCAAAAATATGACCCATTGAAAGTAAAAAGAAGAAATACCAACCAGAGTGGAAAAATTTCTTCTCCTGTGCATGGACTTCTTTTCTTGAAGAATGACTCTTTTGCCATGAAAATCACAGCTTGATCTTAGGTCCTATGATTTCTCTCACTCAACTTCTAGTTCCACATAAAAAAAATGAATGACCAAAGTAAAGCGTTTTGTTTCACCAAAATGCAACTGAAGCTAGTAGAAAGAAAGAAATTGTGCATTTCGGCTCACACTGTAGATAAGGCTCTTGGCACTTTTTATATAGTTAGTAGAAGTAGATGGTAGATATAACTCCCTAACCCAATAGCTATATGAATATCTAAAATGTTAAAAGTCCATGTACTACCAGCTAAGGCCATGTTCGGTTTGAAGCATCACTCAATCTCAGGAAAAAATTGGCTTTTGCCCTTTTTAAAAAAACAATCCAGCATTTTGCCTTATTTTTCAAACTAATTAGGGAAATGCCCCTCTTTTGAAACTTGATTTATGATAAATCGAGTTAGGCCCTATAGCGGCATTTTTTAGGAGCCTATGTTGACATTTTCAGGACCTATAGTAGCGTTTTGTAACTCGACCTATATGAAATCGAGTTACAAAACGCTACTATAAGTCCTTAAAACGTCACTATAAGTCCTTAAAAATGCCGCTATAGGGCTACAAGAAATTTTTTTTTTTTTTTTTTATAACTCGATTTATCATAAATCGAGTTTCAAAAGAGAGACATTTCCCTAATTAGTTTGGAAAAGAGGGCAAAATGCTGGATTGTTTTTTTAAAAAGGGCAAAAGGCAATTTTGTCCCTCAATCTCAGTTTCCATAACCCAGTTTTTATAACTCAAAACTCTTAGCTCATATGTTACTCTCTATTTTTATCTTAAATCACTCCCAATTTTGTTTGGCTACAAAATTGGATTCAATTTTCAACTTAAAAACTCAACTTTAACTCAAAATGTTGGAGTCCACACACCTCTCTTGGTCTTGATTTGATTTGCAAACACCATCATCAACTGCATTAACAAGAGCAAACAAGAGCAAACTAACCCAATCTAGCTTTTAATATTAATCCATTGAATTTAATGTTTTCCTTACTAATATATCTTGAATTTTGATTAAGTTATGGTTTGGGAGATATACATATAGTAGCGGTGATTTCACATTCACAATGCACATGATATAAAATCTTCTTGATTTTCATTAAAAAAAAAAAATGCAATACAAACATCAAGTCATTTCCTTTCCCTTTCTAAGTGGCCACACGGTATAGTTGCACTATAATTGATTGGATATCAAGGATGATGAGATTATATAGCAATAATTTTTAATCTAGTACTCTATATTATAAACTAAATCTAGTAGCCAAATCATAACTGTGAGTAAGAATATTATTTGTATTATGCGACTCCACTAGAAAATTCCCAAATTGGATAGGATTTTGGAAAACTTTATGGACTACTTGCCCTAATTGAAGGTACATCAACCAAGTACAGAGCGTACTTCGACTGTTCATACTTGTTTTTGTGTTTGTACGCTACATAATATATATATATATATATATATACACACCCTTTTGTTATAAATTCGATAAAAGTTGAACTAGTGATATCCATTTTACTATAATTTTTCTTTATTATTAAACCAAGATATTAATATAGTTTTCTTTTTTGTCATAATTCAGTCATAATTCATTTATTCAATAATAAAAAAATCATTTTATCAATTGAGCTGATTATGAATAATAATACACTTGAGTTTTAATTATGAACTAAAAAATTATTGAAGTGCATAAGATTTGGAATAGAAACGTAAAGCATTTTATCAATTATTTTAATTTTAAATTACATTATATGAGTGGCTTATGGTATTTGACGCATGTAACTTGTTGTCGATTTCAATATTTAGTAAAAAGAAGTAAAAAAATTCTAAACCCAAAAAAAATGCCCACACCAACAACAATTAAGTTTTAGTTCCAAAACTTTTAAATTAATTATGGATTATTGATAGACTAATCAAGATTGGCCACATGAATTTTTTTATTATTTGTCATTCTATCATAATCAAATCATATTATATGTCACATTGATCCTATGTTATTTGTTTCGTCAACTTGGAATAAACTAATTCTTCAAATCATATTACTTGCATGCACATGACCAAACTATCTCAAACACTCTCACATATCTTTTGATCAATGAGACCATCTTTATTTATTTTATTTATAAAAAGACATATATAAAAGATGTTAAAAAGATGTTCTTTGTTAAAAATAATAATAAAAATGTTAATGCCTGGATACTTATCAAACCAACAATGAATTAATAATTGTTCAGATTCAACCTAATTTTATTGATCCACTTGATTTCAGTTGGATGCAAATCACAGATCAAGGCACCCTCATGCCCCATCCCTCACTATAGTGCTAGTGGTTGATAATTGTCCAAGTTTTTTAAGACTAAAAAAAATTTTGAAAAAAAAAAAAGAAAAGAAAGAAATTTGGACTATGGAATGAAAATTGCATCGTGAATTAGGATAATATTAATTAGCCCTATCAATATATATATATATATATATATATTAATTATCGGTGTGTAAAAACAATTCTTTTTTTTTTTTTTTGAGAAGAATGTAAGTGTAGTTTTATTAAAGAATAAGGAACAAATTAAAACAAGTCGGATTGGAACACAGCGTCCAAATCCCCAAGTAGATCTTCTACCCAAACATCAATATCTGCAGCTGAAACTGCTCTCCTAGCTAAACAATGAGCTAATTTATTTCCTTCCCGACCAACATGCTGATAACTACAATACCTCAAACCAGCCCCTAACCTCTTAGTCTCATTGACTATATGACCATACAAAGTATTGCAGCCACCATAAACGTTTAAAGCTCTCACAACCTGCAAGCAATCACCCTCCAATATGACGTCAAAAAGGCAAAGTTCTCTGGCAAATTCCATAGCTCGTCTGGCAGCCAAGGCTTCAGCCATCTCCACTGTACGGGGTAGGCCAATCTTCTGACTTAAGGTAGCAATAACTTGGCTTGAATGATCCCGATACACCACACCCAGTCCAGCACAGTCCAGCTCTTCAAATAACACAGCATCAAAATTTGCTTTGTAAGTACCAGCAGGTGGAGGGGACCAGCGAACCTGAGTGCGACGCACAGACCATTGCTGCTCTTGTTCATTTGCATCCCAGAACTCACTGACCAACATTCGCGCTCGGCCTTCAATCTCATGAATCTGCCATGAGGTTTGACGCACTCTAATCCTGTTCCGCCGTTCCCACAGACACCAGCAGATCGTGGCAAACACAGCCACCTGTAATCCCGAACCTTCTTTGAACAAATGCTCTAACAGTTCAATAAACGTCCTGCATCCTTTCCGAATCAAAAACTGGAACTCTAGACCTGACATCCAAACTACCCGAGCTTGATCACACAACCATAGAGAATGCATTGTCGATTTCGAATATTCCCCACACCCCTCACAAACATCATCCACAGGTACATGCCGGTCCTTTAAGTTCACCTTTGTAGGAAGCGAATCCTTCGCTGCACACCAGATAAAATGCCGAATTTTATTAGGAACCTTCATCTTCCAAATCTTCTTCCAAATGGCATGATCATTTGACAGCGAAGATGAGCTAGGTACAAGACAGTTCTCAGCAGCAACAAGAACATGATAGGCACTTCGAACACTATATTCACCATCCGCCGTCAACGGCCATATCAACACATCCTCCTCCCCATCCGGACAAACCTGAATTTGGCGAACTGTCTCAGCTTCCCAAGGCAAAAAACAAAGATTCAATTTACCCGGGTCCCAGGTTTTTGTGTGGGGAACAAAAAGCTCACAAACCCGATTAATAGAGGTGTTGGTCCGCGGAGAAATAATCTTACTATGATGCAGGTCAGGCAGCCACCTATGCATCCAAATGTCGATCAATTCTCCATTCCCCACTCTCCAAATTGCTCCTTGATTAATTACATCACGAGCTTGCAAAATACTCCTCCATGCATAGGAACATTTTGGATGAATAGGAGCATTAAGAATACAACCATGTGGAAAATACTTTGCACTAAACACTTTAAAAAGAAGGGTATCCTTTTGGTGAATAAGGCGCCACACTTGTTTTGCTAGCATTGCATTATTAAACTTCTGAAGATCTCGGAACCCCATCCCTCCAATTGATTTTGAGGAACAAAGTGAACTCCACTTCACCTAATGGATTTTCTTCGAGTCACCACTACCCCACCAAAACTTACGAATCATGGCTTCAATATCTTTGCATAAACCCATCGGAAGCTTGAAAACACCCATAGAGTAGGCCGGTATGAATTGGACCACCGCCTTGATTATCACTTCCTTACCAGCTTGAGACAACAGCTTTTCCTTCCAACCTTGCATTCTAGCCCAAATCCGTTCTTTAATCTGTGTGAAACAGGCTTTTTTGTTTCTACCAACAAAAGAAGGCAGTCCCAAGTACTTCTTATAATGCTGGATGGCCGGGACATTCAGTGCCACTTTAATAGCCTCCTGAGCTTGCGTAGCTGTGTTCTTACTAAAAAATAAGGTTGTTTTCTCCCTATTAATCATCTGACCTGAAACAGCCTCATACACAGCAAGCAACTCCTGGATCTTAGCACATTCTTCCAGAGTAGACCTACAAAAAATCAAACAATCATTTGCAAAAAATAGGTGGCTTAGTTTAGGCCCATTTCGACACAAAGAGAACCCATGGATACCACCAACAGCTGCTGCCTGTCGCAGAAGAGCATTCAACCCCTCCGCACAAAAAAGAAACAAATAAGGAGAAAGGGGATCTCCTTGACGCAATCCCCTGGAAGGTTTAATCAAGCCTTTCGGTTCACCATTTACCAGGATAGAATAAGACACTGTGGTAACACATTCTATTATCAAAGCCACCCATGACTCCTGAAAACCCATTTTAAGGAGGATTTGCTTAAGAAAGCACCACTCCACCCTATCATAAGCTTTACTCATATCAAGCTTCATGGCCATAAAACCTGTTTTCCCTGTGCAATTGGTCTTCATATGATGTAGAGATTCAAAAGCAATTAAAATATTATCAGAAATCAATCTGTCAGCAATGAAAGCACTTTGAGTCTCTGAAATGATTGAGTTAAGCATGGGCTTAAGGCGGTTAGCAATCACCTTACTAATAATCTTATAGATTACATTACAGAGGCTAATAGGTCGAAAATCAGATACTCTTTCCGGATTGTTAACTTTTGGAATCAAAGCAATAAAAGTATGATTAATAGATTTCAGAATAGACCCAGAATTTAAGCAAGACAGCACAGCCTGAGTAACATCTATACCTACTTCAGTCCAGTAGGTCTGAAAGAAAAGAGGTGGCATGCCATTCGGTCCTGGCGCTTTTAGTGGGGCCATCTCCCTAATTGCCTAACCGACCTCCTCACTAGAAAAAGGCTTATCAAGATCTGCTCTCATTGCATCAGATACCACAGGCTGAACCCCATTCAAAACTCGATCCAAATCATGAGGATTTGAGGAACATAAGAGTTTGGAATACAAATCCACAAGCATGGCCGAAACTACCTCATCCCCTTCTTGCCACACCCCATTCCCATCACGCATTCCCTTAATAAAATTCTTCCTCTTCCTTTGGGTTGCCGAACCATGGAAAAATTTTGTATTTCGATCACCATGTTGTAACCATGAAACCCTAGCCCGCTGCTGCCACATCTTCTCTTCTTTATCATAGAGAACATTCAACTCCCTTTTTAAACATTCAAACTCCCTTTTTATTGACTTATTTGGTTAAAAAAGAATATAAAAATACAATTGTATAAGTAGTAGGGAAAAAAAAAAGTGAACCTTTAAAAGGTTATATATGACTTTTTTAAAAAAGGGGTTATGCATAAGCTAATGGTGAAAATATGTTAAGATTTTAAATCAAAAGTTAAAAAGAATACTCTTATTAATTCAAAGAATGCTATTTGAAAACTTGAACAGATTCATTTTATGAACAAATTATGAGTTTAGATTATTTAGTTTTTCTAAACTGTTTTGGCTCAACAAACTATGTTAAGGACACATTTTTGTGTAGTTGGCTAATCCTTTGACAAAATGCACTTTACTTGTAATTTGGTAGATCTAGGATGTGTTTAATACTTCAAGGAACATGTTGTTCAAGTGTAGTATTAAAGCCATGAAGATTGGACCAAAGAACAAGTGAAGAAAAGGTGTTCAATAAAGCTGGACAGATAGCTCGACACCTGCGGATAGATAGCTCGATAGCTTCTCGACACCTCCTCGACACCTGGCTATCTGTCGAGCTTTTCAGCTGATTCTTATTGCAATCTCGATAGCTTCTCGATCGATTGAGAAAGTTTCTGTCCCCTCGACACCTTCTCGACACCTCCTCGATAGCTGTATCTGTTGAGATTCATTAAACCTCGACACCTGCTCGACACCTCCTCGATAGCTGCTATCTGTCGAGGTTACGAAAATTCAGCTTTTTGATTTTTGGGCCAGGCTTATGTATTTGTGTAGGGTTTCTTTTCTCACAACCCTAGACTTATATAAAGCTTATTTTAGAGGCCGTCACATAAGAGAATAAGAGAATACAAGGATAACATATTCAAAAGGTGACCGATGCCTTATTCTCTCTAAAGAAGCTACTGCGTCTTTGCGCCTTAGGGTTTTGTAACCAAGTGCTTCTTGATCTTCATTCTTGATGAAGTGAAGAACTTTGCAGCCAACATCTTCTTCTAGTTGGTGATTGAAGTCGCGTACTGGGATCCGCGCAATTGGTTAGTCACGTATTGGGATTCGTGCAACAAAAAGGGTGGCGTTCATATATTGAAGAGTTCAGAGGTTCTGAAGCGGTAGAAGGTTTCTGCTGTGAGTTCATCTACGGGGATTATAGAGTCTAGGGACAAAGGTTTTGTACTAGATCTGAAACTTCTCTTTACTATAATGGATTGCTTTTTGGGAAGGTTTCCCCCCAGGTTTTTTACTGTGAAACTGGTTGGTTTCATTGGTTTTCCTGGGTCATCATATCTTGTCTTATTTATTTTTCCGCTGCATATTATTTTGACATGATATTGATGTTTGTTTGTTTTAACAAGTTTTATTGATAATAAATCTAATTAACAACTTGGGTTTAAAACTTGTTAATTCTATCAACTGGGGTCTAAATTTCCCAACAAACTAAAATTACTGTGCCTGCAGCTCTTAGCTCTTTTTATCGAGTTAATAAATAAATAGATAAAATATAATAAATAGATAACAGAAATAGTTAATAAATAAATAAAGAAAATATAATAATAGATAATAGAAATAGAAATCGATTTGGAAAGTTGTTGTATGCTAATGGGCTTTGTTATTGGTTTGTGAACTCATTTGGGCTTGGATTCTTTTTTATGAATTTATTTTTGGGTTTGGAGTGGGTTGACGGTATATTTTTGTTCTGGGCTTGCCTTGAGTTGGGTTTATCAAAGGATTTTCAAACTGGACCATGAAAGTTTTGGGTTTTAAAACGGCTTCCTTCCCCCAAACTAGACTATAAAAACCTAGAAAAACTTGATGTATTTTTTTATTTTTGCTGAATCGTAAAACTTGATGTATTTAATAATCAATTTTGACAATTTGTCTCCAAGCATTTGTTTAAAACTAAAACCCTCATAGTGCAAGTAAATGCCTTGTACTGTTTCTTTCCTTAAATTAGGCTTTATAAATTTTAAATTTCTTTCGTATTAAAAATAATAATAATAACACAAAACAACTTCGTATACTATACAAGTAATAGGAATAAACACAAAATGATATCTTTTGGCTAATTGGGAAATACTAAAACTGTGTGGTTTTATTGCCAAATAATAGTTGGGCGCTCCATTTGGGTTCAAAAAGTCAGTAAGCTCTACTTCAGCTTCAAAAAAATGAAGGAAATGTTGGTTTCCGAATTCCAACGTTGAACCTCAACTTCCATAGTTGAACATTTGATCAAGTTAATGTTATCATTGGAACTCTATTTTGACGTAAAAAAATTATGCACCAATGCCTTAGCATTTAAACACTAAAAGATCTTTCGTTTCATTCAAGGCCAAGGCGGAACTTATTAACAATGTGCACAGCACATCAAGATCCTCACAATCATATCCTATCATCTACTTCGTACAAGTATGAAGTTCAGTCAATATTCTTATTAATAAGTCATCACTTGGATTGAAGGTTCATCAAAGCATACATGAGTGGCAATTTTTATCCATATCTATGAATCCGCCCATTACCCACCTTATTTGAATAAGTCTTAATCCAATCCATTTGAATATTTGGGTTAAATGAGTAAAGACTCATTTGGTTATTTAATTAGATGGGTCTAAATGGATAAATCCACTAATACCCACTATACCTATCTAAATTTTAAAATTAAATAAACTCACAAATACCCACTAAATCATTCTAAAATCTAAAACTTACATAAACTTATACACTTTCCCTCAGATTTTCTAAGCCAAAACATTCGGCCCTCTCACTCTCACGTCTCATTCTCTTTAAACACTTTCTCTTAGATTTTCTTAGTAACCAAACGAATCCTATAACTTTTTCACCAAAACATCCTGTAAATCCAAAAGATCCATAGAAATTTCCCCCCCACCCCCAAAAAAAAAGATATTAAATTCACCACCTTCGATAGATTATTCCTTCCTGATTCAACAATTTCCAGAAGATTGAGAACCAAACCGTTAAATTTTATCTTAAGAATCTTCTAAGAAATTATAAAAAAATAAAAAATAAAAAGGAAAAGTCAACAAATTTAGCATACCAAAACTTGGCGATAGTTACTAATATTATTTATATTTAGAATAAAAATAAAAAATAATAATAATAGCACTTGAAACAAATGCAACAGAGCAATAGCGTTGAAACAAAATTAACATTTATAATGATAACGTTAATGTTAATAAAAGTAAGAGTTGGTACAAATTTAGAAATGCAAGCAAAAAAGATTTAGAACAATGTTGACAATAGCAATTATCTCTCTCACATTAAATTACAAAACGCACCGTCTACCAAGAATTGGAGAGCTGGATTGAGAGAGTCTTTAAACGGAGTGAAAACTGAAGCTTTTCAATTCCATTCTCGGAGAGTCGGGACCCCTTTTTTTTTTTCCCATGAAACAAACAGAATTTTAGGGTGAATTCCCAAAGAAAAAGAGAAAATTTGTGTTGTGTGTGAGCTCAGCTCTGAAAGAGCGAGCCAAAAATAAATAAATAAATAAAAAAGAAAAAGATCTAATAGTTTCTCTCTCTTCGATTTGAGAATAAAGGGAATTTGGGTATTTAAGGGTATTTGGTAATTTTGGAACTCAACAGGGTATTTAACTAGTTTTAGTGGTATTTTGGTCATATTGAGTTAAATGGGCAGATTACTAATTAAATGGATTGAGCGAGTAATGGATAATTAATTTATATATAAACGGGTCATAAATGAATAAATAAGTAATTACACATCCAACCCATTTATGACCCAACTCGCCCATTTGCCACCCCTAGTATCACCCTTCACCATGACTAGAGCTGCTCCTTTTCAGATAGTTGTAAGGCCCAAAAGCCCAAAGCTTCTATAACCAAAGGGATACAACTATGAACTTCTTTGGCCCAAGTTTGATTTGAGCATTACTCAAACAAAAAGCCCAATTGGATCTCTAATTTAATGTGGGCTCGATTTTATTTTATTTTTTTTTAAGGTGAAATAGGTTTGGGATCCAATTGGGCTGGATGTGCTTTATGAAGGGCATTTTGAGAAACTAATAAAATGTCTTGATGAAAAAACGCCAAGTAAATGGGTCTTCTAAATTCTAATGATGCTACGTTTATACGACCTGTATTTTATTTATTTATTTAATATTTAGAAGGCATTACTTCTTTGCAAAAATTATATATTCATTATTTTCTATGTTTTACCTCTTTAAGGCCCAATTAGACTAAGTTATTTTTAAGTGTTCAGCAGTTAATTTGATGACCTTATCTTGGTATTAAATAGCTGGATTTTTTTTTTTTTTTTTTGGGAAAAAAATGTAAGCAATTTTATTTTTTTTTAAAAATCAGATTGGAATACATTATTTAATTCATTATGTAGTTCGTCTACCTATACATCAATGTTTGCAGATGCAATTACATGTTTATCGGGCACGTGTGCCATTTTGTTTCCTTCCCTTCTCACATGTTGGTAATGACAGTACTATAAGATTGAATTGAGACTACGAATCTCTTCTATGTACTGTAGGCTTAAGCATTTGGTGTTTGAGAAGGTTTAATTTTGCCTTACTATGCATATGGTTGTAGCATTTTTGTTTGGAGAATGATGACTTTCGGAGAAGGGTCATTGAAGTGAAGTATGGGAATGAGTGAGGTGATTGGTGTACAAAATCTGTGTCTGGGGTGTATGGTGTCTGTATGTGGAAATTCATTAAAAGTGGTTGGATTCTAACTACAGATAATCTTCATGCATATTGTTGTACTTGAGTGGTGTTATATGTGCAAAAGGTGTGGAGAATCTATAAATCATCTCCTTCGTCACTGTCCTATAGCATATTGATAATTGCTTCATTTTTCATATTTATATCATTATTAGAAAGAATTATCATACTTATTTTGAGTTAATTCATGCATTTTATATTGAGTTTTGGAATAAAGCTAAATAATCAATTTTGTGCTTAATTAAATTTTAATGTGTGAATTTGTTTTTTGTAGGAGAATGAAATTAAATAAGCGGATTTGAGCAAAGAAGAAGGCTAATGAACTTTACGTTTACAAGGGCCATAATGAAATTAAATAAGGACAACCCAATTAAATTTAAGTCCAATTGGAGTAAGAAATCAAAGGAAATTTGCATCAAATCTAAGTCCAATTCAGACTAGGATTTTAGCTTGCACACCAGTTAGTATTTTGGGCATAACTTGCGGTTCAGATGTCCAATCAAGATGATTCAATGTGGGGCTGGAAAGTTAACTTAAAGGGTTACAACTTTGTAGCCTACGAAAAGTCCTAATTCCGAAGTTAAATGGGCCAAAAACATTGGTTAAGTGAAACCTAAAACCTAGGATTTTCTCCAAATAAGAATTCAACTTGTAAATTAGGATTCCTTGACCTATTTAAACACTCTTTAGGGAAAAATTCAAGGGGGAGCTGCGTAGAAAGTAATTTATGTTTTTTTAAAGTTTATTTATAGTTTTTAGAGTTTATTTGTATTATGGCTTGCTAGAAGTCTTGCTAAGGCAAGGGATGAAACTCAACCTTTATTGATATATTCTTATCAATTATTTTATAGTTTTAATGCTTATGTTATTATGTTTTTGATTGATTTACTCATCTAGAAAAGTATTTGGTTCTGTATAATTCTTTGATTTGTCGTAGACTCCGAGCACATTAAATGCTTAATATTCCCTACAAATTAATTCACTAGTTTTGTATTGCCTAAAACCAATCAATTTCTTGAAACTACCTTAGACAATTAATTCTTGAGTTCTTATTATTAAATCATCCGACTAAGATCATCATTCATATGAATTTTAGTTGAGTTATCAAAATAAATATTATTAAGACTGCCAATAGATGTGTTGTATGCGGATCCCTAAACCTTATTGCCTTAATATATTGTTATTCTTCTCTCAATTTAAATTACCTTTACTAAACCATCAAAATTTCTTCAATTAAACGTTATTATTTTAGTTTTATTCACTTGTGGTTTGTTAATTAATTCCTTTTTCCCTGTGGATTCGACCTTGGATTTACCAAGTTATTACTTCGCGACAATTCTGCACTTGGACCATTATTTAAGTCACAGCACATATGATATGTGATGTATGGTCTTTTGCTTGGTTGGTATTTTTGGGGTGATGCCGCAAAGGGTAGTGGATTTGTTGGATTCTTGGCCGTGCAATTTCAGGCAACATCACAATATAGCTATATGGAGGATTGTGCCACATTGTTTGATGTGGTGTATCTAGCGGGAACAGAATGCTAGAAGCTTTGAGAGATGCGAGCGGTCCATTCTTGAGTTTAAGTCTTTTTTCTTTTTTACTCTTCTCGAATGGTGTTTAGTTTTACTATCTTTTTTCTCGAATGGTGCCGCATTGTTTTGCTTGATCATTGTAATATGGTTTCTTGATGGCATTGCAATCTAGAATTAGTATTGTTATTGGCTAATTTTCTTCGTATAGAAGTCATCGATTAACCTTAGGTTCATATTTCATTAATTCAATTTTGTAGAGAAACTGTAGAAGCACCTCAGTGCAATGCAACCTCATCCGTACTAGACGGGGTCATCTGAAGTTTGTCATAGCATATGACTTTGTATAGGATAATTTTGTTGGTCAAATCACAGGTCATCATGTCTTTCTTTCTATTTGCTACATCAATATTCTTTGCTATATCAATAGTTGTTTTATTTTAGCATATCTGCTGTCCTTGTTGAGCCTAGTGTTTGACCTGGTGCATGCAACATTTGTATCTCTTTTGCTGTTTGAGTAGGTGAAATAATCTATCTTATTCTTGTAATTATGAGTCTAATCGTCTCCTCATAGTCAACTATTCATAATGTTTCATGAGGAAGGCGCTGACATCAAAATGATTTCTTAAATGGATTCTAGTGGGGAACAACTTTGTGAAGAGGCATCCAGATGATCAATATATATGCTACCTCCCAGCTCCAATCCTTAAAGAAGTGAGTGAGTTGATTTTTCCTTGCTCATACTTCAGGATTTTCTTTTGAAGTGTTCGGATGGCTTATGTTTTGTTATGATTGATTGCTCTGTACCATATTGCAATGATGCTCTTAAGTGTACATGCACGTGGACAAGCCAACATGTGCTTGCACATGTTGTCATCCATTTGCATAAAATTAGGCTAATGGATGACAACATAGATACTTTTGTGAATAAAGAATCAATTTTTGCTGTCATTCTTTGTGTTATTGGAAAGAAGCTACTCATTCCTAATCCTTACCTACTTACCTCACAATGTGCACAGCACAAGTATAGCTTTCCTTCATATAGTAATGTACTAATTGAAGCTGAAGTAGAGCTTCAATTGGCTTCAATGTGCACACTACAAGTATAACATATGACTTAAATTGAAGCTGAAGTAGAGCTTACTGGCTTTTTGAAGCCAAATGGAGCGCTCAACAATTATTTGGCAATAAAACCACGCAGTTTTAGTATTTACCAATTAGCCAAACGATGTCGTTTTGTGTTACTCCTATTACTTGTACAGTCAGTACGCATGGCAATTTTGAAATTATTATTATTATTATTTTTAATACGAAAGGAATTTAAAATTCATGATGCCTAATTTAAGGAAAGAAATAGTAAAAGGAATTTACTTGCACAATGATGGTTTAGTTTTAAACAAATGCTTGGAGACAAATTGTCAAAATTGATTATTAAATACATCAAGTTTTACTATTCAGCAAAAATAAAAAATACGTCAAGTTTTACTAGGTTTTTATAGTCTAGTCTGGGGAAGGAAGCCATTTTAAAACCCAATGTTTGATTGTAACTTAAAACTTTCATGGTCCAGTCTGAAAAACCTTTAATAAACCCAACTCAAGACAAGCCCATAATAAAAATATACCATCAACCCACTCCAAACCCAAAAATAAATTCATAAAAAAGAATCCAAGCCCAAATAAATTCACAAACCAATAACGAAGCCCATTAGCACACAACAACTTTCCAAATCGATTTCTATTTCTATTATCTATTTATTATATTTTATTTATTTATTTATTAACTACATAAAAAGAGCTAAAAGCTGTAGGTATAGTAATTTTAGTTTGTTGAGCCAAAACAGTTTAGAAAAACTAAATAATTTAAACTCATAATTTATTCATAAAATTAATCTGTTCAAGCTTTCAAATAGCATTCTTCGAATTATTAAGAGTATTCTTTTTAAATTTTAATTTAAAATATTTTTAAAAAGAGTCATTTATAACCCTTTAAAGGTTCACTTTTTTTTTTCCCTACTTCTTATACAATTGTATTTTTATATATTTTTTAAACCAAATTAGTCAATAAAAATAAACTCATTATAGTATAGTAGAATTGGTTTTACACACCGCTAATTAATATTATCCTAACTCATGATGCAATTTTCATTCCATGATCCAATTTTTTTTTTTCTCTTTAAAAAAAAAAAAATCTTAGAAACTTAGACAATTATCAACCACTAGCACTATGGTGAGGCATGGGGCATGAGGGTGCCCTGATCTGTGATTTGCATCCAGCTGAAATCAAGTGGATCAATAAAATTAGGTTGGATCTGAACAATTATTAATTCATTGTTGGTTTGATAAGTATCCAGGCATTAACATTTTTATTATTATTTTTAACAAAGAACATTTTTTAACATCTTTTATATATGTTTTTTTTTTTTTTTATAAATAAAATAAATAAAGATGGTCTCATTGATCAAAAGATATGTGAGAGTGTCTGAGATAGTTTGGTCATGTGCATGCAAGAGTGAATGATACACTAATATGATTTGAAGAATTAGTTTATTCAAGCTGAGGAAATAACAAAAAACATAGGATCAATGTGACATATAATATGATTTGATTATGATAGAATGACAAATAAATAAAAATTAAGATTCATGTGGCCAATCTTGATTAGTCTATCAATAACCCATAATTAATTTAAAAGTTTTGGAACTAAAAGTTTGTTGTTGGTGTTGGCATTTTTTTGGGTTTAGAATTTTTTTACTTCTTTTTACTAAATATTGAAATTGACAACAAGTTACATGTGTCAAATACCATAAGCCACTCATATAATCTAATTTAAAATTAAAATAATTGATAAAATGCTTTACGTTTCTATTCCAAATCTTATGCACTTCAATAATATTTTGGTTCATAATTGAAAATCAAGTAATCAGCTCAATTGATAAATTTTTTCTTTTTTTGGTTATTGAATAAAAGAATTATGATTGAATTATGAAAAATAAGAAAACTATTGATATCTTGGTTTAATAATAAAAAACAATTATAGTAGAATGGATATCACTAGTTCAACTTTTATCGAATTTATTAAAAAGGGTATATATATATATATATATTTAATGTAGCGCACGAATGTACACTTTGTACTTGGTAGATGTACCTTCAATTAGGGCAAGTAGTCCATAAAATTTTCCAAAATCCTATCTAATTTTGGAATTTTCTAGTGGAGTCGCATAATGCAAATAATATTCTTACTCACAGTTATGATTTGGCTACTAGATTTAGTTTATAATATAGAGTATTAGATTAAAAATTATTGCTATATAATCTCATCATCCTTGATATCCAATCAATTATAGTGCAACTATACCGTGTAGCCACTTAGAAAGGGAAAGGAAATTACTTGATGTTTGTATTGCATTTTTTTTTTTTTTTAATTTTTTTTTTTATAATGAAAATCGAGAAGATTTTATATCATGTGCATTGTGAAAGTGAAATCACCGCTACTATATGTATATCTCCCGAACCATAACTTAATCAAAATTCAAGATATATTAGTAAGGAAAACATTAAAATCAACGGATTAATATTAAAAGCTAGATTGGGTTAGTTACTTAGTTTGCTCTTGTAAATGCAGTTGATGATGCTATCTACTTCTACTAACTATATAAAAAGTGCCAAGAGCCTTATCTACAGTGAGCCGAAATGCACCATTTCTTTCTTTCTACTAGCTCTAGTTGCATTTTAGTGAAGCAATACGCTTTGCTTTGGTCGTTCATTTTTTTTTTTTTTGGTGGTGGGTACAAAAAATGCCGCTATATGTCACCGATTGAGGCGTTTTTGGGGACCTCTATTGTACATAGGCTCTATTACGGTGTTTTTTGGGACTGCCGCTATAAGTATAGTCTTTTGCGGCGTCCTACAGCGGCAGGACATAAAACCGCCGCCATATATATGTTTTAGTGGAGGTAACGTAGATAAAGCGCCGCTCCTAAAACCCGCCACATTAAATACATCATTTTGCATAGATGCTATAGTAGTGGTAGAGAAAAACGCCGCAATATGCAAGATGTAGTGACGTTTTGTATGACCATTGCAATAGTGACTCCTTTTTGTGGCGCTTTGCCTTAGTTATAGCGGCGGGTTAGACCGCCGCTATAGACCTTCTAACTCCCCGCTTCTCCCCAAATCTTCCCTCTTTTTTTTTTTTTTTTTTTTTTTTTTTTTTCATTTTTAGCGCCTTTTCACTTTTGACAAAAACACTGTATCTCTCTATCTCATTTCACTCTATCTCTCTAACTCTTCAGAGACCCAAAACACACTATTCACTGTATCTCTCTCTAACTCTTTGTAGACCAAAAATCCCACCCAAACACCTACCTCAAACACTATTTATGTTTTAAACTCTATCTCTTTCTCTTTCTCTCACTCTCCCTCTCGATCTCTAAATCACAAACCCAAATCCCACCACTGCCGCCGCCTTCACAACGACCCCACCACCACCACCACCACCACCAAACGCTTTGTGGCCGCCACCTAGGAACCCCAATCCACCTCATTGCCGCCACCTCATTTCACTCCCAAAAACCAAATGCTCTCTCCGTAAGTTGTCTTGAACACTCTTTATGTTTTTTTATTTTTTATTTTTTTTATTTGTGCATTGGTTTGTGATTTTCAAATGTGCATTGGTTTGTTAATGTGATTAGGGTATTTTACTTTTGGTTTGAGTTGTTAGATATGTCCAAATGCATTATTATTGTCTCGGTTTGTGTTTCATTGTTGAAAATGTAGTGGAAAATAAAGGAAAATGGAGAGCTTGAAATTGATTTTTTTTTTTTTTTTTTTTTTATGGTCTTGGTTTGTGTTTGGCTGCTGAGAAAATGGTAGAAAGAAAAGGAAAATTAGAGGGAAATTAGCTCGGTTCAAATTTCTTTGCATGCATGCACTGTTTAAGATAATTTGTCTACACTCTCATCTTATGGGGTTGATTTTTTTCTCTGTGTCTCATTTTAGGAGTTTTTAAGGTTCTAGATTGCTCTGTAAAAGTTAGTTCCTTCTTGGTTAATTTTCACAGATTGGGCTTTATTGTATTTTTTTAATTAATTTTAATGATGGGTTTTAGGCATGTAAGATAATGTTGTTGGATTAAGGTTTGGTTGGGCTGATTTGGGAGTTTGGAGTTTAACAATAACTGTTTTGTTGCTGTTTGTCTGTGTGTTTTGATTTTTTTTTTTTTTTGGTTGCCAAATGCAAGATTGTATATGGGTTTCTTTAAAGCTGAACTATGTTTTAATTTAGTGTGGTTGATATGCTTACTAATTAAATAGAAAGTTTTTAGAATGTAGTTCTTGCTAGTTATTGGTATTTAGATAAAATGTACTTTTGGTCTGAAATTGTCTCATGGATTCTGCCAGAAAAGGGAAAAAATAATTAAATAAGAGAATAAGACAGTTGTGTAAGTGCCACCCTGGTGAAGCCCAAATATCCGATTATGTTTCTATTTGATCTGTTGGATTGTGTAATTTAAGGGTTTATACTCTATTTATCATCGATGGCTTACCAGAAAAGGGAGGAAATGCATTTTGGATTTAAGTATTGTTGTTGCTAATAATAATTAGTTACATGCAGCATTATATTTCATTCATATTTCATTTTTCTGCTTTTGTTTTGTTTTGTTTTTTTGTTTTGTTTTGTTTTGTTTTTTTATTTTTATTTTTTATTTTTTTATGTTATGTAATGTGTCAAACATTATATTTCATTCATATCAACTTGTTTTTTACTTGTCGTTGTGCTTATATACTTGTTTTTATTTTACACTTTGACAGTTGAAATGGCAAGGCGAAAATCAAATTTGTGCACGTGTTCCAAGAGCATAATTGTGGAAAGAGCTTCTACAGAACATGCGGATGAAGAAACGATCCAAGAAATGCACGAAGCTTCTACGCAAGGTATGGGCTTACAACTTGATATCAAATTTGCTATGAGTTTGCTTAAACCCCACATGTACTCAATTAGTTTTCTTGGCGACGATTGCGCGTAAACCCCACATGTGCCTGATTAGATATCTAAGTTGGAAGGGCATGCCAGAAGAACTTAAAGAAGAGTGTTGGCATCTTGTAGAGGTAAACCAGGAACTTATAATGCTTGTAATTATGACATTTTAGCGTGCTTGTTGCAGTTCTAATTCTAACTCAACTATTTGATTGTAATTTGCTAACTCAACTATTTGATTGTAGCGAAAATACGCCGTCCCTATTGATCCTATTGCATATGCGGGTTTAAAGACATTTACCTTACAAAAAATTGAGAAGGCTTGGAAGGATCACAAGTGTAGGCTAAAAATGTGTTGGGTTCTAAGAAATTAGGAATTAATGTATTAGAACTTCAATTTGTATTTTGTTGGCAAACCATGATCAAAACATTTAGTCTAGGTTTAGGCTTGCTCAAAGTATGTTTATTTGTAAAATTGGAATCGAGTGATTGCAAAATTTATTGGACTAAATCTGTAAGTCTCGATCGATTGAAAATTAAACTCGATCGATCGAACCACGTACAGATTTATTTTTCTGCAGAGTTCCAGTTCAGCCCAAACTCTATTTAAACGTCTTGGGGATCAAGTAAAACACTCCTATTTATAAGGAAAACCCTAGAACGTTTTTGGGACTTTTGTGAGAGAGATTAGAGTGCCTCTTGTGCCTCCTTTTATTTTTAGAGTTTTGTACCCAAACCTCTCTAAGTCTTTGTTGCTCATATTTGCGGTTTATGTGAATCTCTTGTGAGATCTTTAAGGAGCTTTCTTTCACATATACTTAGGGTTTCCAAGATTCAAGATTATGTCAAGAACTTGGTAATCATTCAGTTGCAGATTCAAGAACTTAAAGATACATAAGCGGGGGAGCTTGTAGTCCTTTTGTAAGAACTTCAATTCTTTCATAGTGAATTCTGGTTTGCCTTGAGGATCAGTGGGTCAAATCCTCCTCAGGTTTTTCCGTGTGGTTTCCTCGGTGATCATATCTTGTGTTCTTTATTATTTCCGCTGCTTTATATGTTTTATATGCATGATATGATTATTTAATTGCTTTAACCTAGAATTGATTAATTTGACTAAGTAACAACTTGGCTAATTAACTAGGCTACGCAATCTGGTTGTGTTTAAAGGGGTCTAAATTTCCATAAAAATGGCTTACATATCGCATCCAAGAAACAAAGCATGGGCGAAGAGCAACGGACCCAAGGGATGCATACCAGAAGATTGGGATATTCTTGTTGATCGTTGGTATACTGAGGATGCAGTGGTATGTTCTTTTTAATTTTAATTTTTTTTTAAAGATGTGCTAAATATATGTTTTTTGGTTTTCATTACTACCATATTGGTACTGTGCTTTGTTTCTGTATGAATAAGTTTTTTATTTTATTTTATTTTTTTTATAACACAATAGTAAGTATGAAGTTGTTGTTGTTTGATTGATCTTATGAGTTTTTGTTTTTAGTATGATGCTTTGAAGTTTTCTCTTGCACTAAGAATGTGGATTGAATTTGAATAAATTGTTCTTGATGGTGCTTTTGATTTAAGATCCTCAAATTCAAATTGAATTGTTGCTTATTCCTTGCAAGTGCTAATATCTTGATAGCATAGATGCATTCATAGAATGCCAAGCTAGTTTCATTTAACCTTGAGAATCATCAGAACATTTTTGCTATTGAAGATGCAAATTGGGCGGATTACGCTACTAATTCTATGGAGAATTTGGTTTTACTTGATGGGGGTAGAGGTGTATCTAAATATAAAGATTAGTTTGTTGAGTTTTCTAGAAAGGTTACTATTTTGGTGAAGTTCATGTTGACAGTTATTTGTGGTATCAAATATGGGATTTGAATACTAAATTGAGCCCTTATTATGCTCTCTTTATTTTGTTCCCCTCTTATTGTTGAACACGTGAACATTAGAGTTATTAATTTATTAAGGAGTAAAAAAATCCTAATGGGAATTGTGGCTACTATATCCCAACTGACACTAGTGTCAATAACATTATGCACAGCCTCAAAGATGGAAATCTCATACATACTTAGCCAACATAATCTTATCTCATAAGTTATTAATTTATTCTCTTTGACTTCAATCCCTTAAAAAAAAAAAAAAGAGGTTGAACTTGTGCAATCTATGCATGATGCAGGAAGTTTATATTTAGGTTGTAAGTAATGAATAAGTCAAATTTATATTTCACTATATCAAATAGAAGGCTTTTGATTCTTTGCACACATATTTAATTTACTATGTGGTTTTTTTAAAGATGTTTTTAACTGCTTGAAATTGTTAGGATTTGATGAAATTCATCGAATATATGATTTGGTGTGATATATGATGGCTGGGCTTATGGAGCTTTTGTTTAAAACAAGGTTGTTATTATGTTGGCTTTCTTCCTTCCTGCTGTAGACATGAAAGTATGGCTATGACATGGAATGCCACATTTATCTTTCTCAAACAAGAGAAAGGGAAATCCTTAAGAGCTTATGGCTATTATTTATTTAACTGACGACTATTGTATAAGGATTATGCATATTATTTGACATGGCAATGTCATGGTCAAGAATAAGTGCTTAAAAATGTTGCTTAAAATTTGTGCTAGTGACAAAAATGTATTGAGCAAGATTTGCTTCAGCTTTAAGCCATTAGTCCCAAAAGAAAGCATGAATATTTTCATTTTGTATGAGATGTATGAAGTTGATTACTAATCCTGCCATTACATTACAAACATGGAAATGCCATGGTGCAGTACATGCTTAGCCAATATAATCTTATCTCATAGGTATACCCTGGAGAAATTAACAATAAGATCAGCTTAATCTCTAAGTCTTCAAATTTTCTTTTTTAAAAGCAGGGCTATTGAACTTTCTACTATTTGAAAATGTTAAGGTTTGCTAAACTTCATGAAATTATTGAAATATATGATTTTGTATGGTAAAAGATCGCTAGGCTTAATAAGATAATTGATAAGTGTGCTTAGCGATATGGACAATTAGGGATGCCTGAAACTGCTTTAATTTTGTACAGTAGAAGTCGTAGTCAAATTTTTTACTAAATACTATGTGTTTTGTTTAATTTGCCTATTAGCCACTAATTGTTGCTGCTCTTTCCAAAACTGCTATGCAAGTGAATGTTTGCAAATGCAATTGATTAGTCATTGTTTTCTGCCTCTGTTTCAAATTTTTAGATAATAATAAAAATTTGATGCACTTTCTTCTATGGAACCCTTTTACCAGATTAAATGATTAGGTGGTATAATTTTCTTGAGCTATTACTCCTAACCTAGAAATTCAAGGAGACCCTTTCATGTCAAGCTTATAATAGAGTTAATTACATGACTTATAAGATATGGTTACTTATTTATCAATGTAAGTAACTATACATAAATTTTGTAGATAGAGTCAGAGAAGAATAGGGACCGTCATTCTAAACAGGAGGACTTATATACTGTTGTTTCATGCAGCTTTGTCATGCACGCTGCAAAGAAGGTAATAGTATTATGACTAATATGTAAATTATTTGAATTATCTTAAATTTATGTGGAACTAATATGAATCACTACATAAATATGTTGTTCATATTGCAGGCAAAAGAGGATGGACATCTTGTAGAGTGTGCAACATTATATGTTTCACTACATACTTGTAAAGATGGAACTGCAGTTAATCCTATAGTGCAAGTAAAAATGGTGAGTAATCCATTTGATTCATTAAATTTTATTACTGCTTGCTTTTGAGTTTGTATATGGGAGCTTAATGAAATGAAGTTTAACAAAACAATAATATGGAGGTTAACAAAACAATAATATGGAGGCAGTGGCCTCCATTATTTGATTCATATGAATTTTATTTGTTAAGTGATTCTTTTGTTCTTTTTTGTTGCTTTGTTTCCTTTGATGGTATCTTTGAACTTATTATTATTTAGATTCTGATCTTCTAGTATATATTTTGCTTTGCATTTGCTTTATGCCAATCATAAAAAACTTATTCTTGTTTATATCTTGCTGTCTTCTCTACATTTTGGTAAGAGGGTGAAATGGTGTTGGGGGTTGGGATCAATATGACTTCTGACCACCACAAAAAATGAACACTGAACCTATTATAGGATGAGCAGGCCTCTTTAGAAAGCATTTCATTGTTTGCTATTGTTACAGATTGAGTTCAAGATGCATAATATTATAGGATGTGTTTGAATGTGAGAAAAAGGCTGCACTAAATAAATGATAAGGATCAAGATTTATTAAACATATTTGTATCTTTTCAAAGGTTGTTTGGACTTGAACTATGAGGCTTTTTTTTTTTTTTTTTTGAACAAGCAATCTATTAGACATTTGGTTCTTGCCAGATATTGCTCAAATCTTGTTGGTATTGCTATGCCATAATTTCAAATCTTATTTGTACTATTCATAAATGATTGCTCATTAAATGCTATTTGAAAATTACTCATTGAATTCATATATCAGGATAAAATGAAGGAGTTGTTGGCTGAACTTTCGAATCAATTGCAATCACCTGACACAAGTGGTAGTATTGCATGGGCACCGGATGATGTGTTTGCCAAAGTGATAGGTAAGGAGCGCAAATGTCGTATTCGTGGGGAGGATTTGGTCCAAGCCCAAGTGGCCGAAGTAGCAAGTGTGCTCTCACGAACCTTCAAATACGATCAAGTCAATCAAGGGACGATGAAGTTGCATAACTGAAGGCTTCCTTGGCTGAGATGTAGGAGAAATTGTCTGCTTTTGACAAAATGAAGGAAAAACTTAGCTAATTTGAAGAGATGGAGCAAAGAATGGCTTGCATGCTTCAACAAATGCAACAAATAACTTCATAATGCAGTCAGGTTGGCATTAATGTTTGTTTAATTCCTTTGATTGGTTATTTTTCTAATTTTCATTCTCCATTGTACAACCCTTGGATGAACGTAACAATCAATATTAGGAACCCCAAGGCAGTAGGAGCACATCCTGTCACTCCCAATACAAGCTTGATAGCACAATGATGGATTTGATAAGTTATACTTTTAAAAACAAATATATAGTTTGATACTTTGATGCATACTTTAATTGTTGTTGTTTGTTTTAATTTTGATTTGGTATGAAATAACAAACTTGATAATGAGCCAACTTTGTAGCATGATGTGTTTGAAGATGAGTTGTAGAGATTGGTTGTCATGGTTGAAAACATAATTAATAGCACAATGATGGATTTGATAAGTTAGACTTTTAAAAACAAATATATAGTTTGATACTTTGATGCATAATTTAGTAAAAATTTGGATGGCTTTTTGTTAGTGTGTGATGCTGGCTTGCTTCCAATAAAATACTTACAGCCCTCTCAGTTACAATAATGTGTACTCTTCAGTACAGCCCTATTGATGGTTTGGCTTTTGCTGATTGTTGGGGTTGTGATTCGGTGGACTAAAAGTGACATAAAACTATAGGTTCTACTAGTCCACAAATATATTTGTAGAAACCCATGGTTTGCAGGTTTTGAGTTTTGACCTCAATACCTTTTACTCTTATCTTTAAATGGTCACACACCTTGATTGACTTAATCAGCCTGTATGGCTAACTAATGTATATCATAAAGAACAATTGAACTGCACTTAAAAAGGAAGCACAACACTGCACTGCACTTGCACATCAGTTGGAAGCAATGGAAAATGTCATTTGACTTGAAAACTAGATTAGCTTCCTTTCTTTAGCTAAAAAATTTAATGTAAGGGTTTCTGTCTTAGTTAATTTCCTTTTCTTGGTACATTTTAAGTAGGAAAAAAAGGATTTGAATTTTGAAAACATCAGTTGGAAGCAATGGTAAATGTCATTTGAATTGAAAACCATTTATTATTCTTTTATTATTGTAACTGAGAGGGCTGTAATTGCTGATGGCATCAAGTACTTGGCTACACTGCACTGCACTTGCACATGTCTGGGTTCTTTCACTTGTATTTGAAGGACTTGCTCTATCACATTTCATTTTCATTGCACTTGTATTTGATACTTTTGTAGTACTGTTTGTGCCGGTATAGTTCTTTGTCTTGGTTTTTATTTATTTTTTATGTAATCACTTTGATTGCATTGGTTTCAATGTTGTGTCATTTTTTTTTTTTTTTTTTTGGGTATGTAGGATGTTCCTCCGATCCTACAATCCCCACCTCTCCAAAAATCATCAGCCGCATCCCATCAACCAGGCAGTTCATAAATTTTATGTTGAAGACATTTTGTGTACAAAGAACCACATTTGAACTCTAAACACATTTTTGGCAAATGTTGAAAAATATTTTGCAAGTGTACAAAGGACCACATCTTTCTTTTGTTAATTTTATAATGATGGTTATAGACAAAATTATGTATTTGATAATATATTTCTATGTTAATATAATTTAGTTTGGAAACATTTGTGGCATTGTCTTAGTGGAGCTAAAATTGTTATAGGTTATTTGTAATAGAATATTTTTATGTTAATATAATGTTAGTTTGGAGACATTTGTGGTGTTATCTAGTTACATTTGTGGTATTGTCTTAGTGGAGCTAAAATTGTTACAGGTTATTTGTAATAGAAATGTAGTTTTAGAACACAGGAGGGAAAAAAAAAATTTTTTTTTTAACCTATAGCGGCGGGCAAAAACTGCCACTGAAGGACTAAAATTATGAAATAATTGGAGGCCTATAGCAGCGTTTTTGGCCTGCCATAAAGCCTCACACATATAGCAGCGGGCGTAATCGCCGCAAAATATGCGTAAAGTCTGTTGTTTAATAAACCCTATAGCAGCACTTACTCTCCACTGCTAAAAGGTTAATTGACTCGAATGGTAATCTCATATGGTGGCGTTTTTCTGCCCGCCACAATAGGCTAAAAGCAACGCTAAATGGTCGATCTATTGCGGTGTTTTTTGTTACTACTGCAATAGAACTACTGCGGTAGTGCAAGGCTGGTGGGAGGAACCACCGCAATAGGCCAAATGGTACTTTAGTAGCGGTTTTTTGGGCTTTTGCGGCAGTTTTGGCCCGTCGCAGTAGTCTATTTTTTTGTAGTGATAGGATTTGAGATCAAGTAGTGATTTTCATGGGAAAAGACTCGTTCTTCAAGAAAACAAATCCATGCATAGGAGAAGAAATTTTTCCACTCCAGTTAGTATTTCTTCTTTTTCTTTTCAATGGGTCAGATTTTTGGGGGCAAAATATGGTTTCTTTAATTCTTTTTTAGGTCACTTATTTGTTTGGACCAAAAAAAAAAAAGAAAAAGAAAAAGGATTTAATAGGTCATGGTAATTTTTTTGATGTGTTTGGATTGTTTAGCTTCTTGTCATGGCAATAGCTATGTGTTGTCGTGCTTGGCCAAGCTCTGCATTTTGAAGATAATGTCTTAATTATTCAAGGAAAGAAAGAAAAAAAAAAAAGTTAAATTGTCCATATGCATGTTTATCATGTTTGTGAGTGAGAATCAAATTGACAAGCTTAGCTCGTGTCATTGAGTTCATGACAGCTTGTCCACAATGTGTTGGTGGGTTGTTTTTCCAGCAATTCTTTACGTACTTTAGCCTTCTTGCTTAAGCTCCCTTTGTTAGATCATGTCTTCATTCGTAGTACAACATCTTGGCCACTAAAAGTCACATAATTTTTGAACATATTGGATTGCCAAGTCTTGTCAATTTTTTTGTTTTGGTATTTTTTTTTTTTTTTCATAAATGATAGATACATAAATTTTGTCAATTTGAAAAAAGAATTAATACACTTCAAAACACACTGTATTTATAATAAAGAACAAACTAACTATATGCTGCTTTACCAGAACAGAAACATAAAGCTTATCAACCAAAAGAAACTGTTGGGTTTAAAATATTTAGTCATAAATGTTTAGATTCTAAATTTGTTGTATGCTGGAAAACCAAAAACAAAAACATGTCTAATATAAGATCTTAGTGTCTTTGAAGTGTTTTAGACATTGCTCAAGTTGGTACAAGCCAAGATATTCAAGAATGTATAAGCTACAGAAAAAATAATTGAAAATCCGTCATGCTTGACTGATTGAAGAGAAGCCTTGACCAATCGAACTATGATCTGCAGAATTTTAATTGAAGCCCAATAGTCCAGGAAAAAGTTTAAGGTTTGAGTCCAATATTACTAGGTATAAAAGGAAAACCCTAATACACATTGTTCAAGTCTTAAGAGTTACTCTTGTGAGATCTGTGAGGTTTTGTACCTTCTAACTTTATCAAGCACTTACTGGAGATCAAATCCATATTGTTAGTAATGCTGGAGTAAAGTTGCAACCAAGCCATCAACTATCAAGTGTACTAAAGATCAAGGCATGAACATGTAGTTCATGCAAGAACATATCCAAATCAAGGAAGTCAATGAAGTTCAGAGCCCAGTTTGATAACTGTGTCAGATTTACTACAAATTGGTATTCTTGACTGTAAATCCCAACTTGATTTAGTGGATTGTTCTCTTGGGATAGTTTTCCCCAAGTTTTTTTTTTTAACCAAGAAACGAGTTGTTTCATTGGTTTTTCTGGGTCATCACATCTTGTGTTATTTACTTTTTCATTGTGTTTGTTACATGTGATGAATGTTTAACCTAGATCTGAATAACCATGGTTAATAGAAACTATTAGAGTTTCTATGAAAAATCTAGCTGAACATATTAATTAGTAAAAAAATGCAATGAAATGAAGTGGAAAAGAGCAACAAACCCTTATTTGCCTTAAGTTTGCTAGATTTCGCATGGTCAAAACACCTAGAGTTGTTCATCAGAAAAACTGAGAGTTACTCTTGCACAATGGTTAAAATAAGATACAACTAATTGCACTTCAGAGAATATAATACATAATAATATAGCTTGTGGAGTTGTAGTGCCTCCCATTTTTATAAAGACTTAGTTATATGAATTGGAATTTTGTGGAGTGTTAAATGACAATGATGTAGGTTTTTTCAATATCTCATGTAATATCTATTCATGGTCGCTACTCACTACTATGATAGAATGTTCCCTTTTTATATTTTACTTATCGCCTCATTGATATTTTAATGTAATTATAAGGAAAATTCAAAGTTGGTTTAGTTCTGAGAATATGGATTGATGGTGTACAACAGTTATCGTGACTCTGTAAGCCACTGATAGACAACATAAAAGCAAGCATAGAAATTTCAATTTATTTTTATTTGTATTTGCTAGCTGTAAGGGGGTGGGCCTAGATTGGGGTATTGGGCAAATTCTTGCCGCAGTAGGCCCGAGTTGTTTCTGGGTGAGGAGTCGGGACCGGCCCAATTGGAGCATGCCTTGGTCCGGCTTGTGCGTAAATGCTGAGTCCAAGTTATCCTCTGTTTCTGCCGCAGAAGACTTTTCTCCAGTTTTTGCCGCAGGATTGACGTTTCTGCCACAGAAGGAACTTTTCTCCGATTTCTGCTACAGATTTGACTTTTTTGCTGTGCAGCAAGACTTTCTGCCGTGCAGTAAAACCGTCTGCCATGCAATGAAAGTTTCTGCTATTTGCCTGCTGTGCAACAAAACTTTCTGCTATGCAATGAAGCTATCTGCTATGCGATAAAGCTTCCTGCCGTAAAGCCTTCTGCCGTAAAGCCTCTTGTTGTGCAATAGAGCTGTCTGCCGTGTGAATGACTACTCTTCATTTTTACTGCAGAAATACTTTTCCACTTCCTTGGCTTGGCTTGTGTGCAAGCCACACCACGTTTGCTAAAATCTGTTTATAAGCTTACAGCAGGCAGAGTCATTGTTAAGAGGTTATGGCATGCAGACAATATATAGAAAACGTAAAAAAAATGCAGTCGCTATTTCCGCCGCAATAAACAAGATAAATAACTTAAAAGGCCTCGTTTTTAAAGAATAACACTTAAACAAAAGATTAGAGCGGGATTAGTAGAGTAAAAAGAATAAGTCTGCCACACCAAGTATCACCGCGGGACTCTAACCAGGGAAGGGAAAACTACTCCCTCAATGCAAGTAACTTCAAAGGAGAAATTAATTGCTTTGAGAGATCAGCTCCAAATGGTATGTGCCCGAGTATAAGTCGTATTTCCCTCCAATGGAGGACAAGGCTATTGAGGGAGAGAGGGGGTTAGCCTATTTGGGTGCATGCCTGCCATAAAACACTCTGTTTTTCCTTCTTCCTCCTCTGTTCTTTTGTTTTATCTTTTCTCTCTGTATTCTTTCTTAGAATTCTTACCTTTCTTTCTTTCTTTTCTTTTGTTTTCTTCTCTTTGTTTTCTCTTTTTTTCAATTCCCTTGTTTTTTCCTCCCTCTCTGTTTTTTCTTTCCAATTCCCTCCTCCTTTGTTCTTTTTTTCCCCCTTTCTGTACACAGCTACGGGTCTCTTATATAGAGCCTGCCGTGACCGATTTTACTATTCTAGCCCTTTCATGGCCCTTGTCTGATATGGGAACCTTTTGCCGACCACTTACTGAGTCAATGGTTCTAACTACCACCATTGACCTGTGGCTTTCAGACAACGATGGTTCCTTTTCTACTCGTTCAGTGTGTACCCTCTCCCTCTCGGTCTCTCATGGCATGCACCCAGTGGTTCTTACCCAGCCTTACTTCTTTTGGGTGGCATGTCATCCCAGCAGGACTGTGCCCACCAAAAGAGCCTGAGCAAGAAACACAAGAATGGGTTTCCACTCCTCTCCCCACCGCCAGACCGTGCTCTCTCCCATGACCTCACCCTTTCCCATAGTGGCTGGGTATAGGCTGGTGATGCCTGGGTCGTACGCATGCTTTATCTTCTTGATGTTTCATTTGTTTGCCGAGGTCTGAAAATGGGTGCGCATATCCTGCCGTGCGCTTTTTGGCCTTTTCTGGTGTGGATCGCATCTCCGGCAGGCCAACGTTTATGACTTGTCCCTTTCTTTAGAGAGTTGGGCCTTGTTAGATCATTGGGCCTTGCTTTCTCACTAGGCTTTCTTCTTTATGGGCCTTTGGGTACAAATTTGCAAAAAATGGGCATCAACACTAGCTTATTAAAATGTCCATGCTCCTTATCCTTTCTTCTCAAAGGAACTAAGAAAAAGATAAGAAAAAAAAAGGATTAGGGATCTGAATTTAATTTGAAGTTCTTGGATATCTTAATCTAATCCTTCTCAAACACATAGAAATTATTTTAATCTAATACTCCTTTGTTTATATGGAAGCTATTTTGGACTTTGATTGCTTCATTGATGGTATATAGAAAATCTCTCAGTTTTGATTTTCACAAATGCAAATATATATGCACAACTTCACCTTTTTCCTCTAAATCTTCATGCACCTTACACTCCAAGGTATGGACTCTACTTCTTTTACTTGATTGGATTTTTTTTTATAGGTTTTTACAATTTAAGTATATTAGATTTTTGAACTTGTTATTTTAGCTTCATGATGTGATTGTGTCAGTAAATTCAACTTCATTTTTTTTTTCAACACATATTTAAACTGGGTGTTTCCTTTTCGTTTCAATTTTTATTTTTATTTTTATTTGGCAGTTATAATTGGAAAGTTGGAATAGTGATATAGGGTGTCTTATTTGTTACCTAACATTGATGTACTAAGTTTTAATGTTCTAGACCTATAGACAATACTATTTATTTATTTATTTATTTATTATTATTATTATTTTGGATGGGAAGTCTGCCCAATTTTATTGATCAATTAAACTAGTTACATTCAAAGCAAGGAAAAAAAAAAAAGAAAAGAAAAAGAAAAAAGAGTAGTGTTTGGATGAGGCATCGTGTGTACGTAATACGTACCTTGCAGGGCCATGCAGGCCATGCACACCAACTTAGAATCACTTTCTAACGTGGCTGCACACTCACCCACGTTCTTGGCAAACTTAAATATTCTTACCTTTGAGTCGATGAAAGGAAGCATTTTGGAACCCAACGCCTAATTGTAACCCAAAACTTACATGATCCAGTCCGAAAATCCTTCATTAAACCCAACTCAAGACAAGTCCAGAATAAAATTATGCCATCAGCCCACTCATAAACCCAAAAATGAATTCATAAAAAGGAATCCAAGTCCAAACGAATTCACAAACTAATAACAAAGCCCATGAGCACACCAAAACTTTCCAAATCTATTTCTATTTCTATTACCAGTGCTGGTTGTAGAAATTTTTTTTAGAGTATTCTTTAACAAAAATAAATTACATAATTTAATAAAAAAATAATAATAAAAAAATACATAAATATATAAAGTTTACAATTGCCTTCTATATTATTTGTCTATAATTCTAGTAAAAAAATAAACAATAAACTATAAGTTCATTTGAAATATTAATAAAATTATTAATTATTATTATTTAGTTGTTTCATTAATTTGTTTGTCTTTTATAAACTATAATTTGTTATATTGTTGTTTCATTAATTATAAAATTATTATTTGTTGTTTAGCCTAATATAATTTAATTTGTTTGTCTTTTATAATGTATTGGTTAATTAAATTATTATTTATTATATATTAATTGCTTTCCCCAATTAATTATTGGTTAATTAAATTATTGTTTATTAGTTGCATTAGCACTCACCCATGTGCATTTACTTCCCCCAATTCAAATATCCCACCTCGGCCCCATGCCCCCATCCACCCCCCACTCAACAAACAAGTCCCATGGCACCCAATCACAAGAACCAATCAGATAAATTCACAATCACAAATCATAATACACTAAAAGACAATTAATTGTATCTCACCAACACCAACAGATAAAATCAAAAACGAGTGCAACTATTAATAAAGTGATAAGGTAAAACTAAGCAATCAGATAAAGTCTCAAATAAAGTCACAAAGAGAGAGAGAGAGAGAGAGAGAGAGAGAGAGAGAGAGAGAGAGAGTCATTTGCTTTCAGTCTTCAGATAAAGAGAGAGAGACAAAGAGTATAAGAGAGAAACACATACCCATTAACCCATTAACTCGTATATGTAAGAGACTAAAGAGAGAAAAAGATGAAATACCTTGAGGTTGAGGGAGTAGGGAGGCCTGAGGTTGAGGGACGGTGCCATCAGGCAACATGTCAAGGCGAGGAAGACTGATCTCCAATCTCCGATCTCTGATGTGTTCTGGTTCTAGAGCTCGAGTTTGAGGCCTGATGTGATGACCGATGTGCTCTATTGCAGCGTTGCTCGAAGCGAAGGCGCCGTCCGTTGGTTGTTGTCGTTGATGTGCTCTATTCAGGTTTTGCTTTACTTGATGAATCTGTTGCTCTGGTTTCTTTAAGTTAGGTTGTAATCACGTATATTGGGTTTTGGTTTTTTATTTTTATTTTTTTGAGAATCCATGGGTTTGCTACCATGTTGTGTTTGCTTTACCTTGTTTTTTTCTTCAGATTGGGTTTGTAATCTATTGTTTAGGATTGATGTTAGGCTTTTTTTCCCTGGTGGGCTTGCTTTGTTACAAATATATATTTTTTTTTGCTTGAAATTAGAACAAATAATTTATTATTATTATTTTTTATTTGAGGGCGTTCCTAATTTTTTTTAAGGGTAAACAAATAATTTTTTTTTAATTATTATATATAAATTTTTTGTTTTTTTAGGTCAGGGTATTCCTAGGAACACCCTGAACTAAACGTGGCATCGCCACTGTCTATTATCTATTTATTATATTTTATTTATTTATTTATTAACAATATAAAAAGAGCTAAGATCTATACGAAGAGTAATTTCTGTTTGTTGAACCAAGACATTTTAAAAAAAAATAATAATCTAAACTCATAATTTGATTATAAAAATATAAGCGTTTATGAGGTGTGAGTGCAATGGTTGAGGTTCAAGTCTCTAGGAGGAAGACTTACACACATATACACTTAGAATAGATTAGAGTAGAATTTCTATCTTGTATAAAAAAAATTTAAAAAAAAATCAATCATAGAAATAATTTGAAACATGACATTTTTCAAACTTTCAAATAGCATTCTTTGAACTATCTTCCTAATGAGTTGTAAGAGTATATATTTGTATTCTGGATATCTTTGGTGCTGTAAACGTGACTCGATTTTTAAATGAGCTTAATTTCATATAGATTATTATTGTCTTTTTTTCTCCACTAAAATAAATAACAATTGGTGTCAATGAAATTTCATTTTTACAGTGTTTATGTACGGATACGATCTGATAATGTAAGTTTTTGTATGTTATTTGCTCAACTTAAATCCAGTCTTTGAATATCAATACCTTTTCCTTTTTTGGTTTTTTAATTTATTACACATTTAAGTGATATTTTGAATCTATAATTACTGTCTATTTCATTCTTAACGGAGATAGTACTATTTTTTTTAAGGAAACAAATCTCTTCTTAATACGAGACGTAGCAAATCTGAATACTTTGAATTGGTCCATAATACTTGAAATCAAATGCATGATAGATAAGGCAGCCTCTGTAGTACCTTGCAGGGCTATGCTCACCAACTTAATTAGAATCACTTTCAAGTTTATGTGGCTTTCCATACACCCATGTCCCTGGCAAAAGAAACTGCCACTTGATCCATTGTTGTAGCTTAAACTTCAAGGAGTATTTAAAAATTTTCTGAGCTAGTAATTTTTAAGTACTCTCGGAGCATGGTAAATAGTATTTTCTTCTCTTACAATCATGACGGGTTCCACTTATTACATTCATAATGGGTCCATCATGAATGTGAGAGAATGAAGCACCATTTTATGGTCATGAATTTACCAAGTTAGAAATCAACAGCCTCTCTCCTTCTAGAAAAGTCTCTCTCATATTCCAGGATTTTTTCCCTCTTGCCCACTCTGGAAATATCTACAAAACATTTCTCATACTTCCTCTAGAAATTTCCCTAGACAAATAAATTTCAACCACAATTTGCCTAGAGTTCTAGAAGCTGCCTTGTGAAAGAAATAAGAAAAGGGTGTACTGACAGAAATTAAATAAATGAAGCTAGAAGCTTCAATGTCAGCTACTTAATCGACCTTCATCAAGTATAAATAGGAACCAAAGTGTCTGTCTTACAAAAGCGAAGCGTGTATTACAGTATTAGTGGAGTGGTGTGTCTAAGTGAGTGTAGGTTGTCTATGTACAAGTGTGTTATCATTATTTTGAAATAAAAGTTTGTTCGGGTTAATGTTGTGCTTTTTTTGTTCAACAATTAAGTATAGTAGAGCTTCCGCTAGTTTAACCATTTGGAATCAGAACAAAGTGGTCAAGGACCATGTTTGTTTGTGATGTTTAAGACAATATTTTTTAAGGTGCTTACTTTGCTTGTATACAGTCTAGGTCCAAGATTACTTGGTGGTGCCAGATATTTCACCGAGTTGTGATGGTGGACCTTCACGGTTGGTAGCATTACAAGGCTCAACAACCAAAATTACAATATGTGGTTGACTTGCATGGAGTATACTTGCTAGGACAAGATTTGTGGGAGATTGTGATTGGTGGCGAAACCACACCTCCTGAGAATACTGAAGTACTATGGAAGTTGAAGATTAAAGCTGTGAAGACTATGTTTGCAATTGAGACAAGTGTCGAGGAAGAGATGTTGGAGCACATCAAGCGAGTATGTATACACACCAAAGGCAGCATGGGACACCTTTGCGACACTATCTTCAAAGAAAAATGATGTGAGGCTTCAGTTGCTTAAGAATGAGTTAATGTCGGTGGTACAACAAGATATGACTTGTTGACACCTGTCTCGATTGCAAACATAGTCTTCATAGCTTTAATCTTCAACTTCCATGGTACTTCAGCATTCTCAGGAGGTGTGGTTTCGCCACCAGTCACAATCTCCCACAAATCTTGTCTTAGCAAGTATGACTCCTGTTAGAGATATATGAGACATATTAGCTCAATGTAATAGGCTCAAGCCCACTTCTGCTTGTACTAGTAGTTTAGGGTTTAGTCGCCTATATATACTCATGTTAGAGTTTATTATGGTACAGATTTTGTACTACACTCTTATACAATAAAGATGTAGCCCTTAAGGGATTCCTCCGTAGATGTAGGTCGACAAGACTGAACCATGTAACCCTCGAGTTCTTGATGTTCCTTTTCTATGCTTTCCCTTCTGCATCCATTCTAGCATATACAACATGGTATAATATATTGCATTACTAATGATATATTTTAACATGGTATCAAAGCCAAACTTTGTTCTTGGCATCAAGCAAACATTTCTACACAGCAAAGAAGATTCTCATGTGCACACCACCATTTGAAGTCACACATGTTTGTCTGCTAGATCTAGACTCCACGACATCTCGTAGCTACCATGGCTTTGTGCTGTGTCAAAATCCAACAGCCAAGCAAGTCGTGACTTAACTTCTTAGATTTGCGCACATCAAGCTTTCGCCTAACAAAACCAACCACACAGACGTGCCCCATGGCCTCCTGCGAGAAAAACCTAGAAGACTGGTCTCCATTGAATGCTGCATGCACCTCCATGCGCTAATGTTGTTTCGATCAACTTCTCCACGCGCCGCTATGGATTTCTTAAGTTCAAATCCTCCTATGGTTACACGCACCACCTTGATGGCCTTGTAGCCTGCCAATCTACAAACTTGTAAAATCTGGAGGTCATCGGGTGTTACACATGCCTCCATGAGCCCCCTGAGTTTTTGGCTTCTCCTCCACACGCCGTTGTCATTGCATGATCTTGCCACATGTTGAAGAACTCTTGCTGACGTCATTTGACGTCACTGGATGACGTCATCACTCCACGTCATCATGCCACGTCATTAGCCACACAAGCCCTAGTCCACTTCAGCGACACATCAAAGGATGATATCAACGGCTCTACTGCCGATCCGTGACCCGACCTGAACCATGTATCCATTGACTTTGACCTTGGACTAGTTGACTTTGACTTTTTTGTGTTGACCTTTAACCAAAAGTCAAAATTTCCAAAATGGCCTATTTTGCTTAGTTTTTTTTGCATAGATTCCAATTTTGGACTCCGTTTCTTCATTTGAAACTCTGAAATTGGTCAATTGGCACATTCTTCATTGTGGTTTCTTCAAAGGCATTCTTCAAGGCATTTCCAAGTGATCTTCTCATACTTATCCAACCTCAAGCCTTCATCAAGCTTCCGCCTTGAGTTTGAGGGAGAGTGTTAGAGATATATTAGACATATTAGCCCAATGTAATAGGCCTAAGCCCACTCCTACTTGTACTAGTAGTCTTGGGTTTAGTCGCTTATATATACTCATGTTAGAGTTCATTATGGTACAGGTTTTGTACTACACTTTTATACAATAAATATGTAGCCCTTAAGAGATTCCTCCGTGGATGTAGGTCGACAATGCTGAACCACGTAACCCTCGTGTTCTTGATGTCCTTTTTCTATGCTTCCCCTTCTGCATCCACTCTAGCATATACAACATGGTATAATACATTGCGTTGCTAATGATATATTTTAACAACTCCAAGCAAGTTGACCATGTTTTGTAATTTTGGTTGTTGAGCCTTCTAATGCTACCAACAGCTTGGAGGTCCACCATCATGACTTAATGAAATCTCTCACACCACCAAGAAAGCTTGGTTCTAGATCACGAGCTTCACAATCCTGGTTGCATATGTTTTGTAATTTTTTTTTTTCAAAGTGATCATATAATGCTTTGTAATTGACCTTGAAATCAAGACAAGATTGCAATGGAAAACTTGTAGGGAGGGGTAGATAGGCAAAAATCAAGTGAATTAATGAATTTATGGCTAAGAGAATTCAGTTTCTTGAGATTCACTAGATCTTTTAGGAAGATATTGGAGAGTGCCTGTTATGATTTGTGCCCTTAAATCCTATTGTATGATGCTGTATCTTATATTATTTATGACATGATGTATGACTTAATATTGTAATTAATAAAGTTGTTTTATTATTATTTGAAATAATGGTAACATGAATATTCGAACATTATCATATAGTCCATGAGATGCATAGTATGTGATTTATGTGATTTAGTCACGGAAGATATAAGTCACAAGTTCTTCGTAAACTCAGAATTTTAGTTCATAGTCGGTGATGAAATTGAGTATTTCATTTGTGAAGACTATAACATATCAACTAAGATGATTTGTCTTGATCATGGAAGTGAAGACTTCTAGTTGATATGTTGATATGTTTTAAGAGTTAAGACATATTGAACTGGATCGCTATGAGATTTATTATTCTCCTAACGACTATCAATTGAATAATAAATCTCACGACTTATATTTACATGAACTCTTAATCTTGAGAGATTAATGGACCTGGTCATGAAGTGTAGGTTACTTTGATATATCAGGAGTGAGATCTAAAGTAACGGTCAAAACCTCAGTATGTTGGGCAGTCACATTTAGTGTTAATGGAACATATATTTTCAAGATGGAATTTATAGTCTCTTAACGGAGATACAAAATATTTCCTTGAGATAAGTTTAATAGGTTTGTTATTCAGAGAGTTACTTTGGTAAGAAATTACTAATGTATATATTTATGAAATTGGATTTCATAAATATATGATGAATAACTTAAAAGGATTAAACCGGGTATTCAAGGATTAAGATGTAGTAATCTACAAAGTGGCAGTCTTCATTCATGACTTTGTATTACTACGAATATTTTATGAATGGGTTATATGTACAATAAAGTCTTGGGATATAATTTATTAATAAGACCTAGAGTGCAATTATATTTATATAGTGGTATTAAATATAATTAATGGTAACTTTGGACTTATTAAGAGTTGACAAAAAAGCCCAAGGATCATTGGAGCTAGTGTCTTATTCATTCATGACTTTGTATTACTACGAATATTTTATGAATGGGTTATATGTACAATAAAGTCTTGGGATATAATTTATTAATAAGACCTAGAGTGCAATTATATTTATATAGTGGTATTAAATATAATTAATGGTAACTTTGGACTTATTAAGAGTTGACAAAAAAGCCCAAGGATCATTGGAGCTAGTGTCTTATTTGTTCCCTTTTGACCACACTCCAAGCCACATACTAAAACCCAATTGGAAAAGTCCAAAAGGCTAGCCCAATTGGAAAAGTCTCAAGAACTTCTGATCTTCGGTTTTAAATTTCACTGTTTCAAGATACACTCTCTTGTTTTCTAATTCTGAAACTTATATGGCACATGTTATCGATTGTAAATGAAGTAGATCCGTTTAATATTTTCCGCTACGCACACTCATTTTTTCCAACAGAGGCAGGTTTGATATCAGATGTTGCTTCTATGGTAACTTTCTTAGCAGTGTTGTGCAACACATGAACAAGTTAAATACGTGATATCCACAGCCTCCACGTTTGATTTTTGCTACAAAGATTATTTCTTTCCATTTTAATAAATAGAAAACTAAAGTTATGAAGAGGGAAACCACATTAATGGTCTATAAGCAATGAAACAGTTGGACATTTCAAAAACAGATCAACTAGGGTATGATACAAAAATACGTGACACACAAAGAAAGGCATAAATTTCTTTAGAAATTTTGGATACATAACTTAATATATATGAAATAAAATTTTAATTTTTATTCTGAAGTACACAGAGAAAAGTATTAAATAAGAGGTATATTAGTTCATCCCAATTTCCCATTTCCATCAAGTCTACTTTTGCAATTTGCTTTGTTGGCTTGCACAGATTGACTCATACCATGTCTCATGCTTATGTCATTTACCATGTCATGTCCTATTTTTTTAGTTGCTTAATCTTGCTACAGGAATAAAAAATGATAGTCAAACCTTCCTCTTTGTTCTTCAATCATTTTGTTTACAGAGTTTGAAGGTTAGAGAAGCTAAATTTTAGGAGTCAGTGAATTCTGTAAAGAATCAAGATTTTAAGAAAAAATAGTCTACACCAAGGAGATAACTAACAAATTTTTCTTAAAGATTCCCAATCAAGTGCTCCACTCCCTCCATGATCTGACTACTATGCTCTACAGGTGACCAAGAAAAGATGACCAGAGAGAGGCTGGTTAAACTAATATAGTTAAGGAGATATAATATGGACTTCAAGTCAATATATCAATTAGAGTGAACTGATCTTACCTTGAATAATTTTGAGAATTTGGCGTAGAAACTATGCTTTCCAAGAAGCATGATCCCTATCTCTTTATTCTTCGTGATATTGACGCCTTAGGTAAAACCCGGAGTCTTGCTTGAACCTCATTCTCCTATCTTAAATAAGGCCGGAACAGTGGCATAAAAGCCTTGGAACGGCGAGATATATTTATTGTTATTGAGACAAACTAGCTTCCCAAAATTGGTACACATTGCTTTAGCTCGGTTTGAAAGAATTATGTACCTAACAGATTAATAAATTTAGAATTATAAAACTTTAGAGAAGCACATTCAAAATTGAAAAAAGTGGCAGCAACATTCATCACTTGATAAAACAGAACACAGTAAAAATATATCAATTTTCCTAAACCTTCATACATCAACAGAAATCAGTTGACAGAAGATTGTAACTTGTAAGACAGGGATTCCACCAGTCTAGAAGACCTCTCCAATAAACTCGCAATGAGACTTATTAGTTATAACATCAAACAAACTTTGCAGTAAGAAGAAAGGGTTACCTTGATTAAGGAAAGAAACTGTTACATTCAGTTATACTTAGTACAACATGAACATGAACTCTAACAACCAAAGGTCCTGTGCAACCAAGTAGAGAAGTAAAAAGATGGTCAACTGCTTCACCAACCCTCTTACACATACACGACCAATCTATATAATCTCCCCTCTTTTGTTAGAATAATGGTTAAGTGATTAAATTCATCATTTCTTTACAGCAAGTTTTTTGTGACAAGTGGTAGCTTATCAATCATGGTATCAGATTAGGCGATTCTGAGTTCAAATTGTATCTCCACTCTACTTTCTCACATTTAAAGTCAAAATTCCAAGTGTTGAGCCCCACTTATTAAGGGAGAGTGATGACTCACATGGGAGGGAGAGTGTTAGAATAATGGTTAAGTGATTAAAAGCATCCTTTCTATCAACTTAAGCTTTTGGAATAAGTGGTATTTATCTTCTTTAAAATATCCTCTTCTGATAGGAAGGATCATTCCAATTGCAGCTGTTCAAACCAAAAAAAAAAAAAAACCTTTTCGAGGAACTTTAGCATGCAAAATGTTTTTCCATAGAAATGGCAATACCAAATGACCCTTATAGAGGCTCATAATAGGAATAAATGCTGAACTTAACTGAACTGAACTGATTTAGAATAGAAAATATTCTAAGTACTATTCTCACAAATCTTTGGTTGTAAAATTTTATGACCACATCCTTAACCAGTGCAATATACAACAAGTTAGAGAATGTTAATATTGTTAATATTAAAAAAATAAAAAGGCAGGATCTCTTTGAACTAGACATCATGCTAAAAATAACTCAACTGTAATCAACAACATTGAACCTTGTAAAGTTTAATAATAATAATCCCTCCCATGCATCCAAAACATTCTTCTATAAATTCATTTCATTTTTACCACTCACATTGATGCATTCATATGATATTTTACCTTTTTCTCCTACAGTCAGTTAGTAACTCATCCATCTAAATAACCCTACCTTAGGAATGGTCAACAATTACCTTAGCAGAGTTAGCTCCTCGCTTCTTGGAAGTTGTTTCTACTTTAACTGGTGCAGGAATAAATGGTTCAGGGGCTGGGCAGCGTTCAACAAAATTGGCAGTCAAAAGTTTAAGGACTCCCCATACATCATCTTCACGAAATCCTAAAAAAAAAGTGTGTGCAGGACATATTAGATCACCTGAATCACATTGATCAGCATAACACTTTTCTTACTTCAAATGTATACCAATGCATTAATATCATGTCAGCATATATCTCAGAAACTATCTGATTTCATCCATTAGAAACTTAAGTACATAAGCACCTTGGCTTATTCTAGAAAAGCGTAGGATTATTAGAAAAGCAACAATATAGTCAGAGTATGGCACTTCAGTAAATACAGTGGGAATAATCCATACTCATTCTTTCAAAAGCTAAGTGCCTTGAACTATTCCACGATAAAAAGGCCATTACCTATATGTCCTTGAAAGGGTATTTGGATATAGTCCTAGCATTCAGTATTTTTGCATGAACAAATCAATATCAAGAATTGGACCCCATGCACTTGCACTCGAAAACTAGAGACTTTTACCATTGCACCAAATGATGGCCCCTCTTTAACTAATCTAGTACAAGTAGAATTATTAATAGAAAAAAAAAAAAAAAAAACCGAATTAGGAATGTATTCTTCAGATTAAAGGATGACCTTCTGGAGAACCCATTGTCTGCTCTTCCAAATCAACCAAATAAGTCAAGCAAAACAGCCACCCAACTGCAGGTTAACATTTCCTATACCTTGGGGAAAATCCATATGAAATTTGAACTAGAAACTTCTAGACTTCAAGTAGCGCACAAAAAGACTCAAGGAAAGTAAATAGTTAATAAATACTTCTAGATCACATAAGAGAAATAAATAAATAAATAAAAATAAAAGGCTTAAATGATATATCCATGAAAATGAGTTCAATATCTCTTATGTACAAAAGAAGTTGGTGGTCATTGAACTTGGCATTTGATCAGTTTAGACTTCAGATTTCACAAAAAATATATAGCCACAATATCAGACATCAAAACTGCATAGGATAACAACATCATCTAACACATTGATGCTTCAATTCTTAAACACAGAAAACATTGATCTAATATGGAAGAAGACAATTTGAAATAATTAAGATAGCAAATTGGCTTGAAGATTCTTAAGAATTTCATCCTTTAATCAAGTTTCCAATCCTGAAAAGAAACTGATTGGGCATAAGTCCTAGTGGAAAGAAACAAACAACCATTTAGTTGTGGCATAATTGCATTAGGAAATAATATTGGTTATAATGACCAGTAAGATGTGTATGAAGTATGAATTATAAATACCATAAGATGGAAAGTGCAACAAGGACATAATTCCATCAATATCAACAACTTCAAAAACCTATCCAATCATAGTATTTTTTTAATCCACTAAAAAAGGTTTTCAATATAGATGCTTCTAGTATTGCAAGTGGTGATACTTCTATTTCAGCTAAGTATGTGCATGGGGCTGCTATGCATCATCTAATTGAAAACTCATTTATTTGAAATTGCTTGAATCCAATGGACAATATGCTCCTACCAACTCGTTTCATATTTGAGAATGATTTCCTAATACACTCCGCACAAATGATAATATTTAGGAGGAATAAGGATGGCTTATAGACTTGTGGAGATAATATGTATCATTTGAAAGTCACACACATGAATTACCATGAAGTACTGCTATGACCAACCTCCAATTCTTGTTTTATATGAAACTATAATACCTCAACAACAACAACATATACCCTCACCACTGACTTATTCATTTACAATAGGATACATATTATATCTGCTAAGAAGAGGAACTTGCAAATATGTAAACTACTAAGAGGTTGGAGGGTTGATGTTATATGTCTCCAAGAAACAAAAATGGGGGGATCAATGTTAAGTTCTTGGTAATTCATAAATGGATGAAAAGAAGAATGGAGATAAGAAAAAAAATGAGTTACTTCGAGGGTAACCACCTCCTGAGCAGTAGAGAGAATTAGAGAGGAATAGAAAGAACAAACTTGGTTAATTTTCTGGATCTCCCTCTTAGTCATTCTTAGTCATCTTATATACAATTCTCTCTTCACAACTCTTAATATTTCCCACCTAAAGCATATTAACTAACTGAAACTCTGACATCAGTTTAACTAATTAAGTGACATTAGCTTCAGCTTATCTAACTAACTAAACCAACACATTAGAAGTACTAGCATACATTGCAATACATGTTAACCTTCAGTACATCACATTTGGATGGATTCCTAACTTTACCCCACCATTAAAACATCTTGCCCACGAGATGTGGAAATTGTTGCTTAAGCATTTGCAAATCTTCCCAAGTAGCATCATCTGCAGACCCCCCTGCCACTGAATAAGATGCTGAGTGATGGTCCTGGTACGTAGCTGATGTGATCTGGTCTGAAGCGCAGCCGCTGGTTCAGGAGTAAGAATTCCTTAAGAATTGACAGAAGGTAACAAAGGAAGGGAAACAGTATGGTGCCCCAACTTTGCTTTCAAGCAAGAGACGTGGAACACGGTGGATAGCAGAACCAGCAGGGAGGTCTAGCTTGTAAGCCACCTCACCAACCCTTTGAATGACTTGAAAGGGTCCAAAGAATCTAGGAGATAGCTTATGAGAAGCTCCATAAGCCACAGTTTGTTGTTTATGAGGCTGCAATCGAAGATACACCTGATCCCCAATCTGAAACACCCTTTCAGTTCTTTTTAAATCACATTGTTGCTTCATCCTAGCCAGTGCATCCACCAAATTTTGCTTAACTAAAGTAAGAATATATTGTCTGGATTGCAAAACACCATCTACCGTAGGCACTTGAGTAGTACCAGGGATGTAATCCAGCAACCTAGGAGGAGCAAAAACGTACAAAGCTTCATATGGAGTTAATTTGGTAGCAATGAGGTAATTGGTGTTAAACCAATATTCAGCCAAGTAAAGCGACTCTGACCACTTAGTAGGTCTGTCCCCTAAGAAGGATCTCAAGTAATGCTGCAAACTTTTGTTCACCACTTCGGTTTATTCATCTGTTTGGGGATGATAAGCAGATGACGTGGCCAACTGTACACCTTGAAGTCTCATTAACTCAGCCCAAAACTTAGCTGTGAACAATGGATCTCTATTTGAAACAATGGAAGTAGGCATTCCATCTAATTTCAGGACGTGTTGAGAAAAAAGAGAAGCTACCTTAGCAGCAGAAAAAGGGTGTGATAAACTGATGAAGTGGACATATTTGGTGAGCCTATCAACTACTACCATAACAACATATATTCTTTGGGACGCAGGCAACCCATCTACAAAGTCCATACTAACTGCAGACCAAGGCTTATCAGGAATAGACAAGGGCTGCAATAACCCAGCTGGATGGCAATTCTCATGCTTCATTTGTTGGAGAACTCTATATTCTCTAATATGCCTCTTCAAGTCTGACTTCATACCCACCCAATAGAAGTCTTGCTTCAACCTATGGAATGACTTGAGAATCCCAGAATGGCCCCCATTAGACTGTCATGAACTTGCTGAAGTACCTTAAGCTTTAAACTGCAATTGGGACCCACAAAAACTCTGCCCTTATACAAGATCAAACCATTATGCGAAGAAAAATGTTTTGGACTAGAGGAACCACTCTGCAAATCCTAGAACAACTTCTGACCTTCAGGAAGCAGATGATAACTAAGCTTCAATTCTTCAATCCAAGAAGGAGAGGGAAAAGCAATTAAGAACACCGAATCCTCATTGAGTTGACTGACAACAGCTGACTTCTCTCTTCTAGACAAGGCATCCGCCACCTTATTCTCACATCTTCTTATACTCCACCACAAACAAGTAGCCTAAGAGCTTAGTCAACCACTTCTGTTGGGCTGGGGTAGCAATCCTTTGCTCCAACATATATTTTAAACTCTACTGGTCAGTCTTGATGATGAAAGGCCTCCCTAACAGATAAGGTCTCCATTTATGTGCAGCAATAACCAAAGCAATTAGTTAAGCCAAAAGGCATCACTAAAAACTCATAATGTCCATTATGTGTTCTGAAACCAGTTTTACGAACTTCCTTAGCCTTCATTCGAATCTAGTGGTAACTAGACCTCAAATCCAGCTTAGAGAAGATAGTAGAGCCAGCCAATTCATCCAGTAACTCATCAACTACCGGAATTGGAAATTTTTCCTCAACAATGACTTGATTCAGAGCTCTATAGTCAATGCACATGCACCACGATCCATCAACTTTCCTAACTAGCAAGACTGGATAAGAAAAAGGACTTTGGCTACGCCTATGGAGCCAACCTCCAACAACTCATTGACAATCTTCTCAATTTCTGACTTTTGGAAGTGGGGATATCTATAAGGCCTTTGGCAAATAGGAGCTATTCCCTCCTTCAAGACGATTTGATGCTCATGACCTCGGCTAGGTGGTAGGCCAATAGGTATCTCAAAAACTAATGCAAACTCAATTCATAAAGCCTCAATTTCAGGAATGCAATGACCTGAAGAAACAGTAGATCCCAAAGAGACCATTTGCAAGATAAGACCCTTCTTCACAGGAGGCTTGAAAAACTGAGTACCTTCTTAGAGAGTTAAAACAGAAGGTTGCAATCCCAGTAGCTTAACAGTGGAATTGAAGTGCTGATATTACATAGACATGGCCAAGAAATCCCACTGAATGAGACCAAGGGGTCTCAACCATTGATTCTGAGTACTAACTCACAATCACGAAAGGGTAATGCATTAAAATCAACTGAAAATGCATGTCCTTGCATAGTGATTTTAACATCTGAACACACTCCATGTGCAGGACACATTAGATCACTTGAAAAAAGTGTGTGTGCAGGACATATTAGATCACCTGAATCACATAAATCAGCATAATAGTTTTCTTACTTCAAATGTATACCAATGCATTAGAATCATGTCAACATTTATCTCAGAAACTATCTGATTTCATCCTTTAGAGAATTTTTTTTTTTTTGATAGGTAACAAAAAAATTTTATTAAGAAAAAAAAAATCATCCTTTAGAAACTTAAGTACATAAGCACCTTGAACTATTCTAGAAAAGCGTAGGATTATTAGAAAAGCAAAAATATAGTAGAGTATGGCACCTCAGTAAATACAGTGGGAATAATCCATAACCATTCTTTCAAAAGCTAAGTGCCTTGAAGTATGTCCTTGAAAGTGTATATGGATATAGTCCTACTATTCAGTATTTTTGCATGAACAAATCAATATCAAGAATTGGACCCCATGCACTTGCACACGAAAACTAGAGACTTTTACCATTGCACCAGATGATGGCCCCTCTTTAATTAATCTAGTACAAGTAGAATTATTAATAGAAAAACAAACTAATTATGAATGTATTCTGTAAAGGATGACCTTATGGAGAACCCAGTGTTTGCTCTTCCAAATCATCCCGTAGCAACGAGAGGAATCATGCAAATAAGTCAAGCAAAACAGCCGCCCAACTGAAGGGAAACATTTCCTATACCTTGGGGAAAATCCATATGGAATTTGAACTAAAACTTCTAGACTTCAAGTAGCAGCACAAAATACTCAAGGAAAGTACATAGTTAATAAATACTTCTTGACCACATAGGAGAAGAAAAATAAAAAATAAAATGCTTAAATGATAAATCCATAAAAATGAGTTCAATATCTCTTATGTACAAAAGAAATTGGTGGTCATCGAACTTGGCATTTGGTCAGTTTAGACTTCAAATCTCACAAAAAATATATAGACACAATATCAGACATCAAATCTGCATAGGATAACAACATCATCTAACACATTGATGTTTCAATTCTTAAACACTGAAAACATTGATCTAATATGGAAGAAGACAATTTGAAATAATTAAGATAGCAAATTGGCTTGAAGACCCTTAAGAATTTCATTCTTTGATCAAGTTTCCAATCCCAAAAAGAAACCAATTGGGCAAAAGTCCTAGTGGAAGGAAACAAACAACAATTTAGTTGTGGCATAATTGCATAAGGAAATAATATTGATTATAATGACTGGTAAGATGTGTATGAAGTATGAATTATAAATACCATAAGATGGAAAGTGCAACAAGGACAAAATTCCATCAATATCAACAACTTCAAAAATCTATCCAATCATAGTATTTTTTTAATCCACTAAAAAATATTTTCAATAGAGATGCTTCTAGTAGTGCAAATGGTGATACTTCTATTTCAGCTAAGTATGCGCATGGGGCTGCCATGCATCATCTAATTGAAATCTCATTTATTTGAAATTGCTCGAATCCAATGGACAACATGCTCCTACCAACTTGTTTCATATTTGAGAATGATTTCCTAATACACTCCGCACAAATGAGAATATTTAGGAGGAATAAGGATGGCTTATAGACTTGTGGAAATAACATGTGAAATTTGAAAGTCACAAAAGGAATAACCATGAAGTGCTGCCATGACCAACCTCCATTTCTTGTTTTATATGAAACTATAATACCTTAATAACAACATATACCCTCACCCAATGACTCATTCATTTACAATAGGATACATATTATATCTGCTAAGAGGAGAAGCATTTGCAAGTACGTAATCTGCTAAGAGGTTGGAGGGTTGATGTTATATGTCTCCAAGAAACAAAAATGGGGGGATCAATGAACAACAGATTTGTGCAGAGCATCTTGGCAAATACATATGTGGATTGGTTACATCTTGCATCAGCAAAAGAGGGTCGGGGGGGGGGGGGGGGGGGGGTGGGGTTGGGCGCGCTTCTAGAGGAATCTTGCTAATGTGGGAAAGAAGAGTGATTGAAAAAGTTGATGTCTTGCAAATTTCAGAATGTGACAGATGGTTTCAAATCGGTTTTGTGGGGGTGTTTGATCCTTCTAATGATCTAGCCAGGAAGTTCTTGTGGGAGGAACTAGCAGGGGTACACAGCTGGTGGTCTTTACCATGACGCATTGGTAGATTTGCCACTGGAAGGAGGTAGTTTTACCACCTTCTATGACTCGCCTAGATAGATTTTTGGTATCTCCAAAATGGGATGACCATTTCCCTGGTTTGAGTCAGAGGCTACTTCTAAGTTGGTTTGGCTTGTTGGCCATGAATTTTGTGTCACACATTGCCTAATCAGCTACTGTGGATTTGCTCAAGATCTTTAAACCATGTTGATAGATGTTGGACTGGGAGCTAGATAGATTAAATCAAAGCTATCTTGATTTTTCAGAAATTGACACTACAGTTTATTCACAAATGGAATTTATCTGTGTACAATTCTAAGGCATTCCGTTTTGGTTTCTTTGAGTACAGATGGAAACATCTAGCATAATGAATGGAACTAGAAACTATCTAATGGCTGTTACTCCTACACGACTTTACTCTTTTACTGGGATTGGATCGTTGGAGGTAAGATTAACTCTAACAATGATTTTTACAAAGAACATGTCCTACTCTATGGTGAGACAATTTGTTATCTGCTTATAGCTTCTGTCTTCTTATTTTATAATTTGAATTTTATGCTTATTGATCATTTTAAATATTTTTAGACCTTTTTTTGCAAGTTATTTAGATCGTGCTGTGCATTTCATTGAACTTCCCGGTGAAATACCAAACAGGTAAATGCTATTTTTTTTATTATCTAAACATGATTTTGAATAACTTATTTACAAAAATCAGACACTAAAACTGTAGGGGCTGGAATATTCTTTTTATATTTACATTGGAAGTGTGCTTCTCTTCTCCAAAATTTATTCAAATATTTTACATGGGGAGTATGTAGAAACTTGAATGACAGTCCAAAAGCAACAAATACGAGCAAATGGAATATACAGAAGATGCAGCATGGCACCACAATAGATTATCTAGTCAAAAGTCCTGAAGTAGATAAACCCGAGTGACAGTAGGTCATGTACTAATATAGCCCAAATTTGAACTTTAAATCCTCAGCAAGGGTCAAGACAAATTTGGTAATAGGTTCAGCTAAGACAACACTTTGACTTCATTATCAGATCAGTCAGCACAAGACATTCCTGAGACAGAGAACTAGGTCTAAATGAGATTAAAAAGTAGTTTACTAGGAACTGGGTTGGTTTCTAAGCATTCTTCTTTGCATGAACAACTATAACACACAACTTCCAGATAAACAGAAGAACAATACCAGCAAAGAGAAAAATCAAAGACAGGCCAACTTTCTGGCAAAAAACAGTTGATTAGAATATCTTTTTAATGTTTGTTATAAACTTATAATATATAGATCAACTAGTTTCAACAAAAATTTCCCATTAAGATTTTATTTTTTATTTTTTTATTTCTATGTCATATTTCACTAAAATACAACTGTGAAGCTTGGATCCATAAATTAATGTTTGTTAAGTTACTTATGGAAAAATTAAATTAAATATATAGAAAAATAATTTTCTCTTACACCTTAACTGAGCTTATCTCTTTCATTAAAAAATTTATTGTGAAATACTTTTGTGATCCGAGAGAGAGAGAGATTAATTTATAATGTTTTATCTTGAAGCTTAGCAGAAAACTTGTAACCACCATAATTTCTTATCTTACCAAGTGATATTGTCGAGCCACCTCAATTGACCCAACAATCATAATCACAGTTGATTTCATGGTGGTATAACAAAAATTTTAAAAAAAGAAAGTCCAACTTAAGGACAATATCAAATCTAAAAGATAAGGACAAAAAACCAATGATTTAAAACGCTCAACATGGACCCAATTGAGGTCTTTCTTATTGAATTTTGTGTTGAATTATCTTTTTCTAAACAATTACACGCGTAGAAACTTATAAAATTAGGCCTTTTAGAGAATCGCTGCTGTAACAAAGGTTTGCCTTGGATTTGTCAAAATAGACCAAACATGAGTCCCAAATTTCAAAAGATGTTATATGTATGGCACAATTTAGTGCATTATTTGCCTGTTGTAGTCAAATGTTTACTTTGGCTCGAGAACAAAAGAAGGATTTGAGGAATTGAAGGTTGAAATAGCAAGGCTGAAATGCCACATGAAAGAACTTTATAATTCAAATATGAAAACAGATGAAGATGGGATACACGCCAGATTAAGAAGTGATAAAAATGTCTGTGACCGTGACCCAGCCATTGTGAAAACTAAAGGAGACCATGGTAACACAAGTAATAGCAAGGCTAAATTTAGGTGATGCAGTAACTGTAAAAATGTTGGACACACAAGGCACACGTGTCCATCTATCCATAATCAACAAGATGAACATGTTGATGGTGACAACCAAGATGAATTCATGGAACACCATACATCAAATGCACCAATTAGCTCACCCAATTTACAAACGCATTATTTTGGAGACCTTTTGAAGTCAAGTGTAGACGAGATTCCGAATGATATGCTGAGTACATCCCAACATTGACGAAGGTAATCAAATACAAATATTGTATTACTTAAAAATAATTTTTTTAATATTAGTTATTGGAAATATATAAAATTTAAATTCCCTTTGCGGGTGGTTCAATAGCGCCATATGAGTGCTCTTAAGGCGCTTCTTGGAAAGAGATTTGTTCCAAAGATGTAAGATTTGTGGGTACTATTTGGAAGAATTGAAATTGTAAAAGAAGGATGGATGATGGAGGTTGGTGAGTGAAAATACTTTAGTGAATATAAGCACTTAAGAGTTTATAAGTTTAGTTGTAAATCAAATATGTAATAAAGATTTTCTTCAATTTAAATGATTAAAAATACTTAAGTGAATACAATCTCAATATTATTATAGAGATAGAAGAATTTCGAATCTTCATGAAGAGAGTTAATTTGAACAGTGATAGCATCAGTGTTCAATCCTAACCAATTTAAACTATAAGCTTTAGCTGTTCTGAATTCGGGAAGAATTATAGATTAAATAGTGTCATTATCAAAGTGAGTTAAGCTAAAACTGAAAATCCAATAAACAAAAAGAAAAATTAAACCAAAATCACCAAGGAATATTGACTGTATAAGGTGTTCCATAGCCTAAAAAGTTATGGCAGAAAAAAAGATAGTAAACTATATACTCCAATGCAACTAAGAGAGAAACATTAAAGATGAAACAGGTCAGCCCCTAATGATGAAGAAAATAATTCACACGGGCAAACATCAACTTAATAATCACACGGACAAAAAAAAAAAACTGTAATACTGAGGGATGAAATAATCCAGATCTAAATACCAACATACATAAAGCATGCAAATACAACGCTAAGTAAAATTTGCATATAAAATGGGAATTCTGCTTTTGAGATTACCTATACAACTGTCTTAGACCCATGCTTCAATCTTTTTCCAATCACAGTCAAACCTGAATTCAACGAAGTAACATAACAATATCAGGGATTAATGCAAAAAATAGGGATAAGAGTATCCAACTAAAAATAAAAACAAAATCTTAAGCAAGTAAACTAAGTTTTAAGCACACCTAGTTCCTATTGTTGACTTAAGAAAAAGCCCAAAGTATTAAAATTCTTGGAACTACGGTCAAATTTGTAACAAAAGAATAATCTTTCACAACGGTCATATATCCTATACACTGAGGTGCATGATAATGGAAGTATCAACGAACTTAAAACCAATAAAGCAAATCAAATATGCTCAAACTCAAAGTCATCACTTCTTTCCTTTTCCACAAACATATACCCATAAGTTCTTTACTAATCTGCAACCCCAAGCCCAAGCTACCGCCCATAGATCCCCACACTTTCTTAAAGTTCCTGCTGCTTAATTTTAGGTTTGAAGGAGAAAAATTCAATATTCAGCCAACCATCCTCTAGGACTCAAACTTTTCCGCTCAAAAGCAGGCATGTTATGGAATTTAGTGCCACAAGAAAAAGTAAGCTAGGTTACTGATATGAAATAGGAATTGTTACAATTGGCAACAGTTTCGGACCCCACTTTGCCAAAAAACTCTAGTTTAATAATAGTTCTCAGTATTGTACGATACGTGATATGTATAATACGATACGTATCATATTGTAACTGTTTATGAATCGTCCGATATATAGATGTGTATTGTATGAATAGTATTGTATCAGTGAATCGTAACTATCGTACGATACATAGACATATGAGTTTAAAATGGGTTTTTTTTGTTAAAATTTGTGGTTTTATTTGATTTAAATAAGTTGTTAGACTTTGTTAACACAAAATTATTAGGAAACTTAATTGAGTCTAATGAAATAGCAAGTCCATGAGTTTTTTTTCTCCCTTCTCTTTCTCTTACAAAATTTAGACTATTCTCGTAACACTCACTTTCATATGTGCAAATGTATTTTCTATGCTATTAAAAATGAATTAAATGAAAATATAATTATTTTTTATTTTGTTATTATTTTTTTGAGTCTATAAAGCTAGAATGCCAAGAAAAAATATAAAGAAAAAATTATTAGAATAAAAAAACAAAAAAAGAAGAAGTAAATGTTGATAATAATAAAGAAAATGTCTATGAAAAAATAATTTTGCAAGATGTTGAATATGATGATAACATTGACTTAGATGGAGTTGATTAGCCAAGATGATGAAAAGATATTATTATTTTGGTTCGTATATCATGTATTACTTCTAAGTTTAATCAATTTGAATGTGAATGTTATAAACATAAGTTAATTTGATTTATTTAGTTAGCTTTGTTAAATTTTATTACATAAGTAATGATTAAATTGGTCATTAGTTGAATATATTTTAAATTTATAATGAATATACCTTTTATATATGTATATCTATAATTATTTTATAATTTTATTAGGTTTTTGTGTATCTTGCAATACACGATTCGATACAATAAATGATACAAGAAAATAAAAGATCAATTCACGATACGATTCACGATTCAACAACTATGAGTCTAATCCATAAGCAAGAGAATATTATTGAAAACAAGCTGCCAAGCAACTAATGGAGCAAGAAACAACAAAAGGGACCCAACTCCTAGCCACACCACAACAGCACATATTAATACACCAGACATCATGACGCAGGACAATCAGAACAAAAACTAAACATCAAAAAAAAAAAGAAAAAAAAAAAGTCTTAGGAGTTAGCACCTATGCCTTGCTTGGAAAACCACAATTTTGCCAAGTACAACAATGCACAACAAAAAACACTTTATATCATATGAAATTACCTACACTATAGGTCTGTGGTTCACTGTACTACCGTCCAGCACCACATTAGCACCGGAATTGTACAACACTATCAAAACATAATCCTTAAAAACAATCATGGAAAATTACATATTAACATTGATTTTATAAGTACTTTGCCCAAATAAATTAAGTTGTAAAAAGAAAATTTTAGATTATATGCGGATTTGATTGACTATTGGCTCCCCCAAAAGAAGTAATTCTTGTTCAGCTAATAAGACATCTACACAAGTGTTAATTACCATCAAGGGCAGATAAACTAATGGGACAAATATTGCATGAAATCAATGATTTTATCATAACTATATGCCACTATGATCAGAATTTAAGGTCAAAAAGAGGGAGCATAAGAAAATTATTCACGTTTAGACGATAAGGCTAATAAAAATCACAAATTGTTTGACAGTAAGTTCTGGAAAACCCAAAAATTGAGTTGGGCTAGCTAAAATGCAACAAATACAAACAGATAAGCATAGTTAATTCTCTCAAGAAAACAGAAAAATGATTATAGATATTACAATCACCAGTTTCTCCCAATAAAACCATAACACAGTACATTGATAGATGCTAAACATTATTTCTAAAATACATATTTTGCACACATAGCATGCATTGCCCATCATATGACCCCATTATTACTTGGATATTCTGATGGGAAATTTAGACCCCGATTGATAGACTTAACAAGTTTTAAACCTAAGTCTACTGATAACAGGTTCCGCACTAACTTTAAATCAATGGTCACAATGGTTTATATTTAGGTGGGTACCAAACCCACTAAAAAAAAAAGGGGTACAGTAAAATGACCATAATTTATAATTTTCAGTTGCAATAGTGATTTTAATACTAAATTGAATTTAGAAATTTTTTTGCAATAACTTAAATTCAAGAAACCGTTGTAATAATTTGATACCAATTATTTTGCAATATATTACAATAGAAATTTCAAAGTGGCAGCTTGTCATAATAAATATATCATTGCAATAACTATATATCAATTATTTTACAATCTATTGCAATGACAAACATGAAGTTGCAATGAACATATTATTACAATGATCTAATATCAATTATTTTATAATCTATTGTAATAAAAAATATGAAACAATTATCTATTACAATAAAGATACCAACAAAAAATGGAACAATTTTATGAGTATTCATTTGAATTTTTTTAAATTTAAATTATTATTATTATTCAAGGGAAAATAATGTAGATTATTGTTCTAAATGTTGTATAAGGAATTTGTCAGACCGTGTGCCTTACCAATCCATCCAACGACCAATTGGTGAAGGATGAGGGAGCACAAATCTTTTATAGCATTCGATCGCAGACCAAGCCCATTAGTATTGCAACAAATTGTGAAATCCCTCACAGAATTTGATAGCATGAAACACTATGGTTGATAACAATCTCTTAAAAAAAATTTTGAAGCAATAATGAAATTGTTTGTTTATCAATTGGGATTTGAAACAAAAACAAAATTGAAATCCACATTTAAAATACCTCATTCCTGGTAATGCTAAAGTTTATGTATGCAGTGATGATAAAGTGGTCTTAAACTCTTACATATGAATTACTTAGTCATATATTAATGTTAATGTTTCTACAATTTGTTGGATGTATTAATTGCAAAAGAAAAAAAGTTATAGTGTTGCATCTATTAATTGTAAAAGGAAAATGTTATAGCGGAATTATATTGAATCACATAAGAACTTGTTGCATCTATCAATTGTAATAGCAAAAATGTTATAGTGGAATTATATTAGATAACATGATGTTAAATCACAAATTTGCAAGTTTTCTTACCACTCATTCTTAATCTCTTGTACACAATTGCAATGTTTGAATTTCCCCCTTTACTAAAGAAAATAATATGAATTAAGAGGTTTCTATCTAATTCTATCTGACTTGATCTTTATTCACTTGTTAAGAATGTTATGGATATTTTATCAAGCCTGTTTTATTAGTTCACTCAATTTTAACGTGTAGTAAATACTTATGAAAAAAAATTAAGAATTTTGTTTTTTATAAAACATGGTAAAAAATTAGACCACAATTGAAATTCAATGGATTTTCTCTAGAAAACAATAGATTTGATGTTCTTATAAAAATTTATAGTTTACAGCATGTATCTAGAAATAAAACCACTTGCTTTTGCAAAATGTAAACATCCATAAACTTAAATACGCTAATATATAACAAATAGCCTTACAAAACAAAATCATTGGTTTTTAAAAATAAAAAATAAACAAAACAAAATCATTAACAGACCAAAACTAAACTTAGCTAATATAACTATTATATGGCTCGATTGAGGTGAATAATCACTGTCTTTCTTACTTTTCAAAAACCAGAAGAGAACAAATATTACGTATATGGGTTGCATTTTATCTACTCCAACTTTTATTACATCCATGAACCAAAGTGTCAGACCACAAAAACTTTCATGGATACAGTAGATAAAGCTGATACAGAAAGTTTTAAGCCAAAATAAGATTACCAGTAAAAAATTCTCTTAATGTTTTCAACATCTCATTTATCAACATCCCAACCAAAGGGTATAATGAATATATATATATATATATATACACACACACAATCAAACTGAAATGAAAGAGAACAAACAGATAATTATAGAATAATTTTCTAACTCATCTAATATAGTTAGAAATGAAACGATTTGAGGACAATCATAAAAAATTGAAGACATGGACCAAAAAAAAAATGAAAATAATTATATAAAGTTAAATACTTGTTTTTAGAAAAACAATACATGGATACACAAAATTAATTTAACCAAAATACGCAAAACAAAACTAAAAAAAGTAATAACCCAAAAACCTTAATCAAAACCAATCAAAACCAAATACGTTGAAGTGATACATCATTACTTTCAAATCTCCTCCAAAACTAAATGAATGTCACAATAGCAAAAACAATCAAAATCTGAAATTTTTTTAATTATAGTTGATGGATTTTCTGTGATCGGAGAAGAATTAGAAGATGCAATTAGCCTCTTTCAATTCAAAGATGTTTCACCTATAGATGCCAACCTGTAGGCCCAAATCAATGAGATGTTTATCAAACAATCAAACTCAGAAAAAATTTATGTTCATGGCTTTGATTGGATGATTGGTCAAATGCAATAAAAATATTGCATAATAAAATAAATTGATCGAAGAACAACTACCAATTGTGTGAAGAAATCGATCATGGTAAATTCTGATGGCTAGCTAATCCCCAAAGTGCATTCATCTCTAGAGACATTTGAGTTTTCTTCAATAGCTAGAGGAGTAAATTGGGATTGAATCTACCACTGCATTCGCTTGTTTATAAAAGCAAAGCCAAGAATTAATGGGGGAGGGGAGGGGAGGGGGGGGGGGGGGGGTGGGGGGGGGGGGTTTAGGAGTTGAGAAGACGACCAAGTGCAAACGGCCTAAACGTCAAGTTCATCGAGTTACAAACATTGTATTAAGATTGTAGGAGAGTAAATGTTATCTTATTTTGTTCACCATCCTTATCTGCTCTTCCAAGACAAATCCATATTCATCATGGATATTTGGAAGGATAATTATGTTGTGGTCCCCACATAAATCTAGACACATGGCACAAAATTAGAACTCTAGTTTGAAATTATAATTTGAGTTTCTCTCAGTTTCACCTACTATTATTATTATTATATAGATTTGTCATTAAAATATTTAAGGTTTATTGCAACAAAATGTTTTTTAACACAAACTTATTACCTCAAATTTTATTGCAACACTTCGCATAAACTATTGCAATGACTTTGATGTTATTGCAACAATTTTTTTCGTTGTAATAAACTTTTTTTTTTTTTTTTTTGGTTGTAGTGATGTGTTTGTCAAGAAAATATTTAATAAAACTAGGTCAATGGATAAAAATATTTGTTAGATAGTAGTTCTATTAGTGAAAATAGAACTGTTACATGCAAATACTATTACTAGAAACACAGACTCACCATTTCATAAGCCCTAACCCCACACGAGCTACTTCCCTCACTCTCTCCTCCTTCACTTCACAAACAACCATAATAGCTAACACCTACACTTCACCTTGATCTTCCAACCCAATGGCAAATCCTAACTTGAACAACTCCACATATTTCCCTAGACCCATTAGGTCTCCCACTCCCACGGTTGGGTTCACTCCACAAGCCCCATGGTCACAGAGCACACCAACCACTCTAGCTAGCTCATTGCCATTGTCATCACAACGGTGATCGTAGTGTTTGTGGTGCTCGTTTGACACACCAACCTGTGAGAGACCGCGCCTTCGGCCTGTTTTTATGATGTTGGACCAAATTCACGTGAATGGATAGAGTCGTGTTATTGCCTCTTAAAATAGAGGTTCGACTAGTTATATTTTCCCTTTTAGATTAAGGGTTTTACAATGGAGTCGCCACTTATTTAATTATTGGGATAAATAAGAAAACCAAAATTGAAAACTTCCTCATTTTATTGATTTGCAAATGAATTTACATTGATCATATGAACTTACATGGCTTTGGTCCTAGATACAATCTAAGATAAAGGACATGGCTTTGTTTCCTAGTTACAATCTAAAAATTGAAAATTACATGGATAAGTATTCGATTTACTAACCCTTGATCTAAGCTCAGAGGCTATGTTACAAGGTGGGAAGGTGTTAGGCACCCACCTTGCCCAGTGAAACCGGTCTTCTAGATTATGGTGGCCAGCATTCATATCACATCATCTAATATGTTATCCATCAATTTGCATGTTGAATTTATTGTGTATGCATATGATAAACCCTAATTCCATTTATTAAGCATTTCATTTGAATTAAAAATAAATTCTAGTGAATGTGCGTAGATGGTGATATTCTAGATTCAAGAATTTGAAAGAATTATTAAACAAACATCTTTTTCATGTTTCTTTTTTTTTTTTTTTTTTTTTTTAATGTGGATTTAAGATCAAAACTAGTGCTATGCATGAACATATGATGAACAACCAACAACATGTGAAGAACACATAAGAACATTTAAGAACATTCAAACATATTCAAGTGAATTTAAATAATTACTATCATACTTTAATCTTAAATTCTCATCATAGCAATATAAAAAACAAGTTAGGGAAATGGATTATACTTTCATGCAAGATCCATACGGTGGAGAAGGAGACTCTTGGTTGAGGTCCTAAAGGTAGAGGAAAAGAAGAGCTAAGAGAGGGAGAGTGAGTCTCACTCAATACCTTGAGTCTCGGGAATACCAAGATATGACAAGACTACTCAACTTCACTAAAACTCAAGAGAAGGGGTTTTTTTTTTGTCGTGCTTTAGAATGAAGGAGAAGGGGGATTTATATATTAGTGGTTGAGGAAATATGAATGGAAGACTATTTAATGAGGGTTGACAAAGAATAATGAATCTAGACCTCATTTTAGCTTTGGGAAAAATCTGGTGCATTAAATGTAGAGATTGGTGAGAGTGAGGAGCAAGCTAAAATTCGGTATTCCCATAGCTAGTGTTATAGCCTGTTGAGCCAACTTCAAAAAATCATTTCTTACCCAATTCTGATCGAAATTGTCTCATTTTTGTGCTCAAATTGAAGCCTCGGATGTCTAATTTCTGGGATAATTAACCTCATTCACAGATACAAAATATTCTGAGAGATATTGATGAAATAGTGAGTAGAGGTCATTTGTTAGAAAATGGTTTCAACACAATTAACATTAATAGGTCCCAAATTAGCTCCCAATTAACATTAAATTGATCCAATCACTCCCATTTTAGACTTAATTAGTTCCAAATTTACCCTAATTAAAAGATAATTGCACAAATTACTCATTGAATAATTAATATTTATCTATCTAATTAATTAGGTGCATGCAACCTCACCATAAAATATAGTCCTAACCAATCAAATTATGACACATTATTAATCTCCAATTGATTATAAATGTAACCAATTGGAATCAATTGTTTATAATCAAATATAGTCGGACTCAATTTGTGATAGTGCATCTCGGCCATTAAAACTTGATTTGATGATAACTTTCAATTTGATGGTCCGATTAGGGCTTATGACCAGTCGATTTGATCGTTACAACATCAAGATCATTTTGGTGAAATGAGATTAAGGATCTATTGACCAGAATCAAGATGCATATTTCCAAGGTGAAAGTACCTTTTTACCCTTCATGTAAGGTTAAATGTGTGTTGTAAAATGGGATGTCAACAAAATGCCCCTCATTGGTAGAGCTTGAAAAATGGATGTCAATGTATGAAAGAGACACCTAACTTTGCAATCAGTATTTAACCATGCTGAATGTATGATGCATGTAGATAAAAATGCAGACAATCATGTTGTGAATCAAAATGTGGACCGAATCTTGAGTGAGATTGCCTACGTACCTTTTGGTGGGAGGATCAAGTCCAAACGTAGTTCATGAGTGCATTTTTTTTTTTTTTTTGAATGAGTACAATACATGCTTACCCAAGGTCAAGAAAATATGGAGGACCAAGGATCCTGGCTCATGTTTTCAGAGGACCTAAGATTTTTGGATCTTGGCTCATGTTTTTAGAGGACCAAAGGTTCTAGATCTTGGCTCATGTTTTCAGAAGACCTAGGATTTTTGAATCTTGGCTCATGTTTTCAGAGGACCAAAGGTTCTGGATCCTGGCTCATATTTTTAGAGGACCTAGGATTTTTGGATCTTGGCTCATATTTTCAGAGGACCAAGGATTTTTTGGGCTTTGGCTCATGTTTTCAGAGGACCAAAGGTTCTGGATCCTGACTCATGTTTTCAAAGGACCTAGGATTTTTGGATTCTGGATCATGGCTCATGTTTTTAGAGGACCAAGGGTTTTTGGGCTTTGGCTCATGTTTTCAGAAGACCAAAGGTTCTGGATCCTGGCTCATGTTTTTAGAGGACCTAGGATTTTTGGGCTTTGGCTCATGTTTTTAGAGGACCAAAGGTTTTGAATCTTAGCTCATGTTTTCAGAGGATTTTTTTGCATAGAAAGCTTTGGTTGGAGAACTTTTTCAACAAAGATGGTCACCAGATGGTCTTATGTAATCTTGCACAATGTTATTGGTAGAATTATAGATTTTTTTTTTCTTGATGCTAGAAAAAGAGATTACATCACAAAATTTGGAGTTTGTCTTGCTATCATATTAGCAAGTTCCCTGCTTTTAGCTAATACAGAGTTTGAAGTTCTCAAAAAAACAACTAGCAGAGAGTATTGCTTAATAATATTACGTATATCTTCTAATAAGGTTTCAATCCACCAAGGCCAGTAACTCTTAGACCTCCAAAAGAGTTGGATTTCCTTACTATCAGTTAGGATCACCACTCTTTGAAGTCCTAAATGAGCTGTGTAGAAGAATGCTTCACGAATTGTAGCAAACTTTTTTTTCTTAGGATCTTGGAATGTTGTGAGAAAGGCATTTCTAACGAGCTGGCTTCCTTCCTTTAATTTACCTATCAAGGCAGCACCTCATCTTCCTTTAATCACCTTTCTGGAGATTTCAACTTGATACAACAATTGCCAATCTTCTTGGTAAGGCTAGGCAAGAGTAAGATGCTGGATGTCTCCCTTTGTTTGTTCTTGACCTATAAGATTTTCAATAAAAGCAGCATTGTACCTATGGGTTAAAGCAGTTGAGGTTAGGTTAACCTCATTTGTATTAGGTAATTTCCCTTTGAAGACTATGCCATTTTTGTGATTCCATATACACCAAAGGGTGACAAATAAGGTATGATTGTAGTTCTTGATTCGATTTTCCTTTTGGCTTCCTTGGACCCAGTTACTTATCCAATCAGTTATGGTGTTGTAGGGAAGAGTGTCAGTGCAATTGGTTATTTCACTTCCTAACCAAACAGCTCTAGAGAAAAGGCATTTAAGAAACAAGTGGTCTAAAGTTTCCCTATCTTCTTGACAAAAGGGACAAGTATTAGAGCAATTAAGGATTGGAGAACATAATTGATTAGTGTGACTCTTCCAGCTTGTGAGAGAAGTTTGGCTTTCCATCCCTAAAGTTTGTTATTGACCTTTTCTATTAGTTCCTCAAAGTTCATAGCTCTTCTACCTCTCATACGAAAAATAATTCGTAAGTCCTTGGGTGGTTAACAAGTTTAACACCAAGAGTGGAGCTTAGGGTCTGTTGTTTGTCAAGACTAATGTTAGGAGTACAAAAAAGTTTAGATTTATGAGCATTGAAACTTTGTCCAGATAAGTCACAGTACCAATTGAGTGTTTGTTGGAGGGGAGAGATGGATTTGGAATCATCCTTGAGAAAAAGGAGAGAGTCGTCTGTAAAGAAAAGGTGTGTGAATGTAGGACAGTTTTGGCTAATTCTAATTCCTTTGATGTTGTTATTATGTTCCTTTCTAATGAGGGCACAAGAGAGGACATTGGCGCACATAATGAACAAATATGGCGATAGAGAGTCACCTTGTCTAAGACCTCTAGATGGCACAATAGTTTTAGAAGGGCTACCATTAATCAAAATACGTTAGGACACTGTGGAGACACATTGTATCACCCAATTGATCCAATTAGGGGAAACCATATTATGAAGAGCAGCTCAATTCTGTCATAAGCTTTTTGCATATCAAGTTTCAAAGCAGCAAAACCCCATTTGTCTTTTTTCTTTCTCATGTAGTCATAAATTTCATGTGCTAGCAGAATATTATCAGTGATAAGTCTACCTTGTATAAAGGCATTTTGAAATGGGGTTATCAAACTGTCCATAAAGGGTTTAATTAGTCTATTGACAAGAACTTTTGAAATAATTTTATAAGTCACATTATAGAGACTAATAGGTCTAAATTGAGTAAATTCTTCAGGGCAAGCCACTTTCAGAATAAGAGACAGAATGGTAGTATTATCGATATGTATCATGGAATAGTGTAGTGTTTTGGATGGTAGTAGTATTAGGGAACAATGTTGGTATTTTGGAATTAAATACTAGCTTGGGACTAGTATTATGGTTATGTGTTATGGAACAATGTTAAGTATTTAATAAGTTTAGAAACTAGTTTATATAGAGACTAATAGGTCTAAATTGAGTAAATTCTTCAGGGCAAGCTACTTTCAGAATAAGAGACAGAATGGTAGTATTATCAATATGTATCATGGAATAGTGTAGTGTTTTGGATGGTAGTAGTATTAGGGAACAATGTTGGTATTTTGGAATTAAATACTAGCTTGGGACTAGTATTATGGTTATGTGTTATGGAACAATGTTAAGTATTTAATAAGTTTAGAAACTAGTTTATAATACCAGACTTTCAAAGGAGCAAACTTGAATTTCTAAGGCTACAGCAATTTGAGAGTTTCTACAAGTAACTTTCAGTTTTTTATGGATTAGAAGGATAAAAAAATAAGGAAGAAACTGCACTTCTTTAGCCTTGTGGGTATTCTAGATTCCTACTGTTGCTCTTGAGAGTGAAGCTCAAGAACCTTAGGAAAGATGCTGAACTGAAATAATTTAGTGTAATGCTAGGTACTTAATTTATCTTTTATCCCATAGAGAGAATTCAGAAATAATCCTATTTTACACTATCTGGCCACCTATGTTTCAGAATTTTTAATTCAAATCCCAATCAGTGGTTTAATCACAATCATTATCAGTGGGCAACTTGCTCATCAATAATCCTAGCATACATTCTAGTTGTTTATCTATTTTCTAGCCATGAGAGCCCTTGAATTAGAAAGGTTGACAGCTTATTCTTAATCATGCTAGAAGAGTAAAGGTTGACAAGCACAAGGGTATTTTACATCCGATTTCATTATTAGTTTCGCTATTTCCATTTGTAAATTATTGATCTTTTCATAGACTTAACAGACTAGGCTTTTGATGTTGATCACTCAACATTGTTTCTTCTGTAAATCTTTTGGTATTGTTCTTGCAATTGAAATCTAAATTTTTAATCTTTGTCAAGAAGATTTTTAAAGGTGCGACTATCATAAGCATCACAGCCCTATCCCTGTAATCTAGCATCAGCAAATAAGGATCTTTGATCAACTAATTCTACTTTGGCTCAAAAGTGAAGTTAAACTTTCCAATTATAATGTCTCCCATATAAGGCCTTTAAATTAGGTTTCGTTGGGACTTACAAATTCACTCATTAAATCCTCCATCTTGAATATATGAAAGTTAAGCACTTATTGGAACAACAAGTTTTACTAAGTTAGAATAATGGTTAAATGATTAAATTCATAATTTTTGAATAACTTAAACTTTTGAGCATATTATCTTGAATCTGAAGCATGTCTTAACTCTACCTTCCATTTGAAACTTAAAAATTCCACATATTGGGCTCCACTTATTAAGAAGAAGCTTAGGCTTGTACCTGGGGAGTGTAAAAATAATGGTTAAATTAGGTGATCCACCAAAATAAGTCACACAACAACGACAACAAGAACTAGAGCACTAGCAATAACACTATTACATTAGATTTGAGGTACAATAGTAACTATCAAGTGATTTTACTCAAACATCTTTGCAATAGGCTAATGACATTATCCAAAGACCAGCAACATTGCTATTCATTTTTTCGTAAGTTACAAGGATATGGGAAAGCAATAAATTGATTTTTAGTAAGATTGATTAACCACAATATATGAGACAATTCACTAAATTATTATGTTTTTGGTCAAACCTTTACACTCTTTCTATTGATATCAGAATTTTTATTTTAAAATTAAAAAAGAGAATGGTCAAAAAACTTGGTTAAGAATTGGAAACTTTTTGTTGTAAGGATCAACATAAATAACACCTCTAAGTGGAGAAATTATAAGATCCTCAGGTGGACCATGTCACTTGTCCACAATTCTACTAAAAAACTTCTACTTGTTTAAAATTGCTGAGTCAGTAATTAATTTCTGTTTAAAAAAATTTTCTAACTAACAATTTTAAACAAGTGGCAGTTTTTTAGTGGAATGATAAACCACATCACTAGTCCACAATGTGGCTCTTATAATTTCTCCTCTAAGTGAGTGTATGTATTAAACCCCATTACACACCTCTAAGAGCAGCACTAAAGCTACAAACCAATCAATGACTTCAACTCAAATAAACACTAATCCATCAGGCCTAATCCGTAGGATCTAATCTGAACCAAAAAAAGCCCATCACCCAAAATACGAAACCCACATATAACATAAAACAAAGATCTAATCTGAACCAAAAAAATCACCCAAATAAGAAACCCACATTTAAAATAAAACTAAGCCCACTAAAAGCTACTTCCCTTTTAAAACCCAACGCTTAATTTTTCCCTAAAACTTATATCGCAGTTAGAAAATCCTTCATTAAACCCAACTCAAGCCAAGCCTATACCGTCAACCCAGTCCAAACCCAAAAATAAAGTCATAAATAAAACCCAAGCCCAATCCCAAAGTAACAAAGCCGATTAGCACACCAAACTTTCCCCACACACACACACACACACACATATATATATATATTGAAATTAATGGCATGTATCAACCTATAAATAAAAATAAAAAACACAACAAAATAATATTTAAAATTTTAAAAGGCCCCTCGCACTTTCCGAACTTTTTATTTAAAATATATATATATATATATATATTAGTTTTGGTGGCACATACAAGACATCTTTTCACAAGCAATAATTTAAACATTCTTTTAGAGCATTTGGCATAAGTATATATATAATAGAAAAGTACCACATCTTAGGCAACTAAATCTAAAATTCACCTACATCAAATCATATAAAGTTGTGTAAAAATACATAGTTACAACAGTAATTGAGTAAATTTTCACTGACAGTATTAATTTTACATTTAATTTTTTTTAATTTTTATGTATTCCAAGGATAAAGGAAGAAAGTAGATAGTGGTTGTTGTGTGTTGTGTGTGAGTAAAGAGAAACAATTTTTTAAAAATAATTTTTTTCGATATTTTAATGAAATTTAGTATAAAATAGATAATTTAATATTGAGTATTTTGAAGAGTATGTAAAATATAAAAAGTAGGTTTTTATATTAAAATAATCATAACTTTTTGACTGAGCTGAATCAATGCTATTAGAGAAAGCTTTTCAAAGAGAATGTGTATACCAAATCACTAAGTTGAGCTTATAGAATTATGCAATTCTTATGGCCCAATTTGGAAGCCCATTAGCTGGCAGAACATCCTTTCTCTGTTTATTTTGCTCTGAACTAGGGATGGCAAAATAAGCCCGACCCACGGGTATCCGGTCTGACCCGACCCTAATGGGGTGGGTTTTACCAAATTCGTGAAGCAAATGGGGCGGGTTTGGGTTTTAATAAAAAAACCCGAAACGGGTCCGGGTCGGGTCCGAGTATTATGCAAACCCGGCCCGGACCTGACCCGTATACATATATAATATAATAAAAAAAAAAATTTAACCCCTTACCCTAGATATAAATATATTCTAAACTCTCTCAACACCTCTAGTCTCACATGCCGCCTCTGCCTCTTCATCTCTCAGCTCAGCTCACTAACTCACACGCTGCTCTTCATCTCTCAGCTCTCTCACTCACACGGCCACAAGCAGTCAAGCCCAGCTCTTTGAATCTCTCATCGTTCTCCGTTTCGTCCTCATCGATCTTGCACAGCCCTGAGCCCTCTCATCCTCCTCATCCATCTCGCACCGATTCCTTGCCAGTCAGCCACGGCCTCACTCAGCCGCCCCCCTCACGGCCTCGCTCAGCTTCACTCTCACGGCCTCACGGCCTCGCTTCACCTCTCTCTATTTTTTTTTTTTTTTTTGGGTTCAGTTCTTCCATGTGAGTTTGTGTTTGTGTTTATGATCTCTGTGATTGTGCTTATGTTAGGATTTGTGTTTGTGATTTTGAAGAGGGGAAAATCATAAATCTGAAATTTGTGTTAGGTTTGTGATTTTGAAAGGGAAAATTATAAATATGAAAGTTGTGTTTGTGATTTGTGTTTATAACGTGTTAGGATTTGTGTTTGTGTATGGGATTTTGGGTCTGAAAATGATAAATCTGAGATTTGTGCGTTTGTAATTTGTGTTTCTGATGTTGGGACGGGAATGACGGGACGGGGCCCGCGGGGCCTGACGGGACCCGACGGGGCGGGTTCGGGGTGAAAAAAATAACCCGTTTATTAAACGGGCCAGGTTCGGGTCATGGAAGCAGACCCGCAGGTCGGGTTTGGATTCTGAACTGTGAAGGGTATTTTTACTATTTAGACTAAGGAATGTGTGTGCTCTGCTCTAGTAGTAGACACCACTACCGAGTTGAGAGAGAGTAAGCCAGGACCACGAAAACCTTGTGGGTGAGCATGTTGGAGGTTCAATTAAAGGCCCCTTGAAAGGTTGATGTGCATAGAGGTACCCAAGGACAATGCGAAACAACCGTGATTCGGTGATTTGATATGGTTTTGGATTTTAAGAGATATGCTGAAACAACGAGATTTTACGCTATGTTCTTTAATAAATTCTACGAAGCCAATTTCAAATCTATATACATATATTTTTGTACATATATAAAAATATTATATTCATCAAGCTTTCATATTCAAATATTATATACAATTAAATCGAGCTTCATACTCAAGTTTATTTACGAATACATCATTATATTTGAGCCTACCTCATTTGTTAAAGCAGTCAGTAATTCATGTTATGCATAGAAAATTTTTAGATTAAATGTTAACATGTTCAAGTTTAAATATTTCTCTAATTTCAACTATTTGAAAGCTGAACCGACTCCAATATAAGATAAAAGATGTAATTTTAACATTTTTAATGACGAAATTGTCAAAATTTTACACATAAGATTGTTAAAAATGAGAAACATACAAATATTATGAAGTAATATATTAAAGTAATCATAACATGCTTTTACATTTTTTTTTAATAAGTATTATCAAAGAGTAATAGTGTAAGGTTGAATTTATTCAACCATGTATTGGCTTTATTCCGTGCCAAATTTGCTTGTATTTCAGTAATTAGATACCCTGTATTTAGGTGGGAATCATGTAAGGGTTGTGTGTGAGAAAATGTGAAGAATTCAAGTGTGTGTGCATTCAAAGAGGTTCTTGTGATTAGATCTTGCGAGTGACTTGCGACTGGCGACTCGCCAAAATGCCACACGTGTGAAGCATGCAGGAAGCTGAAAGGTCACAATAGCTGGAGCATTATAGGACAAAAAGGATAGTCTGGCTTGACAATTATTTCGCGACTCAAACTCACGACTTATCCCAGTAGCGAGTGAGTCGCCAGAACACCCCGTTTTGTAGAAAAATGATTTTTCATATTCCTCACGTATCCTACTATAAATACCCTTATACCCACGTAATGTAGAGAACTTACAGTAAGGGTTGTCAATGGGCCGAGTCAGGCTAGCCTGACCCATTTTTACTTGGCCCATGGGCACAATGGGCTATTAACTAGTTAACAGGCCGAGTCAGGCTAGGCCGAAAGAAAAAACCTCAGCCCATGACCCTGCCTATGAGTAATGCCCATTTAGTCTTTAGCGAGGTGGGCTACCGGGTTTGGCCTAATGGGCTACCTATGGGCTTGTGTGAATATATTATTTTATTATTTTTACAAGGAAAGAATCAATTTTTTAAAGGAAAGAATTAAAGAATTTAATATTTAATTACAAATTTTTTTTACAGTCAAATCTATTTAATTTTTTGTTTTGATGACCTATTTAATTTTTTCTATTAAGGCTTTAAATAGTTTTTTATTTTTATCTTTAATAACAAAAATGTCAAATGGTTAATTCAAATTTGTTAGACTACCAGAAAAATATATATTTAGTAAACTAAGTTTAGCACAATTACTTTGAGTATCTTAGTGGTTGAGGGAGTTCTCTTAAGAAATTCTTCTATAATATCTCAGGATCAATCCTTTATACACTTCCTATATATTTTTGTTATGAATTATGAGTTATTGGGCTGGGCCAACGAGTCAAGCCAATGGGCTAGGCAACGAGTTGGGCTACTAGGCTAGCCCATCGGGTACCCATGGGCATAAAAGCTAGCCCACGGCCTAACTCGCTGAGCTAGTGAGCTACCTATGGGCCTCAATAACAACGGGCGGGGCTGCCTATTAGCCCAGTGGGCCATTGGATTTCTGGGTCGGGCTATGAGCCGTGGACTATTTGATGACCCTTAGCTTCCAGAGAGAATTTTGAGAAAGAAACCCTAGAGAACAACAAGATTGACTTATCCACAATCTTATATCTTGGATTCTCAAATTCCTCTACTCTCACCTTCTCCATTGACATACTCTTGAGAGGTTCATTAGCCAAATCCTTATTTCACCATACCCATATCTGTGAGGAGATTATTTGGTGCTTGGGAAGCAGTTCAAAGATAACCAATTCATTTGGTTGATGCAATAGGCTTATTGCGGGATCCGGAAAGTTAAAGAAGACATGGTTAGGCTTAACCTTGTTGGAGCAAGAAGCTTGGAGGGCTTAGATACATTGGGTAGATTAGGCTTAGATGGTCTATTGCTATTTATGTATCTCAACTTTATTCTTTAGTAGAACATTTTACCACTTGGAGGATGGCAGAGAGGTTTTTTGTCGAGTTCTTTGGTTTCCTCTTCAATAACACGTGCCGGTGTTATCATTGTGTTTGCATCTCTCTAACCCTTACTCTTTACCTTTAATTGTTGTTGTGTTGTGATTAATTATGGTTTATTTGGGTATTGCTTGTACTTATCATTTTGCACGTATATTATTTGAGTATAAGCTTGTGTTGATTATTTTGATATTGGGGTCTAAACATTCACTAATATTTTATACACCAAGTGAGCTTTCAAATAGTAAATAGAATAAATATGCAACTACTTCTCTCCATGTAATAAAAATTATCTCAGCTTATTGCCTCTCAATTTCTTTTTGTTCTTGTTGCTGAATTTTACTATTTGTTGTTGTTAAGTTGTTGCTAACCTTTCCCTCTTCTGTTCTTGTTGCTCAATGAAAAACTTTCTACGTTTATTTTTTATTCTCTAATAAGCAATGAATGAAAGTTTTTTTGACTTTCATTCTTCCATTTATTTAGTTTTTAAAATTTTTTTTTCCCTTTTAATCTCCAAACTGACCAATTTTTACTGGTTATTTTATTCTTTTTTAGTCCCATACTTCTATGATCCTATCTAGTCCTTTACACAAGACAATTTACTATAATTTACCTTCTACCCATATCGCGTATCAACTATGAGTTATCAAATCAATGTAAACAAATTGGTCACCCAATACGTGCTTGGATGACTGTCTTGCCATTTTTACATTTTATCACATCTATTAATTAGTTTTTTACTTTCATTTTGTCTTTTTTTTGTTTTTTTTTTTTTTAATTCAACTTTTTATGGTACAGAATGGGTAGGGCAGCCCCTCTTTCTTTTGCCAAGCAGTTAATATTTATTTTAATGACAGGTAGGTCATGTAGCTTGTACTTACCAGTAATTTTTAATAATATATATATATATAGAGAGAGAGAGAGAGAGAGAGAGAGAGAAAGAGAGAGAGAGATTTTACTAATTAAGCTAACTAGAACCTACTAATAACATATATTTTAATTATATCTAAATATGTGTAAAAGTTAGTATATTTTTCAAAATATAAATATAGAACAATTTTATTCAATATTATTAAATTTAGCATTAATTCATCAATTTATGTGATAAATAAATTTATATTTATGCAGGTTTAGAGGATAAAGTGACCCTAATGTTTAGTAAAGACTGTAAAGCTTTAAGTGTGCTTCTGATCAATCGGGTTCTATTGTTCTTTACTTCAAAATTTATTTTATTCTAGTTAAATTTATGTTACTAAAACTTTAATACAAAAATAATTAGTAGTTTTGCATCTTAAAAAGTAAGAAATATATATTTAAAAGGAAAATAATTATTAAAAAAAAGAGTTAAAGAAATATAAATTAATTAATATTTAAATATAAAGAAACACCCCACTTAAAATTATTGCCTTAGATGTCAATTAGTGGGGCTACAATTACAAGGCTCTTAGCAAATATAAAACCATTTAATAACGAAAAAAGTTTCACATAATTATAAAGTAAGTATAAAGAAAGTACAGAATTAAAAAGAATCAAACAAAATTCTACGTAAATTCTATTTATGTGAGTGCACGTATGTGTTTTTAATGGCAACAAAGAACAGTCTTCCAACAAGTAGAGATGTCAATGGGGTGGGATCAGATCATGAGTGCCCTAACTCCGCCTTGTTTGCCATTCAAGTTGGGGAAAACCCCACATGGGGTGGGAGTCAGCAAGTTCAGCTTAGAGCAAGTCGGAGATGTTTAATGTTTTGCTAATCCTAATGAGATGGTTAACTAGGATATTTGATGAGATAAAGATGAAACATAGAAGGAAATGACAACTTTGAGAGTACTAAGAAAGAAGGAATGACGACCATTTTGAAATGGTAAACTAATATGTATGAGAAAAATATATTATACCTAGGATATGTATAGAAAAGAATAAATTATATGCATCATAATTAAAATATATATTAAATAAAATATGTATATATATATATATATATTTGGGGTGGGATAGGAAAAAATGAGACGGGTTGAGCAAAATCCATCCCTGATCCTTCACCTCTTTGGGTGGAGAAAATCCATGTGGTGCAAGATAAAGCGAGACAAGAAGAGTCATGCAAGGTGGGTTATTTTTGTCATCCCTGCAACAAAGCCCTAGAAGATCCAATTAACAAATACAAGAGCAAATGTTAGCACACAATTATCCCAAAAAAACTTGAAAATCATACTGCTAAATATATAGTGTTTTCTATTATACCATTTTGTTGCATCCTTTTTGTTACTCAAAAACCAATATGGAATGTGTTTTTTGAAAAATGATATTTAATTTGCATTAGGAAAATTTATTATCTCCTTAATTTATTTTCCTCCAAATCTATATCTATATTTATATATATATTACTAAAAGCTGAAGCGGGGCATTTAAAGCTGCTGCTCTCAGGTTACACCACATTAGCTGTCACGTCATTTTAAAAAAAAAATGATTTCTCATTCAATTTTAAAATGGTTTTTACAATTTTCAGCCCTATAAATGCAACCCACTACTTATTTATTTACTTCCACTATCACTCTATAATAAATTTGTATAATTCATCCAACCCACCTCTTATTTATTTAGTTCCACTGTCAAGCCCAACCTAAAGCCTTTTCAGTTCAGCTTAAAGGAAAAAAAATAAAAAATAAAAAACGTTGAAGCCAGTTTTGTGTGAGCCTTTTCAGCTTAAAGGAAGAAAGAAAAAAAAAAAAGTGGAAGGCTTCAAGGTTTTGCGTGACCAAATAGAAACCTGAGGAGACAGAGAGTTTGAAAATTGTAACGTGGAGGGAAACTTAAAGGGAGGAAAAAAAAAAAAAAAAAAAAAAAACGTTGAAGCCTTCAGGTATTGCATGAGAAAACAGAGAGTTTGAAAGCTACCCACCTTCCTACTCTACCGTTTCTCAGTAACGGCTGCCTATCTAATTTCCTTCCTTTCTTTATTCCTTTCCACACAGTGTATAAATACTGACAGAACTTGTCTGCTTTGGTTGAGGTATCTCAATATCTCAATTTGTTTTTTTGGGTGCAAAACTTTTATACTCTGTTTATATTAATATGAGAACCTTTTTTTTTTCATTTGTTTGTGTTTGTGTTTATATTAGACGAGCATCCTTCGCATGCCATTGATGTGTTTGTGAGATTGTTTGAGTGTCGTTTCAAAAATAAAAGGACTTGTTTATGTTGCTTAATAGTGTTATAATTTTACAGCCAAAAAAACTATTTTATTTTACCTGGGTTTATTTGGAAATATCTCAGGTCTCATTTTTTTAATGTGTTGTGGCTTATTAGAAGAATGTAAGACTCTGAAGTATAAAGTGTTGGTGGCACGTCTCAATTTTTGTGGTAAGTTTTCTGCATAATTCTACATAATTTTACTGCACAATCCTTGGTAGCCAAAAAAACTATTTTATTTTACCATTGTATACTACATCATTTAGATTGATATCCACTTTCAACAATTGATGTTAGATCGTACTTCAATATCATGATTGTATAATATGGATTGGGTTTTAGAATCAAAGCAAATTGTTTTTGGTGATTCAATTTTTGAGGTAAGTTTTCTACATAATTTTGCATAATTTTACTGCATAATCCTTGGCATGTCGTTGATGTGTTTGTGAGATTGTCTGAATGTCGTTTCAAAAATAGAAGGAGCTGTTTATGTTGCTCAATACATGTCGTTTCAAAAAAGAACATGTGCCAAATGTACTCAACAATAATCTTGTCAGTAAATGGAGTGAGGTCCAAATTTAGTAGATCTTCCATCCTATTGATAGTATCATTTTCAAACTTCACAGCAAAAACTTGAAACTTAGCAGAGCTTTCAGATGACCATTATTCTTATTATGTTTCAACAATAGAGAACTCCACATCTTTGTTGTCATGGGACTTGAACTCACAGAGTTCCTTTTAATTCTCATCTGCCATTGTGTAGAGGGTGCTAACATCTGCGCCATGTTTCAGTTGCTCCCCACTCTTAAAAAAAAAAAAAAAAAGAAAAAAAAAAAGGCTTTGGATTTAGACTAAAAAGTTTAATAGATTGGAAAGGTAATGAATGATGAACTGTGATTCAATATGGTTCTTATCAATTTTCACTAAAGCAAACTCAATGAGTCTAACCAAGACCATCACAACACAGTGTTATGAATATGATGAAATTTCAAGTAAAATGAAAGCCTAGACAACTGATAAGTTTGCATCTCTCTTTTTCATCATATGTTATGTTGTATCATCATTTATAATCATTGTGGAGATATGAATACCCAGCAACTTACATTACCTCTAGAGAGGAGGGGAAAAAAATCTAAAGTTACAGAATCAGACTCACTTGAGGTGAAGTAAAATTAAGCAGTAAAATTGGTTATAAAAAAAGTCACACACAACTACAAAATGAATATGAGAAAATTTAATATTTGTGAATTGGAAAAAAAATTGTAATCCACAAATATGAAGTTCAACATAGTTGGCTTTGTGGCCAATTATTTTATGACTGTATCTTAAGAATTGGCATCTACTGATTGAGAAAAAAAAAATTAAAAAAAAAATCTTTTCAAAAAAAAAAAAAAATTCTTTGCATCATTAGGTGCTCATATTTTGAAATTCTTTTGGAATTTCACAATTCAATGTAACATTAGGCTTGGAGATAAGAAAACAATAAACAATAAGTGCTTCAAAAGCAATGACTAGGCTTATTACCATCCAGTCATAAACTTTTTGGAAACCCAACTCTGAAGGACAGAACAGTATGCCTGAAAAGAATGGTTTGTAAGTGATTGGAAGGAAAGGAAGCTCAGTTAAAAATAATTCAAATTATTTTTGAAATTGAAAGGAAAACAAGTAGGCTACTCAACATTGGTTTGTAAGTTTTGAATTACCCTTACCCTCATAGTTTTTGTCTCATTTAATGAGCAACTTCATTAATTATGAAAACTAAGTTTTCAGTGTGGTGGTACCAATTGAAGTTTTCTAGAAGGTGAGAACGTTGGTTGGATATCCAAGTTGTTTAGAGAGCTTGGTGGTTGATGGCATTAGAAAATTAATTGATGTGGATTCTACCGATTCCCATATTTGGTGGGTGCTTAGCATGTTTAACTGGATTGTAATGCCTGGACCATGTCTCAAAAGATATTGGCTTTTATGATAATGTATTTACAAAGCCATTAAAGTAATTTTGTACATGTAAAAAATCTGTTGCACACCATTTTCTTGCTTTGGTAGGTAGCTTTTTTGGAATGAATTACGATTTATTGTTAAGAGTTAATTGTATAGCCGCTTTAAGTAACTGTATGTTGGTTTTATTAACTTGAGTTGGGTTGTAGCTTAATTTGTTGATTTGGTTCAATTTGGTTAGGTTAACGTGTTTGACTGGATTGTAATGCCTGAACCATGTCTTAAAAGATATTTTCTTTTATGATTGATGAAGTCAAGAATTTCACCAGTGAGCTATACGATACCTGCGCACTCGAACGTGAACCTGCACAACAAAGGGAAGAAAAAACCTCGTGAAGAGCACTGGTGTGGTGCCGACCGAATACCCTCCGAAGGTCAAGTCAGAAATATGCTCACAACTCTAGAGTGCTAGAGAGAGTAAAATTAAGCGTACCTTGATTAGTGAGGGTATTGAAGCTTTTATAGTTGTAGTCAATAGACCTCTTTGACTTGGAGTTGAAGTCTTTCCTTGTAAAAATTCTCCTAAAGAGTCCCAAACGTAATGGACAAGTATCTTTTCCTTATCGAGAAGATCTTTCATTAACAAACGCGGTCACATGAGTGAGAAAGGGATGAAGATGTTGTTGTCAAGAGGAAAGCTACCAGAATTGAAGTCTATTGATTTTGACATGTGTGAAAGTTGCATCTTAGGAAAGCAGAAAAATGTGAGCTTCTTGAAAACTGGCAGGACACCGAAGACTGAAAAATTGGAGTTAGTACACACTGATTTGTGGGGGCCTTCTTCGGTTGCATCCCTTGGAGGTTCAAGGTACTACATTACCTTCATTGATGACTAAAGCAGAAAGGTATGGGTTTATTTTCTGAAAAATAAATCTGATGTATTTGAAACTTTTAAGAAGTGGAAGGCCATGGTTGAGATAGAAAAAAGTTTGAAACTAAAATGTTTGAGGTCAGATAATGGAAGAGAGTACATAGATGGAGGGTTCAGTGAGTATTGTGCTGCACAAGGAATTAGGATGGAAAGGACCATTCCTGGGATACCACAGCAGAATGGTGTGGCTGAGCGCATGAATAAAAATTTTAATAAGCATGCTAGGAGTATGAGGTTGCATGCTGGACTACCAAAAACTTTCTGAACTGATGCTGTTAGCACTGCAGCTTACCTAATAAACCGAGGACCATCAATTCCTATGGAGTTCAGAATTCATGAGGAGGTTTGGATCGATAAAGAGGTAAAGTTTTCACACTTAAAAGTTTTTGGTTGTTTTTCTTATGTTCATATTGATTCTGATGCACATAGTAAACTTGATGCAAAGTCTAAAATATATCTTTTCATTGACTATGGGTGATGAGAAATTTGACTATAGGTTTTGGGATGAACGAAACAGGAAAATCATCAGAAGTAGAAATGTGATATTTAATGAATAGGTTATGTACAAGAACAGGTCAACTGTAGTATCAGATATTGTAGAGATAGATCAAAAGAAATCTGAGTTTGTCAACTTAGATGGATTGACTGAAAGTACTGTCCAGAAAAGGGGTGAAGAAAATAAGAAGAATGCAGATTCACAGGTAGATCAGAGTACATTTGTAGCTAAAGTCCGCAGATCTTCCAGGAACATTAGACCTCCACAGCGTTATTCACCCACTCTAAATTATCTCCTGTTGACTGATAGTGGTAAGCCAAAGTGTTATAAAGAAGCCTTGCAAGATGAGAATTCAAGCAAGTATGAGTTAGCCATGAAGGATTAGATGGATTCCTTGTTGGGGAATCAGACATGGGAACTGATTGAATTGCTAGTAGGAAAGAAGGCTTTGCACAACAAGTGGGTATACTATATAAAGAATGAGCATAATTGTAGCAAACGTTACAAGGCCAAATTAGTTGTTAAAGGGTTCTAGCAGAATGAAGGCATTGACTACACATAGATATTTTCTCCAGTTGTGAAGATGTCAACAATTAGACTGGTGCTGAGAATGGTGACTACAAAAAATTTACATCTTGAGCAGTTAGATGTGAAGATGGCATTCCTTCATGGTGACTTGGAGGAAGACCTTTACATAATTCAGTCAGAAGGGTTCATTGTTCAGGGACAAGAAAATCTAGTTTGTAAATTGAGAAAGAGCTTGTATGGCCTAAAACAAGCTCCTAGACAGTGATACAAGAAGTTTGACAATTTTATGCATAGAATTGGATTCAAGAGATGTGAAGCTGATCACTGTTGCTATGTTAAGTCTTTTGACAATTCTTACATCATATTATTGCTGTATGTGGATGATATGCTTATTACAGGGTCTAGCATTAAGGAGATTAATAATCTGAAGAAGCAATTGTCAAAACAGTTTGCAATGAAGGATTTGAGAGCTGCAAAGCAGATCCTTGGTATGAGAATTATTAGAGACAAGGCTAATGGTACATTGAAACTTTCACAGTTAGAGTATGTGAAGAAAGTTCTCAGCAGGTTCAACATGAACGAAGCTAAACCAGTGAGCACACCCTTAGGTAGTCATTTCAAACTGAGCAAAGAGTAGTCAACGAAGAAAGAAGAAGAAAGGGACTATATGAGCAAAGTGCCCTATGCCTCAGCTATTGGCAGCTTGATGTATGCTGTGGTGTGTATAAGGCCAGAAATTGCACATACAGTGGGAGTTGTGAGCAGATTCATGAGTAGGCCTGGAAAGCAGCATTAGGAGGTAGTCAAGTGGATTCTGAGATATCTTAAGGGTTCATCAGATACATGTCTTTGCTTCACAGGTGCAAGTTTGAAATTGCAGGGTTATGTAGATGTTGATTTTGCTGGTGACATTGATAGCAGAAAGAGTACTACTAGGTGTGTTTTTACTCTGGGTGGTACAGCTATATCATGGGCTTCAAATCTACAGAAGATTGTTACTTTGTCTACTATAGAAGCTGACCATGTTGCAGCAACTGAAGCTGGAAAGGAGATGATTTAGCTACATGATTTCTTGGATGAACTAGGTAAGAAGTAGGACATGGGCATTATACACAGTGACAGTCATAGTGTAATTTTTCTTGCTAAAAATTCGGCTTTCCATTCAAAGTCGAAACATATACAGAAAAAATACCACTTTATCCAATACCTTGTTGAAGATAAGCTGGTAATACTTGAGAAAATCTATGGATCTAAGAACCCGGCAGACATGTTGACTAAGGGTGTCACTATTGAGAAGCTAAAGCTGTGTGCAGCTTCAGCTGGTCTTCTGGCTTGAGGATAGGAGGATGAGTTGCAGGGATGAGGAATTGCTTTTGGAGGATAGCGGTTGATGTTGGTGATTGAACTAGTCTCCAAGTGGGAGATTTGTTGGGCTTTGTAGAGCCTAGTTTATGTTTGATCCGGTTGACGACCCGACCCAACCCGAATAATGTTGCGTGATTTTTAATGGGAGATTTACTGAGGCTTAGTCCATGAAAAATTTTTTTTGGGCCCGTTTTGTATAAAAACTGATTATTGGTGATTAGGGTTTAGTGTGTTGTTGCTGTGTTTTTGAGAGAGAAAAAACTGTAACTGTCGCACTTTTGTATTTTCCCTGATAATAGTGAAATTCCTGTAACTCTGTGGACGTAGGCAAATTGCTGAACCACGTAAATATTGTCTTGTGCAAGTGATTGTTTTTCTTTGGCATGTGTTTTCTCTATTTTTTTTTTTTTGTTTCTCACAGGTTGGGATTTCGAGTTGAATTCCCTAGATTTAGAACCACATGATATTCAATTTTTTAGATAACCGTCAGATAAGATTGTAAAATAATTCAGTAAAAATTCCAAATTCTTTAGAACCACATGATGTTCAGATTTTGAGATAACCGTCAGATAAGATTGTAATATGTTGCAAAAATATCACATAAAAGGTCTTGGTGTTCAATGATGTGGACACCAGTCATCGTTTTGATTACTATTTTAACCACAAATTGCTTACAAGTTACCTGTTAATTTACATGTTTTTAAGCTGGATTGTTTCTTTAAGTATTTGTAACTTCTAATTATAAATAAAATGAAAAGGCTATGCTAAATTTTTTTTTTTTTTTTTGGTTGTGTAGGTGGTTCATATTTTCTACCAATTGATTACGAATTATGTATTAAATTGCAAGTTCAACAGCTAGATTGTTTCATAAAGTATGTCCAACTCTCAATTAATGAAAAGGCTATTATAAAATTGAGATTATATTATCTTTTGGCTTCTACCAAATTATAATGGATTAGCTATTAAATTGCAAGTTCACACAAGCTGGAATATTTCTTCAAGTCTCTCTAAAATGAAATGTTTTGCTAAAATAGTCCTCATATTATTGGTAGGGTGTTCATGTTATCTACCAGTTATTTCAAATGATATTTTACTATAATAACGGTTAGTAAATGATGGTTGGTAGGTACTATGGAGTCACGTCAGTAGTATGGTGTCTATCTTTCAATATGAAATTTTACTGAATTACATTCCCATGATACAAAAGAATATAAAATCCAAATAAGTTGGGAAAATGGGGGAATTTTATAAATGAAAATTTTTCCAAATACTTTAGAATCACATGATATTTTAATTTTGAAATAACCATTAGATGATATTGTAAAATAATTCTGTAAAAATTCCAAATTTTTTAGAACCAGATGATATTTAGATTTTTAGATAACCATTAGATGAGATTGTAATATGTTCAGAGATTAGATATTTTCTATTGAAAAATATGATTGGTGCAAAAATATCACATAAAAGGTCTTGGTGTTGAATGATATGGACACCTATTTATAAAATTTCCTTATCCTATTTTTAATACTTTATTATTAGTAGTTATTTAAAAAGACTTGCAACAACTTAATTACAATCCTCTAAAGTTTTCACCTAGCATGACGCTAACTTCAAATTTATAAAATCCTTTCTATCTAATTTTAAGTTAATTAAATTTTACTAACTTGGGAAGACAGTTGATCAACTTCGGACTGACTACAAGGCCAAGTATAGTTGTATCATTTCCACATCTAATTCCAAGACAATACCTTCTATCATCATGAATCCTACAATATATTGTTTATACATATATAATGCAGCTTACGTAGTAAAATATCATTTGAAATAACTGGTGGATAACATGAACACCCTACCGATAATATGAGGACTATTTTAGCAAAGCATTTCATTTTACTATAAAAATTACCACGCGCAATGCGTGGGTCCGCGACTTATTAAATTTCAAATTCAAAGACCCTCAATAGGAAGCATGTTGATTAGATCATTTTGTTAATTTTCTAATTTAGCACATTTCATTTAGACTCTGCCTCTTTGAATTTGCATATCCACGTGAGGTTATGGATGAGATTTTAAAAAAAATTTATGGATACAATTTACAGGTTGTTATTAAAGCTCTTTCTAAAGACAATTCTTCCCTCTCTAGCGTAGGTCATATGGTTAAAGACATAATGTCTATTATGGGTTTGTTCGAAGCCCACACCTTCTCTCACGTTAGAAGGCAAGGCAACACTGTTGTCCATGCCTTAGCATAGAGAGCTAAGCTTTCTTTTCCGTTCGTTGTCTAGATAGAGGATGTTCGACCAGATGTTTTATATTTTATAATTTCAGATTTTCCAACTTAAATTGAATAAAGTACCATCAAGTATGGTTTTCTCAACAAAAAAAAAAAAAAAAAAAAAGGTAAATTATAAATTACATCCCTGAAGTTTGGAGTTGACTGGATTTTACACTCTAAAGTTTCAAAAACTTGATTTGCTGAAGTTTGGTTCTGTTAGCAATTCACCCCCCCACGGTTAATTTCTGTTGTTAAGTGAGACATCATCATGCTAATGTGTTCTATTTTTTCCAAATAAACATCAAAACTACGTCATTTCAACTATGACTAAGTTAAGTGATTGGTCATCCAGTTCATTGGTAGAAGAGAATTCCCCATAAATTTTTTAACTCAATGAAGAGAGAGAGAGAGAGAGCGAGAGAGAGAGAGAGAGAGAGAGAGAGAAAACCTATAAATTTTACACTAATGAGATAACATTATATATTATTATTTTTTTCTCTTGGCATATCTGCAACTAGCCTTCCAAATGCACGTGATCCTACAGAGACCTTTGGATCCAAGCTTCGGTGCTCAAGATAATTTTGGTCACGAGAGACGATGTGGAGCAATATTGGGTACTTAAAAGGGTTTTAACTTGTCTTGATCAAGCTTTGATAATGATCCATTGCAGAGGAGTTGCAAAGTAGACAAACAGTAGAAGTTGTAGAGCAAAGGAGTTACAAAGCATACAAGCTTTGATAATGATAATTATTGAAGCCTGCAACGGACTGTCTCACAATAGAAATTGCAGAGCAGAGGAGCTGGGTTTGTGGGTTTCACTGAGTTGAAGAACTAGATTCGTGGGTTATGTTTTGAATTTTCGAGTTAGGTCTTCACGATGTCGTTTAAGCTAGCTGTTAGTATTTTAACTTTAGGTTGACATGACGCAGTTTTGAATTGTGCCAACTCTTCTCTTGGTCATAGCTGAAATGACATAATTTTGATACTTATTTGGCAAAAATAGAACACATCAGCATAATGATGTGTCATTTAACAATAAAAATTAACCGTGGGAGGTGAATTGTTAACAAAACTAAACTTCAGGGTGTAAAATCAAATTTTGAAACTTTGGGGGGTGTAAAATCCAGTTAGCCCCAAACTTCAGGGGTAATTTACAATTTACCAAAAAAATTAAAAGAATAAAAAAATTTGAGAAAATGTTAGGACATATGTGAATCATGTTAGGAACATATGTCAATATAGAATTGGCTAATCCTTTGACAAAATGTACTTTACTTGTAATTGGGTAGATTTAGGATGTGTTTAATATTTCAAGGAACAAGGTTTCAAGTTTAAGTGTTAAACCCATGCAAGTCTATCCAAGAATCAAGTGAAGAAGTGCTGAATTTTAAATCTCGACAGCTAGTATTTATCGAGGTTTAAAAAGCTGTTTAAGCCCGATACTCGACAGCTGCTCGATAGATAGGGTATCCATTGAGATTTAAGAAAATCAGATTTTCAGTTCTAATTTTCATCCAATCTGTGTATAAATGTTTGGACTTTCTTTTCTCACAACCCTAAACATGTATAAGGATTGTTTTAAAGGCCGTCACAGCAGGTGTGAGTGCAACTTGATGCAAAGGTTTTTCACAAGTATATTGTGAACCGGAGACATGCCCTAATCCATCTTTCTCTTCAAGAGGCTACTGCGTTTGTATGCCATAGGGTTTTGTAACCAAAGAGCTTCGTGATATTCATCATGTTGATGAATTGAAGAACTTTGCAACCAAGATTCTTCTTAAGTTGGTGTATAAGTTGTGTACTGGGATTCGCACATCGAATTGGTTAGTCACGTATTAGGAGCCGTGCATTGAAAAGAAAGATTGTCACTACACAAGTCCAATTGGGTATTGGGGTAAGGGTTCAACTGTAGATTGGTATAAGGTACTAGGATTCCTTTACTTGTAATCGCTTGTTGTGATATAGTGAATTCTCAGGAGTGGTGAATTTAAAATCATTGGGTTGGGTTTTTGCCTTGTAAGTTTTCCCCATTCGTAAACAAATTACCATGTCAAATTATTTTCCGCTGCATATTAACTTAGTTGGTAATTTTTTTGTACTACCATGCTTATTGCATGTTAATTGAATTAATTAATTAACTTGGCAAATTATTTGGTTAATTTATCACAAGGGGTCAATACATTCTTAGCCTATCAAGTGGTATCAGAGCAGGCACACTCTGATTAGGTTTTAATCTTTGCTGTGTGATCCATTGACTCTTGTTGTCATGGCTGCAACTGGCATGAAAAGATCTGTGCTTTCAAATACATCTTGTTTTTCTAATCTTTACTTGTTTGAGTGTATCAAAAAATGCAAGTCTAAAAGTTATTTGAATTCTATCATGATGATTATTGGAAAAGATCTTAGCTTGACAAAGAATAAACTAGACTGTCTCAGAATGAAAATGTGCAAAGAAGTTCGTCTGAGAAGAGTGAAAGTTAAAGGCTTTGTTCATAAAAGGAAGATAAGAGAAAACGCCATTCCCACTAATCTGCCATCTAAGCACGAAGTGTACTTCATGATGAAGTTCGCATTTAAGGTTATGGACACGTGTTTATGGTACCTTGATAGTAGCTGCTCAAGACACATGATTGGAGACCGATCTTTCTTCAAGGTTTTCGAGTCTAAGAAAAGTGGTAATGTCACTTTTGGTGATGAGAGCAAATCACAGATTAAAGAAAAGGGAATCATCTCTCTACCTAGACTACCAGACATTGTAAATGTTCTAAATGTAGAAGATCTAAGAGTGAACTTGTTAAGAATAAGTTAGATATGTGATTAAGACTTTATGGTATTATTCTCAAAAGGGAAATGCCTTGTCATGGATGAGTCTGGAAAGAAACTTATAAGTGGTGTTCGCACTCTAGACAATTGTTATTGTTTGGTTCCTGATGCTGATATTGTGTACAATAGCATTCGTTTACCAAATGAAGATCTATGGCACCAAAGGATGGGACATGCTAGTTACAAACATCTTTCAATTGTATCTAAGCATAAGTTAGTCTTAGGGATACCAAAACTCAGTAGAGTGAACAATGTGATGTGTAGACCATGTCAGCTTGGAAAACAGACAAAAGCTAAACATCCGGGCACTCAGACATCCGCTACATTTAGACCATTGGAGCTATTGCATCTAGATCTCATGGGTCCAACCGGAATTGAGTCTCTTGGTGGAAAGAGATACATCATGGTTGTGGTAAATGACTTCACTAGGTACACTTGGGTTATCCTTCTACGATCCAAGTCTGATGCTCCTAAGTATATTGAAGCCTTACGCACAAGATTGCAGAATGAGAAGTGCTTGAAGATTTGTCAAATTCGAAGTGATCAAGGTAAAGAATTCGAGAACTCATACATAGAGTCCTTTTGCACTAGATCAGGTATATCTCAAGAATTCTCTGCTCCTATTACTCCTCAACAGAATGGTATAGTGGAAAGAAAGAACAGGGTAATTCAAGAGATGGCTAGAGCTATGTTGCACAACAAGGATGTAGCTTGAAACTTGTAGGGAGAAGCCGTTAACATTGCATGTCATATGGTTAACAAAGTGTACTTTAGACCTGGTACCAAGAAGACTCCTAAAGAGCTATGGAAGGAAAGGAAGCCAAATGCTAAGTATTTCATAGTTTTTGGAAGTACTTGTTTCATTCTCAAGGATAGAGAGAATGTGGGGTAATTTGACTCCTGAAGCGATGAAGGAATATTTCTGGGATACTCCTCTACAAGCAAGACTAATCGGGTATACAACAAAAGAACCTAGAAGGTAATGGAAACTGTGAATGTTGTTATCGATGAATCTTTAGAGTTCGGTTCTGAGAAACTTAGTGAGGAAATCCCTAAAAAAATTCTTCCTCCTGAGCCCAAGGACGTTCAAGAAATTATTGATCAAGAGCTCGCATCTCCAAGTACTCCCGGCACTCTAAGTGTTATAGAAGGTTCAGCAGACATACCTACTTCACCTGATTGTGAATCCCATGAAGAGAAAGGACCTTATTCTAGGATTAAATTGAATCATCCTTCTCAAGTTATTGTGGGAAACATGAATAAACTTACACTAAGGAAGCCCATAGTTGATAAATGTGTTGCTAACTTTGTGTCTTATTCTTATTAGTTGTCACAGGTTGAACCCACTAAAGTTGAGGAAGCTCTTTAGGATGAAAGCTGGGTTGAAGCTATGCAAGATGAACTGCTTTAGTTTCAAAGAAATGATGTCTGAAAGATGAACTGCTTTAGTTTCAAAGAAATGATGGCACAAAGTGCATATTCCACAATAAGATTGATGAGGAGCGTAATGTGATCCGCAACAAGGCTTGTCTTGTAGCTCAAGGATACTCTCAAATGGAAGAAGTAGAATATGTTGAGACATTTGCTCCAGTAGCCCATATGGAGTCCATCAGAATTCTCCTCGCCCTAGTATGTCACTTGAAGTTCAAGTTTTACCAAATGGACGTAAAGACTGCTTTCTTGAATGGGTTTCTTAAGGAAGATGTTTATGTGACTCAACCAAAAGGATTCATTGATTCACACTTTCTAGATCATGTGTTGTACCTTGAAGGCACTTTATGGTTTAAAGCAAGTCCCTAGGGCTTGGTATGATCGGCTCACACAATACTTGTTGTCACATGGGTTCACAAGAGGAAAAGCTGATCAAACTCTCTTCATCAAAAGGGAAGACAACGAGTTGATAGTTGCTCAAGTCTACGTTGATGATATTATTTTTGGGTCGACTAAGGATGAACTTGCTCATCTTTTCTCAAAACTCATGTCGGCCGAGTTCGAGATGAGCATGATTGGAGAGTTGACTCATTTCCTTGGTTTGCAAATCCGTCAACAAGAGTTAGGTATATTCTTATCTGAATCTAAATATGCTAAAAATCTTGTGAAAAAAGTTTGGTTTAGAATCTGCTAGTTCTGTTAGAACTGGGTAACATTAACAACAAGAACAATAATTGTAAAGATATAATAGTAACATTAACATCAATGAATGCAACAGACTAACAGTACAAATAACGACAACAGTAAATAGCAACTAGAGCTGTAAAAGTTCAGGAGCCAAAGGGGTAAATATCTCATTTAACTATTCAAACACAAAGGCATTTATTGAGTGCCAAAATTAACAGGATCAAGCTTTGAAGTACAGTTACCATATACACTATCAGGGCAGAATCCTGTTAAAGACACATGTTGGATATTTGCAAAATACACATATTTATATATATATATATATATAGAGAGAGAGAGAGAGAGAGAGAGAGAGAGAGGTGAGTACTTGCAAAAGTGGCTCCATTGATGACTTAAATTTCACGGACTGTCCTCCATAAAAATTAACCAGCCAAAGTATAATGGAAAGTTGTTCTGCTTGGAGAGCATCTATATTCTTCTAAAAATGGAACTGCTCCCCATGAAATCAGAAATGTGAGGAAAGAGTGACTACAATAAGTATAAAGATTCATTTCATGGACAGTCAAATAAAAAGTGGAAAATGTTTTTTTTTTTAAGATATAGTTCAGAGCTGAAATTATGGTATGATTTGCGGCTATGAATTTAACAGTATCCAACTTCAAAAGCAGCTTCTAGTCGTGTACCTACAACCCAAAAGAATTCCAGTGGTCAACCAATTAATTGTAATTGAAAAACCAAATAAAAAATTCATTTTCTCAATCAAAAATATTTTGGTCCAAATGTTTCATCCAAGTATATAAGACTGTAAGTAACAAACTTACCCAGCTGCCAGATCCAAGAACAAGCTTGGGTGTGATCAATTTCCTCTTCACTCTGAAATAAGCACAAATAAAAATATAATACACTATCCAAGAAAAATATAACCAACTCAAAGACGAGTAAACCTTTCACCACTGTATAACACTGAAGGTTTATTGCAATCTTGCTAACAATGACATTCAACAGTAGTAGATGATCATGGAGCCCAAGAAGCTCAGATAACCGGGCATATAACTGCTGCAACAGTAGAAAATAGGAAGAGAAACTTAATTACCTTAGAGGAATGCATGGCCTGATCACCTACATAAGACTTTCTGAAATGCTGAAAGAATGTTAGAATTGCTTGATCCAGTCTCTGCTTGCTTACTTCACTATACCTCTACAAAATGCCAAGATAATGAAATCAATAACGAAAAACATTAACAACACATTTTGTTAGAATAATGGTTAAATGATTAACTTCACAATTTTTTGACAAATTAAGAATTTGGGAGTTCGGAAAAATGCTAGTTTATCATAGTATCAACTATCAACAAGTCGTTTTGAGTTCAAACCCTCTCCACTCTACTTCCCATCGAAATATTTGAAATTTTGTGTTGGGCCTACTTTTTCTAGGAGAGTCTAGGCCTACAAATACAGGGAGTATTGAATAATGGTTAAATGATTAAATTTCATATTTCTTAACAACCTAAGCTTTAGGACAAGGGGTGATTTATTAATGTAAAAAAGGAAGTGGTAGAATTAGTTCAGACTTCAAGGAGAACAATTTCCAAAGGCCCTGCAGCATACATTGAGAGAGAGAGAGAGAGAGAGAGAGAGAGAGAGAGAGAGAGAGAGAGAGAGAGAGAGAGAGAGAGAGAGAGAGGACTTTTCATCTTTCACTAATATCAATATATATATATATATATATATTTGATAATACCAATAATATCAAAATATCATGATAACTCTTAAAAGATATTTTATAAAAATCAAAATCAGCACGTTCTTTAGTCTAAGAAGAAATATTGATCTAATTACTTTGTACAACATACAAAGCTATATTAAAAAAAGATCATGAAAAGAATGCGAGTGCCAGGAGAAAACTAACCAGCATCACCCTTAAAAGTAAAAACTAACTACAGTCACATTATTACCAGGACAGGAAAAGAAAAAACAAACCACAGTCACATTACCAGGACAGAACTACAAAGAAAATCGTTTGTAATAAAGAACCAAGCAAAATATGCATTACTGTATGATTATTTTTACTATATGATTATTTCTTGACCACCAACAAGAACTTGTGACTGTCAAAGCCAAGCAGCCAATGATAACCATCATCTGACATTCTTAAAAAAAAAAAAAAAAACAAATTAAAAGATAGACCAAGAATGTACCATCAAGTACCACAAGGATGGCCTAGCAAGCCTATGCACAAGAAATTGTCACCCCTTTTACTTCTAACATAGTATACAAAGAAACCCCCTTTTCAATATCATCATAACAAAACCCTCAAACTTAAAAGGTCACATCCAAAATAGTCAAAGGTGAAAGGCACCCCTAAGGCCCTAGGAGATTAGTTCACCAAAGACACCAGATACCATATACGCGCTTGTCCAGATTAATTGAGGCACTAAAATTATAGTAATTGTCAACGAATATACAGTAAATGTATTCTTTGTTGATATCAAGTAAGTTTTACCAATATAGGCAAATTTATCATCATAATGATGGAGATGAAAACTATGGAGATACTACAAAAATGAAACTTTCGAGTTTAATGATGATGAATAAGAAGACGAATAGGAAAGAGAGGAGGAGAAGGATAGTTCAACATTAAGGCAGAGTTCAACATTCTGATTTTTGCGTATTATTTTGCAGATTTACCCAGAGATTATCGTGGCAAGGAAACTTAGGAAAGGGTCAATAAAACAATACCAACAATGCCACCAAAAAGAACTGCAGAAACTCTGTTAATGCATACTGCAAGTTAGTTTAGATATGCTAATCAAAATCCACTATGAAGGTTCACTTAAAACATCTGTACATTTATGTCTAATAACTTTGTTAACAAAACTACATTCAAACATCATTTACTGCAAAGTAAAATGATTAAATAATCCAAAAAAAAAAAAAAAAAAATTTCTGGGTGGAAATTCATTGCAAGAGAGATAAATTAACCCAAAGCATAAACTAAAATAAATAAACCATAATTTCTCAAGCCCTCATGCAATAACAAAAATAGAATAAAATTACCAATTCAAGGAACTGTATTAAATAAATAACTAAATACAAGAAACAAATAAGAGAATCCACAAAAAAAGAAAAAAAAAAGAGAGAGAGAGAGACTAAACATGTAAAATTGGGTTCAACAATTAAATGAATTAATACCAAAAAAGAAAAAAAAAATTGTTTGTTTTTATACCTGAACTTTGTCTTGAGGAGTAGACTGTAGGGTGGTGCAGTGCTGTTTTTGGCTTTCAGTTCTGTATGTTTTACTAATCTCTGCAAAAGCAAAGTTATGTTGGATTCTTGAAAAAAGATAAGAACTTGGCATAAAACATAAACAAAGTAAAGATTAGCCAATTTCCATTCCATTTGTCTCACAGAATTATCATCAAACACTTTTTATGCAACAAACGATGGAGAAGAATCAGGCAGCCCCATTCACTGTTTATGATTTCTCAGTTGCGAAACTACTCTGCCACATGCACAGTGACAGAGCAACTTCGTTTTGCATGTGCATGTGGCTATTACGTAGTGTCACTGACCATCTCTTTCTTTTTTCTTTTCTTTTTTTGGATGGGAACTTCTATAGAAACTTTCGGACATGGTTTTGAAAGCAATTGGGCCTCCCTTTAAAGAAATATTTAATGGGCCTGGTCTGTGACAAAAAAGCGATTGGGCCTCACTTTTTTTTTTTTTTTTTTTTTTAAAGTTGGACGAAACAGAAAGTTAACACAAAACTGGGTTTGAAATTATATTGAGAATAAAAATATATTTGTTTAAATAAAACGAAAGGCTTGGCCAATAAATATATTAAATTTTTTTTGAAATTAGAGATTTGATCAAAAAGGGGGGAAAAATGAAGTACTCATAAATTAAAGGTTGTATTTTTAATATATTTAAAATAAAGATTAAAAACCATACTTAAAAGTGAAGTTTTAAAAAATTAACACAATGAAAGAGAAATAGTTTAGACCTATGGTTAATTGGTTCATCATTGAAAAAAAGCACACGCAACACGCAAGTGGATATGCATCTTAATTAAGAAACAATATAAGATATCTATATCATTTATTCTTGTACAAGTGAAGCAAATGTTATTAGATTCAATGTTCAAAAGAAGTGAAAATTCTGTCAAGACCTAAATTTTAAAAATATTTGACATTATAATAAAATAAATAACATACCAAAAATATATATATATATATATTTGCTAACCATATAAAAAGTGTCTATAGCTATTTTTATGGTTGGTTTGGTTTTGTCAACTTTTGTCTTTTAGTAAGCCAAAACAGTGCGTGTTGGTGCGGAAAAGTAAAACCGCAAAAGCCATTCATACACTGTAAGGCCAAAACAAAACTTGAAATATAGCGTTTAACGTGCTGGGCCTGCTAGCCGCTTGTCCTCTTCTTCTCTTTCTTTTTTTCTTTTCTTTTTTTGGGACATTTATGTGTAGTTGTGTTGTGAAACAATATACCTAAAAGTATATGTTGAAACTGTCTAAAATAAGTTTTAAAAAAAAAAATGTATAGCTTGTAGGCCGTCCAATAACAGTACCCTCAATTGAATTTCATTTAATGAAAATCATTATATCTGAAAGCACCTAACTCAATATCTGACATTTTTTCAAAAAAAAAAAAAAAAAAAATTCTGACATGAACTAGAACTAGAACCCCTTGAAAACAGATTCTAGCTCTACTTTCATTATAAACAAGATGCATGAATATGTCACACAACTATATTTCCAAATCATCAGAACTGAAACTATATATAAATTCAAAACAACATATCAATAATTCTATCCTAAGAAAAAAAAAATCCCAAAACAGTCAGACTGACAGAAATGCTTGTGTACATCCAATAGCAGTAACCTCAATTGAAGTTCATCCTATGAAAATCCTCCTCCCTATTAGTAGTCCGCCAATGGATAAACAGAACATTGGCTTCATCTTCTATAGAAATGTCAATTATAATCTGTATATATGTAAAAACATAAATCAGTATTTTACTATAATTAATAATTAATAATTGACGTATTCCAAATGAGTTTAGTTAAAGTTGCTTCTTGACTGTTTTATAAGGCAAGGTTCCAATGATTCTGAAGTATAAACACGTTAGATAAGCAAATATTGTGCTGTAAGTTTTCACTTTTCATGTGTCAAAAATTTATTTTGCAAAATTTTCTAACATTTTCAGCACAAGGTGAATATGAAAATTAGCATAATACTTGGACACTTACAAATAGAATGCCAAATATTTAACAAATGTAAGAAATTATTTGACAATAAAAAATAAAATTGTAAAAAATAAAGTTATATAAATATAAATAATAGACCAATTATTTTTTTAAAAAGCATCATTAGATTAATTCAAATATTTGGGAGGGCCAGCTCTTATTTTTGTAGGCTAAATTTTGAAAACATTAAAATAATTATATATATTTAGGAAAATTTCTTTTTTTTTGGGGGGGGGGGGGGGGTGGGAGATGGCTCTGTCACTAGGCTCTATTTGTATTTCGGGTTTAGAAATCTGTTCAAAAGGTACCAGAGAAGACTTTCACTAGATGGTTCATGAGACGGGATGACCTACAAAACAGGCACGTGACAAATTTTAAATAGTAGTTTTGACTTGACTCACGGGGCACTACCCCGCAAAATTTCTAGTATAGTGGAGAATTTAGTTATTTGAATCCTTTACTGTACCTTTCCCCTTCCCACTATAAATATCCTCATTTACAACAATTTTAACACTAAGCACTTGCCTAAGATTTGAGAGAATTGAGCATTCCTTGAGAGAGCCAAACACCACCAATTCTCCATACTCTTCCCTTTCACCATAGCCAAACCTTTGAGAGGAGATCATCACAATCACAAACACCATCCCTATGTATTGTGAGTGATTTGGTAGCTAGGAAACATTGGAGATTGCCCAATTTTAGCTTCGGAGGCTTGAAGGAGCAATTAGGCTTGGTTGTGGGATCCGGGTAGCTAGATTGAAGAAAGGACTCCAAGAAGTCGGTTGCAAGCTAGAGTTTGAAGGGCTCAAGTACTAGGGTAGCATAGGCTTGGAGGGTCTTTGTTGTAACCTCTATACTATAACTATTCGTTTTAGTGGATCATTCAGCGGCCTAGCCGCAAAGAAGTTTTTTCACTAGAAATTGTGGTTTTCTTCTTCAATAACACATCCAATATTGTCTTAGGTTTGCTCTGTCTACTTACAGTCAATTGCTAATTTAATTTTTTTTAATATGTTTATCCATGCAATTGCAAGTAGCCATGCTTAGTTAATTTGGTTAATCATGTATATTCCACATTAATTATAAAATTAGCCTTAATTAACTTTGCCGTAATTAAGATTTGGGGGTCTGAACAATTACCTAGATTGGATTAGGTAGTTCTCAATTTCCTATCTAGATCATATTCTCTAGTACTTGCTTAAGGTTTTACCCGTTATTGGTGTTAGGTCAATTAGATGTTGGCTAAATCCATGAAATAATTTCATTGTATTTTGGTCTAAAACTTTTTTTTTCTCATGTAATTTGTGAGGTTCATTTGTACTAAGTCGGTGAGGTGAAGTGATAAAGTGCTAAAATTGAAGTTTTGAACTGATGTACTTCACTCCTTCAAACTTCAAGGCAAAAGGCGAAGTTCAGATTAGAAATTTGTTAGGACAATGAGCTTGTGATGTTGGGCATTTCAAGTAGTTACATCCTAATCCTCTAATAACTAATTATTTGGTTAGTTAAATGATTGTTCAAGCATTGAACAATAAGTTTTAGGCACTTGTCAATCATCTAGAGGCTGCCTCACCTCAAAAAGAGCAAAAGAAAGAGTAGAGAATGCCAAACAACTAATATAAGTACTAGAAAGAAAGCAGTTTGTAAATCAATTTTGTATATTTGAAAATAGGCCTTGCGAGCTTTTATTTAAGAGCTTTGTTTTCTTTGCAAAGCAGCCTAACCACTTATAAATGTTATATGCTCACATTCCATCTAATTCTAAATCATATCATAGAACATCACTTTCTCTGCGTTTGCCTCTTCCTCACCTCACACTTTAGAGGGGGCAAACTTCATTGAGTCTGAGAGAATTTGCAATTCCAACCTTTTAGGCTACCTATGTAAGCCTCATTTCCCATGAAATAGAGACAAGCAACTCACATCTGTAGATTGAGAGAGAGCCATAAACCCTAGTCTAAAACCCTCATCAAACTTTCTATCTTCTCAATCTCACCATTTCCAAATTCTTGAGAGGAGATCAAATTCATCACACACAAACCAATCTTCAAATTTTATGTATTAATTAGCCGATAACTCACGCAATGTGCAGTGCATTTTGATAAATTTTGTAAGAAATTATTTATGACCCACTGATTTCATCAATACTATTATTATTACTCACAGATTCAGTTAATATGTTAAGTTTTCTAGTAAAACTAAATACATTTCAAAAAAAAAAATTCCTCTAATCCATGCAACTAACAAATGTCGTCATATCATAGCTAACATTGTCACCTACAAGCTTGTTGGTTTCGAGGTGTCTTTCTTATATGATTTATGCTTTATATATAGATTCTAAAGTGTTAATTTCTACATTTAATTTTTATGCCACTAAAGTCTTTATCTCCACTATATCAACACCTATAATTTTTATGTCATTAAAAGCGGCTTTTATTTAGTTTCAAAATTGACATGAGAGATAAAATTAAGGCACATTAACATTTTAATTGAAGAAAATTTGAATTTTTTAAGATCGTAATTATAATAGGGTGAAAACTGAAAGAATGATTTCTTAATCAATAAGCTATAAAACCTTCTATAATTTCATGATCCAACAACAAAAACAATAATGCCATAGTGACATAATAATATCACAATTTAATCTCCCTAATAGCAACCAAAACACTAAAAATACTACAAATCCCTGCCAAGTATATGCATCATACAAATAACCAAAAATCTAAATTGGCACATAATATGAAAAAACTAGCCCAAACACATTGCAAAGCTACATTAGTAAAATGGATACATAAAATCTAAACAAAATATTTAATATGAACATAATATTTTGAAAATTAACATACCTCTCAGAAAGGGAACCAAAGATATTGTGAGAGAAATTATATTAAAATTTGTGGACATATTGGGATTTATATTGGACAAATGTTGAGACAAAAAATCATATCATATTATCTAATTCATTCAATTAGACTTGCAATTTTGCATTGAAGTTAGTTTTATGCAGAAAATTGAAAAGTTTTCTTACTTTCTATCTTTCCCATGACTTTTTAGATCCATCCATAGCTATTCAAAGCACTTAAAGTTAAAAATGTATACAAATTCTTTAAAATTTATTAATACATTGAAATAAATGCATATGCCATTACTTAATAATTTGGCATAAATGCTAAATTTAGATGAGGTAGAAGCCTAAATGAAAAGAAGTCATATAATGTGTCATTTGGCAGAATCTCATATTCTCCCACATGAGGTCTCTGTTTATATATATATATATATATTGAAAATTAACATACCTCTTAGAAAGAACGTCAAAAATATTGTGAGAGAAATTATATTGGCAAAAAGTGGACCAGTGGGAATTTATATTAGACAAATGTGGAGACACATAATCATATCATATTACCTAATTTATTGAATCAAACTCTTGCAATTCTGCATTGACGTTAGTCTTATGCAAAAAATTGAAAAGTTTTCTTACTTCCTACCTTTCCCATGACTTTTTAAATCCATTCATATTTATCAAAAGTATTTAAAGTTATAAATGTATACAAATTCTTTAAATTTTAGTAATACAATGAAATAAATGCATCTGCTATTACTTAATTGTTTGACATAAATGCTAAATTTAAATGAGGTAGAAGTCATACAATACACCATTTGATAGAATTTCATGCTCTCATTCATGAGGTCTCTACTTTTATATATTGATGATCGATGCTTAGGAAGCACTGGACCCACCACAAAACAGCTAGGGAGACTTGGAGATTGCAATTAGAGCTCAATTGCGAATCCAATGACTAGAGGAGAGAAAGGACTTGAGAAGTTGTTTGCAAGAAGGATCTTGGAGGGCTTGAGTATATTGTTTACTTAGCTTAGAGGGCTTTTGTATATAAAATGTATTGCAACTATTTTTTCTAGCGGATTGTTTGGTGGTTCTACATCACGGAGAGGTTTTTCTACTCAATACTTGGGTTTTCCTCTCCATAAGCACTTTGGTAGTGTTTTAATTTTCTATGGTTGAGTCCAATTTTATGTTAATCCATGCATGCTAAGGTTAATTGGCTAGTCACTTTAACAATTGGGCTTTGAATTTGATAAGTAGCTTAAAACTTAAAAATTGAAACTTGGGGTCTAAATCAATATTGTAATTTAATTTGATTGTCTCAATTGGGCTGCTTATAAGTGACGATGATTTTAAGGCTTATACAATTGGTAGTGAACTCATGTGGCAGAAAGAAGATAAATAAAAAATGTCTAGACTGTACTTTCCTGAGACCAAACCAGCTGTACAACTAGAAAGAAAATAAAACCTTATGGAACTAGACTTGTAAGGAAAGATGCTAACGATGGTCACTCATTACCATAGAATGAAGAGACAAGTTTTTCAATTTCCTCAGAGCTCCAAAATGAGCTAAGTTCAGTATGGTCACACATTATCGCTGAATTGTCAAATTCATGATGGACACCATTACAACCCTCATAAGTAATGGCACGGCTACTGCCACATTGTGCAATTGTTTGGTTGAACTCGTGGCTACTGCCACGTTGCGAAATTGTTTGGCTTAACTCTTTCACATCTCATATACCAAGTAATTAAGCTTCCTGAAATTGATGATGGTATAGTCTTAGAAAGTATAGGTTGATTGGGATCGCTTGCGGTATGCTAAAAGAAGAAAAAGAAAATAACAATTAGATTATACTTGTTGTTAAAGATATATTAGACATATTAGTCTAATGTAATATGCCCAAGTCCACACCTACCATGTGTGCAAGACAATTCTTCTACTTATACTGGTAGTTTAGGGTTTAGCCTCCTATATATACTCATGTTATTGTGACATAGATTTTGTACTACACTCTTATACAATAAAGATATAACATTTAAAGGTTTCCTCCATAGACGTATACCGACAAGGCTGAACCACACATCTACTTTAGCATATTTAACATGCTATACATCATTGCTAATGTCTAACATGGTATCAGAATCAAACTTCGTTCATGGCTTCAAGAAAAGTATTTCTCTTCAACCCCAACAAAGAAGATTCCATGTGCACAAATTGGTCACAACCGCTTGCCTTGTTGCCTTTAGATCTAGACCCCACGACACAACACAAGTCACACAGAACCACCGTCGCTGCCTCGTCACTATGTCCAAGATCCCTAGACCTAAGCAAACTTTGCCTATCCAATCTTAGATTTGTGCAAATCGAGCCTTCCTTTCATTAAACCAACTATATGAACATGCTTCTTGGCCTCTAACAAGAAAAAATGAAAAATCCAGTTATCAGAAGCCACCACACGCACCCTCAACTTCCAGTGACAATCCCACACACCTCTCTTAGATCTCACTTGCAGCTCATCGTTCTGCCACATGCATCACCATGTTTGCCGTGGCGTCCGTCACTCTATAAACACGAGAAATCTGGTCTTTATCTGCCATGTCACGCGCTTCCACGTGCTTATTGCTAGTTACACGTGCCTCCCAGGTTTTTCACTCTCATCCACGCACTGGCCTTTGGATATGACATCGCCCTCCCAAGTTAGCTTTCATGCGAACTCGCCACATCAACCCTAGACGACGTCACCGCCACAATAGCCAAATGCCATGCCAGTGCCACCAAGGTTTACCCAAACTGGTTTCTTGGTTCTTGTACTGGCCCATGACGTCAACATGACATATGACTTGTTAATTGATAGTTGACTTTATCTTTTTAACAACTGACCAAAAATTAAAATTTCCAAAATGGCTTATCTTGCTCAATTTTTCAAGTAGATTTCGATTCTGGACTTCATTTCTTCATTTGAAACTATGAAATTGCTCAGTTGTCCAATTTAACATCATGGTTTCTTCGAAGGCATTCTTCTTAAGGGATATTCTCATGCTTATCCAACCTCAAGTCATCATCGAGCTTCCACTTGAGGGAGGGGTGTTAGAGAAATATTAGACATATTAGTCTAATGTAATAAGCCGAAGCCCACACCTACTATGTGTACAAAACAAGTCTCCTACTTATACTAATAGCTTAAGGTTTTGCGTCCTATATATACCCATGTTAGGATTCATTGTAACATAGGTTTTGTACTATACTCTTATACAATTAGGGCTGTCCAGCAACCCCTATGACATGGCCCACCCGTCCGACCCAATCTGACCCGAAGGCCCACGGACGAATCCAAATGTCCATACAGGTCAGGTGCAGGTCAATTAATTTTGAAATTCGATTTTTTGGGTAGGTTTCGAGTCCCTTAACTTCTAACCTATGTAAACCGACCTGCCCGACCTAAAATTTTTAAAAAGAAAAAACACGGTGATGGCCTAATGAGTCTGTTGAGTTTCAGAAAAATTTCTTTCACTTTCTCTTATCTCTCACTCTCACTTTCTTTAATATCTCACTCAAATCCCAAACCTAGCCTCCTTGCTACCGCTATCACCAAGGTGGGCCTTGTCGCCTCCCTAACCCTAGCCTTCTTGCTGATGTTGCCCAGTCCGCTGGCGTTGACTCAAGTTCCACAAGCCTATTGCCGACGTTGCCCTTTCATCGTTGCACTCCGTCATTGGTTGAGTCTCAAACTCCACAAGCCTCCTCTGATCAACTTGAAATCTCCCTCTTGATACTTTGATCTGTGCATTTTGATGGTGGGTCAGTAAAAAAGGTTCTATTTTTCTTAGAAAAAATTTGTGCTAATCTTGTGATGGTCTGATGGATGTGTTGGTTGGTGGTGAGGGGAGGGAGTGGTGGTGGTGCTGTTGCTTTAATCTCTCTTTTTCGTTTTAGTCATAGATCTGGGGTTTTTGGTTTGGATTTTAATTTCTTTCTTCTAGGTTTTTTCTAAAGATTGTTCTGGGTTTTGATTTTTTTTTAGTCTTATAAATCTAGGGTTTTTGGTTTGGATTTTGAGAAGATTGTTTTGGGATTTTTTTTTTTTTTTGGGAATATTGTTCTATTTTTTTTTTTTTTTTAAAGATTTTTCTGGGTTTTGAAATGTTGTGCTTGAGACTCGAAATCACCCGAGGCTCCGACCCGCTCAACTGATGACCCGCTCCGACGGGCTCGATCCAAAAGTCCAGTCGGCCGAGGGTCTATATTCTGTTCACCTGATTCAATCAGATCGAGTGTGGGTTAGACACAAACCCGATCCGACCCAACCCGTGGACAGCCCTATATACAATAAAGATATAGCCTTTAAGGGTTTCCTTCGTGGACATAGACCGACAAGGATGAATCATGTAACCCTTGTGTTATTGTGTTCCCAATTATATGCTTCCTCTTCTAGATCTACTCTAGCATATTCAACATGGTATATATTATTGATAATATTTAAAACTTGTAAGTAGGGGTGTTCACCAAATCACACCCAACCGGACCAAAACCGTCCGCAAAATGAAGTTACCGCATCATACTGCAAGTGGTAATGAACTGCACTGCACCACATTGTGTGGTGCGAAGTGTGGTTTTATGATAAGAAAACTGCACAAAATCGCACTACACCCATATACATTTATTTATTTTATATTAAATATATATTAATAATTTAATATTATATGAAGTATGTAGTTAGCCTAGTGTTAGTGTATTCTAGTTTCATGTTAAACTAACTTCATTTTCGTTAAATACAAAATAAAAAATTCAAAACATCATTCTCCTCTCCATCTCACACTTTCACTCTCACAAAATCAAAAGGTCAAAAGTTTAATATATTTATTTTTGTTTTGTATACACTATATATCTGTGGTACTTTTAGTTTACTATCAATCAGTCATGAGTTTTTTTTTTTTTTTTTTTTTTTTTTTTTTTTTTTTTTTCTTTTTTTTTCTTTTGGTCTTGTATATATTTGTGTTACTTTATTTGTTACATTTTAATTAAAAAAAAAAAATAAACAAAAAGCTTACTATCATATTGTCACGATTATTAATAGTAAAATTAGAAATTGGCCATGAAATTTTGAAAAATATATAATCCTAAAACCAATTAAACCGCACCTTTTATTCCGCATCACACCACACATGTGACCGTAAAATTGAGTTGCGATATGGTTATTGTTTTGGCCAAACTGCACCGCAAAGTGCATTACTTAAAATGGCCCAAAACCACGAACACCCCTACTTGTAAGCGTCCAAACCAACTTTACGGCAAGAAAGAAAAGAAAATAAAATAGGATTAGACTTATAATAGGATGAATGTTAAAGCTGGTCCTTACCATAGGATGAAGAGGGACTATCGCTATAGTCATCACAGCTTCTTGTTGAATTCTTAAATCCATGATGGACACCATTCCAGCCGGCATAAGTAATGACGTGGCTATTGCCGCATTGGGCAATTGCTTGGTCAAACTCTTCCTTGTCTTGCTTGTATACCAAACTGACCCCACATTGCCGCACAAGCCATTTCCCCTTTGGATCAGAGGTCTCAAAGACAACCTCAATCTGACTGCATTGACCATTCCCAATAGTAGCAAACCAATCATCACAAGACAAATATAATATCCAAATGTGGCGCCTACAAAATTCACTCGGCCTAAAGAAAATGTTTGAGGAATAGAGACTGTGAGGTATATCACCAAGGGCTATCACACGAGCTCTAATACGTGAAATGTGGGACAAGCTATACAGGTCATAGAAACTAGCACAAAGAGCGAATCCCATCCACCTACTATTACACCAATTTGGAGGCAGGTCTATGCTTACTGTGTTCCCCAAACTTTGATGAGTTAACCATGGTGGAACCTCATATCCAGGAATAAATATCTGAAATTCATTTATTGGACCATTCTTTTCCCTTTTGGTAGAAATTTCATATCCAGTTTTAGGACAAAGGAGTCCCTGTACCCAAAAAAAGAAAGATTTTATAATTAAAGGGGAAAATATCTTAACAATTCGAGACAGAGAGAGGAGAGCTTACCTGTAGATAACGGTTCAATATTTTAAATGCCCATCCGCCACTGCTTTCATTATAATAAAGCCACGAGGCAGGTTCTAGGTGCAATCCTGGTGATGGTTTTAGGTGATAACATTTGTTTGCATTTATATATCTCGTAGCTGATGGAAGCTCTGGTAATGCTTGAAGCTGATTGCAGAAAGACAAATCAAGAACTTCAAGTTTCGAAAGTTGACTGATGCTTGCTGGCAGGGTGACAAAATTGTTCAAACTTAGTGTCAAATAAATTAACGAGGACAAGCACCCAATACCATTAAGTCCTATTTCTTCAAGTCGAGACATCCCCCTCAAATGAAGTTCTTTCAAAGACTTAATTTTCCATAAGCTCTCTGGCAGTTTGGCAAGTTTTGAGCATCTAGAAAGAACGAGTTCTTGAAGAGACCTCAACCTATCCATGTTGCTTGGAAGGCATTCGAGGTTTTTACAATGTTCTAAATCTAATAACGTAAGGGCAGTCAAACACTCGATTGATGAGGGTGATAGTTCTGTGATAGCAGTATAACCCAAATAAAGTTTTGATAGGTTTTTCATAATTCCCTTAAATTCAAGAATCTTCTCGAGTTTTGAGCAATTTCCAAGATGAAGAACCGTAAGGGCCTCCATTTTAGCAGAAATATTGGGAAGACTGGTAAGAGATTGGCAGCTTCGTAGATCTAAATCACTAAGCTTGCTGAGTTATCCAATAGACGGATGGATCTCAACCAATGAATTGCACCCAAAAAGTTGTAATCTCTCAAGGTTGGGAACCCCCGAAAAGTCAGGTGTCCTAATAAGGTTTTTGGAATTGCTGACATCAATGAACTTTAACTTGCCTAAATGCTGTTACAACAACAACAACAACAAAAAATTAACTCCATTAAACAAAAAATTTAGTTTAATATGTACATAAGTTCTTTTAAATTAAAACAACTGCATGAATGAAAGAAGGAAGATCGGATACACTAGGAGTGTATTGAAATGTAGGCTATGTAGCTACACTCAAAGAAAAGATAAATAATAAATAATAAAAAGGTAGTTCTAAGAAGAAAATTACCTTTACTCCTTCCCAAAGATATTCAAAACTGCTAAACCGCTAGTCAAGTTGAACAAGCTCCTTTGGTTGGAAATTGGCTGGCAAACATTTAAAAGAACAGTTGCTCAATGAAAGATTTCTTACGTTATTAGGAACATGATTGAGAGCATTTGCGATTCGTAGCTTAGTAATCATCAGTAATCGAAGATTTGACATCTTTGAAAGTCCTTCAGGAAATTCTTCAAAATTGAAATCCTTTTCCCCGTATGTGGCTATGGCTTGAATCTCTTCTACTGCCTAAGATTTCAAAAGCAAAAGCTCAGTGATTTACAAAAGCAAATGATAAAGAATACTAGAATTACTCTAGTTAAAAATACATAGAAAAGTAAATATTAGCAATCAAGCTTTTCTATCCATCTTAAAAATGGATAAAATTGATATGAACAATTAAGATTTTTTTGTCTATCTAAAAATTGCTGCAAATTAGTGCAGCCACTTGGCGCAACAACAACTTTTAATATATGATTTTTTTGGGGGGTAATTCTATCGTCTTTGATTTTAACATTTGTTATATCAACTTATTATTATTATTATTATTATTATTATTATTATTATTATTAACGTTTAAGATTTGAGCAATAAAATATTTAAAATACTAACGAGTAAAAAATTGAAAAAAAAATTATAATTGCACCCAAGCATATATTTCGACCCCTTAAACAAAATTTTATGGCTTAATACTCGATTAATCATAAACTAGCATTAAGACCAAGTATAAGTGATTAGTTAAATTTCATATTGCAAGCATACAACAAATCTAAAGCACATTAATAGAAGAAATATGAAAGATGCAGAATAAGAAATTGCAAACCACACGAAAAAACCAAGACGTGTTTTTGAGGAGGGAAACCCGAGCCCCCACCGGGTTTGTTGGGTTTAGGTGATTGCTGTAGTTGTGTTGGGATTTTATTGTTTGGCGGTGTTATGGTGGTGATTCAAGAGACTGTTTGTTTGTTTGTTTTATTTTTATTTTTTTGGTCTCTGGTGGTGCCGTGCTGTGGTGGTTGGATGGGTCCTTGGTTAGACTGGATGTTGGCTGGCTAGATCTTTAGTGGTGTTGTTGCCATGTCGTGATGTGGGTTTCTAGGTGGTTTTGGGTCTTTGGTTCGATTGGTATTAGTTGTTGCCTTGTTGGTGGTACAACGCAAATAGAGAGAGAGAAGAGAAAGGACAGACCAAGAGAGAAGGCAGTTTACACAGAGAGAGAGAGAGAGAGAGAGAGAGAGAGAGAGATGAAGTAGAAAAATTATTTAAAAACTAAATTTTGGCTTTAGAAAGGGAAGTCTCTTGCCACAAGAGGCATGTCACTGGCACTTGCGAAGCATTTTGGACTAGTTAGGCAAGACTAATGTGTGAGTTTTTTTTAGTCTTTAGCTATATATTTGCTGAAATATTAAAATAGTTATACTGATATGAATGCTCTTAGGCAACCACTTACCTATATTGGAATATAAATTTTTTAAAGAACTAATTTACTGAACAAAATTTTGTCACTATACCTAGTAAATCTTATTTGCTGAAATAAAATTAAAGCTTTGTCATTGTTCTTACCATATTGTTCTCCAATACATGATGCAAGTCCTCGCTAAGCCATAACCTACTTTGCTTTCCAAGATTTCCACCGGGTTCTAGACGAATAATTTTTTCACCCATTTCCATTAGTAGATCATGCATCCCCAAACGTTCATTGTTATCTATGGTGAGAAGAGATTTTTCCACAAGAACACTAATACCAATTCTTGCATTAAAACCACAATTCTCTAATATCTGTATTACTTGATCTTTCTCCCATCCTTTAAAGAAACATGCAATATCTAAAAATACCTCCTTCCACATTTTCTCTAGTCCATCGTAACTTATTTTAAGTATATCAAATATTTCTCCTTTAGTTTTTTTAAAACTATCCAACACACTTTGCCATTCATCGATTGTTCTTCCAACCAAAAACGAGCCCAAAGTAACAAGAGCTAATGGAAGGCCTTTAGCATATTCTACAACTTTCAGGGAGAGTTGCATATAGCCTTCTTTGGGTTGCTCCATTTTGAAGGCCTTCGAACAAAATAGTTTTAAAGCATCATCATTATTTAGTACTTCAGGCTTATATCTTTTAACCACTCCATGTTGGACCAACAAATGTTCATCTCTAGTTGTTATGATGATCCAACTCCCCAATCCAAACCAATTTTTCTCTCCAACCAATTTTTCTAATTGGTCCAATTGGTTAACGTCATCTATAACAAGGAGAACTTTTTTATGACATAGCCTTCTCTTAATCATATCAACTCCTTTGTAAACATTCTCTATATCTATATTTTTGTCCTCCAAAATGTCTGTAAGAAGTTGTTGTTGTAATCGAGGCAAACCATGTTTTTCTGAATATTCTTTAACATTTGCAATAAAACTAGAACCTTCAAAATGACTATGAAACTTATCGTAAAATACTCTAGCAAGAGTTGTCTTTCCATCATATAAACATTATTCTCAAAACCTAAATATGAAGGGATCAATTTTGCCACAATAGATTCAATTCCTACAAAGTTTATGGTATTGCTTGAGGATTTTGAACTCAATTTATCCATCATCTTTTTCACAATGTGTTGGATAAATTCTGATTCATGCTTGCAAAGAAAATAGGATATATTTACATGATGGTACAAACCAATTATAAAATTTTCCTTTTCACAATGTTTAGGATAAATTCTCATGCTTGTGAACAAGATATAAACTAATTACATGATGGTCCAAACACAATTATAAAACCACAGGGGAGGAAGAAAAATATTAGGCAAGAATACTCCTTGCTCAAACACATGTAAGTTCATTAGCATAAACAACGTGGATATATAGAAGTAGAACTACTTATATAAGAATTGCATATTATATTAGTTATATATATATGTCAAATGAACAATTCAGAGCTATAGTTTTCGTTATACTTAGTTCAAATAGATCCATCAAATTTTAAGGTTACTTGAGTACAATTAGTAAAAATCAAGCCTTATTGCCAACCTAAACGGAAGTTTCCACCTCTAGTGTCAGGGACCAAGTTATGAATTTTTTTTTCCCCATTAAGAGAAGGCGTTCTTTGAATTTCTATTTAGGCACTAATATCATTATAAACTACTAGAAGCTCCACTTCTTCAAAATTATGTAAAATTTTTTATTACTTAATAAAATTATGTAAACAATTGATTTGTAAATGAAATGGTTAAAATGCACTTTAAAACAATATTGGGCCAAAACTAAATCCTTTTAAAAGGGCTTACATACCCAATGTAAACTTAATCCAATCTATAAAATGGTAAAAGGTAATTTTGAATTGTTGAAGCATCACATTGAATTCTAAAAATTTTTGTAAACAAGGAAGTTAATAGGGTAAATTTCACTAACTACCCCTGAGGTTTGGGGTATTACCAAGCACATCTAAAGGTTTTAAAAAGTGACCAATTTGGTCCTAGGTCGCTAACACCATCTGTGCACCGTTTTATTAAACAATTTTTCTTTTCTTTTCTTCATCTCACCCTTCACGCCAAGCTCTCCCTTCTTTCTGTCTTTCCGATCTGGAGCCTTCTCCAGAAACCAAACACCAACCATGTCAACAACCTCAAAAACATCGTTGAAAACCCTTCCTACGAAGGCCCTGACTCCAACCCAAGTCGCTAATGTTTCCGCATCAACAAGAACAAGATCTACAACATGAGTGAGTCCTTGGTCAAATGCACCACCAACGTCACTTGAAACAACCTCGTCTCTCTGGGCACATGCATGTATCAGCAAGTACACCCATGGCTGTAGCTTCCACCTCACGGTCCAGTCGCTGAGTTTGCTGGCTGCCAATGTAAAACACAAGGTTTGGCTCAAACCCACCTCAGAGATGGCGTTTTTGTATGGGAAACATGTTTTGAAAGGTGGGTTGGGGACGATTATTGAGAATATTGCTCCTGGTGATGGGGTTGTGGTTTTTTCAATGTCGGATGTGCCTTTTAGGTTTGGTATTTTGGCTAAGAGTACTCAGGATTATAGGAAGTTGGATCCCAAGGGGATTGTGGTGCTTCACCAGGCTGATATTGGGGAATATTCGAGGATGGAGGATGGGCTTTGAGGTTCTTTAGGAGGTTTTGGCAAATGGGTCTCTGTTGTTTTCGTGATATTTTTTCTAATTTTGGGTAATATTAGGTTGTGTTTTATGTGGGATTTTGATTATTAGGTTGCCTCCTTTATAAGCGTGTCTTTTTGACATGGTTGGTGTTTGGTTTCTAGAGAAGGCTCCACCTTGAACGAAAATCTGGAAAAAAAAAATTATAATAAAACCACTAACAAGGCCCAAACCAAATGCCAATAGAAAAGCCCAGTACAAGATCAATCTCATCTCAAACTAAGACTATCACTACTCCGACACCAACACGATTACGTTTTTAATTCAACAAATATTAAAAAAAAATCCTCAATGCTCAATGCCTTGTAGATTCACCAGTCATTAAACAATTTAAACTAAAACTAAATCAAACCTAAAGGCTAAAAGAAAATAAGAAACTCACTTACTCTTCTCAATCATCACTGTCCATCCCTATTTAGCAACACTAACAACAACTACAACTGAACTCCACAAGCTTTATGTTGTAAAACTTTATTTATTTGCGTGTTTTTTTATTGTTGTTGGTATTGTTGTTGTCAATATATAAATTTTTCTTTTTATTAAATTGTGTAATTTATGCTTCTTGAAGAAAATCTTGAAAAAATTTCCTGGACCCACCATTTAAGTTATCAACACTACTTAATTGCTAATTTAAGCACAATCAACTATGGTTGAGCATGGAACCCACACAACTGGAAAGCCAAACCGACCCAATCTGAATTGAAGGGCTTTGAGTTTGAGGGAATCAGGTGAAGTTTCAAATCCGGTTTAGGTCTTGCTCTCATGTATGTTTTGTTTTTTGAGAGAAATTATAAGGTCCTCATGGTGGACAAGTGATATGGTCCACAATTCCAGTAAAAGACTCCCACTTGTTTAAAATTATGGAGTTTTAAATAAAAACTGAATACTGACTCAGCAATTTTAAACAGGTGGGAGTCTTTTACTAGAATGATGGACAAATGACGTGGTCTACCATGAGGACCATATAATTTCTCAGTTTTTGGGTTGGACTCACCAAAAAAAAAAAAAAAAATCGTTTTTTGAATTTATATATTTTTATTTCCAATTATAAATAAAAAATCAATTCCTATTATAAATTTCCTTCTTATTTTCTTTTTCAATTCAAAAAAACCTGACCTAATCTCCTCATTTTCATTTAAGACTCTATCATCCTTTATACTTTCCATATTTTAATTTCAATTCAAATTCTAAATAAACCTTAAAAGGAAATCTCCTGACATTAATGACCCAACCTATTTGAGAAAATATGTAATCACTTATTAAAAAATTTCCTAAGAGAAATGTCAACTTAAATTTGAATTCAAAAACTTAATTCTAATTGAAAGATTTTATCTATAGTGACCTTATTAGAGCCTCTGCAATTTCCAAATTGAATTTTAAGATTCAATTTTAAAATTCAACATTGACTAACCCGATTATATTTGGAAATACAATATTAATTTATCAATTACCTTCCCATGAATTTTCACTGCATTGAATAAGTCCCTCAAATGACCACCATTCAAGAGTATTATGATTGGCACCACCGAACACCCTTGATGTGACAATCACTCCACAAGTATAAGTGCTTATTGGTGTGAGGGATAAGGACCGGAGTTCAAGTCTCCAGTAAAGAGTTTCATACATATATACACTTAAATTATACTAGAATAACATTTCTATCTTGTAAAAATAAAAATTAAAAAAAAAGTATTATGATTGGCATGCAAAAAAATGCTAAGAGACTTAATATACGTAGCCAAAAAATGGAGACTACAAATTTCTTGAAAGAAAGAACAAAACAGAAAATCACCAAACCATTGCAGCCGAAGGAACAGCAAAGCGAAAGAACTCCCTCATGCTGAAGAAGACATCCTTTGAGAATACGGCAAGTTTTCTCACAAGCAGAAGAGTACTTCATGTATACCCCAAGCATAAGCACATCCAACAAATATGATGAAGTAGAGGCTAATGCAGCTGCACTACTTCCTAGAGCTGCAAATGAACTAAAGAGCATTGGAAGGATCAGGCTCTAATTCTATTAATAGCGAATTAGTGATTGAAGTATAGAGTATACAAACAGGTTAGGGATGAGGCATACGCAGTATTTGTCTGCTATATGTGAGATTGTTGGATCTTGGCCTATGAGTATTAGTAATTTGTCTGTGAGCATCCATAGATAGATATAGGGATACAAACCAGAATAAGAGAGATGATGGCAGTGTAAGTATAAAATATAAATTCCTAGTTTTTGATATTGCTCTGCTACATAGGCTTGTCCGCATAAAGTCTCTAAGGCACCAGCCATCCCACACTGCTTAGCGGTCACAAAAATTCATTTATCATTATGATTGAATTATATTCCTTAATGTGACATATTAGATTCTCATACTAGCAGACATCTATGGTGACATAATAACAATGATGTAATGATGGAAACAACAATAACTATATATTTTATAGAAATTTGACAAAGAATTATTCTTTGATTAACTAATTTGTATAAGTAAATAAACAGATTTTAGGCTGTTAGTTTTAGGCAAGTTAATCAAGTTCATTTAGGCTTGTCGAGAAGCTTGAGCTCTACTAACAAAAAAAAAAAAAAAATAGGACATTAGGATGCGCTTTTCTGATTGCTTACTTGCTGAAAGTTTAAGAATGAAAATGAGTGATAGTCCTACTTTTATTTTTTTATAAAATACACGTTATTCCTTGCCTTTAGGTTAATCTATTTTACCTTTAACGCTTTGTCAATATTATAGTTTATCCCTTGTGCTTTAGGGTAAAGTAAAAAAAATTAATATTTTTGTTGTTATTCATGCAGTTACACACATGAGACATATAAAAACGTTCTTTCTCCCTCTTTATGAGAGGTGTCTATAACTTATGATGTAAATCTACAGTACGCCTCTTCGTAATATGTGGATACCCTATCTCTGCATCCCATTCAAAGGACTTTGAGCATACAACAAATAATATACTCCAAGACTGACATTAGTTTCTATATGTTGTCAGCAGATTCCTTTAGCAATATCAAGGAAGAATCACGAATTCCATATTGGCCTAATATGCCGAATTTGAAGAAAGATATTAACAATATACTACTTAGATATCAGCAAGTTCTCTTAAAGTAGCTCTCCAATTTCCCACTTTCTCTGTGTTATTTTTACTTAAAGCATTTTTGGTGATTAGTAAAGGCTTGTTTAAAAGGTCCCGTTTGTTTTCATACATCATATGGGTCCACACTATAAGAAATTGGCAAAATTATCAGTCTAGTTTCTTTCTTGCATTTGATAATGTTGGCAAGCTCATCCAAGCACCACATAGAAGATGCATAGTTTTTTGAAAAAATGATGATAGCAAATTGTGGTTCTTCTATTACATTGAAGAGCTTAGAAATATATTTTCCTCTCTCGAGTTCTTCTTCATCCCTAAAAGTAATAATGCCCTTGTGTTTTAAAGCAACTTATAAATGGTTAGTAAAATTATTACGTGTATTCTCACCCTTGAAACTAAGAAAGACATCATATTTCCACTTACATGTTGAAGACGAAGATGGTGACAACGATGAGGCTCTTTTATGCTTCATTGAAGCTATTGGAAATTTAGATAAAAGAAGTACAAGCAATTAAAAATAAAGACAAAAATAATTAAATTAGGAAAGAATAAAATGATGTGATATGGGGTTTTTATTTCAGGCAGGGAGTGAAAGGGTAATAATAAAAGAGACTTGATTGTGATTGTGATTGTGATTGTGCTAATTTTTTTTTTAATAGAGTTTTAACTAATGGCATCCGCTTTTGAAGAATATGTTTTTATCATCAGACTAATATACCAATAAGTTTTTTGTACAAGCGATTGAACTCTAAATCTCTTATTTAACTATCAGAAATTTTACCAATTGAGTAAACTAGAATTTAGTTGTGTTAAAACTTAAAAGTGAGAACTTACCCATTTGTAAGAAGGAATTACTGCATTGATGGGCTCGAAAACCTGATCCTGAAACGTTTTAGACAAGCCAACGACTCCTGTTTTAATTTTTATTTTTATTTTTTCTGTTTTTTCTTCTTTTCCTTTATTGCAAAGAAGGGACGACTGAAAATTATTTTACTATAGGAAATGAGACTAAGATAATAAATAGATTAAAAAAAAATACTACGGAATTTAAGCATTCTTATTAAAACTCTAATCTTAGAAAGCAAACTTTTGTTTGTTGGTTATTGATAAATCCTTCCCCATGTCAATACATGCATTTTTTTTTTTTTTTTAATCTCAACTATCACTCATAGACCCATTGAAACGAAAATGATGCATCCTTTTAATCATGCAAATATATATATCAAGTTTACAACTATAATTGACACGCAAAAAAAAAAAAAAAAAAAGGTTCATTCAATTAAAACTGAAGAGAAAAAAATTAAAAAGAAAATAAATAAAAAGGAAGAAACAATTTTGATGTGGATTTTTAATTTCAAGAAAGAAAAGAGTGAGTAGGTTCCAGTTAGCTGAATTGATAAAGTTTTTTATGGTTGAATAAGAGATCTAGGGTTCAATTTCCGCCTACACCAAAAACTAATTGGTGTCTTGGTCTGATGACAAAGAGCTATCATCAGGAGCGGACGTCATAGATTGAAATTCTCTCAAAAAAAAAGAAAAGCGTGAAAGGAAAGAAATCAAGAATAGAATTGATGATTAGGTGTTGAAAATGACGACTTACAGATTTGGAAATAAAAATGATTGTAATACTCGAAAGACTATTTTTATTTTTGCTAACTAGAAATGTTGTGATACTCGAAACACGAAACACTCTTCAAACATCGCTGACTGAACTAAGATAATTGCCTATTTGATAAAGAAATGAAATGGCCCCAGTTTTCACTTTACTTTTTAAATTCCTTCCTCCTTATACTTTTTTAGTCTTCTAGCATGCCACCACACAGAACTCACAACAACAATACCGTTTTTTATGATAACTCTTTATTATTATATTAAAACATCAACTGATTTTTGATTTAGATGAAAATAAGACTCGTGATTCTAAAATAACCTTTAAAAAAAAACACACACACACACACAATTTTTTTTATGTAACTAGTCAATAACTTGTACAATTTATAAGAAAGTTTAATGTAATATAATTTATTATTTTTATTTTTTGGTCTAAATATGAAATCTGGTAATTGTGATAGCTATTATTAAGCATTATTTTCATTGTGATTATATATCAAAATATTTCAGCCAAGTCAACAACTTACTACTCTTTCTGGGCTAGTCTCAACTCTCAAGTGCCTTTGCCCATTACTTTTTTAGTGTTTTAGCGCGTCACAAGTCATTGATTTTCCACTTTCTTATTCCTTTCCTTTATTTATTTGTTATTATTATTATTATTTAAATCAATAGATGAGGACAGAATAGTTTAGTTAAAGCTTGAAAACCTCTTGAAAGTTGATAGAAATGGGCACTGTTGTTTCTCCAAGTAAGGCTTTGGCATCAAGAAGCGTGGTACATGGGACTAACTTATTATTAGCTACAAGACATTTTAGGGTGTGTAATCCCAGAAATCTGTCTGTTTTTCTTATATTCAGATACAGGAAGATGGGTTTGGGTGCTTGAGAGATACCATTTTTCAAGTGGAGGAAGTTTCCCACCTACTAATGTACTGAGCGGAGCATGAATTATGATGTGTGTGGATGTTTGTGTGTATAGTATAAATAATATAATTTAACTTTATATAATTTAATAAGTAGAAAATAGAGAGAATTTATTACATATGTGTGTATTTTTATTATATTTTAATAACTTTTTGTTATAAAATTAGTAAAATTCTAGAAAAAAATTGTAAAGTTAGTAATTGTTCAAGCATTTGATTGATTAAATAGACATGTAGTATATAATTTTATGTATGAATAAGTGTAGTCGTGTGCATTAATAGTTAATAGGGTCATTTAATTTAAAATATTTTATAAAGATAAAGACATATAAATAATAACAGCTGAATAAAAATAAAAATATTAGACAAACTTAACAAAATAAAACGGTCATAGGCTCATAATTCCTAGGGTACTCTACTTGGTAGAGTACCCTAGAAACTTTAGAGGATCTGAATCCTAAACAAAGCAATTAAGATTATTATTAATGGAATGTTGACATGACAAAATCTAGAACCATTAAATCATTAAATAACGGTTAAGATTTAAGAAAATCTACTTGGTAGAGTACCCTAGGAACTCTAGAAGATCTGAATCCTAAACTATCATATAACAATTCAAAATTTGAAAACTTGTAGAATGAAATTGTAAAATTTAATGTATTATTTTTTTTTTTTGTCAATAACTAGATATAGATATATTCAAATTCTCCTTTTATTAATTTCTTTTAATTTAAATTTCTTAATGAACCCCTAAAAAAATATTCCTAAAACTGCCATTGATTGTCTCAAAACAGGACCTTTTTTTTTTTTTTTTTTTTTTTTTTTTGAGATAAAAGATAGGCAAGGCGTCCTTTTTGACCCAGAACGTTTTCTACTTCCACGTCCTATACCTCCATATGGGCTTTTTTTTAAGCCTAGTCCACATCCCCCTTTTGGGCCCACTCTTTCCTTCACCAGGTGAACTATCATCGTACGTTGATAAAAGGCCTTTTTGGTTTGTCCCACCACTTTTATTCTTTCCTGGGCCCCTCTTTCTATTAACATCTTTATTGACCCATCCTACATTAAAACTCCGTAGAGAGCCCCCGAGAAAGAAGGTACTACCAAAGTCGTGTGGGTCTTGCACTTCAGAAACCACCCTATCGTCCACCTCCCTAGTAACCACCATTGATGGTGGATCCACCACAGGACCACCACCATCCGAGTTGGTATTATTAGCAATAACCTCCACATCGGCTTCAGTCGTTTTTCGTGGGGTGCATGTATCCATAAGAAGTTGTAGCCGAAGGTTTTAGTGCTTGGACTCCCCTTGTCCAAACTTTTGACTTCAAATTATGGATTTTCTCATCGGATTAAATTGAACTGCACGAAGCCAAGTACTTAAAAGAAATCCACCCTTCTGAAGCCTGACAAAAAGTAACTTTACGCTCTCTGCATAAAGCCTCTGTAATATTAACAGCAACCCTAATCCTCGTGAAATCACCACCTATCATCTCAGAAGCATCATTTACTGCCACCTCTGCTGTCATGTTTGAGAAGGGAAGGCTATGGATCTGAACCCAGAAAGATGTGATCGAGAAATCTAAATCCCGGATAGGAGTAGTACCATCAACCCTTTGAAAGACCACTGAATGTCTATCAAATGACAAAGACCAAGTGATTATTGCCCGCTTCCCTAATATGAAAATCTTTACTTGTGCGCCACAGTGGTCGGAAGGTCCTCGCGACTGCTTCCATGTTCAGAGTTCTATTCGTAAAGAATTTCGCCTCCAAATTAAACTTTTGGATTCTTTTCCTTTTGGTTTTTCAGTTAAAGATCGAACTCAACTTTCGGAAAAGAGATTGTGGAGTTAGGGGAATTGAAGAATAACTACTTTTTACCCTACCGCCACGTACTTGTTGGTCACTCTACAAATATAAATGCTTATGAGGTGTAAAAGTTAGGGTCATAGTTCAAGCCTTCAAAAGAAAAACTTTCACCCATATATACTTAAATTATGCTAGAATAAAATTTTTATCTTATATAAAAAAAAAATTTAAAAAAACTATTTTGCCCTTATAAATTACACTTAAAAAACTATTTTATGACAGGTTCTGTATAATAAATTCATGAGCTTTCTTAGACATCCAACTAATACCCAAAATCGAAATACTAAACCAAAAATCAAAACGGAAAATAAAAAATAATAAAATAAAATAAAATAAAATAAAAAACTTGCCAATGGGGAGATTTAGAGAGGTCTGAGTGAGATTGCACTATACAATATTTGTAGATTGAGTAAGACCCACTGAAAGTAGGAAAAAGAGAAAGAAAATTTTAAAACTTTAGTCAGTATACTAGTACCATTCGGATTAAACAAGTTTAATATTCTATTCTCTTCTTTTCTTTTCTAAGCAACAAAATATAGTGTAATTTGAAACCTAGATAAAGAACCCCAAAAGAAAATGAAACTAATATGAAAATAAAAGAGATGCCCATTAATCTAGAGAGTAAAATATGCAAAATGAACATACCTAGTGTTGTGAAATTTAAAGTACTCACAAGTGTACGAACCGTACCAGAGTATAGTTTGACAAGAACGAGGTCGAACCCACAAGGACTTGAATGAATGTAGGAAAATTAATCAAATCTTAACCAAATTAATCCTAATCTAGTTTAATAAAAATTAGTTGTTTGCAATTAAATATACTAAGCAAATAATTAAACTAAGAATATATATAATACAAAGCAGTAAAGAAATGTAAACAACATGGTTTTGAAACCCAGACTGGACAGTCCGACTGAAAAAACCTCGAACCGCTCATTTTTGCAGTTCTTTTAGCCTCAAGAATCGCTCTATGGGAAAAAAGTAGGAACCCGCGCGAACCACGGTTGGACCTCAGGGTTCTAAGAATCATGATCAAACCGCTTCTCATAATAAAATACTAAGCATTAAACTAGAAAAATAAAATAGAGAAAGAAATAGTCACAATACTATCATGGAGAAAAGCTATAGAGAAGTCACATGTAGCACTGCCTCTTGCTCCAATTTTCTGTTTTACATCCTAGCCTTAGCACTAGCCTCCTTGAATTTTGATGGGATAACAAAAAAGACCATTTCTTATTCATCTAGAGGAATCGTCCTTGAGCACCAGTTGGCCAAATGACCACAGACGGTCCGGACAAAAGATTCGTCCATGTGCACAACAACCTTACAAAGAGTCGTCCATGGACAAAACGCACAGACGACCACGTAACACTTGGGAATTTCTCAAGTATAAATTTCTTCACATATGTGGAAGATTCAAACCATAACGCCTCAGAGCGGTTAATCAACCCATGATCATCGCCACCGATTTCTCCTAAGTATTTAACTTCCACTAGTGGTTGCAAATTAGATAGCCGTTGAAGAAGTTATATCTGGAATCATTAATTTCCACGAATTTTGGGGAAGTTAGTAAACCAATAACCGTTCCAAGGTTCTCTATATAAGAACCGGTCTGAATTAAACAAAAGTAAGATATACTGAGATTTTTACTCCAAAAAAGTTGGAATTCCATTCTTGTGAGAAACTAACTTAGTCATCGGAGGGTATTTGACCGGTCCACCCTGGTCACCCTTGATAGTGTTTTCATTTTCGCAGGCCTTCGCTACAGCCATTAGCCCACCGAAGCCGAAGTGTTCAACCTACTGATTCCTTACAAGATCAGTTAGCACCGTCTATGGAAAAGTTAAATTGTTTTACGTTTTATATTTCTGCGACAAAAGGTTGAATGGTTCGGACTAGGTCGAGGGCTACCAGCCCAGGCCATCATGGAAACAGAGATGCTTTAAGCAACCCCCAACGCGATCGCCAATCTGCACCAGTCATGCAGACATCCTCTATCCAACATGTGCAATCTATGGCAGCTGCAATGGTGGAGTTAACCCGTCAAAATCAAAAACTAAGAAGGGAGAGTGTGGAAGATAACTTCCATCAATGGTCATCCTCTACCATCAAAGTTCAAGTTGCCTTCTCTAGATTCGTATGATGAGGCGCGAGACCCTTTTGATCACATAGCCACCTTCAAGACCACTATGCACCTTCAAGGGGTTCCTGATGAAATAATGTGTAGAGCCTTCCCTACCACCCTCAAAGGGCCAGCATGAGTGTGGTTCAGTAAGATACCTCTAAACACAGTCAGTTCTTTTGAAGCGTTGAGCAAGTTGTTTGTCAATAACTTCATTGGAGGACAAAGGCACAAACGCTCCTCATCCAGCCTGTTGACTATAGAACAAGGAGAGAATGAAAGTTTGTGATCCTTCATCACTCGTTTCAACAAAGAAGCTTTGACAGTAGATGAAGTTGACGACAAGCTACTATTGATAGCCTTCCATAATGGGGTTAACTCGGACTTATTCATTCACAAGCTATATGAAAAAGAGCCCTAGTCCATGGCTGAACTCGTCCATTCAGCCTAAAACTTTATGAATGCAAAAGACACAATCATAGCTAAGAAGATGAAGAGAGCTGAGAGAATGGCAGCAAACCTCACGCGTCATTCTGACCAAGGGCCTCGTCCTAAAAAGGGATGGATGGAAGATAAGAAGGATCGAGACAGAGATAACAGGAAGGCGGGCCCTTCAGCAAGGAATTAGAGTTACACACCCTTAAATGCCTCACTTGATCAGGTACTCATGCAAATCAAGGATGATCCTTCCTTGAAGTGGCCAGAGAAGATGAAAGGAGATCCTAGCAAGCGCAATAGGAATAAGTATTGTCGCTTCCATAAGGATCATGGGCATGATACGGACGAGTGTTATGACTTGAAGTAGCAGATCGAAAATCTCATTAGAAAGGAAAGTTGCACTTCGTTGGAAGGGATCATAAAGATGAGAAGCTGAAAGGGAAGATGGAAGAGTCATCACGGCTCCCACTTGGAGAAATAAGGGTTATCATTAGTAGGAGTTTAATAGGACAATCTTCCAAATCAAAAAATACATATCTTAAAGTGATGCAAAACATCCAACTCTCTGGATGATCCCCAAGGACGAGGGAGACAGACGAGCCAACCATCTCTTTCACGAACGAAGAAGCTAAGAGGATCCATCATCCACATGACGATGCAATTGTCATTACCCTACTCATTGCAGATTATACAACCAGGAGGGTGTTGGTGGATAATGGAAGCTCAGCGGATATATTGTATTATTCCGTCTTCCAGCAGATGAGGCTTGGACGAGACCAACTTCGTCCAGCATGTTCACCACTGGTAGGATTTGAAGGAATGAAAGTGCAGCTCGTGGGCATCATTACATTGCCTGTAGTGGTGGGGTTATAGCCACAGCAGATAACTAAGGAAGTGAATTTCCTTGTGGTGGATTGTTCGTCCTCATACAATGCCATCATTGGAAGACTAACCTTAAACAGTTGGAAGACAGTAACATCTACCTACCATCTATCAGTCAAATTCCTTATGGAGTACGGGATTGGATAGGCAAAAGAAGATCAGTTGGCAGCCAGAGAATGTTATCTAGCCATATTGGCTTTGGACGAGCAGGTGCAAACTATGAGTATAGAAAAGAAAAGAATTGTCACAGAACCTACTAAAGTATTGGAAGATGTTTTATTACAAGAAAGTGATCCTAAGAAGTTCACTAGAATTGGAACAAGTATGAAGAAAAAGGCGAAAGAAAACCTCGTCCAGTTTCTGAGGAAGAATACTGATGTTTTTGCATGGAGTCATGACGACATGCCTGGTATTGATCCAAGTGTAATTACTCATCAGTTGAATGTGTTCCCTCTTCTAAGCCTGTTCGACAAAAGAAGAGGGTGTTCGCTCCTAAAAGAGACAAGGCTATCAATGAAGAGGTTCAGAAACTGACTACAGTGCAATTCATCCAAGAGGTCTATTACCCGAATTGGTTAGCGAATGTAGTGATGGTGAAAAAGGCAAATGGCAAGTGAAGGATGTACATAAACTTTACTGATTTGAACAAGACTTGCCCTAAGGATAGTTATCATTTGCCACGCATTGATCAATTGGTGGATTCTACAACTGGCCATTAATTATTAAGCTTCATGGATGCCTTCTCAGGATATAATCAGATAAAAATGGACGAGACTGACCAAGAAAATACCTCTTTTATTACCAATCAAGGTTTGTTTTGTTACAAGGTAATACCCTTCGGTCTAAAGAACGCAGGGACAACTTATCAAAGGTTGGTGAATCACATGTTCCGTCCACATATAGGACAAAATGAGGAGGTGTACGTGGATGACATGCTTGTGAAGAGTTTAGATGAGGGAAGCCACTTGGACGATCTTCAGGAAATCTTTGAAACACTTAAGCGATACAAGATGAAGCTAAACCCAAGTAAGTATGCATTCGGAGTATCGTTAGGAAAGTTATTAGGATTCATGGTTTCACAGAAAGGAATTGAGGCAAATCCAGACAAGATTCAAGCCATATTGAATATGGAACCACCGAAGAACATCAAGGAAGTCCAATCCCTCACTGGACGAGTTGTAACTCTGAACAGATTTTTTTCAAAAGCCACAGACAACTGTTTACCCTTCTTCAAAGTTCTTAGGAAGGCATTCGAATAGACGGACGAATGTCAAAAGGTCTTCCAAGATCTAAAGGATTATCTTACCACGGCTCCATTGTTAAGCCCATCCGTGTTTGGAGAAGAACTCTATCTATACTTAGCAGTGTCCTCACATGCCGTGAGTTCAGTGTTGATCAGAGAGGAAGGAAAGGTGTAAAAGCTTGTGTATTACACTAGCCGAGCACTCAAAGGGGTAGAAGGAAGGTACCCGCTGATGGAGAAGTTAGCTTTCGCCTTGATAACAGCTTCTAGGAAGTTAAGACATTACTTCCAAGTTCATATCATCAATGTCATGATGGACAATCCGCTTAAGAAGGCAATGAACAAGCTGGAAGCTGCAAGACGACTAATACAATAGGCAGTCGAGCTTAGTGAATTTGATATCCAGTACCAACCAAGAAATGCAATAAAAGCTCAAGCCCTGGTAGATTTCATTACAGAATTCACTCCAAACTATGAAGACTTAAGCGGAGGAGAAGACAATAAGAAATGGGCCGTCCATATAAATGGATTGTCTACACTGTATGCAGGAGGTATAGGAGTTGTTTTGCAGTCACCAGAAGGGGATAAATTGAAGTACAAGGTTCATTTGTAGTACCAAACAACTAACAACGAAGTAGAGTATAAAGCCCTTCTTAAAGGGCTGCAGTTGGCTAAATCTGTAGAAACATACTCAATACTCGTCTTGGGAGACTCTCAGTTGGTCATAGGCCAAATAAATGGGACATGTGAAGCCAAAAAAGATAGAATGAAGAGATACTTGAAGAAAGTCATACGTCTTGTGAAGAAATTTGAAGAATCTGATTTCGTTCAAATCCCAAGGAAAGAGAACGTAGAAGCAGACACTCTAGCAAAGGAAGCCTCCGCGAATAAAGCAATGGGCAAATTTGATGAAATACAATACATGCCTAGTGTGGACTTCCTAGAAATTTTACAGTTAGAAGGTGAAGAAAATTGGATGACCCCAATAGTGTCATACCTGAAGGACGGAAGGCTTCTAGAAGGGAAGGACAAAGCAAGAATGCTCAGAGTTAAATCAGCTAGGTACATCCTCATGGACGAAGTGTTATACAAAAGAGGTCACATGGGAGCCAGATCACTCGTCCACAAGGTCATCCGTACAGGGTACTATTGGCCAACCATTCAAGCTGATGTGAAGGCATATGTTAAGATATGTGATCAATGTCAACGTTTCAGTAATATTCCTAGACAGCCATTAGAATATCTTACCCCAATGATGGCCCCTTGGCTTTTTGCACAGTGGGGTTTGGATATTTTAGGCCCCTTTCCAACTGGAACCAGACAGATGAAGTTTTTGGTAGTGAGGATAGATTATTTTACTAAGTGGGTGGAAGCTGAACTCTTAGTGAAAATTACTCAACAAAATGTCAAAAATTTCGTCTGGAAAAACATTGTATGTAGATTTGGAGTGCCAAGAGTACTAGAATCCAAGAATGGACGAAAGTTTGACAACACCCCCTTTAGAGAATTCTATGAACAGCTTGGAATCAAGAATCATTATTCCTCACCCTCCCACCCACAGGCCAATAGACAAGCAGAAGTAGCAAACCGATCCTTATTGAAAATCATCAAGACTCGGCTTGAAGGGGCAAAGGGAGTATGGCCAGATAAATTACCAGGTGTTTTGTGGGCTTACAGGACAACAGTGAGGACTTCCACAGGGGAAACTCCTTTTAAACTAGCATATGGGAGTGAAGCGGTCATACCTACAAAAGTGCATATGGTCAACCATAGGGTGATGAACTATCAAGATGAGGAAAACAAGGACCAGCTTCGTCTTAACCTCGATCTTATAGACAAGGTAAGAATGGACGCAAAGCAGAGAACAGTAAGGTACAAAAACCTCATGGCAAAGCAACATGATGCCATGGTGAAACCTAGGCGCTTCAGCATTGGAGATCTCATCCTTAAAAGGGTTTCTTTGGCCACCAAAAACCTGGCCCACGGGAAGCTGGGACCGAATTGGGAAGGACCTTATAGAGTTATCAACTGCAAGAGACAAGGATCCTACTACTTGGAAGCCCTAGATGGACGAAAGCTTGAGCACCCTTGGAATATTGAACACCTAAGAAGATATTATCAATAAAGGTGGTCCATGGACGAACCTTGCCACGGACGACATCCGTGGACGATTGAAGTAATGTGGATGTTATTCTCTCGTATTAGCTTATTAATATTGTGTTTTAGATGTATAAATATTTTGTGCTATTCATGGACGAAGTTGTGATGTATTAAGTATTTTTAATTCCCTAAAGGCACTGGCTTTTAAGTAAGTGCCATGACTGTGGACGAATGTTTACATAGTGTGGATTTCCAAATATATATATATGATGTATTTCCAAATATATGTATGACTATATAGGAATCCTCCATTTTTGTGATTTTGTTCAAAATAATTCACAGAACGCAAAAAGCCAAAAACGAATAAAATCCTTGGACGCAAGGATGTATCGTCTATAAGCTTTCCTCCAAATAAGGATAAAGCATGAAAAATAAACCCAAGGCACATCCGTCCAAAGCTTAAGACGAGATAAAACCTAGGTTATGATCAACTAAGTCATGGACGAATATTGTGCATATAAAAACACCGCTAGTCCATAGACGAATTTAACTAGCCTAACAATCTAACACATGGACGAGTATCTGCTAGAAAAATTTTTGCTAAGGACAAATAAAGAATTGTCCAAAGTTTGAATAAAATATAAAGCTGACGAAAAGAAACGTCATTCATAAACTAGCTGTACATTGAGCATAAAGGATTCATTTTATTCTATTTTGGCAATATAAGAAGAAATTCGTCCATATGTTTAAGACGAGATAAAATCTCCATGAGTGGGTGAATCCCACAACAGAAATGGTATGGACAATATAAATAAAACTTGTTCACAAAGCTTATGGTATATTCAAACACAACAAACAAAGAAAACGAAAAGAATTCATTCATTCATAAAATTCAAAGAAGGGTAGACGACCATCGTCCAAAAACCCTTAGAAGTAATGAGTGATTACTCATAAAGCTCGTCCATAAACTTGGACGAGGAAATTGTACTTGAATAAATCCTAGAAGAGATAAATAAAAGCCCAAAACAACGGGCATCTCCAACAGAATGAAATAATAAAATTTTCTAAGGAAAATTCACTTGGATAAACCACTGGCAGCATTGCTTCCAGACTTCGGATCGTCTTGGGTCACCTCATTATTGGCATTGTCCATAATGTTGACATCTTCAAAACTCATCTGCAACAAGGAGCTCTCTGTAGCAAGAGGAAGCTTGAAAGAATCAAAGTTCAAGTCAGGAAAGGCTTTCACTTGGATAAACCACTGGCAACATTGCTTCCAGACTTCGAATCGTCTTGGGTCACCTCATTATTGGCATCGTCCACAATGTTGACATCTTTAGAACTCGTCTGCAGCAAAGAGCTCTCTGTAGCAAGAGAAAGCTTGAAAGAATCAAAGTTCAAGTCAGGAAAGGCTTCCCTGGCATCAGCATGAAAGCCTTCATAACTGGCAGCATAGTGACTGTCTAGACGATTCTTGTACTCGTCAGACTTCTTGAAGGCTGATATGGTTTCCTCACGTGCTTTCTCCAAGGACAAGACAAATCCTGTAACTTGTCCCTCCAGATAAGCGATGCGAGTGTCTTTCTCAACAGCATCTGCTTTGAGTTCCTCCACCTTGTCCTTCAGCTTCGTTTCACTTCCTTACAGACGATTAAAGTCATCAGTCAGCCTAATCACTTCCCCCTTCTTTAAAAGAATTTCATTATTCAGCTCCTTAGCCTTTTCTTTAGCCATCTTGGCCTCCTCACAAAGCTCCTTAGCCTGGCACGTCACTGTGTAAAACTTTGACATAGCCTATACATGGACGAGAGAAAGTTAGACAACTTATTTTGAAAAACTTACTATAAACACACAAGGAAGAATGAAACACTACCTTAAAGAGATCATGGATGCCAGAACGTTCAAATTCCTTCACTGACATGTTATAGCACTCATCAACTTCATTGTCAGTGATTATTCCTTTGAACGTCCTCCATGCATAACTCTCGTCCAGCACCAAGTTAGAAGGACGATCAGATGGCTCAGACGGATGAGGCTTGCGAGAAGTTTTGGTTGGAGGGGGAATAGGATCAGTCTGGACAGGATGAACCATTTGAATAGGCTCCACGTCCACTACAAGTTCGTCCAAATGTACCGTCACAGCTGTGAATTTGGGAACTTTGGGAAAAGAAGTCTTGCTAGGTTTTTCCTTTTTAGAACCTCGACGGCTTGGAAGATCATCTAGATCCACAACACTGGATATAGTTTTTGCTTTTCTATTCCCAGCCTGGATGGCAGCCTTCTGAACGACTGATGCTGCAGGGACATCCTCATCCCCACTAGTGATAGTTATTTCCTTATTTTCCCTCATTGTGCTTAATCCTGCGACAAACAAGATCAAGTTAGAAATGAACAAATAAGAAAGGGAAAAATAAAAAGAAGAATGGACGACACTTACTTCAACGAGTGGTTTCCTTGTGACCAAGATTCTTAGTAGTAGGTTTTGGACTGAGCCCCCACGTAGCTAGACGACTAAGAGTCACTAGATCGTGAAAAGTTCTCCCAGGGAAGGCACGTACTTGGTCAATTCGATCCAAGTAAAATTTGTCCAAATGGGGACGAACAACAGTTGTATCAACAAAAAAGTGGGGTTAGATGACTAAAAGTTGGAAAATATGTAGAGAGAAATAAAATAAAATGGAAAAGAGACATACCCTCAGGACGAAGGCGACCTATAAGACCGGTAAAAGGAGGGAAAGGGGCATTACCCACATCAACTGGGTCCCCAGCCTAGTTTCCAGAAATAATAAAAAATTCTTTTTTCCAAAGCTTGTTAGATGAGCTACAGCTCTTTATTAAACTATAGTAAGGGCCTCTAGACGAGAACTGGTAAAAACTAGCAGACTTCTTTATCTCTGAAGGCTTATAACAATAAAGGAACTCGTCCACTGTAATAGGACAGTTCCCTTCCAACGCCTTACCCTATAGCACTTGCATGGCAATTACTGTCCTCCATCCATTGGAGTTGAGCTGGTTAGGTCCAATACCCAACCTATAGAGAAGACCTCTACAAAAAGAATTTAGAGGAAATCTAAGGCCAGCTAAAAGGTAAGATGTATATACTCCTAAACCAGAAGAAGGGGAACAACACAATTTCCCTTCCTTAGGTAGACGAGGATTGAACTTCCTAGGGATTTGGTATCTATCTATAAGAGTTTTTAACTTAGGGGCGTCTAGGGTGGACGCTACTTCAGGAGCACAACTATATATCACATTCTCCTCTTCCTCCTCCTCGTCTTGAGGAGGGCTAGGTGGCTTTCTAGACGAGCTAGTCTCAGCTCCAGAAGCCATCCTACGTTGTATTTCCTAGAATTCCTCTAAAGAAATACCAGAAACCTCAAACAAATAATGCTCGTCTGAGGAACTATCACCACTACTACTTGTGCTACCTTCACCACTCTCATAACTATCTTCACTTCCAGAAGAGGCGTCCTGATACTTATCTATCTCTATCTCTATCTCTACGCTATCACTAGACTCAGACATAATCGTTTGAAAAAGAAGGATTAAGACGAAAACCTAAGGAAGAGAAGAAGAAAGTACCTGACAAGACTAGAAGACGAAGACTAGATGAGGATTTTGGACGAGATGGCAGAAGGGAGATTATGAGAAAGGTGAAGGGCAAGAAAGAGAATGCGCCTATTTATAGAGCCCAGAAGTAGGATCAGCGAAACGACGCCATCCATTGAGAAAACGACATGTGGCACTCACTTTGAAAAATGCAATCGACACGACAAGTCAACTAATTAAATCAGGACACGTGGTTTCAAAAAAAAAAAAATCATCAGATCAGAACCATAAGGGCATAAATTAAATCTCATATCCTGGGACGACCCCTGGACAAGGGGGCAACTGATGGGATAATAAAAAAGACCATCTCTTATTCGTCCAGAGGAATCGTCTATGAGCACTAGTTGGCCAAATGACCACAGACGGTCCGAACAAAAGAGTCGTCCATGTGCAAAGCACATGGATGACCACATAACAACTTTACAAAGAGTCGTCCATGGGCAAAGCGCACGGACGCCCACGTAACACTTGGGAATTTCTCAAGTATAAATTTCTCCATATATGTGGAATATTCAAACCACAATGCCTCAGAGCGGTTAATCAACCCATGATCATCGCCACCGATTTCTCCTAAGTATTTAACTTCCACTAGCGGTTGCAGATTAGATAGCCGTTGAAGAAGTTATATCCAGAATCGCTAATTTCCACGAATTTTTGGGAAGTTACTAAACCAATAACCATTCCAAAGTTCCCTATATAAGGACCAGTCTGAATCAAACAAAGGTAAGATATACTAAGATTTTTACTCTCAAAAAGTTGGAATTCCATTCTTGTGAGAAACTAACTTAGTCATTGGAGGGTATTTAGCCGGTCCACCTCGGTCACCCTTGATAGTGTTTTCATTTTCGCAGGCCTTCACTACAGCCGTTAGCCCACCGAAGCCGAAGTGTTCAACCTACTATTCCTTACAAGATTAAATTTTATCCAAAAGAGGCTTTAAATAGGTCAAGGAATCCTATTACAAGTTAAATTCTCGTTTGGAGAAAATCATATATTTTTAGGCTTCATTTAACCGACGATTTTGGCCTATTTAACATCAGAATTTGGATTTTAGGTGAACTACAAAGTTGTAGCCCTTTAAGTTAACTTTCTAGCACAACTTGAACCATCTCAATTGGACGTCTAAGCCGAATGTTATACCAAAAATACTAACTGATATGCAGGCTAGAATCCTAATCCGAATTGGACTTGGTTTGGTGCAAATTTCCTTTGATTCCTTGCTCTAATTGGAATTAAATTTAATTGGGCTGGCCTTATTTAACTTCATCATGAACCTTGTAAAAGTGAAGTCCATTAGCTTTCTTCTTTACACAAATCTACTTATTTAATTCCATTCTCCTACAAAAGATAAATTCACGCAATAAAATTCAATTAAGCACAAAATTGATTATTCAGCATTATGCCAAAACCAAATATTAAATACATGAATTAACTCAAAATAAGTATTATAATACTTTCTAATAATGATATAAATATGAAACTTAAGCTATTATCAATGCACATCACCTAGTTTGTGGAGGAGATGAGCAAAGGGGAAGTGGGTTTGGTGGGGTTGGGTTTGTGAGTGTGTGTTTGAATGGGTCGGTGGTGGTCGGTGGAATGGAGATGGAGAAGGAAAATGGGTGATGGAGAGTGAGAGAACCCCTTATGTGCGAGCTACTCGACAATGTGGAGAGTGAGAGAACAACTTCTCGGGGGCATGGGAATATCAAGGGACACCGGTGCGTTAGAATTGAGGTTCTTGGTAGCGTCGATCGATGCTCGACGGCAAGGCTCGAAGCACGACGGTGTTGTGGATCAAGAGCTGACGTTTTTATCATTTAGAGTGATAGCTAGGTTAGAGTGATTTGAGTTTGTGTGGAATTGAGGGTTTTTTTTTAAAAAAAATTATACCAAACCTATAGCCACATTTGAAGAAACGCAGCTATAGACATACTTTAAGCCGTGTTTTAAAGAAATGTAGCTGTAGGCAGGCTATAGCCATGTTTTGGAAATACGGCTATAGACAACACTATAGTCGCGTTTCTGTGAAACACTGCTTTAGGTGTGCCTATGGCCGCGCTTTCCAAACGTGGCTATAGGACATCTTTTTAAAAAGAAAATTTCGACTGGCCTATAGCCCCGTTTTTCAAATGCAGCCATAGGCCCTACCTAATTAAACGCCACTAAAAAACACCTAAAAACGTAGCTACAGATCTCACCTATAGCTACGTTTACTAAACGTGGCTATAGGTCTATCATTGTAGCCGCGTTTTTATAAAACATGGCTATAGGGTGTCTATAGTCGCGTTTTTTATAAACACGGCTAAAAAAAAACCCCCTGTAGATAGCATTTTTGTAGTGCATTTTTACCGTAATTATCTCTTATATAATTGTTTGATTCTTTTGTCATTATCTATATATATTTAAGAGGATTCAAAAAGTTAGTTATAATTTTAATAAATGTAAAAAAATTTATAATCTAATTAGATAATCCTTATTCTTAAAAAATAAAAAATAGGGTTAAAATTGTAATTCAAAAACAAAAAATTACCGAAGAAACTTTTTTCCTAAAAATTAGTACACACTCTATGTCCACAACATTTTTACAACAAATCACAGGTGGTTAGTTGTTATTGGTTTAAATTTAAACCTAACACTAAGATTACTTTTTTGCCCTAATAATAACAACCAGTAACAACCTGCCACTTACAATTTGTTGTGAAGATGTTATAAAATGTTGTGGTCATATTATTTCTCGTCTATTTAAATATATCTACACATGTTTGATATTTTTTTTTTTCCTAAAAACTAGTACACACTACTCATTTTAAAAATCCTAAATTTTAGTTTCTTAAAAATCCCTTTATGTGTAACCTCACTAACAATAAACAAATTTAAATTAAAAAAAAATTACATTAAACTTAAAATAAATAAATAAATAAAAGAGTTTCAACGCACGTGCAGAGAGCGTGTGATAAGGCTAGTCATTATTAAAAGGTAAAAGAACATATTTTAAGGCTTTGATCTTCTAGATTAGTACAGTAGTGGCTGGGATTATCTATGTCTTCCTATTAAGGTATGAGTTAGATCAATGGTATGAAGCTAGAGAGAGGAACTCAAAACAAAATTTTTGTACTTTAAATTTTCTCCTTGATTCCCCCTCTCCCCCCCCCCCCCCCTTTTTGTAAGATCTGTGTTTGTATCAAGGGTGGAACCAGGAGTTTTTGTTTGGGGGGGCCAAGTTGCAGTACTAATATATTTATTGAGACAACCCCCCACATACACATATGCACACGCTTGTTTATTATATACACACACACTTTTTTATTTGATAAGTTATATATATACATACATAAAAAAATAAAATAAAAAGTTTAGTATTTTCAATCAAATTATGTTTAATAACGATCTTTCATGAAATAAAATTCATTTTTACCATTTTTATAGTGAAGTTCTTAAAAAATTTCATTTTCGATACAAATTATCGAATTTTATACTAAAGTGAGTAAAAAATATTTCAATTCAACTAATGAAATTTTAAAAAACATGAATGATTCAAAACTTGGAGGAATAAGTTAGGCTCCAAACATATTTGAAGTTATCTTGCTCTAACCCATTATGTGGCAACTAATGAGACATTTTATGTGTAGTTTTAGTGACAATTATTTTTTTAATGAGTTAATGACTTCTTAATTGCTACATAACTAGTTGAAAAAGATATAGATTCAAACATGTTTGGTGCCAAACTTTATCAAATATTTAACAGATATAAGAGCACCTTTTTACAATAAAAAATAGAATTGCAAAAAATAATGTTATGTCTCTATAACTATTAGACCAATTATTTTTTTTAAAAGCATCATTGGACTAAATCAAATATTTAAGGGGGCCAACTCATATTTTTTAGACTAAATTTTGAAAACATCAAAATAATTATATATATATATATATATATTTCAAAATTTTGGGGGTGCCATAGCCCCACCCTTACACATAGCTACGCCCCTTACAATAATACAACTTGTAGAGTTGTAGTGAATAATGGAATTTTGTGGAGTGTTAAATGACAATGATGTATGTTTTTTCATTGTCTCATGTGATCTATATTCATGGTCGCTGCTCACTACTATGACAGAATGTTCCCTTTTTATATTTTACTTATCGCCTTATTGATATTTTAATGTAATTATAAGGAAAATTCAAAGTTGGTTTTTGTTCTGGAAATATGGATTGATGGTGTACAACAGTTACTGTGACTCTGTGAGCCACTGGCAGACAACATAAAAGCAAGCATAGAAATTTCAATTTATTTTTTTTTTGTATTTGCTAGCTTATTAAAATGTCCATGTTGCTTATCCTTTCTTCTCAAAGGAACTAAGAAAAAGATAAGAAAAATAAGGATTAGGGGATCTAAATTTAATTTGAAGTTCTTGGATATATTAATCTAATCCTCCTCAAACATATAGAAATTATTTTAATCCAATACTCTTTTGTATATATGAAAGCTATTTTGGACTTCGGTTGCTTCATTGATGTTATATAGAAAATCTCTCAGTTTTGATTTTCACAAATGCAAATATATATGCACAACTTCACATTTTTTTCCTCTAAATCTTCATGCACCTTACACTCCAAGGTATGGACTCTACTTCTTTTACTTGATTGGATTTTATTTTATAGGTTTTTTCAATTTAATTATATTATATTTTTGCACTTGTTATTTCAACTTCACGATGTGATTGTGTCAATAAATTCAGCTTCATTGTTTTATTTCAACACATATCTAAGCTGGGTGTTTGCTTTTCATTTCAATTTTTATTTTTATTTTTATTTGGCAGTCTTGCTTGAAAAGTTCGAATAGTGACATAGGGTGTTATATTTGTTACCTAACATTGATTTACTAGGTTTTAATGTTCTAGACCTATATATAGACAGTACTATTTATTTATTTATTTATTTATTTATTTATTTATTATTATTATTATTATTATTATTATTATTATTATTATTATTGTAGTATTTGTTTGCATGGGAAGTCTGCCCAATTTTATTGATCAATTAAACTGGTTACATTCAAAGCGACGTAAAAAAAAAAAAAAAAAAGTAGTGTTTGGATGAGGCATCGTCTGTGTGTAGTACGTACCTTGCAGGGCCATGCATGCCAACTTTTAGAGTCACTTTCAAATGTGGCTCCACTTTCACGCACGTCTTTGGCAAACTTAAATGTTCTTATCTTTGAGTCGATCCATGAAAGTAGAAATTATAAGGTCCATGGTAGACAAATAGGGTGGTCTACTATTTCACTAAAAAATTGTTATTTATTTAAAATTATTAATTAAAAAAATTTTTTAAACAGAAATTAATTACTGACTCAACAATTTTAAACAAATAAAAATTTTTTAATAAAATAATGAATAAGTAAAGGGATCTCCAAGAAGATTCTATCATTTTCTCTGATGACAGGAAGCATTTTGGAACCCAACGCCTACTTGTAACCCAAAACTTACATGGTCCAGTCCAAAATCCAACTCAAGACAAGCCCAGATTAGTATAGAAATCTAAAATAATTAAATTACACCGTCAGCCCACTCAAAAACCCAAAATTGAATTTATAAAAAAAATCCAAGCCCAAACGAATTCACAAACCAATAACAAAGCCCATTAGAACACAAAAACTTTCCAAATCTATTTCTATTTCTATTATCTATTTATTACTATATTTTATTTATTAACCATATAAAAAGAGCTAAGATCTGTACGAACAGTAATTTCTGTTTGTTGAACCAAGAGAGTTTAATAATAATAATAATAATAATCCAAACTCATAATTTTATCATAAAAATAATCTGAAATATGGCACTTTTCAAATTTTCAAATAGCATTCTTTGAACTATCTTCCTAATAAGTTGTAAGAGTATATATTTGTATTTTGGACATCGTTGGTGCTGTAAACCGTAAACTAAACGTGACTCGATTTTTAAATGAGCTTAATTTCATATAGATTATTATTGTCTTTTTTTTCTCCACTAAAATATATAACAATTGGTGTCAGTGGAATTTCATTTTTATAGTGTTTATGGACGGATATGATCTGATAATGTAAGTTTTTCTATGTCATTTGCTCAACTTAAATCCAGTCTTTGAATGTGAATAGCTTTTCCTTTTTTGGTTTTTTAATTTATTACACATTTAAGTGATATTTTGCTGAATACACATTTAAGTGATATTTTGAATCTATAATTACTGTCTATTTCATTCTTAATGGAGATAGTACTAATTTTAATCTGTTTATTTTGCTATTAAAAGTACTATAGATAAATGTAAAAGTTATCTGAAATAATAAAGTAAGATTCATAAATAGTACTAAAAAGTCTAGTGGTGCATATAAGTATAGCAAAAATAAGCTAAATAAGAAAATAAACTGACTTTTTAATTTAAAGCTAAACACAATTAATACGAGACTAAGCAAATCTGAATACTTTGAATTGGTCCGTAGTAGGCAGCCTCTGTAGTACCTTGCAGGGCCGTGCACACCAACTTAATTAGAATAACTTTAAAGTTTATGTGGCTTTCCATACACCCACGTCCTTGGCAAAAGAAATTGCCACTTGATCCATTGTTGTAGCTTAAACTTCAAGGAGTACTTAAAAATTTTCTGAGCAATTAATTTTTAAGCACCCTTGGAGCACAGTGAATAGTATTTTTTTTTCTTTTACAATCATGACAACTTCCACTTATTACATTTAGATGGATTTATTATGAATGTGTGAGAATGAAGCATTATTTTATTATATTCCGATGACAGATTTCACTTATTACAGTCATGATGGGCCATCATGAATGTGAGAGAATAAAGCACTATTTTATTATACTTCAATCAAAAATATTTAAGAAATCATGAATTACTAGGTTAGAAATCAACCGCCTCTCTCCTTCTAGAAAATGGGCTATGCACACCATTTTCTCTCTCTTGCCCACTCTGGAAATATCTACAAAACATTTCTCATGCTTCCTCTAGAAACTTCCCTAGACAATTAAATTTCAACCACAATTTGCCCAAAGTTCTAGAAGCTGCCTTGTGAAAGAAATAAGAAAAGGGTGTACTGACAGAAATTAAATAAATGAAACTAGAAGCTTCAATGTCGGTTACTTTATCGACCTTCAGCAAGTATAAATAGGAACCAAGGAGCACCCACATGTGTAGGGTAGTAGCATAATCACCAAGCCTTAGTTAAGAGTGTCTATGTGTCTTACAAAAGTGAAGTGTGTATTAGTGGAGTGGTGTGTTCATCCAGTGCGTTGCCGTGTGTGTCTAATTGAGTGTAGATTGTGTCTATGTACAAGTGTGTTATCATTATTTTGAAATAAAAGTTTGTTCGGTTTAATGTTGTGCTTTTTTTTGTTCAACAATCTCAACAACCAAAATTACAACATGTGGTCAACTTGCATGGAGTAATACTTGCAAGGGCAAGATTTGTGGAAGATTGTGGCTGGTGCAGACCACACCTCCTGAGAATGTTGAAGCATTTCGCATGTAGAAGATTAAATCTGTGAAGACTATGTTTTTATCAAGAAATGTGTCCAGAAAAGAGATGTTGGAGCACATCAAGCGAGTGTGCAGACACATCAAAGGCAGCATGGGACACCTTTGCAACACTATTTTCAAAGAAAAATAATGTGAGGCTACAGTTGCTTAAGAATGAGTTAATGTCGATAGTGCAGCAAGATATGACGATCAACACTATTTTCAAAGAAAAATAATGTGAGGCTACAGTTGCTTAAGAATGAGTTAATGTCGATAGTGCAGCAAGATATGACGATCACTTAATGTTACACCAAAGGTGTCCCATGCTGCCTTTGATGTGTCTGCACACTCGCCTGATGTGCTCCAACATCTCTTTTCTGGACACATTTCTTGATAAAAACATAGTCTTCACAGATTTAATCTTCTACATGCGAAATGCTTCAACATTCTTAGGAGGTGTGGTCTGCACCAACCACAATCTCTCACAAATCTTGTCCTAGGAAGTATGACTCTAAGAGAGTAGATCACGTGTTGTAATTCTGGTTGTTGAGCCTTCTAATGCTACCAACAGCTTGGAGGTCCACCATCACAACTTGATGAAATCTCACACCACCAAGTAAGCTTGATTCCTAATCACGAGCTTCACAATTCTGGACTATATACGAGCAAAATGAGCACCTCCAAATATACTATCTTAGACACCACAAACAGTCTCTGATTGCCTTGTTTGATACCAAATTGTTGAACTAGTAGAAGCTCTGATACTAAATCATTGAACGAAGTTCTGATACTAAATCATTGAACAAAAAGAGCACAACATGAAACAGAACAAACAACCCTTTATTTCAAAATAATCATAACACACTTGTACATAGACACAATCTACATTCACTTAGACACACGGCAATTTACTTGATGGACACCACTCCACCATACACACTTCACTTTTGTAAGACACATAGACTCTCTTAACAAGGGCTTGGTGATTATGCTAATATACACGTGGGAAGTCCTTGGCTCCTATTTATAGTTGCTGGAGGTCGGTTAAGTAATCGACATTGAAGCTCCTAGCCGGCTTCATTTATTTTCTATCAGTTTCTACAAGTTTTCAGTTTCTGTACTTCTCCCCTTTTCTTATTTCTTTCCCATGGCAGCTTCTAGAGCTCTAGGCAAATTGTGGCTGTAATTTAGTTTTCTAGGGAAGCTTCTAGGGGAAGTACGAGAAGTGTTTTGAAGATATTTCCCGAGTGAGCAAGAGAGAGAAAACCCTTCTATATTCTTCATGGAAAAATTAAAAAGAAATGTTCTCATGGAAAACTTAGCCAATGATCTATCTAAAAAGAAGTGTTCAAATTATATGAGGATTGAAAGATCTTTACCATGCATTGGCCTTGTCTTCACATCCAACGATGCCAAGGACAGTTTTGCCTAACAGACTTGCAGGGCTGTGTTCTTTTCATTGCTCTGAGTTTACAATCGTAAACACTTTGCATTTTTGCTATCAATAAAACTTTTATTTGCTATAAAAAAAAAAAAAAAAAAGTATCCTAAAAATGTCCAAAAGTCATTATCAATTTTTATTTAGAACAATGGATAGCTATCCAAATTTCTAGATCCACTCCAACATGCCAGAGATTAAATTTTCAAATGGCTGAATTGATAAATTGGTCTAAAAAGTAAAGGTATTTATGTAGCTTAATATAAGGCATGTTAAGAAATACCATACAAATAATTACGTGTGCATCATCATGAAATCATAAACTCAAAGAAACTGTGAAATATCCTAGAAATAGAGACACCACACATCAATACCACACATTAGAGACTGTCTTTAGGTGTGAAGAAGAAGAAGAAGAAGAAGAAGAATAAAGTTTTGATTCAATTTTCCTTATATATATATATATATATAATTCCTTCTTAAAATTCATGTCAGGAAGTTGCCTAAATAACATATGGTCACAATGCAGAAATTGAGAAAAAGACATGATACATACCCACAATTTAAGGAATTGAAAAGTGAAAAGATTGTAAATGTTGCCTTTGGCTTCCAAACTTTTCTCAGACACAATTGTATTGACTTTTCCACAATTTTCTGGGCGAGTAAGCCAAAGCCAAGGTAGTGCCAAACCCAAATGGGTTCTTCACAAAATCTAATAACAAAATGTGAAACAATGAGATCTAAACCAACGCACAAGACATTAAATTTTTTATAAGAAAAGGGGAGAAATCAGAGAAAAATCAGGAAACTAACTAAAGATATAATGCAACTGATCTATTTAGTGATCATGAGGAATGAAGTGAAATTGGCTCCAAAAGAATAGCCGTTTAAGACCCCAAACAAAACCTTGTGCTGTTGAAGATGAACTGGAGCTCACTCAAATTCTGTTCAGCCACAGTCCCTTGGAAAGAAAAATAAATCAAGTGATTGAGCAAGTAGAATGAAGAAGTTTTCCATGAATTAAAATTTTAGCCCTAAATTGTGCCCTCAGCCCTTACCGTAATTGATATTGCAGCCTTTTTCTAGCTCACTACTGTCATTGGTATCGTGTTCACCAACCAAATCTCCATGATCTGAATTAAATTTATCAATTTTACTATTCATGAAAGAAACATAGAGATTATAATAAATCACATACTCTTAATCAAAAGTTCATCAATTATACAAGGCCAAAAAAATCTAAGGCTGAGCTGTTATTCGAAGTTAATTTAACCAAGGAGGAAAAAAAAAGGCTTAAATGATAAATCCATGAAAATGAGTTCAATATCTCTTATGTAAAAGAGAAGTTGGTGGTCATTGAACTTGGCATTTGGTTGGTTTAGACTTCAAATCTCACAAAATATGTATAGCCACAATATCACACATTAAAACTGCACAGGATAACAACATCATCTAACACATAGATGTTTCAATTCTTAAACACAGCAAAGATTGATCTAATATGGAAGAAGACAATTTTTAATAATTAAGATAGCAAATTACTTGAAGATCCTTAAGCGTTTCATTCTTTGATCAAGTTTCCAATCCTGAAAAGAAACCAAATGGGCATAAGTCCTAGTGTAAGGAAACAAAAACCATTTAGTTGTGGCATAATTGCATAAGAAAATAATATTAGTTACAATGACCAGTAAGACGTGTATCAAGTATGAATTATAAATAACATAAGATGGAAAGTGAAACAAGTACATAATTTCATCAATATCAACAACTTCAATCATAGTATTCTTTAATCCACTGAAAAAGATTTTCAATGTAGATGCTTCTAGTATTGTAAATGGTGATACTTCTATTTGAGTTAAGTATGCACATGGAGCTTCTATGCATCATCTAATAGAAAACTCATTGATTTGAAATTTGTTTGAATCCAATAGACAACATGCTCCTACCATCTCGTTTCATATTTTAGAATGATTTCCTAATACATGAGAATATTTAGGAGCAATAAGGATGGCCCATAGAATTGTGGAAATTATATGTATCATTTGAAAGTTACAAGAATTACCATGAAGTGCTGCTACAACCAACCGCCATTTCTTGTTTTATATGGAGCTACAATAGCTTAATAACAATAACACATGCCCTCACCCAATGACTCATTCATTTACAATAGGATACATAGTATATCTGCTAAGAGGAGAAACTTTCAATGATGAGGAGAAACATTTGCAAGTAAGTAATCTGCTAAGAGGTTGGAGGGTTGATGTTATATGTCCCCAAGAAACAAAAACGGGGATTGATGAACAACAGATTTGTGCAGAGCATCAAGGCAAATACATATGTGGATTGGTTACATCTTGCATCAGCCGGGGCTTCTAGAGGAATCTTGCTGATGTGGGATGAAAGAGTGATTGAAAAAGTTGACGAGGCTGTGGGAGAGCATATTGTGTCTTGCAAATTTCAGAATGTGGCAGATGGTTTCGAATGGTTTTTTTCAGGGGTGTATGGACCTTCTAACGATCTAGCCAGGAAGTTCTTGTGGTAGGAACTAGCAGGGGTACACAGCTGGTGGTCTTTACCATGGTGCATTGGGGGTGATTTTAATATCATTCAATTCCCCGCTAAGAGGAAGGGAGCTACAAGAATCAGTTCAGGTATGGGGGATTTTTCTGAATTTATTTCAGATCATGCTTTGATAGATTTTCCACTGGAAGGGGTAGTTTTACCTGGTTGAATAATCATACCCCATCTTCTATGTCTCGCCTAGATAGATTTTTGGTATCTCAAGAATGGGACAGCCATTTCCCTGGTTTGAGTCAGAGGCTACCTCCAAGGGCTGTGTCAGATCACATTCCTGTATTGCTGGACAGTAAAACAGGATTAGCAGAGGAAAATGTTCTTTTATGTTTGAGAATATGTGGATGAAATCAGAAGGGTTTGTGGAAAATGTTCAGCAGGGGGTGGAAAAGTTATGCATTTTATGGGATGCCAAGTTATTTTCTTGCAAATAAACTCAAATCTCTAAAAATCTGATTTGAGGACATGTAGCAAAGAAATTTTTGGAGAAGTGACGTGACAAAAAAATAAAAAAATAAATAAAAAATAAATAAATTGGGGGGAAATCTGAGAGATGGACCTGCTGGAAGACACAGATAACTTACATGAGGAAGAAAGATTGGAGAGGTAAGCAAAGAAGGCAGAGCTACAAAATTATCTGTTATGAAGGAAATCTTCTGCTGACAAAAATCCAGGGCATTGTGGTTGAAAGAAGGGGATAGGACTACATCCCTTTCTCATTGTCTGGCCAATTCGCATCACAGGTACAATCATATTGGTAGTCTTTTTAACGTGGGTGAAGATATCACCAATGATCAAGATGCGATTAAGGAAATTGTGGGGCAGTTCTATAAGGATCTGTATCAGGAAACTGAAGCATGGCATCCAAAATTAGATGGGATGCCTTCCAATTCCATTGACAGAGCTAGTGCAGCTCACTTGGAGCGACATTTTGAGAAGGAAGAGATCCTTTAGGCTCTCCGAAACATGGATGGGGATAAAGCATCTGGGCCGGATTGCCTTTTTGTGGTTAAAGGTGATATCATGTGCTTTTTCTCTGAATTCCATATCAATTGTCTTTTTGAGAATAGTTCAAATGCCACCTTTGTTTCTTTCATTCCAAAAAAGGCAGGAGCTGTCGAAGTTACCAATTTTAGGCCGATTAGCTTAGTGGACAGTGTCTATAAGATATTGGCTAAAGTCTTGCCTAATCATCTTAAGGGGGTGTTGTGAGAGATAGTTTCGAGTCTCAGAATGCCTGTCAAAAGCCAACAGATTCTTGATTCTGTTTTTATAGCAAACAAATATCTGGACATCTGTTTGAAATCTGGTAGACCGAGGGTGTTGTGTAATCTGGATGTAGCTAAGGCTTTTGATTGTGTTAACTGTGGTTTTTATTATATATGCTTCAACTGTTTGGCTTTGGGGAAAGACGGAGGAAGTGGATTGAATTCTGTATTTCTACTGTAAAGTTCTCGGAGTTGATAAATGGTTCTCCAGCCGGTTTCTTTCACAGCAGTAGGGGTATTTGCCAAGGAGACCTGCTCTCCCCACTCTTGTTTGTGATTTTCATGGAGGGTTTAAGTAGAATGATCAATAGAGCGGTGTCAGGAGGTTATATGAGTGGTTTTCCATTGAAAGTTCTCACAGAGATTCGTTGGTTGTTTCTGATTTCCATTTTGTGGATGATACACTTACTTTCTGTGAGGCTAATCCTACACACATCCGGTATATTTGTTGCATTCTAGAGTGTTATGAGGCAATTTCAGGTTTGAGAATTAGTTTGGAAAAACATGAAATTGTGCCTATTGGAGAATTTCTGAAATTGAGGTTCTGGCAAGTGATTTGGGGTTTTGTGTATCCTCTCTTCTGATGAAGTATTTGGGACTTCCACCAGGAGACTCCAAGGAAAAGTCTATTTCGGACCCTATTATCAAGCATACACAAAGGAGATTAGCTGAGTGGAAGAAATTGAATTTCCTATCTCTTTTCCCATTACCTGCAGGTGTGGCAAATAAAAAATAAATAGAAAAATTCAGAGGATTTTTTTGGTGGACTGGGTGATGAGTTCAAATATCACATATCAATTGGGATATATTCTGCACTCCTTTTTCCTCATGGGGGGTCAGGTATTAAGAAGTTGCAACCATTTAATCAAGCATTATTGGGCAAATGGTTGTTGGCATTATGGGTTGGAAGAGAAAGCGCCTTGGAGGCAGGTAATTGATATGAAGCATGGCCTAAAGTAAGGTTTAAAGTAATTGAGGTTGGAGATGGGTCTAAAGTAAGGTTTTGGCATGACCTTTGGCTAGGTGTGACTCCTACTCTAAGGAGAGGTATCCTGCATTGCATTGTTCTTTATTGCTCAAAATAATAATGCAATGGTGGCTGACTACATAGAGTGTGGTAATGATTAGATTCATTGGAACATTTTGTTTCACCATGCAGCTCAGGGTTGGGAAATAGAGACGTGGTTTAGTTGTTTGAGGAATTGTACAGTATAAACTTTAGACCGGGAGCTGAAGACACTATGGTGTGCTTCCATGGCCTAAAAAGGGTTTCCATGTGAGGAGCTATTACAACTATTTTAGTGGAAGTGGAGTGGTTTTCCCAGGGATGAGAACATTTTAAAATCATGTGCCCTGCCTAGAGCAGCATACTTCTTAGTGTGCAGCTTTAGGAAGGATCTTCACTTCTGATAATCTACAGAGAAGGGGATCATTTTATTGCCGAGTGGTGGTACATGTGTAAACGTGGTGGTACATGTGTAAACATGGTGGGGAGGATATCAGCCACTTGTTTCTTTTTCTGTGTAAGGATTATTAGATTTCAAAGAATCCTTGCACATTCCTCATTTTTTTTTTTCGCTTCCTTCTTTACACAACTAGTGTGCTGGCCTGCTGGGTTTGCCTTTTTCTTCTAATAAATTTATTTAACATAAAAAAGAAAAAGATACTTAGTATATCATAAGTCAATATTATAATATATTTTGAATATAGACAAGTGCCATAGAAAGCACAAGATAACAAGAGAAGTCAAAGATAAGGACATTGGTATATTGGCAGAGAATACATCTCTCACTACATATTATAGATTTTCGGAGAGAAGCTTAACTTTAAAGGTTGCTTTTTTTTTTTAAGCCTTAAACCAGTGAATCAAATAATTAAACAAACAAATCACTCAAACACGATGTTAAACCAAACCAAAAATCCAATTAATTAGTAAGAAAGAAGAATAAAAACAAGAGGGTGTATACCAATTAACTCAGTTTAGGGTACCAAAATATAAATTTTAACCATGTATTTGAAAATTAACTTTGTATCAACCTGAGCATCATAACTTTTGCTTCCTTAGAATGTGATTATCTCCGACATTGACCAAATATTACAGACATCTATTTTACGATCAGACTCAAAACCCAATGGGACTTAAACAACCTGACGCCGTAAACAAAACCAACATATACCATCCAAAGGACTAATTTCCCTGTAAATTATATAAATAAATATAATAAAATTCAATTCTGTATGAAGATCCACTTAATTCAATTCTATGAAGTCTAAATTATAACAACTTCAAGCTATAGGGTTTAATTTGAAACTTTTTTGGATAGGTAGTTAGAAACTTTTGAAACTATAGTGTTTAATCTAAAAGCATTCCTAAAGTACTTACATCCAATGGGCTCTCAAATGTAATATCAGTATATGCATGAAATGACATGCTACTAACCCATAAGGTAATCTGCATAAAATTTATCAACCAAGTACTTTCTGTTTATATTATTAAATAGGAAGACATTGCTTACACATTGTTAGCCCCTTGAGTTGCAAGTAAAATGCAGAAAAGCTTGAAATTGCTACAATTTTAATTACTTTCAGCCCCTTAGTAACCAATATATCTTCCAATCCTCATCAAGAAAGCAATTAGATTCAACAGGGTTGATGAGAAAACCATCTGCAGAACCCACTTCCTCTTTTGCTAGAAACTATGACACAATTCTTGCCGACCGACATAAGCTCAACAGATAACATAGAAAAATTGTAGCATATAATGAAGTAAAATAATAATTAAAAAAAAAAATTATGATCTAGTATTGCTATTCTAATAAGTTCCTCAAGACAAATTGGCAGCTTGACTTGTTAAGAATCAAGATTGAGGTCAAAAGCAAGATTGTTATCATATAATCAGGAACCATACGAGAGAGGTTATGTTATGCTCCACAGGCTAAGCAGCAAGTTAAACAATCAGCTGTGTGGTAGAAGTATTGAACACACATGCTTGCGCACACAAGCATAAAATGATTGCAAATTGACACAAACATACACGCACTAACTGTTCCCTTTTAGACTAAGCAAAAGGCCATATACAATATCTCAAATGACAAAGATATTACATGCATTATCAGAAATTGCATTGCTGACTCTTCACATTTCAAACATCACCCAGAAGAAAAACTAATTAATATCTCAAAGAAAAGAAAGTTTCTTGGTGGAAATTCATGGAAAATTTTGCTAAATAGCATAATTTTAGGAAAAATTTGTTAAATTGCATATGGCCAAACTTATTAAGTAATGTACCACTTTTTTAGAATTCGGGTTTATCAAACTCAAATTCTAAGTAAAACTTGAATTCCAAGCATTATGTTTGATCAGATTGCCATAATACAAATTCAAGTTTAGTATACTCGAGTTTTACTTGGAACTCAAGTTTGACAAACTCAAGTTCTAAAAAAAACACCACATAACTAAATAACTTTGACCCAGTGCATTTTTTTTTAAAATTATTATTTAGCAAAAGATGCCGGGAATTCATAGTAAGACCAAAAATTTATAGGGAATCAAGTAAACTTATCTGCAAATTACAAATTGAAATACATTAATGGAAAATAATCCCACTTAAAAAATCTAAAAACTTTTGAATAATCAGTTGATTGACAAAACTAGATTTAAACATGACTTGGAATAGGTAAGAATAATCAAAATCATTATAAAAAATAAAATAAAATAAAATAAAAACCTTAAAATTTTCTAGGTGGAAAATTCATACCAAGACAATAAAAATAGAGTGTCAATCATAATCAAACAAACTAGTCTGCAATTTTAAAACAATCTCTCAAAACTAAATGAAAAAATAAAATAAAATAAAATAAAATAAAAACCATAATTCCTCAAACGTTACACAATAACAAAATGTTGATGATGCAAGAGTAATTCAATATAAGACAGTTTAGTAAAAATTGTTCACATTATACTTTTAATCTAAGTAAGGCGTTTGTTTTGATCTTTCAATATATATATATATATATATATAACTCCATTAGCAACCCAACGAACGAAGCATAAATTTGAAGAAATCGAGATCAATCACCGACTCTGTCCTTTCTCCTTTTTTGTAAGGCGTTTGTTTTGATCTTTCAATATATATATATATATATATATATAACTCCATTAGCAACCCAACGAACGAAGCATAAATTTGAAGAAATCGAGATCAATCACCGACTCTGTCCTTTCTCCTTTTTTTTAGCTCAGTTTTGTTTTAACACTGATAGAGTGATTTATTTATTTTTATTTTATCTATATATATATATATATAAAACCGAAACTTTTGAAACTCTCACAATTTTCCACATCATCACTATTTTCTTTTTCTTTTTATTTTAAGTTTTATATCTTATAACAATATTATTGAAAAACGTATACAAACTTGGAGGCCTATTTAAGAGCTCTATAAAACTTGATGGACAAGAAAATATATTCTAAAATAAGCTCTAATTAATACCTAACCATAATAGGAACCAAATTTGACCTAAAAAAACATTAAAAGAGCCTAAAAACAAGGAAATAACTCCATTAGCAACCCAACGAACGAAGCATAAATTTGAAGAAATCGAGATCAATCACCGACTCTGTCCTTTCTCCTTTTTTTAGCTCAGTTTTGTTTTAACACTGATAGAGTGATTTATTTATTTTTATTTTATCTATATATATATATATATATAAAACCGAAACTTTTGAAACTCTCACAATTTTCCACATCATCACTATTTTCTTTTTCTTTTTATTTTAGGTTTTATATCTTATAACAATATTATTGAAAAACGTATACAAACTTGGAGGCCTATTTAAGAGCTCTATAAAACTTGATGGACAAGAAAATATATTCTAAAATAAGCCCTAATTAATACCTAACCATAATAGGAACCAAATTTGACCTAAAAAAACATTAAAAGAGCCTAAAAACAAGGAAATAACTCCATTAGCAACCCAACGAACGAAGCATAAATTTGAAGAAATCGAGATCAATCACCGACTCTGTCCTTTCTCCTTTTTTTAGCTCAGTTTTGTTTTAACACTGATAGAGTGATTTATTTATTTTTATTTTATCTATATATATATATATATATAAAACCGAAACTTTTGAAACTCTCACAATTTTCCACATAATCACTATTTTCTTTTTCTTTTTATTTTAGGTTTTATATCTTATAACAATATTATTGAAAAACGTATACAAACTTGGAGGCCTATTTAAGAGCTCTATAAAACTTGATGGACAAGAAAATATATTCTAAAATAAGCCCTAATTAATACCTAACCATAATAGGAACCAAATTTGACCTAAAAAAACATTAAAAGAGCCTAAAAACAAGGAAATAACTCCATTAGCAACCCAACGAACGAAGCATAAATTTGAAGAAATCGAGATCAATCACCGACTCTGTCCTTTCTCCTTTTTTTAGCTCAGTTTTGTTTTAACACTGATAGAGTGATTTATTTATTTTTATTTTATCTATATATATATATATATATATAAAACCGAAACTTTTGAAACTCTCACAATTTTCCACATCATCACTATTTTCTTTTTCTTTTTATTTTAGGTTTTATATCTTATAACAATATTATTGAAAAACGTATACAAACTTGGAGGCCTATTTAAGAGCTCTATAAAACTTGATGGACAAGAAAATATATTCTAAAATAAGCCCTAATTAATACCTAACCATAATAGGAACCAAATTTGACCTAAAAAAACATTAAAAGAGCCTAAAAACAAGGAAATAAATCACCTAGACCTAAAATAACGTTTTTTGCATAAAAATACCAAAATCTCTTTTCTTCTTAAAACCCTAGCAATTACCATCTCAAATTTTTTATTTGCTTTCATATGTGCCTGAAATTTTCATTCTATCTTATTGTTTTATTATGTTTAGAATTGATTTTCTTATAAGTACTTGGGTTAATCTCTATATTTTGATAGTGTTTTTATGGGTTTGGTTTTTGAGTTGAAATTCTAATAATTATTTTATATTGTATATGGCAGATGAAGCATCTCTATTTTTTGGAGAAAAATCAAAACTGCAACCTATGTCTTCCAGCCCAAGGTGTGGTAAATTTTTATATGTTCTTGCTTTATTGAGAATTTTTATTTGGGTTCATATGATTTTTTGTTTTTTTATTAAAGCTTTGATTTTTGTTGATTAATTATTTGTTTGGATTAATTTCAATTAATTATTTGTTTGGATTCAACGTAGAAGATAATGGAATTAGGTGTTATAAATTTGATAGTTCCATGTTTTGAATTGTTTATATTATTTAGACTCCTGGTAGGACTCTCTCTTCTCTTCTTAAAACCCTAGTAATTACCATTTCAAAATCCTAAACTTAACTTCACTTTAAAATTAAAAAAATAAGAAGGAGAGAGACTCAACCAAAAAAAAAAAAACGTAGGTTTTGTCTTTTTTATTTGCTTTCATATGTGCCTGAAATTTTCATTCTATCTTATTGTTTTGTTATGTTTAGAATTTATTTTCTTCTAAGTATTTGGGTTAATCTCTATATTTTGATAGTGTTTTTGTGGGTTTGGTTTTTGGGTTGAAATTTCTAATAATTATTTTATATTGTATACAGCAGATGAAGCATCTCTATTTTTTGGAGAAAAATCAAAACTGCAACATATGTCATCCAACCCAAGGTGTGGTAAATTTTTATTTGGTATATTATATATGAATTTTTTGAATTTGAAGGGTTTTGTTTGGTTTTGAAGTAAAATTTGGGGATTCTATAATATGCATATTATTAACCTAATTTTCTATTTCTAAATTTCTTAGATTTTATTATATCAATCTTTTTTTCTTTTAAATTCTTGGTGGGCAAATCAGTCTCTCACTAATTCTTTTACCTTAACATGATGTTGGTTAATTGTCATTTTATTTAACTATCCCGTGCATCGCACGGGTTAGCGACTAGTTTATTTTAAAGAGGAAGAGTTCTCTGTATCTCTCCTCCGTCTTTCATGGCTTATTATCTAATGTCCTAACAAAAAAATTTAAAAGAAAATCCAGCTCAAAATTATCACATGTGAAAAGGTGAGTTTTTTCACCCTTTTTATATTCGTCGTAGAAGTAGGTAGATAGATCTATAAATACTAATCTTATTTTATTTGTTTATCAATTCATTTTATATAATACAATCAATATCTTATTTCTTATCTTTATATATAATCCAATAAAATAATATAATATAAACTACATAATTAAATAATATATATATATATATATATTTCTCTCTCTTCTCGCCCTTCACTCTCTTCTAAGTTCTACCCAAGTTCCCATTAAAAAAAAAAAAAAAAAAAAAAAATTCTACCCAAGTAACGAACATTTTAGTTTTACAATTAGGCTATAGCAATTCTTATATTTAATAACGTACTGTTTATAGTTGCTAAATTTTGCCCAATAAAATTTCACTTGTCCCTCTAAACAAAATCTGTGACCCTCTTAAACAAAAAGAAAAGCCCCATAAAAAATTTACAAATTTAAAATTCCAGAAAAATAAATTAGAAATCCAACAACAAAGTCACCAATAAAATAAAAAACTAATTTACCAAAAACATTAGCTCAACCCTTAAAAAATTTAAAACAAAACCAGTATGATATCAAATCATTCCATCAAATTTCACCCTTCTAGAGAGAGATGTTAGTACTAAGACATGAGGCAGAGGGAGTTAATACTGAGACCAAAATGTAGCAATACTATTCCGCACGCGTCAATACCAAATCTGCTTCTAAGAGAGGCTAAAACTATACTAGCAAGTTTTTTCCCTCTCTCTCCCTCATCTTATTTGAGGCAAAGGCAGATCATCTTTTCTTTTATTCTCTCTCTCTCCTTTACTGTTTGGAGTTTGGTACCATTTAGTAGCTAGGTGTTTTTTATTTTTATATTTTTTATGAACTATCCATCTACTGGTTGGATGATTTTGTTTTTTCTTGTAACATACTAGTTATTAACCCGGTTTTAATTATAATTTGTAAATATTATACTTTTTAATTATAATTTGTAATTATTAAAAGTAGAAATAATTTTTAAAAAGTCTTATATATTATTACACAGAAAAGTTTTTTTTATTAGTATTTTTGTAGGCCTCTTTTATTTTGTGCCTGAATTTGATTTTATATATATATATATATATATAAAGTTGTAAATATCAAAATGTTTCTTGCATTTTGCATGAAATTATTTTTGTGTATTTGAGGACCATGGCATTAATGTCTAGTGGTTCTTCCACTCAATAGTATAATTCCGTGCATGCAAATTAATTGAGTTAGATGTTAGTCACAATCAAGATCCATCATCATCTCAATCAAATTAGGTACCATTTTCATCAAATTTGGTAGATTTCTTACTAGATTGGGTATCATCTTTATCAGTCATACTTCTTCTTCTTCTTCTTCTTCTTCTTTTCCTCTTTCCAAATTTAATTTCAATGGTTTCTTGCCATTAGGATCCATCCACCGTGCCCATCATGCAAGTTATGGGTAGCTTTTATTTAATTAAATGTCATTTTCATGTTTTGAATTGAATTAATATTTCTTAATGCTGTATGAGAATTTCTTGAGGTTGCTATTTGAAGCATGTACTTTATTAAAAAAAAAAAAAAAAATCAAACAAAACAATGAGACTCCATATACATGTTTAGAAAAAAGGTATTATTATGATTATTATTATTATATAGAAATATCTCTAGTAAATATTTTTCAAAAAAAAAAAGTAACGTCTAATATAAAACATTATGGATTTTATATTAGAATATATTTCATTGGAAATGTTACTACAATTAAAATCAATTGCTAATAGTGGTGATTGATTTTTTAGAATGGTAATGAGTATTATTTTGTGTGCTTATTACGTCCATTCTTCTGTTAGGCAGACTAATATTTATTGTTCTTTGTTAGCCACATAAAATGCTGAATGACCAGCCTGAAAAGTGGAAGTCCCCAAAAAAGTCTTTCTTCATGATCATCAAATGGCAGGGCAAAGTGCAATGGACAAGTATCCCCCCAAATCTAGTTGGGACCTGAACAGCTGAAGGAGGGGAAAGTGTCTATATAACGAGAAGGGCAACAGGATAGTGGGTTTAGAAAAATAGAGAGAGAAAAGTCTAGGTAGAAACAAGAGAAAGAGAGATAGAGAGTTTTTCTTTTGTATTTTATCCTTGAATCCTTCTTGTGTACCCCGGGAACATTGTTCCTCTATACATGAAAGCTTGATTCAGTCTATTTCTATCTTTTAATCTACTATCTGATCTTCCTATTGTGATCTTTTCCCCATATTTTAGAAATTAGTTGTGTAGATTGAGAACGTCTGTCATTGTTCTATTCTTGGGTTTTTTTCACCCCCACAGTTGACTTTCCTATATTGTAATATCCTTCTTGCTTTGTTTTGTTTTTAGTTTCCTTTTGTAACCATAAAAGTATTGATTTGTTTAGTTCTTAATTTTGAATAGAAAAATAATGATTGATCTAAAACCTCAGTTTTTCCATAATGAATACTCTTTTGCCAATTAATCGATATAAACAAAAGAAAATGAAGAAGTGAGCAAGCTAAAATCTTGAGAGAGAAAGAGAGATAGAAAGAGAGAATTTTTAGATTTGTCCAACTATAATGTTGGGTTGAAGAATAATAATTTAAAGAGAGAGATTATCTACTTCTTTTCTTTGAAATAATGTTATTTGTGACACCTATAAGAAGTTTGAAGGCCGATGAATTAGGTAGATTGACCCCAGCCAAACAAACCTGAATCCTATTGATTATTAGAAACGGTGTTCCAAATATTATGGTTAAAGCCAAAAAAATCTCCTAAGCTACCCTCCCCCTCAACCCTTAGGTATATTGGTTCCATCAGACCAATTTGGTTGAAGAATATATGACTTAATCGACGTGTGAAATACAATAATAGTAATTAGAGATGTTAAGATAATCGTTGCAAAAACGATAATGGAAGCAAAACGAGAAACACTTCATTGCTAAGATAAAGTTATTATTACCACACTACCACAAATGACAAATGGTCTATAAAACATAAATGTAGAAAACATAAATGGTTTATAAAAATAAATGTAGAAAACAGAAGTGTTCCATTATATATCGTCTAAGCCTACACAGATTTGTTCAATTGTTCTTCAACTCTAATTGCCTAAAGCCTACACTACTCCTTTTTACCCTCTCTAGCTATATATGCATGGCTAACTTAGGTTATAACAGCTCCTATAATAATTTCCCCGCCGTGCCCATTGGCAAGGGCGAAGCCAAGAATATTTGTTTGGGGGTCAAGTTGCGACGTTAATATATTTATCAAGACAACTTTCACACCCACACACACACATATGTATACACACGCGCGCTTTTTTATTATATATACACACACTTTTTTATTTGATAAGTTATATATATACACACACCAAACAAACAAAAAGATCTTAGTATTTTCAATCAAAATCATTTTTCACAGCGATCTTTCATAAAATAAAATTCATTTCTTCCATTTTCATAGTCAAATTCTTAAAAAGTTTCATTTTAAATACAAATTATCAAATTTTATGCTAAAGTAAGTAAAAAATCTTTCAATTGAACTAATGAAATTTTCAAAAACATGAATGATCCAAAACTTGATGAAATAAGTTAGGCTTCAAACACATTTAAAACTACCTTGCTTTAACCCATTATATAGCAACTAAGACACATTTCATGTGTAGTTTTAGTGACAAAATTTTTTTAATGAGTCAATAACTTGTTAATCGTCACATAACGGGTTGAAAAATATAGATTCAAACATGTTTGATACTAAATTTTATCAAATATTTAACAAATATAAAAGCACATTTTATAATAAAAAATAAAATTGTGCAAAATAAAGTTATATTTCTATAACTATTAGACCAATTATTTTTTTTAAGAGCATTATTAGACTAATTCAAATATTTTGGGGGGGGGGGGGGGCCAACTCTTATTTTTGTAGACTAAATTTTGAAAACATAAAAATAATTGTATATATATTTTTAAAAAAATTTAAACTTTTACGTGCCTCCGCCCCTACCCATTGGGTCACTGATTCAAGAACTCACACTCCATTTCGCCAATCCCACCCACAACCATAGAGAAATCAAGTGGATCATTCTTGAGGTGGTGTTTTTCGCTATATAATTGTTGGCTCGTGGTTTTTGTAACTATGTATGGCCAGAGCTCTAAGTCAATGGTCCAGTCCATCAATCCATCAAGAACCGCCTTAATCACTAGCAGAGCCAGGGGAGGTCAAGGGGGGGCAGTCGCCCCCAGGCCCGCCCAAAAAATATCTTTAGTTTTTTTTTTTTTTTTTTTTTTAGGGTGAAAAAATATCTTTAGTTATTAAATATCCCTGCCAACTTTTTGTTTTTGAGTTTATTAAATGCGACTTTGTTTCTTTAGTCTTGAAAAAGATCATAACTTCTAAATAAATTATTGAGGAACCTTAAGTCCTCCACTAGATGCCTTGCACTGAAATTTTTTTAGTCTATCCCTACCATATTATAATTTAAACATTTTACGGGAATACATTAACCAAAATAATAAAAATTCACATATATTGTACTAAGTGTTTATCTAACTACTCATAGCTTGAGTTTTGGCTTTAAAAAAAATTTTAAAAAAAATATATATCATTCATGTTAGAAATATCTCAATGGATAAATACAATATTATCAATAAGCTTTTTTTTTTTTTTTTTGGGCATAATTACATTAAATATCACTTAGTTTTTAAATGAATAGCTTTTAATTTTTCAAATTGGTCTCAAATATTATATTCACATAAATTTGTGTAAGTGATATCATATATATATTTTGCCCCCCCTCAACTCAAATCCTAACTCTGCCACTGGGTAGAGCTAGAGTTGGTTGGAAATCTCTAACTATTGTTGTGTTTATGTTCTGCATGGTTGATGGAATTAAGGTAATCTTTTATTGTACCTATTACACAATATGTTGTATTGGGTAGAAGATATTACACACTGTATTTTTAATATTGTGGCATCTTATGTAAATCACTCACTACAAGAAAAAAGGTCTATTGCAACAAAAATTTTGTTGAAATAAATTTGAAATTGTTACAATAAACCCATATTGCAATGAAAAAATTTCATTGCTCATTGTTGCAATAAACATTGTGGCAATAAGTTATTACAACAAAAATTTCATTGCAATAGCATTTTGTTGCAATAAAACTCGAGTTTTCTAAACTCTCCCATGCCCAGACTCATGTTCGGGTGCAATATTAGAGAATGAGGAGTGGGTTGGAAGTGAGAGAGAGTGAGGAGTAGTGGAGAATGAGAGAGAGTGGGGAAGTTTATAGTATTTGCATGCCACAGAAGCTAAATAACATCTTTTCATATTTCGATCATATTTCGATAAAACCGAGGTTGACAAGTCTAAGCCTGCACGGCTTCTTACAAGATGATGTGTATATTTAAACTTGTCATCAAATACTTCTCATCTCTCAATTTTGTGTATACTTTTAGCAAAATTTTCTGAATAGTACTTTTTAAGGAAAATGTTAGATGAATAGCATGTAGTTGAAGTTAGTTAGTTGTATAGCATCTTTTTGGAACTCAAATTTGTTAAACTCGAGTTCCAACTCAAATTCAAGTTTATCAACCTTGAGTTCAAATTAGTATAAGTCATGTGGCAGTATGACGTGGAATTTAAATAAATAAAAAACCAAATGGAACTCGAGTTTATCAAGCTGGAGTTCCAACCTAGAACTCAAGTTTGGGCGTGGGAGAGTTTAGCAAACTCAAGTTTTGTTGCAACAAAATGCTATTGCAATAAATTATAGCAATAATATTTTTTGTTGTAATAAATTATTTTTAATAATAATAAAATTATTTTATTACAACAAAATGCTATTGCAACGAAATTTTTGTTGTAATAACTTATTGCCACAGTGTTTATTGCAACCTCGGTTTTATCGAAATATGTTCGAAATATGGAAAGATGTTATCTAGCTTAAGTAGTCAATTTAGATTTTTATACGTTGAGGCCTCCCCCAAATATTTTGGGCTTTTGGTTCAAAAGAATGTTTGAAAATTTGGTGATACTAGAATGTAACCCCAAATATTCTGGGTTTTTGGTTCAAAAGAATGTTTGAAAATTTGGTGATACTAGAGTGTAACTGAATTTGGTGATACAATAGCTCCATCAAAGAGTGGTATTTGGTTGTAACTGGAACTTTTTTCATGGTAGAACTTGTTAGTTGTTATGAGCATTCCATAATGTATTGAAGCAATATCTTGCTATTAATAGGCTAATTTTCAGTATTAGTGAAAGTGAATCACTGAATGTATTCTCTAATTTTGACACTAAAGTAGTTTCCTTGTTCATTTACAAAAAGTTTTACCAAGATTTAGATTACAAACCAAGAAGGATGTAATAATGCTTGGTTACTAAACATTTAACTAAACATAGGTGCATCTCATTGTTTTTACAAAGTTGTTTAACTGTACTATCTGCAACTTTATTTGAGGCCCTTTAAAAAAAATAGGAAAAATAAGACCTTTCAGTTTATGAAAGATTATAAAAAAAGACCTTACAAAACATGACTAAATAGAAGGTAGCAAGTACTAGCATAGACCTGTTTGATTTAAAAGCACAGACCAACCAAATTTTTGGGCCTTTTTTTTTTTTTTGATACCATTCCCAAAAAAAAAAAAAAGGATAGTTTACAAAAAGGTCTGATTGACCATACAGCAACTGATTGGCATTTTCGTTGCCAATTTGGCTAGAGAACTAACATCACTAATTACAATCCTTGGGACAAACACTAAGTGATAAGTAGAGTCATTAGCTGCTAGGTGAGACCAATCAGCCAAAAGGCTCTTCTCTTGCTAACTAGGAGTAATTTTGTTGTTGTTGACTTGCACAGCTCTCCTACTATCACTAAGGGAAAAAACATATTTATAACCCAAGTCCCTAGCCTTGATTGCTACCTCCAACATTGCTTCCTAGATGATGACTGGAACAGTTTGCCCTGTATATCTAGAGATTCCTTGTAGAATGGTATCTCCTTGAGTAGTTTTGGCTTCATATGCATACCCGAATTTGTTAAGTTTCTTTAGCCTTGCACCAGCAACTTTAACTATGAGCTGCCATGGTTCAGTAGGGATATGATCAAATTTGTTCTGAGCAGGGCTTCTATGGAAGGATGTAGAACAACAACTAAAAGCTTCTTTGTACCTGCAAACAAGAGACTGAGTAGTCAGAATGACTTCTAATGGATTAGGTTGCTTCCCTTCATGGACCGCCAAATTTCTGTGTGTCCAAATGGTCCACAGAGTAGTGAAAATTCCTTGAAGATACTGCATGTTTTCATGTTCCATTGCTTTATGTTTTAGTAGCAATTGTCCAATCCGCTGTTGAACTGAGACATCTCTAAGGTCAAAGAATCTAAGCAAATTGCAGCAAACTGATAACTGCCAAAACAAAGAATATCACTAAGAATTAAGAATCTTTTATCCAACACAACATAATGCTCTATAAAAAAACAATAGCTCTTGAACCTACCTCTAGGAACCACACAGGTCTTGACTCTTATCTTACGTTGATGGAGTGCCCAATATCTTCTTCTGAGCTTATTAGACCTCCAAGAATGTCCTATTTCTCTGCAATAAAGATGAAAATTTTCAGAAACCCAAGCTAATCTACTCATAACAGTATTCAAAATAAAATTTCTTCTCCTCTTGTATTTGATACCCATTCCACAAGCATTAAGGGATGTTAAAAATCATGAATAAAAATTTACCACTCCACATCATACCCATTCTTTCACTACAAGAAAAAAGACATAATACAACAAGTATTATTGCAAAAAAAAAAAAAAAAAAAAAAAAAAAAAAAGAAGATGTAATAGATATAGTACCTAGATACGGTTTTGAATTGCAAAACAAGTTAATGAAAAAATTATTATTTAAAAAAATGATTTATTTTTTTTTTAATTTTTTTTTAAAATTTTAATTAAAAAAAAAAACCTATTGCAACAAGATTTTCAAAGTAAATTGTTGCAATATATGAAATTTATTGCAACGAAAATCTAATGTTGCATAAACCTATTGCTTTTTTTTAATAAAAAAATAACCTATTGCAACAAGATTTTCAAAGTAAATCGTTGCAATATATGAAATTTATTGCAACGAAAATTTAGTGTTGCATAAACCTATTGCTTTTTTTTTAATAAAAAAATAACCTATTGCAATGAGATTTTCAAAGTAAATCGTTGCAATAAATGGAATTTATTACAACGAAAATCTAGTATTGCATAAACCTATTAATTTTTTTTTTAATTAAAAAAAATAACCTATTGCAATGAGATTTTCAAAGTAAATCGTTGCAATATATGGAATTTATTGCAACGAAAATCTAGTGTTGCATAAACCTATTGCTTTTTTTTTAATTAAAAAAAAATAACCTATTGCAATGAGATTTTCAAAGTAAATCATTGCAATATATAAAATTGGTAGCAAAATGGTGTTAAATTAAAAAATAAAAATCATTTTTAATACAAACCCTTTGTACTTTTAGGCTTCTCCCGGATTTGCGCTGAAAAAGAAAGGATTAGAAAAAGAAAGGAATCTTTGCATTTGCATGCAACGTACCCTTCTTTCCTCTTCATCACTCTCCACTCTCAATCCCAAAATGTCAATCCTACCCAACACCTCCCCTTCTTTCACTGATGGACCAATCCGACAACAACTGACATTCCACTCATTCCTATTGATCCTTTTCACAAGAAGGGCACCATGAGCACCCTAGCCATCATCTTCCTGGTGTTCTTGGTCATCCTCATCGTCATTCTAGCAATTCTCATCGTCTTCCTCTGCTTGCTCAAGAAGAAGCTTAATGGGGGAGCTACATGCCCATCACCACCACCTAAAGTGAGGAGGTGCCAGAAGTACTGGACGTTGCATTCAGCGATGTCGAGAGCAAGGAGTTGGAGGTGGAGGTGGTTGGAGCCCTTGAGGTTGAGGGTGTTCAGGCGGTTGTGTAGTTCTTTTAATTTCCTAGTTAGCTCGGTATGTAATGTAAGAGGCTTAGTAATACTGCCTATTTGTGTTTGATTATGTAAGGGCTGCCTGTTTGTGTTTGATTATATAATGGCTACCCTAAATATATATATATATATATATATGAGAAGTTTTTAGAAGCTAGCATTGTTACATATATAAGCTTTTCAGTGGTTCTTTCATAGAGGTTTGTCTCAGTTTGATTTGATTAGTGACTGGGTTTCCTCATGCTTGATGATTTGCTTGGGTTTTCTTTTTTGTTCCTTGCTAAAAATGATTTCTTGTGTAATGTTTTGAATTTTTTTTTTCTTTCCTTAATTTCTTGTTTTTGTCCAGTATAGAAGCTTTAAACATTTGAGCTTGTTGTGAATTAAAACTTGAATTTGCAGGTGGTTATTTGCAGGTGGATAATATGTTTTGTGTGTTGTGGTTCATTTTAAAGATATAAATTGTGACTTTTGATAGATGAACTTAAGGGGAAAATTTTTGCTTTGCTTGAGTTGTTACCAATCATACTTAACAAGTTTAGCCCAAATTTTAAGTAGTCAATTTAGATTTTTATACATTGTGGCCTCCCCCAAATATTCTAGGCTTTTGGTTCAAAGGAATGTTTGAAAATTTGGTGATAGTAGAATGTTACCCCAAATATTCTAGGTTTTTGGTTCAAAAGAATATTTGAAAATTTGGTGATACTAGAGTGTAACTGAATTTGGTGATACAATAGCTCCATCAAAGAGTGGTCTTTGGTTGTAACTGGAACTTTTTTCATGGTAGAACTTGTTAGTTGTTATGAGCATTCCATAATGTATTGAAGCAATAGCTTGCTATTAATAGGCTAATTTTTAGTATTAGTGAAAGTGAATCACTGAATGTATAGTACCTAGATATGGTTTTTGAATTGCAAAACAGGTTAATGAAAGAATTAATATTTAAAAAATGATTTATTTATTTTTTAAATTTTTTTAAAAAATTTAATAAAACCAAACCTATTGTAACGAGATTTTCAAAGTAAATTGTTGCAATATATGAAATTTATTGCAACGAAAATCTAGTGTTGCATAAACCTATTGCTTTTTTTTTTAATTAAAAAAAAAACCTATTGCAACGAGATTTTCAAAGTAAATCGTTGCAATATATGGAATCTATTGCAACGAAAATCTAGTGTTGCATAAACCTATTGCCTCGGAGTTTATTACAATGGCTTACATCGACTTTTCTATCGTTGCAATAAGACCTATTACAATGACATTAGTTGTTATTGCAAAAACTTTTTCGTTGTATTAAATCTTTTTTCTTGTAGTGTTTTAAAAATCAGCATCTCTACCCCTAGGATAAAATCATCATACCCAACCACCATCCCACAAGTAGCTGCCATTTCAACTTTTCCACCCTCTGCCACAAGGTACTGTTAAAAGAATACTAGGATGTAGCCCCACCCCTAACCCCCCTACATAAAAATAAGAACATGATTATTTAAGATAATCTTCTTTTCTCAAAACCAGACAAATGGTTTTAAACATATCTTTGAATGAATTGGTTTGAAAGCATTCCTATTAAATACCTTTTAAAGAAGACGCCCAAGACTCATTTATGCAATATATATGTAACATGTATCTTGAACCCACTATCTATATATTTATTAAAGTTCAAAGATTGAAGCTTACAATTAAATGCTAGAAAGTTTAGTTTGACACAGTGACATAAACATTTTTTTCTTTATTGAAAAATAATACAAAAACAACTACACAGTCCATGCAAACGCATTGCATGGTGGGGGCAGATGCAGACCAATTTGACCAAAGCACTACGATAATCTCAAGAAACTGCCAATTTTTCCCCAAAATACTGACTGAAGAAACGACTCCCAACATGAGTATCCAATTACAACATATAACTGTATTAACCATCCAACAATAATTATATTTACCAAATTCTCTATAGGTTTTACACCATCATATAGACATATCACTAAAAAGAGAGAGAGAGATAGGAATCCATACCTTCAACATTTGATTTTGTGCTATACTGCCAAGGAAACTGCTGAAAAGTACATTAGGTGGTTTAATAGGAGTGTCCACTTCACATGTGTTTGTTGCATCCCTACAAATAGTATAAAGGTAAGCAATACAACTTAGGACTTCAAAATCTAGCATTAACACTTAATCTTTCATGCGTTATTTTATTCCAATGTATCCAAATAGCTGAAAGATTGTTGAAAGAATACAGTGAAGTGATTACACTGGCCTTATGCTTTATACACTCTTTCCAGCCAAGTAGCAACACAATTATGACTTGACTTTGACTCAAGTGCCTTCTTATGGTGAGTGGTGATCTGAACCGCACAAGTTAAATTATAGGTAATAAATATGTGTTCTAGGCATTCCTCTTCTATAGCACATGAAGGGTAAGAAGTATCAGTGAAGAGATTCCTATTTGCTAACTCCCTAATCATTGGAAGACAATCATTTTGTAGTTCCCAAAGGAAATAAAGAATTTAAATGGAAGTTCAAGCTTCCACGGGGCAGCCCACATCTGAGAGCCATATCTCTAAGTTCTGCTCTTCCATCTGAGCATTAACTATAGAGAAACGAGGCTCTCTTAACTATATAAAGACATAATGGATCTTGGGGCCAAATCAGTTTATCTGTACTCTTCCAAATCAATTACTGATTGTATTGTTTTCCAATGGTAACAGCATGACTCAAAACTACTTTAAGAATTCAATTTAAGCTTTAGAGAATTAGTTTTAAGCACAAAAACTTAAGGGATAAATATGTTTTTATCAGTAGGTACAGTTGTTATCTCAACAATGACAAAGTTGTGGCATTGACATCATCATTAATTCAAGTATTCCAAATTAACAAAGAAAGAAACAAGCAAATAAAAACATGTGCTTAAATAATTCCTCAACCTTAACCAATCAAATATGAATAATATGAAGAAGTGAACCCCATTCTCAAGGCAGGTTTTGCAGAAGAAAAGGCTTCTGGGGCCAACTCAATGTCATTTATCTTTCAGCAAATTTATGAACAATAAGTAATATTATTTAGCGAATCTATAAAAACAAAGAAACATCCATGACAATCAACAATATTAAAATTAAAAACCCAGGGGAAAAGCATAAGTAAATAAGTAATCAAACATAAAGAAATTAAAAATAAATCCTTAACAATGGGCTTGATGAGTAGCATAGGTGAGCTAAGCAAACAGGTTCAATATCCTGAAGAAGCATTTCATCGAACAGTTGTGTGCTCATTTCATTGAAGAGTTGTGTGCTTTGAGAATTCACTTGGTATACATAACACTAATGAATGTTTAGACCCCCAATTTTAAATATAACCAACACAAGCTTATACTTAAACAATAAATGTGTGGAATAATACGTACAAGCAAAAACCCAAACAAATAAACAACTCTGCACCATAATTATTCACAACACAACAGTAGTTAAAAGACAAGCGTAAGGGTTAGAGAGATGCAATCACAAAGATAACACTGATACGTGTTATCGAAGAAGAAACCGAAGAATTCGGCGAAAAACCTCTCTGCCACTCTCTAAGCGGTAAAATGATCCACTAAAGAATAAAGTTGGGATACACAAATAACAGTAGACCCTCTAAGCCTAATCTACCAATGCACCTAAGCTTTCCAAGCTTCTTGCTCCGACAAGGTTAAGTCTAACCGTGTCTTCTTTAGCTTCCTGAATCTCTCAATAAGCCCATTGCATCAATCAAATGAATTGGTCATCTCCGAACTGCTTCCCAAGCACTAAAATACCTTCTCACTGATATAGATATGGTGAGATAAGGATTTGGCAAATGAGCCTCTCAAGGATATGTCAATGGAAATGGTGATAGTAAAGGAATTTGGAAAATCAAATGACTAAGATTATGGATGAGTCAATCTTGATTTTCTCTAGGGTTTCTCTCTCAAAATTCTCTCCGAAAACTCTCTACATTTCGTGGGTATAAGGGTATTTATAGTAGGGTACATGAGGAATGTGAAAAGTCATTTTTTCTACAAAACAGGGCATTCTGGCGACAGTCTCGTAAGTAGGATGAGTCGTGAGTTAATTACCCAGTCAGACTGTCAATTTTTGTCCTGTAGTGCTCCAGCTGTCATGACCCTTCAGCTTCTTGCATGCTTCACACATGCGGTATTTTGGCGAGTTGCCAGTCGTGAGTCACTCGTGAGATCTAGTCGCGAGAAACCTCTTGAATGCTCACACACTTAAATTCTTCACACTCTTCTCATACACAACCCTTGCATTATTCCCACCTAAATACAGGGTATCTAATTGCTGAAATACAAGGAAATTTGGAATGGAATAAAGCCAACACATGATTGAATAAATTCAACTTTACAATCTCCCCCTTTGGCTATTCTGTGACAAAACCCTAAAACGGACTCTAGACTTAAAATGTAAGTTGGGAACAGTTGCCAAAACTCTCTTGCACCTAACTCTAAATTCTGTGAAGCTCTTTAAAAATACAAACAAGTTTTCTTGAAAACAATAACACAAGACGATCATTGTAAGAAGAAATCTTGAAATGCATATGGAGTAAGCACAATGCGATCAAGCAATAGAGAATATAACAATAAGGCATGGCTTGAACAAACAAGAACGATCACTACAAATAATGACCACAATGATCATTCACACAATGAATCAACATCCAGACATGTAAGCTAATAAGCTCAATGCAAAGTATCATTTGCATGTCTAACACTCAACCGATGGAAAATAATAAGGTATTTGCATCAAGGATACAAGATCTAACAAAGGCACAATTGTACTAAAGATAATGCAAACATAATCTAAAAGTACTTAATGGCTATAAAGCAAAGGTACATAATAAAGCATTGTCAAATACACAACATAGATATTAAGCATAAAACAAAATATTAAGCATAAGCTTTTCTTGCTCTTGATCTTCATCTCCATTGCTCCCCCTTTTATCTAGCTTTTTCTCTCCCTATCATTACACTCCCCCTATCAAGAACCATCTCCCCCTTTTTGTCATGGAATAGCTAGTTCTCATATTCCTCTAGCTTCCTTTGGATTTGGTCAAATTAAGTTTGGAGAGATGTGAAATTTATGTCAAAACGGGTGTGTTGGGAGTGCATGATAGATGCAAGTCTGGACAACTTGGTGCTGATGTCTTGGATGGATGCCATAATGTTGTCTAACTTCTCATCATAGGGATGTGAGCTAGAGCTTAAACCACCATGAGAAGCATGACTCTCTTGCTTGACTCCTTTTTGGTTGCAACCGATGATAGCATTGAGAGTGTGAATGTTGATCAGACTTTGCTTAAGATAAAGGCACTCATCTTCCAATGGATGAACACCTTTGAGCTTCAAAATTTTTGAAATGAAGCAACAAAAAGGAAGGCAGTTCCCTTTGCAGTCTTGCTCAAAATGTGGAAGATATTTGAGCAAATGTCTATTCCTTCATCAATGATCAAGTCATGAAGGAATAAAACCCGACCAAGATTCATGTGCCCGATGCTTGAGAGAGGATAGAGGTTGTGGAATGTAATTGTTGTATGCGGCCTCAATTCGAGAGATAGTGATGAAACACTAACTAATTTTCCATAGGGAAAGAACTTTAAGTTTTCTCCGAAAGTTTTCCGAAGCAAGTCTGCCTCCAGATCCAAGTCATCATACACTGGTGGTTTTTGGAACACTGGCTGGTTGATGTTCAAGATGATGGCAAGATAAGAGGGTGTAACCATGAAGTCTATTCCTCTAACCCAACATTTCAGCTCATCCCCATCATAAATGGCATTTGCATAAATTCCTTCACCATTTCTTCGTAAGTTTCACCAAAGTTAGATAAAAGGAAGTTCCAATCCTTGGTAGCGAACCATTTCGGAATGTTCGTATCAAGAAAAGAAGCTTGCTCAACCACCCTTTCAACCAACATGGGGGCATCCTTGAAGTAATTCTCATAAGCTTGAGATGCGGCATATGATCTGAACTTGTCGGCATCATAAAATCCTGTCGATGATCGAGTCTTCTTTGACTTAGGGGTGAGGCTATCAAGATCAATCACCGATTCTTTTTCCTTGCTAGTACTTCCTTTCACAGTTGATTTCTTGAAGGGAGACATCATCAAGCTATATTATATAATATCAAAGAGCAAGATGAAACACAAGGGACAACAAACTTGATTAGGAACAAGTTAGTCCCAAATCAAAAATTTTGAATTAAAACCCTAAAAACTTAATTTAAATAGTAATTCAAAAAAATGACATGTGAAGACATAAGACATTAAGTACAAAACATGTCAAAGATTGTGTGTGTATGTGCATCAAATGCAAAAGGGTGTAAACTAGGGCAAAGTGTAAAAACACATAATCATATGATATTTCAAAATCAAAGAAACATGACTATCCCTACAACCTTTGTATTCCATGGAATCCAAAGAGACACACAAAAACATTTAAGAGGCATTTTATCATCAACATGGTATGCACAACACAACACAAAACTTAGTACAATGCACAAAAAAGAAACACAAACATGAAACCATGAAGAATAAGCATTATACTAACAAAGCCAACAAAACCGATATATCAAACTCATCAAAATATCAACAAAACCATATTCAACAACCATATTTCCATATCTCAACATAAACACAAAATCTAAGAGAACTAGGGCTAGAAACTTGAAATACATTGAAAATAAGTAAAAAAACCATACCTTTTCTTAAAGATTGATGAAGATTGTTGAAGAAAATGGAGGTTTTGTGAGTAAAAATAGAGGTTTTAGGAGAGGGAGAGGTGAACAAGACAATGTGGGTGCACGTGATGCAAGGGAAAACTGAAAAGTTTTTGAAAACTGTCATTGATTTAACCTTATTTGTACAAAACATGTGATTTTCGCAACTGGATTGACCCGCAAGCAAGTCGCGAAGATGAGCCGCCAAAATCCCTTTAACAAAATTTTGAAAATTTTGTTTAAGTGTTTTTCGCGACTGGAAGGTTCACTTGCGAGTAAGTCGTGAGGTGAGTCGCGAATCCTTCTTTGTAAGCTAGTGACTGGAGCTTCCACTCACGAAGAAGTCGCCAAACTAGGTCGTGAAAATGCCAAAAACCCAAAAATTTTGAAATATTTTCAAAGTATTTTTTGTGACTGGTGAACTGACTCGCCAGAGAGTTGCGAAAGCTTCTAAGTGAGCTCGCAACTTGGGTCTCGCGACTGGCTTGACCTGCGACTGAGTCATCAAGACATAGTTGCAAAAATTTTTGGATTTTTTGAAAATTTTCAAAACAAAACACTTTCCAAAACAACTAAAAATACTCAAAAATCTTGTTGTGTTTCATCAACATATGATTGAGTATGTACAACACATTTAATTAAGTACAATCACACAAATGAATAAGGCATTTATTGAACATAGACATGTGTGATGTGTGTGGGTATCAAATGTGAGATAGTCCTTAGTCTAATGCGAAGTGTCAATGATCAATTCAACCAAGACATACACGATTAGCACTAGGAAGAGTGACCAATCTCAATTATAGAAATATGCATATATGACCTCCCACAAAACTTGATTACATAACTTTGAAGCTTTTCTTTTGGCTTCTTACATTTCTTATCATTTGATCATTTTAGAATAATACATCTCATTTTGAGATCAATGCCTGAAATTTTGATATTTCAATTTAATGATTAAGCCTTTGGCTTTTGGGCACCATATATTTTCATTACAAGTCACTTTCCCTTTTTCCCAGTCAAATACTAGTATGTGTGACGGCTTTTGCAGCTCATTATTTCTTTTCGAGATTTGACATTGGTTGAGTTATAAAGCGTAAACATAAAAGAGTGGGAAGATATATAGGCACAAGTCTATGCAAGTCTCAAGATCAACAAAACCATTGGCTACTCATTCATGACAAGTTTGAAGATCTATTTACAACAATCACATAAATGTCAAAATTTTTTCCACAATGATATGAGTGCATAAAGAACAAGCTAAGCTCATAAATGTACAAAGCCATTTGTACGAAGGTACATGGCAAAACATGCGTGTGAAAAAACACAATAATGCCGTCAAACTATTTGGATTTTCTACTTTTTATGTGTTTTTGGATTTTTTGATACAAAAACAAGTAAAGATTGATAAAAAAAGAACAAACATTCAAAGCTATTAAAACAAACAAAAGCAATAAAAACATGCAAAACATGTTACCATCAAAGAAGTGTGTGCTATACACAAGTGATACCAAAGCAAGATAGATAAGTAAAGCACACATCACACATGAGATTCAAGGAATTGTACCAACACCAATGGTCTTACGGAGTGATTCAAACCGTGGACCATTGAGAGGTTTGGTGAAAATGTTCACCTTTTGGTTGTCCATGTGAATGAACTCAAGCCACACGACTTTATCTTCCACTAAATCCGGGATGAAGTGATAACGAATCTTTATGTGCTTGGACTTTGAATGCTAAACCAGATTCTTGGAAAGATTTATAACACTGGTGTTGTCACAGAACACGCTCATCGTTTCTTGAGGAATCCCATAGTCATGAAGTAATTTCTTTATCCAAAGAAGTTGAGTGCAGTAACTTCCAGCAGCTATGTACTCGGCTTCAGTTGTAGAAAGGAACACCAAGTTTTTTTTCTTGCTCATCCATGAGACAAGATTGTTTCCAAGGTAGAAACAGCCACCTAAAGTACTCTTCCGATCATCCACACTCCCAGCCCAATCTACATTTGAGTAACCGATAAGGCAATCATTGGAATCCTTTAAGTACCACAAACCAAAATCCAGAGTGCCATTGATATATCATATGATTCTCTTTACAGCTGTTAAGTGAGACTCCTTTAGAGATATTGAGTACAAACTCCCATGCTAAAGGCAATGTTCGGCCTACTTGCCGTAAGATATAGTAAACTCCCAATGATGCTCCTATACAAGTTGGACTCACTTTTACCCCGGAAGGATCAAGACTAAGCTTGGTAGATGAACTCATAGGAGTAGAGACATGCTTTTTGGAATCTAGTCCCACCATACTCATCTCAAATTCTTTTTTCATCTCTTCCAAAAACTCTATATCACGATCATCTATGGTAGCTCCAAATACTATGTCATCGACATATACTTGAGTGACAATAAGGTAGTTCTCATCATTCTTGACAAATAGAGTCTTGCCGGCATATCCTATTTTGAATCCTCTATCCAAGAGGTAATGTGTGAGCCGATCATACCATGCTCTAGGAGTTTATTTCAAGCCGTAGAATGCCTTCTTCAATCTTAACACATGATACGGGAAGTGAGGATCTTGAAAGCCTTTGGGTTGTTCGACAAACACTTCTTCATTAAGGTATCCATTGAGAAAGGCACATTTCGCATCCATTTGATAGAGTTTGAAGCCATAGTACACGCAATTGACAAAAGGATATGCATGGACTTAAGTCTAGCTACGAGAGCAAAGGATTCATCAAAGTCTACTCTTTCTATTTGAGTGTAACCTTGAGCTACCAACTAAGATTTATTCCTTATTATCTTTCCATCCTCATCAATTTTGTTTTTGAAGATCCCATTGATGCCAATGACATGAGCGTCTTTAGGCATTGGAACAAGTTCCTATACATTATTCCTTACGAATTGATTGAACTCCTCATGCATTGCGCCCACCCAATTTTCAACTTGAAGGGCTTCTTCTACCTTTTTCAACTCAAATTGGGCAAGGTAGCAATGATAGGTTACATGGTTGGCAATAAGTGTGCTTCCCTTCCTAAGATGAAGACCTTCATCCAAAGACCCGATGATGTTACTTTTCGGATGGTTTTTAACCACTCTTGATGATGGCTTCTTTGAGGTGGACACTTCATCATTCCGGGAGAGAGGGGGATGAGCTTCTGGAGGGGTGAGAGGACTTGATGATCTAGACATTGATCTTGTCTCCATTCTCGAATTCACGAGAGTAGATTCATTTTCAGGTGTAAGTCCTTCCTCTTCAACATCTTGGGCTTCAACCTCAATGGTGGGTTCTTTAGAGCTTGGTCCTTCTCTACCATCATCAATCGCTACTTTTGTTATGGCATCATCAATCACCACATTGATGGACTCCATCACCGTCTTTGTTCTCTTGTTGAAGACTCTATATGCCCAACTAGTGGTTGAGTAGCCAAGAAGGACACCTTCATCACTTTTTGCATTGAATTTTTCAAGATTCTTCCTATCATTTAGAATGTAACATTTGCTTCCAAAAGCTCAGAAGTACTTCACTTTCGGCTTCTTCCCATTCCAAATTTCATATGCGGTCTTATTTGTTTCCACTCAGAAGAATATTCTATTGCCAATGTGACATGAGGTGTTCATGGCTTCTCCCTAAAATTTTTGAGGGATTTGCTTGTTGAGTAGCATAACTCCTGTCATTTCTTGAATCACCCGATTCTTCCTCTCAACCACCCCATTTTGCTGAGGAGTCTTAGGAGCTAAAAAATCTTTCTTATTCCCATTCTTCTCACAAAAGATTCAAATCTTGCATTCTCAAACTCCTTGCCATGGTCACTCCTTATCTTGACAATTGGAACCCTTTTCTCGTTTTGAAGTCTCTTGCAAAGATTCTCCATCTTCTCACATGCTTCCAATTTCTCTCTAAGAAATTCCACCCAAGTGTATCTTGAAAAATCATCAACAATGACCATGATATACCGTTTTCCTCCTAGGCTTTCAGTTCTTATGGGCCCCATTAGATCAACATGAGGAAGCTCTAAACAACGTGAGGTAGAGATCACATTCACCTTGTGATGATTAGACTTTGTTTGTTTCCCCATTTGACATGCACCACAAATGGTCTTCTCCACCTTCCCAAATTTTGGGAGCCCCACAACGACTTCAAGTTTGAACACTTTAATCACTTGTTTGAAGTTTGCATGCTTAAATCTTTGATGCCAAAGTTCCAACATGTCAACATGAGCACTTCTACAATAAGTCTTTGGTGTAGAAACTACTCTATAACAATTGTCAATAGTCCTATTTCCCTCCAATACTTGAATCCATTCTTCATTAATGATCACACATCCCTTCTTTGAGAATTGAACAAGGAAGTCCTCATCACATATTTGGGTGATGCTCTAGAGATTTTCCTTAAGCCCTTTGATGTATAGAACAACCAAGGTAGCCCCGGTATCTCAATGGTCCCTTTGCCAAGAACTTGAGCATGGCTTCCATCTCCAAACGTCACATAGTCACTGAGTTTCACTTTGAGTGACTTAAACAATTATTTATCTCTTGTCATATGGCAAGAACAACCACTATCAAGATACCATAAACAAGAGTTAAATACCTTCAAAGAGGTGTGCACAAACAAGCAAGCGTGGGACAAGCACTCTTGACCTTTAAAAAGAAAATCATTTTCATTTTCCATTCTCTTGCTAGATTGAATTTTCTTTATAAGATTATCAACTTTATCACACAATATTCTATTTCTTCTTTTGTACTTCTCAATCAAAGAGTTTGACTCATATAAACTATTGTGTAGGATATGGTTCTTATTTTCAAAATATTTCAGCATGTGACCAAACATTCTAGCTTGTTTCTTTGTTTTTAATAACTCTATGAGTTCATTGTTGGGACAATCTTCAAACATACTCATATAGTCATTATCACAAACATTTGAACCACAATTCAACATAGCATTTTCCATAGCTTCATCCATAGCTTCATCCATAGCTAAAAGGGGTCTAGAATCACACTTAGGATATAGAAATCCGACAAAGTGCACCCGCTCTGATACCAATTGAGAATTCACTTGGCATACGAAACACTAATGAATGTTTAGACTCCCAAACCAACACAAGCTTATACTTAAACAATAAATTAGCGGAATAATAAGTACAAGCAAAAACTCAAACAAATAAACAACTCTACACCATAATTAATCACAACACAGCAGTAATTAAAAGGCAAGAATAAGGGTTAGAGAGATACAAACACAAAGATAACACTAACACGTGTTATCGAAGAGGAAACCGAAGAACTAGGCGAAAAACCTCTCCACCTTCCTCCAAGCGGTAAAATCATCCACTAAAGAATAAAGTTGGGATACACGAATAGCAATAAACCCTGCAAGCCTAATCTACCCAATTCACCTAAGCCCTCCAAACTTCTTGCTCTAACAGGGTTAAGCCTAACTGTGCCTTCATTTGCTTTCCGGATCCCGCAATAAGCCCATTTCATCAATCAAATGAATTGGTCATCTCCAAACTGCTTCCCAAGCACCAAAATACCTCCTCACTGATATGGGTTTGGTAAGGTAAGGATTTGGCAAATGAGCCTCATAAGGATATATCAATGTAGAGGGTGAGAGTAGAGGAATTTAAAGAATCAAATGTCTAATATTGTAGATGAGTCAATCTTGATTTTCTCTAGAGTTTCTCTCTCAAAATTCTCTCTGGAAGCTCTTTACATTTCGTGGGTATAAGGGTATTTATAGTAGGGTACGTAAGGAATGTGAAAAGTCATTTTTCTGCAAAACAGAGCATTCTGATGACTCAGTCTCGCTAGTGGAATGAGTCGCGAGTTTGAGTCACGAGTTAACTGCCAGGTCAAACTGTCAATTTTTGTCCTGTAATGTTCCAGCTGTCGTAACCCTTCAGCTTCCTGCATGCTTCACACGTGTGCCATTTTGGCAAGTTGCCAGTCGCAAGTTACTCGTGAGATCTAGTGGTGAGAAACCTCTTAAATACTCACACACTTGAATTCTTCACACTCTTTTCACACACAACTCTTACATTATTTCCACCTAAATATAGGGTATCTAATTACTAAAATACAAACAAATTTGACACGGAATAAAGCCAACACGTGATTGAATAAATTCAACCTTACATACTTAACTTGAATTTCAATTTCGAACAATCAACAAGCATACTACATGTTTTATCAGTAGGGACAGGTAGTGTTTTTGGGGACTTTTAGCATGGGATGGTCGATGGTTTCTTCAGAGTGGTCATGTGTCATGTGTGTAAACAATTTAGTGGGTACATTATGTGTATTTGCAGTTTTTAGAAATGGTGGCTTTTCACATGTTTTATCAGTAGGGACAGGTAGTGTTTTTGGGGACTTTTAGCATGGGATGGTCGATGGTTTCTTCAAAGTTGATGTAGAACAGACAGCACTTGCCTTCCTAGAGCAGCAGGGGCGTAGGAAGTCACAACGCAGGATCAAGGGGGGGTGCCAGTAGGGGGCTGTCGGGGTAACAGTGTCGGAATTGCATGAAATTTGGCAGGTTGAAGGGAAACGGCGTTCTGATCCAGATTCATGTCATGAACGTCGCCAAAATTTAGGCGAATTCCTTCATTAAGGCCCCGAAAACAATGTTTTTGCTATTTATAGTATTATTCGTTTTTCCTTAATAACTTTTAGTTTAAAAGTCAGAATAAGGTCCTGTCTGTTTTGGGACGACCCTTAAGGTCAGTAGGTTGTGATTTTGCATTTAACTCAATTTTGCTATTTTTGGTAAAATTCGGTAATTTTGTCCCCTAATCGCGTAATTAGTGCGAATTAGGGTTTTAGACGTTTTCCTTAGTATTTATATGTTTTGTAGCCGTCAGAGGCAAGTTAGTTGTTTATCAATAAAATTTCAGACATTTGTCAAATTTTCTTCTGGTGGATTCCAGTCTTCTCTCCTTGTGGATTCAGGGAAACCCCTCGTGGATTCGAGGTTTACTACCAGAAACTAACAGTTTAGTTTCTGCTTCATCAAGAGAGCATCATGTGTGCTTTTCTTCAGGCTTCCGCGACATCAAAAGTGGTCATGTGTCATGTGTGTAAACAATTTAGTGGGTACATTATGTGTATTTGCAGTTTTTAGAAATGGTGGCTTTTCTTGGACCAATGCAAATAGTCAAGCAATATTTTTTTTTCCTGTACTGTTGTTTGTATTCTCTTTTCTGGTACGGCATTATATGAAATAGATCACGAAAGTCAGCTATGTTGCAGATGGTTGTACCTGGCATGATGCACTGATTTTTTTTTTTTTTAAAGAACTTTGCCGTTTCTACTTTTGGCAACAATTGACTTTCAGATTGGGGAATTGAAGTTCTTCCAACATGTTAAGCAAAAAATTTTAGCTTTAGTTGGGGTTCACATAGCCTTGCATAAAGCAATTTTTTTTTTTTTTTTTAGAAGCTTGCTTAAAGCATATTTAAAATACACAATACACACTAGTAAGATAAAAATTTCCATATATAATTTGAAGCGATTATGCACATTAAAACACACAATACACTGGTTCACATAGCTTTGCATAAAGCATATTAAAAAACACAATACACATAATAGAATTTGAAGCGATTGAAGACTAAACTACTTGAATTTTGATGTTGAAAATAAGGCTTGACCAATTCCACCTAAATGGGCTTTGAGTTACCTTAGAGGCACCATCTACTCCTTTTTCAGCAACACCCAATTGGGCCAGGATTAGTTTGGGCCGAACAGCCAGGGTCGTCACGGTCAAGGTCCTTAAGCTAAACCCAAACACTCATCTCACCCCTATCCAGGCTCAATTCCTTTCATGGGCCTTGTTTATACTTTTAACACATGATCCAAAGCTTGATGAAGACCCCCACAGATGCTTCTTCTAGCAAACCCTCTATAGTAAATTTGAAAGTAGCAATGAACATTCATCTGTGCATGAGAAGAAAAAATGCAATGGGTTCAATCTAAAAAAACAAAACAAAAAAATGCAATGGGTCAAACTAGCTGGATCCATTACATGAATGTTTATATATATGTGTTAGGGAAAAAAAAATGTACGTGTCTATTATTTTTTCATCCAACATCTTTTTAGGCATGTGGGCCAAACCTATAATTCTTTTTCAAACTAGGCCCTTTTGGAGATGAGAAAATATCTCTAGTCTATTTGTATTTGTTGCATTTCATCTAGCCCAACTCAATTTTTGGGTTTCCTAGAACTTACTGTCAAACAATGTGCGATTTTAATATGCCTTATCCTCTAAACATAACTAATTGTCCTATGCTCTGTTCGCTATTGCTCTACCCACCTTCTTTAATTTTGATCTTAAACTCTGATCATAGCGGCATGTAGTTGGGCCTGGAACCTATAACAATGGCTGCAATTCAATATGATACTCCCATGTATAAGTTGTATAGGAAGCTCAAGGCTAACGAGCTAAAAATTAAAAGTATTAACAAAGATCTCTATGGTGATCTTACTTGGAGGGTGGATTTGGCTAGGTCAAGACTTGAATCATGCCAAGCTGAATTGTTGAAGAATAATTCTAATGAGAGAATCTCTAACTTGGAACAGCTCCTCTCCCCAAGTAAAGCAGAGGAGGCTTTCTTAAAACAAAAATCTAGGAACTAATGGTTGAATTTAGGAGACCAGAACAATGCTTTTTTCCATAATCAAATGAAAGTTAGGCAGGCAAGAAATGCTACTACCTGCTTAGTTGATGATACAGGTAGGAGAGTGGAGGTTGTGTCTGATATTAGTCAACTAGTTGTTGATTTTTGTGGATGTATTACTTCTTTGTAATACTTTTACTTTTAATTGTAGTTGCTTTCGGTAGAATATTTTATTTTTGACTTATAAGAAATTAGTACCTCAATTATTGTAACAATCTGTTGTGTTAATATATAGAAATAATTGCAATTAACTTACCTGTAATTTAACCAATTTCAACTAAGCTTACTTGTAGTTTAAAAAGTGTCACACTGTTATTTAGGTGCTTTCGTTAGATATCCATAACTTACCTCATCATTTTCCGTTAGAAAATCAAGGGTAAAAATGTCTTTTCAATGACATCTTATGTCTCTCTCCTCCATCTCCTCTTTTGAATCCAGAACCAAAAAAAAAAAAAAACTATTTATACTAAAAATCTCAAGATCAAAATTAAACAAACTCAATAGCTCATCCATTACTATGAAATATGAATAATCCCCTGGCACAAGTTTGTTTTGACATTTTGTGCTTTTGGGTTTCCATTTTTATATTCAAATGTATGAACAAAGGGCAAAGATAAAGTAACTTCTGCAGATGATACTGTGAGACTGAAAAACTTTTGCAAACGTATGAATAAAGGGCAGCAAACAAATGTTTTGGGTGGGTACTGGGTAATCACGGGTGTGGGTTTAGGTGTCCTCAGTTGTAATCGTTTAAGGAGAAAAAAAAAACAAATTAGGAATAGAAAACACGAAAGAAATGATTTGAGGCTTTCAATTTAAAAGAACATAACCCAAAACTAAGACAACCCCACCTTACATTTTTGTATGTGTTGTTTGTCTACCAAGAGACTTTCTTAATACCAGCAAGAGTACCTTTGCAAAGCACTACGACCCACAAACCCAGACTCCACCACTAACCCCCATCCATACCACCAGCCAAGCACTAAAACCCACAAACCCAATCAAACAACCACATCTCATCAAATACTCCCCAAAAATTCAAATCCAAATCCAAATACAAAGGAACAACCACCACCACCCTTTCCAAAAACTAGCCAACAGAGAACCCAGGACTTCCAATTTCCAAATCATCATCGTGAACAGTTTGAGACAAAATAAAAGAACACACAACCATAGAACCACTTTGAGAACGACGACAATGAATAGCGGACCTAGCGAACTTGAACTCAGCCATGGCAGATCGGTGGAGAAAGAACTTTGATTGTGGGTTTCTTGTAATGAAAAAGAAAGAAAGATGAGTTAAGTTCAAGCGGCACAACCAACAAAGACTATAGGCAGCGATAAACGGCGGAGTAACCAAGCCAGTGGTTGGTCATGGCAGCTTGAGATGAGTCAGTGAAGAGAGAAGAGACAAATTTGGTTCAGCCGAGAGAAAATAGAAAGGGAGAGAAGGAAAAATAGAAGGAGATTTCTAACATATAGTTGGTTGTGAGGAAATAAACAGAGAGAATTTTTTTTTTTTTTTTTTTCACTCACTCACTCTCACGTGAAAGGATTAAATTGAGACTGGAATTTATTTAATTAATGATTCTTGTAACTATTGTTAGGAAGAGCTTTAAGGTTGGAATGAGAATAATAATTTTTATAAAACCCTAACTTTACATCTTGATTTCTTTGTTTTTGTTAATTTTTTTTTTAACGGTGAAAATAGTGAGGTGAGTTAAAGATGTCTAATAAAGGACATCTTAGGTAAATTAAATTACACTTTTCAAACCACGAGTAAGCTTAGTTAAAACCAGCTAAACTACATATGAGTTTACTATAATTATCCCTAATATATATATATGGCGTAAATGCACTTTTAGTTTCTATATTTTGGGCCAATTCTCGATTTACTCCCTAAATTGATTTTGCTCCTAGGTCAATTCCTGATTTCAGAAAATCGATTCTATTTTGGTCCTTTCTGTCAACCCAGTAACAAAAAAATCTGACATGGCAAACGAAATGCCCTATTGGCACATTAAATACTGACGTGGCTATTAAAATAATAATAAAATATTTGCAAAAAAAATAATAAAATAATAAAATATTTTATTTAGCATTTTTTAAATAACGCATCAGCATTTTAATTTTTTTTTTAAAAGCCACCTCAGAAAATTTTAAAAAAATTAATCTAATTTAAATTAAAATCATTTCTTTAAAAAAAAATGATAATCATTATCTTAGTCCTTTTCTTTTTAATTCTTTTTTTTTTCTTCTTATTTCTTTAACCTCATCAGCATTTACTAATCTCAAATTCTCTTCTTTTTTTTTTTTAATTCTTTTTCTTTTTCTTCTTATTTCTTCTTATTTCTTTAACCTTGTCTTTTTAAGTCTATTCTTTTTCTAATCTCAAATTCTCTCTCTCTCTCTTCACCCTCCATGGATGGAATCTCTCTCTCCGCTGTAACTCCATGGCCAAAGCTCGCAAGCTTGATTAGGAGAAAACGATCTGCCATGGACGGTCTTGATGTGGTCTTGGTTCGGCTGAGTGGCCCTTGAGGGTTTTCATATGGGAGGCTCATTGGTGGAGAGACGACACACCTTTTCCTTATCTGCCATGGACAAGCCACCCCAAGCCTAATCTCCTTCGCCTACAGCTCCACTTGTGGTCCAATTTTCCTCTCTCATATTGCAAAATTTTGTTCCTCTTGTTTTGGGTTTGTTTTTGTTTTTTGGAGAGAATGTGGAGTTGTTTGATTTTATGGGTTTTTTGTGTGTTTATTTCCCAAGAAAATTTATGGGTTTATGAGTTTGATGGAGATTGGGTTGGTTACTTTGTTTATGGGTTTGTTTCTTAGGTTTATTTATGGTTTGGCTTCTTGGATTTTTTTTTTTTTTTTTTTTTTTTTTTTTTTTGGATTTGATGGAGATTGGGTTTGGTTGTTGGATTTGGATTTGGGGTTTGCTAGAGATCGGTTTGGTTGCTTCTTGGATTTGGGAAGAAAATAAAGAAAATTTCCTGTTAGTATTTAATTTAATTTTTTCTTCTTGTTTTCGTTTGTGTTCTTCTGATATGGGTTTAAGTTCTTGGTTGTTGGGTTTGGTCTTTGAAGAACATGAAGAAAAGAGAATTTTATTTAAATTTTTTAATTAAATTAGATTTAAGGTTTTTCTTTAAATTTTTTTTTTAAATTTTCTGAGGTGGTTTTTTTAAAAAAAATTAAATGCAGATGTGGCATTTAAAAAAGACCAAATAAAATATTTTACTATTATTATTTTAATAGTCACATCAGCATTTAATATGCCAACAGGGCACTCTATTTGCCACGTCAAATTTTTCTGCTATTGGGTTGACGGTAGGGACTAAAATAAAATAGATTTTCTAAAATTATGGACTGACCTATGAGCAAAATCAATTTAGGAACCAAATCGAGAATCGGCCTAAAATATAGGGACCAAAAGTGCATTTTCACCTATATATATCTATGTATAAAAAGTGCCCATAGCTTTATCTACATTCATTTTTTGATTTAGTCAAGTTTTGGACACTAGGTACTAAAAATGCACATTTTTAATACTTTCTATTGAAGCTTTTAGTTTTGTCAAATGTCAATGGAAAAACTCATCACTTCAAATTGGTGAGCTAGCATATTTCTTTCTATATTTTTTTTATTAGTGCACCAGCTTTTTTTTAGAAGCAATTAGTATGCCAGTTTGGTTTGAGCTACATGTTTTTGTTTCTTTTTTTTTTTAATATATATATATATATGTGTGTGTGTGTGTGTCAATTTGCCACAATATTTTCATAATTGTTGAGGTGTTAATTTCTTATATATCAAAATAAAATAATAAAATATCATACTGAAACCAACCACAACAAAAAATAAAGGTGTTATGAAAAAAAAGTGTTACATCCACAATATTTTCATAACAAATCTTAGGTGGTAAATTGTTATTCTAATTTAAACTAACCAATGAAATTACTTTTTTGCCTACCAATAACAATCTGTAACAACCTGCTGCTTATGATTTGTGATGAAAATATTGTGGATATAAAATTTCTCTTGTGAAAATGTTAAGACATTTTGTTGTTGTCATAATATTTTCACAACTGCAAAGATCTCAATTTTTTTTTCAAGTCAAAGTAAAATATAACAAAGTTATAAAAGTATTATGAAAATGTTGTGTCATTCTTTGTGTTTCTAGATTTTTTTTTTTAATTAGTCAATTTTTGTTGAGTCAAAATTCATTGTTTCATTTACAGTTTTCTTGGGTTGAATTTTTGTATTTTGTTTTGAATTTTTTTTTTCTTTATGCATCATTTTAAGTAAAAACACATTGTTTTATCCACTCAAAAAACAAAAAACAAAAACAAAAACAAAAACTTAGAATTAAAACAATTTTCATCCTTTATGTTTGGGGTAGTTCACAATTCCTCCTTAAATTTTAAAATCAAGCAATTTCCCCCTTAATATTTTGAAAAAGAGCAAATATGTTATATTGTTATTCTCTCAATTAAACCCTGATGAAAGCTTATGATTCTTTAAATAATCCATTGAGTAATGTCTAAAAAACACTCCCACTAGGCAACTAAAGCATCCGACCAGCCTTAACAAGAGGGCGGAGGAGTTTCTGGAGGAATTTAAATGGGCACAAGCGTCTTTGGATAGCAGTCCGAAAAAGCAACTAATTGGTGATGCCTAGCAGCCGCCTCCGTCTATGAAATACAAGTTAAACTTTGACGCAAAAAGTTTTTCAGGGCTAGAGAAATCTGGTATAGGTGCTATAATCAAGAACGATAAGGGCGAGATCATGGCTGGTATGTCTGCTATTGGGCCGAAGGTGGATACAAGTGAAGAAGCTGAACTCCTTGCATGTCAACGATCCATTGAATTTGCTGTGGATGTTGGTTTTACTCGACTAGCGATAGAGGGAGATAATTCCAATGTTATGCAAGCAATTTCTTCAAATGTGGCTAACTATTCTTTTCTTGGCAATGTGGTGGATGATATTTGCCATTTGATGTCCGATTTACAGTGGGCTACAACCAGTAAGATTAGGAGGGGAGGAAATAAGGTAGCACATGCTTTAGCTCAACATGCTAGAAATTCAAGATTATGATTTGTATTGGTTGGAGGACTCTCCCCCACTTGCTTTGGAAGCCTTGTATCAAGTTTTGATTTTATTATGATTGAATGAATGAAATTCCTTTCTCAAAAAAAAAAAAAAAAAAAAAAAAAAAAAAAAAAAAAAAAAAAAAAAAAAACTCTCCCACTAAATTTAACATCCCAAATATTTTCTTCACATATTTTGACTTTTACATGATGGCAATGTTTATAAAATTAAAGCTTCTATTTAAAAAAGAATTAAATCATGTACAAATATGTCATACAATACTAATGTGACTAATATAAGAATTTTGACCATGCACAAACTTAGTGTAGCTATTTATTTATTATTATTATTATTATTATTTTTTTTTTTGGGATAAGAAAGAGAGAGTTTAACTTAGGGTAGCTATTTAACATTGGAAGCTTTCGTCAATCAGCATATATATACAACAAACACAATTTCCAGTACCAAGGAAGCACCTTAATTTCTTAATTTTACAACTGAAAATAACAAATTCAAAATTATTACAATTTTACACACACACCACCACACAAAAGAATCTATAGCCATAATAGTTCATTTTGAAGAAACTATTCAATCCAACACATCACCAAAAAAAACTCAACTCATCTGAAACAAATAGATATCTAAGACATCCATACTAAGCCAAAAAAAAAAAAAAAAAAAAAAAAGGCAAATGAAAAATATTTGTACACAATACGATACAATATTTTGTAAGAGAAAACTTGTGATTGCAGAGAAAATTGGCAATAAAGGGGTGGAAAACACAAAATAATAATAATAGTAATTAAATCAAAGAGAAAATTAGGCTTAGTGATTTGGCATAATTGATTTATACCTATCTTTTCATGAGTTATAAAATTAGAGACAACGCTTATTCAAGTTTTGCCATATGTGCAAAATGCACCTAAAAAAACCATTACAAATATTCATAGCAACAATACATTGACTCTATCATGTCTCGCTTTAATTAAATTCAAAGTTTCTTACATTATCATTTAAAATGAGAAAAAAAAAAGAAAAAAAAAAGAAGAAAAAATCATTAGAAACAAATATATTTTAAAGTGTAATTTGTAAAGAAAATGCTAAAAGAAAAATCTATAATCTATAATGTGCATTTTCAAATGACAATTTGCCATTGCATCTCTAGAATTAGCCATTGCATTTCAAAAAAAATAAAAATAAAAATAAAAAACTAGTAAGAATATCCAAACCATTAGGCAAACTACTCATTTGCATTGGAAAAGTATAATCTATTAAAGGAACCTAAAACTTGATAATGACAGTGTTATTTTACCTTTATCAAAGTGAAATATCCATTAGTGGGAGTCACAGAAAACTGCTAACCCATATAACAAAAATATAAAATAAACAATTGAGATAAAGGGTAAAAAGTATAAACAACAAGAATATACAACTATAAACAAAGCTACAAAGATAAATCATCAAACAATGATCATATTGCTTGGCCAAATTAAGGATAGAGGTTTCTGATAAATGAAAATAAGGGTATTATCCAAAGTTTTAGTAAAAGAAGTGTGGCAAATTTAGGTTTTATTGAATTTGCGGTCTGTTGAGTTTTAAATACAAGGAAAAAAACTCAAAAGAAAAATTAGAATGCTTTGGTGCCTGGCGTTGAGCTCTTTAGTAATGTTGGTCTTCAATTCCTTAAAGCACCCAACTTCTCAAGAACAGTCCTTAAAAAGAAAAGAAAAAAATCATATTGTTCTCAAAATTTAGTAAATCATGATGGCATATTGTTATTAATTAATCAAGTACACACAATTTCAAAAAAAAAAAAAAAAGAATAAAAACAATAAAATTTGAAGGATCTAATAAATTCAATATATATATATATATATATATAAATGAAATAAACTGTTTTTCTATAGCATAATTATTACAGCTTAAATTTTCTATGATATAATTGACAACTATCATGTTAAAATGCTAGTAACATTATCAAATTATCTCAATGATAAGCCTTTTCAATCCAAGTACTCATTTAAAACCCCAAATTATCACAAAGACATTAAGTTTCTAACTATCGCTTTTCGCAACAAAATCCTGATACATAATTGTTCAATTACAAAACAAATTCACCATTGCATTTGTGCAAACATAATCTCAAATAACTATTTAGATGTACTACACTCACTTAGATGTCAAAATAAATTAACAAATCAAAGACAACACATGTTGCTCCTAAGGTTTTATTTACATTCAAAAAAGTTTTGAAGCAATTCCTCAATAAATTGTTCTTTATCAATTCTTACATAACACACACACACACACACACATACGTGTGTGTGTGTGTGTGTGTGTGTGTGTTGGGAAGAGAACACCTTACGACAACCCATTTTCCAAAACAAACTAAAAATTATAATGTCACATCCATCCAAATCATTGAACATTAAAAAATATTTCTAACCAAAAAAAAAAAAAAAAACCTCAAAATACTTTCATAATTGTTTTTCACAAAATACTTTCTCAAATAAACCAAAGATACAGTCATACATCCATTGGTTGAATCAAGATGATTGTTCAATTACACAAAGTCATGCCTACGCATATCAAATAAAATCTAAACAATTAGTTATACACAAAAAAAAAAAAAAAATCACCTTCTTCATATATTAAAAGTTTTAAGCATTTAAAATTTTAAACTTGAAATCAAACCAAACATGAAAAATACAACTCACCCTAGCTCTGTTGTAGCCTTGGAATCACAAAACCTTTGCTTGAGGACTGTGAGTGTGAACAAAAACAAAAACTTACAAATCTAGAATCCTCAAAAGCATATGACATTCACAAAACCATAAAAAAATAAAGAATAGGTCACTAATTTTTTTACCTCGTGCTATCTCAAGGACCTTAGTGGATTGTTAGCCAAAACTTGATTCACAGAGACTTGGGTCAAATCACAAGGCCCCTACAGATTAGAGATGAAGCCTCTAATCTCTCTACCTCCAACAACTAAAAGGGCATTCTACTAAAGATTACATATTAAAGTGATTCATCTTTGAAAAACTAATCCTACTCCACAAAAAGAACGATTGTATACACAAAATTCATCGGATATTAGTATATATAAACAAAAATAAAAAGTAAAAAAACCCAAACTTTCATTCATATACATACATACATAATTACATACATAATATGACAAAAGAACACCTAATAGCAAATATTAACAGACAAAATTTATCTAATCTGAGTAAATATCCAAAGTTTCAATCCCACACGCAAAGATAATTGAAAAGAAGAACACCTACAAATAGCAAACACAACACAAATTCAACCAATAAGACTAAAAAAATATCCAAACTTTCATTCATATAATCTAAATATAACACAAAATATTATGACTCATCTGAGTAAAAAACCAAACCTTCACACAAACATACATACAAAAACTCAAATCTCAATATCTTCGAATTTTAGATTCTAAAAGCGAAAACCAAAAATCCTCAATTGCCTTCCATTTGTCCCCAATTTTCCCAGCAACCATTATTTTGTAGTACCAAAAACCAAAAATAAGTAAATAAAACAGAGTTTCAAACCTGCAACCGTCAATCTATTGCACACCCCTCAACCCACAAAGATCACAAATAGCGTTTGAGCTCTATCATTTTTTTTTTTTTTTTTTTTGGCTCTTCTCACACACCACAATCAAAACTACATGCGGCAATTAGTTATGTGGAGCAAGTTATAAACTCACATACACAAACCTAGTTAATCGATGTGGGACAAGCATCCCACAAGGACACCTGGACTCAAATCACCATAGGCACACTATGCCCATTTGAGTTTATCTTTTATTTTGACTGAATTGTTGTTCTCTTCAAGCACATAGTTTTGGCTTCACAAGAAGACAAAACTTGACCAAACCAAAAATACTGTAGACAAGCTCATTCACACTTTTTATATAGTTAGTAGATATGGAAATAAATAGATAGAAATGGTGTAGAGTAAACAGATAAAATTCTCAATCTGTCTTTTACTTAGATTATATTATATTATATTATACATGAACATTATTGTTTTTGGCAAAAGGATAATGTTGATTTCACGGTTGGTTTGTTCTAGTTGTTGTATCGGTTGGTACTGATTTTGAATATGGCAAAATCAAAAGTTTCGATTTGGGGCAAAACTTCCTTTTCACATTGATTGGACCCACCTGATTTTAGAGTTAAAACTTTTGTTGGAACACACTTGGGAGATTTTATGATCATTATTGTTGGAAAGGTTTTATTTTATTAATGGAATCAAAATTCTGACAATTGTGGTAAATTTTTCATATTGATGGTTTAATTTTATTCTATTTTGCTATGAATGCAATTAAAAATAACGTGTGTGTATACACACACACTCTAGAGTCTAGACCCAATTTGAGTTTGAGGCATGACACTTGCTATCTAAGGATTTGTTTTATTTTAAAATTTTATTCTTATGTGCAATATTTTTTCTAGGTTAAATGTAGCATTATGCGCAGGTCCAATTTGCAGGGTTAAGGTAAAAAATTTCAACCAAACCAAGATTATTGTTACTTTTACAAATCGAAGTCCTTACGCTCAATGTTGTAATCTAACGAATTGAAACAATCCTATGTATAGAATCATTGATCACCCCATAACACTTATTTGTTCAAACTTGGTAAAGGTGTTCAAACTGGGGCCATGGTCTACTATCTGGTGCTTAAACCGTGCAAATCCAAGCAATGATTAGAGGATATCGACTTCATGATTTTAACAACTTTCTAGGTCCAAGTGATTAATCTTCTCTTCATTAACATATCAAAAGTGAAAGCAATGAAAAGTGGGAAAATTTGAGAAATTTATAGTTATGGATATGAGTGGTGATTAGGAATTTTTTAAAGAGCGTTTGGTATTAATGGGTTTTTGATGTGTGAAATTATTTTTGTGACTTTTCAATTTTAAAAAAGACATCATTTGAAAAAAATTGTTGCCAAGGTCACTATTCGGTTAGCTACATAAATAATATCACTAATGACAATTAAAAGAAAGACTAATATCACTCATTTTTAAAACTTTAGAGATCAATAACATTCACTGGAAACTTAAGAGATAATTTTGGGTAAATAGACAATAGTGTGCTTTGGCCCTTCCTATAGTGAACAAATTAATGGATTAATGTTGCAAGTCCATTTGTTAGTTGACGAGCTACCGTTTGTTCACTTCTTTAAGGCTGGGCTGGACTGCCCGCTGATGGGTGTTCCAAATTGGACTATAAGAATGGCAAGATTCTGTAAACTCAACTCAATGACTAATCCTAAAAATAAAATTAAAAAAAAAAAAAAAAAAACACTCAGTGACTTTGTATACACATTTTCTTTATAATATATATATATATATCTTTATATAAAAAGCGGCTATGCCGCTACAGTGCTTCGGCACTATGCACTCAGTGTGTTTGCACTATGCAAGCACTGTAGCGGAAACAGTGCTTTGGTTTCATGAGTCTTTTTTTTTTTTTTTTTGGTTTGTTTTGTGCTTTTTTTTTTTTTTTTTTTTTTTTTGTCTTTTCTTTCTTCTTTATATACAATGGTTTTGGTTTAGTTAACCGGCACTGTAGCTACTGTCCCTAAGGTTTTTTTTTTTTAATATTTATGTAAGCTGGTATATATATTGTTATACTGATGCAACAAATTTCTTATATATAAAAAGTGGCTATGCTGCTACAGTGATTCAGTATTGTGCATCTAGTCACTACAAAAAACTGGACTTACAGTGGCGTTTTTTTAGTGGCGCTTGTAAAAAATGCCACTATAGGTACCCTATAAATGCGTTCCGAGTGTCCTATAGTGGCGTTTTAAAAAAGGATCTATAGCAGCGTTTCCAACGGCCTATAGTGGCGTTTGTCAAACGCCACTATAGGCCCTTGTAAGACTAGGACCTATAGGTGTTTGTCAAACGCCACTATAGGCACTTTGTATTTTAGATTTTTTTTTGTTCAGGTTTTTTTTTTTTTTTTTTTTTTTTATAATAAAAGTTAGAGGAGAAAAAAGACTTATACAAACGGCGTGCAAGGGCCTATAGTGGCGTTTCTGAAACGCCACTATAGCCCAGCACCCAAAAAGACACAACGTTAAGATTACAATATTCCCCCCCCCCCCCCCCAACCAAAAAAAAAAAAAAAAAAAACTGAATGTGTTTCAGCGTACATAAAGAGAACTATGGAATATGCTATGGCATATTCTAGAATATTTGAATATAATATATATATATATATATATTTATTTATTTAAATATTAATATTATTATATATTTATATTTAAATGAGAAATGTTACGTCCATAATATTTTTACAACATTTTGACAAAAAATCGTAAGTGGTTAGTTGTTATTAGTTCAAATTTGAACTTAACACTAAGATTAATTTTTTGCGCTAATAATAACAACTAGCAACAACCTGCTACTTAAAATTTGTTGTAAAAATATTGTGAACCTATCATTTCTCTATTTAAAAAATATATATATATATATATATATAATTTTTTGCCCCTGCTCGCTGTGTAAACCACCACCACCCTCACTGCTCTACCTTGACTAAATCGATGATGGGTGTACTCCGTAGCTCCAGCTCCAGCCAAGTTCTGCTCTACCTTGCCTTACCGTAGCTCCAGCTCCGGCCAAGTTTTGGGTAAGTGATGAAAACCCAGCTCCAACGCACTCTCTTTCTCTCTCTCTCTCAAAGTTACAATATTTGGTTGTGTTTGGTTATGAGGGTTAGGGATTTAGGTCTATTTTGTTTTGGTTAAGGGGAAGTCGTTCCCCTAAATGTTAAAAAAAAAACAAAAAAAAACAAACAAACAAACACATGCAAAATGGCATCGTTTTATTGGTGGTAATGGCAAAACTAACTGAGTTGGTAACAAAGCCCTAAATTGACAAAAATTGAAAGTTAGAGGACTGAATTGACAAAACTGAAAGTTAGAAGACTGAAATGAAAAAATGTGAAAGTTAGAGGGTCAGTTTTGCATTTTTGCCTTTTTTTTTTTTTTTTTTTTTTCTCCTTTCTTTCTTTCTTCCTTTCTTTTTCTCCCTTGTCTCCCTTATCTCCACTTCTTTAGACTTCTTTTTCTCCCTTACCCCCACTCACCTTATCAATCCATTTTCTCCACGTCTAGCTAGCTTCTCCACTCTTCTTTTCTCTCTTTTTTTTTCCTTCTTTCGCTCTTTTTTCACTACACACCTAGATTTATTCTTTTCTCTTCCTCTCCATTTTGATTTTATTTCCCCTGTTTTATTTGTGGTGGTGTTAATGTTAGTGGGTTTTGGATTTGAAGATAGTGTTGCAACTTGTTAATTTTGTTTAAATTTGTAAATGGTGCTATTGTTATGGGATTTGTGATTGAAGAAAGAGTACTATTGTGTTTGATGCCATTGGTTGTATAGTTGCAAGTAAGTATTTTTTTTTTTTTAAAATTTAATAATTGTTTGGTTTTTTCCTTTTTTGATAATAGTAATAGTCTATTCTTTGTTTGCTATTAGTTTTGCTTTGTGGGTCTCTGAGATTTTTTATTAATTTTTGTGAATACTTTGGCTTTTTATTATTGATAGGTATAGAGATCTCAAGTGTGATAATATCTTTGTTAATGGGACCAAGAAAGTAGTGAAAAAATCGAAATCTATTTGATGATTTCTTTTTGCAGGTTGGTCTATGGCGGCTGAATGTGTTAGGGTGGAGTTGCTATTTTTTTTTTGGATGTGAGCATGTTGTGTTTGATTTTAAATTTTTGGAGGTGGGTTTTTGTTTCATTTTGAATTTGCTGGGTTAGTTACAGTGTTTGTATTTTGTTTTATTTATGTATTTTTTTTTGTTTTGTATCTTTTAATTTAATTACAATTTAATTCAATTAAAAAAAAACATTTAATTACCAAAACTTAATTTTTGGTAATCAAAAATTTTTTTTTTTGTTGGTGGTTTCGGCTATAGTGGCGTTTGTAGAACGCTACTATAGGGTTAGCAAAACGCCACTATTGTATCATCACTATAGACCTATAGTGGCGTTTGTAAATGCCATTATAGACCTTTAAAAAAAAAAAAAAAAAAAAAAGGCTATAGTGGCATTTGCCCTATAGTTAGCCCTTTTAAAAAAAAAAAAAAAATGGTTTATAGTGGCATTTGTAAACGCCAAACGCCACTATAGCCCAAATGAGCATATAGTGGTGTTTTTTTGTACCTATAGTGGCATTTCACAAATACCACTATAGGCCCAGTTTTTTGTTTAGTGTTTTTGCACTGTGCAGCACTGTGGCTACAACAATGTTTCGTGAGTCCCTTTTTTTTTTTTTTTTTTTTTTTTTTCTCTTTTAAATATTGATGTAAGCTGACATTTATATTGTTATATTGACACAAAAAATTTTACTATATTTTTACAATTATTGATGTGTCAATTTCTTACAAGTTGAAATAAAATAATAAAATAAAATATGAGATTTTTTTTTTCAGTAATCAGTTTGTGTTTTTTCTTTTCTTTTAAATATTGATGTAAGCTGACATTTATATTGTTATACTGACACAACAAATTTTACAATATTTTCACAATTATTGACGTGTCAATTTCTTACAAGTTGAAATAAAATAATAAAATAAAATATGAGATTTTTTTTTTTTTTTTTCAGTAATCGGTTTGTGTTTTTTCTTTTCTTTCAAATATTGATGTAAGCTGACATTTATACTGTTATACTGACACAACAAATTTCACAATATTTTCACAATTATTGATGTGCCAATTTCTTACAAGTCGAAATAAAATAATAAAATATGAGACTCTAGCCAACCATAACTAAAAATAAAAGTTTTAAAAAAATGTTACAACACTTATTGCTATCACAATATTTTCACAATTGTTGAGATCTCAGTTTCTTATAGATCAAATAAAAAAAATGCTAAGTCCACAATATTTTAACATTAATTTCTACAATGCATAAAGTTTTTTTTTTCCCAATAATCGGTTTATGTTATTTTTTTTTTCTTTTAAATATTTATATAAATTGGCATATATATTGTTATACTAACACAACAAATTTCACAATATTTTCACAATTATTGAGATGTCAATTTCTTACAAATCGAAAAAAAAAAAAAAAAATGAGACCGTGACCAACCACAATTGAAAATAAATGTTTTGAGAAAATGTTACAACATTTATTGTTATCACAATATTTTCACAATTGTTGAGATCTCAGTTTCTTATATATCAAATAAAAAAATGCTAAATCCACAACATTTTAACATTAATTTCACAACAAATCATAGATAAGCTATTATTGATGGATAGCACTGGAGTTATAGTGCTTTTGGTTTATTCAACTGGCACTATAGCTACAGTGCCTAAAGTTTTTTTTTTTTTTTTTTTTTATAGTAATCGGTTTGTGTTTTTTTTTTTTTTTTCTTTGAAATATTTATGTAAACTGGCATATATATTGTTATACTGACATAACAAATTTCATAATATTTTCACAATTATTGACGTGTCAATTTCTTACAAGTCGAAATAAAATAATAAAATATGATGTTGTGACTAACCACAACTGAAAATAAATGTTTTAAAAAAATGTTACAACACTTATTGCTATCATAATATTTTCACAATTGTTGAGATCTCGGTTTCTTATTGATCAAATAAAAAAATGCTAAGTCCACAACATTTTAACATTAATTTCTACTGTGCCTAAAGTTTTTTTTTTTCCCAGTAATCGGTTTGTGTTTTTTTTTTTCTTTTAAATATTTATGTAAACTGGCATATATATTGTTATACCGACACAACAAATTTCACAATATTTTTACAAATATTGAAGTATCAATTTCTTACAAGTCAAAATAAAATAATAAAATATAAGACTGTGACCAACTACAATTGAAAATAAATGTTTTGAGAATAACAATTACAATGTTATCAGTTTAAAACCAATAATAACTTGTCATTTAGAATTTGTTCTAAAAATATTATGAATGTAGCATTTCTCTCAAATAAAAAAAAAATATATATCTATTCGGTTCCTAAAAATGAAAATATTGTGAAAATATTGTGATATTTTGTTGTATTCTTAGACTTCTTTTTTAATATAATCAAATTGGGTGAAACAAAATTTACGATTTCACATACAAAATCTATATTAATTTTCTCACTACTGGGCGAGCACATGCCTTGCACGTGCAGCCAACACTAGTATATGTATATTTATTTGAAAAGTTTTGGTGAGCAGTGTGCTAATGGTCTTTGTTTCTTGTTTGTGAATTTAAGCTTGGGTTTGGGCTTTGGTTCCATTGTACAAATTTATTTTTGAGTTTGGAGTGGGCTAATAGAGTATTTATATTCTGGGCTTGGCTTGAGTTGGGTTTAATGAAGGATTTTCGGCCTGAACTATGTAAGTTTTGGGTTACAATTGGGTATTGAGTTCTAAAATGGCTTCCTTCCCTGAGAAGCTGATACTACACAATAAAAACTTGAATTAATATTTTTGGACTGAGTTGGAGAAAAGAAAAATATTATGTTTTTTCACCTCTAGGCTTTTGTTTGAACGTGTATCCAGGCTTGGGTTTGAGTTCTTTAAAAGCTTTAAGTAAAGTTTTAGGTTGACTTTTGTGGTGGAATGGGTTAAATTTTGAGGTTGGACTGAACTGGATGGGTTTGATTCAAAATGGGTCAAGAGGTGGGCCGAGGCTGGTGTGGGTTGGATTTAAAAGGAGAATTTTAAGTGAGATTGAATTGGGTTTGATTTAAGTGGGCATGACCATGTTTTCAGATGGGATTTTGAAAATAGATCTTCAAGAGGATCTGGTTTAAGCCATTGTTATGAATTGGGCTGGTGTAAAATATTTAGTTGAATGAGAGCTTTTGTAGCCTAACGGATTGGGTTCAAGTTACAAAAAGCAACTCATAAGTGGGGGTGGGTTTATTTTGGCACAATTGGGCATCAAAATAAAATAGTTTAGAACTTTAGATATGGTTCATTCATTAGAGGAGGCAAGTCAGTGGGTTCAACCCGTAGTTCTTCAGTGATAGGAAAATTCAGAACGATGTTACGTGTTTGCCTGCATATCTCGTATTTGGACAGCGTTCAAAGATGGAGCTATAGTTAAAGTTTTTGATGTACTGCGAGATAGAGTTAGAGACCATTCACGTGCTTCTTCTGTCACCTGTATTAGATGCCTCAGATTCAACCAATTGAACCTTGGTGTATAAACAGCTTGATAAATGCTAACTAGAGAATCTGCAATGCATTTGGATATTGTATATAAGATGTTTGGCAAAATGTTGAAGTCAGCAGTACATCAAAAACCTTAACTGATGTCTAAGAGCATTTCCAATGGTCTATGTAAAGGCAAAATATTATCTATAATAGAGAATGAGACTAAAAAAAGCCACTTCAATGAACTCTCTATAATTGGATTTTTTTTTGGCTCATGAACAGTAGCCCATCAAGTCCGATGGGCTACTATTCATTCTTCAAATGTTTTTTTTTTTTTTATTATAATAATTAGGTGTTAAATAAAAAAATGTTGGAAGATGTGTAGTTATTAAAAAAAGAATAAATAATGAATAAAGAAATAATATTTAAATGAGATAGAGAATCTGTTGAAAAGTGTATTTGAAAAAGTGAGTAGATAAAAGGTAAAAGTCACTGTTTATTTTCCAAACAATACAAAAATTTAATGAATTTGCTAGAGATGCCCTAATATATTGTTGTTCTCTTGAATGCTCTAAATTGGGGCTAATAATGGCTGGGGAAGATTGGGTTGGTAATGTATATCCTACTCTGTCCCTTTGTAAGCTTTATGAAGCTTAATGGAGAGGATAGGAATTTGAGTTCCAACTAACTTCTGACTAAATCTGAACCAGGAGGTATTGACTGAATCTCCCAGGCTCTTTACGAGTTGAATAAATGTATGAGTTAAATTTATGGCCATGTTTAAAAAAATTATTTTAAAGCTTTTTTTTTTTTTTTTTTTTTTTAATTTTCTTGACAGGTTGAAATGGTGTTTCAGTTTGATAACACAAAACAAAGCAAGCGGCAGATAACACAGCAAACGCTGTCAACACAATGATAGAAAAATAGCATTACACAACTGGATCAGGCTCATATTGTTGTTAATTAACTTGGATGCATACAATGGCAAAGTACAATCGGTAAAATGTAAAACGGGGGAAAGCTACTAGCTTGAATTGGTGGAGATTGAATTTGAAGTATTTTATGGTTCCTTTGCACCTAACAACATTTCAGTTCAACCCATGTTATCATTGAACTTACAGAAGATTTACCCCTAAAAGAAGCACGCACCATCAGAGAGATATTGCAGGAGAAGATAGAGAAACTTCCCGTAGGCTAAGCAGGCACTTGTAACCCCTAACAGGAATTATTGTACATATTTAATTAGGAGATTGCTTTCTCTGTTGAGAACAGATATTGTGAATGTGCTTGCAAAGTATGTAAACATGAACCTTGAATGGTCTCATGTTGAGATTAATCTGCAACTCTTGTATAAGTGATGAAGCCTCTCACGTAATTTATTTTCAATAAACACCTCTCTTATTGTTTCTATTCATAACCCACATTAGGAGTTTTCTTTTTATGGTTATCATTCGCTTCAAAACATGTTATGAACCCGAAATGTGTCCACCCATTTATTTCTCTATAAATGGTCTACTGATTAGCAGTTCAAAATGTATCATGTGGTATTTACCAACCATTGTAATATTAACCATCTTTTGCTCCTTGCGCAGTATTTACCAATTAGGCCAAGCTATAATGATTAGTTATACAAAATCTATTATGTAGACTGCATATCATTTTGAAAATAGAGAACCAATTATTATGCAGTTTGAGATACAACCTCTTTCATCAATGGTAATAATCAATAATCTATATATATATATATATATATCTAAAAGTTGAAGCATATCATTTATTGTTGCTACACTCTTACGCTCCAGTTGAGCCATATCATCGCCATGTCACAAAGTTTTTTTTTTTTCCTTTTCTTTTTTTGGGTTTCCACTTCACACATTCTCTTTAATCAATCTCTTTTTCTCTCTCTCTCAACTCATCATTTTCCCATTAAACAAACGGCTAATGTATATACTATGGCAAAAATTGCAAAACAGTCTATTTTTGAGAAAAAATTAGGCGCGTGGCATGCGTTCAAAGTTATTTAGTAAGTTGGACTCTTTTTGAAAGTCGAGTTTGGCAAACTCGACTTTTGGCTGGAAAACGAACACTATAGTGGCGTTTTTTTTTTTAGTGGCGTTTGTAAAAAATGCCACTATAGGTACCTTATAGTGGCGTTTTCTATAAATGCTACTATAGGCACTAAAAAACCGCCACTATAGTGTTTGTTTTCCAGCCCAAAGTCAAGTTTGCCAAATTCGACTTTCAAAAAGAGTCCAACTTACTAAATAACTTTGAACGCATGCCACGCGCCTAATTTTTTCCCAAAAATAGATTGTTTCACAATTTTTTCCTATATACTATTATTGACTTTCCCATTGAATCCAAATTGCTTTCATTTCAGCAGTCAATCCTTCTCTCTCTCTCTCTCTCTCTCTCTCTCTCTCTCTCTCTCTCTCTCTCTTATAAAAAAAAAAAAAAAAAAAAAACGGCTTTTCTCCTCATCAAAACATTCAATTACCTCCCTTTGGATTTAAAACACACCAATTTAATTTTTTTATATATAGATTTTGAAAGTCTATTTGAGATCACCAAATTACAACTAGAATTAGAAAGTATATTTGAGGTCAGTTTATCTTTTTCTTCCCTTGAATTTCTTTGCTTTTTTGCTGCAATTTTTATGGTTTGTAGTTTGTATTGCTTTCTTTCCACCCCATAAGTCACCAAATTACAACTAGAATTGGAAAGTCTTTAAGGTCAGTTTCTCTTTTTCTTCCCTTCAACTTCTTTGCTTTTCTATTGCAATTTTTATGGTTTGAAGTTTGTATTGGATTTTCTATTCTGGGGTTGTAAATACCATGTTTCTTTTTTCTCTTTTTCAATTTTCAATTGATAGTCTATCTCTTTGTATTCATGTTCACAATTTTTCTTTACATAATCGCATTTTACCCATTAAATTTTTTTTTGTATCTAAAGAATTAGAATGCATTTTTTTGTTTGAGTACATGACCATCTTCCTCCCATTTGTTTATTTTATTTTCTGAATGGCTTTGTAATTTTTTTTTAAAATTAAATACTACATAAATTTATCTATTTTTCTTTTAATCTCGTCTAAATTTATGCTAATTTTTAACTTCTTAGGATAACTTGGAAGAGGAAACAAAATATTATGATTGATAGGTATGGACCGTATGATCTTCTTTTTCTTTGTATTTGGGATTATAACTTAGATTTATATGGTTATTTTTCATTATTTTTTTGAAAAATTACGATGTAAAGGTTTATACTGGATTTTCTTTTCCAGGGTTCTAAATACCATGTTTCTTTTTTTCTTTTTTCTTTTTCTTTTTCCTTTTTTTTTTTTTTTTAATTTTCAATTGATAGACTATTTCTTTTCGTGTTTACAGTTTTTCTTTACATAATTGCGTTTTACCCAATAAAATTGTTTGTGTCTAAATAATTGGAATGTGTTTTATTGATTTAGTACATGATCATTTTCCTCCCATTTGTTTATTTTATTTTCTAAATGGCTTTGTAATTTTTAAATTAAACTCTACATAAATTCTTGCTAATGTTCTTTTAATCTCATCTAAATCTATGCTAATTTCTAACTTCTTAGTTCTTAGGGTAACTTGGAAGACGAAACAAAATATTATGATCGATAGGTATGGACCGTATGGTGTTCCTCTTTTCTTTGTATTTGGGATTATAATTTAGCTTTATATGGTTATTTTTATATATATATTGACAAATTATGATGTAAATTACATTATTGTAAGTTAGACATACTAAAGTTTTTTTTTTTTTTTTTTTTTTTTTTTTTTTTTTTTTTTTTTTTTTTTTTTAAGAAAGATCTAATCTCTAATTTTTACCATTTATCTTCTCCAAAGAAAAAAAAATTCTTACAATTTAAATTTTTTAATAAAATAACTTTTGGATGCTTGCAATGTTTAACTATTGCATCCATTTTGTGACTGTGGACATGCATCCAATATTGATTTATGTTTTCCATGGTAATACTAATGTTCATTACTTTGGAATTAAAAAATTCTCTCAATTGAAGCATATACCTCAATGTGATCTCATTTTTAAGAAATCTTGCAACTTAATTCAATCATGATAACCAATATATATAAACAAATAGAAGGATTTTGTACAGTCCAACTCGAATTAAATCATATTACCTTACTTAGCTTAATTAAACTTATCTAATTCTTGAGAGGAAAAAAAAAAAAAAAAACTTAAACTTATTTCTTATATCTTATTATGAGTTCAATTTGGCCATGATATGTTGCGCTTCAATCCATCATACTCCTTAATTATACATAAATATGATAGAAATAATATTTAGATAAATAAAATAGGAAATCAACTAGGATTTTTTTTTTTTTTTTTTTTTTTGCACTTAAGAAAAAAATTCTTAAATGCATACTACAAATTCCACTATTATAATAATTCTTAAATAATATGTACTTTTTTTTTTTTTTTTGATGTTTACTAAATAATATGTACTTAAATGTTCACTATTAGCTCTTTAGATGCGTAACCAATTTTTTTCCCCTAAAGTGGGTATAATTTTCCTCTTAAATTATTCCTAAGAGGCATATATATTTTTTTAGTAACTAAAAAGTCCCTTTTTTAGAGGAGGGGGGGTGGAAGAAACCTAAAAGGCAAGAGTTAAAACAATTAATTTCTATGTACAATTTCCCTTTTGGTATAATTGGGGGAAAAAGTCATTCCCTACCTATATATTTCTTCTATCTAATTGGAAAAAAAATAAAAAACCATAAAATTCTCATTTATGAAGGAAAGTCTCAAATTTTTCATAAACTTATATGGTAGCCCAAAAGTCTCTTATTCAAACTTATTATTATGTTACCACATTGGATTTGATGAGTTTTTTTTTTATAAGAATATATATATATATATATATAGAGAGAGAGAGAGAGAGAGAGAGAGAGAGAGAGAGAGAGAGAGAGAGAGAGAGAGAGAGAGAGAGTCTGGATTTAGTAAAGATGGGGTGTAAAACCCATATTTTACACTATCCAATAAGAGATTTCCAAATCAACATTTTTCTTAAAATTCAATACATCTTACCACACATAGTAACATCTCAATAAACTCCCAACTTGGTTGGATTTATATATGGATGTTAGAACTGATTAGGTATTGTTGTGCTTATTTTTAAATATGTGATAAGATGATATGACATGTTGGAATTCGACGGGTAAAATATGAGTTTTACACCACGTCCTTGTAGAATTTAATCTCATATATATATATATATATCATAACATTAACTATGCAATTTACCAATTATAAATATATTTTTCAATTACCAAAACATACAATGTCTCTTGCTCACGACGGCTCCGACATGTTTACAAGCTCCAAAAACGAATCCGGCAACCTATGTGGCAGTGGGCTTCGATGTGTGGTGTGGTGGAAGTTCGGGCAAGAGGAAGCAGAGAACATAAGAGAAACATGTGATTTGGGATTTGATTGAGCTGTTATTGTTTAGAGAAGTTGACGTGGCGAGTTTTTATTGGCTGGCACTTGACCCAATTTATTCTCATGAAGAAACCCTCAAGACAACTTTTCTTTTCATCCTAGATGTGCGCCGTAAAGTGCAGTTGACAAGAAGAAAAGTTTGTCTCACTGTCTCATTGCAATTTGCATGCAACATTGCAACAACAACGTACGTACTCAAAAAAAAAAAAAAAAAAAAAAAAAAAAAAAAAAAAAGGGTACTGAAAGCATGGTAGAAATTGAGAGAATTTCATTTGAATTGTTGAACTTAGGGCTAACTACGAGCATCTTTGACATCTGAGGATCCAATGGAAATTCACTCATAATTTCGCCCAATTTTGTCAAATTTCCATCATCGATCATCTATTGCTCCCAGGTAATTCAAAGCCTCTAAAGCCCGCATCAATGTCTCTGGAGCAGGGGCATCCATAAAATCAAAAAGCACTAGATCATTTATCCCCATTTTCTTCAAAGTAAGAATCTTATTTGCAAGGTTTGATCTTAACATTTCTGGATAGGTCTATGGTTGAAGATCATTCTGGAAACTTTTCCGGGTGCAATACAAGAAAAAAGGTCTATTACAATGAAAAAATCCTTACAATAACTACAAAGTCATTGCAATAAGGTGTTATTGCAACGACGAAAAAGTTGTTGCTTGCCATTGTAATAAACTCAAAGGCAATAGGTTTATACAACAAAAAATTCTCGTTGTAATAAATCTTAAATATTGCAACAAACAAGTTGATGCAATAACTTCTTTCTTACAATAAATAACTTTGTGGCAATAGGTTGAGTTTTTTTTTTTAATTTGTCTATTACCCTGTCTTGCAATATACACATTATAATATAATATAAACATTATATTTAAGAACTACAATTTAAAGATACAAATTAAATAAATGCAAGAGTCAAAGTACTCCATCAAATTGATATGTCCAAGAACACAAATATATACAGAATTTGTTGAGTTTACGATCAAACACATAGTTTCAAAAGTAAATATACACAAATAGATACTTGGTCATGAATATGGTATTCAAGAAAACACATACCTAATCAAATTGCAAATAGGAAAGCAACATTATTACAACTGCTCACAAGCAATTGGTACATATAATTTTCTAATCTATCATGATAAAAAATAGTATGCAGATCATATGGATTTTTTCATTTGCCAGTAATTAATTCCATCTCTTCCCATGCCCTTTCTTTACCTATTTTTTCATCCTAGTCTCAAGAAACTTGGGTGTGGTATCAAAACAACCCATAAATCCCATAGCTTTTGGAGCAGATCTAGATTAAAACAACTCATAGATTCCACAATGTTAAAACACTCACCAGCTGATTTCAAAACAACGGCAAAGTTCTTTTTTTTTTTTTTTTTTTTTTTAAATTTAGTGCATCATGCCAGGTACAACCATCTGCTATATAGCTGACTTTCGTGATCTATTTCATATAATGCCGTACCAGAAAAGAGAACACAAACAAAAGTACAGGAAAAAAAAAAAAAACAAAAACTAGCTTGACTATTTGCATTGGTCCAAGTAAAGCCACCATTTCTAAAAACTGCAAATACATATAACGTACCCACTAAATTGTTTACTTTTTTTTTTTGGTAGAAAGGAACTTTCATTAAACTTTTTTTTTGAGAAGCCACCCCAGAAAGAAGGGGAGGAATATATTAAGGAAGATCAGAAAGGTACACAGCAGCACTATCAGGGGGTAAGTCTTCCATCCAGACATGAAAATGCGAAAACTTACACGCTGATCTTGCTAAATTATGAGCAACATTATTTCCCTGCCTACGAGTATGACAAAAAGAAACATTCTGGAAAGCACGGGAAATAAGCTTAATATCTTTTACAACATGTCCGAAGCTAGAGGAATCATAACCACCCCTCGATAAGGCCTTCATGATCGTTTCCGAGTCACCCTCAAAGATCACCTGGTGTAGATTAAGATCTTTCGCAAAGCCAATGGCACTGCGCGCCGCCAACACTTCCACCATCTCTACTGAGGTAGGCAGTGGAATAATCTGTGTAAAGGCAGCCATAACAAGACCTTCGTCGTTTCGAACAACACAGCCCAGACCAGCCAAGCTGTCCTTCTGAAAAATGGCACCATCAAAGTTGACTTTCACCCAATCCTTGGGCGGAGGAAGCCAGTCGGAGGGGACAGAAACTCGTGGAGCCGGGCTAGAAGAAAAGGAGGAATTACGGAACTCAAGAAGCTTATCCGAGGCCATGGCATTGATCAAATTCAATTGCATTACCTGATCACCAACACGGATCTGATTTCTGCGAGTCCATAACAGAGACACCGTCATTGCGAACAAGTCCAGGAGGTCACTGTGTTCTTGGCAGAGCTGGATGACATCAAGGAGTAGTAAACACCTGCTCGAGAGTTTGCGGAGCCAAGCAAAATTTATCTCCCAGACTTGGGAAATAGCACGGCATCCCCAGAGTGCATGAAAAGTGGATTCACTCTCAAGTTTACATTCAGGGCAGAGATCATTGTATATCACTTTTCGTTTCAGCAGGTTCGTTTTTGAGGGGAGTGAATCAGTACCTGCCCGCCAGAGGAGTGTTTTGACTCTATTGGGAATTTTTAAGTTCCAAACTCCCTTCCAAAGTCTTTTGATTGGTGTTAAGTCCGAAACTGCAGGAGAGGAGTTCCTATCTTCATCCGAGAGAAGTCTGTAGCCAGATTTTACAGTGTATGAACCGTTGATGTTATAGGGCCAAAAAATCCTATCTTCGCAATCATTAAGACTGAGAGGAATTGCTTTGATTAGAGAAGCTTCATGAGGCAGGAAAATGTTATCTATTATATCATTTAGCCAGCCATGTCTATCCTTGTCAATTAGGACCGAGAGCATGGCGTCGTTGCCAAGGAAGTCCCTGGGAGACACCACTCGTTTATTGTGCGGGTCAGGGAGCCAGCTGTCATGGTAAATCCGGATCAAAGAACCATTTCCCACCCTCCATTGCAAACCTTTTTGAATGATCGCCCTCCCTTTAAGGATACTTTTCCAAGCGAAAGAACCACCGCACTCTTTTGCCTCAAAGATGGAGGCGTTAGGAAAGAATTTTGCTTTAAAGAACCTATGGAACAATGAGGACTCATTTCCCAGTAGCCGCCAAATCTGTTTTGCAAGCATAGCATCATTAAAATTCCGGAGGTCTTTAAAACCCATACCGCCCAAACTCTTCGGTTGACAAAGAGAGCTCCATTTAGCCCAATGAATCTTCCTTTGGTTACCCCTTTGACCCCACCAGAATTTCCTAATCAAAGCCTCAATTTCATTACAAAGGGTAATCGGAAGTTTGAAGCAACTCATGGCAAAAGTAGGGATTGCCTGAACGACTGCTTTGAGTAAAATTTCCCGCCCCGCTTGGGAAAGCAGTTGCTCCTTCCAACCAAGGAGCTTAGCCATAACCCGCTCTTTTATGTAGAGTAAGCTCGCTTTCTTATTCCTACCCACCAAAGATGGGAGACCAAGGTACTTCTCGTATTGTTTGATCTCATGCACCCCAAGGGAATCTTTAATCTGGTCCAGGATGATGGTAGGGGTGGACTTGCTGAAAAATAACCCGGTCTTGTTCTTATTTAATTTTTGTCCCGAGGCCTTCTCATAACAATCTAACAAAGCCTGAATTTTCTTACACTCATCGAGGGAAGCTCTACAAAACACCACACTGTCGTCTGCAAAGAAAAGATGGGTCAATCTGGGACCCTTTTTGCAGATAGAAACACCCCGAATTTGCCCCGCTACCGCTGCTTGTTGAAGGAGGCCGTGGAGGCCCTCAGTGCAAAGAAGGAAGAGATAAGGCGAAAGTGGGTCACCTTGGCGTAAGCCTCTTGTTGGATGAATAACCTCCGACGGTTCGCCATTAATGAGAATAGAGTAGCTGACCGTCGTAATGCACACCATAATCAGATCAACCCATCTTTCAGCAAAGCCCATACGTCTCATAATAGCTTCAAGATAACTCCATTCAACCCGGTCGTAGGCCTTACTCATGTCCAATTTCAGCGCCATAAAGCCATTCTTACCATTATGGTGGTGCTTCATGTAATGAAGAGTTTCGAACGCCATAAGGATATTGTCTGTGATAACTCTGCCAGCTTGGAAGGCACTCTGGTTTTCAGACACAACAGTAGGCAGAACGATTTTAAGTCTATTAGCTAGGACTTTTGCAACAATCTTATACACTACGTTGCAGAGGCTGATTGGCCGGAAGTCAGAGATGTTTTCAGGGGATTTAACCTTCGGGATCAGGGTGATATTGGTGCAGTTAATTACAGTAGGGATATTACAATTATTTAAACAATCAAGAACAACAGAGCAAATGTCAACATTAATTAAAGGCCAGAATGATTGGTAGAAGATGGGGGGCATACCGTCGGGACCAGGAGCCGATATGGGCTTCATCTGCATAATGGCTTCTTCCACTTCCCCAATGAGAAAAGGCCTTAGGAGTTGGGCATTCATCTCCATGGTAACAGAGGGAATAACAACCTCCATGATATCAGAGAAATCCGACGGATGGGAAGAGGTGAACAGGGATGTGAAGTAATCGCATGCAATTTTCCTTATCTGAGGATCCTCAGTACACCAAGAATTTGTAGAGTCCCTGAGCCCAATAATTCTGTTTCTACGGAATCTGTGGGAGGCTTTACTGTGGAAATAGCTAGTATTGCGATCGCCGGATTGGAGGAAAAGGATTCTGGACCTTTGTTGCCACAACTGGGATTCTTTGTCAAGAAGCGCATTTATCTCTGATTTTAAAGATTTAACCACCTCAACGTCTACCACCCCTAAGGCAGCCTCAACCTCGGCCTTTGAGAGCTTCTTACCCAAAAGGTCTAATTGCTTTTTGATATTGCCAAAAGACTGACGGCTCCAAACCTGTAAATTCTCACCGCAAGCCTTGATTTTCCCTGCCGTGTTAACCATTGTGTTATTTGGAGATGAAGGGCCCCAAGCCTTTTTAACCGTAGCACTACACCCCGCATCTTTTAGCCACACTTGTTCGAACTTGAATGGGCGGTTTGGGCAGGGGATTATGCCATCCGTTTTAATAATTAAAGCTTTATGATCCGAGGAGTGAGTATGAAGATGTTGTACCTTGGTGCCCGGGTAGAGAGCGAACCAGTCATTATCAGCCACGGCCCTGTCCAACCTCTCTAGGACCATACCAGCAGCCCTTTTACCTCTCCAAGTGAACTTCTCACCCACAAAGCCCAGGTCCATGAGCCCACACTCATCCAGGACATCTTGAAAATCCTTCATCAGACTTTCCTTTCTCGGGCCAAGCCCAAGTTTTTTGTGGGACCACAGGATCTCGTTGAAGTCGCCGGCAACTAGCCAAGGGAGAGAGGACCGACGATGTAAATCACGTAGAAGAGACCACGATTCATGTTTTCTGGAGGGGTCGGCATGCCCATACACTCCTGTGAACCTCCATTGTGCCACCGAGGTATCTCCAACGAAGGCGTCAATATGGTTTGGAGATGAAGAAACAACGTCGACCTTAATCGAACTTTTCCACATAAGAGCTAGACAACCAATTTTTCCAGCGCTAGGCCCAACCCAGCAATGATCAAACCTTAACTTATCACACAATTGTTTAAGCCTTGCTTCACCCACCCACGTTTCGGCCAAAAACAGGGCAGAGGGGTCTTGTGCCCGAGTCACCACCTCGAGCTCTCGGACTGTACGAAGGTTCCCAAGCCCCCGTACGTTCCAGCAGAGCCAACTCATCTTCCTCGGCGGGGCTGAGCAGCAGCCACCGCCGTTGGTAAGGAATTTCCATCGCAAGCCACTCCGTCCAGTGCTCTGCGTTTTGTTGATTCTGAAGAGTCCAGTAGGTGAAGGGGGCTGCCACTGCGTTTACCTAAAGAAACCTCAAAATTCTGAGAATCCTTAAGATGGGTGGATCGTTGTATACGCAGCCATTTACCTTCCACATGGGCCCCGGGTTGCACAGAATCGTGGATTATGTTGGATATGTCATTGAGTGGAGTGGGCTTTTGGGCTTGTGAGTTGGGAGTTTTTAAGCCCAAGCCCAGCTTGTGGCCCAAATGGGGTGGGTTGGGATTTTCTGTAAAGTGCCCTGGTTTACTTAGGAGATCTTGTGAATCCGTCTCCTTATCATAGCAATTAATATCGCGGTCTAAGTTTTGAATTAGTTGTTCAAAATCAACAGGCTCCGCGGCAGTTGTGGATGTATTTTCCTTGTTTCCCTCAAAGATTTCTTGAGAAGCACAATCCATCACATTGGGATTACTGGGTATCTGATTTTTTGATGTCACATCAGCCGAAGTAGGTGGGTTGGGATCAGAATCAGGCGCGTGTGATTTCGACTGATGGTCTGATGATGAGGTGGTTGGGTGGGAGGAGTTGCCCTTCTTTTTCCGTTCAAAGAAGCCTGGGACTGATACTACTTTCTTTCTAGATGCTATGAACGGAGGAGCCCTTAGCCAAGCTCCGAACTGCCTGTTCTCCGAATTAAGGTTGCCTTCACTTTCAAACCAGGCCTCGCAGTCCTTGTCGTCGTGAGTAAGGCACCCACACCAGTAGCAGAGATTAGGGAGGCGTTCGTATTTAAAGGAGACCCAGTGGGCCTTACCATCATCAAGAGTAATGAGCCTTCCACGGCATAGAGGCTGTGAGATATCAATCAGTGTTTTAACCCTTATGAAGCTGCCGCCATCCCATTCTTCGTTACCGTCTGGACAGAGTTCACCCACTGTTTCACAAATTTGCTCTGCTATTGCTCTGTTTCTGAAGCGGAGTGGGATATCAAAGATTTGGACCCAAAAAGGAACCTTTGAGAGCTCTTGTTCTGTGATTGAAACTTCCTTCTCATATCGAGAGAGGACCATAATATGTTTATCGAAGCACCAAGGCTCCGACGAGAGGATACGGTCAACGTCTGTGGGGTTTTCGAAAGAGAAAAGAACCAGGTGTTCCCCTATGCTCTTTATTTTGAACCCCGACTTGGATCTCCATAGCGGAGAAAATGTGTTGCTCGTGTCTGGGAGAAGTCTTCTCTCTGAAAACTTCAAACAGAGCGTGGCACTGTAGTCCCTTCTTTTTGGAGGTGTGTATGTCCCTTACGGTAACAGTGTTACTGCAAGGCTAGGGGTTTTTTCTTTTCTGGGAATAGGGAAACAGCGAGGGTTTTGGTTTTGGTTCCATCCTACCGTTTGTATGGACGACTTGACAAGACATTGGAGTTCTCTTTCTCTTTCAGAGAGGGAGGGCCATGGCCTCCATTTGAGAAGCGAACAAGCCACTACTGAACACGGCATTGTAGCTAGGTTCCTTACAAAAAGGCCCCTGAACATGGACGCCATTGCGAACTTTCATTAAACACTTAACAGAAACAACACGATCATAGGCCACCCCAGCAGAATCAAGACTCAAAAGCAAGGAAACTTCCGTCAGGGGGCTAAGAATATTACAAAGTCTTGAGAGAGCAAAGCTCCCCTCCTAGCAAGCGCATCAGCGCATTTATACGCCTCACGATAGCAATGATTAATTTGAACTCTAGGAATATTTCCTAACTCAGTTTTACAATCACTCACAAGGGCATCAATGCAGTGATTGTAAAACTGACATTTATGGCATTGAAGATACATGTTTACACACATGACACATGACCACTTTGAAGATAAATATCCTCCTGTTGTCCAAACATAACATATGCGCTAACATGCACAGACGGACATTTATGGCATTGAAGATAAATTCCGGAATAGGAGTGGTGATCAGAGATGATAGTGTTTTGGTCATAGCATCATGCTCAAAGAAATTATCGCAAAGTGGCGCAACACGTTTGTTTGTTGACAAATGAAAAAAATCTCCCACAAGGCAAAAAGAAATTATCGCAAAGGGTGTAATAGCTCTATTTACACCCTCCAATAAATGATGCTACAACATTTTTTTTTTTCAAATAAGATGGTAGACACTAATACTGTAATACACAGTATCACATCCCCCCTCCCCCCTCAACCATATATATGATATATCCAAATATAAATAAAAACAAACAAAATCTCCAGAGCAAAGTGCTGAAGGGGAAAAAACCATCAGAGACAAAGACGGAACAAGTAGCCACCACCGTCACTGACATCATTAAGCCAGAGCGGTGATGAGAGGAAAGGGAAGATGCGAGCTCTAATTGAAGCAGAGCTCCAAATGCCCTAGTCTTCAACCTCCATGAAAAAATCTAATATTTTTCCTTTTTTCCCCCCTTAAAAATCTCATCTTCAGCGCCTAGTTGTCTACCTCAACAAAGTTCTTTACATTCAAATTGGGTATGAAGATTTTTTTATGCCAAGTTCAACTTTGTAACTTGCATACAACGTTCTCGGAGAAGAAGCTAGAGACGAGTGTCATGGGACTCAGGTTGAACGACGTCGTTGACGGTGGCAGCTCCTTGCTCCGGCGTCGTCTCCAGAATTTTTCTTTTACCATTCTTTTTTGTTTTTTTAATTAACATTTGAATATGTTCGAGGGCATTGTGATCATGTGTGGTAGTCTCTACTCTTTTATGAGAATTTATGCGAAAAATTTGACGTGGCATTATTTGATTGGAGGGTGTAAACAGGGGGTTTACACTAGATTCTTGTAGAATTTGCGCTCAAAGGAAAATAACAACATTGTTTCACATTTTGCAGATTTTCTTTTTTAATTTTTACTACCAAAAAAATAATAATAAAGATTTGAAACCAATTCTACCCTACTGATTTTTGCTTCTATTATATTTCGATTTATATGATGCTAATAATATTATTAATAAAGGAATTGTATGCTTCCCTCTCACCCCCCACCCCCCCCCCCCCCCCTCCCTTTTCTCTCCCTATTATTTGGATTGTGATGTTCATTTTTTGTATTTTTCTTTGATTCAAGGACAAAATTTTATTTTTATTTTGCCTCTTTCTTAACAGTTTGTTGGATGCTTTAATCTTCAAATTGTATCTGATTTGCATTAAAGCTTCAAAGTAACAAGTAAATTCAGTTGATACTTCAAACTATATATGAGTTCTTTGTCTATGTTTTTGGTATATTGACCGTAAAATACCTTCATACTTGTTCTATTTTAACAATCTATATATTTGCTCTTTTATGAAACCAAATTGTATTGTATCTTCTTTATTTGGTCATATTTTTTAACATTGATATTGTTGGTTATCATAAACTCTTATGTTGTTTTATATATTTTGTCATTTATTTCTAAATATTTGCACACAAATTATTATCATTCATGTGCATACTGTTTTTTCTCATTGCTACATAGTTTTTGGTTACTTTTTTTTTTAATTTCTTTCCCCTTTTCAAATTTTTCTGTTCGTTTTTATATCACATATATATATTTGAAAAGTTTTGATATGCTAATGGGCTTTGTAATTGGTTTGTGAATTTAACTTTGGGTTTGGGCTTTGGTTCTATTTTATGAATTTATTTTTAGGTTTGGAATGGGCTGATTGTATATTTTTATTCTGGGCTTGGCTTGAGTTGCGTTTAATGAAGGACTTTCGGACTAATCTATGTAAGTTTTGGGTTACAATTGGGTATAGGGTTTTAAAATGGCTTCCTTCCTTGAGACTAGACAATAAAAACTTGATTTAATATTTTTGGACTGGGCTTTTGTAAATGGCAAAAGAAATTGGTTTGTTTATGCGTGAGCTAGGTTGAAAATTCAAGTGAAAATTTTGGGCTTAATTGTAATAATTTTTGGATCGGGCTGGAGAAAAGAAAAAAATGTTATGTTTACTTTTGGGCTTATGTTTGAATGTGTGTCTCGGCTTGGGTTGAGTTCTCTAAGAATGTAGGTCTCTAGCAAAATATACCTTAAATGATTGGTTTACTGAAATATCCTTTTTCATTAGGAATAGTTCCTATTCGCAAGACAACAAAAGAAGACTTCATAGCAATTAGGTCAATGTCAAATAACATTTATCCTCAAACAGCAGCAACTCATGGTATTCATGTAATTTCTTTGTTATATAGTTTAGGACGTAGGATAAAATCATAGTCATACTTTGTATGTGTATAAATTACACATGATTATTTTCACAAAAATATAGTGTTGTAATAAAATTTGTGAAAATGGTCGTTTAAACTTGTGCATTAATTAAATGAACCAAGTTTGAAATGAAGTTAGGAGTTTGATTAGCTAGTCTTGAACAAAACTAAAAATTGACTCAATATATTTGTGATCTCTAAAGTCTAAACCTAATATTTTTAATATTTAATTATGCAAATTTAAAGAAAATTTGTGAGAAGATGCATGATTTTTTCTCGTTTTAAACTAGCATTGAGTTGTTTTCAGTTTTGAATATTTTTCATTTTCATTTTCATTTTCATTGAGCCCCTCTCTCCAACAAATCTCTCTCTAGCCTTCACTCTCCACGTCTCTCTTCCACTTGATATGGTATCGTATATGCCCGATGTATGAGACTTATGTCTCACTGACATGTGGGCCCCATATGTTAATAAGACATAAGTCTCATATGTTGGACGCGTACAAGATTTCCCCCACTAAATTCCTTCTTCAAAGACGATACCACTATGGTTGAGATATAACTTCATAGTGACCAAGACAACACCACAACGACAAAGAAGAACCATCTTGACAAGGAAGAGCAACCACAACTCCTCCTATCAGATCTGGGTTTGGCCGATTATTTTTCTGCAATCTGTGTGTGTGTTTGTGTCCTCCTTCATGCTTGATTTACTCAAAGTTGAGTTGACTACGATTGAACTAAACTGAACCCAAAAAATTAAATAATTATGGTATTTGATAACTAATATATACAAAGAAAGGTAGATATAAAAGTTTTTTAATGTCAAAATTAAATTAAATTAAATTAAGTCAATATACTTAACTAAATTGATAGAGCTTGTGAACAAAGTCGGCTTATTCAAAGAATTAATAGATGAAGCAAATGCTTGTTTTAAATGCTCAAGTTCAAGTCACCTCTATAAAAAAGTAAACAAACCAAGCTTGAAAACTTTGTTTGACTTGTTACAACTTACAACCCCTTAAAAAATTATAACACTTTCTTATAATATATTTTATTTCTTTAATTTGGAATGTTGTTAAACAAGAGTTTCATAGGTAGTTCTTGACTTTAAAATCAATAGATATCCAATTTTAAAATCAAGCAATAATAAACCAAGCATTCAGTTGATTAAGATAAATTATAAATCATGAGAAAAATATGATTGAGCTCATATTTAGAATCCTATCTTAGGCAATTGATATGAAGTAAGAACATTTAAATCATTAAACAATTATTGTGGGAAAAAATAAAATCTCATAAATAAATATTAATAATTCTTAACAAGGTTTCATCCTCAACACTAAACAATAATTTAGCTACTCATGTTCATTGAAATAAAACAAAAAAAAAAATACTAAATATTTAACTAAACAAATAAAATAAAATAGAGAAAAATAATAATCATTGTGCTGTCACAGAAGAAAGACAAAAACTGCACAAACACCTGCCTCTTCTCTCTATTTTCCTGTTTGACTTCAATATAGAGGCCCACAAAAAAGATGTCATTAGGACTCTAAAGCCCACCACGTTTTCATTTTTTTTTTTTTCCCCTTTCTTTACTTCATGCCTAGGCTAGATCTCTTCAGGGATTGGTACTTCGGCTGCACAATCGGCCCACTTTGTAGTTTCACATGGTCACATGACTGAGGATAGCGCTTCTTCCTTTTTCCTTGTCTTCCACTAATTCTCATTTGTATATAAAACCTTTATAACCTATAAAACAAATATAGTTTATAATCAATCACAAAATAACATAAAATTAAAGCTAATATGCAATTATGAGACTACTTTAGTGTATGTATTTCATGCATATCAATTTCCACTCCCTCTTTATTGTAAGCAGAAAAAAGAAAGATAGAAAGACAAAAAAATAAAAATAAAATAATAAAACAAAACAAAACATGCAAAAGACTTTGATTAAGTTATGACTTATGAGATTAATAACTAACATTGATTTGATTGGAAGAACTGAAACTTAATGAAATGAGTGAATTTATATTTAATTTTGACTAAACTATGTGTTTAACCTCTTAAACTTTGTGGTTTTTGTCATTTTGTTCTTTACATTTAAGATTTTTTATCTTGGTCACTTCTAAGTTTCTTTTATCTTAAATTTTATAATGATATGATTCGCTTCAAGGGGGAAAAATTAATTTAATGTTAAATATTTGACATTGCATAAATTCATAATTCTTTTAACTTTTAATTGTTCAAACGTTAATAATACCTTATCAAAGAGCACAATTTTTCAATACTTTAGTGATTAGTGCGAGCTCAACCTAGAAATGCAAAAAAATTATTCATTCCTACAAAATGACTAGTCCCTCCTCTCATAGGAAGTCATAATATATTCATTGCAACTTTATGTTTGTTTTCGCAATAGATTATAAAATAATTGATATATAGTTATTGCAATGATATATTTGTTGTAATAAGTTGTCCCTTTGAAACTTCTATTGCAATATATTGTAAAATAATTTGTATCAAATTATTACAATGGTTTCTTCAATTTGAGTTATTGCAAAAAACTTTCTAAATTCAATTTAGTAGTAAAACAAAGACTTTTCTTTTTGTCCTCAATTTCTGCCATAAAGTAAGTGCAGTTGACAAAAAGAAAAATAATGTACGTACGTACTGTTCACTCTCTCACTCAATGTTAAACCTACCCAAAACCTCCACTGATGGACCAATTAGGTCCCTGCCAACAACTGCCATTCCACTCATTTCCATTGATCCTTCTCACAAGAAGGTCATCATCCTTGTGGTGTCATTGGTCATCATCTTCATCATTTTGGTGTTTCTCATCATCTTCAAGAAGAAGATCATCTTATTCTTGCACAAGAGGAAGATTAATAGGACTATAGTCCCACCACCACCTATGGGGGAGGAGGCACCACAAGTAGTGATCCACATTGCATCTAGCTATGACGAGAGCGAGGAGGAGGAGGCTAGAGGAGGTGGTGGTGGTTGAGGGAGCTCAAGTTGTGAAGGTTTTTTTTTTTTTTTTTTTTTTTCTACACTACAACAAAAAATGTTTATTACAACGAAAAAATCATTGTAATAACACTAGAGTCATTGCAATAGTTTATGCGAAGTGTTGCAACAAAATTTGAGGTAACAAGTTTGTGCTACATAACATTTCGTTGCAATAAACCTTAAATATTTTAATGACAAATTTGATGTAATAATATATTTGTTATTGCAGTAAATAATTTACTACTTCGAATATCTTGTAGCAATAGGCTATTATTTCACGAATTTTTTTTCGAATTGACAAAAATAATTTGGGTCAAACTATTACAACGGTATATTTATTGTAATAGATAATTGTTTCATATTTTTCATGACAATAAATTGTAAAATAATTGGTATTAGATCATTGTAATAATATATTCATTGCAACTTTATGTTTGTCATTGCAATAGATTGTAAAATAATTGATACATAGTTATTGCAATGATATATTTGTTGTAATAAGTTGTCTCTTTGAAATTTCTATTGTAATATATTGCAAAATAATTGGTATCAAATTATTACAACGGTTTCTTCAATTTAAGTTATTGCAAAAATTTTTTTTTGAAAAATATGAAATGATAACTAGCCCTTTAGCCTGCCATAACTGCAACCTTTGTAAAACATGAGAGGCATAACTTCCAGTCACCTTTGCTAAATTTTGAAAATTATAGGAGATCACTTGAGCTTTGTTCAACTATTTGACAAGGTCTGTTACAACTTCATTATTTCTTAGTGTATGCCATCACAATTAGACATTGCCAAAGAGACAAACAATAACCTAATTTATTTTGCAAAGTGGTATGATGATGGCATTGTCCTCCCAAGTTCATGAAATGCAGCAATATGATATGTATAATTTTTCAATTATGAAGAACACAGAAAGCATACTGAAATAGGCAATGAATTTCAGAATGGCTTGCGTTTAATCTATCTGTAAACCTCAATGCGCAAAATTTTGTTAAGTATAACTGAGCTAAGCATGTAAGAGCTAGTGACATTTAGTACAATTAGAACTGCATAATCTGAACTGGGGCAGAGTAGTTGAAATCCAAGAACTATATGTGTTTTTTCCTTTGTAATTATGTTTATTTATTTAAAAATTGACATTTCTTTTAATTGATTCACTTCTTTTGTTATTATTCAGGGGTACAATAACTAAGAATAATAGATTTTTTCCTAGTATTTCAATACTAATTCCTTCTTCTGAATTTTGAAAAAGATGAAGTAAAATCATAAACAGATTTCCTAATATTACTTTTGAAGTTTATCTTTTTGTTTTTTTTGAGAAGGTACTTTTTAAGTTAAATCTTTGACTTGCTAATACAAAAATAGTTTTGAAATAGATTCCATTATTACATAAACGATTATCTGAAGTTTATATTTAGTCATTAATCTAAATCCACCAATTTAAAGTAATCTTTAACTAGTTTGGGTGGTATGTTCAAGCGCTTGATCTATTTTAACAACTCACCTTATAATACCATTACAAACCCATCATGATTCATTTTATCGTCGCCCACCATTATCACCGTGACCAAACAAGAGAGATAGCAAACCCACATCACAAATCCATTAAACCATACCAAATTTTGAGTGATGGAGGATGAAAGTTAAGAATTGAGCGATGAAAATTGCTAAACCAAACATAGCGTTAACCTCCTTGCTTGGTCTTCATTTGATTTGCAAATTGCATCATCAGCTGCATTAACAAGAGCAAACTAAGCCAATCTAGCTTTTAATATTAATCCATTAATTAAGTTATGGACCTTATGGTTTGGGAGATATAGTAGTGGTGATTTCACTTTCACAATGCACATGACATAAAATCTTCTTGATTTTCATTTAAAATAAAAAAATGCAATACGTATCAAGTCATTTCCTTTCAAGTGGCCACGCGGTATAGTTACACTATAACTGATTGGATATCAAGGATGTTGAGATTATATAGCAATAATTTTTAATCTAGTAATTTGTCTATATGCATAACTCTATATTTTAAACTAAATCTAGTAGGCAAACCATACCTGTGAGTAAGAATATTATTTGCATTATGCGACTCCACTAGAAAATCCCAAATTAGATAGGATTTTGGAAAATTTTATGGACTACTTGCCCTAATTGAAGGTATATCGCCACCTTCATCTACTCATATATATATAATTTTTTTTTTTTAATGTTTGTACGCTACATAATATATATACCATTTTTAATAGATTCGATAGAAGTTTAACATAATGTATCCGTTCTACTATAATCGTTCTTTATTATTAAACCAAGACATCATTGGTTTTCTTTTTTTTTTAGACATAATTCAATCCTAATTCCTTTCTTCAATTAAAAAAAAAAAAAAAAAACATTTTATCAATTGAGTTGATTATGAATAATAATACAGTTGAGTTTCAATTATGAACCAGAAAATTATTAGTGTAAGGTTTGGACTAAAAATATAAAGCATTTTATATTTTAATCTTAAATTAGATTATATGAGTGGCTTATGGTATTTGCACATATAACCTGTTTTCAATGTTTAGTTTGACCATTGTTTCAATGTTTAGTAAAAAGAAGTAAAAAAATTTTGAATCCCCCAAAAAATTCCAACACCAACAACATTTAAGTTTTAGTTTCAAAACTTTTAAGTTGGATTATCGATAGACTAATTAAATCTGGCCACATAAATCTTTTTTTTTATTTTTATTTTTATCATTCTATCATATTATATGTCACATCCTCAATTAATATATATATATATATATATATTCCTTAACTTGAATAAATAAAATAAAAAAATAAAAATACAAACTTCAAAAACACCTATCAACACTGGTTCTGCAGTTCACCATCCACCCCTAACTACGGCGCTAGCGTTGGCAAATCCTCTGCATTACCTAGAAAAAACAAAGCAAAAGCCAAACCTAATCCTAGTCACACCAAAAAAAAAAATTAATAATAATAATAATAATTTGCAATCACCATCAACAATTTGCAATTCATGGACCTATCTTTGTATCTTCGTCGAAGGTATTAAGTACTAGTTTGCTAACCACATGTAGGACCTTTGGTCCCACAATCTAATTATCGCCGCTGCCTCTGGAAGAGAAACCTTCAATTCTACCATTGTTTGACACCATTTTATGAATCAAAATCCTCTACTATATTTTACATTCCGTCAATCACAGCTTGTCACATATTCATTTTTCTTTCCTTATAAAATAAAGATAGTTAAAAAAAAGGGACATTTTGTAGTTCGTAAGCATTAAAGACTAGAACATAGTATTTCAATTCCATTTTTATCAATAAAATGTTAGAGTAACACCTTGTAAAAAAAATCTTAATTTTTTTGAATATTCAGATTTATTGTATTTAGTATTTATTTACCCTTTCTTTAAATCCGCTATTACATTTGTTTGGCTAAAATATTATTTTAGGGTCACAATCAATTTAATTTTTACATTTTGATAAAAGTCAATTCAGTCCCTATTATTTTTAACTTACATTTAATTTAGTTATTACATTTAACTTATTAACAAAAAATGTTTATGTGACAAACAATGTGTATCACTGTCACATTTAAAAACTGAGATGACTAATAAATTTTTTAATAGACATTAAATGAAGGACACCTCGGCATTTAAATATAAAAAAAAATTGTATTTTCTTCTCTGAGTTTCTTAGCAACCAACGCAATAACAAGCATAGAAAATTTCTGACCATCACCCAATCATGGTGTCCACAGAGGGGTGGGATCCACATAGACCAATGAAACAGCTTCTTTATCAACCTATGTTGCAAACACATCCTCTGTCCCACCAGGTAGTGGCGAATTGTTGGTCCAACCATGTCACACATGTCTTTGACTCGGCCCAATTTACAGTTGAGTTTTATAAAAAAATATTTCACCTTCAAGCCTGTTTATCAGACTGGGAATCTCAAATATTCGGTCAGGTGGGCCAAAATAAGAGGCGTATTCGGGCCCGTTTATTGGGGGCCCAAAGGGCCTGAGTCGACATTTTAACCCTTTTTTGTTGCACCTGGAGCAACACCTTATTAACCAATATAATACTATTTTATATCAAGAGTTCTTGTTGTGGCAAATGAAGTCCCGCATTTTATGGCTTTCCTTTGGGGATGCTAATACCCTTTTTTTCCATATTTAAACCAAAATTAGACGGGCGAGGCAGCATATTGCTACTTTGAAAAATTACGACGATGCATGGATACGAGGACCACAGCTCCATGAGTTTGTGGTTAATCATTTTAAGTGCTTGTTCCAATCGGACATTAGTGGTGAGCTATCAATTCCAACTTCTTGTTACTCTTCTTCGAAATTCCATATCCAGGATTTCTAGGATAGTTTGAGTCGTTTCCCTAGAGAGTCGGGAAATCTTGTCCACTCTCCGTTCCATGCACCCTTTAAAATCACCGGGTCCGGATAGTTTTCACGCACAATTTTTCCAAAATAACTAGCAAGTTGTTGGTAGGGAGATAACGAAATTTATTCAAACAATTTTCATTACTTCCCGTATTCCCATGGATTTGACACGGGTGAAACTTGTTCTAATTCCCAAAGTCCCCAATCCTGAATCGGTTTCTCAGTTACGGCTTATTAGCGTCTGCAATACCCTATATAAACTGCTTACCAAAATTTTGGTTAATAGACTTAAACCCTTCCTCCCTGCTATGATCCATTCGTCGCAAGTTGGCTTTGTCCCGAGTCGTAGAGCGACGGATAATTATATTATAACTCAAGAACTAATTCATTACATTTGTCAACGGAAGGGCAACACACACTTGTTGGCTGCCAAAATTGATTTAGATAAAGCTTATGACAAGCTAGAATGGTCCTCTATTAAATACACCTTGCTCTTTTATCAATTTCTGGCTCCCATAATTGACTTGATAATGGCCTGCATAGCATCAGTTTCTATCTCTATTGTTTGGAATGGCAAGGTAAGTCTGGCTTTTCCGCCGTCTAGAGGCATCGGATAGGGCGATCCCTTGTCACCTTATATCTTCATTATGTGTTTAAACCACCTCTCCTTATCGTTAGATGTAGCTCTACACACTAAACAACTGAAACCTATTTGGGTGGGTAGACGGCCAATTGATTTCAATCATATCCTTTTTGCTGATGACATCTTTCTATTTTCTCATGCAACTATTAAAGAATGCGATGTTCTTTTTAGTATATTTTCACGATTTTGTCAACTCTCAGGTCAGATATGTAGTTCCTCTAAATCCAAGCTTTTCTTCTCTAGCAATACCCCTATGGATATCCAATCCCAAATAGCTTCCCGGATAGAGATGCCTATAGTAACCAACTTGGGGAAATATTTAGGTATGCCCCTACTCACTAAGAGAAAAACTACAAGTGACTACCAACCTATCCTAGATAGAGTTCAAAATCAGGTCAGAATTTGGCAATCTAAACTGATCTCTCAAGCGGGCCGACTTACTTTGATTAAATCTGTTTTATCTCTGCTTACTTATTACCCAATGCAGGCTACAATCCTTCCCAGAGGCATTACGACCAAAATGGATCAGGTGACCCGTGCGTTTCTCTGGGGGGATACGTCGGATCAAAGGCACCTTCACACAGTGGGTTGGGATACTATTTCTCGATCCAAAATGCATGGGGCCTTGGGGATTAGGAAAACCAAAGAAAACAACGAAGCCTTTTTGATGAATCGGGCCTGGCAGATTTGGTCTAATCCAAGCTTCTTATTGGCCAAATTCATTAACCACAAATATTGCCATACCTCTTCTTTCCTTCATACTCACTCTATAATCGGCTCACATGCATGAAAAGCTATTCTGAGGGGTCAAAACTTACTCCAAAAGGATCTTAGATAGGTGGTTCAAAATGGTCATAGTGTAAATCTTTGGTTTGATACCGGGCTACCGTTGGGCCCCATTAAAAGTCTGGTTCAGGGCCCGTTACTTCGCCAAGAGAACGATTATAGGGTGGATAGATTAATTGACTCGAACCAGCAGTGGGACCTCTCCTGTTTGCGTATTAGTCTACCAGTAGAGGTTACCAATTTCTTATATGCTCTGCCTCTCCCTTATATTTGGTCCTCTCTCCCCAATACTCTTATTTGGAATCACAACTCGGGTGTTTGTTCTGTGAAGTCCGCATATCAAACTTTAGTAACTCGGACTAGTTTGGAGCCTATGTCTCATTCCTAGTCCTGGATTGGGAAATTGAGAGTGCCCCCTAAAATTCAGCTCTTCATTTGGAAATGTGCTCACCAAAGAATCCCCACCAAATCCATCATTTTCTCACATTCAACAGATTCTTCTCAACTCTGCCCTCGGTGTTAGGAAACAGAGACTCCCTTGCATGTTCTATGTGACTGTGCCTTCACTAAAAATATTTGGTTGTTGTATGGCCAATCATCTTTATTGCCAATTTTTTTCACCCTTCCTTTCCAGTCTTGGTGTAAAGTCAATTTGTCTATTCCTAGTGTTTTTTCTTACGTACCATGGTTCACTGTGTTTGCTTTCATGATCTGGGCAATTTGGTTAGGTCGTAACTCGTTTATTTTTTAGGGGAGGTTTATTTCTCATGACACACTGAAGCGCAATGCCCTTTCTTATGCGACAGAGTTTTTTTTCCTTAGCACAATATCGGGTCTTCCTTCACGAACATATACGAAGGAGGCTGTCCGTTGGATCCTTACTCCGGTTCCTCATATCACCATAAATACTGACGGTAGCTCACGAGGGAACCCAGGGCCATCGGGTGCATGTGGTTTCGCTCGGTCAGCATTTGGGTCATGGTTGTAGGTGAGAGTTCAATATGGGTATAAGACACCCATGAATATTTTGACCCACAATTACAAATTATCAATTCAAGCTTATTATCAAACAATTGATGTGCGGAACATGAATATAAGCTAAATACAGAATTGATAAACAATCTAAGCCAAATATAAACACATCCACAACAGAAAATAAATGGCAAAGATAAAGGGAAGGAAGATGCAAACACACGGACAACACACGATGTGTTATCGAAGAGGAAACCAAAGCTCTCGGCGTAAAACCTCTCCGCCGCCCTCCAAGCGGTCAAATAATCCACTAAAAAATATAGTTGGGATACATGAATAGCAGAAGACCCTCCAAGCCTAATTTACCCAAGTATCTAAGCCCTCCAAACTTCTTACTCCAACGAGGTTACGCTGAACCTATTTCTTCTTTAGCTTATCGGATTCCGCTACTAGACCATAGCATCAACCAATGTAGATTGGTTCCTTCTTAACTGCTTTCCAACAGTACCAAATATACCTTCTCACAGACGTGGGTGTGATTAGATAAGGATTTGGCTAAAGTCCTCTCAAGGGTATAACAATGGAAAGGAAGAGAGTAGAGGAATTTGTAGAGTCTCTAAGGTAAAGATTGTGGATGAATCATTCTTATATTTCTCTAGGGTTTCTCTCACAAAATTCTCTCTGGAAGCTCTCTCAATATTGTGGGTATAAGGGTCTATATATAGTGTGGTGAGAAAAGAATACGAAGAGACAGTTTTTGCCAAACAGGGTAAATTGGCGGCTTGGTCTCGCGGCTAGTTCAAGTCGCGAAGTAACGGCTTGGCCAGCCTAGGACTTTTGTCCTGTAGTGTGACAGCTGGCACAACCCTTTAGCTTCCTTGTGTGCATCTCACGTGCCTACATTTGGCAGCTTGCCAGTCGCGATCCACCCGCAAGTCCTAGCCGCGAAGCTCTGCTTCTTTGCATATACTTGAACTTTTCTTCACATCTTCTCACATACTACCCTTACAATTTTTCCACCTAAATACAGGGTTACTAAGTGCTAAATTACAAGCAAATTGGTATGGAATAAAGCCAACAAAATGGTTGATAAAATTCAACCTTACAATCTCCCCCTTTGGCTATTTCGTGACAAAACCCTACAACAAACTCTAAACTTAAAGCGTGAGTTGGGAACAGTTGAACAAAACTCACTCACACCTAATTCTAGATTCTGAATAGCTCTTAAACATATGAACAAGTAACTCCTGAAACACAATAACATAGCAATATCATTGTATGCAGAAAACTTAATATGCATATAGAGCAAAAGTAGCATGATCAAGCAAAAATGAACTTAAGCATTAAAGAAATAATTCATGGCAAGATCAATCCAGTAGTCACTTAAGCAAAAGTGATTACTATGTTCATTCACACAAGGAATGAACATCCGGACATGCAAGGTGATAAGCTCAATTGAGGAGTATCATTTGCAAGTCCAACACTAAACCAATGCATACATACATATATGCATCTAGGAACAATCCTACAAGGGCACAAGAGTGTTGTACTTAAGATAATGCAAAGCATTAACAAGTACTAAAGCACAATGCATAAAGGATGCATAAGCAAAGTATTGCAAATACATGGCACAAACCATAAAAGCCTACAAACAACATAAGTGCATGGAAACAAACCCTTAAAACTTACAAAAACAACATGGGTACAAACAGTAAATAGTACTTCCCTTATCATATCACTCCCCCTATCATGAATCATAGGAGCTGTGATGAACTTGGAACATATATACTTGTAACCTGAAACACTTGCACAAAACTCATTAGACCCTCAAGGTAAAGCAAGTAATAAACGGACAAGTATAATATAACAAATAAATTGCAATCAAGTAAACATGATGTGAAACATGTGAGCAACTTGATTAAACACCAAATACCAAGACAAAGTATTTTTTTATTAGCTCAATGTCTTCTCCCCCTTGGTACATGCATCTCCCCTATGGAATATCTCTCCCTGTACAAGTGTGCACAAGAAATAGAATTTCTTCCCCTAAGAATGTGCACAATGGTCATAAAGAAATGACAAAAACTCTCCGGTATACTCCCTAGAGTATACTCTCCCCCTTTTTGTCAGGAATAGACAATGGGTCAAGAAGAAACGAGGGCAAGAGATGAAGGCATGAACAATGACAATGATGTATGGGGGCTGCAATGATGCATGAGAAAATGAAGCTCAAACCTAAAATGAAACAAAATGCTACAAAGCATAAGGTAAACATGACATGCTAGGATGAAGAAATAAGGTATAAACCAATGCATGACAAGGGTAGCAAAGTTGTGTGCAAGAAGTGGCTAAGTGCAATGCATGACCAATGCATGAAAAATGTACATGTGGGGCAAGGTGTGTTAAATACACAACCAATGAACCAAACATGTTCCTAATGAGGAAACATAAGAAACCCCAAAGTTTGACACTCATTGGAGTCCAAACAAGTGAGAAAATGCGTAAGAGGCATTTTATCAAACACTTAGCATGCACACAATGAAGAACAAAGTGAAACAATGCATGAACATCATGAAAACCACCCTTAATACATGTTCTTTTTGCTACAATGGGCTAACATCCAAAGCAAATCAACAAAAGAAACCAATCCCATACAAAAATTTTGAGAAAAAAATAAGTTTTCCCAACCCTTATGATGAAAATCCCAACCAAGAGCACAAAACTCACCAAAACATAATCCAAGGATTCAGATCAATGAAAAGAGTTTAAAATTACCTTAGAAATGTTAATGGGATGAAAAATCATTCAAATTGGTTGGGCTTTGATGTAAAAATAATGAAAAAAGGGTTTAAGAGAGGATGGGAGAGGTTTAATACAAGTTTCCCATGAAAAAGCTCTTAAAAAGACTGATTCTGGGCATTTGGCGACTGGGCGAGTCGCCAGTAAGTCGCCAAACCTTTTGTGTGAGCTCGCTACAGTATTTGGCTGGTTGCAAGTAGCCAAATTAAGTGGCCAAAAATTCTGACACTTGTTTTTCAACCCAGAACATGTTTAAACACTGAAAAACAATGTATGCACTAAACATGAACACAAAGAGTGATAAAAATCACTTCCAAAAGCATATAAAATGATCAAAAACCTTTTTGGATTGATCCATATAAAGTTGAGCACACACACATCACATTTAAACAAGTACAATCGAACAAATGAATAAGGCATTCATTGAACATTAGGCATGTGTGTTGTGTGTGCGTATCAAGTGTGGAATAGTCCATAGTTTAGAGTGAAACTTTAATGATCAATTCAGTCAATTCATACACAACTAGTACTAAGTCAAGTAGTCTATCTCAATTATAGAAATGAACATATATGACCTCCCACAAGAAAATGATTACATATCTTTAAAGCTTTTCATTTGACTTATTTACAATTCAAATCATTTTATCTTTTTGAATCAATACATCTCATTTTAGAGATCGATGCCTGAAATTTTTGATATTTTAAATTGATAAACAAGCCTTTGGCTTTTTGGGGCATCATACATTTTATTTTGGTCGCTTTCCCTTTTTCCTAGTCAAATACTAGTATGTGCGATAGGCTTTTGGAGCTCAATATCTCTTTTCATTTGGAGATTTACATTTGATGAGCTCTTTAAGCAAAAACAACAAAATAAAGAGTGGGAAGATATATAGGAACAAGTCTATGCATGTCTCAAAACTAACAAAACTATTGACTAATCATTCATGACAAGTTTAAAGATCGATTTACAACAATCACACAAAGATGTCAAGATTTTTCCCACAAAGATATAAGTGCATTAAGAACAAACTAAGCTCATAAATGCATAAAGCCATTTGTATGAAGGTACAAGGCAAAACTCACATGTGATATGTGCTCAAACATATACGATCAAACTTTTTGAATTTTTCACTTTTTATGTGGTTTTGGATTTTTTTACTCACACAAAACAAAGACATAAACGTAAGATAAAAAAAAAAACAAACCAATGCAGAAAAAATGCATGATGCACAAATGCATGACAATGAAGCAACTAATGCATGACGTGTCCTACAAAGATCGAAAGAATTAGATCAAGGACCAAAAGAGCAAAAGTTCAACCATAGGAACCCTTCCTCATCCAAATAGAATGATTGTTTGGAATGAGTGTCTCAAGAGAAGTGAGACGAGAGTTGGAAGAATGAGAACCGGAGATGCACATAGTTAAGGAGTTAAGAGCATTAAACATTTTCTTAATCAACATGCTATTTTCACTCAAAACCGGTTTACCCTTTTTAGCATAACTTTCAAGAAGCTCAAGTTTCTCTTTTATTTTGAGAGCATGAAACTTAGAGCAATGAGATCTTAGATGACCAAAAGCACCACAATGGTGACACACAATGTGTTTAGGTCCACTAGGCTTTTTGGGAAGGGATCTAGCAACATGGTTTTGTTCTCTCTTCAACTTATAACATTAAGGTCTTATATGATCAATCACACCACAATGGTGGCAAGTTGGAACAAACTTAGATCAATCCAAAACCTTAGGTTGAGACCTAAACGGAGGCTTTAACTTAGGAGCCTTTCTCTCCACTTTTTGATTTCTTTTATGTGGAGAAATGTACACTGATTTATCCTTTGAGGTAGAACACACAATAGACACAAAATCAGGGACCACAACATGATTGCAACATATATTATCATCCTTTTTAGCAATAGGTTTAGCAATCAAACACTTGGCATGCATTTTCAGATATTCATTCTCACATTTTAGCTCATCAACAAGTTTGTTAGACAAAACAAGTTTAGCATCCAAGTCCATATTCAAACATTCAAACTCTTTCAGCTTTTCAAGAGAATTTTCAGCAAGTTTCTTATATTTTTCAACAAATTTGTTGGATTCATTGAGCTTAGCAATCAAATCATCATTTTCACAAAATAACTTGTTCAAATTCTTTTGAAACTTCTTAGCAATTTTCTTCAAGGGTTTGATGTTAGGAATATCAACAACATCCAAAGATTCATGTAATACAGTATCACAATCATGAGGATTATCACTTATAGAGGCATTTTCACAAACACGTGGCATGTTACATTTATCACCAACCAAATCATACAAGGAGGCATACATAGCACAATCCATGGCAAACAAACACAAGAGGTCAATGATCACACTTAGGTATTTAAACCACAACAAGTGTACCCGCTCTGATACCAATTGAGAGTTCAATATGGGTATAAGACACCCTTGAACATTTTGACCTCAAATTACAAATTATCAATTCAAGCTTATTATCAAACAATTGATGTGCGGAACATGAATAAAAGCTAAACACAGAATTGATAAACAATCTAAGCCAAATATAAACACATCCACAACAGAAAATAAATAGCAAAGATAAAGGGAAGGAAGATGCAAACACACGGACAACACACGATGTGTTATCAAAGAGGAAACCAAATCCCTCGGTGTAAAACCTCTCTGCCGCCCTCCAAGCGGTCAAATAATCCACTAAAAAATATAGTTGGGATACATGAACAGCAGAAGACCCTCCAAGCCTAATCTACCCAAGTACCTAAGCTCTCTAAGTTTCTTGCTCCAACGAGGTTACGCCGAACCTATTTCTTCTTTAGCTTACCGGATTCCACCACTAGACCATAGCATCAACCAATGTAGATTGGTTCCTTCTTAACTGCTTCCCAATAGTACCAAATATGCCTTCTCACAGACGTAGGTGTGATGAGATAAGGATTCGGCAAAAGTCCTCTCAAGGGTATAACAATGGAGAGGAAGAGAGTAGAGGAATTTGTAGAGTCTCTAAGGTAAAGATTGTGGATGAACCAATCTTGTATTTCTCTAGGGTTTCTCTCACAAAATTCTCTCTGGAAGCTCTCTCAATATCGTGGGTATAAGGGTCTATATATAGTGTGGTGAGAAAAGAATATGATGAGACAGTTTTTGCCAAACAGGGTAAATTGGTGGCTTGGTCTCGCAGCTTGTCCAAGTCGCTTGTCCAAGTCGCGAGTTCAAATCGTGACGTAACGGCCTGGCCAGCCTTGGACTTTTGTTCTGTAGTGTGACAGCTGGTGCGACCCTTCAGCTTCCCTGTGTGCATCTCACATGCCTGCATTTGGTGGCTTACCAGTCGCGATCCACCCGCGAGTCCTAGGCGCGAAGCTCTACTTCTTTGCACATACTTGAGCTTTTCTTCACATCTTCTCACACACTACCCTTACAATTTTTCCACCTAAATATAGGGTTACTAAGTGCTAAATTACAAGCAAATTGGTACGGAATAAAGCCAACAAAATGGTTGATAAAATTCAACCTTACAGTGGCGTTTCTCGCTAAGGCTGGGGTTTACCAATAATACCATGGCTGAGTTATGGGGCATTAGGAGAGCACTATTACTAGCCTGGAATAGAGGCTATAGGGGGTTACTCTTCAAATTGATTCCCTCCTGGCAACTAAATGGTTGACCACCAATATTGAGGTTCCTATAGAGTTTTCTAATTTGGTTTTGATTGCAGGTTGCTCCTCAACAGGGATTGGGAGACTCGTGTTGAGCATGTATGGAGGGAAGCCAATAATTGTAAAGACGGGTTGGCTAAATGGGTTGTTTCTCAACCTGAGAGGGAAATATTATATGACACCTGCCCCACATTTTTGTGGAAATGTTTGTTTTGGGACTCGTTGGGGTTTGCAGGTGCGCGGAGACCTTGGGTCACCTGAAACTCTGCCATATTTTGTTGGATGTTCTTATCTGTTTGTCGTTGTTGGCTATCTTTGTTTTGTTTCAGAGTTTGTGGTGTTTCCATTTGTGGGTTGTGTTATCGTTAACGCTTGTATTTGTTTGTCTGTTTCTATTAGCTGAAGTGTGTGGTTTGTAAACTCTGTTCTGTTTATATTTAATAAAGCCTTTCTTATGCAAAAAAAAAAAAGCATAGAAAATTTCTCTTTCATTTTTTCTCTCGCTTTCTTTTCTCTCACCTCTAGAACAAAACTACCACCGCGCCAAAAACCATCATTTTAGCACCTAGATTGCACAATGTGATAAAGATGCAAGGATCAAAATATACTATACTTTGGAACCTTTGAAATGGTGATTTTATTTTTTACCTTCAACAAAGCGGTGAAGTTGATTGGGCAATCAGTGAGATGAAAAAAAATTGAGTGGAAGATTTTCTGTGTTTGTTTGTGTTTGATTGCTAAGAAAGAGAGAGAAAAGAAAATAAGACTTTTTATTTTATTCAATTTTATGTATTTTTTTATTTGGTTTTTTTATTCTTTAAATGCTAATATGGCACTTTTTAATGTCTATTTAAGTTTTTTATTTTATTTTTATTAGTCATGTAAGCTTTAAGTGTGCTAGCAGGGACAACCATTTGTCACATAGGCATTTTTTGTAGTGAATTAATAATAAGGATCAAATTGACTACAGATTAAAAATAGCTTGGATCAAATTATTTGTAGCCAAAATTTAGTGGATCAAATTTATTATAATACTAAAATGTAGAGGGCAAAATTATTATAGGTAATAGAATAGATAGGTAGTAGTTTGTGTGTGTGTGTGTGTGTAAAAGAGATAGGCAGTAGATTTGGAAGGGGAAAGTTAAATTTATTTTTTCATGAATTTTATTCTATAGAAATTAGGGGGGAAAATGTTTTGAAAGAAATTGGGCCTCCCTTTAATAAATATAATCAGCCTGGTCTGTGACAAATGGGTGGTATCACTGGTATGGTATGTTCCTTCGGAGATTGAGAATCATGATCCTATGTAAAGCTGAGCCTAATTCATGGGCCTTCGAACTACGTCATGGACCAATTATTTTTAAACTAAGCCTAACCAACATAATAATCTTAAAGAAAGCCCAACCCATTAATAAGCCCATAATCCCTTTTCATGTATGCTAACACCACATCTCAGATTAACATAAGAATCCAAATAGGATCTCTACATCATTTCATCTATTACTCTTGCCCGAGTTGAAGCAAATGATATTAGATTAAGCAAAGCAATGTTCAAAAGAAGTGAAAATTCTCCTCAAGAACTAAATTTTGGAAATACTTATTATCTAGTGGTAAGAAAAAAAAAGGACCTTAAAAAAAAAAAGATTAATTTTATATCCAAAGGAAGAATGCAACTCTCACCATCCGTTGTTTCCCTACTTCCAAGAATATAAAATTTATAATAATAAAATAAGTTCTAATAATAAGATTATTTTTTTAGAGAGTTTCAATTTATGGCGTCTGCTCCTAATGATAACTCATAATCATTAGACCAAGACACTAATCGGTTTTTGGTGTAAGCGGAGTTTAAACTTCAGATCTCTTATTCAACCATCAGAGACTTTATCAGTTGAGTTAACTTAAACCCACATCCTAATAATAAGATATAGTTCCACATGAAAAGAGTGTAATCCTATTAATGAATAGAACAATAATGCAATTCTATCCCATGTGTCAAAAGAGTAATCCCATTATTGAATAAAAAAGAGCCACACAGGACACAAAATTTAGGTATATATATTATATTTAGTCAGATCAGTTGGGAGGGTGGATTTTCTTTTTCTACTCCCATGATCGACCCACAAAAAAAAGGCTAGACCCATATCCGATCCGAACTTTGGTCAAAATCAATCACGGTCCTTGGATTGGCATTGGTACAATTAGATTGGGTGGGCAATCCATATTATGTACTCTCTTACCAAGAGTCTTATGGTTCTCTTATAGAGAAGAAATTTTAGATGATGGATAAAAAATTATAGCAATGTAGAGATAATTTTAAGTATCTACTAATTTGATGTTGTTAGCAAAAAAATTTCATTAATGAATCTTTATAGGCACATAGTAATGCCTTTGATAACTTAAGGCTATACACATGACTAGGTTTTTTTTTTTTTTTTTTTTTTTTTTTTTTTTTTTTTTTTTTTTGCGAAACTACATCGTTGGTTCCTTGAGTTTATCTTGTAAGCACAATTAGTCCTTCAAATTTTAAGTGAGTGCTATTAAACTCTCAAGTTTTAATAATGAGCAGTATGATTCATTTTGTTAATCGTCGTTAGCGATGTTACTTTCATGGCTATCAGAGATTCTAAATTGTGACTTTGTATTTTTTTTTTTTAATAAAAACACTACTGAAAGCTCAAATTTGTGTGAAAACACAAGAGCTGTTTAGATTCTCAAATTAAAAATTATGGCTCGGTTGCTTTTACTCTAACTTATCTAAGTGCGGAACAAGAGTAAATGAAGTGCAATAAACCGATAAAACTACTCTAGTGCATAAACATAAACAACAAGCAATAAAAATAAAGTACAAGAGTAAGGGAAGAGAGATGCAACTACAAAATAACACCAAGACGTGTTATCGAAGAGGAAACTGAAAAACTAGGTGAAAAACCTCTCCACCGCTCTCCAAGTGGTAAATCGATCCACTAGAGAATAAAGTTGGAGTATGTTGAGGTCTAAAAAATCATAACACCCAGGCCCAAAGGAATAACACAAGGGGCCATAGAAAGTGTATTTAAAGAAAAAAGATTGAGCCTATCTCGAGAAAAAAAAAAGAGAGGTAAACCCAAAAGGCTTGAAGCCCAAAAGCCATAAAGGGACAAGCCTCAAAGCCTATGAGAAAAAAAGGAAAGAAAGTGAAAAGGCCCAATCTGTCAAGATCAGAAGATTGAAGAAAGTCCAGTGTAAAGAACTGAGCCGAGATCCCTGGGACATGTAACACAGCCAAGATAAGATCAAGACAGCTCAAAGGGAATACCAAAAAACATGAGAAATAAAGGACAGATATGTCCTTCTCAAGCACCTAGAGATGCACCAAGAAAACAGAAAGCCTAGAGTAACCGCTCACGATGCAAGGGAATGGTACCTCGGGGAACCCAGAATGAGGAGCTATAAAAGGAAGTAGCAGGAAAGATCTTCGACGCAGCAGAAATGGATTTCGCTCACTTGGGAAAAATGACAAAGAGGGAGGACGGCCAAAAGCTGGGTCTGAAAAGGTAAGAAATTTTGAGGAATGTGAAATTGAGAACGGCTCCCTAAGTACACCCTGGAATGGAAAGTCAGCCATGGGCTTTCAAAGAAACAGCACTTAAAGGAGGAGATTATGAGAAACAGGGAAAGGCTCAGCCTTCTGAGTGATAGGCACAAAACGAGCTCTAGTTCCTAAGGAAGCAAAAGAGGAGAATCAATAGTCTCCCGAGACCCTAGAATGACACTATAAAAAGGGGAGAGCAGTAGTGAATAAGGAGGATAAAAAAATTATTGAGAGAACTCTATCAAATTTAAGGAAAAAATAGTGAAATATCTCCCGGTATCTTAGAAACAGCCACTATAGCACATACTTTGATTCAAAAGGATTCAAACTTTGCAAGTCTTAGAGGCTTGGATAGCCATCAAAGTCTGCAATTTTTGAGCTTAATTGAACCTTATATCACGTCTTAGTGAGCACATTGTAATCACAATTAATAAAAACTAATAAAGTATTTCTTATTACTCTGAGGATCCCTGACAATTGTTTTGTGTATTTCCTGAGTACTTTGCACCATAGTTGTCAAAACGTGAATCGTATCGTGAATCGATTTTTAATTTTTTTGTATCGTGTATTGTATCGTATCGTGTATCGTAAGATACACAAATACTTACTAAATTTCATAAAAATTATAAATATACATATATAAATGGTATATTCATTATAAATTTTGAATATATTTAACTAATGACTAATTTATTCATCACTTATGCAATAATATTTAACAAGCTAACTAAATAAATCAAACTAGCATGTGTTTATAACATACACATTCACATTTAAAAGTGAAAATACAAATGACCCAAAAATAATAATTTATTTTCATTATATTCATCAAATTGCCTAATCAACCACATCTAAGTCAATGCTATCATCATGTTTATAATTTTGCAAACTTATTTCTTCATTAAAATTTTCTTAATCAACATTCCTCACTAACATTTACTATCTCTTCTTGTTCTTTTTATTTTAATAATTTTTTTTATAAATTTTTTTTTTTTTGGCATTCTAGTTTCTTGGACTTATAACAATAATGACAAAAATAAAAAATGTATATTGTCAATTAATATTTTATTCATAGTATATAAAATAAATTTGTAAATATTAAAGTGAAATGTAAGTGTGTACTATGTAGTCCAATTGTAGGAGAGAGATGAAATTTTTTTTTATGAATATGTTATTTTAGTAGGCTAAATAAAGTAAACTAATAATCGTGTTAAAAACAAGTTTAACAACTTGTTAGATTCAAATAAAAATACAAAATTTAACAAAAAATCTCATTTTAAAATATTCGTCTATGTATTGTACGATACGTACAATTTTACGATATGATACGATTCATATGATACGTATACTGTATCGTACGATTCATGAGCACTTACGATACGCCGATACGATACGGAACTTTTTACACACGATACGATACGTATCGTATGATACGTATCGCGTATCGTACGATACTAACAACTATGCTTTGCACTCCTTTGTTGTTTTCATTATTATTCAATAGAAATATTCTCGTTTTGCTAGTTTATGTGTATTGTAGGAAATTTGTCCTGTGCACCACTTGGTTCTTAAACAGTCCCCTTTAGCTGCGGTGAACCAAGCCCAGTCTACCAAACCACAATTATTAGGCCCAGAATCCTTGGGCCAGTGTGCTAAAGAAAAAGGCACCCTCATAGAGTACACGAATAGCAAAAGACCCTCCAAGCCTAATCTACCTAATGTACTTGAGTCCTCCAAGCTCCTGCTACCAACTGACTTAGCCAAGCCTTGTCTTCTCTAGCTTTCCGGATTTCGCAATACGCCCGATTGCATCCGCCAAACCTCACCGACTTCTTTTGACAAATCCCTAATGCTTCCTAAACTTTAAAACACTCTCTACACTCTGAAAATGTGTGGGTTGTGTTTGGGTACAAATCTCCTCTCAAGGTATGACAATGGGAGAGGGAAGGAGAAGAGGCTAGAATGATTTCTCACTAAAGATGAGTAGCTCTCTCTCTAAAAGATGGGTGTGTGTGTTGTAGAAAACCTATCTAGGGTTTTTCTCTATGAATGACCTCCTTATACTTTTGTGGGTAATGAGGGTATATATAATACGGGTGAAAGGTAAGAAAGTCACACTTAAAAAATCCTCCAGACAGAACGTTTCGTGGGTATCTAGCGAGAAGGCCTTACCCGCGAGACACTCGCGAAATCGACAGCTTGGCATGACTCTTCAGCTTCCAGCATGTGCTTCTCACGTGGCTCTTTCGCGGGTTAGCTTCTCGCGAGCTTCTCGCGAAATCCACTTGTTCTTCAATTCATGCTCGATTTTTCACCAACTTAATACTAGACCCAATACAATAAAATCCCACAAAAAGCAAGAAACAAAATTAAAACAATTATAAAACTTTTTGTCATGGAATAAAGCCAACATAAAACATAGTTGTAAATCACAACTTTACAACTACCAACCTTGAAAGCAACAACGCCACCCATAACCCCCTCTTATTAGTTGGATCTACCTTTTATTTTTATTTTTATTTTTATTTTTATTTCTTTATATTCTTCATCGCTTTAGATTTTTTCTTGATCTCTTTGATTTCTCAATCTCTTTTTATTCTTTAAACTAATGGATTGCTTCTTAATGAGATGTAGCAAGCAACTTGCTAACCTCATGTAATGATCTAAAAGGCTTTTTCTTTTTAAAAAAAAAATCATAAACACTCATAATTTTATAATGAGGAAATTGTATTTTAACATACACATAAGTAGTGGGTTCTAGTTAGCTCAATTAGTGATGTTTCTTGTTGTTAAATAAGATATTTAGGGTTCAAACCTTGCTTACATAAAAAATGATTGGTGTCTTAGCCTGATGATTAAGAGCAATTATCATGGAACAAATTTCATAAGTTGAAACTCTATTATATTTATATATAAAAAAAACATAACATACACATTTTAGAGCCAAAAAAAGTCTCTCTAATTTTATAAACATTGACACATTTTATAACATACACATGTTATACACATTTTATAACATACACATTCCAGAATTTTATAAACATTGATACATATTTTAATACAAACTTACAATTCTTCCTTTGTTTAGAGCCAAAAACTTATAATTTCTTCTTATTTTTATTTTGTTGTAGAGAGAGCTCATGACACATAAACTTCACCCGTACAATAGTCTCCCTAAAATTCTGGATTATGCTTCCATTAAACTCTCCTATGTTTACTTGGGTTTTAGTTTGCTTGAATACCGTGAACATGCATATAAATATAACCATGCATTGATGTATAGGTGTTGTGATGTAATAAGATAAGTAAGATAAGTCATGCATTCACCTGAACATGCATCCGGTTTAAATATAAGTTTGTTTTGATTGGATAACATGAATATGCTTGGATTGGATGCTATGCATTTGATGTTTAGATGTCATGATATGCTTGTTTGATTCTACCCTTTAATGTTCATGCCCTTGGAGATATGTGCTTACATGCCATGATAGATGAATGTTAGGCTTGAGGATGATTATGCCATGTTGTATGTTTTAGATGCATGCTAAAGTATGTTTGAGTTAGAATAACATATTAAATTTGCCTTTAATGAAATTAAGATTTGATAAATTGAAATTAATTTCAAGCTCATGGGAACATTCAGTGCATTAATTTTTTCCCCTCATATATTCTCTTAACTTTCACCTAAACATTATGTTTCACGTTAAAGCACGTTCCTCAAGTAATTGATAACTTTATTTGGAGAAAAAAAAAAGTTCTATAATGTTGAGCACAAGGCTAAAAAGTTTCACGTTACTATTATCATTCCTCAAATTCTTAATTTCATTTTTGGTTAAAATTCAAATTACACCATCTAAGTTTAACAGAAATTCATTTCAGCCATCTAATATTATTCAATCGAGTCCTTTAATTTTCAAGTTTATTCAATTTAGGCCATTTGTCCAATTTTATTAAAAAATTGTCTTAAAAAATATATTATTTTCACATGAAAAAATCTATACAAGTAATAAAAATATTTTATAGATTTTTTACGTAACATATATATTTTTTAAATCTTTAATCATTACCTAATTTCATACTTAACGATAGTTTTTTCAACGAAATTAGGCAAATGGTTTGAATTGAATAACTTTGAAGTTAAAGATTCCATTGAATGAAAGTAAAGTTAAAAAATTGAAATGAATTTCAGTTAAATTTAGAGGATGCTTTTTGCATTTTAGCCTCATATCTATTACTCTTCTTCTTCCCATATTCTTTTCTTTAAATTTCCTATTACATTCCGTTCATTCCTTGTTCTTCCTACAACAAGCAAGTGATTACTCCTCTCTCTTTCTCTCTCTTCGATTCTTTTTTGTTTATTGGTGGATTTGTTATTGTTTTTCCTCCTTTGTAGTGCATTTTTTATATTCTTTCTTCAAATCTGTTTTAAGCCGTCTCTTACTTATTTGGTTTGAATTTAGTTCGAAGGTATCTACCAATTAGAGCAATAGATTATTCTCCATTTAATTTTGGTGTGTAAATTTTTTAGATACTCTCTCTGTTGTGGATATTAGAGAGAAAATTTTGAATTTTGAAGTGATTTTTTGTTGTTGTTTGGTTTTGGAATTGCATTTTGTAAGGTTTTGCCCTTTTGGGTCCTAAAAGTATATGTTTCATTTTTTAATAAATTTTTAAGAAATGCTACGTCCTCAACATTTTCACAACAAATACTAAATGACAGATTGTTGTGGGTTTTAAATATGAATTCGAGATTTAAATTACTTTCTTGCCAATCAATAATAACAAGTAACAACTTACCACTTATGATTTATTATGAAAATGTTGTGGACGTAGCATTTCTTAAAAAAAATTTAGATATATAATATGTGTTTAGATATAGGGAGAGAAAGTTTGAATTTTAAGAAAGTTTGTTTTGGGGAATAATTGTCAGTTTCTAATATTTGGGAATATTTTTCCTGCATTCCCTTTTAAGTTATTTATGAAGTTTGTTATTTGCTTTTCATTTTTTTTTTTATTATAATGTGTATATGTGTATTAACTTGATGTAAAATTTCTTGTTAGCAACTCGTTAACAATAATGCTTGTTAACAACTGGTCCAACCTTAAAACCATGAGCTCCTCCTTTTTCTTGTTCTTTTAACAATAACTCTTTTTTTTTTTTTTTTTTTTTTTTTTTTTTTCCTGCCAATAGGCTACAATAATTTTTATAATATGCTTCCTACCAAAAAGACAAATGTTTAGAAAATGCTCATTTGCTGTTATCTCATTCTTAGGCATTGTATGTATGCATTGTTATTAATAATATCTCATGACACTCCCATCTCTTTTTTTAAAAATATATACCTTTGAACATGCTAGTTAAAATAATTATTACATCATCACAGTTTGACTTTCGACTGAAACTCAAAGAAAATTCTTAATTAGTGTCCAATTTTATGCCATGTGTCTTTATTTTCTTCTTAAAATCCAATTAGAATCTCAATTAGTGTCCAATGTGGTGTCATGTGTCTCTAATTTTTTCTTAATTTTGGTGCCTAATGAGTTATTCAACACAAAATATGAGGGGCTAATTTTTTTAATTTTAATGCATGAATTAACGCCATTGTGAGAACAAAGAAAAATTATTGTGTACTCTCGAAATATCATAAATGCGTACTCTCTCATCTCACATGAATGGTAGGTCCCACTAATTAAATTCATGATGGGACCCACCATTTATGGTACGCATTTATGGTACTCTGAGAGTACCTAATAATTTTCCGAGAACAGAGAAGTCCCACACATTAAAATTTAAGGAATTTGTGGTCATTTATTGGAGTTTGTGGTCTTAATATAATTCTATTATTCATGAAGGAGCTTACATGAGTCGGTAGTGTTTCTGAAATCAATTTAATAATTCTCTTAACAATTATCTTTACCTATTATTATGTTTTTAGCTCAACTGGTAAAGTCTCTAATGGTTGAATAAGAGATTTGAGGTTCAATCTCCGTCTACACCAAAAACTGATTGGTGTCTTGATCTGATGATAAAGAGCTATCATCAGGAGCAGAGGTTATAGGTTGAAACTCTCTCTCTCAAAAAAAAAAAAAAATTATGCTTTTAGCTTGAATTTTTTATTATTGTATAATTTTGGACCGTGCTTATATGAAATAGCATATTGTATATTGAATACTCTGCTTAATTTTGGACCGTATTTATATGCAATTGTAAATCAAAAGTTTGTTCTCATAATATTGGACTAGTGGGTTGGTGATGGTTAAAACTAGAATATGGAAAAAAAAAAAAAAAGAAAAAAAAAAAAGAAAAAGATTGGAAATCCCAAATAATTAGACAATATTTAACTTAATTGGTTTTAAATAAAAAATTGACAAAATTTAGTTACAAAATTCGTTATAGTCTAAGGCTACAACTTCACTCAATATTATAAACATTATTATATATATATATTTTGAAAATCTATCATTGAATTGTATGTTTTTTTTTGCTCTTAATACATGTGTCAACTTTTGTGTCAATTGGATATTATTTACTATACGATCTATAAGCTTTTATTTTATACATAATTTTAAACTACAGAAATTTGCAATTTAAACAATTTATTATGACATAACTCTTGGTCTTTAATTTTTTAGAAATTTTACAAGTATAGAGGATATAAGAAAAACATGCAATCCAATATTGGAAAATTTGTAAAAATTCACTTCTAATATAAAGATATTGAGTAAAGTTGTAGCCTTAAGTTACAACAAATTTTGTAGCTAAATTTTGTTTTAAAAAAAAAATTACATTGAACTTAATTACTAGGAACCAATACCTAGAACATCAATCTCAATTAAGTGCAATCATTTTTATAAGTTTCATATTTTCCTTTTAATGTCATTCATTTTTGGTTAAAAACTCTATCAATTATGTTTTGTCTCTTAGTGGAATTGTTGGTGTAGGGTTCAAATTTGTTGGGCCAGGTACCAACTTTTTGTACTGTGAACCCAACAAATTCTCAACAATAAATTTGTAGAGAATGGATTAAACAACTGGGCTGGTTATGGATTTAGCAACGGTTCATATGAACAGGCGGGCTAGAAGACATTCAGACTAGCGTTTAACAAAAATCTCTTTGGTCCGAAGAGGCTTAACATTTAAAAACTTAGTGAATACAATTTTTTTTCTCTCTCCTTCCGTGAGGCCTGTTTCCCTTATATATACACCTCTCGCCTCATCTTCACCGCACACTTGTCCTTCATCTAGGCGTCCACTTGAGTATTAGTCACATCAGAAGTTTGCTTTAACCTGCAGTGAGTGGTGGTGGTTAAGGATGCACTGTTCAGGTGTCTTCTCCACATAAATGCGGCCAGGAAAGTTGCTGCAGTGCATTAAATGCGGTGGTGGCAGCTTTATTTGTAAGATATTTCATGATATCCACGCAGTTAGGCATGCCCAAAGCTCGACCCTTACAGAGGAATCTTCAACATATCTACTTGATCAAGTTCTCTGGAGATCCGATAAGTAGAATCTCTTCGGACCGGCCAGGTTGTCTTCGGACACAACATTTGTCCCATATTGGTTGCATTCTTACCAGGATGGCAAAGCGTTGATCCTTTTAACCTCTTCGGATAGGGAGTTGTATTCACACTGGGCCTCAGGCCCAACATATGGCGTTGGGCTTTCTCACCCATAGTTGGAATGATTTATTTTTTAAAACAGAGTTCTCTAAATTAAAATACTATTTATTAAAACTTAATAATTAAATATTTTAATTGCCACATTTTCCACCTGGGCCACCAAAATCGAAGGTGTATCCCTGGTTCCCACGATATACAGGACCCCTTACGCTATAATGGCTAGGACAATCAATGATTTTCTCATAACTATCACCATGAGGCCCATCTTCGATTCCTAAATTATTTGTATATTGAGCAAATCTAATTGAACATGAATGCTCATACTTGCCGTCTGGAAATACTCCAGATCCCATGGGTGGGCTAACTCCAGTTGGGGGATTAAGAGTGGCAACGGCACCTCCCCAACCAACAATTTGAGGATTAGCGAAATTGTTAAATATCTTTGCTGGATAATATCCAATATTAATACCATCGTATGATACCCACCAACTGCCAAAAAGATCCTGTCACATTAAAGACCAAGAGCATATGATCAAATTCACAAAGCTATATGAATCTTTTTCAACTTTGTTTCAAATTTTGAATCTATGGAACCATATACATATAAGGTTAATATTACAAAATTAAATATTATGCAATTATAATTAACAATAGATTTACCTTAAAAATAGAGACTGCAATCTCAAAATGAGGACCGTAAGGAATGGATACATTAGTTATAGGTGCCCCGAGATAAACTCTTCTGTCAATTTGCACAAAACCTGGGCAATTAAGATTCAAGCAGCCTGTCGTTTTAGAACTGTCAATCTGTAATTTTTAAAGGTATTGTTAGTATCCAAAAGCAACAAACTTTCATGCATACCCAACAAGTAACACTAAGTAAAATTTTCAAGCAGATTTTTAAATGACTGAAAAAAGAAGTATAGAAAACTTACTGTCCAATGTGCAAAGAAAATAGAATACTTAGCACCACCGTATAGAGTTGGAGAAACCTATTTGAATCAAGCAGCACAAAAATTATTTTTTGTGAAAAATGTAGCTATGTTGTTCCATTTGTATATAATTATCAATTTTCTTGATAACCGTTATCCTTTACCAATTCATTTCACTCATTTTTTATTATTATAAATATTAGAATTTGAACCCTTTGTAACCAATAACATAATTAAATTTTTGATCATAATATCCTAGCCAATGGTAAAATGATCGTTTCCTCAGTATGAATTACATCTTATTCATGAAAGAATAAAGGCCAGAGTTTTCATTGTTGAAAATGGCCATCGTTTGTTGCAGTTTATGTTTGGAAAATTTTACCTAGATCAATAAGTATAAATTTTCAAATAAAAAATAAGCATAAATTTTAAAATACCATCCATCCCGTATTGATAGCATTCGTTTTATTTTCTCCGCCATTAATGATCAGTATTGCTGCATAGCTGTCTCCCTGCTTAACATTAGGATTATAGACAGCGATGTTTCCTTTAACTCTAGTGTAACTACGACCTGGTAAGTGTCGCATTTGGATCATTGCAGCCTGTACAATGAAAGTTATGAAAGCCAAGAACTACTTATGAAACTCTTGTTTAACAACATTCCAAATTAAAGAAATAAAATATATTGTAAGAAAATGTTATAATGTTTTTTAAGGGGTTGTAAATTGTAAGAAGTCAAACAAAGTGTTCAAACATAGTTTTTTACTTTGTTATGGAGATGACCTAAACTTGAGCATTTAGAAAAAGCTTATGGTTCGTCTATTAATTCTTTGAACAAGCCTACCTTTTTCACAATCTTCATCAATTTAGTTAATAGTATCGAATTAATTTAATTTAATTTTTACATAACAAATCTTTGTATCTACCTTTCTTTGTACATATTAGCTATCAAATACCATAATTATTCAATTTTTTGGGTTTGGTTTGGTGTTTTATATTTAGAAAAACAACAAAAGATTGTTTTGAGAATTTTATTCTCAAAATTAATTTTTTTTAGTGTTTTTCTCCCTTCAAAAATTTTTTTTTTTTTGGAAATATCTTTGTGGGAGTCAAAAACTCCAAGAAAGAAGAACAATCTGAATGTAATTAATTGACACAACTAATTTGTAAGAGACAAGAAGGTAATCCAAAATGGGAAGAATTAATAGATGTAGTTAGGGATCAAGATGAACTATCTAGCTGTATTTGACTAAAAATGGCTTTCACCAAGGTATACAATGATCTTTGTATTGTTACCAAACTCTCTCTCTCTCTCTCTCTCTCTCTCTCTCTCTCTCTCTCTCTCTCTCTCTCTCTCTCTCTCTCTCTCTCTCTCTCTCTCTCTCTCTCTCTCTCTCTCTCTCTCTCCAACAATTAAGATCCCCTTCCTCCATGGGAAGGTCCCTTTTTATCCCTTTAGCTCTCCCTTCTCTAGTTGTGCATCATCTTGCTAGATGTTAGAGGATATTTGTCCCATCAGACTCCTCTCCCCTACTTTTTTTTATCATAAAAAGAGACTTTTGGGGAATTTTCATTGTTCAGGTTGGTCATTAATCATTGACCAAAATATTCAAAATTGAAAACAACTCAAGGTTGTTTAAAACAAGAAAATAATTGTACATCATTTCACAAATTTGCTTTAAATTGACATAATTAAATCTAAAAATATTAGGTTTAGGGATCACAAATATATTGATTCAAGTTTTAGTATTGTTTAAGATTAGCTAATCACACTCCAAACATCATTTCAAATTTGTTTCGTTTAATTAATGCACCATTTTCACAAATCTTATTACAACGCCATATTTTTGTGAAAATAATCATGTGTAGTTTATACTTATACCAAGTATGGCTATCATTTCATCCTACATCCTAAAATATTTAAGAAAGAACTTACATAAACACCGCAAGATGTTGCTGTTTGAGGATAAATGTTGTTTGTCATTGACCTAATTGTTATGAGGTCTTCTTTCGTTGTCCTACGAACAGGGACAGTTCCTGATGGACAAGCATCTTTCATTAAACCAATCAATGAATGTTTATTTCGTGAGAGACTTGCATTCTTTGTTCTTCTTAGTGCAAAATGAGGTCTTTCCTGAAGAAGAAAAAAAAAAAAAAAAAATCAAATCAAACCAAAATTTTAAAATTTGTTTTCAAACTTAATTACAGATTCTTATTTGCATATAATAATAAAGTTGAGCTCAAGTTACACCTGGTGTAACTCTAAGCAATGTTACATCACCCAATAACTTGTTATTGAATTAATATTTTGAAAATCCAACCGTTGAATTACATGTTTTATATGTTCTTAATATGCATGCCAATTTTCATATCAATCGGATGCTATTTACCATTTGACTTATAAACTCATATTTTATGTATTATTTTAAACTACAAAAATTTGAATTTTAACAATTAATTGATAACATAGATATTAATTTTTGATTACCTTGAAATTTTGCAAGCATAAAGAATATACAAAGATAATGTAATCTAATAGTGGATTTGTCAATATTCGCATCTAATTAAAAAATATTGAGTGATGTAACATTGCTTAGGGTTACACTATGTGTAACTTGAACCCAACCTATAATAATAATAATAATAAGTGACAGTCTTGTGGTAATTACATCCTTTATGGTGTCTTATATTTGTAGTTCAAACCTCACTTCCTTTTCCACCACTATCCACTTATTGCAAAAAAAAAAAAAAAAAAAAAAAAAATACAAACAAACAACCAAACAAACAAACAAACAAATAAGAAGTCTTAGTCCTAAAACTTTGGGGTCAATTATGAATTCTCAACAAGTTAAAAAAGAATTAGTCAAAATATGTTCTTTTTTGTCATTCTATTATATCTAAATCATTCTATGTCTATTTTTTTTTTTTTTTTTTTTTGAGGGGGTAAATCATTCTATATCTATAATATATATCGACTTATATTGATTGGTCCTTTATTATTATATTTACTTACACAAACTAATGTAAGCATATAAACTTACAAAAGTGAAAGATTCGTAAGGACCATTGTTGTTAAGGATACCAAACTTGGCCATATCTTGCTATAGTTAGAATGTACATAGCCTGTAATCCAATTCTAATTCAAAAATGTTTTTCTGCACGATTGATTTGCTGAATTAATCCTTCAGATGATAAGCCCTAGTAAAATAGAAATTTGTTAACATCAGGAGGCATGGGTGACATTGTAATCGTTATGATATTTTACTGTTCAGAAATGATAAACTACTACAATTTCTGAAGCAACCGGAAAAAAAGAAGAAAAAAAAAGTATTGATTAATGCTATATATAAAGGAATAAAATAATAAATAGTTTCAATCAATGCTCAAGTACCTGAATCTTGCGATCTTTCAACAAAGGATGGTCAAAAGCCAATTGTTTATTGATTTCGACACAGTCAACAATAGATCCAAACTCCTGTCTATAATTTCAAAGATAAACAAGCTCTCTTATAACATAAAAACAAGTTCTATGACACAAGAGAAACAAGTGCTCTTATAACATGAAAACAAGTTCTATAACATGTTATATATAAAGTAAAAAAAAATTAAAATAAACACTAATAAAAAGAGTTCCATGATTTAGAAAATATCTAAAAAATACGAGAATTGTGATCCTCAAGAAAGATAATTGAGAAGGCAAAAAAAAAAAAAAAAAAAAAAAAAAAAAAAAAACAACATCAGTTTTAATTTACTAGACTTTTCTCCTAGTTTTTAAGGTTTTAAAGCCACTGCAAAGATATGTGGTGCTTAGATTTGGTCTCATCTTAGGAATTTTTTTATATTTAAAATCCCTATGTCTTTGATAAATGTTTCATTAGGATAAAAAAAATTGAATAATTATGTTAGAATAATAAAATTTTAACATTTAAGAATTTGGAAACAACAAACTTTATAACATTAACTTTTTTTTAGGTGTCCATTTGCGAACATATTATTTAGTTTTTTGTTAAACATATGCAAAAGTATAATCGTACTCTGAAAATTTTTAAAAGAAAGTAAGAAAAAAAAAAAGATTTTAAAAAGTTATACGCATAAAAAAAAAAAAAAAAAAAAAAAAAAGTAGCTTATAAGCCCAAACACAAACAAATTTATTTCCTTAAAGGGTACCAAGATGAAAAATCTTAAATGCAAGGAACCAAAATGAAAAAACCACAAAGTTTAAGGGCCAAACACATAATTCAGTCAAAATTAAATATAAATTCACTCGTTTCATTAAATCTCAATTCTTTCGATTAAATCAATGTTAGTTATTAATCTCATAAATTTTTTTTTCTCTTTTTTTGTCTTTTGTCTATCTTTTCCCCCTTACAATAAAGAGGGAGTGGAAATCAAACTCAAAATTTTCTTTTTTGGGAAAATTGGACATTAATACTTAATCTTGATACTCTTGAGCATTTTATCTTACTCAAATGAACAATCAATTGATAATAATAAATAACAATAATTAGAAAACATAATTTCTAAATGGAATGTTTAAATATCTTTGCATTGAATATGCTTGAAGTATTATAGCATTACAACATAGGGTTGTCCATGGGTTGGTCCAGGTCAGGTTTGAGCTCGACCTTGACCCGACTTGACCAAGTTGTGTGGCAGATTGGAGGACTCATCATCGACCAAGAGAATGAACGGGTTGGATTTGCCACGGGTCAAGTCGGTTTCAATTGAAACCAAGAGAGCCAGCGGAGATTAAAAAAAAAAAAAAAAAAAAATCTAGTGGTTCTTCATCAGAATCTTACGATTTCCACCAGATCCGGTTGAGATCTCATCAGATCGACTGAGATCTCCTCAGATCTGGAAGAGATCTTGCTGGATCAACTAAAATCTCCTCAGATCTGGAGGAGATCTCTTTGAATCGACTGAGATCTCCCTAGAGATTCAATTATGATGTCGAAAATCACATGGATTTGGGAAATGTACGGTCATTGTCAATGGTGGAGATGAGATTAGAGAGGATATCAAAGCAGAGGAAGCTGGGTTCATCGGGTGGGTTAGGTTTGTCGGTTTCTTAGAATTTCAAACTGAAACCCAAACCGATCTTATTGGTTTCTATCACCAACAACCCGTAGTCAAACGAGCCATTGCTCGAATCAGGCAATTTTCGGATCAGATGGCTTCGGATTGGGCGGGTTGGTTGGTTTGGATGGGTAGTGGACAACCCTATTACAACATATAAAAATTCAAAACAAACATGAGTTTGAGTTAATCTAAAACCTGAATGCTTTTGACAGGAGGTTTGTTTATGAGCTTTAGTTGTCTTTCCAACTCCAATTCCTCTTCTTTGGATGTAATCCGAGTTCCATTCACTTGATAGCTACTTGCCAAACACATACACAAAACTACAATTAGGATCATTCTTTCAAAATCCATTATCTCAATAATTTGATGTAAGTATGTTGGATTACTATATTTGGAGCTATTTATAGAGGAAAAGTGGTGAGGTGAAGATAAGTACAAGGTCTTATTACCTTATTATGAAACGCCAACTCCTTAGCCTGGAGTTTTGCTCAAGGAAGCAGAGGCTACGATCACTACTAAATTGAAAAGAATGATTGATCTTTTATTTTTATTTTTTATCTTCACCTTACCATCTTAGTTGGAAATGCCAACCAAGTTTTTTCTTATAAGGTCTCATTATGGAAAGCCAACAAAGCTTTTGATACCAACAAAGATGTTAAATAGTGCTAAATTGTTAATATTGATTAAAAAAAAAAAGGATTAATTTGCTATTTGTTGTTATCTATAAATGCCCAATTTTTTTTTTTTTTTTTTTTTTATAACTCGATCATAGGAGAGAGAGAATTTGAATCATAGATTGGAACACTAAGAGGAAAAGATGGATTAATATTTTATTTTATTTTATTTTCACCTTACTATCTTTATTGGAAACACAAACCCAAGTTTATTTATAAGGTCTCGTTACACGATTACAAAATGCCAAAAAGACTCTTGGCACCAACCAAGGACCAAATGAAATGGGAAAGATAAATTGATTTGCTATCTTCTAGGAAGTAGTTGCTTATGATTTGCATGTATTTGAACTTTGAACTCAGAGATGGAGTCGCTCGTTGAGGACACTTTTGACAATGGTAAATATGGCTCATTAAATTCAGCCCAAGAAGCCACAGGTGCAGCCCACACAAATGGTAAAGTTCATAAACTATTCAAGTCAACATTCCATATATTTGGGCCTTGGAATCGAGTTAAGCTAGGCCCATAAAATCAACCTAGAAAGGCCATTAACATGACCAAATGCTAGGATGTGTAGGTTGCTAAATTAAGCCATGGGCAGCAAAATCATAAGCCCAATTTGAGACAATTGGCAAGCTTGGTTCCACACAAAAATTGGTACCTCTCATGCCTAGTCCCACGGTCAAGTTAAAAGTTAGATTAATCGAAGTGTTCTCTCATTATGCGGAGCAAGCCCATAAGACAAAGAAGAAGCCGACAATGGAAAAATAAAGAGATGTGGATTGAAGGGTAGGTGAGTCATTTCACACTAATCTCTATCTCGGGCTCATTCAAAGTTTCTTTGATTTGGGCTCATTAACCCCAAGCCACATGACGGCAATGGATAATACCATGTATACCATACGGGCCTTGTTGGGGCTATCGCTTAAACCGCCCTTCTCTAGATGCAGAACGAGGACTCTTACCATCAAGCCACACCCCCGTGTGGTGTTTCTCTGATGGACTTGGGACACGAGGAATCAATGAACCCATATTAAGTGTAGTGTGTAAATTTAGTAGCTTATACTAAGTCATCTGCTAAACCAACACAAATACTTGGACACATGTAGCCTTGTTTTCCAACAAAGATGCAACCCATTATTTAATGATACTTTTTCTAGATCCTTTATTTCAAAAAATGAGTCAAACCTTTAACTTGTCTGAATCGTATTGTGTCTAGTGCAAAAAAGCACTTGACACAAGCCATATCCTTCCATATGATTCCTTCCATGTTATCTATGAATTAAGCATGATCCTTCAATATCTACATTAGGCCAACTTTAGCTTACAATTTTTATGTATAACATTATAACCTTAATTCATAAAGTTCAAGGTCCTTAATGCTTTTCCTTTTAATATATATATATATATATTAAATGGATGTAGTTTATTTAAAGATATATAAAGCATTCTTGTGTTTGCATGTTGTACTCCCTTTTTACCATTTACTAATTGCACCATACATGACTTTTCAGATGAGACTCCTAAATGTGGTTCTTTAAGCAATACTGATGATGATAAGAACAAGGAATAAACAACCAAGATTACTAGGATTTTGCAAACAGACTGACCAATATAAGGGATAATATTATTAAAAAAAAAATGATAGACCTTAAGTTTCATGAAAGAAGGGATGCAATTGATAATTGATAATAAACATAGGATGCCTACCAGTAGTTCGAGGTTGTTAACTAAAAGTACAAATAAGTTATACAAAGTTAGAGGTTGTTTTTAACTTTGTACTTGAGTAGAACAAAGCAATCAAATTTCTGGGGTACTGTTTTAAAATATTTGAGCTTTTTATAGGGGTTTGAACTTTTATAATTACTCACGTACTATCTAACATTCTTAAGAATAAATAAATAACACTATTTTAGAACCTAGTTTTAGTAGTTTGCATGGATTAGCGATTAGTTGATTGTTTGACTTCTTAAACAAACCGTTTTAGTTGCTACTGTTGGTGTTTCGTTGCACCATTTTAGTGAGTAGTTATGAATTTTTTACCAAAACCTCTCTCTTATTTATTTATATCTATACCCTATATATAAAAAAAAGATAGTTGAGGTGCTTGTTTGACAAAACGACTTCTCAAGTGTTAAAACGGCAAGCCTAGCAAAAAGAAGTTTGAAGCCGAGCAAATTCTTTAAAACTCTAAGGGGGTGTTTGGATGATCTATTTCCATAACTCAATTATCTATTTTCATAACTCATAACTCAAAAATGGTGGGACCCATAGCGAGAAGTTCGTTTGGCACCACCATCACTCTGTTTCCATAACTCTGTTTTCATCACTCCATTCTCTGATTTTTGAGTGATGAGTTATGGAAACTGAAAACACATTTTAGCTATTTTCAGTTTCCAGTATTTTTGTAATTAAACACACATGAAACGCATTAGCCATAACTCAGCAGCACCTTTTTGACCAATCTACATTTTTCTTTTTTTTTTTCTCCTGAGTTTGGTCTCAGGTGTCTCCCCTCTTTCCATTTTTTTTTTTTTGGGTTCGGTCTTAGGTGTCTTACTTCTTCTTCATTTTTTTTTTTTTCTGGGTTTGGTCTGCGATGTTCTTCCTTTTTTATTTTATTTTATTTTATTTTTTTCTGGTTCGAGTTTTTGAGTACTGAAAAAAAAATGCAAAAAACTGCACCGAGTGACAGAGCTAGGGCCCACAAATAATGTGAAAAATATTGAGTGATGATGCCAAACGAGTGTGATATTTTAGAGTGATGAGTGATAAAAGATGAGTGACAGAAATTGAGTGATGAAAAAAAAACATCCAAACACCTCCTAAAACATTCACATTTGACTGAAATTACTTAATTGCCCCTAACTTTGTTTGTGAGCTAAATAAAAATGGGGCCCTTTTTAGTCTTTGTGTTGTCAACTTTATGGGGCTGCCAAACATGTACAGGTTCAGAGGGCTTGAATTATTTTGTTGCTCTAAAAATATGTTATGTGTGAGTTGAAAAAAAATTGGAGCCCTTTTTGGTCTTTTCCTCTTCAAATCTGGAGTCTTCTTGCCCTTATTTTCATCTATATCCCAGCCACTTTTGACTTTATCTTCATTCTTTTGATAAACACAATCACAACAGACGGTGAGAGGGATAGAAATAAGAAAAAGAAAGAAAAAATTACTAAAGGCAGTACCTATTTCGGCAACCTCTCTTAGTCACTCATTGTTCTCAATTGTTTGTTATGTTGTAGTCTCTTCAGTATATGGATGCAATCAAATTGGTGTAATTTCAAGTTCTCAGGAAGCGAGTAACCTTTGAATTTTACAAAATATTTAATGATTGTGTATTTTATATATTGGCTATTAACATTCCTTGCTCAATTTATTCGTTGACCATTATTTAAATTTGTATAAAAATTTGCAATTTGAATGGTTGTTGGTATGAAAGATTTCTTTTCAGTGGTCGATTTTGGTTTGGAGATTATAAAATCAAAATTAACATTTTTTTTTTTTATGATTGAGTTGTGAGATGAATTTTATATTTGATAGTATAATGAGTTGCGCGTCATGAGTAATTAGACCATTTTAATTCATTCCTTACAAATCTACATTTATGAATTTCCATTATATTAAATTTCTATATCTTCTCAAGAGAGCATCATTTACTGTCTCAATCTTTAATACATCCACTTCTATTATTGGAGCTGCAATTATGGCACTGCCTGCCACCATGAAGGTGTTGGGTCTTGGGCTTGGAAATGGTATGATAGTGTTTGTGGCTATACATACAGAGGGTTCGTTGGAAATGCTGTTGAGATTTAGTAGGGTGGGAAACTCTCACTCTCATGGGGAAGTCATGAGGGATGCTATTGGCCGTGCTGGGAGGTTGCTGCTTCAGATTTGTATCTTGGTTAATAATGTTGGGACACTCATTGTGTTTACTTAAAAAGTTTCCATTTTGATAACAGATAAAGGTAAAGAAGATGTGTTTACAGATAGTAGGATTATTGGCTTGAAAAATTGGCATGAATTGATCTTGCATTCTCTATTAGCAAATGAGGTAGACTTGTTTATGCTGCCTAATTTAATTTCTAACTTGGTTTTTCTTTTCTTTTTTTTTTTTCTTTTTTTTTTTTTGGTTAAATGGTTTTTCTTTTTCATTTTGTGGGCATTATATATTCTTTCAAAATATAATAGTTTAAGCCAATGACCACTATAACTCAAGGGCTACTTCTTCCTTTAAGAAAGGGCACCTTTAACTTATCAATAAATAAATAAATAAAAACTTAATTACTATTCCAATAATAACTTAGTTTTAACTATTCTAAATCTTTTACCAAAAAAAAAAAAAAAAGTATTCTAAATCATATCAGAAAATATTTATTTGAAGTTAGATGGTGTTTTGCACGTGCAACAAAACTAGTTTTTGATAAAAGCCTCTCTTATTTGAATAACAATTTCTTTCTTCTTTTCTCAACCTTTCGACCCCCAATATTTCTCCAGTCTCCATCGAGTTTCCCCCAACCCGAAGCTGCTTCTCCCCTCTCTTTCTTTTCTCTAATATACCAAATCCTTCTCTCTACAACGATGAAGAACTTCTTTGGTCCAAGCCGACTTCTCACAAAAAGCTTTCCTCTTTGCTTTTCGGATTGTAGTTCACCATTAGCTCTACTTCCTCCCATTGTATAGTGTCCTGCTACCGTATTTTCGACGTCAAGAACAAGTTTACTGTGATCAGACTGGTCTTTCTCCAAAAGCTTTACCGGTAAAGTTTCCAGTTTCGTTTTTTTTTTTTTTTTTTTTTACTTGCCAGTTAAATATGATTTAGGCTTTTGGCATTTCAATTGGCTTGATTTTGATTTTGAATAATTAAATGAGGTAGAGTGGTTTTTGATAATTCGATTATTGGGCATCAGTTTGGAAAAAAAAAATAATAATAATAATAATAATGGCAGTGTCAAGGCTAGCACAACACGCATTAGAGATCAGTATGTGACGTGTGATGTCCTTTATCTACTTTTTTATTGTTAGCCCACCAAAAACATAAGTATACTTTTAAATCATTAATATTGAACCATCACTTGCTTTTATATTTTGTTGAGAAGGATTAAAATGCAGAACATATATAAATATGCTACAAGTTGAACATATATAAGTCTGCAAATCACATTTACAAATATGCAGAGATGGTAGTGTGTGTGAATGTGTGCTATCTTAATCGATTCCCTTGCTCCTGCAGAAATATATCTTCTGAGGGTGGGCAACACCTTCACTTGCAATTTTGAGGTTGAATTGCATGAAATAGAGATTGAGTCTATTGATGTAACTAGAAAAGCTAAAGGAAGAGTTAGATTTGCAAGAATTGCATGAAATAGCGATCTTCCTATGCCTTAGATATCCCTCGCAACCATGGTCATATTTGTTCGAACTTGAATCTTCATTGCCTTCTCCCTTTTTAAGTTTTTATCGTTTCTGAATATGCCTTAGTTAGAGGAAAATGTCACAAAATACGATGATATTATGGTTTGTAATAAGAAACAATAGTCAGGTGGATTTTGTTAGGTTTTACGAATTACATACATTATAGTAATAGTCATAAAAAAAAAGGTTCTACTAATAGTTAGAATTAACATTATGAGACAATGGTTTTTGTTTTTAGGTTTTTTTTTCTGATTTTTCGGTCTAAATTTTGTAATTTTTTATTTGGCTTCATGTGCCTTTTTTGTTTTGTTAATTAAAGATGTAATTTTTGGTTGATTAAAATTGTTATTATGTGTGCTAATTCTTAAAAACCTGATTTTTTTTTACCCGATTGCAAATCAACCATATAGTAGGTTTGCTCTGTCATTCTTATTTTTGAAGTCTACCCAATATATTCTGATCAATACCTACAAATAAAATTAATAAAGAATGCATTGGATGCTATGAAAGCAAACTTAGTTGTTGATATGACTCTTAGTTGAGAAAGAAAAGAAAAAGTATGATGGGTTGATTAAAATTTGGGGTGTTTGATGCTCTCTAATTCCTTAGTGTGTTTAAGATAATCCTTCAGTTAACTCTTACTCAGATAACAGCTCATGGTTGCCATTGTTCTCGATCTCTGACCTGGCCTTGACATCTCTCTAAGTTATTCTCAATAACCAGAATTACAACACGTGGTCGACTTGCTTGGAGTCATACTTGCTAGGATAAGATTTGTGGGAGATTGTGATTGGTGGCGAAACTACACCTCTTGAGAATGCTAAAGCATTTCAGAAGTGGAATATTAAAGCTGGGAATGCTATGTTTGCAATCGAGACAAGTGTCAAGGAAGAGAGGTTGGAGCATATCAAGCGAGTGTAGACACACCAAAGGCAGCATGGGACACCTTTGCAACACTATTTTCAAAGTAAAATGATGTGAGGCTACAGTTACTTGAGAATGAGTTAATGTCAGTGGTGCAGCAAGATATGACGATCACTTAATGTTACACCAAAGTATAGTTTTTGTTGCGAAATCTTTGAATTAAATCCTGCATCAAATATTTTTTATTCAAGATGCGAAATCTCTTAATTAGATCCAACATCAAATATTTTTGATCCAAGAATAAAAATGATAATTATTCGTGAATTGAGACCCAAATAAAGAAGTTTTGTAGCTCACTGACCTTAGATTCTTGGAGAGAAAAGATTAAGGAGAAATTGGATTGCGTATAGAGCCATTTGTCGTTATCTACCTACCACCGCGTACCTTGCTTAATAATTCCTTGGGCTGCCCATATACTCCAATTCTATGAAAAATAAGCATGTCTAAAAAAAATAGAGTTTACAAAAGCTATACTTATAAAGAAGTGCAGTCCAAAACTAATTAATTAACCAAAAAGGGTCCCAAAAAAAAAAGGGGTCCACATGAAAAGTTTCAAAGAGTGCATTTACAAATTTTATTACATTAGTTTTATAAATTAATATCACAACTTTTAAGCAATTTGGCATACAATCTTGGTTTTGGACTACAATCTTGATTTTGGACTGATCTATATTTGTGTCTCAATTCATGAATAATTATTCCTCTTAGTATTGAATTAGAAATATTTGATGCAGGATCTAATTCAAAGATTTCGCGAAATAGAGACTTTACCTTGGTGAAATATTAAGTGAACGTTATATCTAGTTGTGCCAACAACATTAACTCATTCTCAAGAAATTTGAACCTCACATAGTTTTTCTTTGAAAGTAGTATAGCCAAGGTGCCCATGCTGCCTTTGGTGTGTCTGCACACTTGCCTGATGTGCTCCAACATCTCCTTCCTTGACATGTTTCTTAATTGTTGTTCGGGGCACTTTTTCAGTTGCCCAGCCACGTGTGGTCCATTGGAGGGATGACCTTAATAGGCCCGAGTTCTTTTTGGGGAGTTGCTTCTGGAACTCAACATTGGGCCACGTGGTCCAACGGCTACCAGTGTATTTTTAAGCCTACAAAATTATTAAGGCCAAAATCTAAGAATCACAATAAGGGTTGAGTAAATATGATAGTTTTGATTAGTAGTTGTAATGACAGTTGAAATAAAGTAGTATTTATTTAGAGGTAAAGTAATCATGTATTCAATGATGTAAACTTAAAGATATGCAAGCAAAGTCACTTATCCTTGTATGGTTTGTAGCCCAGCTGTGTAGCATCAGTGAACTGATAGGATTCTAGCAGAACGCCAGCGGCAGAGGCTAGTTAAGCTTGCCCTTCTTATCATGCATTTAAATGAGTTTAAGTCTTAGTTAATAGTTATAATAATAGTTGGAATAAAGTGATATGTATTTAAATGTGAAGTAATCATGTAGTCAATGATGTATATTTAGAGATATGGAAGTAGAGTCACTCATCTTTGATGATTTGCAGCCCTAGTTGTATAGCTTTTGTGAGCTGATAATATCCCAGCATAGTGACCCCAGCGGTAGAGAGACAGTTTGCCATGATAACTTCAAGATTGAGGGGAAAAAATGGGTGCAACTGGAGGGAGAGAGAGTATGCCCAGCTGTGTGTAGGGGCTGGTTAAGCTTGCCCCTCTTATCATGCATTTAAATGAGTTTTCCCCTTGACATTGCTCTTTTAGTTGTTGTGAAGTTATGAATAGTGTTGCCTTCCATGAGAAGGGCTTTTGTATAGAGTATTTGTACATTCTAAGAGAAGAGTTTTATGAAAGAAGTAGTTGTGCCTTCCAAGAGAAGGGCTTTGATATGAGATATTGGTGCCTTCTAGGAGAAGGGCTTTAGTAATAGAAGTTCATGCCTTCCATGAGAAGGGCTTTTAGTATGAGTGTTTGGCATCTCTTAAGAAGTGTGGAGATGGTAAAGACATAGATGTGTTTATGGGATGTAGTCTTTGTAATATGTATAATATATGGAAGTATGAGAGATATGGTGGTTAAAAATGGTAAAAATATGAGATTATAATTGCTGGAGAAATTGTAGAGATTGCTTTCCAAGAGGAAAGATTTTCTAAGAGAAGAGTATGAAGATGTGTTTAGGTATTTGGAGATAGGAGCAGTAAGATAGGTGTATTTTCTGAATATAGAGAGTGAGAGAATGAGCATAAGAGGGTAAAAGTATTGTAGTGTATTTAGTAAAGCTGCTGGGCTTTTCTGTTGGGATTTTTTTGCTGAAGGAGTAGTAGGGATTGCTTTTCAAGAGGAAAAATATTGTGAGAAAAAAGTATAGAGATATATTTATGGGCAGCAAAACAGTAAAATTTCAGAGTGAGAGAGTATGAGAGTGGAGCTTAGAAGAGTTGTGGTGTGTTATATGTAATGGTGTAGTAAGTGTGTATGAGATTGTGTAAGAGAAGTGAAGAAAGAGATGTTTAGAGATATGGGCAGCAAGATATATGTATTCTCAGAATATGGAGAGTGAGATAATGAGTATATTAGAGTGATAGCATTATAGTGTGTTTAGCAAAGCTGCTAGGATTTACTACTGGAGGATGTATGAAGGCATATGAAAGACATTTGTGAACTAAGGGCTAAAGAGTTTAATTCCTCCTTTTAGAAACTAAAAAACTCAGAAGCTTAGAACTTCATTAAGAGTCTCAGAAGATAATTAGAGGGTGAGAGAAGTTTATTAGAGAGTTCTTCTCCCTTCGTGTCCCCCTTTGAAGTATTGATGAAGAGTCCCCTTTAGAGCTGAGTTTAAGATGGTATTTTAGCAAATAATATCAGCCAAAATCTGTCTCAAATAGCAATGAATTTTCAGAGAATCCATCTTAAGATTTGGCTGAAAATAGTATGTTTAGCTTTAAAGTATTCTTGTTATTTTGGGTAAGAGTTGCTGGGGAAAAAGTAGCAGAAAATGAAAGTATTTTAGCAAGAGAAAGGTAGTTTCAATAGTTGGTTTTGGTTTTAGCCAAAAGTGGAAAAATCAGTAATGCTCAGTCTGTTGGGTCAGCTGTCATAACTGTTCTGAAAAGGCTGTCCCAGTTGTCAGGAAAAGCTGTGACAGCTATCATGAAAAAGCTGTTTGCTTTGGACAGAAGCCAATGAGGTCAGATGGGTCATTTCAGACTGCTGGAGAGGTCATTTCAAGGATTTGGGCTTAAAAATGGTAAGATCTCTTTGAAGGGTATCTTGCTATTTTAGGTATAACAGCTGGTTGCTGGGATTTCAGCATTAAATGATTGATGATATCACTTTTAGCCAGGTGTCAAGTGCTGAATACACTGCTGGGGTTCAGTTGGAAATGCTTCCTTTTTGGGTGTTTGTGTTTTTGGTGTAAGGTTCTATTACAACACATTTCTAGTAAATAATAGAAGGATTGGTTGATAGTAAAAGAAGCTTTAAAGATTTGGTCAAGGTCTCATTGTGTTGTGACATAATCTTGGTGAGTAAGAAGAGTATTTAATGCTCTATTCTAGCAGCTGGTAGAAAAATATATGGACAGATTGTGGCAGACAGTAGCTGGGTATCAGAGATATCATGAATATTTTGTATAGAGAGAGATAAAAGATAACCAATCAGATTAAACCATGTGTTTGAGCTAGATTTTAGTTGAAAGAAGTAACAAGATTTATGTAAAATAATATAATGAAGTTTTTAAATTTGTATAGCAACAGCTAGGGATTGAATGAACAGTTATTCTTCCAGCAGTTAGATGGCTAGAGATATTGAGCATTTGTCATATGATGAATATCAAGTTTTAGGAAAAGAGCAATAGAGAATTTTATCATCTAAAGTGCTATGTGATAAGAGACGCTTACCATATGTTACCCGCTACACACGGACTCATCAAAGTTTAGGGAGTTGAAGAAGACATGCCAAGCAACATATTTCTTTTATCAACTTTAAACCGCTAGAGCTTTACTGAACATAACTCTTGGCCCTCCAAACCACGACTCCCAAAGTTTCCCTAAAAAGACTTATGAGCTTAGATCATAAGCCGAAGGTGAGACGACGTACCTCGGATTTTGTTGTCATTTTGTGTAAATATGAGCTCTTGTTGAAAAAGCTGCTTGTTATGAGTGTAAGATTGGTAATATGGGCTGTAAGCTTTGATTCATTGTGTGAGCCCAATCTATATGTTGATGATGTCGTAGGGTTATGATCCCAATTGATGAAGAGGAAATGTGGACCATGAATTTGCCTCTTGAAATAAGGATCTCGTGGGCCATGTGAGCCCAATCCATCTAATTGAATGAGATATGAGCTTATTTTGGGTTTTAAAGAGATTTACCCAAAAAATCAATGATATGTTGATGTGACATAGGTTGCTAATGAAGTAATGCCACGTGGACCGAAAAAATGATCCTCAACAATTGCAAACATAGTCTTCACAGCATCAATCTTCAACTTCCATAGTGCTTTAGCATTCTTAGTAGGTGTGGTTTGCACCAACTACAATCTCTCACAAATCTTGCCATTGTAAGTATTACTCCATGCAAGTCGACCACATGTTGTAATTTTGGTTGTTGAGCCTTCTCATATTACCAACCGTGAAGGTCTGCCATCATGACTCGGTGAAATCTCTAACACCATCAAGTAATCTTGGACCCAGACCACAAGCTTCACAAATCACAATCCCACACTATATACGAGCAAAGTAAGCACCTCTAAAAATACTGTCTTGGACATCACAAACAAACATGGTCATTGACCGCTTTGGTCTGATTCCAAATTGTTAAACTTGCGGAAGCTCTCTAATACTAAATTGTTGAACAAAAAAAGCACAACATTAAACCGAACAAACTTTTATTTCAAAATAATGATAACACACTTGTACATAGACACAACCTACACTCACTTAGACACACACGGCAACGCACTAGATGGACACACCACTCCACTAATACACACTTCACTTTTGTAAGATACATAGACACTCTTAACTAAGGCTTGGTGATTATGCTGCTACTCTACACATGTGGGAACTCCTTGGTTCCGATTTATACTTGCTGAAGGTCGATTAAATAACCGACATTGAAGCTTCTAGCTTCATTTATTTAATTTCTGTCAGTACACCTTTTTCTTATTTCTTTCACAAGGCAGCTTCTAGAACTCTAGGCAAATTGTGGTTGAAATTTAATTGTCTAGGGAAGTTTCTAGAGGAAGCATGAGAAATGTTTTGTAGATATTTCCAGAGTGGGCAAGAGAGAGAAAATCCTGGAATATGATAGAGATTTTTCTAGAAGGAGAGAGGCTGTTGATTTCTAACTTGGTAATTCATGACTATATATAAAGGTCAATGTACTTTTGGAGCTCAAAAAACTTTTTAAATATTTTCGATGGGAGTATAATAAAATGGTGCTTTATTCGCTCACATTCATGATAGGGTCATCATGAAGGTAATAAGTGAAACCTGTCACGATTGTAATAGAATAAAACACTATTTACCATGCTATGGGAGTACGACTTAAAAATTACTAGCTCAAAATTTTTTTAAGTACTCCTTGAAGTTTAAGCTACAACAATGGATCAAGTGGCAGTTTCTTTTGCCAAGGACGTGGGTGTATGGAAAGCCACATAAACTTGAAAGTGATTCTAATTAAGTTGGTGTGCATAGCCCTGCAAGGTACTACAGAGGCTGCCTGATCTATCAAGCATTTGATTTCAAATAGTACGGACCAATTCAAAGTGATCAGATTTGCTACGTCTCATGTTAAGAAGAAATTTGTTTCCTTAAAAAAGAAAAAAAAAAAAAAAAGATGCTACATCTATAACATTTTTATAACAAATCATTGGTGATTAATTATTATTGGTTCAAATTTGAACTTAATACTAAAATTATTTTTTTACCCCAACAATAACAACTATTAACAACCTATTTTATTATAAAAATGTTGTGAAAATGTTGTAGACATATAATTTCTCTAAAAATAATAGTACTATCTTCATTAAGAATGAAATAGACAGTAATTATAGATTCAAAATATCACTTTTTATTTTTTGAGAAAGACAAAATATCACTATTTTTTTTTTTTTTTTTGAGAAACAACAAAATATCACTTAAATGTTTAGTAAATTAAAAAACCAAAAAAGGAAAAGGTATTCACATTCAAAGATTTGATTTAAGTTGAGCAAATAACATACAAAAACTTACATTATCAGATCATATCCGTACATAAACACTATAAAAATGAAATTCCATTGACACCAATTGTTATATATTTTAGTGGAGAAAAAAAGACAATAGTAATCTATATGAAATTAAGCTCATTTAAAAATCGAGTCACGTTTACAGCACCAAAGATATCAGGAATACAAATATATACTCTTACAACTCATTAGGAAGATAGTTCAAAGAATACTATTTGAAAGTTTGGAAAGTGCCATGTTTCAGATTATTTTTAAGATCAAATTATGAGTTTAGATTATTATTATTTTTTTAAACTGTCTTGGTTCAACGAAAATTACTGTTCATACATATCTCAGCTCTTTTTATCGATACTACTACTGAGAGGATTCCACTGTTTCGTCTTTAATTTTTGGCGTATCAAAATATTCTCATACAAATTTTAAAATAACATACTCTTTAGTTTATTTTTTTTCCTACACAAAGCAAAAAATGTTAAAAGAGTAATACTATCTCACATACAAAAGGGAAAAAAGAAAACGTTATTCTCATTAAAACCATTATTCTCATTTGTATTCAAATGTCTAACACCTATTTGTATTTGTTATCTAATTGAATTCAAATACTTTAATTATATTTATAAAAAAAAAAAAAAATTACTTCTTCCAAAAATTACCCACTACGTAAAAACTACTGATTCTTATCTCATATTCAAATATCTAATTTCTATCTGTATTTGTTATCTATTTAAATTCAAATACTTCAATTATATTTTAGGGTTTTTTTTTTTTTTTTTTTAATCTTCTCAATTCCGCCTAAAACTTATGATACTATCTATATCTCATCTTTAAACATTATTTTATGTTACCTTACCTTTAAAAAAAAAAAAAATACAATATATCACTTTTAAACATTATAACACTAAATTAAAATAAATAAATAAATAAATAGAGAGTATTATTGCATACTCAAAATGAGTCTAGCGAGTAATAATATAAATATGATGTAAAATCAATTACTCGTACTTTCGTGCTAATATGAAATCCCATTTGGGTTTCCACAGTATTTATCCCTTGCCTTCATTTCCGGTTCCTTTAAAATCCTCTAAATATTTTGGCTCTCCCCCTCTTTCCATCTGAAACTTTGTTTCCCTGGCTAACAGTTTCTCCCTAGCTCTCAAAACCGCCCTTCTTTTTCTTTTGTTTTTGTAGAGATATCAATTCAATGGCTAACAAAGACAAAGATCAGAACAACGATGCCACCACAAAGTTATAGAGATGTGTCATCACATAGAAAATTTGCTTAGAGAGATAAGGAAAACGATGAAGAATCTTATTAAAAGTACCAAAGGAAGTGAAGCTTTAAAGGTGAGACTTGAGTCACTGAAGAAAGATCTTGAAGCTATTGGGAAGATGTTCAATGAGTCGATGAGAAAGTACTTTGAAGAAAAAAAAAAATGGTGTGATCTTGAATTTGGTAAATCTCTCAATATATGAAAATTCCATGAGCCCAAGGGATCACTTTCAGTCACAGTCAACCATGCAGAGTCAACTAGGTGGAGTCAACTCGGAACCATGCACAGAGATATAATTCTTGGACGAGGTTTCTTCATTTCTACCACTCATATTTATGTTTATAGTTAAGCCTCGTGTATCTAATAAAGAATTTCATCTCTTACGCTATTTGTATGGCCTACTGAAATTTAGATCAATGAATAAATAATTTCAGTACAAAAGTGTAATAAAAATGTTGTGAACACTACTTAATTAAGTATTTTAGGATAGTGTGAAGGATTATGTCGTGGAAATCCCAATCTCCAAGAGATATCATAATGAAATAAAATAATAGACTAGAACCCACCATGATTAAAGGTGTTGATTGTGTTTAACAATTAATACATACATACATATATATATATATATATATAAAGCAATAAAAGTTTGCATTTACATCAAAGTATTAGTTCATTAATATCTATAGTTGTGCATTAATTATTTATATTAGATGAACTTATATGATTATTCTTATAAACTTTATATAAGAGATAATCTTTAGTTGGAATAATAATAATAGATTTAGAATATGAAATTTTTACTCATATTTAGTTGCTTTGACAATAATTAATACAAAAGCCATAAAAATTAAATATTTTTTAATTCACTAAAATTATATCTTAATTCTTTAAAATTTCTAACTCCTTTATATATTTATTTTATTATAGCATAATGAAAATTTAACAGAATTTTTCTAATATTTATATGAGAAACAATTTTTTTTTTTTTTTTTTTAAGAAACAATTGAAACACTATATCATGCAACAATTGAAGCAATGTCCAACAAAAAGGGGAAAATCAAGAATGTTAAAAAAAAAAAAAATTGAAGGACATATTCATTTTTTTAATAGGCATGAAACATGCTTATCTATACTAACCACTATATCATGTAATTTTCAATTTATGAACATATATATAGTGTGATCAAATCACTACACCATTCTTAGGCTGCGTTTGGTTCAATGGAAATGCTTTCCGAGCATAAAATCATTTCAGGGGAAATTGTTTTCCTATAAAGGAAAATGTATTCAGGCTATTTGGTTGCCTCAGAATTCATTTTACGGAGAATATGAAATGCCTTACAAATTCAGCACCTGCATTGCTTAGACAAACCTGTAACAGTACAAAAATAATCATCCACTTCAACATAAAAAATAATCATCTGAATATACCCATAATATTTATATCAAAACAGCCACATCAATCTTTCACCATTGGCATTACACCTCTATGGTGTACAAAAATGATACCTACACGTGGTATTTGAACAGTACAAATACATAATTTGGGCAATTGTATCGTCCCAATAATACAAAAGACTACATATATAATATAATGGTAGGTGAATACTAGTACTACAACAAAAGTTAATCCCTAAAGCTACCGTCACAGTCAACATGAAACAGACAAGTCAGAGGTGTGTGAACAAAAAACTATCCATCCACAACTTTCTTAGCTTAGCATTCTTGGCTAGAAATCCCCGTGCTGCCTTCTTATTTTCACAGAGATGGTCAAAGGCATTTGCGAGCATGTCTTCGCTATACCCATCCGCCACCATAGCCATGACCTCAGAGTAAAGAGCTGTGTAATCAACAGGCCCTGGTTGATTTCTTTCAAAGCCACAGCAATTTTCTTCAGCTGATCAGACAAATCAGTTAGCACACTATCATCAAAGGGAGGTGCACGCCTTCTTTTGCGGGACTTGGAAATTCCTAACCCAGTGGTGGATGACTCTACCCCATTCTTTCCTTTGTCCACCACACCTTCCTCCCCATTGTCCGCCACAAGCTCAGTCCTATCCCCATTGTCTGGCTCATTCTCAATATCCATATGACTTAGAAAAGCTACCCGTGGCTGCATCCTTCCCCACTACAATAGTCAATTCATCGTACATCTCAATCTTTTTGTTCAGATACTTCGCATGCTTAGGATGCGCCTATAAGGGAGAAAGGAACGTATAATAACAATGCAATAATCACTTCACTCATAAAACACCCCTTGCTCGGCCTTTGCTAAAGGTTCTAGGTTTCTGAATATGGTAATGACATTTGTTCTTTATCATTTATCTCACTATAATTCTATCACTGAGCCTCGTGCTCGATTTTTGTTATCCCTTCTTAAGGGACTTTCTATTGACTTTCCCTCTCACTTTATACTCCTCCTTATGGATGTCTATAAGGATTTGGCGACTCGTGATAAGCTCATCTTTCCTTCGACTATCATGAGACTTCTTCGCCATTTTTTTGTCTCCTATCCTGAGTCTACACACTTCTCTCCTATGTGTGCCATAGACGCTGCTACTGTTAGACGGAGCGAGGCCCAGTTTCGACTGAAGTGGCCATGGACTGAGACGACGACTCCTCCGGCTTCTTCCGCTCCATCCTCATCTGCCCGTCCTTCTACTTCTATGGGTGGTATGACCCTTGATGCGGTCATGGCGCAGCTTGAGCGCATGGATGCTCGCCTTGATACACTCACCACTGAGTTGTATTAGGTAAACACCCATGTGGGTCGTATTGCTAGACAACAAGCTCGCCTTGGTGGCTTCATAGTGTCTCCCACTCCTTCTCCTGCGGCTTTCGAGGACGAGGACAATGGGGACGCTTTTGATGGTACATCTGATGGAGATGAGGCTTCTTGCTCTTCCACCGATAATGAGATAACTGTTTCTTAGTGACTTTTCCTTTGTCATTCGTGACAAAAAGGGAAAGTAGTTTTGGGTATGAGAGTAGTTATGTATTTAGGGGGAGAGTTAGTGTAAGAGATATCTTGGTTAGGGGGAGTGTTCATTTTTTTTAGGGATGTAGTGAGGACTGATATATTTTTTCTTTTCTTCCTTCTTTTATAGATACATTGTTCTTACATTGTGATAACAAACCTTGTATTCATTTTGTTATTATATATGATGAGGTTGTTATTATAGTTCTTTCACCTATCATTTCATGTATTGTTTCTTTTCGCTTTTTATGCACATGCTTCTTATATATTGTATGCAATCTTTTATTTTTGTTTCACACTAAGATGCCATGATGAGTTTTGTTTAAAGTATTTCAGAAATACAGGTTGTCAAAGTCTTTCTTACCATGGACTCTCTTCTTGCAAAGTTTTTCATGAGTTTGTGTTATGATAGATTTTATTGTATTCAACAAGTGAGTATGAGTAGAGTGATTTATGACTTCTCTCATATGTTCATTTGTTTGTTGTGGTTTTGTCATGGATCGCCAAAGGGAGAGATTGTTAGGACATATGTGATTTATGTTAGGAACATATGTCATTATAGAATTGGCTAATCCTTTGACAAAATGCACTTTACTTGTAATTGGGTAGATCTAGGATGTGTTTAATACTTCAAGGAACAAGATTTCAAGTTCAAGTATTAAAACCATGCAAATCTGTCCAAGATTCAAGTGAAGAAGTGTTGAATTTTAAAGTTCGACAACTAGCATTTATCGAGGTTTAAAAAGTAATTTCAGCCCGATGGTCGACAGCTCTCGATCGATGAGCTATCTGTTGAGATTTATGAAAATCAGTTTTTCAGATCTGATTTCACTCCAATCCATGTGTACATGTTTAGGTTTTCTTTTCTCACAACCCTAAACATATATAAGGATTATTTTAAGGGCCGTAAAAGGTTGTGCGAGTGTGAAGCAAAGTTTTGTTCATGCAAATTGTGACCGAAGACAAAATTTGCCCTAGTTCATCTTTTTCTTGAAGAAGCTACTGCGTTTGTACGCCATAGGGTTTTGTGATCAAAGAGTTCGTGATCTTCATTGTGTTGATAAACTGAAGAACTTTGCAGCCAACATCTTTCTTAAGTTGGTGATCAAGTCGCGTACTGGGATCCATGCATCTATTGGTTAGTCCCGTACTGGGAGCCGTGCATTGAAAAGGAGAGATTGTCACTACTGAACAAGTCCAATTAGGTATTAGGGTAAGGATTCAACTGTAGGTTGGTATAAGGTACTAGGATTCCTTTACTTGTAACCGCTTGTTGTGATAATAGTAGATTCTCAGGAGTCATGACCTTAAAATCACTTGGTGGGGTTTTTGCCGTGTAGGTTTTTTCCATTCGAAAACAAATCACCGTGTCAACTTTATTTTTCGCTGCATATTAACTTAGTTGGTGATTTGTTTGTGCTACCATGTGTATTGCATGTAATTGATCCTAATTAATTCACTTGGTTAATTAATTGGTTAATTTTATCACAAGGGGTCAATACATTCTTGGCCTCTCAGAATACATGTGTTAATATATGCTCACTAAACTATCTTGACTTGTTTTTGAAATATAAAATTGGTTAGAATTGTTTAGTGCATGTGTGTATGTGTTTTTGATCTAAATGCTTGTCATTTTTCTTGTTGAGAGATGATTTTAAGAGCTTAAAATTTTGATTGGATCTTTGGTTGAGTAGCATGCTTGATTGCATTCATATCTATGTTTTTCTCTTCTTTGAAAAACTATTTTTGAGCTTCTCGACAGCTTCTTGATACCTCTCGACAGCTAGGCTATCTATCGAGCCTCTTGATCTTCTTTTCTCGACTGCTGTTATCACAATTTCGATCCATCAAAGATTTTGAGAATTTGTCTCGATAGCTTCTTGACAGCTTCCCGATCCATCGAGAAAGTTTCTATCTTCTTGTTAGTTGCTATGGACACCTCTCAATAGCACCTCTACAGCTGCATCTATCGAGATTTAGTGCTTGACACCTCTCGACACCTTTCGATCCATCGAGCTTTGTGTTTCTTTATATAACTGAGCGTGATATTTTTCTCTCATTTTCTCCAATCTTTCTTGACAGTTTCTGACTTTTCACCTCCCAAAACACTTTTCTCTCTCTCTAAACCTCTTCCCTATTGAATCTTCGGCCTCAAGAGTGTTTTCTTCCTCTAGTATGATCTTCCTTCACACATTAATCATGCATTTCATTCTTTCTTGACCTAACTTTCGGGTTTTTTGAAAAATTTTGGGTTTTTTTCAAAATTGTTGAGGTTTTTGCAAAATTTTTGGGTTGGGTTTTGTTTAAATGATCTTCAAAGTTCATGCATTGCTTCACATTTGCATTTTAACAATGTTTCATGCATTATAGATGTGTGTTCTCTGTGTTGAAATCATGTGTGCTAGTAGGATTAGATTGGGTTAATCTCATGATATTTTTATTGTTACATGTCACATGCTCATGCATTTTTCATGCATACGTACCATTTTTTCTATCTTATTGATATTGATCTGTGTTGATACTTTTCTGCTTGTCTCTCTCTCCCTCTCTTTCTCTTTTTCGATTAGTTTGCTCTATGGCACCAAAGAAGAGCAAGTCTACTCCGTCCCAGAACCCTCTTAGTTCTAGGGCATCTACTTCTGATTCTACTCCCTCTCACGTTCGTTTTCATGATGAGAAAGCCCATCAGGACTTCTCGGAGAACGTTTCTTGACACGAAATTCATTCGAAACTCCAAGTCGTCCTTTCGGACTTTTTCGATACTGACCTTCCCATTGTCATCTATAGTAGGGGTTTGGAGTCACTTTGTGACATCCCGGTCACTTGTCCCTCTGTGACCATTCAGGAGTTCTACTTCAATATGCACAGATTCGACTACTCTGTACCTTATTTTATTACTTGCGTTCGAGGTACACACATTGTAGTCACTCCGGATCTTATATCCTAAGTGCTACACATTCCAAGGGTAGCGCATCCTGACTACCCTGGCTGTAATCGTCTTAGGACTGTGTCTAAAGACGAACTCATGTCTTTATTCTGTGACACACCATCTTCTTGGGGTGGACTTCAAAACACCCCTTGCTCTACCTTTGTTAAAGGTCTGAGGTTCCTAAATATGGTAATGACATTTACCTTACATCCCTTGTCTTACTATAATACAATTATTGAGCCTCGTGCTCGGTTTTTGTTATCCCTACTTGAGGGACTTACTATAGATTTTCCTTCTCACTTCATACTCTCCCTTATAGATGTCTATAAGGATACGACAACCCTTGATAAGCTTAGTTTTCCTTCTGCTATCATGTGTATTCTTCGCCATGCGACTGTCTTCTATCCTGAGTCTCCACACTTCTCTGTCATATGTGCCATAGACGTGGTGACCGTTAGACAGAGCGAGGCCCAGCTTCGATCGAAATGGCCATAGACCGAGACGGTGACTCCTCTAGCTTCTTTCGCTCCGTCCACCTCTGCTCCTTCTTCTTCTGCAGGTGGAGTGACTCTCGAGGCCATTATGGCACAACTTGTGCGCATGAATGCTCGCCTTGACACTCTCAGTGATGAGTTGTCGCATGACGAGAGGCTGTCATAGGTGGTTTCACTGTTTCTTCATCTTCATCTCCACAGGCTTTGGAGGATGAATGTGATGCTGATGGCTCTAGTAGTGATGATGTTGATGTGAATGATGGTGCTAGCTCTTCCAGTGATAAGGAGATGACTGCTTCTCAGTGACTTACCCTTTGTCATTCGTAACAAAAAGGGGAAGTAGTTTTTGGTATGAGAGTAGTCATGTACTTAGGGGGAGAGTTAGTATAGGAGATATCTTTGTAAAGGGGAGTGTTTTTTCTTTATGAGGGATATAGTGTGGACTTTTTGTATTCTTTTCTTTTCTTTTCTTACTTTTAAGATACATTGTTTTTACATTGTGATAGCAAACCTTGTACTCATTTTGATATATATATATATATATATTGAGGTTGTTATTACATTCTTTCACCTATCTCTTCATGTGTTGTTTCTTTTCTCTCTTTATGCACATGCTTCTTATTTATTGTATGCAATCTTTTATTTTTGTTTCACACTAAGATGCTGTGATGAGTTTTGTTTAAAGTGTTTCAGAAATATAGGTTGTCAAAGTCTTTCTTGCCATGAACTCTCTTCTTGCAAAGTTTTTCAAGAGTTTGTGTTAAGATAGATTTTATTGTATTCAACAAGTGAGTATGAGTTAATTGATTTATGACTTCTTTCATATGTTCATTTGTTTGTTATGGTTTTGTCACGGATTGCCAAATGGGGAGATTTTTAGGACATATGTGAATCATGTTAGGAAAATCTGTCATTTAGAATTGGCTAATTCTTTGACAAAACGCACTTTACTTGTAATTTGGTAGATCTAGGATGTGTTTAATACCTCAAGGAACAAGTGTTCAAGTCCAAGTGTCAAAGCCATACAAATCTGTCTAAGAATCAAGTGAAGAAGTGCTGCATATTAAATCTCGACAACTAGCTCAACAAATAGTATCTATCGAGGTTTAAAAGGCAAACTTAGCTCGATGCCCGATAGCTGCTCAATAGATAACCTTTCTATCGAGATTTATGAAAATCAGTTTTTTAGATCTAATTTCACACATATTCGTGTATACTTGTTTAAACTTTCTTTTCTCACAACCCTAAACATATATAAGGATTATTTTAAGGGCCGTCACAGCTGATGCAACTTGATGCAAAAGTTTTTCATAAGTATATTGTGACCGGAGACATATGCCTTAATTCATCTATCTTTTGAAGAAGCTGCTACGTTCGTACTCTGTAGGGTTTTATAATTAAGGAGCTTTGTGATCTTCATCGTGTTGATGAACTGAAGAACTTTGCAGCCAACATCCTTCTCAAGTTGGTACTTAGTCACGTACTTGGATCCGTGCATCGATTGGTTAGTTATGTACTCGGAGCCGTGCATTGAAAAGGAGAGATTGTCACTACAGAACAAGTCCAATTGTGTATTGAGGTCAGGGTTCAACTGTAGGTTGGTATAAGGTACTGGGATTCCTTTACTTGTAACCACTTGTTGTGATAATAGTGGATTCTCAGGAGTGGTGACCTTAAAATCACCAAGTGGGGTTTTTTGCCTTGAAGGTTTTCCCCATTCGTAAACAAATCACTGTGCCAACTTTATTTTCCACTACATATTAACTTAGTTGGTAATTTGTTTGTGCTACCACATGTATTGCATATTAATTGAATTAATTAATTAACTTGGCTAATTAATTGGTTAATTTATCACAAGGGGTCAATACATTCTTAGCCTATCATACATTACATTTCATTAAAATATCATTTTTTTTTCTTAATTTTTTTAATTATTTCTCTTTTTTCACACAACAACCATTGTTCACTGTCTTCCTTTTTCCTTGATATACGTAAAAAAAGAATAAACAACTAGATGTAAAATAAATAGTATCAATGTAAATTTATACAATTGCTGTAACAAACTTGTAAATTGACATAGTTTTTTTATATCTAAAAGTTGAAGCGTAACATTTATTATTGCTACGCTCCAGTTGAACCACATCAGCGTACACGTCATTATATTTTTTTTTTCCAATTTTCCTATAATTGTTTTTAACATTTTTTTTTAATATTTACACTTCTCCAACCTTTCTCCATCTCTTACCTTTTCTTCTCCCCACTACTTCTCTAACCTTTATCCCTCCATTACCTTTTCATCTCCCCACTGCCCTCTACATTAATATCATTCTTCCTCTTTCCCTTCATCTTCTTTTATTTTCATCTTTACTTATTCACACCCATTTACGATGAATTTGTTACTATCTCTTCTTTTCTATGCATAGTTTTCCCTCACAAAAAAAAAAGGCTCTCTCTCTCTCTCTCTCAATTTTTTGGTTGATTTTTAAAATTTTTCTTTCATCTCTGCTTTAGGTTGATAATTTTTTATATTCTTTAAAACTCTACTTTGGGTTATTACAATTTAGTTTTATTTTTTAAATTGTTGTTGTTATGGTTTTTTTTTTTTTAGTTTTCTTTGATTGTTAAATGTAATCCTATTGCGTTATAAAGAATTAGATATAGCATATAAAATATAGGATTATTCTATTACATAGCATGATTTGGATAGTTTGGTATTTATTGTAATTTATTGTTTATTCTATTACATAGCATGATTTATTTTATAGTGCTCAATTTAGAAATTAAACTATGAGACGTTACTAATTTTTATTTATTTTTTAGTTCTTTGTGGTAGACAAAGTACTCTTAATAGTTGTATTAGAAATACTCTATAATGCCATTTATTTAGAGAAAAGTAAAGGTTAGCCAAACGAAAATAATTGGATCGGTGACAAATTTTAGCATTTGCAAATTTATTTTAATTATTATTATTTTATAACAATGCATATATAGAATTTGATTCTTAGATTTTGCTAATAATTGTTTATTTGATAATATGTTTTGGGTGGACGAAATAACAATTTCTACAAAGAAAATAACCATAATAGATTATCAACAACAAATTGTTTTCCTAATTGCTCCAATTAATTATAGTTAAATTTTATTAATTTTTTTAGTTATGTTTTTTTGGTGTTTTGGATTGTAGGCAGAAAAAAAATATGGTTTGACAAAGTTTGTTTAAAACTAAAAGAATAATTTCCAAATTTTTTTTTTAATGAATCACAAAATGTTATAAATAACTTTTATTAAAAATTGAATATTTTTGTTAACTTTCCTTTGAATTTTTGAGAAAAATTGTATTATTTTCATTTTGTTATGACAAAATTTATATTTATGATTTATGATTGTTCCTAACATTTATGATTGTTTCTATAATAAATAAAAATATGATTACGAAATACATTACTCATTATTAAATTAGTTTAAATTGTAAACAAAATTAATAAAACCACCATAAAAATAATTATACACGTAACGTGTGGGTTCGCGGCTAGTTATATATAAATTGAAGTGAGTCATTTTTAGAAAAAAAAAATGTGTAAAATTTACACATTTTTCTATTATACACAAACTTATGTGAATGCTCTTTTAAGGAACCACCCATGTAATTGCAAGGAGGACCAAACTCACCTAGCCCCAATCATGGGTGCTCTTATAAACTTGAAGTCAAGGCCCTATCATTGTTAAATAAATATTATGCGTCCTATTTGCACTCTGGTCCCTTTGCATAGACTGAAGCTTGTTGGGTCCCAAATAATATTATCAACAATATTAGCAATCCAAAATAACAATCACACATAAGAATACAAAATTTACGTGGAAAACCCTTTCTCTTTGAAGGAAAAACCACGGGATAAATTTCGAATAATTTCACTATTATCAAATCTATAAAGTTGTGACTTACAACTATTTTGTGTTGGCTTTAATTCCGTGTCAAATTTGATTGTAATTTTATTCAATCTTATGTACCCTGTATTTTATATGGGATTTCTTTGTAAGGGTTGTGTGTGAGAGTGAGTGTGAAGACTTAGAGCAATTGAAGACCAAAGAAGTTTTCGCGGGTAGCTCACGAAAGGCCTTTCCGCGAAGTGAAGCATGTGCCCAACACATGACTAAAATGCGAAGAGTCATGACAGATGGTAACAGTTGGTTTTTGCAAGTGTCTCGTGGGTAAGGTCTTCCCGCGAGATACCCGCAAAACATTCTGTTTTGCCATTTTTTCATATCTGCTCCACTACATCCTCACCCACACTATATATACCATCATTACCCACATATTGAAAGGAGTGCTTTTCAGAGAGAAAACCCTAGCCACAGCCCTTCAGAGTTAGAGATTGTCATACTCACAATTCTATACATAATCCATTGTGGTTTTCCTCAACTCTTACCTTTCCATTTCTAAATCCATGAGAGGTTGATAGCTCAAACACTTACCATACCCACTCTGAGTATCAAGTGTCTTGTCTTTTCCGAAAAGCTAGACAAGACATGGTTCTGAGAAGTTTTGTTGGAGTAAGAGCTTGGAGGGCTTAGGTGCATTAGATAGATTAGGCTTGGAGGGTCTCTTGTTATTTGTGTATCCTAACTTATTGTCTAGTAGATCGATTTACCGCTTGGAGGGCAGCGAAGAGGTTTTTCGTTGAGTTTTCGGTTTCCTCTTTGATAACACATTGGCGTGTTATCTTGTGTTTGCATTCTTCTTCCTTACTCTTTTAGCTTTCATTTTACTGCTAAGTTTTAATGAATATGGCTTAGAGTAGTTTTATTGTTTATCTGCTCGTATTTACTCTATTCTGCACTTAGTTTAAGTTAGAGTAAAATCAACCAAGTCGTAATCTTTTATTTTTTTGGGGTCTAAACAGCTCTTGTGTTTTCACACAAATTTGGGCTTTCAAAATCAATTACAATATTTCTTGTGTATGTCTTACGGTTAAAGAAAAAATCTCTCTTGTTTTCTTTACTCTCACACACACTAATTATCTTTTTCAAAGATGGCAACACTTTGCTCTCTCCTTTTTATTTTCTTCTCCACATATAACTCTCTCTCTTGGCTATCTTCTTTTTCTCTAAGTGGCTTCCTCTTGGCTACTCTCTTTTTTTCTCTTGTGTGGCACTGTTTTCTTTTTTTTCACTATAATATGCAGCACACAAAGCCTAATAAACCTTATCTATACAATACTAAAAGCTGAAGCGTAGCATTTAATGTTGTTATGCTCACATTGAGCCACATCAGCAACCAAATCATCTCCATCCTCTTTTTTGTATTTTTCCTACAATTTTAAAATAGTTTTTATCAATTTTAAATTACTCACAAATATAAAATATTTCCCAGCCCTATCTCCAACATAAAGCCCACTTTTAATAAATTTAATTCCACCATAAAGCCCAAGCGCAAAGCCTTTTCAATCTAAACCCTTTGGAGAACCCTTTGAGAAACATGGTTTACTCAAAATTTCAGTTTTCCTTTTGTTGCACGTTTCAGAATCCTTCCCCTTCCCCAACATTGACGGTTTCAAACTCTTTGTTTTCCTTTTATTGCATGGTTTCAGATTTCCTTTTATTGCACGGTTTCATTTGTTTGATGTTTTTTCCCCCTTTTTACATTTTGTTACTGCCTCGTTTGTTTGATGATTCAATTCACGCTTCTGTTTTCCTTTTGTTTGATGTTGTTTTCCCCCTTTTGTACCATACGTGTAGTGCAAAATAAGTAAATGAAGATTTTTATTTTTATTTTTTTTTTATTTTTATAAGTAATTGAGTTTATTCAATCTATAAAAATATAGAGTTTAGGAAAACAAAAAGAGAGTTATTAATTCAAAATACAATTCTCTTTAGTATTGTTTTATATACTTGCCCTTGGTTCTGTTGCATTGTAAAAGAATTTTGTTACCATTAATTTTTTTTTTCTTTTCTTATTTGTTTAATAACAAGCATACGTTGATTTTGAAATATTAGAGGATGAGTTTGAAAGGACCCAAGAACTTTATGAAAGAATTTTGGACCGATTAAAGCACTTGAAGGTATGTATAAGCTATACAAAGTTAGAATATAGTGTTTAAACTTTAGAATTGTTTCGTACAGTTTTTATTTTGCTGGGTTTTATGGTTTTTGTTGCTTGCTTGGGTGGTGTTATTTGATTACGATTCTTTGTTGAGAAAAAAATGTTGATGGGCTGATTACAATTTGGTATTTTTGATGCTTTCGTTTTTTTTTTTTTTTTTTTTTTTTTTTTTTTTTTTTTTTTTGTGTGTGTGTGTGTGTGTGTGTGTTAGTATTTTGACCCACAATAAGTATATTAGCCAAGTAGTTGACCAAATGGCCAAATCACTAATGCACTAGCACTAGACTAGGTGTAGAGTAGCAACTTGTGAATAGTGCAGCAATATAGCAACAAGGGAACCACACATGATCAACTCTATAACACACTAAAAATAGCTTTTATATGAATTTAAAAAGATTCCACAAACAACTGTTTTAGGACAGTACAACACATAAAACTCTGCTATGGACCTACATTTTATTGCTGTCATGATTTTTTATCTTACCAAATGTGAGGTTTAGGGTCTAAATTTGGTGAATTCTTTGATTAGTTACAATTGTTTTCATATTAGCATGTCGTACTTTTTGCACAAATTCTTCTATTTATGGATATGCTTATTTACCTATGTTGATTTCAAGAGGAGGGTGGCACTGACAAACTATTACTTGCTAATTGGAAGAGTTAAGAGCATGATCTTATTTGGTCAATATCTTTTGTTTTTAGTATGTTTAATCTTTTTAGAATATTTGAAAATGAACCAAATGCTAAAATCTTAAATCTGGGTTGCTCAGATCTTTTTTTTTTTTTTTTTTTTTTTTTTTACAATATTCTATTTCCCCCTTCCATTACAATGTTCACATAAATCTTTTCTTGAATAAATGTCTTGGAGACATTGGTTTGTTGTTGCCCAAATTTCTTATTTGGGGTTTGTTGTTTTTTAGGTGGAAGATGTGATACCCAAAATTGGCCATTATAAGTCAAAGATTCAATAGTTTTGCAGGTAACTATGATTAAGTAGGGACATAATGTTTGAGCATGAGATTTAATGTTATTCATGTGTTCCATTAACATTCTAGGAAACATAAGATATACTCGAATTCACAAACTATTTTGAGAAGAGTTTCTAATTATGAAACAAACATTGAGCACTAAAATACATGTTTTATCAAACATAATAAATAAAAGACCTAAATCAAATCACATTGTGATGCTTGCATTTTGGCATCCAATTATGCAAAAGATAAGTAATTATTCTATGATTACCAAAAAAAAAGTAATGATTTTGCATGTATATACAAGTTACAAGCTTAAGTATTATAGCTGAAATTATGATTTCACACTTGAAAGCCCATGAAAGTGCATTGTTTTTAGGTTTTATTGAAAATTTAGGAGAGGCCTCATGACTGTGTACCCAAAGTAAACCCCAATGATCTCAATAAAAACTACAGCCAAATGCATATCATTTGGGCCATGAGTGTGATCAGACCACTCCATAAACACATTCATGCATGATAATTTAATCATTGTAATTGAAAGTACCACACTGATAAATATCTGATTGTTTCAATCCTATAAATTGCCCAAATTCCAAACATAAGGGCTCTAATGTTTAAGTTGGAGGTGATGCTTGCTATTGATATGAGTTTGAATTTTTCTAGAGGCCTTCATTTTTCTTCGTCTAAATCAGCCTTCCTCCCTCTACCTTTCTTTATAGTTCTTGGTTTCTTTATGGTTCTTCGTTGGATATAGCACTATTTAAATTAGTCAAACTACACAAATTCGAATAGTGGACAACATTAAATATTGTCCTTTTTGAAGAGAGATAATTTATGACAAAATTAAGTTGGACAAAAGGGACAATCACATTTACTTTTGAGCTTGAAAAATTTGTTCTAAAATTTTATTTTTCCTGACTTCATGACTTATATTATATTTGTTTTGACTTAGTTTTATATTCAGATAGATGTTATATTTTCTTATTTTGCTGAAGGTTGTAACTTGAAATCCCTAAACCGATGCAATACAACCAACAACGTCGAGAGGTAATTTTTAATAGGCTTATATGGAGCACAATTCAAGTGCGGGGAGTTCTTTACAATGTTGCATTGATATTGCCAAAGTCTTGAATGCCCCAATCCATATAAAACTTAATGATATAGAGGTTGTTCATGTTTATGAGCTTCAAATTTAGTGGCACAAGACTTTCCACTTATATGTGGTTGATTTAAACTGTTGTCATCATTATAATATGTAAGATATTTACATACAAGAATTGTTTGATAATTAATATTTAGTATTAGTTACTTCTCTCACTCTTCAGCCAAATTATATTCTTTTGATATTTTTTCCCTTTAGCTTTTATTTTTTAATCTTATTGTCCTCCTGCAGAATACAAGTACCATGTACACTTTTCTAATATATTTGCTTATTAGCATTTTTATATTAGAGGAAGCTTTCAACAAACATTCTTAATTCTTCTACCATTTTGCTCTATTGATGCGCCACAATTTAATTTTGTTAAACTATCCCGTACATCGCACGGGTTAGCGACTAGTTTATATAAAATTCTGCCGCTTCACATTCCTAGGAATATATGGATTCCTAAATCAACTTATATAAAAGACTTCTCATAGAAATAGAATTCTATTAATGTCCCACAAGCCTTTATAAAATTTAACATAGTTTTTTTTTTCTTGCAAAAGATTTTCCTTATGTTTCTCGAACCACTATATAATTTAATTTCCCTTAATCCCTAAACAATTCCCTCAACCCGAAATCACGAATTCCCACTTAAATGTGAAACAATAATTCAGATGCAACCATGGCACCACAATAATTAAAAGATGCAGGCGACCCATTTGAAAACAAAATAAATGAAGGCCATGTGACCCTGTAAGAGGGAAAAAGCAAGTGAGTGAGAAGGGCTACTTCATTAAGGTCACTCATTCTCACCATGAAAGATGGTTGAAAAAACATCTAGATATTATTTTCAAGTCTCCTACGACAAAAGGAATACAAGAGATATTACTCTTGTCAATGTCAAAGTGTGAACTGGTGACATCTTTTCCAACATAATTTGACTATTGAAGACTCTCTCAAGAATAGCATTTATTCTATTCATGGGCTATTATAAAATTTGTGGGCTGGATTTAATTGGTGCCGTGCACCTAACAAAGCCTTCTTGATATATGAGATGTATCAATCTTCTTCCTTCGTGCTGCCTGCATTCTGGTCTTTCCGACTATTTTGACCATTGAAAAAGTTCAAATTAGGCTCCTAAACTCAATCATGTTTTCCTTGGCTACACAAAGTTCGTCATAATAAGACCACCATTTACCACTTACGTATTATCTCTTATCTTTTTCCAATGGCTTCAGCAATTGCTCTTTTACACAATCATTTGCTTGTCTTTGTCATCGCCTTCCTGGTTCCTGCAATAGCTCAAGTTAATACCAACGTAAGTTTGGGTTCAGCTCTCTTTGCCACTGATGATAACTCCACGTGGACTTCACCATCTGGTGATTTTTCATTTGGATTCCGTCGCTTTCCAGGTCAACAAGATCAGTTCCTTCTTGCTATCTGGTTCGCTAAGATACCAGATGAAACTATAGTTTGGTCTGCAAACGGAGATTTCCCGGCAGCGAGAGAATCAAAAGTTGAGCTTAACACAGTTGGACAACTTGTACTCAAAGCTCCAGGTGGATGGGAGTTGTGGAGGTCCAGCTACAATGAGAATCCTCAAGTATCAAATGGGGCTATGCTAGACACTGGGAATTTTGTTATAACAAGCACAAACTCAAGCATCATATGGAATAGCTTCGATAAACCAACCGATACCATCTTACCAACCCAAGTATTGGGTTCTGGGAGCAGCCTTTTCTCTAGCATGTCCGAGAAAAACTTCGGGGTGGGTAAGTTTCAGCTCCGTTTCAGACAGCAAAATATATCAAATTCCTCATACGATCTGATACTTAATCAAAAAGCTGTCGACACCCAAAATACTTATGGAGCATATTATACTGAACATAATGCTTCTGAGCTGATAATGGATAAGTCAGGCTACCTTCTAGTCAAGAACTCACTGGGAGGTATATCCAACCTTTCATCAGAGGGTGAGGTCTTGAGGACAGACTCAGACTCCTACTACAGGGCAACGCTTGACTTTGATGGTGTTTTCAGACTCTATACTCACCCAAAGAATTTTATTGGAAACCAAACCTGGTCTGCAACTTGGTATGTTCCTAAAAACATCTGCCTGGATATTTTGGACACTTTTGGAAGTGGCCCTTGTGGTTATAATAGCATATGTTCACAGAGAGCTTATGGTAAGCCAGAGTGCCAATGCGCCCCAGGCTTCTCTCTCTTGGATGTAAATAACAAGTATAGTGGCTGCAAACAAGATGATGTAAGCTACATGCATGAATGTAACGAGATGGGTGCTGTGATTTCGGAAGATCAATTTGAAATCTTGGAGATGGAGAATGCTGATTGGCCTTTAGCTGCCTATGAACAACTTGAACCCACAGCAGAATTTGAATGCAAGAAATCTTGTCTGCACGATTGTTATTGTGCAGTCGCCATTTTCCAGGATCCGAAATATAATAATGGCACGGGAAGATGTTGGAAGAAGAGATTACCGCTTTCTAATGGGAGGTACAACCGCAATGCCGTTGATAGAAAAGCTCTATTCAAAATATTGAAATTGAATAGCCCTTTAAAGAATCCTACAAATCCAGATCTAGGTCAAGGAAAGCAGAATCAAGCAATATTGATCCTTGCAGTCCTCCTAGGTACTTCTGTATTTTTTAACTTCTTTTCTGTAGCTGCAATTTCTCTTCTTGTCTTTTGCTTGTGGCGAGGAAAACTACCAAATTTCTATAGAACCTTACATACAAAAGACCTTGATATGAATCTGCGTTCATTTACATACAAAGACCTTGAAGAAGCCACTAGTGGGTTCAAAGAAGAATTGGGTAGGGGTTCTTTTGGCACTGTTTATAAAGGGGTTATAGTATCAAGTTATAGCAAATATGTTGCTGTCAAGAAGCTAGACAAGATGATAAAGGAAGGTGAGAGGGAATTCAAAACTGAAGTAACAGTGATTGGCCAAACTCACCATAAGAATTTGGTACGATTACTTGGCTATTGTGATGAAGGAGAACACCGGATTTTGGTGTACGAGTTTATGTACAATGGTTCATTGTCTAGTTTCCTCTTTGGAGTAATAAGACCAAGTTGGCAACAGAGAACACAGATTGCATTAGGAATTGCCAAAGGACTAATGTACTTACATGAAGAATGCAGCATGCAAATCATTCATTGTGATATAAAGCCTCAAAACATACTCTTAGATGATTTTTTTACAGCCAAAATTTCTGATTTTGGATTGGCAAAGCTTTTGATGAACCACCAAACCCATACTCTCACTGGCATCAGAGGGACAAAAGGTTATGTTGCACCTGAATGGTTCAGGAACACACCAATCACAGTAAAGGTGGATGTATATAGTTTTGGTGTCATGTTGTTGGAGATCGTTTGCTGCAGGAGATGTGTGGAAGTTGAGATGGAGAAGGCAACAATACTTACAGAATGGGCTTATGATTGCTATAGTAGAGGGAAAGTTGAAAGATTGGTGGAAAATGATGAAGAGGCTATTAGTAATATGAATTGGGTGAAGAAGCTAGTAATGGTGGCAATTTGGTGTGTACAGGCTGTGCCATTATTGAGGCCTTCCATGAGAGAAGTCACTCATATGCTAGAAGGCATTCTTGAGATTTCTGCACCCCCATGTCCTTTTCTCTACAGTTCTACTTTCGAAGCTGAAAAGTCATCCATGGGAATTTCAAGTAATAGTATGAAGAAATGAACCTCCCAATGTTGGGAGGTTCATTACTTCAACCAGTCTCTGTGTAGTGTCTAAGTGAAGTGGTGTCAGGCAAAATAAGCTTTTCCATGATATCCTTTGAAAGTTTAGTCATTTGGAAAGATTGTCTTAATCAATAGTTCTTGTCATTAATTTAAGCCTAGTACTACTACTTAAATGGATTGAAATGCTACACTAATGTGGCTTTATGGGGGTTGTTGGTGTATATAGTCTATATATAGTGTGGAGACGAATGATTTTTTTTTTTTTTTTTTTTTGAGATAAGGAGATTTATGAATTTAAACTACTATAAGTTTGAAAATGAATTCCTTTCATCTATGTCATGGTTGAGCATGGCTTCCACTTTTCAATCTCCTTCTGCTTCAAAACTTTCTAATCCTGCACTTCCTCCCTCATCCAATTATTATCTGAATAATACTCTACAGTTTCCATGATGATGATTTTTATAATTTTAAAAACAGAAAAGACGTAGTTTCTATCAAATAATGAAGAAAAAGAATTGATTTTTCTATTACTAATCAATTATATTGGAATTTCACAATCATTTTGGGTGCGCATTTGCTTGCCTTACACATGATTGGGAGCAACGCTGTCATCCACAGTTATGATCCAATGCTAACAGGGTTTGAAGTTTCATATTGATGATGTCAACCTTTAAGGCAGATTTCTTAATTAACCAAGAAAACTCTAGTAATATTAGGAATTTCAGTGCTTCATTTTTTTAGATAGATTTTGGGTTTCTTTTCATTTGCAACAAGAAAAAATGACCAAGGAATCCGGGTAAAAAACACATTCGTATCTCTACGATAAATTTTCATATCTTCACAAGAAGAAAACCTTTGACATAGATCATACTTAACCAAGCATCTAAGGAAATCAATATCAGCAAATAATACCAAAATGCCTGAAGAAGAGAGTATAACACTAATCCTGTAAAAAGAATAAACTAATAAAGACTTATACGGCATGTTCCCATAAGATGCAGCTATGTGTAAAGGAGTATTGATAAATGGTAGCTCATTGGTGTGCTCCAAAAGTTTTACATCCTCTGCAATTAAGGTGTAAAATTTATCAATATTATTATCACCACTTCGAGTAACTGTAGAAAGAGATGAACCTCCAGCACTGTGTAGCATAACTGTAATTTCCCTGTTGTCTACTTGTGTTTGTCCTTGTGAGATGTCCCATGCTGTCTTACTGTCCAAATTCGTACTGTTTACATCGACAAATCGGGAACCCCAGCTGAGTAAGTGACTCACAAGCTGCATAGTGTAAATTAGTTAAGTGTCGTCCTTGGTCGGTCCTTAATCCAAATGCATAAGCTTCTTCTTATTTTATAATTTTTTTTTATCTAAAATTATAATTAAAGAAATTAAAAAAAAAATGTTCATTATGTATTACATGCAGTTGCAAATTAAGCCACTGAATCATTATGTATTATATTTAGATATAAAAGATTTTAAATTTTGAGGCCCCAAAAAATGATCTTTGGTTCAAAAAAAATTCAAAAAATAAAATGGTCATCTACATTATTTTTAGTTTTTTTTATTATTTTATTTTATTTTATTATTATTCATATTTTGTTAATGCAAAGTAGATGTTAATGGGGGAGAAAAAGAGCTTGCCTGGGTTTGATTTTTTGATACTGCTACAATGTGTAACAAAGTATTGTCTTCACCGTCCTTCCAGTTTAGGACTGAGTCTTCATTTAATGAAGCATTTTTATACCAATTTCTTGGGAGCCATTCCACCAAGAATTTGAAAGCCTTGAGCTGGTCCTTTTTTAGGGCAATATGCAAAATGTTCTTAGTTTGCTCAATCACATTGTAATAGAATTAGGACATATTAATAGAAATTTGTCCAATAGATCAAGGTGGTGATCACCTATTGCTACTACATAAAAGGAGTGAGACACTCCTTTCCTTTGACACGAACAAGGTTCCCACAAATTATAGAAGTTGATGCACCAACTCATTATGCCCATTAGCTGTAGGCACAGAACAAAAATGGGAATGGAAGTTCTCACGATAGTGGGGGAGTGGGTTCTAGTTACCTTTTATAGGTCGTGGATCATAGGCCTATGAAGAGTAAGAGCATCCATTGTAGTAGAGCTATTTTTTTAGCTATTTGGCACCACCAAAAACTATTTTATCTATTTTACCTACTCATTTTACAAAATATCCAACAGCAGTGGATCTATTTTAGCTTTCAGCATAATAAAATAATATAAACATCACAATAAAATAATATATCTACTACAATAAAATAATACATCCCACCACCACTTCATACAGCCCACCACCACCACCACCACCACCACCACCACCACCCTGCCCACAATCTACTCCTACCGCCACCACAACCACCAAAATCAGCCTACAACTACCCAAGAAAATTAACCCACAACCACAAAAGTAAAACCCACAGAGCTTTGATCACAAACCCAACAATCCGAAACTAGAAAAATTTCATGAACTCAAAAAAATTCCCGCAGAAAGACGTGAATGGAGAGTGGAAGGCTTTGGCAGAGAATGGATTGGTCGGTGAACAGTGAATGGAGTTGGGTCAGCGAAATAGATCCTACCCAACACCAAAATATTAGACCAAGCTAATCGATTTCTCGAAGGAAAAAAAATAGAATATGAGCTATTTGAAACGGGTTTGGATGGCGGTGAGCGTGGCAGTGGTGCAAGGCCACACAGACTAGGGGCATAAATGGAAAATCGGCATCAAATCCCTTCAACACAGGAAACGAAAATTCTTCTTCGGCACTTGTAGCGACGCGTTGGATCTCCGGCCACTTTCAAGGGATGGGCCGGTGATAGTTGAGAGAGAGTTGAGAGTTAAGAGAGAGAGGTGACTAAGATAAAAAAAATAATAATAATAATAAAAAAAATAAAAAACAAATAAATAATAATTTAAAGGGAGGGAGAATAAAAAAATAATTTTTTTTTTTTAGCTTTCAGCTACAGTGCACATAAATATGGCAAAATGGGTCAGATTTTTCTAACCCAACCTAAACCTGATTTTTTGACCTGAAGCAAAAACGGGTTGACCCGTGACCCGACCTGTGTTTTTTGCGGGTCAACCCAACCCGACCTGCGACTTAACCCGAACCCGAACCTTTTTTTTTTTGGATAAAAAAAAAAATAAAGTTACGACAATATTTGTTTAATTTTTTTTGTGAGTTTTAAGGAAACAATTGATATATTTACATAATTGCATGCAAATTAATTGAAAAATAAATGGTTGAGCATTCTGTAATGAATAAAGATTTTTAGATATCCAATAACAAAGTACATGCCAAGATAATTTGGTTATAGTAGAATTAAAAATATAGATTTAAAATTGTAGACATGTGTGAGAAATATTCCCAAGTGTGAAAATAGTGAAGCCAAAGAATCAAATTAGCATAAATTATGAATGCTTAGACCTATTTTTTAACAATTTATGTCCAAAATAAATTATGATATTTCCTAGAGTGTGTGTTGCTTAACAATGATATGATATTCATAAAAGAGACCATGTATAAATAAGTGAGCAATCAAACTTTAATGTATATCTCAAATTGAAATAGTGTGCCAACCACAATTGATAATAGATTATAAAATTAATTTTCAAGATTGAAAATTTTTTATATGTTTTATATGTTTTTATTCTTTATCAAATGAGTTATCCAATAAGTCATTTGTAATTTTGTTTTATATTTTGGAATATTGATATTGTGTAAAAATAAAACTTGTGTATTTGTTTTACTTATCTTTGTGTTATTTTGTTTTAGATAGCAATGTTAGTATTTTTATAATTTTAAAATTATTGAATAAGTATTAATAAGTTTAACTAATTTCATTCTTGGTATAAGTGGTGAATTCAAAATAATGCATTTTACATCAAGTAATTTGTTGCATAACTTTCCAAATGGCAAATATATGTTATTTTCTTTACAAAAACAAAAAAATAAAAAATAAATTCATGTGAAAAATACGGGTCAACTCGACCCGACTCAACTTGTAACCCGATTAACTCGAACTCGTTTTTAACCTGCTTAAAATGACCCGTTTTGACCCCTGACTCGATTGACCTGCAACCCGATTGACTCGACCCGATCCGACTCGAACCCGACCCGCCTGTTTTGCCATGTCTAAGTGCACATCCATATTTAGATGTTATTTTCCAAATGGCAAATACATCTTATTTTCTTTATAAAAATAAAAAATAAAAAATAAATTCATGTGAAAAATACGGGTCAACCCGACCTGACTTGACCTGCAACCCGATTGACCCGAACCCGTTTTTAACCTGCTAAAAATGACCCATTTTTGACCCATGACCCGATCCGACTCGAACCCGACCAGCTCGTTTTGCCATGTCTAAGTGCACATCCATATATAGATGTGCATTGTAGCAATGTAGGTTAAAATTTACCTATATCACCATTATTGCAACACTTTTTTTTTCTTTGTTTGTAGATAGTGGTGCTAAAAATAGCTTTTTAGCACCACAATTGCTAGTGCTCTAAGAAGTATAAAAGAAGCAGGCCCAGCCCAAAGTGCATAAAGGACTAAGCATGTCCATGAGTCTGAGGATCCATTTTGGCGAAGCCCTATGCGCACTGCAACCCAATGCTTAGCCGACTTATCACCCACCTCAGTTCGCATAGTGGAGATGTTAGGCCGAGGTATAGTTGCAGCTTGATTAACATAAGGCCAAGGAATGAGAGTTTAGATGTTCACCTTCGCCTTGTTTAGATGTTCATCTCATAACATAGGTTACATTTATTACTAAATGACCGGTCTAATAGTGCTCCATACCCATTAACCTACTAAACCTCTCCAAAAAGTGGAGGAAACACCGATTGGACAAGTATCTTATGAGCCCCCTTAATATAATTCACTATTGCAGGGAGGATCAACCAGTATAAATAGGATCTTTTCCCATCTGAATAGGGGGTTAGAAAACTAGAGAGAGAGAGAGAGAGACTGCATTCACTTTTAGTGATCAAGTGAAATCTTGACAACTCACTCTTCATGGTTTATTTGTAGTTCCACTATTTGTATATGTCAATTTTGAATGGAATATATTTTGAAAATCTTACCAACAGATTACATGTCGTCTATATTGTTAACATCGAAAAGTTGTACTGGCCTCCCCTATAGTTTTCCATTATTACAGTTACTTCCCTTTTAGTTTGGAATAAAACACTCACTTCTAAAAAGAAATGCAAGCTATTTACACTAATCTCTCTAGATGATAGATAAAAGACTTTTAAAAAATTGATATGTATGACAATTTTCCCTCTCATTTTTAGTTAGATGTGCGACATGTGGCATTTATTTGATGTTTAAACACCACATGTCTTACATCTAAAATAATTGAATTTGGAGGGTATTGGAGGATTCAATGGGTGATGGTCTTATCTCATTCACTTTTCGATCCACAAACTCAACTTTTGTGCATACTCTTAAAATACATACAAAAATACTTGAAATTTAAGAAGAGTTTAGTGGGGTAAATGAATTTATTTTCACTTATTGATTATGTATAGGTGGTGCACTAATTATTTTATTTTTGTAAAAAAAAAAAAAAAGAAGTATAGTTATTTTTTGTAAAATTTATGTGAAAAAGAATTTATTATAGAAATTTGGCATTCTTGCTTGAGTTTAGTACTTTTACAACAACGGATACAAACAAAAAAAAAAAAAAAAAAAAAAAAAAAAAAAAAAAAAAAAAAAAAGAAGAAAGAAAAAAAGAAAAAGAAAGAAGATTATGTGCTTAAGTTTGTGAAAATAATTATATATTTGTCAATTTACATTTTCCTCTATTTTCAGTCTCCCATAATATATTTGAAATTAATTCCCAAAAGTATTAGCAATCAAGAACAACACAAAAGGGCTCCCATCTAAAGCAATTGATGTCCATGCTTTGTGTGTTGATGTGGCATTGCACTTATAAGTACTCCCTAGCCATGCTTTTGTGGTATTGCACTTGTTATCATCATCTTGCCTAGGATGGCAAAATCAACCCAAACCTATTTGCCTACCCAAATCCACCCATTTAAATAAAACTCAAACCCACTCAATTATTAATTAGGTTAAATATGTATTCATCCAATTAACCACAATTAACATTAATGTTAATTGAATTTTAATTGTGTACTCAATTAGACCTAATTATGACCCAAGTATCATTTCTATAAATCATCCAATTCTAAAATAACTCAAAACCACTAAAAGATCAAAATACCCATAAAACCTCAAAAATTACCAAAATACCCCATAAATAAAAAATAATGACATATCTTGCAAAAGTTACAAGGGAATTATTTCAAGAAATTATTTCTTGTCAAAGTCCCCCCAGGAGGGCTGAGTAACACTTGATAGGTGATTGTTATAAGTAGTACTGCAACCACCAGAAGCATATTGCGCCTTTCATTTGATAATGTCATCAATTCACGGCCATATCTCTTTCGAAAAAACTCCAAACATCTCAACGGCCTTCGGCAGTCTGCATGCCTATTATATGTAGATAGAGACGAACCCAAATTAGCTTTGCCGCTTTGGCCCGTGCGCACCATATATATCTTAACCCTGATCTCTTTGTATTGTATTTCATATTGCAAGATGTCCCATGCTGTTTTGCCCTCGAAATTCGTAAGGTTTACACGGACAAATCCAAAACCCCAAGTGAGTAAGTGACTATTAGTAGTGATAAACTGTCACTAAATTAGACAAGTCTTGTCCTTGGTCCGAGATCTTAATCCAAAGTTGGCTATTTGTAAGTGGGCGTTATTGCCAACACATTCCAAGCCACATGCCATTCATAATACAAAATACAAAATATCTAATTAAATAGAAGAAAGACAATTTGTAAGCAATGAACATAATATAGAAAATATTGGACAAAGTTTAACTACAAAACTATATGTGTGTAGGTGTTCCTTATATCTTACCTCCATCCCAAACGATTCAAAGAATAATACGTGAGTTTCTCACAAACCGAAAGTATGGTGTCTTGCCCGGGAGCAGATAGAGTGCTACTATGGTTACACCCAGGTTGGGAACTCACACTGGTTGCCCCCTCTACCCATTTTTTATTTACCAAAAAATAAAAAGAAGAAACCCAAATGGACCAAATCAATTGTATGGGGGGCTCTTGCGAATTTTCAAAGACGGTGGGGAATTATAATGGTCCAAACATGGAGTGTGGAGCCATACGATAAGGTCACCTTCTTCTGACTCAAAATCCACTAACATTTCCTTCAAAGGTACAATGGCAATGAATAATTGCAAACCTGGATCCAAAGAAAATTTCCTAACTCGGCCAAGCATCACAAGTGAAACTATCCAACAATCTACATCACTAATTAAGACCATTCCTATCGGAAAAATGTGGAACAGCCAATATTTCCAATGTAAAAACAATAAGATTCAAAAAAAAAAAAAAAAAAAAATGTCGGTCGCAAACCATGTTATCTTCTAAGGTAAGATGCCAAAGATGATGGAAAGTTTTATTCTGGTCTAAATTATATCATTTGCCCCCAACCTCCATGACCCGAAAGTGTTGGCAGGTGATGTAATTTAGTTAGGCTCTTCAACAAATTAGTTTCAGGTGCTGTAATGGTCATACATATCAATTACTTCAACAAATTAGACCATTACATATCAATTGTCATACATATCAATTTTTTTGATTACATATGTATGACAATTTTACCTCCCATTTTTAATTAGTTAGATGTGCGACACATGGCATTATTTGATTTTTAAACACCACGTCTTACATCTAAAAAAATTAAAGTCTTTGATAGTTGAATAAGAGATTTGGGGTTCAATTCCTGCTTAGACAAAAAATAGACTGGTGTATTGGTCTGATGATAAAGATCTATCATCAAGAGCAAATGTCATAGATTGAAACTCTCTCTCAAAAAAAAAAAAAAAATGAAGTATTCAATGGGTGATGATCATATCTCATTCCCTTTTCGATCTACAAACTCAACTTTTGTGCATACTTTTAAAATACGTACAAAAGTACATGAAATTTAAGAAGAGTTTAGTGGGGTAAATGAAATTTTTTTCACTTATTAATTATGTATAGATGGTACACTAATTATTTATGTAAAAAAAAAAACACTATGAATAATTATAGAGTGTGGAGCCATACGATAAGGTCACCTTCATCTGACTAAGAATCCACGTACAAAAACACTCTATAATTAGTGTTTGGACCATTATAATTGTCACTGGACCACTCGATGTTTTGCACGTACAAAAACACTAATTATAGAGTGGAAAATTATAATGGTCCAAACATCGAGTGTGAAGCCATACGATAAGGTCACCTTCATCTAAACATTTCCTTCAATGGTACAGTGACAATGAATAATTGCGAACATGGATCCAAAGAAATTTTTCTAACTCGGCCAAGCATCCCATGTGAAACTATCCAACGATCAACATCACTAATTAAGACCATTCCTATCGGAAAAATGTGGAACAACCAATATTTTCAATGTGGAAATAATAAGAATTTTTTTTTCATGTCGGTATCAACAATCAATTTATATATATCTAAAAATTGAAGCGTGGCATTTATTATTTGCATGCTCTAATTAAGCCACATCAGTAGTCATATCATTATCATTTTTTCCTAATTTTTTATAAGATTTTTTTTTTCATTTAAAATGAATTAAAAACTCTATTATATTACAAACAAAATATCATATTTATCTTATTTTTAACTATTCTTATTTTTTACCACCACACACCATTGATACGATGGTCACTCCACAAGTATAAATACTTATGAGGTGTGGGGGGTAAGGATCAGGGTTCAAGTTTCTAGGAGAGAACTTCACACATATACACTTAGATTATGTTAAAGTAGAAATTCTATCTTATATATATATATATATAAACTATTCTTATTTATTATTAAGTTTTCAAATCCATTTTAACTTTTCATATCCCCACTATTCTCTACCTTAACTTTCTTCAACATTTCTCATTCCATTTTAACCTTTCATATCCCCACTACTCTCTAACTTAATATCATTATGTTTCTATTCAATTATCTTCCTTTATTTTTTACTATTCTTATTCTTATCCTTATACTATAAATTTGTCATTCCCTCTCTCATTCCATGCATAATTTTCTATTTTTTTACACACAAAAGGTTCTCTCTCTCTCTCTATATATATATATATATATTCAATTTTTGATTTTATTTTTCTTGCATCTCTACTTTAGGTTGATGAACTTTTGTATTCTTTAGAATTCTCTTTTGAGTTAATACGATTTAGTTTTGTGTTTTATATTTTTATCTTTTTTTACTCTCATTGATTGTTAAATGTTATCTTATTGCATTATAAAAATAGTATACAAAATAATGTTGTTTATTACATAGAATAACTAAAATAATTTGGTGTTTATCACTATACATTTCATTTTTACTATTTTTTCTTCTCATCCTATTTTATTCAACATTTAAATTCAGCAACATCCTCCATATTATTAAATTATTTATACTTTTTTTAAATTAAACATATAATATTTTACTTAAATTCAATAAATAAAAATTGTTCTTATTTGTGTTGAATCCAATACATTAAAACATTGGACCTAAATCCAAACCCAATTCAATAATTGTTAGGACATATGTAATTCATGTTAGGAACATATGTCATTATAGAATTGGTTAATATTTTGACAAATGCACTTTAATTGTAATTGGGTAGATCTAGAATGTGTTTAATACTTCAAGAAACAAGGTTTCAAGTTCAAGTGTTAAAGCCATGCAAATCTGTCCAAGATTCAAGTGAAGAAGTGCTGAATTTTAAAACTCGACAGCTAGCATCAATCGAGGTTTAATAAGCTGTTTCAGCCCGATGCTTGACAGCTCTCGACAGATGAGCTTTCTATCGAGATTTATGAAAATCAGGTTTTCAGTTCTAATTTCACTCCAATTCATGAATAGATGTTTGAACTTTCTTTTCTCATAACCCTAAACATATATAACGATTGTTTTAAGGGCCGTCACAGATGATGCAACTCAATGCAAAAGTTTTGTACAAGCATATTACGAACCACATATGCCCTAGTTCATCATCTTCTTCAAGGAGTTGCTCTGTTTATACGTCGTAGGATTTTGTAACCAAAGAGTTTCGTGATCTTCATCGTATTGATGAACTAAAGAACTTTGCAACCAACGTCCTTCTCAAGTTGGTGGTTAGTCACGTACGTGGATCCGTGCATCAGATTGGTTAGTCACGTACTGGGAGCCGTGCATTAAAAGGGAGAGATTTTCATTACAGAATAAGTCCAATTAGGTATTGGGGTAAAATTTCAACTGTAAGTTGGTATAAGGTACTAGGATTCTTTTACTTGTAACCACTTCTTGTGATAATAGTGAATTCTCAAGAGTGGTGACCTTAAAATCAACCGGTGGGGTTTTTGCCGTGTAGATTTTTGCTATTCGTAAACAAATCTCCGTGTCAACTTTATTTTCCGCTGCATATTAACTTAGTTGATGATTTGTTTGCGCTACCACACTATTGCATATTAATTGAATTAATTAATTAACTTGGCTAAGTAAATTGGTTAATTCATCACAAAGGGTCAATACATTCTTGCCCTATCAACAAATAAAAAATGCAACAAATAAACCTATTCAAACCGACGTTAGATATGCATCTTTGGTTCAATATGTCAAAGAAAATGATAAGACTAGGCATTGACACCCAATGGTTCAATATTTGAATTTGATAGAAAATTTAAATATACTCTTATGAAAATGTAACTAAATTTTACCGAATCAAGTAAAGAAATCAATTGCCAACCACAAGAACGCACAACAGCTTAAAACTGTAATTATTTATGTAAAACAAAATTATAGTTATTTTTTCTAAAATATATGTGAAAAAAAAAAACTTATTAGAATTCCTGTATTCTTGTTGGAGTTTAATTACTTTGACAACAATTAAAAGCAAAACAATTGTGTGCTTAAGTTAGTGGAAATAATTATCTATTTGTCAATTATTTTAAGAAATGCCTGCATATTCTTAACTATATTAATCCGAACAATTTACCTTCCTCTAAGTTCAAACTCATTTAATATAATCCAAATTCATTCCCAAAATACTATAACACATAATGAGTATTATATATGAGAAATAGGAAAAAAAAAATTCTTATTAAAATTACAAAAACTTATAGTGTATCCGTGCATCACAAAAATATTGAGTAATTTTATTATTGAACTAACTGAAATCTACCTGAACTAGATTTTTCAGTACTCGACGCAAGTGAAATTATAATTTTAAATTAATAAACAAACATATGCATACACAAGGGAAAAAGGAATGGAGTTGTAATACAAAGGTATTACAAATTGAAAAATTAAATAATGCTATGTAATCATGCACATGCAGCTCCAAGTTAGAAGAAACAAAAATAAAAATTGGCACACATTACATATGCATACATTCAGCTCCATCAAATCTTCTCCAATGATTGAATCCGTAAGCCATTAACATCTGAACCTGATTTTCAGTCATCATAGGAGAGATTTTCAGTCATCTTACGTTTGCTGTGGCCGAATATTGTGCTTTAGGTGAGACTAGCTTGGAGCTCCTTTGGTTACATTGACTTTTTCTGGATTTGGGTCCCTCTTGCTTCTACTACTCTTGTATACTATGACAACAAAAGTTCCATTCAAATTTCCCGTAACAATGCCATCCACTAATGGACCAAGCACAATGATATTGATTGTAATCTTCATCATCGTCTCCTCCAGGTCTCCCTCCAAATCTACAAATTCCTTGGTACTTTTACTGCACTGCGCCACCTGGGTAGTTCAGGGACGGAACCAAGATTTGAACCTAGGGAGGTGAAAGCATGAACCAAAAAAGTTTCAAGTGACATGCTTTATTAAAAAAAAAGAAAAAGAAATCATGGTAGATAAAACAATTGCACTTTATTACCATAAATTTTTAAGTCAAGAAGGAAATAATATGAACCAAAAAAGTTGAAAGTTACAATATAATATTCAAATCTTTTTGAAGAAGAATAAAAAAAGAAGAGGACTTCAGATCTCCAAATTTTGGATAATTGGAATAAATATGTTGATTTTATCACATTGACCAACTCACTAATATGATAAACCCATACTTTTGGATGCAACTAAAAATCACACTAATGAAGTTTTCAAAACTTTCTTTAAGGATTGTAAAAAATTGGGATATTAATATTAAGAGTTGGCAATGCTACATCATCAATATTGGCTTCTAAAAGAATTTTGCATTTTATCTTTTGAAAAAAAAATTAAATATTGTAATTGACTTTCCCATAATTTATAAATCAATTAAAAAGTTATATAAATTATTATCATCCCTGTAAGGGAATTTTTTTTTTCTATGAGATTTTTTTGGTTATGAGTTATTGAATTATGATATTGGTGATTTATGGATTTTTTGTTGTGTTGTATTTAGACTATGAAGGGGCCATGGGTCCAAAGAAATGGTTAAGTGATTAGTTTCTTTTGGGCTATTTGGACCAATCCAAAAATTTGAAGAGGGCCAACTATAAACTCTAAAATATGGGTATGCAAATAAAATAGCTAATTTGAAGAGAGAGGGGGTACCTAATTTGAAGAGAGAAGAGGGGGGGGGGGGGGGGGTGTGGGGCAATTGCCCCCCTCTGCCGCTTAGTGGGTCCGTCCCAGTCTATATTCTTTCACTGCTCAAGCAAATACAAATATTTATACATGAACATGGCTCATTTTCAGCCTTACAAGTGAATCATTTCATAATCATACGACTAATTCTTTAGTTAACAAAACCAGTGACAGGTTCAGTGAACAGTGTTAGGACACATTTAACCATAACAAGGGAAGTTATATTCAGCAGAATGGCTTTTTATGTTTCCATTGCTTAAATTGACAGCAATGGATTTTCATTCTTATTCCCCTGTAGATAGAGGGTGACATAATGATATGATTTTACATTTTCACTAGGTTTGTCTTACCATGGCACAATATTTTTTTGTTTTTTAATACTATAGTTAGAAAAGTACAAAACAAAATGTTGGGGGAAAAAAAGGACCAAAGAGCGTTATTTGTTTTTCCAGCTATTCATATAAGACTTGGAAGCACTATTTGCTATTGCTAACGGTTCAGCTAAAATGAGTTTTTCCAACCTACTCATTTGACCCTGCTTCTTTAACAAACGAAGGTCCAGCACAACTGCCTCCATGCCCATGGACCAACTAGAGTTCCCATTCCATTACACAGATAAGACACTGCTTTGATGCTTGTGAGTACTACAACCGAATGCATACCCCTACACTGAATAGCAAGGCAGGCTGCACTTAACAAATCAAAGTCCTGAATAACCAAGCTAGAATCATTATTTGTTCTTTTTTTCACATGTTTTGAAGAATAGACATTTATGGATACTTAATTAAGTCCATGCATTATGACCAGGCCAATGGGGTTTTTACCTTACTCTGATACAAAGTAGAGTTTATTCTTTTCTAAAAGCTTCACTCTAACATTGCAAACAATATAAGTATGACCACTGTTTCATCGTCATGATAATATGATCTTTTTGAAATTTAAAGCACCCAATAATATCCGGAGCTTTTAGAACCAAATAATCTTGACATATAAGGTATGGTAGAAATTTGATTATAAATTCAGAAATTAAATAATGCTAGGCAATCACACTGCTTTATTGCAATAAAGGCAATACATTAAGTACTTTAACTATGCCCATAGAAACATAGACTAAATTTTTATTATCAAAGAAACAAAAATAAAAATTGACACACATTACAGATGCATACTGCTCCAAGATCGCCTATTTTTTCCATCTAGTCTTCTCCCATGATTGAATCCTCAACCCACTTAGCCTAACTCTTTCCAAAGCAGGAAAATTCGCTGGTAAGATTGCAAAAATCAAGGCCGAAAGAAAAATTGAAATAATTGACCAATCTGGAGCCTGAGTGAAGAAAAATAACAAAACTAGAGGAAGTAGGCATTGATTACGAAGAAATTAATGTACCCAGCTGGCATGAGGAGAACAATTATTGAGTATGAGAACAACACAAATGTGCGAGTATTGTAAATCAAGAAAATCAGAGGTTCCTTCCAAAGCAATGGCTGTCCCTGCTTTGTGTGCTGCTGGGGTATTACACTGAGTCTGATCATTGCTTCCACGATAAAAGCTGTATAAAAACAAAGTAGACGCCCTCACCAAACGTTATATTAATCATTAGACTTGGATCATCGGTTATGGTCCAGACTGAATAAAAATAGCTTAAACCAAGGGTGATATTGAGTACAAGGAACGAAAACTTAACGTAAAAATTTAGAATGAGGAGAACAATTAATGAGCTTGAGACCGAAAATAGCACGGTATTAATAGCGAGCAACAGAGAAAAAAATCTCAGCGAAAAAACTCTATCTCCCAAGGCAATGGCTATCCTTGCTTTGTGTTCACACGCTAATGTGGTATTGGACTGACTCAGATAAATGATTGTAGGATAATTACTGCTCCCTATTGTTTTATTGAAGGGAGCAATAATGCACAGACCATTATCTTGCCAAACTCCACCAGGAGGGGTGAGTACCGCTTGAAAGCTGAGTGTTGCAAGCAGTGCTGCAACCACCAGAAGCATATTGCGCCTTTCCTCTATTACTTTCCTTATTTCACGTCTTAAATTCTTAGGCGAACCAAACAAAAATGTTTTTCCGAGCATAAAATCATTTCAGGGGAAATTGTTTTCCCATAAAGGAAAATGTATTCAGGCTGTTTGGCTGTCTTGGAATTCGTTTTACAGAAAATCAATTCCCATGTTTGGTTCGTTCAAACATTTTACGGAAAATGGAATTCGTTTTACGGAAAATCAATTCCCATGTTTGGTTTGTGGATCATTTTACGGAAAATATGAAATGCCTTACAAATTTAGCACCTGCATTTCCTAGACAAACCTATAATAGTACAAAAATAATCATCCACTTCAACATAAAAAATAATCATCCGAATATACCCATTATATTTATATCAAAACAGCCACATCAATCTTTCACCATTAGCATTACACCTCCATGGTGTACAAAAATGATACCTACACATGGTATCTAAACAGTACAAATACATAATTTGGGCAACTGTATCGTCTCAATAATACAAAATACTACATATATAATACAATAGTAGGTGAATACTAGTACTACAACAAAAGTTAATCCCTAAAGCTACCGTCACAGTCAATGTGAAACAGACAAGTCAGAGGTGTGTGAACAAAAAACTATCCATCCACAGCTTTCTCAACTTAGCATTCTTCGCTAGAAATCCCCGTGTTGCCTTCTTATTTTCACAGAGATGGTCAAAGGCAGTTGCGAGCATGTCTTCGCTATACCCATCCACCACCATAGCCATGACCTCAGAGTAAAGAGCTGTGTAATCAATAGGCCCCGGTTGATTTTTTCAAAGCCACAGCAATTTCCTTCAACTAATCAGATAGATCAGTCAGCACACTATCATCAGAGGGAGGTGCACGCCCTCTTTTGCGGGACTTGGAAATTCCCGACCCAGTGGTGGATGACTCAACTGCATTCTTCCCTTTGTCCACCACACCTTCCTCCCCATTGTCTGCCACAAACTCAGTATTGTCCCCATTGTCTGGCTCATTCTCAATATCCACATACGACTTAGAAAAGCTACCCGTGGCTGTATCCTTCCCCCCTACAATAGCTAGTTCATCGTACATCTCAATCTTTTTGTTCAGATACTCCACATGCTTACGATAAGCCTATATGGGAGAAAGGAATGAATAATAACAATGCAATAATCACTTCACTCATAAATTCAATATTCAATTCAATATAGATGTCGTTAGATGATTTAGGTCAAGATAAACAAAAAAAATATGTTAGGGAACAGGAGACATAGCCCATGATTTTAAAGATAAGTACAACATAAAATACAATGTACAAATGCTAAGACCAGATTTTACAATAGATCCGCACATGAAAGTTATATTTGAAAATTTGTAAAAGCAATGGAATCCTAAAAAGAATGAAACTATAAATTTTATATAAAGAGGGTACTTGAGCAGCCTTGTCTTATTCTCAATTCATAGATTATAAAAGCCAAAAACATATATTATTATTTATATTAAGAAAATATATTTGGAAGTTATACCATGACTTCTTCTTGATATGTCTTCGCATTGCATGTTATCATTTTTAAGTTATTGTCCCAGCCGAAACCACTTTTCTTCCTAATAGTTTGAATAGTGATCCACATGGTCCTCAGAGTCCGCAGCCAATTTTCTACATAAGAGGGGTGGCACTCGACCCCAAATTGAATAGATATCTCCTTTGCTACAAGAGCAAAGGAGCCGGCCCTAAAAGTGTTAGAAGGCTTGTTGCCCTTTGCAGCCTCCTCGACAAGTAGCCTAAGCATAGTCGTGTGCATGGGGGCAGCCACCTGAACTGCTTAGTGCTGCCCACCTTCTCTTTTCCCTTCGACATTACTACATATGAAAATTGTATAGTGAGAGTAGCATTTAAAAATCAAAGTAGCATTTAGTAATTACGCTCAGAATATGAACAACAAATCAAACACACATACAACCATGCTTATTGATGTGTACAACAGAACGAAACATGCTAACACTGGAAATAACAATGTAATGCTGGAAATAACAATGTAATGCTGAAAATAGTTTTTCCTTACACCACCAAAAGTCTATAGTAAATACATTGTCCTTACAAAAAAAAAAAAAAATATATATATATATATAGCACATATTACAATCATAGAAATCTAAATAAAGTACTACTATCTACTCCTAGTATAATCAGACCACATAACTTGGCATATCTGATCTCTCTAAGAATTCCACACTCTACTATTTTCAATGGAGTCCCGACGTGATTGTGTTTCTTGTTGGAGGCCACTAAACTCTACTTGGTTCATTGTAGCTTCCATAATATGGTCATTTGGTTCAACCCCCATAATGTAATTATGAATCACACAACATGCTAACACTTCTTTCACTTGGGTTTCAAAAGACCAAAATGATTCTGAATCCAAAACTCGAAAACGTTTCTTCAACACTCCAAACCCTCGCTCAATGGTAGTTCTCAATGAAGAGTGTTAGAGTTTGAACAATTCTTGCTCATTCTCAGGAGGATGATCATTAAACTCTTTCAAGTGATATCGCACACTCCGATAAGGTGACAAAATTCCATTTTTATTACCATACCTAACATCACCAAGATAATATTTACCTACATATATTCAAAAATAAAACCAAATCACTACTATGCTTAGGAAAACGCACAATACTTATGAAACTAATAGACCAAAAAGGTGAAGTAATCCTATAATACCTTCAGGAATTGAAAATCCCCCTGGCCTAGCAAATGTATCATTTAACACACGTGAATCATGTGCACTGCCTTCCCATCCAGCCAATACATAAGTGAACTTTAAGTCAAAACTAATGGCAGCTAACACATTTTGCGTGGTTCCATCTCTGCGACCACGAAACCTTCCTTGTATTTCAGGTGGCATAGATGCACGAACATGTGTACCATTGATTGCTCCAACACAATCCTAATTTTTCACAGACATAATGGTTTAAAATTACACAAATCTTCACAATTTACAAAAATACACAAGTCGCAATATTTACCTTAAAATATGGGTAGAACCTTCTGTTATTCTTTATCTCTGGGGGTGTATCTTCGCTAAGCAGTCTTATTAGAACTCTATATAATTTTAGGACCCCCCCCCCTCTAAGGACGACCTTGAAGTATCTATGAACAGTCTCAGTCGATCTATGGAATCGACTACTAATTACACGGAACCTCACATTATGACCAATAATGTGACAGAAAATTGGCACTTGCTTCGTAACAGACACGTGAATAGTCGGATGTACGTGCTCCCCCTCAGTAAGGATGTGACATAAGTGGTGGAAAGCTATAGACTTCATCCTAATTTGACTCACACAATGTCTCTCACTTCCATACAGAATACTATTTATGTAATGCTCTCTCTCAACTACATGATTAACATAAGGCGCCCTAGGCGGTCGTCTACGCCGCAATTTCCTTAACAATGCAATCCCCACAAGGAGGACAGATGCAACTGAGGCAAGAATTGCAGCTTTGGTTTTTTTCTTCATCTAAAAAATTACAAACACTGTGGTCTAAGAGGTATGTAAACAAGCATGCTATTGATTACACAGTATATAAAAACAGCCACAAACAGAAAACATCCAAACCACATTGATAACGAGTACCAAAATTTTTTTGCACATTTATTTCTATATAATTGTAACATCAACAACGTACACAACATAATACCATCATAATCAATATTTACACCAACAAATCACATTGCATTCTATTTCTATATAATTGTAACACCAACAAAAGTTAAATTCTTAAATCAATGATTAAATAAAAAATGGATAAACAAATAAATATATATATATATATATAGATTGGATCTGAGATAGTGAGGTAAGGTTAGGTTGTTTATGGGTTTGAGGGTGGATTTTGGCTAAATGGGTTTGAGGGGATGTGGATTGGCTTTTGTAGAGGGTGGGTCGGAGGTGTGTGGATTGGAGGTGAGGTGAGGTGAGGTTGTCGAGTTAAAATGGAGGGTGGATCGAACATAAAGTGTGGATCGGACTGAAATAGAGGGTGGATCGAAGTGAAATAGGGGGTGTATCGGAGTGAAATAGGGGTTGGATCGGACTGAAATGGAGGGTGGATTGGACTGAAATGGTGAGGTTGTCAGACATTTTTTGTTCAAATTGTGAAGGAAACTCATCATGGATTGGCGGAGTGTGGGTCGGTGGAGTGTGGGTCGTCGGACTGGAGCTCGGTCTGTGGAGACTCATCATTTGGCGTGTCTTGCTCTATTGAGCTTGGAGTGTGTCTGTGAGGAGTGTGTCTATGAGAAGCTTCGAGAGAGTGTGAGGAGTGAAATTGGTTTGAAGGTAAAATAAAATGTGAAATCGATTTACGCCAAAAGAGGGTTATTTTACGGTCAACACAAAAATTGATTTCCATTTGATCCAATTTCCTAAGCTTACCAAACACGCAGAGGGGGTGTAAAATGATTTCCTAAAACCCTTTTCACCCAAAACAAACGCACCCTTAGTGTCTTTTTATTTTGTCTATAAAATAACTAAAGATTAAAATTTTAAATTAAATTTTTTTACAAGGAAATTTATTGAAATTTTTTTTATACATTGATAGTTGGAGATTTAAATCATGAATGTCTCATGCCAACACATATTGTGCGGGAATTTAACTAGTATTGTTAATAAATAAAATATAATAAATAGATAATAGAAATAGAAATAGATTTGGAAAGTTTTTGTGTGCTAATGGGATTTGTTATTAGTTTCCGAATTCATTTGGGCTTGGATTTTTTTTTTTTTTTTTTATGAATTTTATTTTGGGTTTTTGAGTGGGCTGATGGAATAATTTTATTCTGGGCCTGTCTTGGGTTGGGTTAAATGAAGGATTTTCGAATTGGACCATGTAAGTTTTGGGTTACAATTAGGCGTTGGGTTCCAAAATGCTTCCTTTCATCGACTCAAAGGTAAGAATATTTAAGTTTGCCAAGGCCTGCATTTGAAAGTGATTCTAAGTTGGTGTGCATGGCCTGCATGGCCCTGCACGGTACGTACTACGTACAGACGATGCCTCATCCAAACACTACTCCTTTTTTTTTCCTTGCTTTGAATGTAACCTGATCAATAAAATTGGGCAGACTTCCCATCCAAACAAAAAATGATAATAATAATAATAAATAAATAATACTGTCTATAGGTCTAGAACATTAAAACCTAGTAAATCAATGTTAGGTAACAAATAAAACACCCTATGTCACTATTCCAATTTTCCAAGCAAGACTATACCAAATAAAAATAAAAATTGAAACGAAAAGCAAACACCCAATTTAGATATCTGTTGAAATAAAACAATGAAGCTGAATTTACTAACACAATCACATCGTGAAGTTGAAATAACAAGTGCAAAAATCTAATTTACTTTTAAAAAAACCTATAAAATAAAATCCAATCAAGTAAAAGAAGTAGAATCCATACCTTGGAGTGTAAGGTGCATGAAGATTTAGAGGAAAAATGTGAAATGGTGCAAATTTGCATTTGTGAAAATCAAAACTGAGAGATTTTCTATTATACCATCATTGCGGCAACCAAAGTCCAAAATAGCTTCCATATATACAAAGGAGTACCAAATTAAAATAATTTCTATATGTTTGAGAAGGATTAGATGTTAGGGACATATTTTATGTAATTGGTTAATCTTTTGACAAAATGCAATTTACTTGTAATTTGGTAGATCTAGGATGGGATTAAGACTTCAAGAAACATGTTGTTCAAGTCAAGTGTTAAAGCCATGAAGATCTGGCCAAGAAATAAGTGAAGAAGAGCTGTTCATTAAAGTTCGACAGCAATCTTGACAAAAAGACTTCTATCGAGATTTAAAGTCGAAGCTCAATAGAAAATCGACACAAGTTGTTTCTGTCGAGACTCACAAAATCAGAAATTCCAGATCTGATTTTCAGCCCATTCTTGTATATTTATATAGGATTTATTTTCTCACAACCCTAGACATATATAATTCTTATTTTAAAGGCCGTCGTGCATGCAAGAAAGTGACCTAATTCATTATTCTCTTTTAAGAAGCTACTGCATCTTGACGCCAAAAGTTTTGTGACCAAGGAGCTTCCTGATCTTCATGATTTATTTTTTCACAACCCTAGACATATATAATTCTTATTTTAAAGGCCGTCGTGCATGCAAGAAAGTGACCTAGTTCATTATTCTCTTTTAAGAAGTTACTACATCTTGACGTCAAAAGTTTTGTGACCAAGGAGCTTCCTGATCTTCATCATTGATGAACTGAAAAACTTTTTAGTGTTAGTCATGTACTGGGATCCGTGCATATTGGTTAGTCACGTATTGGGATTCGTGCATCAAGGGAAAAATTGCCACTACAATACAAGTCCAATTGGGTATTGGGATAAGGGTTCAATTGTAAGTTGGTATTTCAGGATAGGTCATAGGGTTTGGTAAGATTCCTTAAACTTGTAATCACTTGTGATTGATAATAGTGGATTCTTGGGAGTAGTGACCTTAAAATCACCCAGTGGAATTTTGTCTTGGTGGTTTTCTCCATTTGTAAACAAATCATCTGTGTCAAATTTATTTTCCGCTGCATTTAGATAATGCGTTGATTTGTTTGTGCTGCCACGCTATTGCATGAAATTTGATCTAATTAATTAACTTGGGTAATTAATTAATAAATTGCAAGGGGTCAATTCATTTTAACGCAACATTAGATTATGATATCCAAGAACTTCAAATTAAATTCAAATCCCTAATCCTTTTTTTCTTATCTTTTTCTCAATTCCTTTGAAAAGAAAGGATAAGGGCATGGACATTTTAATAAGCTGGCAAATATAAATAAAAATAAATGGAAATTTCTATGATTGCTTTTATGTTGTTTGCCAGTGGCTCACAGAGTCATAGTTACCAACTTTGAATTTTCCTTATAATTACATTAAAATATCAATAAGGCGATAAGTAAAATATAAAAAGAGAACATTCTGTCATAATAGTGAGTAGCGACCATGAATATAGATTACATGAGATATTGAAAAAGCATACGTCGTTGTCATTCAACACTCCACAAAATTCCAATTCATATAACAATTCTTTATAAAACTGGGAGGCAGTACAACTCTACAAGCTGTATTATTATGTATTATATTCTCTGACGTGTAATTAGTTGTATCTTATTTTAACCATTGTGCAAGAGTGACTCTCAATTTTTCTCATGAACAACTCTAGGTGTTTTGACCATGCGAAATCTTGCAGGCTTAAGGCAAATAAGGGTTTGTGGCTCTTTTCCACTTCATTTCATTGCATTTTTTTACTAATTAATAAGTTCTACTAGGTTTGTCATAGAAACTCTAATAGTTTCTGTTAAGTTTTAGACCCCCAGTTGTTCAGATCTAGATTAAAACATTTGTCACATGTAAAAAATACGGTGGAAAGTAAATAACACAAGATATGATAATCCAAGAAAACCGATAAAACAACTTGTTTCATGGTAAAAAAAAAAAAAAAAAACCTGGGGAGAACTATCTCAAGAGAACAATCCACCAAATCAAGTTAAGATTTACAGTCAAGAATACCAATTTGTAGTAATTTGACACAGTTACCAAACTAAGCTCTGAACTCCAAAGACATCCTTGATCTGGATATGTTCTCACATGAACCACCTGTTCATGTCTTGATCTTTAGTACACTTGATAGCTAAAGGCTTGGCTGCAACATTACTTTAGTGGTACTAGCAATATGAATTTGATTTCCTGTAGGTGCTTGATAAAGTTAGAAGGTACAAAACCTCTCAAATCTCACAAGAGTAACTCTCAAGACTTGGAAAACGTGTATTAGAGTTTTCCTTTTATACATAGTAATATTGGACTCAAACCTTAAACGTTTTCCGAGGATGTTGGGCTTCAATTAAAATTCTGCAAATCGTAGTTCAATTGGTCAAGGCTTTTCTTCGACCGATCGAGCTTGACAAATTTTCAATTTTTTTTTTTTTTTTTTTTTTTTTTTTTTTTTTTTTTTTTTTTTTTTTTTTTTGCAGCTTGTACGTTCTTGAATCTTGGCTTGTATCAACTTAAGCAATGTCTAAAATACTTCAAAGACACTAAAATCTTATACTAGACATGTTTTTGTTCTTGGTTTGTCGACATACAACAAATTTAGAACAGGGGCGACTCTACCCTCTGTTTAGGGGGTTCAAATGAACCCCTTAACTTCAAAAAAAAAAAAAAAAATTATATATTTATAATTTTTTTTTGTTAGTTTAATATTTTAATTTATTCTTAAAAATATTTTTGCACACCCTAATTTAAATCTTATACACACTTACTACAAGTATTTCCAACTCTAACATTACAAATAAGTATTTGAGAACTGTAAGTGTCACTCTTTCTTATAAATTTATATTTTATGTGTGTGAGTGTGTCTAATATTAATTGTGTGTATTACTTTTTGTTGTAATGTTATTTGTGTGAATAATGATGTGTGTTGATATTTGTGTGTACAGTATAAATATAATATAACTTTATATAATTTAATAATTACAAAATAGAGAGTGTTTATTACATGTGTGTGTATTATTATCATGTTATAATAACTTTTTGTTATAATTTCAGAAAAAATCAAGAAGAAAAATTGTAAAGTTAGTGATTGTTCAAGCATTTAATTCGTCAAGTAGACACGTAGTGTATTATTTTAAGTATGAATGAGTGTGGTTGTGTGCGACAATAATTAATACAGAGCCAATGAGTTAAGTTTATTCATTTAGTTTAAAATATTGCATAAAAATAAAAATGTTAAACAAAATTAATAAAATAAAATAGTCATAGCTACCCACATTGGCAATAAATACTCATAATGAACTATCATGTAATAATTCAAAATTTGAGAACTTGTAAAAGGAAATTGTAAAACATTTTTTTTTTTGTCAATAACTTGATATATTTAAGTTCTCTCTTAATTAAAAATTTTTTAATTTAAGTTTCTTAATGACCCCCCTAAACAAAATTCCTAAAGCTACCACTGATTTATAACCTAAACATTTATGACTAAATATTTAAAACCTAACAGTTTCTTTTGGTTGATAAGCTTTATGTTTCTGTTTTGGTAAAGTTGCATATAGTTAGTTTGTTCTTTATTGTAAATACAATGTGTTTTGAAGTGTATTAATTTTGTTTTCAAATTGATAAAATTTACGTATCTATCATTTATGAAAAAAAAAATACCAAAACAAAAAAATTGACAAGACATGGCAATTCAATATGTTCAAAAACTGTGACTTTTAATGGCCAAGATGTTGTACACCACGAATGAAGACATGATCTAACAAAGGGAGCCTAAGCAAGAAGGCTAAAGTACTTAAAGAATTGCTGGAAAAACAACCCATCAACACATTGTGGACAAGCTGTCATGAACTCAATGACACGACCTAAGCTTGTCAATTTGAATCTCACTCACAAACATGACAAAGATGCATATAGACCAATATCAACAATTTAACTTTTTTCTTTTCTTTTCTTTCCTTGAAGAATTAAGACATTATCCTCAAAATGCAAAGCTTGGCCAAGCACGGCAAAGCATAGCTATTGCTGTATATAGGTCTTATCTTGTGCTTGGACTACCGTCATCGGCTTTCATCTAGACTTCATGGTTGCTTTGAAATTTGAATGAGCCTCTATTGAACCGAGAGTTGATAAGACTTGTACAAGATAAGTGCGATGACTTCTCCATAACTCCAAAATGGTTTTAGGGTTTTCATTTCATTATACAATCTTTGGTAATGATTTGCATGTGTGTACTCATTAAAATGCCATATTAATTATATTTAAAAAAAAAAAAAGTAGAACTATAGCCTACAGGAACTGCAAGTTTTACTACATTGAAAGGCAATTTAAATATTTAGTTAAGGTAGTTAAACTATTAAAGTCCACTAATTACATTTATTCCACATTAGCTTAATTATTATAAAACTTGTATTTCAAAAAAGAAAAAAGAAAAAACCTTACTGTTTTCAATTTTTTCAGTTGTTTATATTTTTCTTATAATGGAAGTAATAACAATGTTGCAGTGTTTTCAACGTACAAGTAAGAAAATTATTCATTGTTTCACAAAAAAGAAGCAAAAAGTAAACTATACTTTTTCGAAGAATAGAGAATGGGATGGGTTAGAGAGAGAAAATGTGAGATAGCAATGAGGGAAATGGAGAGATTCGGCCAACAATGGCCTACTACGGCTTTTGTGAGAGAGTATGGAGAAAAAGAAAGATCAGAGAAGAGTTTTTAATAAAACCAAAAAAAGTTCTTCACTCAGTCTCAGGTATGAATTTTATCACATCATTCAAGTTGATTGTCCTGAGTTTGGGTTATAAACTTATAATGCCATATGGTTTATGTTTTCCAGTACTGTTAATACTTTGCCTAATGTGATATCTCTTTGTGCTTATCTAACCTGTGGGGGCTCTCACTTTCATTTAGAGAACTTATATGATGTGGGTCAATGTTATATTATGCCGAGGCTAATGATATTTAATGTATTAGCTTGGCAATGTTAAATATGACTATTTTTTGGAATTTAGAATATCGAAGTAATTATGGAGTCATGTGATGGGCAATGCATGCTATCTGTGCAATCTATGTATTTTAGAAATAATGTTTAGCATCTAACAATGTACTGTGTTAGGGTTTTATTGGCTGAAACTGGTGATTGTAATGTCTATAATTATTTGTGTTTTCTTGAGAGAATTAACAATGCTTATCTGTTTGTATTTCTCGCATTTTAGCTAGCCCAACTCAATTTTTGGGTTTCCCAGAACTTACTGTCAAACAACGTGTGATTTTAATATGCATTGATAGGCCAAGAATATATTGACCCCTTATGATGAATTAACCAATTAATTAGTCAAGTTAATTAATTAATTCAATTAGCATGTAATAAGCGTGGTAGCATAAACAAATCACAAACTAAGTTAAAATGCAGCGAAAAATAAATTTGACACAGGTGATTTATTTACAAATGAGGAAAACCAACGAGGCAAAACCCCACCGGGTGATTTTAAGGTCACCACTCCTGAGAATCCACTATTATCACAACAAGCGATTACAAGTAAAGGAATCTCAATACCTTATACCAACTTACAGTTGAACCCTTATCCCAATACCCAATTGGACTTGTTCTATAGTAACAATCTCTCATTTTCAATGCACGGCTCCCAGTACGTGACTAACCAATCCGATGCGCAGATCCCAGTATGCAGCTTACTCCTTTGCACGAATCCAAGTACGTGACTAACTCCATAGCAACCCTTTGATTGTTGTAATTGATTTGCAACAGCTTCACAAAGAAACACCAATAAGATCTTCAATGTTGGTGCAAAAGACTTTGCTGGGTTACAAAACCCAAAAGCGTACAAGAAACGCAGTAAGAACTCTTTCTTGTGTAGGAGGAGGCTAGGGTTTCAAAAAGAAAACCTTATGAAGCTCTCTAGAGTTAGGGTTTTTCTTTTTCCACCTCCTTTAAATAGGAGCTTAATGGGTTCTCCTACTCCAAATGGGTTTTAAAAAGAAAACCTTATGAAGCTCTCTAGAGTTAGGGTTTTTCTTTTTCCACCTCCTTTAAATAGGAGCTTAATGGGTTCTCCTACTCCAAATAGGTTTACACAAACCTTTGATTTTCCTAGTCCAATAAGGATTATACAAACCCATAAACAAATAGTCTTTTAGAATAAAAACGTTACTGGCTATAATCTGAATCCCGTAATCTCGATAGATTGAAACATCTGTCGAGCTTTAATGAATCTCGACAAATCGAGCTTCTGTCGAGGAGATATCGAGACCTGCAGATTGCACTTTTCTTAAGCAGTTATTGAGTAATCTTCATGTCTTCAATTTAACCACTTGTAATGATCATCTTGAATCTTCTTAGATTTACCCAAATATAAGTAAAGTGCGTTTTCTTAAAGGATATGCCAATTACATAAAATTATGTCCTTAACATGCATTATCCTTTAAACATGACTAATTGTCTTAGGCTTTGTTGTTATTGCTCATCCCCCCCTTCTTTTGATCTTAAACTCTTATCATAGTGGCATATGGTTAGGGCTCTTTACTTTCAAGAATTCCATTGGTGAGCAAAATGGTGAAACATGGAGGTAGAAGGCAGGGCGGGGCTAGTGTCGCCTTTTTCAACCTGTTAGAGCCCATAACAATGGCACAATGGGACAACCCACCAACAAATATGAGTCTAGTTCTGTCTCAAGTACACCACACAGTATGAACTTCCAAATGAACAATTAAGGCTTCAATTCACATAGTTATTTTGTGCCAGTAAGAGAGAATCAAGGGAACCCAACTTTGACTACTAGTAGTCTGGGAGGTGGGGGCATAAACCTTTTAAGTTCTATTGCTATGATAGGTGGTGTTGTAACTTTATTATTAATTTAAGAGTAGTGAAAGAAGAGCTTGTGGATTGGCCCTTGTAGATCAGTCTGTTGGGGTTTATGCCTTAAAATCTAATTTATTGGCATGTCATAAATAATTAAATTGTTTAATTATATGAGACAATTTATAAATAAATTAATGGGATGTTATAATAGTCCTGGAGATGCATTGAATGTGATTTATGTGATTTAATCATAGAAGATATAAATCACAAATTCCTTATAAACTCAAAATATAGTTCGTAGTCGGTGATGAAATTGGACGTTTCATCTGCGAAAACTATAATATATCAACTAAGATAGTTTGTCTTGATCATGGAAGTGGAAACTTCTAGTTAATGTGTTGATGTGTCTTAAGAGTTAAGACATATTGATATGGACTACTGTGAGATTAAATATTCAATCAACAATTGTCACCTGAATAATTAATCTCACAACTTCTAATTTCATAGACTCTCAATCCTGAGAGGATAGGGAACCCGATCATGAAATGTAGGTTACTTTGATATATCAGGAGTGAGATTTAATATTCACAATCAAAATCTCAGTATGTTGGGTAACTACACGTAGAGTTGAGGGAACACATATTTTCAAGATGAAATCCATAATTTCTCTTTATAAAGACATGAAATATTCCCTTGAGATCAATTTAATGGGAATTGGTTATTCAAGGCTCCCACTTTAGTAAGGAGTTACTAAAGCTTATATTTATTGAAATCGGATTTCAATAAATGTGAATAACTAAAAGATTAAATTGGGTACTCAAGAATAAAATAGTTGTGTTAGGTTCTAAAGACTTAGGATTTTATGTATTTAGAACTCTAATGTATTTTGTTGGCAAACCATAATCAAAACAGGTTGTTAGTCTTGTTTAGACTTGCTCAAAGTGTGGGCGTTGTATGTAAAGTAGGAATCGAGTGGCTGCAGAAGTATTAGTGACTTTCTGTCTGACTCGATCGATCAAGAATTAGACTCGATCGATCGAATATCGGGCAGAACGTTTTTCTGCAGAATTTTCCAACTCAACCGGCCAAGCCCATTAAGGATTAGGGTTTCATATCTACTTCTCCCACTATATAAAGGAAACCCTAGCCACGTTTTTAGAGTTGCTCATGTTGCTCATATTGCTGTTTATGTGAATCTCTTGTGAAATCTTTGAGGAGCTTTCCTTCACGTAGACTTAGGATTATCAAGTAGGAGATTACTTCAAGACTTGATGATCATTCAGTTGCTGCCATAAGAGCTTAAAGATACACAAGCGGGAGTGCTTGTATTTACTGGAGAATCCAAGAAAGAAGGAGTCCGTGAATACGGAGCTTGCACGTGGTCGTGTCAATAAGTTTTACTGGTGGGTAGCAATAAGAAGTCGAGTATGGGGGCTTGTAAGTCTTATTGTATGAACTTCGATTCTTTCATATAGTCGATTCAAGTTTACCTTGAGGATAGCTAGATTAAATTCTCTCCAAGTTTTTACCGGTGTGGTTTCTTGGGTCATCATATCTTTGTATTATCTATATTTCCGTTGCTATATACATGATATGATTGTTTGATTGTGATAACCTAGATTTGCATAATTTGACTAAGTTAATCACTTGGCTAATTAACTAGGTTAATCCAATTGTGTTTTAAGGGGTCTAAAAACCTATCAAGTTGTTTACAAAGTAACAGTTTATTATGACTTTGTTCATTATGGATATTTCATAGAGGGGTCAAATGATATCATCAGAGTCTTGGGATATAATTTATTAATATGGCTTAGAGTGCAATTATATTTATATAGTTGTATTAAATATAATTAATGGTAACTTTGGACTTGTCAAGAGTTGACAGATAAGCCCAAGGCCCATTAGAGTCTTATTTGTTCCCTTTGATCCCATCTCAAGCCACAAACTAAAGGTCAATTGGGCAGGCCCAAAAGGCTAACCTAATTAGATAATCAATTATGTATAAGAAGGAAAACATACAGAATTTTCAGAATATATAAGAGTATGGAAATGGTATGTATGTAAGTGTAAGCCACTTTCTTATTCTCCCTTGAACACATACATGTAAACTGATTGAAAGACTACACTTCTTGCGCACCATGTGGAATTGAGATGATGATTAGAGGTATTCTCAAGTCTTGGTTTTGAATTTCACTACATCAAGGTACGCTTTCTATTCTTTGTTCTATAATACAAGATTACATATTATCTCTCATGAATGAAGGAGATTCATGATTGTTGCTTCCGCTGTGTGTTTTGTATGATATGCAAAACCAAATTTTCCAACACAACCATCCAATGCTACTAGAGGGATTTTGTAAAATGTGTTGGAGGTTCCAGTTCCCATAAATATGCCAGTCCAGTGTAGCAACTCTCGGGTGGGTCAGAAGGTTTGTTATGTAATGGTTTGTTGTGCCTTGCTTGTATGTTTTTGTGATCTATCCATCATACTTCTTCATCATAATATATACTTTAAATGTTTTTCTTGTTTAATTTTGTACCATTTTGATATATATTTGGATAGTGTATTATTCAAACAGTCCTGGCTCCAAATGACTAGGTTTGGCAATAATAAAATTGGAACTTTGTGGTTTAACCTTAGGGATCAGAATACCAATCACTTTCACAATTCCCTGAAGTTAAGAATAGCAAGAAATTATATTAGTTGTTTACTTAATGAAGATGGTGTTAAGGTTGAAGATCCAAAAGCAATCAAAGAGCTTGCTATGAGTTTTTAAAAATAGGCTGCTTGGTAGACCTTCTACTAATGATTCTAATATGGCTAGAATATCCAACCTATTTTCTGTAAAACTATCTAGTAGCCAACAAAGTCTTCTTTAGAGTAATGCAACATCAGCTGAAATTAGAGCAACACTCTTTTCAATGAAAGGATGATAGATCACCCAATTCAAATGGGTTTTTGCTTATTTTTGTGAGAAATCATGGCCCATTATCCATGATGATGTTGTGAGTGCAATTCTAGACCTTATGAAGGCTTATGATTCAATCATTCAATGCATTGGGACTTTGTTTTACAATGTCTACATGCTATTGGAGTTCCTGATAGATATGTAGATTGGGTTAGGGAATGCATTTCATCCCCTTCCTTTTCAATAGCCTTGGTTGGTTTTTTTTTTAAAGTAGCAAGGGACAGACAAGGAGATCCCTTATCTCCTTATCTCTTTGTACTAGGAATGGAAGTACCTTTTAGAATTTTACTTGACAAAGTCCAAGAGTCTATGATCTTCAAATATCACCCCAAATGCAAGGAGCTACAGCTTACTCACCTGTGTTTTGCAGATGATCTTTTAATCTTCAGCTCTGTTGATGTTGATTTTGTGAGTGGTTCAGTTGGGACTTGGTGAGTTTAGTAGACTAGCTAGGTTATAGGCCAACTCTTCAAAGAGTGAGATTTTCTTTGATGGAGTTCGACAATTTTAAAGAGAAAATTTTGAATATACTACCTTTCAAAGAAGGTCTCCTACCGGTTAGATATCTTGGTGTTCCTCTCATAACTAGTAAGCTGAAATATCAAGATTCTATTCCATTAATTGACAAAATCACTGCCATAATTTCATCATGGACATCAAAAACTCTGAGTTTTGCTAATAGGCTACAATTAACTCAATTTGTCTTATTTAGTATTCAAGTCTTTTAGTAAAATGTCTTTATCCTATCTAAGAGGGTTATAAAAGCTATTGAGCAGAAGCTTGCTAGTTTTTTATGGAGTGGTTCTGCTGGTCAAGTGAAATGTGCTAAAGTAGCTTAGGATGTTCTCTATTGTCCTAAGAAAGAGGTGGGAGGGGGGGGGGGGGGTTCTTGGTCTCGAAAGAGTGGAGTTGTGGAAATAAGGCAGCTATTATGAAGTTTATTTGGCTCCTCTTCACCGAAGTTGGTTCTTTATGGGTTGCTTGGGTTAAAACCTACCTCTTGAAGGGCCAAAGATTTTGTAGTGTTAAAATTCCACATAATTGCTTATGGGGGTGGAGAAAAATTCTTAAATTGAGGGACCTATTTAGACCTCATCTTAAGTTCTAGGTGGGGGATGGAACTAATATCTTTATATGGAATGATAATTGGCATCCTAAGGGCCCATTACTTTTGAAGTTTGGTCATAGAGTGATTTATGACTTAGCAAGTTCTGTTGATGCAAAACTTGCTAGTGTTATACAAGATGGAAATTGGATTTGGGGCTATGCTAAATCTAAGAACTTGGAAGCTTGTTAGGAATACTATAAGTATATGGATAATAATTGTTATATTAAGATTAATCAGTTAGTTAGTTAATTAGTTACAATTCCAAGCATGTTAATCACATTTATCACGTGTTGGAATTATTAATGCATATGGCAAATAATAGAACCAATTGGATGAGGCCATGTGGGCCAATGAGATTAGAGCTAGTCTCCTATAAATATATGATTATAATTCAACATTGGATCATTGAAGAATAAACCTACTCGTTGCTTAATGCATTAGTGCATCTCTCTCTCTTATTCTCTTTCTTTCTCTATGGAGGGTGACTATCTCGAATTAAGTCAATTTCCTTCCAATTCCTATCAATTCTCCTATAATTCTTATCAATCCCCATTAGGAACTACCAGGTTCCTAACATAGCTATTCTTAGCGAGCTACCTTTAATTGAATTTGTTGATATCGATAAGGCATGGTAGATCCTTTCTAGTTCTGGAGTTATTTCAATTGCTAGTGCTTGAGATTAGATTAGAAAACACATACCTGAAGTGGCTTGGTGGAAGGTTATCTAGTTCTCTAGTGCTACCCCTAGGTGTGCATTTATCTCTTGGCTAGCAATAAGAGATAGGTTGGCTACTAAAGAAAGATTGGCAACAAGAGGCATAGGGAATGACACACTGCTATGTGTAGGAATGCTATGGGGAACAGGAATCATCTTTTCTTTAAAAGTTCCTTTTCTCAAAGAAATTGGAGAAGAATCAAACACTGGTGATGCCAAGATAAATTAGGGATGATTGGGCTGGCATTGTTGATTGGGTGGAGGAGAATTGGCGTGGAAAGTCTATGAAGGCCGTCTGTAGCAAGTTGGGTTTTAGTGCAGCTATATATCATATTTGGGGACATAGAAATGCCATCTTGCTCAAATGAACAACCAATTGATAATAATAAATAGCAATAATAAGAAAACATAATTTCTAAATTGAATGTTTAAATATCATTGCACTGAATATTCTTGAAGTATTATTGTATTACAACATAAGGCTGTCCAAGGATTGGGTTTGAGCTTGATCCGACCCAACTAGGTCGAGTGGCAGATCGAAAGACCCATTGCCAATCGAGAGAATGAACGGGTTAGATCAAGTCAAATTGGCCCCGAATTGAGTCGGTTTTGGTCAAAACCAAGAGAGGCGGTGGAGATATAAAAAAACTCCAGTGGTTCTTCATGGGAATCTCATGATGTCCACCAAATTTGGCAGAGAACTCACACAAATCAGTTGAGATCTCCTCAGATCTGGAGGACATCTCGCTAAATCGGCTGAGATCTCCCCAGTACCAAGTTTGTTTATTATTATTGTTGTTATCATTATTTTACTTATTTATATAACTTGATAATTGGGACCAGAAGGAATTTGAATCCTGTACGTCTCTATTGGAAACACGAACTCCTTAACCTAGAATTCTGCTGGAGGAAGCAAGGGCGGCGATCACTACTAAATCGAAACGAATGATTGATCTTTCTTTTTTATCGTCACCTTACCATCTCAATTGGAAATGCTAACCAAGTTTTTCTTTTTATAAACTCTGATTATGGAAAGCTAACAAGGCTCTTGATACCAACAAAGATGTTAAATAGTGTTAAATTTTTGCTATTGATAAAAAAAATTAATAAAAAGATTGATTGATTTGCTATTTGCAGCTATCTACAAAATGCCCCATTTTTTTTTTTTTTAACTCAATCAATAGCAGAGTGAGAATTTGAATTATGGACATCTTTGTTAGAACGCCAAGAAAAGAAGATTGATTAATATTTTATTTTATTTTATTTTCACCTTATCATCTCTATTGAAAACACAAACCCAAGTTTATTTATTTATTTACAAGGTCTCCTTAAACGGTCACAACAGGTCAAAAAGGCTCTTGGCACCAACCAAGGACCAAATGAAAAAGGAAAGATGAATTGATTTACTATCTTCTAGGAAGTAGTGTTTTTTTTTTTTTTTTTTTTAATTATCTTCTAGGAAGTAGTTGCTTATAGTTTGCATGTGTTTGAACTTTGAACTCAGAGAGGGTTTACACTTGTTATGAACACTTTTGACACAACAAAAGGTCCATAACTCGTAAATATGGCTCATGGAATTCAGCCCAAGAAGGCACCTGTGCAGCCCACACAAATGGTAAAGTTCACAAACTATTCCTGTCAATATTCCACAGATTTGAGCCTTGGTATCGAGTTAAGCTAGGCCCATAAAATCAACCCAGAAAGGCTATTAACATGACCACATGCTAGGATGTGAAGGCTGCTGAATTAAGCCCCACGTAAAATCATAAGCCCAATAAATTTTCCTTTTTTTTAGAAGAGATTTCTTCCTGTGTATATTTTAATTCTTAGAAACCTGAAAATAGGAACAAAGGTTGACTAGATCTACCATAGACCGAGAAAGTATCCTATGGGATACTCTTTCTATGTCAGCAACTTATTTGGTGAGACTACCCACTAAAAATCGGACATAAGTACCTGTGGGGCCTTAAATGTCAACATACATGGCCCATTCCACAACCGGCCCAAGGCCCGCACTAAGGAAGTCATTGGCCGAAAACGGAAAATGGACCCTGAGCGTAAAAAGGGCCTGTCCGAAGACGCCAATGTCCACTGAAAAGACTTACCAACATCCTGGCCTCGTTAAATGATGATATGACTACTAAACTTGGGGGCTTCAATCACATCAACTTTTAGAGTATGCCAGAAACGTCTGGGAACGGACATTAAACCTGAAAAAGTAGGTGATAAGACAGTCCCTAATGCACAACGTCTGGATAACTGACAAATGGATGGTTAAGTTCAGGAAAATGGAGGCTATATAAGAAAAGATGATTCCCTATCTGAATGTGGGGGGGGGGGGGGGGGGGGAAGAGCCAGAAGAAGGGGTTGAACTCTTCGGACTGAGCCGAAGAGAAGAAATATCCCAAAACACGGCCAAGACCCCCATTAAAGCCCAAGAAAGATCACAACCATAAAACCCCATGGAACCTTTAATCCTTACCAAAATTATATAAGAGTTTTGGACACTGACTGTACGGGGAGCTGGTTGGTGCCTACCCCTTTTTTCTTACCCGCACTCTACAAATTTCATTGTTTAGGGTCCCCTACAAAATCGAGTCCCTACAGTACCAAATAAAAATACTATAATATCCTTAAAATTTTCAATAATCCGCCCATTTTTCCCACTTTTTTGTCATTGAAACTAACCACACCCTTCTTCTTCTTTTCAATATTCGGAAACACACTCTCTCTCACTTTCAACCGACAGAAAATCACACCTACCATTGCTGACAATCACTCCACCCAGAAAAAGTTCCGACAACAACTCCAGCCTGATGGCAACACCATGAAACACCAGAATTGAGGTTTTTGCGATTCAACGGTGGTGGATTGATTGTTTCAACCACCCACCTCACCTCTGTTTCAAAATCCACCCCAAAAAAAATGTGATTAGATATGGTGAGGATATTTTGAAAGTCACATTTATGGTTTTTTTTTTTTTTTTTTTGGTTATTGCGTTGTATCATTTCCTTGATTTCTTTTCCAAAGTTCATCGCTTTCTTTTATTTTTTATTTGTTGCACTAATTCTTTTTTTTTTTTCTTTTTTTTTTTAGTTCTTCAAATGACCTCCTAAAAGGAACCCAGTTCCTTCATTTATAATTAGGGCCTTATTGAACCAATAGTAAGTTTGTTAAGTGGCTATTCCATTTTTTATTCATTTTGACAAATTTCATTGGTTTTTTTTTTTTTAATTTCTATATTGTTGCTATGCAGGACCTTTGTTTTTAACTAGTTTGTAACCTTATGTATATGCATGGAGACACTTAAAAATATACAATAAGATGCATAATATAATTCCTAAATATATATATATATATATATAATTGAAATACTATTGATAGTCATTTTTATATTTTGTTAACTCTTTAAAAAAAATTGTAAGGATATTATTATGTATAAAATGTAAATTATCCATATATATATTTTTAATTATTGTGAAACACTTTTTTTTTTTACAATTCATTTATTCTAGACTCTTTGGTTTTTGTTAGGTTCTAAGACTTTAGGAACTAAATGTATTAGAACTTCATTTTGTATATGTTGGCAAACCATGATCAAAACAATGAGTCTAGGTTTAGGCGTACTCAAAGTTTGTTTAAGTGTAAGTTTGAATCGAGCGTTTTGCAAGAATTTACTGTATAAAACTGCAAGGCTCGATCAATCGAAAATAAGGCTCGATCGATCGAGAATTGCAGACCAAAAAATTCTGCAAAAATTTTAAACGTAGCCCAAGCCCATATGACGTGTAGGGTTAAGTGTTTCACTCCTAGTATAAAAGGAAAAACCCTAGCTACGTTTTAAAAGTCTTTTGTTGAGTTGTGTGTTGAGTCTTTTGTGAGATCTGAGAGGTTTGTACCTGCAAACACACACATAGGGCTATCAAGATCAAGATTCACATCAAGAACTCGATGGTTGTTTTAGTTGCTGCATAAAGAACATTCAAGGAACAACAAAACCTTTGAGTGGAGTCTCAAAGTCAAAAGTAGAAGAACTTGTGGTTGCTACAGATCCAAGAAAGAAGTAGTCCATAGATTCGGAGCTTGCACGTGGTCATATCAATAAGTTCTACGTGTAGCAGCATTAAGATGTTAGTGGTCTAAGTCCTTTTGTAAACTTCAATTCTTTCTATAGTGGATTTGTTTTTATCTTGAGGATAGCTAGGCCAAATCCTTCCCAGGTTTTTTACCGATTTGGTTTTCATGGGTCATCGGTTCTTTGTGTTCTTTATTTTTTCCGCTTTATGTTTATTTTTGTTTAACCTAATCTTGAATAACAATCTTGTTAATCAATTTAGTTTAATATTAGGTTAAACATATTGTGACAAGGAGTCTAAAAACCTAACAATTTTTGTACTTAATAACTCAATTGGATGAATATTTATGATGTGGTCCCACATTTAATTCTAAGGGTCTATTTAAATACCGCTTATTTTGCTGAGAATTGAAAACTTATTGCTGAAAACACTGTAGCAAAATATTTTTTTAAAAGCCAAAACACTGTTCACAAACACTGTTCATGCGTTTTTAGGTGTTGGCTGGTCCATGAACGGTGCCATGGGACCAACAAAAAAAAAAAAAAAAAACGCAAATGCAGAAACATTGGTATGCAAACGCACGCTAAGATTAAGAAATAAAATTCTTTAAGAATAAATAATTTAAGACACATGGCACAAAATTGGAATTCTAATTTGAGTTTCCCCCAGGTTCACCTATTATTATATATATATATATATATAGATATATAGATTGGAGGATTTGATTCTTGAGCAACAGGTATGAATTACTAATTTTTAACAATTCGTTTTCATTTGTAATATAAGTTTTGATGAAATATTACTTATATAAAAATAAAAAATAAAAGGTATGTGAGGAAATATAGTAAATACTCTGTTACTTAATTTCATCATATTCTTTTATTATTATTATTATTTTCTTAATTATGATATTTTTTATGTAGGACTCTAACACATCAAATGATAGCATTTGAAGAATCTTTGATAGTTTTTATGACAAATTTTTGGACAGTTTTTTGTGAAGCATGTTGGATAGTTTTTAACAGCTTTTTGGATGGCTTTATACACAACTTGTAACCACTTTTTGGATGGCTTTATACACAGCTTCTAGCCGTTTTTTGGATGACTTTATGCACAACTTGTAGCTGCTTTTTGGATAGTTTTATACACAACTTTTAGCCACTTTTTTTAGATAGCATTGTGCACAATTTGTAGTAGCTTTTTGGATAATATTTGTAGCTGAAACTATTCCAACTTATAGTTGCTAACTAAACATTTATCATATATGTGAGAATGAATATTTCTTTCATTAAAGTCTTTATGCTTTATTTGCCAATTTTTTTCCCTTCCTTCATGGTTTCCAGAATCCAGTTGCTTAAAATATGCGTGGAATGCACAATATCCAGTGTGTTCTCAAAGAAAGGAAGCCTTTGAGAGACACTAACATGGATTGGGATCAATCCTCGCAAGGCAATGAAGCTATTGAATGGACCATCCAAATTCAATGTACTACTAATGATTGTGACATTCCGTTCCCTCATTCTGATTGCAAATGTGGTAGTCCCACCTCCTATATCAAGTCCTATACAGATTATCCCATGAGGTTTTGTGTTGGGAACATGATCAATCCCATAATCAAGACCCCATTGTCAAAGAGCCACCGACTTGTCTCTCTGCCCTTCAAGTCAAAGCAATCTTTGTAGTCAAAGTATCCAAGTGTGTAAAGTTGTAATTTACAACTATGTTTTTTTTTTTGTTGGCTTTTATTCTGTGCCAAATTTGATTGTAATTATTTTCAATCGTTTATACCCTGTATTTATTGTGGGATTTGTTGTAAGGGTTGTGTGAGAGAGAGAGAATGTGTGAAGACTTAAGAAATTGAAGACTGAAGAGTTTTGGCGGGTATCTCGCTACTTAGCATCCCGCGAAATGGTGCATGTGCCCTACACGTGTTGGAAGCTGAAGAGTCATGCCAGGCTGTCATTTTCGCAAGTGTCTCGCTGGTAAGGCCTTCCCGCGAGACAGTCGCGAAACATTCTGCTTGGAGGATTTTTATGAGTGACCTTCTTACCCTTCACCCACTCTATATATATACCCTCATTACCCACATATGTTGGTGTAGCCATTCAGAGAGAAAAACCCTAGATAGGTTTTCTACAATTCACCCACCCATTTTTTGAGAGAGAGCTACTCCTCCTTAGTGAGAATCCATTATAGCCTCTTCTCCATCCCTCTCTTATTATCATACCTTGAGAGGAGATTTGTACCCAAACACAACCCACACCTATTCAAAGTGTAGAAAGTGTTTTGGAGTTGCTGGGAAGCATTAGAAGAAGCCAAGGATGGCAAATGCAACATGGAGCTTGTTGCAGGATCCGGAGAGCTAAACAAGACACGGTTCCGAGAAGCCTTGTTGGAGTAGGAGTTTGAAGGGCTTAGGTATATCGGGTAGATTAGGCTTGGAGGGTCTCTTGCTAACTCATGTATCCCAACTGATTGTCTAGTGGATCGATTTCCGCTTGGAGGGCGGCGGAGAGGTTTTTCGTCGAGTTCTTCGGTTTCCTCTTCGATAACACGTCTCGGTGTTATCTGTGTTTGCATCCTTCTTCCCTACTCTTGTTTATTTTATTTTTACTACTGTGTTGCTTTAAATATGGATTAGAGTAGTTGTTTTGCTTATACGCTTGTGTTTACACTATTCCGCACTTATCATTAAGTTAGTGTAAAATCAACCAAGCCGTAATTTTAATTTGGGGGTCTAAACCGCTCGTGTGTTTTCGACACATTTTCGAGTTTTCAATTGGTATTAGAGCGGGTACACTTGTTTTGGTTTCATTACCTAAGTGTGATCCTTGACCCCTTATGTGTTTTGCCATGGATAATGCTTTGTATGCTTCTATGGATGTCATTGATTGTAACATGCCATGTGTTTGTGAAAATGCCTCTATGAGTGTTAATCCTTATAATTGTGATGACATGTTAATTGAATCCTTGGGTGCTGTTGATATTCCTAACATTAAACTCTTGAAGAAAAATGCTAAGAAGTTTCATAAGGATTTGAGCAAGTTATTTTGTGAAAAGGATGATTTGATTGCTAAGCTCAATGAATCCAACAAATTGGTTGAGAAATATAAAAAACTTGCTAAAATTTCTCTTGAAAAGCTGAAAGAGTTTGAATGTTTGAATATGGACTTAGATGCTAAACTTGTTTTGTCTAACAAACTTGTTGATGATCTTAAATGTGAAAATGAATCTCTTAAGATGCATGCCAAGTGTTTGATTGCTGAACCTACTGTTAAAAGGGATGAAACTATTTGTTGCAATCATGTTGTGGTACCCGATTTTGTGCCTATTGTTTGTTCTATCTCAAAGGACAAATCGGTGTACATTCCTCCACACAAAAGAAATCAAAAAGTGGAGAGAAAGGCTCTTAAGCCACAGCCTCTGTTTAGGTCTCAACCTAAGGCTTTGGATGGATCTAAGTTTGTTCCAACTTGCCACCATTGCGGTGTGATTGGTCATATAAGGCCTCAATGTTCTAAGTTGAAGAGAGAACAAAACCAGGTTGTTAGATTCATTCCCAAAAAGCCTAATGGACCTAAACACATTGTTTGTCACCATTGTGGTGGCCTTGGTCATCTTAGACCTCATTACCCTAAGTTTCAAGCTTTTAAAAGAATCAAAAGAAAAGAGAAACTTGAGCTTCTTGGAAGTTGTGCTAAAAATGATAAACCAGATTTGAGTGAAAATAGCATGTTGTTAAAGAAAGTGTTTAATGCTCTTAACTCCTTGACTATGTGCATCTCCGGTTCTCATTCTTCCAACCCTCGTCTCACTTCTCTTGAGACACTCATTCCAAACAATCATTCCGTTTGGATGAGGAAGGGTTCCTATGGTTAAGTTTTTGTTCTTTTGGTCCTTGATCTAATTCTTTCGATCTTTGTTGGACCCTTCATGCATTAGATGCTATATCTTCATGCATTTGTGCATCTTGCATTTATTTGTATGCATTGCTTTTGTTTTGATCTTACCCTTTTTGTCTTTGTTTTGTGTGTGTAAAAATCCAAAATCACATAAAAAGTGAAAAATTCAAAAAGTTTGATCGTATATGCTTGAGCACATATCTCATGTGAGTTTGGCCTAGTACCTTCGTACTAATGGCATAATGCATTTATGAGCTTAGCTTGTTATGTATGCACCTATTTCTATGTGGAAGAAATCTTGAAAACTATGTGTGACTGTTGTAAATAGATCTTCAAGCTTGTCATGAATGATTGGTCAATAGTCTTGTTGGTCTTGATACTTGCATAGACTTGTGTCTATATCTCTTCCCACTTTATTTTTATGTTTTTGCACAAAAAAAAAAAAGAGCTCACTAAATGTAAATCTCAAAATGAAAAGAAATATTGAGCTACAAAAACCTGTCGCACATACTAGTATTTGACTAGGAAAAAGGAAAAGCGACTCTTTTAATGTAAATTTTATGGTGCTCAAAAAGCTAAAGGCTTATCATCAATGTTGAAATATCATAAATTTCAAACACCTATCTCAAAATGAGATGTTTTGTCCATATAAAATAAAATGGACCAACTGTTATGCTTTATGTAGAAGCCAAATGAAAAACTTCTAAGTTATGTATTCAATGTGTGGGAGGTCATATATACTCATTTCTATAATGGAGATAGTCCACTTGATTTCGTATCAGTTGTGTATGACTCGTTTGAATTGATCATTGAAGTTTCGCTCTGGTCTAAGGACTATTCCACACTTGATTCTCACACACAACACACAAATTTAATGTTCAATGAATGCCTATTTCATTTGTGTGTTTGTATATGCTCAAATGTGATGTGTGTGTGCTCAACTATATGTGGTTCTAACCAAAAAGATTTTTGTTCTTTTTGTTTGCTTTTGGAAGTGTTTTGTATCACCCATGTTTTTCAAAGTTTTTAAAGTGTTTTTGTATGAAAAACATGTTTTCTAGGTGTTTTTATGTCCTATTTCATGTATAGGCTCAACTGGGAGTTAAATGGTCCAATTTTAAAGCTTTTTCAACTTTGGACAGAGAGTTTCGCGAGTGTCTCGCGAGTAGCTTGCGAGTAAGGCTTACCCGCGAAAATTTCGCGAGTACTTTCGTGAGTCAGCTTCCCGCGAAAATTTCTAGATCAACTTTTTAAAGGGCTTTTCGTGGGTCTTTTGTTTTAAACTTCTCCCATCTTCTCCCGAACCCCTGTTTTTAGGTTTCAACATCTAAACCCAACTAATTTCAAGTGTTTTACATTCCATAAATATCTCTAAGGTAATCTTTAACTCTTTTCATTGATTTTGTGCCTTAGATTACGTTTTTGGGGGTTCTATGTTCATAATTGGGATTTTCTCAAATGGGAGTTGGAAAACTTATTTTCTGTCAATCTTTTTTATTGGGCTCTGTTTTAAATGATGATTTGGTTTGGTTGTTGGCCCCTTGTGGCAATAATAACATGTATTTAGGCACGATTTTCATATGTTCTTGCACTGTTCATCATATATGTGTAGTGTGTGCACTCTAAGTATTTGATAAAATGCCCAAATGGCATTTTCTCGTTGTTTTGGACTCCGATTAGTTCCAAACTTTGGGGATCACCATGATTATTCATGTTTATCATGTTTTGATTATTGGTGGTGTGTTTTGTACACTTTGCCCTTTAAGTGTCTTGCTCATGCATTAGTCATGCATCACACATGCACACTAGATGCATTTTGCTACACACACTGTAACACTTGACATGTTTTTGCATTCACTCATGCTAGTTAAGTCTTTTTAGACCTTTTAGCACATATAACATGTTCTTGTGTCCATGTCATGCCTAGGTCCATATCATGCCTAGGTCCATATCATGTTCCATCATCCTTAGCATGTCATGTTTTTTATGCTTTGTAGCATTTTTTTTAATGTTTGTATTTTGTTTGAGCTTCATTTTCTCATTCATCTTGCACTCCTCATGCATCATCTTCATATCTTCTTTTCCTTCCCTCCTTCCTCTTGATTAATTTGTCTATTCGTGACAAAAAGGGGGAGAGTATCGTCATTTCTATATGACTCATGTGCACACTCTTAGGGGGAGAAATTCTACCTTGTGCATATTCGTAGGGGGAGAAAGCCATAGGGGAGATGCATATACCAAGGGGGAGAAGACATTCTTTTTGAGAAAACCTTGATTTACTTTATGCTTGTTTTCTCGTTACTTTATGATGCTTTGATATGCTTTGTTGCTCTCATTGCATCATGTTTATGTGTTGGACATGTTTTTATCCTTATGCTATTGTGCTTTATTGGTTGCATGTTCGGATGATCACTTTCTTTGCTATATGATCATTGTAGTCATTTCCATATGACTGTTTTGGTGTTTGATCAAGTTGCTCACATGTTTCACATCTTGATTACTTAATCGCAATTTACTTGTTACATTATACTTGTCTGTTTATTACTTGCTTTACCCTGAGGGTCTAATGTGTTTTGTGCAAGTGTTTCAAGTTACAGGTATATATGTTCCAAGTTCATCACAACTTCTATGATTCATGATAGGGGGAGTGATATGATAGGGAAGTACTTTATATTTTGTACCCATGTTGCTTTTGTAAGCTTTAAGGGTTTGTTTCATGCATAGTTTGTAGGCCTTTGTGATTTGTGCCATGCATTTGCAACACCGTGCTTATGCAGCCTTTATGCATGTTTGCTTGTTGTTTAATGTCATGCATTTTACTTCAAGTACATCACTCTTGTGCCCTAGTAGGATTGTTCCTAGATGCATATACGTTCTATGCATTGGTTGAGTGATGAACACTCTTGTGCCCTAGTAGGATTGTTCCTAGATGCAAATACTTTGTGTATTTCGCATTGGTTGAGTGTTGGAGTTGCAAATGATACTCTTCATACGAGCTTATCATCTTGCATATCCGGTTGTTCATTCCTTGTGTGAATGAGCATTGTAATTGCTTGTGTATAGTGATTACTTGTCTGATCTTGCCATGATCTAGTGTTTCTATTTCATTTTGCTTGATCATGCTATTATTGCTCCATATGCTTTTCAAGTTTTCTGCATACAATGATGTTATTGTGTTGTTGTGTTTCAGGAGTTACTTGTTCATATGTTCAAGAGCTTATCAGCTTCTAGATTAGGTGTGAGTGAGTTTTGCTTGTGTTCCCAAACTCACATTTAAGTCTAGAGTCTGTTTTAGGGGTTTTGTCACGGAATAGCCAAAGGGGGAGATTGTAAAGTTGTAATTTACAACTATGTTTTTTTTTTGTTGGCTTTTATTCCGTGCCAAATTTGATTGTAATTATTTTCAATCGTTTATACCCTGTATTTATTGTGGGATTTGTTGTAAGGGTTGTGTGAGAGAGAAAGAGTGTGTGAAGACTCAAGAAATTGAAGACTGAAGAGTTTTCACGGGTATCTCGCTACCTAGCATCCCGCGAAATGGTGCATGTGCCCTACACGTGTTGGAAGCTGAAGAGTCATGCCAGGCTGTCATTTTCGTGAGTGTCTCGCTGGTAAGGCCTTCCCGCGAGACAGTCGCGAAATATTTTGCCTGGAGGATTTTTATGAGTGACCTTTTTACCCTTCACCCACTCTATATATATACCCTCATTACCCACATATGTTGGTGTGGCCATTCAAAGAGAAAAACCCTAGATAGGTTTTCTACAACTCACCCACCCATCTTTTGAGAGAGAGCTACTCCTCCTTAGTGAGAATCCATTATAGCCTCTTCTCCATCCCTCTTCTATTATCATACCTTGAGAGGAGATTTGTACCCAAACACAACCCACACCTATTCAAAGTGTAGAAAGTGTTTTGGAGTTGCTAAGAAGCATTAGAAGAAACCAAGGAGAAGCATTGGAAGAAGCATTTGAAGAAGCCAAGGAGAAGCATTGGAAGAAGCCAAGGATGGCAAATGCAACATGGAGCTTGTTGCGGGATCCGGAGAGCTAGACAAGACATGGTTCCGAGAAGCCTTGTTGGAGTAGGAGCTTAGAGGGCTTAGGTACATCGGGTATATTAGGCTTGGAGGGTCTCTTGCTAACTCATGTATCCCAACTGATTCTCTAGTGGATCGATTTCCGCTTGGAGGGCGGGGGAGAGGTTTTTCACCGAGTTCTTCGATTTCCTCTTCGATAACACGTCTCGGTGTTATCTGTGTTTGCATCCTTCTTCCCTACTCTTGTTTATTTTATTTTTACTGCTGTGTTGCTTTAAATATGGATTAGAGTAGTTGTTTTGCTTATACGCTTGTGTTTACACTATTCCGCACTTATCATTAAGTTAGTGTAAAATTAACCAAGCCGTAATTTTAATTTGGGGGTCTAAACCGCTCGTGTGTTTTCGACACATTTTCGAGCTTTCAAGGTGCATTCTTGTGCTCTATGAGGCACCAATAACTTTTACAATTGTATTTGGCTATAGAAATCCATTATGAGTAGTTAGAACATTTAAAGTGCAGACATCTAAAGTGATATTGCCCAAAAGTTGTTAAATTTATTTATTACAAAATCCATTTGACAGGATGTATTACATATGAGAAGCCATTTCACAAATCTGTACATGAATAACCATTCTATGCCATAATAGCAAACCATTTACAAACTCAAAAAAAAAAAAAAAAAAAAATCATTTACAAAAGATCTGCTCCAAAAAATCTAAAAGGGAAAAATTTTCCCAACAATTTCCTTCTTAATGTCTTCAAGCTATGTTAAACAAATAGACTTTAAGCATTCAATGATAACTTCTGAGCAACTAAGAGCTTTAGCCTTAGTCCATTAAAATTGTACTTTTTCCAATTGTGCTATCACAACACACTGGTCCATGTTTGAAGATGGATGCAAATCTTGCAAGTACCCAACACAATAGTAGACAACATCAAAAGTTTAGTAACCAAAACAGAGAAATTTTCATAATCCAAAAATTCAATACTTAAAAGATTGGGAAAATAAAGACTGTGAGGTTAGTTTTGAGCAAAACTAAATCATGCTAAACTTTAACCATGATTCCAAGATCAAATTCTTTCTATTAAGCCCAAGAGAGTACACAATAGTTCAATCCAAAATTGAAGGAATAAATTGGAGGTGAGATTAATGTCTATAGTTTAGGATTAAATGGTGATATATATGTATATAACCAATCAGTTTGAAGGTGGTAATTCAAAGGCACCAAAGACAAGTAATGGAAAACCAAATCCAAATCCTCCACATCCAAATCCAAAAGCCCTTCTGAAATCTACTACCCCAAGTCAAAGACCAACCATTTCATCAACTCAATCAACAAAAACCACCAAAGTAAACCAAAAACTAGCCACCAATATTAGTAGTAATAAGCAAACAAATGCAACTACCACTCCATCAAATCCACAAACCAAAAAGAAATCCAAAATAATAATCCAGTTTAACAAAATCCAAAACCCAGTCCAAAACTGAATGTTCAAAATGTGTATAAAACACCCTTGAACGTTTAGACCCCAATTACAAAATTATCAATTCAAGCTTAATGTCAAATAATAAATGTGCAGAACATGAACATAAGCTAATAATCGAATTGATAAACAATCTAAATCATAAATAATCACAATCACAGTAGTAATTAAATGGTAAAGATAAAGGGAAGAAAGATGCAAACACAAGGACAACACACGATGTGTTATCGAAGAGGAAACCGAAGCCCTCGGCGTAAAATCTCTCCGCCGCCCTCCAAGCGGTCAATAATCTACTAGAAAATGTAGTTGGGATACATGAATACCAATAGACCCTCTAAGCCTAATCTACCCGATATACCTAAGCCCTCCAAGCTTCTTGCTCCAACGAGATTGCGCCGAACCTTTTTCTTTTCTAGTTTACCGGATTTTGCTATAGCCTATAGCATCAACCAATATGAATTGGTCCTTTCTGAACTGCTTTCCAAAGCACCAAATAATCTTCTCACAGATATGGGTATGGTGAGAAAAGGATTTGGGTAAGAACCTTTCAAGGATGTAACAATGAAGAGGAAGAGAGTAAAGGAATTTGAAGAGTCTCTTAGGTGAAGATTGTGGATGAATCAATCTTGTTTTTCTATAGGGTTTCTTTCTCAAAATTCTCTCTGGAAGCTCTGTACATTTCGTTAGTATAAGAGTCTATATATAGTAGTGTGTGTTTGAAATGTGAAAAGTCAGTTTTTCCAAAACAAAGTTGGCTGGCGTCTTGGCCTCACGACTTGACTGAGTCGCAAGTTCAAGCCGCGAGATAACTGCATTGCCAGTCTGGACTTTTTGTCCTGTAGTACAACAGCTAGCATGATGCTTCAGTTTCCCGCATACTTGACACGTGACCTTCGTTTGGCGGCTTGCCAGTCGCGAGTCACCCGCGAGTCCCTGCATCTTTATACAATCTTGAACATTTCTTCACACTCTCTCACACATTACCCTTACATGAATCCCACCCAAATACAGAGTTACTAATTGCTAAAATACAAGCAAATTTGGCACGGAATAAATCCAAAAAGATGGTTGATTAAATTCAACTTTACAAAAACCTAGGAAGCAATCATGTTCACCAAGTGTGACGAGTGGTCCAAAAGTGGAATTCAAGCAAGAGAATACATAAGAAAATAATGTGACAATTAATCAAAAGTTTCAAACAATAAATGGTACAAATGTTTTGGCGAGTAAGATGGTGGACAAGATGATGAATGCTAGAAAATCAGGCGCCAAAGAAAGAGAATCAAATTTTATACCTTATTCCATTTTCTCTTTATTCCAAGTGTGAAATTTGTATGAAATTGTAAGTAAAACAACAATTTTGTGTTTCCCTTAAATCTTATGATATAACAAAAGCCAGACATAATATTGTAACCCAAATAATCTCAAACGCCCACCAGTCACTACCTCTGGCATTCACCAACCTAAACTCACAAAATCTAGAAAATAGAAGAAGAAATTTGGAAGAGAGAGAGACCATCAGCTGGAACTGGAAGAGACAGAGAGAGAAAGGGGAGAGTATTTTGAAATTTGAAAAACTCAGATAAATAAAACTTAAAGGAGTTGGCCAGGCTATTGAAATTTGTGAGAGTATTATAGTAATTTAACGTGGTAAACGTGTCCTATTTTGATTGGAAAGGCTCTCCAAATAAGTTGTTGACATGGAGAGAGTGTCCCATAGGATACTTTCTCAGAGTGCTTTATTTATATGATTGCTCGTACCTGGCTACCAAATAGAGATCAAGCTGTCTCATAGAGAGAAAGAGAGAGAGATTGAATTGTGAATTTTTTTTTAGAGATAATTACAACATGATGCTAATTCCATAACACGAACCATTTCTCCCCTAAACCCTCAAGCACTTTGTGTATGGGGAGATTGAATTGTGATTTAAGTGACTAGTTTGATTTTTCTTACATTAAGTTACAATAATGTATACTTTGTTAGTTATTGAACTCATCTCAACCTGATGCTATTTATAGAAGTAGGATCGTAGTTAAGGCAAATATGTATGGAGTAGTTTTAGCATTACATAAAATGTCACAACTTTTGTCATAAATATCTTACATGTCATATGTGACTGGCTATTTGCCACTTTCATATGAACCCGTCACTTTTACTCCACCACTCATAAATTGCAACATGGCAGTTGTGGCACAAATTATGACATTTTATGTGGTCTTAGAATTTTTGATATGTTAAACATGGAATGACAACTTAAGATCTTCGACATGTATAAATGGTCATAGTACTCAAAGAGTATCTTTCCAATTTATTTCTCCAACAAAAATTTGTACAAATTTTTTTAATTGCCACATAGTCCACCAAGTCCTCCAAACCCGAAAGTGTATTTATCTATCATACCCGATATCCATTATAATCCAAGCCATAGCGCTCAGGGTTATCAATGGTGAACTCATGACTATATTCATAATAATGCCCATATATGACTCCTAATTTATTTCTATACTGGATACATGTAAATGAAGATGTATGCTGATAATCGTGGTTTGGAAATATTCCAAATCCTATGGGTGGGTGTACATAACACCATAAAAGCATGGGAGAATTCATAAGTGGTTAAATCTGGACTCTACACGTGAAGCAGTTGTGAGATAAGGGAGAGCAATTGATGGCTAAGAGACTTTGTCTTGGTCAGAGCCAAATGTGTGACTGCCTTGGGAAGGAAGTGAGATTTACACCTGAAATGGTACTCAAGCATTACCAAAAAGGGACATAGTGACTTTTTAGAGCTGAAGGCTATGAGGACATCCATTATTGGTTAAATGCATAGTGAGTCACCTTAGGGACACGTGTACCAATCACGGTATTCCTGATGTCCCTTTTAATGACCAAGACTCGTCTCCCTAACAATGGCAAAGCTACCTACTTATGAATCCCAGTGCCACGTTGACACAATTCTTATCCCTTAAGCAGTAGATAACTTCACAGCTGTAAAAAGATCTCAAGAGAGAGAATATGATAACTTAACACATGTTCTTGTACTCAGCCATGTTCCTTAGAGTATAAAAGGAACATATAGCTGAACTTCTAGGGTAAGAACCCAACTAGATATTTTTGAGATGAAAGTGGAAAGTTAGTAGGAAGAAAAGGGAAACTTCATTGTAAACTAACCTCTATCTGATACATAATAAAAGCTAAGCCGAGCAAGAATGTGGTGTTCTTGCTCAAATCGTGATTTTTTATCTCTTCTCTAGGATTTTCCACGTACAGTCTGTCTTGAAAGCTTGAAAATGTGTCGAAAACACACGAGCGGTTTAGACTCCCAAATTAAAATTACGGCTTGGTTGATTTTACACTAACTTAATGATAAGTGCAGAATAGTGTAAACACAAGCGTATAAGCAAAACAACTACTCTAATCCATATTTAAAGCAACACAGCAGTAAAAATAAAATAAACAAGATTAGGGAAGAAGGATGCAAACACAGATAACACCGAGACGTGTTATCGAAGAGGAAACCGAAGAACTCGGCGAAAAACCTCTCCGCCGCCCTCCAAGCGGAAATCGATCCACTAGACAATCAGTTGGAATACATGAGTTAGCAAGAGACCCTCCAAGCCTAATCTACCCAATGTACCTAAGCCCTCTAAGCTCTTACTCCAACAAGGCTTCTCGGAACCGTGTCTTGTCTAGCTCTCCGGATCCCGCAACAAGCTCCATATTGCATCTGCCATCCTTGGCTTCTTCCAATGCTTCCCAGCAACTCCAAAACACTTTCTACACTTTGAATAGGTGTGGGTTGTGTTTGGGTACAAATCTCCTCTCAAGGTATGATAATAAGAGAGGGATGGAGAAGAGACTATAATGGATTCTCACTAAGGAGGAGTAGCTCTCTCTCAAAAGATGGGTGGGTGAGTTGTAGAAAATCTATCTAGGGTTTTTCTCTCTGAATGGCCACACCAACATATGTGGGTAATGAGGGTATATATATAGAGTGGGTGAAGGGTAAGAAGGTCACTCATAAAAATCCTCCAGGCAGAATGTTTCGCGACTGTCTCGCGGGAAGGCCTTACCAATGAGACACTCGCGAAAATGACAGCCTGGCATGACTCTTCAGCTTCCAACATGTGCAGGGCACATGCACCATTTCACGGGATGCTAAGAGATACCCGCAAAAACTCTTCAGTCTTCAATTTCTTGAGTCTTCACACACTTTCTCTCTCTCACACAACCCTTACAACAAATCTCACAATAAATACAGGGTATAAACGATTGAAAATAATTACAATCAAATTTGGCACGGAATAAAAGCCAACAAAAAAAAAAACATAGTTGTAAATTACAACTTTACAATCTCCCCCTTTGGCTATTCCGTGACAAAACCCCTAAAACAGACTCTAGACTTAAATGTGAGTTTGGGAACACAGGCAAAACTCACTCACACCTAATCTAGAAGTTGGTAAGCTCTTGAACATATGAACAAGTAACTCCTGAAACACAACAACACAATAACATCATTGTATACAGAAAACTTGAAAAGCATATGGAGCAATAATAGCATGATCAAGCAAAATGAAATAGAAACACTAGATCATGGCAAGATCAGACAAGTAATCACTATACACAAGTAATTACAATGCTCATTCACACAAGGAATGAACAATTGGATATGCAAGATGATAAGCTCATATGAAGAGTATCATTTGCAATTCCAACACTCAACCAATGCGAAATACACAAAGTATTTGCATCTAGGAACAATCCTACTAGGGCACAAGAGTGTTCATCACTCAACCAATGCATAGAACGTATATGCATCTAGGAACAATCCTACTAGGGCACAAGAGTGATGTACTTGAAGTAAAATGCATGACATTAAACAACAAGCAAACATGCATAAAGGCTGCATAGGCACGGTATTGCAAATGCATGACACAAATCACAAAGGCCTACAAACTATGCATGAAACAAACCCTTAAAGCTTACAAAAGCAACATGGGTACAAAATATAAAGTACTTCCCTATCATATCACTCCCCCTATCATGAATCATAGAAGTTGTGATAAACTTGGAACATATATACCTGTAACCTGAAACACTTGCACAAAACACATTAGACTCTCGGGGTAAAGCAAGTAATAAACGGACAAGTATAATGTAACAAGTAAATTGCGATCAAGTAATCAAGATCTGAAACATGAGAGCAACTTGATCAAACACCAAAACAGTCATATGGAAATGACTACAATGATCATATAGCAAAGAAAGTGATCATCCGAACATACAACCAATAAAGCACAATAGCATAAGGATAAAAGTATGTCCAACACATAAACATGATGCAATGAGAGCAACAAAGCATATCAAAGCATCATAAAGTAACGAGAAAACAAGCATAAAGTAAATCAAGGTTTTCTCAAAAAGAATGTCTTCTCCCCCTTGGTATATGCATCTCCCCTATGGCTTTCTCCCCCTACGAATGTGCACAAGGTAGAATTTCTCCCCCTAAGAGTGTGCACATGAGTCATATAGAAATGACGATATGTCTTGTTTTGATAATCAATTTCTTCTTCTCCTTTAAATGTGCATCTTTTTCATGTCCTGCTATCATTTTATTTTTTTCTTAAGAGTCATGTCAAAGCTTGCATCTTATTGAGCTTTCTCATGTAAATATACTGTTAGATAACTTATTTCACTCTCATAAATAAGCTCAAATCTAACTTGCACGAACAGTGGGCTAATTCCATTTGGGGTGATAACAGTAACCCCTCCCCAGCCAACAGTTTCAACTTGGGTGAGATTCTAATATAACTTAGATAGAAAATATCCAATTTTAATACCATCTTTGGATACCCACCAATTTCCTTCTTCTGAGTCCTGTCACATAAAAGAGAAAGATATATGATCAACATGTTAGAATTATATAGTTAAATGATTAAATTTACCATCTCTTAATAGTTTAAACTTTTGAGATAATCAATAATTTAAGATGATATCAAAGCATGAGAATCGGTAATTTAACACAACATATATGCAATATTTCAATTGTTTTTCACTACGTGAATATGTGGAACCACATACCTAGACTAGAAGGTTAAATATTACTAGTACAAAAGAAAAAATATGCAATTATGATTAACAATAGATTTACCTTTACAATATAGAGTCCTATCCCGAATAGAGGTCCATCAGGAACAGATATATTACGAGAAGGTGACCCAACATAAATGCTTCTATCAATTTGCACAAAACCTGGGCAGTTAGCATTATAGCAGCCTGTGTTTATAGAACCATCACTCCGTAATTTTCAAATGAACTATTAATTAGTATCCAAAATTTCAGTGGTTCAAATATTATCCAACAAGAAACAAGCTTACACCACAAGCAAAAACTTACATCATATCATATTATATATAATAAAAGTTGGGCTTAGACGCAATGGTTGCGCCAAGTGGCAACACCAAACTGAAGAAATTTTGTTAGATTTTTAGATTTTAAAAAATCCAAAATCTTCATCTTCACCTAATCTTTTTTTTTTTTTTTTTTTCATTTAAATTACTACACCTATTGCTACACGTAAATTTAAAAAAAAAAAAAAAAAAAAAAAAAACTTGATATTTAATTGAAAAGTAATCCAAGAGAAATTGAGTTAAACTAAAACTCTAAGTCTACTAAATGGATATAATTTTTTTCCTTATCTTCTTCTCCTATTATTTCTAAGCTAATAAAAATCTTAAGTTAACTACAATCCAAATTCTTTTCTTCATCTCTATTTCTTTTAATTTGATTACAATCCAAAATCTTCATCTTCATCTAATCCTTTTTTTTTTTTTTTTTCATTTAAATTATTACACCTATTTCTACATCATATCATATCATATTATATATAATAAAAGTTGGGCTTAGACGCAATGGTTGCGCCAAGTGGCAACACCAAACTGAAGAAATTTTGTTAGATTTTTAGATTTTAAAAAATCCAAAATCTTCATCTTCACCTAATCTTTTTTTTTTTTTTTTTCATTTAAATTACTACACCTATTGCTACACGTAAATTATAAAAAAAAAATAAAATAAAAAAAATAAAAAAAACTTGATATTTAATTGAAAAGTAATCCAAGAGAAATTGAGTTAAACTAAAACTCTAAGTCTACTAAATGGATATAATTTTTTTCCTTATCTTCTTCTCCTATTATTTCTAAGCTGATAAAAATCTTAAGTTAACTACAATCCAAATTCTTTTCTTCATCTCTATTTCTTTTAATTTGATTACAATCCAAAATCTTCATCTTCATCTAATCCCTTTTTTTTTTTTTTCATTTAAATTATTACACCTATTTCTACATCATATCATATCATATCATATTATATATAATAAAAGTTGGGTTTAGACGCAATGGTTGCGCCAAGTGGCAACACCAAACTGAAGAAATTTTGTTAGATTTTTAGATTTTAAAAAATCCAAAATCTTCATCTTCACCTAATCTTTTTTTTTTTTTTTTCATTTAAATTACTACACCTATTGCTACACGTAAATTAAAAAAAAAAAAAAAAAAACTTGATATTTAATTGAAAAGTAATCCAAGAGAAATTGAGTTAAACTAAAACTCTAAGTCTACTAAATGGATATAATTTTTTTCCTTATCTTCTTCTCCTATTATTTCTAAGCTGATAAAAATCTTAAGTTAACTACAATCCAAATTCTTTTAGATAGAAACAACACAACCTAATTATTTTTATCAACTTTCTCAAAAAAAAATTATATAGTTATTCTTATCAACTTTTTCTCTATTGTTTTATTAATTTTTTAGATAAATAAAAAAGCTTAATTGTGGATATGAAATTTTTTTTAGAGATAATTATGTAACTACTACCACAAATATATAATACTACTACTAGAAATATAATTTAATCAGGAAAAAAAATGTAATTACATAAATAGTGTTCTATTAAAATATATAATTATTTATACATTTATTTTATAAGCTTTTCCATAAAACCGTGCATCGCACGGGCATAATACTAGTAATAAATAATAACTTAAATAGATATATGAGAATCCATCTAAGGATTTTTAAATGTGTAGTAACGAAAGTATAGAGAAGTACTTACTGTCCAATATGTAAAGAAATAAGAATACCCAGTACCATTGTATAAACTTGGAAAAACCTGTTTGGAATCAATGGGTATAAATATTAAATTCTTTTGAATATCCATTGAAAATTTTCAATTATATACATTGAAAATTAACGCAAAAATTTCAATTATATACATTTCAAATATGTCTACGCCCCCAATGTGATTTATTATATTTTCTTTACCGATTTATTCCACTTTTTTTGCTTCCATGGATATCAGAACTTATAGTAAAATATTTTTTTCTTCAATATGAATGGCATCTTATTCATCAAAGAAAAAACAACATATTTTTTCAGTTAGCTCAACAAGTAAATTTTTTTATTGTCGAATAAGAGATTTAAAGTTCAACCTCTATCTTCATCAAAAATCAATCGGCGTTTTGGTTTAATGATAAAAAGCAATCATTTGAAGTGGTCGTCATAGGTTGAATATATATCTCGAAAAAAAAAAAAAAAAAAACAAACGTACATTGTTTATTCATTCATGATTAGACAATTTTACCTAGATCAATAGAAGTGCATCAAATCAAAGATTAAGGAGGAAATATCAACAAAATAATTATAAATTTAAGTTACCATCCATCCTGTTATGATAGTCTTCAAATTATTTTCTTGATCATTTAGGATGTAGATTTCGGCAAAGCTCCCTTCCTCCTAAACTTGAGGATTATACACGCTGATGTTTCCTGAAACTCCAGTGTAACTTTTAGCTTCAATCTTTTTCAATTGTAGAATTGCACGCTGTACAATATAAGTTCTAAAAGTCAACCAAATTTGAAAACTCTATCTTATAACATTCCAGATTAAAGAATAAAAATTTTATAATATATATATATATATATATCAAGTTGTACGTTTTTAAGGATTTTAATGAATCAAACTAAGTCAAGGATTAAAGTATTCAAGCTTGATTTGTTTACTTAATTGGCTATGGTGCTTAAACCGAACTTGAGCATTTAGAACAAGCCTGAGCATGGTATATTAAATTTTTGAATAAAACTCTAAGTGTGTTCATAAACTAACTCTATTTTAACTTAATTTCATATAATTTCTGCAGAACAAATCTAGGTATCTACCTCTCTTTGTATATATTAGCCGTCAAATACCATATTAAATTTTATTGATAAATTTTTATAATTTTTAATAGTAGATCAATTTTTCCAAACAAGAAATAATGATGCATTTTTTGATAAAATTTTCCTTGAATTCTTACATAATTAAATACTTAAAGTATTATTTTTAGGGTGCACAAATATATTGAGTCAAGTTTTTTTTCTATTTAAACTTGGTTTCTTTAGATAACCAAACTTCAAATTTTAGTTCAAATTTGGTTCATTTAGTTAATAAACAAGGTTGAACAACCATTTTCATAAATCGTTTTACAGCAATATATTTTTGTTAAAATGTTATGTGTAATTTTTTTTGATACCAAGTGTGGTTGTTATTGCATTCAACACTCCAAAATATACAACAAAGAACTTACTTGGACACCAGGAGATGCTACTGTTTGAAGATAAATATTTTTTGACAATGACCTAAATGCTTTAAGGTCCTCTTTTGTTGTCCTGCGGATGGCAACGGTTCCTGCTGCACAAGCATCTTTCCCTAAACCGATCATGAAGGTCTGATTCACGATGGACCTACATTCTTTGTTGTTCTTAGTGCAAAACAAGGTCTTCTCTGAAGAAGAAAAAACTCAAAAAAAAAATATATGTAATGTATTTCCCAAGTTACAATTCTTTATTAATAGCAGCAGCAACAACAACAACAACAATAATAAAACTAAAACATGACAATAACAATAAAGTCTTGGTCTCAAAATTTTAGCGTAAACTATATATTTTAAACAAACAAATAAGAGTGGGTTAGAGAATTCACATCAAGCTAGTCAAACTAACCTAATGTTAAAATTTTAGCTAAAAACTCATAAAAAACTCACACATTAGTCTCAACAAACTAGCAAAAATTTTAGCATTGAACACAGCCTCGCCACAACTAGCGAGACACACTTTCTCGCTACTACTAATAAAAATGTTTTTTTTTATTCTATTTCTTCTCTCTCTCTCTCTCTCTCTCTCGTCTTTTCTCTCTCATCATCTGGCTCTTCTTCCCTCTCTCTTTGTCTTCTATCTCATCGGTGGTGGTGGTGCTAGTTTTGTCACGATCTGGTAGTGATGTAGATGTTTTGATCTGGCGATGCCAATAGATGTGGTGGATTTGGGTGTCCAAAAGTTGATTTTTGTGGGTTTGAGTTGATATTTTTGTGGTGAGTGCGGTGGTTGTTGGGTTTGCGTCGGTTTATTTTGGAGGGTGGATGTGGTGGTTCTAACAGTGGGTACGGCGGTTTTTATTTATTTTTAGTTAGATTTGTGTGGTGGACGTGGTCTGGTTCGACAGTTGTGGGATTTGTGGGTTCCACTAGGTTTATGATTTTTCTTATCAAATTGGGTTTAGTGATTTTGCTGGATTTTGTGATTTTGTTTTTTGTGAATGTTGGTGATTGGCAGTGAATGTTGGTGATTGATAGTGAATGGTGGTGCTATTGGTTTACGTGGTGATTGGTAGTGTATTGTTGTGCAAGAGGTTAAGGTGTTAATTGGCGATGAACAATGGTGCAATTTGGTTGGGTGGTGGTTTTGAAAGTGTGTTGCTATCAAAGGGGTGGGGAAGGGTAATTGGTGATGAACAGTGGTGGCAAGTGCAAGTGGGCTGGGTGGTGGTGGTGTTGAAACTTGAAACTTGAAACTTGGAAGTGTGCTATGTTGCTGTGAAAGTGGCGAGGGAAGGGAAAAAAATATTTATTTATTTTTAAAAGTAGCAAAAATAATATTTAAATAGAGTAGAAAAAAAAATGTTGAGGTTCATGCATGTGTCTATTTGTTGAAATAGAAAATGTGAAGTTTTTGAAGTTAGTTTAACTAAAATGTTGGAGAGGCTTATGTGAATGCTCTTTTATATATCATTTTCTATCGGTCTATTCTATTTGAATTATTTTGTATCTTTATTGTGTATCTCTTTGTACTAACTAGTCCTTTGTTATTACATTTACAAATGTTAGTATCTACTCATACTAATGTAAAACGAATGAACCGTACAAAATTCTGAATTTGTATGAATGAAATAGGGAATATGAAAAAACACTATTTAAACCATGAAAAAAAAAATGATTTTTTAGGAAAAAAAAAAAAAAAAAAACAACAACAACAAAAAATTGTGCAGTTTTGTTCGAAATTGTCTGATTTTTAATGTTGCGTTACCTTAATAATATTTCCGTTTCACATTTATTTTTGGACTCATATAATACATTACAGTATTGCAACATATAAAGAATAATGAATATCAATCTAAAATACCCTAATACCAGAATGCTTTTAAGCAGAAGTTTGTTGATAAGCTTGAGTTGTCTTTCCAACTCCAAATCCTTTTCTTTGGATATAATTCGTGTTCCATTCACTCAATAACAGATAGTCAAACATAGACACAAAACCACAAAAATAATCATTTTTTTAAAATCCATTACCTCACCAATTCAATATTAATATGCAGATCACCGTGAACTGAACTCAAAAACTATTTACAAAGGACTGCTGGTATATAATAGAAATTCAAAAGAATTCATTTTTTTAGGAAATATATTATGGAAAGGTCATTAAAAGCAGAGACATCAGGGAGAAAAGTATGAGATTCTACCTAGTGGCGCATTCTCTCCAAAGAGAATTGAAATATTCTCAAGTGCTATATCAAATATAAGAACAAATTACATATTGACTTTTTGATTCATTTGGTTCATTGCTTCAAGACTTTTTAAATTAAAAATATGAATATTATTTGTTTCTTGGTTTAATATTTCAAGACGTTTCTTCCCTCGCACATACTCACAAAACTCTTTGCATTTCAATTCATAGTTTCCACCTCTTGCACTTCTACTCCTTTATATATACCTACCTATAGCCCTTATTCCATCATATGTCAAATTATAGAAACAAATTACAAATGAATCTCCATTTGTTTCAACATTAACATTTTATGAAAAATGAATCATTTTCCAAAAACAAATTTTTAGATAATTATCTCATTATCCTATGTTTAGTAGCAATCTTAAAATGAGTTAAAAAAAAAAAAAAAAAAAAAAAAAAAAAAAAAAAAAAAAAAAAAACCTATTTTTTGACTTCAACAATAGATAAAGCTTTTTTTCAGAAAATTTTAGTGGAAAACGACTCTATCTCACATCAAACTAAATAAAAGAAGTCAAAAGATATTTTTATTTTGACCCTTTTTTTTGGTACTAGCAAACACAAGAAAACATAAAAACTATTTTCACATAAGGTTCTCCATCAAAACAAATAGATTTTATTCTCCTTTGTTCTGTAATTTTTTTTTTTTTTTTAAAGAAACAAACACAAACACAATGGGAGGGGGAACAAGGTTCTAATACAAAGTCATACTACAAACTCCCCTCAAAAGCCATAGCACTATTTAAGGGATGATAGGATAAACTATACTACATACAATATGTTCTTTTATGCACATAAAATATTTCTTTGGTATAGAAGATAAATTTTGTGGAAAGAGCAAATTTCCCATGCTATATATAAAACACATTTAAATTTAGATACATATAAAATTTGGAATAAATGAAAAGTTAAATAATAAAATAATAAAAAATCATTAAACCCATTTGGGTTGAATTGATATAACTTAGGGTTTTGGTGCTAAAATAACAATATAGCAATGTTCATACCTTTGGTGTGAATGCTTTAAAGAGGTGAAAGATGGGTATGGGTTTTGTTCTATCCCCTCATCTTGTCCTATCCCACCCCAAATATATATATATATATATATATGCACATTTTATTTAATATATATTTTAATTATTATACATATAATTTAATCTTTTCTATACATTTCTTAGTTATAATATTGTTTTTTCATAAATATCAATTTACCATTTCAAAACACTATTCTTCCCCTCTTTCTTAATACTCTCAAGTCGGCATTAGATTACCCATTATATTTTAGGGAAATGCTAATGAATGCCCTTAGAGCATTGGTTAATAATCCATTTAAAGAAAATTTTTATGGGAAAAGAAAAAAAATGCAATGCCATAATTGTCACTATTCTTATAGCTAATGTTACAAGTCCATTTGTAAGTGAATCTGACAAGATGGTTTTTCACCTCTTTAAGATTGGGTTGGACTACCCATTGATGGGCTTCCAAATTGGGCTCTAAGAATTACAAAATTCTAAGTTCAAGTATTCAACTTAGTGACCTTGGTATACACATTCTCTTTGAAAAGCTTTATCTAAGAGTAAGAGTATTGTTTCAATTTATACAAAAATTTATATTTATTTTAGCATAAGAAACACTTTTTTGTATTTTACATTCTCATTTTAAAAAAAACTTCACATCATATTATTTGTTATATACTACATTTTATTAAAATATCAAAGTTTCATCATTTTTTTAATTGTTTTTCTTTCTTCACATACAAAACCATCATTCATTCTCTCCCTTCATACTTGGGATACGTAAATAAAGATGAGAAAACTAAATGCAAAATGCATAGTGTCATAATAAATTTACATAGTTATTATAGCAACAATGTATTTTTACAAAATTTTGCAGGCTAAAATATGATATTTTCTATTATACAAGCTTTATGCAAATGCTTTAAAAGAATTTTAACTGATTGTTAGTGAAGGATTTTCTGACGGGCTGTGTAAGTGTTGGGTGAAAATTGAGGTTAAGGATTATGGATTTACACAGCCCAGAATGATTTATATTATGGATAATATGAACTGGGTTTTATATTATGGATTTTCTGACTGGGCTTGAGTTGAGATAAGGGATTTTCTGACTGGGCTGTGTAAGTGTTGGGTGAAAATTGAGGTTAAGGATTATGGATTTACACAGCCCAGAATGATTTATATTATGGATAATATGAACTGGGTTTTATATTATGGATTTTCTGACTGGGCTTGAGTTGAGATAAAGGATTCTCTGACTGGGCTGTGTAAGTTTTGGGTAAAATTTGAGCTTGGGTTTTAAAAGGGGAGCAGCTTTTAGCAGGCTTATTTTTATTTTATTATTTAATTGAGAGAAGGGTGCTTGATTACGCTTGTGGGGCTTCAAATTTTGAGTCATGGGCTTTATTTGGTTCAAATTGTACCCTACTGATTAGGCCTGGTGGGTTAGTGTGTGCTTGAGTTGAGGACTTGAGGGCATTGATTAATTTGTATAGCTTTAGTACTGCTCTTAGTCTTAGAGAGGTGCGTAATGGGGATAATAGATGCACTCACTAGGGTTGTAATTTATGTTGATCCTTACCCCCAAAAATAAAAAAATAAAAAATCCAATTCTCATCAAAGTTTTTTCAACCAATCTCTTTTATAATTTTAAAATAACAATTCTAATATCAATAGAAAGGGTGTGAAGGTTTGATCAAGAACATATCAATTTAGTGAGTTGCATGTGTCTCGTATATTTTGGTCAATCTTGCTAATATCAGTTTATTACTTTCTCATATTCTTATAACTTATAAAAATTTGTACAGTAATGTTGCTAGTCTTCGGATAATAACATTAGCCTATGGCAAAGATAGTGAGTAAAGTCGTCCGCTATTTACTGATGTACCTCAAATCTGATGTGATAGTGTTATTGCTATAGTTCTAGTTCTTGTTGTTGTTGTTGTTGTTGTTGCTGCGTGACTCATATTTGGTGGAATACCTTAACTTATTTTTTTGGTGTTTTAGAAAATGCTATAACTATCTACTACTATTTTTTTTTTTTTTTATAAAAAAAATTAAATAGTATCCCATCAATAATATAATAAATATCTTTTAAAATAATAATATAATAAATAAACTTTTGAATTACTCTTTTTTGTTTTGTGTTTAAAAATTAAAATATCAATTTGTAAATAGCTTATAGTTGTAATATCACTCTTAAATCTTAGCATAACAAGGCATAAGACATAATGTTGACAATTTGACCGTTTGGTTACTTTTCTTCAAAGTACATATTTTTCATATTCTATTTTTCATACTAATTTTCAAATATTGTTATTTTCTTTGTGATGCTTATGTGTGACATTATATATTGTTATTTGTTTTGTGTTGTTTATGTGAGACATTATGTATGTTTTTAGTGTTTTTTTTTTTTGTTGAGAAAATGTTTTTAGTGTTAGAACTTGGTATTTGTAAATGAAATTTTGAATTTGAAACTTTGCTTATATATTTGTAATTTGAAACTTTGCCTTTTATTAGTAACTAGCTTGTAAACCCATGGATATGCATGGATAAACTTAAAGATATACAATAAGATGCATAATATAATTTAAATACTATTGATAGTCATTTTTATATTTTGTTAATTTTTTAAATAATTTTGTAAGGATATTATTAAGTATAAAATGTAAATTTTCCTTTTTAAAAAAAATTATTGTGGAGCACTTTTTTTTATTTTTTATTCTAGACTCTTTGGTTTTTGTACTTAATAATTCACTTGGATAAATATTTATGATATGATCCCACATATGATTCTAAAATTAATAAATAAAACTTTTTAAGAATAAATAATTTAGGACACGTGGCGTAAAATTAGAACTCTAATTTGAAATTTTAATTTGAGTTTCTCTTAGTTTTACCTATTATTATTACTAGAAAAATGCCTCTATCACTATAGACATTCATAAAAGGGCTCTTTTTCTCTAACACATGGAGTAAGATGGATTTTTATATTTATTTATTATTGTGTTGCTGGAAGAGCTAGATGGATTTAATTCTCTATTCTGTATTAATTTCTTTATGTGTTAATGAAAAGTTTTATTCAGCAAAAATGGAGAGAAAAGAAACATGGGCCACTTACAAAATTCCAAGGTAGGTTAACTTTGTTGCTAACATTTATCTGGTTGATCCTTGAACAATAGCTTCGTTGGCCCAACGATGAACCTACAACACCCATCAAATTCAAAACTCAAAAAAATTTCACCTTCCCGAAAATTGAATAAACATCTAAAGCATGAATAAACAACTTAGCTCATAGATGAATAATTTTTTTTTTTTTTAAAAATGAAAATTGAAATCCCTTACAAATGATGGTAATAAAGTTAATCATAATAATATTTTAAGGAAAATATTAAAACGGAAAGCATAGGATACTTTTTGTACTCTAAACTTTTGAGTTTATGAGAAATTAACAAATCATTAAGCTAAATATCTAACAATGTCAAATCCTACAACGACTAAATTTGATACTGCTTCATTAAGGCTGTTTACAAATCTCACATTTGGATCCTGGGTACATAAAAAGTTTATTATTAGCATGTGACTCATTAAACAAATTATTTTATATCTTCAAATTAAATAGCATGCAATTAAGAACAGTACAATCATTGTCAGCTTGAATATGATAGCATGATGGGAAATTGTCTAAAACCAACAAACCTTGGAATGCAAATGCAGGAATCCTTAATGTTCTATATATTTCTGTCAAATTTGTGTATAATATGTTGTTACAGGATGTCTGAAATAGAAAATAAACATGCAACATCAACCATAGGAAAACAAAAAAAAAATTATATAATTAAAGAATAAAAATTATTCACAAAAAGAAAGGAAAGCATAGGTAGATGAAAGAAAGAAGTAATCAAATCTTAGGAATGGTTGGAATAGATGAGAACCTCTTCCTATATAAGATACAAAAATACCCAAAAGCATGCATCATTGATCCCGAGAGATACCTTTCAAATTCCATAGCATTCATTGAAAAAGAGGGGAGTTGTATATTAAGGTTCTTGAACCGGTGTGGTAACTGGCAAGATGCACTGTTAGTTGAGTAGGAGAGGAAGGAATTTGGGTTTTGTGATTTGCGTTTGATTATTGTAGAAGGGGAGGTGAACCTGAAAATAGGCGAGTCTGATTATTGTGGAGAGTAGAAGGTTTTATTCGGGCAAAAAAAAAAAAAAAAAAAAAAAAAAAAACAGCACAACCTTTAAACATAAAAGGTAGAATTCTAGAAAGGGGAGATTAACCTAACGTGTTATTCAGTAGGGAAAAAAAAAAGCGTTTGTTTCAATGAGAGTGGACATTAATGGATAATTATAAGGTGGTCTCACTTTAATTTAGATAAATGGAACAAAATTATAACTCTAATTAGGAATTCTAATGTACACGTGGCACACAATTAGAGTTCTAATTTGGAATTTAATTTCACACTCTCTCTGCTTCACCTATTATTATATATATAGATTATTATTATTATTATTATTATTATTATTATTATTATTATTATTATTATTATAGATTTGTGTCAAAAATTATTTTTTGTTAAATATTTATTTAACATATATTATGAATTATAATTATAGGTGTTTTTTAATCTAAAAGTAGGATTTTATGATCGTCATGTTGATCCTACAATCTAATTCTCAAACCCTTTCACTGATTCTATGTAGAATTTTGATCTTGATAACCTTGCATATTAGTTGCTAAATTGAACTCAATCGTTAGGCTACAAGAGCTCATCCAATAAAATATTACACCAACTCGATTCACAATAATAGCTCTTAACTTCTGCCATTTCTATACTCTATATAAAAAAGGACAATTGAGGTGTTTGTGTTAGGTAAAACGACTATAGAAAGGATTAAACGGCATGAGTCATGCGTGTTAAGTTTTGATTTTGCTCTTTCTGAGGGTTGTTTTGTCTTTTTGTTCAGATTTTTTAACTTATCCATTGCACTTGCTTTGATAGACACGGAAGTCAAAAGATAAGAATTGTGGTCTCTAATTACTCCCATAGATATGAGGAGAGAGAACAGATAGAGATGAGAGACAGGGAAAATGAGACAAATACATAAAGAGGGAGAAAGTCTGGGAAGAAGAATAGTATCAACCCATATTTCCTCCTCCAATATTGAGTAGCCCACTCACTCACTCAATCCCCATTTTAGCAACATCTCATAACTTGTCACCACTCTAATTTGTTTGTCTCTTGCCTTCAAGTAACTCTGATTTATTTTGGCATTGAATTTTTTTTTTTTTAATTATTATAAATTTCTTTCATGCATGCGCAATTATTGGTTGGATTAGTATAGATGATACTGCCATTGGGTTTTATAGTTGATGGATTAACTCGCAAATTAGATTTATTTTTTGGAATTTTAGTTCTTTAGTCCAAACAATATGTCCTTTCAGCTACATCTCTATATCCTCTCTAAGGTAAAAATCCTACATGTATTGTGTCTCTTCTTGTGGACTGTGTTGGGGCTTCTTATTTTTATTTTTTTAATATAAGTTTAATTTATGTCGTAAAAGGTAGTTATTTGGATAATCAGGAAATAATAATCACCCTTAATGTTTGTTATGTTGTAGTTTCTTCAATATTTGGATGCAATCAAATTGGAGTAATTTCAAGTTATTAGGAAGCAAGTACCTTTGGATATTGGATATCAAATATTTAATGATTGTGCATTTTATATATTGGTTGTATAAGATTTCTTATTCAATTTGTTCAATGAGTATTATTTAAATTTGTATAAAAATGTGCAATTTGAATGACTGCTATGAAAGATATCTTTTTAGTGGTAGGTTTTAGTCTAGAGATTATAAAATCGGAATTAACACTATTTCTAATGAGTTGTTGTGTAATGACAGTATATCTGACAGAGGAATTTTGTATTTTATACAGAGATAAAGAACTTTAGAGATAAGGTTTTCATTAGCTCTCAACTCAAGCAACCACACTTCCTTTTTTGCTCAAAAATTACATTGGATCATTGATTTCTAGTTTATAATATTTGATTAGTTGCTGACAAATTGAACATAGAGAAAAGGAAATGTTTGATATTTGTAACTTATTTGGGGCATTTTTTTTTCATGATATAAGGTTTCATTACTATTAAGGTATTGTTGTATTGATTCTCAATCTCTGTACTCTGTTGCTATTGCTTTAGGTTTTAAAGAAAACATCCAATGCTTTTCAAATTCTAAAGTCCATGTGATTCTTGTTTCTATTTTACTTACATTGATTTATGGCGTAAATGCACTTTTAGTCCCTACATTTTGATTTTTTTCCATTTTAGTTCCTACATTTTATTTTTACCATTTTTAGTCCCTGAACCAATTAATGCAGGACATTTAAGTCCTTGAGACACCATTCCGTCACCAAACTAAAAGGAAACCTAACATGGTTGACAGATCAATTAAAAAAATCATTATTTCACATGGATAAATAAAATAACTATCAAGCTCACGAGAAGCAATTTGGCGCACAGAGGTAAAGAAATTACGTGGCGTTTGGTACGGGGTAATGTTTTAGGATTCCTAGGAATGTTTAAAGATTCTCATGTTTGGTTGCAAATTACGCTAAGGAATCAGATGCCAGGGGAATCTGGATTCCCCCCTTAAACCCCTCTCAGTAGGAATGTGGATTCCCTTTAAAACATGTGGGAATCCAGATTCCCAAGCTTAAAAGAAGTTGTATTTTTTATAAATTGACAATTTTAACTTTTTTTCCTTATCATTTAAGCAATTAAGATAAAATATAACACAAATCATCAATATCTTTTCTCTTGTTCTTTTTCCACCAAAACAACATAAACAAGATAGACAACTCTGTTAATATATTTTTTAACAAAGTTCTATTTAGATTTTACGTGTGGAAAAAAAAAAGTTTGAAGAGGACCCTTCGTTATTGCCAGGTATTTACTTTTACTCTTGATTTTGTTTTGTTGCTAGAAATATAGATCTGGATTGGTGGCTTCATCTGGGATTTTTTTTTTTTTTTTTTTTTTAAGATTAATGGCTTTGTTTCTAGATTCATATGTTACAGTACATGTCAATAATTTGTATCATATCTAGTGATTTTGTTATACAATGATACTAAATTTGTAGATTTTTACTTTTTAATAACCCATTATATTTGTATGCAATGGTGGTACTATAGTTAAAAATCTTTAGCTTCTTGCTACAGTGCAGAGCCATTTATGGCTGTGCACGGTTGCTTAAAGCTAAACTAATTTTTCTTTCTTTCTTTTTCTATTTCTTTTTACTCAGCCTTTTCCGTTTCATTTAAGATTCTCTCTTTCTCAAAGCTCTCTGAGTCTCACCTCTTTCTCATCCTCAAACTCTCACCGTTTCATCCATCATCCCCCTCACCGCGCCACCGAAGCTCACACACCATCGCCGAATCTCACGCACCATCACACCGAAGCTCACTCCTCATCGCCGATCCACGCACCGATTCATCCATCATCCTTACCCATCATCGCCCTCACCGCGCCACCGAAGCTCACACACCATCGCCGAATCTCACGCACCATCACACCAAAGCTCACTCCTCATCACCGATCCACGCACCGATTCATCCATCCTCCTCACCCATCATCCCCCTCACCGTGCCACCGAAGCTCACACACCATCGCCAAATCTCACGCACCATCACACCGAAGCTCACGCATCATCGCCGATCCACGCACCATTGCCGACCCGATTCATCATCCTCCTCACCCATCTTCGAAGCCCAGCTCTGTTCATCCATCATCCTTCGCCGATCTGCTGATTTTGCATTTGGGTTTGTGTGTGTTTGCATATGGGTCTCAATTTGCTTTCTTTACTGATGTGTGTGTTTGCATTTGGGTCTTTATTGAAAAGATCCTAAATTTGTTAAGTTTCGTTTGTGATTGGAGAATGATTAGATTGATAAAATCGGGCCTTTTGGCAGTGTTGTGTGAGTACCAGTGTGTGAGTGGTCTTTGCATTGGGTGATATTTTTTGCATGTATTTTTATTAAATGATCATTTAAATCAAAATTATAATTAATTGTTCAGCTGTTTTGTGATGCTTTGGTTCGAGTGTTGTGAAATGTCTGATTGGTGTGTGTATGGAGATTTTAAATCCTACTAGAACATAGTGAACATGAATTTTGTTAGTAGTGGATATAAATTGGTATGTATGTATGTATATATATCTGCCTGCATAATGATTTGTCTGCATAATGATCTGCCTGCATAAGGACTGTTTCAAATACATGGGTTGTGTAACCAATTAATCCTAAACACAGTATATGCTATTTTTTTTCCAGCCTTGATTCATTGGTTTGATATTATTGTGAGAATATATAGTGGAGGAAACTCATTTTACTCTTTTTGCACCAGTCATTTACGGCCAATAGCTAATCTAAGATTAAAAACAATAGATTTTTTTAGCTAATAAGAATTTATTAGTAAGTATCCCAAGTAGTTTTCTTTCATCATATTAGTTACATAGCTATATGTCACACTGGTGGCTAGCACTTGTATTAATAATTTGTAAGTTTCTTAAATGTCAAGTTTTTATTTCTTGTGTATAATTGCAGTGATGGCTCGACCACCAAGGAATCATAAAAAGAAAATTTTAGTTGTGTTGCTACATCAATTAGATTTACTTCGTCAAATGTGGATGATGTTAGTGCACATGTCTGCAATAGTGATTCTTTCTAGGAATAGGAGAGTTGGAAGAACTGGAGGTTGGGGTGACCAAATATTAGAGAGAGCAAATGTGAGAGTTGTGAATAGGAATCAAATGGTTTGGATGGATGATACAGCATCCATAAACAATGTACGAATGGACAGGAGAGCATTTAGAAAACTTTGTGACATGCTCCACATACATGGGGGTTTGAGGCCATCTAAGAATATGGAAATTGATGAGATGGTAGCGTCTTTTCTACATGTACTTGCACATCATGCAAAAAATAGAGTTGTAGCACGACAATTAGCTCGGTCGGGTGAGAGTATAAGTAGAAACTTCAATGCTGTATTGCATGCTGTCCTTCATCTTCATAGCATCCTTTTTAAGAAACCGGAGCCGATACCTGAGAACTGTACTGATGAAAGATGGAAATGGTTTAAGGTACATTACTATTTAGATTAGGGTGTTTCTATGTATTTCTTATTATTGATTTAAATTTAATGAATAAGTCCTATAATAGAATTGTCTAGGTGCGCTAGATGGAACCTATATTCCAGTCAATGTGTCAATTGAAGACAAGCCTAGATATCGAACCAGGAAAAATGAAATAGCCACCAATGTGCTGGGAGTGTGTTCGCACGATATGCAATTTATCTATGTATTGCTTGGTTGGGAGGGTTCAGCTGCAGATTCTAGAGTTTTGAGGGATGCAATTTCTAGGAGAAATGGATTAAAAGTCCTTCAAGGTAAATAAATGTGTTGCTAATCACTACTTTTTTTTGGACACGTCTATTTAAATTCTTATAGTTTAAAAATGGTGTTAGGTTACTACTACTTGTGTGATGCTGGTTACACCAATGGAGAGGGATTTCTTGCACCATATAGAGCCCAAAGATATCACCTAAATGATTATAGGCAAGGTCACCAACCTACTTCTCCTAAAGAGTTTTTTAATATGAAACACTCTTCTGCTAGGAATATCATTGAGAGAGCCTTTGGCCTACTAAAAGGAAGATGGGCAATACTTAGGAGTAGATCATTTTATCCAATCAAGACCCAATGTTGGATCATTTTAGCTTGTGCACTACTCCACAACTATATAAGAAGAGAGATGTCACTTGACCCTGAAGAAAACTCTCCCTTGTCTGACAACTCAAGTGCTCAAGAGTTGGATGCTGAGCATATAAGGTATGTGGAGACATCTGATGCATGGAGTGATTGGAGAGATAAGTTGGCTGAAGAAATGTATGAACAATGGAGGGCCTCTAGGCATTGAATTGGAGATGATGTTTACTTGATATCTTTTTATTCTATTATATAGTTAGGTGCTACTCAATTTGACATTACAGTTATGTAATCTGTAATTTTCTCATTTGCACTTTATGTTCTCAATAAATTATGGTTTTTGTTATTTATTTATAAATTCCAAGAATTTGTTTTATAATATAATTTCAGTTGGTGGTTTTTTTGTCATGTTTTTTTGTTCCTGTACACAGTTTGTTGACCTTAATTACCATCATGAATTTCTTGTATAATATTTTTCTTAAAAATGCAGTACTTACATTTTTATTTGGATAATTATGTATAATGTTCAACTTTTGCATAGACATGGAAAACACATATAGTGAACCTGTCAATGAAGGAAAGAGAGGAACTAAATTTCAATGGACAGCTGAAGAAGATGATAAGTTGGTTGAGTGTTTATTGGAACTGGCTGGCGATGTTAAATGGAAAGCAGACAATGGTTTTAAGCCTGGTTTTACAGCTAAATTAGAGGAATTGATGGAGAGGAAACTGCCAGGATGTGGTATAAAGGCAAGTCCACATATAGAATCTAGATACAAAACTTTAAGAAGACAATATCGAGCAATAGCTGACATGCTTGGTCCAAATGCCAGTGGTTTTGGTTGGAATGATAATGAGAAAATGATTGTGGTTGAGAAACAAATTTTTGAAGATTGGGTCAAGGTAATCCTTTTTTTTTTTTTTTGCCATTCATGTTTTAAAGACCAATTTTTATTTTATTACTGAATATATATATATATATATATATATTTTGTTTCCTATTAGGGTCATCCAGAAGCTAAGGGATTGCGGAATAAGCGCTTCCCTCATTTTGATGACTTAGCGCTTGTGTTTGGTAAAGATAGGGCCAGTGGGGATAGAGCTCAACATGCTACAGATGCAACAGAGGAGTTAGCTAGAGGACAAGAAAACCAAACTCCTACAAATGAAGCTGAGACAGAAATAAATGCTGGTATAGGAGAGATCAATGGAAATAATTATGGTTCCCAAACACAAATACCCAATCAAGGTGCTAGCTCAAAGAATCTAAATAAGAAGAGGCAAAGATCCTATGATGAACTCACTAAGACCTTAATGGAGACAATGAAAGACTTTGGAAAGAAGTATGAAGAAACTAATGGACATATGGCCACCATTGCATCTTGCTTCAAGATTGAGTCAGATGAAGCTGAGAGAAGAATGAAAGTATTCAATGAGTTATTGAAAATCGAAGGACTTTCTATATCAAAAAGAATCAAAGCTGGAGAATTGCTTACAGCTGATACACGTAAATGTGATTATTTTTACTCATTGCCTGGGGATGTTAGGTATGACTATGTTATTCAAGTGCTCGCAGATGCAGGGGTGAATACATTATATATGTAATAGATCGCATTTGTTTCATTGTTGATGAACTACTTTTACTTTTATTGCTACTTCTATGGTCTTATAGACCTAAACATTGTCAGGTTGTTTTATTATGGATTAAGCTATTTTAAAGATTATTATTAAGAATAAAGCATTTGAGAATTTAAATAGTTATTTTTGTTAAAATGTTAGACTACAATTTTAATGAATGTGTTGCTAATTAATAGTTTATATTTTATTTTTCATTATTTATTTAGATGAATATATTTTTTTAAAGGACTTGGTGGTTCGCATTCAAATCTAAGGATAGAATGGGAAAAATAAATAATTCATTTAAGATTCCTAAGAATAAACCAAACATTATCATCTCACATTCTTAGGAATCTTAAAAGATTCCCAATGAATCCAAACATAGGAATAGCTAGATTGGAATCACATTCCTCAGAATCTAGATGCCAAAAGTAATGTGGATTCTCTCGTACCAAACGCCACCTTAGACTCCCACTTCAACACGTGGCTTTCCCGCGCCACACGTGTGTCACTCACCAACCTCTCTGGCGCGCAGGTCAAGGGCTTTGCTTTCCCAAATCACTTAATCCCTAGATAGCTCTCTGCCTCTGCCGAACAAACAGCCATCAACATCAGCCTAAAGAAAAATCCTAGTAGCTTTAGTGAGAAGGAACGACGATATAATTTGTAAAGCCCCACCTGCGTATCCATTTTTAGTAAAACCCTCACTCACTCTTATAAAACCCCGGCCGTTAATAAGATAGAGAAATGTCAGTCTCAAAATTCTTATGCTTGGGAACCGCTCTCTCCCTCCATACCCGCTTACCTCTCTCCCTACTCCCACTTTTCTTCCCAAAAGCCCTACAATTCTACCCCTGCTAGTGTTCCACCACCTACTCTGCTGCCGTTGCCGCCGGCAGCACTGAAACTCTATGCTCCCCCGACCCCCACCCGTGGCTCGAATGGGTGACCTTCGTGGACCGCTTGAAGTCCAAGGGTTACTTCACCAAATCCTCCTCTCCAATCGATAGCGTTTACAAGGACATGGGAGTTGTGAGAAACACTTGCCTTAGCTTCGCTCGTGACCAATACGATGTCTTCAAGTAAAACTTTACGCTTCATTTTTCTCTTCTCATTTCATTTTTTTCATTCCCAAAACAATGACTAATTACATAACATGCATTTATAAATAGAGCAAAACAATTAGCTTACCATCAAATCCTCCATGAGCTCGAATCCCAGCTCCGCCACCTCAATCTCCATAACGGCACTGTCGTCAACACCTCCGCCCTCCTAAATCCAATCACAGCCACCCATCATGATCTCACCCCGGAGATGATGCATCGGTACAGCCGCCACCTCTTACTCCCGTCGTTCGGAGTCAAAGCCTAGTCAAACCTCCTCCATCCTCATCGTCAAAGCCGACAGATTAGGCTCCCAGGCCCTCCTCTACCTTCGCCGCTTACGACGCTGGCCGATTAGGCATTGTGGACCACGACGTTGTCGAGCTCAACAATATACATAGGCAGGTCATTCACACCAAGGCCTTCATTGGTTCGCCCAAAGTGAAATTTGCTGCTATAACTTGTCGTTCTATCAACTCCTCCATTCAAATCGTTGAGCACCAAGAAGCTTTGTGCACTTCTAATGCCTTAGAAATCTTCAAGCAATATCCTCTATATTATTTCTTTGCTCAAATTCAAAGTGTTTCATTTATATTTTTGAAATGTTAGTATATGATTTTTCTTTAGGTTGATGATGATGGCTGTTTGTACGGCAGAGGCAGAGAGCTATCTAGGGATTAAGTGATTTGGGAAAGCGAAGCCCTTGGCCTGTGTGCCAGAGAGATTGGTGAGTGACACACGTGTGGCATGGGAAAGCCATGTGTCAAAGTGGAGTCTAATTTCTTTACCTCTGCGTGCCAGATTGCTATAGTTGAGCTTGGCCAATTATTTTATCGATCCATATGTAAAATAATGATTTTTTTAATTGATCCATCAGCCATGTCAGGTTTCCGTTAGTTTGGTGACAAAATAGTGCTTTAAGGACTTAAATATCTCGCGTTAATTGGTTTAGGGACTAAAAGTGGTAAAAATAAAATGTAAGGACTAAAATTAAAAAAAAAAAAAAAAAAAAAGTCAAAATGTAAGGACTAAAAATACATTTATGCCTTGATTGATTTATTTATTTTTTGGTTCTCTTTGAATATTTTTCAATATTTGTGGCATTATTAGTCTATGTATCTTTTGATTGATGGCTTTTTCAACAACTTGTTGGGTATTGAAACATCTGTAGAGATTAACATTATTATTTGAGATTTATTCTTAGGGGTTAACATTCTCTATACTCTATTGTTGGGTATTGATATCAGTCCATTTCCTTTATCCCTTTTTTGCCTTGTTTCCCCACAGACCCCAAAATTCAATGAAATCCTATGCTTAAAAATTACCTTGGATAGTTAATCTTCAAGCTCTTTGGTGGATTCTGATCTGTGAATGGTTCTGTGGTGGTAGAAACTTTTTTTTTTTTTTTTTTTTTTTTTTTTTTTTTTTTTTTTAAGAAACAAGGTGATAGAAACTTAATTAGAATGTGATAGAGAGCATTTATAACTTTTTTTTTTCAATCTATTATGCATGGTGTATATTTGTTCATTTCATCATGTATATCAATTTCTATGACTTTGAAGTTTAATCTTATTTAATATTTGATATGGTTAAGGGTGAGATTGAAGCTACAAGTTTAAAAGAAATACATTCTATATTCTTTAGGTCCTATTTCATTTTTGTAAGTTCATTTTTCATAATGCTGTGTAATATTACATGCTTTTTACTTAAGCACTTAAATATTTTTGTTCAACTTACCTGACATTTATTTATGTTATATTCATAATCTTATTCCTGTTGCTTATCTTTTCTCTAGAATCTAATATGACTTTACTTTTGCAGACCAACAAAAAGATTAGTAAAAACAAAGAGAACTAAGTCTACTCCTCTAGGCAAAGCTCAAATATTACATTTATTGAGGCCACTCAAGCATCAATGATAGCATCTTTAGATTCAGTTAAGCTTAGAAGTTTTGTATTTGCTCACTATTATATGTTGTAGGAAACGTAGATTTTTGACTATCTTTGAAATATTGATCTCTCATGCACATCATACACACCAAACTACTGTTGCATATAAATTATTAGTGCTTGTTCTAAATAATATAGAGAAATTAATTAGAATTAAAAACTAATGTGAGAGAATCATAATATTATTTATTATTAATATTCTCTAATAGTAATTTACACGTGCCTTGCACGAGCTTCATAACCAGTATTCTAAAACACAATAGCTCAAACTCGATCCTCATGAAAACATGGCCCATTCCCAGCCACTTAAAACAAACCCAACTCAATCTCACTTAAAATTCTTATTTCAAACCCAACCCACACTAGCCTTGGCGCACCTCTTGACCCATTTTGAATTTAACCCATTCAATTCAAGTCCAATCCCAAAATTTAACCCATTCCACCATAAGGCCAACCTGAAACCTCACTTAAAGCTCTTAAAGAACTCAAGCCCAAGCCTAGACGCCCATCCAAACATTAGCTCAAAAGTAAAACATAACATTTTTCTTTTCTCCAACCCAATCCAAAAATTACCACTAAGCCCAAAATCTCCACTTGAATTCTCAACCCAGAATCCAGATCACTCATAAACAAACCCATGTCTCTCGCCATTCTCAAAGCCCAGCCCAAACCTGTTTAATCCAACCCACTAAATTCAGCCAATTAAGTTCACAAATAATAAGCCCCTTTAAATAGAAAGCCTATAAATATAACAAATTTTGACAAAATTTTTCACAATTTTTAACGTGGCAAATTGTTGGCATGAGACAAAAAAGTGACATCCATAATGAGATTAAATAAAAATCAATAAAAATTTGCCAACTCAACTATCAAACAATGTTGTTGCATTAAAAAAAATGAAAATATAGAAGGATAGAAGCAATAGAGATTTATTGCCATGTGAGTGTTTTTTATTAGTTATGGGTCAACTACTTTGACTTACAGCATAATGAGAGAGATGAGTTTGATTTGTATTTAAAAAATGTCATGATATAAGAAATTTGAATTTGAATTATTGTTAAAGACTAAAAGCGGCGTGAATCTATTACTCTTTTATCCAAACAAAATGCCGTGAGTATTATATCATACTTATCTTCTTCTTCTTTTTAATTAAAAAAAAAAAAAAAAAAATCCGTGATTCCCTCATTTTTATTTGTTTGATTTCTTTAAACAATATATCATATCATACTTATCCTTTTTATTGTTGAGTGAATATCAAATTTATCTTCTTCTTTTTCATCATAATATCATACGTATCTCAATAAAAAAAAAAAAAAAAAAAAATCATATGTTAGAAACTGAAAGAATTTGGACAGTCACCCAATGTGAGCATGTCCCTCTATTTGCTTCAGATTGTAACATCTAGGAGTAATGGTATTAAACCATTACACTACCCCACTAATCCATTATCCCACTCAACATTAATGGAGTTGAGTGTATATAAACACAAAGAATGATAACCATTAGAGTGTGGACGAATTCTGAATTTCTCATAGTGTTTATTGAGTGTTGTGAGGCTCTTAGGTTGTGGGTTATGTTTGCATCACTCTAGTAGTGTGCAACACCGTCGGAGAAACGCTTTAGGTTCGTGGATAGCTCAAACTGGAATTCAAAACGTGTTTGGATAGTTGGTCTGTGTGGAGGCTAGCTCTAGACAACGTAGAACAATCTCAATGCTCCTGTGCGATCATCGGCTTAGGCCAAGAGAGGTATGCCGAAAAACCGGTTGTTTATATATCCGCTGCTATTCTCTATTTCTTACATTGGTATCAGAGCGTTTATAGGTTGTTCTCGATGTCATAAGCATACATGATTTGTTCTTAATGCGCTTTATGCTTCTGTGGTATGCTATGAATTTCTTTGCACCTCACATGGCCTTCAATGGCAAGTTTCGATTCTGAGCATTTCGTGCCTTGAAATTAATATATGTTGTTCATATTGCATGTATTAATATCTACCTTAAGTTTTGTAGCAAATCTCTAAGTGTGCCATGAGATATAGTTTAACAAAACTTAGAACACCGAAACTTTAAGAACAAAACTGCTCTTATATGATTTATGTTTACAAAATATGTTTTGATATTATGAATCTATATGTCATAAGCTTTAAATTGGTATATGATACGTTAAAAATGGATTTGAAATGAAGAAGATATGAAATTTTGAATTCCATGTCTGAAGCTCGGTCTTTGGCTGAAAGAAATTAAAAGAGCAAGGTTGAAGACAACCTGCAGGTCACGTGGGCTAAGAGTGAAAAAAAAAAAAAAAAAAAAAAAAAAAAAAAAAAAAAAAAGGGCAACCTGCATCACGTGTTTCACTTGCCAAAAGGGGCTAGAGTGATAAAATAATAATAATAATAATAATACTAAAGAAGAAGGAGGTCCCACAATGCTTCTTAAACACCTATTTGTATTATTATTTATTTATTTATTTATTTTTGCTCTACTAGCATGCACTGTAAAGTCAGCCTATCTATCATTTGGGATCCTGTTTTTTTTTGTGAGATTTTTTCTATTTTATCGGTATCAAACCAATTGATAATTGAGTTTCTTTAAGTGAAACGTACAATTCAACTTAGCATTTATTTTTGAAACGTAAAAGGCATATGTGTAAATAATATGGAATTTATTTTGCAAATTATTTAATTCCATTATTATTTCTTAGTGAAATTAAATATATATATATATATATTTACACAATGTTAAATATTATATTTAGCGAGACAAAGAAATAATTATTTCTTAGTGAAATAATGAAATGCCTATATGAATTGTTCTCATGAGTTTAAATTTTAAAAGCATGTTTGGCTTAATAGTTAATTGATAATATTGGTGAAATATTTTCAATAGATATATTTTGTAAATATGTTTAGAATTGAAATGTGGAATAGTGGGAGTATGGTTGAGTTGCGTTATCTCCCATACATAATTTTGCACGAATAGATTAAAATTAAGCTTAGTAATAAACACTAGTGGTGCAAGAGATGATTAGGAAGCTTAACAAATTTTCGATCTTGCGACGTGTGTTGATTATCTAAGTTTATTTTAGATCGAACGTCAAAATTTTTGAAATGTGTGTATAATGTCCCATTTATGAAATTTTGTAGTGAAATGGCTTCTAAAGGTATAGTTGCTGATCTCAATAAAGGAGAGAAATTGGATGGTGAAAATTACAATATTTGGCACCGCAAAATCCAGTATGTGCTGAATGAGTAAGAAGTCCTAGAGACTCTAACTCATTCGTTGAGTAAACCCGATGAGGGAAGCATTGAGCAACACCAACGTGATCTTGCTGCCTATGAAAGCTGGCGCAAGAAGGATTTGTGTGCGCGCTTTACAATATTAAGCAGCATGCACAATGACTTGATTGGTGAGTTTGAGCAATATACAACTGCACAAGACATGTGGAAAGCTCTAAAACTAAGATATAGAGGGACATCAGCCACTAGACTGCGTGGCTTAACAATGAAATTTGATTCATATAAGATGCGCTCTAAACATACAATGAAGCAGCATCTTAGGGTGATGTCCTTCATGATTCGAGAGCTCAAATCTGCTGGAAACAATCTTACTGATGAACAACAAGTCCAGGCAGTGATTCATTCACTACCAAGTTCATGGGAGACGATGTGTCAAAACTTGACACATAATGAGAACATCAAAACATTTGATGATGTGGCTCGTCACTTGGAACTTGAAGCTGAGCGCCTTGAAGCAGCCAAGTCGATTAGTTCTGTGCACATGGCTGAGACTAGCTCGCGTAAGGCATCTAGGCCTAAACGCAAGCAACCAGATTACGCTCCTGGACAAGAGAGACCTAATGGGCCACCGCCTAAGAAGGCTAAGTTTGTCAAGCGCAATACTAGAGGAAAGCGCGCAAAGAAGGATAAGTCTAAGTTGACTTGTTATAATTGCGGAAAGAAAGGATATTTTGCTCGTGAATGCACTGAGCCAAAAAAGGTAACAACTAATCCTATATCTCACCATGTTTTTGTAACTAGTCATGTCCTTGTTGCTAATTCTGCTCCTATGTGGACTGTAGACTCAGCAGCAACAGAACATGTAGCGAGAGATAGAGCGGGATTTGTGGAGTACCGCCGGATTCCTGTTGGGTGTAGAGACATCAAGGTGGGAAACGGAGCTAGCGTGGAGGTACTTGGAATTGGTACTTACAAGCTAGAATTGCGAGGTGGTCGCACTCTATTGCTCCATGACGTGTTGTATGCTCCAGAGATCCAGAGGAACTTACTTTCCGTAGTTACTTTGTTAAGACTTGGTTTTCGGTTTATTTTTTAGAATAATTATGTTTTATTGCATTTGGGAACAGTTTATTATGGTCGTGGTTTTATTTCAAATGGTTTTTTAATCTTGGATATTGAATATTATAATAATGATAGTTCAGTTTTTTTGACTTCATCTGATAATGCTTCTGATAATTCAATTATATGGCATGCTAGGCTTGGTCATATAGGGCAAGAGCGGATGACTAGGTTAGCTAGAGAAGGCCTTATGGGCAATCTCGCTAAGGTCACTTTGTCCACATGCGAACATTGTCTTGTGGGAAAGTCAAAAAGAAAACCATTTGGAAAAGCCACAAGGGCATCTTTTCCATTGCAACTAATCCAATCTGACATATGTGGTCCAATGAATGTGAGGGCAAGGCATGGAAGTTTCTACTTCATCACATTTATAGATGACTTTACACGTTACGGTCATGTCTATTTGATTTCTCATAAGTCTGAGGCTTTAGATTGCTTTAGACGATACATGATATTGGTTGAGAATCAATTAGACAAGAGCATTAAGGCTCTTAGAACTGATTGTGGGCGTGAGTATCTATCTGAGCAATTTAAGGAGCTCTGTGATGAAAAGGGAATTGCAAGGCAGTTAACAATGCCTTATACACCGCAACAAAATGGTGTGGCGGAAAGGAGAAATCGAACACTACTAGAGTGATGGTTAGGTCAATGATGGCGCAAGCTAACCTACCGATTTCGTATTGGGGGGATGCACTTTTGACTGCAGCCTATATACTTAACCGAGTGCCCTCTAAATCAGTATCTTCCACACCTTATGAACTATGGACCGGCAAGAAACCTGACTTGAATAACTTGCGGCCATGGGGTTCAATAGGTTATGTTCACAATACTTCTCATAGATATGGGAAGCTGGGGCCTAGAGGAAAGAAGTGTATCTTTATAAGGTATTCTGAGCATTCCAAAGGCTATGTGTTGATAGGTGAACAACCTGATGGAAGTATAACTGAATTGGAGTCACGTGATGTTGATTTCATTGAAAGTGAATTCCCTAACATAGGTGAGGTTGAAAAGAACTTGACTCTTTATGAAATGATGGATCAAGAGGTAGGTGCCCCAAGTAGACTAGTAGAGGACAAGGAAGAAATTCCTAAAACTCCTAGAAACAGTGGGAGCGACTCACAACCTAGTGGGAGCACACCACTAGAAGCTGGTCCACAAAAACCTCAGCCACGTAGAAGCAACCGTGGAAATATTCCTCGTCGTCGTTTTGAGATTGAGGGGGAAGCTTTCATGATTGCTTCACAGGATGATGATGAGCCAAGAACTGTGCAAGAAGCCCTCTCATCTTCTGTTAGTGATGAATGGATGAAAGCAATGGAGCCTATGAGGACTAATCAGGTTTAGGATCTGGTAGACCTACCGTCAGGGCGTAAAGCAATTGGGAACAAATGGGTTCTTAAAGTCAAACGCAAGGCGGATGGGTCAATAGAAAGGTATAAAGCTCAATTAGTGGCAAAAGGATACACTCAAAAGGAGGGCGTTGACTATGAGGAAACCTTTTCTCCAGTTGTGAGGTTTGCCTCTGTTCGACTCATTCTGGCCATTGTTGCAAATTTGAATTTGGAATTATACCAAATGGACGTTAAGACAGCTTTTCTCAATGGAGAACTAGATGAAGAAATCTATATGGATCAACCTATTGGCTTTGTGACCAAAGGTCAAGAGCATAAAGTGTGCAAACTTAAGCGATCCATATATGGTTTAAAGCAATCATCTAGACAGTGGTATCTGAGATTTCATCGAGCTGTTCTATCGAATGGGTTTACGATGATCGAAGAAGATCACTGTGTCTATGTAAAACGATCCAAGGGAAGTTTCATTATTTTGTCATTGTATGTCGATGACATATTATTAGCCGGTAATGATATGGAGATGATTATCGCCACAAAAGGGTGGTTGTCCTCTAACTTTGAGATGAAGGACATGGGTGAGGCAGATTATATTCTAGGGGTTAAAATCCTTAAGGATCGCTCAAAGAAACTTTTAGGTTTATCATAACAAACCTACATTAAGAAAGTTCTTGAGCGTTTCCAAATGCATAATTGCAAACCCATAGACACTCCAGTTGCCAAAAATGAGAGCTTAAGCCTTGATATATGTCCTAAGACTCAAGATGAAAAAGAAAAGATGGCTCGTGTTCCTTATGCTAATGCAGTTGGAAGCTTGATGTATGCAATGATGTGTACTCGGCCTGATATATGTTATGCTGTTGGATTAGTCAGCAGATTTCAGTCTAATCCAGGACTTGCTCATTGGAAAGCTGTCAAGAGGATATTAAGATATCTTAAAGGGACAGCGGACTACATCCTTTGTTATCAGGGTTTAGATTTGCGTATGATTGGCTATAGTGATGCTGATTGGGGTAGTGACCTAGATGAACGCAAATCTACATCTGGATATGCTTTCTTGCTAAATAATGGCGCCATCACTTGGAGTAGCAAGAAACAACCCTGTGTAGCATTATCAACTATGGAAGCAGAGTATGTAGCATGTTCAGCAGCTGTTCAGGAAGCAGTTTGGTTAAGGAGGTTCTTTCAAAATCTTGAGGTTGTCAAGGATGCCTCGGATCCCATTACGGTACATTGTGATAGCATGATAGCACTTGCCTATGCTAAAGATTCTAAGTATCATGGTAGAACCAAACACATTGATATACGATATCACTACATTCGAGATATGGTTGCTCACAATGAAGTGGTTCTAAAACACATTTCTACAAGCCTAATGATTGCTGATCCTCTTACAAAGCCTATAGGAAGGGATGTCTTTCAGGCTCATGTTAGGAGTTTAGGGCTACGTAGAATATGATGATATGTTGTTTTTAGTTACCATTTATTGTACTCTTTTGGGATATTTTGTTTTAAATACATATGATGTTATTCAGTTAATAATAATATGTATGTTTACACACACATATACCATATGATAAGTTCTGTGGTATGAAAGGTATGTCGACAGGCTTAGGTCGTCTCACTCACACGAGCGATCGCCTTTGGCACTTGAGTAGTGAGCAGAGATGAGACAATTGTGTCATTCAATGCTTATGTAGCATATATAGATAGTTGACACAAACAGATGTCGCCTTAGTTGGGACTAAGATGAGGTTTATAATATATTTATCTTGATTAGACTGTACATGGATAGCCCATGATCCATGTAGCCTGTGGTTAGCCAAATGCGAGACCGTATTTGATGCCTGAGGTGGCAAGTGAATAAAGGACTCGAGTTAGGCGCTTAAGTAGTGTCTAGACTAAGATTTGTACGGTGTATTGAGTTAAGACATACGCTCTTACTTAAGAGAACTCCACCGTAGCATGTATTTCATACTACATGTGCTTGCTCGACCAAAAGCGGAGGTGAGAGAATAAATCCCTGCTTCTTCACCGTGTGAGTCCCATGGATCTTTCATTAAGATCCTACTTGTGCCCTTATTACTTTTGACTATGTCTTGAAGTTAAGGTTTTGATGTCTGCTACTTTGGCATGTTACGTATGGCCATGTTTGATTCGGTCTAAAGGGACATTGCTGGGAAAGCAATTGGACCAAAGTTAAAGGACATGAGTGCAAAGGGAAGACTATTTTTGTAACACATCCTTATATTTGTGCTCACTGTCGACAGGTTATAGCGCTTATGGTAGCGAAATAATCGTGAGTACATTTAGATAGTCATGATGGATCAAGTATAAGTCTGAGTATGAAACTCAAGAGGGGTTAGAGATGCTTGATTTGATGTGTTAATATATGTCTAGGGCATAATGAGACACTTTAGGGATGTTGCTATGCTGGTCTTGGTATAAGATTTAGCTTAGTGCTCCCAAATATGTTTTTCAAGTGTGCTCGGCGGTCGCACAACCTATTTGCCAGTATGAACGCACTGAGAAACACATTGAGAGATGGATAATAGGGCCATGCCCACAGTGGATGAGTGGGAGATGTTAGAAACTGAAAGAATTTGGACAGTCACCCAATATGAGCATGTCCCTCTATTTGCTTCAGATTGTAACATCTAGGAGTAATGGTATTAAACCATTACACTACCCCACTAATCCATTATCCCACTCAACATTAATGGAGTTGAGTGTATATAAACACAAAGAATGATAACCATTAGAGTGTGGACGAATTCTGAATTTCTCATAGTGTTTATTGAGTGTTGTGAGGCTCTTAGGTTGTGGGTTATGTTTGCATCACTCTAGTAGTGTGCAACATCGTCGGAGAAACGCTTTAGGTTCGTGGATAGCTCAAACTGGAATTCAAAACGTGTTTGGATAGCTGGTCTGTGTGGAGGCTAGCTCTAAACAACGTAGAACAATCTCAATGCTCCTGTGCGATCATCGGCTTAGGCCAAGAGAGGTATGCCGAAAAACCGGTTGTTTATATATTCGCTGCTATTCTCTATTTCTTACATCATACATATCTAACTATAAATCTACTTATCACTTGCTCAGTAATAAGTAATTAATGTTTTGTTCTGTTGCATTGCATAGTTCCTTTGAATTAGTACTAGGAAAATTTAATTACTGACTCAGTAATTTTAAATAAATGGAAGTTTTTGAGTGAAATGGTAGACCACATCACTTATTCACAATGTGGATCTTATAATTTCTCCTTGATGAGGCTATCATCATAAACACAACACATTTATTGAAACGCCATCACTTGAAGTCTTTAACTGTGCAAGTCTTGTCAAGCATCATATGAAACGATATGAGAACTTCTACCTAATAAGCCACACCCCATCGTGGTATGACCAAGAGCTGTTTAGTTACACTATATCTTTGTCCATCTAGTTCGATCTCAAAGGAGAAAATAATACATACTATGTTATATGTTATAATCTATATAGGTCTCGTCTTATGCTTGGACTTCTTTCGTTGGCTTTCATCTGGACTTCATGGATGCTGTGAAATTTGAATGACTCTCTATTGAACCGAGAGTTGAGAAGACTTGTACAAGATAAGTGCAATGGCTTTTCTAAAACTCCATATGGTTTTAGTGTTTTCATTTTATTATACAATCTTTGGTAATAAGTTGCATGTATGTATTTATTAAAACAAGCATTTACCCCACATAATGTGTGGGATCATTTTACATATTAGAAAACAGTCAAGTTAATATAACAATACACTGTTATGTGTAAATAATATTGAAAAGCGTTATGAAACCTTGATTGTGGTAGATAATTAGGGAGAATGGCAGTCGCGAGAGAGGGCAGCTTTTTTTAAAAAAAACAAAAAAAAACTACAAATGCTCCTTAAAAACTACTCACTTAATGCATTGATGTAGGCAGCCTTTTTTTTAAGAGAGATGCTACGTCTACAACAATTTTACAATATTTTTATAACAAATCACAGGTGGTTAGTTGTTATTAGTTCAAATTTGAAACTAACACTAAGATTACTTTTTTGCCCCAACAATAACAACCAGTAACAACCTGCCACTAAGGATTTGTTGTAAAAATGTTGTAGAAATATTGTAGACATATCATTCCTCTTTTTTTAAACCAAAAACTACAAATGTTACTTAAATACTAACTTAATGCATTGTTGTAGGCCAATCGCCAGGCACCCACGACACAGCCGCCGCCGAAATACTTAACGGAAATGTCATTTGAACACCTATGGTGTTATTCCATTTAAAAGGTAATTCAACAGTAGGATAATGACATTAAATTGAGAAAATAGCCAGTGTGATACGATCTAACCTCCAAAACACAGTTCCAATATAAATCGCTTTGATAAAATTTATGCGTGCATATAAGATGTAATTCTATTAAAATATTAAAAGGTGGTGTGGGATGTCTTTTTAAAATACAGCGGCATGTTTATATAAATTATAATTGATAACAAAAGTGCAGAAAGGTTTGATCCATAAAAAAATTACCATAAATTATGTAACTGGTGAAACTAAAACTAATGAGACATTGGAATTTCAACTGCAATCTCAAAGAAAACATCTTGCAAGCTACACTCTTTAAGAATTCAGATTTGACTATTAAGATCAATCTGTAAATAAAAAAGCTAGCTAAAACATGCAAATCAAAGCCAATTCAAACACAAATACACTAAATGGACAAAATCTAATACAATGTATGAAATAAATAGAAGGAAAATCGGGCTATTCTAACCTATCAGTTTGTTCCAACAACTCTTGTGAAAGATTACCCAAGTGTTAATTTTGCAAAGAACTCAACAAATCTGTATTTCAACAAAATTACAAGGTAAGAAGTAAACTTTCAGATTTAACTATTAAAATCAATGGTAACACTCCCAATGTCATCAAAACAAAATAAAGATGATAATTTGAGACCAAATCATCCAAGGAAAGATACTAAACCCATATATTTTTCAATAGGGGTAAAAGAAGAGGCCTAGACAACTCGGGAGGGGAAAAATATTTTGATATAGATACAATTTGAATAGGGAAAAGCACCTGTGAGAGTGAGATAGGTGGTTTGAAATTGAAGCTTGAAAACATGATTTGTGAACTCGTTGAGTTTTACATCGCAACTCGAGGGAAAACTTAATTAAAAAACAAAAAAAGAAGCTTGATAACATAAAAAAAAACAATAACATAGGAGACAGGAGACAAAAATCAAAAGAGGAGTAAATGTTTCAATAAATTTTTTTTTTTTTTAAACTGAATTTTTAACAAAATTAAAAACAACATATATGAAATGAAATTAGTTTGTTTAATGCAACATGTATATATGTTTTTCAGAACCCAGTGGAACCATATAGACCAAACTGAACCATGGAGATTTTCAGTGACATCCTCTGTAGAGATACTCAAAAGGAATTTAACCCAAAAACCCCAAACTAAAGCATTCTTACCCAGATTCCTTAATCAAAATCAATCAGACCAAAATAATCAAATCTAAACAATATTCAATCCACAAATGTAAATAAATAAAATAAAATAAAATAAAATAAAACACACTTCACTGGCGGCGTTACCGGGTCTAATGGTGGTGGGAGATCTCCCTCTATCCTAGTCTCTTTTTGGGTTGTCCCTCTTATGAAAGAAGAAAGAAAAGCGTTCCAAGAAATTAAGAGAATCAACCCATCAAATAACAATAATAATCTAAAAAGAACCCTCATCGATTTAGCAATTTAAAGGGGGGGCAAAAAAAAATAGACATACTAAACAATGCTATGTTGGTTTTTTTTTTTTTTTTTTTTTTTTTAATAACATAAAAAAGCCAAATTATTTTGTTAGTTAGCACAGTTTTGAAACTATTTAGGTATCTAAAAACTTGAGTCTGTTAGACTCAATTTCACCGTAGCAAATGGAGTTTTAAAAACTCGATTTTCATGAGGTGTGTAGTTGAGGTGGATGAAAAAATCCACGAAGAAATCGAGTCATCTTCTTCCTTCATTCTTTTTCTTTTCTTTCTCCATCTGCCGTCCTTTTCTTTTCTTTCTCCATCATTCTTTTTCTTTTCTTTCTCTATCTGCTGTCCTTTTCTTTCTTAATCTGCCATCCCACTCCCTTCTTCCAAGCCCCAAAAACCTAAGACAGTTCTTCATTCTTCATCTAAATCCATTTCTCAAAATCCAAAACCCATTTCTCAAAATCCCAAACCAAAAATCACGATCTCAATTGGAGAAAAAATCCAAACCCAAAAATCTCGATTTCAGCATCGAAGCGCCATGGGTTTGATGATGTCAACACCGGAGGAATATTTTCTGTTGTTTTTCTGTTGTGGGTTTGTGTTGTTTTCTGGGATTTGGAATATTTTCTATTGTTTTTTTGTTGTGGGTTTGTGTTGTTTTCTAGGATTTTTTGTTGTGGGTTTGTGTTTTCAGAGAAGGGAGACTCAAGTTCCACGTGGATTTTTTGATCCACCTCAGCTACACACCTCATGGAAATCAAGTCTTTAAAACTCAATTTGCTACAATGAATTCGAGTCTAAAAGACTCAAGTTTACCTAAATAGTTTCAAAACTGTGCTAACTAACAAAATAGTTTGGCTTTTATAGTTATTTTCAACCAAAAAAAAAAAAACTGCTATGTTGACCTTGGGAAGGTTTTGTAGAGAAGAAACGGCAAAGAGTGCAACAAGAGCAAATTGCAGAGGCTGGACAGTCTTACTGCTTACCGGACAGTCAAGGAGTGATTTTATTTGTCTTATCACCTGATCAACGGCCAACCTTGATTTGGAATACCCACGGAATGGCCTCCTCGTCACTATTCTCACTACAAGAAAAAAGACATAATACAACAAGTATTATTACAACCAAAAAAAAAAAAAAAAGATGTAATATATATACTTTTACATCTCTAGGTTTTTTTTTTTGGTGATAGTAACTTAAATTTATTACATTAGTATGAGATTATAGTAATAATTATTATGTTACATTAAAATGTGTTGTTGTAATAGGTAACTCTTATTTTACATTAAGACATGTTGTTGCAATAGGTAATTTTTTATTTCACATCGAACTATATTATTGTAATAGGTTAAATATTTATTTCACATTAAATTTTGTTAATGTAATAAAGGTGAGTAATTGAGTAGCGGGAAAATTTGAGAAATTGGCGCTATTTTTTTCATTAATTTCCTCTCTCACCCATGTCTATCCTTTTTTTTTTTAAATAAAAAAATTAATAAAAAAATAACCTATTGCAACGAGATTTTTCAAAGTAAATTGTTGCAATATATGAAATTTATTGCAATGAAAATCTAGTATTGCATAAACCTATTGTTTTTTTTTTAATAAAAAAAAATAACCTATTGCAACGAGATTTTCAAAGTAAATCATTGCAATATATAAATAATTGTAATATATGAAATTTATTGCAATGAAAATCTAGTGTTACATAAACCTATTGCTTTTTTTTTTTAATAAAAAAATAACCTATTGCAACGAGATTTTTAAAGTAAATTGTTGCAATATATAAGTCGTTGTAATATATGTAATTTATTGCAACGAAAATCTAATGTTGCATAAACCTATTGCCTCGGAGTTTATTACAACGGCTTGCATTGACTTTTTTTGTCGTTGTAAGAACACCTATTACAACAACATTAGTTGTTATTGTAATGATTTTTTTTTGTTGTATTAAGTTTTTTTTTTCTTGTAGTGTCTCCAAATCCACCTCCCCTGGTCCTTCAAGCGGTGGTGGTGGAAGTGGTGGTGGAAGTGGTGGTGGTGGACCTTCTACACTGCTGCCAGTCATCATGACCTTCTTTTGCCAAAAATAAAGGCCAAGGAGCACTAGAAACACTACTATGGCTGCTGTGACAGCAACGACAATGATCCAAGAGTAATTTTTGGTGCGGATGGTGGGGTACTGAACCCCTACCGCCGGAATGGGAGACCCAATGGGTCCAATGAAATGTCTAGAGCTGTTTAGGCTAGGAAATGCCATTGGAATCGAAAGTGAAGTGAAGTGAAGTGAAGATGGAGGATGAGAGAATGAGAGAGTGAGGAAATAGTTGTACATATCGTGTGGAGTTAGGGTTTGGTGAGCGTGTTTCCAATAATAATACCTGCATGCAACAATCATTTTATCTCTTTCTTTTATTCTTATTGTCCAAAAAATGCACTTGTGTACTTTAATGGAAGTATGGAACTACTATCTGACAAATATCTTTATGCATTGACCTGGCTTTATTAATATACTAGTTATAGCATTCTCAAAAAAAAAAAAAAAAAAAAAAAAGTTATAGGCCATGCATTGCATGGTTTTATGAAAAAGATTATAAAATAAATGTATAAATAATTATATATTTTAATAGATTCAATAAAGATAAAAAAAAAAAAAATTATCAAGTGTAAATAATTATCTTACTAAAATAAGGGGTAATATTTCTTCCTAAAACTAAATTAAATTGATAATTCCAAATTGAATTTTAAATTGGTAATTATTTTTAAAAAATGAACTAAAAATTTGATAAATCTAAAATTAATATAATCTTGATAATTTGATGTAACATAAAAATCAAATAGGAAAATTGTTAAAATTAATCTATTAATTCTAACCATATTTAATCATTAATTCTAAGACCCTAACCCTAAGCATATAAATTAGATCAAAGTTAAGAAAATTAGTTTAAACAAAAGGCAACCAATACACAAAACCTGGTCAATTTAATAAAAACAAAATACAAAAACAAAGAAGAAGCTTTTAGAAACTTGACAATGTTTTCGAATGTTTTGAATTCATTAATTAAAATCACATGAAGACAAAAAACCAATAATAACACTAAATAAAATAAATAAAATGAAATTAATAATAAGCTTCACTCCAAAAATGATATATAGGGTTATATATATATATTGGTAGAGTTCTATTTGAAATATAATTCATTTAAATTTTATTGAAATTAAAGATATCTAATCAATGTGTTTTTTTTTTTTTTTATCCCATAAAAATTGGAATTAAAAAATGGTCATATAAATAGAATGAAAAAAAAAAGAAAAAAAAAGAGTTAATTCAACATAACGTAACATATAAAAAATTAAAAATTAAAAAAAAAATTAAAACAAAAGAGAGAAAGAAAACATGGTTGATAGCTATAAGGAATATATATATATATATATTAAATGTCATCAACGTAGAAATTATTAAATTAATGGAGATATATATTATTTTTTGGGATAGATAGAGATTATCAAATTATTGGAGATATATATTGTTTTTTAGGATAGATTTATATTAATCACCTCTTGAAGAATTTGGATTGTGCTTGTCCCTTAATAATCAAGTTTTGTAACTTGATATTATGATAAAATAATATTAATTTAATAATATTAAAATTTTGAAAATTTAGGTGATAAATATTATCTAAATTAAATTTTTGTATGTTAAATATTATTCTTTAATTTAAGAAATATATCCTAACAAATAAAAAATAATGTTAATCTAATTTTCTTTAATGATAAAAATAAATTAGAGTCTTGGTAGTATATTATTCTTTTTTTGTTCTTTAAAAATCTAAAAATTTAATAAAATTTTTGCAATTTGGTAAAGCCATGTGGTGCAACCACGGCGTCTAAGTCTAACTTTTATTATATAATAATAATAATATAATATAATATGATTTTTAAAAAATATTTACTTGACAAAATTTAAAAATATTTACTTTACCACTCACACAAATTAATAATAATTCATCTATATCTATATAGTGTTAATTAAGGAAAATTCTAGTGAAACATTCAAACACGCACCCAAAATCAAATCCACTACAAAAAAAATAATTAATTACAAGCATTAAATAATTCACATATCTCTCATTTTATCATCATTGATTCCTTTTATAAATTTTCATAGCTTCAAACTTAACCTCAACCTAACCCAACCTTATGCTTTTGGTTAGGTTTTCATGGGTCGAGTTAGGTTGAAATTTTATTTTGAATCTTGGGTTGATATATATATATATATAAATTTGTTTTTTCAACTCATTTGATTGACCCAACTTGACCCACCATATACATAAATTTGTTTTTATTATCCTTATTGTAACTTATTAGTTTGATTTATTTTGGTATTTTAAGAATTAGTTTTAATGAATCTAAAAATTTTCAATATAAGTTAGGCTTATGATCTTAATTGTAATAATTTATTTTTGGAAAAAAAATTGTCATAATTTATTAGAAAAAAATATTTAAGTAGTTAATGGAATTTCAATTTTGTATAAGTCATGAAACATGCAAGTACAACCAATCATCCCAACCCATTCTTGCCCAACCCAACCCAATCCACACTGGTTGCTTTCTATACATGTGATCAGTTGGGTTGAGAATTTGTCAACCTAACAAGCTCGGATTGGGTTAAAAACAATCCTCCATTTCGACATATGCACACTCCTAATACACACCCTAAAATTAAAATCAATTATACTATGTTAAGATTCATATCAAGCAGTTTATATTAATAATTATTTTCAAATAATCATATTATATCATATATCATATATCATATATTTAAAGTAAAAGTATAGAGAAAATTCAATTAAATTTTATTTGGGGACTAATTTTGTGTCATATGTCACATCTAAGTTGTTTAATTTTTGTGTCAAGTGAGTTATTGCGTGTAAAAGACTAGAAGCTAATTGTTTTAATTGCAAATTATTATTGCACACGTTAAGTTATACATTACCATATGCACAATAGTTGAAATCATGTTTTCACAATATTAACTGAAATTGTGTTTTTAAAACATAATTTTACATGTATGTATTGTACATACAATGCGTACTGTGGGGGTAAAGGCTCAAGGTCGTATATTGGACTTTGAGCTTTATCCGGGAATATTGTGTGTCCAAGGAGGGGGTGAGTAGTTGAAAGAAGCTCCGAATTCAGAACTACGAAAGATAGTGGAGGAAGACGATCCAAGGAGAAGCTTATTATCGGCCCTGTACTTTAGCAATTTAGGTGACCCTCCAGAAGATTTCCATGACAAGGAAGATCCTCACACACATGCAGAAGAGATAAGAACCCAAAAATATCTAAGGGAAAAGTTGTTACCACCACATTAAATGCGTTGCATTTACTTTTATGGCCGCATTTATGTAGAGAAGACCCCTGAACAGTGAAAACCTACCCACTGCAGTTTATAGAAAGCTAGAGAAGGTGCTTGATGGGACGTATACTTAAGTGAAGGCCTAGATGATAGGCAAGTGTATGATCAGGATAATCTGTAAAGAACTATATAATGTAAAAGACCCATCATGAGAAAGGGATGGGAAAAAGAGCGAGAGAAAATATTGTATCAATCAAGATTATATTTGTAGAATTGCAATAGTGATTTATATGAAGAATGGCCTCCTCGGACTTCACATTTACCCAGTTTTACATGTATATCTTTTGCATGATCATTAGTTAAAAACCATACTAGTCGTTAGTAACTTTTTTTGAACCTAGCTCTTTAACCCGCTCTCTACAAATTTATTGTTGTGGGCTCATTGGGCCAATATCCAATTCATCTTTGGGCTTGGACCTCAAATTGTGTCCCTACACGTACTTATGACCATTCTTTTTTATTTTATTTTATTTTGTTAAAGGAATTTACAACGCCGGAAAAATCAAGGGTTTTTTTTTTGGAGAGAGAGGAAAAAAAATCAAGGGGTTGAACGCATTAAAACTTAACGCTAATTATTCGTTGGATAGCTGAAATCATGTTTTAAATCATGATTTCCGTTACGATAGTAAGATAGTGAAATATAGCGTTTTCAAAACTCGATTTCACAATTTCAATTATAATTATTTGGAACACAAACAATTCATTTTATTTTTTGTTTTCAGGTCTGGCATGTTATATCATATCTATTTGTCGGACTTGAGTTAGCTCTTATGCATCCAGTGCATTAATCTCGCTAAGGCGATGATGTGTGACAAAAAGTAGATATATGCCACTATTTTAACGGATCAAGTGCAACTAGACAGTAAAGTTTTGCCCCTTACTTGTCTATATAAAATGTGGGAGTGGAGGCTTAAAGGCGAAAAGGGGAAACTAATTTTGTTTTCCAAACAATATAGTTAGTAGGCCACATTTTCAAACTATATAACTTAGTAGCATCTCGAGCCTAAAAGGCTCGATTTTGGGCTCATAAACTGAGCCTTAGAGGCTCGGTTTTCATGTTTTAAGACACCGTGAGGTGGAACCTTTTCCACGTGGAAATCGAGTCTTATTGAATTGATTTTCATATCGAGTCTCAGAAGGTCGATTTCTGTGCTCTAATATTCCACGTAGATGCCACATGGAAATCGACCCTTAGAGGCTTGGTTTGCTAAAAGTGAAATCGAGTCTCAGAAACTTGATTTTTAAATTGTGGTCAAAATGTAGGACATGTGGCTGATCATGTCTGGGTCCCTATAGATCTTGTTTTACTGGGTCTCTTGGGTCACACAACAGCTTGACTGAAACATTCACACAGCAGCACTTTCACATGTTCACTCCCTCTCTCTTATACAATCCCAACACTTAATCAAGTCTTCCCTCTCTCACTTCCCCTCTCACTCTCATACAATCCCAGCACTCACATTGCACATCCTCATGTTAGGTAAGGGTTTCACTTTATAGTTGGTTGTTTGTTGTTTGGTTTTGATATAATCATTAATTGTATTTGGTGATGTAATTGCTTCATTTTGGTTTTGCCATAAAAACTTTTTAGCTCCATTTTGTACTGGTAATCTCCCATAAAAAATGTTGTTGTAGTAGAAATATCAAATGTTGCCATGAGTAATGAAATGGGAATAGTATGACCCCTAGCAGATGAGTTTACAAAGAAAACTTAGCAAGCATGCTTCTTTCTTTGTAACAAACACATACACAATTTTTATATGACAGTTGTTACCAAAAACATATTTCTTAGATGTTAATTTATTTGAAAATAATTAATTTCCTCCTTTTCTTTTCTCCCCCCACCCCTTTTTTTAATAACAAGTTAGAAACCTTTTCAATTGAGTTATACATGTATCTTGACATTGATATGGCTTGAACATTTGCACCTCATCAAATATAAACAAACCTAGAAACATAATCTGATTCCACAACAAATATAAACAAACCCAAAAACCAGAAACATAATCCAATCTCAAAAAACAATAAAGCTTTGATTTTTTTTTTAACAGTTCTATTAGAAATTCAAAATAGAAACCAAAATAGAAAAAAACGAACTTTCACCAAAGATTCTTTGATTTTTTCCACTGTTTCTTAGCAACCAAACGGTGAAACACACTTTGCATTTTGCATAAAGGACTCACTTTTTTTTTTTTTTTTTTCAGAGACCGCATAGACTGAAGGACCTCAAAGCTTTGTGATGACCGTTTGATACAATCTCTATTCTTTTGGCAAAGCTGATGAATGTAAAATAGTGGAGACTAAGATTGGAGATTGAGTGAGAGTAAAGACGGTGAGTGAGAGAGTAGAGACGATGACAAGGTGTCTGTGTGAGGGTGGAGAGGGTGACTGACAGAGGCATAAGAGTGGGTTGGTGAGTGAGAGAGTGAGAGGGTGAGTGAGAGTGGGTCGAGGTCGGTGAGGCTGAGAGAATGAGAGGGTGAGCAAGGGTCGACGTCGGTGAGGCTAAGAGTTTGAGATGGTGACGCTGAGAGAGTGAGAGTGGGTCGGAGCCGGTGAGGATGAGAGAGTAGATGGTGAGTGAAAGTGCTCTGGTCTGTGTGAGAGTGAGAGCGTGAGTGAGAGTGGAAAGGCGTTAGTTAAAGACAAGAGTGCTTTAAATTTTGAAAAATCCCTATTAGAAATTGAGTCTTAGAGTCTTAAAGACTCGATTTCCAGGTGACTTCCACGTGGATCATTTACGTCACATACAAATTACCACGTCACACACAAGTGAAAATCAAGCCTCTAAGAGTCGATTTCCAAGTGGATGCCAAGTGGCAAATACGCCATATCAAATCTAATCCAAACATGAAAACCGAGTCTCTAAGACTTAGTTTACAGGCCCAAAATCGAGTGTTTTAGACTCAAGATGTTAGTAAGTTATATCTTTTTGAAACCATGCCTACTAACTAGATGGTTAGGAAATTCATGGTTAAATTCCAATTTTCTTCTGAGTTCAAGCATTGATTTTTGTTCTTGAAGAACACAAAAAGTCATGCCCATGAGAGCCAGCCAACTGGGTATTTATATTTACCTCTGTGTATGGTTGGAAGTGTTTGAATTTGTAGGAATCAAAGGGAAATTTATTGTGCTTTAGTTTATAAAGAAGGAGCTGGAGTTGCTTTGTCTATGCAGTTTCTTTATTTGTGTGTGTGTGTGTGTGTGTGTTTTTTTTTTTTTTTTTTTTTTGAATATTTAGATGGCTTTGCATAAGCAATTGGTTATACTCATTGTCTAATAATTACCACTAGAATTAATGGCTTCACATAGGCAAGTAACAAATATTGGGCTCTTTCTGAAGGGCATCTTGAGAAACTAATAAAATGTCTTGAATGATGACAAAAGGCCAAGTAATGGGTCTTCTAAATTCTAATGATGCTACGTTTGTATTGCCTTATATTTTTATTTATTTTTAAATCTTTAGAAGGCATTACTTCTTTGCAACAATTATTTATTCATTATTTTCAATGTTTTAACTCTATAAGGCCCAATTTGACTAAGGTAGATAAGTTCTGTTTAAGCATTCAGCTGTTTTAATGACCTTATCTTGGTTCAAATGTTGATTTTGGACTGTGATTTGCACGCAAAATTAGCTACGCAAAGTGCTTTCCGAGGATAGAGCTAATTTAATCCCCCATTTACTACAAATGGTTTACTTCTAGTCTCCACCCTTAGTTTAAGCTAAAGTAATGTTGCAGAAATATACGAATAACTTCCTTTAATGGAACCAAGCGTTGCTATATAGTATCTGTAAGGTCTGCAGAGTGTTGAAGGCTTGAAGCAAAAGTCGTCAACCCAAAGAATGGCAGGAAGACGCACAGAGTTGGAGTTGAAGAGAAGTACCATTTCCGAACGTGTTCCTAATCTAAGCAATCATGACTGGAACTGGTTAATATACTCTACTGTTTTCATTTTCTTCTTTACTTCATATATATACTATCTTCAATATTTTCTTATTATTAGTTTATTAACACCACCACCTTTCCACTAAAAGTTCATCAAGTTTAAGCGATACGCATGAAGAAGTTAGCTTGCAATGAGTGAATTGATACTGTGATGGAGGGCTGTCTTAGGAATAAGATGACATGGTGAGAGTTATGTTTATTCGAAGTACTAGTGCACAAAGCTGTCTCATAGGGTGGGATCAAAACTACGTACGTAACCACGCATTTCCTTGAGGACAAGCCAGTTAATTCTTTGATGAAGCACAACAATTATTCCTCACAACCCAAATCCTTTGGAAACTAACCATATTCAAACCCCCCGTTATAGCTTATTGGGTGCTCCTCCAGTTAGCCCCAGCACCATGCCAAAAAAACAAGCTCTGGTAATTTCTTCTAATAAACTTGGCGTGATATTCTAACGACGTCGTGGAGATTGGTACTCATGAGAGACTCGAGAATAGCGCGTTGCAGCAGGATTTCCATGGTGTTGCGGCTTCCAGAAGTTTGGTCGGTTCAAACTTCAAACTTCAAATTTCAAACTGAGTCGCAGCTTATCAATTATCTCCTGTTGCTAGCTAGTAGGCTGGGTGGTGATTTTGTGTATTTTTTTTGAAGTGGATTCTTTGTTATTGATTCGGTTGGTGCTGCTCGCACCTTGTTTTGTTAATTTCTGATGGCCTGGTTTGTTGTCATGGATGTTAGTGCTGTGATTTGCACCCTGTTCTGTTGTCTAGTGTTTTAATATGTTCTGTTGTGGTGTTTGTCATGGTGTGGCTGGGGCTTGGGTATCTTTTGTTGTTTCTGGCTCTGTTTGCTGCTTGGCAGCATGTTTTCAATAATATTCTATTTCTTATTGGAAGGAGGAATCTTAGTGTAATTTAAATGTAAGTGATTAGACTAGAGGTTTTTTTTTGGCAAACTGGAGTCCGAAACTCTTGCCAATTGCATCAATTCCTATTCCATGTCAGAATTGGGATCTCCTTATCAGTAACCTAGCTTACTTTTTCTTGTGGCACTAAATTCCATAACATGCCTGTTTTTGAGAGGAAAAAGTTTGGCTCCAAAAGCATGGTTGGCTGGTTATTGAGCTTTTCTCCTTCAAACCTACAATTAGGCAGCAGGAACTTTAAGAAAGTGTGGGGATCTATAAGCGGTAGCTTGGGCTTGGGGTTGCTGATTGGGAAAGAGCTTGTGGGTATGTGCGTGTGTGTGGGGGTTAATATATGATTTGCTCCTTCGTTTGGGTAATCAAGTTGGTACTAGGTAATATTGAATTAGAAATAACGATTTTACATGTCCCTATTAATCAGGCGCAAAATGAAACATAGTTGACATGTGGAAAAGGAAAGAAGTGATAGCTTGAGGTTCAGCATATTTGGTTTGCTTTATTGGTTTAAGTTCTTTGATACTTCCCTTATCATGCACTGCAGTGTATAGGATATATGATCCTTGTGAAAGATTTATTCTTTTGTTACAAATTTGACCATAGTTCAAGAATTATAATACTTGGGGCTCTTTCTTAAGTCAGCTAAGAGGAACTAGGTGTGCTTAAAACTTAGTTAACTTGCTTAAGATTTTGTTTTTATTTTTAGTTGTGTGCTCTTATTCCTTTTTTTTTTTTTTGCATTATTCCCTGATATTGTTATGTTCCTTCATTTCATTCAGGTTTGACTGTGATTGGAAAAAGATTGACGCATTTGTGGTCTAAGACAGTTGTATAGGTAATCTCAAATGCAGACCCATCAGAGGAGAAAGGAATGAAGAAGAGCTAGAGATTAAAGAATAAGAGCAACTACAAAGTTGTTCTATTTAGGTACTTATCTTTTAGGTACAACAGTTTCAAGCGCACAGAGTAGCTGTAGGATATAACATTTAATTATTAGCTTACTTAAACACAGAACCTAAGTTGAAATAAAAACTAACCAATGTAATAAGATTAAACAATTACACTCATATATAATTTAAACATTATCCTCACTACACTACATAGATATTAATAATGAATGCTTGGACTTGAAAAAGAAAAGCATTGGAGTAGGCTTGAGTGTTATATTAGAAGCATCACCTAAAAGGCTAAAACATAAGTCGTTGGTCTCTGAATTGTGAAACATAATAACTTTACAACAAATGTCTTTTAACCTTTCTGCTCTCTTTTTAGTTTTTTCCTTTACAATGCTGACATGTATGATGCCAATCACAAATTGGTTCATCCAACTCGTGGCACTTTGAATTTCTAGCTCAATAATATCTCTTGTAAATTATAATTTATTTAAATTGCATAACCCTTTATACCTGAGGCACCTTAGTATTCAATGAAATGCTTTGAAAGAGATATTTGGAACTTAGTACCGCTGTATCTGATGTGGTGCAAATGGAAAGAATGCAATCAATGTGCGTTTGAAGATGTGGATAGTTCGGAAGACCAACTGCTTGCTGTTTTAGTGGTTATTGGTTTGATCATACTCGGACTTGGGGACTCACATCTTGTGACTGATCTCTTTGTTCATTAGTTCTTCTAATTGGTTTATTTATTTATTTTTTTTATTATTTTTTTTTTTGTACTTCTTCTTTTTGTACTTCTGGACTACTATGTGCTTTTCCTGCATATTGTAGTGTCTTTAATATAACTTTTTCTTACCTATCCAAAAAAATAAAAATAAAAAAAATGTAAATTAATGTAAATTCTGGAGTTGTACAATGTCTAGAGTGGACAGTACGAGCCTGTTTGTTTAGGCATTTAGAGAGCTCGAAACGGTAGTTTAGCAAAACGTTATTCTGATGATGCATTTGGCTAGGCAATATCTGCTGGATTGTGTTTTGAATTCTGCTGATTTTCGTGATTTAGAAAATGCAATTTCCCATTACTTTTTCAACATTGCACAATTTGCAAGATTGAATTACCACTAATTTTTTCGGCTGAAAACCTAAATTAGCCTCAACTTCATGCTTAATGAACAAAATACCTGCCTATCCCTTCCCCATATATATATATATATATATATACCTCCTCAGTCCTTGGTTCTCTCTTCATTAGTTTCACAATATTTGGTTCTCTGTTCTTTGTTCTTGCTCAGTTGCTCTGCTCCGATTATCGTCGTTGTTCTTCATCACAATTTCCAAGTTACCATTCTCCATTACCCTTCTCTGAATTTATGATATTGATTAGGGCTTTTTGCATGTTAGTTTACATGACTGGTTGAACTCAAATTATTAGAACATATCTTGACTGAGGGATTTATTGTTTCTGCTGCTGTTTCTTTACGGGGTTGTGAAGTTTAAAAGAAAATTTCAGATAGATGGGGTTGATCAAAGCCATTTGGATTGGACGGGATTTAGTTTTTTCTTGTTGAATAGTAGATGGGTTTTAAGAAAATTTCAGGTAGATCTTACTCTGGGATTAGATTTTTACCTTCATTTATTTTTTGTATTAGAAAATTTTCTAATTTGAAACAATCTCTGGGTACGGTTGGTTCCATGCAAAACATTTGAAGATTGATTGTTACGTTTATGTATTACTCAACGCTAGAAGATGCTTGATGTTGTTTGCTTTTAGCTGTTAGTGTATTAGAGACATCAATATATGGGGATATATATTAGAGACATAAAATGATTCAGATATAATAGAATGACAAAAAATAACATATTTTGACCAATTCATCTTAGCTTGTTGAGATTTAATGGTTGACCCCAAAGGTTTAGGAATAAAGACTTCTTCTTCTTCTTGTTTTTATTTTTATTTTTATTTTTTTTTTAATTTTAATAAGTGGATAGTGGTGGAAGAGGAAGTGGGGTTTGAACCACAGACATGAGATACCACAAACCACAAAGCTATCACTTATTATTATTATTATTATAAATCTGTAAGTTGGAAAACAAATATTATGTTTTTTGGTTTAATTTGAATTTTTGCTTCTTCAAGAAAGACCTCATTTTCTAGTATAACAATGAATGTAGGTGTCTTGCAAAATAGACCTTCAATGATTAGTGTATTGAAAGATGCTTGTCTGTCAAGAATAGTTCCTATTCGCAAGACAACAAAAGAAGACCTGATACCAATTAGGTCAATGTCAAATAACATTTATCCTCAATCAGTAGCAGCTCCCGGTCTTCATGTAATTTCTTTGTTATATATTTTGGGATGTTAGATGTAATCATAGCAATACTTGATATCAGAATAAAAGTATTATTTTCACAAGAATATAACGTCATAATAAGATTTGTGAAAATGGTCGTTCAAACTTGTGCATTAACTAAATGAACTAAGTTTGAAGTTTGATCAACTAAATAACCAAGTTTGAATAAAACTAAACTTGACTCAATATATTTGTGATCCTTAAACCTAATATTTTCAGTATTTAATTATGTAAATTTATAGCAAATTTGTCAAAAGATGCATAATTATTTTCTTATTTAGAACAATGAAGGTTAATATGTTAGCCAAATTTAGAACTAAGTACTAGCCTTTTTTTATGGGAAAAAAAAAAGTAATGGTGGATACCATCAAGTTGATCTTATTTGTTGGGTTGTACAGCTTGCAGTTCTCCAAATGAAAAGCTTTTTACATCACAGTTACATTGGAGTTACGGGAAACGTCAATGTCTATAATCCTGAAGTTGAGGAGGGAAGCACCAGCTATGCCGAAAGGTATGTCACGAATGGCACAGCCAATAGTTTGAATTTTATCACAACGGGATGAATGGTAATTTAAATTTATACTTATTTTTGTTGATATTTGCAGCTTAATCTTTGATGATTTATCTAGGTCCAATTTTGAATTTGCAATAAACGGTTGGCATTTTTAACGAAGAAAAAGGGGGTCGTTATTCTTTGGTGAATAAGATGTCATTCATATTGAGGGAGCAATTGTTTTACCATTGATTAGGTTATTATGAACAAACAATTAATTTTGTTATTGGATAAAAAAATTTCAAGCTCTAATATCCATGGGAACAGAATGAGTGAATGTATTGGTAAAGAAATGGTTATCAGAAGATTGATAATCAAATACAAATGGAAGAACGTAATCAGATTTTTCAAAAGAATAATGTGTGTACTTCTTGATTTAAACAGGTTTCTCCAAGTCTATACAAGGGTATGGGATATTCTTATTTCTTTACATATTGGACAGTAAGTTTCTATACTTTCATTTGCACACATATATAATTTATTATATAACTTTTTGCTTGTGGTATATATATGTTTCTTGTTTCCTAGTGTTTTAATCCATTGAATTTTTAGATGCTATAAGTTCTTGTGAAAATTATACATGGCATTACTTGTTGGGATACTAACAATGCCTTTGAAAATTACAGACTGGTGGTGCTCAGGCTGCTTCAACATTGGTTGCCCAGGTTTTGCGCAAGTTGACGAAAGAGTTTATCTGGGTCACCTATAAGTAATGTATCCATTCCTAACGGTCCTCAATTTGAGATAGCAGTCTCTATTTTAAGGTAAATCTATCATAAATTATAATTGCATATTATTTTATTTTGTAATATTATCTTTCTATGTATATTAAGGGTGCACTTGTATGAACTGTTAGAAAACAGTCTTTTGAGTTTAAAATGAGCGTTTATAAAAAATTTATGAGGAATTGTAGTTGCAAAACAAAGTTTTGGGTTTTAAAAACGTTCTTTTAATCTCCCAAAACGCCTAACCAAATAGACCCTAAATTTTGAAACAAAGTTTGACAAAGTTTTTTAGAGTTTTACTTTGATCATATACTCTTGCTCATTTATGTGACCAAAGGAAGATGGCAATTGGTGGGTAACAGAAGATGGTACTAATATTGGATATTTTCCAGCAGCGATATTTAATAATTTTGCTGACCTGAAACTGTTGTTTGGGGAGGGGCTGCTTTTAGTGCCCCAAATGGAATTAGCCCACCCATGGGATCTGGAATATTCCAGATTACAATTATAAACATACAAGTCAATTTAGATTGATCCAATATGTAAATGGTTCTACTGTGCTAGATGGACCTCATGAATATAGCTATGATACAATCATTGATAGCCCTGATTGCTATCTCACAGATTTTCATGGATATATGGGTTTGTTCAAGGGATACACCTTCGGGTTTGGTGGACCTGGTTGAGAATTGGCTTTTAAAATATCTTGTACCATAAATCCTAGCTAAATCCTATGTTGATGTTTCTTTTTCTTGTGTATAGAGAGGGTAGTTTCTCTGCCCATTTATTGGACGGGGCTAGTTCTCAGCTCTGCCCTATTGCCTAGTGTTGTTATGGTTGTGGATTGAGATGGCCCTAGGCCCAATTCTTTTGATTGTAATCTTGTTCTTTTCGATCAATGAAGTATTCTGCACCAAAAAAAATGTCTTGCAGAAATATATAAATTTGAAAGTTACTCCTTCGGCTGTGACCATTCATGTCAATGACCTTGATTTGTCCTCCCATGCTTAATATTATTGAATTTGATTGTGTTTTTGTGTTTCGTTGTTCTCATACCCAACCAAATCTTTTAAGTTTCCCTCAAGTACAATCTTACTTCTACAAATAGCATCTTGTTGATATGCGTTCACTTTGTTATTATCAATAACAATGCATTCAAACATATTAGCAAAAAAAAAAAAAAAAGCATACGAACAATGTCTAAGATAACAACAACCGAGCACATTCTAATCATTATTGTACCTTATTAGAAGAAAAAAAAAAAAAAAAAAAAAAAACAATTAGTCACTTGATCAAATTATGGTTTTTTTTTTTTTTTTTTTTTGATAAGTAACGAAAATTTTATTAAAAAAAGAAAATAGCCAATCCGAGTACATTGGAAATGTACTATGGGGGCACAAATCAAGAACCAAAATTACAACGATCAAGTAAAGCAGTAAGGGAAGAACAAGAAAGATGACAAAAGACCATACTCCAATCAAGGAGAGTGTGTAAAAAAAAAAGATTTAATCTCTAGCGTAGAGCGTTCACATTCCTTAAAACTTCTAGCGTTTCTTTCACGCCAAATACACCATATCAAGCAATGAGGCACTAGTCTCCACAAATCTATGTTTCAATGTTGTCCAAACATACCCTGCCAAGACTCAAACAACTCAATAACCTTGTGAGGCATAACGCAGTGGATTCCAAACAAATAGAATACCAATGACCACAACTCACAAGCTATGGGGTAGTGAAGAAGAAAATGATCCACTGACTCTCCACAACTCTTACACGTATAGCACCAATCAAGAACTAGCACACGTCATTTGCGAGGGTTATCTGTTGTTAAAATCTTACCTAAAGAAGTAGACATGAAAAGAAAGCTACCCTAAGAGGAACCTTCGATTACCATATCATTCTCCAAGGGAAGGATAAGAGAGTAGGAGGGCAGAAAGAAAGATAGAATCCTTTAACCTCAAAACCTCTACTCCTTGCTGGCTTCCAACAAACCCTATTAGGACCCAACCCCCGTACTATCGAAGAGTAGACCATATCTATAAACAGATCAAAGGATTCTTGTTCCCAATTTTGTGGTGGACGATGAAATTTAGCATCTCGATGAATCCTCCCATCAGACCAACACATAACCTCCGCTTCTGAAGAATCCTTTGTCCTACTAATACAATAAAGTTTCGGAAAAGCCTCTTGGAGAGTACGATCTCCACACCACACATGCTTCCAAAATTTGATTTTTTTTTTTTTTGGGGGGATCAAATTATGGTTTTAAAAATAAAGCCATTGAAATAAATAGAAAGAGGAAGGGTTCATGGTTGTGGTGTTTTGGGCATGAGGTGACACATGTTAAAAAGTTAATTCATCTATTTTAACACATCACTTTGCAATTACAATACACCCTACATCACATATTCTATTCTTTTACTACTTTATTTAAATATTTTTTATTCTTTCTTTCTTCATTTTTAGTTCTTTTTTTTTTTTTTTTTTTCTTTTTGGTTCCCAAGTCCTAACATCACACAAGAGAGAGCGAATTTGAGTAATGCCCAACCAGTCAACATAAATGACAGAAGAGAGAAAAAGTATGAATAAAAAAATTTAAAATATTAATAGCATAAATTTAAAATATTAATAGCATACTGCCTTGTACAATGTTATTGTTTTTGTAGGCATTTGACACATTTCATAAAAAGGTGATTTTTTGTGTTTGGTATGATAAATTGTTTCTGTAGGCATTTGACAAATCTCATAAAAACGTGATTTTTTGTGTTTGGTGTGACAAGTGCTAGCACACCTGATTCTAGTACTCTTGGAGTGGGTTGGGACACTGCATGTGACTTTTGAGGTAGGTAATGCTGTGGTGTAAGGATTTGGTATGATCTGTGCTGTCATCTTCCTCTGAAGGATGTGTATCCTGATTTGTTAGCCAACTCAGTTGATAGGGAAGCCTCAGATTTTGATTTGGATTATCAGAGAGAGGGGGAGGTTTTGAGCTGGAATGTAAGCTTTCACAGGGATTTTCATGATTAGGAGGTGGAGTCTTTGATTTCCTTTATAATCATATTTATTCTAAGGTGCCTAAGGGGGAGGGGGGTGATAGGATGAGATGGTGTTTGGCTGGTAGTGGCAAATTTGATGTTCATTCTTTCTACAAGGCAATCCGGGGCACTAATGGTAATCATTTCCCTTGGAAGTGTATTTGGTGTGTCAAGGCCCCAAAGAGAGTGTCTTTCTTCTTGTGGATAGCAGCTTGGGGTAAAATTCTTACTATTGACTTTTCATTAAACTTCATTACTTATCTAAAAAAACTTGGCTTAACAGACTCGTTGGGACCTTAACAACCTCAAATGTCTGGGCTTGATTTGGTTAAGAGGTTAATGACTTGGGTCAGCTTAAGTATACTCAACTTGATAGGCTTATTTGTAGTTAGTACTCTATGTGCCTCATGTATTGAAGTTTTGTTTGGCTAGAATTTTATTCCAGAGCATTTTTGGGATAAATTACTAACACAATTGTTAATTGGAGCTTGCTAAATTTTCAAACCTAGCTTGAGCACCTAATGCTTTACTTTGCTTAGCTTTATATAATAGGCCTTTCCTTCTGGCTTCTTTGATGCCAAAAGGATATAAAAAAAGGCGTAAAGAAAGATAAATATACAAATTCAGATGGTGTTTAGAACATAGTCGCTGGTAGCAAGTGAACTACAATCTATTGCTATACTATTCAAATTATCTAAATGGTACCTGCTGAAAAGTTTTCAATATTACTAAATTGCAAAAATTAGGGCAGTAAGAAAGGGCTTTCTGTTCCACTTGCTTCCTGAAATTTTATTTTCAACTTCTCATTAATACTGAAGATCAAGCTAGACAATGACAGTTCTACTGTGTACATCTTTGTGTTTGATTTTTGCATAAAGTAGTTTTTTAGTATAAACTTTTCTTACTTATCAAAAAAAAAAAAAAAAAAAAATCAAAGGAAAAGGGTCCTCTCCATTTGCATTGAATGGAAAATTGGAAATGTTACATTTTATTACATCACAAATCTATAGGTGAATAATGTGTCACGTCATTTAAAACAGTTTTCATTCCTTATTTAGTGAAATGAGAATTTTAGATGAAGTGATATCATGTACACATTAAATTCATAAAAAAATTAAAAAATTTCACCATGAAATGGCCTGTCAGCCCTGTCCATTGCAAAGAAAATGGAGATGATCCTGACCTAATATCTCTTTTGATACATTTTTAAGTGTGAGTTGGGGAATTCAACCTTGGACATTTCCATTGGAAGCATCGAATTTTAAGAAAGTGTAGGGATCTATGAGTGGTAGCTTGGGCTTGGGGTTGCTGATTGGGAAAGAGCTTGTGGGTATGTGTGTGTGTGTGTGTGTGTGTGTGTTTTTTTTTTTGGGGGGGGGGGGGGGGATGTGGGGGGAGTTAATATATGATTTGCTCCTTCCTTTTGGTAATCAGGTTGGTTCTTGGTATTATTTGTAAAGTTGTAATTTACAACTATGTATTTTGTTGGCTTTTATTCCGTGCCAAATTTGATTGTGATTATTATTAATCGTTTATACCCTGTATCTTTTGTGGGATTGGTTGTAAGGGTTGTGTGATAGAGAGAGAGTGTGAAGATTCAAGCATTTGGAAGCTGAAGAATTCTCGCGGGTATGTCGCGACCTAGCTTCTCGTGAAGTGAAACATGTGCTCTGCACATGCTGGAATGCGAAGAGTCAGGCCTGGTGGAGACAACTGTTTCTCACAAGTATCTCGCGGGTAAGGCCTTCCCGTGAGACACCCGCGAGACATTCTGGTTTGCCAACCTGTACTGAATGAGTCACACTTTCTGTACCTCTCCTATATATACTCTCATTACCCACAAATGTTGAGGAATGCTTCAAAAAGAAAACCCTAGCCAAACATATTGAGAATTAGAGATTATCATACCCATTTTCCTCTATACACTTGCTTGTGGTATTTCCTCAACTCTTCCCTCTCCATTTTTCATATCTTTGAGAGGTTGATAGCCCAAACACTTACCACACCTTTGAGAGTGTTGAGTGACTTTTTTGTGCTGCTGGAAGCATTGGAAGGAGCCTAGAATGGCAGATGCAACATGGAGCTTGTTGCGGGATCTGGAGAACTAAGACAAGACACGGTTCCGAGAAGTCTTATTGGAGTAGGAGCTTGGAGGGCTTAGGTACATCGGGTAGACTAGGCTTGGAGGGTCTCTTGCTAACCCATGTATCCCAACTGATTGTCTAGTGGATCGATTTTCACTTGGAGGGCAGCGGAGAGGTTTTTCGTTAAGTTCTTCGGTTTCCTCTTCGATAACACGTCTCGGTGTTATCTGTGTTTGCATCCTTCTTCCCTACTCTTGTTCATTTCATTTTTACTGTTGTGCTACTTTAAATATAGATTAGAGTAGTTGTATTGCTTATATGCTTGTGTTTACACTATTCCGCACTTATCATTAAGTTAGTGTAAAATCAACCAAGCCGTAATTTTAATTTGGGGGTCTAAACCGCTCGTGTGTTTTCGACACATTTACGAGCTTTCAATTGGTATTAGAGTGGGTTCACTTGTTGTGGTTTTAATACCTTAGTGTGATCCTTGACCCTCTTTGAGATGGACCAGTCTCAATCGCTCAATGTTCCACCATTTTTTGATGGGAACAATTATGCATTCTGGAAAGTTAGAATAAGAGCATTCTTATGCTCTATCGATGATACCGTTTGGGATGCGGTTGAGATAGGTTGGACTAAGCCGAAGACTCCTAAGTCCACTTGGGACAAGGCAACTCTCGTGGTAGCCAATGCTAATAGTAAAACTTTAAATGTTATCTTTTGTGGTGTGTCGCCTGATGAATTCCACAGGATCTCTCATATGACAGTAGCCAAGGAAGCCTGGGAGATTTTGGAGACTACATATAAGGGTACGAAGAAAGTAAAGGACACAAAGTTTCAAATGTTTACCACCAAATTTGAAGAGCTCAAGATGGGTGATGATGAACTGTTTGATTCATTCTATGGGAAGCTCAATGAAATTGTAATTGCCAAACTCAATCTTGGTGAGAAGATTAAAGATGCTAAGGTGGTGAGGAAAATATTGAGGTCTTTGCTTGAGAGTTTTAGAGCAAATGTTACAGCCATAGAAAAGAGTAAAGACTTGGATGAGATCAAAATCCAAGAGTTGATAGGATCTCTCCAAACATATGAGCTGGGATTACCTTCCCATAAGTCGAGTAAATGTCTTGCTCTTAAAACCGTCACCGAAAGAATGGATGAATCCTCCGAAGAAGATGGATTGGAGAAGGAAGTTGTTTTTCTTGCTAAAAACTTCATAAAATTTCTGAAGATGAAGAACAGTGGAAAACCGTTCAGTAAAGAGAAGTTTTCATCTTCAAGAGGTGATAGAAAAGAGTTTAAGAGAAAAGAAAGGAAAGATTCTCAACCTCCTTCAGACATTGTGTGCTATGAGTGCAATGGCCGTGGACATCTGAAGAAGGAGTGTCCAATTTTTCTGAGAGGAAAAGGCAAGGCTTATGCCACAACACTCAGTGATACAGATTCATCCAATTATGACTCAGAAGAGAGTTGTGACGGAGAAAGAAATTACTCCGCCTTGATGACCATTGAACATGTTGAATCCTCCGAGGACATGCATCAACTTGTACAAGAACTTGGGGAGCACAGTGATGAGGAATCAATGGGGATTGTAGAAGAATCAGATGTTGATGATGATGAGGATACTGCTGGTCTCCAAGAGAATTACTCCTTACTTCTTGAGAAGTCAGGAGAGTATGCAAGAATAGCCAAGGCAGCTGTGAGAAAAATGAAGAAAGCAGAGGAAGATTATCGAAGTCTCATGGTCAGACATAAGGAGGCCAAATGCGAAATAGAAAAACTGAATGGTGAGCTGTCAGAAGCTTACTTAAAGATCAGATTCTTAGAGCTTGAGGTGGTTCAAGCTAATGCCAAGGTAGAAAGGGTCTCCACCAAGAAGTTGGATGATGTAATTTCCTCTCAAAAGCAATTTTCAGATAAATCCGGACTAGGATACACTGGAGAAAGCAGTGCTGCTACTGTGAATATCTCTAAAGAAATAAAGTTTGTGAAGGCCAAAGAGCTGATTGTAGTCGCTCCTACTGTGGAGAAGACAAAGGTTGAAAAGAAGAATATGGTAACAGATCAAAGGGTGGTGAATAAGCCCAGAAATTAACTTGTAGTGAGGTCTGAAGCAAGAGGAAGATCAATCCCAAGATATCAACGGGGTCCTAGGACGGATTATATGTGTCACTATTACGGATTGCAAGGACACACCAGACCCAACTGTCAAAAATTGAGAGCAGACAATAATGCAAGCGTTCCTCGATCATGAGGAAGAAGGAATGACAATAGAGCTTGGGGTAGTGAGCACTCAAAAAGCCAAAATCATGATCCTGGAATGACAGACGTGATGAAGATGATCGGTGCCTTCACCACTTGCTTGGAGAGTTTTACTAGAAGGTTTGAAAGTCCCAACTCTCGTACCCAATCCGTCAAGGATATCACCCCAAACGCACGTGACGTGTGGGTGAAAAGGGGTATTCATGCTTAAGCATTAAATCATGTCTATGCACTAATACTTCCTATGTTTATAGACATTTTCTCATGCTTCATGTCATGCATCGTTATCAGTTTTAGCATTTTTTTTTGTTTAGGTTTATACCTGTTCTGTTGATCTTATTTTTCTTGCTATGTTTTGGGTGTGTTCAAAAATTTCAAAAACCCATAAAAATTGAAAAATCTCAAAAAGTTTGATCACTTGTTTTGTGCATATCTCATGTGAGTTTGGCCTAGTACCTTCGTACTTATGACGTAGTGCATTTATGATCTTAGCTTATTATGTATGCACTCTTTTCTATGTGGAAGAAATCTTGAAAACTATGTGTGACTATTGTAAATAGATCTTCAAGCTTGTCATGAATGATTGGTCAATAGTCTTGTTGGTCTTGATACTTGCATAGACTTGTGTCTATATCTCTTTCCACTTTATTTTTTATGTTTTTGTAAAAAGAGCTCACCAAATGTAAATCTCCAAATGAAAAAAGATATTGAACTGCAAAAGCCTGTCGCACACACCAGTATTTGACTAGGAAAAAGGAAAAGCGACTCTTTTTAATGAATATTGTATGGTGCTCAAAAAGCCAAAAGCTAATCATCAGTAATGAAATATCAAAAATTTCAAGCACCAGTCTCGAAAAGGAGATGTTTTGTCCTAAAATGGATCAATTGTTATGCTTTATGCAGAAGCCAAGTGAAAAGCTTCTCTGTTATGTATTCATTGTGTGGGAGGTCATATATACTCATTTCTATAATGGAGACAGTCCACTAGATTTCGTATCAGTTGTGTATGATTCGATTGAATTGATCATTGAAGTTTCGCTCTGGTCTAAGGACTATTTCACATTTGATACTCACACAAAACACACAAGTCTTTGATTCAATCAATGCCTATCTCATTTGTGTGATTGTATATGTTCAAATGTGATGTGTATGCCCATGAACTTGTTGATCAAATCCAAAAAGATTTTTGTGAGTTTTATATGTTTTTGAAAGTGATTTTATACTTTCTTGTGTTTTATTTTTGGTCAAAATGCATTTTGTGTGTTTTTCATCAAAATCTGGTTCAGGGGTTGTTTCGCGAGAAGCTCGCGACTTAGAGCTTCCCACGAAAAGTGTTTGAGGGTAATAAACTTTTTGCAAATTTACTTAGAGACTTTCACGACTGTCTCACGACTGTTTCGCGACCAAAAGCTTCTCGCGAAATGCTGTTTGGCAAAAACTGGGATTTTTCAAAATCAGATAGAGAGTTTCGCGACTGTCTCGCGACTGTTTTGCGACTTAAAGCTTCTTGCGAAAAATTTGTGCTTCAGTAGCCACTTTTGCGACTGTCTCACAACTGTCTCACTACTCTCTAACCCGAGAAAAACGTGTGTTTTCAGTTTTATATAGCAGATGTGACAATTTTTTTTTTTTAAATCATAAAACTTCCCTCGCTCAACCTTCTTTGAACCCTTTTCAACCTAAATCACTATTTCATTTTAAATCCCTTCAATCCAGGCATCTTCTCTGCATTTTTCTTTTCAAGGTATGTTTTCTAAACAACTCTTTGTAAGTTTTTGCTTCGATTATGCAGAATTTGTGCTTAGGGTTTCAATAATTGGGGTTTTTTTCGAAATTTTGGGTGTTTTTCTATTTTGGGTTTAAATTTTTGAACAATTATGATTGGGTTGTGTCCCTTTTTTATGGTTGTGCATCTGTGTTGGCCCCTTGAGGCATTTCCACGTGTATTGAGGGTAGTTTTTACCATGTTCATGCATTGCTCACTCTTTGTTTGCATTTGTGCATGTTAGGTGTTTGACAAAATGTCTAAATGACACCTGTGCTTTAAACTGGACTAATCTTAGTTCCAATCATCGGTTTAGATCATTTGTCCCATGTTTTTCATGTTTTTGTCAATGGTTTTGTGGTTTACACACCTTGCCCATTCTGTGCCTCAATGCCTTGCCATCCACACACTAAGCACACACATAAGCACACCTCATGCATCTCACACGCACACACACATCAGCCCGTGCACACGTATGCACACACATGCACAGTTACTTAGCTTCATGCATTGTGTTTATGTTTAGCTTCATACACAGTTTTACTTTTGTTTTGAACTAACTTGAATCTAATCAAGTTCTGTGTTCTGTTTTGTGTGCTGTGCACGTGTTTCCTGTTATTTTGGGTGTTCTTTTGCACAAATGTCTCCATTCAAGACTTCAGCTGTGAAAGGTGGCAGCAACAAAGGGAAAGAGCCAATTATTGATGTTGATGACGATTCCCCTAGACCATAGAGAGCTCGTTTTTCAACAGGAATCTTTGATCCTAACTTGTTTAGGTCTTATGCTGCTTTTGAATCCTATAAAAATCACTTTCGAGATGCTCCTTTGTTGGCTGAAAGAGCTATTGATCAGTCATCTCTTTTGGATACAAAAATTCCTACCTGGTTTGCCACAAAAGACTGGAATTTTCTTCTCTCCGATCTTGAAGATGCCTATGAGGACATGGTGAAAGAGTTTTATGCCAATGCTATTGTACAAGGACAAGAGATCAGGTGTTGGGTTAGAGGAAAGCGTTTCTTGGTAACTCCTGTGTACCTGTCTGATATTCTACACATAAACTGGTCGATTCTTCCTATACCACCTGTGTATGATGATCTAAATCCGGATGAAGACACACTCCGGGGACAATTAGGAGCAGATTTGGAATTCTCTTCTAGTGGAAAGTCAATCAGTGTGGCTTCACTTTCTCCAGAATTAAGGATCATGTCAACAATCATGTGCAGAAATCTCTATCCATTGTCAAGCACCGGTTTCATCAACCTTGGTCGAGCATTATTTCTTCATGATCTGGTCTCTGATGTGGAAATTGACATATACTCCCACATCTTCCACATTTTGGCCAAAACAGTTAACCATACTGCCTCAAGGAATTGCATTCCCTTTGGTCGTCTCATTTCTCGGATTTTGAAGCTCAAAGGTGTGCGTCCCTCTGCAGATGAGCGCCCTCATCCTAGGCCAAGTCCAATTAACGGTCGTGCTCTTCAAGCAAGTATGAGTCACATCAAGAAGACTGTCAAGCAAGAACATCATGCTCCTCAGGGAAGCTCGAGTTCTACTTCTCATTCCTATGATGAAAAGTTTGACACCATCATGGTTGCCCTTCAAGATCTTAGCACAAAAGTTTCAGGACTTACTCAGATCATGTACTGCCAACACTCCCGTCTTGATAAACAATTAACCTCTCTCGAAACTCAGATGGATGAAATTCAAAGGAAGCTAGAAGAGAATGACAACTAGCTATTCCATGACAAAAAGGGGGAGATGATGTCATTGACAGGGGAAGTGTAGTGATAGGAGGAAAAGCAGCAGCAAGAAGTCTAGTTTTCATATTTGCTTTTATGTTTATGTTTATTTACTGCTTTTAACTAGTTCTTTTGGTTTAAAGTTTTGATACTCTGTTTTTAACTTTTGCTTAACTTCAGTATTAATATCAGTTATTTGTGTTTATCTCTATGCTTTGTGGCATATCTGCTTTGAGGCACTCTTTTTGTACCCATGTTGCTTATGTAAGCTTGAAGGGTTTTGGTTTTATGCACTGTTTGTAGGCTTTTATGGTTTGTGCCATGCATATGCAGTACCTTGTTTATACAGCCTTTGTGCTTTGTTAAATCAGTACTTCTAACTTAATGCTATGCATTTTGTTTTGTTTGTACTGTCACTCTTGTGCCCTTGTAGGATTGTTCCTAGATACAAATACTTCGTGTATTTTGCATTGGTTGAGTGTTGGATTTGCAAATGATACTCTTCAAATGAGCTTATTTTTTTTGCATATCCGGATGTCCATTCCCTATGTGAATGAGCATAGTGATCACTTCTGTACAGTGATTGCTTGTTTGGTCAAGCCATGGTTTATTCTTTTATCCTTTTTCTGCTTGATCGCGTTTTACTTGTTCATGTACGTATCTTGTGTTCCACTTGTCATAAGCTTAATGAAAGTTTCTTTGTGTGCAAGTGTTTCAGGTTACAGGTATATACGTGCAAGTGCTACATAGCTTCTAGATTAGGTGTGAGTGAGTTTTGTCTGTGTTTCTAAACTCCATTTAAGTCTAGAGTCTGTTTTAGGGGTTTTGTCTAGGAATAGCCAAAGGGGGAGATTGTAAATTGTAATTTACAACTATGTATTTTGTTGGCTTTTATTCCGTGCCAAATTTGATTGTAATTATTATCAATCGTTTATACCCTGTATCTTTTGTGGGATTGGTTGTAAGGGTTGTGTGATAGAGAGAGAGAGTGTGTGAAGACTAAAGCATTTGGAAGCTGAAGAATTCTCGCGGGTATGTCGTGACTTAGTTTCCCGCGAAGTGAAACATGTGCCCTGCACATGCTGGAATGCAAAGAATCAGGCCTGGTGGAGACAGCTGTGTCTCGCGAGTATCTCGCGGGTAAGGCCTTCCCGCGAGACACCCGCGAGGCATTCTAGTCTGCCAGCATGTACTGAATGACTCACACTTTCTGTACCTTTCCTATATATACCCTCATTACCCACAAATGTTGAGGAATGCTTCAGAGAGAAAACCCTAGCCAAACACATTGAGAATTAGAGATTATCATACCTACTTTTCTCTATACACTTGCTTGTGGTATTTTCTCAACTCTTCCCTCTCTATTTTCCATATCTTTGAGAAATTGATAGCCCAAACAGTTACCACACCTTTGAGAGTGTTGAGTGACATTTTGGTGCTGCTGGAAAGCATTGGAAGGAGCCTAGAATGGCAGATGCAACATGGAGCTTGTTGCGGGATCCAGAGAACTAAGACAAGACACGGTTCCGAGAAGCCTTGTTGGAGTAGGAGCTTAGAGGGCTTAGGTACATCGGGTAGACTAGGCTTGGAGGGTCTCTTGCTAACTCATGTATCCCAACTGATTGTCTAGTGGAGGGATTTCCGCTTGGAGGGCGGCGGAGAGGTTTTTCGCCGAGTTCTTCGGTTTCTTCTTCGATAACACGTCTCGGTGTTATCTGTGTTTGCATCCTTCTTCTCTACTCTTGTTCATTTCATTTTTACTGCTGTGTTGCTTTAAATATGGATTAGAGTAGTTGTATTGCTTATATGCTTGTATTTACACTATTCCGCACTTATCATTAAGTTAGTGTAAAATCAACCAAGCCGTAATTTAAATTTGGGGGTCTAAACCGCTTGTGTGTTTTCGACACATTTACAAGCTTTCATTATTGAATTAGAAATAACAATTTTGCATGTCCCTATTAATCAGGCGCAAAATGAAGCATAGTTGACATGTGGAAAAGGAAAGAAGTGATGGCTTTGAGTTTCGGCATATTTTGATTTGCTTTATTGGTTTTAAGTTCTTTGATACTTCCCTCATCATGCACAGTGTATAGGATATATGATTCTTGTGATAGATTTATTCATTTGTTACAAATTTGACCATAGTTCAAGAATTATAATACTTTGGGCTCTTTCTTAATTCAACTAAGAGGAACTAGGTGTGCTTAAACTTAGTTAACTTGCTTAAGATTCTGTTTTTATTTTAAGTTGTATGCTCTTATTCCTATTTTTTCCATAATTCCTTGATATTTTTATGTTCCTTCATTTCATTCAGGTTTGAATGTGATTGACGCATTTGTTGGGTCTAAGACTGTTGTGTAGGTAATCTCAAATGCAGACCCCATTTTGTATGCAAATTTTTCTTAACGTTGTATTTGCATGCTTTAGGTATGTTGGTATTTAGATTTGGATAATTTCATCACTCAGTAATCCAGGCTATTATTTTTTTCTCTGTCTGTGGTTGTTATTGTGTTTTTTGACAAAAAAGATGAAAGAGTAAGGAGGTCTTCACTTCTGCTTATGTGTAGTTCTGAACCTCTCTTTTGTACTTCCATTTGTCTATAATAATATCTTATTGTTGAAAATCATTCGTCAAACTAGATTGTCTTGTGAAAATGCAATTATGTATGCACAATTTAAAGTAGATTGGATGATTAGTCACTTGATCAAAATATGGTTTTAAAAACAAAGCCATTAATAAAAGAACTAGAAAGAGGAAGGGTTCATCGTTGTGGTGTTTTGGGCATGAGGTGACATGCGGTGTCAAGCGATAGCTATGAAATATTGGGAACAAAGAAAGGGATGGAGCACAAAAGCTGGCTATGGGTTGCATGGTTGTAGCCTCTGGATGGGTAGCAATGTAGCATAGTTGCTCTAAAAAGAATTGACATGTTAAAAAGTTATTTTTGTCTATTTTAACACATCATTTTATAATTACAATACAATATCCTATATTACATTTTCTATTATTTTACTACTTTATTTAAAATTCTTTTTTTTATTCTTTCTTTCTTCATTTTTAGTTCTTTTTTATTATTTCTTTTTGGTTCCCAATTCCCAACGTCACACAGGTGAGAGCAAATTTGAGGATTGAGGTATTGCATGGTATGCAATAGCATAAATCTCAATTGTTGAAACCATCCAATGGTTCCTGTGAAGTGCCAGCTCATCAATCCACGTGATGGTGAAAAAATCCCTAACAAACCGCATCTCATTATTTCAAAAACAATCTCTCCGATAAAAAAAAAAAAAAAAAAAAAAAAAAAAAAAAAAAAAAAAAAAAAAAAAAAAAAACCTTCTCACTTCTCCAGTCCTCCTCTCCTTTGCTGTCACTGCCACCACCACCCTCAGTTTCTGCTTCTTACCCAAACCACATCCACATGCCCACCTTCATCTTTGCTCTGACTCTTCTCTTTTTCTAGTTGACGAAGCGAACTTTCAAATGTTCCATGGGTTTTGTGAATCTCAATCCTTCAATCCTCAAGGTTCCATAACGTTTTTCAAAATTATTTACACATAACATTGTATTGTTATATTAACTTGATTGTTTTCTAATATCTAAAATGATCTCGAACATTGCGTGGGCTAAATGTTTGTTTTAATGAGCATGTACATGCAACTCATTACCAAAAGATTGTATAATAAAATGAAAAAACTAAAACCATTTGGAGTTTTAGAAAAGCCATCGCACTTATCTTTTACAAATCTTCTCAACTCTCGGTCAAAAGAAAGTCATTCAAATTTCACAACATCCACGAAGTCTAGATGAAAACCAATGAAAGAAGTCCAAGCATGAGACGAGACCTATGTAGATAATAACATATAACATATAGTATGTATTATTTTCTCTGAGATTGAACTAGGTGGACAAAGATATAGTGTAACTAAACAGCTCTTGGTCATACCATCGTGGGGTATGGCTTATTGGGTAGAAGTTCTCATATCGTTTCATATGATACTTGGCAGAAGTTGCATAGTTAAAAACTTCAAGTGGTGGCGTTTCAATAAATGCAAGGACGGACCTATAGTAGGGCAGAGGGGGGCCATGCCCCCACCACCCCCCCCACCCCCTCCCCTCCCACAAAAAAAAAAAAAAAAAAAAAAACTAGTATATACATATAAGCTAAAAATTTAAATTTAGGGAAATTTAGGGACTAGTGTGAGTTGTGATCGTAGTTTGTGTTGTGTTTGACTATTTGTGACTTTTTTTTTTTTTTTTTTTTATACTTTTATTACTTTATCTATAAAGGCATAACTTTATCTGAGCTAGTGAGTACTGCATAACTTTGATTGTGCTGGCTAGTAATGAAGGCATAACTTTATTACTCTATGTGAGTACTATGTCTGAGCTTGAGACCAAAGTCTTTGGCACTGAGTCATTAAATTTTGTCTTTATCACTTTGTGTGGCGTGGGCTATGTGGCCAATATATTATATATATGAAATTGTGTTTGTCTCTTGTGATTTAATTTAATTCTTTGTGTGGTTGTGATTTAAGTCTTTGATTTTGTACATTAAAAAGGAGATTGCTACAAAATTTGGTACAGAATCAATCATAGACAACTTTAGAAATTTAAAAGAGCGTCGAGTTCCATTTTGATAAATGTGTTGAAATGTTTTGGAAACACTTATTTTGTATGTAGTATTTTATTGAATATGAAATATATGTTAATTTTTATTTTCATAATTTTTTTTTGGTTTTAAGCTTTGCCCCCCCTCAGGTTCGAATCCTGGTTTCGTCCTTGAATAAATGTGTTGTGCCCATGATGATGACTTTATCAAGGTCTTAGTAGCACATATGGTATTACTCATTGTCATCCCATGGCGAGAGACTATTAGTTCACATCAAAGACCCCTTTTTATTAAATAAAAAAAAAAAGGCTTATGGTGCAACTCCGCTAGTATGATGAAGATAAACACTCCAAGGACATCCACTTTCATTGGGCCTCATTTTGGACACAACTCCTTGAACTAGCTAGGAAGTTTCAGATGGTATTGGTGCCGATATGAGAGGAAAGATGGTCCAGCACAAGAAAAACAATCACCCAAAGCCCAACCATTAAACCCACATCCCAAATATACCCAACATGCCCACAAGCCCGCCGAAACAAAATGGGAAAACTTAAAAAAGGCCCATAACTCCCACAAAATTACCCAACCCTTGAGCCCAGCCCACATCTCTAATCCTTTCATCAACTAAGCTCTAGTACTTATTCAAAGGAACCATGCAATGCAACAGAACAAAACACCAATTACTTATTACTAAGTAATAACTAGATTGATAGTTAGATACGTATGATATATATATATATATATATATTGATTGAGATTCGTATGATATTATGATGAAAAAGAAGAAGATAAATTTGATATACACTCAACAAAAAAAAGGATAAGTATGATATGATATGTTGTTTAAAGAAATCAAACAAATAAAAATGAGGGACTCACGGATTTTTTTTTTTAATTAAAAAAAAAAGTGTGATACAATATTCACGGCATTTTGTTTGGATAAAAGAGTAATAGATTCACATCACTTTTAGTCTTTAACAATAATTCAAAGTCAGTTTTCTTATATCATGACATTTTTTAAATACAAATCAAACTCATCTCTCTCATTATGCTGTAACTCAAAGTAGTTGACCCATAACTAATAAAAAACACTCACATGGCAATAAATCTATATTGCTTCTATCCTTCCATATTTTCATTTTTTTTTTCTTTAATGCAACAACATCGTTTGGTAGTTGATTTGGCAATTTTTTATTGATTTTTATCTAATCTCACCAATCACTTTTTTGTCTTGTGCCAACAATCTACCACATTAAAAATTTTGAAAAATTTTGTCAAAATTTTTTATATTTATAGAATTTCTATTTAAAGGAGCTTATTATTTGTGAAATTAATTGGCTGAATTTAGTGGGTTGGATTTAACAGTTTTGGGCTGGGCTTTGAGAATGGCAAGAGACATGGGTTTGTTTATCAGTGATCTGGATTCTGGGTTGAGAATTCTGGTGGAGATTTTGGGCTTAGTGGTAATTTTTGGATTGGGTCGGAGAAAAGAACAATGTTATGTTTTACTTTTGAGCAATGTTTGGATGTGTGTCTAGGCTTGGGCTTGAGTTCTTTAAGAGCTTTAAGTGAGGTTTCAGGTTCTTTATGGTGGAATGGGTTAAATTTTGAGATTGGACTTGAATTGAATGGGTTTAATTCAAAATGGGTCAAGAGGTGGGCCAGGGCTGGTGTGGGTTGGATTTAAAATAAGAATTTTAAGTGAGATTGAGTTGGGTTTGATTTAAGTGGCCGGGTATGGGCCATGGTATCAACTTAATAATTAATTTTATTGATGTTCATAGAAAAAAAAAAAAAAATTTTCCTTCCAATAGAAAAGATTTTTTTTTGAGAAACAAACACACACAAAAGGGAAAAGAAATGAGATAAATTAAATTGCAACATTGCATTATTTATATAAAAGATTGCAAGTAACTCCTGATCATAATTATTGAACCTAGAGCAATTCAGCTACTAAAGTTTTATTTATAACAGCTCAACCAAATGGGTTTAAAGATTTTTTTTTTTTACCATTGTGTACCCATATATGGTGTGATAGTCACTCCATAATATAAGTGCTTATGGAGGGGGGGAGGGAGGGAAGAGCCAGTGTTCAGGTCTCTAGGAAAAATCTTTACATACATATACACATAAATTATGTTATAGTAGAATTTTATCTTGTATAAAAAAAAAAATTTAATTTTAATTTTTCATGTGTTCCAAATTTTATATATACCTAAATTTAAATGCTTTTTATATATAGTATGGGAGTTTTGGTCTTTTGAAGAAATTTATCTTCTATACCAAAGAAATATTTTATGTGCATAAGAGAGCGTGTTGTATGCAGTATAACTTATCTTACCATTCCTTAAACATTACCTTAACTTTTGAGTAGAGTTTCTAATGTGCTTTTGTGTTAGAACCTCGGTTCCCCTCCATTTGTATGTGTGTTCGATTCCTAAAAAAAGAAAAAGACAAAAATAAAGGAGAATAAATTATGTCTATTTTGATGGAGAACCTTAAGTGAAGATAGTTTTATGCATTTTCTCGTGTTTGGTAGTATCATAAAAAAAAAAAAAAAAAAAAAAAAAAAAAAACTATCTTTTGATTTTCCTTATTTAGCTTGATGTAAAATAGAGTCGCTTTTCACTAAATTTTTTGGAAAACAACTCTATCTCTCGCTGAATTCAAAAGATGGTTTTTCAACTCATTTTAAGGTTGCTATCAAACATAGAAAAATGATACGGTTATCTAGAAAGTTTTGTGTGTGTGTGTGTGTGTGTGTGTGTGTGTGTGTGTGTGTAAATGATTCATTTTTCATAAAATGTTAATGTCGAAAAAAATGAAGATTCATTTCTATTTTTTTTTTCCTGTAACTGTATCACTTCTTGTATACCTACAATTTGACCTCCACCACTCACAACTCGTCATGTGGCAAGTTTTAATAAAAGTTTTGGGACTTTATGTGTCCTTAACATTACTCGTTTTATTTTTTTGGTCTAAGATGCATGAGGAAGGGATGAGAGATAAGAGAGAAGAAAGAGTTAGAGAGTGAGTAACGTCCTTGACACCATTTACGTACATTTAGGGACTGAATTGTACTAGACCAAGTTGGTTAGTTTTAAAAGATTTTGAACATGCTTGGCATTAACCCAAACCTCATAAATAACTAATGAAATTTAACCAAAAATCTAATCCAAATTTTGTAAAAATGCAATTATGACTTTTTTTAGTCCATGGGCTTGAATATTTGAAGTTGGGCAATTTTGAGAAGGGAAGCAGATCTAAGGTAGATTCATCAACAGAGTTAAAAAGACAGCCCATATTACTCAACAGTTACTTCATATGAGTTTAGACAACATAGAAATTGCAGAAAAATACAAGTGAAAATTATATTTTAAACTCTATAGTTAAGAAGTGTAACAAATTAAACTCTATAGTCTCAAAAGTAACACACAAACTACTGAAATTAAAATAAAATAAAATAAGTAATCAATTTAAACCTCAACTTTCCATATATCTCACAGGACTTGCGCACGTATCTAGCTCAATATCTGAGACAATTTCTGTTAGCCCATTAATCACCACAATTAAAAAGAATAAAATAGTCTCTCTCCTTTTCAATGTGGGATTAAACATTTTCACTAACTCCTTATCTTTCATATTCACTCTCATATCTTTATATTTATGTTGTAACATTTATTCATTTTAATTATTTAATATTAAAATACTCCAACACAAACCATAAGTAAATACTTCCTAGAAGATAGTAAATCAGTTCATCTTTCCCTTTTCATTTGGTCCTTGGTTTGTGCCAAGAGTCTCTTTGACTTTTTGTAACCATATAACAAAACGTTATAAATAAATAAATAAACTTGGGTTGGTATTTCTAATAGAGATGTACAGAATTCAAATTCCTCCTAATCTCAATTATCAAGTTATATAAAGAAGTAAAACAATAATAACAATAACAATAATACACAAACTTGGTTGGCTTTCCATAATGAGACCTTAAACTTATCTTCACCTCACTATCACTCCTTTATTAATAGCCTTTAGCATTTCCAACAAAAACATTCAAGATTCAAATTCATTCCTCTACCAATTATCAAGTTATAATAATAATAATAATAATAATAATAATAATAATAATAATAATAATAATAATAATAATAATAATAATAAACAAACGTGGTTGGCATTTCATAATAAGGTAATAAGATGTTGTCCTTATCTTCACCTCGCCACAACTCCTCTATAAATAGTCTCCAAATACAATAATCTAGCATAGTAACATCAAATTAGTGAGACAGTGGATTTTGAAAGAATGATCCTAATTTTTGTTTTGTGTCTCTTTTTGACAAACAACTATCAGGTGAATGGAACCCAAATTACATCCAAGGAAGAGGAATTGGAGTTGGAAAGACAACTAAAGCTCATAAACAAACCTCCTCTTAAAAGTATTCAGGTTTTAGACTAACTCAAACTCATGTTTGTTTTGAATTTTTATAAGTTGTAATACTATAATACTTCAAGCATATTCGGTGCAATGATATTTAAACATTCCATTTAGAAATGATTTTTTCTTCTTATTGTTAATCATTATTATCAATTGATTGTTCATTTGAGTAAGATAAAATGCTCTAGAGTATTGACATTAAGTGTTATTATCCAATTCTCCCATTAAAGAAGAATTTGAGTTTGATTTCCACTCCACTCTTTATTGTAAGGGAAAAAAAGATAGAAAAACAAAAAAGACTAAAAAAAAAAAAGAAAAAAAAAAAAAGGCAAAAGACTTTGATTAAGTTTGAGATTAATAACAATCATTGATTTAATCGGAAGAATTGAGACTTAATGAAAAGAGTAAATTTATATTTAATTTTGATTGAATTATGTGTTTGACCCCTTAGACTTTGCGTTTTTTTTTTTTTTTCATTTTGGTTCCTTACATTTAAGATTTTTCATCTTGGTACCCTCTAGGTTTCTTTTATCATATATTTAATATGATATGATTTGCTTCAAGGGGAAAAAAATGTAATCAAGTGTTACATATTTGAGACTGCATTATTTCATAAGTTCTTTTAACTTTTAATTCTTGAAAGTTTAATAATACCTTATCTAAGAGCACAAATTTTCAGTACTTAGTGATTGGTGCGGGCTCAATCTAGAAATGCAAAGAAATTATTCATTCCTACGGAATGATTCCTCCCTCCTCTCGTAGGAAGTCTCACACCTCTAGGCTTGAGCAAGATCCCGTTCCATTAGCTTAATGGACTTTATACTCGTCCACTAGATTCTATGCCATTGACAACACATTGGTGGGCTCAGTAAGGATCCCTTCAGCCCAAGCTCAGTTCTTTGAAACCAAATAAACCAAATGCAGGCAAAGAATTAATCAGCATCGTCCTTATTAGTCCCTACCACAAATATGGTAGGAAACATTCTTGACCACAAGCCTTGAAGCCAATGCGAGTTTTGTTGGCAGAGGTAGACTTGCAAGCCCTCCAGATTAGCACCTTAATCTAATTTGACCCCTTGGAATACCAAATATCTTTCCACAATCCTTGCTTTTCGCAGTTATCTGAACATTCAAATTGGTGGGTTAAAGATCGATTTTAGTGAAAGCCAAATGATAGGCTGATCGCACATTTTTTGTTGTGCATTAGTGAAACTCTCCAGACATGAACATGGTATTTGTCTTTGGAATACACAACTTATTCGAGTTTTTGGGCTGTAAAACCATTTTTCCCCCACTGTTTAGTAAATATTTAGGTAGTGCAGTGCATGGTTTCAAAGCATCTTGTCATATGCCTTAGCTTGCTCATATCGATCGAGAAATAATGGCAAGTGACCCAAAGCATGTGCCTCAATGAAGCCCTCTTCTGGATGTTTATTGAATACCCATGAAACCCAATGTCTTCTACTTCTAGAATATGAGTCTCCCCAAGTTGCTTTGAAAGCTTCCATTTTAGCCGTGTCATATTTGCGAAGGATCATGGTAAGGGTAAGTATATGATTGATACTCATTGAAGTACTATAGTTGAATAACAGGAAGCTCATGCAAGCCGAAATAATGGTCCATTAATTTATGAGTAGCACTGTTTATTATACACATGCTCTTACAGACACTCAAACAAAATAACTTAGTTCTTGTGGAACCCAACCATAATCCTTCAAACGTAGGCCTTTGTTGTTCCAAGACATTTATAAGGAAATAAATTTGTTTGTGTTTGGGCTTATAAGCTATTTTTTTGCTTTTTAGCTCCTATGTATATTAACTTTTTAAAATTTTATTTTTATTACTTTTTTTTTCTTTACTTTTTTAGAGTAAAATTATACTTTAGCATATGTTTAACAAAAAGCTAAATAATATGTTCCAAATAGACACATAAAAAAAAAGTTAAAATTATAAAGTTTGTTGTTTTCAAATTCTTAAATGTTAAAATTTTATTATTCAAACATAATTATTCAATATTTTATCCTAACGAAACATTTATCATAGACATGGGGATTAAAAAAAAATTCCCTAAGATGGGACCAATTCTAACTACCACATATCTTTGAAGTATCTTTAATACCATAAAAAGCTAGGAGAAAAGTCTAGTAATATTAAAATTGATATTATTTGTTTGCTTTCTCAATTATCTTTCTTGAGGTTTACAATCACATATTTTTTAGATATTGTCTAAATCATGGAACTCTTATTATTATTGTTTGTTTTAATTTTTTAAATTTCATATATAACGTGTACCTTGTTTTCACATTATAAGAGAACTTGTTTATTTTGTGTTATAGAACTTGTTTTCATGTTATAAGAGAGCTTGTTTATCTTTGAACTTATAGACGGAGTTTTTGGATATGTTGTTGACCGTGTCGATATCAATAAACAATTGGCTTTTGACCATTCTTTGTTGAAAGATCACAAGATCCAGGTAATTGAGCAGTAATCAAAACTTTTTTTTCCTTTATTTATAGCAATAAACAATACTCTTTTTTTTTTTTTTTTTTTTTCGTATTTTTCTTTTCCAGTTGCTTTAGAAATTGAAGTAGTTTATACTTTTTGAACTACAAATTATCATAGTGATTACAATGTCACCCATGCTTCATCATGTTAACAAATTTCTATTTGACTAGGGCTTATCATCTGAATGATTAATTAAGCAAATCAATCGTATAGAAAAACATTTTTGAATTAGAATTGGATTATAGGCTATTTACATTCTAACTATAGCAAGAGATAACCAAGTTTGGTATACTTAACCATGAAAGTATCAAGACAACGATGGTCCTTATGAATCATTCACTTTTGTAAGTTTATATATTTACAATAGTTTGAGTAAGTAAATCTAATAACAAAGGACCTATCAATACATGGAGATATATATTATAGACATAGAATGACTTAGGTATAATAGAATGACAAAAAAGAACATATTTCGACCGATTATTTTTAACTTGTTGAGAATTCATAATTGACCCCAAAGTTTTAGGACTAAGATTCTTTTTTTTTTTTTTTTTTTTTTTTTTGTGTGCAATAAATGGATAGTGGTGGAAGAGGAAATGAGGTTTGAACTACAAACATGAAATATCATAAAGGATGTAATTACCATAAGTATATCACTTATTATCTGTATATATTAAGAGGATTCCAAAAATTAGTTATTGCTTTTTTTCTTTTCAAAAATACCCCTAAATTAATTAACCAACAACTTAAAAATAGGGTTAAAATAGTAAATTGACAAAAGAAAGTTAGTTATTGTTTTTTTTTACTATAAAAAAATACCTTTACCTAAAACTTAAAAATGAGGTTAAAATAGTAAATTGACAAAAATAATAAATTCTATTTTTACGTTAAAATGCCTTCTTGTTTCTAATAAACACATACTTCTACATTGATTTAAATTCCTACTTCTACTTTCTAAATCCTTACAAAATAGGATCATTCTTTTGTTAGTCTTAAAACTCCTCCAATCTACAAAACTCACCCCACTATTCATTTTTTTTTTACTTCATTTTTTTTTTTTTGGGGTGATTGGAAAAAGTAGAAATCTCAAATTATAATAAATGTAAATTATTAATTTTTACCCAAAAAATAGAAGAATCTCTAAGCACGCGCGTGAGCGCATGCTCAGAGGCTAGTTATTATCATGCAAATAAAAATCTGTAATTAAGTTTGAAAACAAATATTACGTCTTTTTGGTTTAATTTGAATTTTTTCTTCTTCAGAAAAGACCTCGTTTTCCACTAAGAAGAACAAAGAGTGTAGGTCTCTTGCAAAATACACATTCAATGATTGGTTTACTGAAAGATGATTGTCCATTGGGAACCGTTCCTATTCGCAGGACAACAAAAGAAGACCTTATAGCAATTCTGACAATGTCAAATAACATTTATCCTCAATCAGCAGAACATCTTGGTGTTCATGTAAGTTCTTTATTATATATATTTTAGGATGTAGGATGAAATCATAGCCACACCTGGTATCAATATAAACTTCACGTGATTATTTTTGCAAAAATAGAGCGTTGTAATAAGATTTGTGAAAGTAGTGCATTAATTAAATGAACCAAGTTTGAAATGAAGTTTGGAGTTTGATTAACTAAGCTTAAGCAAAACTAAAACTTGACTCAATGTATTTGTGATCCCTAAACCTAATAATATATTCAATATTTAATTATTTCAATTTAAAGAAAATTTGTGATAAGATGCACAATTTTTTCTTGTTTTAAACAACCTTGAGTTGTTTTTAGTTTTAAATATTTTGATTTTTTTTTTTTTTTTTTTTTTGGGTATCAATTGAGCTCCTCTCTCCAACAATTCTCTCTCTAGCTCTCACTCTCCGAGTTTCTCTTCCACCTAAGGCAGTATCTTACATGCCCATTGTATGGGACTTATGTCTCATACACTAGATGCATACAAGATTTTCCCCACTATATACCTTATTTATAAACAATACCACTGCGATTGAGATTTAGCAAAAAAAATAGTGACCAAGATGACACCACGACAATAGAGAAGAATCATCTTAACAAGGAATGTCAACCAAAACTCTTCCCACAAATTTGGGTTTGGTCAGTTGTTTTTCTACAATATCTCTCTCTCTCTCTCTCTCTCTCTCTCTCTCTCTCTCTCTCTCTCTCTCTCTCTCTCTCTGTGTATCTTTTGTCCTTTTTGCTCAATTTACTCAAAGTTGAGTTGATTATGATTGTAAGTTTGATGTCCTTATGAGTTAGGGATGTTTTAGAAAACAAAACCTAGAAATAAAAAAGATTGTAGGGGATGTCTCCATCAAATAAGCCCTAGGTTGTGGAAGGCCCATCCAAGCAGCAATTTAGAAGGTCTAGGCCTGGCCCAAGTCCTGCGGTCAAAGACTAAGGGCCGAAAGGAGCTGCAGAGTAACTTGGGTTCCTTGCCGAGGTCAGACAAGAACCCTTCAGCTAAGGATAGGTGTTCCTACTTAAAGTTAGCTGCATTAAATGATGAATGACTAGCTTGAAGAGTGGAAACTCCCTAAAACGTCTCCTTTATGAACGAAAATTAGCGGGGGGGTTTCTAACGGGACAAGCATCCTTTGACATCCAACAAGATGATGCATAGCTAGAGAGGGAGGAAATGAGGGATAAAAGGGGGCTTTCCCATGGAGGAAGGGGATCCTGCATTTTAGAGAGAGAGAGAGAGAGAGAGAGAGAGAGAGAGAGTTTGGTAACAATAGAATGATCATTGTGTACCTCGGCAAAAGCCATTTTTAGTCAAATACAAACAAATAGTTCATCTTAATTTCTAATTACGTTTGTTCAGTCTTCCTATTATGGATTACCTCCTTGTCTCTTACAAATTAGTTATGTTGATTAATTGTATTGAGGTTGTTCTTCTTTCTTGATGTTTTTGACCCCCACAAAGATATTTCCAAAATACAAATTTGAAGGGAGAAAAACACTAAAAAAAATTGTGAATAAAATTCTCAAAACAATTTTTTGTTGGTTTTCAAAATTGAAAACACCTAAAATAACCCCAAAAATTGAATAATTATGGTATTTGATAGCTAATATGTATAAAGAAAGGTAGTTTCAAAGATTTGTTATGTAAAAATTGAATTAAATTTGTACGTTTTTAGACCCTTGTAAACTAGATTGTTTAACCTAATTAATTAACCAAGTGAATACTTAGGTTTATTATTCAGATTTAGGTTAAAACAATAAAGTCATATCATGTAAATAATGCGAAAATATAAAGAACCCAACGATATGATAACCTAGGAAAACTTAACTGGTAAAAAAACTGGGGAGGATTTAACCTAGCTATCCTCAAGGTAAAATAGATCCACTATGAAAAAATTGAAGTTTGTATAATAGAACTTACACCACTAACATCATATTGCTATCTCGAGTAGAAAAATTGCTACCTCGAGTAGAAAATTTACTACCACAATCCCATGATAACTCCAAGTCCACAAATTACTTCTTTCCTAAGCCTTTGCAACATAACCACCCACACTTGTGAGAAAAAAATACAAACTCTCATGTTTGTGACTCCAAGACCACTCTTGAAGGTTTAGATCATTAGTACCTTTGATGACTAGAGAATGCAGTAACTTCCACAACACCGGATCTTGAGATTCTTCAAGAAATAACACCAATAGAAGATATGAGAGATTTTTTTGGGTACAAAACCCTAGATATAAAAGAGGCACATTCTTCTCTCTCTGAAAAGTCTTATAAAAACGTGTTTAGTGTTTTCTTTATATACTAGGAGAAGTAGACCTGAAATCCTAATTTTTAATGTGCTTGAACTACTATTTGGGCTTAATTAAAATTCTGTAGATATGACTTTTGATCGGTTGAGCCTGTCTTTTGATCAATTGAATCAATCAATTTCTAAACTCTTCTTTCTGCAGCTTAATTATTCTTGAATCTTGACTTGAATCACCTTGAGTATTGTCTAATAATATCTATAGACTCTACGATCTATATCTAGACAAGTTTGTGTTCACAATTTGTCAATTGTTCTAAACTTTTAGAATCTAACAAAATTAAGTCGATATTCTTAACTAAATTGATGGAGCTTGTGAACAAAGTAGGCTTGTTCAAAGAAGTAATAGAAGAACCATAGGCTTGTTCTAAATGCTCAAGTTCAGATCATCTCCATAACAAAGTAAACAAACCAAGCTTGAACACTTAGTTTTACTTGTTGCAACTTACAACCCCTTAATAAAATTATAACATTTTCTTACAATATATTTTATTTCTTTAATTTGGATTGTTGTTAAACAAGAGTTTCTTAAGTAGTTATTGACTTTCAGAACTTTCATTGTACAGACTGCAATTATCCAAATGCTAGACTTACCAGGTCGTAGTTACACTGGAGTTGAAGGAAGTTAAACATCGCTGTCTATAATCCTGATGTTAAGCTGGGAGAAAGCTATGCAGAAATACATATCATTAATGGCGCAGGAGATAATACGAATGCTATCATTACGGGATGGATGGTATTTTAAAATTTATACTTATTTTTTTTTATTTGAAAATTTATACTTATTGATCTAGGTAAAACTATCCAATCATGAACTGCAACAAACAATGGGCATTTTCAACAATGAAAAATGTGGTCGTTATTCTTTAATGAATAAGATGTAATTTATATTGAGGAAACAATCATTTTACCGTTGGTTAGGATACTATGACCAAGAACTTAATTATGTTATTGGTTACTAAGGGTTCAAATTCTAATATTTATAATAATAAAAAACGAGTGAAATGAATTGGTAAAGGATAACGATTATCAGGAAAATTGATAATTATATACAAATGGAACAACATAGCTAGATTTTTCACAAAGAATAATTTTTGTGCTGCTTGATTCAAATAGGTTTCTCCAACCATATACAGTGGTGCTAAGTATTCTATTTTCTTTGCACATTGGACAGTAAGTTCTCTATACTTCTTTTTTCAGCCATTTAAAAATCTGCTTGAAAATTTTTCGTGGCGTTACTTGTTGGGTATACATGAAAGTTTGTTTCTTTGGATACTAACAACACGTTTAAAAATTACAGATTGATGGTTCTAATACGACGGGCTGCTTCAACGTTTATTGCCCAGGATTTGTGCAAATTGACAGAAGAGCTCATCTCGGAGCACCTATAAGCAACGTATCCATTCCTTACGGTCCTCATTTTGAGATTCCAGTCTCTATTTTTAAGGTAAATATATCATCAATTATTATTGAATGTTATTTAATTTTTAATATTAACCTTATATGTATATGGTTCCATATATTCAAAAGTTGGAAGAAAGTTGAAAAAGGTTCCTATAGTTGTGGGATCATATGCTCTTGCTCTTTAATGTGACAAGAGGATGATGGCAATTGGTGGATAACATACAACGGTATTAATGTTGGATATTATCCAGCAAATATATTTAATAATTTTACTAATCCTCAAATTGTTGGTTGGGGAGGTATCACAGTGGTTCCTGATCCTACAGCTGAAATTAGCCCACCCATGGGATCTGGAGTATTTCCAGACGGCAAGTATGAGCATTCATGTTCAATTAGATTTGTTCAGTATAGAAATACTTCAGGAATTCTAGATGTACCTTATGGTGACAACTATGAGAAAATCATTGATAGTCCTGGCTGTTATAGTGTAGCGGATCCTGCATATCGTGCGAACCAAGGATATAACTTCGATTTTGGTGGCCCAGGTGGAAAATGTGTCAGCTGAAATATTTTGTACCTATCATCTTGCAAATAAATTAGAAAGTTACTCCTTTGGGTATGAACATTCATGCCAACTAGATTGTAACTCGTGCTTATGCAAAGAAACATTCAATAATAGTAGTGATGGGATGATTTTACTTAGCTGAGTGAATGACTTATTTGACATCAAAATTATGAAAATTAAAATGAACGCTTTTAATAAAAAGTTTTTAATTTCAGCTAAATAAGCTGACAAATGTGAGTTGAATATATATATATATATATATATATTTATAATAGGTAGAAAATGGGAGAGAGAGAGAGGTGGGGCATAAAAAAAAAAAAAAAAAATACAATTATGTCCATTCCCACCAAATATTGTTAATGATTCATGAATGTATTTAATATCTTAATTAGGGCACATGAAGTATGCCCATTCAGATAACAAAAGTTACTAATAAAGTAATTGTATTTGTAAGATGGTTTAACCTAATGAACGTGGATATTACTAATTTTGAAATGAAATTAATAGAATCCTAACCTAATAGCATTACAGCTAATTTCTAATTAAAAAAAAAAAGTCACCAATACGTTACTTGACTGCATTTTCTGAAAAGACAGTGAACTAAAATTTCACTTGTTAAAACTGTAAAATACATTACTGCCATTGCTTCACTATAAGGAAAACTGTAAATATTATATATTTGTAAATAAAAAGTTTTTAATTTTAGCTACATAAGCTGACGAATGTGAGTTGAATATATATATATATATATATTTATTTAATTATTTTTTTTATAATAGGTAGAAAATGGGAGAGAGAGAGGTGGGGCATAAAAATAAAAATACAATTATGTCCATTACCACCAAATATTGTTAATGATTCATGAATGTATTTAATATCTTAATTATGACACATGCAGCATGCCCATTCAGATAACAGAAGTTACTAATAAAGTAATTGTATTTGTAAGATGGTTTAACCTAATGAACATGGATATTACTAACACTACAACAAAAAATGTTTATTACAACAAAAAAAATCATTGCAATAACATTGAAGTCATTGTAATAGTTTATGCAAAGTGTTGCAATAAAATTTGAGGTAATAAGTTTGTGCTACAAAACATTTTTGTTGCAGTATACCTTAAATATTTTAATGAAAATTTTGATGTAATAATATATTTGCTATTGCAATAAACAATTTATTACTTCGAATATTTTGTAGCAATAGGCTATTATTTCATGAATTTTATTACAATAGATTGAAAAAATTGATAAAAATAATTTGGGTTCAAATTATTGCAACAGTATAATTATTGTAATAGTTATTTTTTTCATATTTTTTTCTTACAATATATTGTAAAATAATTGGAATTAGATCATTGTAATAATATATTCATTGCAGCTTCATGTTTGTCATTGCAATAGATTGTAAAATAATTGATATTTTAGTTATTGCAATGTTAAATTTGTTGCAATAAGACATCTCTTTGAAATTTCTATTATAATATATCGCAAAATATATAATTGGTATCAAGTTATTACAATGGTTTCTTCAATTTAATTTATTAAAAAAAATTTATTTCTTCAATTTAAGTTATTGCAAAAAAATTTCTAAATTCAATTTAGTATTAAAAGCTCTATTGCAACTGAAAATTATAAATTAATACAACTAATTATTATTAATGTAATAATTTACTATTTTTAAGTTACTATTGCAACGACTTTTAATTTTTAGATGTGATATTATGTCTAATACCACTATACTAATTTTGTTGTATTAACACTTGATGTAATAGACTTATTTTGGTGTAGTGTAATTTTGAAATGAAATTAATAGAATCCTAACCTAATAGCATTACAACTAATTTCTAATTTAAAAAAAAAAAAAAAAAAAAAAAAAGGTCACCAATACGTTACTTGACTGCATTTTATGAAAAGACAGTGAACTAAAATTTCCCTTGTTGAAACTGTAAAATACATTACTTCCATTGCTTCACTATAAAGAAAACTGTAAATATTATATATTTGCAAGCTTCACTTAATCAATGAGGCAATTACATATTCAAACTAGAAGCAAATGAAAATAATTCATGCCCACAAAAAGGAAAAACAACAAAAGTAAGACTAACCAAAACGCTTAAAATCTTAACAATAACATTAATAATAGCCCCCAAAAAAAAAAAAAAAACTCTAGCTATGCATATATCTCATCTATATAATAAATTTGTGCGTGCATTAAAAGTGAACAAAATATTCACTAAAATTAAACCACTTTGACCCAAACGGCTTGGCTGGGAATGCCAGCATGGACAACAAAAAGAATGTAGTACCCGGGTGGTGCCACCGTGGCAGTGGGTGGCCCACGGGCTGTCACTTTATAATCATATGTGGACAATTGGTGCACTTCAATCACCTCCAAAAACATCAACCTCTGGTTCATACCGTAGGGGTCAATGATGTTAAAAAAAAAAAAAAAAAACCTTTAACGTGAGCAGAAGCAGCATTAGCCTTGGGTGGGCTCTGTTAGTTTTTGCTTAAAATTTAATGAGATGGCATTAAGTTTTAATCTCCACCATTGTTTATTAGTGAGTGATGTGGTAGCTTCTATTTAATCTCTACCATTGTACAATCAGATATGGTTTTGGAGTGTCTAGCTAGGAGGTGGGCAGCATTGTTGCCCTCTCTGCGGATGAACCTGGATTTCCAATTATTGAAGTTTGGCAGCCAAGATTTAGCACCTGTGATCAGCAGTTGGATGGAAACCAGAGCTGTGATGGAGCTTGCTAAAGCCTGCATAACCACCTGGGAATCACTTTCTAGGATAATCTTTCTAAGATCCAACTCCCATGGCAAAAATTGATCCGGCCTCAACAGCCTTTGCCTCGGTCTCCAATGCACCCAAAGGGAAGGGCAATTTTTTGCACATAGCTCCCATGAGTACCACGCCAATACCACATTGATTCAGAATGGAGTGGATTTCAAAAGCATGAAAAACATAACCCACTTAAATCATTTTTGATACATACAATTAAATCCATCAATTATCCACAACAGGGAGAAATATTCTATATCTTGGTAAAACGACTAGATATGCACTGCTATTTCTATCCTTTAGATACTTGGTCATTAATATGGTATTCAAGAAAACAAACACCTAATCATATTGCAAATAGGAAAGCAGCATTATTACAATTGCTCACAAACAATATATACATATAATTTTCTAATCTATCATGATAAAAAATAGTATGCAAATCATATGAATTTTTCCATTTTCCAGTAATTAATTCGATCCCATGCCCTTTCTTTACCTTTTTTTTTTAAATCCTAATCTCAAGAAACTTGGGTGTGGTATTAAAACAACCCATAAATCCCATAGCTTTTGGAGCAGATCCATATCAAAACAACCCATTAATTCCACAATGTTAAAACACCCACCAGCTGATTTTAATCCATAAACTCAAAACCAACAACTAAAAAAAAAAAAAACCAAATTCAGTACCAAATAATCCATAAAAAAAAAAAAAAAAAAAAATGCTGTATCATACTATGTTTCCTTCTTTTTTTCTAGCAACCAAACTGATCTTATTGAAAAAACCAAAGAGAACTTACTATGCAATGGCTGTTCCAGCGAAGTAGTCTGGCGATACTGGACTGGTGTGAGTGTGAGGACTTTGTGCTAATGATGGCTTGGTGCGAGGGTGGCAGCGACAGGGATTTTTGTTTTTGTTTTTAAAACAATATAAAAATAATTTTTAAAAATTTGAACTTGAAATTAGTTTTCAGATAATAATTTTTATATTTTACGTGTTTGGCTCTTACTTTTAAGAATAACTTTCAAAATACTAAAATAAAAAAATAAAAATTGTTTGGGAGACCATTTCTATTTTTCAAAAATTTAAAAAAAAAAATTTACAAAAAGTAATGTGTAGAATCTGTAGATTACTTTTTTTTTTTTTTTTTTTTTTAGATAATGATAAGGGAATAGAGCTTATCATTTTTTTAATGATAAGTTTTAAATTTGAAGTGTGAGAATTATTTTTTGTGACAAAGATAAGCATCTTAATCAGTGGCGGAGCCAGGATTTTAGTTCAGGGGGGGCAAAATTGAAAGTCTAAATTGAAAGTAAAATTAATCTAAATATTACTAATCAATATAAATAACAAAATAGATAAACAATTTTTTTTTTTTTTTTTGGTGAAGAGGCTGAATAATATTAGATTAGCTAGATACAAAAGGCAGCGTATTGGCTGTGAGCATTAAAGAGTACAGTCCTTGAACATCAGAGTTCAAAATTACATCAAGATCAGGGGAGGGGGGAGCATTTAAAACAACAACATCATTAACAACATCATTAACCAAGTCATAGGCTTTTTTGGCAAGGCAGTCTGCTCCTCTGTTGGCCTCCCAATATAAACAATTATATACTAATGTAATTGTCATACAAGACCAAATATAATATAAACTTTAATTTATATTTGCATACCTAGTTTAATTTACTCAATTGGAAGATTTGCAAAATATACCTCGATACAAGTTCGTTTAGAATTTGATTTGAAAATCATTATTTTGATTAGGCTTCATCATAATCTCAATTGCTTACAAGTACACATTTTATATAATTAAAATAAATAAAATCACTTCATGGTTAATAACAATCGAATTAAGAGATTTATTTAAAGACATAGAAGTTAAACATGTGATTTGATTCCTTAAAATAAATCAATGTAAAAGTGTTAAGGATATAGAAATATGGCTGCAAAGTTGTACTTTCTTGGCCTTGAATACTCTTAAAAAGTTATGTAAAATTCAACATTTCTTTCTCTATTCTTTTAAGTGGTAAGAACTAAGAAGTTAAAATTTTGGTCTATGGCAAAAATAAATTGTTTGAAACTGTGAAAAGGTTAAGATAGAAGAGAAAACAATTAGGAGGCTAGGGTTTTAGTTTGATATAAAAGGTCTTAAATATTATTTTTTTATGATTATGATGATGTGGATACCCTAATTCAAAGGAAATAATTGTGTGACAAAGGCACTAGGGGAAAAAAAAATTGCTGCTGCTTAAGATCATGCGGCAGGAAAAAAAAAAGGAATACGGTTTTTAAGTGGGGACCCAAAAAACATTGTTTTGTTTAAAAAGACAAATAAACCTATGGAACGTTTGTGTTATTTCTTATGGAACCTATATATAGAAAAAGACAAAATAGTGTTATTTGTTCTCTGAGTATAGAACGTTTGAGATCAAAATGGCAGGTATTGTAAATTGCAATACTATATAGGATTTTTTTTAGGGAGGTCAGGGGGGCAACTGCCCCCCCTCGACCCCCCCGCCTTCGCCCCTATTCTTAATTTAAGAGATAAAAAAATTTAGACAAATATATGTAGTTCACTGTTTTCAATTTATTTACGATTGTATTAAAAATATTTTATGTATCCTAAAAACACTCCTTAGTTATTTTCAAAATCTTATTCTAAATCAAGAAAATAGAATACAATTTTTGAAAACTGTATTTAGAAAACATTATCCAAACAATAAATTCAGGTGTAGACTCACCATTTAATGAATTGCGCGTATATTTTAATACTCTTACCATACAGGCTTAGATGGGTTTCATGAGAGAGATATTTTGCTGGATTAACTATGTGTTTAACTATAGTTAAATTTAGAAAATATTATCTAAACAATAAATTCAAGTATGGACCCACCATTTAATGAATTGCGCATATATTTTAATACTCTTACCATACCGGCTTAGATGGTTTCATGAGAGAGATATTTTGCTGGATTACCCATGTGTTTAACTATAGTTAAATTTACTAGGTTAAGTTATTAAATTTTAATTGAGGTGGCACATCTAAGACCGTTGATATTTTTCAAAAAGATCCCATCCACACACTCCATTTCAGTGGGAAACAGAGAGGATCCGGATTCCTTGTTTTCATCAACAAACACATACATACATATATATATATATATATATACACACTTGTATTAAAAAAAGAAAGATATCATAATAATCACAGAGAGATCAAACAGACGAGTCCAAATCTTTTGTCTCACTTTTCCTGCTCCACTCTATACTCCACCAATAAATACTTGCCACGTGTTCACCTAATTAATTAAATACTATCATTATTGACTTATTAATACTATAGTTATTAATTAATAGTAGTATTTAATTAATTAGGTGAACACATGATAAGTAATTATTGGTGGAGTATAGAGTGGAGCAGGAAAAGTGGGACAGAAGATTTGGACTCCAAATAGACACGTATACTTGCATGCAGAAACTATAATTAGAAACAACGTAGATCAACTCAACATGTCTTTGGCAGTCCCCTTCAATGGCTCTCACTCTGTACCAATCGCATCCCCAACTATGTCAGTATCATACGAGCCCTCTGATCCTTTCCTAAAGAAGCAGACCATCATCCTGATCATATGGACTGGGCTTGTCTTCTTTGCTTTGCTGTGCATTTTCTGCTTTTGGGTGACACAGAAGATGAAGAGCAGTAGGGCTAGGCGAGTTGTCCACCCATTCCCTCCACCAGAGGGTGCCATAGCTGAGGAGGTATTTGGGCTATGAGCTTATTGGTGAATCCTTTTCAGCATTCCTAGCTTGCTATTGTGGTATTTTCCCTTTTAGTTATGGTTTTATATGTTAATTGAAGTGTTTGTGGATGATTGATTAGTATTTAGAATTTGGAAGTGACTTGGGAATATATTTTAATTTTATGCTTACATTGTTAAATAATTGTGTGGATCTTGCTAGTTCTTGGTATAGAACAGAAGAAATTTGTTTAAGCATTTCACCTGCTAGGTGAAAGCTCATGGAATGCTTTCTTTTTTTAATCACTACTATAGATTAGAACTTACACGGTCAGATAGACTTTAATTCAATAGGAAACTTTTTCGGTAACCTTTTGTTATGTATGAGAGAGTTGGAAAGAAATTTTTTTTACTTGTGTATGAATGCTAGGGTGCCTTTTTGTGTATTACTGATTTGGGCTAGTTTATATTAGTGAGATTTAGTGAGACGTGATTGATGATTGCAATCTTTATCATTGATAACAGATTTTGGTTGGTTGTTTGTGGATGAAAGCATAGAGTTTATCGAACCACATTAAATTTTGGGTGTTGTGGTGCTTGTTCTTTGAATTTTTTTGGGTGTTTCTCACAGTATTCAAGACCATTTCTGTATTTTCATTCTGTCAATGAGAGTTTCTCAAGATGCTCTTAACCGTGGAGGTCCTTGGTGGTACAACAATGAACACTGAATCAAACTCTCTGGCTTGTCAAAATTTGAGTTTCTCAAGTGCTGAATCAATTTGTTTGTTCCACCTTTAGTAAAAAAAAAAAAACTTCATAATTGTTAACCTCCAAGCCCTTTATTACTTTTGTTTGGTGATATTGCTATGTAACATCTAAAAACAAAAAATCCACATACAAACATTTGTCAAAATTACAAACTCGACAGTTTGACTAGGTGATTACAGTACTATGTTACCAATATATAGTTCTCCTTTGATTTGAAAGCCACTTTTACCACATAACTCTCTCCTCCCACTACAACAAAAAATGTTTATTACAATAAATAAAAAAAATTTGTTGCAATAATATTAGAGTCATTGCAATAATTTATACGAAGTGTTGCAGTTAAATTTTAGGTAATAGGTTTGTGCTCCAAAAAAATTTTATTGCAATAAACCTTAAATATTTTAATGACACTTTTGATGTAATAATATATTTGCTACTGCAATAAAAAATTTACTACTTCGAATATCTTGTAGCAATAGGCTAATATTTCACGAGTTTTATTGCAATAAATTGCAAAAAATTGACAAAAATAATTTGAGTAAAATTATTGCAATGGTATTTTTATTGTAATAGATAATTGTTTCATATTTTTTATTACAATAGATTGTAAAATAATTAGTATCAGATCATTGTAATAAAATATTCATTGCAACTTCATGTTTGTTACTGCAATAGATTGTAAAATAATTGATATTTAGTTATTGCAATGTTATATTTGTTGCAATAACTCTTTGAAATTTCTATTGTAATTTATCGTAAAATTAATTGGTATCAAATTATTACAGCGGTTCTTCAATTTAAGTTATTGCAAATAAATTTCAAAATTCAATTTAGTATTAAAGCCTCTATTTCAACTGAAAATTATAAATTATTACAACTTATTATTATTAATGTAATAATTTTTTACTTTTAAATTACTATTGCAACAACTTTTAATTTTTAAATGTCATATTATGTTTAATACCACTATACTAATTTTGTTGTATTAACACTTGATGTAATAGACTTATTTTGCTGTAGTGTCCCAACCTTATTCTTTTGTTTAAGCCTCTCTTGCTGCTTTAGCAGCAATGAGACTTATCTCCTTTAATTAGAAGCTTGCCAAGTTTTTGGTGTGACATCTGTTAGTACCAATCCAACTCCTCAGGTCAAACAGAATTGATACTATTTCTTCTTCTTTCGATGACTGTGGAGAGGTGGAAGAATCTCCTGTTTAGCTCATTTGAAGTAAGTCATTTGGTTATAGACTTTTGCTTCCATAAGATATCTTCCCTTTTTAACCATTCTATAAGTTCAAGACATGAGTTTGATTCTGTCATGATATTTTCTGGGGTGGGATCAACCACTTGAATTTCTTCCAACCTTTTCCAACACACTCTCTATTCCTCACCCGGGAAATTCCTTCTTGGTCTCATTAATTTTGTTCTCTGTGTGTTTGAGTTGTTTGAGGATTGGACTCTTCATTTTTTTAATTCAACTATATTTGACATCCTCCATTGGGCCTAACTTGGGTGGGATCTTCTCCCTTGTTAGAGAAAGCTATCCAGGCTCCATTTTTTTAATTGGGCTTTGGACAGCACAGACAGGAGAGTGGGGTCCATAGGATTGATGTCAGAGGTGTGGGAGTGGTAATACACATGACAGATGATTGTTCTAGGACTTTGGAATTGGCTTATGGTTGGTGGTCATTTGGGAGTGGGGTCAGAGATTAGGGTTAATTTTACAGGCAAGCAAACATGGAAGAGTTTCAGAATGAAAGTATTGATTTTCACAGGCACTTTAACTTTTCAAAATAAGGACCATATTTCCTTGTCAATGTCTGCACTTTTGGAATTCAAAAGATTAGCATCCATGTGATTTTTATTTTATTATTATTTTTTTTTATTTTTTTTTATTTTTATTTTTTTTGTAACAGCTCATAGGCTATTTTAACTTGGAAATTTCCCGATGAATAGTTCCAAATTATCCTACCTTGCCTTCTGCCTGTTTTGGCTAGAGGAATTTGTAAAATTTCTTCACTTAGAGGATACTGATACAACTTCCTCACCAACTTGTGATTCCATTTTTTTGAAGATCTATCTATTAAATCTTCAACTTCCATGTTAACCAAATTAAGTGTCTCTCTAACTTGGGGACAACTAGTATACCAAAGAGGATGATCCAAAGGATTGTCTTTGCCACAACCATCTTCCTTCTAAGTGTTTGGGATTGTGAGAGCCAATGATGTTTCTCCAAAACCAAGAGTAATGTGATTTGGGTTTACACTAAAATATCTAAGTTCTAAGAAAATATTTGACTTTGAAGGTTTTGGCAAGGAGGGAGATTGGGTGATAAACAATCCTCAAAAATTGCTTGGCAAGCATGGCTTGGTTGACAAGGATGAATTTTCTGAGTCCTAAGGCATTTGGTTATAGACTTTTGCTTCCATAAGATATCTTCCCTTTTTAACCATTCTTGAAGTTCAAGACAAATGTTTGCTTCTTTCATGATATTTTATGGGTGGGATCAACCACTTTCTATTCCACACCTACAAAATTCCTTCTTGGTCTCCTTTGTTTTGTTGCACACTTTATGGCTCTGAAGAGTTGTCTTTGCCGAGGCCCGAGCCATGCCTCGACAATTCCAGCTTAAGACAGTAATCATGGCTGGGGTGCAGCCATTTTGGATTCTAGGGAGTCATCAACACTTCCAAGCTTTGTGTTGGTGAGTTTTGATTTCCTCTTGCCAAGGCTTCTTAATCCCAACATTCACTTCTTTTGGTAGTTCTTCCCTCTAATAGTCGTTTCATCCATTTGCTTGTCTCGTGAGTTTAACCGCTTTGCTTATTATCAGCCTTCTTCATTGTTCCATTTCCTCTTTATTCATAAGTTCTTTGTGGATTTGGACTCTTCATTTTGTAATTCAACTTGGGTGGGCTCTTCTCCCTCATTAAAGAAAGCTATCCAGGCTAGGCTAGCATTTTTTTTAATTAGGCTTTGGACAGCCTAGATAGAAGAATGGGGTCCACAGGATTCATGTCCGAGGTTTGATGTAGTTCTGTGGGATTGGGATGTTTAACTGGTTAGGTGTGTGAGAGATGAGATTTGTTTGGGTTTACATTTGATTTGAGAGGTAGTGCACATGGCAGATGATTATTCTAGGACTTTGGAATTGGCGTCTGGTTGGTGGTTCTTTGGGAGTTGGGTCAGAGATGTTTTGTTGGTTTGGTTGAGATTCTTGGTTTTTAGGTAGGGTCCAGTTCCATGGGAATCAAGGAGTTTAGGGTAGAAGGTGTTTAAGGGGATTAGTTCCCTTGTAACTAAAAACTGGGTATTTTGCTAGTGGGATGTTGGTTAGGTTTATTAGGGGTGTTTGGTAAGGTATTTTAATCCACAATTTTTGTCCACGGTTTTTAGTATTTAAACATTATTACACATATTTTCACACACTTTTTTACTTATACATATTTTCAAAAAATACAAATAACGTTATTAGAATAACATTACCAAACCGCTTAGAGGTTTTGGGTTTGTTTGTATTTTTTGGAAATACATGTAAGTGAAAAAAGTATATGAAAATACGTTTAATGTTGTTTAAACACTAAAAACTGTTGTTCTAGTTACACTACCAAACAGCCCCTTAGGGCCTGCTTGATAAGAGATTTCTAATAACGTTGTTGTTATTTTATAGAAATACGTGGAAGTAAAAAAGTATGTTAAAATACGTGTAATGTTTTTTAAATACTGAAAACTATTGTTTAAACCACACACCAAACACCCCTTAGTTTTCCTAGATGCAACTGGATTTGACAAGACTAAGGGTCCATTTGGTCATGGAGTTCAAAAATTGTTCTTTAGAAAGAAGTGAAAACTGTGGTTTAAAAAGTATTGTTAAAAAAAGTGTTTTTAATGTTTATAAAACAAAAAAATGTGTTTGGTATCATGGGTTAAATAACATGTTTCAATGTTCAAAAAACATAAAAATGTGTTTAGTATATGTGTGTATGATTTAAAAAAAAAGCTAACACCTTTGACCGAATAAACATTTTTTTATTCAAGAGAGAGAATACGTTATATTCCCATTGCTCTTCTCTAAGATTGTTCCTTCTTTTTCCTTTCCCTTTCCTTAGAGCAAAAAACCAAACCCACGCACTAAACTCATCTCCATCGATGTAGCAGAAGATCGGTTGGGCTTCACGTTCCTCGAATCTCATCTCCACTGTCAACACGCCAAGACCCAGCAACTTAAAGGGCTTTTGTCACCGCTGACCCATCACTCCAAGATCTAGGTTCGAATCTCCACTTTCACCTTCTCTCTTCAGTCATAGATTTCAAAAGATGTGGCCTTTGATGCGAGTGTGTAGAAGACGCTTTTGGATTGGTCGGTGAGGATTTTTTAATGGCACTGGGTTGTGTAATCAATGGCGTGCTGATCCATTGTGAGGGAGAGACCTTTGACCGAGCATAGATGGGTCGGTAAGGGGAGTTATGGCGGCGGGTGAGATTAATTTTGTGGGTTAAAGCTCTAATTGTGTGAGATCTTTGTAGGTGCAGATGGATTCGATGTGAAGAGGAGAAGATATCTATGAGAGGAAGAGATGAGACAAGACATAGATGTGTCTGACCAGTGGGCCCATACAGTTTTCAAGATAATTACCCAATTGTCATTGAGAAACGTTGATTGTTGTTTAAAGAGGTCATTTCAAAACTACCATTTTGAAAACCGGATTTTGAACAATGTTTTTCAAACAACCTTGAACACAAATGGATGACCAAACACGTTTTTTTATTTTTGAACACTAGTGTTTAGTGTTTGAACACTAGTGTTTAGTGTTTAAACACTGAACACTAGTGTTTAATGGATGACCAAACCGCCGCTAAAGATTCCAAATTTTCAAAGTTTGTGGGTACCTAGATTTGGTAAGGACTGTTGCCCAGTTCTGAGATATGGCCACGGTGATCTTCATCATTATCACAGATTTCTGATAAGAACTCCACCCACCTTGAGTTTTCACCACTACATCTTGCCTTCATATGGCCCAGCCTTCCGCATTAATTTGAAGTAGAAATCAGCCACTCTTTCATATTTAAATTGTATCCAGAGATCAGATGAAGGGTTTCTCTCCATCAAAATATGATATAGAGGAATCTGGTCATGCATATATACCAGACCATTGCCTGAGAAGTCTGCCTCTTAAACCTTTCCTAACAAAGACCCAATTTCTTTTGCATTCTCCTTTTGACATATATTCAATTGGCAAGTTGTGGATTTGAACCCAGAGTTGAATCTGAGAAAAATCCATCTCTTGGACTTGGAGGTTTTGGTCCCATGGCTTAAGAATTAGAGGGAACCCTTCAATATTCCAAGGCCCTAACTCTAGAACTCTTTTATTGAACAGAAAAATAGTCACTATCTGGACCCATTTTGTCGTACTACTCCAAGCTTTTAATAACATGGCCTTCACTGCATTTTTGTTGATTGCTCTATCTGCCAGGTTGATGTCAACAACTTTTTCATTTGCCTTTAGCTTGATGGCTTTACTTGGACTCTTAAGTCTATCTGTGTCTCTAGCCAAATACTCCACTATTAGATCTTACTGGTCCATGGTTGAAGGCCCAGGCCAAAGCCTGCATGGGACCGCAACTAAACTCTAAGAGAAAGAAATGGAGGATAGAGAAAGGATGGTCAAGGAGTTTAAGGATTTTGTGGTTATAGGTGAGGCTATAGAAGAAATTTTGGTTGAGATATTGAGATCTATGGGTATTGGATGATGTTTTAGCAATATTAATTACACTCAATATTGTATAGGACTAGTCAGGGAAAACTTGACTAAAGAGCAAGGAGAGAGAGTTGCCAAGAGAAACGAGAAGCGACGCATGTGATTATAGAAGTAGCTTTCATGTGACTAAAAACTTGACTATTGGATGATGTTTAGTGTTAGTGACTTCCTTTAAAAGTGGGATATATATATATATATATATATATTTTTTTTGTTGGATTGAGAAATCGTATGATATAATCCTACTGAAAAGCAAAAACATAATTTCAATTAAAATTGTAAAAATATTATTTCATAATTATAAACTGAAATCATATTCGAACACAATTTTGTTTATTACAAACACGAACACAGTTTCATCGATTGTATGTATGGTAATGTAATTTAGCCCCTGCAACAATAATTAGCATTAGAAAAAAAAAAATCAACTACTCATCTTTTACCCTAGATAACTCATTTGGCATTAAACAACTTTAGATGAGATATACGGCGCAATATTAGTCCCTAATTGAAATTCAATTTGAAATTAAATTAGATTTTTTCTCTGGTTTGACTTTAAATATATAACTAGTCACAAATTCTTGCGATGCAAGAAAAAATTGTTAATAATGAGATCTAAATAAATACTTATGAAATTCGATAATTGATCCATAAATAAAGAAAAATAAATAAATGAAACCAACTACGTTTTAACGTTTACCTAAATACAAAAGTTCAAATTTATTTTTTTCTTAAAAAAAAAAAAAAAAAAAGAAAGAAGAAAAAAGAAAAAGAAAAATAAGTTCAAGAGTCCAAGTATAATTCAAAGATATTGTTTCTTAAATATCAAACCTGGCTATGTTTACTTATGATAAACTAAAAATATAGAACAAAAATCTTTGCAATAGGAAAATATAGATTATCATTGGCAGTGACTCACTAATATGGTAACTAAACCACTAAATACAACTCTTTAATGGTATCGTCTAATTGGATTTAGTTGGTGTTTTGATCTACTTTGAGCCTTATGTTAGGCATAGGTTTCACTGAGTTGAATTAGGCTTGCTATTGACAGATTAGGTGAATAGATGTTTAATTGGCAGCAGCAAAGCAGAATAGGGATTTTTAAGGTTTGGAGACATGGTTGTATGGAGTTCTAGCATATGATGTGATAGGTTGCAGAGCTCGTGGAATGGAGATGTGGTTGTGTAGATTTTGAGGAATAGAGGTTGATTCTAATATAGAACAGATTGTGAACAGATTAGTTACAGATCTTATGAGCAGCCAAAAAACTTTACTTTAAAATTGTGCCTAGGAAATTTTCAGTCTATAAAAAAAAAAGGAAATGAAAAAATATATGTGATAGAACCCATGCCAACCCACCAAGATAAAATAAAATCAATTATATTTCTTTATTATTTCTAGATAATATTAGTCTAAACTCACAACCGAATTGGGTAAAATCATAAATTATCACAAAAGTCTATAACAATACACAACGTTAGAATTATATAACCAATAACCATGTTATTCAGTTGACAATATTCAACAAAAATGGAAGATGAATCTTTAAAAAAGAAAGAGAAAACTACCAAACTTACTTTTTGGTCACCAAATTTTCTTCTCCAATGTTTTTATCACGGAGCTACAAAAAATAAACCAAATTTGTTTCTCTTTCTGTTTCGGAAATGAAAAATATATATATATATATATATTTATTTATTTATTTATTTATTTATTTATTAGTGTTAAGAATGTTGTAAAACAGTACTCAAATTATCAAAATTGATTGTGAAAATATTTTAGACTTGAAAAAGATCTTCAAACAAATAATAAGAATTGAGAAAATTTAATACAAAAAAAAAATATACAAAACACCAAAAATTAAATAACGTTACATGTATTTTTACACACATTTTTCACTCACATGTATTTTCAAAAAATACAAATAACGTTACTAGAAATCTTTTACCAAACCGTCATGGTTTCTACAAACTCGGCTCTTGGAATTTTGCCATATTCAAAACCACTTGGTTGATCTTTTCTATTGAATTCTATGTGGGGCGTACCCACAAGCATGCCTGACCATTTATGAAACGTGCTTAGCACCAAAAATTTACATTAATTTGGTTTTTCATCCTAAATTTTAAGAAGTTTATTGGAAACATTATACCTTCTAACTTTCTATTTTAATTCAATTATTTTTAACAATAAAGAATCTAGGATCTGATATGCATGTTATACAAATTTCATTTAAACTTTAGATTAAAAAAAAAAAAAAAAATTTAGCCAAATTATCAAGCACGTGAGTCCCCCGTCATGTGTTAATGTTAAATGGTTATTTTATTTTAATTTTGTTGAGTTATCATTTACATTAATTTAATTTTTGAAATTTTAATAATATCTTATAAAATTTACATTTTTACTAGCACTTAGCTTCCAAAATTACCGTTGAAAAATTGGATATGTTATGCACCTTATTTATTTATTTATTAATAAGGATCAAACAAAAAATTCATGTCATTTTCTCAATCCAATCAAAGCTAGCCTAGTCCAGAACCTTTTCGATCCACAGTCAGCACAAGCCACCCTTGCCAGCCCAATTCCCATCAGACCCAAGACATGATAAAAGCTCATTTGGGTGCATAAATCAATCCAATGTGCCATGGAAAATGAAGGCGCCTGAGAGCGTGAAAATGCTGTCAACGTAACTCTTGTTGTGTTCTATGCATGTATTCCTGAATTGCATGCCCCATAGCCAAGGCGTGGTTCTCCAGCTGTTGGAGTTTCAAACCAGAAGATCATGATATCTCTTCCATTAAAGACCTCATCAAGCTAATCCTAGACCCACCTAAGGCCCCTTGCCCCAAGGAAGATAATTGGCCTGTTTCACTCCCTCCCTCATATGTTTGCAAATTAAAAATATTAAATTTTTGAAAATAATTTTTGGCCCCCTTTAAATATTTTATAATATATATATATAATGCTTCAATTGTGGAAAAAGAGGTCATTTCAGAAAAGAGTGTGAAACTAAGGCCAAATCCCTTATCAACACCTTTGTTAGTGACCAAACCAGCAAAGATGAGATCTTTAAGCTCCAAGAATTAGATCGCTCAGACAGTGAATCTTCTAGTAGTGAGATCCGTCAGATTTACCAGTCATCCTCTGAACCCTCTAGAGCTTCCTCTAGTTCCTCTAGTGGCCCAGATGCACCCATTCCATCTATAGATAGTTGTTGTAGGAACAAGATTATCAATGTACTCTCTAAGCAAGAAGAGCTTTTCTTAGATCTCATAGAACAGATCGAAGACCCAGTCAAGTTGGTCGGCACTGTCGCCGTAGTTATCCAGATTATTTTGAGCATTATCTTTATTTTGATTATTTTCAATATGATATCTCCTAACCAGTTAATTATGTTTTACACCTATTTTTTGATAACTCTTCCATTACCATTTATCACATTCTACATTTATTATATTTTTGCCATTTGTGCTTATTGGTATCCGAATGTTTTCTAGTATAATTGGTAGGTTGAGCCTCCTTCTTTACCTATCTGTTTATCATTCTGTGATTATCTGTTTGAGTTAACCAGTTATATCCCAGTTATTTGTTTCTTCTTGTTTCTCTTTTAAAACTAATATTTAATCATTTGTCATTTTGAGATTATTGTTGTCCTTATTAATTCTTACTTGTGTCACATGACTAATCAATTTTTTAGATATGAAACCGTTTAATTATATATAATGCTATAGTTACAAATATGAGACTAGGGATTCATTAATATTTGTGAAAGAAATACTTATGACAATGGTAGTGCTTATAGTTTATGTAAGGTGATGGTTGATAGGATTACATAGAGTTAAATCAGTTTGTGAATTTTATTGCCTTGACGCTAGATTGTGAATTGCCAAAATAGATTATTATGCACATAAGATGCTAACTCTAAAAAGTTCCATACCACTATATAACACTGGCCCCCTTGAAAAATTTCCGGCTTATTATATAAATCTAAAAAGCTCCCTCATATGTTTGCCATCTGTATTTAATTATACAATATATATATATATATATAAGTAATGTTTTAGAATTCAATGCACTGTATTTCTATGTGATCATTATCCAGAACTTGTGGTTGCAAAATAAAATAAGCGTATGACATGCTGAGCGCTATTTGTTTTCCATGGAACTCAAACATGTCAATACTTTAACATAGTTACCTCCAACGAACAGATCATATGTGATATAACTGTGGACACAGACATGGGCATTGGTTTGCAGCAAAATAGTGGTTCCTTTTCCATGCAGATTAAAGTGACGGGTGATTTAATTTGTGATTACAAAATATGGGAAGTCTTTTGATGGTCTCAACTCTCTAGTGTAACTGTTAATTAAATATTACTACCTGTTGCGGATATATGGACATCTTTGTGATCAAGGTTCTCTTTCTTTCTTTATTTTTTTGGGAGGGTGGGGAGTGGGGAGGAGGAGGGGGGTTTGGATTTAGTAGAGGTGATTAGAGAACAGAAAAGTGTTTGATATTAATGATTAATCAATCGTTCTTGATATATATGCTTACATATCTTCCTTTATAGGTGGTTTCTTATAATATTCCCTAGGATATAGCCTAAGTTTTGATTGTCCAGCAAGTAGTTCCTGGCATCTCATTTAGTTTCTACTTTTATCATGAGCTTAAGAAACTTCAAGATTAGAATGAGTCACAAGAGTCATAGCCATAAGAGTTCTTAAAATTTGTTTCAGGGTGACAGTTTTCCTAATTGAAATAGGAAACTTTGTCAGAAGTTTGTGATGGTCTTAATATTTGATATCTGTTCTATTCACTTAAAAATATTTTTATAATAGGCATTACCAACATTCATAACACGCCTACAAACACACACTCATACATGCATACACACCAAAATACATATAAAACACTATTTTAAAATAATAATAATAATATAATAATACATATAAAACAAAGTAGGGTTTAGGGTTCTATTTCAAGGAACTCGATATGTTTATACCAAGATGGTAACTAAACCAAAACTCCAACCAACCAATCAAGCAATAGCAAGCATTTTTGGGCATGATTACTTATTTATTATTTCAAAAATCATTAGTTCCCAAAACTTAGGCCATTATAAAGAGGATAAATAATATAAGTCGAGCATGTTATGTACATAAACTTGTTAGTGAAATAACTTAAATGAAGCAAAGTTTTTTTTTTTTTTTTTTTTTTGGGGGGGTGGGTGGGTGTTGGGGAGGGGTTTAGATAAAAGATGAAAATGAATGCGATAACCATTCATGAAAAAAGATAAAAGAAGAAGAAATATAGAGAATTGAGAAGTTACTTTCATGAAACATTCCCGAACTACTACCAAATGTAGATCTTTGGGACGCAACGCAACAGTAAATTACAAAGAGTAACTTATGAGTTATGAATAAGAGTATGATAATAAATTCAAATATTTATTGCTAACTTAGGTAACACAAAGTATCAAGTTGTATTTCCAATCACACAAAAGAAGAAAAAAAAAAATTGTTCAACATGCATTAGTTGGAAATTATGACTTGGATCACTCATTTCTCTTCATGAGCTTATGACAATCTAACAATGAGGAATGCAATAAAGTAAGAAGGAGACCAATGGTGTGGGGAACGAGGAAAGAAAGAATGTAAAACCCATAAGCTAGTTGCCATTTTAACTTGGTACACTATTACAATGCTAAAACAAAGCTAATTTAAGACCAAATAAGTCTTTTTGTACCTTAGACATTCAGACCCTGATGACAGCATTTGAGTCAAATGCTGTTACAGTCTTCAGGTCTTTGAAGCTAAGTCGCTAGAGCGGTTTAGCATACAAACCTTGATCTCTTTGAGGCAAGTGAAGGAAATCAAATGCCTCTAGAGCACAAGGCTGATAAACTTAATGACTGAGGTTTGAGTTGTCATATGCATTGAAACTGAATTGCTCAAAGACATATTGTCACCAATCTCCATGACATCATTTGAAGAAAAAATTCCAAGGCAATATATATAAAAATTGACAGCTTCTTAGTAAAATATTAGTAGATCTTAGTGATCACATGAAGAAGGTTAAGGCTAAGTTAGGTTTCGAGAACTATGTCAACAAAATGAAGAATGCTATCAATGACGAGAATGCTAGTGCCTATCTTCGCTCTGCAGTTCAGAAAGAGATTAAAAAGATGCTGTAACTCAACTGATTGTCACTTCCAATAAGAAAATAAACTTAACCTAAACTTAGTTTCTATATAACATCAGTTCTTGGGATCTCTCAATATTCAAAACCATCTTTTTGAGATTTGGTTTAAAATTTTTTTATATCCAAATACATAGATTTATCTTATAAAATCAAATAGAATAAATACTTCTCAAAAAATAAAAAATGAAAAACAAAAATTGAATGAATCCGTCAAATTAGGTGTTAGGTGTTAGACTTTTCTTTATATTTTAAAATGAAGATTCATAATATTAAAAAAGAAAGATAAAAAAAAAAACAAAATGATAAATCTAGAAGAGTGGAATCACTATAATACAACCACTAAAAGAGTCTTTACCAAAACCTAGAGAACCTCTACCATGTTCTTTAAAAAGGAAAAATATAGTCTTTTTTCTTCCTTATAACTCTTGGGGCCTTGGGTAATGACCTCAGTTGCCTATAATGTTGAGCCATCCCTAATGATTACTAAACACGTGACTAAGCTCCTCCCCTAACGTGGGTAATCAAATACCTAGCAATCATATCTCTTTTTTTTGAGAGTTTTTACCTATGGCAATCATATCTCTAAATACATAGAAAGTAAGCAGTAATTACTAAACCCAGCATATAAAAGAACAAAAATATTTATTTATTTATTTATTAGTCCAACATATAAAAGAACTCAAAATGATAATTAAAACAGTTATAGAGCACTTAAAACCAATGCGAAGATAATAACAATAATCCAGGAATGAATAATGACATTTAGAGATTTTTAAAACGTAAAAACAACTAGCCTCTCTAGATGCCGCAGAAATAACATAACAGTGAATAACAGATAATTCGTAATTATACATGCAAACTTATTAGGCTCATAATTCATTAGTAAATATTGGCAACTTCCTCAACTCCCTAATCACTATATTTATTTGGGACTAAGGCTTTGTCCATCACTCCTATATTTCCTCACTTTCTTACATTTAAGATTTTTTGTGTCTTTGTACTTTTAACATTTTTAGACCCATGATTGCACTCTAAATTATAGGGGTGTGCATTGGGTTGGGTCGGGTTGAGAGATTTTTTCAACCTAAAAAAATCTAACCCATTAAAGGGGTCCAATCCAACCCACCTGGATTAGGTTGAACCCATGAGTTGGACAAATTTTTTTTTTTTTTAATTACTACTATTATTATTAAATTAAGCATTAGAACAATTATTACTATTATTATTAAATTGAGCATTAGAACAACACTACCACAAATAAGAGCAAATTTATAATCAAATAATATTGAACACCATTTTGTTCAGCAAGGAAGCCGTCATATAACTAGATAAAGTAATCAAGGCAACAGGACAAGAGAACAAAGAAAAGTTCCCAGCATTTAAAAGATAAAGTTACCTCGTGTAACATGCATACCACATGGAGTATGATTAATACACATGTCCTCATGCTCCAAGAGTATGAGTACACAAACCGTCGCCTCCATAGGTAGAAGTTTCTGAGGTGAAACTATAATAAAAGTGGATGGATTATTTATCCATTTGTCTTTCCATATATTGATACTGTGGCCATTTTCCACTTGCCATTTAACACCATCTCTAATTAAAGATTGGGCTGCCCGAATGCTTATCCAAGTGAAAGACTGGTGATGTCATTTTTTAGCATCTATAAACTCTTCATCATGGAAGTACTTATTTTTAAATACTCTATAAAAACAGAGTTTTTTCCTTGTTGCAGTTGCCAGCCTTGTTTAGCCAAGAGAGTAATATAAAAGCTCATAAATCTCTGAAGCCCATGCCACCTTTGAACTTTGGCTCTCATACCTTATCCCATTTCATCCATGCTGTTTTCCTTTCATCTCCTTTCTGCTCCCACCAGAAATTTCGAACCATACCTGTCATCTCATCACACAAACTTTTTGGCAGCAGAAAACAGCTCATGGTGTGTGCTGGTTCGGCCTGTGCAATAAGCTTAATGAGTATTTCTTTGCCTGCATTGGATAATAGTCTCTCTCCAACCTGAGATCTTGTTTGCCAAATGTTCTTTCAACTTTTGAAACGTATTCCAATGCGATCTTCCCACCAGTGATGGCAAGCCAAGGTATTACTCATACTGCTTAATAACTTCAGCCCCAAACAGTTGTTTAATCACTTTAATGCTCTCCTGAGCATCCGGAGGTGTGTTTCTGCTAAAAAACAGAGAGGTCTCTTGTAGACACTATTAATTTTAATTGAAATATTGATTAACTTATTTTCTTTCTGGTGTAACAGCATCCAAAGTAGATCTCACGACACTGTGTGCAGGAAAGTGAAGATTTGTACTGGAATCTATAATTGGTTTTACATGCAACTCACTGAATCCCTGTGGTCTAATAATCAAGTTAGTTTACTAGCAACTTGCGTCTCATCTTTTATTCAATATATAGAACGAATGGCATGATATATCAACTTAAATTAAAGAAATTTCTATAACACTAGCAGTTTAGTATAAAGCAAGTAATTTCATTGTTCAACTTCAACATATATTGGAGGTCCATGCACAAACATTTTGTGAGGTAAGTAGGTAAGGACTAGGAATGAGTAGCTTCTTTCCAATAACACAACGAATGACAGCAAAAATTGATTCTTTATTCACAAAAGTATCTATGTTGTCATCCATTAGCCTAATTTTATGCAAATGGATGACAACCTGTGCAAGCACTGTTGGCTTGTCCACATACATGTACACTTAAGAACATCATTGCAATATGGTACAGAGTAATCAATCATAACAAAACATAAGCCATCCGAACATTTCAAAAGAAAATCCTGAAGTATGAACAAGGAAAAATCAACTGACTCACTTCTTTAAGAATTGGAGCAGGAAGGTAGCATATATATTGATCATCTGGATGTCTTTTCACAACGTTGTTCGCCACTAGAATCCAACTCAGAATAGCACAAGAAAGTGTTCTCATTAGTTGTAGGAACAACCCCCTCTTTGAGATATCTTCTTCCAAGAAGCGCATTAATAAAAGGTTGACTTACCAGATTTAATTCACCCTAGTGATATCAAGAGATATGAAGTTGTCAAGAGAAAGCTTAAGTAAAATTTTAATTAACTCTATGGCTTGAATGTTTCAAAGTAGAGTACTGATCTTTATATAAGAGCCCTTTAGTCAGACCTTGCTCTCATCATAAAAGTAACTCTATTTAATGATTTAAGTTCATTAAAAAAAAAAATTGAAAGGGGAAGAAAGAAAAGCAAAAACAAAGCTTAGTTTAATAAATCATTTTGATGTCAATGCCTTCATCATGAAACATTATGGATAGTTGACTATGAGGAGACGATTAGACTCATAATTACAAGAACAAGATAGCGATATAATTATTTCATCTACTCAAACAGTAAAAGAGATACACATGTTGCATGCACCAGGTCAAACACTAGGCTCAACAAGGACATCAGAAATGCTAAAATAAAACAACTATTGATATAGAAAAGAATATTGATATAGCAAATAGCAAGAAAGACATGATGACCTGTGATTTGACCAACAAAATTATCCTATACAAAGTCATATGCTATGACAAACTTCAGATGGCCCCTTCTAGTAAGGATGAGGTTGCATTGCACTGAGGTGCTTCTACAGTTTCTCTACAAAATTGAATTAATGAAATATGAACCTGAGGTTAATCTATGGCTTCTATACGAAGAAAAAAAGGCAATAACATATATTTATTCTAGATTGACAAACTGCAACATTTCTATTTCTTATATTTAAAGCTAATACCAATGTATATCCCCGGACTTTTCTCATTAAACTTAGCATTACTAGGTAAGATAAAATTTTTGAAAGATCTTGTTTAGAAAATAAAATAAATTTATTAAATTAAGGGGGAAGCTCAAATGAACCTATCAAAAAGAGGGGGGAAGAGCTCCAATGCACAAAGAATGCTAGTATAGCAAAGCAACTCCTAAAGAATTATAATCTGAATTCAGAAGATCAATAAAATTCAAAAAAGGTCATACGAATTTTATTGCATGTATGAATTTGTCAAGAAAAAAGTTCAAAAGATGCTAGAGATTCTATGATCTATGTCCAACATATTCAAGAACATGTAATAGGTGCATTAAAAAAAAAAAAAAGAGTGCTATTTTTTGTAAAAAGTACAACTGCACAAAAAGCTACTCAAGAAACAAAAATAATTTCCATTCTTAGATAAAGGAAAAATACAAAAACAGAATAATACACAAACCAAACTACCACTAACCCAACAAAAGATCCTATTAGACTTCAACATCACAGTCAATAAAACCACCAGGCAAATAAAGTGAAAAAAGGTTTACTTTCTTACCTCTTGAAATAATAATTAAGGAAATCCATATACCCTTGTATTTAAAGGCATATAAATCTGCAACATTTGGAAGAGATAAAATCCTTGACCAAAACAGAATAAGCTAATTTACTGACTTCACGTAAAATAAGTATGCCATTTCGAAAAGAAGAGTCAAAGGTCTAGGCTTTGTTTAGCACAAATTCAGCTATGAATTTCAACAATGGTGTGGTAACTTGCATTATTAAGTGAGTAAGAAAAGACCCTTGTGAGAGAGAAAAAAAAAAAAAAAAAAAAAAAGAAGGAGAAGAAAAAGAAGAAGAAGAGAGATCTAAGAACCATTTAATAAGAATGAGAGTAAAAACAAAGACAAAAACAAAAACTCAAAATGCAACTAACATATAGAAAAAAAAAATCATAAAACAATTGATATATGTCTGTATGTATGTTTTCAATTGCATACATTGTTCATTAGTCATTACTTATTTAACTTCTGTCCCTCACTTATTAAGAAATGCAGATGCAAAGAGAGAGGCTGAAGCTAATATGCTTAGATCTTAGAAAACAGAAAAGATAATTCTTTTTTCCAATTGATTGCACATTTAACCAAAACTAAGATAAATCAAAAAATTTATATCAAGTAAATGAACTCAGTCAGGATAGACCCTAAAAAATAACACATATGGCAGCTAATGTGGACAAGAGGGCCGCATGTCTGATCAACTCCAAATTCCATCACAATAACACAAACCCTCATATTTTACAAGTAATTTCATCAGAAGACATGAACGTTGGTCATGAATACAATGGAAATTTCACATAGAGACAAGTGTGCATCTATTAGAGTAGGTGTTCTTCTCATACCACAAGCACAACACAAACTTCGATATAAATCAATTTCCATAAAATGAAAAGATGCAACAGGGAGTTAGGCTACTCAATCTTGTCCCATGGGCATTTTCACTATTCAATCATCACTACAGCCACTAGGTTGGGTTGCCATTGCTGTCATTGCTGCTATTAGATAGTGTAAAATAACATAATCCAAAAAAAATGAGTACACAAGAGATTATTATCCATTTCTTTCAACCAACAGAATAGAGAGATATCAGGCCAGCCCCCTATCTCATTCAAAAATTAAAAAAGAAAAACTACTAAAATCTAAAATAGAGAGACATGGTTTATATATACACACACATATATGTTTAGGTTTAAGTTACACCTGGTGTAACTTTATGTAATTTTACAACACTCCACAGTTTTTCATTGAAAAAGTATTTTGACACATTAACCATTAGATTACATTATTTCCTTATACCATTCATGCTTGCAAAATATTAAGATGATTGAAGATCAATAACTATCTCATCATAAATTGTTTAAATTTCATGTTTTTTAACCTTCAAATTATACACAAAACACAAAATTTGGCGTGCATAGTAAGAGTAATGAAAATATGATATCTAATAGTCAAAAATTTCAAATTATTAATCCTATAAAAAGTTATGGACTGGTGTAACATTTTCATTTGATCCTAATATATATATATATATATGATGACAAATAGTTAACAGGATCCATAGGGCCAGCCTAATATCATTGGGATTAAGACTTAGTTGAGTAATAATAATATTTTGTTGTCAAGACTTTCCAATTCTAACTAGTATAATTTGACTATTCATACATATGTGGGCACTGTTCAAAAAATTCAAACATAGGCAGAAACTAACAGTTTGTCCTTACCTCTGGTGTGTCAGTCCAGTGCGAGCTGCCTTTCAAGAGAAGTGGGATGTGCCCAGGATATCGCCAATCAAACAGAGGAGCCCATAAGTTCTACGACTGAAAAATATCCAAAAGCATTCACAGTAGTAAAGTTGAACACTTATTGACAATAAACAAATTCAGAAATTCAATTTATACTTACCTCTTTGTGGCGTCACCCAAAAAATAACAAACAAGCAAAAAACCATACTCCACATCTCATATGCTATAGGACAGTGAAGGGGAAGATGATCTATCGATTCCCCACACCTTTTGCGCATATAATAGCACTTAAGTACAACAATATGCCTCTCTGTAGTTAGAATCCAGCCTAAAGAAGCAGTCATGAGAAAAAAGCTACTCGAGGAGCAACCTTCAATTGCCACACCATTCTCCACGGAAAAGATACGACAGTAGAAGGGTTCAAGGGGATAAAGAATGATAATATCCACTCACCTTGAAACCTCAACCGCTAGCTGGCTTCCCACAAAGTTTGTCAAAACCAACACCCTATACCTTCGTGGAATAGATCAAATCAATAAACAAATCCAAAGATTGTGACTCTAGATCATTCACTAAATGACGAAACTGTAAGTCCCAAAATAGTCTCCTATTGGAGTAATGCATAGCCGAGACCAAAACATCCTTGTCCTACTAATATTATATAAATCTAGAAAAGCCTCCTTAAGAGGATGATCCCAACATCATATCTCCTCCCAAAACTTCACTTGAGTACCATCACCCACATTATACCAAAGGAAATTGGAAAAATTCAACCAGCCACTTCTACTGAATTTCCACATACAAATGCCATACGCCCTAGACACAAATTTTGTACACCAGCCACCCCCATTCCCATACCTTGCCTCAATGACCCTTCTCCGAAGGTCATCATTCTCCAAACCATAACGCCACAACCATTTGCATAGTAAGGCAGAATTAAACCTTCTCAAACACCGAATGCTTAACCCTCCATTCTTCACCGGCCTATACACCTTGGACCAATTTACTTAATAAAATTTACTGTTTATCACCAATACCAGCCCAAAGAAAATCTCTTTGTAATTTCTCCACCTGCTTAGCCGCCTTTGCTGGAATAGGGAGAAGATAAAGAAATAAGTAAGCTAACTAGAAAGAGTACTCTTAACAAGGGTAACATTAACAACAAGAGTAATAATAGTGAAGATAAAACAGTAACATTAACATCAATGATTGCAACAGACTAACAGTACAAATAACGACAACAGTAATAACAACAAGAGCCGTAAAAGTTCAGGAGCCAAAGGGGTAAATATCTCATTTAACTATTCAAACACAAAGGCATTTATTGAGTGCCAAAATTAACAGGATAAAGCTTTGAAGCACAGTTACCATATACACTATCAGGGCAGAATCCTATTAAAGACACATGTTGGATATTTGCAAAATACACATTTTGAGAGAGAGAGAGAGAGAGAGAGGTGAGTACTTGCAAAAGTGGATCCATTGATGACTTAAATTTCACGGGGCTGTCCTCCATAAAAATTAACCAGCCGATAGTATAATGGAAAGTTGTTCTGCTTGGAGAGAATCTATATTCTTCTAAAAATGGAACTGCTCCCCCTGAAATCAGAAATGTGAGGAAAGAGTGACTACGATAAGTATAAAGATTCATTTCATGGACAGTCAAATAAAAAGTGGAAAATGTTTTTTTTTTTTTTTTTAAAGATATAGTTCAGAGCTGAAATTACGGTATGATTTGCTGCTATGAATTTAACACTATCCAACTTCAAAAGCAGCTTCCCAGTCATGTACCTGCAACCCAAAAAAATTCCACTATGGTAAACCAATTAATTGTAATTGAAAAACCAAATAAAAAATTCATTTTCTCAATCAAAAATATTTTGCTCCAAAAGTTTCATCCAAGTATATAAGACTATAAGTAACAAACTTACCTAGATGCCAGATCCAAGAACAAGCTTGGGTGTGATCAATTTCCTCCTCACTCTGAAATAAGCACAAATAAAAATATAATACACTATCCAAGAAAAATAACCAACTAAAAGGCGAGTAAACCTTTCACCACTGTATGATTTGATGCTAACAATGACATCCAACAATAGTAGATGATCACTGAGCCCAAGAAGCTCATATAACCGGGCATATAACTGCTGCAACAGTAGAAGAGATCTCAAAGCATATGAATCAACCAAACTTAATTAAAATAGGAAGAGAAACTTAATTACCTTGGAGGAATGCATGGCCTGATCACCTACATAAGACTTTCTGAAATGCTGAAAGAACGTATGAATTGCTTGATCCAGTCTCTGCTTGCTTACTTCACTATACCTCTACAAAATGCCAAGATAATGAAATCAATAACGAAAAACATTAACAACACATTTTGTTAGAATAATGGTTAAATGATTAACTTCACAATTTTTCCTAACAAATTAAGATTTTGGGAGTTAGGACAAATGCTAGTTTACCATAGTATCAACTATCAACAAGTCGTTTTGAATTCAAACGCTCTCCACTCTACTTCCCATCGAAATATTAAAAATTTTGTGTTGGGCCTACTTTTTCTGGGAGAGTCTAGGCCTACAAATGCGAGGAGTGTTGAATAATAGTTAAGTGATTAAATTCCATATTTCTTAACAACCTAATCTTTAGGGACAAGTGGGGATTTATCAATGTAAAAAAGGAAAGTGGTGGAATTAGTTCAGACTTCAGAGAGAACAATTTCCAAAGGCACTGCAGCATACATTTAGAGAGAGAGAGAGAGAGGAATTTTCATCTTTCACTAATATCAATATATATATTTGATAATACCAATAATATCAGAATATCACGATAACTCTTAAAAATATTTTACAAAAATCAAAATCAGCACATTCTGTAGTCTAAGAAGAAATATTGATCTTACTTTGTACAACATACAAAGCTATATTAAAAAGAGATCATGAAAAGAATGTGAGTGCCAGGAGAAAACTAACCAGCATCACCCTTAAAAGTAGAAACTAACTACAGTCACATTATTACGAGGACAGGAAAAGAAAAAACAAACTACAGTCACATTATTAGGACAGAACTACAAAGAAAATCTTTTATAATAAAGAACCAAGCAAAATATACATTACTGTATGATTATTTCTTGACCAGCAACAAGAACTTGTAACTGTTAAAGCCAAGCAGCCATGATAACCGTCATCTGACATTCTTTAAAAAAAAAAAAAAAAATTAAAAGATAGACCAAGAATGAACCATCAAGTACTACAAGGATGGCCTAGCAAGCCTATGCACAAGAAATTGTCACCCCTTTTAATTCTAACATACAAAGAAACCCCTTTTTCAATATCATCATAACAAAACCCTTAAACTTAAAAGATCACATCCAAAATAGTCAAAGGTGAAAGGCACCCCCAACGCCCTAGGAGATTAGTTCACCAAAGACACCAGATACTATATACGCACTTGTCCACATTAATTGAGGCACTAAAATTATAGTAATAGTCAACGAATATATAGTAAATGTATACTTTGTTGATATCAAGTAAGTTTTACCAATATAGGCAAATTTATCATCATAAATGATGGAGATGAAAACTATGGAGATACTACAAAAATGAAACATTCGAGGGGCTAATAATGATGAATAAGAAGACGAATAGGAAAGGGAGAAGGAGAGGGATAGTTCAACATTAAGGCAGAGTTCAACATTCTGATTTTTGCATATTATTTTGCAGATTTACCCAGAGATTATTGTGGCAAGGAAACTTAGGAAAGGTTCAATAAAAAAATACCAACAATACCACCAAAAATAACTGCAGAAACTCTGTTAATGCATACTGCAAGTTAGTTTAGATATGGTAATCAAAATCCACTATGAAGGTTCACTTAAAACATCTGTACATTTATGTCTAATAACTTTGTTAACAAAACTACATTCAAACATCATTTAGTGCAAGTAAAATGATTAAATAATCCAAAAAAAATAAAATTTTATGGGTGGAAATTCATTGCAAGAGAGATAAATTAACCCAAAGCATAAACTAAAATAAATAAACCATAATTTCTCAAGCCCTCATGCAATAACAAATATAGAATAAAATTACCAATCCAAGGCACTATATTAAATAAATAACTAAATACAAGAAACAAATAAGAGAATCCACAAGAAAAAGGAGACTAAACATGTAAAATTGGGTTCAACAATTAAATGAATTAATACCAAAAAAGAAAAAAAAAATTGTTTGTTTTTTATACCTGAACTTTGTCTTGAGGAGTAGACTGTAGGGTGGTGCAGTGCTGTTTTTGGCTTTCAGTTCTGTATGTTTTACTAATCTCTGCAAAAGCAAAGTTATGTTGGATTCTTGAGAGAAGATAAGAACTTGGCATAAAACATAAATAAAGTAAAGATTAGCCAATTTCCATTCCATTTGTCTCACAGAACTATCATCAAACACTTTTTGTGCATCAAACGATGGAGAAGAATCAGGCAGCCCCATTCACTGTTTATGATTTCTCAGTTGCGAAACTACTCTGCCACATGCACATTGACAGAGCAACTTCGTTTTGCATGTGCATGTGGCCATTACGTTGTGTCACTGACCATCTCTTTTTTTTTCTTTTTTTTTTTTCTTTTTTTTTTTTTTTTTTTTGGATGGGGACTTCTATAGAAACTTTCGGACATTGTTTTGAAGGCAATTGGGCCTCCCTTTAAAGAAATATATAATGGGCTGGTCTGTGACAAAAAAAGGCCTTTTAACAAAACACATATAGAAAGCCGAAATAGATTATTTATTTATTTACTTATTTTAAGTGGGACAAAACAGAAAGTTAACACAAAACTAGATTTGAAATTATATTTAGAATAAAAATATATTTGTTTAAATAAAATGAAAGGCTTTGCCAATAAATAAAATTATATTTATATATATATATATATTTTTTGAAATTAGAGATTTTGATAAAATAAAGAGGAAAATGAAGTACTCATAAATTAAAGGTTGCATTTCTAATATATTTAAAATAAAGATTAAAAACCATACTTAAAAGTGAAGTTTTAAAAGATTAACACAATGAAAGAGAAAGAGTTTAGACATATTGTTAATTGGTTCATCATTGGACAAAAGCATACGCAAGTGAAAAACTGGACTCTACCCGCACTAAGGCATGTGCAAAAGAAGTGAAAAACTGAAAATTCTGTCAAGACCTAAATTTTAAGAATATTTGACATTATAAGAAAATAAATAACACAAAAAGAACTTGTACATAACACCACTAAGGCATGAGAGAATGCATAAGTGGTTTAATCTGGACTCTACACGCGGAGTAGCTATGAGATAGGGGAGAGCAGTTGATGGCTAAGAGACTTTGTCTTGGTCAGTGCCAAAGACGTGATTGCCTTGGAAAGGAAGTGAGATTTATATCTGACACGGTATTCAAGCATTACCAAAAAAGGACATAGTGACTTTTTAGAGTTGAAGGCTATGAAGACACTCCTTATTGGTTGAATGTATGGTGAGTCACCTTGGAGACACGTGTACCAGTCATAGTATTCCTGGTGTCCCTCTTGATGACCAAGACTTGTCTCCCGAATAGTGACAAAGTGACCTACCTACGGGTCCTGGTGCCACGTAGGCGCCATCCTTATCCCTTAGTTAGCAGATAACTTCACAGTTGTAAAAAGATCTTGAGAGAGAGATTATAATAACTTGACACCTGTCTTTATACTCAGCCATGTTCCTTAGAGTATAAAAGGAACATGCAGCTAAACTTCTAGGGCAAGAACCCAACCAAATATTTTGAGATGAAAGTGGAGAGTTGGTAGGAAGAAAAAGGCAACTCCATCATAAACTAATCTCTTTCCAACACATAATACAAGCTAAGTTGAGCAAAAATGTTGTGTTTTTGCTCAAATCGTGGTTTTTTATCCCTTCTTTAGGGTTTTCCACGTACGTATTGTGTTGTTTTGATAGTTAGTTTCTTCTTCTTCTCTAAATGTGCGTCTTTTTCATGTCCTATCATCACTTTCTTTGTTTCTTGTCTAAGTGTCATGCGAAAGCTTGCATCTTATCAAGCTTTCTAATATAAATGTATTGTTAGATAACTTATTTCACTCACATAAATAAGCTCAAATCTAACTTGCACGTACAGAACTATATATATATAACTCTTATCATAAATGCATGGTTATCCTATTCTAAAGGCTTAAAATTTTCTAATAATAAGATAAGATCCCATATGTCAAAAGTGTAATCTTATTCTTTTTAAGAAAGTTTCAATCTATGACTTCTGTTCCTAATGATAGCTTTTTATCATCAGACTAAGACACCAATCGGTTTCGGTTTTTAGTATAGGCGGGGATTGAACCTCAGATCTCTTATTCAACCATCAGAGACGTTCCTAGTTTAGCTAACTGGAAAGAGCAATGTCAAAAGTGTAATCTTATTAACAAATAGGAAAGAGAAATGTGGAACACAAAATTTATAATGTATTTGGAAAGAGGGGAAATGGAGAGAAAAGAAGGGAAGACCAGCCATTTCCTCCATTTGGTTGCTCAAGTAGAAAGGAAAAGAAGGGTTAAAATTTTCAATCTATAACATCTGTTCCTGATGTTAACTTTTTATCATTAGATTAAGACACCAATCAGTTTCGGTTTTTAGTATAAGTGGAGATTGAATCTTAGATCTCTTATTCAACAATCAGGGACGTTCCTAATTTAGCTAACTAGAAAGAGCAATGTCAAAAGTGTAATCTTATTAACAAATAGGAAAGAGCAATGTGGAACACAAAATTTACAGTGTGTTTGGAAAGGGAAGTGGAGAGAAAAGAAGGGAAGACCAATCATTCCTCCATTTGGTTGCTCAAGAAGAAAGGAAAAGAAGGGATAAAAATTCCGCTAGGCTCACTTTTTTCAATCCTCCCATTTTGGACGGAATTGAAGAGAAAACCTGACATTTTAAGCAATTAAAAATTAAAATTTGACACTTTGACTTTATATAACATGAAACTTACTTTTTTGTCCAAGATGTTACATTTATCTCTCTAAATTTAGGTGGGTATAAAAGTAAAAAGGCACATACCTTTCTTTCCATTTTCTTCCCCTTTACAAACCAAATAAAGGAAAATAAAATAATTCTTCTCTTTTCTCTTCTTATTTCCAAACATTCATGAGAGAAATGTTTTTTTTTTTTTCCTTTCTTTTCTCTTATTTCATTTCTTTTCTTTTCTCTTCCTTCATCTTTAACCAAATAAAGTGTTACGTTTATACATATTATATATATTCAGTCGTTTTTAATAAAACTCATAAACAAGGCTGAAAAAAACTTTTTTTTTTTTCTTTTAATTTGGACAAAACAGAAAGTTGACACAAAACCAGATTTGAAATTATATTGAGAATAAAAAAATAAAAAAAAATAATAGGGTGGATTTTTTTTCTAGACCAGTGATTTGACATTTTGACTAAAACTAAATTAAAATAAAATAAAAAATAAAAATAAAGGAATGACTAGACTCCTAGAAAATTCTCTCATTTTTCTCTTTTGCTCACTCTAGAAATATCTACAAAATATTTCTCTAGAAGCTTCCCTAGACAATTAAATTTCAGACAAAATTTGCCTAAAGATCTAGAAGCTGCCTTGTGAAAGAAATAAGCTTCAATGTCGGTTACCTAACTGACCTCCAGCAAGTATAAATAGGAACCAAGGTGTTCCCACATGTCTATGGAAGTAGCATAACCACCGAGCCTTAGTTAAGAGTGTTCATGTGTCTTACAAGATTTGTGAGAGATTGTGGTTGGTGGAGATCACACCTCTTGAGGATGCTGAAGTATTATGGAAGTTGAAGATTAAAGTTGTGAAGGCTATGTTTGCAATCAAGAAAAGTGTCGGGGAAGAGATGTTGGAGCACATCAAACACACCAAAGGTAGCATGGGCACCTTTGTGAGACTATTTTCAATATGTGTGTGTGTGTGTTACTGATTCTTGAGAATGAGCTAATGTTGTTGGTCCAATGAGATATAACGTTCCCTTAACATTTCACCAAGGTAAAGTTTCTCTATCACGAAATCTCTAAATTAGATTTTGTATCAAATATTTCCGATTCAATAATAAGATGGATAATTATTCATGAATTGTGACCCGAATATAGAATTGTCCAAAACCAACAATTCATGAATAATTATCTTTCTTATTCTTGAATCGTAAATATTTGATCTAGGATCAAATTAAGAGATTTTGCAACAAAAACTATACTTTGGTGCAATATTAAAGTGATCGTCATATCTTACTACGCCACTAACATTAGCTTATTCTCAAAAAGCTGTCTGTAGCCTTAACATTATTTTTCTTTCAAAATAGTGTTGCAAAGGTGTCCCATGTTGCCTTTGGTGTGTTTGCACGCCCACTTGATGTCCTATAACATCTCTTCTGTAACATTTGTCTTAATTGCAAACATAGCATTCCCAATTTTAATCTTCCACTTCCAAAATGCTTTAGCATTCTCAGGGGGTGTGGTTTCACCACCAGCCACAATCTCCCACAAATCTTGTCCTTGCAAGTATGGCTCCATGCAAGTCGACCACGTGCTGTAATTTTGGTTGTTGAGCCTTCTAATGCTACCAACAGCTTGGAGGTCTGTGATCACAACTTGATGAAATCTCTCACACCACGTAGTAAGCTTGATCCCAAATCAGTAGATTCACAATCCCGGATTGTATATGAGCAAAATGCGCACCTCCAAATATACTATCTTAGACACCACAAACACGGTCTCTAACCGCCTTGTTCTAATACTAGATTGTTGAACTTGTTAGTTTTTAGATCTCTGAAAACCATATTTGTTTAACTTAATTATTTAGCCAAGTGATTACTTAAATAAATTATTCAGTTCTAGGTTAACAAAATAATATCTTATTATGCAAAGCAGCGGAAATATAAAGAACACCATGATATGATGACCTAAGAAAATCAAACCGGTAAAAAACTTGGGGAAGATTTAACTAGCTATCCTTAAGGTAAAGCAAATCCACTAGAAAGAATTGAAGTTTTACAATAAGACTTAGACCACTAACATCCTATTGCTACCACATGTAGAAACTTACTGACACAACCACTTACAAGCTTCAAGTCCACAAACTACTTTTTTCCTTGGCCTTTGCAACACAAGCAGCCACACTTATGACTTTGAGACTCCACTCAAAGGTTTAGCAACACAAACTCTCTTGTTTGTGACTCCAAGACCACCCTTGAAGGTTTATCTTTTCAACTATTGTTGATCTTAATGCAGCAACTTCAGATCTACCAGATCTTGAGATTCTTCAAGTAATAACACCGGTAGAAGATATGAGAGAGCTTATGGGTACAAAACCCTAGATACAAAAAGAGGCACACTCTTTTCTCTCTAAGAATCCTCACAAAAATGTGCTTAGGATTTCCTTTATATATTAGAAGTAGATCTAAAACCCTAATCCTTAATGGACTTGAATTGCTGTTGGGCCGAACTTAAAATTCTGCAGATACGTGTTTCAATCAGTCAAGCTTGTCTTTCGATTGATCGAACCAAGCAGATTTCGAATTCTTCTTTCTGCAGCTTGTATGTTCTTAAATCTTGAGTTGTATCACCTTAAGCATTGTCTAATAATACCTATAGAATCTAGGATCTATCTCTAGACAAGTTTGTGTTTATGGTTTACCAATTGTTCTAAACTTTTAGAACTTAACAATCTCCCCCTTTGGCAATACGTGACAAAACTCACATACAAAATGAAATGCTCAAATACAAGAACTACCCAATACAATAAAATGCCCAAATACATCATAAATCATAATCTAGGACTCCTAACCTAGAAGTTGTAAGAAGAGGTAGAAGATTTTGTTCAGAATGTACCTATCTTTCCTAAAAACACTCAAAAGAAAAAATCAATGCATGTGTGGAAAGAAAGAAATATAAACAATATGAAACACAATATAAAGACAAAAGTAAACTAACTCTCTCCGTAAGTCAATGGTGGCTCCAAAAAATTTTCTTAAGGTGTTCCTCAAGAAGTATAAATTACACAATTTAATAAAAAGAGAAATTCATATATTGACAACAACAACAATCAAAAACCTCGCAAATACATAAAATTTACAATTGCCTTTTACGAGTTTTCGTATTTTGAAATCGTTGCATGATAGTCTCATTATCAATGCTACAATCTACATCTCTTTTAATATATACAACCAAGCAATCATTCATCCACTGATCTTCTATTCGATTGCGCAGTTCATTCTTTATATATTTCATTGTTGAAAACTTCTTTCTACTGTTTCATTAATTATAAAATTATTAATTGTTGTTTAGCCTAACATAATTTAATTTGTTTGTCATTTATAATGTATTGGTTAATTAAATTATTAATTATTATTGTTTAGTTGCTTCACTATTTTTCTTTACTAACTATTAGCACACACCCTACTGTGCATTAGCACACACCCCATGGCTCAACCCATTACCTACCTAGTGCCTAAGTCCTAACATAATTTAATTTTGTCTTTTTATTGGTAAGTTAGGCTAACTGCCTCTGCTGCCTTTACTTCCCCCAATTCAAATATCCCACCTCGGCCCCATGGCCCCCATCCACCCCTCACTCAACAAACAAGCCCCATGCCCCCAGTCATAAGAGCTAATCAGATAAATTCACAATAAACTAAAAGACAAACTCAGTAACTCACCAACACCAACAGATAAAGTTAAAACAGGGGCAAATAATTGAATAAAGTTATAAAGTAAAGCTAAGCATAAAGCCAATTACAGTTCAAAATTCAAAGAGAGAGAGAGAGAGAGAGAGAGAGAGAGAGAGAGAGAGTCATTTCAGTCTTCAGATAAAGAGAGACAGAGAGACAGAGAGAGACAGAGAGCTCAGACCACAGCAAACCCATTAACCTAAAGATGTAAGAGAGAAAAAGATAGAGAACTCAGAGAAGTAAAGTGTAAAGATGAAATACCTTGAGGGAGCAGGGAGGCTTAAGGGGCGGCATCGTTGGGCAGCACGTTAAGGTGAGGAAGGAATTGAGGCCAAGTCGAGCGTGATTGATCTCGGATCTTTGATGCCTGATGTGCTCTAGAGCTCGAGTTTGAGGCCCGGTGCGATGTGCTCTGTTGCTCACTTGCTCGAGTTTGAGGCTGAGGTGTCGTCGCGTATTGAGTTTTAGTTTGTCATTGATGAATTTTTTTTTCTTTAGGTTAGGTTTCTAATTTCAGTTTTTACTTTACCATTTAATGAATCGGTAGATGCATATTGGGTTTTGGTTTGTTTGTTTGTTTTTTGGAGAATCCATGGTTTTGCTTTATCATCTTTGATTTGTTGGGTTTGTTTTACCATCTGTTGTTTTTTTCTTTAGATTGGGTTTGTTTTACCATTTGTTGATTAGGATTGATGATGTGCTTTTTTTCCCTGGGTGGGCTTGCTTTGTTACATTTTTTTTTTTTTAGGCTTTTTTTTTTTTTTTTTTTTTTTTGCTTGAAAGTAGAACAAATAAAAAAAAAATTATTTGAGGGTGTTCCTAAATTTTTTTTTTAAAGGGTAAACAAATAAAAAAATTTTAATTATTATATATAAATTTTCTTTTTCAAGTCAGGGTGGTCTTAGGACCACCTTGGCCTGAACGTGGCACCGCCATTGCCCTAAGTTAGATACATCAAAGCTTTTCATATTCTCCTCCTTTCAAAAATAATTTCACATTCCTCTCAATAAAACAGTTAAAAACCTTTTAAAATAAAAACCTTTTAAAACAGATTCTCACATTTCACTTATTTCTCTCCCTTTTTGTCACGTATAGATAAAGACAATCCAATCAGAAGGTAGACAGAAAACATATGTAACAGAGAATAAGAGAAAATAGAGAATTAAGGGAATACAAAACAATTCAACTCTATAGAAAATAGAGACAACTCTCCCTATGAAGAGCAACAACTCCCTCTATGAACAACAAAGGTTAAAAACAAGCTTCTCCCCCTATAAAAATAGGAAAAACAAAACAAGTTTTGGGAAAAATAGTTTTGGGGAAAATTTAGGAGGTGGGGAAAAGTAAAAACACACAAACCTAACTTTAAAAAAAATTGAGGATTCACTTGAAGAAAAATATTCTCTCTTTCAATATATGCAAACTTGACATTATGTGACCCATAAACAGATGCATGAGTAAAAAAAATATTTGCACATTTATTATCCATCATATCTCAAAAAAATTTCACCAGTTCACACATAAAAAAAATAGCATATACTAAAATGTACAAAACTTAAAAATTAATCAATCAATTTTTTTTAAACAAGTTGAGTACCCAATTTAAAAAAGTGTATGCGTGTTGTGTGTGAAATCAATGAGATATGACTGCAAAAATGCAAGATGGATAAAGAAAATAACGCAATGCATGTGAATCCTAAACACAAATGATGCATGAAAAAATAGATTGGCCAAATACTTAAAAACGGAAAATTTTTCAGTTTTGATTGGTCGAGCATTGATTGGGTACCAATTGAAGTTGGCAGAAGCTAGACCGAAAAATCTAGAAAAATTTTGACTGATTGAATAAGAATCGAATACCAATTGAAAATGTTAAAAATAGATTTCGACTAGTCAGGCATTAATTGAGTACCAATTGAGTCAGGCAGAAGGTCAGGTTTTAAGAACTTGACTTTTTCGACTGATTGAAAAACACATTCGATCGATCGAGACTCTGAAAATCATAATTTTTGAAAAACCAGAAATTTTTCTGCAGAATCAATTTTCAAAAGATTTTTCATGACATCTAATGCATGCGAATGATTCCAAAAGTTTTTTAAAACACATTAAATTTGCATCAAACATCACAAAGTGCATAATCTTGGATGGCCACACTAGTTTACACACAATCTCATGTACAAAGCTTAGCAAAGATTTACTTGTGATGTGTGCTATTAGTAAGTGTATGAGATACATAAAAGGTGATATGTAAATAGTGATATGTAGATAGTAATCAATCAAAATTTCTACATTATTCATCACACAAGTTTGAAAGTGACTATTACCTAAAGAGTTACATTATATAATTCTCACATTTCTTAGAAAACAAGCTTGCAATCACATATTTTTTATTTTTGCCTTATACATTTTATGCAGATTTTTCTTTTTCTTTTAAGGCAACACCTTACTTTTCTTGTTGTGCATGTGCTACACTTTTTCGAGCACTAAATCTTATGATATGCACTAAGTTGTTCATGATTGTCTAGTAAATAGTGGTAAGATAGTTATTTATGCCTTTCTCTTAGGATTTTTTTAGTCCTTATAATCAAAAGAATGTGACTTCAAAATCAAGAGCATATGATTAAAAACTATAAACAACTCACACAAATAGTCACTATATAGCGCAACTAGCAAAGTGCATAAAAATAAGCTCATCCAATCTAAACAAGGTACATAGTCATGAAATGCAAATTTTATAGGCCAATCTCAACTACACATTTATGACGTGTAATACGAAAAAATCTTTTTGGTTTTTCAAAATTTTAAAGACCAAAAACAAAAAGTAAACATTATGCTAAATAAATAAAATGCAAAAACAATGCATGACAGTGCTCAACTAAGCTATAGAGGGTACACAAATAAGAAGTATCAATTTTTTTAATTAACCCATGAGTGTATGTACAAACTAGTACATACTCATACAAAATCAGAAATAGTTTATGCACTTAGTTAAGCAACACATACACTTTATGTTTCTCCACAATATCAAGTATGTTCTAAATCAAGAGAGAGATATCATAATTCATGTAATTCTCAAGAAAAATAAAACAAGACACAAAATTAAATATTTTTGTCTTTTTGAAAATTTTTCAATGTTTTTGGATTTTTGAATATTCAAAACAACCCAAGAAAATAAAACAATCAAAACAAAAAGTAAACATGTCCACAAATAATTGAAAAAATTAAATCAATGACAAGTAAACAACACTCACCTTAGCAATTCTTTTCTCACCCATATAGTACTAGTCTTCGGCTTTGTAGGTGCAAACCATAAGAAGCAGAGTGTATTTGAGGGATTGTAAACTTCTTCTAAGGGAGACTAAAATCCTGCAATTTCTTTTCACAAGCCAACAAGCTTAAACTTTTCAAAAGCGTATGAAACAATTTATTTGGTCTTATGGCAGGAGAAAAATCATCCCACATCCTAGAATGAAATACAAAATGATTAAATTTCAATTTATGACAATTAGGACGAATGTGACCACAAACACCACAAAAGTGATAAGCAGGAACAAATTTAGGAACATCAGTATTCCTAACAACAAATCTACTATTAGATTTCGATATTTGCCTCAACAAAGAACAATTTGGTCTAATATGACTAACAACACCACAAAGGTGACAAGTCAGCACAAAAACAGATTTATTATGCTCTCTAATAGTAGATTTAGACTTAAGTTTAGAAATTTCAGCGTCTACATCAGAACTTTTACCTTTGTCTAACCTAGCAACATAAGCCTTTTCTCTATTATTCCTCTTAAAAGGAGGGATATAAATCTTGTCTTTAGGCTTAACAGAAACAAAATTAGAAACAAATCTGTTATTAGCAGCAAGTTTGGTATTAGACAATTTTTTTAATTCAGCCTTAGACTCAGCTAACTTTTGTTCCAAACTCTTCATCTTTTTATCTTGAGAGGAAATTTGATTTCTCAAAAATTTATTCTTTTTATTAGACTCATCTAATCTTATAATCAATTCCTCTTTTTCAAGATTAGCCAATTAACTCTTCCTTAAATTTCTTAGCAATTTTCAATGATTTAGATAATTCCTTACGAAGAGTTTCACAAGCATCAATAAGATCAACAGAAACAATAGCATCATCTTTATTCAAATTATCACAAACATGCGCAAAAAGACACTTCAAATTATCCATGATAGCAGGGATCAAGGATCAACTCTAGGTCAAGAAACCTAAAACAAGAGCTAACCCACTCTGATACCACTTGTTAGTTTTTAGATCCCTAAAAACCAGATTTGTTTAACTTAGTTATTTAGCCAAATGATTACTTAGATAAATTATTCAGTTCTAGGTTACACAATAATATCATATCATGCAAAGTAGAAGAAATATAAAGAACACCACGATATGATGACCTAGGAAAACCAAATTGGTAAAAAACTTGGGGATGATTTAACCTAACTATCCTTTAGGTAAAGAAAATCCACTAGAAAGAACTGTAGTTTTACAATAAGACTTAGACCACTAACATCCTATTACTACTACATATAGAAACTTACTAATATGACCACGTGCAAGTTCCGAGTCCACGGACCACTTCTTTCCTTGGCCTTTGCAACACAAGCACCCACGCTTGTGACTTTGAGACTCCACTCAAAAGTTTAGCAACACAAACTCTCCTGTTTGTGACTCCAAGATCACCCTTAAAGGTTTATTTCTTCAACTATTGTTGATCTTGATGTAGCAACTTCAGATCTACTGGATCTTGAGATTCTTCAAGGAATAACACTGGTAGAATATGAGAGAGCTTTTGGGTACAAAACCTTAGATATAAAAAGAGGCATACTCTTCTCTCTCTAAAAAGCCTCACAAAAATGTGCTTAAGGTTTCCTTTATATACTAGAAGAAATAGATCTAAAACTCTAATCCTTAATGGACTTGAACTGTTGTTAGGCCAAACTTAAATTCTGCAGATATGTGTTTCGATTGGTCGAGCCTATCTTTCAATCAATCATACCAGGAAGATTTCGAATTCTTCTTTCTGCAACTTGTATGTTCTTGAATCTTGACTTGTATCACCTTGAGCATTGTCTAATAATACCTATAGGCTCTAGGATCTATATTTAGACAAGTTTGTGTTCATGGTTTGCCAATTATTCTAAACTTTTAGAACCTAATAGAACTAGTGGAAGCTTTGATACAATATTGTTGAACAAAAATAGTACAACATGAAGCAGAACAAACAACCTTTTATTCCAAAATAATGATCACACACTTGTACATGAGGTTTGTTGAAGACCATTTTTTCGGCCCACGTGGTATTATTTCATTGGCAACCCATGCCACATCAACATATTATTTATTTTTTGGGTAAATCTATTTAAAGCCCAAAGTAAGCTCATATCTCACTCAACTACATGGATTGGACTCACATGACCCACGAAATCCTTACTTCAAGAGGCGAATTCATGGTCCACATTTCATCTTCATCAATTGGGATCATAACCCCATGACATCATCAACATCAACATATGGATTGGACTTAAGCAATTAATCAAAGCCCATAGCCCATATTACCTTTCTTACACTCATGACAAGCAGCTTCTTCAACAAGAGTCCATATTTACAGAAAATGATAACAAAACCCGAGGTACGTCATCTCACCTTCGGCTTATGATCCAAGCTCATAAGTCTCTTTGCAGAAACTTTGGGAGTCGTGATTTGGAGGGCCAAGAGGTATGTTCAGTAAAGCTCCAACGGTTTAAAGTTGATAAAAGAAACATGTTGCTTGGCATGTCTTCTTCAACCCCCTAAACTCTGACGAGTCTGTGTGTAGCGGGTAACATATGGTAAGTATCTATTATCACGTAGCACTTAAAATGATAAAATTCCCCATTGCTCTTTTCCTAATGCTTAATATTCATCATGTGACAAATGCTCAATATCCCCAGCCATTTAACTGCTAGGCAGATAACTGTTCATTTAATCCCCAGCTGTTGTTATACAAATGTAGAAACTTCATTATATTATTCTACATAAATCTCATTACTTCTTTCAGCTAAAATCCAACTCAAACACATGGCCTAATCTAATTGGCTATCGTTTATCTCTCTCTATACAAAATATTCATGATATCATAGATACCCAGCTGCTGTCTGCCACATCTGACCATATATTTCTCTGCCAGCTGCTAGGGCAGAGCATTAAATACTCTTCTTGCTTATGTCACAACCCAATGAGGCCTTTACTAAATCTCCAAAGCTTCTTTGACTATCAACCAACCCTTCTATTACTTGCTAGAAATATGTTATAATGGAACCTTGCACCAAAAACACAAACACCCAAAAAGGAAGCATTTCTAGCTGAACCCAGCAATATATTTAGCACTTGACACCTGGCTGGGAGCAACACCATCATCCATTTAAGGCTAAAATCCAAGCAGCCAGCTGTTATACCCAAAATAGCAAGATACCCTCCAAAGAGATCTTACCATTTTTCAGCCAAATCCTTGAAGTGACCTCCCCAGCAGTCTGAAATGACCCATCTGATCTCATTGGTTCTGCCCAAAGCAAACAGCTTTTTCATGATAGCTGTCACAGCTTTTACTGATAGCTGGGACAACTTTTTCATGATAGCTGTCACAGCTTTTCCTGACAGTTGGGATAGCCTTTTCAGAACAACTGTGACAGTTGACCAACAGCCTGAACATTACTAATTTTTTCACTTTTGGTTAAAACCAAAACCAACTATTGAAACTACATTTCTCTTGCCAAAATACCTTCCTTTTCTGTTGCTTTTTCTCCAGCAACCCTTACCCGAAACAGCAAGTATACCTTAAAGCTAAACTACCATTTTTGGCCAAATCTTGAGATGGATTTTCTAAAAATTCATTGCTATTTGGCTCAGATTTTGGCTGATATTCTTTGCTAAAAAATACCCCCTTAAACTCAGCTAAAGAGGATCCTTCTTCAACACCTCAAAGGGAGACACCAATGGAGGAACTCTCTCAGAAGCTTTCCTATTCTTTCTCCCTTGAATTATCTTCCTAAGCCATGAATGAAGTGCTGAACTTCTGAGTTATTTTTAGTTTTTAAATGAGAAACTAAACTCTTCAACTCTTGGCTCACAAATGCCTTTCATAAGCCTTCATACAATCCCAGCAGTAAATCCCAACAGCTTGGTTAAACAAACTACTATACTATTACTCTCTTATACTTATCATCTCACTCTCCATATTCTGAAAATACGTATATCTTGCTGCCCATATCTCTAAACATCTCTTTCTTCACTTCCCTTACATAATCTCATACACACTTACTACGCCATTACATATTACACACCACAATTCTTCTAGGCTCTACTCTCATACTTTCTCACTCTAAAATTATACTGTTTTGCTACTCATAAACATATCTCCATACTCTTCTCTTACAAAATCTCTCATCTTGGAAAACAATCTCTACTACTCCTCAGCATAAGATCCCAGCAGTAAATCTCAGCAACATTGTTAACACACTACAATACTATTACTCTTCTTATACTCATTCTCTTATTCTCCATATTCAGAAAATACACCTATCTCACTGCTCCTATCTCCAAATACCTAAACACATCTTCACACTTCTCAAGAGATTTCAATCACTGATACTAAAGCCCTTCTCCTAGAAGGCACCAAGATATCATATTAAAGCCATTTTCTTAGAAGGCACAACTACTTCTTACAAAAGCCCTTTTGTTAGAAGGCATAAATTACATCTTACAAAAGCCCTTCCCACGAAAGGCAACTCTATTCATAACTTCACAACAACTAAAAGAGCATTGTCAAAGGGGAAACTCATTTAAGTGCATGATAAGAGAAGCAAACTTAACTAGCCCCTACACACAGCTGAGCATACTTTCTCTCCCTCCAGTTGCACCAATTTTTTCCCCCTCAATCTTGAAGTTATCATGGAAAACTGTCTCTCTACCGCTGAGGTCACTCTGTTGGGACATTATTAGCTCACAGAAATAAGAAAAGCAAACTTAACTAGCCCCTACACACAGCTGAGCATACTTTCTCTCCCTCCAGTTGCACCAATTTTTTCCCCCTCAATCTTGAAGTTATCATGGAAAACTGTCTCTCTACCGCTGAGGTCACTCTGTTGGGACATTATTAGCTCACAGAAGTTGTACAGCCGGGGCTACAAATCATACAAAGATAAGTGACTTTTCTTCCCTATCTTTAAATTTACATCATTGAGTATATGATTGCTTCACATTTAAATACATATTACTTTACTCCAACTACTATTACAACTATTGACTAAGGCTTAAACTCATTTAAATGCATGATAAGAAGAGTAAGCTTAACTAGTCTCTACATTCTGCTGGAACCCTATTAGCTCACTGATGCTACACAGCTGGGCTACCAACCATACAAAGATAAGTGACTTTTCTTGCATATCTTTAAGTTTACATCCTTGAGTACATGATTACTTTACCTCTAGATAAATACAACTTTATTTCAAATATCATTACAACTACTAATCAAAACTATCATATCAAACACACATTACGTATTTATTCAATCCTTATCTTTATTCAACCATTATCGTGATTCTTAGACTTTGGCCTTAATGATTTTGTAGGCTTAAAAATATGCCGGTAGCCGTTGGACCACGTGGCCCAATGTTGAGTTCATAACACAACTCCCCAAAAAGAACCCGGGCCTAGTAAGGTCATCCCTACAACGGACCACACGTGGCTGGGCAACCGAAAAATGGCCCCGAACAAGGTTCACCCTCATGTGAGAAGAAAGATGCATGCTCTGAAAACACCATATACCACCTCCATGACAACTGACTTGATGGACAACACTCCACCATAAACAGTTCACTTTTGTAAGACACATGGACTCTCTTAACTAAGGCTTGGTGATTATGATAATAAACGCATGTGGGAACTCCTTGGTTCCAAGCTAGCTTCATTTATTTTCTGTCAGATTCTACAAGTTTTCGGTTTCTATACTTCTCCCCTTTTCCTATTTCTTTGTCAAGGTAGCTTCTAGAACTTTAGGCAAATTGTGGCTGAAATTTAATTGTCTAGGGAAGCTTCTAAAGGAAGTACGAGAAGTGTTTTGAAGATATTTCCGAAGTGAGCAAGAGAGAGAATTATGCTATGGCTTTGTGAGGAGCATATGATGGAGCAACTATAGATTTCACAATTTTAGCCTCACATCATCTTTTTAGACTTTCAAACACTTTGTGTATGAAAAAGTGGTAATTAAATTACAAAAACTCTTGACCATGCATGAAAATCTTACTTTGATTGATAAAATGAAAAAAAAGAAGAAGACGATGAAAAAGAAAGAAAGATAGAATTAGCATGACTTATTACAACATTTTAAAAAGTAAATTAAATGGCAAAGTAGCTAATCCCATTCATATGAAATTTTGGTTACAATTAAAAACTAAAATAATCTTCAAAATCATCAAATAAATTATAAATACTTTCTAGTAATTTTTTTTTTTATCTATGTAACTAAGATTGCTATTTTTTTTATAAGAAAAAGTAAAATTGATTCTTAGAGCCTATATATGACTTAGAGATATAATCTATTGTTCAAAATCTCCCAAAAATGATAATAACAAGCATAATTTTCCAATTGGAGTAGCTGAGTTTTGCTAGATATACTCAAACTTGGAAGCAATTTGATTTTTTAAAGTCAGCTAGATACTTAACACTATGGATATTACTAAGAGATGGAGTTATGATCATTAATAAAAATGCTTTGGTGGCAATGAAGGGTCAACTTTCAAGTTTCTTAACAAGTTGATTGGTGAGATAGTTAAAGGTGGAGCATATATGATGGAGCAAAAGGTAGGGAGGAGCCTTTCATTCATTAAAACACTATAGGAAAGGGGTGCCAATGAATAGAAGAAAGCGAGATTTGTGATGAATGTAATTAATAAGATTGCAAAGCTAAATTCTAGTGATTGCTCCTCTGTTGAGGATGTGGGGGGTGGGTGGGGCATGCAAAGGGAAATAATTCCCAAATAGATAGTGAAAATTAAACACGTCATGAGTTGGAGGTTGGGATTTGTTAAGTCCAGCCCATAAGGGATGAGTTTAGAGATTTTCTTGTTAATTTTAGAATTCCACATAGGTTAGAAGAATAACAAGGTGATACTTTCCTCTTTTTTTCTCTTTTTTTTTTTTTTTTTTTTTTTTGAGAATGATCAAGGTGATACTTAATTTCTATACATTAAGAAGATTCAAAAAGTTAGTTATAACTTCAAAAAATGTCCAAAACACCCATAATCTAATTAGATAATCCTTATTCTTAAAAAAAATAAAAATGGTTAAAATTGTAATTCAACAAAATAAAAATAAAAAATTATCAAAGAAACTTTTTTACTAAAAATTAGCACATTCTCTATTTAAACATATCTCGCATACGTGTGATACATTTTTTTTCCTAAAACTAATCTAGCAGTTTACTTCATTTCAAATCTTAAATTTTAGTTTTATAAAAATCCATTCTTAAGTGAAAACCAATAAGAAATTAGCCACATCAACAGTTTGTAAAAGTGCTGTAAAATAGTTTGTAGTTGTAACATTACTCTTAATATTTTATTTTATTTCATCTTCACCGTACCATTTCTATCGGAAAGACCAACTCAAAATTATTTATAAGGTCTTGTTGCACGGTTACAAAAAGCCTTACCAACCAAGGACCAAATGAAAGGGGAGAGATGAATTAATTTACTATTTTCTAGGAACTAGTTGCTTATGGTTTGCACGCGTTTGATCTTTGAACTTGAAGAGGGTTTACGCTTGTTGAGGACACTTTTGAGTCTAGACACAACAATAGGTCCATAAGCACATGAAATTCAGCCCAAGAAGCCAGCCCACACAACTGGTAAAGCTCATAAACTGTTTAAGTCAACATTCCATATACTTGGGCCTTGGAATCGAGTTAACCTAGGCCCATAAAATCAACCCATAAAGGACATTAACATTGCCACATGCTAGGATGCGGAGGCTGCTAAATTAAGCCCCGCGTAAAATCAGAAGCCCAATTGTTACTTCTCAATCATAAGCCCAATAAATTTTCCTTTTTTTTAGGAGTGATTTCTTCCCGTGTCTATTTTAATTCTTTGAAACCTGAAAATAGGAACAAAGGTTGAATAGATCTTCCACAGACCATAGTGTTTTATTTATATTATTGATTGTACCTGGCTACCAAATAGAGACAGAGTTGTTTCATGGAGAGAGAGAGAGAGAGAGAGAGATTGAATTGTGATTTAAGTGACTAATTTGATTTTTTTCGTTAATCTACAATAATGTGTACTTTGTTAGTTATTGAACTCATATCAACACAATGCTATTTATAGAAGCAGGATTGTAGTTAAGGAAAATATGTATGGAGTAGTTCTAGTACTACATAAAATTCCACAACTATCTTACGTGTCAGACTATGACTAACATTCTATCATTTTTATATGGACCCACCACTTTTTCTTCACTACTCACAGACTGTCATGTGGATAGTTGTAGTACAAATTATGGAGTTTTATGTGACCTTAGAATTTTTGATATGTTAAACATGAAAGGACAACTTAAGACCTTCGGCATGATGAATGGTCATAGTACTCAAAGGAGTAATCTTTCCAATTTATTTCTCCAACAAAAATTTGTACCAAATATTTTAATTGCCACATTGTCCACCAGGTCCTCCAAACCCAAAGGTGTATTCATCTATCATACCCTAATATCCATTATAATCTAAGCCATAGCACTCAAGGTTATCAATGGTGATCTCGTGAATGTAATCATGATAAGGCCCATATTTGAGTCTTGTTTCATTTTTATACCAGATATTTGTAAATGAAGATGTATGATGATAATCAATGTTTGGAAATATTCCAGATCCCATGGGTGGGCTAATTCCATTTGGGGTAGTAATAGTAACTCCTCCCCATCCAACAGTTTCTGCTTTGGTGAGATTTTGAAATAACTTAGATGGAAACTATCCAATATAAATATCATCTTTGGATATCCACCAATTTCCTTCATCTAAATCCTATAAAGTAAAAGAGATAGATAATCAACATAAAACTCTTCAAAAAGAGAAGTGCTATATCCATAACATTTTCGTAATACTTGAACAACAAATCTTAGATAGTAAGTTGTTATTGGTCTTAATTTGAATCTACTACTGAAATTACTTTATTACTTACTAATAATAGCTAATAAAAACCTACCACTTAAAATCTATTGTGAAAGCATTATGAAAATATTCTAGACATAGTTCTCCTTCCGAAACTCTATATTCATTTTTTCAATTTCATTTCAATATGTGAATATATGGAACCACAAACCTAGACTAGAAGGTTAAATATTACTAGTACCAAAAAAAAAAAAAAAAATGCAATTATTAACTGTTAGGTTCTAAAAGTTTAGAACAATTGGCAAATCGTGAATACAAACTTGTCTAGATATAGATCCTAGAGTCTATAGGTATTATTAGACAATGCTCAAGATTATTCAAGCCAAGATTCAAGAACATATAAGCTGCAGAAAGAAGAATTTGAAATTTGCTTGGTTCGACCAATTGAGAAACAACTTCGACCGATCGAGAAACAACTTCGACATATCGAAACATGTATCTACAGAATTCTATTTCAGTCAAAACTCTACTTAAATGTATTGGGTTTTTAAGTAAAACACAACTAGTATATAAAGGAAACCCTAAGAACTTTTTTTATAAGGCTTTTCAGAGAGAGAAGAGTGTGCATCTTTTGTAGATCTAGGGTTTTGTACCTAAAAGCTGTCTAAAGTCTTCTACTGGTGTTATTTCTTGAAGAATATCTCAAGATCTGGTATTGCTGAAGTTGTTGCATCAAAATCAACAATAGTTGAAGATCTAAACATTCAAGGGTGGTCTTGGAGTCACAAACAGGAGAGTTTGTGTTATTTATCACAAGTGTGGGTGCTTATATTGCAAAGGCCTAATAGAGAAGGAGTCTGTGGATTTGGAGCTTTCACGTGATCATGTCAGTAAGTTCTATATGTGGTAGCAATAGGATGTTAGTGGTCTAAGTCTTATTGTAAACTTTGATTCTCTATAGTGGATTTGCTTTTTACCTTGAGGATAGCTAGGTTAAATCCTCCTCAGGTTTTTTACCAGTTTGGTTTTCCTAGGTCATCATATTATTGTGTTATTTACTTTTTAGCTACTTTGCACAATATGATTGTTTTGTTTTAACCTTGATTTGAATAATAAACCTAAGTATTCACTTGGTTAATTAATTAGGTTAAACAATCTAATTTACAGGGGTCTAAAACCTAACATAAACAATAGATTTACCTTTACAATAGAGACTGAGGTCTCGAATTGAGGTCCATTAGGGATAGATATATTAAGAAAAGGTGACCCAACATAAATGCTTTTGTCAGTTTGCACAAAACTTGTGCAATTAGCATTATAGCAGCCTGTGTTTATAGAACCATCACCCTGTAATTTTCAAAGGCACTGTTAATTAGTGTCCAAAATTTTAATGGTTCAAATATTAGCCAACAAGAAACAAGCTTATACCACAAGCAAAAAGTTACATAATAAATAATCACTTAAATAGATATATGAGAATCCTTCTATGGATTTTTAAATGTGTAGTAACGAAGGAATAGAGAATTACTTACTGTCCAATATGTAAAGAAATAAGAATACCTGGTACCCTTGTATAGACTTGGAGAAACCTGTTTGGAATCAATGAGTATAAACATTAAATTCTTTTGAATATCCATTGAAAATTTTGAAGTTTTATTATACATTGATTGTTAACACAGAAATTTCAATCATGTCTAGGCCCCAAGGTGATTTATTGTATTTTCTTTACCAATACATTCCACTTTTTTTCTGTTTCCATGGATATCAGAACTTTAACCTTTTTAATTAATTATAAAAAAATTGAGTTTTTGGTAATGATATCTTATAGTGAAACATTTTTTTTCCTAAATATGAATGGCATCTTGTTCATCAAAGGAAAAACAACCCTTCGATGATGATGATGATGAATAAGATGACATTCATATTAAGGAAAAAAGAATGTTTCACTATAAGATATCATAACCAAAACTCAATTTTCAAAATTAATTAAAAAGGTTAAGGTTTTGTTATCATGGAAACAGAAAAAAAGTGGAATGAATTGGTAAAGAAAGGAAAAACAACCCTGTTTCTCAAAAAAAAAAAAAAGATGGAAAAACAACTCATTTTTCTTCGTTAAAAACACACAACATTTATTGCATTCAAGACTAGACCATTTTACCTAGATCAATAGAAGTGCATCAAATCAAAGATTAAGGTGGGAATATCAACAAAATAAGTATAAATTTAAGTTACCATCCGTCCTGTTATGATAGTATTCAAATTATTCTCAGGACCATTCAGGACATGGATTGCGGCAGAGCTCTCTCCCTCCTGAACTTGAGGATTATACACACCGATGTTTCTTGAAACTCCAGTGTAACTTTTATCTTTAATCTTTTTCAATTGTAGAACTGCACCATGTACAATATAAGTTCTAAAAGTCAACCACATTTGAAAACTCTATGCTACAACATTCCAGATTAAAGAATAAAAATTTTATAATATATAAATATAAGTTGTACTTTTTTAAGGATTTTAATGAATCAAACTAAGTCAAGGATTAAAGTATTCAAGCTTGATTTGTTTACTTGGCTATGGAGCTCAAACCGAACTTGGGCATACAGAACAAGCCTAAGAATGGTTTATTGATTTTTTGAACAAAACACTAAGTTTGTTCATAAGATCAACTCCATTTTAACTTAATTTCATTTAATTTCTGCAAAACAAATCTATGTATCTAGCTCTCTTTGTACATAATAGCCATCAAATACTATCTTAAAATTTATTGATAAATTTTTATATATTTTAGTAGTAGTTCTGTTTTTCCAAACAAGAAAAATGGTGCATCTTTTGATAAAATTTTCCATAAATTCTTACATAATTAAATAATGAAAGTATTATTTTTAGGGTTCACAAATATATTGAGTCAAGTTATAGTTCTAGTTAGACTTGGTTCTTTAGATAAACAAACTTCAAACTTTAGTTCAAATTTTGTTCATTTAGTTAATAAACAATGTTGAACAACCATTTTCACGAATCCGTTTACAGCCACATATTTTTGTTAAAATGTTATGTGTATTTTTTCTAATACCAAGTGTGGCTATGATTGCATTCAACATCTCAAAATATACAACGAAGAACTTACTTGAACACCAGGAGATGTTGTAGTTTGAGGATGAATATTATTTGACAATGACCTAATTGTTATAAGGTCCTCTTTTGTTGTCCTACGAATAGGAACGGTTCCTAATGGACAAGCATCTTTCCCTAAACCGATCACTGAAGGTCTGATTCGCGATGGACCTATGTTCTTTGTTGTACATTTTTAGACCCCTTAAACACAAACAGATTAACCTAGTTATTTAGCCAAGTGATTAACTTAAGTAAATTATTTAGATCTAGGTTAACACAGATAAATCATATCATTGAAATATTGCAGAAAATAGATAACACAACGATATGATAATCCAGGAAAACCAAATCGGTAAAAAACTTAGGGAGGATTTAACCTAACTATTCTCAAGGTAAAACAGATTCACTATGAAAGAATTGAAGTTTACACAATAGCAATTTAGACTAGAAGTGTCAATTCGGGTTAGCATGTCAGGTTCGTGTCATGTTGAGGTAGGGGTATTCGACTAAATGGCTCAACCCTAACCCGACCCATTTAATAATGTCATGATCCTTCAACAATAACCCGACCTGTTAATAAGGCTGGTTGACCTGACCCAACCTATTTGACACGCTTAATAAATGAGTCATATTGGGTTGATACGAATGTAACACAATCCATTTCAACCTGCATAATATTAAATATAACATCTATCTAGAAATAATTTTTTTTACATCCCAAAAAGTAGTGTATACACTTCAAGTCTTCAACCCACATTCAAAATAATATAGTTCAACAAAAATATAATATTCATCTAGAAATAAGTTCTTTATACACCAAAAGAAGTGCATACACTTCAACCAAAATTCAAAATAACAAAGTTTAACAAAAATAAAATAACATAGTTCAACAAAAATATAATATCCTTGGAACTCGCCAAATGCTAAGTATTAATATTGAAAGAATTTAAGCAAACAATAGACTAATCTTGACTATGACCACGATTATCATTCATAGATTTTTCGTTGATGTCCAAATTCATAACATCTTCCACAAGCTCATCCAATTTCATTTGTGCAAGTTCTATGCCAAAAAAAAATATATATATTAGTAGTTCTAGGGTATGTAAAGTTTTAATTTCCAATTATATTCCTTGTAAATTTTTGTAATTACTTACTTTTCTTTTTAAATTTAAAATATATGTTGGATATAAAAGGTATTTGACAAATCTAAAATAAAATAAATATTTATTTGTTATACGAGTTAAACGGGTTGTGCTAAATAGGTCATTTCGGATTGACACAAATAAATTGGCGTGTCAAACATGTCTATTGCGAGTTACACAGGTTGACCCGCTTATGACTCGTTTCTTATCATGTCGCTTTCGGGTTGACCCATTTATGACCCAAACCCATTAAGGCCCAACCCTAACCCGAAAAAACTCGTGTCGGGTTCATGTCGTATTCATAGGTTGGGTTGAACATTGACATCCCTAACTTAGACCACTAATATCCTATTGCTACCTCGAGTAGAAAACTTACTATCATGACCACGTGACAACTTCGAGTGCATGGACTACTTCTTTCTTGGATTCACAGTAACCACAAGTACTCCCACTTGTGTTTTTCTTTAAGCTCTTTATGCAGCAATTGAAACGATCACCAAGCTCTCGACATTAATCTTGAGATTGGAAACCCTACGTATGTATGAAGGCAAACACCTCTAGATCTCACAAGGGATTCGCGTATACAGCATAAACAACAACTACAAAACGTGGCTAGGGTTTTTCTTTTTATACTTAAGGAAAAATATAAAACCCTACATGTCATACGGGCTTGGGTTGAGTTGGAAAATTCTGCAAAAAAACAATCTGCACTAGCTTCGATCGATCGAGTCTAATTTTCGATCGATCAAGCTAGACAGATTTACATAATAAATCCTGCAGTACACTCAATTTTAACTTTACATATAAACACACTTTGAGTAGCCTAATTCTAGACTAAACGTTTTGATCATAGTTTGCTAACGTTACACATTAAAATTCTAATACATTTAGATCCTAAATCCTTAGAACCTAACATTAGTGAAAAACGAGGTCTTCTCTGAAGAAGCAAAAACCAAACCAAAAAACATAATGTGTTTCCCAAGTTACAAATCTTTATTAATAGCAGCAACAATAACAACAACAACAACAATAATAACTAAAACACAACAATAACAATGAAGTCTTAGTTCTAAAATTTCGAGGTCAAGTACTATGTATTCTAAACAAACAAATAAGAGTGGGTTATATCATTTTATGTCATTCTATTATATCGGAATCATTTTATATCTTTATTGTACATCTCCTTGTACTAATAATTCATTTGTTATTACATTTACAAATGTTAGCATGTACTCATACTAATGTAAATCCAATGAACCATACAAAAATTTGAATCAGTATGAAAGATTAGCAAAATTGGAAAAAAAACGCTATTTAAACCATGAAAAACAAATGATTTTTTAGAAAAATAACAAATATTTTAGAAATAGCAAATTCAAATGATCTAATTTTTTATTTTATTTTATTTTATTTTATTTTATTTTTTATTTTTTTTAATGTTGAGTTATCTTGATCAAATAACCATAATTTCCTTCAGTTTTGCACTTTTATTTTATGGGCTTTTAATTTTTTTTGCTAATCTTTTGGGCTTTTTAAATTTTTTGCTTTTGAATAAAATTTCTAAACAATAACATTGCTTTAATTTCTAAACAATCAATTATATATATATATATATATATAAAACCAATTGTTTATTTCTTTTGATATGGGAATAAATAGATTTGACCATTAATGCTCAATTACCAGGATTTTGTGATCTTCCAACAAAGGATGGTCAAAGGCCAATTGTTTATTGATATCAATACAATCAATTATATATCCAAACTTTGTCTACAAAATAAAAGATGTACAGATTCAAAACAAGTTCTATACAATAATAATAATAATAATAAGAAGAAGAACAAGAAGAAGAAGAAGGCTTCCGTAATTTACTGAATATTTACAATAGAAAAAAAAGAAGAAGAAGATAATTGTGATTGTGATTGTGATTGTAAAGATACTTTATTATTATTATGTTTCTGGGGAGGGGGTGGGGGTGAGATCTGAACCACAATTAATAAAAACAATAACAACAAGAAGAACACATATACTTTAAATGGAATGTTTAAATCTATATGTTTGATAATCTTTCGTGTCACATTCATTTTTTGACTCGTAGAATACATTACAGTATTGCAACATATAAAAATAATGAACATCAATCTAAAAAACCCTAATACCTGAATGCTTTTAAGAGGAAGTTTGTTGATGAACTTGAGTTGTCTTTCCAACTTCAAGTCCTCTTCTTTGGATATAATTCGTGTTCCATTCACTTGATAACAGCTAGTCAAACATAGGCACAAAACCACAAGAATAATCATTTTTTCAAAGTCCATTACCTCTCCAATTCAATATAAATATGCAGAATCACTGTGAACTGAACTCAAAAACTATTTACAGAGGACTACTGGTATATAATAGAAATTAAAAAGAATTCATTTAAGAAAATATATTATGGAAAGGTCTAATATATAGAAATGTGGATTCAATTTTTAAGACTCTCCATAAAATTATTTATAAAGGAACTGATACATGGATTCAATTTTTAAGACTTTCTCCATAAAATTCTTTATAAGGGAAGTGATATAATTATAGAAACAAATTACAAATGAATCTCCATTTGTTTCAACATTAAAATTTTAAGGAAAATGATTCATTTTCCGCAAATTTATTTTTTTCTAGATAACTATCTCATTTTCCTATATTTGATAGTAACCTTAAAATGAGTTGAAAAACTAATTTTTTGACTTCTACAAGAGAAAGTTTTTTTCCACAAAATTTTAGCGGAAAATGAATCTATCTCAAAAAAGTGAAACAATTAATTAGGGTTCTAGATTTTATTGATATCTCATCTATTTTAATTCCAATTTTGGCCCGTAAATTGTAATTTCAAAGGGAAAATATATGACTTATGAGATGGTCCAAAATTTAGCCTGATCTGATAGCCTGATAAAAAAAATCAAATTTTTTGACCATCTCCAATTAGGGTTTTTGGTCTTAATCATTATCAGAAGGGATTTAATTTTTGCAACTTTTTGATTCCTTGCCAAATCATGTTGCATTTATTTATTACCCCTTTTTAGCTTTAAAAATCATGACTTTCACTTCTTCTTTCTTTTTTTGAATTTTTATCATTTTTTTGACATGTTAATTAGGACCAGACAAAATATGATATTGAAAGCTCCATAAAAAAAAATTAAAAAAAACCCTGCTTTGGACCACTAGACCCCATATCTTCTTCCAAACAGCTTGCACCTCATGCAGTGTGCTAGGACCTGAAGACTCCATTCCTTGAGATAGAAATTTGTAGCCCGATTTCATTGTGAAAATTCGAGATTGAGTGAAGGGCTAGATGAGCTTGTCTTCAAACGGATTTTGACAAAGTGGAATGAACTGGATCAGATTGGCAGCAAGACAACATCCCACTGCTTGGAAATCGGGTTGATGAGAAAACTAACTTATGCTTCTGTAAATTATAGTGGAGTAGTGTCCATCAAGTGAATGGCCGCGTATGTCTAAGTGAGTATATATAGGTTGTGACTATATATGTACAAGTGTGTTATCATTATTTTGAAATAAAATTTTGTTTGTTCTCTTTCATGTTGTGCTTTTTTTTTTGAGCTTCCACTTGTTCCACAAGTGTGTTATCACTTGGACACACACGGCAACTGACTTGAGGGACACCACTCCACCATACACACTTCACTTTTGCCAGACACATGGGCTCTCTTAACTATGGCTTGGTGATTATGCTAATATACGCATGTGGGAACTCCTTGGCTCCAAGCTAGCTTCATTTATTTTCTGTCAGATTCTACAAGTTTTCGGTTTCTGTACTTCTCGATCCCTTTTTCTTATTTCTTTGTCAAGGCAGCTTCTAGAACTTTAGGTAAATTGTGGCTGAAATTTAATTGTCTAGGGAAGCTTCTAGAGGAAGTACGAGAAGTTTTTTGAAGATGGAGCATATGATGGAGCAACAATGGATTTCGCAATTGTAACCTCACATCATCTTTTTAGACCTTCAAACATTTTGTGCTTGAAAAAGTGGTGATTAAGCTATAAAACTCTTAACCATGTATGAAAAACTTAGTTTGATTGAAAAAAAAAAAAAGACGACGAAGAAAAAGAAAGAAAGATAGAATTAGCATGACTTATTACAACATTTTAAAGAATAAATAAATGGCAAAGTAGCTAATCCCATTCATATGAAATTTTTGTTACAATTAAAAACTAAAATAATCTACAAAATCATCAAATGAATTATAAAATACTTTCTTGTCATTTTCTTATCTATTTAACTAAGATTGATATTTTTTTTATAAGAAAAACTAATATTGATTCTTAGAGCCTAGATATGACTTAGAGATATAATCCATTGTTCAAAATCTCCCAAGAATAATAATAAAAGGCAAAATTTTTCAGTTGGAGTAGCCGAGTTCTGCTAGATATACTCAAACTTGGAAGCAATTTGGTTTTTTTTTTAAGTCAGCTAGATACTTAACACTAGATATTACTAAGAGATGGAGTTATGAACATTAATAAAGATACTTTGGTGGCAATGAATGGTCAACTTTCAAGTTTCTTAACAAGTTGATTGGTGAGACAGTTAAAGTTGGAGCATATATGATGGAGCAAAAGGTAGGGAGGAGCCATTCATTTATAAAAACACTATAGGAAAGGGGTACCAATGAATAGAAAGTGACATTTGTGAAGAATGTAATTATTAAGATTGCAATGCTAAATTCTAGTGATTGCTTCCTTTGTTGAGGATGTGGAGTAGTGCGCCCAAACCAGGTCTGTTTTGTTCAATTAATTTGTCGCTAGAAGTACTAATACAAATATGGTATACGAATTATGAGCAATCACTACAACAAAATGTATTTTTAGTGATGAAAATATTCGTCACTAAAAGTCTAGTTTTTCATCATTAAGAACCTTTAGTGACAAAATCGGACTTTTAGTAACGAAACTCATTTTGTCGTTGAAACCCCGTCACTAAAAGTCTTGGCGATGAAAAATTTCGTCACTAAAAGTCCGATTTGTTTTTTTTTTTAAAAGAAACTTTTAGTGACGAAAATGTTTTGTCGCTAAATTTTTTCCTTGCTAAAAACACTATTCAGTGACGAAAATATTGTCACTAAAAACACCTTAGTATATTAAATCATATTTAGTGATGAATAATTTCGTCACTAAAACTATGTTCGGGTACATATAGTGATGAAAAAGTTCTTCACTAAAACTATTTTTAAAAAAATCCAGGCACATATAACGACAAAAACTTTTGTCACTAAAACCATTTCTTACAAAATTTTGCTACATTTAGCGATGAAATATTTTGTCACTAAAACAATTTTTTGTTGCCATATTTGTGACGAAAAAATTCGTCGCTAAAACTTATTTTCTGTTTTTATTTTTTTCATGGCTTTGATATTAACCTGTAACCTGTCATTACATTATTAAAACCTCACATTTGAATAACACATTTATTTCAACAACACATTTATAAAAAAAGATCCATACATTCCACAAGTAAAAAATAAAACAAGTATCTAATTCAAACTCCTTCCATACAATAATTGTTTGCATTACATATAACAACTCAGGATGTTTTACAACAATACAAAAAGTGTAGCATAATATAATTAGAACTAACGGAAGATGTCCTCATATGTCTTCAAGTAATGCCAAAAGTAAATCCCCTAAAAGCCACCAATAAAAAATCTGCACAAATATAAAAACAATACTACATTAAAATCGTAAAGTAAAAACATTAACTATGTTATAAGAAACATTTCTAAAAATGCATTAAGAGTAGCCATACCAATGAATTAAAATCACAACTCCTAATGTAGAAGTTGTAGAAAGCAAATATAGATTATCAAGTGTAATATAATACAATTAGTTTCAAATAATGCATCAAAAAAAGTAACCACACCATGTGGTGTGGGTCAATTGCTAAAATAAAGTACTAATCAAAAAGTGTTTTAACTTGAAGTTGAACCACCCCCATAGGTAAGAGCGTCATCATAACCCTTGCTCCTCAAAAAGTTAAGAATATTGTTTTGGACATCTTCTTGCTTAGCTCGTTCCTCTTGGTTCCTAGCTCATGCCTCTCGGTCCTCCCTAGCTTGCTCCTCTTGGTCCTTAGCTCGCTCCTCTTGGTCCCTAGCTTTTACCTCTTTGAGCTCAATTATCTTATTTTCTAACTGTTGGATATAAGTCAAATAAAATACTATTCATCACACCTAATCAACAATACTCATTGACATTTCCAAGAAATGAAAAACACTCCCAATATTAGTTTAACCCACCTTATAACACCATGCAAGCCACCCGCTTGCTCCAACACAACAACCCACTACAAAATCAATCACAAATATCACAAGTATAGAGTTTTATAAGTATTTAAATCAAATAAAATATTATTCATCACATCTAATCAACAATACTCATTAACATTTCCAATAAATGAAAAACACTCCCAATATTAGTTTAACCCACCTTATAACACCATGCAAGCCACCCGCTTGCTCCAATACAACAACCCACCACAAAACCAATTATAAACATCACAAGTATAAAGTTTTACAAGTATTTAAATCAAATAAAATACTATTTATCACATCTAATCAACAATACTCATTAACATTTCCAATAAATGAAAGACACTCTCAATACCTTATAACACCATGCAAGCCACCCGCTTGCTCCAACACAACATACCACCACAAATCCAATCACAAACATCACAAGTATAGGGTTTTACAAGTATTTAAATCAAATAAAATACTATTCATCACATCTAATCAACAATACTCATTAACATTTCCAATAAATGAAAAAACACCCCTAATATTAATTTAACCCACCTTATAACACCATGCAAGCCACCCGCTTACTCCAACACAACAACTCACCACAAAACCAATTATCAACATCCCAAAATATAATGCTTACAAGTATTGAAAACAATTAAAATAATATGCCTCACATATAAATCAACAATATCCATTCACTTATTATGCTCAAGAATTTAATAAGAAATTACTTACTATGATCAAGCCAGTACACACCTTTACCAAAGAAATCCAAAGTGACAACAAACAAATAATGAGTTACCTGCCAAAAATAAAAAAAATAAAAAGTTACTATCACATACCCACACCTCAAAACCACCCCCAAATACCAACTAACACATACCCACACCTCCATTTATATTACTCTTTATAAGTCTTTATTCATTATTCTCAACCTCTTTATGTTCAATAAAATCATGGTTTCTATCTTCATCTATGAAAACTTATTAAATAAAGTCAAATAAAATATAAAACTAATTTAAGCTCTACAATTACCCTTAAGGAATCACATGGGAAAAAGGGACTACTAACTTTGGATAAGATGGAAGCCAAACAACAAGGAAGGGATGGCTTTAATTTTAATGGGAAGTGACTGGAACTAGAGACTGAAGGGTCTAATAGGGGTTAACTAGCTCACGAGCTCCATAGATTATCCGCATGGCAAATGGTGTTGTCGGGCAAGAAAAGATTCCATGAGTTTTAAAACCACCATTAGAATTAAATAAAAGAAAGGACAAGAACTAATTCTAATTCTCTAACCCTTAAGCCCACAAAACCAATTATGATAGTTTAGAAATATTCAAATTCACCAAGAAACTAACAATTAACACACAAAGATGACCCGGTCCAATACTTAATATGCAGCTCACATGTTGCTAATTGATGAGAAATGCACATGCAGCTTTAATGAAATGCCCATCCTTTTATTCAAACTCCACATCCTTTTCTTCAAACAAATTAAACTTAATTTTTTTCCCCTTATAATCAATAGATTTTTTTTAAAAAAAAATTTTAATGCGAAATCCTTATACCAATTCTACTATCTGATATTTCATTTCAATTTCTTAACAACATGAATGTTATAAAAAAAAAAAAGAAAAGAAAAGAAAAAGCACAATATGAAGATCTATCTCAAAAGTCAAAACCAAACTCCAAAGCCAAAACAAGAAGTTCATAACATTAATTTGTCATAGAACTCAATCAAAATGCAAATGAAGATTCAAAATGGAAAATGGAAAATTAGAAAGAAAAACAATAATAAAACCCACAGCAACGAAAAAAAAAGGAAAAAGAAAAGAAATGTCTCACGGCAAGCTCAACGACGTGGCTGTGAAAGAGACAAAGAGGGAGAGCGGAGTGCGACAGAGCTTAATGGAGTGCAATGGAGCTCAACGACGGTGGCGAGGTGGAGTGCGACGGAGCTCAACGGAGGTGGTGAGGTGAAGTACGATGACGAAGCATGGATCAGCATAGTGGCGAGATGAAACGGCGCTAAGGAGAAAGACAAAACAAGGTTCTGAAAAATGAAGAGAAAAAGGGATTTTTATACTAACACTGTTAGTGGTGAAATTTATTTCGTTGCTATAGGCTACTTTTAGCAACAACTTCAAGTTCCGTCGCAAAAGGTCTTAAGGCTAATAATATCCCAGCAACAGCTACAGCGATGAAACTCTTTTCGTCGCTATAGGTTGCTTTTAGTGACAAATACCAGTTTCGTCGTCGAAAAGTTCTCCTTAATAGTTTTAGTGACGACTTTGTTTCGTCGCTATTGAGAATTTTTAGCAACGAAATATGTTTTGTCACTGATAATTTTCCAGTAACACCTATAGCAACGAAAGTTTTTCGTCTCTAAAAACTTAAGTTTTCAATTATGAAAACTTTCGTCACTATATGCAAATTACATTTGCGCCCAATATTTCCTTTTGACGCTCTTGTTTTTTATCAACAAATAGCAACGAAATTCAACTTTTGTCACTAAAGGTTATAATTTTTTTTTTTTTTCATTTTTAGTGACGAAAAATTCTTCCTCACTAAAATTTGTCACTAAAAATACATTTTGTTATAGTGAATGTTGGTGCCACAACTTGCCTATGTGGCGAGTTGTCGTTGGTGGAGGGGTGATGGTGGCTCCATGTGAGGACACCTTTTCACCAACCACAACTCGTCACATGGGTGTGTTGTGGCACCAGAATTATCCATGAATTATTATCAACAGAATATAGATTAATAAAGTCCTCACTACTACTGACAGTATAGTACGATCAATTATGCAACAGTCCAATTAGACCTATTAGAATTTTAAAATCAATTATGTAAAAAAAAAAAAAAAAAATTGTTCTTGATGGAACCAAAATAACTGATTAGTTGAAGTAAAAGCAACAGAATACAAAAATATTAAAGCTAAAAAAAAAAATGGAATTCTTATTAGGGGTAAGGACTAATTTAGCAACCCGATGCTACGGGGTACAACATCAAATACGTGCAAACCAATCAAATTAATTTGAGCTCAATTTTTTAAGGTATGATATTGCTAAATGCTAATATCAAATATTTGATCTTCCATAGATACAACTTTTTTATCATAATTTTTTTTTTCTTAAAAATTTTCTTATGTTTAGCTTGACCCCCCTTCGTAAGTAATCCTGGGTTTGCCATGGGGTGAATCAACTTTGTGGAGCTGAATTCCATGACACCGTCCTCCTTGTGTATCCAATACATGGTCTTCAGCCCATATCTAATGTCACTACGGGATCGGTAGTACTTTGAGCCCCTAAGGCAGTCCTCCCCCACTAGCTAGATGTGGCTTGAAATGTAGAAAACATGGCTCACGACGCTGTTGGACCATGAATATTCTTTGAGCTGGAAGAAAGATGTGTCAAAAAATTTGTGATCGTACTTATTGTAGAGCTTTATGACCGTCAGACTGAAAGTGTCCCATAAAAGGGATTTGGCTGGCTTGTCTAACTCCCAGTAGATACCATAGGACCACCTCTCCTGGGCTAGCTCGAACTCTACCTCCACTTGCTGTGGAATGACTCTCTCACTGTTGATGGATATATTAGGCTCTTGACAATGAGAGGAATGTTCGGTTTAAGCATATACGGGTGGGTAAATTAGCTTCGTGGAGCCGAATTCCATGACACCGTCCGCTATGCAAATCCAGGACATTGTCTATACTTACCGCCCTCACGAGCTTGGTAATAATTTGAGTTGTTCAGGCAGTCCTCTCCGACTAACCAGATGGGGTTCCGAATGCTGTAAACTAGGCTCACGACGCTGCTGGACCACGAATCCATGGGCTGGAAGAACAAGGAGATCAAGTTATAGTTGGTAAATTTTTATCATCCACATTGTAGAATCCTTTGATTGGACTAAAAGAAAACCATGAAGGAGATTTGGATGGTCTGTTTAACACCTAGGAGATAGCGTAGGACCACCTCTCCTGGGCCTGCTCGAACTTTGCCTCAACTTGTTGTCGGAAGATTCTCTTGTTGTCGTTAGAGAAATGAAATTAAATTTGGCGCCAGCTAGTTATATTAGGCCCCTGAAATAGAGGTTCAATTCACTACATCAAAATCAAAATAAGTCTATTACATCATGTTAATACAACAAAAATTAGTATAGTAGTATTAGACATAATATTACATCTACAAATTAAAATTCGTTGCAATAATAATTTAAAAGTGGTAAATTATTACATTAATAATAATTAGTTAAAATCACTTATAATTTTTAGTTGCAATAGAGGCTTTAATACTAAATTGCATTAAGAAATATTTTTTGCAATAACTTAAATTGAAGAAATCATTGTAATAACTTGGTACCAATTATTTTGCAATCTATTACAATAGAAATTTCAAAGTGTCAGCTTATTGCAACAAATATATTATTGCAATAACTAAATATCAATTATTTTACAATCTATTGCAATAACAAACATAAAGTTGCAACAAATATATTATTACAATAATCTAATACCAAAATTATATTTGTCAATTATTTGCAATCTATTGCAATAAAATTCGTGAAATTATAGTCTGTTGCTACAAGATATTCGAAGTAGTAAATTGTTTATTGTAACAGCAAATATAATATTACATCAAAATTGTCATTAAAATATTTAAAGTTTATTGCAACGAGATTTTCTTAACACAAACCAATTACCTCAAATTTTATTGCAACACTTTGCATAAACTATTGCAATGACTTTGATATTATTACAACAATATTTTTTGTTGTAATAAACATTTTTTGTTGTAGTGGTTTTACTTGAAACATCTTTAAATCCATGACTTGATTCACTTTCGTTTGAAGTAAATTGATAATGATATTGGGCTAATTCAATTGAAGGTGAATAAGAACTGTTTGGTTGGAAGATTGAGGATATGGAATTAGCAAATCCATGAAGTGATGTTTCACTAGATACTGAATTTTGCTGCGAGTGAATGGGTGGAAAGATTAATGTTATGGAATGAGAAGAGAAGTGTTTGCTTTGAGCAGATACGAAACTTGATGGAGAGTAGTTTGGTGGAAAGAAGGTTGATATGGAAGGATAGTCATTGAAGTCTTGAATTAACGACTGATTTGATAAAGAACTATCACTACTCCCAGACAGAGACCTGGCTGATGGAAAGACTAAACAAATTGAATTCGGATTCAAAAGTGAAATTCGTAGTTTTGTGTCTAGGGACATGTGCGCCAGGGCAATGGATTCCGACACAAAAGGCAAGAATAATGCGACTGAGGATGGATCGCACAGTAATGACTACGAGGGTTCCATCATATAAACGGAAAGGAGAAGTGTAAGGATTAAGGAAACTTCCTCACAACAACTAATCCGTTGTTCCTTAATTTGGAAGTAAATCATGCTTGGAGTTGGGAAGAACATTAATCACAACCGCGTGGATTCAATGAGGCTTCCTTAGAGCATCTACAATAGTGCCACTATATACAAAAAGGATGCTGCAATAGTGGTGGTATAGGTAAATTTTTTACCTACATTGCTATAGTGCACATCTATATATGGTTGTACATTGTAGCTAAAAGCTAAAAAAAAAAAAAAAAAAAAATTATTATTTTTTTATTCAACCTCCGTTCAAAATATTATTTGTTTGTTCTTCTTTTTATTTTATTTTATTTTATTTCTTTTATCGAAACTTGTCTGTCTCAACTCTCAAACTCTCAACTCTTAACTCTCACCTCTCTCATAACTTTCACCTCTTTGTCTCATCGCCGCTAGCCCACCCGAACCTCAACATCAAACTCCCACACCACTAACCCACTCCGTTGAACCAAGCCATTGACCCACTCCATCAACCCATGCTACAGACCCATCTCATCCACGCCGTCAACCTACGCTACCTAAGTTCGTCGTAGACCCATTTCGCTCATGCCACTGACCCATACCGAGCTGCTTGGTTGCTTTTTTCTTTTTTTCTTTTTTCTTTTTTCTTTTTGTTTTCTTTTTCCTACTGTGGACTGCTGGTGGTGGTTGTGGTGGTTGTGGGTGATGGTTGAGGTGGTTGTGGTTGGTTACTGAAGTTTGTGGTGGATGTTTTTATTATTATTCTAATGATTTATTTATATTATTTTAATCAAATAGCTAAAAATATAGATCCATTGATGTTGGGTGTGAAGAGGTAAAATAGATAAAGTGACTTTTGTAGGTGTCAAATAGCTAAATTTTTAGCTCCACTATTGTGGATGCTCTTAGGAATGTGACAACCGCATGGACACTAAGATCATCCAAATATTAGTTCGGAAATACCTTAAAATTAGTGTGCAAAATCAATACCTGAGTATGTTGGAATATTATTAAACTAGTTGCTAACTCATGTGATGCACGTGGTAATTAAATAAAAATTAAAAATAGTTATTAGTTTTTTGGAGCAAAAATTAAAAATATTTATTTTGCTTAAAGGTCTATGACTTGGCTTAAAAAAGGTATAAGTTGAAAATGATTGAAATTGAATGAAAATAAGTAATTTTATTCAAAATAATGGTTTAGAAAATTATTTTTATTTTATATCATTAGTTCCACATAACACATATTGGCGTGGCTCACAACATTTTTCACTATTCTATGACGATGACTTTAAACATACAAAAAACAAAAACAAAAACAATCTGATACAGTCACTTTTCTTCTTCTTCTTCTTCTTCTTCTTCTTCTTCCTTTTTTTTTTTTTTTTTTTTTTTTCTTTCCGATTGTGAGTTCTTTAATTCTATTAACATTAAACCTGGTAAAAAAGTTACATACCTTTTTGACAAAATAAATCCAAACCCAAGTTTTGAAGACACTCCAAGAACCAAATCAATGCAGTATGCTACCAATGAGAGCAAAGAGGAAGAGGACGTGTGGCGTATGAAGAGATGGCTAGAAGTTGAACATATAACTATGTTGATTACCACATAACAATACAATGCAGAATAATAAGAACTGCAAAACACAAACATAGAAAACTCATCAACTATTAAAACGTGAAAACATACTAAATAAAGAACAAATGTGATAATTCCGAGATCGTTAGTCAAGTAGGTTCGTCCAAATAGGTCAACATGGGCTTTGTCTCTATACCTACAAGGTTAAGAATGGAATTCTCTCTGAGTGGTCATCAGTGTGGTGCCGGCCACAGAGTCTTCGATGGTTAAGTCAATGAATGGCATCAGAAAGGGCTTATGAGAGCTAGAGTGAACAAAGAAATTATCAGTATTTTAATGTATGTGTGTACCTTGTTTAGTTCTGAAGTGTATCTTATATACATCCTCTCTTCTTTTAGCCATTGTACCCTATTCATGGTGGCATAAGTGCTTCTTTTGTAACACCTCTAGGCTCATTCAGTGTAGGCTTTGATGAGTCTCCACCAGTCTTCTTGGCTAATTCCGAGGCATTGAATTTTCCTCTTTATGGCGCTTCTGCCATCATCCATGCTAGGTCCAGGTGGATAATGGTACTTGATGGGCTCGTCTAGACAATGGTATTTATTGGGTCTATTAGTTGCCCCCTTAGTTCTGTGGTCGTCCTTATGTGTAATGACGACCATGGGAAGATGGAAGGTTTGTTGTTCAGATGTAACCCTTGGGATTCCATTCTAGTCGCATTTAATGCGTAGTGGAAGCACCGTACATGTTGTGGCCACGTGGCGCATTCTGACTGGTGGATGCCTTTGTTTGGTTTTCCCGCTAGTTTTCAGTTTCTTAGGCTTGGTTTTTAAAAACTCTTTTCATTCTTCTCCACTTTCCCACTTCTTGCCATTTTTGCCTTTTTTTTTATTTTTTATTTTTTATTTTTTATTTTCTCAACCTTTGGTGTCTCCCCCATTTTCTTGAGCTTGAATTTCTAAGCCTTGGAGTTTTTGAGGAATGATTTTCTTTCCCTTTCCTTTTTCTTTTCATGTAGTGCCATACTTTTGTCCTTTCTTGCTTTGTTTGGAAATTTGTTCTTCTTTTTCTTTAGTTTCCATGCTTAGAAATTCTGAAATTAGGCAACACTATCGCTCTGTCTCTTTCCTTTCTACGTGATTAGGGGCATCTTTAAATTCTTTTCGTACCTATTATCCTTTAATCGAAGGATTTGCAATTTGGGGTCACGATTTGGGTTTGGTGTTGATTGATCTATTTCCTTTATTGCGTCAGTCTGTAGATTGGTTTGAGGAGTTAGTGGGTAGCCAAGGAATCATGTCTGAGGTGAGGTCTAGTGAACTGGAAACTGGAAACTGGGTTGTCGTCTAGCGACAACCTTGTTGAGGCGAAGGTGGATACCGTGGCTTCTGGCCGAAGAGAAGTTAGGACTTTTCATGCCCTCGAGGAGGCGTTTGCTTTGGACTCTGACACCCTCTCCAGGTTTAGAGATAGGTTTCAATTCCCTGAGAGGGTTAGGATTCGTCTTCCCCACGAAAAGGAGAGAGCTTGTCATTTCTTGCTCAGGGAAGTGTTCTTTTACGAAGTTACTTTCCAGTGTGGGCTTAGGTTTCCCGTCCACCCCTTCATCATGGAGCTCCTGAACCATTTCAACATTGCTCCTGGGCAATTTATGCTGAACTCGTGGAGAATTATGATTAGTTGTATGGAGATATGGATGGTCTTCATTGAAGGCAGCTTGATTAAGGTAGACGAGTTCATACACTTGTACCGTTTGAAGGAGTGAAAGGAATATGGGTACTACGAACTTGTGCCCTGGGTCAGGAAGGCAAGGATCATTACTAATCTACCTTCGCCCTTCTAATACTGGAAGTCGAGGTTCTTTTTTGTGTCGAGGGACGGATAGGATACTCCTTCTGACAAATTGTGGGGTGAAGTTCCTAGGTTGCTTCGTCATTGAAGAGCAACAAGTTTAGCTGCGCTATCTTCCTACCAGTCCTTTCTATTTCTTCTTTTTTCTTAATTTGTTACTGACCTCCTATTTGTAACGTCTGTGCAGTTGAAAAGCGTCCAAAGTTGAAGAGCAGGTACAAGAAGTGCGTCCAAGCTGCAACTGAATATGTTAAGACAATCGATGACTTCAATGACCTGGTCGATCCAAGAAATTTTGCTTGTCATTGCCTTGATCAAGAGCCTTCCCCCTTTGTTCTACGCGCTATTGAGATTGAGGAGAAGAGTAAATGTTCATTTGCTTCGTCACTGCCTTGGATTTTTTTTTTTTTTGACAAGTGTTTCTCTTTTGCAGAGATGACGACAAAGTTTAACCAAGAGATGTATGCCAAGATGAGGGCAAAAAAGAATGAGCCTTTCTCCAACCTCGAGAAAAGGGTGGTTTGGGTCGTGGAGAAGGGGACTCCCGTCACCCCTGTTGCCTCCATCCCTGAAGCCACAAGGAGGACGTCTCCTGCCACCTCGATGGAAGAGATTACTCCTCGTCCAAAGAAGTAGTGCGTGGTGGACAAGGGCAAGGAGAAAGTTGATTCGTGCTCATCAAATTTCTAAGACAATGCTAGCTTGGCTCTAATGAGGGTGCAGGATGCCTTCATTGTCGAGGAGCGCAAGGTCTTCTCAGGTATACCTTCTAATGAGATCGTGGGACATCACATCCACAAGCTCGTCCAAGTGATGTACTTGTACCACTTATTTTTTCTTTTTTGATTTTGTGCATGGATCTAAAGGTTTGATGTTTTGTGCAATTTTTTTTTTTAGGTTCTGGGGGAGACGATCCACATCACGTTGAAGTACTTGAGCCACGAGGCAAAGGCTACGTTAGTGGGGTCCAAGGTAGAGGCTCTGGAGGTTGAGAATACTAAGCTGAGGAGGGAGCTTATTTTTGCCACGGATGAGTCCAGCACCGCTAAGGAAAAAGCTAAGGCTCTGGTTGACGACCTGAGGATTGAGAAGCAGTTGACCATGGAAATGGACGAACAATTCCAAGTTGTGAACCAGAGGGTCAAGACCATTGCTGCCAAGGCCATTGAAGCCTTTTTACAGATTGATGAGTACAACACTGTCCTCTTCAGTTGGTACTACAAGGGCTTTGAGCTTCTTTGACGGTACCTCATCAGCACCCTACTAGCGTGGACCTCGTGAGCCTGGACCTGAAGAAGGTGGATAAGGAGATGGAGACAGACGAGGCCTCTATATTGATACCGTATTTTGTCTGCCCTCGATTTGCGTGCCTAACCTAGAAAAATCTAAAAATATCATTTTCTTTCCATAGGTCTGCGAGAACATCCAAAATGGCATGGCGCAACCTGTTTAGGCACCGGGGCACTCAAAGTACCTTTTTCAACTAAAATGACCAAAGCGCCCCTAGTCAGCCCTAGGGCTAACCGAAGATCAAACGAGGTCCAAACTCTCGCAAGACAACGTTTTTCATAGTTTTATATCAAACTCGAGTTTCTCGGAGATTTTTAACAATTTTGACCAAGTTTAACTCGAAGTCGATCTGGGGTGGGCCCAAAAACCCTAATTTTAATCTGGCTATCAGAACGGGTTGAAACTAATGTCATTGTAAAGATTATCAAATTCTCGTTCCAACGATTGTTCATGGGTCAAAATCATAGTTAGAACGGCTGAGATATCACGAAAACTGGGATGACGCACCAATCGATACACTGCAAATTTCTGAGAGCCGTAACTTTTGATTCTACTGTTGGATTTTCAAAATCCATACATTTTTAGAAACAGGAAGTCAAGATCTTTCCAGGGGTGTTAGGATCCATTCATTTTGGGTCCCTTTAAGGCCGGCAGCCTTCCAAGGGCCGCTGCCTCGAAAAACATGCCAAGGCTATAAATAGCCCTAGGCACCCATCAAATCAAGGTAGACCACATTTTTTTTTTTTTTTTTTTTCTGAAGTCTTCCTTCTGTCCAACTTCTCCACACTTTTTTTCTCTCTTCCAAACACCAAAAAAAATACCCAAAACACACAACAAAGCTTCTTAATTCTTCTTTCCTAGTTTTCCTTTCCTTGGGGTTTAGAGGTGTGGATGTTGCATTTTTTAGCTATCATCCACACCCCTAACCTTCTAAATCTTTTTCTTTGTTTCTACATGTTTGTATGTTTAGATCTATGTAGACCTACCTTTGGTAATCCCTTAAAATCTGGCCCAGATTCCTGCCATAAAGCCAAAGGTAGACCTACCTTACTCCACCAAGAGAGAAAGCACCCAAAGCTCCACGCGAACACACACCATCATATACACCGAGATGGGCCCTCAATTGGGGCCCCGCACGCATGGGAGCTGTTGCCACTACGGTGAACAAACGAGGGCTCATGACAATGGCGACGGTTTTTCCGCTTCCGCCCTGATTGAGGCCGAGTGTCGACAGACTAGTGACTCCACTGGGGATCGATGAGTGTTTAGCCTTTAGAGCTTTTGATAAAACCATAATCTTTGGACATTGACTTTTGAAAACATAGAAATTGGCATTGGCCTCCGGGGCTTTCCTTTTGAAAAAGGGATTCTACCATATCCTGGTAGACTGTTTTCAAAAGAGCAAAAAAAAATTCCCAAAAAAAAAAAAAAAAAAAATCCTTTTCCAATAGGGAGGCTTTGAGGCATTTTCATATAAGGCTTTTACTGCTTTCCTTACATGCTTTACCACTTTTCTTCACATGCAAACATTGGGTAGCAAAATTTAATTTCTGCTACACCTTAATCCGTTGTCCATATATATCTATTGTGCTTTGAAAAAGTCTTTCCCCTTCATTAAGGATTACATGTCATATACACCTTTTTGAGCTGAACCTGGGCTTTGCACTGCTAGCGTAGTCTCATCTCTTTTCGGGCGTCACCCCATCTGTAGATGTATGGACGGAAACATTGGCAGTGTTACCCATAATTAGATTCGGGGCTGATGTTGTAGGCATTTCTGGGTCCATGGGTGAATAGGAGTTGCTAAAAAGGCCCTTTTGATCCTTCTTGCCCTGCAACTTCCATGAAGGGAAGGGTATGGCGATTGAGTACCCTAGGATAGGAACCACCTACCAGTTAAGCTTTTGCATACAGTTGGCCTAGTTATGTCAAACTCGTGAGGACTAGATCAAGCCAAGAGCACATCAAGACTAGGTGAAACCTAAAGAGTGAGCATCCGAGCCTAGGAATGGATACCCTTATAGGGCTAGAGGTTAGGGGAAAGTGTCTTGTAACAGGTGCGCGCCCTTTTTGCTTGCGCCAAAGAAATTGTGCTCTACTCCAAGTTCTTTCTATCCTGTTTGCACAGCATCCGTGATTAAACCCTTAGGAAAAGTAACCCTGTCGCTTGTACATGCTAGATCATACCCTATCCCTAAGGGTTTACAACCCTACAAGGGCACTCATGCATACACTAATTGGTTCCGTCACCTAAATGTGCAAAGATAAAATATGTGGCAAGTAACCGAAACTCCGTTCAGAAGGAAATGCTACCAAAAAGCTATCAAGAATCTCAAAGATATCATGAGTCCAAGAATTCTCCCAAGGAAGATCCAAAAAAAGATTGCTAGGAGACCAAGGGCCTTAAAGAGATCCAAAGGCCTAAGAGATTCATGCTATCCAAATTGCCAAGAGATCCGAATTGCGAAGATGTCAAAATTGCCAAAAGGTCCTAGAGGTCAAGAATCCAAGGGCTTCCTTAAGAGATCCAAAGCCCCAAGAGATTCATGGTATCTAAATTGCCAAGAGATTCGAATTGTTAAGACGTCAAAATTGCCAAAAGGTCATAGAGGTCAAGAATCCCAAGGCTCCCCCAAGAGATCCAAAGGTCCAAGAGATCCATGCTGTCCAAGTTACCAAGAGATCCAACTGTCCAAGGGCTTCCTCAAGAAGTCAACCTTATCAGAAGCCAAGCTTTTCCTCGCAGTCGCATTTCTTGTATTGTAAAAGGCCCATTATTGATAGGTGCAAACCAAAATGAAGAAGAATCAAACTCTCAAGCCAACAGGCGAGACAGAACTTCAGGAGAAAATTCCATTAGGTGGAGAATGAGCTTCGCAACATGAGGAAGGAGATGGATGAACTAAAAAGTGCTATAAAGGACAAGGCAGGGAGACTTTGGATGGGATGATTCGAAGGACTGACTCACCATTCATTACTAAAGTATTGAACCATCCCCTCCCACCAAAATTCTGCCTCCCATAGTTGGAGTCATATGACGGTTCCAAGGATCCCTTTGATCACATCGAATCATTCAAGACACTGATGCTATTGCATATGACCCCAAACGAGGTGATGTGTAGGGCATTCCCAACAACACTGAAAGGTGAGGCCAGGGTATGGTTCAGCAAGATACCCTCAAGAACTATTGCAGATTTCGAACAACTCAGCAAGGGTTTTGTTCGTCATTTCACTGGGGGGTAAATACACAAAAAGCCAACTGGCCATCTTCTCAACATTCAATAAGCAAAAGGAGAATCACTAAGACAGTACGTTACCCGATTCAATAAGGAGCTACTGTAGGTAGACGAAGTTGAAAATCAAGTCATCTTAATAACTTTCTAAGCAGGGTTGCTGCTAGGAGATTTTTTCTTTTCAATCACTAAAAGTCCACCAAAAATAGTCACAGAATTGCTTCACAAAGCTCTAAGTACATGAATGCAAAAGACGCAGTGCTCTTAAAAGAAATGAAAGAAAAAAATGAAGAAAGATGAAGGAACAAGTAGCAATCACGTTAAGAAGAAAGAGACACAAAATGTTAGGCAGACCACAGGGGAAAAGAAAGAACTTCTAGACAAGAAGCGAAAGTTCACCAACTTCACACCTCTGATAATGCCAATTGAGCAGTTACTTATGCAAATAAGGGATGATCCCTCCTTGCAATGGCCAAAGCCAATTAGCACTCTAGTAGAAAGAAGAGACAAGAGCAAGTACTATAGGTTCCACAAGGACCATGGGCATCGTATTGATGAGTGTAGGCATTTGAAAGACCAGGTGGAAACTTTAATCCGGTAAGGGAAGTTACAAAAGTATGTCAGAAAGACGGAGCCCCAAAGATACCAACAGAAGGATGATCATGACAGAACTCAAGGAGCAGGAGATAGCAAACCTCCTGCAGGAGAGATAAAAGACGATCTCAGGAGGACTAACAGTAGGCAAAACACTGAAGTCCCTAAAATAAACAGTGTCCATCGCGGCTCCCTTCAAGAAAGATGCCGAAGAATGACAAGCCTGATATTGTCTTCTCAAGAAAAGACGGTCACAGCAATAGGCAACTTCATGAAGACCTACTGGTAATCATGCTTAGGGTAGAAAGGTTCAACATCCACCGAGTACTCATTGACAACGGAAGCTCAGCAAATATCATCTACTTGCCCGCGTTTCAACAGATGAAGCTGGATAAGAAAAGGATTAGGCCTTTCACCTCGGTAAGCTTCACAAGGGATAGAATCGTCCCTAGAGGCATCGTCAAACTGTGATCGTAAGAACTTACCCAGTATAGGTAACCAAGGAAATCGATTTCCTCATAGTTGATTGCCCTTCAACATACAACATCATCTTGGCAAGACTTGCACTTAACAGACTAAGAGCAGTGACGTCAACATATTACTTAAAGGTGAAGTTTCCAATAGCCCATGGAGTAGGAGAAATCAGATAAGACCAAGTTTTGGCAAGAGAGTGCTATCAAACTGCCCTAGCATTTGGAAAGAACCACACATGGGTGATCAATGAACCATAACCCATTCTTGAACCATCAAAAGAACCACAAGAAGTTGAGATCATCCTAAGAGATTCGATGAAGGTATTAAAGATCGGAACAAAACTCTCAACTTCAGAGAAAAAGAAGATGATCTCCTTCTTAAGGGCAAACCAAGATGTTTTCCCCTAGAAACACATGGATATGCTCAAGATTGATAGGAAGATCATACAACATCGTCTCAACATCAGCCTAGAATGCAAACCTGTGCAGTAGAAACGGAGAATATTTGCACTAGAGGGCAATGAAGCTGTAACTGAAGAAGTAGAGAAGCTATTAAAAGCCGATTTCATTAGGGAGGCCTTCTATCCAAGTTGGCTAGTAAATGTGGTCATGGCAAAGAAGAGTAATGGCAAGTGGAGAATGTGTGTTGATTTCACAGACTTGAACAAAGCCTGCCCAAAAGATAGCTTCCCTTTGCCAAGGATTGATCAGCTGGTAGACTCAACTCTTGGACACAACTCTTAAGTTTCATGGACTCATTTTTTGGATACAATTAGATTCTTATGGACAAAGACAATCAAGAGGAAACCTCGTTTGTTACCAGCTAAGGGTTATATGACTACAAAGTTATGCCATTTGGATTAAAGAATGCAGGAGCCACCTACTATAGATTAGTTAACCGCATGTTCTTTTACCAGATTGGAAGGAATGTGGAGGTGTACGTAAACGATATGTTGGTGAAAAGCAAAGATGAAGCCAACCACTTGGATGATCTCAAAGAAACCTTCAGCACGCTACATAAGTACAATATGAAATTAAACCTTGCAAAGTATGTTTTTGCTGTTGCTTTAGGAAAATTCTTGGGATTCATGGTGTCCTAATGAGGAATAGAGGCAAATCCAAAAAAAGTAAAAGCAATAATCGAGGTCAAATCACCAAAAACAGTGAAGGAGGTGTAGAGCTTGACAGGAAAAGTTGCAGCCTTAAACAGATTCGTCTCCAGGGCAACTAACAAGTGCATGCCATTCTTCAAGGTATTGAAAAAAGTCTTTCAGTGGAATGACGAATGCAAGGAAGCCCTTGCCAAATTAAAGGAGTACTTGACGAAGCCACCTTTATTAAGCCCCTTAGCGATGGGAGAGAAGTTGTTCTCTACTTAGTAGTATCCAACACTACAATAAGTTCAGCACTGATCAGAGAAGAAGGGAACATCCAAAAGCCAGTTTATTATACCAGCCAGGCATTCCAAGGAGCAGAGGCAAGTTATCCAAGGATGGAAAAGATAGCTTTCGCATTATTGGTCGCTTCCAGAAAGCTCTGTCTTTATTTCTAAGCACACCCCATCATTGTCATGACAAACTAGCTCATAAGAAAGATGATGAAAAAGATAGATGCAACAGGACGGCTCATTCAATGGGCAATTGAATTGGGCCAATTTGACATCGAATATCGTCCCTGAGCAGCAATCAAAGCCCAAGTGCTAACAGACTTCATCGCAGAATTCACTTACCCCTATAAGGAAGAAGAACCTCATGTGGAAACATAGACGGTCCAAACAGATGAGTCTGCCACGAAGAAAGTGGGAGGAGCAGGAGTAGTGCTCATCTCCCTAGAAAAAAGAAACATTGAAGTATGCTGTTAGATTGAAATTCCCAGCAACGAATAACGAGGCAGAATACGAAGCATTATTCTAATTTAAAAATCTAGAAAAACAACAATGGCCCTTATGAATTAGAATTGAATTAGAATTGGATTGATTCAAAAATGTTTTTCTACATGATTGATTTATTTAGTTAATCCTTCAAATGATAAGCCTTAGTCAAATAGAAATTTGTTAACATGATGAGGCATGGGCGACATTGTAATTATAATGATAATTTGCAATTCAAAAATTATAAACTACTACAATTTTTGAAGCAACCGGAAATTAGAAAAAGGAAAAAAAAAGTTATTGTTTATTGCTATAGATAAAGGAGTAAATAGTGTCAATCGCTACTCAAGTACCTAGATCTTGTGATCTCTCAACAAAGGATGGTCAAAGCAAATTGTTTATTGGTATCAACACAGTCAACAATATATCCAAACTCCGCCTAAAAGTTCAATGTTAAAAAAGCTCTTTTATATAACACAAGATAAACAGTTTTTGCATAACATGAAAACAAGTTCTATAACATGTTATATATGAAATTAAAAAAAATTTAAAAAACAATAATAATAAGAGTTTCATGATTTAGACAATATTTGAAAAATATGATTATTGTGAACCTTAAGAAAGATAATTGAGAAGGATTTATAGCCACTGCAAAGATGTGTGGTAGTTAGATTTGGTCTCATCTTATGGTTTTTTTTTTTTTTAATCCCTATGTCTATGATAAATGGTTCATTAAATTTAAAAAAAAAAAATTGAATAATCATGTTAGAATAATAAAATTTTGGGCAAATTGCACAAGCCAAAATTAGAATCCAATTAGAACCCTAAAACAAGAAGAAGGACAGAGCTCTCTCTCTCTCTCTCTACCTTCGAAAAAAGGACTGAGCTCTCTCCCTCTCAAGATCCCTAAAAATCCACAAACCCATTTCCCTCTATATTCCCATAGCCAAAGTGAAATTTGAACATGTCTTCGTTAAGTAATTACTCGGGTTCCAGTCACCATTCATACTCTGCTGACCATTGTCAGCTACGGATTGCTCTGACCTTGAACAATTTTGGGAGAAGGTTTTATGGGTGCAGCTACTATGATGTGGTGAGTAATAGTTGGTTTTCATAATTTTTTCCTTTTTCCCTTTTTTTATTATTTATTTTCTGGTTTTGTTGGCTTTATGAATAACCCTAATTTGATTTTGTTTGTAGGATGATGAACCTACTTGTAAATACTTTAGGTGGTTGGATGGAAAACATGTAAGCGTGGATCTGAAGTTGCAGCCATTGTCCTTGCAAGATTTAGTATGTACAAGAATCAAGCAAGAGTTGCAGAGGAAAAGGAAAAGGAGGCTATTGATAGGGAAACAATAGCTATTAAGAGAGAAAACAAAGCCAAGCGAAAGGAAGAAAAAAGTAGGGTGAGAGAAAGGATAGCTAAAGAGAAGTTACAAAAGTACAAATTTGCAATTGTTGTGTTATGGTGGTTTTTTGCTATTTTTTATGTGTTTTCTGGTAGGATGGGAGAATTTGGAACAAAGCCATTGTGTCTGCCTTGAAGGCAAGTTGTTGTAGTTATTGTATAATTTTGGGTACTACCACTTTTTACAAGTGTATTCCATGTATTTGGCACTATGTAATGTTGTTGTTTATTTGAATAGAGTATGCAATTTGTTCTTTATGTGATGTGTTCTTGTTTCTGTAATGCTACCTTGTTTCTGTAATGTGTTCTTTATGTAATGTGATCTTGTAATTTGAATTGAGCATGCTGCCTTTTTTATGTAATGTGTAATGCTGCCTTGTAATGTGTTCTTTATATAATGTGTTCTTGTAATTTGAATAAGATATGCAATCTGTTCTTCTTTGTAAAGATTGTGTATGTTGTACATCAATTGGGTAGGCAAGGACATGCACCCCACAAGATTCTGTTTACATCAATTGAAGAAGCATAAAGAAGTATGTTTTAAAGTAAGACCATTCTATACATATATAATAAGCACTGTTCAAAACAAGTGGACTCCACCTAACATTAATGGCTAAACACTGCCAAATTTCATCTACATAATAGGTGGCTTTGTCCCCACTAAGACAATAACAAAATAACTTTACAATATAAAGTTCTGCATAATGACAAAAAAACAAAAAAGTGGTGACATGCCACTATCAGACATGCACAATAACAAAAAAGTAAAGTAAAGTTTCTGCTTGCACATTCTCCAATCTTCATTTCCCAAAGACCTTGCCTTTGTCCTTGCCTTTGCCTCTGCTTGTTGAGAACATTGCACCAGATGTCTCAGCTCTTAATCCACCTCCTCTCCCATATGAGAACAAATGACTGCTCCCAACTACCCTTGGTGATACCAACCCCCTTCGAGGTTGCAAAATGCATAGAAATTCCATATCAAGATCTAATCCAGTGTTTGGTGTAAGTATAAAGGGTGGTGTTTGTGTTTGTGTTTGTGTATATACCTGAGACAGAGGTTTTCTTATGTCCCATGTTTCCTTAGGAGTATGAGAGATGGGCTGGCTGCATGAGAACCATTGAGTTATGGGTGCTTTACTTGGTGGTGGTCTGCTTGAATCTATTGTAGATGGTGGTGGTCTACTTGAAGCTGAAGCAGATGTTTCAGTTGGCTGTGTGTAGGGTTTGCCTGTTGTTTGCCTTAGTAGCTGCTTTTGTGGCTGGTTGAGTGGTTGACTTGCTTGATGGGTGGTTGGCTTTATTGTAGAATGGCTAGCTACCCCACTTGTTAGTTGACTGGTTGTCTGCTTGGCTACATTGTTTACTGGTCCAAGTGGGTGCCTTGCTTGCTGGTTGGCTACCTTGCTTCTTTGTCCAATTCCTTCATATCTTGCATTCTCTTTTCAAACTCCCTAACTGTTATTACTGCAGCATACTTCCATAATACAACCTTCAATTTTAAACCCTTGAAGTTTAACTTAAAGTTGTTGTAAATATGCTTCACACAAAATCTATGTTCAACTGTTGGGAACAACATCTCCATGATAGGTATCAATCCCTGGTCATCATAAATACAATCAAAAAACATCCAAAGAACAAAAATAAACACCATCTGCCTAAGAATAAAAACAAAACTTTCAAAAAGCAGAAATGTAATGATTAAGAACAAACAGCAGTCTCAAAAAGAAAGTGAATTGTATTACCTTCTGCATATCTGAAATGAATACCGAATTCAACTCATTTGGCCTCCCAATATCATCTGCAAATGTTTGTAAAAACCACACCCAAGAATCCTTGTTTTCTTGCTCAACTATACCTAATACAATAGGGAAAATATTGTCATTCCCATCCCTTGTAGTTGCTAATAATATATGTCTACCAAACTTGCCCTTCAAGTGGCAACCATTTAATCCTACAAGTAGCCTACATCCCTCCCCCCTCCCAAGAATCCAACTTTCTGTGCATTGTATCTCACATACATCCTCTTGAACTTTGGGTTGTGTATTAGGCTCAGTAATCTCAGTCTGCAGAATCACCTTACTCCCCACATCAATTACTCTTATCATCTCTGATAGTCCCTAAGCTTCCCATACTGCAACCTCTCATGACCTAGTATGAACTCTCTAGCTTTCCTCTTAGCTCTATACACTTAATTTATGCTCAAGTCCACATACATATCCTGCATAACTCGATGCTTCACACTAGAAACTGCCCAATCAGGGTTTTTGTTGAAATCATCCAAGTATTTCCTAGCAACATATGTAGAAGTGCCTAGCTATGCTTGAATGTCCTCCCACATGTACAAGTTGGAACCATGGTCTTTATCTGGAAGGTTAACCCCCCTGCAATCTGTGATGCATATACCCTCCAACCACATTCATATTTACAGTGGACAGAAACTTTGGTCTTCTCATTAAGCTTGAACTTAATGTCCACAGGCTTTTTCACTGCATTTTCCCTCAAGGCAGCCCTAAACACCTTCCCATTTGGGAACTTTATACCCTTGCATAACTGAGGATTACTCATGCCAGTGTTCTCATTAAACTCTGAAAATCTCACCCTTTCATCCTCATCCTTTGAACTGTTTATGCTCATGGTGTCATCATCATTAAGAGCTTTCTTAGCCGAATCATTATTATCACCAGCTTGATCATTGGCAGTAGCTTCTGGTCTCTTCCCATTATCTGTAACTGGCTCTCTCACACTATCTCCCTCATTTACATTTTCAATATCTCTTTGATGCTCTCTCATATTGGGCACCTCATTGTTCTAAGCACCAAATATGTCATTAGGATAATCTGGTCCTTCATACCCTTCATCTAGCCAATCAAGTTCATACACATGAACATCTTCACTACCAACAGTTTGTCCATGGGTAGCATGGTCATCCACATGCACAGCTCCACCAACATTGCCATCCCTTAAACCCTTAACAGGTTCTTCACTAACATCATTTTGGTCAACCACAAATAGTATTGGTCACCTTCTCACAATCAGTATCATCATCTTCATCATTCATTTCCCATGGCTGGTCTACTATAATTGGTTGATCTGGTTCAACTATAGGTTCTTCAATAGCAATTGGTTCAACTTCAGGTTCTACATAAAGTGTGATTTCATTTGTTGGCCATTCAGCATGTAGTTCACACATGTAGGTCACATCATCATCTAAAGTAATTAACCTTAACCCTTGCTCTAAGTCACCACCAGGTATTAAATAATAAATCCTACTGTTAATAGGTCCCCCAGCCTCTGCACAAATGTCTTGTATCTCAAAATGACTTAGTAGATCTGAATCAATATTAGCCATTATAGATACCTCACCACCTACATACTCTAAACCAGGGTTCCATTCAAAATTCCCACTATGGTGAATAGTAAAATCAAAACGAATTTCAGCAGCCATCTGCAAGAGTTAAAACACATGCACAAACAACAGTAATTAAATACATAACCAATACATGCACAGAGAGCACCAATGACAAAAGCAAAATAATTTCAGTTGCACATAAAAGACCATTTAACGTAGGGTTAGAGACAAGAAACACAACCAACTAAACAATTTGTCTCCATGGAACCACAAACAACCTAAAGATGCATCTAACCAAAATATTCCTAAGGACCACAGTCATCAATGTTAACTATAAAAGAACAAACACACCAATGGTAAACCCAACAATGGTAAACCACTAATTTTATGACAAAAAAACTTTAATCCGTATCACCTTCATCAATCGTTACACATTGAAAAAGAATAAACACAACAATGGTAAACCTTAGAAAGTCATTTCATACTTGATATAGAGGAAAACCCAAGCTTCAGCACACCTCCTCCTTGCTTGCAAGTGTTCGGGGATTTCACTTTGGCAATCAAACTAAAGAGAGAGGAATTATGGGTTTGGAGATTTTTGGGGGTTCGAAGGTAGAGAGAGGGAGAAAGCTCTATCCTTCTTTTCTTTTTAGGGTTCTAATTGGGTTCTAATTTTGGCTTATATAGTAAATGAGATTTTCTAACGGAAAGGGCAGAGGTGGGTAACGGGGGTCTAACGGAGGTCACCTCAGGTGGGTTAAGTGACAACTTTTAAACCATGGGTGGATATTGTTAAAATGGGCCAAACCACAAGTGGGTAAAGTGCAATTTCCCCTAAAATTTTAGCAATTAAGAATTTGAGAACAATAAACTTTCTAACTTTAACTTTTGTTTTTTGTGTGTTTGTTGGGGACATATTATTTAGCTTTTTGTTAAACATATGCTAAAGTATACTTGTATTCTAAAAAAGTTAAAAAAAGAAAGAAGAAAATAAAAATAAGGATTTTAAAAAGTTATACACATAAAAGATAAAAAGCAAAAAAAAAAAAGATTATAAGCCCAGACACAAACAAATTTACCTCCTTACATGGTACCAAGATGAAAAATCTTAAATGTAAGGAACCAAAATTAAAAACCACAAAGTTTAAGGGGTCAAACACATAATTCAGTCAAAACTAAATATAAATTCACTTGTTTCATTAAGTCTTAATTCTTCCTATTAAATTAATGCTAGTTATTTATCTCATAACTTTTTTTTTATAGGATAATCTCATAACTTAATAGAAGTCTTTTGGCTTTTCTTTTTCTTTTTCTTTTTTTTTTTTCATTTTTTTCTATCTTTTTTCCCATTACAATAAAGTGGGGAATCAAAATCAAAATCAAATTCTTCTTTTATGGGAGAATTGGATAATAACACTTAATCTCAATACTCTAGAGCAATTTATCTTACTCATATGGACAATCAATTGATAATAATAAATAACAATAATAAGAAAATATAATTTCTAAGTGGAATGTTTAAATATCATTGCACCGAATATGCTTGAAATATTATATTATTACAACATATAAAAATTCAAAACAAACATGAGTTTGAGTTAGTCTAAAACTTGAATGCTTTTAAGAGGAGGTTTGTTTACGAGCATTAGTTGTCTTTCCAACTCCAATTCCTCTTCTTTGGATGTAATTCGAGTTCCATTCACCTGATAGTTCCTTACCAAAGACAAAAACAAAACTACAATAAGTACCATTCTTTCAAAATCCATTGTCTCACTAATTTGATTTAGGTATGCTAGATTACTGTATTTGGAGGCTATTTATAGAAGAGTGATGGTGAGGTGAAGATAAGTACAAGATCTTATTACCTTATAATGAAACGCTAACCATGTTTATTTATTATTATTATTATTATTATTATTATTATTATTATTATAACTTGATAGTTGGTAGAGAAAGTGTTAGGACATATGTGATTCACTTGTTAAAACATATGTCACTACTTTATGTAATTGACTAATCATTTTGACAAAACGCACTTTACTTGTAATTGGGTAGATCTATGATGTGTTTAATACTTCAAGAAAATTTGTTTCAAGATCAAGTGTTGAAGCCATGCAAGTCTGTCCAAGAAACAAGCTGAAGAAGTGCATGTCATTAAAGCTTGACAACCAGCTTGACAGCTAGCATCTATCGAGCTTAAGAAGTTGTTCCAACCAGCTCGACAGCTACTCGACAGCAGGCTATCTGTCGAGGTTTATGAAAAACATAATTTCAGTTCTGTTTTGACTCTAATCCGTGATTATGTGTTTGAGATTTCTTTTCTCACAACCCTAGACATATTAAATGATTATTTTAAGGGCCGTCAAAGAGTTCACAAGTTGCACAGGTGTTGAGCAAAGTTTGTTCAAGCAAATTGTGACCGAAGACAAAGTTTCGCCCTAGTTCATCTCTTCTGAAGAAGTTGCTGTGTTTGTGCACCGTAGAGTTTTGTGACCAAGCATCTTCTGGATCTTCATCATGTAGATGAACTGAAGAATTTTGCAGCCATCAACCTTCTCTAGTTAGTGATTGAAGTCATGTACTGGGATTCGTGCAATTGATTAGTCATATACTGGGAGCTATGCATCAAAAGGAGAAATTGTCACTACAGAACAAGTCTAATTGGGTATTGGGATAAGAGTTCAACTGTACGTTGGTATAAGGTACTGGGATTCCTTTACTTGTAATCGCTAGTTGTGATAATAGTAGAGTTTCGGGAGTGATGACCTTAAAATCACCCGGTAGGGTTTTTGCCGTGTAAGTTTTCCCCATTCGTAAACAAATCACCACGTCAATTTATTTTCCACTGCATACTTTAGTTAATTGGTGATTTGTTTGTGCTACCACGCGTTTGCATGTTAATTTGATTAATTAAATAAACTTGACTAATTAATTAATTAATTAATCACAATGGGTCAATACGTTTTTGGCCTATCAGAAAGGAATTTAAATCCTGAATGTTTATATTAGAAATGCTTGGATTCAATTTATAAACGAGTGATGGTGAGGTGAAGATAAGTATAAGGTCTCATTATGGAAAGCCAAACAAGTTTGTCTATTATTATTATTGTTATTATTATTTTATTTCTTCATATAACTTGATAATTGGGATCATAGGGAATTTGAGTCTTGTACATCTCTATTGGAAACACTAACTCCTTAACCTAGAGTTTTACTCGAGGAAGCAAGGGTTGTGATTGATACTAAATCGAAAAGAATGATTGATCTTTCTTCTTTTATCTCCGCCTTACTATCTCGGCTGGAAACGATGGATTAATATTTTAGTAATACTAGAGATACAATTTTTTTTACAAAAAAAATATTTAAACTGCTAATGTAGTAAGTGGTTATTGGTAAATAAAAAAATAATGTTAATGATGGGTCTAAGTGAAAACCAATAAGAAATTAGCTACATCTACCGTTTGTAAAAGTGTTATAGAATAGTTTATGGTTATAGCATTACTTTTAATACTTTCTTTTATGTCATCTTCACCTTGCCATTTCTATCAGAAACACCAACTCAAATTTATATATTTATTTATAAGGTCATGTTGCACGGTTACAAAAAGCCAAAAAGGCTCTTCGCACCAACCAACGACCAAACGAAAGGGGAAAGATGAATTAATTTACTATCTTCTAGGAAGTATCTGCTTATGGTTTGCATATGTTTAAACTTTGAACTCGAAGGGGGTTTACACTTGAGGACACTTTTGAGTCTTGACACAACAAAAGGTCCATAAGCTCACGAAATTCAGCCCAAGAAGCCACCGGTGCAGCCCACACAACTGGTAAAGCTCACAAACTGTTTAAGTCAACGTTTCATAGGCCCATAAAATCAGCCCAGAAGGCCATTAATATGACCATATGCTACGATGTGGAGCCTGCTGAATTAAGCCCCGCGTTTAATCATAAGCCCAATTGTTACTTCTCAATCATAAGCCCAATAAATTTTCCTTTTTTTAGCAGAGTTTTCTTCCCGTGTCTATTTTAATTCTTAGAGACCTGAAAATAGGAACAAAGGTTGAATAGATCCCAAAGACCATAGTGTTTTATTTGGTAGCTGGCTACCAAATAGAGACCGAGTTGTTTCATGGAGAGAGAGAGAGATTGAATTGTGATTTAAGTGACTAATTTTTTTTTTTTTTTTTTTTTCTCGTTAAGCTACAATAATGTATACTTTGTTAGTTATTGGACTCATATCAACACAATGCTATTTATTGAAGTAGGATTGTAGTTAAGGAAAATATGTATGGAGTAGTTCTAGTATCATATAAAATACCAGAATTATCTTACGTGTCAGACTATGACTAACATTCTATCATTTTTATATGGACTTACCACTTTTTCTTCACTACTCACAAACTGTTATGTGGACAATTGTAACACAAATTATGGAATTTTATGTGGCTTTATTATTTTTGATATGTTAAACATGAAAGGACAACTTAAGATCTTCAACATGATGAATAGTCATAGTACTCAAAGGAGTATCTTTCCAATTTATATCTCCAACAAAAATTTGTACAAAATATTTTAATTGCCACATTGCCCACTAGGTCCTCCAAACCCAAAGGTGTATTCATCTATCCTACCCTGATATCCATTATAATCCAAGCCATAGCACTTAAGGTTATCAATGATGATCTCACGAATGTAATCATGACAAGGCCCATATTTGAGTCCTGTTTCATTTTTATACTAGATATTTGTAAATGAAAATGTATGCTGATAATCAATGTCTGGAAATATTCCAGATCTCATGGGTAGGCTAATTCCATTTGGGGTAGTAACAGTAACTCCTCCCCATCCAATAGTTTCCGCTTTGGTGAGATTCTGAAATAACCTAGATGGAAAATATCCAATATTAATATCATCTTTGGATATCCACCAATTTCTTTCATCTAAATCCTGTAATGTAAAAGAGGGATATACAATAAACATAAAACTCTTCCAAAAGAGTAGTGCTATATCCATAACATTTTCATAATACTTTAACAACATATCCTAGATAATAAGCTGTTATTGGTCCTAATTTAAATCTACTACTGAAATTACTTTATTACTTACTAATAACAGTTAATAAAAATCTACCACTTAAGATCTATTGTGAAAATATTCTAGACATAGTTCTCCTTCCAAAACTCTATATACATTTTTCAACTTCATTTCAATGTGTGAATATATGAACCACAAACCTAGACTAGAAGGTTAAATATTACTAGTACCAAAAAAAAAAAAAAAAAAGAGGCAATTATTAACAATAGATTTACCTTTACAATAGAGACTGACGTCTCGAATTCAGGTCCATTAGGAATAGATATATTAAGAAAAGGTGACCCAGCATAAATGTTTTTGTCAATTTGCACAAAACCTGCTCAATTATCATTATAGCAGCCTGTGTTTATAGAACCATCACTCTGTAATTTTCAAAGGTACTGTTAATTAGAATCCAAAATTTTAATGGTTCAAATATTAGCCAACAAGAAACAAGCTTATACCACAAGCAAAAAGTTACATAATAAATAATCACTTAAATAGACATATGAGAATCCTTCTATGGATTTTTAAATGTGTGGTAACGAAAGAATAGAGAACTACTTATTGTCCAATATGTAAAGAAATAAGAATATCAGATACTCTACCACCGCACACCTTTGGTGCGATGGTCACTCTACAAGTATAAGTGTTTGTGGGGTGTGGGAGGTAAGGACCGGAGTTCAAGTCTATCTTGTAAAAAAAAAAAAAAAAAAAAAAAAAAAAAAAAAAGACCTGATACCCTTGTATAGAATTGGAGAAACCTGTTTGGAATCAGTGAGTATAAACATTAAATTCTTTTGAATATCCATTGAAAATTTTGAAGTTTTATTATACATTGATTATTAACACAAAAATTTCAAATATGTCTAGGCCCCAATGTGATTTATCGTATTTTCTTTACCAATTCGTTCCACTTTTTCTGTTTCCATGGATATAAGAACTTTAACCTTTTCAATTAATTACAAAAAAATTGAGTTTTTGGTAATGATATCATATAGTGAAACATTTTTTTTCCTCGATATGAATGGCATCTTATTCATCAAAGGAAAAACAACCCTTCGATGATGATGATGATGAAGAATAAGATGCCATTCATATTAAGGAAAAAAGAATGTTTCACAATAAGATATCATAACCCATTTTTCTTCATTAAAAACGCGCATCATTTATTGCATTCATGACTAGACCATTTTACCTAGATCAATAGAAGTGCATCAAATCAAAGATTAAGGTGGGAATATCAACAAAATAAGTATAAATTTAAGTTACCATCCATCCTGTTTTGATAGTATTCAAATTATTCTCTGGACCATTCAGGACATAGATTGCGGCAGAGCTCTCTCCCTTTTGAACTTGAGGATTATACACACCGATGTTTCCTGAAACTCCAGTGTAACTTTTATCTTTAATCTTTTTCAATTGTACAACTGCACGCTGTACAATATAAGTTCTAAAAGTCAACCACATTCCAGATTAATGAATCAAACTCTATATTACAATATTCCAGATTAAAGAATAAAAATTTTATAATATATAAATATAAGATGTACTTTTTAAAGGATTTTAATGAATCAAACTAAGACAAGGATTAAAGTATTCAAGCTTGATTTGTTTACTTGGCTATGGAGCTCAAACCGAATTTGGGCATACAGAACAAGCTTCAGAATGGTTTATTAATTTTTTGAATAAAACTCTTAAGCTTGTTCATAAGATCAACTCTATTTTAACTTAATTTCATTTAATTTCTGCAAAACAAATCTATGTATCTACGTCTCTTTGTACATTTATTGATAAATTTTTATATATTTTAGTAGTAGTTCTGTTTTTCCAAACAAGAAATAATGGTGCATCTTTTGATAAAATTTTCCATAAATTCTTACATAATTAAATACTGAAAGCATTATTTTTAGGGTTCACAAATATATTGAGTCAAGTTATAGTTCTAGTTAGACTTGGTTCTTTAGATAAACAAACTTCAAACTTTAGTTCAAATTTGGTTCATTTAGTTAATAAACAATGTTGAACTACCATTTTCACGAATCTTTTTACAGCCACATATTTTTGTTAAAATGTTATGTGTATTTTTTTTGATACCAAGTGTGGCTATAATTGCGTTCAGCATCTCAAAATATACAACAAAGAACTTACTTGAACACCAGGAGATGTTGTTGTTTGAGGATGAATATTATTTGACAATGACCTAATTATTATAAGGTCCTCTTTTGTTGTCCTACGAATAGGAACAGTTCCTAATGGACAAGCATCTTTCCCTAAACCGATCACTGAAGGTCTGATTTGCGATGGACCTATGTTCTTTGTTGTTCTTAGTGAAAAACGAGGTCTTCTCTAAAGAAGCAAAAACCCAAACCAAAAAACATAATGTGTTTCCCAAGCTACAAATCTTTATTAATAGCAGCAACAACAATAACAACAACAAGAACAATAATAACTAAAACACAACAATAACAATGAAGTCTTAGTTCTAAAATTTTGAGGTCAACTATGTATTCTAAACAAAGAAATAAGAGTGGGTTATATATATCATTTTATGTAATTCTATTATATTGGAATCATTCTATATCTTTATTGTACATCTCCTTGTACTAATAATTCATTTGTTATTACATTTACAAATGTTAGCATATACTCATACTAATGTAAATCCAATGAACCATACAAAAATTTGAATCTGTATGAAAGATTAGCAAAATTGGAAAAAACACTATTTAAACTATGAAAAACAAATGATTTTTGAGAAAAATAACAAATATTTTAGAAATAGCGAATTCAAATGGTCTAAATTTTTTATGTTGAGTTATCTTGATCAAATAACCATAATTTCCTTCAGTTTTGTACTTTTATTTTGTGGGCTTTTAATTTTTTTTGCTAATCTTTTGGGCTTTTAAATTTTTTGCTTTTGAACCTGAGTAATTACTAAATAGTCAATATTTGAATAAAATTTCTAAACAATAATATAGTTTTAATTTCTAAACAATCAATTATATATATATATATATATAACCAATTGTTTATTTCTTTTGATATGGGAATAAATAGATTTGATCATTGCTCAATTACCTGGATTTTGTGATCTTTCAACAAAGGATGGTCAAAGGCCGATTGTTTATTGATATCAATACAATCAATGATATATCCAAACTCTGTCTACAAAATAAAAGATGTACATATTCAAAACAAGTTCTATACAATAATAATAATAATAATAATAATAAGGCTTCCGATATATATAATTTACAGAATATTTACAATACAAAAAAAGAAGAAGAAGATAATTGTGATTGTAAAGATACTTTATCATTATTATGATTCTGGGGAGGGGGCGGGGGTGAGGTCTGAACCACAATTAATTAAAATAATAACAACAAGAAGAGCACATATACTCTAAATGGAATGCTTAGATCTATATGTTTGATAATCTTTCGTGTGACATTCATTTTTTGACTCGTAGAATACATTACAATATTGCAACATATAAAAAATAATGAACATCAATCTAAAAAACCCTAATACCTGAATGCTTTAAAGAGGAAGTTTGTTGATGAACTTGAGTTGTCTTTCCAACTTCAAGTCCTCTTATTTGGATATAATCCGTGTTCCATTCACTTGATAATAGCTAGTCAAACATAGGCACAAAACCACAAGAATAATCATTTTTTCAAAATCCATTACCCCTCTAATTCAATATAAATATGTAGAATCACTGTGAACTGAACTCAAAAACTATTTACAGAGGACTGCTGGTATATAATAGAAATTAAAAAGAATTCATTTAAGAAAATATATTATGGAAAGATCTAATATATTGAAATGTGGATTCAATTTTTAAGACTCTCCATAAAATTATTTATAAAGGAAGTGATACATGGATTCAATTTTTAAGACTTTCTTCATAAAATTTATATATATAATAATAGATGAAGTAGAGAGAATGTGAAATTGAATTCCAAATTAGAACTCTAATTGTGTGCCACGTGTACACACCAAATTAGAATTCCTAATTAGAGTTCTAATTTTGTGCCATGTGTCTAGAATCTGAAATTGAAGTTGGAATTTTGCATCATATGGCTAAATGTATGTGGGCTCATTCTCATTAAAACCACTTCTATGTATCCGGTCAAGTGAGTTATTGTGCTAATTAAGTTTTTTCTTGATTTTGCAATCAAACGTGAAAACCAAAGAGATTAATATCGGTGAAATTGAAGTTGAATTTTGTATCATGTGGCTAAATGTATGTGGGCTCATTCTCATTAAAACCACTTCTATGTATCGAGTCAAGTGAGTTACTGTGCTAATTAAGTTTTTTCTTGATTTTGCAGTCAAACGTGAAAACCAAAGAGATTAATATCGGTGATAAAAACTTGGTTTGGGTACATTGCATAATTTCCAAAAAGATAGCAAAGTTAGAGTTTGCATCTTTGTTATAAATTGCTTACAAAGTTTGCATCTTTACATTTGCACTGAGTTTCGGATTAAAGTACTTTCTTCTTGGTTCTGACACTGAGTTTTGTTTACTATTCACTTACAAAGTTTGCATTTTTACATTTGTTATAAATTGCTAATATGTGATTAGATGCAAATTATGCCTAAAATTCACTATCCTTATATTTGGCTTTTTATTCAGGTTTAGCACCTATAACAATGAAGAAAGCACTGCTGTGGACTGATGGATGATACTTTTTGCAGGCTGCAAAGGAACTTAATGATCAATGGAATCTCACGCGAATTGGAGATGACTCGGCTATAGATGTCTGGATGGCAGATATGAGTCACTATGTTTTTAAAATTTTCAGTGAAGGTAAAGGTTATGAACAATGTAAATTTTTCGGAGAGAGATTTATTATTCTATATTTATGCAAGTTTGGTCGCCTTCTTGGAGTGGATCACTCCACCCTGTCTTTTTACTGGAATTTTTTATTCAGATTGTTACAATTTAATCCGAAATTTTATTTGAATTTTCCTAGTGTTGTTACTATCATATATTATGATTTCAATTGTTCAATTAGAATCTGAAATTAGAGTCCAATTTTACTATACACGTGTACAATCTAATTATTTTTAATTTTGCTGTCATGTGTACAACATGAGTACAACTTTGAGGGTTTTTTTTTTTTTTTTTTTTTTAATTTTAAATTTTTTAAGCTATGAAAATTTCAATCACCAATAGAGATTGAAGATTCAAAAGCGTGAATGGATCTTTTGGATAAACATTGTCACCAAGGTTCATCTTTCTGTAAAAAATATATATACTGCTAAGTTTTGTTAATGAAATTTTCTGGTTAATAATATGAATTTAAACTTAACTGAGCCTTTTAAACATGAATAAACTCATGATTAATAATATATCCATTCTCGTGTGGTAGCACGGGACTACATACTAGTTTTTTTTATAAAGGAAGTGATATAATTATAGAAACAAATTACAAAAGAATCTCCATTTGTTTCAACATTAACATTTTATGGAAAATGATTCATTTTTCCCAAAAAAAAAAAAAAATTCTAGATAAGTATCTCATTTTCCTATATTTGGTAGTAACCTTAAAATGAGTTGAAAAACTATTTTTTGACTTCTGCGAGAGAGAGTTTTTTTTTTCCACAAAATTTTAGTGGAAAATGACTCTATCTCAAAAAAGTAAAACATTTATGGCCTGTTTGGAAGTTTAGAGAGGGAGGAGAGTAGAGGGGAGTAAAAGGGAGAAGAGTAGTAGAGTGGAGAGTAGAAGGGAATGGTTATCCTCCACCTTGTTTGGATGTTTTTAAAATTAGTAAGGGGGAATGAAGTAATTAGCCATTCCTCAATTAAAACCTTTCTACCAATTTTTTTTTTTTTTTAAATGTTGTAGTTAATTCAATTGTACAAATTTTTAGTTTTTTGAATTTTTTAAATTAAAAATTGAAAATATTTCCTATTATTTTTTTTTTTTAAATCTAATGCAGGGCACAAGCCTATTTTCAAATAGGGGTAAATTTGTTTATTTAAATAATTTCTTCTCTTCTCCATCCTATTTTTTAAAACATCCAAACAAGAGGAAGGGCTAATTACTTCATTCCCCCTTACTAATTTTAAAAACATCCAAACAAAGTAGAGGGTAACCACTCCCCTCTACTCTCCTCCCCATTACTCTCCTTCCCTCTTCTCCCCTCTACTCTCCTGTAAATTCTAGTATGATGGGAGAAAGAATTTTTGGGTGAGTAATGGAAGGGAGCCATGGGTCTGACCATAAGCTTATGGCATCACCAGGTCCCGCCCTCTATCTACAAAATATTTCTCTCTAGAAGCTTCCCTAGACAATTAAATTTCAGACAAAATTTGCCTAAAAGTTCTAGAAGCTGATTTGTGAAAGAAATAAGCTTCAATGTCGGTTGCTTAACTGACCTCCAGCAAGTATAAATCGGAACCAAGGTGTTACCACATGTCTATGGAAGTAGCATAACCACCAAGCCTTAGTTAAGAGTGTTCATGTGTCTTACAAAAGTGAAGTGTGTATAGTGGAGTAGTGTCCATCAAGTGAATGGTCGTGTATGTCTAAGTGAGTATATATAGGTTGTGACTATATATGTACAAGTGTGTTATCATTATTTTAAAATGACATTTTGTTTGTTCTCTTTAATGTAGTGCATTTTTTTTAGCTTCCACTTGTTCCACAAGGGTGTTATCACTTGGATACACACGGCAACTGACTTGAGGGACACCACTCCACCATACACATTTCACTTTTGTAAGACACATGGACTCTCTTAACTATGGCTTGGTGATTATGCTAATATACGCATGTGGGAACTCCTTGGCTCCAAGCTAGCTTCATTTATTTAATTATTTTCTGTCAGATTCTACAAGTTTTCGGTTTCTGTACTCCTCCCTTTTTCTTTTTTCTTTGTCAAGGTAGCTTCTAGAACTTTAGGCAAATTGTGGCTGAAATTTAATTGTCTAGAGAAGCTTCTAGAGGAAGTACGAGAAGTGTTTTGAAGATATTTCCGGAGTGAGCAGAGAGAATTATGCTATGGCTTTGTGAGGACTGAGCAGCATATGATGGAGCAACAGTAGATTTCGCAATTGTAGTCTCGCATTTTCTTCTTAGATCTTCAAACACTTTGTGCATGAAAAAGTAGTGATTAAGCTATAAAACTCTTAATCATGTATGAAAAACTTAGTTTGATTGGAAAAAAAAAAAAAAAAAGACGAAGAAAAAGAAAGAAAGAATTAGCATGACTTATTACAACATTTTAAAGAATAAATAAATGGCAAAGTAGCTAATCCCATTTATATGAAATTTCGGTTACAATTAAAAACTAAAATAATCTACAAAATCATCAAATGAATTTTAAAATACTTTCTAGTAATTTTTTTTTTCTATGTAACTAAGATTGATATATATATATATATATATTTTAATAAGAAAAACTAATATTGATTCCTAGAGCCTAGATATGACTTAGAGATATAATCTATTATTCGAAATCTCCCAAGAATGATAATAAAAAACATAATTTTCCAGTTGGAGGAGCCGAGTTTTGCTAGATGTACTCAAACTTGGAAGCAATTTGATATTTTTAAGTCAGCTAGATACTTAACACTATGGATATTACTAAGAGATGGAGTTATGAACATTAATAAAGATACTTTGGTGGCAATGAAGGGTCAACTTTCAAGTTTCTTAGCAAGTTGATTGGTGAGACAGTTAAAGGTGGAGCATATATGATGGAGCAAAAGGTAGGGAGGAGCCTTTCATTCATTAAAACACTATAGGAAAGGGGTACCAATGAATAGAAAGTGACATTTGTGAAGAACGTAATTAATAAGATTGCAATGCTAAATTCAAGTGATTGCTTCCTTTGTTGAGGATGTGGAGTAGTGCTTCCCACAAGTACATGGGGGAGGGGGTGGGTGGGGCTTGCAAAGGGAAATAATTCCCAAATAGATAGTAAAAATTATACACATCATGAGTTGGAGGTTCAGATTTGTTAAGTCCAGCCCATAAGGGAATGAGTTCAGAGGTTTTCTTGTTAATTTTAGAATTCCACGTAGGTTAGAAGAATAACAAAGTGATATGTAATTTCTATATATTAGGAGGATATAGAAAGTTAGTTATGACTTCAAAAAATATCTAAAATACCCTTAATCTAATTAGATTATCCTTATTCTTATGAAATAAAAAATAAGGTTAAAATTGTAATTCAACAAAATAAAAAAAAATATTAGAGAAACCTTTTTACTAAAAATTAGCACATTTTCTATCTAAACATATCTCGCATATGATTGATACATTTTTTTTTTCCTAAAACTAATCTAGCAGTTTACTCTATTTTAAATCCTAAATTTTAGTTTTATAAAAATCCATTCATGTGTATCCTCACTAATGATAAATAAATTTAAATTAAAAAATTATATTAAACTCAAAAAAAAAAAAAAAAAAAAACTTTATTGAACATGCAGAGCGCATGTGACAAAGCTAGTTCCTGTTAAGAGCTTAATCTTATTGTTAAGTCCAACCCACAAGGGGATAAGTTCATAGGTTTTCTCCGTAAATTCGTTATTGGAGATGGCCCAAATTATGGGTGTTGACTTGAATAGCTTGCGAACTTTGCCAATTGTGTGGGCTGCACCTCTGGCTTCTTGGGCTGAATTTCATGAGCCATATATTCATGTTATGGGCCTTTTGCTTTGTCAAAAGTTTCCTCAACAAGCTTAATTTTGTACCGGTCATAAACTGCTTGAGCTTTCGTTGTATATTATGAATTTAATTTTGGCTTTAGAATGGGCTGATGGTATATTTATGTTCTGGGTTCGGCTTGACTTGGGTTTAATGAATGATTTCGGATTGGATTGTGTAAGTTTTGGGTTAAAATTGAGCATTGGGTTTTAAAAGGGGTGCAGCTTTCATTGGGCCTAGTTTAATTTTAATTTTATATTTTTATTGAATAACAGAAGTGTGCAGGGTTTATAGAAACCTTTGGGTTAGTGTGTTTGAGTTTGAGTTGATGGCACTGACTTCTATACATGTGATGGGCTGATTAAATAAAACCCTTCAATCTAACTCAAGCACATAACTAATATAAATGTTTTTGTTGGAGGAAATCTACCGGTGGATTAAATTTTTTACTTATACTCTAGTCTACATGCTTGCAAATTGTTAGTATGATATGAGATTAATAACCATATCATCAATTAAATATTTAAATTTTTAGTTTTTGTAATTAAAATTGTGCATAAAAAAGCTGGGTTACTAAATTGAATAATAAATAGCATTCGATTAGTACGAAACTTAGTATGCGTGTTGATAATAAAGATAATATATAATCCAACGGTGAAAATTTTGAAATATTAATCTAATAAAAGGTTATTAGGTAGTATAACATAATTCAGAGTTACATTAAGTGAAAAGAATAAGTGTGACTTGTAGGTGACACCAAAACTAATATATTAAAAAAAAAAAAAAAAAAAAAACTATCTCTTGCAAAAGTCAAAAAATAATTTTTCGACTCATTTTAAGATTGCTACCAAATATAAGAAAATAAAATAATTATCTAGGAATATATATATATATATATATATTTTTTTTTTTTTGGAAAAGATTCATTTTCCATAAAATATTAATGTTGAAACAAGTGGAGATCATTTGTAATTTGTTTCTATGATTGTATCACTTCCTTTATAAAGAATTTTATGGAGAAAGTCTTAAAAATTGATTTCATATTTCAATATATTTGACATCTCCATAACATATTTCCTTAAATGAGTTCTTTTCAATTTTAATTATATATCAGAACTCCTTGTCGATACCATATTTTGTTCAATCTCGATGACACGCCAAATAAATACCAAAATCCAAAAAAAATTGGAAAATGGTGCAAAATGCTAGCTTTAAAGCTAAAAAGGGTAAAAAAAAAAAAAAAAAAAAAAAAAAACAGCACTATCAAATAGTGGATCAAAAGGGTCATAACATCTTAAATCCCTTTTGATAGCAATTGAGGCCAAATCCTAACCGGGTATTGTCAAAAAGTTGACTTTCTTTCTCTAGTGCGAACAAGAGATTAAAGCCAAGTTTTTTCTTTTTTTTTTTTTTTTTTTTCTTTTTTTTTTTTTTTTAAGTTTAACATTTTTAAATTGAGAAACTCTAGTTAATATGTTTTATTGTTTATATCTATTTTTTTGTCGTAACAAATTGAAAATTGATTCAAAACATAATCCAATATGTGTAAATATATAATTTTGTAAAAGAGTGTTTTGGGAAATTTGACCATTCCACCACCATATTAATGTGTCATCACCAAATGGTTGAATATGAATTATTATTCCATTCCAGCTTCTTTTATTCCTTGTAATACTTAGTCTTTTTACACTGTAATCATCATTACATTGTATCAGACGTACATTTATCCATACTTGCAATAAATTTTAGGTTAAGATATTCTTTTCAACTTTAAAATATATTCCAAGTTTTATTTTTGTCTTTAAAAATAAAATGTTTTGTTTCCATCACTGAAAATAAAAAGTGTTCTACATTCATTCTTCTATTCACCCTATTGAATTTTTTGCTTGTGTGTCTAATGGAAAAGATAGAAAATAACTTGGAGGATATCAGGGAAAAAAATAAAACACAAATTATATTGTTTTCATCATTGAAACATAGTCTAGGTTTTATTTTCAACCATAAAGTATGCATTCAGTTAGACACACTAGAAAAACTTAATGAAAGTGGATGAATGGACGAAATAAGTGACATTTTAAATTTTTAGGGATGAAAATAGAATATGGACTATATTATTCATAGAATCAGAGCAGAAAGTCCTAAGTTTGATTCATGTCTCCTCCACTATACCTCGCATTTAAATTTTTATGTATTAGGTCTCGCTTATTAAAAGGTAGTTTCGGCTCACATGTGAAGGAGAGTGACAAAAGTATGTGGTTAAATGATTAAATTTATCATATCCTAATAGTTTAAACTTTTGGAACAATCGGTAATTTAACATGGTACCAGAGTAAGAAATCCTGAGTTTAATTCTTGTCTTCACTCTACCTCCTATTTAAAATTTTAAATTCTCACTTATTGGGTCCTCTTTTATTAAGAGGAAGTTTAGGCCCACAAGTGACACCCTAGCTTCAACTTAAAATGTTAAGTTCTCATTTGTTGGATCTTCACTTATTAATGTTAAGTTTAAGCCCCGTAAGTAAGGGAGAGTGTTAGAATTATGATTAAGTGATTAAATTCATCATTTCTTTATAACTTAATTGCTTTCTGAGTACACCCTCTGCATACTTGGATGATTCTTTTTTGGTTCAAAATAATTATCAATACTTATAAAAAAAATGAAGAATATTTTTCCCAAAATTTTATTTGCCAACCGTATTTCATTTCAGAATTCTACGAATATTGGTATTCAAGACCCAAAATGCCTAGGTCCATGTCTTGTGGCAGTTAAAAGTTTAATTTGGGACATGTTTACTTTAATCTCCCTTCTTGTTCAGTTTTGAGTAACATCTTGTTGTTCACACAGGAACTCATCAATGAATATGGTTTACATTATATTTTATATATTACTTCAGCATCATTTAAAGTTAAGTCTAGCTTACATTAAATCACTCTCTTCTGGTCTCTACTTGGTAGTGAGTTGAAGAATGAGCGACAGTTATGACTTGATTTTAGCATAACATCAAATCATCAAGGTTAACAAAGTCCAACTATAACAAATATTTGGTAATAATTGTTAGCAGGAGTTGCTGAAGAACTTGTAAGTGCATGCGAAAGCGAATTCGTCTTGAATGATCCCAATGACAAGGTGCCATTTCTTCCCTTTGGTTGTTTGGAGTAAAATTAAACAAATACCATCTTAAACAGAATTATTCTTTTTTTGCTCATTTTAATTGTTTTTCAGCAGCATTTGGTATTATCATGTTTTGGAAGATTTTAGACTATATATGTAAACAATGTATTATGATAAATACTATAGCTGTGTTAAAAATTTTCTTATTTGTATTGTTTGAAAAAAAAATATATAGGAAAAAGAAGTATAAAAACGAAATATCACCTATATTACTATTAAGAGATTTTTTTTATAAATAAAATGCCAAAACTCTTTATTTATCCCATTTCGAGGTTTATACATTTGCAAATCACCGAGACAGATATGAGTGTTATGAGACCTAGCACCAAAGAATACACTTTAATAGGATTGAAGTCGTTATTTAAATTATGTGTGGAAGTGTGTTCATTTTTTTTTGGTAACTTTATCTCATTACACTCTTATCTCTTAAAAAAAAAAAAAAAAAAAAAAAAGATTAGTTAAAATAATTATTACATCATCACAATTTGATCTCCGATTGAAACCACCTTAAAATCATGAACCCCTCCTCTTTCGAGTTTCGAGCTTTTTCAATGGTTCTATTTTTAAAACCACGAATTTAAATGACTAAATTGTTTTTTCCTCCGATATGCTACAATAATGTTTAGAATATGGCATTGTTCGTGTGCATAGCTATTAATAATAACAAAGCGAACTCAGATCAACACGATGTTATTTATAGAAGTAGGATAGTACTTGATGCAAAACCTAAAAGATTTGGTTGGGTTTCTAAACAACGAAACACAAAAACATATTATCAAGTCAATATATTAAGTATGGAAGGACAACTTGCTGTTTTTGACATGAATGGTCATAGCCGAACGAGCAGCTGTAACTTTCTAGTTTATTTTTGCAAGATAAATGTTACAAAATATTTTAATTACCACAGTTTCCACCTGGTCCACCAAAATCAAAGGTGTATCCTTGCAACACACGATATTCGGGATCCCGTACGTTATAATAGCCAGGACTATCAATGATTTTCTCATAGCTATGGTCAGCAAGGTCACCAATTCCTGTATTATTTAAATACTGAACCAATCTAATTGAACATGAATGCTTATAATTGCCATCTGGATATATTCCAGATCCCATTGGTGGGCAAATTCCAGTTGGGGGATTAGGAGCAGCAGTAGCACCTCCCCAACCAACAATTCCAGGATTAGTGAAATTATTAAATATTTCTGCTGGATAATATCCAACGTTAATATCTCTGTATTTTACCCACCAATTGCCATCATCCCCCTGTCACATAAAAGAGCGAGAGTATATGATCAAAGTCACAAAACTCTAAGAACCTTTTTCAACTTTGTTTCAAATTTTGAATATATGGAACCATATACATGAAAGGTTAAGAGCAAAACTTAGGTACTATTTTTTAAATTCTTCAATTAAATCTTTCCACATGGTCACTTATAATCCACATTTGCTAAACGGTGTCAAACTCTTTAACATAGTGATGATTTTTAAAAATCTTTTTTTATAAATAAATAATAAATAAATAAATAATTTTTGAACCAAACCACCGCACAGCAACACCAAAATCACATTGAACCCAACCGCCTTATCACCAGCAGCGGCACTAAAACCTTGATTTCATCGCCTCCAATATTGAACTGTCAAGAACCCAAACCGAGTGAAAATCGACTTCGTCACCTTACCCAAGCCAATTCACCACTAGACTACCATTTGATCTAATCGTTTAGCAGATGTGGATTATAAGAGACCACATGGAAAGATTTAATTGGAAAATTTAAGAAATAAGATCTAAGGTACTATACTTAAACTTTGCTCATATTACAAAATAAAAATAATACTATGCAATTATGATTAGCAATAAATTTACCTTATAAATAAAGACTTTAATCTCAAATTGAGGACCGTAAGGAATGGATACATTACTTATAGACGCTCCAAGATGAATTGTTCGGTCAATTTGAACAAAACCTGGGCAAACAAGGTTGAAGCAGCCCGTTTCTCTTGAACCATCTGACTGTAATTTTTAAATGTATAGTTATCCAAAGCAACAAACTTTCATGTGTACCCAGCAAGTAATTCTACGTAAAAATTTGAAAGCACTGATAGTATCCAAAATATTCAATGGATTGAAACACTAGCAAACAAGAAGCACACATATACCACAAGTAAATTATATAATAAATGATAACATCAATAGATATTAGAAACCTTTAACAAATTTTTAAATATGTGAAAACAAAAGTATAGAAAACTTACTGTCCAATGTACAAAGAAAAAAGGATGCACAATACCATTGTAACGAGTTGGAGAAACCTGTTTGAATCAAGCAGCACAAAAATTATTCTTTTTGAAAATTTCTGGTTATGTTGTTCCATTTGTATATGATTATCAATTTTCCCACTATTATCCTTTAGCAATTCATTTCACTCATTTTTTCCTCTATAAATATTAGAATTTCAACCTTTATTTACCAGTAACAAAATTAATTTTTTGGTCATAATGTCGTAAAGCGATGGTAAAACGATTGTTTCCTCAATATGAATGACATCTTAAAATACCATCCATCCCGTCGTGATAGAATTCAGATTCCCTTCTGTGCCGCTACTGATATGTATAAATCCATAGCTGTCTCCTGCCCTAACATCAGGATTATAGACAGCAATGTTTCCTTTAACGCCAGTATAACTACGACCAGGTAAATCTCGCATTTGGATTAATGCACGCTGTACAATGAAAGTTCTAAAAGTCAAGAACTGCCAATGAAACTCTTGTTAAACAACATTCACAATTAAAGAAATAAAATATATTATAAGAAAATGTTGATAATTTTTTAAGGGGTTGTAACAAGTTAAAGAAAATGTTCAAGCATGGTTTGTTTACTTTGTTATGGAGCTGAGTTGAACTTGAGCATTTAGAACAAGCCTATGCTTAATCTATAAATTTTTTGAATAAGCCTACTTTATTCATAAGCTACATCAATTTGGTTAGGTATATCTACTTAATTTAATTATATTTTGACATAAAAAATCTTTGTATCTACCTTTCTTTGTACATATTTGCTATAATATACCATAACTATTAATTTTTTGGGTTTGGCTTGGTGATTTCTATTTTGAAAACCAACAAAAGATTGTTTTGAGAATTTTATTATCGAAATTGGTTTTCCAGTTTTTTTTCTCCCTTCAATTTTTTTGGAAATATATATATATATATATATATATTTTTTTTCTAGGCTATTGTTTTCCTAAAACATCCCTAACCACAAGAACATCAAACCCACAATTGCAGTCAACTCAACTTTGAATAAATCTGGCATGGAGGACAAAAAACACAGAGAGAGAGAGAGATTGCAGAAAAACAACCAGCCAAACCCAGATCTGATGAAAGGAGTTGTGGTTGCTCTTCCTTGTCAAGATGGTTCTTCTCTATTTTCGTGGTGTCATTTTGGTCAATATGAAGTTACATATCAATTGTAATGGCATCGACTTTGAAGAAGGCATTTAGTAGGGAAATCTTGTATGCATCCCATGTTAGTGAGACATATGTCTCATATGCCAAGCGTATAAGATACCACCTTGGGTGGAAGAGAGACTTGGAGAGAGGAACTCAATGAAAAACGAAAAATCCAAGTATTCAAAACTGTAAACAACTCAAGGTTGTTTACAAACAAGAAAATATTATGCATCTTCTCACAAATTTCCTTTAAAGTTACATAATTAAATATTTAAAATATTAGGTTTATGCATCACAAATATATTGAGCCAAGTTTTAGTTTTGTTCAAGCTTAGCTAATCAAACTCCAAACTTCATTTTAAACTTGGTTCATTTGATTAATGCACAAGTTTAAATGACCATTTTCACAAATATTATTACAACGCCATATCTTGTGAAAATAATCATGTATAGCTTATATTGATACCAAGTATGGCTATGATTTCATCCTACATTTTAAAATATATAACAAAGAACTTACATGAAAACCAGGAGTTGCTGTTGTTTGAGGATAAATTTTATTTGACATTGACCTAATTGCTATGAGGTCTTCTTTTGTTGTCCTGCGAATAGGAACCGTTCTTGACGGACAACCATCTTTTAGCAAACCTAGCATTGAATGTCGATTTCGGGGGAGACCTACATTCTTTGCTCTTCTTAGTGGAAAATGAGGTCTTTTCTGTAGAAGCAAAAATTCAAATTAAACCAAAAAAAAAAAAATTTATTTTTTTTCCAACTTAATTATAGATTTTCATTTTTATAATAATAAGTGATAGTCTTGTGGTAATTACATCATTTATCGTGTCTTATGTCTGTAATTTAAACTTCACCTCACTTTCTCTTCCATCACTATCCACTTATTGAAAGGGGGAAAAAAAAAACACCAACAACAACAAGAAGAAGTCTTAGTCCTAAAACTTTGGGGTCAACTATGAATTCTCAATAAGTTAAGATGAATCCGGTTGAAATATGTTCTTTTTTGTCATTCTATTACATCTAAATCATTCTATGTCTCTAATATATCTATCATTATATTGATAGGTCCTTTTCTTATTACATTTACTTAAAAGAAAGTAAGCATATAAACTTACAGAAGTGAACGATTCATAAGGGCCATTGTTGTGTTGATATTTGCATAGTTAAGGATACCAAACTTGGCCATCTCTAGCTATTTTTAAAATGTACTTAGCCTATAATCCAATTCTAATTCAAAATTTTTTTCTACATGATTGATTTGCTTAATCAATCCTTCAAATGATAAGCCCTAGTCAAATAGAAATTTTTTATCAAGACGAGGCATGAGCGATATTGTAATCATTATGGTCATTTGCAGTTCAAAAGAGTATAAACTATTAAAATTTCTGAAGAAACTAGAAAAGAATTAAAAAAAAGAAGAAGTATTTTTTACTGCTATAGATAAAAGAATAAATAGTTTCAATCACTGCTTAAGTACCTGGATCTTATGATCTTTCAACAAAGGGTGGTCAAAAGCCAATTGTTTATTGATATCAACACAGTCAACAATATATCCAAGCTCCGTCTACAAGTTCAAAGATAAACTAGCTCACTTATAACATTAAAACAAGTTCTTTAACACAAGATAAACAAGTTCTCTTATAACATGAAAACAAGTTCTATAACATGTGATATATGAAATTTTAAAAAATAAAATAAACAATAATTATAAAAAATATGATGATTGCGACCTCAAGAAAGACAATTGAGAAGTGAGAAGACAAACAAATAACGTCAATTTTAATATTACAAGACTTTTCTCCTAGCTTTTAGGGTTTTAAAGCCACTGCAAAGATATGGCATAGTTAAATTTGTTCTCATCTTAGGGTTTTTTTTTCTTAATCCCTATTTCTATGATAAATGTTTCTTAAGGATGAAAAAAATTGAGTAATTATGTTAGAATAATTAAATTTTAAAATTTAAGAATTTGGAAATATCAAACTTTATAACTTTGATTCTTTTTTTTTTTTTTTCATTTGAGAACAGATTATTTAGCTTCTTGTTGAACATATGTTAAAGTATACTTGTACTTTGAAAAAGTAAGAAAAATGAGATTTTAAAAAGTTATAAGTATGAAAGCTATAAAGAAAAAAGCTAGCTTATGAGCCCAAAAACATAAACAAATTTATTTTCTTAAAATCTCAAAACAACAAAGGCCTACATTTGAAGGATCACGGTCGGGTTCCCAAGAATAATGTTATTTTTTTGAGTGTATGTATAAGAGCATGTGTGTAATAAATTATTTCGGTTAGCAGAGCATATACTTATTGGATTGCCTCCTGAGTCAAAGAGAGAGCTTCGCACCTCTCTCCAAGAGATATGATTCAGTATCCGAATCGGCTAAAGGAGAGTGAAGAGGTGGCTACTCTCTTAGCCCATGGGAAGCCTAGTTTGTAATCCCATGCATATGCATGCATACACTTCACGATATACAATAAGATGCATATATAATTCCTATATATATATATATATAAAATTTAAATACTATTGATAGTCAATTTTACATTTTATTAACTCTTTAAAAATTTTTGTAAAGATATTATTGGGTATAAAATGTAAATTATCCATATTTAAAAAAAAAAATTATTGTGAAGCATTTTTTTTTTTTTGTGATTCATTTATTCTAAACTCTTTGGTTTTTGTACTTAATAACTTACTTTGATGAATATTTATGATGTGATCCCATATTTAATTCTAAAATTTAGAAATAAAATTCTTTAAGAATAAATAATTTATGACACATGACGCAAAATTGAAATTTTAATTTGGAATTTTAATTTTAATTTCTCTCAGTTTCACCTATTATTATTATTATATAGATAGATAGATAGATAGATAGATTGTATTCTTTTACTATATAATCATCACTTAAAAAACACACATACACATACATACAAAACACACAATTATTTATTTATTTTTTCAGATTTTAAAATATGTCAATTGAAATATGGCACTAAATACATTTTTTACATTATGAATACACTAAATACGTGTTTTCACAACACTTTTTAAACCACCGTTTTTCATATCATTTTGAACAACAATACTGCTTAAACATTGTAACCAAACAGGCTCTAAACTTTTAGTAGTTCTTCAAACACATAATTTAATCAAAATCAAATATATATTCACTTTTCTCATTAAATCTCAATTCTTTCTATTAAATCAATGTTAGTTATAAATCTCATAACATAATCAAAATCTCTTTTTTTTTTTTTTTTTTTTTTTTTTTTTTTTTTTTGTCTTTCTATCTTTTTTTTCCCCTACAATAAAGGGAAAAGTGAAAATCATCAAAATCTTTTTTTAAGGGAGAATGGAGAGTAACACGTAATCTCAATACTCTATAGCATTTTATTTTACTCAAATGAACTATCAATTGATAATAACAATAATAAGAAAACATAATATCTAAATGGAATGTTTAAATATCATTGCATCAAACATGGCTTGAAGTATTTCAATATAAAAATTTGGAACAAACATGAGTTTAAGTTAGTCAGAAACCTGAATGCTTTTAACAGGAGGTTTGTTTATTAGCTTTAGTTGTATTTCCAACTCCAATTCCTCTTCTTTAGATATAATTTGGGTTCCATTCGCCTGATAGCTGCTTGTCAAACACATACACAAAACTACAATTAGGATCATTCTTTCAAAATTCATTGCCTCGATCACTAATTTGATGTAAGTACATAGGATTATTGTATTTGGAGGCTATTTATAGAGGAGTGGTGGTGAGGTGAAGATAAGTACAAGGTCTTATTATGAAAAGCCAACCAAGTTTGTTTCTTATTATATTTTATTTATTTATATAACTTGATTGTTGGTAGAGAAAGGAAATTGAATCCTGAATGTTTCTATTGAAAATGCTAGAAGGCTATTTATAAATGAGTGATGGTGAGGTGAAGATAAGTATAAGGTCTCATTATGGAAAGCCAACCAATTTTGTTTATTATTATTGTTATTGTTATTATTATTTTATTTATATATATAACTTAATAGTTGGGATAAGGAGGAATTTGAATTCTGGATGTCTCTATAGAAAATGCTAGGAAGGAAAAGAATGATTGAATTTTTCTTTTTATAAAGTCTTGTTATGGAAAGCCAACAAGGCTCTTGATACCAAAATAACATGATAAATAGTTTTAAATTGTGAATATTGATCAAATGAAAAAAAAAAAAAAATTGATTGATTTACTCTTTGCAACTATCTTTAATGCTCTTTTTTTTTTTTTTTTTTTTTTTTTTTTTTTTTTTTTTTAACTCAATAGATTGGAGAGAGAAAATTTGAATCCTGATCATCTCTATTGGAAGGAAAAAAGGAAAAGATGCATTTATATTTTCTTTTATCTTAGCTTCACCTCACCATCTTTGTTGGAAATGCCAACCCAAGTTTATTTATTTATTTATAAGGTCTTGTTACAGGATTACAGAAAGCCATCAAGGCTTTTGGCACCAACCAAGCATGTTAAATAGTGCTAATATTACCACCAATCACCCTTGACATGATGATCATTTCACAAGTATAAAGTGCTTGTAGAGTGTGGGGAGTAAGGACTAAGATTAAAATGTCCATGAATGAGCTTCACTTAGACTAGGTTAGAATAGAATTCTATCCGAGAGAAAAAAAAAAAAATAGTGTTATTATTGACCAAATCATAAGGGAAAGATAGATTGATTTACTATTTGTAACTATCTACAATGCCCTCATTTATTCCATAAGCTTTGAATGTATATCAAAGTATCAAACTAGTCACATGAGAGTGCCACTCACGGGACCTTGCCTATTTCTACAGTAGACTTTAATAAAATCTCAATTTGATTATGAAATTCATAATTATAATGATTAATAAGAATTCTGATAAGAATGCAATAAAAAAGGTGTGTTACTAATTGATTCTAAATGGTTTGAAAAGTGCCACTCACGGGACCTTGCTTGTTTCTACAATAGACTTTGATAAAATCTCAATTTGATTATGAAATTACAATTATAACGATTTAAGAATTCAAATAAGAATGCAATAAAAAAGTTTGTTACTAATTGATCCTAAATGGTTTGAAAAGTATATACAAATATAGTAGACACTTATATCATTTTGAACTAGTAATATTGATCCAATGTAAGTTAATCATGTTTCCTTAGTAGTGACAAATCAATTACCATTGAATGAACTAATCCTGTTTGACTTGAATTTGTGTTACAATTTGAAGAAGAAGCAATTGCTCAAGCATTAGGATGCACTGAAATTTGTTATGATATATGTGAATAATGTTAGGAATATATGTCAATTTAGAATTGGCTAATCATTTGAGAAAATGCACTTTACTTATAATTGGGTAGATCTAGAATGTGTTTGATAATTCAAGAAACAAGAGTTCAAGTCCAAGTGTTAAAACTATGCAGATCTGTCTAAGAAACAAGTGAAGAAGTGTTGGATTTTAAAGCTCGACAGCTAGTTTGACAGATAGCATCTATCAAGGTTTAAAAGGGATCTTCATCCCTGTTAGGACATATGTGAATCATGTTAAGAACATATGTCAATATAGAATTGGCTAATATTTTGACAAAATACACTTTATTTGTAATTGGGTAGATCTATGATGTGTTTAATACTTCAAGGAACAAGGTTTCAAGTCCAAGTGTTAAAGTCATGCAAATCTATTCAAGAATCAAGTGAAGAAGAGCTGAATTTTAAAACTCGATAGATAGCATCTATCGAGGCTTAAAAGGTAGCTTTTGCCCGATACTCGACAGCTTCTCTATTTATCGAGATTTAAGAAAATTGTATTTTCAGATTTGATTTCACCCCAATCCGTGTATACTTGTTTGAGCTTTCTTTTCTCATAACTCTAAATATATATAAAGATTATTTTAAGGGCCATTACAACTGATGCAAGTGAGTGCAACTTGGTGCAAAAGTTTTTCACAAGCATATTGTAGACAATTTGCCCTAATTTATCTTTCTTTTCAAGAAGTTGCTGCATATATGCACTGTAGAATTTTGTAACCAATAAGTTTCGTGATCTTCATTGTGTTGATGAACTGAAGAGCTTTGCAACTAACATCCTTCTCAAGTTAGTGGTTAGTCACGTAGTTGGATCCATGCATCGATTGGTTAGTCACGTACTGGGAGCCATGTATTGAAAATAAGAAATTGTCACTACAGAACAAGTGCAACTGAATATTGGGGTAAGGGTTCAACTCTAGGTTGGTCTAAGATACTGAGATTCTTTTACTTGTGACCACTTGTTGTGATAATAGTAGATTCTCCTGAGTGATGACCTTAAAATCACCATATGGGGTTTTTGCCTTGGAAGTTTTCCCTATTCGTAAATAAATCACTGTATCAACTTTAATTTTTCCGCTGCATATTAACTTAGTTGGTGATTTGTTTGTGTTACTATGCATATTGCATGTTAATCAGATTAATTAATTAACATGGCTAATTAATTAGTTAATTCATCACAAGGGGTCAATACATTCTTGGCCTATCAAACTCGATGCTCGATAGCTGCTCAATAGATAATCTATCTATCGAGATTTATGAAAATTAGTTTTTCAGATCTTATTTCATGCATATCCATGTGTATGTGTTTAGTCCCTATCAAGCAGTTATGATTGTGTGTTATTTAAAGTGATTTTCTCATATCTCAAAATGTCATAACATGCAGACACTTATGCAATCTTGCGATATTTTTCACACATAACATGCAATATTTTTTGTTACTTTTGATACATGTGCAGGTGCAATGTGATTTGGCCATCACAAGGAATACATGTGTTAATGTATGCTCATTAAACTATCTTGACTTGTTTTTGAAACATAAAATTGTTTAGACCTGTTTAGTGTCTGTGCATGTGTGTTTTAGATTTATATGCTTGACATTTTTCTTGTTGAGAGATGATTTTGAGAGCTTAAAATGATTGTTTGGATCTTTGTTTGAGTAGCATGCTTGATTGTATTCATATCTGTGTTTTTCTCTTCTTTGAAAAACCGTTTTTGAGCTTCTTAACAGCTTCTGGACACCTCTCGATTGCTAGGCTATCTACCGAGCCTCTTGATCTTCCTTTCTTTATAGCTATTATCGCAATTTCGATCCATCTAAGTTTTTGAGAATTTATCTCGATAGCTTCTCGACAGCTTCTTAATTCATCGAGAAATTTTATGTCTTCTCAATAGCTACTGGATAGCTTCTCAATCCATCGAGGTCACTATGCTATGGATACCTCTTGATAGCTCCTCGACAACTCCATCTATCGAGAATTAAAACTCAACATCTCTCAATACCTTTCGATCCATCAAGAATTGTGGTCTCCTATATATAGCCTCAGCACGATTTTTCTCTCATTTTTCTCGATCTCTCTTGATTGTTTTTGACCTTTCACCTCCACAAACACCCTTCTCTCACTCTAAACCTCTTCCCCTCTTAATCTTCAGCCTCAAGATTGTTTTCTTCCTCTAGTATGATCTTTTTTCTCTCATTTAATCATGCATTTCATCTTTTGTGACCTAACTTTTGGGGTTTTTCAAAATTGATGAGGTTTTTGCAAAATTTTTGGGCTGGGTTTTGTTTAACTGATCTTAAATGTTCATGCATTGCATCACATTTGCATTTAACAATGTTTCATGCATTATAGATGTATGTTTACTATGTTGAAATCATGCGTGCTAGTGGGATTGGATTAGGTTAAGCCCATGATGTTTTTATTGTTACATGTCACATGTTCATGCATTTTTCATGCATACGTACCTTCTTTCTCTATTTTATTGATATAGATCTGTGCTTGGTACTTTTTTGCTTCTCTCTCTCTCTCTCTCTCTCTCTCAGTTAGTTTGCTTTATAGCACCCAAAAAGAGCAAGTCTACTCTGTCCCTAAACCCTCTTCGTTCTAGGGCATTTACTTCTGATTCTACCTCCTCTCACAGTTGGTTCTGTGATGAGAAGGCCCGTATAGACTTCTTAGAGAACTTTCCACGACATGGCATTCATTCGAAACGCCAAGTCGTCCTATCAAACTTTTTCGATATTGACCTTCCCATTGTCATCTACAGTAGGGGTTGGGAGTCATTATGTGACATCTTGGTCACTTGTCCTTCAATGATCACACAAGAGTTCTACTCCAATATGCACAGATTCGATTATTCTATACCTCATTTTATCGCTCGTGTTCAAGGTACGCGCATTGTAGTCACTCCGAATCTTATATCGGAGGTACCCCGGCTGTGATTGTATTAGGACTGTACCACAAGAGGCAAATACAAGTTCATATATATATATATATAACATATTGGCCACACGGCCCACACCACACAAAGTGACAAAGAGTCAAAGACAAAGTTTAATGACTCAATACCAAAGACTTTGCTCTCAAGCTCAAAGACATTACTCACATAATGTAATAAAGTTATGCCTTTATTACTAGCCAACTCAAACAAAGTTTTGCAGTACTCACAAGCTCAGACAAAGTTATGTCTTTATAAATAAAGTAATAAAAGAATAACCAAAACAAAAAGAAGTCACAGACAATCAAACACAACACAAACTACGGTCACAACTCACATCAGTCCCTAAAAAACACAGAGGGCATAGGCAGAGCAATAGAGCAAAGAAAAAAAAAAAAAAAAAAAAAAAAAAAAAAAAAACAAAACAAAAACATGAACTTGAGAGAGGAGAGAAAATTTTCAAATTCACCACACCTTAGCCAATTCAACTCATGTGTGAGTGTGAACAATAGTGGATGTAGACCGAGGATCTGAGGAACAGCAGCAACCAACAGTAGCAGCAGCAAGCTAGCAACTGTAGATCAGATTTGATATGAGGAACAACGTAGCAGCAACAGCAGATGGCAATGATGGAAGCATTGAGGGTTTTTTTTTTTTTTTTTTTTTTTTTTTTTTTTTTTTTTTTTGTTTGAGAATTGGAGGCGTTGAGGTTGAGTAGAGGAAGCATGAGGTAGAAATTTGGGACTTGTAATTTAGGTTTTCTGGAATTTATTGTTTTGTGCATGATTTTTGTTTAGTCCATATTTATTTTTTTTATTTTGTAGTTGGGGCATGACTTTTATTTATTTATTTATTTTTAGGTTAATATTAAATATTTTAGAGGAGGAGAGTCAAATATATATATATATATATATTTAAGGACAAATCTTAATTTTTATTATGCTAGTTTTTTTTTTTTTTTTTAATAATTGGGGGGGGGGGGGCATGGCCCCCCTCTGCCCTACTGTAGGTTCGTCTCTGTTAGTATATACATAGTAGAAACCAACAAAATGAGTGAAACCCATATAAATATTACTATAAATGAATTAGAAAAAAAGGTAGGCTTTGAATTTTTATTTATTTATTTATTTATATGCAAATGAGTGAAATTTGGTGACACATTAATTTGATTAGCCTATCCAAAATTCTAATCTTTTATTTTAAAATTATTTGTGGATATTAATTGAACCTTATCAAGCATGCAACCGCATCATGGTATGCTACTTAGGCATATACACAATAACAAATCGCCCTAAGAGGAATCACACCAATTGTTGCATAATACAAAAAGTAATCAATTATATATATATATATATATATTTCTTCAAAAACACTCCACATCAGTCCTTCTAAATCACTATAGATTTACATTTTTACTACATTTTCCATGTAAATATACATGGTCACTACTTTGCATCCTTCTTGTAGGGGCTAAATTTGTAGTGAACCCTTAACAATAAATTTTGTAAAGATGTGGGTGTAAGGGCTAGGCATTAGCAAAGCAATGAATGGGTGATATCAAAATTCCTAGGAATTTTGATAAAGGCAAAGAGTTTATGAGGGTCTTGGTAATGATTTTGATTAAGTATCGGTGAAGATCTTAGTTAAGTGTTTATGAGAATTTCCTCGTCCTCGGCTCAGTCCGAGGACTCTGTTTCTTCAAACTGGCAAAAAATCAGGATTTCTTCCATCCCCCCCCCCCCCCCATTGTTGCGAATACTCTTGGTTATATAGCCTCGTTTTAGCCAATCTTAGCCGTCCATTTGTCGATTATCTGAACTCTGTGCATAAGGGTCTGTCCCATCATCTGCTTTTGCAGGTTTCATGTTAGTTCTTAGCCATTTTAGCAGGCTCCAAAAGTTGAAGTAACTGAGGCATCTGGGTTGTTAGTCACTTCATCATTAAAGCGGCCAGAATGTTGGTGAAATACATTTTAATGGGTGAGGGATATTTTCCCCTCATTAACGTCAGTTCGCCGAGGAGATGGGCGTCTTCGACGAGGCCCTTTGAGGGTCTGGGCCTTTCCTTTCTATCTTCAGTCTCTGTATTCTCCTAGGCGCGGGCCTTGGGCCGGCTATGGAGTGGGCCTTAGATGTTAACATTTAGCGCCCCACACTACTATTTTATCAATTTCACAAATTCGCTCTTTTTTTCTCTCACTTTTCAATCTACAAAACCAACTCAAACTTTTGCTCTCACTCATCATCTTCTTCTTCCTATGATATACACAAACACACCCAAGGGTGGAGTCAGAAATTTTTGTTTTGGGGGGCCAATTTGTGTTGCTAATTTATTAGTCTATACAAACTTTTATACACATACACAAACACATGTATCTATATACACACAAAAAATTAGTATCTTTCATAATGAATCCTTAAAATTAAATGTTTCATAGAATTAAATTAATCTTTCACCATATTCTACAGTAAAATTCTTACAGTTTTCATTATCAATATAAGTTACCAAATTGTCTACCGTTGTGAATAAAAAAAATTCAATTGAATTAATGAAGTATTCAAAGACATAAATGATCCAAAATTTAAAAAAAAATACGAGAACACATTTTACCATAAAAAATGAATTTAAGAAACAATACGTTCTCTATAACTACTAAACAAATTAGACAATTTTTTTTAAGAACATTATTGGATCAACTCAAATAGTTGGGGGGGCTAAGTCCCATTTTGAGGGCTAATTATTAAAATATTAAATATTTCTATATAGTAAAAAAAAATTTCAAAAATTTGGCCCCCCCACCCTAACATGTAGCTCCGCCCCGTAAGTAGACTTGTAAAACAAGGAAGCTGTGACATTGTCCTAGGAATAGGATTTTTCTTAGTCTCATAGATACACGCATTTGTACTCATGAGGAAATCAATAAAGGCCTAGGAGTTTTTTAGATTTGACTGCAATGGAGAAAATATTGAACTCTGAGGAGAAGCAACCAGATTATAAATTTGTGAGAACCATTCCAGCCTACTTCCCATGTATGAGACCCTAGTGTTGGATAATAAGCAACAGTTTTCATGTTATCGAATCTAGAAGAGTTACTTATCTCATGCCTTTCTTGCTAATGCAGCTAATTCTTCTGGTGGACATGTAATATTATACCCGGGATCATTAGGACAACATTCAACTTGTGTTATAGAATATTTTGAGTTAGCAACGCATTTTCTCTATTGCTTTTTTTCCCCTACTTTCATTTTCTTTTGGTAATACTGTTTACTTTTGAGTAATTAATTTTATTGATCCTCTTGTTACTGAATTTTTACTTTGACAGTATCCGAAGATTAGAAATAATTATAATCCATCAACATGGATGTTAGAGGTCACTTCTACATCTGCAGAAGCAGAACTTGGTTCAGATTTTGCCCAGAAGTACAGGGACTTTGCTTTATACGAGTGAGTTGCTGAGTTCAACTACATTTGTCATTGGTTTTGTTGCTGTATAATGTGAAATAATTTCTCTATCATGTAACTTTGATGCCATGGAATTTCTGCCAAAGCTTCTTCCTGACGTTAAGATAATTAGATCAAATATCATTTGCTTTTCATCCTTTTTGAAATGCATAGGGGGGAATGGCCTTATATTTTGTTTGTCCTTCCTTATGTGGCCTTAGTCTTATAAGGTATCAAGGTTGTGCTAGTCTCTCTTAAGATGAGTGGTCTTCATATGACCTGCATTGGCATTTTAAAACTTGATGCGATTTCTAATATTATCCCATTTGCAGGGAAAACAAGGAGCTTGTAAGGCAGTTGAGTAGTCCACCTCCTGGTTCAACAGATCTATATTTTCCTACCCGCTTTTCACAAAATGGTTGGGGACAATTAAAATCTTGCCTATGGAAACAGCATTTGGGTTATTGAAGGAGTCCTGCATACAACCTTATGCATTTCATGCATACACTTGTAACAACTTTATGGCTCGTTTGGATTGAGAGAGAAAGAGAGGAAGAAGAGTAGAGTAGAGTAAATTTAGCTCAAAATTAGGCTATTTTCATTCAACTCTACTCTATTTTACTCCACTTTCCCTCATTCCTCTCTCAATCCAAATGAGCCATAAAGTTGTTACAAGTGTATGCATGAAACACATAAGGTTGTATGCAGGACTCCTTCAATAAGCCAAATGCTGTTTCCATAGGCAAGATTTTAATTGTCCCCAACCATTTTGTGAAAAGCGGGTAGGAAAATATAGATTTGTTGAACTAGGAGGTGGACTACTGAACTGCCTTACAAGCTCCTTTTTTTTCCTGCAAATGAGATAATATTAGAAATCGCATCAAGTTTTAAAATGCCAATGCAGGTCATATGCAGACCACTCATCTTAAGAGAGACTAGCGCACAACCTTGATACCTTATAAGACTAAGGCCACATAAGGAAGGACAAACAAAATATAAGGCCATTCCCCCCCATGCATTTCAAAAAGGATGAAAAGTAAATGATAGTTGATCTAATTATCTTAACGTCAGGAAGAAGCTTTGGCAGAAATTCCATGGCATCAAAGTTACATGATAGAGAAATTATTTCACATTATATAGCAACAAAACCAATGACAAAAAGGGAAGAAAGTGAAAGAGAGGCGGAGTTAATATCTTGATATGAACCTCTTTCTTTCTTTTTCTTCTCTTTTTTATAATGTTGATACTAATTTTGTAGGTGACAGTGAAGGCTCCTTATCTCTTCATCAAAATTGCTATTTTTGTGATGATCAGCTATCCAATGATTGGATATTATGGGTTAGCTTATAAGGTTTTTTGGTACTTCTATATAATATTTTGTTCCTTGCTCTACTTCAACTATTTGGGAACACTACTTGTGTCATTGACACCAAACTTCATGGTAGCCGCAATTTTGGTCTTAGCTTTTGAAAACTCAATTTAGTGTGAAAACACAAGAGCTTGTTCAAACACCAAATTAAAAATTATGGCTTAACTGCTTTTAATCTAACTTATCTAAGTGCGAAACAAAAGTAAATGAAGTGCAATCACCGAAACTACTCTTTAAGCCATAAGCAAGCAACAATAAATGTACAGCTTAAAGAGTAAGAAAAGAGAGATGCAAACACAAGATAATGCCAAGACATGTTATCAAAGAGGAAACTGAAGAATTCAACGAAAAACCTCTCCGCGACCCCCCAAGTCGAAATTGATCTGCTAGTGAATAAGTTGGAGTACACAAATAACAAAAGATCCTCTAAATCTAGTATACCCAATTGACTTGAGCCCTCTAAACTCCTGCTACTAACGGACTTCTCGAAATCTTGTCTTCACTAGCTTTCTGGATCTCGCAATACCATCTGATTGCATTCGCCAAGCCTCATTGACTTCTTTTGGTAAATTTCCAAAGCTTCCCAGGCTCCAAAACACTCTTTACACTCTGAAAATGTGTGGGTTGTATTTGAGTACAAATCTCATCTTAAGTAGACATGAAAAAACGGGTCAGAATTTTCTTACCTGACCCGTTTGACCCGCAACCCGTTTGACCCGTAACCCGTTTAAAAATGACCCGTTTTAACCCGTGACCCAATTGACCCGACCCGAACCTGACCCGACTCGCCCATTTTGCCACATCTACCAACGTTGAGTAAATTGAGATTGAAGTGCAATTCTTATAAGATATTTACTTATTTTTCTTCACTTAATATATTATATACTCTATTATAGTTTGTCATTCTTTACTTGCCACCTTCATTTTCTCTTCCTACTTTAAATAGATTGAAGATTATACCAAGATTAGCTTCTAGAAAGCTGGAACAAGAGTTGCACAAAATTTAGGTATCAAGTGTTTAGTGGTAATTGGTAAGTGGTAACTGGTAAGTGGTAACAGTATCACCAATAAGAATCTAATCATAGTTAAGGAACTCAGAAACAATTGACAAATTGCATCTATTTAAAAAAAAAAAAAAAAAAATTTGTTTGAAAAATACGGGTCAACTCGACCCGTCTCGCTACCCGACTTAACCCGTGACCCGTTTGACCCACAACTCATTTGACTTGTGACCCGTTTTGACCTACGACTTGATTGACCCGGCCCAACCCCGACCCAACCCACCCGTTTTGCCACGTCTAATCTTAAGGTATAATAGTGGGAGAGGGAAATGAGAAGAGACTACAATGATTTCTCACTAAAGAATGAATAGCTCTCTCTTTATAAAAGATAGGTGTGTTATGTTGTGTTGTAGAAACCTATTTAGGATTTTTTTCTCTGAATAGACTCTTTTATTTTTGTGGGTAATGAAGGTATATATAGTATGAGTGAAAGGTAAGAAAGTCACAATCTTCCAAGCAGAGAGTTTTGTGAGTACCTCGTGAGATAGCCTATCTTTCAAACTACTCATGAAATGTAGCCTGACACTCGACTCTTCAACTTCCAATATGTGCTTCTTGTGTGGCATTTTCATGGGAACCTTTACTTGCAAACTTCTTGCAAGCTAGTCTCGAAATTGCACTAATCTTTATTGCATGCTTGATTCTTCACCAACTTAATACTAAACCCAATATAATAAAATCCCACAAAATACAAGGAAATAAATTAATACAATTACAAAACTTTTTTTTCATGGAATAAAACTCAACATAAAACTCTTCACAACTTTACAGCCTTCTACACAACATTCAACCTCTTTGCTGGTTTTTTTTTTTTTTTTTTTTTTTTTTTTTTTAATATTCCTAAATCGGCAAGTTAAGGCTAGAAAACTCCTCTCTATTGTGGGTATAGAGTATGCATGTGCATTCCAAGACTTAAAAGAAAATATAGTAGAACTAATCATGTCGTACTACTCTTGCAGCAAATTCCATAATGGTGGATCTAGATGTATTATCTGACCCTTACATCTTGGTCACTTAATGGTATGCTTACATCACAATATGGAGATATAAACAAGGAGATTGTAGTATTTGGAGAAACCAAAGCAGTTGTTGCATTCTTAGAAGATTACTTTGGGTTTAACCATGACTAGTTAGTTATTGTGGTGGTTGTTCTTATTGTCTTCCCCCTTTATTCCGTTTCCTTGTTTTCATACTTTATCTGACAGTTAAAATTCCAACATAAGTAGAGGATGGAAATGTTGTCTGTTGCTTGCAAGCCTTTAGTTTGCAACTAATTTTTGATTCAATGTACTAAAAATTGTTGTATATTTATCAGGTAATGTGTTGCTTCAGTGTAATAAGAACTACTGTAAAATTATCAAGTTAAACAAATTATGTGTAAAATATTTTTGTTTCAGATAACAAGAATTGCTAACTCAAGAAATTCAAATTAGAACATGCATTGTCTATAAACAGCCTTGCTAAGATATTGTGTTGTTTAACATAAGCAATTCAAATTACAACATGCATCATGTATAAACGACCTTGCTAAGATATTGTGTTGTACGTAACTCTATGCATTCTAACTTAGAAAGGCATAGTGAAAAAAACACTATATATTTGGGATCTATTGTGTGACAGACGGGTTTTATAATGGACATGTTGTAAATTGTAGGTGATAGTTGAAGTTCCCTATTCTTCATTGAAACTGCTATATTTATGGTTGTCATATATCTAATGATTTTGAACGGTTTAAGACCCCTTTAAACCACAATTAGATTGCGTAGCCTAGATTAATTAGCCAAGTTGTTACTTAGTCAAATTAAACAATTCTAGGTTAAAACAATCAAATAATCATATCATGCATATAAAACATATAAAGCAGCGGAAATAATAAAGAACACAATATATGATCACCCAGGAAATCACACGGAAAAACCTGGGGAGAATTTGACCCACTGATCCTCAAGGCAAACCAGAATTCACTATGAAAGAATTGAAGTTCTTACAAAAGGACTACAAGCTCCCCCGCTCGACTTCCTAATGCTACCAACCAGTAGAACTTCCTGACACGACTACACGTAGGCTCCGAATCCATGGACTATTTCTTTCTTGAATTCTTCAATCAGCTACAAGCTCCCCGCTTGTTTATCTTTAAGCTTTAATGGCAGCAACCAAGTTGATCATCAAGATGTTGAAGTAATCTCAATCTTGAAAACCCTAAACTTTGTGTAAAGGAAAGCTCCTCTAGATCTCACAAGAGATTTACACAAAACAGCAATGTATGAGCAACAATACAACTTGTGCAACACTAAAAACGTGGCTAGGGTTTTGTCTTATATACCTAGGGCAAAAACATAAAACCCTAAACGTTTAAAGAGTTAGGGCTGAGTTGGAATTTCTGTAGAAAACGCATCTGGGCCGATTTTCGATCGATCGAGAATTACATTCGATCGATCGAGCCAGGTCGAAATGCACCAATGCATCTGCAGTCACTCAATTCCAACTTTACAATATTTTACCAACTTTGAGCAAGTCTAAACTAGAATAAATACATTGTTTTGATCATGGTTTGCCAACATTACAAATTAGAGTTCTAAATATATAAAATCCTAAGACCTTAGAACCTAACAAACTCCACATTTGGCAATCCGTGACAAAACACAAATTAAAAGCTCAAAGTTTACAATTGAAAAGCCCTTTACAAAAATAATGCTCATAAAGACTAGAATTCAATCCTAACTACTATCCATCGGTTGCAAGTGTAAACAGCAGCTCAATTGAAACAACCTGTATATTCCTGAAATACTCAACAAACGCATAAACGCATGTGTGACAGAAAATAGTATATAAACAAGTATAACATTCTTGTAAGATTCACACAACACAAAATAAAGATATATATCAATGAACAACTCATAAATATAAATCAATAAGCAATGAATCATGAGACAACAAGAAACAAATAATAACATGTATATCAATATATCAATCAATGTTACTCCCCCTAACATGAATATCCCCAAAAATGATATACAAAGTGAAGCACCTAGATACAATCTAATAAACTCCACAAAAAATCAATCTATATGATGCATGAACAAATGCAATGCCATGATGCATGTACTAATGCAGGAAGCAAGTTCAAATTAAGTTCAATTACACAAAATTGGCTTGAACATAGAGTTTCTAACAAAAACCCTAAAAAAATTTTGAGAACCACTTGAAAAATTTGAAACAAATTGATGAATTAATCATTACACAATGTTGAAAACAGATTATACTAACTAATTGCATCAATTACACAAGCCAATTTCATCAATTAAACTCAATTTCACAAAAAGCCCCAATTTGGATCAAACATAAACCCTAGAATTTTCAATTTTTCACAAAACCCAAAATTGATCAAATTAACAATTAAGAAACATGTTTATGATGTGTCCCCACAAAAACCCAATGATCAATTGCAAGAAAAAGAGCTTGAATCAACAGAAAATCCCATTTATGCAAAGTCCGAAAATCTCCCTTAAAATGCATGAAAAATGCATGAAATCATGAAAATAAAAGCAAAAGGAAGGGCAAAAGAGTCTTACCGGCTTGAGGAAAGAGAGATTGTGCAAAAAATTTGGAGGAAAACGACAAAAAATTGATTAGGAAGCTTGCCTCGTCGGAGAGAGAAAGAAAAAGTTTGAAAAACTATTGGAAAAGTGAGTTAAAAAAGTCAGATTTCAACTTTTAAAAAAGCTTCTCCACAATCTTCGATCGATCGAAAATTACATTCGATTGATCGAATGAGACAGTCGTTTTAGAACAATCCAGGGCACTTTTTCGATCGATCGAAAATCTCACTGGATCGATCGAAATGGGCAGAAACTCACAAAAAATTTGAGAAAAAACACAGTTTTGAACAATGCAAGCCCAATTTTAAAAACAACTCCTCAAAGCATTTGATCAATGAAAACAAAATCCATGAGTATGAAATGGAATGCTTTTTCAAAAACCCAAATTTTTAAACCCAATTTCCTCAAAAACAAGTTTCAATCATCCTCCCATTTAATTTTCTCAAGCAACAAATATGTTGTGCACAAATCTCAAGATATTTTCAAACTTGGTTGGTCAGACCAAAAACACACACACTAGCATGTACAGTGTTTAACAAAGAGTAACTTGTGAAGTGTGTGATACTAGCAAAAACTTGAGATACATGTGAGGTGATATGTGAATAGCAATCAAACACAAAGTCTACACAATTCATCACATAGAATTTAAAAGAGACTATCACCTAAAGAGTTACATACTATAACTCCCACATCTCTTAGAACAAAAGCTTGCAATCATGTAAGTTTCTTGCATTTTTGCCTCTTATTTATATATGAATTGGCATTCAGCCTAATAGTACACACCGGTTTGAATTAAGTGAATTGGCATCAAGCCTAATAGTACACACCAGTTTTAATTTTAAATGAGGCTAGACCTTATGTTCTTTTTGTGCATGTGCTACACTTTCTCGAGCACAAAATCTTATGATATACACTAAGGTGTTCATGATTGGTTAGTGAACAGTGGTGAGATGGTTATTTATGCTTTTCTCAAAAGGATCAAGTCCGACAGTCAAAGAACATGTGACTTCATGATTAAGGCAAAGTGATTAAAAACCACACACATCTTTCCCACATAACATGCACTACAAATTTTCAACTAGTTAAGTGCAGTAAATAAGCTCATCAAAGTTAAACAAGGTACACAGGACATGACATGTGTAAAAAGATTGACCAACCTTCTTTTCAAAAAAAAAAAAAAAAAAAAAAAAAATGGTGTCAAACATAGTTTTTGCTTTCTCCTTCCTTTTTTTTTTATTTATTATTATTTTTAAAAGAGAAAACAAATAAATCCTAGAATGAAATGCATGAATGTAATGCAATGCAAGTCCTAGAACAAAAAGACATAAAAACCAAAGAACAATGGTCACATAGGATAGAGCAATGAAGCACAAGGACCATGGAAGCCAAAACAACTAGGGACAACGAAGCACACCAATCACTTGACGAAGTGTCTCAAACTTACTTCCATCAAGCGGTTTGGTAAAGATGTCAGCGTTTTGGCGATCAGTAGGGATATATTCAAGAACAACTATTTTCTTTTCAACCAAATCCCTAATGAAATGATACCTAAGCTTAATGTGTTTGGTTTTAGAATGCTGAACCGGATTCTTAGATATATCTATAGCACTAGAGTTATCGCAATAGACAACCATGGTATCTTGAGGAATCCCATAATCACTCAACAGTTTTTTCATCCAAAGGAGCTGAGAACAACAACTCCCAGTAGCAATATATTCTTCCTCAGCAGTGGATAGAGAGACAGAATTTTGCTTCTTACTCATCCAAGCCACAAGGTTGGCTCCAACATAAAAACACCCTCCAGTGGTGCTTTTTCTGTCATCAGCATTCCCAGCCCAATCAGAATCAGAAAAACCAGCAAGAGACAAATTTGACTCCTTGCTATAGAATAAACCATAATCACAGGTTCCACTCGCATATTTTATAATTCTCTTAACAGCATTTAAATGAGAAACCTTAGGATTAAACTGGAATCTAGAGCAAACACCAACATTAAAAGATATATCAGGATGACTAGCAGTCAGATACAAAAGACAGCCTATCATGCTTCTATACAAAGTAACATCAACAAACTCACCTGATGGATCAATTGTCAATTTTGCATTAGCAGCCATTGGCGTTCTAGCATGAGCAGCCTTGTCCAGTCCAAATCTTTTAACCAAATTTGTTGCATATTTAGCTTGATTGATGTATATTCTAGCCTCTGTTTGCTTTACCTGCAATCCCAAAAAGTAAGTTAATTCTCCAACTATGCTCATTTCAAATATCGCCTTCATTTCATCTGCAAAAGAATGAGCAAGAGAATCATTAGTAGCACCAAAAACAATGTCATCAACATAAATTTGAGCTACAATAAAACCAGTCTTATCTTTTCTTATGAAGAGGGTTGTATCTGCAGATCCCCTTTTGAATCCATGCTTAGTGAGATATGCAATCAGTCTGTCATACCAAGCCCGAGGAGCTTGTTTCAACCCATAGAGAGCTCTTTTCAATTTGTAGACGTCATTCGGTCTGTGAGGATCTACAAAGCCTTTAGGTTGTTCAACATAAACTTCTTCTTGTATCATTCCATTCAAGAAAGCACTCTTGACATCCATTTGATATAACTTGAAGTTTAGATGACTTGCTATGGCCAACAATATTCGGATGGACTCTAACCTTGCCACTGGTGCAAATGTCTCATCAAAGTCAATTCCTTCCACCTGTGTGTACCCTTGTGCAACAAGTCTTGATTTGTTTCTGATCACCGTTCCATGTTCGTCTGACTTTTTCTTAAAGATCCACTTAGTTCCAATCACATTTACATTTTTCGGTCTAGGAACTAATTCCCACACATCATTCCGAATGAATTGATGAAGTTCTTCATGCATGGAGTTTACCCAATCAGCATCTTGAAGTGCTTCATCCACCTTCTTCGGTTCAAATTGGGACAGATAGCAAGAGTGAGTGATCACATTTAATGCTTTTGATCTCAATCTCATGTTATCATTCAGACTATCCAATATATTTGTGGAGGGATGGTTCAGTCTCACTCTAGAGGATGGACCTTTAACTAAAGAAGTGGAAGTGCCTTTAGATGAAGGACTGAGCTCACTTTGTGCCTGTCGAGTGTCACAAACTGGAGTGGATGGTTCTGAACTAGATGGTACTGAGACTGTATCATTCAACACCAATAGCTCTTCCTCACTATGTTTCCCAACATACTCAGTAAGAAGAGAATCATTAACTTCTAAAGGCTTATCTTGAGCAGGAACAGTGCTTTCTGAAGATGCTTCAGAACACACTTCATCATTTATCACAACATTTGAGGATTCCATGACTGTTTTGGTTCTTAGATTGTACACTCTATAAGCTCTATTGGTGGAAGAGTATCCTAGAAAGTATCCTTTGTCACTCTTGGCATCAAATTTTTCTAGGTTCTCTCTATCACGTAGAATGTAACAGTCACTGCCAAATATCCTGAAATATTTGACAACAAGTTTCTTCCCTCTCCAGAGTTCATAGGGAGTGTTCTTGGAGTCAGGTCTAAAATACACCCGGTTGAGTGTATGGCAAGCAGTGTTGACTGCTTCTCCCTAGAAGGACTTTGGCAAATTTTTGTTGTGTAGAATGACTCGTGCCATCTCCTGAACAACCCTATTTTTCCTTTCCACAATCCCATTCTGTTGAGGAGTCTTGGGAGATGAGAACTCTTGGTGAGTGCCTTGCTCATTGCAGAAAGTAGCCAGCTTGGTATTCTCAAATTCTCTTCCATGATCACTTCTGATTCTGGCTATCATAGTATCTTTCTCAACCTGCAATTACTTGCACAGATGTATCATCTTCTTAGGAGCTTCAGCTTTATCCTTCAAAAGTACCACCTAAGTATACCTAGTAAAGTCATCCACTACAACTAAAATATACTTCTTTCCACCCAGACTTTGAACTCTGGCAGGACCCATGAGATCAATGTGTAGTAACTCTAAAGGTCTTGACGTTTGAACACTAGTCACAGATGGATGCTTGGATTTTACTTGTTTACCTATCTGACATGGTCCACAAATGCACTTATCTATCTTTTCAAATCTAGGTAAACCGATAACTGCCTCACACTTGGAAATCTTTTCTAACTGCTTATGACTAGCATGCCCCAACCGTTGATGCCACAAATCAACTTGATCTATCTTTGCACTAAAGCACTTGTTGTTTATACTTGGTGTTATCCCATAACAGTTGTCAGCTGTCCTTACACCAACACACATATAGTCACCTCCTCCATCAAGTATCTCACACTCATACTTGGTGAAAAGAACATTTAAACCATTGTTGCAAATCTGACTAATGCTGAGTAAATTGGCCTTCAATCCATCAACATACCAAACATCTTCAAACACTGGCAATCCTAGAATATCCACAGTACCAATGCCTCTGATCACAAATTTACTTCCATCTCCAAAGGTGACTGTCCCAATCTTTCCTTCAAAAAATGTTTTGAATAAATCTTTATTTCTTGTCATGTGCCTGGAACAACCACTATCCAAATACCAAAGACAAGAATCACGTGCCTTTAAGGCGGTTAAAGCAGTATAACAAACATAATTCTTATCACAAGTGATTATGCCAAGATACTTAAGGAAAGATTTAACAAAAATAACAAATGGCAAAGACAGTAAGTAGATAAGTTGACTAATAAGCAAAAAGATTTTCCAAGAATCCATGACAACAGGGGTCAAGGATCAGCTCAGAGATATAAAATCTCAAACACACGAGCAACCTGCTCTGATACCACTTGAATGGTTTAAGACCCCTTTAAACCACAATTAGATTGCGTAGCCTAGATTAATTAGCCAAGTTGTTACTTAGTCAACTTAAACAATTCTAGGTTAAAACAATCAAATAATCATATCATGCATATAAAACATATAAAGCAGCGGAAATAATAAAGAACACAATATATGATCACCCAGGAAACCACACGGAAAAAATTGGGGAGGATTTGACTCACCGATCCTCAAGGCAAACCATAATTCACTATGAAAGAATTGAAGTTCTTACAAAAGGACTACAAGCTCCCCCCCTCGACTTCCTATTACTACCAACCAGTAGAACTTCCTGACACGACCACGCGCAGGCTCCGAATCCACGAACTACTTCTTTCTTGAATTCTTCAATCAGCTACAAGCTCCCCGCTTGTTTATCTTTAAGCTTCAATGGCAGCTACCAAGTTGATCATCAAGATGTTGAAGTAATCTTAATCTTGAAAACCCTACGTTTTGTGTAAAGGAAAGCTCCTCTAGATCTCACAGAGATTTACACAAAACAGCAATGTATGAGCAACAATACAACTTGTGCAACACTAAAAACGTGGCTAGGGTTTTGTCTTATATACCTAGGGCAAAAACATAAAACCCTAAACGTTTAAAGAGTTAGAGCTGAGTTGAAATTTCTGCAGAAAACACATCTGGGCCGATTTTCGATCGATTGAGAATTACATTCGATCAATCGAGCCAGGCCAAAATGCACCAATGCATCTGCAGTCACTCGATTCCAACTTTACAATATTTTACCAACTTTGAGCAAGTCTAAACTAGACTAAATACATTATTTTGATCATGGTTTGCCAACATTACAAATTAGAGTTCTAAATACATAAAATCCTAAGACCTTAGAACCTAACAGATTTGATATCATGGATCAGCGTATTAGATTTGCTAATACTTCTATGCCACACTTTGTTCCCAGCAGTATTAAAATTATTTGGGAATGCTACTTGTTTCATTCACACCAAACTTCATGGTAGTTGCAATTTTGTCCTAAACCTACTACACTATATTCAACCATTTCGTTTGTTTTTGATTCCTTGGCGTAAGCCCCATGTAGAGGTTATACAGCCATGGATAACACCATTAATAGGCATAGAATAAGTTAACAATAGTTATGCAATTCATAATAATATTAATCCATTTTTCATTAAAACTCATTCTCTCCATGACTTTCTTTAGAAAATTTCATTTTTACTCGGTCATAGACCTTGCTTATATCAAGATTTATAGTCATATAACAGGCCTTTACTTATTTCTTTTTCAAATAGTGTATGATTTCAAAAGCAACTAGTACATTATCTGTTAGAAGACAACTTGGAATAAAAGCACTTCGGTTTTCTGAAATAATTGTAGAGAGGATTGGTTTAAGTCTATTAGCAAGGACTTTTGATATGATTTTGTAAGACACATTGCAAAGACTTATAGGCCAGAATTCACTCATTTTGGACTGGCATTTTTTTTTTATATTTAGAATGAGGGCAATATTTGTTTGCTTTAGGGCTACTACTAATGCATTGGAGTTTAGAACATTTAGAAAAGTATTAATTCCATCATCTCCAATGACATCCCAATATTTTTTTGTAAAAGATAGCAAACATACCATCAGGGTTCGGAGCTTTTGTTGGATGCACATTGTGGACAGCTTGAATAATTTGCTTCTTTTGAAATTCCTTTGTGAGTTGTTCATTCATCTCTTGAATGACTCTTCCTAGAACTAGATCAACTACTTCCTCCATTCTGGTTGGAGAAGAGGTAGAGATTAGCTCTTTAAAATATTTCGTTTCTATGATTGCAATGCCCCCATATCCTCACACCATCTTCCATCTTTATCCTATAGCCCTCTAATCTCATTTTTCTTTTTTCATTGGGATAGTTTGTAGTGGAAGTATTGAGTGTTCCTATCACCCTTCTGAAGCCAATATACCCTTGACTTTTGATGTCATCTGGTCTCTTTCTCATTGATGACCCTATTAATTTTTTTTATTAAGCCCATCTATTTTTAATCCCCTACTGCCATCCCTATCCTTTTGAACCAAAGCTTGGAGGGTATTCCTTTTCTCTTGAATTTTTTGAGGATAGCAGCCAACATCTGTTCAACTTCATCTAGTTAAACCAGTTACGCATTCTTTTAGACCTCCAACCAGCCTAATAGTTGATTGTATACTTGAGAAATTTTTCCAAATATCCTGGATAACTTTCTTGCTAGTTTCATACTTAGTCCACGTAGCTTTGAAGTGGAATCTTCGCTTCCTATATATAGGTAGATTTTGTTGTTCTATCAAGAAAATGGCATAGTGGTCAAAAGTCAACAAACACTCTAAAGTGTTGGTAATGCTCTATCTAGTCCACTGTAGCTAACACTCTATCTAATCTTAGTTGGATTTTTCCCTCCCATGTCTTTGGTTGCACCAAGTAAAATCTGGCTCTTTATACCCCATATCTTGGAATCCATAGATATTTATAGCCTCTCTAAAGCCCTCCATTTGTTGCTAGGACCTCCTGCTTTTTCTATTGCCTAAAAATGTCATTGAAGTCTCCCAAACATATCCATGACATTTGGTACTGCGAATTGACATAGCAAAGCAAATTCCATGATCCTCTCCTCAAGCTGGTTTTTGGATTTCCATAGAAATTTATAAAGACATTACCTAATCTAAAAACTTAAGCCTATGAGCAATAATGTTATATTAACTTCTCATTTTACTTTTTCTTTTTATAATCTCTTAATAAGTTATGAAGATAATAAGTTGTAATTGGAATATTACATTCACATTGATTCAAAATAACCTATTTTTACAATTAATGCACTAGACACAATATACAATTTCAACAAATATAAGAAAAGTTACGAAAAAAAATAATGTCACTAGACTTTTATGGTATAAATATTTTCATGAACATAAAATATAAAATCTTCACAACCAAATGTTGCAGGGAAAATGGTGTTACTTTCTCCTCTCACGTAAATGATGGATCTCATTATAAATTTGATTAGTGAAACTTATTATTATATGAGAGAAGGAAATATCATATAGAAAGATCAATTTAATCCTGAAGTACTAAATAATTAATTAATTACTCATGGTGCAGTTGTAATTGACAATCAACTGCAAATTCAATAGGCATTGTTCAAGAGTGCACCACCGAGAGCTTAATTATTAGCGATTGATTGGATGATGGATGGACACATGCCTCATTTTATTTTCAAAATGCACGAACAATGATAACTTCCTGGGTCATTAACGCAAGTTTTTTTGCTTGTACAATTGTTAATACTCTCTTTACATTAGTCAATATCTGGTCAAAGACCTTGTAATTGAATTAACACCACCTCATACACAAAATGCTTGGAGGTCTAAAGGAAAAATTGTTCGAATTGTGGGATTGGTAGTATGTTGTAATTATTTCTAAAAAGAAAAAAGAAAAAAAGTCAATATCTGTGATGGTAATAAAACCTATCTTAAGTAACTTAGACGTATAATCAAAAGCAACATGCATGCAAATTAGTGAATTACTGACACAAAAGTAAAATGAAACGTAAACCCATATATGGCACTAATTAATAAAGCCCATCTTTAGGTAACTTAGACATATAATTAAAAGTAATGACATATACACTTAGATTTTTTTTTTTTTTTTTTTTTTTTTTTTGAGAATGATATACACTTAAATTAGGTTAAAGTAGAATTTCTATCTTGTATATGAAAAGAAATAACTTGAATATTATTAACACGGAAGGAAAATGAAATGTATTCCCAAAAATAATGTAAAAACACAGAAAAGGGCTAACTATAAACTATATCGGTTGAAAGTTTCTTATAATTGTTAATATATAAAATACAAATTAACTCAGTATATACCTAATGTGGAACTCAATATGCATCTATGTAAAACACACTCAACATGTAACCCAATCAAATCTTTGGAGGGTGAAACAAAAAAATACCTTGGCAACCGTCTTTGAGGTATGGGTTCCTATGGTAACAGTTCATGCATGCACAGGCAAAAGTACGTAACCAGACATGTTTTCGGGATCCTCACACATGCTATACCTCTACATGCATAATTCTTTGTGTTTACAACATATTTACATGTTTTATTGCGGACTAAATCTTCATATCTTAGGTAATCAGCGGAGAAATAGAATATGTGTTGTTGCACAATAAAGGCAGAGCTACATGGATTAAATTTCGCTACTTTTTTGTGATTAGAAAAGCTATGTGCCTTCATAGTAATTCTTGTTTGATCCTTTAGAAATATCAACGAGGCAACACTCGACCCCAAAGCAAGCACCATTGACCACATTGCTAATGCTTAATTCACCAGAGGGAGAATGGTTCATGGTTCAGTAAACGATTTATTGTAAACCATCGAGGTATGCATAGGGTGACACACCCAACGGCCATGCAGAAGAAATAGTGAAAATGGTGGACCAAAGAGAAAATAGGTTGCTTATTACCACAGGTTCACCCGTAACAGTTAATGGCTGGATGCATTAAGATCTCCATATTGTGGCCTTTGATGGAAATGTTTTTAACAATGATCGATGTTGACAGGGTTTAGACCCTTTAAACTATAACCAGATTGCGTAGCTTAGATTAATTAGCCAAGTTGTTACTTAGTCAAATTAAGCAATTCTAGGTTAAAACAATCACAAAATCATATCATGCATGTAAAACATATAAAGCAGCGGAAAATAAATAACACAGTGATATGATCACCCAGGAAAACTAAACCGGTAAAAAACCTGGAGAGGATTTTACCCACCGATCCTCAAGGCAAAAACGGAATCCACTAAGAAAGAATTAAAGTTTTTACAAAAGGACTTACAAGCTCCTCGCTTGACTTCCTAATGCTACCCACCAGTAGTAACTTCCTGACACGACCACGCGCAGGCTCCGAATCCACAGACTACTTCTTTCTTTGTATTCCTTCAATCAGGTACAAGCTCCTCGCTTGTTAATCTTTAAGCTTTAAAGGCAGCAACCAAGTTGATTATCAAGATGTTGAAGAATCTCAATCTTGAAAACCCTAAGTTATGTGTAAAGGAAAGCTCCTCTAGATCTCATAAGAGATTTACACAAAACCGCAATGTATGAGCAACAATACAACTTGTGCAATTACGAAAAACGTGGCTAGGGTTTGCCTTATATACCTAGGGCAAAAACATAAAACCCTAAACGTTTAAAGAGTTTGGGCTGAGTTGGAATTCTACAGAAAAACGCATCTGGGCTGACTTTCGATCGATCGAGAATTACATTCGATCGATCGAGCCAGGCCGAGAAGCCCCAATGCTTCTGCAGTCTCTCGATTCCAACTTTACAATATTAAACCAACTTTGAGCAAGCCTAAACAAGACTAATTACATTATTTTGATCATGGTTTGCCAACATTACAAATTAGGTTCTAAATACATAAAAATCCTAAGACCTTAAAACCTAACAGATGTTTCTATACATTGGTTGAGATTGGCCGAAGGACAAGTTATCACAGGCGATGAAAAAACTGTCATCTAGCTAAGCTAGGTAACATCTTTGAGCCTGAGTCATGCCAGAATTTGAATTTCTACACCTCCACAACTGTTCAGGCAATTAGGTAGGGCTGATTGATATGCCACAACTAAGGCTGAAGTCAGTGATTATAAAAATGCAGTGATTATAAAAATGCACCAACCCATGCATGTGACTTGCAAAAGCATGTTGTGAAAACCCATAGCCCCCAATATTTCTAAGAATTGGAGATTACTGTGCTTGTGCATGAATAACAAACTTCCTATATACCTTACACTTTTGTACTGAGTCTATGCATGTTGCATAAGACAATATAACCAGTGAATGAACTTAATTAATAATACACTGAAGTCCATTGCGACACTATTGGTTACATCTCAAATGAAAGCCTAACAACTCCCTTGCTTAATTTTGTATCTTTTTTTTTTTTTTTCCAAATATATTCCTTTTTTATCTGAGCAAATAAAATTAACTCAGTAAAAGCCTAAACTTAGTACCAAAAAATATAGTATTTAAATTCAAAAAGGAATTAGTGCAAAACTCCTTGTTTGCATCACCCAATAGTAACATGCCACTTTAGCATATTATAATTCAATGAATAAAGACAAACTACATAGTATACTTACTCATAAGAAAACCCATCCTCTTGCAATTCATGAACAACTATAGTCTCACATTATCTATATATATATATATATATATAAAACTGAAGCCTCTGAAACTCTCACAATTTTTCACATCATCACTATTTTCTTTTTCTTTTTATTTTAGATTCTTTTTATTTTAGGTTTTATATCTTATATAGAATCCACCAGAAAAACAATAGACAAAAGTTTGAATTTTTATTAATATCAATAATATTGAAAAACGTATACAAACTTAGAGGCCTATTTAAGGGCTCCATAAAACTTGATGGACAAGAAAATATATTCTAAAATAAGCCTTAATTAATACCTAACCATAATAGGAACCAAATTTGACCTAAAAAAACATTAAAAGAACCTAAAAACAAGAAAATAAATCACCTAGACCTAAAATAACGTTTTTTGCATATATAAAAAAAAAAAAAAAAAAACGTAGGTTTTGTCTTTTTTATTTGCTTTCATATGTGCCAAAAATTTTCATTCTATCTTATTGTTTTATTATGTTTAGAATTGATTTTCTTCTAAGTATTTGGGTTAATCTCTATATTTTGATAGTGTTTTTATGGGTTTGGTTTTTGGGTTGAAATTCTAATAATTATTTTATATTGTATATGGCAAATGAAGCATCTCTATTTTTTGGAGACAAATCAAAGCTGCAACATATGTCTTCCAGCCCAAGGTGTGGTAAATTTTTATATGTTCTTACTTTATTGAGAATTTTTTTTTTGGTTCATGTGATTTTTTGTTTTTTTATTAAAGCTTTGATTTTTGGTTTATTAATTATTTGTTTGGATTAATTTCAATTAATTATTTGTTTGGATTCAACGTAAAAGATAATGGAATTAGGTGTTATAAATTTGATAATGTTCTATATTTTGAATTGTTTATATTATTTAGACTCCTGGTAGGACTCTCTCTTCTCTCCTTAAAACCCTAGCAATTACCATCTCAAAATCCTAAACTTAACTTCACTTTAAAATTAAAAAAATAAGAAGGAGAGACACTCAACTAAAAAAAAAAAAAAAAAACGCAGTTTTTGTCTTTTTTATTTGCTTTCATATGTGCCTGAAATTTTCATTCTATCTTATTGTTTTGTTATGTTTAGAATTTATTTTCTTCTAAGTATTTGGGTTAATCTCTATATTTTGATAGTGTTTTTGTGGGTTTGGTTTTTGAGTTGAAATTTCTAATAATTATTTTATATTGTATACGGCAGATGAAGCATCTCTATTTTTTGGAGAAAAATCAAAACTGCAACTTATGTCTTCCAACTCAAGGTGTGGTAAATTTTTATTTGGTATATTATATATGAATTTTTTGAATTTGAATGGTTTTGTTTGGTTTAGAAGTAAAATTTGGGGATTCTATAAAATTTGGAAGGTTTAAGTTTTGGAGTTTTTGGTATTTGCGTCTTAGTAGATTGATCTTAATTCTTTACCTTATATGTTTTTGCTTTATTGAGAATTTTTATTTTGGATTCATGTGATTTTTTGTTTTCTTAATTAAAGCTTTGATTTTTGATTGATTAATTATTTGTTTGGATTAATTTCAATTAATTATTTGTTTGGATTCAACATAAAAGATAATGAAATTATGTGTTATAAATTTGATAATGTTCCATGTTTTGAATTGTTTATATTGTTATTAATACGACTAAATAAGATTTGTTTTTATTTTTGTAGTTTATATCAGTTTTGAGTGTGTGTATATATATAACTTTTGTGAATTTTGCTTTATTAATTTAAGAATTGTAAATTACTTTGTAGGTTTCAGTAACTATGCACCTGCAGTGAGAGATTAACAATATAAGCATATATATATGATATTAATATTTTATAAAAATCTTTCTTACAACCCAATAACATTCTACGTTAGACAACACTTCTAAACTATAGAAAAGCATAGAAGTTAAATATTTATTCCCATTGTATTTATTTAATTATGACAGTATCCATTTTTTTTTTAAACGCTAACTAGCAAAATGTTTATAATATGCATATTATTAACCCAATTTTCTATTTCTAAATTTCTTAGATTTTATTATATCAATCTTTTTTTTCTTTTAAATTCTTGGTGGGCAAATCAGTCTCTCACTAATTCTTTTACCTTAACGTGATGTTGGTTAATTGTCCTTTTATTTAACTATCCCGTGCATCGCACGGGTTAGCGACTAGTTTTTCTTTAAAAGTAGTGTCGCAAAGGTGTCCAATGCTGCACTTTGTGCGTTTGCAGGCCAGCCTAATGTGCTCTAACACCTCTTCCTTGACACTTTGCCTTGATTGCAAACAAAGCATTCCCAGTTTTAATCTTCCACTTCCGAAACGCTTTAGCATTCTCAGGGTGTGGTTTCGCCACTAGCCACAATCTTCCACAAATTTTGTCCTTGCAAGTATGACTCCATGCAAGTCAACCATGTGTTATAATTCTAATGCTACTAATAGCTTAGAGGTTCGCCATCACAGCTTGGTGAAATCTCCCACACAACCAAGTAAGGTTAGTCGTAGATCATGAGCTTCACATTTTAGGACTGTATACAAGCAAAATGAGCACCTCCAAATATACTGTTATAGACACCATAAACACAATCTTTGACCTCCTTGTTCTGATACAAGATTGTTGAACTAGTGGAAACTCTAATACTAAATTGTTGAACAAAAAGAGCACAACATGAAATAGAACAAACAACCTTTTATTTCAAACTAATGATAACACACTTGTACATAGATACAATCTACATTCACTTAGACACACACGGCAACTTATATACTAGATGGACACCACTCCATCATACACACTTCACTTTTGTAAGACGCATGGGCTCTTTTAGCAAAGGTTTGGTGATTATGCTAATATACACGTGTGGCAAAGGTAGATAGAATCAGCGTGACTAAATGGCAAAGGTAGCTAATACTTTTCATGTAAAAAACTTTCTAGTCATTATTTATCTACGTAACTAAGATTTTTTTTTTTTTTTAAAGAAAACTAAGATTGATTCTTAAAACCTATATATGACTTAAAGATATAATCTATTGTTCAAAATCTGCCAAGAGTGATAATTAAGAAAAAGCATAATTTTCCAACTGGAGTAGCCGAGTTTTGCTAAGGCATTGAAAAGGTTAAATTTCAATAATGAATAATGTTAGTGTCTTCAAATGAAATTCTTTATCAAATACCTACAATCATCAACAATGAAAAAGAGTGGTTAAAATACTATTTTCTTAAGCCTTAACGGTGTGACAGCTAGTCACTTGGTTCTCGTCCACCATTTCCTTTCTTATCCTTCCGAATGAAGATGACTTACTGCCCATGTAAAAACAATATAAAAAAACAATTAGAAAATCCATCTTCAAGTCTCAAGGAGATTATCTCAAGCTAAATCGTCATAAGACAAAGCAACATTGGAATTCAAACTTGTACAGCACTATGGTACTCAAACCCATTTGGGCCTTGGATTCTGATCCGATGGTGTGGCCCATGGACCTGACTTCTTAATACCCAAGACCCCATCCTCGACCCACAAAAGTCACAAGCCCAAGCTTCATATTGCTCAAAAACCTAAGTAGGTAATCAGCGTAAGCACGCACTTTATTCCACCAGCTGGTCCTTGCTCGGCGTACTGTTCCCAAGCAAGGAGAAAGACGTTCGAGTACAATACCCCTTACATGCCCGGTAGTGCCTTAGGGAATATTGCTGCCGAGCATATCTACTGGAGTGGGAACTAGTTCCAAGGCCACATTCACAACACCCCACTCCCACCTAAACGTGCACTTACGATTAACGACATTGGACCTTTTGTTGCAATAACTTGGAAAGTAATCATAATCCCTCCACTAATTTTTGGCTATAAATATGAGGAGTTGACGAAGGGAAAGAGGTTGGTTATTGTTGGAAGAGTTGAGAGCAATAACTATGAGAGTGAGAGGGAATCAATAGAGGAGTCTGAGAAATATCATTGGGCCTCTAAGCTGGAATCACAAAAAATAGGAAAACCAAAACCCATAGTATAAATATATTGTGACCCCAAGAGCGAGCTAGCCCATCAAGCACGTTTTGGGTGCGCACAAAACTCAATCTTCCTCTGGTTCATTCTCTACATATCTGAAACAATAAATAGCACAAATTAGGAAAGAACTTTCATGTCTTCTTCAAGTAATATATTGTCTCTATTTGTTTTTGAAAAAAAGGGGGAAAATCTCATTACATAAATGAAATCCATTTCTCATGACATTGCTGGTAACAAAGAATTATAAAAGGAAAACTTAGACACATGAAAAAACAAATTATGTCTTATAATTGTATTATATCTAAATAATAGAGTTGTACAATATGTGATTAATACAAAATGGAACAAGCATTTAAATCGGGAAGATGTAGTCAGTTAAATACTTTCAAAGTAATCATACATAGAACATATAAAAAGAAAAAAAAAATGCATATGCTCTCTAATTTTATTTTTTTCAAAGTAATCATATAATGCTTTGTGATTGACCTTCAAATCAAGTCAAAAGATTGCAATGGAAAACTTGTAGGGAGGGGTAGATAGGCAAAAATCAAAGACCAAATTTTCAAAATATAATTTGCCACATCTATGATAGTAAGTATATTAGTAAAACGATAGTAGGCTTTATGAATTTTTTTTCCCAATTACCAAGGCAACTTAGCAAAGGATGAACCGTAAGAACAAGAAGAATCCCAAGAGAGTACTAACTTAGGATTCCATACTAGAAAGTTTGCAAAGAAAATGCACATAAAATTATGTAAATTCAAGGGAAAAGAAACATCTAGTTCCTACTTACAATAAACTAAACTAATAGTTCTTGGTAGTGTATATTTTACCCATGTGGTAATTTATAGGTCTCTCTCTCTCTCTCTCATGTTAGACACACAACTGCCCCTAATTCGGAGTTTCAAAGACCTTATATTGCTAAAATGTGAGATAAGGCAGGATCAATGTTAGCTTAATAAGACCTAAAAAAATAAAATTTGTGTTAATAAGTACTACATTGAAAGAAATCTCAAATAAATATCTCAACCAAGAGTATTTAACAACTCCATTTTAAATTACTTAGGATTTCATACTAGAAAGTTTGAAGAAAATGCATATGAAATTATGTAAATTCAAGGGAAAACCAACATCTAGTTCCTACTTACAATAAACTAAACTAATAGTTCTTGGTAGTGTATATTTTACCCATGTGGTAATTTATAGGTCTCTCTCTCTCTCTCTCTCTCTCTCTCATGTTAGACACACAACTGCCCCTAATTCGGAGTTTCAAAGACCTTATATTGCTAAAATGTGAGATAAGGCAGGATCAATGTTATCTTAATAAGACCTAAAAAAATAAAATTTGTGTTAATAAGTACTACATTGAAAGAAATCTCAAATAAATATCTCAACCAAGAGTATTTAACAACTCCATTTTAAATTTATAATCTAATTGCATATAGGCCAACTATTTCATAACAAGATAAGGTCATCAATTTCCTCAAAAAAAAAAAGAAAAAAAAAAGAAGGTCGTCAATACTGCTGAATGCTTAAAAATAACTTAGTCTAATTGGCCCTGGTTAAAACATTGAAAATAATGAATAAATAATCGTTGCAAAGAAGTAATGCATTCTAAAGATTAAATAAAAATAAAAATATAAGGCAATACAAGTGTGGCATCATTAGAATTTAGAAGACCCATTTACTTCACCTTTTGTCATGATAACATTTTATTAGTTTCTCAAGATGCTATTCAAAAAGGTGGGTTCCAGTTAGCTCAACTGGTAAAATCTCTGGTGGTTGTATAAGAGATCTAAGGTTCAATCCCCGCCTATATCAAAAACTGATTGGTGTCTTGGTCTGATGATAAAGAATTATCATCAGGAGCGGACGCCATAGGTTGAAATTCTCTAAAAAAAAAAGATGCTATTCAAAAAGAGGATAAATTATACAGTTCTCATAGTGGATCACGTCATTTGTCCACCATTCCAGTAAAAGACTCCCACTCATTTAAAATTGTTGAGTCAATATTCAATTTTTATTTAAAAGTCCATAATTTTAAACAAATAAGAGTCTTTTACTAGAATAATTGACCACATTACTTATCCAAATCTTAAAATTTCTCCAAAAAGAGCCAATTTTATTAATTCTCTCGATTTCATCACACGCACGAAGTTGGGCTGAGTCATGCTTGACCGGGTCTGTTACTAAATAATACTGCCTGGGCTCCATTTATTCTTAAATACAACAAAGCACATTCGGCCCAATTGGATCCCAAACCTCACTCAGCTTAAGCAAAAACAAACGACCCACATCAAATTTGAGGTCCATATATATATATATATATATATTTGATGAAAAGGAGCACATCCGACCCTATTCTCTCTCTCTCTCTCTCTCTCTAAATTTGTTATTGGTAATGCTAAATAAAATTAAACTTGGGCCAATGAAGTTCATAGTTGTATCCCGTTGGTTATAGAAGTTTGGGCTTTTGGGCCTTACAACTAGCTGAAAAGGAGCAGCTCTAGCTAGTCTTGGGGCAAGGTGAATGAGCATTAGCATTCGATACTTAATATTGACTGAACTGTATACTTGTACGAAAGAGCTGACGAAACTTGCATGCGTGAAATTCAGAGGGTCAGGTAAACTGTCAGGCCAGTTCACATTTTAAAATCCAGTTGAAGCTATAATTTTGCCTCTCACTTTAAGGACACTAGCTCTAGCAAAATCGCTATAACTCGAGAGAATTCAGTTACTAACTTTTGTACAGTACAAATCCTTAGCCTCTCTTTATAACCATTATTTTTGTACAGCTTTAGAACGAAGAATCCCTATATTAAAGAGCTAGAGAGAAACCTAACACCCTAGTACTAAAACCTTCTCATTCTCTCTACCTTCTCCATCTGCAATTGTAAATTACTATAAGAAGAGATTAAAATCATCACACATAAAGAAACCTTCAAAGTTCTTGGTGTTGTTTAGTGCTTTTGGAGAAAGGTCAAAATCTCCAAGTGGCCTTGGACTAACCAAAAGGATTTGGTTTTGCAATTGGAGGCTTAAGTCGCAGCATTGCATAAAATGCTGGCTATAGCAATGTTTTTTTAATGGCATTTTCCCCAAAAAAAAAAAAAAAAAAAAAAAAACCCTGCCGTAGGTATTAAAACGCTGTTATAGCCAATTAAAAAAAATTTAGCCTACAGTAGGATTTTAGAAATGTTGCTATAGGTTCGGGTCTAGAGTGACACTTTCCAAAATGCCACTATAGACCCAGATGGACCTATAGTAATGGTTCTACAACAACGTTTGTACTGCCACTATAGTCCAGATGGACCTATGGTAGCATTTGTAGGATATATAGCAACGTTTTTCAAACGCCACTATAGCCCCCATATTTTGTAGGGCAAATACAAACCAAAGACTAACAAGGAGAAAATACTAGAGAAATTTGTTACTAGCAGGAGCTGGAAGCTCAAGTGCATAGTCATTACATAATTTGGAGGTTTTGTAAGTGATATGTATTATGTACTACAACTATTCTTGATTAGTGGATCATTTAGTGCTAGAGGCCTGAAAAGTATTTTTCTGCCAATTTCTTGAGTTTTTCTCTCTGTAAACACTTTGATGCCGTGCGAGTGTGATTATTTATATGGGTTTTTCTGCTATATTTTATATGTATGATATTGTCAATTGGCTAGTTACTTAAAAAAATTGGGCCTAATTCTCTACTTAGATTGAAGTTAACAATGGTCTACTCTCAATTTGGGTTCACATCCAGTTTTTATGATTCAGCTTTGATAGCATGTGAAAGACTGAATGATTGTGTATTAAATTGTAAGTAATAAGGTACAAAGATCTTCCTTATATATAACATATAAGTAGACATGGTGCATTGTACAAGTAACCTACACTATGGACCTATATCCATTGGGCTTATATGCTAAAAACAAAAAATTGTAATTGACATTAGTCGTAATTTTGGGATCTAAATCGTGTTTCTTTCAATGGAGAACGAAACTACAGTCCATTCACAAATCAGCTGCCTGAACGCATTGGCTATGTGTGTGGATCCATAGTAAATTGTCAGCCCTGAACACCCAAATGCATATTTAACTGAAAATATTTATTATTTAGTTTATCAAAAATAACATATTTGTATACCTTTTGTGTTTTCTAAAACTATTCTTATTCATATACTCTAATGTGTAATCCTTGATTTATTTAACAAAATAACCTTGATTTATAATGTTTAAAGAATATAAATTATGAATAATATAATTCAAAGGATAATTATACATGACTTAAAGAAATAACATATTTGTTTAAATTAGATAAAATTGATTTGATGAAATTCTCTTGGGTAAGAGAAAATAATATATTGGTCATTCTATAAATTATAGACTAAAATTTATGTATAATTTCATAGATACAATGCATTTGATTCCCCCAATCAAATTCATATACATGATTGTTGACCAATAAAACATAATTAATGATATTTTTTCTATAACAATTAAATTCAATACAACTATGTATTTTAATTTAATTGGAGAACTTAATATATGGCATCTTAGGAACTATACTTGTTCTAAAGATTAGGTAAGCCTGATTGATATGTTATAGCTAAGGCTATAGTAGTTATTATTTTTTCATTAATGTCGAAATTCTACTTATAATTTTCATGTAATGATTTATTAATTAAACAAATCTTAAGTACAATATATGTTAATTTTTGTTAAACTTATAAAATGACCAAATTATAATCATTTTAAGTCATATTATAACCATTTGTGCATCTAAAATTCTAAGTTCAACTTAAAATAATATGCCATATTCCACTTATACTATATTTTTTAAATACTATATTTATATCTTACAACTTTTTAACATTACAGAACATTTATAAAATAAGAAAATAAATCTATATTTTTCAATTAAATTTGACATATAAAAATATTTAAAAGAAAGCATTAAAAATGAAAAATAAAAATAATGTGGGGTCGGGGCAATTTTCTCTTTTGCCACCTCCCTACAAACTATATATATATTTTTTCATTAATTGGTATCGGTGTACTTCTTAAAGAGGTTTTAAAAATATCTCATTTATATTTAGAAGTAATAAAAATTAATAAAAAATATTTTGTAAATTAGAGGTGACTCGACTTCCAATAAAAATCCAATCAATTATAATAAAAAATTTTATATTAAAAGGATATGTAGTTGTGCACCGTTCACAGTATATACATAGCATTTGAAGTTCACCAGCCATCGGACTGATGTATTTGGTAGGTATAACCAGTACATGACTTAAAACAAATAACTAAACATTTGGCCAAAGAGTTAGGGGTACTAGATATCTTGAAGGAGAAGAAAGCCATGTCCTACGTACAAACACCTCCCCGGAGAAGATCTATCAATGCATGGAATGGTTTGTTGGGCTTAAAGAAATGGGAGATCGGAACCGAAGATAGGATCATCGGAACCGAACGACACTATACTCAGCGCTACAAGTATGCATGTGATTGTTGTACTGATGACCAAATCTGGATATATCTAATCTCCTCCAAGACTTGTGTGTAAAGTGTAAACGTTATAGTGAGTTTTAATATTATCAATAAATTTTTTCCGACTATTTTATGAATAATAATTAAAAAATCTTATTTTTAAAATAAATATGATTCTGTTGAAGGTACTTTTTTATTACTCTCCACAATCTTCGGAGAGACTAGGTTATAGTCCCCATCAAATGGTAATTAAACATCTCTCTCTCTCTCCCTCAAATGAATGTTTTTGTAGGGTATACGGTACGCAGGGAGGACATAAAGCAAGTTCTAGTATTATAGGACCCCAAAAAAAGATAAAACAAATTATATTTTAAATTAGGTATAGTTTCTTAGATATAATGCATGTATTTGATTATCACAATCAAATTCAAATACATGATTCATGACAAATAAAACACAATTAATGATATATTTTATAACGACAATTAAATTTAATGCAACTATTTATTTTAATTTAATTAGAGATCTTAATATACGATATCTTAGAAACTATATTTGTTTTACTCTAAATTATATATATATATATATATATATGTATGTATGTATGTATGTATGTATGTGTGTGTGTTATTTTATAAATTAAAAAATTTTAATTTGAAATTTTCTTGTGTAAGGGAAGATAATATATATATATATATATATAAATATATATATATATATATATCATGTTTAAGTTTCGTTTTAAGTATAAATTATGTATGTTTATGTTAATATGAAAACACAAATATAACGAAATCGGTAAGAGATTTATGTGAAGTGTTTACAGATAAAGTAAGATAAGAATAAAAAGGCATTATAATAAAATTACAATTTTAAAGTTTCAAGTTCATTATAATCCCTATACTTGCATTTTAGGAGAAAACTCCTAAAAAATTACAAGGAAAGGAAAAAAATTGAAAGGCAAGAAATTATACAAACTAGCATATAGCATTTGGTAAAGTTATGTTACCAAGCTTTGATCATCCCCCATTATCGATGACAAATGTTACATGATGTTTCACACTATCATAGCCAATTGTTATTTTATTACTAACATCAAATTCACGAGAATCAGATGGCTCACAAAGTAAGTATTGTCTCTTCCAAGTTGGAACCAACATTGACTTACAAATGCTTTTCCATCTTTCTTAAACCTTGAAGTTCCATTGCTACTTCCTTCATATTAGGTCTATCCTCCCCTTTTAATCTTAAGCACCTTGTTGCAAGAGTCGAAACTTCTTTCAGTTGCTCTGCATTTTCTTCGTTTGCTATATTCTCCTCAAGAACTTCAAAGAATCTATTTTCTTTCAAAGAGGAAAGAAAATACAGAGCAAGGTTTCTCTCCTCCTCAGGCCTATCAAAAGAAATTGCCTCTTCCCCTGTTAATAACTCCACAAGAACCACTTCAAAGCTATAAACATCACTTTTCTCTATCAATTGGCTTGTGAGCAAGTATTCAGGATCTAAATACCCGAAAGTTCCTTGCACCATTGTAGCTATGGCTTGTGTTTGGTCGAGTGGAACTAATCTTGACGCTCCAAAATCTGATACCTTTGCTGTGTGTTTACCATCTAGTAATATGTTTGAAGACTTGACATCTCTATGGATTATAGGTGGAGAAGCTGCAAAGTGCAAATACGAAAGTGCTTCTGCTGATTCTGTAGCTATCCTAAGACGAGTTTCCCATGGTACAAAAGAAACCTTGCTTGCATGATGTATGTACTCAAAGAGAGTACCATTAGGTACAAATTCATAAACTAGCAAAGGAACTTGTGTCTCCAAACAACAACCCAATAGTTTAACTACATTCGTGTGGTTAATTTGAGAAAGTACAACCACTTCATTGATGAATTGCTCAATTTGGCTTTCTTCTACTCTTTTTGACTTCTTAATGGCCACAATTTTATCATCTTCTAAAAATCCTTTATAAACTGTACCAAACCCTCCTCGACCAATGATTAAATTTTCATCATAATTGTTGGTAGCCTTCTCCAACTCTTTTGTTGTAAATATTTTTACCATGTTAGTTGAATTATCTTGTCCAGAGAGTTGTTGTTGTAATATTAAACCACCATTCTGCTGAAAGAACCTTTGTTTAAGCTTCATTAGCTTTCTTTGATTTATTATCAAGTACAGCCAAGAGCTACAGACAAGCATAGCTATAATGCATATGCCAATACCTATATTTGAAAGAAATAAAATATTAGTAATGGACTTCATAGTTTATACCTTAAACCCTATAGGCAAAAAAGTATATGGATCACTATGAATAATTTTTTTACATTTTTTTGGTTAGGAGATGATGCAGGCAAAAGCGTAAGATTTAAATTCATAATAATTTTATTGATGTTAATGAATATATTTACACTATTCAACTACAAAAGTTGACATTTTTTTATGCTAAAGAAAGAACAAAAATTTATCCATAATATTTCTTTGGTCGAGCAAATGTAATACCCCATATATATACACAAAGAGACGTTGTATAGTTTTTTTTTTTTTTTCGAAAGTTTTGGAATCAAGTAAATTTAAATCTATATTATATTTGGAAGTTAAAATGCCAAGGAAGAGAACAAGAGAGGTTAGTAACAATGAAGAAATTGTAGCTAGGGTACCGAGGACGTGAGGAAAAGTAAAGAAAAAATATAATAAAATTCGACAATATAAGAGATCAATTTTGAGAGTTTTACCATTCCCCAAAAAAAAAAAAAAAAAAAAAAAAGATTTTGAGAGTATTAGCTTTCTTCAAAAGGAGAGAGAGAGAGAGAGAGACTATTTCACTCTCTTTTTCCATTCTCTCATTCCATGTAGATATTTCCAGATTGGCAGGACTTCAGTTAGATATATCATAATTACAGTATTTCAATTTAATCTTTTTATTTGATGATAAAGAAAAGTAAATAAATAAGATACAAATAGTAATGGAATACATTCATTCTATAAATATAGAATGAAAATTAGGTTGGTAAACAAATTGAGTTAAGTCAGATATTAAAAGTTCAAGACTGTTCATTTAATTTTGTTGTGAACACAAGGGCAGTGAATTTAAATTATTCCCCACCACATTGAATAATCCAGTTTTCCTTTTCTTTTTTTTTTTTCTTTTTTTTTTTCCCGATAATACCAACTAATTGAATTGATAAATCTCAATCCAACAATAAGTTGAAGAAAAAAAATATCAATATTATGTGGAAGTTCTAACTAAACCAGTTTAAACAAAAAAAAATTTACAGTTCAAATTACCTTTCATTTTTCCTGACAACCATCATTCTTTATTACTATCATTATTATTATTTTGCAATCAACCGTTGAAAAACACTCTATGGTCCAACAGTCAAAAAATAAATCTAAGATTTTTTCCTTAAATAAATCTGAGATTTTTTTATGTAGTTTCACCCTTTTATTTTTTATTTTTTTGGTTGAGAGGAGGTAATGGCACTTACCTCAACCATTTGAGGTTTTTTCCCCCCTAGTTTGATTGTTTCAACCATTTGAGATATAACTACAAATAATTATAGTATAAAAAAAAAAAGTGTCTTAATCATATGGAATTTTTTTTTTTGTTGGAAAAATAACACATTAAGGATATTCTAATTAAAGAATTTATATAATATAAAAAGACATCACTAAACGCAAAAAGGTTAAGCCTGTAGATATAATTTCAATAATATTGGCTGTCATGACATAATTCTATAATGTAAGTGATGCTAGAGACTCAAATTTTTTGATAACCTTGTCATAAGATGTTAAGAATTTATAATTGAAACATTGCTTTTAGATAAATTCAATGTAACACTTTTTTACAATATACCAATCATAACATTCAATGTCAAACATTATAAGAAAAGTTATGAAAAAAAATTTATGTCACTAGACTTTAATTGTGTGAATATTCTTCACCAAGAAAAAAAATATATATATTCACAATAAAATGCTATAAGGAAATCATATAATACTATCAGAAGTACAGCTAAATACTCATGCTACTTCCTCCTCTTGCACAAATGATCACTCTTGCTAAAATTTAATTAATAAAGTTAACTATTATGTGAGAGAAGAGAATATCATAGAGATGTACTCTTGAAGTACTAAATAATAAATGAATTAGTCATATATATATATATATATGGTGCAGTAGTAATTGACAATCAACTGCCAATTCAATAAAAGTTGTTCAAGAATGTACCACAATATATATTAGTAATTAAAGGGTTGTATTTAATACATACAAACTGTTTTACACAATCAAAAATACCTAAAACCTTGACTTAAAGTCACAATTTCAATTTTTTTTTTTACTATATATAAAATTGTGTAAATTAGTTTATATGCAACAAGAATTTCCCGTAATTAATGATTCATTTGAGAACAACTTATTTAGTTGAAATTGAAAACTTTTTGCTGAAAGCATTATAGATAAAGATAAAAGTTAGTTGAAATAGTACAATGTGGTCCATGAATAGTACTAAAAAGTGTAGTGAAACTCATAAAAAGTAAGAAAAATAAACTGAATAGTAAAATAAGCTAAGTAACACACACTAAATATACTTACCAATGGTGAGCTTAATTGCTAGATTGGATGATGGATGGACACATGCCCCTCTGTCATCAAAATGGTACCCCATGCTGCACACACAATAATATCTTCCTGGTTCATTAACACAGTCAATGTTTTTGCCCGTACAGTTGTTATTGCCCTCTTTGCATTCGTCAATATCTGTGGTGGAAATAAAGCCCATCTTTAAGTAACTTTGAGGAAATATAGATACAACCAAGGGTTATAAGAAAGTACGTGAACACAATTTTTTATTACCATTCTGACATGGTTAGTAAAAGTGATTCTATACTGCTTATAGTTGACCATATCAAAAATAGTACAAGAAGAATACCTTGGCAACCGTCTTTGAGGTATGGATTCCTGCGGTAACCATCCATGCAGAGACAAAAGTATCCTCCATTTTCGGAACCCTTACAAGTGCTATTTCCTCCGCATGAATAATTCTTTGTGTTCACAGCACATGTTTCATTACCGACCGCCCAATCAAGAACCATTGGCATCTTCTTAGAAAGATTTCGGAGGGAATCAACTGAGAAATTGAACTTGTCTTTGTGCACAATAAAGGCATAGCTGCATGGATTAAAACTGCGTACTTCTGAATGATTATTAAAGCTGTGTGCTCTCAAACTAATATTTTTCATTCCTTTAGGAATTTCCGTCTGGCAACAGCCGATCCCAGAGCAAGAGCCATTAACCGCATTACTAGCGCTTACACATACCGACATGCAGCCAAGGGAGAAAGATTCACTGTTCTTAAAACCATTAAGGTATGCGTAAGTGTCACACCCGACGGCCATGAACACGTTTTGAGTGTCAGAAATTGTGAAATAAAGGGACCAGAGGGTGGGACCATTGGGGCTATTGGAATTATCGATGACAGGCGGTTCGATATGGCTATAGGAACAGTCATTGGCTGTATAGGCCAAGATCTCTATATTGTGGTCTTCGATGGAAATGTTTTTAACAATGACATCTCCATACATAGGTTGGCTTGTCGAGTTATCACAAGTGATGGAAAAACTTTCATCTAGATAACATCCTTGATTCATTCCAAAAGGATATGGAATTTCTACACCTCCACAACTGTTCTGACAATTAGGTAGGGCTGATGGATATGATAGTACAGCTGAGGCTGAAGTAGTCACTGATAATAACACACCAACCCATGTGACTTGCAAAAGCATCTTGTGGAATCGGAAACCCATATAGCACCCAATATTTTCTGAGAAGAGAAGTTTACTGATACGTGTTTTCTGTACAAAACAACTTCCTATATATAGATGTTGGGTGCCGACACCCACTTGTCCAGCCCACCCTTTGGATTAGCTCATTAAATGAGCTTCTTGGGGACAAGTGCTGAGAAGTCAGCAAAGTGAAATGGGTTTTGTTGGAGTAGCTTGACCAAAATAGAAGAATTGGATTTATCTTTTTCTCAATAATGATGTACAAAAGTCTAGCAATATTTATGAAGTGATGTACAAAAGTCAAGCCACGTAAATAAATATATGATGTTAAACTTGTGAGACACGTTAAAGGAAGAAAAGAAGAAAAGGATGAAGAAATATAAAGTACAACATTCGGCCAGTGAGCAAGAAGAGAAGTCCCAATGAGTGAGACTGAGAAGAGTGCATTCTGGAAGAATTGTATGAGTAAGAGCAAGTAAAAGAGAAAAGAAAAATATAGAGAGTAAGAGAAAATTGTGAGAGATACACAGTAAAAAAAAGTGCAGTGAGTGAAAAGAAAAAGAGAAATTTTTACTCAAGTTGTATCTCTAAAGTGTTGTAATCCTATTTAATATATAAAATTATTCAGAGTTTATCCCATGATTTTTCCCTTCAAGAAGAAAGGGTTTTTACGTAAATCTTTATATTCTTATGTGATTGTGCTTCCGTTATACTTGCTAAAATTTATTCTCACTTATATAGAATTTTTGCCAACAATAGATGCTAGATTTTATTTATTTATACATTTTAGGACATGGCTTATGTCCATACACTGTGGAATTTGGAATTTGAACACGTTTTAGAATCTTATTTAATGTATTGATGCACTAAACACATGCTTAACCCTTAATTTTAGAAGATGATGGAATTTTATATGCATTAGAAAATTTTGTTAGGCTTTGTGGAACTTAGTTATGTTTGATCCGGATGACGATCCAATCTGAAATAATGTTGTGTGATTGCCGAACTACGTAAATACTGTCTTGTGAGTGTGATTATTATTATTATTTTTTTTTTGCATGTGTTTTCTCTATTTTTGTTTTTCACAGGTTAGGAATTTCGTGTTAATTCCCTTCAAATTCCATGCTGGAATCTTATTTAATGTATGTAATTTTATATGCTTAACCCGTTCAAATCATATACCGGTGTTCTTACGTTTGTATTGAATTTGCAACAGTTATCCATGCCGTCAGAACTTCTAGAGGCCATGATGCTGAGACTTAGATAAAGTCGTCAGAACGAGTCAATAATACAATGAAGGTGGAATGAGAGAGGAGTTCAAATCCCATTAACACACTACCCTACCAATGCATATTTACTTGGAAAAGAACAAAGTAGGGAAGTCAATTGCAGACACCTCCTTAGTTAATAGTTACATCTCAATTCTTAAGTAACTCAACGAGCAAATAGTATTAAATTTTATTGAAAGAACTTCAGCACAGTATGAGTTTCGACCTCCCCAAAATGATGTGCAACTTTGTACGAATCGTAATCTCCCAACAACATAAATATAGTCTTTAAAACTACTTGTTCAAATTTTAATTGGTCTACGCAATGGCCAAACTGCCAAAGCCCATAACGTATAATGAGAGAGAGAGAGAGAGAGAGTAAGTCAAACTGCCAAAGCCCATAACGTGTAATGACTCTCTCTCTCTCTCTCTCTCACTCTCATTATACGTTATGGGCTTTGGGAGTTCGGCCTTGGCCTAGTCTCCAAGATTGCGTAGACCAATTAAAATTTGAATAAGTAGTTTTAAAGAACATAGAGAGAGAGAGAGAGAGAGAGAGAGTCATTATATGTTATGGGCTTTGGCAGTTTGACTTACGTTCTACAAGATGGGTTTTGTAGAATGTAAGTCAAACTGAATGGTTCTACATTATGGGTGTGCTCAATCTTCTACCTTTACAGGGTAAATTTTCTAGTTACTTGTTTTTAGACACATTCAAAACTAAAACATTGGAAAATGGTTCTACACACTTAGATTTTTTTTAATAATAATTTAATAGTTACAATAATGGAAGAGAGGAGTTCAAAACCTTAGTAATAAATTTGATATCGAATTATGAGAGACACATTTCATCTATGACTTTTTTTCCTCTTTTAAAATAAATATTTTAGCTTCCTTAAATATTTTAGCTTCCTTTGGGGTTAATGCCCAAATATAATGTTTAGGGGTGTTATTAGAACTGCAATCAATATTAGAGATAACCCATTCGATTATTTATGGAATAAAACCCCCCAAAACAATTGTAAGCATAAGACCCATATGTGATATCAAAAGACAACAATACATAATCCATAAGATCATATAAATCAATACGTGACACATTAAGAACCATGGTTCTCTTAAAAAAAAAAAAAAAAAGCATAGTAGAAATCCAAGTGCTTGCTCACTCCTAAGTGCAGGAGATCGTAACAATATAATTCTCGGAGTAGGAAGGTCAAATCACCAGGAGCAGGATAAATTCAAAGACAATATAATTAAATAACAATTTGGGTGAAAAAGATAAGTACTTTTGCTTGGTGATTGTTAACAAGAATAATAATAAAAACTTATTTAAATCAATAATGTAAATACCAGGGTATCGAGGTGTTTCCCTATATCAATATGATATTCTTTGTGATCTAAGAAATTGTATATTTCATAATTGATTGTTCTTATACAATTAAATACTTATAATTCGGTTGAACAGAAACAATTTAAGAATGTATAATAACCTAAATTAATAATGCGGTTAGAAAAGTTTTCAGAAAAGAAACTCATCCACTTTAAAACTTGATTTCTATTTGAAACTATTAGAAATTCATCTAAAAAATAAGCAAAATATGATTGAACTTATTGAAAGCGTGGAAGAACTAATACATTAAAAGAAATCTAATTGAACAATCAAATATGTTGTTGATAAATTCATAGAAAGAATCACATTGAATATTCATATCGTATAGAAGAAACATAACCCCTAACCCTAGCAAAGAGTTTAGGCTGCCATTAGTGAAAGGAAAATACAAGTTTTTCTCTGCCCAAAATTCATTCTACACAGCTTCCCTTCAAAACCCTAACATCAAAAGTGTCCAAAGAAAATAAAACTTTTACTATTTTAATTTTCGTCCAGATTTACAACAGTAAATTGTGAGTTAATTTTGGCCTTCAAAAATTGTGAACTTCCAAAAACTTAAAACTAGAAAGTTGTAGATATTTAAGTCATGGTTCCAACTCATCTAGCCTTGTGTCAATTGGATTTTTGAGGAGAGAGATACGCCTAAAATACTAATCAGTGCTCAAATTTGATTTTTCCTTCTTAGATTCTACCTCTTTGATTTCTTTCCTTATTTAAAGCTTCTAAACATGGTAGATGGCCCAAGCACTCCAGCCGCACCTCCTTAGACATTTAAGCATGGTCCTTTAGCTCTACTTTAATTCTAGTTTGGCCTCCATTCTCTTACAAACTCCTGTAAACTTATCTTTTTCAGATAATTTCTTAAAAGTAAAAAATTGCACGCAATGAATAACATCTTATTCAAGAAATTATGTAAAGATAAATAATAGGGACTAATGCAAATCATGGCTTAATTATATAAATTAAGTATAGTAATAAAAAGATAACACCCACATAAATATATAACAAGTATACATTTTAAGGCGTTATCATAACCCCCCCCCCCAACTTAAATCTTACTAGTCCTAGCAATCCACAGAGCACCCATGTTTACTGAAAGTGAAAAAGTAAAACTAAAATACAAACCACTTTCATAGGCTACACGACTACACTTCCCATGTGCAACAAGTCTATGAACTGCTAGGTCACCCCTAGTGGACGAGTTTAATCTCGTGAGGGTTTGCAATGACTCTACCCACAAAAATCAAAGGTTTCTTGAAAATTCCTACAACAAATGTTAGTCTACTTTATCATTATATCATACAAATGAACTTTCAATTTTTGAGTTGGGATACTATTCATTATATTAAAGAGTTTTCACTAACTTCACTTTTGGAGTGTGTGTGTGTGTGCGCACGCGCGCGCATAGCCCATCCAATCAAACCGGTTTTTCCGAACATGCGTAGACCAAGAATAATCTAGATTAGAGCCTCTACTCCAATTTAAAACCTCTCTTAAGTCATCAACACTCTGAAAGAACACACATAGAAGTAATGGCTTTTTTTTTTTTTTCCTCTCTCTCTCTCTTCAAATCACATGTGAACAAAAAGGAAAGAAGAAGTTTTAAGAATATCACATGTGTATACAAAAACAGCAGCTAAAACAATTGAAAAAGATCTCTTGGAAAGGATGTTGAATTCCTGGAAACATGAGATTAATACCATTCTCATCCCTAGTTTTTATCCCAAACACATACCAGCCATGCACCTTTAGGATCAAGTAGGACTTTTAGCTCAGTGGTAGTATAATCTTATGGCTAGGTAAAGGCAAACTACTCTCTTTGAAATATGAGGTATATAAATCAAATGCAGAAAATTCAAGCCAAACTCAACTCATAGCAATAACAACCAACTTGAATCAAAACAACCTTTACTCAACAATATAACCTTTCTGAAATACATGAAAGATATGTAAGACACCAATGATTTATTGATTGATTATGTATGTCTCCTCTTTCTTTTCTTTTTTTCTTTTTTTTTTTTTAATTAAGAAAAGAGATACAGTAATTAATAAAGCCCATCTTTAGGTAATTTAGACGTATAATCAAAAGCAATGGCATGAATACTATTGACACGGAAGGAAAATGAAAGCTATTTCCAAAAATAATGTAAAAACACAAAGAAAATGGCTAACTATAAACTATATTGGTTGAAGTTTCTTATAATTGTTAATATATAAAATACAAATTAACTCAGTATATACCTAACGTGGAACTCAATATGCATCTACGTAGAACGCACTCAATCAACATGTAACCCAATCAAATCTTTGGAGGGTGAAATAAAACAATACCTTGGCAACAATCTTTGAGGTTTGGGTTCCTATGGTAACCGTCCTTGCATGCACAGGCAAAAGCAAAGTACGTACCCATACATGTTTTCGGGATCCTCACATGTGCTATATACCTCTACATGCGTAATTCTTTGTGTTTACAACATATCTACATGTTTCATTACGGACTAAATCTTCATTTCTAAGGGAATCAGCAAAGAAATAGAATGTGTATTGTTGCACACTAAAGGCAGAGCTGCATGGATTAAATTTCCATACTTTGTGTGATTAGAAAAGCTATGTGCCTCCAAAGTAATTCTTATTCGATCCTTCAGGAATTTCAACCAGGCAACACCAGATCCCAGAACAAGCACCATTAACCACATTGCTAATGTTTAATGCACATATTCGAACATGCAGCCGAGAGAGAATGGTTCATTGTTAAGTAAATCATCGAGGTATGCATAAGGTGTCACACCCAACGGCCATGAACATGTTTAAAGTGTCAGAAGAAATAGTGAAAATGGTGGAACAAAGAGAAGATAGGTTGCTTATTACCACAGGTTCAGCCGACTTTTCGTAACAGTTAAATGGCTGGATACATTAAGATCTCCATATTGTGGCCTATGATGGAAACATGTTACTGTCATCTAGCTAAGGTAGGTAACATCTTTGAGTCTGAGTCATGCCAAAAGGATATGGAATTTGAATTTCTACACCTCCACAACTGTTCAGGCAATTAGGTAGGGCTAATTGATATGCCACAGCTAAGGCTGAAGTTACTGATAATGACGCACTAATCCATGCATGTGACTTGCATAACAGCATAAGCATGTTGTGAAAACCCATAGCCCCCAATATTTCTAATAATAGGAGATTACTGTGTTTGTGCATGAATTACAAACTTCCTATAACCCGCGTGTTTTGTAGTATGAGTCCATGCATGTTGCATAAGACAACACAACCAGCGAATGAACTTAATTAATAATACCCTTAAGTCTATTGCGACGCCATAATGAGTTACATCTCAAATTAATGGAAAAAGAAAAAAGAGAAAAAGAGTTACATCTCAAATGAAATCCTATCAACTCCCATGCTTAATTTTGTATGTCTTATTATTATTATTTTTTTGCATATGTATTCCTTTTTTATCTGAGCAAATAACATTAACACAGTAAAAGCCTAAATTTAGTGCAAAAAAATATAGTATTTAAATTCAAAAAGGAATTAATGCAAAACTCCTTATTTGCACCATTCAATAGTAACATGCCACTTTAGCATATTATAATTCAATGAATAAAGAAAAACTATGTAGAATACTTATAAAAAACTCATCATCTTGCAATTCACGAACAATTTAACGGAAATATCTATAGTTTAAATCATTTTATTCTCAAGCAACTCTAGTCCCACATTATTTTTCTTTGAAAATAGTGTCGCAAAGGTGTCCCATGCTACCTTTGGTGTGTTTGCATGCCTGCCTGACGTACTCCAACATCTCTTCCTTGACTCTTGTCTTAATTGCAAACATAGCATTCCCAGTTTTAATTTTCCACTTCCAAAATGCTTTGGCATTCTTGGGAGGTGTGGTTTCACCACCAACCACAATCTCCCACATATCTTGTCCTCGCAAGTATGACTCCATGCAAGTCGACCACGTGTTGTAATTTTGGTTGTTGAGCCTTCTAATGCTACCAATAACTTATGAATGTTCAATAAGTGTGTAAAACACTATGAACGTTTAGATCTTCAATTACAAAACTATCAATTCAAGTTTAATGTCAAACAATATATATACGGAAAATGAACATAAGCTAATAACAGAATTGATAAACAATCTAAACCAATTAAAATCACATCCACAGCAGAAATTAAATGGCAAAAATTAAGGGAAGAGAGATGCAAATACAAGGACAACACAACGATGTGTTATCGAAGAGGAAATCGAAGCTCTCAACGTAAAACCTCTTCGCCACCCTCCAAACGGTCAATAATCCACTAGAAAATGTAGTTGGGATACATGTTCACAATAGACCCTTCAAGCCTAATCTACCCAGTGTACTTCAGCCCTCCAAGTTTCTTACTCCGATAAGGTTACGCCGAACCTTTATCTTTTCTAGTTTACTGGATTCCGCTATAGCCCATAGCATCAACCAATAACCATTGGTCCCTTCCTAACTGCTTCCCAAAGCACCAAAAAACCTTCTCACAGATGTGGGTATGATGAAAAAAGGATTTGGCCAAGAACCTCTTAAGAATGTAACAATGGAGAGGATGAGAGTAAAGGAATTCGAAAAGTCTCTATGTAAAGATTGTGGATGAGTCAATCTTGTTTTTCACTAGGCTTTCTCTCTCAAAATTCTCTCTGGAAGATTTCTACATTTCGTGGGTATAAGAGTCTATATATACTGGTGTGTGTTTGGAATGCGAAGAGTCATTTTTCCAAAACAAAGCTGGCTGGCAACTTGGTCTTTCGACTTGACTGAGTCGCGAGTTCAAGCCGCGAGCTAACTGAATGGTCAGTCTGGACTTTTTGTCCTACAGTGCTACAGCTGGCACGACGGTTCAGCTTCTCTGCATGCTTCACTTGTGTGCCTCTTTTGGCAGCTTGCCAGTAGCGAGCCACCTACGAGATCCAGCCACGAGTCCTTGCTTCACTGTGCAATCTTAAGCATTTCTTCACACTCTCTCACACACCACCCTTACATGATTCTCACCTAAACACAAGGTTTCTAAATGCTGAATTACAAGCAAATTTGGTACGAAATAAAACCAACAAGATGATTAATTAAATTCAACCTTACAACTTGGAGCTCTACCATCACGGCTTAGCGAAATCTCTCACACAATCGAGTAAGGTTATTCCTAGATCACAAGCTTCACAATTCCAAATTGTATACGAGCAAAATGAGCACCTCCAAATATACTTATAGACAGCACAAACACAGTCTCTGATCTCCTTGTTCTGATACCAGATTGTTGAACTAATGGAAGCTTTGATACTAAATTGCTGAACAAAAAGAGCACAACATGAAACAAAACAAACAACCTTTTATTTCAAAATAATGATAACACGCTTGGACATAGAGACAATCTACATTCACTTAGACACACAGGCCAACTTATATATTTAATGGACACCACTCCACCATACACACTTCACTTTTGTAAGACACATGGACTCTCTTAACAAAGGCTTGGCGATTATGCTAATATACACATGTGGGAACTCCTTGGCTCCTATTTATACTTGCTGGAGGTCGGTTAAGTAATCGACATTATTGAAACTCCTAGCTGGCTTCATTTATTTTCTATTAGTTTCTACAAGTTTTCAATTTCTGTACTTCTCCCTTTTTCTTATTTCTTTCTCAAGGCAGCTTCTAGAACTCTAGGAAAATTGTGGCTGAAATTTAATTGTCTAGGGGAGCTTCTAGAGGAAGTACGAGAAGCGTTTTGAAGATATTTCCGGAGTGAGCAAGAGAGAGAAAACCCTACTATATTCTTCATGGAAAACTTAAAAAGAAGTGTTCTAATGGAGAACTTAGCCAATGATCTACCTATTGGGACTATATTCTTCAAATGTAGAATACTCACGGTTAAATTGGATCCAATAACGTCTTATCCTATCCTACAACTTCAAGATGGGAGAGCTATTAAAACCAACGCATAGATCTAAAGTAACTTATTTAGCTTGACCATGATTGTTGAATGGCATTCAAAAGTAATTGCATGTGTTGGTAAATCATGTATGGAAAACCCTTTTTTTTTTTTTTAGTTACAATATACTATCAATCTTGTAGGTCGAACCATTTTCTCTTAAACCTCCAAACACTTTGTCCATGGGAATTGCCAATTAAGTTACAAAGCTATTGGCCATATATGGCAAACTTAGTTTGATTGAAAAAGAAAATAAAAAAGAGAGAAAAAAATGAAGAAAAAGAAAGAAAAGATAGAATTAGCGTGACATATTACAACATTAATAATAATAATAAATAAATAGCAAAGGAAGCTAATCCCATTCATATGAAATTTTGGTTACAATTAAAAACTCAAACAATCTACAAAATAATTATCAAATGAATTATAAAAAACTTTCTAGTCATTGTTTTACTATGTAACTAAGGTTGGTTTTATATATATATATATATATATAAAAGAAAAACTAAGATTGATTCTTAAAACTTATATTTGACTTAAAGATATAATCTATTGTTCAAAATCTGCCAAGAGTGATAAGAAAAAGAATAATTTCCTGACTGGAGTAGCCGAGTTTTGCTAAGGCATTAAAAATGTCAAATTTGAATAATGAATAATGTTAGTGTCTTGAAATGAAACTCTTTATCAAATACCTACAACCATTGACAATGGAAAATGGTGGTTAAAATACTATTTTCTTAAGCCTCAACAGTGTGGCAGCTAGTCACTTGGTTCTCATCCACCATTTCCTTTCTTATCCTACTGAATGAAGATGACTTATTGCCTATGTAAAAACAATATAAAAAAAATAATTAGAAAAGCCATCTTCAAGCCTCGAGAAGATTATCCCAAGCTAAATCGTCATAAGACAAAGCAATATTGGAATTGAAACTCAATCTTCCTTTGGTTCATTCTCTACATATCTGAAACAATAAATAGCACAAATTAGGAAAGAAATTTCATGTCTTCTTCAATTTATATATTGTCTCTATTTGTTTTTGAAGAAAAGGGGGAAAAATCTCATTACATAAATGAAATCCATTTCTCATGACATTGATGGTAACAAAGAATTATTAAAGGAAAACTTAGATACATGAAAAACAATATATGTCCAATAATTGTATTGTATCTAAATAATAGAGTTGTACAATATGTAAATAATACAAAATGGAACAAGCATTTAAATGGGTAAGATGCAATCAGCTAAATACTTTCAAAGTAATCATATATAGAACACATAAAAAGAAAACGAAATGCACATGCTCTGTAATTTTATTTTTGTTTCAAAGTAATCATATAATGGTTTGTAATTGACCTTGAAATCAAGTCAAAAGATTGCAATAGAAAACTTGTAGGAAGGGGTAGATGGGAAAAAATCAAAGACCAGATTTCCAAAAGATAACTTGCCACATCTATGATAGTAAGTATATTACCATAATGACAGTAGGCTTTATGAATTCTTTTTTCCCAATTACCAAGGTAACTTAGCAAAGGATAAACATGAAGAACAAGAAGAATCTTAAGAGATTACTAACTTAGGATTCCATGCTAGAAAGTTTGCAAAGAAAATGCACATAAAATCATAAAGAAACATCTAGTTCATACTTACAATAAACTAAACTAATAGTTTTTGGTAGCGTAAATTTTACCCATGTGGTGATTTATAAGCCCCTCTCTCTCTCTCTCTCTCTCTCATGCGTTAGACACACACTGCCTCTAATATGGAGTTTTCAAGACCTTATAATGCTAAAATGTGAGACAAGGCAGGATCAATGTTATCTTAATAAGACCTACAAAAATAAAATTTGTGTTAATAAGAATTGCATTGAAAGAGATCTCAAATAAATATCTCAACCAAGAGGATTTAACAACTCCATTTTAAATTTGTAATCTAATTACTTATAGGCCAGCTATTTAATACCAAGATAAGGTCATCAATTTCCTAAAAAAGAAAGAAAAGAAAAGGTCATCAAAACTGCTGAATGCTTAAAAATAACTTTGTCTAATTGGGCCTTATAGAGTTAAAACATTGAAAATAATGAATAAATAATTGTTGCAAAGAAGAAATGCCTTCTAAAGATTAAATAAAAATAAAAATATAAGGCAATATTAACGTGGCATCATTAGAATTTAGAAGACCCATTTACTTCGCCTTTTGTCATAATGACATTTTATTAGTTTCTCAAGATGCTATTCAAAAAGAGCCCCGTTTATTACTTCTCTTGATTTGATCACACGCACGAAGTTGGGCTGAGTCATGCTTGACCCGGTCTGTTACTAAAAAATACTGCCTGAGCTCCATTGATTCTTAAATACAACAGAGCACATCCAGCCCAATTGGATCCCAAACCTCTTTCAACTTAAGCAAAAACAAATGAGCCCACATTAAATTAGAGGTCTAATTGGGTTTTTTTGTTATGAGTAATGCTAAATAAAATCAAACTTGGGCCAACGAAGTTCATAGTTGTATCCCGTTGGTTGTAGAAGTTTGGGCTTTTGGGCATTACAACTTGCTGAAGAGGAGCAGCTCTAGCTGGTCATGGTGGAATGTGATACCAAGGTATGCTTTGATTTTTTCATACTCTTACTGTACAACGTATAACTCCAAATTCTCCAATTGAAGTTGAAGTAGAGCTTACTGGCTTTTTGAAGCGAAATGGAGCGCTCAACAAGTATTATGCATTTATACTCAATTTGGTAATAAAACACGCAGTTTTAGTATTGCAAACCAACTCGATTTGTGTTTCCCCCTCAAAAAAAAAAAAAAACTCGATTTGTGTTACTCATGTATGCGCGACAATTTTGCAATAATCTTTTTTATTTATTTATTAATATGAAAGGAATTAAAATTTTATAAAGCCTAATTTAGGAGGGGGGGAAACAGTAAAAGGCATTTATTTGCAATGGCAGTTTATTTTAAAGTTTAAACAAATGCTCTGAGACAAACTGTCAAAATTGATTATTAAATACTTCGAATTGTACTGGGTTTTTATTGTCTAATCCGGGGAAGGAAATGCCCAATTACAACCCAAAACTATTGCAGTCCAGTCCAAACTTCATTAAACCCAACTCAAGCTAAGCCCAGAATAAATAAATAAAAACATCAGCCCACTCTAAACCCAAAAATAAATTCATAAAATAGAACCCAAGCCCAAACCCAAAAACAAATTTAGAAACCAATGACAAAGCCCATTCAAAACTTTCCATATCTATTTATTATACTGTATTTTATTTATTTATTAACTACATAAAAAAGAGCTAAGAGCTGTAGGAACAGTAATTTTGGTTTGTTGAAATAAAACAGTTCAGAAAAACTAATTAATTGAAACTCATAAATTGTTTATAAAAATAATCTGAAACATGGCACTTTTTAAGCGTTCAAATATTATTCTTTGAACTATGGTCTTCCTATTAAGTTATATGAGTACATATTTGTATTCTAGATATCTTTGTCTCCTTGACATTGTACTCAAAAAAGTTTCAAACAACCACTTGAATGACATTATATTTAATCATAAAGTGAAGCTGCACCAAATATAATCGATTGTTTATGATGATTAACCCTAATGAATGGAGCAAAGGGTCAACCATATGAATTTGTTTGATAAATGGTGTCAAAACATATAGCATCCCAAAAGTGTCCAAAATCAACTATAGATCTAGAATCAGCCTAAAAAATATTTAGAATTTGATTATCATCATCAACTTGTATAGAATAAAAATAAGATGGATCTTCTAATTGCATCCTTTTAAAGCAATCCATCAACGCATGACCATCTCCTCTCTTTAAAGCCTCTCTCCTCTTGGAATTTACATGATTTTTATAGTCGACATTCAAAAATCCAAGATTTTCATAACCACGAACTTGCATGCTCAACAAATCTATGGTTTGTTTTATTGATACCGCAGATTTTTTTGCATCATCCATAAAAGCTTGTTGGGCAGGTGTAATTTTTCTATTTGATCTTAACATATGTTTCATTGGAGAATGAGCAAACTCATGATTATGTTGTTTGTGAAAAGAACAACTTCTAACATATCATCCTTTTGAAGTTGACAAGTCATTTGTGCTAAACAACCAATTCGTTAAATTGGGTGATGGAAAGATACCTGTTCACGACATTTGTCAATAGCTCGTTCACCTTGTTTTGAACAACAAAATGTTCTCCTCTTAACATGTCCAACACTTCCTTGCCTTATATAATGTTTCCTTACACTGAAGTCCATTTTGTGAGCATATTGTTTGTAAAACTCATATGCATTATCATAACAATCAAATTTCATTCCAATCGTTGGTGTCTTAATTTCCTTATTGTGTTTACTTGGGGTGTTTGGACTTACATGAATAGGTTCTACTTGGGCTTCTTCCCAAATCCAAAAACCAATAAAAAGCAATAGTGTTAGGAATATTCAATATAAAAAATAATATTCAATTTTTTTTTTTAATTAAAGAAAACAAAGAAACCATGGTTGCTTATAGTCTTATAAACAGTTACGATGAACAACAACAAAAATATTCAAAACTCAAAATACCTAAAAATCCTATTCAACATAAATTATACTCAAACCCCCTAAAATTAAGTAGTAAATAAATCCTTGCCACCAACAATAAATACCCACTAAAAACCAACAAAACCATCAGCTCTTAAGCTATAAAACTCAACTATGGTAATATTGATAGGACAAATATTCAAACATCAAATATAATGCAATTTGAGAAACAAATTTAAGGAAATAATTATCTTTAAAACAATGTTTATTTTTTCAATTACAATAAGTTTAATGAAAATTAGACCTGGAAAAATTGAGAGCTATTGCCTTTGTCACTGTTAGGGAGAATGCCGAGAAACGACGGAGTGATAGGAGTGGTGGTCCTTGGTGGCGAATATACGGGTGCGGGATGGGAATGGCAAAGAGAGAGAAGGTTGTTAGGAGCGGCATCACACACAAAGAAACCTTCAAAATTATTGGTGTTGTTTGGTGCTTGAGAATCATTAGAGAATACCCAAAATCTCCAAGTGGCCTTGGATTGACCAAAAAGATTTGGTTTTGCAATTAACAGAATTACATAAAACGTTGGCTATAGCAGTATTTATTTTAGTGGTGTTTTCAAAAAAACATTGCTATAGGTATTAAAATGCTACTATAACCAATTAAAAAAATCACCTATAGTAACGTTTTAGAAATGTTGCTATAGATTTGGATCTATAGTGATGCTTTCCAAAATGCCGCTATAGACCTAGATGGACCTATAGTAATGGTTCTACATCAACATTTTGTACTGCTACTATAGCCTAGATGGACCTATAGCAGCATTTGCATGATTTATAGCGATGTTTTTCAAATGTCGCTATAGCCCTTGTATTTTGTAGTGCAAATCCAAACCAAAGACTAAAAAGGAGAAAATATTAGAGGAAGTTGTTACTAGCAGGAGTTGGAAACTCAAGTATATAGTCATTACATAATTTGGAGGATTTTGGAAGTGGTATGTATTATGTACTACAACTATTCTTGATTAGTGGATCATTTAGTGCTAGAGGCTAGAAGAGTTTTTTCTGCCAATTTCTCGAGTTTTTCTCTCCGTAAACACTTTGATGTCCTGCTATAGTTTTATGGATTTTGTTGCTATGTTTTATATGTATGATATTGTCAATTGGCTAGTTACTTAAAAAAATTGGGCCTAATTCTCTAGTTAGATTGAAATTAACAATGGTCTACTCGCAATTTGGGTTCTCATCTAGTTTTTATGATTCAGCTTTGCTACCATGTGAAAGTCTGAATGATTGTGTAGAGATAAGGACACGTTCCAAGCGGAAGAGGCCTAAGTGGTGGTGCAAGTGGAGGAGTAGTTGGTGTTGTGTTTGGAGTTGTTCATGGAAGCGTAAACGGTGGCATTAGAGGAGGCCTAAACTGTGGTGCAAGCAGAGGCATAACTAGTGCAGTGCTTGGAGTTGTTGGGGGAGGCACAAACTACAGCATTGGAGGAGGCCTTGGAGGTGGTGCAAGTAGAGGAGTAGTTGGTGTTATTCTTGGAGTTGTTGGTGGAGGCGTAAATAGTGGCATCAAAAAAGGCCCACGCGATGGTGCAAGCGGAGGCATAGCAGGTGCTGTGCCTGGAGTTGTTGGTGGAGGCACAAACGGTGGCATTGGATAAGGCCCAAGCAGTGGTGCAAGCAGAGGAGTAGTTGGTACTGTGCCTAGAGTTGTTGGTGGAGGCATAAAAGGTGGCATCGGAGGAGGACAAGGTGGTGGTGCAAGCGGAGGCGTAGCAGGTGCAATGCCTAGAATTGTTGGTGGACACACAAACGGGGGCACTGGAGGAGGCCTAGGCGGTGGTGCAAGCAGAGGCGTAGTTGGTGATGTGTTAGGAGTTGTTAGTGGAGGCACAAAAGGTGGCATCGAAGGAGGCCTAGACAGTGGTGCAAGAAGAGGTGTAGTTGGTGCTATGCTTGGAGTTGTTGGTGGAAGTACAAATGGTGGTATTGAAGGAGGCCTAAAGGTTGTGACAATCTGCCGGATTTCCAAATCGAACCGTCAGATTGAAGGATATCGCATGATCAAGTTTGCATAGTCTACATGCATTTTGTTTGGGTGGAACCAACCACACATGATTAATTTAAATTAATTTTGGTTGGTTAACAATTAAAATTAATTAAATAATTTTGTGATTGGTTGTTAGTTAGTGTCAAAAATAGGCTTGCATGCATGGGAATAAAAAGAATAATCAGATAACAACAAAGTTGTGGATAATCAAGACTTTTTGAAGTATTTATCTACAAGATAATTATTGCTGAAAAGACTTGAATTATCAGAAAAGGAGTTTAATTTTCAGAATATGGATTAAAAACACATCTAAGTGCAAGTCCCAGCTAAAAAACCTAAAAAAAAAGGAGTCGAACATGGACCAAAACTCAAATGCGGGTCCAGCACCCAAGAGGCCCATTCGGGACTTTCCAAGTGCCAATTGGCACAAACGTGGGCCACGGGCCGAGGGTATTTGGATTGAGATAAATCTCATCCTTTACGAATTTTTAGAGATAAAGACACATCCTAGTTCATGTTTCGATCATTCAGCTAATTTTTCAAACATCCCAGCCTCTATAAATAGATGATGCCTCTCAAAATTTAGCACACTTTTTTATTCCCTCTTACATTAAAGACATTCTGAAGGCTCTTGCTTTAGGAATTTCTTTACTGTAAGAAAAATATTTTAGGCTTCAAAGAGAATTGAATAAATTTCTTTGAATCCTAAAATATCCTTTCACAAAGAAAAGCATGCTCATGCAAGAGGTAGTCTATTTCTTTCCCTTTCTTTTTCTATTCCTTCCTATCAATTTTGTTGGATGATGCATGAATAGGTTTAGGATGTTTTTTGTTATTTCTGATTCTATATACAATTGCCATGTTTTGTTTTACAGTATATATATATATATATATATATGTTCTAGTTGGTTTGTTGTTATGATTCCTTTCTTGAATCTCAAAATTTGCCAATTGTCAAAGATCTTTTTAAACTAAAAACTAATCTAAATTTTTTAGATCTGATTATTTAAATTAAAAACTGATCCGTATTTTCATTAAATATAGAACTGATTTTTTTAACTCTCAAAATTGATTTGTTTTTTCATTAAATATAGATCTAATTTTTTTAACTCTCAAAATTGATCTGTATTTTCATTAAATACAGATCTAATTTTTTAAACTCTCAAAATTGATCTATATTTTCATTAAATGCTGATCTAATTTCTTATTCTTAAAACTAATCAGTATTTTCATTAAATACAGATTTGATTTTTTTTAAGGAAAATTTTCTTTGGCACAAAAATTGCAGATTTTGAAATTTAAGAGAAGAAGTCAAAAGTTGAGATGATTTTTGATTGATGCATGAAACATAGATTTATCTCATGAGTGTAGTTCCTCTTCTAAAATGTCTTTTTCTTATTTTATTCATAAAAAAAAGATCTAATTTTTTTTACAAATCAAGATTTTCTTATTCACAAAACATATCTGATTTTTCTCAATGTAAATCACCATTTTTTACTTTGCTCCAAAATAGATTTTATATTTTTTAGCAAAAATCTTGTTCTTTATTTTATAAAAAAAATATATGATTTTTTTTTACAAAACTATTTTTTTTTTTTATTTGCACAAAAACAGATCTGATTTCTTTTGTAATGAGTCAAATCAATTTTCTTTATTTACAAAAACAAATCTGAATTTTTTCTAAAGAAGAGGATACATTCATAATATAAATTCACTTGAATTAATTTCAGTCAATGTTTGTCATGTATATGCAACATATCATTCATATCATGCAAAAAGGGTATATTGGTCATTAGAGTCTAGAAGACCAAACTCTGTCTGGGTGGAATAAGTGCCTAACACATTCTCATTCCGTAACCTAGCCTCAAAACTTAGTTCTTTTGGATAAGTAGAACTGTGCTTTGTCTTTCTTTTTTATCTTTGGGTAGATTGTAACTAGGACTCAAAACCTTGTAAAATTCAATTTGACAAGATTGTATTTATCATTATTTAATCAATGACAATGAAACATTTTGATCATGTATTTTTGTATTTAGTTTTTTCTTATTTTTTTTACGACTCCACACCAATTACCCAAAAAGAGAGGTACCCCTTAAATGTACCTGAATCTCTTTTTTGAGGGCACTCCAATTTTGGCGGTCTGTCACAGGTGGCATCGGAGGAGGCCTAAGCAGTGGTGCAAGCGGAGGGATAGTTGGTGCTGTGCTTGGAGTTGTTGGTGGAGGTGCAAATGGTGGCATCGGATGAGGCCTAGGCAATGGTGCAAGCGGAGGCGTAGCAGGTGCAGTGCTTGGAATTGTTGGTGGAGGCGCAGATGGTGGCATTGGAGGAGGCCTAGGTGGTGGTTCAAGCAGAGGTGTAGCTAGTGTTGTGTCAGGAGTTGTTGGTGGAGGCACAAAAGGTGGCATCAAAGGAGGCCCAAATAGTGGTGCAAGTAGAGGTGTAGTTGGTGTTGTGCCTTGTTGGTGGAAGCACAAACGGCAGCATTAGAGGAGGCCTAGGAAGTGGTGCAAATGGAGGCGTAGCTGGTGCTGTGCTTAGAGTTATTAGAGTAGGCATAAACAATGGCATCAGAGGAGGCCCAGGCGGTGGTGCAAGTGGAGGCATAGCTAGTGCTGTGCCTGGAGTTGTTGGTGGAGGCACAAATAGCAGCATCATAAGAGGCGCAGGTGGTGGTGCTGACATTAGAGGAGCTGCTAATGGTGGTGCAAGTGGACGGACAAGCATTGGAGGAGGAGCAAGTGGTGGTGTTGGTGGAGAGGTTGCAGGTGGTGGTATATTCTAAAATTCCAAATCTTTCATAATCATTGTAACCGTACGGCATAGGACATGCATGCATGCCCATAAATATGACTTCACTAAGCAATAAAGTGTTTGTTTCCAATGATGTGGAGATAATGATAATAATGAGAATATGAAAAATAAAATAAAATTGACTTTCAGAATTATGAGGTGGTTTCATTTTGGTTTAAGAAATTTAAATTGTACTACTTTACTCTTTTTTTTTTTTTAATATATATTTTAATTTTGATTTTGTTTTCAACATCATTCACAAACCAATTTATAAGTGGATCACTAACATTTAACATTTGAAATTAGAAAAGTGCTAAGTTCACAACATTTTCACAACAAATTACATGTGATAAATTGTTATTGGTTCTAATTTAAATGCACAAGTTAAATTACTTTTTTACCCACTTATAACAACTAATAATAACCTACTACATAAAATTTGTTTAAAAAGTACTGTGAAAATGTTGTTTTATAGTATTTCTCTTGAAATTAACATTGCACATAACTTAATATTAGAAGTTAATGTGTGCTGTGGGTTTCAGTTAACTCAAATGGTAAAGTCTCTCGTAAAGTTGTTATTTACAATTATGTATTTTGTTGGCTTTTATTCCATGATAAATTTGATTGTAATTGCATTCAATCTTTTGTACTCTGTATTTATTGGAGGGCGGCGGAGAGGTTTTTCGTCGAGTTCTTTAATTTCTTCTTCGATAACACATTGGCATGTTATCTTGTGTTTGCATCTTTTTTCCCTACTCTTTTACATTCCATTTTACTGCCGTGTTACTTAGCTTATGGATTAGAATAGCTTGTTTATTTTTCCGCTCACATTTACACTATTCCGCACTTAGTATTAAGTTAGTGTAAAATCTATCAAGCCGTAATTTTAATTTGGGGGTCTAAACAGCTCTTGTGTTTTTCAACACATTTTTAAGCATTCATCTCTGATGGTTGGCCTACACCAAAAATTGATTGGTATTTTGGTTTGGTGATAAAGAGCTATTATCAGGAGTGAAAGTTATGGGTTGAAACTGTCTCCCAAAAAAAAAAAAAAAAAAAAGAGGCTGATGTGTGCTAATTGACAGTCAATACCAAATCATTGGCTTATTATGTGGCTTAAATAACCATGTCAATGGCAACATTGGTATCTCTCTCTCTCTGTCTTTTTCCGTCTCCCCACTCTCTCCCCTGCCTTTTATGTAACCACTAGGTTTCAATCGTCGTTTTAGTGAACTAAGCTCACATTCGATCTAGTTGCTTCTCTGCCTCAGTGGGACAATTTTTTAAAGTTCCATATCTTTCACCACCTTCCATTTTCCATAGTCCATACTACATTTCCTAAATTTCATCTTTGATATGAAACCCCATAATCCTCCCAGTTTATATATATATTAACTTGAAGTTTCCTTTGCCTGACTAATCAACAATGATGGTATTTGGATCCAATATAATCCACAGCTCTACACGTTGAAGTAAAGTAATAACAAGTAAATGTATGAAAAAAATTGGATATATTACATTTTTTGCATGTGAATTGTTTGATATTATTCACTTTGGAAGAAATAATGGTTTGATTTAGATTTCTGAGAGATGCTATGATTTATAATTTTAAATATGTATATATAGGCCAAAAACAAGATTTTTGTCATCAATTAGAGATATGTACGTTATCTGGTGGACATAAAAATCTTGGCTTGATCGATAAACAAACCCGTTGATTGAAAATAATACCGATTAGAGAAGAAAAAAAACATAATCACAGTTTTCCAATTTCTATTAGAAAAATGAATGGGTTAAAATGCTCATAGGTGTAAATTAAATAGAAAGGTAGCCTTGATTTTTTACCTGTCTAACTTTTAATTACCGTATATTACATTCTAAAACAAAAACAAGGGGGACGACAACCTAAATTAAAAGAGCCAAAAAAAGAGCAGCCATATTGGCCATCCTAGGGATCCAAGAGACAAAGACATTAGAAAAAGCAGCTAGCAAATTATGCATCTTAGCAATTCTGGATCTTATTCTCCAGGGGTCTGGCTTGGATCAGGAAGAGCATCATGAAAAATCTTGGAATCAATCTCAATATAAATGGCCTTAGTCTCCAGTTTAGATGCCAGCAACATGGCCCATTTAACTGCTTCAACCTTCGCTTGGAGATGGAGGGTGTTATTCACCTTTTGGGAGCAAGCGAAGACCAACACCACCCCCCACCCACCCCCCCCCCCCCCCTCCTCTCCAGTCTCTTACCACAACAGCTTTGGACAAAAACTTCGTACTGACCGCTCATTAAATTTAACTGAAAACTGCCTAGGGACCAGGGCGATTTAAAGACACTGAACTCACATAAATCACACCAGCAGATCTGGAATTTTTAAATTCTGCAAACAACCTCCCTACTTTGGAAGGTAATTCATCACATCTTTGGCGGGTGGGGCTTCCGAAATACACTTGATTCCTCGACTTTCAAATTCCATCATATAGAATAGCTCCAAACAACACAAAATCATTTGTTTTTTGGTCTAGACTCAGGCAATCCATGAAAGGGGGAGAGGAAAAGAGTTGGATGAGTTCCAAGGCTGAGGACAACCAGAGGGCTTCCGTCATCACCCCCTGTTGACTATTGAAACAATAGGGATAACTGCAGCGGAGACATAACTCACAGGCAACCTATTGGTAAGCAAATTTCATATAGACCTTATAGGAGAATTGCAAGTTTTAATGGATATTTTTTAAAAGAATATTTTCTTGATTGGTTACTTGATCTGGAGGATTTATTTGACTATGAGAGTATTTGTTATGAGAGAAGAGTTGGACTTGCTTTGTATAAACTTAGTAAGTATGCCTTATGTTGGTGGGAACGAGTACAATCTGATAAAATCCGACAGGGTAATGACAAAATTCGATCATGGCCAAGGATGAAAAAGATGCTTGCTATCAAATTTTATCCTTTGGATTGTGAAGAAATCTTGTCGTATACAATACAAGATTATTATTGGCCAAGAAGTTCATACTTGAATTATTTTGAAGAGTCAAATATTCCACCGTTAAAGAAAAAATTACATGTTAAAGAAAATATAAAGATTTATGAGGAAATTAATGAAGGCCTTGTTATAAAAAGAAGAACTTGAAATCAAGATTGTAGAAGAGATTAATGAAGACCCCATTATAGAGAAAGATCTTGAGGTTGAGATAGTAGAGACCATTAAAGAAGAAATTATAGAAGAAGTTGTCAACGATCTCGATGAAATCAAGTTAGATGATTGCAACATTCAAACTCCTATTATTTTATTGGGAGACACCGAAACAAAGTTTGTTGATTTTATTGGGGTGGAAAGATTTGATTTGATCATTGACTCTTATTTGGTGAATATTGTCAATTACATGAAGATCAATGGAGAAGAAGTTCAAGTTGCCCAATTAATGACTTTCAAGTTTGGTAAGAAGACAAAGAAGATGAAGTATTCAAAGTATTTGTTCTCTTGGCATGGGAGATTCCAGATTTCAAAGATGAACTCGAGGACGAGTTTGTTTCAAGTGGAGGGGTCTAATGTAGGACACAATTTACTATTTAATTATTGTAATTTATTATTTTTGGTATTTTTATGTAAAAAAACGTTATTTTAGGTTTAGGTGATTTATTTCCTTGTTTTTATGTGCATTTAATGCTTTTTAGGTCAAATTTGGTTCCTGTTATGGTTAGGTATCAATTAGGAGTTATTTTAGATTATATTTTCTTGTTTGTCAAGTTTTGAGGAGCCCTTAAATAGGCCCTTAAGTCTGTAAACGTTTTTCACAATTTATTATCAATAAAAATTCAAACGTTTTGTCAAATTTTCTTCTGGTGAATTCCAATTTTATCTCCTTGTGGATTTAGGGAAACTCCTCGTGGATTCGAGGTTTACTACCCAGAAACTAACAGTTTAGTTTCTGTTCTATCAAAAGAGCATCGTGTGTGCTTCTCTTAAGGCTTCTGCGACATCAGAATCCTACTTACACCAAAAATTATTAGTATTGGTATCCTTACCTTAAAGCCAATGCCTTTGACCACAAGATTTTCAGCAACTGAAGTGAAAGTAGAGCTGGAATTCATAAGTTCGTGATCACCCCATTCAATAAACGTAACATGGCGGCCTGCTCCATCAAGGAAAATACATGTTTTATCGTATGTGATTGTGACTTTTTCTCTGCACAATAAGATAATTAAATAGAAAACCTTATAATCAATTAATAAGCTCTACAATACAGTAATAACTCATTAATTATATTTTAAAAAAAAAAAAAAAACAAACAAACAAACACTAATAACTCTACACATATATGCCAGCACTCAAGTGCGCATATGTTTATACCACAACTAGCTAGGTTTTAAAGTGTTTTGTTTTACCTGTATACGCCAGCAAAAATTTGAATTCGTATCCACATGGTGTTGCCTGAAGGAATAGAATCAATGGCGCTTTGAATGGTGGTGAAGTTTCCGTGACCTGAAATATCTACAGTGATGGTAAATGCAACTTTGAAAGGGTTGGCTTCATTTAATTCACACAAGAAAGCTGATATAGACAAATTGCAGTATAGTAACAAAAGGGTAATGCATGAAAATAATTGGAGAGACTGCATTTTATGCATGTGAGTATCTCCTTGCTAGTATAAGCTTAATTTTAAACAAATATTCTTTTAGTACAAAACTCTAATAGAAGCCATAATTTATATAGAGACCAACGGTAGGGTATTTTCCAAGAATCCACGGCCTATTTGGTGGAATATACAAAAAAAAATTAAAAAATAAAGTCAAATTTGAAATCAAATTTATCCTCATTGGTTGGAAAATGATCATATTTTCTGTCTGTAAATAACCTAATTTAGCTGGGGAAATGTATGCATGGGCTGGGCTATTATGTAAGGTCATGGGTATATCCATTGTTAAATGCGATATGGATTTTTTTTTTTTTTTTTTTCCTTTTAGGTTAAATTATCAGACTAGCTAGGATTTAAATTAATTGGATTATATACATGTTATGTTAGATTATTGAAATACTTTCTGCCTAGAATAAAAAAGGTAGGCTTTTATGCTAGACTAGATTATTCTTTACATTCTAAGTAAAGATATATAGCAGCAAAAATAACTTTGACTATATAAAATAAGAATAATATCTTTGACGGACTCACCAACCTAGCTCCTCTGGTTCTCATCTGTCTCAGCTGGCCATATAGTGCAGGATATTCAATGCCTCATTATATAGTAATCTTAGTGTTGACAAAGTGCCAACTCTGTTTTGCTCACTCCTTGGCTAAGATATGCCAGGCATATTACAATTTGGATAAAAGATTCTTCTCCACAAACTATAATGGCTTTGTACTCTGTTTTGCCTTTGTACTCTGTTTTGCTCACTCAAGAAAAAAAAAAAGAGTCTAAATAAAATAGAGAAGAATATATTTTATAGTATATTGCATGTAGATTCACAAAATAAATTTTATGTCACGAATTCGTATACTCCAATTGCATTCACTTTTAATTCTTAGAAAAACAAATTTGTTTGATAATATGGAGAAAAAATATAGTAAATATCCACTGTCATTTAAAAAAAAAAAAATGGGAGAAGGATCTACTTTCAGTTTTGGCATAACGAATGAATGTGGTATTTTCCAAGTGTGCCTACCGAACTATAAACAATAGATTGTATTTAGAGTATATGATGGGTGGGTCATTCTGTAGCATATGTTAGAAATTATTGACTCCTTCGGGAGGGTCAACACAGTAATGTTTGTAGTCCTCCCATCTAATAATATAATTAGTTGGAAACCCATGCAAATTGCAATGCACGAGTTAATATGATATGATTTTTTTTTTTTTTTTTTTTTTGGTTGTTTAAATATGAAATTTGAAAACTCACTTAGTGTATAAACACTTGTGAATGTTTAGACCACCAAATACAAATTTTCCAATACAAGCTTATATTCAAACAATGTATGTGTGGAATATGAAATATAAGCAATACCCAAATTAGCAAACTACTTTAAGCCATTAATTAATCACAACTAGCAAAAATTAAAAGGTAAGAGTAAGGGAAAGAGAAATGCAAACACAAGATAACACTGGCACGTGTTATCGAAGAGGAAACCGAAGAGTTTGGCGGAAAATCTTTCCATGCCCTCTAAGCAGTAAATGATCCACTAGAAAATCAGTTGGGATACATGAATAGTAATAGACCCTCCAAGTTTAATCTACCCAATGCATCTAAGCCCTCCAAACTTCTTACTCCAGCAAGGTTACGCCGAACTATGTCTTCTCCATGGTTTTAAAAATAGATCGGACTAGCCGGTCTAATCGGTTCAACCGGGAACCAGCCTTCAATCCAATCTGGTTATGGGCAAAAACCGAAAATACCTTAAAAACTGAAAAAATTTGAAAACCGGCCGATTCAACTGGAAAATTAGGAACCGGCATGGTCAAACCAGTTACTGACCGGTTGGGGTTATCTGACTTTCCCAGCTTAAAACTACGTCGTTTTGGTCCTAAAAACTAACCCTAAAGTCCTCAATTCAATCTCTTATCTCACGATCACTCATCACGCCTCTTCTCTGAGTTCTCTCATCTCTATGGCTCTCACTCACCTCACTTATGACTCAACTCAACTAAAGCTCTGCCTCTGTTTCTGCACCTCTCTCTGCCTCAAGCTCACGCACAATCTCACGCTCGCAGCTCTCAATTTTTTTTTTCCCTTCTCATCCTTACAATGTCTGAAGTTCGGTTGGTTTTTTTTTTTTTTTTTTCCCTTCCTTCTTGGTCTCACCCTCGCCCTCTAAGCTCTACTCTCTGCTTCTTGGTGTCTAGGTTTTCTAATTGGATTTTGTCATTTTGATTTTGATTTTGATATTCTCGATTTTTTTTGTTTTTCATTTCTCTCGCTTCATCAGGTAATAATTAATATTCTTTTCTTTTTTATGATTTTGATTCTGATCATTTTCTTTGTTCCTTTTTTTTTTTTTTTTTTTTTTTTTTTTTTTTTTTTCATTTCTCAAATTTTCAGATTCCCAGTTCATGTTCTCGGCTTCATCTCAGGTTCTCCTTCTGTGACTTCACTGGTAAGTGGTAACTTCTATAGTTAATTCTCCTTTCAATTATTGTTTACAATAGCATCTTAGTTTATTTGTGATTTTATGTATGTTGTGGATTTGATTTATAGAGCATTATTATTTGTGAAATATAGTTTATAGAGTATTATACTATAGTTTGTGTATATTGTGTTGATGAATTTATTTTTGATAAAATGGTTGCTGCGAGTTTGAAATTCTTGAGAAATTGTTGACTATTGTTTGTGTATGTTGTGTTGATGAATTTATTTGTTGATTAAATGGTTGCCGCCAGTCTGAAATTGTTGACTATTGTTTGTGTATGCTGTGTTGATTAATTTATTTGTTGATAAAATGGTTGCTGCCAGTCTGAAATTGTTGAGTGAAATGGAGTCTGCCTCTGCCAGTTTGAAATTGTTTGTGGATGTAAATGTAATGACTAACGAACTTATTTATTTGGTTTTGTTGAAAGTTTAATTATGTTAAGGATGATTGTTTTGTAATGTTATTATGTTAAATTCTTTAAAAAGATGTTATATACTTGTATTTTTTTTAAAGGGAACATATTTATTACTATTGGTTTGTTAGTTTTAGCATATTAAAAAATTATTAATTATTTACATAATTTAAATAAATAATAATTAAATTATTTATGACATCACCAGCTCAACCGGGGTCCGACCAAAAAACTGGTAATTAGCACCTTGACCGGTTCTTTCACCATACCGATTTTTAAAACCACGGTCTTCTCTAACTTTTTGGATCCCACAATTAGCCCATTGCATCAATCAATATGAATTGGTTCTCTCTTGAACTGCTTCCCAAACACCAAGAACCTTCTCACTACTCTAAATTTGGTGAGGTAAAGATTTGGTTTATAACCCTCTCATGGGTATGACAATGGAAAGAGTGAGAGTTAAGGAATTTGCAGAATCAACTATGTAAGATTGTGGATGAATCAATCTTGTTTTCCTCTAGGGTTTCTCTCTCAAAATTATCTTTGAAAGCTTTCTACATTTCGTGGGTATAAGGGAATTATAGTAGGGTATGAGATGAAATGTGAAAAGTCATTTTTCAGCAAAACAAGGTGCACTGGCGAGTCACTTCGAGACTGGGATGAGTCACGAGTTCCAGTCGCCAATTACCAGACTAGGCCAGACTATACTTTTTGTCCTGTAGTGATCCAGCTGTCCTGACTCTTTGTCTTCCTGCATGCTTCACATGTGTGCTTCATTTTGACAAGTCACTACTCACGAGTTTGTCGCGAATCCAGTCGCGAGTCACCTTCTTGTTGCACACTCTTAATCAAATCTTCACACTCTCTCACACATAACCCTTACATTATTTCCACATAAATACAGGGTTTCTAAATGCTGAATTACAAGCAAATTTGATACGAAATAAAGTCAACACATAGTTGAATAAATTTAACTTTACAAAATTTGATAATTCTTGACTTAAGTAGTTAGACCTAACATTCCAAGTAACTAAACCCATTAAACCTATTTCAATAGAATATTTTATATCTCATAAAAGGAAGTGTGAATTCCATCTTGAAAGTATGTTATTTCCAAATGCTGAATTATAAGCAAATTTGGCACGGAATAAAGCCAACACATAGTTGAATAAATTCAACTTTACAATCTCCCCTTTTGGCTATTCCGCGACAAAACTCTAAAACATACTTTAGACTTAAAATGTGAGTTGGGAATAGTTGCCAAAACTCACTCACACCTAATTCTGGATCCGTGAAGCTCTTGAACCATGGAAACAAGTCTCTGAATAAAATATCACAAAATACACTCATTAAGTTCATTATAAGCGGAAAACTTAGAATGCATATGGAGCAAGCACAATATGATTAAGCAAGTATGAATATGATAATGAAGCATAACTTGACCATACAAGAACAATCACTATAAATAGTGACTACAATGAACATTCACACGGTGAATGAACATCCGGACATGCAAGCAAATAAGCTCAATGCAAAGTATCATTTGCATGTCCAACACACAACTGATGCAAGAACACTAAAGCAAGAAGCATTAGGTTTAAATTGCATCAAGGATACAAGATCCAACAAGGGCACAAGAATACTAAAGAAAATGCAAGACATTAACTAAAAGTACTAAGCTACATAAGCAAGGGTACATATAAGCATAGTCTAAATAACTAAAAATTCAAGTATCCATAACACAAAGTATCCATGTATTTTAAAAACAAAGTACTAAAATCATAGAATTTGAAATAACGTGCTATGAAACCCATAATAAAACTATAAAAACCATAAACCATAGTCTAAAACCAATTAGCAACCAATGCTATTTACTTCCCCTTAATATAAGCTCCCCCTCAAGAGCTACCATACTACTCCCCCTTTTTGACCAGAATGGCCAAACGGCTAAGGTTGGTGAATAAAGCTGTCAAACTTGGCTGCCAACTTGTTGATTTGGTCTTGGATAGCTACAAGTCTGTTGGAATGCTCATCTGCTACGTCCCAAAGACCATCAATCCTCTCAAGTATAATTTGAATAGCATCGGGAGGAACTGAAGATGATGATGATGCTCTTCTCCTACGTCGACCACCACCATGTGTTAGAAGAGGTTGTTGTCCTTCCACTTCAGTCTCTGTATCAGTAGGAGGTGCTTTTTCAACCTCTTCAGCATGTTCATCTCTAGGAATTCGAGGCATTTTATGCATGTGAGTTGATGGGAGGAGTTAGAGGCATTGGACCTATGTGTTGTGGAGTCTCCACACCATTTTCATGAAGAATCCTCATTATAAGATTTGGGACAACAAGCTTTGATCTTAAGGTTGTCTTTGTAGACTCTACAATGATGTTGTACAAGTGTGCACTAATGTCAATGTAGGTGTTCTCACGAAGCTCCATGAGGAATATGGCTCTAGCATTGTTGATGATTGACAACTTCTTGACTGGATACAAGATAAATAGCATGATATATGCTAGGCATCTCAAATCTGGGGGAAAGGAGGTTGTGTTGAGGCTTCTTCCTTCCTTATGGCCACCAATGCGAAGTTGCATATATTCTAGAGAGAGCATTCTATCCTTGAATGGAGTGAACCCTTCATGATCTTTTTCTTCAAGTCTAAGTATAGCATCAATGTCCTCAATGTCAACAGTGAATGCATGACCTCTAACCTAGTACTCTATGTGATCCTCTTTGAGTGATGCATTAGCGTAAAACTCTCTGATCAAATGTTCACAAATTTTGAGGAATTCGCCAAGAAGTTTATCCCAGCCTCATCCTTCAAAACACCTAGGAATGAAGGAATCCTTAAGATCAGCAAGATGCACTTGTCTCTCCTGAATGATTGGAGCTGTTTTGAATTGAAGGGCATATCCCTCAAAATGTTGAGGGGAGCGAAACAAGCTATTATCAAGGCGTTTTATCTTGTCACCACGTTGAGCAGCAGTTTTTCGTGGAGCCATCTACAAAACATAGCAGCAAATACCACAAAAATAAAGCACAATGAACGGCAACAAATTTGGTTAGACATAAGTTAGTACTAAAAACATAAACTACGAATTAAACCCTAAAAACTAAAATTTAAAGAGTAATTTAAACAAAAATGACATGTGAAGATGCTAAACATCAAAGCATGATATAATCATGGCATTAGTCGCACAACATGTCAAAGATTGTGTGTGTGTGTGTGTGTGTGTGTGTGTGTGTGTGTGTGTGTGTGTGTGTGCGTGCATCATATGGAAAAGTGTTTATATAAGAGGCATGAAATCATGAAAGATGCAAAGTGTGAAACACATAACCATTAGTTGTTCCAAACATGGAAACATGATTATCCCTAAATTTTGTAGTTGACAAAATTACACACAAAAACATCTAAATAGACATTTTATCAATAAAATGGTATGCACACCACAACACAAAACATTGTATAATGCATGAGCATGTAATAATCTTGATAGAAACATGAAAAACAAGCATTATAGCATTATTCTCAACAAAACCCATATATCAATTTCATCAAAAACAACAAAAACTCATGTTCATCAACAATATTTCAATATCTCAACAAAAACAACAAATCCATCAAATATATTGCTTTAAACTTGAAATAAAGTAAAAAGGAGTGAAAACCCATACCTTTTCTTGGATTTCGAGTGAAGATTGAAGAGAAAAATAGAGGTTTTTGGAGTAAAGAATACGGTTTTGAGAGAGGAAGAGGTGGAGAAGACAAAGAGACAAGCATGTGATGCGAGGGAAAGTGAAAATTTTTGAAAAACTGTGATTTTTAACCCTTTTTTGGCAAAACACGCATTTTTCATGACTCAACTGACTTGTGAATGAGTTGCCAAAATCCGTTGAACCCTGATTTTGAAAAATTTCTCTAAGTCTTTTTCGCGATTGGGACATACACTCGCTAGTAAGTCGTGAAAGCCTTTGGATGAACTCACGAATGAGTTGCCAAAAATCCTCAAACCTAGATTTTGATAAACTTTTTTAAGCCTTTTTTGCAACTGGAACTTTCACTTGCCAAATAATCGCGAATGCCTTGGGTTGAGCTCGCGACTGGAGCATGAAACTTGCTACTCGCGAGTGAGTTGCAAAAGCCTCTAGATGAACTCGCAAATGGGTTGCCAAAATGAGTCGCCAAAAATCCTCGAACCTAGATTTTGATAAACTTTTCCAAGTCTTTTTTGCAACTGGAACTTTCACTTGCCAAACAATCACGAATTCCTCGGGTTGAGCTCGCAACTAGAGCATGAAACTTGCTAATCGCGAGTGAGTCGCTAAAATGCAAAGTTGCAAATTTTTGGATTTTTGTGAAAGTTTTCAAAACAAAATACTTTCCAAAAACAACTAAAACACTCAAAAATATTTTTGGGTTTTATCAACAGATGATTGAGCATGTACATCACATTTAATCAAGTACAATCACACAAATGAATAAGACATTCATTGAACATAGACATGTGTGATGTGTGTGGGTATCAATTATGAGATAGTCTTTAGTCTAATGTGAAGTTTCAATGATCGATTCAACCAAGTCATACATAACTAGCACTAAGTAGAGTGACCTATCTCAATTGTAGAAATGAACATATATGACCTCTCACATAAACTTGATTACATTAAGTTAGAAGCTTTTCATTTGGTTTCTTTTCTTTTGATCATTTTCATCTTTACATCTCTTTTTGAGATCTATGCTTGAAATTTTTTATATTTTAATTTGATGAGTAAGCCTTTGGCTTTTTGGCACCATATATTTTAAATATATGTCGCGTTCCCTTTTTCCTAGTCAAATACTAGTTTGTACGACGGTTTTTTCAGCTCATTATCCATTTTTGAGATTTGACATTGGTTGAGCTTTTAAGCATAAAAGAATGAGTCAGAAAAGATATAGGCACAAGTCTACGCATGTATCAAGATCAACAAAACTATTGACTAATCATTCATGACAAGTTTGAAGATCAATTTACAACAATCACATAGATGTCAAGATGTTTCCCACAAAGATACAAGTGCATAGAGAACAAACTAAGCTCATTAATACACAAAGCCATTAGTATGAAGGTACAAGGCTAAACTTGCATGTGACAATGCACAATACCGCCGATCAAACTTTTTGGATTTTATACTTTTTATGTGCTTTTGGATTTTTGACACAAAGCAAAGTAAAGAATGATAAAAAACAATAAACAACCAAAGCTTTTATACAAAAACAATTTAAAAACATGTAAAAACATGAAACCAAAAAAGTAGTGTGTGCTTCACTCAATTAAGAACAATTCAAGATAGATATGTAAAACACACAACACATATGAGTTTCAAGGAATGATACTGACATCGATGGTCTTATGGAGCGATTTGAACTGAGGACCATCATAGAGGTTTGGTGAAGATGTCCACCTTTTGGTCATTTGTGTGAATGAATTCAAGACATACGATTTTATCCTCCACCAAATCACGGATGAAGTGATAGCGAATATCTATGTGCTTGGACTTTAAGTGCTGAACAGGATTCTTGGAAAGATTTATGGCACTAGTGTTGTCACAGAACACACTTATCGTTTCTTGAGGAATCCCATGGTCATGAAGAAGTTTCTTCATTCAAAGAATTTGAGTACAACAACTCCTAGCAGCTATATACTCAGCTTCAGCTGCAAATAGAGATATCGAGTTCTGCTTCTTACTAATCCATGAAACAAGATTGTTTCCCAGATAGAAACATCCGCCCAAAGTGCTCTTTCAGTCATCAACACTTCTTGCCCAATTTGCATCCAAGTAACAAGCTAGACAATCATTAGAGTCTTTTGAATACCATAAACCATACTCAAGAGTGCCATTAATATAACGTATGATTCTCTTCACAGCTGTTAAGTGAGACTCCTTAGGAGCTGCTTGATAAAGAGTACATACTCCCACACTAAACGCAATTTCTGGCCTACTTGTAGTGAGATATAGGAGACTTCCAATGATGCTCCTATACAAAGTTGGACTTACTTCTACCCTAAAAGAATCAAGACTAAGCTTGGTAGATGAACTCATGGGAGTGGAGGCATGCTTTTTGGAATCTAGCCCAAACTTCTTGACAAGATTTCTAGCATATTTTTCTTGAGAGATGAATATACCATCCTTCTTTTGTTTTACTTGAAGGCCCAAGAAAAATGTAAGTTCCCCCACCATACTAATTTCGAATTTCTTCTTCATTTCTTTAGAAAACCCTATAGCACGGGCGTCTATGGTGGCTCCAAACACTATGTCATCAACATACACTTGAGCTATAAGGAGATAGTTCTCATTTTACTTCACAAACAATGTCCGGTCGGCATACCCTCTTTGAAATCCTCTATCCAAGAGATAATTTGTAAGCCGATCATACCATGCTCTAGGTGTTTGTTTCAATCCATAGAGTGCCTTCTTCAATCTCAAAACATGATCTAGGAAGTGAGGATCTTGGAAACCTTTGGGTTGTTCAACAAAGACTTCTTCATTAAGGAACCCATTGAGAAAGGCACATTTCACATCCATTTGGTAGAGTGTGAAGTCCATAATACATGCAATGGACAAAAGTATGCGAATAGACTCAAGTTTACCCATTAGGGCAAAGGATTCTTCAAAATCTACTCCTTCCACTTGATTGTAACCTTGAGCCACCAACCGAGACTTATTTCTTATTATCTCACCATCCTCATTGGTCTTATTTCTAAAAATCCACTTGGTGCCAATGACATGAGTGTCTTTGGGCCTTGGAACAAGTTCTCATATGTCACTCCTCACAAATTGATTCAGTTCTTCATGCATTGAATCTACCTAATTCTCATTTTGAAGAGCTTCCTCTACCCTTTTTGGCTCAACTTGAGCAACATAGCAATGATAAGTCACTTGGTTTGCAACAAGTGTGCTCCCTTTTCTAATACGAAGACCTTCATCTAGAGAATCGATAATATTACTTTCTAGATGATTTTTAACCACTCTAGATGATGGCTTCTTTGAGGTGGACACTTCATCATTCCAGGAGATAGGAGGATGAACTTCTAGAGGGGTGAGAGGGCTTGGGGATTTAGACAATGATCTTGTCTCCAATCTAGAGTTCATGGGAGTAGATTCTCTTTCTGGTGAACGTTCTTCCACTTTAACACCTTGGGCTTCAATCTCAACGATAGCTTTTTTGGAGCTTGTTCCTTCTCCACTATCATCATTTGCTACGTTTGTTATGGCATCATCAATAACCACATTGATGGACTCCATCACCGTTTTTGTTCTCTTGTTGAAGACATTATATGCCCGGCTAGTGGTTGAGTACCTGAGAAAGACACCTTCACCACTTTTTTCATCAAATTTTCCAAGGTTCTCCTGATCATTTAGTATGTAACACTTACTCCCAAAGACTCGGAAGTATTTCATTTTTGGCTTCTTCTCATTCCAAATTTCATATGTAGTCTTCTTTGTTCCTGCAAAAAGACTCAAATTTTGCATTCTCAAACTCCTTGCCATGGTCACTTCTAATCCTAACAATTGGTACACCTTTCTTGTTTTAAAGCTTCTTACAAAGAGTCTCCATCTTCTCACATGCTGTCTCCATCTTCTCACATGCTTCCGATTTCTCTCTAAGAAATTCCACCCATGTGTATCTTAAGAAATCATCGACAATGACCATAATATACCGTTTTCCTCCTAAGCTTTCCATTCTTTTAGGTCCCATTAAATCAACATGGAGAAGCTCTAAGCAACGTGATGTAGAGATCACATTCACCTTTTGATGACTTACCTTTGTTTATTTTCCCATTTGACAAGCACCACAAATGGTCTTCTCCGCCTTCCCGATTTTGGGAGTCCCACAATAGCTTCAACTTTGGACACTTTCGCTACTTGTTTGAAGTTTGCATGGCCGAGTTTTTGATGCCAAAGTTCCAACACATCAAATCAGACACTCTTACAAAAGATATTTGGAGTAGGAACCATTCCATAGCAATTGTCGGTGGTCCTATATCCCTCCAAGACTTGAATCCCTACTTCATTTATGATCACACACCCCTTCCTTGAGAATTGAACAAGAAAGTCATCATCACATATTTGAGTGATGCTCAAGAGATTCACCTTAAGCCCTTTGATATATAGAATGTCTTTCAATAGAGGTAGCCCCGGTATCTCAATAGTCCCTTTGCCAAGAATTTGAGCATGGCTTCCATCCCCAAATGTTACATATTCACCAACCTTCTCTTTGAATGACTTAAATAGTGATTTATCTCCTATCATATGACAAGAACATCCACTATCAAAATACCATAAACAAGAATTGAATACTTTCAAAGTAGTGTGCACAAACAAACAAGCATGAGATAAGCATTCTTGATCTTTAAATGGAAAGTCATCTTCATTTTTTATTCTCTTACTAGATTGAATTCTCTTTTTAAGGTGATCAACCTTGTCACACAATATTCTATTTCTTCTTTTATACTTCTCAGTCAATGAATTTGACTCACATAGACTATTGTGTAAGACATGGTTCTTGTGTTCAATATACTTTAGCATGTGAACAAACATTCTAGCATGTTTCTTTGTTTTTAATAACTCTAAGAGTTCATTGTTAGGACAATATTTAAAAATACTCATAGAGTCATTATCACAAGCATTTGCACCACAATTCAACATAGCCTTTTCCATAGCTTCATCCATAGCTACAAGGGGTCTAGGATCACACTAAGGACATAGAAATCCGTCAAAGTGTACCCACTCTGATACCAAATAAAAACTCACTAAGTGTATAAAACACTTGTGAATGTTTAGACCCCCAAATACAAACTTTCCAATACAAGCTTATATTCAAACAATGTACGTGCAGAATATTAAATATAAGCAATATCCAAATTAGCAAAATACTCTAAGCCATTAATTAATCACAATCAGTGGAAATTAAAAACTAAGAGTAAGGGAAAAAGAGATGCAAACACAAGATAACACCGGCATGTGATATCGAAGAGGAAACCGAAGAACTCGGTGAAAAACCTTTCTACTGCCCTCCAAGTGGTAAATGATCTACTAGAAAATCAGTTAGGATACATGAATAACAATAGACCATCCAAGCCTAATCTATTCAATGCACCTAAGCCCTCTAAACTTCTTGCTCCAACAAGGTTACACCAGATCGTGTCTTTTCAAGCTTTTCGGATCCTGTAATTAGCCCATTGCATCAACCAATATGAATTGGTTCTCTCTTGAACTATTTCCCAAACACCAAGAACCTTCTCACTACTCTGAATTTGGTGAGGTAAGGATTTGATTTATAATTCTCTCATGGGTATAACAATAGAGATGGTGAGAATAGAGGAATTTGGAGAATCAAATGTATAAGATTGTAGACGAATCAATCTTGTTTTTCTATAGGGTTTCTCTTTCAAAATTCTCTTTAGAAGCTCTCTACATTTTGTGGGTATAAGGGTTGTAAGGACTCAATTTGTAATGGACCCTTCACAATAAAAACTTGTAGAGAGTGTGGGTAAAAGGGCTTGGCAATATCGAAGTAAACAACGGTTGATATGAAGTTTTTAACAAGTAATAGAAGACATGAAATTCATAGGAATCTTCTCAAAGAAATTTGGCTAAGTATTTGTATAAGGAGTGATCAACACTTTGGTTATGTGTTTACGAAGCATATTCGTCCTCGGCTCAGGCCGAGGATCTATTTTTCTCAGAGTTGATAAATCTTCTATCCCTTTTTCTCCGGACTCATTCGTTTTTCCTCCCCCCTTCTATGTTGGCAATCCTCTAGGTTATATAGTATTGTTTTAGTTAATCTCAGCCATCCATCTGTCGATTATTCGGTCACTGTGGATAAGGGTTTGTCCCATCATCTGATCTTGCAGGCTTTATGTTAGTTCTCAGCCGTCTTTGCAGGGTTTCTATTAGTTAAGGTGACCAAGGCACCTAGGTCCGCTGGTCACATCACCATTAAAGCGGTCAGAATGTTGGTGGGATATGTTTAAGGGATGAGAGATATTTTCCCTTTATCAATCGTTGGTGCGCCGAGGAGGGGGGAATCCTCGGCGAGGCCCTTGGACATCTTGGGTTTCTTCCCTTTTGTCCTCGGCACGGGCCTTGGGCCGAATATAGAGTAGGCCAGGGTGGTTGGTACTCGGGGCCCCACAAGGGTATTTATAGTATGGTATGAGATGAAATGTGAAAAGTCATTTTTCAGCAAAATAGGGTGCACTGGTGAGTCATCTCACGACTGGGATGAGTCATGAGTTCCAGTCACCAGTTACCAGACTAAGCCAAACTATATTTTTTGTCCTATAGTGATTCAGCTATCCTGACTCTTCATCTTTCTACATGCTTCATACGTATGCTTCATTTTGGCAAGTCACCACTCGCAAGTTAGTCGTGAGTCACCTTCTTGTTGCATACTCTTGATCAAATCTTCACATTTTCTCACACACAACCCTTACATTATTTCCGCCTAAATATAGGGTTTCTAAATGCTGAATTACAAGCAAATTTGGCATGGAATAAATCCAATACATAGTTGAATAAATTCAACTTTACAAAATTTGATAACTCTTTACTTAAGTAGTTAGACCTAACATTCCAAGTAACTAAACTCATTAAACTAATCTCAATAGAATATTTTATATCTCATAAAAAAAACTGCGAATTTCATCTTGAAAATATGTGTTTCCTCATCACTACATGTGATTTTCCAACTTACTAAGGTCTTAATTGTTAATATAGTACTCATGATACATCATAGAAAACAACATTTCATGTTCTTGTTCACACTTCACTCAGGATTGAGAGTTTATGGAAATCAAAGTTGTAAGATTTATTATTCAATTGACAGTAAATAAAGAATAATTAATCTCACATAATACAATTCAATGTATCTTACACACTTATCAACATATTAATTAGAAGTCTCCACTTCCATTATTAAGACAAACTACCTTAATTAGTTGACACGTTATAGTCTTCATAGATGAAATGTTCAATTTCATTACCGACTATGAAATAAAAATATTGAGTTTACAAAAAACATGTGATTTATATCTGATGTAACTAATGTATATGAATCACATATGGTGCATCTTAATGACTATATAATAATGTTCAAATATTCATGTTACTATTATTTTAAATAATAAAATAACTTTTATTATTTTTATACATGTTGTTGTACATAATGCACGACATAATTAAGACAATAGGATTTCAAAGCACTAATCTGAACAAATGAGTGGATCACCGACGTGTTACCCTTGAAATAAACATCGCATGGAACTTAATACTTAGCTGATAATGTCAAATGATTGGCTTGTGTGGCTTAAATAGCCATGTCAGTGGCGATTGGCAATGTTGGTATCTCTCTCTCTCTCTCCTTCTCCCTCTCTCTCCTCTACCTTTTCTGTCATCACTAGACTTCGACCGTAATCTTAGGGAACCAAACTCACATTCGATCACTCTGCTCTCTACCTCAATGGGACAAAAAATTTTAAAGTTCCATATCTTTCACCACATTCCCTTCTCCACACTACATTTCCTAAATCTTTGATGTGAAACACCATAATTCTCTCAGTTGATATATATAATAACTAGAAGTTTCCTTTGCATGTCTAATCAACAATAATGGTAGCTGCAATGTTGGATCCAATATAAGCTACAGCTCTACACACGTTGAAGTAAAGTAATAACAATTAAATGTATGAAAAAAATTGGAGATATTGCATTTTTTGCATGTGAATTGTTTGATATTATGCACTTTGGAAGAAAGACTGGTTTGATTTAGACTTCTGAGAGATGCTATGATTTATAATTTTATATGTATATATAGACCAAAAACAAGATTTTTGTCATCAATGAATGATACGTACGTTATCTGGTGGATACCCATAAAAATCTTGGCCAAATCGATAGACAAATCTGGCGAATAAAAATACTGCCAATTAGAGAAGGGGAAAAAAAAAAAAACCATAATTACGGTTCTCAAATTTAATTTCGTTCAGAAAATTGAACGGGTTAAACATGCTCATAGGTGTAAATTAAATCTTAAAAGAGCCACAACTACAAGCAACATAGCAGCATGTTTCACCCTTCACAACATAAACAAAACAAGGGGGACAACAACCTAAATCAAAAGAGCCAAAAAAAAAGCAGCCATATTGGCCATCCTAGCTAGGGATCCAAGAGGCAGATGCATTAGAAAGAGCAGCTAGCAGATTATGCATCTCAGTAATTCTAGATCTTATTCTTCAAGGGACCTGGCTTGGATCAAGAAGAGCATCAAACTGACATCTTTTCCAATATTCATCATAACAGAATTCAAATAACTTTTAGACTTGCATTTTTTGATACACTCAAACAAGTAGAGATTAGAAAAACAGGATGTATTTGAAAACAAAGATCTCTTCAAGCTGGTTGCAGCCATGACAACAAGAGTCAATGGATCACATAACAAAGATTAACCCTAATCAGAGTGTGCCCGCTCTGATACCACTTGATAGGCCAAGAATATATTGACCCCTTGTGATATATTAATTGATTAATTAGCCAAGTTTATTAATTAATTAAATTAATATGCAAAGTGCGTGGTAGTACAAACAAATCACCAATTAAACTAAGTATGCAGCGGAAAATAAATTGATACGGTGATTTGTTTACGAATGGAGAAAACCTACACGACAAAAATCCCACCGGGTGATTTTAAGGTCACCACTCCCGAGAGTCCATTATTATCAAAACAAACGGTTATAAGTAAAGGAATCCTAGTACTTTATACCAACCTACAGTTGAAACCTTACTTGAATACTCAATTGGACTTGTTCTGTAGTGACAATCTCTCATTTTCAATGCATGGCTCCCAGTACATGACTAACCAATTGCGCGGATCCTAGTATACGACCTGATCACCAACTAAAGAAGAATGTTGGCTACAAAGTTATTCTGTTCATCACACGATGAAGATTATGAAATTACTTGGTCACAAAACCATACGGTGTACAAACACAGAGCTTCTTCAAGAGAAATAAGAACTAGGACAAACTAGGTTTCCGGTCACACTTTTCTTCACACTTATGGAATTGTGCTTTTGTGCAACTGTGCGTAACCTTTTTTTTTTTTTTTTTTTGCCCTTAAAATAATCTTTATATATGTTTAGGGTTGTGAGAAAAGAGAGCTCAAACATACATTCACAGATTGGATGAAAATCAGAACTAAAAATCTGAATTTCATAAATCCCAATAGATACTCTATTTGTTGAGCAGCTGTCGAGCCTCAGGCTAAAACAACTCTTTTTTAAACTTTAATAGATACTAGCTGTTGAGTTTTAATGAACAACACTTTTTCACTTGATTATTGAATAGATTTGTATGATTTTAACACTTGAATTTAAAACCTTATTTCTTAAAGTATTAAACACATTTTAGATCTATCCAATTACAAGTAATCTGCGTTTTAACGAAGGATTAGCCAATTGCACAAAATGGTAACATTCGTACCTAATATTGAATCATATATGTCCTGACATGGGAGTTCGCCGCTGAGCTCCTTTCCACTTGGAGGAGCTCCGATCCATTGTTCGAGAAGTGCCCGTTTGGGATCGGTGGGGCTTTGCCACTGAAGAGAGATTTGACCCGATTCGTCAAATGGCCTAAGACTGTTCAGCTTCAGAGGAAGAAGTGGATCCTCAAGCAGAGGCTCAAGGTCCCTCCAGCTCTTAACCAGTTCACCGAAACCCTCGACAAGAACCTTGGTATGTACACTATTTGATTCTTACGTTTTTTTTTTTTTTTTTTTTACTACTCCAGTTATTTGAGATTTAAGGAATCATATTGTTGTAACATGATGGAGGTTTTATGTTTGGTTTAGCCACTTTGAATTAATTCATGTGATTTATGAGTTATTATATCATTGATTGGAGTTCTTCAATGTCGCTGTTTAAAATGGGCTTATTTTTAAGTGCTTCATAAGTACCATAGATTAGTTTAAATAATTTGGGTCATATATATATATATATATATATCCGTTCATATATTGTATGAGGCTTTTGGGGTTTGCTTTAATGGTTCACTGAGTCTGAGTTCTGAGATCTTGCAAAAGGTGTGCCGTTTAATGTATCAATTCCAGAAATTTTTAGTACTGAGAAAATTTCGCATGTATTCCTTATTTGATGTTCATGTTTGTGCTGTAATATCAGGTGCAAATCCAATTTATTCTCTTCCAAAATGTACAGTTGAGCTTCTTCCTAACGATATTATCAACTATTCTGCACAATAATGATTTGAGCTACTTTTTTAGATGTCGAAGATATTGGAGTTTCTTCTCCTCAGTTCGATGATTTTTCTGCTGCTGCCACGAGTACTAGTAAAGGTAGGGAACTAAAGGTATGCTAGAATGTTTTTATTTTTGGTAGTTAGTGGTATTAATGATGATTTGAAGAAAGCTATTCCCATATTGTTATAGAGATCACCTTTGTTCTGTTTAGTTATTTTTTTGGTGGATTGACAAAATTGTAATGCATATGTTCATAAATAGTCTTTGCATTTTGCAATTATTAAATTTTGACAACAAATGGTATTTGTAAATTTTACTACCAGATAAGTGTTGAGGTGTTGACCACAAATTATATTTGTAATTTTTGCCACCAGATAAGTGTTGAGATTTTTGGTGCCAAAACTCAAGCAATTTCTGACAATGTTTTCGACAAAATGGTTGCTGCAGCACAACCAATACCCGGCTTTCAAAGAGTAACAGGAGGTAAGATTTTCAATTTGATGTATATTTTATCATGGAGAAGCTCATTTCTTTTGTTTTTTTATTTTTGTTTTTGTTTTCTAACTGCATATGGTCATCTATGAAGAGTTACAGTCATCAATTGAAGTGGCTTCCAATCATTTAATGACTATTTAACTATCCTTTGTTGTGGTTGACTAGTTTAGAGCAGCACTCCATGTACTTGTGGTTTTTATGGAGGGGCCTCCACATGCTCTAACCGTGCAAGTAATCAAGGAGGTGATTAACTCTACCATAGCTGAATATGTAGAAATGGTAGGTATGATATTTTATTTTATTTATATATTTATTTAAATTACATGATTTTTTACTTGTTTTTCATTTGTCTCCTTCATCCAGACAATGCTCTCTATTTACTTCAACACGTTAGCTTCATTAATGTGCTCAATAATAGTAGGTGAATGCTTTCATATGCCTGCATTTGATGGCAGGAAATTGAAATCATGGTTTCAAATGCTCTCTTATTTTTTCCAACAAATAAATGATTTGTTGTCCAAATCAGATTTTGGCAGTGTTGCTGGTGGCAGGAGTGGATAGATAGCTTATTGGGTGGTTGGAATTCAACGGGTAGTTTGTGATGCATAGCAGAACAGTGTTGATAGTCTTGTTGCGTTGAGCACCAGAATATGGGATAGTCTTGTTGCATTTTGTGATTTTGTATGATATTTCTTTGGTTGTTAGTAATGGTGGTGGCTTGCTATTTTAATGGGTGGCTCTGTTTTGGGTTTAAAAGGAATGTACGCCAGGTGCTTGAGAAAAGTTCTCAATGAATTTCAAATAGGGGCTGCTATCAACCTCCTGGAGCCAACTGGCCAACTGAAGGGAGCTGATTGTTGTGCTACCTGATTTTTATTTTTAAGTTTCTTTGGACAAGAAAAAAAAAAGACATCATAACTCATTAGAAAGCTTTGTTAGCAGCTACAATGCTGGTGGATTCAATTCTTTCAATAGTGCAGTTAGTTATATTTGTCTCTTTGTAAGTCTTCTTTTATATCAATAGAAATTTCCCATTAATATTAGAAGTCTCTTGTTGAAATTTAATTGAAGCAATCAAGTAAATATGCATTGTATCATTTATTTATTTATTTGTTATTTTTTTGGTGAGATTTATTTTTTCTTTATTTTGTTTTATTATATATATATATATATATATATATATTTTTTTTTTTTCTTTGGCTGAGTCAATGTTGGCATTAAACTTCAATGGCAGTCAGGTAATTTTGGAAAAAAGATTAGGTTTTGAATGAGTAAACAAGGGGTTAGTGTAAAATAATCAAAATAGCCTGATTAAAATCGAATAATTTAACACTAATTTTGAATGAAGTTAGGATTTCAATTTGATAAATTATATTTTTTGAATAGTGGTTGAAAGAAATAGTGTGGTCCCATTTGCTTCTTAGTTTAGTATAGGTGATTCTGAGATAGTTTCCTAGTAATATATGTATAATTTTGTCCCCAACTACAAGTTCTTCTAGTTCAATTCAACAAGTCTTCACTAATAGAATATTGGGCTAACCATAGTGTATATATTATATTGTTTTTGAATGAGGGAAGTAATTGCCGTCTCCATTTTTAAGCATTTGGTGTTGGTGAAGAGCTCAGGAAGGTGTTGACTCATATTTTTATAGGTGTGATCTGTTAATAATAATATATATTTGCGTACTCATAGAGACAAACCCATATATATACATACACGTGTACACAACACAAATAGATTGTTTTTATTTACAAATGGTTTGTTTGAGAGAGATATGTTGGAGGGAAGCCATCTGTGCTTATGCCTAAGAGAGAAGAACACAAACATTTTTTTCCCCTAGGTAAAGATGAACCTAGTTGGACAGATATGCTTTGTTCAAATTTGCTTGTGTTTTTGTTTAGATTTGGACCTAGGTTTGCTTGTGTGTGTTTGTTCATATCTGGGTCCAATTTTGGTAAATTTGATTTAGTTACTGGTTGATTTTTGTGTCTGAGATTTGTAAATTTTTTTAAATGTTAAATTTGATTGATTGTGTATTTGTATGAGCAACACATACGAGAGTGACTGATAAATGCTGAGTTTGTTTAGATCTAGTCCAAATCTTAGTTTGAGTTTTGGATTTTGTGTTTGGTTAGCAAGTAAATGTAAGAAAAATTTGATTGATCTTTCATTTTTGATTTTCTATCCTTTAAATACATAAATTCATATTTGTCTTGCAGTTACCGAGGACTTTTCTTGCCCATTCAGCTTGGTAAAATGTGCTAGCTTTAAGGTGACACTTTTTTCTGATTTATTTTCCTTTATATTTATAGTTCTTGTCATATGAAATGAACAGATAGTATGTTCTCACAGTGATGCTTATAAATTTTTAACCTTTTTCTATAGGGTCTAAGATATCACTTGTATTCATCACATGATCTCTTCAACTTTGAGTTTTGGGTTGGTAATCTTCAAAAATCTTGTGTGATTCTGATATTAAGCTTTGGCGAAGCATAACTACTAAAGCATGGGTGTATTATATAGGTGACTGAAGAGTATCAGGGCTGAAAAGGTAAAAATGCATTTAAATTTTGTTTTAAGCATGCTTCTCTAAGAATTTTGTTTTAAACTCTTGCAAATCTTCTTGTTTTATGTGGGCTTGGATTGTGTGGCAACGTAGTTCATGGAGAAATTGAAAAGAATTAGCTTTTGTTAAAAAATGATAATTTGGTGGCAATGCATGGCTTACATGAGTATTGGTGGCTTGAAGGTTGATGGAGTCCTTGTGTTGATGCTGTTACATGGCTTGGCCTGGCAGATTATAGACTTGTAGGCAATTTTGCGTGATGTGCATGGCATGTATTGTGCTGGGTTGCGGTAGCCTTGCATGGATTCGGCCATGGTTAGGCTGTGGGTGCATGAGTTATGTCGCCTTGAGTGTAGAGTAGGCATGTTGGGGCAATGTGAGAAATAACCTGGCTTGGGCTTTGTGATGCTTGCCGAGCGTGGCTGGATGCAAATGGTTGGTGATCAAATTGTGGGTTATGTGGCTTGTTGGCACGGCCCAAGGCATCCATATGCATGTTCAACACAAGTGGGCTGCTGGGCCTGTGGTTGTCTTAAGCATGGGCACATGTTGTGCACATGTGGCCAAGTGCCAATAGCATGATAGAGCAGTACCATGGTTGTAGGCTTTGTGGGTGTGCTGTTAATGCTACATATGGGCCAAGACAGTAGCAATTGTGTGTGGCCTTAGGCAGTTCCATGCAAGTGGTAGCATGTCCAAGGCCACAATTTTAATAGAACCCTTTATATATTTAAATATTTATTAAATCATATTATTTAACTTTATTTTAATATCAATTTTTTCAATCACTTAAAATTTATTTTTCTTGCCTTTTGAAAATCAAAATTATTAATTGTTAGCTTTTGTGAAAAATGATAATTTGGTTCATTTGTCAATGTGTTTATTTGGCTGAGTTATAGAGAGGTGTCATCATTTATTGTTTTGAAACACACTCTCTATTGTCATGTGATGAGGGACAGATTGTTTAGGGCTAGTTTAGGAGTGCTGCAGCTTAGGGCTAATAGGTTGAGTGTTAAATCTCGACAAGGATGACCAAAGTAAGCCTTTCTTTGAGTTGGAAATATGGTTGGGTTGTTGTTTTTCTTTGAGGAAAATGAAAAACGGTAGAGATTTTAGTGTTTTTGGGTTGTTTTGGTTATAATTGTGGTAAAAAGTTAAAAGTTTTGGGTTGTTTGGTTTGTGAGAAAAGGTTGTGGGAAACGAAGTGATTGCATTTTTGTGTTGTTGGCTGTTTTGCATTGTTAAGAAATTGAAACGGGTATCAAAATTTATGTCTTTGATAAACAAAGTGATTTAGCTATGTTTTGGCATAGAAGTTGGGAATTTAACTTGGGAGAATTTCAGTTAGTTAAAGATTTTTTAATATTTATTTTAAAGAGTGGGTTGACTTTGGAACTGTGTGATGTGCTTCAAATGGTTGATGACAGAATGGAGGAAAAGAAAAGGAATGGAATTTCTGGCTCGTGTGTGTTTTGCTGCAATCTGGGTCATGTTTGTTGCTTCAACCAATCCAAATAGTATGTGAGCTGGGTTGAGTGTTAAATCTTGAAAAATGGGAAAATAAAGAAGAATTTATAAGGGGAAAAAAAAAAAAAAAAAGAAGCTTAAATGTCTGTAGGTTATGCTGTTTTGATGTTCCAAAATTGTTATGCATTAATGTGGTTCAGTTAATCTGCTAAATCTTCATTGGGGTTCTGGGAAATCTGAGGATAAAATCTCTAACTTGATGAACTTTCATGCCTTATGCTGATTTGACTTCCTTAAACTGAAGTGCTTACATTATAAAAGGCTTAGTTGAAGAGAGACTACTACTTTTCCCAGAAGTGCATAATTTTAGAGAATCACAAGTTAAAGTTTTTCTTTTTGTACTTTTCTAAACACTCAGAATAAGAATAATGGTGGTAGGTTTATATGATCTTGTTGTTATGCGCTGCTAGTACAATACCTGTGTACTAGGTGTTGTTTCATTTTCTTTCTTGTCACATTAGTTCTTTTTACTAGTTGCTTTAGTCACGTTTCACTCGATTTGTTGTAGGTCCTGTTTAGAGCTAATAGGGTTATGAAATGCAAGGATTTTTTTCCCCTAAGGATTTGTTAGTGTTTTGCATTGTTTACATAATTTTTTCTGGGAATGGTCCCACTGTTATCTCTTACTGCACTGCATCATCTTCACATATTTATCTTTGTGTTAGCTGTTGGGCATGTGACAAAGGTTAGTTATCCTTATTCATATAATTATCTGTCTGTTGTTTTCTTTTTTTAATTATAACCAAGAATTTGTATTCTTTAACCTTGGATTCAATTTTCTTCTATAATATGTTTTAATGGTGTAGATACGTCAATAGAAACATTGGGAGGATTCTATCTTTAAAAAGGAAAACCATCAAGAAGAAGGTAATGCTCAATTTCTCATTAAAGTTTAAGTCTACATACTTTCCTATGTTATGTTTCCTTTCATCAGAACTTGGGCAACTTTATAAATTGAGTTTTGAGTTTCATTGTTAATCCTCTAGGTTGGTTGGCTGTGTACCTCCAATGCATTTGCCATCTGGCCAAAAAAAAAAAAAAAAAGACTATAGCTGCATATTTATCTATATATTTTAATTATAAAAAATATTTTAGTTATTTTATTGGTCAATAAAATGCATTAAAAAAGTCTCATTGTATTCTAAAATCCAGAAGATTAAATAGAAAAAAAAAAACAAAAATAACCAAACTTCAGTAACAAAATTAAATTTTAAGAGACAAATTTATTAACTAATTCTTAAAATATGCTAAAATCAAAATTAATATTAAACAAATTTATTAATAATACAATATAATTATCTCAAAATATACTAAAATAGAGATTATAAATTTCTTAAAAAAAAAAAAACTCGTCTTTCTGTCTCTCTGCTTTCTATCTATATTCTTTCATTTCTTTTGTTCATCTTGATTTTGATCTTGATTTTTGATCTTTTTCTATAAGCTCAGTCATTCATTTTAAGTTATATTTTTTAATCTACTTAATTGATAGGACAAGGAGAATATGCTGAGTCTTTTTTTTTTTTTTTTTTTTTGATGGGAAACAAATACATTTCAAAGAAGAGAAACTGCAATACTTCAGAAAAAGCAACATAGAGCCTGAAGCACACATAAACCTGAAAACAGTTGAACCGAAATTGGAAAGCAGCAGAACCTGAAAACTATTACAACATATCCTCAATTAAGATCTGATGAATGAAAGGAGGTGAGACCCCCTTCCATGTGTGAGAGTGACCCGTGAGCTTTGCATCTCTAGCTAACTTATGGGCAGCCCTGTTGTCATCCCCTTTTCAGATGCTGAAAGGAGCTCCAATTTAAGACAAGAGCTTGAGATCTAATATCCTGTAGAATATGACCCAAATCTCCCTCATTTTCATTTGAATTAATTGCTTGAATAAGGCCTAAATCATCAGATTCCAATATGACCCAGATCTCCCCCATTTTCAGTTTTAATTATATTTTTTAATCTATTGGATTGACAGGACAAGGACACGCTGAGTTTGCTCTTACACTTGCATAATCTGCTCACACTCCACAGCACTGATGCCACTGTACAGTGACAATGCACACTGCACAAAGCTTGATCCTTGATAAAATGACAAACTTAGCACTGCATAGGCACAGTGTGGTTGTTGAGTATATAATATTTTATAATCTAAAAAAGTAGAAAACAATTTTAGGCCCCCACCAACACAGCTACAAACTTCCTAACCCACCTACACGGGTCACACCTCAGGGTCTGTTTAAATATTGTTGAAAATTGAAAAATATTGTAGTAAAATAATTTTTAAATATGTAAATAGTATTGTGAGATCTATTTTTATGAAAAAATTACTGAAAAGTGAAATTTGTGAATCCTATCCTTAAAAAAGGAGCTGAAAAAGTACTGTGTGTACACTGTTTACCCCACCAAATCAACATTCACGGCTGAAAAAAAAAAAAAGAAAAAAAAAAAAGAAGAGAGGTTGAAAACGCAAACGTGCGTCTGGGAAGCGCGAAACGCACACCCAATGTACACCCACTCAAATTAATATATTATTTTATGCAAATTTTGACTTTACCAATTATTATTAGTTATTATACTAATTAATAATTTGTTGCATATTATATTAACTATTTTATATTTTAATAATACTAATTTATTGAGACATATAATAAATAAATAAATAAATAAATTTAATTAATATTATTTAATTACTATTTAAATAAAATAAATAAATAAAAACTTCACTTAAAATTTTCGGCAAGGCCTTCAAATATATTGAGCCGGCCCTGGGGCCCAGTAGATTTATTGGATCGTAATCTGTAATTGGCCATAGTTCTGAGGGCAGTGAGAACAACGACTTAAGAAGAGCTAGGGAGCGCGCTATTTAAGCAGCTTAGGAGGGCATTAGCAGCTTAACATGGCTGATCCTGACTTGGTTGAATTGACGAAGGAGGTACCTGCAATTATTGAGCAGAGCGGAAAAAGAGCTATTGGAGGATTTTGAGGAAAGCATCAGGTCCACAGCCACTTTAGCATCCAACCCCACAAGGAGTTGAGTGATGCCGAGCTGAGAAGCAAGCATCAGCCCGTCCTTCAAGGCCCAAAACTCAGCTATTATGCTGGATGCAAACCCGATATGCCTCATGTAGCCCTTTACCCAATTCCCATGATGATCACGTGTAAGTCCACCCCCACCCGCCTTGCCCGGATTACCAAAAGAAGCACAATCAGCATTCAACTTAAACCATCCCACTGGCGGTCTGTTCCAGCGCACTTGAATAGCAATTTGTCGCTTAATTTTCTGGCCTTTGCTCACACAGTAGAAATACTGTGTCCCCTTTTCACTTCCCGAAAATCCTTAATGGCGAGCACAAGAAGGGTGATGGAGGCGTCCGCAGTGCCAATGGAGGACAGTTCCATTGCTGAAATGAAGACACAACATGATGATGCAAGGCAGGAAGATCCTGAAAGATACAAGGCTGACAAAGATTGGGACTTTGCTTTCATCTTAGAAAAGTTGCGAGATACAAAATGTTCTCTTCTCCTTGAAAGATTCTTCGACTCAAACACACTTCTTCATGTTGCAGCAAGCTTAGGCCACGATCAGATTGTAGAAGCGATCCTCTCGAAACAACAGTGCCAAGAACTTTTAACGGCAAAGAACTCCAGTGGCGACCTTCCTCTTCATGTAGCTGTGAATGCTGGGCATCTGCCTATAGTTCAACAGTTGGTCAACTCCAATGTCGACGTGGCTTGTAAACTACTAAAGGAGAAAAATAAAGAGGGGATAACTCCTCTGCACCTGGCCTTGATTAAAAAAAATACACGTTATTTGGAAGACAAGTACACTAAGGTGGCCGAGTTTTTAATTGACACAGGTAGCAAAGATGGGGAGCTTAAGGAATTCGTGAATGGTAAGTCACTACCCAGATATAAGACTCGTTTGTTATTGTTATTTAAACAATATTTTTTAATATTAAACACTGCAATAGGTATTTTTATAACATTTTTTTATTTATATATATTTTTATAATATATATATATATTTTTTTAGAAAGACATTTTTACAATACTTAAATAACAATACTAGAAATCTTTTATGCACGCTGACATTTTTGGCTTTTAATTTGCAAAACGGATATAATTTCCTACTTCACTTAGCCAAACACTAAATCTTTTTCAATTTCAATGTCTTATATTAATTATATACTGGGTAAACTTTATGATTAGGTTATCTTATTTTGTTAGCTGAATGAATGGTATGTGCAATGCAATGAAATTTCGATCTCTTGATTACAGGAAGAATTTTACCTTTCATTTAATTTACATGTAATTTCGATAGAAATACAATAAAAAAATTCATATAATAAAATCTAAAGGTTGTTTGAGTACTGTATATTTTACTGAAAATTGAAAATACAAAATACTATAGTAAAATAATTTTTAAATGTGAATAGTATTGTAAGATCTATTTTAAATATTTTTTAAAAATAATGTGGTTGTGGGTTCCATAAATAGTGCGTAAACAATAATAAATAGTGCACAAACAGTGCATGAAGAATGCATTGTCTTCTAAAAGCTATTGTACAGTGCATAGTGCGTGAACAATGCAATGACTCCTAAAAGCTATTGCGCGTGCATAATAAAAAAAATAAAAAATAAAAAATAAAAGCTAAAACGCGTTTTGCCTGAAGATGTGAATGCAAAATGCAGTACCCAAACCCAACCTAAATCTACAAAAAGACTAAAAAAATAATTAATGAAATGTTGCTTGGTTTTAATGATTCCAGATGGTCTTGCAATCAGGGGCCCCACCATAAGCATTTCAGGGTGTGCCCTAAATATATTTTTTATTTGTAAAAAATTATATGCATAATTATTTTTAAACTAACATGTTTTATCTAAATTTGGATTTAACAATAATAGAGTATTAATGTATCTATAATATTTTTACAATAATTATACAAAAAATTTCAAATAATAAATTATTATTAGTTTTGAATTGGAACCACTACAGACTTCAATTCTTTTATCCGGCAACAATAATTTGTCACCTAGAATCTGAAAAATTTCGACCAGAATTCAGAATTGATCTGAGTGACGCTGAAATGAAATCAGATTACGAATCTGGGAGGAAGAAACAAGTTTACAAATCCATAAGGGCATTTACTATTAGTGACGCTGAATTGGGGATGGTTTCCACAATCAAAGCTGAGCTGGAGAGAGGTCCCCAGAAGTCAAAAGACAAAGTTACAAGTATGGATCCTATATTGTACGAGGCTGTAAAGAGTAAGAATATTGATTTCATCAAAAATAAAGCTCAAGATACGGAACATTCTGCTCTCTCGGACAAAACCCCCGAATTAAATACAATCCTTCATCTTGCTGCTGCAAGCTCAGACAATAATCAATTTGTACAAGAAATCCTAGAAATCCAACCATGCCAAAAATTTGTCACGGAAAAGAACTCCAATGGCGACCTTCCTCTTCATGTAGCTGCAAGTGCTGGGAATATGCAAATAGTGGAACTTTTAGTCAAGTGGTCTGACGAGCATTTGCAAGATCACTGTAATTGTGTACCACTAATGGAGAAAAATATGGAGGAGAATACTCCTTTGCACCTAGCCTTGATAAAAAAATTCCAAGTGGATCCTAATTTGGCTTTGAAAGCCGAGTACAATAAGGTGGCCAAGTTCTTGGTTGAGAAATGTCCAGATGTGTCCTTTTATCCAAATAGGGAACACAAGTCTCCTCTCTATTTGGCGGCAGAAGGAGGAGATGAGGAGCTCATGAGGCACATGATAACTACCAATCGCCTGCCAAATGGCAAATCATTTGTTCACGCTGCCATTTATTATCTCATGACAACTACCAACAAATCAATTGCTCACGCTGCCATTTATGGTTCCTCCACTGCGAGAAAAGAAGGTAATTTTCAATTTCAGGGTATCTCAATAGTCAATACACTTACTTCTGTTTTCCTTTCCCCTTCGTTGTGTCTCATACAACTAAACATTGATCAGGTCATCTGGGTTTGAACATTTATGGTTCCTATACAAATGGGAAAATAGGTAATTATCAATTTTAGGGTTATGTCAGTACACATACTTCCTTTTCTTTTACCCTTCAATGTGTTTCAATACATATACAGGTAAACATTGATCAAGTACTATTTGCATGTGGTTACTAGCTATACCATGAGGAAAATCCGTAATTATCAATTTCAGGATGTCTTATTACACATTTTGTTAATGGGTGTTCTCAGGGCATTAGTTAATGGGCTATTTAAAAAAAATATATATATTATTACTTTCACGGAAGATATAAAAAATTGTGAAAAAACTAGTTGATTTTTTTTTTGTTTTTTTGTTTTTTTTTCTCATAGCAAGTTTCTAAAAATATTTCTTAAATCAATGACCTTAGCCTACATGAATTTTTTCCTTATTTTTTTAACCCACTATACACACTACTATTTGTGGTTCCTATACCATGAGAAAAATACATAATTTTCAATTTCAAGATGTCTCACTACACGTCTTTTTTATTTTCCCTTCAATGTGTTTCAATACATATAGTCACGTACAAGTGAACATTGACTAGGTTATTAAGTTATATTATTTTTTCCTAGATCATTTGTGTGAGTTTTTATTGGGCTTACCTTGTGCAATGCACCCTTGTGTGGGATCCCTGATCCTCCCTGTCCTTGCTCTAATTGTGAAAGGGACCTTAAATGCTTAAGCCTGAGGCATTGAACCCAGTTATGTTATATTGATTCCCCATCTCCTTTATTTATTTTATTTTATTTTTTTCCATACGACACTTTCACACATACGTGTATATCTAACGATCTCCAAATTACAGGACCATAACTTATTACACAAACTTTGCCATAACTCTGTTATGTGGTTGGCTATAAGCGGTGGATAAAAAGTTTCCTTCATATGAAAGTGACAGACAAACAGTCACATGTTGTGGTATTAGAATTATTGTTGAGTCATTACCTCTCTAGGGGCCTTGAGACACCCCCCCCCCCCCCCCCCCCTCCCCCAAAAAAAATCTACTAAAAATCTCTTCCTCCAAACCATGAAGGAATGTTGTTTTAGTTAGTATATTCAATGTTACTAATTTTGTTTAGTTCCAGCTAGAATAGTTGGAATATCTTATACCAACATACAATCTAGTACAGTAATACCACCCATACCACTTCAAATCAAATTCTAGCCAATTTTGGAAAATTTTAGCCAGTAACAGGTTTTGACTAAAATAAAATAAAATAAAAATCCTACCTCCTCCTTCTGGTTTTGGTCCATTGTCTCTCCTTTATTATTTAGAGTAATTCTTAGGTACTCTCAGAATACAGAGAATGGTACTCATTTTTCACACATTCATAGTAAGATTCACTCATTAAATTCTATTGGAGATATTACATAAATTAATAATAATAGAACAAGATTAATATAAAAAACAAACAGAAAATAGATAACTTTGAGGAATTATATCATTTTCCTTAGATAATATTTCCCCTCACACTTTTGTTGCTAAAAAGTTATCGCAAATTTGTCTTTAAGATACAACTAAGATGTTGGGTTCTACGGATACCAATTCTAGAGAATGACCACAAGATTTTTTGTGTTTCTTGTGTTTCACCTTATAAACATAAGCCTCTATTTATACCTATAGGGTTATGTTTCATGAAAAGGCACATATGAAGAGTTAGTTATTATTCAAGTGAACATAAACTTTTATTTATACCTATAGGGTTATGTTTTGTGAAAAGGCACATATGGAGAGTTAGTCATTTTTTCATAAAACGGTTAACATAGATTGAAACCTCATCAACTTTTTTAAACAATAACTAGAAAATTCTGTAGAGAATTCTAGAAAATTCAGATTTTCAAATTTTCACTTAAAAAATTCTAGAACTTGAATTTTTACTTTATGAAATCATATTCTCTAAACTCAAATATCATTATTACAACGTATTCTTCTATATATTTATATATACAACAAATTCATAATGGAATTTATCATATATGTGAGAATAGAGAATACCATTTTTTCGTACCCCGAAAATACCTAAAACTTTTCCTATTATTTGTTTGTCACTATGTTGTATTGTACTTTACCTTGAATGCTCTGCCACTTGTATTTTAACTTATAAATTTTTTTTCTTTGTTTTGTTTTTGTGAGCCCCACGTAATTCTCCTTCCGTCGACGCTCTTTTGTTTTGTCCACTTATGTTTTAAAATTTAAATTTTTTCCTTGCTTTTTTGGTTTTTGTGTGCCCCACGTAACTCACAATAAAAAGGAAGCTTTCGGCCTTTTAAAACTCTTTCAATGTTTCACCATCACTTACATTAAGATCTAGGTTTGTCTTTTATTTATTTATTATTATTACTACTATTATATTCTACAAATAATTGAACCGATACTTATTATTATTATTGAACTGATATTTGGGTTTAAAGAAATATGTACTTATAACTTTAAAATCCTTAATAATTTATTTTATGAGTTTTTTTATATGATTAATATATATATATATATATATAAAATAGCTGCAACCTCGAAATAGTATGTTAAAATAGGCTAATAAAGAGACATTCTGTTCCAATAAACAAACCAAAATGAGTTTGAAATGTTATTCAAAACATTGAGTATATTTGAAAATGGTAAAAAAGAAAATCACCGACCCATTTTGGTAGGCCGTTTCACCCATTAAACTATTTATGAAAGAATAATGAGGGAGTTAAAGAGGAGAAACAAAAATCCATTGACTAGTGTAGGAACTGGGGTTAAAGTTACAATATTGGGCAATGGGCGCATGGCTTTCAAGTTACCAGCCAACGGGCCTGCTGGGGGAGAGAGAAAGTTTTTCTCTCTCCCTCAGTAGGAGTTTTTTTCTCTCTTGCCTGGTACAAGCCCTCTCTTTCTCCCTATTTGGGTAGTTTTCTAACTCTCCGCAGCCTTCAAAGTCTCCTCAGCAACATGGATCTTGCAAACACTGGAGGATTTTTGTTTTTTCTTCTCACCATGCTTGAGGAAGGTGAAAGCTCCGCTTCTGGCTTGAGATCGGACATCCCTGTGGTGCGCGTCCGAGCTTTCAAATCCACTCCGCGATCGGCCTGGAAGATGGGTTTGGATCTAAGGTATGTAAATAGAGGAATAAGGATCTTCCAGTTCTATTTCAGATCTAATCTTCGATTGGAGTGGCTTCTTTCCTTTTGCTTCATCTGTGGTGTTTTGGGTTTTGGTGGGTTTCTTCGGTCTGGGTCTCATGATTTAGCCGATTGGAGGAAGGGGGTCTTTGTAAATCTTTGTTCTGCTTGCCAAGGCTGGTTGGAGAAAGAACGAAAAGTGAAAGAAGTGAAAGATTCCGGCCTTCAGGGTCCGGCGGCTGTTTCTCCGGTGAGCATGGGTATGGAGGAAGCCAGCAGTTTATCTGTGATGGCAAAGTTTTTCTCCTTAAGCCCAGAACCAGCCTCTGTTGAGCACACGTGTTTTTCAATGGTCCTCGGAGGCCAAAAATCGGGTTTGGACATTCAATTGTTTTCCTCTTTGGCCCAAGGAATTCCCTGTCCGAATACCACTAGTTATTTCTCTCCTCTTAATGTGCCCACCACTAGAGCCCAAGAAAAGAGACTCCAAAAATGTTAATATGCAAACTCAAAAATTTGGCTGGGCTCTCGGGTCCATTGAGGAGAGTGGTGAGGAAACTGTCTGTAATTTTCTCTAGTGCTTGTATGCTATGTCTGTTGTAACTCTTTGTAAGTTGAATGAATATTTCAAAAAAAAAAAAAGTTACCAGCCAACGGAATCTAAATCATACTGGAGACGGTTTTGATTTAGCTAAGGAAATAAAACATTTTAGTATCCATTAATGTTGGTGTACGGTTTTGGGATTATGGCTAAATTATATATATATATATATACACACACACTACAGCCCCTGTTTCTTATTATTCATTATCTTGATCATTTGTTTTTTCTTGGATTAAGATTAATATGTTGACATTATAAAAAATAAAAATAAAAACTTGACGAAGAAACTTAAGTGACCACGAGGCCCGGTAGAAAGTGGGAATTGAATAAAAAAATTAACCAATTTATCATGGAAAGATATATTCAGGGGAGTACAATTGTCTCATCTTCCTAGCTAGCTCATTGTTGACTGATTATATCGAATTTCAATTGTTATTGTTTGTGTTCCAGATATCTTAGATACTGTTTTGGAAAGCCTGCCAAATGATATCCTCACAATGAAAGACGATGAAGGGATGACTCCTATTACCTATGCAGCATCAATAGGTTATCTTAGAGGTGTTGAAAGCTTACTAAGAAAAACTACAATACCTTGTGTATATGGGGAACATACGCGCTATTATCCCATTCATATAGCAACCTGGAAAGGTCATATTAAGGTAGTTGAAAAGTTTCTTCATGAATATCCAGATATGATTGAGTTACTCACTGACGAGGGTCAAAACATTTTGCACGTAGCTGCTATGAATGGGAAAGCCAAAATGGTAGCTTATATGCTAAAAAGGCATGATCTTAAAGTTGAAATGCTTATCAATAATAAAGACCAAAATGGAAACACCCCTTTACATTTGGCCGCCATGAGAAGGCATCCTATGGTTGTTAGCATGTTGACATGGGACAAAAGAGTTGATTTAAAGGCTTTGAATAAAGAAGGCAAGAGAGCGCTTGACATTGCATTGAACTACAGTGGGAAGAATCCCTCATTTCGAGAGGTATGTGAACATTGAAAGCTTGACACAAATGAAAATCCTCTATCAATTGATTTAAACCCCCCTTTTGTAGTAGAAAATTTTGTTCCAAACAATATATATATCATAGTTATATATGATCTCACCACTAGAATTAAACCAAATGTACCTTTGTTATATATATATATATATATATCGTAATAATTTTTTGTTTAATTAATATTTTGAAATTCTACAGTTATATTATAAGTTTTTTTTTTTTTTTTTTTAATTTATTTTTTTTCTATGATCATCTTAATATTTTGTGTGTAGTATGGATAGTCTATTCTACGATTCATGCTTGTGTGCAATGGAGATTTTTTTTTTTTTTAATATAAATCTTTTTTAGAGAAATTAACAAGGTCATGACAAAATTTCTCTCATTTACCATGCAGCGATTGACATGGGAAGCCTTGAGATATGTTAGTGGCCCACGAGCTCCTCGACGCGTTAGTGGGGAGAACCCACAATGTTCAAATGTTGGGAAGACTCTAAGCACAGACAAATACAAGGACAGGACTGGGACTCTCTTATTGGTCGCAACCCTTGTGGCCACTGTAACTTTTGCTGCGGCTTTCACCATGCCAGGTGGCTACAAGGAGTCTGGAGGTATGGCAAAATTCCTAGAAAAGCCCTTGTTCCACGTATTTGTAATTAGCAACTCCATAGCTATGTATAGTGCCATTACTGCTGTTGTTACTCTCATTTGGGCCTATTTAGATGATTTGAACCTTTTCATTGCTGCCTATAAGTTCAGCGTGCCACTTTTGGGACTAGCTATAACAATGGTCTCCCTAGCATTCATGGCAGGTAATTACCTAGTATTGAGAGACCACAATTGGCTTGCCTATCTAGTTTTGAGCATTGGCTCATTTTTCCTCTTCACTCTCTCGATCATATATTTTCCACTTTGTTTACCAAATTCCTCACCCCATCCTATCATTCGTTACATCCTCCGCTACCCATTTCACCTTCTGATTAAATTTACTGGGTGTGACACTGATGATAGGGAAGAAGAGTGGTCTCCTCTACATATGTTGTCTTGATACGGACCTTGCATTGGACATGCATGCAGAGATGGAGAACATTAATTTATGTTAAGTAGGTCGTTAGTTTTGTCTGTTAAAATTTGCAGAAACTCTTCAAATAAAGATATTCAGATATCATGTCTAAGGAGGTTGGGTTTCCTCGAAAAGCCCAGTATTGTATTTATCTTGAAATTCTGTTGTTGCTCTTATATACAACTATGGTGTATTTAGTCTGCCATTGTCGTACTGTTTGGCACATTGATATGACGTATGTTTTGGTTACAAATGTTAAGGACTCGCTATATTAACAACTCTATCGATGTTGTACGTTATGGTTACTGTAAGGAAATTTAGAATCTTGGTTGAAAATACATCAATATTAATCAACTTGTTACATTAATCAGTTATATGAACTCGGAATGATTTTTAGGTTAATTCCCACGAAGCAACTGCCATATGAAAAATAATAAACAACCAAACAAATAACACAACATATGGTGATGCAGGAAGAACCAATGGAAAAACTATTCCAAAGTAAAAACAATTGTGAGGGCTTAATCACCAACCCCAAAGCAAAACTAATCCCCTATATAAAATTGAAGTTTACAAATAGAACAATCATATTCTAATTTACTACCTCATATAGAATTGTGTGTGTGAACTCTATTGAACCCAGTCACAACTCCAGGTACCTACTTGAAGATTTTCTCCATAGCAGCAGTACTGGGATAAAGGCTTCTGTGGCTTCTTTTGATATCACCAACAAGATGTGACTTGAAGAATATTTCTGCTGAACTCATGGGTCACTCGATGGAGGCTAAAATCTTCTCCAGGAAAAGTTTAGAGTTTTTGCCTCTACAATCTTCCTATTTTTTTTGTGCTCAATGAGCCTTTACAGAGGCTCTTTATTAGGTTTATTAGAAAACCACAAGTACAACTGATATAATAGAAAATATTCGGAATCTGAAATCATCGATCAATTGTGGAGGAGTATAGAAGGTGTTGCTGTTTTTGCCTTGGACTAACAAATAGACATCAGACTCAACAATTTTGTCGTGAGTTGCCAACATCAATCCAAACTTTGACCAATGATTTTTGCCTTGAAAGTCTCGAATCGAGGACGAAGCCATTCTTTGGCTCATTGAGCAAAAAAAAAATAGGAAGTCTGTACTTGCTTTACATTGTATTCGGCTCATAAAACCCATTCTATCACAAATTTATTATTTTGAACTTCTTGTACTAAGGCGTACTGTTTTAAGTAGGCTTGGGCCACGATCTTGTCCTTACCATTATTATTATTATTATTATTATTATTATTATGAAAGCAACCAAATAGGTTTTAGTAAAATAATGCCAAAAATTTTAGTTTATAGTTATGATGTTAGTGGTGGGTTCAAATGAGAATTAGTAAGAATTTGTTACATCAATAATTTGTAAAAATATTGTAAAATAATTTGTGACTGTAGTATTACTCTAAGTTTTAATATATTAATCTTCAAAAATAGAGAAATGCTATATTTACACATTTTCACAATAAATCCTAAAAAGTAGGTTGTCATTGGTTGCTAATTGCTATTAATGGACAAAAAAGTAATTTAAGTGATAAATTCAAGCTAGAATTAGTAACAACTTACTACTTAAAATTTATTGTGAACGTAGCATTTCTATTTAAATAAATAAGGTTCCAACGTTTACCCATACAATAAAAGAAAAAGAAAAAATATTATATTGTTGTGACGTAAATCACGTTTTCTTTTTTTTTTTTTGGAACAAAATCACGTTTTCTTTTTTAATTTAACACTTTAATAGCTTAGGATTTTTTTTCTTTCAATGTTTTCCTTTTAGATTATTCCATCTTAGAGTACTTCCTTTTAGATTTTTTTTTAAACTCTTTCTCAACTTAATTAACATAATATCACCTAATTTTTAAATCTTGACCTATTCTTAATTTCTTACATTTTATAATTTTTTTAGCGAAGTGCTCTAACTACAATATTTTTATTATATTTTCACAATAAATCATAGGTGGTAAGTTATTATCATTTTTAATTTAAATTTACAACTTAAATTATTTTTTGCCCACTCGTAACAGTCAATAACAATCTACCACCTATAATTTGTTAAGAAAATATTGTGGACATGATTTTTTTTTTTTAATAAATAGAAGGTCAAATATTCTTATGTTCTCTAATTAAGAAATTTATTGTTGAAGTATGTTTTTATTCATTAAGTTTTCATTTTCATAAAACATTTTCTTTTTCAATGTTTTCTTCATTTATATAGCTAGAATTAAATATAGTTTCATAAATTTCAAATAATAAGTCCAGAGAAAATCAATGAGATTATGGAAATAGCTTTACTCTTCTTGATAAATTCTCGACAGCTTATCAACAACTTCTTTGATCCATTGAGCCAATTTTTTGAGCTCTTTGTTTGCCCCATAGCTTCTCGACAGATTCTCGATCTATCAAGGTGATTTTTGCCGTCGACAAATCTTTGACAGCACTTTGACAGATTCATTTTTGTCGAGATTTAGTGCTCGACAGATCTTGATAGATACCTCTATCCATCGAGCTGTGTTTTATATTTATAACTGAGGCGCTACACGTTCCGAGGGTAGCATATCCAAACTACCCCGGCTGTGAGTGTCTTCGGAATGTGTCCAAAGACGAGCTTCTCTCTCACTTTTATGAGACTCCTTCCACATGAGGTGGTAAGCTAAACACCTTATGCTCGAGCTTTTGCCAAAGGCCTGAGGTTCCTTAACATGGTGATGACTTTTACTCTTACTCCGTTGTCTCACTATAACTCCATTACTGAGCCTCGTGCTTGCTTTCTTTTGTCTCTTCTTGAGGACCTCTCTATTGACTTCCTTTCTCACTTCATCACATCTATTCTATATGTGTATTTAGATATGGCTACACGTTATAAGCTCATCTTTCTTTGGGCTATCACGCGGATCCTCCAACACTTCTCCATCCCCATTCCTGGCTCTCCTTACTTCACCACCATGGGTCCCATCAGCGCTTGTTCTGTTCGGCGAAGCAAGGCCCAGCTTCTACCGAAGTGGCCACGGACAGAGACAATTGATCTTGCTACTTTTGCTATTCCTCCCTTTTCTTTGGTAGCTAGTGTGACCCTCGAGGCCATCATGGCACAACTTTAGCAGATGGAGGCTGACTTTGGTGGTCCTCTTGACTATCTCACCTATGAGATGTGTCAAATAAACACTCGAGTAGGTCGCATTGCCCGTCGACGGGCTCACCTTGGTAGTTTCGCTCCTTCTCCATCTCCTTCTCTAGAGGCTTTGGCAGATGAGGATGATGATGCTGGTGATGATGAGGATGAGGATGATGATGCTAGCTCTTCTAGTGATGACAAGTTGATGACCTCTCAGTGACTTGCCCTTTGTCATTTGTGACAAAAAAGGGGAGTAGTTTTGGGTTGAGAGTAGTCTTGTATGTAGGGGGAGATTTAGTATAGGATTTTTTTTTTTTGATAAGGGGAGTGTGTATACTTTTTGAGGGATGTAGTGAGGTTTTTATGTATTTTTCTTTTCTTTATACATTAGCCTCTTGTATATCGGTCTTGTGACCATTTATTTATAACATACATTGTACTCTATTTTTCATATATATGATGATGTATGTTTTTCTTCACATATCTCTACATGTGTTATTTTTTTTCTCTCTTTATACACATGTTTCTTTATGTATGCAATTTTTATTTTTGTTTCACACATGATGCCTTGATGAGTTTTGTTTTAAGTGCTTCAAAAAGACAAGTTGTGAAAGTCTATCATGCCATGAACTCTCTTCTTGCAAAGTTTTTCAAGAGTTTATGTTAGGGTTAGATTTATTTTGTAATTCAACAAGTGGTTATGAGTTTAGTGATTTAAGACATCTCTCATGATCATTTGTTTTGTTGTGGTTTTGTCACAGATTGCCAAAGAGGGAGATTGTTAGGGACATATTTATGTAATTGGCTAATCCTTTGACAAAATGCATTTTACTTGTAATTGGATAGATTTCGAATGTGTTTAGTACTTCAAGAAACATGTGTTCAAGTTAAGTATTGAAGCCATGCAAGTCTGACCAAGAAACAAGTGAAGGAAGTCTGGTCATTAAAGCTTGACAGAAGTCTCGATAGAATCATTTCTGTCGAGAATTATTGTTAAAGGTCGACAAAAGCTCCACACAAGTTGTATCTGTCGAGAATTACAAAATCAGATTTTCCAAATCTGATTACACGCATATTCATGAGTATTTGTGTAGGGTTTCTTTTCTCACAACTCTAGACATATATAATGGTTATTTTAAGAGCCGTCACAAGGATGTAAGGCGATGCAAAAGAATATACATTCATATTGTGACCGGAGGCAGAAATTTCTCTAGTTCATCATTCTCTCTGTGGAAACTACTGTGTTTTCATGCCAAGGGTTTTGTGACTATGGAGCTTCTTGATCATCATTGTTGATGAACTGAAGAACTTTGCAACCAACATCTTCCTCAAGTTGGTGTGTTAGTCACGTATTGGGATCTGTGCATAATTGGTTAGTCACGAACTGGGATTCGTGCATTGAACAGAGAGATTGCCGCTACAATACAACTCAAATTGGGTATTGGGGTAAGGGTTCAACAGTAGGTTTGTATTAGGTACTGGGATTCCTTATACTTGTAACCGCTTGTGATTGATAATAGTGGATTCTTGGGAGTGATGACCTTAAATTTACCCGGTGGGGTTTTGTTTCGATGGTTTTCCCTATTCGTAAACAAATCACCTGTGTCAAATTTATTTTCCGCTGCATTTAGTTATTTGGTAATTTGTTTGTGCTACCACGCTATTGCATGTAATTTGACTAATTAATTAACTTGAGTAATTAATTAATTTGCAAATGGGTCAATTCATTTTAACCCAACAAATTTTTTTACAAAGCCCATCTATTTCTAACCCCTTATTGCCATCCCGTTCTTTTGAATCAAAGCTTGGAGGGTTTTCCTTTTCTCTTAAATTTTTCGAGGATAGTAGCTAACATCTATTCAACTTCATCTAGTTAAACCAGCTTCGCATTCTTTTAGACCTTCAACTAGCACAATAGTTGATTGTATACTTGAGAAAATATTCCATATATCCTGGATAATTTCCTTGCATTTTTCATACTTAGTCCAATACGCTTTTGTCATGCTTCAAACCCAAAGGGTCCAAAGCATGAGAAATACAACCCAAAGGTACCTATATATTTTTCCTTTTTGACAAATCAATCCAAATAGTCCATACCAAGTACCAACATCAAGAATATTCATAATAATTTCATTAAATATACTCCCAAAATAAGCCAGAGCTCTATACGTGCGATAATTACAAGGATCATTAGCCACAAACAAATGAAGGTCTGAATAAATATAATTACACATCATCAGCTTGTCCCATCAATGGAAATAAAGTCATCACCACTACTATTAAATAAAAAAGAATGAGTCAAGTTTTCTCTAAGTTGTACAACATCTAAAGATCACCATCATAAAAGTCCAGCCTCCATTAGTAGTTAATCTAACTACTGCTAGCCACAAAAACTCAAAATGATCGTTGCCTACTTTGAAAAAGTTTGTGAAAGGATGGGATGAGACAGAGCCTAGTAAGTAGTATAATTAATGGGGGTGGGGGAAATGTAAGTCCCGTGATAATGAGCATTTCACAAAACATGCTATAATTTGGGAATTTTCATTTAATTTATGCAAAATCAACTTCATTAACAACATGAAAAGAATGATAAAAATGATGTAACACCAAACTTCCCAAAATAACTATGAAACTACATATTAGTCAATGTGAACCATAAAATACCCAATACCATTTTAAAACCATAAACCTCACCCAAGGCCACATGACAAGGTTGTCACACAGACTGGATCGTCACATAGACAGGGTCGTCCCATAGACAGGTCATCACATAGACGAGTTGTTACACAGACGGGGTCTTCACACAAACGTCGTCACAAAGACGGGGCAATCACCAATATCATGGAACAATGGCAAAACCACATAAAAACCTCACAAGTTAATGTATTTAAAAAACACAGTTCACTCCCAAGTAGTTTCATAGAATATTGCAATAACCAAATATCCACAATATTCTTAAAGTCCTCAAAATCATTTCTTGTCATAAATATTTTGCGTAAATTTCCCAAATAATACAAGCCAAGATAAAGCATTTTTAGAATTTGCAAATAATGCAATAAATCCATAAAATCTATTCCCAAGAATTTTATAAAAGATGCTTATCTTCTCCATGCTAACAAATCATGCATTTCCTATATGCATTACCAAATATGATGCCATTTTCACAAGTAATCACATACATTAAAGTTACAACATAAAGCTTTCTAGGAAAATATAGTTTCCATAAACAATTTTCTAAAATGTGTTTAACCCCAAAACAATGCTTTATGCAACATGGTTATTTTCCAAAAATCCCATTAAAAGTTTACTTACCTCGCAACCCTCAAAAGCCTAATTCTCCAAACTCCAAAGGAGATTAGCTAAAACCTAAATAATATCAAGCAAACCTATCACAATAAGCATAAAGCTTAAAATTGTATTTAGCTGCAAATTGGGAATTGCCTAATAACCAATTAATTAGGCAAGCCTAGTATTTAACCTCACAAGTAATGTATTTCACTTACAAAATTTCTCAACAATTTAATTCACAAGGCATAGACTCCAATTTACCCTCATAAATCATTCAAGGTATTGTCTCTAACATCAAAACCTCAACACCTCATAAGTACTTGCCACAAAATTTACACCACATCAACAAGAGACCCATGATACCAAAAATCATAATATCCTCAAAGACAAAAAATTTGAATCTTTAACTAACTCCAAATAATCAATAAAAATTATATTCACCATCTATTTCACATTAAAAAGTCAAAATCCCAAAATCTTCACCACTTAGATAGTCACCATTGTAAAAACTATAAATCCATTCATCAAATAAATCTACTAAGACAAAACCCATACATATAAGCACATGAATATCACTTCAAAAGCTCATAAATCATATGAGTGTCATTATCAAAACTTAGATAAAGAAAGCCTCTAGCAAAAGCATATAAACCCACAAAAAAGATTAGAAATTTTTATCTCATATAATAGAGATGAGTAAGCCTTAGTTTTTTCCTATAGAGTTTTCTAGTAAACCTTGCCGGAAAAATGGTGGAGGTGGCTGTGAGATGAGCATGGGTAAGAAAGTGAAAAGAGAGAGGTAAAGAGTAGTGTATGTTGTGTTTGTGTGAAATGAAAAAGAAAATAGAAGGAGCTTTAGTTGGCCGGCCAAGAGAGTGAGGGAGTGAAATGTGTAGTAGGAAGTGAGTGGGGTAGGTGGGGCATGTGTCCACCCCCCCCCCCCCCCCCCCCCTTTTGGAAAGAGGTGAGAAGTTACAACTTTGAAGTAAAATCTTATTTTCCTATATGTAGGTGGATTTTGTTTGGTCTATCAAGAAAATGGCACAATGGTCAGAACACTTTAGAGTTTCAATAATGCTCTATTTAGTCCATTGTAGCTAACATTCTATCTAATCTTAGTTGGATTCTTCCCCTCCCCAGTCTTTGGTTGCACCAAGTAAAATCTTGCCCTTTAAACCCCATGTCTTGGCACCCACAAATATTTATAGCCTCCCTAAAGCCCTCCATTTGTTGCTAGGATCTTTCAAGACCTCCTGCTTCTCTATTGCCAATAAAATTTCATTAAAGTCTCCCAAACATATCCATGGCATTTATTATTGGGATTTGAGATTCTGAAGCAAATTCCATGATCCTCTCCTTAACCTTGTTTCTGGATTTCCATAGAAATATATTAATCAAAGGGATATTTCCCCTCAGAAAATAAGTATTTTTTTCAACATCACTGCCCTATAGAAATATATAAAGACATTACCTAATCTAAAAACTTAAGCAAATGGGTATAGCTCTAATAATGTTTTATTAATTTCTCATTTTACTTTTTCTTTTTATAATCTTTTAATAAGTTATGAAGATAGTAAGTTGTAATTGGAACATTCATTCACATTGATTCAAAATAACCTATTTTTACAATTAATGTACTAGGCACAATATACAATTTCAACAAATATAAGGAAACTTATGCAAAAAAATTTATGTTACTAGACTTTTATGGTATAAATATTTTCATGAACATAAATTGCAAAATCTTCACAACCAAATGTTGCAAGGAAAATAGTGTTACTTCCTCCTCTCACATAAATGATGGACCTCATTATAAATTTGATTAGTGAAACTTATTATTATATGAGAGAAGGAAATATCATATAGATAGATCAATGTAATCTCTAAGTACTAAATGAAAACAAAGAAAACCGGGAAAGTGGGTTTTATGGCTATGAAATTATATATGAGTAAGGCCTATGATAAGGTGGAGTGGGTTTTTCTTATGAAAATTATGGAAAGGATGGGCTTTAATAAAAAATGGAGAGGATGGGTTTATGAGTGTATTTAGTTTTGTCTCCTTTTCTATATTGGTAAATGGGGAATCGAGGGGTCATATTGTTCCATCGAGGAGTTTGAGACAAGGGGACCCTTTATCACCATATTTGTTTCTTTTATGCTCTGAGGGGTTAAATGGGTTGATCCAAAATGCTATAAATGATGGGAAGATTCAAGGATTTTCTCTTTGAAGGGGAGGTCCAAAAATTTCTCACTTATTTTTTGCAGATGATAATCTTCTATTTTTCAGGCATGAACAAAGGAGGTAGAACTATCCAAACCATTTTGAAGGTGTATGAAAAAGCATCAGGTCAACAAATAAATGCAGATAAGACTACTCTATTCTTTCAAAAATCTGTTGGAGAGGAAACAAAAAATGCAATAAAGTTGTTACTTGGAGTGCCTGAAATAAAACAATATGAGAAATATTTGGGGTTGCAGGTGGTGTTGGGAAAAAATAGGAGAGCCTATTTGAACTATATAAAGGATAGAGTTTGGAGCAAATTACAAGGATAGAAAGAGAAACTATCATCACAAGCTATGAAGGAAGTGCTTTTGAAGGCAGTAGTTCAAGCTATACCTACATTTGCAATGGGGTGCTTCAAACTTCCGATAGGACTTTGTAGGGATATTGAGATGTTGATAAGAAAATTTTGGTGGGGACAACGTGGGGAGCGAAAGAAGATCCATTGGAAAATTTGGGAAACACTATGTAAACCTAAGAAAGAGGGAGGATTGGGGTTCAAGGAGCATGCAAAGTTTAATGATGCAATGTTGGCAAAACAAGTATGACGGCTTATTCATGATAAAAATTCATTGTTTTATCGTGTTTTTAAATCAAAATACTTTCCCAATGGCTCCATTTTCAATGCTAAACAAGCCTCAGGTTCCTTTGCTTGGAAAAGCATTTTAAAAGCAAGAAGAGTCATTTTACTAGGTGCAAAATGGAGAGTGAGGGATGGAAGATCTATCGGCAGGGGCGTAGCTAGGAATAAATACATGGGGGGGGGGGGGGTTGTAACATAAATATACTAAACGCCAAAAGAAAAACAATTACACGCACAAGACAGTATTTACGTGATTCGGTAATTTGCCTACGTCCACAGAATTGCAGGGATTTCACTATTATCAAAGAAAATTACAATGTGCTGCTACAGTGTTTTTCTTTCTAAAAAACAACAATAAGACAAAACCCTAATTACAAAAAAAAAGGCTTTTATATCCTGCGCACAGGATTTACAATGGGCTACAAAACGGGCCAAAATTTTTTTGCCTACCCAAGCCTTCGCTCCATGGACTAAGCCTCAGTAAATCTCCCATTAAAAACCATGCAACATTATTCAGGTCAGGTCGGGTCATCAACCAGATCAAATCATGCCTGACGACGATTTTTCATGGAATAAAATTCATCCATTATCATCTCTATAGTGAAATTCCCTGCAATTTCCTTCTCTATATAAACTATCATATTATTTACCAAAAACTCATCCTCTATTCTATTGCGAAATCTTGTTTTTAACAACTTCATAGCTGAGAAAGCTCGTTCTGTAGTTGCTGTAAAAACTGGAAGGGTCAACACAAGATGAATAAGTCTATCAATCAAAAAATAGATATTAGACTTTCCTGAAATTTTTAATCCCCTACATAGCTCGGAAATTGTACTCATATTCTGAAAATCTGGATGTTTTATCACATCAAGCTCATAATGTTACAAATGAGACTCCAAAAGTTCTTGTTCATGTTCATGTTTAAATCTTGAGGATAATATTTCTTAACTAAATTGCATATATGAACAATTTTGAATAATCTAAAAGCATCTTTGGGATTTAAAGCTGAACTAAGAATGACAAGTTCCGTTGTTAACTCACCAAATCTACTTTTCAATTCTTGCAATTGAAAGTCTATTGCAACTGTAAATATGCAAATTCTAAAATGATGTTCCATTGTTAAATCTTCATCTTGACGACGATATCTACCTCGACCTTTAGTGTAACGAGCATTCATATCAGGAATATCAATTTCATGTTGCTCACAAAATGCTATAACACTAGCAAGTAAAGGCTCCCATCTATCATCTCTCAACTTTTGAATAAGTGATTTTGTAGTTGAAACTAAATGCATGGCATTTAAAAGGTCTTGAGAACGTTGTTGCAAAGCTTGACAAAGAACATTAGTAATTCCCATTATCTCTTTCATCAAATGCAAGATTAAAATAAATTCAAATGATGTTAATACTTGATAAGCTCCATCGGCATCACCGCGTTGTTTATAGTTAGCCCCTTCCTCAGAGATAGTGTTGATAACTTTGCAAGTAGCATCAAACATGTTAATCAAACTACAAATAGATTGAAAATGAGATCCCCACCTAGTATCTCCAGCTCGTTGCAAAGTACCAATCTGGTTTGCACCTCTTCCAGTCTCAATTTCATTAGAAGCAATCATATTCTCAACTTGTTCTGATTGAGCATGTTGTAATTCATCATTACGCTTACTAGAACCAACAACAATATTGATAATATTAACCAAATGATCAAAGAACTGATGAATATCTTTTACTTCTCTAGATGCTGTAACTAGAGCTAATTGCAACCTATGAGCCATACAGTGTACATAATAAGCATATGGGCAATCTTTAAGAAAAAGAGCTTGTAATTCATTCCATTCACCACGCATGTTACTAGCCCCATCATATCCTTGACCTCAAATATTTTCAATGTGGAGGTTGTAATGAGAAAGGACAGCACATATCTCATTCTTTAAAGTCAATGCAGTAGTGTCTCTAACATGCACAACATGAAAGAAATGCTCTTTAATGAAACCTTCTTTATCAACAAACCTCAAAATGATGGCCATTTGCTCTCTCTTCGACTCATCCCGAGCTTCATCAACAAGAATGCAAAATTTTGCATTCCCAATTTCTTCACGAATAGCATTTTGTACATTACTAGCAAGAATATGAAAAATCTCTTTTTGAATTGTGGGTGATGTATATTCGACATTTCCTGGTGCATTTTCCAAGACAACACTAGCTATTTTGTCATTGAAAATTGATGTGAATTTTATCAATTCAATAAAATTACTTATATTTTTTGAATCAAGACTTTCATCATGACCTCTAAAAGCACAAGCTTGGAATGCTAGCCATCGAGCACACTCTACTGAGGTTTTGAGCCGCAACCGATTATTCTCTAATTCTTTTGATGTTTGTTTCTCAATCAGCTTGTCAATATGCCATGAATAATTCTTTAAATCATCGTAACATTTCATAGCAATTTTATGTGGGGAGTTTGGTTCTTTCCCTTCATGATGAATTAAAGAACAATTCATTCCATCTTTCACCTTTTCCCAATTATTAAAACCTCTTGAAATGAATACATCTGATCCGGGATGACCTATTGGTTTCTTACTAAACAGGTAGCATGGTAGACAATATATCGCATCCATTGAAGGTGAGTATTCCAACCAATCCTTATGTGAACCATACCATGAAGGTTGAAATTGACGACGATGAGTATCATCATTGTATGGATATTCTATATTTTCAAGTTGATATGGACTTTCTACGAGATAAGTTCGTCGGATTTCATCTTGTTTGTTGATAGGAAATTCATATATTTGTTTACGTGATCCTGGATCACGATCTATCTCTTCAAATTGAAGTTTTGGACATTTGGAGGGGTGTTCATCAGACATTGAAGTATTAACAATTGTTTCTACAGCCACAGGTGTCCTAATTTCTGAATTACTAACATCTTTTTTCTTAAAGAATGCATTGATTGTTTTTCATTTGCTCATAATTCTTTTAGCTTTAAGGATATGACTAAAAAATTAACCTGAAAAGAATTTTAAAAAAAAATTTAATTAGAAATTTTTACTTAGTTATATGAATGTTATTCATACTCAAGAAAAAAACAAAATTGTCACTATAATTTAAACAGTCAGCCCATTTTTAATACAACTTTAATTAATAATAACACCTCAAACAAAAACAAAAATAATTTAATTAATTTGTCTTTTATAATGTATTGGTTAATTTAATTATATAGCTTTAATTATTATTGTTTAGTTTAACAATAAACTATATTGCTTTAATTTATTTGCCATTAATTATACTGCTTTAATTTGTTATATTGTTTATCCCCTCGTACATATTACATTAAAAGAGCCGAACATTATACATTCCATGGGCAGCACAATAATTAAAGCAATGTAATGTGCTGCACATTACATTACTTTAATTATTATGTTGCACCCGGCCCCATGTGCCCATAGCCCATCTACCCCCTCCCTACCCCACTCAACAGCCAACAGACAAGCACAAAATGCGCCCCAATCACAATAGCTAGCTGCAATCAGAAAATTTCGCAATGCCAATCACAAATCATAACACACGTTACACTAAATGACAATTAATATTTCACCAAACACCAACACACTGAGTCACTGACCAACAACAAAAAGGGATAAGATAAAGCCAAATTAAAAAAAAAAAAAAAAAAAAAAAAACAAACAAACAAACAAAAACACAAAAACAAAAAAAAAAAGCAAATCCAGCCAATCAGAGAGTCACAATTCAAAAGCGAGAGAGACACTTACCGAGATGTGAGATCAGAATTTAAAGATAAAGAATAAAGAGTTAAGAGACTCTTCAGTCTTCATAAATATTCTTTCATTTTTTTCTTTCAGTGAGATAAAGAGAGAGAGACTGAGAGAGAGTTAGAGATTAAGGGAGGGCCGGACTGCTGGAGTGGAGGGAGCAACTGCCAACGAGCACCATTGCACCGGAGCAGAGGCAGCACGATTTGCGATCTCGGATGAGGCGATGACCGCTACGATCTGCGAAAAAGAGGATTTCAAATTTTCAGTGAGATAAAGAGAGAGAGACTGAGAGAGTTAGAGAGAAAAAGTGAGAAATACCTTGAGGGAGGGCCGGAGGGAGCACCATTGCACCAAGGCCGAGCACCGGAGCAGAGGCAGAGAACTCTGCGATCTGCGATGAGCGGCGACCGAGCTGTGGCGACGATGACGGCGACGGCAACGTCAACGTGACTGTGGGTTCCTGGGTTAGTGGGTTTGGTTTGCTGGGGACCTGGGGTTTGGTTTTGGTTTGTGTATTGGGGTTTTTTTTTTTTTTTTTTTTTTTTTTTTTTTTTTTTTTTTTTTTTTGTAAACACCTCTGTTTTAGTTTGCTGGAGTTTGATGAGATTTAGTATTGGGGATTTGGGGTTTGATTTCTCTGCCACTGCCAGCGATGTGATGGGTTTCAACTCTCTACCAGCGACGACGCGACGTGATGCTCTGTACTGGTTTTTTTTTTTTTTTTGGTTGAGAATCTGTGGGCTGGCCGTGAGCAAACTTGGGCTCGCCGTGGGCTCTGTTACAATTTTTTTTTTTTTTTTTTCCAGATTTTAGTTCAAATTTGTTTTGGGTTTTTTTTTTTTTTTTTTTTAATTTTTTCCTTGAAAGTAGAACATATATATATATATATATATTTAATTTGAGGTTTTCCTAATTTTTGACTGGGGACTGGGAAAATGGGTGAGAAATGGGTAGGAGGGCTGGCTGTGTAATGTTGGGGGGGCCCAATTATTTTCTCTTCCTAGTCTAATGGGAAATTTTTTTTTTTTTTTTTTTGCAGGGGCCTCGGCCCCCTCAAGCCACTATGTGGCTCTGCCCCTGTCTATTGGTATTTTTAAGGATAGCTGGATTCCAGGTCTCTCGGGTGGAAGAGTTGTGTCTGCCATATCAGGTTTAGGTAGTGATGCTTGTGTGGCAGAATTGATTGACCAAGATACGGGTAGCTGGAATCTGCAATTGATTCAAAATTCCTTTCTGTCCTTTGAAGCGCAGCAGATTGTTGTTATTCCCCTCTGTGCATCATGTCAACCCGACTTACTCTATTGGTCCTTGGAACAAAATGGCGTCTATATGTGAAGATTCAAGGTGTGATGAAGCTTCAGGCTCTAGCAGAAGTGGGGGTGGAGGTCTGTGGTCTGGGATTTGGAAATTGCAGGTACCTGGCAAGATCAAGCATTTTTTGTGGAGGGCATGCACTGAATGTCTACCAACAAAACTAAACTTGATGAAGAGAAAAATGGTAGCAAATCCTATGTGTCATCTGTGCAACAGATTGCCTGAGGATGTAAAACATGCATTGTGGGATTGTGAGGCGGTGAAGATTGTCTAGTGCAAGGAATTCAGCTAGGTTAGCAACCACGGCATGGTACATTTGGACCCACCGGAATAAAACCAAGTTGGGGGAGAAGGCTACACCGTTGGGAAGTCTTGGGGAAGCTGCAAAAACTTATTTGCTGCAATTCAAGGTAGGCCGAGAGGTGCACAACAGTGGAAAAATCCCTCGTCGTCGAAACTGGTTGCCACCCGAACTAGGTGAGTTTAATGCAAACTTCGATGGTGCGATGTTCAGTGAGAATGATGAAGTTGGGGTTGGTGTTGTGATTAGAGACTCCATGGGGCAGATTATAGCTGCTTTGGCAGAAAAAATTCAAAAACCATTTGGTGTGGAGTGCTTGGAGATGGTTGCAGCTAGATAGGCAGTGCTCTTTGCGACGGAAATTGGTCTTCAATAATGCCACTTTTAAGGTGACTCAGAAATTGGAATAAAGGTCTTCAAAATGGTGACATGTTTTCCTCGTCCTTTAGACATCTAGCTAAAGACACTTTAATTTATGTAACCTCCCTTAGGAGTTTTTCCTTCTTTCATATTGTTAGGCAAGGCAATACGGTTGCGCATGCTTTACTCCAGAGAGAGCAAGACTTTCATTTCCTTTGATAGTTTGAATGGAGTATGTTTCATTTGATGTAGACGTGTTTGCATTATCAGATTATTCAGTTTCTTAAATAATATCAGTGGACTTGGTCGTGTTTTTCCAAAAAAAAAAAATTAATTACTCATGGTGCAGCGTAATTAACAATCAACTGCAAATTCAATAAGCATTGTTCAAGAGTGCGCCGCCAGAGAGCTTAATTACTAGCGATTGATTGGATGATGGATGGATACATGCCTCTTTTTCAAAATGCACAAACAATGATGACTTCCTAAGTCACTAACACAAGTTTTTTTGCTCGTACAATTGTTATTGCCCTCTATGCATTTGCATTAGTCAATATCTGTGGTGGTAATAAAACCCATCTTAAGTAACTTAGACGTATAATCAAAAGCAACATGCATATTATTGACACAAAAGGAAAATGAAACGTAAACCCATATATGGCAGTAATTAATAAAGCCCATCTTTAGGTAATTTGGACGTATAATCAAAAGCAATGGCATGAATACTATTGACACGGAAGGAAAATGAAAGGTATTTCCAAAAATAATGTAAAAACACAAAGAAAAGGGCTAACTATAAACTATATTGGTTGAAGTTTCTTATAATTGTTAATATATAAAATACAAATTAACTCAGTATATACCTAACGTGGAACTCAATATGCATCTAAGTAGAACGCACTCAATCAGCATGTAACCCAATGAAATCTTTGGAGGGTGAAATAAAACAATACCTTGGCAACCGTCTTTGAGGTATGGGTTCCTATGGTAACCGTCCATGCATGCACAGGCAAAAGCAAAGTACGTACCCATACATGTTTTCGGGATCCTCACATGTGCTATATATACCTCTACATGCGTAATTCTTTGTGTTTACAACATATCTACATGTTTCATTACGGACTAAATCTTCATTTCTAAGGGAATCAGCAAAGAAATAGAATGTGTATTGTTGCACAATAAAGGCAGAGCTGCATGGATTAAATTTCCATACTTTGTGTGATTAGAAAAGCTATGTGCCTCCAAAGTAATTCTTGTTCGATCCTTTAGGAATTTCAGCCAGGCAACACCAGATCCCAGAACAAGCACCATTGACCACATTGCTAATGTTTAATGCACATATTCGAACATGCAGCCGAGAGAGAATGGTTCATTGTTAAGTAAATCATCGAGGTATGCATAGGGTGTCACACCCAACGGCCATGAACATGTTTAGAGTGTCAGAAGAAATAGTGAAAATGGTGGAACAAAGAGAAGACAGATTGCTTATTACCATAGGTTCACCCGACTTTTCGTAACAGTTAATGGCTGGATACATTAAGATCTCCATATTGTGGCCTTTGATGGAAACAGGTTACTGTCATCTAGCTAAGGTTGGTAACATCTTTGAGTCTGAGTCATGCCAAAAGGATATGGAATTTGAATTTCTACACCTCCACAACTGTTCAGGCAATTCAGTAGGGCTGATTGATATGCCACAGCTAAGGCTGAAGTTACTGATAATAACGCACTAATCCATGCATGTGACTTGCATAACAGCATAAGCATGTTGTGAAAACCCATAGCCCCCAATATTTCTAAGAATAGGAGATTACTGTGTTTGTGCATGAATTACAAACTTCCTATAACTCACGTGTTTTGTAGTATGAGTCCATGCATGTTGCATAAGACAACACAACCAGCCACTACAAAAAACACGGTTTTAAGCCGCGTTTTTTAGCTGCGTTTTTGTAAAACGCAGCTCCAGGATAGACTTTAAGCCGCGTTTTTGTAAAACGCGGCTCCCAGCTAGACTTTGAGTTGCGTTTGTTAAAACGCAGCTAAAGCCTCAACCTATAGCTGCGTTTTTAAAACGCAGCTATAGGTCCAGCCGAATAATTTTTTTAAAGGGGACTTATAGCTGTGTTTTCAAAAAAACGTGGCTATAGCTTATCTTTAGCCGCGTTTTACAACGTGGCTAAAGGTAAGCTATAGCCACGTTTTTCAAAAACGCGGCTATAGGTCCAGTTGAATATCCTGAAGCTGCGTTTTATAAAAAACGCGGCTTACTCATCCTTTAGTGACGTTACCTATAGCTGCGTTTTCTGAAAACGCGGCTATACGTCCAGCATAATAAATATTTCACTGACCTTAGGTAACCCTCTTGTTACGTTACCTATAGCCGCGTTTTTCGAAAATGCGGCTATAGGATAACCTGAAGCTGCGTTTACAAACGCAGCTTAGTGAACCTTTAGTGACATGACCAATAGCGGCGTTTTTAAAAACGCCGCTATAGGTAACAACAGGAAAAAAAAAAAAAAAAAAAAAAATGTCAAAAGCTTCCCACGTGCCCCCCCCTTTTCCCACCTACTGCCCACTTTCTTCTTTCCTTATTTCTACTTCTTTCTTTTTTGTTTTCACTTAAGTTCTTCTTTCTCTCTTCATTCCTCCGTAAGTTCTTTCTTTCCTTTTTTTTTTTTTTTTTTTTTCTTCCTTCCTAACATCTGGTTGACTCTTTTTTTTTTCTTTTTTTTCTTTTTTTTTCTTTTCACTGGGTAACGTTTTTTTTTTTTTTTTTTCCTTTGTTTCTTTGGAGCTACTACTTTTTTTTTTTTTTTTTCCTTTCTTTCATTTTTTTCTTCATCTCAAGCACACTGATTTGTCAATAGATCTATTTTTTTTTTTTTTTGGTTATTTTATGTTTAGTTAGTAAGAAAATGGAGGAGATGCTATTGTGGATCTATGCTTGAATTTTTGTTATTGTGTTGCTGATATTGTGATTACGTTGTGGATCTGTGCTTGATTGCTGATATTGTGATATTGTGTTGCTGATCTGTGCTTGAATTTGTGCTAGTAAGAAAATGGGTTTGTGTTTTTGAATTTCTGGGTTTGTGTTTGATTTTTAATTTTTTGGGTTTGTTTGTATTGTGAATATGTTGTGTTTGATTTTGAATTTTCTGGGTGTTTTTGTATTGTGAGAATGTTGTATTTGATTTTGAATTTTCTTGGTGTTTTTGTATTGTGAGAATGTTGTGTTTGATTTTGAATTTTTTGAGTTTGTGTTTGATTTTGAAATTTTTGGATTTACGTTTAATTTTGAATTTTTTTTATTAGAATTTCAAATTTTGAATTTTCTGGAAAAAAAACCCAAAAATATATATATTTATTTTTGTTTTCTGGAAAAAAAAAAAAAAAAAAACCCAAATTTTTTTTTTTTGGTTTTATGGAGAAAAAAAAAAACCCAAAAATATTTTTTTTTTGTTTTTAAAAAAACCTATAGCCGCGTTTTAAAAACGCGGCTATAGGTCCGAACCCTTAGCCGCGGTTATAAACGCAGCTCGAAGCTGGCCTATAGCCGTGTTTTTTAAAAACGCGGCTATAGGCCAGAATCTTATAGCCGCGGTTAAAAACGCGGCTATAGGTCTGACTATAGCCGCGTTTTGGAAAAACGCGGCCATAGGTCTATTGCTGCGGTGTTTACGCCGCGTTTGGAAACGCAGCTATAAAAAACGCGGCTCTAGGCTATAGCCGCGTTTTTCGGATCTATAGCCGCGTTTTTTAAACGCGGCTATAGACCTGTTTTTTTGTAGTGAGCGAATGAACTTAATTAATAATACACTTAAGTCTATTGCGACACCATAATGAGTTATATCTCAAATTAATGGAAAAAGAAAAAAGAAAAAAATAGTTACATCTCAAATGAAATCCTATCAACTCCCATGCTTAATTTTGTATGTCTTATTATTATTATTTTTTTGCATATGTATTCCTTTTTTATTTGAGCAAATAATATTAACACAGTAAAAACCTAAATTTAGTGCAAAAAAATATAGTATTTAAATTCAAAAAGGAATTAATGCAAAACTCCTTATTTGCACCATTCAATAGTAACATGCCACTTTAGCATATTATAATTCAATGAATAAAGAAAAACTACGTAGAATACTTATAAAAAACTCATCCTCTTGCAATTCATGAACAATTTAACAGAAATATCTACAGTTTAAATCATTTTATTCTCAAGCAACTCTAGTCCCACATTATTTTTCTTTGAAAATAGTGTTGCAAAGGTGTCCCATGCTACCCTTGGTGTGTTTGCATGCCCGCCTGATGTACTCCAACATCTCTTCCTCGACTCTTGTCTTAATTGCAAACATAGCATTCCCAGTTTTAATTTTCCACTTCCAAAATGCTTTAGCATTCTTGGGAGGTGTGGTTTCACCACCGACCACAATCTCCCACATATCTTGTCCTCGCAAGTATGACTCCATGCAAGTCGACCACATGTTGTAATTCTGGTTGTTGAGCCTTCTAATGCTACCAATAACTTGTGAATGTTCAATAAGTGTGTAAAACACTATGAACGTTTAGATCCTCAATTACAAAATTATCAATTCAAGCTTAATGTCAAACAATATATGTGCGGAAAATGAACATAAGCTACTAACAGAATTGATAAACAATCTAAACCAATTAAAATCACATCCACAGCAAAAATTAAATGGCAAAGATTAAAGGAAGAGAGATGCAAACACAAGGACAACACAACGATGTGTTATCGAAGAGGAAATCGAATCCCTCGGCGTAAAACCTCTCTGCCGCCCTCCAAGCGATTAATAATCTACTAAAAAATGTAGTTGGGATATATGAACAGCAATAGACCCTCTAAGCCTAATTTACCCAGTGTACTTGAGCCCTCCAAGCTTCTTACTCCGACGAGGTTACGCCGAACCTTTGTCTTTTCTAGTTTACTGGATTCCGCTATAGCCCATAGCATCAACCAATAACTATTGGTCCCTTCCTAACTGCTTCCCAAAGCACCAAAAAACCTTCTCACAGATGTGGGTATGGTGAGAAAAGGATTTGGCCAAGAACCTCTTAAGAATGTAACAATGGAGAGGGTGAGAGTAGAAGAATTTGAAGAGTCTTTATGTAAAGATTATGAATGAGTCAATCTTGTTTTTCACTAAGGTTTCTCTCTCAAAATTCTCTATGGAAGCTTTCTACATTTCGTGAGTATAAGGGTCTATATATACTGGTGTGTGTTTGGAATGCGAAGAGTCATTTTTCCAAAACAGAGCTGGCTGGCAACTTGGCCCTGCGACTTGACTGAATCGCGAGTTCAAGCTGCGAGCTAACTGAATGGTTAGTCTGGACTTTTTGTCCTATAGTGCTACAACTGGCATGACGGTTTAGCTTCTCTGCATGCTTCACTTGTGTGCATCTTCTGTCGGCTTACCAGTCGCGAGCCACCCGCGAGATCCAGTCGCGAGTCCTTGCTTCACTGCACAATCTTGAGCATTTCTTCACACTCTCTCACACACTATCCTTACATGATTCCCACCTAAATACTGGGTTTCTAAATGCTAAATTACAAGCAAATTTGGCACGAAATAAAGCCAACAAGATGATTGATTAAATTTAACCTTACAACTTGGAGGTTTGTCATCACGGCTTGGCGAAATCTCTCACACAATCGAGTAAGGTTATTCCTAAATCACAAGCTTCACAATTCAAAATTGTATATGAGCAAAATGAGCACCTCCAAATATACTCATAGACAGCACAAACACAGTCTTTGATCTCCTTGTTCTGATACCAGATTGTTGAATTAATGGAAGCTTTGATACTAAATTACTGAACAAAAAGAGCACAACATGAAACCGAACAAACAACCTTTTATTTCAAAATAATGATAACACGCTTGGACATAGACACAATCTACATTCACTTAGACACACACGCCAACTTATATATTTAATGGACACCACTCCACCATACACACTTCACTTTTGTAAGACACATGGACTCTCTTAACAAAGGCTTGGTGATTATGCTAATATACACATGTGGGAACTCCTTAGCTCCTATTTATACTTGCTAGAGGTCGGTTAAGTAATCTGAAAGTTCAATTTGGGTATGAAACACCTTTGAACGTTTAGACCCCAATTACAAAATTATCAACTCAGGCTTAATATCAAACGATTTACGTGCAGAACATGAAAATAAGCCTAACACATAATTGATAAACAATCTAAGCCAAATATAAATACATCCATAGCAGTAAATATAAGGCAAAGATAAAGGAAGAAAAGATGCAAACACACGGACAACACGCGATGTGTTATCGAAGAGGAAACCGAAACCCTCGGCGTAAAACCTTTCCGCCGCCCTCCAAGCGGTCAAATAATCCACTAAAGAATATAGTTGGGATACATGAATAGCAGAAGACCCTCCAAGCCTAATCTACCCAAGTACCTAAGCCCTCCAAGTTTCTTACTCCAACGAGGTTACGCCGAACCTATTTTTTCTTTAGCTTCCCGAATTCCGCTACTAGACCATAGCATCAACCAATGAAGATTGGTTCCTTCCTAACTGCTTCCCAACAACACCAAATAAACCTTCTCACAGACGTGGGTGTGGTGAGATAAGAATTTGGTAAAACAGGCATTTCAAAGGTATAACAATGGAGAAGAAGAGAGAAGAGGAATTTGTAGAGTCTCTAAGGTGAAGATTGGGGATGAGGCAATCTTGTTTTTCTCTAGGGTTTTCTCACAAAATTCTCTTTGGAAGCTCTCTATATAACGTGGGAATGAGGGGTATTTATACTGGAATGAGAATGGAATGTGAAATGTCAGATTTTTCCAAACAGGGCATTTTGGCATATCGCGACTGGGTTAAGTCGCGAGTTCAAGCAGAGAGCTAACGGCCTGGCCGGCCTGGCCATCCTGGGACTTTTGTCATGTAGTGCAACAGCTGGCGCGACTCTTCAGCTTTTGACATGCTTGGCACGTGTGCAGACTTTTGGCGACTTGCAAGCCGTGACTCACCCGCGAGATCTAGTCACAAGATTCTGTTTCTTTGCACAATCTTGAGCATTTCTTCACACTATCTCACTCACTACTCTTACAAGTTTCCCACTTAAATACATGGTTACTAAGTGCTAAATTACAAGTAAATTGTCACGGAATAAAGCCAACAAGATAGTTGATTAAATTCAACCTTACAATCTCTCCCTTTGGCTATTCTGTGACAAAACCCTACAACAGACTCTAGACTTAAAGCATGAGTTGGGAACAGTTGAACAAAACTCACTCACACCTAACTCTAGATTCTGTAAAACTCTTGAACATATGAACAAGTAACTCCTGAAACACAACAACATAGCAATATCATTGTATATAGAAAACTTGAAATGCATATGGAGCAATAGAAGCATGATCAAGCAAAAATGAACTTAAGCATTAAAGCAGTAATTCATGGCAAGATCAACCAAGTAGTCACTTAAACAAAAGTGATTACTATGTTCATTCAGACAATGAATGAACATCCGGACATGCAAAGTGATAAGCTCTATTGAAGAGTATCATTTGCAAGTCCAACACTCAACCAATGCATACAAACATATATGCATCTGGGAACAATCCTACAAGGGCATAAGAGTGACAGTACTTTAAAAAGGAATGTATAGCATTACATTAGAAGTACTGATTTAACAAAGTACAATGGCTGCATAAAGCATGGTACATACCATAAAGGCCTACAAATGTACATAAGTGCATGGAAACAAACCCTTAAAGCTTACAAAAGCAACATGGGTACAAAATAGATAAACCACAACATATGCTAAAGAAACTGAATAACATCATATTATATATTTAATAACCCAAGAGTTAAAAACATTCAAGAGATATGAGTTTAAACCAATCTTAAACCATAGTGTATCAAACCTATAACAACAGTAGTTATCCAAGCATAGTATCAAAATTATAAACAAAACAACATATAATAATGAAACTCCCCCTCAAAATAGGCACTCCCCCTCAAGAGCTACCCCAAAAATTCTCTCCCTTTTTGACCGAAATGGCCAAAGGGTCACTGATCCTGGTTGGTGTGAATGCTGTCAAACTTGGCTGAAAGTACATCAAGCTGGTCCTGCATTGCTGTTATCCTTTCAGTATGCTGATTCTGAACTTCTCGGAGTGTATTAAGCCTTTTTAGGATGATCTGAAAGGCATCAGGAGGTACAGTTGATGAGGTAGAAGTTCTGCTCCTTTTGACTCTTCTTTTTGGTGTGGAAGATAGTCCTGTAGCCTCTGCTTCAGTCTCCATTGGATCAACATCTTCTTGGACACCCTTCTCTTCTTCACCTGGAAGACGGCTTTGTATCCTTGTGAGAGTAAATTTGTTAATGGCTGATAGAGGAGGCATGGGACTGATATCTTGTGGGATTGCAGCACCATTTTCTTTGAAAATCCTCATAAGAAGACTTGGAAATACCAGCTTGGGCCTTGAGGTGGTTTTAGTTTCATCCATTATAGTATCAAAAATGTGGGAACTGATATCAATAAAGGTTTTCTCCTTAAGTTCCATAAGAAAGATAGCTTTGGCATTTGTTAGTGTAGTCAACTTCTTTATAGGGTACAAGTTGTATATCATTATGGTGGTTAAACACCTCATGTCTTTAGAAAAATCATAAGTGTTGAGACATCTCTTTTCTATAACCCCACCAATCATTTTCTGGATAGTTTCTAGAGAAAGCATTCTATCCTTGTAGTTAGTGAATTCATAATCTTCTAATCCCTCCTGCCCTAGAACCTTATCAATATCATGAGCATCTAAGGTAAATTCCTTTCTTCTCACCCAACAACTCAACTCATCCTTCCTTATCACAGCATTTGCATAGAATTCTCTAATTAGAGGTTCACACACTACAGGTAAGTCACCCAGAAGTTTATCCCAACCTCTTCCTTTAAAGCATTATGGAATGAAAGTATCCTTTAGGTCATGTAAATCCACAAACCTCTCCTGGATAATGGTTCCTTTTATGAAGGAATCTCTGTATCTCTCAAAATGCTTGACAGACCTAAACAGGTTGTTGTCCATTTTCATCCTTTTATCAACCTTCTTAGCAAGAGTCTTCTTCTTTGAAGATGTGGAAGCCATCTGTAAACACTCAGAAGAGTCCAAAACAAGGGCAAAACACAATATGTGGAAGCATACACAAATTAGTAACAATTTGGTCACAATGATAATAACAGAGTGACAAGACAACCCTCAAACCAAGAGCAGTTAATAACCAGAGATTTGAAGAACAAGTTAAACAAGATCATTCAGTATAGATGCAAACAGAAACAAGCACTAGATAATTAAAAATGGACAAAGTAAACAGCTATCAGACAGAAGAAGGCACCTGACAAGTGCAAGATAGACCCAAAGACAGCACCACAATCATGATATGATGACTAAAAATCAAAGCAATTCAAGCCACATAATCCAAAAAAAATTTCAAACAAACTAAAATGCCTCATTCATAAAAAATAAACCCATAAGCTTAATGAGTATAAAATGTATCAAATATCATAGCTCAGAACAAATACTAGAGTAATGAAGCAAAAACATGATACAAAATATTTTCAGCAACAAAAGAAAACAATCTCAAACAAACAAACCCAGACTCACATTCGTACACCTCAAAAACTCAATCCAACATCAAAACACACAGATTCAAGAATATGACAATAAAATCATGAAATGTGAAGGGAAAACAAGAAAAACCCATACCTTTTTCTAAAAGATTGATGCTGAAATGACGCAGAAATGAAAGATTTTCACAGATGAGCATGGTGAGTTTCAAAGAGAGAAATGGAGAAGATAATGAATAGTCACAAAGTACGAGGGAAAAACTAAAAAGTTTTCGAAAACTGACTTTAAAACGCAAAACACGCGTTTTTCGTGACTGGAACAAGTCGCCAGTAAGTCACCAGGTTAAGCCGCGAAACACTATGAAGCAAGATTCTTGAAAAATCTTCTAAGTATTTTTCGCGACTGAAAGATCTACCCGTGAGAGAGTCGCAATATGAGCCGCGAAAATCTCTGAGTAACTCTCACGATTGGACCCTCTACCCGCGAACAAGTCGCCAAACTGAGCCACGAAAATCACAAAAACTCAAATTTTGAAAAAATTTTCTAAGTCTTTTTCGCGACTAGGGCATTGACACGCCAATGAGCCACGAAAAATCTCTGAATGGGCTCGCGATTGGTACTTGCGACTGGGACAACCCGCAACTTAGTCGCCAAAACAAGGTAACACAGTTTTTGAAATTTTTGATTATTTTGTAAAACAAAACACTTTCCAAAAACAAATTAAAACACTCAAAAATCTTTTTGTGATTGATCAACACAGATTAAGTATGTGAAAACACATTTAAATAAGTACAATCACATAAATGAATATGGCATTCATTTAACATAGACTTGTGTGTTATGTGTGGATATCAAAAATGAGATAGTCCTTAGTCCAATGTGAAGCTTCAATGATCAATTCAATCAAGACATACACAACTAGCACTAGATAATGTGACCTATCTCAATTATAGAAACATGCATATATGACCTCCCACATGAACTAGATTACATTCTTTGAAGCTTTTCATTTGGCTTCATATTCAACATAACATTTGCACTTTTTGAGCAAAGAAAATCTCATTGAGAGATAGATGCCAGAAATTTTTGATATTTCAATTTATGAGTTAGCTTTTGGCTTTTTAGGCATCATACATGTTATTTTGGCTGTTTTCCCTTTTTCCTAGTCAAATACTAGTATATGCGACGGGCTTTTGCAACTTTATATCTCTTTTCATTTGGAGATTTACATTTAGAGAGCTCTTTTAAGCAAAAAAAAAAAAAAAAAAGTGGGAAGATATATAGGCATGAGTCTATGCATGTCTCAAGATCAACAAAACCATTCATTAATCATTCATGACAAGGTTAAAGATCTATTTACAACAGTCACATAGATTTCAGAATTTCTTCCACAATGATATGAGTGCATGAGAGACAAGCTAAGCTCATTAAATGCACAAAGCCATTAGTACGAAGGTACAAGGCAAAACATGTTTTGAGACAAAACTCAACAAAGCTGATCAATCTTTTTGAATTTTCTACTTTTTTTGTGTATTTGGATTTTTGACACAAAAGCAGTAAAATATTGATAAAAAACATAATAAAAAGAATGTAAAAACATTTGAACCAAAGATAAACACACACACAAAACAACAACCTAAATACTAGCTAGAAGCACACAACTAAGCATATTCACAATCATGGGAAGTATTGATGCATGGACATGATGTAATGCTTATGCATAAGTACTCTTCGTCACCCACACGTCACGTGCGTTTGGGGTGATATCCTTAATGGATTGGGTACGAGAATTAGGACTATCAAACTTTCGTGCGAAGCTTTCTAGGCAATTTGTGAAGGCACCTATCATCTTCATCATGTCCATCATTCCTAGATCAAGGTTTTGATTTCTTGGTCGCTCACCACCCCAAGACCTTACGTCATTTCTTCTTCCTCGTGACCGAGGTGCATTAGCATTGTTATCTACTCTCAGCTTTTGACAGTTGGGTCTAGTATGTCCTTGCAATCCGCAGTAGTGATAAACATATTCCTTTCTAGGACCCTGTTGTGATCTTTGAACTGATCTCCCTCTAGCTCCATATCTGGATTCTGATTGATTACGGGACTTATTCACCATCCGCTACTCAACCACATTCTTCTTCTTCTCAACCTTAACATTCTCAGGGATGGGCTCTTCCATAATCGGCTCTATGGCCTTCATAAATTTTACTTCTTTGGTAGTTTTGGCCGATGAGCTACTTCCTCCGGTACAACCCAAACTAGACTTGTCAGCGAAGTGTTTTTGAGAAGAGATAACATCTTCCAGCTTCTTGGAGGAGACCCTTTCTATCTTTACTTGTGCTTGCACCACCTCTTGCTCAAGAAATCTTACTTTGGTATAAGCTTCCGATAACTCGCCATTTAGTGTTTCAATTTCACATTTTGCCTCCTTATATCTGGCCAGAAGACTTTTGTAATCCTCTTCAGCCCTTTTCATCTTCTTCACAGCCGCCTTTGCAACTCTTGCATACTCAGCTGATTTCTCAAGGAGTAAGGCGTAATTCTCTTGAAGACTAGCTGTATTTCTATCATCTTCAGCATCTGATTCCTCAACAATCCCTAAGGATTCATCATCACTGTGTTCTCCAAGTTCTTGTACTAGTTGATTCAGGTCATTCGAGGACTCAACATGCTCAATAGCCATAAATGCAGAGTAGTTTCCTTCTCCATCACAGCTGTCCTTAGAGTCAGAATTTGATGAGTCAGAATCACTTAAAGTAGTGGCATAGGCCTTTCCTTTAGACTTCAAATAATTGGGACATTCCTTTTTAAAATGCCCATGTCCATTACATTCAAAACATGTAATTCCTTATAAGGATTGGGAATCTTTACCCTCTTTTCTTCTGAACTCTTTCTTCTCTTTTTCGGTACTCTGAAATTTTCCTTTGTCACCAGATTTCCCATTGTTTTTGAACTTCAAGAATTTCCGGAAGTTCTTTACAAGATATGCCACATCTTTGACTACTGCATCCTCTTCCGAAGAGTTATGAGACACCATTTCCTCATCAACTATCTTAAGAGCTAGAGACTTGCTCTTCTTTTGTGTAGGCAGGGACAACTCATAAGTCTGTAGAGAACCCATCAGCTCTTGAACCTTAATGTCATCAAGATCTTTGCTCTCTTCAATGGCTGTAACTTTGGCACGGAAACTCTCTGGTAGTAACCAAAGGATCTTCCTTACAATTTTCGAGTCCTCCGTCTTTTCTCCCAAGTTAAATTTTCCAACGATCACTTCGTTCAATTTACTGTAAAATGAGTCAAAAGACTCATCCTCACTCATCTTTAACTCTTCAAAGCGAGTGGCCAACATTTGAAGTTTGGTTTCTTTCACTTTCTTAGTCCCTTCCTAAGTTGTTTCCAGAATTTTCCACGCTTCCTTAGCAATGGTGATATGTAAAATTTGGTGAAATTCCTCTAGAGAGACACTGCAGAAAATAGCATTCAATGCCTTGCTATTTGCATTGGCCGCAGCAAGGGCAGCCTTATCCCAAGTAGACTTGGCAGCCTCCGGCCTTGTCCATCCTACTTCAACTGTATCCCACACAGCATCATCAATTGAACATAGAAACGCCTTCATATGGACTTTCCAAAATGCATAATTATTACCGTCAAAGAATGGTGGTACATTAAGAGATTGAGACCTATCCATCTCAAAGGGGGTCAGGGATCTCACTTAGGTAACTAAACCACAACAAGTGTACCCACTCTAATACCAATTGAAAATTCAATTTGGGTATTTGGGTATGAAACACCCTTGAACGTTTAGACCCCAATTACAAAATTATCAACTCAGGCTTAATATCAAACGATTTACGTGCGGAACATGAAAATAAGCTAAACACAGAATTGATAAACAATCTAAGCCAAATATAAATATATCCACAACAATAAATATAAGGCAAAGAAAAATGAAGAAAAGATGTAAACACACGGACAACATGCGATGTGTTATCAAAGAGGAAACCGAAGCTCTCGGTGTAAAACCTCTCCGCCGCCCTCCAAGCGGTCAAATAATCCATTAAAGAATATAGTTGGGATACATGAATAGTAGAAGACCCTCCAAGCCTAATCTACCAAAGTACCTAAGCCTTTCAAGCTTCTTGCTCCAACGAGGTTACGCCGAACCTATTTCTTCTTTAGCTTCTCGGATTCCGCTACTACACTATAGCATCAACCAATGTAGATTAGTTCCTTCCTAATTGCTTCCCAACAGCACCAAATAAACCTTCTCACAGACGTGGGTGTGGTAAGATAAGGATTTGGTAAAACAGGCCTCTCAAAGGTATAACAATGGAGAGGAAGAGAGAAGAGGAATTTGTAGAGTCTCTAAGGTGAAGATTGGGGATGAGGCAATCTTATTTTTCTCTTGGGTTTCTCTCACAAAATTCTCTCTGGAAGCTCTCTACATAACGTAGGAATGAGGGGTATTTATACTGGAATGAGAATAGAATGTGAAACGTCAGATTTTCCCAAACAGGGCATTTTGGTAACTTGATCTCGCGACTGGGTTAAGTCGCGAGTTCAAACCGTGAGCTTACGGCATGGCCAGCCTGGAACTTTTGTCCTGTAGTGCAACAGCTGGCGCGACTCTTCAGCTTTTGACATGCTTGGCACGTGTGCAGACTTTTGGCGACTTGCAAGCCGCGACTCACCCGCGAGATCCAGTTGCAAGATTCTGTTTCTTTGCACAATCTTGAGCATTTCTTCACACTATCTTACTCACTACCCTTACAAGTTTCCCACTTAAATACAGGGTTACTAAGTGCTAAATTACAAGCAAATTGGCACGGAATAAAGCCAACAAGATGGTTGATTAAATTCAACCTTACATAATCAACATTATTGAAGCTCTTAGCTGGCTTCATTTATTTTCTATCAGTTTCTACAAGTTTTCAATTTTTGTACTTCTCCCTTTTTCTTATTTCTTTCTCAAGGCAGCTTCTAGAACTCTAGGAAAATTGTGGCTGAAATTTAATTGTCTAGGGGAGCTTCTAGAGGAAGTACGAGAAGTGTTTTGAAGATATTTCCGGAGTGAGCAAGAGAGAGAAAACCCTACTATATTCTTCATGGAAAACTTAAAAAGAAGTGTTCTCATGGAAAACTTAGCCAATGATCTACCTATTGGGACTATATTCTTCAAATGCAGAATACTCACGGTTAAATTGGATCCAATAACTTCTTATCCTATCCTACAACTTCAAGATGGGAGGGCTATTAAAACCAACGCATAGATCTAAAGTAACTTATTTAGCTTGACCATGATTGTTGAATGGCATTCAAAAGTAATTGCATGTGTTGGTAAATCATGTATGGAAAACCTTTTTTGTTTTTGTTTTTTAGTTACAATATACTATCAATCCTGTAGGTCAAACCATTTTCTCTTAGACCTCCAAACACTTTGTCCATGGGAATTGCCAATTAAACTACAAAGCTATTGGCCATATATGGCAAACTTAGTTTGATTGAAAAAGAAAAGAAAAAAAAGAGAGAAAAAAATGAAGAAAAAGAAAGAAAAGATAGAATTAGCATGACATATTACAACATTAAAAATAATAATAAATAAATGGCAAAGGTAGCTAATCCCATTCATATGAAATTTTGGTTACAATTAAAAACTCAAACAATCTACAAAATAATTATCAAATGAATTATAAAAAACTTTCTAGTCATTGTTTTACTATGTAACTAAGGTTGGTTTTATATATATATATATATATATAAAAGAAAAACTAAGATTGATTCTTAAAACTTATATGACTTAAAGATATAATCTATTGTTCAAAATCTGCCAAGAGTGATAAGAAAAAGAATAATTTCCTGACTGGAGTAGCCGAGTTTTGCTAAGGCATTAAAAATGTTAAATTTCAATAATGAATAATGTTAGTGTCTTGAAATGAAACTCTTTATCAAATACCTACAACCATTGACAATGGAAAATGGTGGTTAAAATACTATTTTCTTAAGCCTCAACAGTGTGGCAGCTAGTCACTTGGTTCTCATCCACCATTTCCTTTCTTATCCTTCTGAATGAAGATGACTTATTGCCTATGTAAAAACAATATAAAAAAAATAATTAGAAAAGCCATCTTCAAGCCTCGAGAAGATTATCCCAAGCTAAATCGTCATAAGACAAAGCAATATTGGAATTGAAACTCAATCTTCCTTTGGTTCATTCTCTACATATCTGAAACAATAAATAGCACAAATTAGGAAAGAAATTTCATGTCTTCTTCAATTTATATATTGTCTCTATTTGTTTTTGAAGAAAAGGGGGAAAAATCTCATTACATAAATGAAATCCATTTCTCATGACATTGATGGTAACAAAGAATTATTAAAGGAAAACTTAGATACATGAAAAACAATATATGTCCAATAATTGTATTGTATCTAAATAATAGAGTTGTACAATATGTAAATAATACAAAATGGAACAAGCATTTAAATGGGTAAGATGCAATCAGTTAAATACTTTCAAAGTAATCATATACAGAACACATAAAAAGAAAACGAAATGCATATGCTCTGTAATTTTTTTTTTTTCAAAGTAATCATATAATGGTTTGTAATTGACCTTGAAATCAAGTCAAAAGATTGCAATGGAAAACTTGTAGGAAGGGGTAGATGGGAAAAAATCAAAGACCAGATTTCCAAAAGATAACTTGCCACATCTATGATAGTAAGTATATTAGTATAATGACAGTAGGCTTTATGAATTCTTTTTTCCCAATTACCAAGGTAACTTAGCAAAGGATAAACATGAAGAACAAGAAGAATTTTAAGAGATTACTAACTTAGGATTCCATGCTAGAAAGTTTGCAAAGAAAATGCACATAAAATCATGTAAATTCAAGGGAAAAGAAACATCTAGTTCATACTTACAATAAACTAAACTAATAGTTTTTGGTAGTGTAAATTTTACCCATGTGGTGATTTATAAGCCTCTCTCTCTCTCTCATGTTAGACACACAACTGCCTCTAATATGGAGTTTTCAAGACCTTATAATGCTAAAATGTGAGATAAGGCAGGATCAATGTTATCTTAATAAGACCTACAAAAATAAAATTTGTGTTAATAAGTATTGCATTGAAAGAGATCTCAAATAAATATCTCAACCAAGAGGATTTAACAACTCCATTTTAAATTTGTAATCTAATTACATATAGGCCAGCTATTTAATACCAAGATAAGGTCATCAATTTCCTAAAAAAGAAAGAAGAGAAAAGGTCATCAAAACTGCTGAATGCTTAAAAATAACTTTGTCTAATTGGGCCTTATAGAGTTAAAACATTGAAAATAATGAATAAATAATTGTTCCAAAGAAGAAATGCCTTCTAAAGATTAAATAAAAATAAAAATATAAGGCAATATAAACGTGGCATCATTAGAATTTAGAAGACCCATTTACTTCGCCTTTTGTCATGATGACATTTTATCAAGGTTTTTAAACTCGGACCGTTTATTGAACCGTAAAAGAGAGAGATTCAAAGTTTTTGAGGTCGAACTGAGGTCGAACCGGAGTCGAACCGTGATGATGTCATAATTAATTTAATAATTATTTTAAATATATATAAAAACATTAAATTAATAAAAAAATTAACTAATATAGTCTAATTCATTTAGAAAATTAACATTACTTTAAATATTAATCTAATACAAGAATTCATTGTATAAATATTATAAAAATATTAAGTAAAAATATCATTACGTTAATTTCTAATCTAAAATATCTACGTCTATAATATTTTTATAACAAATTATAAGTTAATTCAAATTTGAACATATCATTAAAATTACTTTTTTATTCAAACAATAACAATTATTAACATCTTACCATTTGAAATTTATTGTAAAAATATCATAGATATAACATTTCTCTTTCTAACCCATTACAAATTTAAAACCTTTCTTTTTATTCCCTCTTTTCACCTGCCACTCCATAGCAACACATCACGTTTGGATCAACTTTACCTTTTATTTATTTATTTATTTTATTTCCCAAGGCATCCATTTTCCAAGGTATAATCTACACCACACCTTTAAAAATATCTCTGCACCAAGTTAGCCTCTAACTTTCTACATATTTATTTATTTTACCTTTCTACGTAATTTTCTCCTCTTTGTCTTCTAACTTCATTTCTTCCGTCACTCCTTCATTTCTACACCACATCTTCATTTCTTCCGTCACTCCAAATTCCCAGTTCATGCCTTTTCTTTGTTTTTTACCTTTCTTTAGTTTTCTTAAACCAATTTACGCAACATCTAGACGGAGTAGAGGCAGGAAAACAAGATAGGGAGAGAAAGAGAAGAAGATTAAGAAAAAAAGTTCTGGACAGAGAATAAACGAGAGACAAAGCTAGCGAGATAGAGATGATGGGATCTCAATATTTTCAATGTTTGACAGCATCTCATAGTGGTTGAAGCTTCAACCATGGTGATAAGGTGCTGTGAGCTTGTAATAAATTTTTTTTTTTAAAAAGCGTTGATCTGAACCGTGAGAACCGTTCACGGTTCTCAAATCTGGGCGGTTCAACCACGATTCGAACGGTTTTGTGCTTTTTGTGCATAGAACGGTTCTGGTGGTTAAAAGAACCGTGTTAGTGAGAGGTTCCCGGTTTTTTTGGTCAGACCGTATGGTCCGGTCCGGGTCTGAAAACCATGCATTTTATTAGTTTCTCAAGATGTTATTCAAAAAGAGCCCCGTTTATTACTTCTCTCGATTTGATCACACGCACGAAGTTGGGCTGAGTCATGCTTGACCCGGTCTGTTACTAAAAAATACTGCCTGAGCTCCATTGATTCTTAAATACAACAAAGCACATCCAGCCCAATTGGATCCCAAACCTCTTTCAACTTAAGCAAAAACAAACGAGCCCACATTAAATTAGAGGTCTAATTGGGTTTTTTTGTTATGAGTAATGCTAAATAAAATCAAACTTGGGCCAACGAAGTTCATAGTTGTATCCCGTTTATTACAACTTGCTGAAGAGGAGCAGCTCTAGCTAGTCATGGTGGAAGGTGATACCAAGGTATGCTTTGATTTTTTCATACTCTTACTGTACAACGTATAACTCCAAATTCTCCAATTGAAGTTGAATTAGAGCTTACTGGCTTTTTGAAGCGAAATGGAGCGCTCAACAAGTATTATGCATTTATACTCAATTTGGTAATAAAACACGCAGTTTTAGTATTGCCCAATGAGCCAAACCAACTCGATTTGTGTTACTCATGTATGCGCGACAATTTTGCAATAATCTTTTTTATTTATTTATTAATATGAAAGGAATTAAAATTTTATAAAGCCTAATTTAGGAGGGGGGGAAACAGTAAAATTCATTTATTTGCAATGGCAGTTTATTTTTTATTTTTTTGGTTAAACCAACCGGTATCCGGAACCACATGGGCTCTGACTAAATCCGGATTCGAGCCGGATAGGATCACAAGGGCGGCAAAGCTCTCCCAACCGAGTTTTAATGTGACTGCATAACTAAGGCTCGAACACGATACCTTGGTTAAGTTAGAACAATCCCTTATCATTTGACCAACGCGCCCCGTGGTAATGGCAGTTTATTTTAAAGTTTAAACTAATGCTCTGAGACAAACTGTCAAAATTGATTATTAAATACTTCGAATTGTACTGGGTTTTTATTGTCTAATCCGGGGAAGGAAATGCCTAATTACAACCCAAAACTATTGCAGTCCAGTCCAAACTTCATTAAACCCAACTCAAGCTAAGCCCAGAATAAATAAATAAAACATCAGCCCACTCTAAACCCAAAAATAAATTCATAAAATAGAACCCAAGCCCAAACCCAAAAACGAATTTAGAAACCAATGACAAAGCCCATTCAAAACTTTCCATATCTATTTACTATACTGTATTTTATTTATTTATTAACTATATAAAAAAGAGCTAAGAGCTGTAGGAACAGTAATTTTGGTTTGTTGAAATAAAACAGTTCAGAAAAACTAATTAATTGAAACTCATAAATTGTTTATAAAAATAATCTGAAACATGGCACTTTTTAAGCGTTCAAATATTATTCTTTGAACGATGGTCTTCCTATTGAGTTATATGAGTACATATTTGTATTCTAGATATCTTTGGTGCTGTGACTCAATTTTGAAATGAGCTTAACTTTATATAGATTTTCATTTTCATTTTTTTTTTCTCCACTAAAATATATAACAATTGGTGTCAATGGAATTTTATGTTTATGTACGGATATGATTTGATAATCTTTAGGATTCACAAGGTTATTGGTTGGACACTGGACTTCTTACTAAAGACTAAAGAGTTGTGTATTTGCTCATTGACAAATCAATTCTGCAAATTATATGACGATTGAAAGATCTTTACCATGCATTGGCCTTGTCTTCACATTCAACAATGCCAAGCACAGTTTTGCCTAACAGACTTGCAGGGCTGTATTCTTTTTATTGCTGTGAGTTTACAATTGTAAACACAATGCACTTTTGCTATCAATAAAACTTTTATTACCTATAAAAAAAAAAATTCCAAAAAATGTCCAAAAGTCATTTTAATTTTTATTTTGAACAATGGATAGCTATCCAAATTTCTAGATCCACTCCAACATGCCACGGTTAAATTTTCAAATGGCTGAATTGATAAATTGGTCTAGAAAGTATAGGTATTTATATAGCTTAATAAAAGGCATGTTACAAATAATTACGTGTGCATCATCATGAAATCATAAGCTCATAGAAACTGTGAAGTTTCTTTGAGTTTTACCATCAAGCTATAGCAATTCCTATATTTAATAACATACTGTTCATAGTTGCTAAATTTTTGCCCAATAAAATTTCCCTTGCCCCCCTTAAACAAAATGTTTGACCCACTTAAACAAAAAGAGAAAGCCTATAAAAAATTTACAAATCGAAAATCCCAGAAAAACAAATTAGAAACCCAACAAAGTCACCAATAAAAAAAGCTAAATAAAATTGAGCACATTCAGCCAATTTATCAAAAACATTAGCCTAGCCCTTAAAAAATTTATAACAAAACCTATATGATCTCAAATCATTCCATCAAATCCCCACCACCCCCCACCCCCCCAAAAAAAAAAAAAAAAAACCCTAACCTAGAGAGAGACTCTAGTACTAAGACGTGAGGCAAAGGGAGTGAATACTGAGACCAAAATGCAGCAGCATTGAATGACGCGTCGGTACCAGATCTGCTTTTAAGAGAGACCAAAACTACACCAGCAAGTTATTTCCCTCTCTCTGCCTCATCTTAGCTGAGGCAAAGTAGAGCATACTCTTTCTCTCTCTCCTTCACTGTTTGGAGTTTGGACCCATGTATTGGGTGTTCTTTATTTTTATATTTTTTATGAACTATCCATGTGTTGATTGGATGATTTCATTTTTTTATAACATACTAGTTATTAACCTGTACTTCGCATGGTTTTTTTAGAAGTAGAAATACTTTTTAAAAAGTCATATTACATAGAACTTTTTTTTATTAGTATTTTGTGTAGGCCTCTTTTATTTTGTGGTTGAATTTGATTATATATATATATATATATATAAGTTGTAAATATTATGCATGAAATTATTTTAGTGTATTTGAGGACCATGGCATTAATGTCTAGTGGTTCTTCCACTCAATTGTATAATTCCATGTGTGCAAATTAACTGGGTTAGATGTTAGTCACAATCTAGATCCATCATCATTCTAATCAAATTAGGTGCCATTTCCATCAAAGGACGGGGATTTCCTGCAAACAAGCTCTTGTCTCTCATCTAAACTAGACGGCTAAGCTCCTCTTTCTCCTTAAACCCACCTCTCTCCTAATTCTCTAGTTAGATTGAAACTAACAATGGTCTACTCGCAGTTTGGGTTCTCATCTAGTTTTTATGATTTAGCTTTGCTACCATGTGAAAGTCTAAATGATTGTGTAGAGATAAGGACACGTTCCAACGGAGGAGGCCTAAGTGGTGGTGCAAGTGGAGGAGTAGTTGGTGTTGTGTTTGGAGTTGTTCATGGAAGCGTAAACGGTGGCATTAGAGGAGGCCTAGACGGTGGTGCAAGTAGAGGCATAGCTAGTGCAGTGCTTGGAGTTGTTGGGGGAGGCACAAACGGCAGCATTGGAGGAGGCCTTGGAGGTGGTGCAAGTAGAGGAGTAGTTGGTGTTATTCTTGGAGTTGTCGGTGGAGGCGTAAATAATGGCATCAAAAGAGGCCCAGGCGATGGTGCAAGAGGAGGCGTAGAAGGTGCTGTGCCTGGAGTTGTTGGTGGAGGCACAAACAGTGGCATTGGATAAGGCCCAAGCAATGGTGCAAGTAGAGGAGTAGTTGGTACTGTGCCTAGAGTTGTTGGTGGAGGCGTAAAAGGTGGCATCGGAGGAGGACGAGGTGGTGGTGCAAGCGGAGGCGTAGCAGGTGCAATGCCTAGAATTGTTGGACACACAAATGGTGGCATTGGAGGAGGTCTAGGCGGTGGTGCAAGCAGAGGCGCTGTTGGTGATGTGTTAGGAGTTGTTGGTGGAGGCACAAAAGGTGGCATCGAAGGAGGCCTAGACAGTGGTGCAAGAAGAGGTGTAGTTGGTGCTATGCTTGGAGTTGTTGGTGGAAGTGCAAATGGTGGTATCGAAGGAGGCCTAAAGGTTGCGATGGTATGCCGGATTTCCAAATCGAACCGTCAGATTGAAGGATATTGCATGATCAAGTTTGCATAGTCTACATGCATTTTGTTTGGGTGGAACCAACCACACATGATTAATTTAAATTAATTTTGGTTGGTTAAACAATTAAAATTAATTAAATAATTTTGTGATTGGTTGTTAGTTAGTGTCAAAAATAGGCTTGCATGCATGGGAATAAAAAGAATAATCAGATAACAACAAAGTTGTGGATAATCAAGACTTTTTGAAGTATTTATCTACAAGATAATCATTGCTGAAAAGACTTGAATTATTAGAAAAGGAGTTTAATTTTCAGAATATGGATTAAAAACGCATCTAAGTGCAAGTCCCAACTAAAAAACCTCAAAAAAAAGGAGTCGAAAATGGACCAAAACTCAAATGCGGGTCCAGCACCCAAGAGGCCCATTCGGCACTTTCCAAGTGCCAATTGGCACAAACGTGGGCCACGGGCCGAGGGTATTTGGATTGAGATAAATCTCATCCTTTACGAATTTTTAGAGATAAAGACATGTCCCAGTTCGTGTTTCGATCATTCAGCTAATTTTTCAAACATCCCAGCCTCTATAAATAGAGGATGCCTCTCAAAATTCAGCACACTTTTTTATTCCCTCTTACATTAAAGACGTTCTGAAGGCTCTTGCCTTAGGAATTTCTTTACTGTAAGAAAAATATTTTAGGCTTCAAAGAGAATTGAATAAATTTCTTTGAATCCTAAAATATCCTTTCACAAAGAAAAGCATGCTCATGCAAGAGATAGTCTATTTCTTTCCCTTTCCTTTTTTGTTCCTTTCTATCAATTTTGTTGGATGATGCATGAATAGGTTTAGGATGTTTTTTGTTATTTCTGATTCTATATACAATTGCCATGTTTTGTTTTAGAGTTTATATATATATATATATATATATGTTCTAGTTGGTTTGTTGTTATGATTCCTCTCTTGAATCTCAAAATCTGCTAATTGTCAAAGATCTTTTTAAACTAAAAACTAATTTAACTTTTTTAGATTTGATTATTTAAATTAAAAACTGATCTGTATTTTCATTAAATACGGAACTGATTTTTTTAACTCTCAAAATTGATTTGTTTTTTCATTAAATATAGATCTAATTTTTTTAACTCTCAAAATTGATCTGTATTTTCATTAAATACAAATCTAATTTTTTAAACTCTCAAAATTGATCTATATTTTCATTAAATGCTGATCTGATTTCTTATTCTCAAAACTGATCACTATTTTCATTAAATATAGATCTGATTTTTTTTTAAGAAAAATTTTCTTTGGCACAAAAATTGCAGATTTTGAAATTTAAGAGAAGAAGTCAAAAGTTGAGATGATTTTTGATTGATGCATGAAACATAGATTTATCTCATGAGTGTAGTTCCTCTTCTAAAAAAGACTTTTTCTTATTTTATTCATAAAAAAAGATCTGATTTTTTTTTCAAATCAAGATTTTCTTATTCACAAAACAGATCTGATTTTTCTCAATGTAAATCACCATTTTTTACTTTGCTCCAAAATAGATTTTATATTTTTTAGCAAAAATCTTGTTCTTTATTTTATATAAAAAAATATATGATTTTCTTTACAAAACTAATTTTTTTTTTTTTTTTTATCTACACAAAAACAGATCTGATTTCTTTTTTAATAAGTCAAATCAATTTTCTTTATTTACAAAAACATATCTGAATTTTTTCTAAAGAAGAGGATACATTCATAATATAAATTCACTTGAATTAATTTCAGTCAATGTTTGTCATGTATATGCAACATATCATTCATATCATGCAAAAATGGTATATTGATCATTAGAGTCTAGAAGACTAGACTTTGTCTGGGTAGAATAGGTGCCTAACACGTTCTTATTCCGTAACCTAGCCTCAAAACTTAGTTCTTTTGGATAGGTAGAATTGTGCTTTGTCTTTCTTTTTTATCTTTGGGTAGATTGTAACTAGGACTCAAAACCTTGTAAGATTCAATTTGCCAAGATTGTATTTATCATTATTTAATCAATGACAATGAAACATTTTGATCATGTATTTTTGTATTTAGTTTTTTTTTTTTTTTTTTTTTTTACGACTCCACACCAATTACTCAAAAAAAGAGGTACCCCTTAAAAGTACCTGAATCTCTTTTTTGAGGGCACCCTAATTTTGGCGGTCTGTCACAGGTGGCATCGGAGGAGGCCCAAGCGGTGGTGCAAGTGGAGGAATAGTTGGTGTTGTGCTTGGAGTTGTTGGTGGAGGCGCCAATGGTGGCATCAGATGAGTCCTAGGCAGTGGTGCAAGCGGAGGCGTAGCAGGTGTAGTGCTTGGAATTGTTGGTGGAGGCGCAAATGATGGCATTGGAGGAGGCCTAGGTGGTGGTTCAAGCAGAGGTGTAGCTAGTGTTATGTCTGGAGTTGTTGGTGGAGGCGCAAAAGGTGGCATCGAAGGAGGCCCAAATAGTGGTGCAAGTAGAGGTGTAGTTGGTGTTGTGCCTTGTTGGTGGAAGCACAAACGGCAGCATTAGAGGAGGCCTAGGAAGTGGTGCAAATGGAGGCATAGCTGGTGTTGTGCTTGGAGTTATTAGAGTAGGCATAAACAACGGCATCAGAGGAGGCCCAGGTGGTGGTGCAAGCGGAGGCATAGCTAGTGTTGTGCCTGGAGTTGGTGGAGGCACAAATAGCAGCATCATAAGAGGCGCAGGTGGTGGTGCCGGCATTGGAGGAGGTGCTAATGGTGGTGCAGGTGGACGGACAAGCATTGGAGGAGGAGCAAGTGGTGGTGTTGGTGGAGAGGTTGCAGGTGGTGGTATATTCTAAAATTCGAAATCTTTCATAATCATTGTAACCGTACGGCATAGGACATGCATGCATGCCCATAAATATGACTTCACTAAACAATAAAGTGTTTGTTTCCAATGATGTGGAGATAATGATAACAATGAGAATATGAAAAATAAAATAAAATTGACTTTCAGAATTATGAGGTGGTTTCATTTTGGATTAATAAATTTAAATTGTACTACTTTACTCTTTTTTATTTATATATATATATATATATATTAATTTTGATTTTGTTTTCAACATCATTCACAAACCAATTTATAAGTGGATCACTAACATTTTACATTTGAAATTGGAGAAGTGCTAAGTTCACAACATTTTCACAACAAATTACATGTGATAAATTGTTATTGGTTCTAATTTAAATCCACAACTTAAATTACTTTTTTACCCACTTATAACAACTAATAATAACCTACTACATAGAATTTGTTTAAAAAGTACTGTGAAAATGTTGTTTTATAGTATTTCTCTTGAAATTAACATTGCACGTAACGTAATATTAGAAGTTAATGTGTGTTGTGGGTTCCAGTTAGCTCAAATGGTAATGTCTCTTGTAAAGTTGTTATTTACAACTATGTATTTTGTTGGCTTTTATTCCATGATAATTTTGATTGTAATTGCATTCAATCTTTTATACTCTGTATTTATTGTGGGATTTGATTGTAAGGGTTGTGTGATAGAGAGAGAGTGTGAAGACTCAAGCTAATTGAAGATTGAAGTGTTTTCACGAGTATCTCGCGACTAAGCATCCCGCGAAGTGATGCATGTGCCATGCATATGCTAGAATGCGAAGAGTTAGGCCAAATGGAGACAGCTGTGTCTTGCGAGTATCTTGCGGGTAAAGCCTTCCTGCGAGACACTCGCAAGGCATTCTGTTCTGCCAGCCTGTCCATTTTGATACACACTTTCTGTGCCTACATTATTTATACCCACATTACTCACAAATGTTGAGGAGTGCTTCTGAGAAAAAACCCTAGCCAAATACATTGAGAATTAGAGATTGTCATACCCACAACTCTCTACATACTTGCTTGTGGTATTTCCTCAACTCCTATCTCTCTATTTCCATACCATTGAGAGGTTGATAGCCCAAACACTTACCATATCATTTTTGAGTGTCAAGTGACGTTTTGGTGCAGCTGGAAAGTATTGGAAGAAGCCAAGGATGGCAGATGCAACATGGAGCTTGTTGTGGGATTCGAAGAACTAGACAAGACACGGTTCCGAGAAGTCTTGTTGGAGTAGGAGCTTGGAGGGCTTAGGTACATTGGGTAGATTAGGCTTGGAGGGTTTCTTGCTAAGTATCCCAACTGATTATCTAGTAGATCGATTTTTGCTTGGAGGGCGGTGGAGAGGTTTTTCGTCGAGTTCTTTAGTTTCTTCTTCGATAACACATCGGCATGTTATCTTGTGTTTGCATCTTTCTTCCCTACTCTTTTACATTCCATTTTACTACTGTGTTACTTAGCTTATGGATTAGAGTAGCTTGTTTATTTTTCCGCTCGTATTTACACTATTCCACACTTAGTATTAAGTTAGTGTAAAATCTATCAAGCCGTAATTTTAATTTGGGAGTCTAAACAGCTCTTGTGTTTTTCAACACATTTTTGAGCATTCATCTCTGATGGTTGGCCTACACCAAAAATTGATTGATATCTTGGTTTGATGATAAAGAGTTACTATCAGGAGTGAACATTATGGGTTGAAACTCTCTCCCAAAAAAAGAAAAAAGAAAAAGAAAAAGAGGCTGATGTGTGCTAATTGACAGTCAATACCAAATCATTGGCTTATTATGTGGCTTAAATAACCATGTCAATGGCAACATTGGTATCTCTCTCTCTGTCTTTTTCCGTCTCCCCACTCTCTCCCCTGCCTTTTATGTAACCACTAGGTTTCAATCGTCGTTTCAGTGAACTAAGCTCACATTCGATCTAGTTGCTTCTCTGGCTCAGTGGGACAATTTTTTAAAGTTCCATATCTTTCAACACATTCCATTTTCCATAGTCCATACTACATTTCCTAAATTTCATCTTTGATATGAAACCCCATAATCCTCCCAGTTTATATATATATTAACTTGAAGTTTCCTTTGCCTGACTAATCAACAATGATGGTATTTGGATCCAATATAATCCACAGCTCTACACGTTGAAGTAAAGTAATAACAAGTAAATGTATGAAAAAAATTGGATATATTACATTTTTTGCATGTGAATTGTTTGATATTATTCACTTTGGAAGAAATAATGGTTTGATTTAGATTTCTGAGAGATGCTATGATTTATAATTTTAAATATGTATATATAGTCCAAAAACAAGATTTTTGTCATCAATTAGAGATATGTACGTTATCTGGTGGACATAAAAATCTTGGCTTGATCGATAAACAAACCCGTTGATTGAAAATACTACCAATTAGAGAAGAAAAGAAACATAATCACAGTTTTCCAATTTCTATTAGAAAAATGAATGGGTTAAAATGCTCATAGGTGTAAATTAAATAGAAAGGTAGCCTTGATTTTTTACCTGTCTAACTTTTAACTACCGTATATTACATTCTAAAACAAAAACAAGGGGGACAACAACCTAAATCAAAAGAGCCAAAAAAAGAGCAGCCATATTGGCCATCCTAGGGATCCAAGAGACAAAGACATTAGAAAAAGCAGCTAGCAAATTATGCATCTTAGCAATTCTGGATCTTATTCTCCAGGGGGCTGGCTTGGATCAGGAAGAGCATCATGAAAAATCTTGGAATCAATCTCAATATAAATGGCCTTAGTCTCCAGTTTAGATGCCAGCAACAAGGCCCATTTAACTGCTTCAACCTTCGCTTGGAGATGGAGGGTGGTATTCACTTTTTGGGAGCAAGCGAAGACCAACACCCCCCCCCCCCTCCAGTCTCTTACCACAACAGCTTTGGACAAAAACTTCGTACTGACCGCTACATCTACATTAAATTTAACTGAAAACTGCCTAGGGACCAGGGCGATTTAAAGACACTGAACTCACATAAATCACACCAGCAGATCTGGAATTTTTAAATTCTGTAAACAACCTCCCTACTTTGGAAGGTAATTCATCACATCTTTGGTGGGTGGGGCTTTCGAAATACACTTGATTCCTCGACTTTCAAATTCCATCATATGGAATAGCTCCAAACAACATAAAATCATTTGTTTTTTGGTCTAGACTCAGGCAATCCATGAAAGGGGGAGAGGAAAAGAGTTGGATGAGTTCCAAGGCTGAGGAGAACCAGAGGGCTTCCGTCATCACCCCCTGTTGACTATTGAACCAAATAGCCTTGGCCACCAAGCAGAGAACAAAAAGATGGATTGAGGACTCAATTTCTAGCTTACATAGGGGACAAAGTGTCTCTAATTTCTAAAACTCTAGCTAAATTGTCCTTGGTAAGCAAGAACTCAGCTACAATTCTCCAAATTAGCATTTTATTCCCACCATGCAGATTAGATTTCCGCATTCAGCCCCAAAGAGGCTTAAAGGGTTGATGCGACATGGGATTTTCAAGTCCATGGTCATTGACAATTTAAATGTGATTTAACTTTTATAGAGAGAGAGATATATATATATATATATATATAAATTTCAATAACCTTTCAATCAAATTATATCTCTGTATTTTCAATGATCAGTAGAGATATTTACTGCTAGAATTCTCCTCCCCCACTTAAAACTTAAAAAAAAAAAAAAAAAAAAAAAAAAAAATTACATTTAGGGTTTGTTTGAAATCTGCTTATTTTGTTGAAACTGAAATTTTTTTTGTTGAAAGTACTGTAGATAAAGACAAAAGTTAACTGAAATAGTATAGTAGGACCCATAAATAGTACCAAAAAGTGTATTGGGACTTATGAATAGTAGCAAAAATAAACTGAATAGTAAAATAAATTAGCAAAATTAATCATGCCAAATAGAAACTTGGGTTATTATAATGTTGTTGTTATGAAGAGAGACACAAATGTTTCTTCCATCTTAAACTAGACATCAACCACTTCTCCAAATAAAAAATTAAATGGGTAAGATATATTTTACTTTAAATGATTAAATTGTAACATACTATTAAAAAAAATACTATTGTATTATATTATGAAATTCACTAAAGGTAAAGCCAACTGTGATAGCTACATATTGAATTTTTTTCCTTTGATACATAACAAACAACTTTGGTGAAAAAGTAATCCTTAATTAAACGATTGTAGGTAGATTGGCAATCCATCCTTCGTGGTTGATGAATCTATCAACACTTAGAAATTGACCGAGATCACTTGCACTCAATTTCTTTAGCCAGGGAACACGATGGGAAGTGTTAGCCCCTGGTCCAATATTATCCACCTCCACGTAAGTAAATTGATCTCTGCATTTTGTATATGGTGAGTACTATTAAATTTTATTTTTTTGTTGATACATCAATAATTGGGAGTGAGAGGATTTGAATCCTAGATATCTTTGTTGAAAAGATCTAGAGATTTTGAACTACAAAGCTGTTGCTGACTATTATCATACATATATAGAGCAACAAAGAGCAAACTCTAATTTAACATACAAAGCTATTTTAAGATCCCATAAAAATTCTTTTAGTAAATATATATAAATTGCAAATATATGAATATGTGTGAGTGCATGTCGAGATTATGACCCTCTAAACTTCTTATAGAGTTAAAGAATCCATATTTTTTTAAGTTGGGGTTATTCATTTTGAAATGAGTGAATTTGATTAAACCACATCATTCAACATTTTTTTTTTAATTTAAAAAAAAAGTTGATTATCATCATTTTGATATTTATAGAATCTTTTGATGAGGTGATAAAATTCAATTAACTCATTTTAAAATTCCTATAGTCGAGTTATTTCTCTGAAGAATTCTAGAAAATCTTATATGGTATGATTCTATATATGTCTAATAACATTATATATATGATAAAAGATAAATGTAGACAAATAACAATGACAGGGACATCAATGTTTCCGAGAGATTGAATTTCTTACTCATAGCCCACGTTGAACCAAGCATTCCAACCCTGCGGGACTACTATATCTGATAACTTTGAATTGGCAATAATTACTCTGGAAAAAGCTCTCCAAGCTCTCCCAAGGTAAGCTTTGCCTTCCCCAAGAATCACACAATATTTAAACACAAAGCCAGAAGGATCATCAGCTGAGTCCCTCCCCTGTGCTGTTATGTAACCGGTGTCGTGGCTTCCATGACCATATGTTCCCAATGAATAATTTACAACACTTTTCTACATATCCAACCAAAAAGTTAAAACATTAAAAAAAAAAAAAAAAAAAAAAAAAAACAGTGATTGAATAATTTTGTTTAGGTTAAAATATAAATGAAAATGAATAATTTTGTCTTCACCTCATAGAAAGATTGGCCATTGCCAAATATAAAATCAATTCCACCTTGGATGTAGCATTGGTAAAAGTAATGGCGACCAGTCTCATCCCACAAGGTATCTTGCATCCCCGAAAAGCTGCAGTTGTAGAAAGCAGCTTTATCGCCTAGTATTTCAGCTGCCAAAGCTGGTCTGTGGCGTTTCTGTTTTGGGCTATACAGACCAATATTGTATGTGTTCTGTTAAGAGGTTTACACATGGGTTATACCATATTTAACATTAACACTAAATAATTTTCACATGAATTTATTCCAGTACTTGGGCCAGGGACGGAACCAGGATTTGAACCTGAGGGGGGCAAAGGCTTAAAACAATTTTTTTTTTTTTTTTATAAAAATAAAAACTAACATCTATTTTATATTTAACAAAATACTACATATAAAATAAGTGTTTCTTAAACATTTGATATTATAAAAATATCAACAAAGTATACCATATAAAATAAGCGTTTCTTAAACATTTCAACACATTTATTAAAATGAAACTCGACGCTATTTTAGAGGAGATCCAAAAATATATATATTTTTAAGGGCAAATCTTAATTTTTCAAATTACATATGTATACCAGTTTTTATTTATTTATTTATTTAATTGGGGGGCTATTAGGACCAAAATTTAAAATTTCAACATATATATATATATATATTAGCTTCTTCTTCTTCTTTTTTTTTTTTTTTTTTTTGGGTTGGGGGGGGGGGGGGAGGGGGGGCAATGGCCCCCCCTGCCCTACTGTAGTTCCGCCCCTGACTTGGGCTAGTGTGAGTTTCAATTAATTTAACTACTAAAGTTTTTAATCATCGAGTAAGAGATCGAAGGTTGGAATCCTACTTACACAAAAAATGATTACTATTGGTATCCTTACCTTAAAGCCAATGCCTTTGACCACAAGATTTTCAGCAACTGAAGTGAAAGTAGAGCTAGAATTCATAAGTTCGTGATCACCCCATTCAATAAACGTAACATGGCGGCCTGCTCCATCAAGGAAAATACACGTTTTATCGTATGTGATTGTGACTTTTTCTCTGCACAATAAGATAATTAAATAGAAAACCTTATAATCAATTAATAAGCTCTACAATACAGTAATAACTCATTAATTTTTTTAAAAAAAATACACTAATAACTCTACGCATATATGCCAGCACACAAGTGCGTATGTGTTTATACCACAACTAGCTAGGTTTTAAAGTGTTTTGTTTTACCTGTATACGCCAGCAAAAATTTGAATTCGTATCCACATGGTGTTGCCTGAAGGAATAGAATCAATGGCGCTTTGAATGGTCGTGAAGTTTCCGTGACCTGAAATATCTACAGTGATGGTAAATGCAACTTTGAAAGGGTTGGCTTCATTTAGTTCACACAAGAAAGCTGATATAGACAAATTGCAGTATAGTAACAAAAGGGTAATGCATGAAAATAATTGGAGAGACTGCATTTTATGCATGTGAGTATCTCCTTGCTAGTATAAGCTTAATTTTAAACAAATATTCTTTTAGTACAAAACTCTAATAGAAGCCATAATTTATATAGAGACCAACGGTAGGGTATTTTCCAAGAAGCCACGGCCTATTTGGTGGAATATAAAAAAAAAAATTAAAAAATAAAGTCAAATTTGAAATCAAATTTATCCTCATTGTTTGAAAAATGATCATATTTTCTGTCTGTAAATTACCTAATTTAGCTGGGGAAATGTATGCATGGGCTGGGCTATTATGTAAGGTCATGGGTATATCCATTGTTAAATGCGATATAGATTCTTTTTTTTTCCTTTTAGGTTAAATTATCAGACTAGCTAGGATTTACATTAATTGGATTATTTGCATGTTATGTTAGATTATTGAAATACTTTCTGCCTAGAATAAAAAAGGTAGGCTTTTATGCTAGACTAGATTATTCTTTACATTCCAAGTAAAGATATATAGGAGCAAAAATAACTTTGACTATATAAAATAAGAATAATATCTTTTACGGACTCACCCACCTAGCTCCTCTGGTTCTCATCTGTCTCAGCTGGCCATATAGTGCAGGATATTCAATGCCTCATTATATAGTAATCTTAATGTTGACAAAGTGCCAACTCTGTTTTGCTCACTCCTTGGCTAAGATATGCCAGGCATATTACAATTTGGATAAAAGATTCTCCTCCACAAACTATAATGGCTTTGTACTCTGTTTTGCCTTTGTACTCTGTTTTGCTCACTCAAGAAAAAAAAGAGTCTACATAAAATAGAGAAGAATATATTTTATAGTATATTGCATGTAGATTTACAAAATAAATTTTGTGTCACGAATTCGTATACTCCAATTACATTCACTTTTAATTCTTAGAAAAAACAAATTTGTTTGATAATATGGAGAAAAATATAGTAAATATCCACTGTCATTAAAAAAAAAAAAAAAAAAAAAAAAAAAAAAAATTGGGAGAAGGATCTACTTTCAGTTTTGGCATAACAAATGAATGTGCTGTTTTCCAAGAGTGCCTACCGAACTATAAACAATAGATTGTATTTAGAGTATATGATGGGTGGGTCATTCTGTAGCATATGTGAGAAATTGTTGACTCCTTCGGGAGGGTCAACTCAGTAATGTTTGTAGTCCTCCCATCTAATAATATAATTAGTTGGAAACCCATGCAAATTGCAATGCACGAGAATTTTAATATGATATGATTTTTTTTTTTTTTTGGTTGTTTAAATACGAAATTTGAAAACTCACTTAGTGTATAAACATTTGTGAATGTTTAGACCCCCAAATACAAATTTTCCAATACAAGCTTATATTCAAACAATGTATGTGGGAATATGAAATATAAGTAATACCCAAATTAGCAAACTACTCTAAGCCATTAATTAATCACAACTAGCATAAATTAAAAGCTAAGAGTACGGGAAAGAAAGATGCAAACACAAGATAACACCAGCACGTGTTATCGAAGAGGAAACCGAAGAACTTGACGGAAAATCTTTCCACACCCTCCAAGCGGTGAATGATCCACTAGAAAATTAGTTGGGATACATGAATAGCAATAGACCCTCCAAGCTTAATCTACCCAATGCACCTGAGCCCTCCAAGCTTCTTACTCCAGCAAGGTTACACCGAACTATGTCTTCTCCATGGTTTTAAAAACGGACCAGACCAGTCGGTCTGACCGGTTCAATTGGGAATCAGCCTTCATTCCAATTTGGTTATGGGCAAAAACCGAAAATACCTTAAAAACTGAAAAAATTTGAAAACCTGGCAGTTCAACTAGAAAATCGAAAACCAGCATGGTCAAACCGATTACTGACCGATTAGGGTTATCTGACTTTCCCAGCCTAAAACTACGTCGTTTTGGTCCTAAAAACTAACCCTAAAGTCCTCAGTTCACTCTTTCATCTCACGATCACTCATCACGCCTCTTCTCTGAGTTCTCTCATCTTTGTGGCTCTCACTTAACTCACTCATGACTCAACTCAACTCAAGCTCTGCCTCTGTTTCTGCACCTCTCTCTACCTCAAGCTCACGCATAGTCTCACGCTTGCGGCACTCAAAATTTTTTTTCCCTTCTCATCCTCACAATGTTTGAAGTTCGGTTGGGTTTTTTTTTTTTTTTTTTTTTTTTTTTTTTTTTTTTTTTTCCCTTCTCGGTCTCACCCTCGCCCTCTAAGCTCTGCTCTCTGCTTCTTGGTGTCTAGGTTTTCTAATTGGGTTTTGTCATTTTGCTTTTGATTTTGATTTTCTTGGTTTTTTTTTTTTTTTTTTTTTTTTTTTTTTTTTTTTTTTTTTCATTTCTCTGGGCTTCATCAGGTAATAATTAATATTCTTTTCTTTTTTATGATTTTGATTCTAATCATTTTCTCTGTTCTTTTTTTTTTTTTTTTTCTCATTTCTCAGATTTTTAGATTCCCAGTTCATGTTCTCGGCTTCATCTCAAGTTCTCCTTCCGTGACTTCACTGGTAAGTGGTAACTTCTATAGTTAATTCTCTTTTCAATTATTAGTTTACAATAGCATTTTTGTTTATTTGTGATTTTGTGTATGTTGTGGATTTGATTTACAGAGCATTATTGTTTGTGAAATATAATTTATAGATTATTATACTATATTTTGTGTATATTGTGTTGATGAATTTATTTTTTGATAAAATGGTTGCTCCCAATCTGAAATTCTTGAGAAATTGTTGACTATTGTTTGTGTATGTTGTGTTGATGAATTTATTTGTTGATAAAATGGTTGCCGCCAGTTTGAAATTGTTGACTATTGTTTGTGTATGCTGTGTTGATGAATTTATTTGTTGATAAAATGGTTGCTACCAGTCTGAAATTGTTGAGTGAAATGGAGTCCACCTCTGCCAGTCTGAAATTGTTTGTGGATGTAAATGTAATGACTAACGAACTTATTTATTTGGTTTTGTTGAAAGTTTAATTATGTTAAGGATGATTGTTTTGTAATGTTATTATGTTAAATTCTTTAAAAAGATGTTATATACTTGTATTTTTTTTTTTAAAGTAAACATATTTATTACTATTGGTTTTTTAGTTTTAGCATATTAAAAAATTATTAATTATTTACATAATTTAAAAAAATAATAATTAAATTATTTATGACGTCACCGGTTCGACCATGGGTCCGACCAAAAAACCAGTAATTAGCACATTGACCGGTTCTTTCACCATACCGGTTTTTTAAACCATGGTCTTCTCTAGCTTTCTGGATCCTACAATTAGCCCATTGCATCAACCAATATGAATTGGTTCTCTCTTGAACTACTTCCCAAACACCAAGAACCTTCTCACTACTTTGAATTTGGTGAGGTAAGGATTTGGTTTATAATCCTCTCATGGGTATGACAATGGAGAGAGTGAGAGTAAAGAAATTTGGAGAATCAAATGTATAAGATTGTGGATGAATCGATCTTGTTTTTCTCTAAGGTTTCTCTCTCAAAATTATCTTTGAAAGCTTTCTACATTTTGTGGGTATAAGGGTATTTATAGTAGGGTATGAGATGGAATGTGAAAAGTCATTTTTCAGCAAAACAAGGTGCACTGGCGAGTCACTTTGAGGGTACTGGGATAAGTCGCGAGTTCCAGTTGCCAGTTACCAAACTAGGCCAGAATGTACTTTTTGTCTTGTAGTGATCCAGCTATCCATACTCTTCGTCTTCTTGCATGCTTCACATGTGTGCTTCATTTTGGCAGGTCACTACTTGCGAGTTTGTCGCGAGTCACCTTCTTGTTGCACACTCTTGATCAAATCTTCACACTCTCTCACATATAGCCCTTACATTATTCCCATCTAAATATAGGGTTTCTAAATGCTGAATTACAAGCAAATTTGGTACGGAATAAAGCCAACACATAGTTGAATAAATTTAACTCTACAAAATTTGATAATTCTTGACTTAAGTAGTTAGACCTAACATTTCAAGTAACTAAACCCATTAAACTTATCTTAATAGAATATTTTATATCTCATAAAAGGGAGTGTGAATTCCATGTTGAAAATATGTGTTTCCAAATGCTGAATTACAAGCAAATTTGGCACGGAATAAAGCCAACACATAGTTGAATAAATTCAACTTTACAATCTCTCCCTTTGGCTATTCCGTGACAAAACCCTAAAACAGACTTTAGACTTAAAATGTGAGTTAGGAACAGTTGCCAAAACTCACTCACACCTAATTCTAGATCCGTGAAACTCTTGAACCATGCAAACAAGTCTCTGTAAAAAAATATCACAAAATACACTCATTAGGTTCATTGTAAGCGGAAAACTTAGAATGCATATGGAGCAAGCACAATATGATCAAGCAAGTATGAATATGATAATGAAGCATAACTTGACCATACAAGAACAATCACTATAAATAGTGACTATAATGAACATTCATATGGTGAATGAACATCCGGACCTGCAAGCAAATAAGCTTAATGCAAAGTATCATTTGCATGTCCAACACACAGTCGACGCAAGAACACTAAAGCAAGAAGCATTAGGTTTAAATTGCATCAAGGATACAAGATCCAACAAAGGCACAAGAATACTAAAGAAAATGCAAGACGTTAACTAAAAGTACTAAGCTACATAAGCAAGGGTACATATAAACATAGTCTAAATAACTAAAAATTCAAGTATCCATAACACAAAGTATCCATGTATTTTAAAAACAAAGTACGAAAACCATAGAATACTGAAATAAAGTGCTATGAAACCCATAATAAAACTATAAAACCATAAACCATAGTCTAAAACCAATTAGCAACCAATGCTATTTACTTCCCCTTAATATAAGCTCCCCCTCATGAGCTACCATACTACTCCCCCTTTTTTACCGGAATGGCCAAATGGCTAAGGCTGGTGAGTAAAGCTGTCAAACTTGGTTGCCAACATGTTGATTTGGTCTTGGATAGCTACAAGTCCGTTGGAATGCTCATATGCTCATCTCGAAGACCATAAATACTCTCAAGTATAATTTGAATAGCATCGGGAGGAACTGACGATGATGATGATGCTCCTCTCCTACGTTAACCACCACCATGTGTTGGAAGAGGTTGTTGTCCTTCCACTTTAGTCTCTGTATCAGTGGGAGGTGCTTCTTCAGCCTCTTCAGCATATTCATCTCTAGGAATTCGAATCCTACTTCTTAAGATTTTTTAAGAGTTGATGGGAGGAGTTAGAGGCATTGGACCTATGTGTTGTGGAGTCTCCACACCATTTTCATGAAGGATCCTCATTATAAGATTTGGGACAACAAGCTTTGATCTTGAGGTTGTCTTTGTAGACTCTACAATGATGTTGTACAAGTGTGCACTAATGTCAAAGTAGGTGTTCTCACGAAGCTCCATGAGGAATATGGCTCTAGCATTGTTGATGATTGACAACTTCTTGACCGGATATAAGATAAACAGCATGATATATGCCAGGCATCTCAAATCTGGGGGAAAGGAGGTTGTGTTGAGCTTCTTCCTTCCCTATGGGCACCAATGTGAAGTTGCATAGATTCTAGGGAGAGAATTCTGTCCTTGAATGGAGTGAACCCTTTATGATCTTTTTCTTCAAGTCCAAGTATAGCATCAATGTCCTTAATGTCAAGAGTGAATGCATGACCTCTAACCTAGCACTCTATGTGATCCTCTTTGAGTGATGCATTAGTGTAAAACTCTTTGATCAAATGTTCACAAATTTCGAGGAATTCGCCAAGAAGTTTATCCCAGCCCCGTCCTTCAAAACACCTAGGAATGAAGGAATCATTAAGATTAGCAAGATGCACTTGTCTCTACTGAATGATTGGAGCTGTTTTGAATTGAAGGGCATATCTCTCAAAATGTTGAGGGGAGCGAAAAAAGCTATTATCATGGCACTTTATCTTGTCACCATGTTGAGCAGCAGTTTTTTGTGGAGCCATCTACAAAACATAGCAGCAAATACCACAAAAATAGAGCATAATGAACGGCAACAAACTTGGTTAGACACAAGTTAGTACCAAAAACATAAACTACGAATTAAACCCTAAAAACTAAAATTTAAACAGTAATTTAAACAAAATGACATGTGAAGATGCTAAACATCAAAGCATGATATAATCATGGCATTAGTCGCACAACATGTCAAAGATTGTGTGTGTGTGTGTGTGCATCATATGGAAAAGTGTTTATATAAGAGGCATGAAATCATGAAAGAGGCAAAGTGTGAAACACATAATCATTAGTTGTTCCAAACATGGAAACATGATTATCCCCAAATTTTGTAGTTGACAAAATTACACACAAAAACATCTAAATAGACATGTTATCAACAAAATGGTATGCACACCACAACACAAAACATTGTATAATGCATAACCATGTAATAATCTTGATAGAAACATGAAAAACAAGCATTATAGCATTATTCTCAACAAAACCCATATATCAATTTCATCAAAAACAACAAAAACTCATGTTCATCAACAATATTTCAATATCTCAACAAAAACAACAAATCCATGAAATATAATGCTTTAAACTTGAAATAAAGTAAAAAAAAAGTGAAAACCCATACCTTTTCTTGGATTTTGAGTGAAGATTGAAGAGAAAAATGGAGGTTTGTGGAGTAAAGAAAACGGTTTTGAGAGAGAAAGAGGTGGAGAAGACAAAGAGACAAGCATGTGATGCAAGGGAAAGTGAAATTTTTTGAAAAACTGTCTGATTTTTAACCCTTTTTTGGCAAAACATGCATTTTTCGTGACTCAACTGACTTACGAATGAGCTGCCAAAATCCGTTGAACCCTGATTTTGAAAATTTCTCCAAGTCTTTTTCTCGACTAGGACTTACACTCGCCAATAAGTCGCGAAAGCCTCTGGATAAACTCGCGAATGAGTCGCCAAAAATCCTCAAACCCAGATTTTGATAAACTTTTCTAAGCCTTTTTTGCAACTGGAACTTTCGCTTGCCAAATAATCGCGAATGCCTCGGGTTGAGCTCACGACTGGAGCATGAAACTTGCTACTCGCGAGTGAGTCGCAAAAGCCTTTGGATGAACTAGCGAATAGGTCGCCAAAAATCCTCAAACCCAGATTTTGATAAACTTTTCTAAGTCTTTTTTACAACTGGAACTTTCACTTGCCAAACAATCGCGAATTCCTCGGGTTGAGCTCGCGACTGGAGCATGAAACTTGCTACTCGCAAGTGAGTCGCTAAAATGCAAAGTTGCAAAATTTTGGATTTTTGTGAAATTTTTCAAAAAAAAAAAAAAAAAAAAAAAACTTTCCAAAAACAACTAAATTACTCAAAAATCTTTTTGGGTTTTATCAACAGATGATTGAGCATGTACATCACATTTAATCAAGTACAATCACACAAATGAATAAGGCATTCATTGAACATAGACATGTGTGATGTGTGTGGGTATCAATTATGAGATAGTCCTTAGTCTAATGTGAAGTTTCAGTGATTGATTCAACCAAGTCATACATAACTAGCACTAAGTAGAGTGACCTATCTCAATTGTAGAAATGAACATATATGACCTCTCGCATAAACTTGATTACATTGAGTTAGAAGCTTTTCATTTGGTTTCTTTTCTTTTGATCATTTTCATCTTTACATCTCTTTTTGAGATCGATGCTTGAAATTTTTTATATTTCAATTTGATGAGTAAGCCTTTGGCTTTTTGGCACCATACATTTTAAATACATGTCGCTTTCCCTTTTTCCTAGTCAAATACTAGTTTGTGCGACGGCTATTTCAGCTCATTATCCCTTTTTGAGATTTGACATTGGTTGAGCTTTTAAGCATAAAAGAAAATGAGTCAAAAGAGATATAGGCACAAGTCTACACATGTATCAAGATGAACAAAACTATTGACTAATCATTCATGACAAGTTTGAAGGTCAATTTACAACAATCACATAGATGTCAAGATGTTTCCCACAAAGATACAAGTGCATAGAGAACAAGCTAAGCTCATTAATACACAAAGCCATTAGTATGAAGGTACAAGGCTAAACTTGCATATGACAATGCGCAACACCGCCGATCAAACTTTTTGGATTTTATACTTTTTATGTGCTTTTGGATTTTTGACACAAAACAAAGTAAAGAATGATAAAAAACAATAAACAACCAAAGCTTTTAAACAAAAACAATTTAAAAACATGAAACCAACAAAGCAGTGTGTGCTTCACTCAATTAAGAACAATTTAAAATATATATGTAAAACACACAACACACATGAGTTTCATGGAATGATACTGACATCGATGGTCTTACGGAGCGATTTGAACTGAGGACCATCATAGAGGTTTGGTGAAGATGTCCACCTTTTGGTTGTTTGTGTGAATGAATTCAAGACATACGATTTTATCTTCCACCAAATCACGGATGAAGTGATAGCAAATCTCTATGTGCTTGGACTTTGAGTGCTAAACAGGATTCTTGGAAAGATTTATGGCACTAGTGTTGTCACAGAACACACTTATCGTTTCTTGAGGAATCCCATAGTCATGAAGAAGTTTCTTCATCCAAAGAATTTGAGTACAACAACTCCCAGCAGATATATACTCAGCTTTAGCTGTAGATAGAGATACCGAGTTTTGCTTCTTACTAATCCATGAAACAAGATTGTTTCCAAGATAGAAACATCCGCCCGAAGTGCACTTTCGGTCATCAACACTTCATGCCTAATCTGCATCCGAGTAACCGGCTAGACAATCATTAGAGTTTTTTGAGTACCATAAACCATACTCGAGAGTGCCATTAATATAGCATATGATTCTCTTCACAGCCATCAAGTGAGACTCCTTAGGAGCTGCTTGATAACAAGCACGTACTCCCACACTAAATGCAATGTTTGGCCTGCTTGTAGTGAGATATAGGAGACTTCCAATAATGCTTCTATACAAAGTTGGACTTACTTCTACTCCAAAAGAATCAAGACTAAACTTGGTAGATGAACTCATGGGAGTGGAAGCATGCTTTTTGGAATCTAGTCCAAACTTCTTGACAAGATTTCGTGCATATTTTTCTTGAGAGATGAATATACCATCCTTCCTTTGTTTTACTTGAAGACCCGAGAAAAATGTAAGTTCCCCTACCATACTCATTTTGAATTTCTTCTTCATTTCTTTAGAAAACTCTATAGCATGGGCATCTATGGTGGCTCTAAACATTATGTCATCAACATACACTTGAGCTACAAGGAGATAGTTCTCATTTTTCTTCACAAACAATGTCCGGTTAGCATACCCTCTTTGAAATCCTCTATCCAAGAGATAATTTGTAAGCCGATCATACCATTCTCTAGGTGCTTGTTTCAATCCATAGAGTGCCTTCTTCAATCTCAAAACATGATCCGAGAAGTGAGGATCTTGGAAACCTTTGGGTTGTTCAACAAAGACTTCTTCATTAAGGAACCCATTGAGAAAGGCACATTTCCATTTGGTAGAGTGTGAAGTCCATAATACATGCAATGGACAAAAGTATGCGAATAGACTCAAGTCTAGCCACTAGGGTAAAGGATTCAGCAAAATCTACTCCTTCCACTTAAGTGTAACCTTGAGCCACCAACCAAGACTTATTTCTTATTATCTCACCATCCTCATCGGTCTTATTTCTGAAAATCCACTTTGCGCCGATGACATGAGTGTCTTTGGGCCTTGGAACAGGTTCCCATATGTCATTCCTCACAAATTGATTCAGTTCTTCATGCATTGAATCCACCAAATTCTCATCTTAAAGAGCTTCTTCTACCCTTTTTGGCTCAAATTGAGCAACATAGTAATGATAAGTCACTTGGTTTGCAACAAGTGTGCTCCCTTTTCTAAGATGAAGACCTTCATCTAGAGAATCAATAATATTACTTTCTAGATGATTTTTAACCACTCTAGATGATGGCTTCTTTGAGGTGGACACTTCATCATTCTAGGAGATAGAATGATGAACTTCTAGAAGGGTGAGAGGGCTTAGGGATTTAGACAATGACCTTGTCTCCAATCTAGAGTTCACGGGAGTAGAATCTCTTTTTGGTGAACGTTCTTCCACTTTAACACCTTGGGCTTCAATCTCAACGATACCCTCTTTGGAGCTTGTTCCTTCTCCACTATCATCATTTGCTACGTCTATTATGGTATCATCAATAACCACATGGATGGAATCCATCACCGTTTTTGTTCTCTTGCTGAAGACTCTATATGCTCTCGACTAGTGGTTGAGTACCTGAGAAAGACACCTTCACCACTCTTTGCATCAAATTTTCCAAGGTTCTCCCGATCATTTAGTATGTAACACTTACTCCCAAAGACTTAGAAGTATTTCACTTTTGGCTTTTTCCCATTCCTAATTTCATATGTAGTCTTCTTTGTTCCTGCAAAAAGACTCAAATTTTGCATTCTCAAACTCCTTGCTATGGTCAGTTCTTATCCTAACAATTGGTACACCTTTCTTGTTTTAAAGCTTCTTACAAAGAGTCTCCATCTTCTCACATGCTTCCAATTTCTCTCTAAGAAATTCCACCCATGTGTATCTTAAGAAATCATCGACAATGACCATAATATACCATTTTCCTCCTAAGCTTTCCATTCTTTTAGGTCCCATTAAATCAACATGGAGAAGCTCTAAGCAACATGATGTAGAGATCACATTCACCTTTTGATGACTCGCCTTTGTTTATTTTCCCATTTGACAAGCACCACAAATGGTCGTCTCCACCTTCCCGAATTTTGGGAGTCCCACAACAGCTTCAAGTTTGGACACTTTCGCCACTCGTTTGAAGTTTGCATGGCTGAGTCTTTGATGCCAAAGTTCCAACACATCAACTCAGGCACTCCTACAAGAGATATTTGGCGTAGGAACCACTCCATAGCAATTGGCGATGGTCCTATATCCCTCCAAGACTTGAATCCCTACTTCATTTATGATCACACACCCCTTCTTTGAGAATTGAACAAGAAAGTCCTCATCACATATTTGAGTGATGCTTAAGAGATTTGCCTTAAGCCCTTTGATAGATAGAACATCTTTCAATAGAGGTAGCCTCGGTACCTCGATAGTCCCTTTGCCAAGAACTTGAGCATGGCTTCCATCCCCAAATGTTACATATTCACCAACCTTCTCTTTGAAAGACTTAAATAGTGATTTATCTCCTATCATATGACGAGAACATCCACTATCAAGATACCATAAACAAGAATTGAATACTTTCAAAGTGGTGTGCAAAAACAAACAAGCATGAGATAAGCATTCTTGATCTTTAAACGGAAAGTCATCTTCATTTTTTATTCTCTTACTAGATTGAATTCTCTTTTAAGGTGATCAACCTTGTCACACAACATTCTATTTCTTCTTTTATACTTCTCAATCAATGAATTTGACTCACATAGACTATTGTGTAAGACGTGGTTCTTGTGTTCAATATACTTTAGCATGTGAACAAACATTCTAGCATGTTTCTTTGTTTTTAATAACTCTAAGAGTTCATTGTTAGGACAATATTTAAAAATACTCATAGAGTCATTATCACAAGCATTTGCGCCACAATTGAACATAGCCTTTTCCATAGCTTCATCCATAGCTACAAGGGGTCTAGGATCACACTAAGGACATAGAAATCCATCAAAGTGTACCTGCTCTGATACCAAATGAAAACTCAATTAGTGTATAAAACACTTGTGAATGTTTAGACCCCCAAATACAAATTTTCCAATACAAGCTTATATTCAAACAATGTATGTGCAGAATATCAAATATAAGCAATTTCCAAATTAGCAAAATACTCTAAGCCATTAATTAACCACAACCAACAAAAATTAAAAACTAAGAGTAAGGGAAAGAGAGATGCAAACACAAGATAACATAAGCACGTGATATCGAAGAGGAAACTGAAGAACTCGGCGAAAAATCTCTTCGCTGCCCTCCAAGTGGTAAATGATCCACTAGAAAATCAGTTAGGATATATGAATAACAATAGACCCTCCAAGCTTAATCTACCCAATGCACCTAAGCCCTCCAAACTTCTTGCTCCAACAAGGTTACACCAAACCGTGTCTTTTCAAGCTTTCCGGATCTCGTAATTAGCTTATTGCATAAACCAATATGAATTGGTTCTCTCTTGAACTGTTTCCCAAACACCAAGAATCTTCTCACTACTCTGAATTTGGTGAGGCAAGGATTTGGTTTATAATCCTCTCATGGGTATGACAATAGAGAAGGTGAGAGTAGAGGAATTTGGAGAATCAAATGTATAAGATTGTGGATGAATCAATCTTGTTTTTCTATAGGGTTTCTCTCTCAAAATTCTCTCTGGAAGTTCTCTACATTTTGTGGGTATAAGAGTATTTATAGTAGGGTATGAGATGGAATGTGAAAAGTCATTTTTCAGCAAAATAGGGTGCACTAGTGAGTCGCTTCGCGACTGGGATGAGTCACGAGTTCTAGTCACCAGTTACCAGACTAAGCCAGACTGTATTTTTTGTCCTACTCACACACAACCCTTACATTATTTTCACCTAAATATAGAGTTTCTAAATGCTGAATTAAGAAGCAAATTTGGCATGGAATAAATCTCACACATAGTTGAATAAATTCAACTTTACAAAATTTGATAACTCTTTACTTAAGTAGTTAGACCTAACATTCCAAGTAACTAAACTCATTAAACTTATCTCAATAGCATAATTTATATCTCATAAAAGAGACTGTGAATTCCATCTTGAAAATATGTGTTTCCTCATCACTACGTGTGATTTTTCAACTTACTAAGGTCTTAATTGTTAATATAGTACTCATGATACATCATAGAAAACAACATTTCATATTCTTGTTCACACTTCACTTAGGATTGAGAGTCTATGTAAATCAAAGTTGTAAGATTTATTATTCAATTGACAGTAATAAAAGAATAATTAATCTCACACAATACAATTCAATGTATCTTACACACTTATCAACGTATTAATTAGAAGTCTTCACTTCCATTATAAAGACAAACTACCTTAATTAGTTGACACGTTATAGTCTTCATAGATGAAATGTTTAATTTTATTACCGACTACAAAATAAAAATATTGAATTTACAAAGAATTTGTGATTTATATCTGATGTAACTAATGTATATAAAACACATATAGTGCATCTTAAGGACTATATAATAATGTTTAAATATTCATGTTACCATTATTTTAGATAATAAAATAACTTTTATTATTTTTATACATGTTGTACTAATGCGCAACATAATTAAGACAATAGGATTTCAAAGTACTAATCCGAACAAATGAGTGGATCACCAACGTGTTACCCTTGAAATAAACATTGCATGGAACTTAATACTCAGCTGATAATGTCAAATGATTGGCTTGTCTGGCTTAAATAGCCATGTCAGTGGCGATTGGCAATGTTGGTATATCTCTTTCTCTCTCTGTCCCGTCTCCCTCTCTCTCCTCTTCCTTTTCCGTCATCACTAGACTTCGACCGTAATCTTAGGGAACCAAACTCACATTCGATCACTCTGCTCTCTACCTCAATGGGACAAAAAATTTTAAAGTTCCATATCTTTCACCACATTCCCTTCTCCTCACTACATTTCCTAAATCTTTGATGTAAAACACCATAATTCTCTCAGTTGATATATATAATAACTAGAAGTTTCCTTTGCATGTCTAATCAACAATAATGGTAGCTGCAATGTTGGATCCAATATAAGCTACAGCTCTACACACGTTGAAGTAAAGTAATAACAATTAAATGTATGAAAAAAATTGGAGATATTGCATTTTTTGCATGTGAATTGTTTGATATTATGAACTTTGGAAGAAAGACTGGTTTGATTTAGATTTCTGAGAGATGCTATGATTTATAAATTTATATGTATATATAGACCAAAAACAAGATTTTTGTCATCAATGAATGATACTTACGTTATCTAGTGGATACCCATAAAAATCTTGGCCAAATCGATAGACAAACCTGGCGAATAAAAATACTGCCAATTAGAGGAGGGGAAAAAAATCATAATTACGATTCTCAAATTTAATTTCGTTCAGAAAATTGAACGGGTTAAACATGCTCATAGGTGTAAATTAAATCTTAAAACAGCCACGACTACAAGCAACACAGCAGCATGTTTCACCCTTCACAACATAAACAAAACAAGGGGGACAACAACCTAAATCAAAAGAGCCAAAAAAGAGCAGCCATATTGGCCATCCTAGGGATCCAAGAGACAGATACATTAGAAAGAGCAGCTAGCAGATTATGCATCAGTAATTCTAGATCTTATTCTTCAAGGGACCTGGCTTGGATCAAGAAGAGCATCATTAAAAATCTTGGAATAAATCTCAATATAAATGGCTTCAGCCTAGAGAGTGAGGGTGGTATACATTTTTTGGGAGCAAGCGAAGACCAAGCCCCCTCTCCAGTCTCTCTCCACCCCAACTTTGGACAAAAAAATATGTACCCAAACGCATACTTATAAGTTTAATTGAAAACCGCCTAGGGACCATGGCTGATTTAAATAAACTGGACTCACATAAATCAAATCAGCAACTCTGAAAATTTTAAACTCTACAAACAACCTCCCTACTTTGGAAGGTAATTCATCACATCTGGGGGTGTTTGCAGAGGCAAAGTTACTTGTAACTCAGGGTGGTCATAGGACCACCCTGAGTTGCTAAAAGACGTATATATATACTTACAAAATATATATATACACACACACATGCACACACTAAATTAACCTATTTGGACCACCCTAATAAAAATATTGACAATCTTGACTTGAAAATTATAAGAATTTCGATTCAATAAAAATAAGAGTAGTGCTACTTTCACAACATTTTAACAATAATTTCACTACTATGAGAGATTGGAAAAACTGGGGTGCTCTCAGAAAAGGGGTTAGGCATTGGCACCTTCTCTTATTAGGATTTTGTGTGGAATCGCCACTTATTTATTTTTTTTTTTTATAAAAAAATAAGCAAAAATAAATACAATTCACATCTCCAAAAATACCTCAATTTCATTAATTGATTATACAAATACAATTTGGTAGAATATCTTTACAAGGCTTAATCCTAGATACAATCTACCAAAACAATTCTACTAGCCTAAAATTCTAAGGTTCAGGGGTTAGGTTACAGGATGAGAAAGTGTTAGGCACTCACCCTGCCTAGATGGAGTCTGGTCTTCCAAACTCTTACTGACCATTAAATACCCATATTCAAACTATGTAATGTTATGCAATAGATGCTATGTCAAATCCTAGACCTAAGGTTAAACTTGTATTCAAGAACCTTAGATCTGCCATTTTATTTTGTGTGAAAAAAAATTGACGAGAATAGTTAATGAAAAATTTAATTTTGAGTCTTCATAAAAGAAAAAGAATGGATTTTTAATAAAAATTTAGATCTGGTTGGGATTTTTAAATATGGGGAAAAAAAGATTTTTATTTTGAAAACACCAATTGTTTATTGAAAGAAAAAAAAAATCTGGTTTTTAATATATATATATATATATATATATATAAATTTCATATTTTTATTTAAAAAAATGTAGATCAGATTTTTATTTAAAAAAATGCAAATCAGATTTTTTATTTAAAAACAGACCAGATTTTTATTTGCAAAAATACAGATAAGATTTTATAAATATAATATAGATCTGATTTTATAAATAAAATACAAATCTAGTTTTTGATTTGAAAAAGAAACATAGAGAAAACTGCAGATCTGTTTTTAATTTTAAAAACATGGAGAAAAATTGCAAATTTGATTTTAGTTTAAGACAAACATGAGAAAAGTTGCAGATTTGATTTTAATTTAAGAGAAGCACAAAGAAAAATTGCAGACCTAAATTCTTAAAGAAAGATTCAACCCTAGATCTAGACATGTTCATCAATTAATCATGTGAAATTTTTTAAAGCAAAAGAGAACATGTATTAACATATGAGAAACATGGTTATCTAAACACAGAAAAAACATCACATCCATGGAAAATAAAGTCTAGATAAAAGCATGTTATGGAAACAAAGTTAGAATCACACCTGCATGAACTTAATCCACTAGCAGAGAACTATCCTAAAGATTAAAGAGAGTGAAATTCTAAGGATTTAAGTGAAGCCTTTTAACAAAAAAGAAATCCCTAAAGCAAAGCTTCAAAACTCCTTTAACGTAAAGGGAGAAAGAAGTCAAAAAAAGGTGTCTTGATTTTTGATTTTTGTTCCCTATTTATAAAGGTCTAGTGCTTAAAAAATATGTTGAATCAGATCAGATACGAATTGGGTTGCGTCCTTATTCCTAAAAAATTAAAATAGACACGTTTTATCTCAAATAGAGCATTTCTGGGCCGGGCCTCGAAGCTGTGCCAATTGGCACTCCTAAAGTGTCGATTGGACCTCTCAAGTGCCAAGCCCAATTCCCAATTTTGGTTCAATTTGGACTCTTTTTTAGGGATTTTCTAAGTCGGGAACTGCACCTGGACGTATTTTTAACTCGTATTCTAAAATTAATCCTTTTTATTTTGATAATCAGGTCTTTAAAACAATAATTATATGATAGATAAATATTCAAAGAAGACTTAATTATCAACAATTCTCTTGCTATCTGATTATCCATTTTATTCTCATGTGACCAGGCTTATTTCTGATAAGAATCAACAACCAATCACACAATTATTTAATTAATTTTAATTGTGTAACCAATCATAATTAATTTCAATTAATCACATGTAATCAATTTCACCCCTATACAATGCATGTAGGCCATGAACATTTGATCTTGTGATATCTTTTAATTCGACAGTCCAATTTGAGAATCGGACATACTGTCATGACCATTATAGTTTCAAGATTATTTTTATGATATGCAATAAATGATTTAATGCATGTAATGCAATTATGATTTTTGGGTATTTGAAATGGTCATTTTGGTCATCTTTCAACATTAAATTATAAGTGCAAAATCAAGTGTCTACAACTACAAATCTTATGTAGTAAGTGGAAAGTAGTTACTGTAGGGTCAATTTTTGATGGGCCAAGTATGGACTTTGTAGACTCAGCCCAATGAAACCCCTAACAATAAATTTGTAGAGAGTGGGTTGAACAACTGGGCTGGAAATGGATTTAGCAACGATTCAAACAGATAAACAAGGAACAAAATGGTGCTCAGACTAGCATTCAGTAGGGATCCTCTTGAATTCGAAGAGGTTAAAATTTTACAGACTTCAACAAATAAAATCCCCCCCCCCCTTCTGTGAGACCTATTTCCTTTATATATACACTTTCCACCTCATCTTCACCGTACACTTGTTCTTCATCTAAGCATTCACTTAAGTACTAGTCACATCAGAAGTTTGCTTTAATCTGCCGTGAGTGGTAGTGGTTGAGATTGCACTGTTCAGGTGTCTTCTCCACATAAATGCGGCCAGGAAAATTGCTGCAGTGCATTAAATGCGGTGGTAGCAGCTTTTTCTTTAAGATATTTCATGATCTTCTCACCCTTAGGCGTGCCCAGAGTTCACTCCTTACCGTGGGATCTTCTAGGAGGGTTACTGGGGTCTTCTGTATATCAACTTGATCAAGTTCTCCAGCGATCCGATGAGTTGAATCTCTTCAGACCACCCAGGTTGTCTTCGGATGCAACATTCATCCCTTCTTGATTGCATTTTCAACAAATGGACTAAGCGCTGATCCCTTTCACCTCTTCGGACAACATGTGATATTCGAATCGGGCCCCAGGCCCAATATGTGGCATTGGGCTTTCTCACCCACAGTTACTAAATCTAATTTTGGCTCAATATTGACATCAATTTTTAACCCACTAATAACAAATTATTGCATAAGATTTGCTTTAAAAATATTGTAGATGTAGCATCACTCCATAAATAATTATGTCCCCATAAACATAATCCTTGGCCCCTTAAACCCAAAAAAAAAAAAAAAAAAAAAAAAAAAAAAAAAAGCCCATATAACAACAAAAATAACCCAAAAAGAAAGACTAGACCAAACATAAATGAGTTAACAAATTATTCAACAAAAAGCCTATTTAAAAAGAAAAGTAAAATAATCATTCAAATTTTTAACTCTTTCAACCTATTACATAAAAATAATCTCTAATTTTATTTTTCCTTGAAAAAAAGACTCAAGAAAAATATTGTAGTTCATGAGTTTTCCTTGGTAGTGCCAGCAATTATGCTCTTTTTGGCTTTGCAGTTGCAATAATTTTGTTCTCCTTAGTGACTCACCTCGTTGTTGTAGCAAATATCATCAATTTTTCTTTCTCTTTTCTATTATCATTTCAATTTTCTTACTTTATTACTCTTACCCCAGTGTTCTCAATTTCTACTCTATCTCTTTTTAGTCCATTTTTTCTTTTTCACTTTGTTAGTAGAAAAAAGTTGTAATACTTCATGTTTTTCCTTCTTCTTCTTCTTCTTCTTCTTTTTTTTTTTTTTTTTTTTTTTTTTTTTTGTAATGTTGATATATTCAAAGTTTCTTAGTGAGTACCCTACGAAATATTCCTGGAGCCGCCACTGGGTGTTCATGGTACGGTTCAGTGCAATTTTGGGCTATTTAAGCACCAAATTTTGCAGTGCAGTTTGCCCAAAACCATAACCACACTACATCTCAATTTTGCAATCACATGTGCGGTACGATGCTATACAGTGTACAACGTGTGGTTTGATCATTTTTTGGATAATATATTTTTCAAGATATCATGACCAATTTCTATTTTTTTTTTTTTTTTTGGGAGAAACAACTAATTTCAAGTTTAATGTTAATAACCATGACAATTTGACAGTATATTTTAAAATAAGTATATAACATGTGTAACAAAAAAAAAAGTAACACAACTATATAAAAGAAATAATAATTCTATAACAGATTGAGAGTAAACTAAAAGTACCACAAATATATACCAATATATATATATATATATATATATTAAACTTTTGCACTTTTGATTTTGTGAGAGTGAGTGTGAGATGAAGAAGTGAATGAGGTTTTGAACTTTTAATTTTGTAATTAACCAAACAAAGTTGTTTTTAACATGAAACTGGAATGCATTGACACTAGTCTAGCCACTTATTTCATATAATATTAAATTACTAATATATATTTAAGGGGAAATTAAAGTAAACCCATTTGTGGTTAGGCCCGTTTTCACTTTGCCTATCCATGGTTCAAAACTTAACACTTTTCCCACTTGAGATTTTCTCTGTTAAGGATCCATTACCTATCTCTCCATTTTACTGTAAAACAAACACATTTTTAGATGAAAACAAACATAAAAAGAATAAAAAAACTAAGGTTTCCAATTTTTACAAAAAAAAAAAAAAAAAAAAGGGAAAATTGCAGTTAACCCACCTGTGGTTTGGCCCGTTTTAACAGTGCCTACTCGTGGTTTGAAATTTGTCACTTAACCCACCTGAGGTGGCTTCCGTTAGACCCCCGTTACCCACCTCTCTCTTTTCACCGTTAAAAATAGGGGTAAATGTGTCTTTTTCATTATATTTTATGTCTCTCTCCTCTAAAAACAAAAAATAGAACAAAAATGCAAGAAAAACAAGATCAAAAAGTGATATTTATTGTCTCTCCATTCACACAAATTTTGAACCTAAGAACATACCTAAAAAAATTTTATTCGCACGTTCACACTATGATTATTTTAATGATTTTTTTTCCTTATTTTTTTCTTCCTTTCCTTTCATTTCATCCCAGCTATCTCTCACGTTTTCTTCTCCATTCTCATGTTTTCTTCTCCATCTTCCCTCTGAGTTTCTCTCTTTTCCTCCATCGCCAATCTGCATAAGCCCATCCACCATAAACCCAGCTCCGATCTAGCCCTTCCGCTGACCCAGTTCGCCTCCCCAGCTTCGATCTGCCCTTCCACCGACCCAATTCGCCTCCCCAGCTCTGATCCAGCCCTTCCGCCGACCCAACTCGCCAATCCAGCCCTTCCGCAACCCATTCCGCTGACCCAGCTCATCGATCTTCCTCCACTCCTCACCGGCCCAACTCCCCTACCCAAACGTATTCCTCCACTCGCCGCCGACCCTCAGTCTCTCTTCAGTTCCTCACTCTCGCCAACCCAAGCCGTGGGTTTCACCGTGTTCAATGTGGGTTTCGGGTTTAATGGTTTGTGGGTTTGATGGCAGTGGATTTTGGTCATGGTAGTGGGTTTTTGGCAGTGAATTTTGTTTTGTTTTGTGGTGGATTGTGGGTCAATGGTGGTGTGGCTGGATTTTGTCTGGGTTTCGTGGTAGCTGGGTTGCTGGATTTTGCTGCCTTGCCTCATGGTTGTGGTTTAATGGGTTTTGTTTTTTATTTTGTTTTTGATGGGTGGATCGTGGTCGTGGTCTGGGATGATAGATTTTGTTTTTGATTTTTTGTTTCAGTGAATTTCTTTGTTTGTTTGCTGAGATCTGTTTCTTCATTCTCTCCGATTAATTTACTAGTTTCAGTGAATATCTTTAATTTTTCATTCAGAAATTACGTTCAAATTCTATTCCTAAATTTCTATCTGTGATCAAAGAGAAAGGATTAGGGCTGACTTTCAATGTTCATTAGTTGAAATCCAACTGCATTTTGTTTGAATTTCGGTTTCCAGATGAGTTATTGAAGGATTCGATGAGAGTGGTGAGAGAGGGAGAGAGCTCGTTCCTTTTGTTAGGTTCTATTTGAGTTCTAATTTTGGCTTATATAGTAAAGAGGATTTTCTAACGGAAATGGCAGAGGTGGGTAACGGGGGTCTAACGGAGGCCACCTCAGGTGGGTTAAGTGACAAATTTCAAACCACGGGTAGGCACTGTTAAAACGGGCCAAACCACAGGTGGGTTAACTGCAGTTTCCCCAAAAAAATAATAATAAATAAAGTATGAACATTAGAAAGGTATGAAAATCACTGGTGTTTTGTTTTTTTTACAAGAGGAAATGATGTAACAGGGCTGAGAATAGCCTTTCTCTTCCCCTGTTTTCGGTATGCAGAAACAAGGGTTATACTTTGTGTATTTTGACTTATATCAATCAAAGTTTCTATCTTTTAGATCAAAAATGAAACAAGTAAAAATCAAACGCAAAGTAAACATTCTTAGCAACAAAGAAACCAACACCAAATCAAATCCACCAAAAAAGAAACCAAAGCAGAAAGAGTGGTGATTCAATCTCAAAACAATTATTCCTTCCACCTAGGTTATGGATTTTTCTTTAAAAAAACCTTTAATTTCAATCTGGGTTCTCCAAAATTCCCTATATTTCTTACCCAAAAAAAAAAGGAAAAAAAAAAAAAGAAAAAAAAAAAGAGAAAGAATAAAGCTAAATCAGATGAACCCACAAGCAAAACCACAAAAAATTGAAACCCATGAAGCAAGAACAAAGGCATCACAGTTCGATCTAGACCGTCAAGATGAAAGAACAAAGCAAATTCAGATGAACCCACAACCAAAACCACAAAAAAAATGAAACCCACAAAGCAAGAATGAAGGCATCACAATTCGATCTAGACCGTCAGGATGAAAGAACAAAGCAAAATTAGATGAACCCATTACCAAAACCACAAAAAAAAAAAAAAAAAAAATTAAACCCACGAAGCAAGAATGAAGGCATCATAGTCCGATCTAGACCGTCGGGATGGATTCCTCGCAAAAACAATGGTGTTGATTTGGGCAAGGAATTAATATTCTCTGTTATGGTCGATCTGGCCTTTCGCTATGGTGGCCGATGTCCTCCTTAACTCCACCATCGGAGAGAGAGAGAGAGAGAGAGAGAGAGAGAGAGAGAGAGAGCGAGAGAGAGAGAGCAAAATAACTATGCAATATTTTTTCCAACAATTGTGCAAAAAACAAGAAAAACAACCAATATAGTATTTTTCAAAGGTTATCAATTTCAGGATTAACTGTAGCTTGCAAAATATGCCACCAAATATAAATCAGTAAATGGAAAAAAAAATAATAATAAAAGGAAAATATAAGTTTAAATTATAGCAAAATTCATAACAACTATGCACACTTGACTCAAGCCATATAACACAATGTGATCTTGTCCAACCAAAAATCCACAATCAAAAGATTCCTACATATGACATTTAAACAAATCAATATTTCATTTTCTATGCTAATAAAAGTAACTGGGTAGTAGGATATTAGACAAAATTTATAAGTAATAGCAGTAATTAGTTTGTAGGATATAACTAAAGAAATTTATATGCATACCTAATTCAGACCATATAACCCAACAACATTGCCTTGTCCAACCAAATTACTACAACTAAAATATTCTTGTATATGTCATTTAAATAAATTTATGTGTCACTTTTCAATAGTAGTAATTGTTTAATAGGATATTAGACAAAATATGTAATTAGTAGCATCATACTTGAGTTATGTTGTCTCCTAATGGTGATGGTTGTTCAACATTATTATGTTCTTTGTGAGAACTAATATTAACTGAGGAATCGACCTATGTGGAAAAAAAAAAAAACAATTGTCACATAAAGCAAATTTATGAACCCACAAAGTCATGTTTAATAATGGAATGTAAATGAACTTACTCTATTTAGGCCATCACGTGATTGAACTTGTCTTGCTCTACTAGTCTTTTTGGGTTGAGCCTTCTTACTTTGAGATTTTTTTTCCCCTTTCTAATGGACTTTTCAACACTTCTCATTTCTTGCAAATGCTTCAATAATTTGTCAAAACATTTATCAATGTGTTCATATATCATCTCTCTCTCTCTGCTGCAAGTGTGTTAATTTGAAGACATTTGTGACTCAAATGAGAGAGAGGCTTTCCCATTGACTCTTGTGCACTACCTTTAACATCAATGCCATGATAGTCCTTGATAGAACTAACCCTTACATCTTGTGTCCATCTTTTCAATACATAAAGGCTGGAATTCTCTTCACATTTTTCTTGACAAAAACTTTCAAAGCATGGGAACATAGAATTCCCAAAAAGCTAAACTTCATGCAGCTGCATTGGATTATAGTTGTTGAGGCTTCATATTTGACTAAGTGCTCTTGAGTTCTACTTCGATATTTCACTCTGTATTCTGTATTAGAATCAATTTTTCTTTCCTTGTAAATAGTACAATCCACAATTTTCACATATTCATCTTAAAACATTTTGAATATTTTTGGAGTGTACAACTCTATAACATCTCGAAATCTACTAGTAAAACCGGTGTTGTTCACCTTATTTTGAACTCTGCTTTAGAATAATGTTCAAAATATTGCAAAAGACCATGTTTTGGCTTCAAGTATTTCTTAAACACACTGTTCATTGACTCATTGTGTTGAGTGCTTTTCATATCAATAGTGAACATATGCTGGCCATATACTATAGAACATTTCTCTTTCACATCAGACATTTCTTAAGGATTATTAGCAAGATCATATGTCTCAAGCATGTTATTTTAAGCAACTATCCATTCATCTTCATCTTCAAAATCATACACAAAATTACTAAGATCATATCAAAATTGGCTTGATGGATTAAATACATGATGTAGACACTTAGCAGCATTCTGATAAATTTGCTACACACATAAACGGTGATTTGATTAAGGAAACACACCTTCTATTGCATTAGACATTACAGTAAATTGATTTGTAAATATAGTTCTTGGTTGTTTCCCTGACATTGCACTCAAAAAAGTTTCAAACAAGCACTTGAATGACATTATAGTTTCATCATAAAGTGAAGCTGCACCAAAGATAATTAACTATTTATGCTGATTAACAATAATGAATGGAGCAAGAGGTCGACCATATGAATTTGTCTGGTAAGTGGTGTCAAAACATATAACATCCCAAAAGTGTCCATAATCAACTATAGATCTAGAATCAACCCAAAAAATATTCAAAATTTGATTATCATCATCAAGTTCTATAGAATAAAAATAAAATGGATCTTCTAATTGCATCTTTTTAAAGCAATCCATCACGGCACAATCATCTCTTCTCTGTAAAGCGTCTCTCCTCTTGGAATTTACATGATTTTGATAGTCAACTTTCAAAAACCCAAGATCTTTATAACCACCAACTTGCATGCTCAACAATTCTATGGTTTGTTTTATTGATACCCCAGATTTTTCTGCATCATTCGCAAAAGCTTGTTAGGCAGGTGTAATTTTTCTATTTAATCTTAATATATGTTTCATTGGAGAAGGAGCAAACTCATGATTATGTTGTTCGTGAAAAGAACAACTTCTAACATACCATCCTTTTGAAGTTGACAAGTCATTTGTACTAAACAACCAATTTGTGAAATTGGGTGATGGACAGATAGCTGTTCACGATGTTTGTCAATAGCTCGTTCACCTTGTTTGAACGACAAAATGTTCTCCTCTTAACATGTCCAGCACTCCCTCGCCTTATATAATGTTTCCTTACATTGAAGCCCCTTTTGTGAGCATATTGTTTGTAAAACTCAAATACACTATCATCACAATCAAATTTTATTCCAATCATTGGTGCCTTAATTTCCTTATTGTGTTTACTCGGGGTATTTGGACTTCCATCAATAGGTTCTACTTGAGCTTCTTCCTTAATCCAAAAACCAATAAAAAGCAATAGTGTTAGGAATATTCAATATAAAAAATGATATTCAATTTTTTTTATTAAACACAACAAAGAAACCATAGTTGCTTATAGTCTTATAAAAAGTCACAATGAACAAAAACTACAATATTCAAAACTCAAAATACCCCAAAATCCTATTCAACAGAAATTATACTCAAACTTCCTAAAAATAAGTAGTAAATAAATCCTGGCCACCAACAATAAATACCCATTCAAAACCAACAAAGCCATCAGCTCTTAAGTTATAAACTCAACTATGGTAATAATCATAAGGACAAATCTTCAAACTTCAAATATAATGCAATTTGAGAAACAAATTTAAGGAAATAATTATCTTTAAAACAATTTTTTTTTTCAATTACAATAAATTTAATGAAAATTAGACCTGAAAAAAATTGAGAGCTATTGCCTTTGTCATTGTTATAGGGAGATGGTCAAGAAACAATGAAGTGGTAGGAGTGGTAGTCCTTGGCGGCGAATATATGGGTGCGGGATGGGAATGGCAAAGAGAGAGAAGGTTGCTAGGAGAGGCGTCGGCTGAGTGAGAAAGTGAATGGGGTGGACTAGGCGAAGGGAGAAGGGGATAAAGAGGAGGAATGGAGATATGGTTAGGTGAGATCAGTGGCCGCTGCATGTGGCCGTGATTCTCTAGCCAGTTTGGGATTTTGAGAAAAACAAAGGTGGAGGAGGAGGATGAGAGAAGCTCTGCTATGTGTGGGACTAACAAATACACTTGGATACATGGGAAAGGTGATGCAAAGTGATGCAACTCAATGCAAATTGATTGTGCATGCAAATTGAGACCGGAGACTGAATTTGCCATAGTTCATCATATTCCTTATAGAAGCTACTGTGTCTTTGTGCCAAGAGTTTTGTAACCAAGGAGCTTCTTGATCTTCATTGTTAGATGAACTGAAAAACTTTGCAACATCTTCCTCAAGTTGGTGTGTTAGTCACATACTTGGATCCGTATTTCAATTGGTTAGTCATGTACTGGGAGCCGTGCATTAAAAGGAGAGATTGTCACTACATCACAAGTCCAATTGGGTATTGGGGTAAGGGTTCAACTATATGTTAATATTAGGTATTGAGATTCCTTTTATTTGTAACCGCTTGTTTTAATAATAGTGGATTCTTGAGAGTGGTGACCTTAAATTCACCCGGTGAGGTTTTGCCTCGGTTGCTTTCCCCATTTGTAAACAAATCACCTGTGTCAAATTTATTTTCCGCTGCATTTATTTGGTGATTTGTTTGTGCTACCACACTTATTGTATGTAATTGAATATAATTAATTCACTTGGTTAATTAATTGATTAATTTTTACTAAAGGGGTCAATACATTCTTGGCCTATCACTATCAACAACTCATGGCATGTATGGTTGTCGAAGCGATCAAATTAAGCCCATACATAAGGACGTATGGATACGACTACTACTACTTTAAACTTTATTAAGTAGGTTGGGTAAAGGTGATCTAGTTCAGGATCCTGCCAAAGAGACGAAACGAATAGATATTTTTATTTTATTTAATTTATTTATTTATTTTGGTTGGTTTCGAAAAGTACAAGAGCAAGAAGGTTCAATGAAATCTTATCTACGGACCTTAACCATTACATATAAAGGATGGATTGGCCAATGAGAGGATAGAAATAGAGATATCTTCCCTTTGTTTTTGTTTTGAAATATTATGTTCAGAAGTATAAAAGCAAAGATAGGTGCAACATCTTTTTATGAACAGAACTCGTATTGCATGTTATGTTTGAAAAGAATAGAGCAATGCTACAAACATTTTATAATACTTTTACAAATTGTTATTATGGTTAACTTTTTATTGGTTCTCATCTAGCCCTACCAATAACATCATTTTTTTATTTACCAATAATCACTTATCACATCAACAATTTGTAAAAAATTTTGTAAAAAAGTTTGTAAAAAAGTTTGTATCTCTAACATCTTCCAAAAGAATATATAACTCAGTCATTAGGGCCATTTGCATATAGATAATGGATTGGCCAAAGTCTTTGAAACAAAAAATCTCGTATTGAATGGTATGTCATTGAAAAGAATAGCCATGCTGTTAAGTATATTTGCCAATAAATAATGGATTGGCCCATTATAAATCGACCCCATCATATATAACATATTACTATATTTTTTGTGGTTTTGAAATCTAATATATATATTTTTTGAGATAGCTACATATACAAAACTCTTTAACGGTTTAACCCACTAAATTTTCAATTAAACAATTTATGCATGGAGAAATATCAATTAAACTATAAGGCTTTTATCTTGAAATATATCTAATATTGATCTTAAATACATTAGCAAGAAGTTATAATAGGTAAAATGTAAGGAAAGGAATATAAAATCCTACGTAAATGTTGTAAATGATGCTATTGCTTTTTGTTGTGCATAAGATTTAGAAGATAAACTTAAATTATTGGTCTCTAAAGTTTATTTATTGGGTACTTTTAGTCATTGGTTCCTAAAATTTCAAAAATGAATGTTATTAATCTCTCCATCAAGTTCTATTAGTTTCTTTACTTATGTATTTAATGGAGTAATGAAGTGACATTTTTAAAACACACACACATATATTATACGAGATAAAAATTCTACTTTAATTTAATCTAAATATATTTGTGTAAAACTTTCTCCTAGATAATTAAACTTCGACTCTTGCTCCCTCAACTCTACAAGGACTTAATACTTGTAGAGTGAGTGGTGGTGCCTTGTTTTATATTTTAAAATTACTTGTAAGTGTATTTTGACCTAAACCGGTTCTAAGTGGTCTGCCCACCCAGTTCAAACAAGTTAACCCAATTCTAACAAGTTAAACGGGTTAATTCGTTTGAATTGGAGAAAGAGAAACATAAACAGATGTAGAAGCAAGGGCGCCTTAAATTGCATGCACGTCCTGGACCATTAATACAAATACAACCACAAATTTCGCCTTTAGATGAAGAAGCAAAAGCGAAGCTAGGGAATCAATGGGTGCAATTGCCACCACCCCTTCCTATCTTAAAATATTGATTTTTTTTTTAAGTTTTTTTTTTCAATGGTTTTTTCTTAATGTAATTCATTATTTTATTTATATGATAATTAATAGATTATTATTTCTTTTGGGTAAATTGCACAAACCTCCCTTGAGGTTTGAACTAATACCAATAAAGTTCACAACATTTAAAAAGTGACCATTTTGATCCTTATTCCCAAATGGTTTGTAACACCATTACATATCCTCTGTAACACCCCAACCCAACTTTATAATTTAACTATGTGTCTGAATGGTTAAGTATTATTAATATTTTGAGCCACTTACTTTCTAAAATTAATATAAGAGTATTTAATAAACATATATTTTATAATGCCATTGAATAAGAATTGTAAAGATTATAAATAATTGAATGACTATTTGTATTTTAAATATATACTAAGTATGTACAAAATTGTTATTAGATACATAGTTGTTGTGGTTTAATTAAGTATAAAGGTAAGGGCTTATATGTAAAGTTATATTGTTGTTTGGGCCTTTCTAAAAATATAAGCTTATAAGGAGTGAAAAGTATAATTGCCAAAAGTTGAAAAAGTGGGTTGTGATATTTTCTTCTCTTAGCATTACACGTATTCCACCCCAAAGTCTGCTCTTCTTATCTTCTTTTGCCGCACCAGAAAGTTCAGCAGCTCATTTTCTTCTTTCTCCATTCCTTTTTCTTTGTTCTTGTTTCTTTCTTCTTCCCTTCTTACATGGCAGCACCATCTCACCAACAGCCCTCTTTCTCTCACCGAAAATCATAGATATCTCTCTCTAAGAAGGGATCAAACTCTTACTAAAGTTTTAGCTTCAGTTGTGGGTAAGTATATATGTTTATTTGCTGTTATGGGTATTTTAATGGGTAATGATTTGCTTGAGTTTCAGTTCTTTATTCTCTAATTTGATTTTAGAAGCTGAACTTGTGATTCTGTTTTAGTAATTTGAAAGTTTGATGATATTGTGGTCTATTGGATGCTTATTAAGGTATTTTAATATATATAGTATAGGTATAAAAATACCCAAATGAAATGAAGGCTAATTGCTATAAGTTGATGATTTTGTAAGAACTTGTGCTGAAACTGTCACTGTGACAGATTTGGTGTTTACAATAAGAAAAATATGTATTAAATCATATTCTGTGAATTAGGATGTTAGGAGTAGTTTTTATGAATTCTAAGACATACATGGTTGTTATGGAAGTGGTCTCACAGTATTTGGATGAGTATAAAAATAATTGTTTGATTTCTAAGTTGCATGAATTTCTGTCAGGATAGAGTTGGACACGTTGTCTTGTATGATTTTTAATAAATGATGGTTTTATGCTTTGACTCCAAAATTTTTATGGTATATACTAGACATACAGGGGAGTAGCTCTGTAAAATTCCATGACATTTGGATGTGTGTGGGGAGCCCATTCGTATTTTACAAATGGGGATTTTGCTGCTGAAATGAGCAGTAAACAGTGTAGGATAACTCTGACTTTGTGGATTTAATTTTGAAGTTAGGGTGAATTTTTTGAGCTATAAATTTATATGCTCATCATTTGATATGTCTAGATCATAGATAAATTTTTTATAGCTTTGGTTCAAGGTTTAGTACTCAAAGGAGGGGTTCTAAACCATCAGCCTGTTATTTTTATGAAGCTGTCTTGTTCAATGCATTGTATGTTGCCATGTGAGTGTATATGGTTACATGACCATGCTTAAATGATTTTATGTTTATGCATGCATTATTGCCATAATCTCAAAGCACCTTTTAAAATGGAGTTGGCTCTTCTGGAGATACGATATGAATGTGAGAATGTTGATTTCTCTATGATTTAGTACATCATGTGGTTTGATGAATGTATTTTGTGTTTGTGGGAACCTCATTGAGGTGGGATTAGAATTTCATTTATTATAAGAAATAGATTGTTAGGTTCTAAAGGTTTAGGAATTTATGTATTTAGAACTCTAATTTGTAATGTTGGCAAACCATGATCAAAACAACATGTTTAGTCTTGTTAAAGTGTGCTCAAAGTTGTTCATTTATTGTAAAGTTGGAATCGAGAGACTGTAGATGCATTGGAGCATTTCGGTCTGGCTCGATCGATCGAAGAATAAATTCGATCGATCGAAAATCGCACAGATTGCGTTTTTCTGCAGTTTTCCAACTCAGCCCTAACTCATTAAACATTTAGGGTTTTATGTTTTTGCCCTAGGTATATAAGGCAAAACCCTAGCCACGTTTTTAGAGTTGCTTCAGTTGTATTGTTGCTCATACAATTGCTGTTTTGTGTAAATCTCTTGTGATATCTAGAGGAGCTTTCCTTTACATAAAGCTTAAGATTTTCAAGATTGAGATTACTTCAACATCTTGATGATCAACTTGGTTGCTACCATTGAAGTTTAAAGAATATCAAGCGTGGGTGCTTGTAGCTGATTGAAGAATTCAAAGAAAGAAGGAGTCTGTGGATTCGGAGCTTGCATGTGGTTGTGTCAGTAAGTTCTACTAGTGGGTAGCATTAGGAAGTCAAGCGGAGGTGCTTGTAAGTCATTTTGTAAGAACTTTAATTCTTTCATAGTGAATTCTGTTTTGCCTTGAGGATCAGTGGGTCAAATCCTCCCCAGGTTTTTACCATGTGGTTTCTTGGGTGATCATATCATTGTGTCTTTTATTATTCCACTGCTTTATTCTTTTGATATGATTATTTGATTGTTTTAACCTAGCATTGCATAATTTGACTAAGTAACAACTTGGCTAATTAATCTGGGCTAACCAATCTGGTAGTTTTTAAGGGCTCTAAAACCGTTCATAGATTTTGAGATGAATGTGTAAGTTTATGATAAGGAATAATGGATAGTAATAAGTTTTGATTGAGGTGGGATTAGGATTTCATTGATTATAAGAGATAGGTTTTAAGATGAATGTGTAAGTTTATGATAAGGAATAATGGATAAGTTTTGGTTTAGGTATTACCAGTCGCCAGGTCTAAGCTCTTTCGACTGTAGGCTTTCGGTTTCTCTGCTTTCAAGTAAAGGATAAGTTATATGAGTATTTGGTAAGTCATAAGGTTATTTTAAAATATATTATGCATTAAAAGGTTTTTGATTAGAGATATGACATGTAAGCATGTTTCAAACAAAGATATGTTCGTGAGCTTTTGAAATCTTATGTATATGATTTAAGCATATTGATGCTATCTCTAATTCCACGAACATGATGTTTAAAGAAAACAATGGAAATGCTATTATTGTGAAATGTAATGCAAACTATGAATTTCAGTATGATGTATAAGTATGAAATGTTTTTGGGTTATGTTCTCTGGTGATCTGAACTCTGCCAGTAGGGGTTAATTATTGGCTTTTCATAGAAAATGTTATCTGATTGGTCATTAAAGTGGGACTAGCTCTGTTGTACCCTCCCTTGTTGGTTGAAAATATGTATTATGATGTGATCCCCGGGAATACTTGGCACTGTGGGAAATGCTAGATGCCTAGCACCGTGGTGCTAGAAGCCTCCCAGATAAGTACAGATTTATCAAATATGGACTAACCAATAAGTTATTTATGAACAACTATATTATGTTATTAATCATGAGAGAATGATTTTGTTTAAATGCATTATAAAAAATTAAAAGTTCTCATGAAAAGAAGAAGTTTTGATTAAAAGAAAGTTGTTCATTAAAGATAAAAGTTTTTGAAGTTCTATTGTGCTATAAAAAGATAAAACTTCTGATTAAAGTACAAGTTTATGCTAAGAAGTTATCAAATATCTGTTTTCTTTATAAAACGTTAAGTTTTATGATTATGAAAGTTATAATATTTTACAAGAATAAGTTTATGAAGGAAAGTTTTGTTATTCTTTAAGATGTTTTCAGTTTAAGACAAAGTTACCGATTATTTGATTTAAGTTAAAATGATTATTTTGTAATGAAAATATATATGGTGACTTTGTAAGAAATGAAAAAAATTCAATCTAAAAGGTTTTGGTAAAATTATTTTGATAAAAAAAGGGAGAACAATTATTTTCCTACTAAGAGCTTATAAGTTATTATTATAAATAGTATAAAATACTATGCATGAAAATATGTTCTCCAATCCAAATTTTATAGAATGAAATGAATTGATTTACATGCATCCTTATTAAATTCTCATACATCTTACCTTTACTGAGCTGTGTAGCTCACCATTTCCACTCTTTCAGTCAACAGGTTTTATTTTGGAGTAGAGGGAGCCTTAGTCGAGTTTGGAAGGAGTTAGTTTTAATTTTATATGTATAGATCCTAAATTAGCAATTTGATGTTTAGATTTTGTACTATGGTGTATTTTAGGATCTAATGAAAGTTATGTACCTTAAAGTGTTAAGAGATATATTATGTGAAAGTGTGGAAATTGAATGACTGGTGGATTATGTTATGTTTTGAGTACAGTGTAGATGCTCTGAATATCAAGTGAAAAGTTATATAAAGAAGAAAATAAACAAGAATGAAAAGAAAGAGGGAAGCTTTTGTAAAAGTTTTGTTAAAAGTTAAGTTGGTTCTTGTTAATATTAGGTTTAGGCTTGATATTAGCATGCCGGTCATGGTCACAAATCCAGGTATCGGGTTTGGGGCATAACATCCTCTGTCCTCTCTCTCACCCCTCTCCTAAGTCTTCTCTCTTCCCTTTCTCTAATTCAAAGAAGAAGAAAAAATTGAAGAACATAACCCACAAAGCCAGTGACTCGACCCAGCAAAATCTACAAAAAGCAAGCGACTACCAACAAAACCCACAATCCCTACGACCATCAACCACTAGCAAAACTCGTAGGACCATCAACACCAGCAAAGCAACGGCATCAACAAAACCCACAAAACCCAGAACTACCGGCCACCAACAAAACCCATAAACCCATCAGCAATACTGACCACCCTACAACAAACCCAAAACTAGAAACACAAACCAAAACCCACAAAAATCCAACACACCCACAAAAAACCAAATTCTCTCACCACTTCAAACCAAAACCGACCCACTACAAAACCTACCACCACAACGCCATCGCAAAGAGGAAGAGAGAAGAGAAATTCCAAACCCAACACCACAGCGCCAAATTTAAGCAGAGGAGATTGAAATGTCGTTAGACGTCTTCGGATTTGAGCGAAGGAGAGTGAAACATTACTGGTCTAAGCTTAAACATCATAGGATCTAAGCAGGTTTTTGAAAAATATCTTCGGATTTGAGCAAAATCACTAAATCTAAGTAGATCTGAGAAAAATTGTCCCCAAATTTGAGGCAAGAAGGGTTGATTGTTGCTGGATTTGAGTGGAGGATAGTTAATTTGAAGTGGTGGCGGGTTGGGTTGGGTGGCTGGGGTTGCTTGGTTTGGTCAGAGGTTATGGACTCAGAAGGAGAGAGAGAGAGAGAGAGAGAGAGAGAGGTGATTTTGGAGAGAGGAAAGAAGAAAGAAGAAAAAAAATAATGGTGTTACAAACCGTTTGGGAATAAGGACCAAGATGGTCACCTTTTAAATGTTGTGGACTTTATTGGCATTAGACCAAACCTCAGGAGAGGTTTGTAGAGTTTACCCATTTCTTTTATATGCCAAAGTTCATTTGGAAAAGGAAAAGGAAATATGTATTGATGCGTTTTAAAGGGTCAAAACCTATTTAAGAATCTTCTCAAAAAAAAAAAAAAAAAAAAAAACCTATTAAAGGAAAAAATATATTGAAAGAAAATAAAGTAACAAGAAATTTAATCTATAAAAAAGAGAAAAAAAAAATTATCATTGCCTTTCAAAAGTAATAAAAACTAATAAACTAGAAGTACAAATTCTAAATGAAATATATGTGTGTCTATATATATATACCCACACAATCTAATTTAAAAATTGACACAACTTTTCATTTTATGAATATATATTAACCAAAATATCATAATTTATATAAGTTGTACTTGACTTAAAGAAAATATATGACATATCATAAAATAACTCTATGTAAAAACCTATAATAGATAATAAATAATAATTTTGTCTCTCCTAAAATCAAATCCTAACTTTCTCATTGTTCAGGAGCTGTCCCAAGTTCCCGATAATTGAATTAGTGGATTCCGGTTATTGCATCTCAAATTGCCTTCCAAATAATAGAATACGGAGGAAAGGCCTAGTAAAATTCCCTCTACCCTAGATAAGGCAAAGGTGATGAGATTCTGAATAAAAAATTTCAACTGTACCATGGGTGTTCACATTATACTTTAGCATTTACATATTATTACATATCTTTTAATATAAAATAAACAAAATTTAGAATAGACAGAGAAATTACTACAAAAAAAAAAAATGCATATTGGCGACCAAGAATTTGTGACGGACCCAAAAAGCCCTCTCAGAAAATCTTATTTGTGATGGCAAAATAAAGCCCTCGCAAATACTTGATAAAATGTGAAATATTTGTGACCAACAAAAAAAGTTGTCACTATTATTTGTTATAGCCGTCACAAATGCTAATATTTTGGAGGGAAATTTTCCCTCCATATTATTTGTGAGGGACAATTAAAAATCTCTCGCAAAAAGTGTATTATTTGTGATGGTTAAAAAAATGCCGTTACTAATACTAAATTATTTGTGAGGGCTAGGATCGACCTTCACAAATAATCATTAAAATGTAAAAAATTTTGGAGGGAAATGGTCCCACCAAATTATTTCCTAGGGACAATAAAAATTCCTTGGAAAAAGTTTATTTTTTGTGTGAGTTAAAAATATACCCTCACTAATACTAAATTATTTGCAAGGGCGACAATTAGCCTTCGCAAATAATCATGAAAATATTAGTTATTCTAAAATTCAAAGAAAAATAAAAAGAAATACATAAACATAGAGCACTTTGTATTCTTTAGATGAACCTTTTCTTTACAGTCTAAAAAAAAAAATTCTTTTATATACATCCTGTATATGAAAGGTCTGTCCTTATTTTCTAATAAATTTTACCCATAAAAATATGATAGCACTTTCAACTTCAAACTGGTAGCCTAAAATTCAAAAATAGCAACCTTTTGTACTCTCTCTCTCTTTCTCAAAAGTGAATAAAATTTTCTTCCCATCAAGGAAAGCGAGCTTGTCCAATTAAAATATAAGCCAATCACAATACAAACATTATCAAATAAGTCAACTCTTTTTCTTTCTTTCTTTTTTTGTCTTTTTTGAGCTAAAAAGGATAGAAATGCTTTATTAGAAACAAAAAAGAATTACATTAAATAGTCCTTTTAACATGGAAGCATGAAGAAATTTTTAGCAATTACAAACAAATAACTTGTGTTTCCTTCCCATTTTGTGGAAAATGCTTATCAGATAGATGTCTAACATCAGATTTGTCCTACAAATATATTTTTATTTATGTTGTGCCCTAGATAAGACTACAAGAAAAATGCCCATTTATGACCAAGAATTTTTGACGGACCCAAAAAGCCCTCTCAAAAAATCTTATTTGTAATGGCAAAATAAAGTTTTCTCAAATACTTGGTAAAATGTGAAATACTTGTGACCAACAAAAAAAGTTGTCGCAGTTATGTGTTATAGTTGTCACAAATACTAATAATTTGGAGGGAAATTTTCCCTCCATATTATTTGCGAGGGACAATTAAAAATCTCTCGCAAAAAGTGTATTATTTGCGACGGTTAAAAAAAACCGTCACTAATACTAAATTATTTGCGAGGGCTAGGATCGACCTTCACAAATAATCATTAAAATGTCAAAATTTTTGGAGGGAAATGTTCCCACCAAATTATTTCCGAGGGACAATAAAAATCCCTTGCAAAAAGTTTATTTTTTGTGTGGGTTAAAAATATGCCCTTACTAATACCAAATTATTTTGCGAGGGCCACGATTGACCTTCGCAAAAAATCATTAAAATATTAATTTTTTTTGGTGATAAAAGTTATTCTAAAATTCAAAGAAAAATAAAAAGAAACTTATAAACATATAGCACTTTGTATACTTTAGATGAACCTTTTATTTACAGTCTATAAAAAAACCTTTTATACACATCCTATATAAGAAATGTCTATTCTTATTTTCTAAACAATTGTACCCATAAAAAAATGATAGCACTTTCAACTTCAAAATGGTAGCCTAAAATTCAAGAATTTCGACCTTTTGTACTCTCTCTCTCTCTCTCTCTCTCTCTCTCTCTCTCTCAAAAGTGAATAAAAATTTCTTCCAATTAAAATAATGCATAAAAGATGAGTTTATAGATCAAATCGTAAATTACATCCAATTGGCAAAAAAATTGGTATGCATGTTAAGAACATATAGAACATGTAATCCAATGGTTGAATTTTCAAAATATAAATTCAATAATAAGTTATTGGGTGATGTATCATTTTTTAGAGTTACATCACGTGTAACTTGAACCCAAACTCTATATTTCTTAATTCGATGTGAATTTAGACAAATCCACTATTAGATTACATTATCTTCATATATTTTTCATGCTTATAAAATTTCAAGGTGATCAAATATTAATTGACATGTCATCAATCATATGTTTAAATTCAAGCTTTTATAGTTTAAAATAATGCATAAAAGATGAGTTTATAGATCAAATAATAAATTACATCTGATTGGCATGAAAATTGGCATGCATCTTAAGAACATATAGAGCACGAAATCCAACAGTTAGATTTTCAAAATATGAATTCAATAATAAGTTATTGGATGGTGTAACATTTTTTAGAATTACGTCATGTGTAACTTGAACTCAACCCTATATTTCTTAATTCGATGTGAATTTTGACAAATCTACCGTAAGATTACATTATTTTCATATATTTTCATGCTTACAAAATTTCAAGGTAATCAAAAATTAATAGTCATATCATCAATCAATTGTCTAAATTCAAGTTTTAGTAGTTTTAAATAATACATAAAAGATGAGTTTATAGATCAAATGGTAAATTACATCTGATTAGTATGAAAATTGGCATGTATGTTAAGACCATATATAATATGTAATCCAACGGTTGGATTTTCAAAATATGAATTCAATAATAAGTTATTGGGTGGTGTAACATTTTTTAAAATTATGTCATGTGTAACTCGAACCCAACCATATATTTCTTAATTCAATGTGAATTTTGACAAATCTACTGTTAGATTACATTACTTTCATATATTTTTTATGCTTACAAAATTTCAAGGTAATCAAAGATTAATAGTCATGTCATCAATCAATTGTCTAGATTCAAGTTTTAGTAGTTTAAAATAATGCATAAAATATGAGTTTATAGATTAAATGGTAAATTATATCCGATTGTCATGAAAATTGGCATGCATGTTAAGATTATATAGAAAATGTAATCCAACGGTTGGATTTTCAAAATATGAATTCAATAATAAGTTATTAGGTGGTGTAACATTTTTTAGAGTTACATCAAGTGTAACTTGAATCCAACCCTATATTTCTTAATTCAATGTGAATTTTGACAAATTTACCGTTAGGTTACATTATCTTCATACATTTTTCATGGTTAAAAAATTTCAAGGTGATCAAAGATTAATAGGCATGTCATCAATCAATTGTCTAAATTCAAGTTTTTATAGTTTAAAATAATGTATAAAAAATGAGTTTATAGTACAAATGGTAAATTACATTTGATTGGCATGCATGTTAAGAACATGTAATCCAACAATTGGATTCCAAAATATGAATTTAATAATAAGTTATTGGGTGGTGTAACATTTTTTTGAGTTACATCAGGTGTAACTTAACCCAACCCTATATTTCTTAATTCGATATGAATTTTGATAAATCTACCATTAGATTATATTATCTTCATATATTTTTCATGCTTACAAATTTCAAGGTGATCAAAGATTAATAGCCACGTATCAATCAATTGTCTAAATTCAAGTTTTTGTAGTTTAAAATAATTCTTAAAAGATGAGTTTAAATATCAAATGGTAAATTACATCCGATTGGCAATGAAATTGGCATATATGTTAAGAACATATAGAACATGTAATCCAACGGTTGGATTTTTAAAATATGAATTCAATAATAAGTTATTGAGTGGTGTAACATTTTTTAGAGTTACATTAAGTGTAACTTGAACCCAACTCTATATTTCTTAATTCGATGTGAATTCTGACCATCCAATTGATCTCAAATTTTACTAACACCAATATGTCACCATACTCTTCAATCCTAATGATCAAGATTTGAATATGAATTTCACCAAGTCTAGTACTATCGGGACCATCTATTAAGTTTGATCGGGTTTAACTAACTTTGACTAAATTTTGACTGTGCATTTCTCTAAATCCAACTGTTTAATTGTGACCATAATTTACCAGAATGAATCTTTCATTACACTTTTCAAATCCAAGGGTTAGATTTCAAATCTAAGAATGGCTCGTGATGGACATGTGTTGTGTACCTATATGGCTACATATATTCTCTCAATCTGACCATCCAATTGGTCTCAAATTTTACCAACATCAATATATCACCATACTCTTCAATCTTAATGATCAAGATTTGAATATGAATTTCACCAAGTCCAATGGTATTGGGACCATCTATTAAGTTTGATTGAGTTTGACCAACTTTGACTAAATTTTGACCATGCATTTCTCTAAATTCAATCGTTTGATTGTGACTATAATTTACTAGAATTAACCTTTCATTATACTCTTCGAATCTAACGATTAGATTTCAAATCTAAGTATGACGCATGATAGACATGTGCTGTGTACTTGTATGGTTATGTTTACTCAATCTGACTATCCAATTGGTCTCAAATTTCACCAACACCAGTATGTCACCATACTCTTCAATCCTATTGATCAAGATTTGAATATGAATTTCACCAAATCCAGTGGTCTCGAGACCATCTATTAAGTTTGACCGAGTTTGACCAACTTTGACTAAACTTTGACCGCGCCTTTCCCTAAATCCAACTGTTTGATTGCTATTGATCTAAGAATATGAGTTATATTTTGGAAAGAACACAAAGAACATAAACATGTTCTTCCAAAAAATTAATAATAATGAAAGGAATAAAAAAAATAATTTAATTATCTTATTTTATTTTTAAAAATTTTAGAAATTGATTTTTTTTTTAAAAATTTTATGTGATTCATTATTTATTTAAATGTTGACGTGAAATTTTTACTAGGCTATAGCGATATTTTTATAACCCGTTGTAATAGTTATTAGACAAAACATTTTTTTTATCCTAAAAGTTAAATTTTCCCAATATTTTTTTTATCCTTCACACAAAATTTCTCACACGCATAAACTTTTTTTTCCCAAAATTTTCATTCGAAGCTCTTGCTCCGTTGACTTGTACATCGCCATGGCCTTTAGATCCTTCAATTTGTACTCCCTAAAATTCATTATTTTATTACTTAAGCTTTATTATTATTATTATTATTAAAGAAAACTCTAATTATATAGCCTTATCAAAAAAAAAAAAAAAAAAAAAAAAAAAAAAAAAAAAACTCTATATGGCAAGCTCTCCCCCCATATATTTTTTTTCTTCCTGCAAAAATTTTCCCCCAATTTTTCATTTCCCACTTTTTTTCCATTTTTTTTTTCATTCAGCGTGTTTCTTTTCCTTCTTTCTTTTCATTTCCCACTTCTCTCTCCCCCTCACACCTCTTCTCTCCCCTCACGCCGCCACTCGTAGCCACCAATCTGCTCTCTCTCCCATCATGCCGAAGTCACAATCCCCAGCCACCATTGACTTGTAAAGCCCCTCACGACCCAATCGATTTCAGGTTGTTCAGGTAAGCTGAAAAACAGCGTTGTCATCTTCTCTGAAACATACCCTAATACTTTTCATTTCAACTTTTACATATTCTCATCATCATTATCAACTATCAATTACCGTAGATTTATTATGTTGTTCTTTTATTTTATTTTTTTCTTATTCTTATCAATGCCATAACATACAGAGTTTAACAATATTATCTTTTTTTGTTTGATGTCGAGTGCCCACATGTTGTTTGTCAAACAACATTGGAAGCCATCATTCCTCTACAGGAAATAGTTTTTCAGGTTTAAAACCGGATAGGTTTTTATTGCTGTTGGTATTTACTACAAATCTGTAGCATCAATTGCTTTCATTTCTCTTCTTCTTCTTCCTTTTTTTGTTAATTTAATATGTGTATATATATATATATATATTCTCTCAAATGTACTTATCAAAAAATAAAGGCTAAAATGCATAAGTTACCCTCTAAGTTTCAGCATTTGTCATTTCAGTCCTTCAAGTTTGTGTTTTGTCATTTCAGTCCTCTAAGTTTTATTTTTTTTCAATTAAGTTTCCTGCTATCCAGCCGTTAGTTGTTGCCGTTATTATTTTTTTGTTACTCTTTTATCCCTTTTCAGTTTTCACCAACAGCTCTCTCTAAAAAAAAAAAAAAAAAAAAAATTCACCTCCAGCTTCTGCGTCAACTTGGTTCTATGTCTGAGCCTAAATTGGTTCCAATTTCTATATAGCAAAAAAGCAACCAAGCTCACTTTGTTGGCTTTGAAAACCTCGCCAGCATTTATCATTAACCCACCAGAAAATTTCATACCCACAAGAAAACCCAAGTCTCTAAGCCGAAACAAAAACTCAGTCGTCATTATCAAAGTATCTAACCGCCTAAACCCACACCCATCACACATCATCGTTGATCCTCCAAGGGGAAAAAAAAAAAAAAAAAAAAAAGAACCAGAGTTGTCCATCATAACCTCTTGGTCCACAAATTCTACAACAACCATAATTAATAAAGTGGCTCCACTCTGCGATAGAACAATGCCGCAGAGGCAAGCATCCACCGCAAGGCCCAGCCGGTGCCACCATTCATCTGATCTGTTTCTCTAGCTACAGTTCCACCTCTCTTCTCCCTCTTTCCCCTTCTCAATCTCTCTTTCTCTCCCTTTCCTCCTCTTTCTCCCTCTCAGTCTCTTAGTATCAGGTGGGGCTTGAATTTTGTTATTCGTTATTGTTCTCCAAATACAACGCCCTTTCTTTAGCTTATTTCTCTTTTCTTTTTCTTTTTTTTCAAATTTAAAATTAACGTTTTCTTAAAATTAATAAATTAATAATAAATTAAAATTTTAAATTAAAAAAAAATACAAAACGGTGTGGTTTTGCTGTAGATAACAGAAGTAATTAACAGATTGTTAACAGAAGACTTAATTGAAAAAAAATTAAACTTAGAGGACTGAAATGACAAAACCCAAACTTAGAGGACTGAAATGAAAAATAGTAAAACTTAGAGGGTAAGTTTTGCATTTTTGCCAAAAATAAATAAATAAATCTCAAATGAGGAGAAGTTTCAAATTTTCAAGCTGATTCTAGCATTGCAATAGTTTTTGGGGGTTTAGTTTTGCAATAGTTGTCATTTCTGCATATGGCATAATTTCTCTTGTAAGTGGCAATCAATGGGAGCTTTTCAGAAAAAAATGTATGGGGGAGCCACCTCATCCATTGCTTAATATGACATAGTATTTCGGGTCAACTTTAAAAAAAAAAAAAAAAAAAATCATAGGTCTGCGTATGTGGTTCTATAAAAAAAGGAGGCGACTTCTGCAAAAAAGGTTACAGAAGTGCAAAATCATCACTTGTAATTTATTAATGGTTAAGTAATTACCTTTATTTTAGATTAGTTATAACCCAATGCTTTTCTAGGTGGAATATTATGGAAGTCCAGTTAGCTTGAAGAGCATAGCTCAAATCAGTACTCCCGATGCAAGTTCTCTCTTGGTTCAGCCGTATGACAAATCCAGGTATTCTATAAACTAAAGGACATAAAATGGTTGTTGAGGAAGATTGAAACATTCTCCATTTAATTTTATGTGATAAATACATGTATACTAGTAAGTAAGAACTAAGACTAAAATTTTCTCTGATTCTCGTAAATTAATATGCTAGTGAATCTTCCATAAATTTTTGACAACCAAAGGAGATCTAATTGTCCAATTATTTTGAGTTATAGAGCATTGACATCTTGCATTGCAAGACTGGCCCATGGAATCTTTCATATGATCTCTCTTTGACAATCTATTTTACTTTTTGATATGTTATGTTTGTCAGCTTAAAGGCTATAGAGAAGGCCATAGTGGGCTCTGATCTTGGTATGACTCCAAACAACGATGGAGAAGTGATAAGATTGACTCTCCCTCAACTTACATCAGAAAGGAGGAAGGTATAGTCTGTTGGCTTTGATCCCTTTGCATGTAATTCAATGTCTTTTTATGCCATAGGCCCATAAGTCTATTTTCTATATCCAATTAGTATGAAATCTCAGCTGAAATATTACTTTTACCTCTTTGTTCTTCTGATTTTTCCTAGATGTTGGTGCTATACTGCAGTCAATTCATTCTATCTTGTGTTGCTCCTTGGAGCTCAATATCCTTACTGTCTCACCTGCATGACATTTTTGCATGTAACATATAATGTTCTCTCTGCATGTACATTAACTTCAAGTACCATGCTTTGAAATGAGTTAGATGATTGAATTATATTTAGACTTTCTGTACTTTGTCATGAGTCATGACTTGAGCTTTATGTTAATTGTTTGGAATTAATCACATGAGGCTTGCTTTACTGTTCTGCTTCAAAGGTTTAGTTCTTCTAAAACTTTTCTCGGTTTAGCACTTGTTTTGTGATATGTTTGTGTCCTTAATAATTATTTTATAATGAATTTACATGCAAAAAATGCTTTATATTCTTGAAAATAGTGGTGGTTAGTAGTAATTGATGAAAGAAATTCTACTTTCTGTAATTTGATATAAATTAAAATATATATATATATATATATAGACACATATTTCTTTTTGAAGATGTACACTATGCAGTGAAGTTCCACTTTTTTTTTTTCTTTTCTTTTTATTAGTTTATTTTATTTTAATCATTGCAGGAATTCTTAAAAATATTAGCTAAACTGGCTGAAGAAGGGAAGGTACAGTGGCATTATCTCTGGACAATTTAAAACAAATACCTGCCGCTGTTTTTAGTAAATTCATTAGTATTAAAATTGGGCTTAGGTGGATATGCGGAGCGTTGTCAGAACAAATCAGATCTCATGAAATGGCTCTAATTCATGTTTATATTGTTCCCCTTCTTTTGCCTTCTCCTACTGTCTTCACTTGCCTGAAACTTTTTTTTTTTTTTGGGATAAGTCATGAAAAATACGTTAAAAATGCAAAAAGCGTGTCACCTAAGTGACACTATTTTTTGGGGTTGAGAAGTCAGACATAATTGGCCTGTAACATTTTTTTTGGGTTTGTAACTTTCTTGAAACACATGGGAATGGAATTCATCCAATGTTTGTATTTGACATGGCACTGTACACTTTACCAAAGTGCACATATTCTAAAAATATATGTTTATTAATCTTTGGTTATAGACCAATACATAGGCTATGTTAAAGTCACTAAATTTGTCCTTTTGAATACCCCCTTCCCCTAAACTGTTTATAGGTGGTATTGAGCAACATAAGAAGAGATCCTTTAAAAGCCTGCGAAAAACTTGAGAAGGTTTGAATCCCTTAATCCCCTGCCCGCCCTGCTTTTTTCACACTCTCCAGTAATTGCTTTTTTGAGTCCAACCCCCACTCTCTTCTTTAAAAGTCCTTTGCTTTGCTTTACTTTTCATGCAGGAGAAAAAGCTCTCTGAAGACATTGCGAAGGACTTGTCAAGTGATTTGCAGGGAACTTGATGCTTTTGAAACTTCACAACATGGGATCAACTGTATGGAGCTTCCCCTCATTCAGCATACACAGGGACCTGATCTAGATAGGCTTTCTTTTGTATTAAATAGTAAGATCACATGCTTTTTGTATGGAGCTTCCCCTCATTCAGAGGAAGACTAGTATACATCTTGTCATAATTCTAGTTATTTAAGTTTAAAACAAGGTTAAATTTCAGGATTTTTTTGTATATTCTATATTTTAAAGTTTGAACTTATATGAATTTTTATCTTTCAATTGATCAATTTTTAGTAATTATTGTACTATCGAAACATGATAGTTAAAAAAAATTATATAAATAAATAAATAAATAAATAATAAAATATTTCAAAAATTATATAAAATATTATCACCGATGACATAAAAATTTGGTCATAAATAATTTTAGAGTGACGACAAAGTCCCTCGCAATTTATAGAATAGCGATGCCACTTAACACCTTGCAAAAACATTTTAAGCGACAGCTAAATGTCGTCACTATTATTCCAAACTAATTGCGAGGGGTTAAAAGCCTTCACAAATAAATTTTAGCGACGGCATTATTTGTCTCTAAAAAGTATGTCGTTAATTTGAAATTTGCAAATAACTAATTGCGAGGGTGTAAAGGTCCTCACAAATAGTTGTTAACGACAACTACTCACCCTCGCTAAAAATAAGTCATCGACTTTTCTCGTTGTTTGGTAATATATTTGCGAAGGCGAATTTGTTTAGTAACGACAGTAAATTGCCCTTGTAAATTATCTATTTGCGAAGGCATGGTCGCAAAATCTCTTTTAGTGACAAGTGCAAATACGACGGCCTTCGAGGGCCATATGCTCTAGCTAATAACCTTTTGCGACGATATTTGATTTTTTGCGAGGGAATATGGCCCTCGCTAGTAGACTCTTTTCTTGTAGTCACATATTATAATTGATGGATTTAAAATCAAATATTAATAACGAGACCAATGATTTACATTTGTGATCTTTGTATCAACATTCCAATCCAAACTCAAGCTAGGAATTAATTGAAAGAAAAAGACAAAAAGCACTAGGAAGAAGAATATAATCGAAATTGCAAATTAAAAGACAGACAAGAATGAAATGCCTTATATTAATTAAAAGAATAATTCTTCCTGTAAAAAAATAATAATAATAAAATTGAAAGAATAATTTTAGTACCATATATTTTCACACATATTTTATCATAATTATTCTATGTGGTAGGTTATGAGTGATGGAAAAAAAGTTATAAGTTCATGTGATAGTGATAGAAATCATAGTCTGCACATAAGAATTTTTTTTTTCTTTTCTTTTTTTGGAGAAAGTAGTTTGAACATTAGATAGTTGTAGTAAAATATGTGTTAAAGTGTGACGTACTAGAATTATTATTTTAATTGGGAATCCCAACAACTATTATAAAGTTTGTGAAGGGAAAGGAATGTTATTTTCCACTAATAAATATTGGCAGAAAATTTAGCAAATAATTTTTTATGTTGCTGGCATTGAAGATTTAAACTAAAATCCCATCTATCCTAAATTAGGGAAAGGTGGCGATATTTTGGAAATTAACCAAAATAAACCTTTTAATTTCAAAAGTAACACATTTTCAAATAAATAAATAAAAATAACAAATTAAAACCTATAATTTCAAAAGTGATAATTAAACTCTTAAATTGTTAAAACTAACAAAATAAGGTTCAACCCATTATGTTTGAGGTTTGTTGGGAGTTGCATTTGTTACTTTTTGAAACCTCGATATTTAATTTATTACTTCTAAAACTATAGAGTTTAATTTGTTACTTTTTAAAACCTTAGATTTTAATTTGTTCCTTTTCAAACTATAATGTTTAATTCGTTACATTGTTAAAATGAAATTTCTTAAAAAAGAATTGGCCAATTGATCTAGTAGTTATATAGACAACTATTTTTTTCTCAATTTATTACTATTTTAATTTTTGTAAACCTTGCTCTTGTGCAAATCAAGAGCAATGATCGGTGATTCCCAATAAAGATAAATCACTTGTTTTAAGTGTCAAAGTGTAGGTGATGACTTTTTTTTTTATTTTTTTTTATTTTTTATTTTTTATTTTTTAAGTATGTATGTATGTTTTAAAGGTCATTTGGACTCTCAAAATAATATTTAAATGTCACCTGTGTTAGAGATATATTAGAGATATTAGCCCAATGTAATAGACCCAATCTCACTCCTGCTTATACTAGTAGTTTTGGGTTTAGTCGCCTATATATACTCATGTTAGGATTCAATGTAACGAAGGTTATTGTACTACACTCTTATACAATAAAGATGCAGCTCTTAAGGGATTCCTCCATGAATGTAGGCCGACAATGCCGAACCATATAACCCTCGTGTTCTCAGTGTTCCTTATCTATGTTTCCCCTTCTGCATTCACTCTAGCATATATAACATGATATAACACATTGTGTTGCTAATATATTTAACATGGTATCAGAGCCAAACTTCGTTCTTAGCATTAAACAACTATCTCTACACAGCAAAAAAGTTTCCCACATGCTCAACACAGATCCACCACAATGACACTGCTTGCCCATAGATCTAGACTTCACGGCTTCACACAGCTCCCACAGAATTACTGTTGTTGTCTCGCTGCCATGTCTTCGATATCTCAAGCATGTCGTGCCTTCCCTTTTAGATCTGTGCAAATCAAGCCTTCACCTGATGAAACCAACCCCACAGACATGCTCCTCGGCCTCCAATGAGGAAAACCAAGAAATTTGGTCACTCGAAGCCTATGCACGTGCCTCCACGCGCTCCAGTTAGCTTCTGAAAATCTCCCACGCGCCTCTTGGAAATCTAGCCTCGCCTCCACACGTCAAAAGATAAGGCACGCATTGCCACTCGTTGGAAAACCTCTTTTGATGATGTCATCACTTCACTTCATCAGGTACGCAAGCACGTCCATGTCAGCCTTAGTCCACGTCAGTGCCACGTCATTAGAATGAGTCAACGGCTCTGCAGTCCAATCCGTCACCTAATCTGAAAAACCCGAAACCAGCCTAAACCATGTTGTCATTGACTTTTACCCTTGATCCGTTGACTTTGACTTTTGCGTTGACCTTTGATCAAAAATCAAAATTTTCGAAAAGGCCTATCTTGCTTAGTTTTTCACATAGATTCTAATTTTGGACTTCGTTTCTTCATTTGAAACTCCAAAATTGGTCAATTGACATATTCTTCACTGTGGTTTCTTCAAGGACATTTTTCATGGCATCTCCAAGTGATCTTCTTATGCTTATCCAACCTCAAGCCTTCATCGAGATTCTGCCTTGAGTTTGAGGGAGGGTGTTAGAGATATATTAGAGACATTAGCCCAATGTAATAGGCCCAAGCCCACTCGTGCTTGTACTAGTAGTTTAGGATTCAGTCGCCTATACATACTCATGTTAGGGTTCATTGTAACATAAGTTATTGTACTACACTCTTATACAATAAAGATGTAACCCTTAAGAGATTCCTCCGTGGATGTAGGCCGACAAGGCTGAACCACGTAACCCTTGTGTTCTCGGTGTTCCTATTCTATGCTTTCCCTTCCGCATCCACTTTAGCATAGACAACATGGTATAACACATCGTGTTGCTAATATATTTAACAATCTGGACACTAGGAAAAAAAATATAATAGTGGTTTACTAATTAAAAGACAGTAAAAGGAAAAATGCTATGTCTAATAATATTAATTGAAAATTCTAGGAACTATTATCGAGTTTGTGAGAGGCAATACATGTTATTGTCCATTAATAATTGTTGCTAACTTATTCGTTTAAATCTGAGATAAAAAGTGATTTTAAGGAAATAAATCTCAGGATAAGACCAAGTGAAGTGGGTGCAATATTACTTGTATTTTAATTAATCTTGTTTTGCAGTATTAATCGTTTGCATATAAATGATGGATTGGCCTTGTTTGAAAGCATGAGGTGCAAGTGCAAAACCTTTCTTTGAAAAAATCTCATATTGCATTATATGATTGAAAGGAATAGTTAAAACTTTTGATTGGAATATTAATTAGGGTAGTGTATGAAAAATAAAAGAAGCCGATCTTATATCTAAGTATTAAGTTGTTTTGACAAGAAATTTTTAATACTGAGTCTTAACTTACTAGTTACTTCCATTTCTGGCCTCCTTGTGAAAATAAACGTGGTTTCAAATGTATTTTCCCTAGTTTTAACAATTAAGAGCACTAGCATTAACTTCTGCAAATGGTATAAGGGCAAAATTTTACTTAATCGACCCTAAAAATTACCCACATCAGTTATTGCATTCATTGTGCATAATGCATTGTTGCTACAGTAATTTTGGATGGCACTGTTGTTGTGCATTTTAATTTTTCTTCATTTCTTTATTTTTATATTTATTTCTCAAAATTTCATCTCTCTCCCTCTTCCCCTCTTGTTTGCTTTGATTATCTCATAGACTAATCCACCCACCACCACCCAACCGCTACCACCACAACCCATTAGAAAACATGATCGATACATCAACAGAAAACCCAAATCAAACCTAATGGAAGCTCAAACCCATGAACCCAAACCCAAAATCAAACCTGATTAGCAGCACAAAGTACCCATCAACGTTATGTGGAACTGACTGTTATAGCCTTTTTGGATTCTTTTGTGCGTTTGAAATCATCATGTAAGGCAAAAAGGCACTAGTAGAAATTATGGGCTTCGAAGTTGGAATCGCATGAAATTTGGCAAGCTGAAGCAAAAAAGCGCTGTTTAGGCCCCGAAAATGGCGATTTGCCATTTTGCCACAAGGTACCCCTTGAAAATGGCGAATTCCTCCATTTAGGCTCCGAAAATTGTGATTTTGCCATTTATAGTAATTTTTGTTTTCTTAATAACTTTTTACTCAAAAGTTAGAATAAGATCCCGCCCGTTTTGGGATGACTTTTAAGTTCAGTAGTTTATAATTCTACATTTAACTCAATTTTTTCCATTTTTGGTAAATTTCAGTATTTTGTCACTTAATTGTGTAATAGTGAAAATTAGGGTTTCAGATGTTTTTCTCAATATTTATATATTTTGTAGCCATCAGAGGCAGGATAGACTATTATCAATAATATACAGATGTTTTGTCAATTTTCTTTTCTGGTGGATTCCAATTTTATCACCTTATTAAGTCAAGGAACCTTAGATTCGTAGTTTACTACCTAGAAACTAATTGTTTAGTTTCTATCCATCAAAGAGAGCATCACGCGTTCTTTCTTCAGGCATCCGTGACATCACAACAGAGATCAAAGATCAAACCATCAATGAAAAATCCATCAATCCAAACCTAAAATTAAAATCAAACCCAAACCTGATCAGCGACACAACAACATGCTTGTCTTTGTGGACTAGACCCATTGGTGGTGGGACATCTAAACTCAGATGAGAGAGATTTGACAATGATGAGCTTCAAGACACACACACACACACACACAGTTTTCTTTGGGTCTTCAATTCTCTAACAAGTGCGATAGAGAGAGATTTCTTTGTTTGCCACAAAGAGAGCTAAGATGAGAGATCTTAAAGAGAAACATTGGAAGAGAGAGCTAAGATGAGGAGACATGAGGGTTGAGAGGAGAGAAGCGGTTGCTAAAATAAATGATGAGAGAGAGAGAGAGAGAGAGAAAGAGAGAGAGAGAGAAGAACAAAAACAGTATAAAAAATGAGAAATGATTGTATAAATAAAATAAAACGTTGAATAAATAATCTAATATGATATTTTTTAAAAAGTGATTAAGTAAAATAGTAAAAGTAGGATCGTATAATAAAATAAAGAATTTTTTACATGAATTGATGATGCGAACGCTCTAAGCAAATTGGAAGAATTAAAATTGTATGGATACTTGGTATAAAATTAGAGTAATTTTACAATCTAATTTAAGAAAGTGTAACACAAAATTAAAGCTGAATTGTTGAACATTCACTTTAATTATGTATAGATTAATAATATTCTTTCCAATATGTTATCAATGGACCAGATAAACCACATTCCACAATTTATTATCACAAATATGTTAAAATACTAGATGGAGAAAAGATAAAATTGCTAAAATGAACAACAAAATTTGTAGGCTTATTCTGAAGATGGTTGTTTTCACTAAAACAGTTAAAGTCAACTTCATAAATAGATTTTGTAACGCCTCTGTTAGTTGCATGCATATGTGTCCGAGATTGTTACCAAGAAAACCACAAATTTCACCTTCAGAATTAGATGCAAGGCGACGGGTCCAACTACATTCCAGATTCTCCCCCCTCCCACCTTAATTTCTTTTTCTTTTCTTTTCTTTTTTTTAATTTTTTTTTCTTGAGGGGTAGTTCTTTTTTTTTTTTATATAGTAATTAATACGTTATTATTTCTTTTATATGGAAAATATTTATTGCTTTATTATCAATATCTATTAAAGGTTCAAAACTTATAAAAGGGAAAAAAAGGGTAAAAAAAATCAAGAAACAATAACTTTACATTTCATTTGTTTTGCATTAATTTTTTTTTTTTTTTACGAAAATATATATATTTTAGCATTTTATAGTATTTATTTCATTGTAAAATTTGATTAAAGCTAAAAATGTTCTCTGTTGACCGTAAATGCTTTTGTAAATATTACAAAATGTTTTACCTTTTAAATTTTGATAAAGCATTTTAAAGAAACACACATAGCTCTCCTCCCTACCCCCATTTGGTGGCTGGGTCACCACTTGCCAGTGCTGGAGGTCTGTTTGTTGGAATCGTCGGTCATCGAACTTCCAGGAGGCTTTTGCTTGAAAAATTTTACATTTCACACTAAACACTTGAAAATTTTTTATATTTTAAATATTTTACATATTTTACATTTGAAAATGTTTTCCGCCGACAAAACAAACAGAGCGTAATTTTCTTTTCATGTATATTACAGTTCAAAAGTGATGAAAAATACTAATAAATGAAGTAACAAATTATAAATGTTATTTTTTTTTTCTTTTTTCATGTAAATTTGTGTGTAGGTAATAAGATATAAGAATGATTACATAATGTGGGAGAACGAGAGTTTGGCCCATACAAGGCCCAAGCGAAGAATTGTTAGCTAAGGTCCAGCCTAGACATAATAAGCACCAAGTTGAAATACCCAAGGGCCAATGTATATACCCTCGGTGACTAGATTTGAATAAATCTCGATCCCCCCCCCACCCCCCAAGAGGAGGGAAATTAGTGCCTTAGGAGAGTCTGCTAGCTAAGCACAAAATTTGGCGTCAGGTACAAGTTACTAGAAAATCATTTCAACAACAGATTCCATTCCTAACACACGATTAGACATGCTAGAACAGTAGCTTAGAACCAAAAAGCCACTCAGGTCTCACAAGTGGAGGGACCCACATGCACACAGAATATTTTCCCATCATGACAAATCCACTAATGGAAGGGTATAAAAATGAAGGAAGGGGTCAATGTTAAGAGTGGGAACATTAATTCAGGGAGAGAAACACTAGAGAAAGGAGAGAAGCTAGAAATAGTACTTGGGAAATGTGATCCAGTTCGGGACACCCCAAGGGCATCTCGACTGTTTGATATTCTTCTCGAACACTAGTCAAATTTCTAGCAAATAACCATTGCATAACCGTTTTAAACCATCATTCATTAGCCAAATTTTTTTTTTTTTGGGATTTTCCATCGTGGGCTAAACCTAGAATAGAATACAAATTAATTAGGGGTTCAGGCCCAATGAGCCCAAAGTTGTTGAGAATTCACCTCTTCACATAATAAACTCAAAATTTTAGTGTTGTTTTCATGTTAACTATCAAATTTCAAGGGTTTGTGTTTGTTCACCACACACATACATACATACATACATACATATATGTGTGTGTGTGTGTGTGTGTGGTCACCGAATACTACTTAGGTTATAGTATTTGCGTCCCCAATTAATTTCTATGTTGGCTATATTACCATCCTACCAAATGGGGCTCTAAACTTAGCATGGTTTGTCACCTCCAAGCCTTAATCCAAGACCTTCTCTCTCTGGTTTCCCTCGGTTCCCCAGTGTTTCCCTCTCTGTATCTCACTTCTCCCCCCAGATTTTTCAACCCCTCAGCCTTTACCCTCTTATCCCTTTTATAGTCTTTTGTTAGTGGGGTGATCATCATTATTTTCCCACTTCACACGTATTCCCATGTTCACCAGAATCCTAAGGGATCCTTACAACTTTAGAGGATTCTCTTGGAACTTGTTCTAGATGCCAAATAGCGTTCGATAGCAATTTCCCCAATGACACGATCAGTTCTCGGTTTCCAACCTTGCTAGGCTCGCGTCTCACCCCAACTTCCCTCGTCACTAGTTAGTGTTTTAGCTGACCACTTAAGACATCCAGAGTGGTTGTCCCCTTGACCCGTCATCCCATCTTTAGGATTGGGTCCACTGTGATAAGGCCCAAAATTAACTCCCCCCACCCCCCCTTATGTACCAAGTTTAGCTCCTCTAATGGGCCCTGGGGTCTTATGTTGGGTTTTGGTTAGGTGGGCTAACACGGGTCTTCTAGGCCCGTCTCCCCACAATAAATATATATATATATATATATATATTTAAAGTCACAATTTGATTATTTTATAAGTTTATATTAACTAGAATATTATAATTCACATAAATTGTGCCTACTTAAAAAAAATACCATATAATAACTCAATCATGTGTAAAAATCTCTACATATAAGAACAAATGTTACTTCCTCCAAAAATCAAATCTTGACTCTATCACTATGCATGAGCTATACAACAACCGAATTAGTGGCATTCCAATTATTACATCTCAAGAATGTCTTTACAAAGAATAGAATATGGAAGAAATGACGGGTAAAATCCCATCTATTGTAGATAGGGAAAAGACAATGATATTTGGAATAAATATTATCTATTCTATTACGAGTGATTCATTTCTTGTTTAGTTTACCATACATCCTTTATAAAAAATACTAAAGTTCAAGAAAATAAAAGATAAAAGAAGATGAAAAGAAACAGTTGACGAAGTATAAAATAAAATACTAAAAGTGAGACCAATAATTTTTATTCGTGGTATTTATATCAGCATTCCAATCAAACCAAAGCTAAGAATTAATTGAAAGACAGTCAATGAAGGCAATGCTTAATATGAATTGAAAATCCCTGCAACTATTATAAAGTTTGTGAGAGGTAAAACGTTAAATATTGACAGAAATTTCAACAAATAACTGATGGCATTGAAGATTTAGGATAAGAAGATGATTTCGGAATGCTAATAGTAAAAGAATAAATAAATATATAGACAAACGAGCCTAAAGGAAATGTTTTGAAAGCCTACCTCACTTATTAATTTGTGTAGCAGAAGAATCCTTGTACTCGTAAGTACAAACTATCAACAACTAATGAGACATAGGGTTCTCTCGCAGCGATCAAACTAAGCCACGAAAGGATATATATATATATATATATATCATATTATTATTATTATATATAATAAAAGTTGGGTTTAGACGCTAAGGTTGCGTTACGTGGTTTTACCAAATTGTAGAAATTTTATTAAATTTTTAGATTTTTAAAGAACTAAAAAAGAATAGTATACTACTAGAACTCTAATTCATTCTTATCATTAAATAAAATTAGATTAACATTATTTTTAATTTGTTCGGATATATTTCTTAAATTAAGGGATAATATTTAACATACAAAAATTTAATTTAGATAATATATATCATCTAATTAACATTATTTTTTTTTATTTGTTAGGATATATTTCTTCAATTAAGGGATAATATTTAACATACAAAAATTTAATTTAGATAATATTTATCATCTAAATTTTCAAAATTTTAATTCTACTCTAATCAAAAGTCCATTTTAAAAATTTTCTAAATTTAAATCTCATCCCACGTTTTTGTTGTCTCTATTTTCCTCAAGTTGCAACTTAAATTTTATTAATTATTATTATTATTATTAAATTAATATTATTTTATTAGAATATCAAGTTACGAAACTTGATTATTAAGGGATAAACAAAATCCAAATTCTTCAAGAGGTGATTAATATAAATCTATCCCAAGAAATAGCATATATCTCCATTAATTTGATAATCTTTATCTATGCCGAAAAACAGTATATATCTCCATTAATTTGATAATTTTTACGTTGATAACATTTAAAAAAAAAAAAAAAACTATCAGAATAAGAATTTTGAGAAACAGCCTCCAAAGGAACACAAGAGGTTCGACTTGAAGAAGCTTTCATACGAGGAAAGGAAGGCCAAATTGATTAAGAGATTGAATGCTTTTAACTCCGTAGCCAATGATGGTAAGGATGATGAGTGAAAGTAGTGTTGGATTCAGTACTTAATATTTGTTGATTATCTGTGATACATTTTGTTTCTTTGTCAACACAACTAAGAACCTAGCCGTATTTTTTTTTTTTTTTGTTAAATTTGTCATTTTTGCAAGTTGTCTTTCATCATATAGATGTTTAACTATGAACATAAATTGTCTTTCAATATTTTGAATGCTTTATTATTTTGCTAGATGTGATTAGGCTCAAAAGTATATGCTTCATTATTTTTCTAGATCATTTAAATACACTAAAACTAAGTTAATAGGATTTATTTTATATAATTTATCAATCAAAATGAAATAAATTTTGTCAAGTATGATTTATTCATGTTGTTCCCTTTTTACTTTTTATTTTTATTTTGAATATTAGAATTTATTTATGTAAAGTGTGCAAAGAATTATGTATCCGTTTGCAACATTAATTAATATTTTTTGGCTAATTATTAGTATAATTTTCTATACCCAACAAATTCTTCATTAATCTTTTTATATTTTTGGTTTTAAATTGCAAAATTTTGGACCATCATTATAAAATAGGTTCTTTTTTTTCCTCGTGATTATGGAACTTATTTGACTAAATTGTAGTAAAATCAAAGTGGAAATGATAACTCTTTATAGAAAAAGAAAATTTTATTTTAAAGCCTGATATTAAATGGTCATAGACTCATATGCAATTTTACAATCTATATGGTTCGATTTTATTTTATTTTATTTTTTAACTCGGTTTAATTTTTTTCTTGATTTTGTTTTCTAGGTTTGTCATAAAAGATTCCAAGCATCCTAAGAAAGGTGTGTAATCTATATGTAGAGCTCTACAAATTTTTTTTTTTTTTTTTTTTTTCCATTTACACGTTGTGTCTCTCTTACAATTCAAACTATTCATTTTCTTTTTGTTTCTCAAATAAATTTTGTATTATATGAATTTATGTACAAAATCGTGCAACGTATAGGAAGCAAAAATTATGATAGGTTCTAAAATTAGAACAAATTAAAGGTTATTATTCTTCGAATAGTTCTATCCCTTAAAATTGGCAAATTTTTATAATACTATGTCTAAAGATTTTAATAAAGAACAATGACGAAGAAGAACAATGATACTCTAAAAACATAGTGTACAAATAAGTATTCAAAGATTTTCCAAAGGAAAAAATGCTTCTGACATTTTTTAATCATTGATATTATTTTTAACAATACTTCAAGTCACTAAAAAATTAGTGCTTGTTTTGTTATAATAATTATTAAAATGTATAATTATTTATACATATATTTTATAAGTTTTTTCATAAAACCGTGCAACGCACGGCCTATAACTAGTGTATATATATAACCGGACAAAGTTTCAAAAAACTTGTAAAGAGAATTGTTATTATTATTATTATTATTATTGTCCCTCACGTTACTCGTACATAAATGGAAATAGGCTCGGATAGCTTCTTTATTAAATGAAATGAATATCTGCTTTATTGTACAGCCCCGAACAATAGATGGATTGTTTATAAAGAAAATAACCTCTTCAAACTTCAAAGACTTGTGCAAGGTTGGAGCATCCGGTACTGCAAGCCCCACCAAGATTACGGAGCCAAAAGATTAGCTTATTCACTTCCTTCCTATTTAACTTTCACATTAACACGGTCAAGTTTCTCGGAATCAAAAATTATCACATTAACACTCAAGAACCCGGAATAAGCTTTGGGGAGTACTAAAGAACGCCTTATCTCACCAGATAAGTTAAGCTCATGAGTCTTATCTCAAACTCTTTGAGATCCAGAAATAGACTCTCACTCATACGTCTTTTTCATTTCACTATGACATGTCTTTCCAGCAAGTCCTCAAAAGACCTCTTATTAGCTAGAAACAAGTTTTATCAATCTGCATATGAGTTTATTTCCTTTTATTATTACGCGGACAAGATTAAGGGCTTCTTTTAACACCACCTGTAGGCCTATTTAGATAGTTGCAATTTCTTTTAAAACTCTCTAATAAATAAATGGTAAAGGAGAGAGAGAGAGAGAGAGAGAGAGAGAGAGGAGAGAGAAGAAAAGAATCAGTAACTAACTAACAGAAATTATGCTTATTTACAGGAACCAATAGGAATTAGACACGTTGCTGCTGATGTGGGAACGATTATTAGTGAACCTTTACTGAAGGCACGTGACAGACGTGTGCTTGTTTTAATCTCAATGCTATATGCAACTGCTAATTACAACGTTATATTTTCTCTGTTTTTTACCAAAATATTTATAATTTCTATTTAAAGCTCCCCAGTATGTGTTCAAGACCCCATCAAGTCCTTAAGCCTATTATGGACTCGTCTCTTTCAAATCTTAGTTCACTCAAGTTATACACACACCAACACTGTGTTATTTTTTTTAATGTTAAGTAAAATATTTTTTATTCATTAAAGAAGATTATTTCAGATACACAATATCTGCACCAAACTATTCTTAAAGACCTAACAATCAAAAGATCTAAAAAAAAAAATCTAAAAAAGACAACATAGGGATACTGCACAAAATATAAGCCAAAACCTTGGCACGTTCACATGCAAATATTGGGAATATTGTTATTGAATCGTCTCAATCTTCATTTGAAGAGACAAAGTCTGCAGGCTCCTATATGTGCTCTGCCCAAGCATCTGCTATTGGGAGAACCAAAATTCAACTCCTTAAAATCACTTTACAAATAGGCCGTGGGGTACAATGTTGAATGCCATAAAAGATTTGAGGTGATGTGGCACAATGTACGGTCCAACATCTTCCTTTAATCTTGGACCAAATTGATAATCAGCAGAAGAAACAATTTATGACATGTTGCAGGTAATTGTACGACAGTCCGTAGATAAAGCAGAATTCCAGGATTTTAGTGTTGAGAAGATTCTTAAATTACCATTCAACCACTGTGAAAGTGATGAAGAGGGTGTTCGTAATGTTGTAGCCGAGTGTCTTGGGAAAATTGCACTTGTCGAACCTTCAAAACTTGTTCCAGAACTCAAGGTATGTTTGTTTTATTTTGCCCACTTCTCCTCAAGCTTTTGATGAATACTTTATTTTTACATTTGATGGGGGTTTGTATGTTTGTTTTATACTCTTAATTTCCTATAGGTTCGTACAACCAGTCCAACTGCATTCACCAGAGCTACGGTTGTCATTGCTGTAAAATATTCTATAATTGAGAGGCCTGAGAAGATAGACGAGATTATATACCCTGGCATCTCATATTCCAGAATTATTGCCATTTCTTTATGATCAGATAATTGTTAAGGTAACTTCAGATTTTGACATTGTTCTTGTTAAATGAATCTTTTCCGTAATCCGAAGTAGTATGTTATTGATAATGCCTGTGCATATGATTTGGTGTAAATGATTTTATTTATTATTGACTTGTTAGCTGCTCTTTGCCTTAATATTTGGAACTTATTTGGTGCAGTTAGTACACATCTTCATTCCATTAAAATGCTTTGGCTATACTGATGTTTTATTTCGCTGAACTGCAGTACTTCCATTTTATTGTGATTTATTATTCGGCTTTCATATGTAGACCTATGACTGAACGTATTAATGTGGCTTGGACATTTCGTTCCTTTTTTATTTTTATTTTTATTTCCAATTAGTCCGTGATCCTCTCCCTTTCTTTCTTTACTCTAGTTTGTATCTTTATCTATTGTTCACCGGTGATATATTGATGCATTGACATGATGTTCTGTTTTTTAAATTTCTGGTTCAGAAAGAATTAATAAGGACGGTTGATCTTGGTCCTTTCAAACACATTGTGGATGATGGACTTGAGTTGAGAAAGGCTGCTTTTGAATGTGTGGACACATTGCTAGATAGTTGTCTTGGCCAAGTGAATCCTCCATCTTTTATTGTTCCATACCTGAAATCCGGTCTGGATGGTGAGTTGATTTTTTTTTTTTTGTCCTGCCTATACCTTTTTATTCTCACTTCGTGTACATTTCATATTCAGTTATACTTGTGTTGGACAGACAGACAGTGATGTTAGATTCAACTTTCTGGTTTCTAATGCTTTTAGATTTTATCTTTCAAATCAAATGCTGTGATTGGTAACTTAATGGTGTTCGTGGTTTTTGTTGCTTCCACAATTAATTTGGATTCTCTTTTAGATCATTATGATGTCAAAATGCCTTGCCACCTTATCCTTTCAAAACTTGCGGGATAGGTGTCCATCTGCTGTATTGGCAGGTTAGTGACTTCATTGATTTTGCTTCACTAAGATTTAGCCAAGCTTCGGACATTCTATCTAATCTTAGTTTTGTACTCTTTCAGTGTTGGATTCATTGGTGGATCGAAGACGATTAATTTTAAGCCAAAGCAAGACGCTGTCAAGCAAGAAGTAGATCATAATGAAGACATGATTCGCAGTGCTCTTAGAGCAATTGCATTGTTGAATCGCATAAGGTTTAATTCTTTACTTTATAGGGTCGCTTTATTTGGTATCCTATTTTTTGTGTGGTTTTCTTATCCATTTCTAATTTGCAGGTAGTTTAACCTCTGATCATGATTAGGTAATACTGTCCTTTACTTTAAAGATTGGGGGTGGTCATAGAGGCCGTCTGAACTAGAATCTTGTTCACACTCGACTTTGTAGGCCAAAATTCTGAGCCTAAGGAGGAAAGGGTTGTTTAATCAATATATTTGCCTTAATTGATCCCTTTCACAGAGTGCTGATTGGTTTGTAATTTTCACACTGCTTGAATTAAGATTTCTACTATATAGACAAGTTTAGAGAAAAGCTTTTTTGAAATAAAGCTCAAGAATGTCTTTTATTGATAACTTGGACCTGTTAAAGTGATGGTCCTGCCATCATATAACCAAATGACAGATGCATAGCCTATACATGTCTTCCCCAGCCTTGTCGGTTATTTGTACGGCAGATTATCCCATTAGTTCCACTTTTTTCCAGGAATGCATTGCTATACGTTTTAGATCACTGTAAACTAGATTATTTAACCTAATTAATTAACCAAGTGAATATTTAGGTTTATTATTCAGATCTAGGTTAAAACAAAACAATCATATCATGCAAAACAGCGGAAATGTAAATAACACAATGATATGATGGTCAACCTAAGAAAATCAAACAAGTAAAAAACCTGGGAATGATTTAACTTAGAGATTCTCAAGGTAAAAACAGATTCATTATGAAAGAATTGAAATTTTACAATAGAAATTAGACCATTAATATCCTATTACTACATCGAGTAGAAAACTTATTATTACAACCACATGATAGCTCCGAGTCCATAGACTACTTCTTTTTTTGATCTACAGCAACCACAAATTCTCCTACTTGTGACTTTGAGACTCCACTCAAAGACTTTGGATCTTCTTGAAAGTTCTTTATGCATCAACTGAAACCACCATTAAATTCTTGATGCAAATCTTGATCCAAATAGCTCTATGTGTGTGTATGAAGGTAAACACCTCTTAGATCTCACAAAAGATTCAACACACAACTCAACAAAGACCTTAGAGAGGTTTTGGGTACAAAACCCTAGATTTACAAGAGAGACACACTCTTCTCTCTCTAAAAAGCCTTACTTAAATGTGCTTAGAGTTTCCTTTATATACTAGGAGAAGTAGATCTAAAACCCTAATCCTTAATGGGCTTGAACTGCTATTTGGCCTTAATTCAAATTCTGCAGATACGATTCTTGATTGATTGAACCTTACTTTCGATCGATCGAGCTTTGCAATTTTGCACCGTAAGTTTCTGCATTCAACTCGATTCAAATTATAACAAATAAACTTTCAGCAAGCCTAAACCTAGACACATTGTTTTGATCATGGTTTGCCAATATATATAAAGTGAAGTTCTAATACATTTAGTTCCTAAAGTCTTAAAGCCTAACAATTGCAGATTATCAAAAAAAAAAAAAGTTTCTGAAAGCAGGCACAAACAACGCCAAAAAGTCCATGATAACAAATGTAAAAACTCGAAAATGTGTTGAAAACACAAGAGCAATTTAGATCCCTAATTAAAATTACGGCTTGGTTGATTTTATACTAACTTAATACTAAGTGCGGAATAGTGTAAACACAAGCGTATAAGACAACTACTCTAATCCATAATTAAAGCAACACAACAGTAAAAATGAAATAAATAAGAGTAGGGAAAAAGGATACAAACACAGAAAACACCGAGACGTGTTTTCGAAGAGGAAACCGAAAAACTCAGCGAAAAACCTCTTCGCCGCCCTCCAAGCGGAAATCGATCTACTAGACAATTAGTTGGGATACATGGGTTAGCAAGAGACCTTCCAAGCCTAATCTACCTGATGTACCTAAGCCCTCCAAGCTCCTACTACAATAAAGCTTCTCAGAACCATGTCTTGTTTTAGTTCTCCGAATCCTGCAACAAGCTCCATGTTGCATTTGCCATCCTTGACTTCTTCTAATACTTCCAACAACTCCAAAACACTCTCTATACTCTGAATATGTGTGAGTTGTGTTTGGGTACAAATCTCCTCTCAAGGTATGATAATGGGAGAGGGATAGAGAAGAGACTACAATGATTTCTCACTAAGGAGGAATAGCTCTCTCTTAAAAGATGGGTGTGTGTGTTGTAGAAAACCTATCTAGGGTTTTTCTCTCTGAATGGCCTCACCTACATATGTGGATAATAAGGGTATATATAGAGTAGACAAGGATAGAGTGTATCAAAAATGACAGATCAACTAAACAGAGCTTTTAGCAGGTATTTCATGAGAAGGCCTTACTAGCGAGCTACTCGCGAAACACAACTGTCTACATCTGTCCTGACTCTTCGCATTCCAGCATGTGCAGGGCACATGTGTCACTTCGTGGGAAGCTAAGTCGCGACATTCCAGCAAGAAATCTTCAGTCTTCAAATGCTTGAGTTTTCACACTCTCTCTTTCTAACACACAACCCTTACAAAGAAATCCTACAATAAATACAGGGTATAAATGATTGATAATAATTACAATCAAATTTGGCACACAATAAAAGCCAACAAAATACATAGTTGTAAATAACAACTTTACAAAATGAAAAAAGAATGGTAAATAGTCTACAGACGCAATTAGATAGGGCTGCCTAACGTAAACAAAGTGACATGACGAATACGTGTCCACTCGGATGCATAAAATAGCATGTTAAATTTGTGTGTTTCATTGGTAATGTTCAAGTCCAATAAGGCGACATTACATCATGCATGTTGAAACGAAAATGAAAGTCATGCATGCTGAAACGAAAATGAAAGTAAAAAAATAGAAGGGAGAGACTTAACAAGGCAAATTGTGTAGGCACTAGCCCGTCTATAAAGAATAAATAATTCTTCTACGGACACAACTTGTTGAAGTGATCAACCTTGAATGACTGACAGTCATTTTTATATAGACCCACTAAATTTTTTTTTTTTATCACTCAAAGTTGACTATTTTACTAAATTGTGACAAAAATTGTGTTTTTAAATTTTCTCATACACTTGATTTGTCTTTCTTCTTTATTATTATTATTTTTTTTGGGGGGGGGGGGGGGGGGGGGGGAGGGGGGCGGGGGGGTGAAGATTTTTGAAATAAAGCTCAAGAAATTGTGTTTTGCTAAATTGCGACATTACATCATGCATGTTGAAACAAAAATGAAAGTCAAAAAATAGAAGGGAGAGACGTAACAAGGCAAATTGTGTAGGCACTGGCTGTCTATGAAGAATAAATAATTTCTTCTATGGACATAACTTGTTGAAGTGATCAACCTTGAGTGATTGACAATAATTTTTATATGGATCCACTAGTTTTTTTTTTTTTTTTTTAATCAATCAAAGTTGACTATTTTACTAAATTGTGACAAAAATTATGTTTTTAAATTTTCTCATAAACTTGATTTGTCTTTCTTCTCTATTATTATTATTATTATTTTTTGGGGGGAAAAGATTTTTGGGGGGCAGGGTTTTGCAATACTGATTTATCTTATGCTTTGATTTGTCTTTTCTTTATTTCATCCTTTTTTTTGGGAAGATTTTTTGGGGGCTGTTTTCTCTTGCCACTTTATCCAAGAAGCTGAATATACATACTTCCCATCATGTTTAGAGGAGATTTCATCCTCCTGAAGAACCCACCTCCCCCCGCGTCTCTTACCTAAGTGACTTTTTTCAACCTGTCAATTGTCAACTTGTGAATCGGATTTTGCAACATGCTGTAGTGCCTTAGGGAGAATCAGTTGACAATCTAGATGTTGCATAAGTGTAAGTTGCTGGGTTTGAAATAAAATTTGTGGTTAAGTTGACTATTACATTGCTTTGATGCAAAGCCAATGAGCTTTCTCCCATAACAATTGATTGGAGGGTAGGGTTATGGGTTTAAGACTCACTTGGTGTGTGTGAAAGTTGTCAGTCAAAAAAATTATTAAAAAAAAAAAACCTTTGACGCAACAGTAAATTGGGAAGTGAGAATTGACTCCACTTTGAGTAGCCCGTCTCATCTTAAACTTGTTGATGGAGTTCATTTAATTTTCGTTGAACTGGTTATTTGACATCAATTAACAGAGCAGGTCTTCCCTTCTTTTGCCTACACCTTCTCTCTCTTGTGGATGTGAGTGTCGTATGAATGAATCTCCTCTAATGCTCTACTATATTCTTTTATTCTGCAGTGGAGGAAATTGCAGCCTTAAGTTCAAGAACCTTATGACTGAAATATCAAAATCTCCTACGCTATGGGACAAGTACTATTCCACTAAGAATGAGTGATGGACATATCAAGATCTAGCTGTCATAGTGTTATATTGGAGTTTCCCTGCAAGGAATGTCTGAATAGAAAATTGCTCTGATGGTGCGTAGAAGATGAGCTATTTTGGTCAGAAAAAAGGTTGAAGTGGTAAGGATCATGTCACAATGTTCTTATAGGGAAGACATGTATAGGCTATGCATCTGTCATTTGGTTATATGATGGCTAGACCATTACTCTTCCCCCAGCCCATGATTTGGGTTGAAAATGCAGAATATTTGTTTGCATTTGAGGCAGAGTAAAGTTGAGTATACAATTACTTGTATTGATGAACAGATATGGAAACGCAATCCAATAGATATTTTTGTCTCTTGAGCTTGATTGTGTCAACTTACATATGATTATTGTTATTTGTAGCTATAATGAATGAACTTATAACCCCTTCTTTTATGTTATTGCTATCAGCTTCTCCAAATTTGGTTCATTTCTTAATTTGCACTGCTTTACCGTTATTTTTCATTATTGAGAATGCAGTTTGTGCCGCACTTTTAGCATAAACCGAGCAGTGTATTGGTTTTATGTATTGTTCAACATGTCCAATTAAGTAAATACATAAGCAAAAATCATGTTACTAGGAACTAACTGCAACCAAAATACTCATAAAATATACTTATCAAACTGTCGTAATTAAGCTCTTCTAAAAAAATTCTTGGAAACTCCAATTTTTAAACTGCAAATGGATTTCTACAGTTTCGCGGGAAATTAAAAAGGAAACGATATTCCCATTTTTCTTTTAAAAAAGGAAAAGGTATTGGGCTATACTTAACTGAGAGAGCATAATCAGGGCCCCTAGATCTATTCTCGACCATGGCCCAACTTATTCATGTATGAGTTCCGCCTTTCAGCCCATTCTCCAGGCCCAATTTGTCCTGCAAATTGCAGCTTCTTATGGGAAATGGCTATTTGGAATTAACTTGGCTGAATTAAAAGTACGGGGTATTTAATTCAGTGCAACTATGCTAAAGATTACTAGGTCTAAGTAAAATATTTTAAAATTCAAATTTTTTCATGTTTTGATATGCAAAATTATTACTTAAACTTTTGTTTTCAAGTTTGCTAAAAAAACCTCTTTTTTTTTTTTTTTTTTCAATTTAGGTAGAGTTTTATTTTACTTAAACTTTTATTTTATTTTAAAATTCACCATCGCGCACACTTAATACGGTGGTCATTCTACAAGTAAAATGCTTGTGAGGTGTGGGGGCCAAGAGCCGTGGTTCAAGTCTCTAGGAGAGAGCTTTACACACATACATTTAGATTAGACTAGAGTAGAAATTCTATCTTGTATAAAAAATGTAATATATTTTAAAATTCAAAATTTTTCATGTTTTGATAAGGCTATTCACGGAAAACTACACACATACATTTAGATTAGACTAGAGTAAAAATTCTATCTTGTATAAAAAAAGTAATATATTTTAAAATTCAAAATTTTTCATGTTTTGATAGGGCTATCCACGGAAAACTAGTACCTGACCCACCCACAATAACATCCGATTCGGTCAGAGAATGGGCTAACCGAACGTCGGTGATGGTCAACGGCGGGTCTTGGCCCCAAAACTCGTAAACGGCGGGTCGGTTGGTGGGTTTTCTCCCCTAAACTCGAAGAAACCAAACCGAACCGGCATTAAGGAGCATTTTCAAGCGAAATTTTTTAGATCTGGCGAGATCTCAGCCATTTTCAGTGAGATCTCAACTAATTCCTTGAAATCTCCACCAGATTTGGTGAGATCTCACTGGATCTAGCGAGATCTCGCCGAATCTGGTGAGATTTCATCAACTCTAGCGAATTTCCAGCGATATTCTGGCGAAAATATCACCTAAATTTCGTCATTGACTCGCTGGATTTGGTCTATTTTTCGATTTCGGTCTCTAACTGAACCAACCATTGTCTGTTGAAGATCGAATCAGCTTGATCCGATCAACCATACCGGTCGGCAACGGGTTGAAATTCTGAATATCCGATCTGGTCGGGTCAGTTTCAGGTTGCGCACAAACCCGACCCAAACTGACCTGTGGATAGGCCTATGTTTTGATATGCAAAATTATTACTTTAACTTTTGTTTTCAAGTTTGCTAAAAAAACCTTTTTTTCAAGTTAGGTAGAGTTTTATCAATTTTATTTTATTTGTTTTTTAAGAAAATATACTTGAATAGCTATAATAAATATTGTCAATAAAATTTAGTGAATAATACTTGCATGATTTTAAATTTTTTTTAAAGATATAATTTAATACATTATTTTAAATATTGTATTCTAATTGTAAAACTTCTTTAAAACCTTTCAGGTGTGGAAATAAATCTAATTATCTAAACTACGTATATCAACATTAAATTCTGATGTTTGAAGGAAAAAATTCTGGTGCAAAAAAAAAGTTTGGAAGTGGGTCGTATCCCTGGTGATACATGTTTAATAAGCAACGCCATATATGTTCTTATCCCTGGTGAGATATGCATTTGTAATGAATTTGTTCATATTTAAAATCTCATGACCATTGCTCTTCCTCATCTCAAACCCTCTTGCTTGGTTTGGATAGAAAATGGTATGAAACAACGTTGGTCTACTTTGAGCGAAAACCAATCCTCTCACAGCAATTACTCGCTGAGTTTTGGTAAATATATCTGACAGCTTTTATTAACTCAACCAATGTTCATATATATCGCCTTAAAAAAATTGAAAAAGAAATGCGATAGACAATGAAAGTGGAAATGCCATTGAAGTAAAATTTCTCATCACGCTTACACAATGAATCCTATCCAAAAGCAAATAACAATCCTATCCAAACTAAAGCAGATAACAATCCTATCCAAGCTTTATTTAGATAAAAAGTAGATGACAATAAGGGAAGATAAGAAATCTGCAGCAATCTAAACTCTTCATGAGTCCACGTACTAACCACACATTGCACACACTGCACTTGCACAAATTTATTGAGAAGTAATCAAACAATAGGTACTATTTGGATGATAGAACATACTGTTTTTATGAATGTGAACACCAGAAGGATGATAGCAGCGATGGTAGAAGCAATTCTCCAAGGAGTGCTGAAATATTGATGCCTTAATGTTGCCTTCCATTTGTGCCAAGGTTTCTAATACAATGGGTTCAATTCTTTGAAGATACGATTGTGATTTGGGTTTATGCCTGACCATGAGACATGGATGTTAAACTTGTTGACCAAAGATGTTGCTGCTTTGTTGTCTCCCAGATAATTACGTATAATTACGTATAATTCCCTTATCGCAAAGTAAATCTATATCTCTGGTAGTATTGACAAGGCAATCCAAAAACAAATAGTAATCCCTAATGTATGTTTTTTCACCAAAACAATACTGCTCAAATGCCATTACATTTCGAATAAGAGCTTCTGTCTGATCATATAACTCTAAGCGTGGTATTTCCAACACTCCGTTTTTGAATTCAAATGCTATGTCAAGTAAACATTTGCTTGATTTCACCTTAAACTTTACTCCTGCCTCGTGCAGTTGTGTTGCAGAGTACAAAAGTGTAACCATTTTAGATACAGGTTGTCTTTCCGGTAGGCTCTGGAGTTGTGGTAGCTGATATATTCTAATCAGATCGGTGAAGTGTTCTATTTTCACATTCTTGGGGAGAATTTTTCGAACATTGAATTGCTCAAAGAATTTAAAAGTTAGATCAATTAAAGAAAAGGAGTTTGAGCAATTGGGATAAAAAAAGGTTGAATGGTTTCTCAAGGACAAAGAATGGAAGCTGGATTTCAAGTAAGACCAAGTCAAATATGATAAAATCCATTTGGTCCATTATCAAAAAATCATCACTTTCCTTACGTTCATTATCATTTCTTATGATAAGCTCAAGAATGAAGATTGCATCTACCAGAATTATTCTCAAAAAAAAGTCTCTGTCCATGCCGAGCAAAGCCTCTGCATAGCAATAAGAAATGCGAACTTCCATCTCCCTTATAGTCTAGGACGGAACTAGGATTCGAACCTGAAGGAGGCAAAGCTTAAAGCAATTTTTTTTTTTTTTTTTTTTTTTTTATGAAAATAAAAACTAACATCTATTTCATATTCAACAAAATACTACATATAAAATAAGTGTTTCTTAAAAATTTGATATTATAAACATTTCAACAAAGTATAACATACAAAATAAGTATTTCTTAAACATTTCAACACATTTGTCGGTTATTTTTTGTTTTTATTTTTTTATGAGAGTTTTTTAGTTATTGATGTTATACTTTCAGTCCATATTTTTTCTTTCTTTCTTTCTTATGGGTCAATATCTAAACATTTCACAAGAGATCCAAAAATATATATATTTAAGGACAATCTTAATTTTTCAGATTACATATGTATACCAGTTTTTTTTTTTTTTTTTTTTTTTTTTTTTTTTTTTTTTGGGGTGGGGCACCCCCGCCCAACTGTGGGTCCGTCCCTGCTTATGGTACTTACTAAATTCTCCGGAGTTTATAGTAGCCCGTTTCACGAAACTCTTGAAATACCTTACCTTAAACATTTCCACGGTCTGTAAATTTTTGTTGTAGTAGTGAAAAGGGCCAATTGAAATAATCGGAGGGTAGGCTTGTTCATTCACTTTGCGAATAGAAGGTGATCTGGAATTCTTTTGATGCGACACTTGAAAGGAAATGAAGGCTCTGGCATTCGCATTTCAATCATTATTTTGAGGTCACTAACCAACCTTTCATATTGATTTTTGTTTTCATTTGAAGGGTTTGCATCCTTCTGACCTTCAGTATTTTCAGTTTCAATTTCTATACTCACTTCTTCTTCCATCTATAGAGTTGTCTTCCTTAAATTTCCTGTTGAAAAACACAATTAGCCATTACCATTGCAAACACTAGGTTATTCATGTCGTTGCCTTTTTGTTTCTTGAAAACTGATGTTAATATCTAGGGACTTAATTTCACTTAGATTCATGTCATTAAGAAGACGAAAATTGGAATGTAAATTTTTAAGCATAATATTTTATGGGAAATGCTAATAGATGCCCTTAGGGCAATAATTAATAATACATTTAAAGAAAAGTAAGCAATTAGTGTTTTGACAGATTTTTCCGTTTCCCATAAAAGTGGTGTTAAAACTTTCTTAAAATAGATTATTAATCATTGCCCTAAAAGTATCTGTTCGTATGGCTCATATTTTATTTAATTGATAAAACTTTTATAAAATTATCTATATATATATATATATATATGTATATATATAATATACTAGGTAAAACTGTGAGAAAACCTAATTACATTTCAAATTGGAATTCAATAAGAGTTTAATTTTGCGCCATATGTCTCATCTAATCTAAGTTTTTAAATTTTTGTGTCAAGTGAGTTAATTCAATGTAAAAATTAGATTTTAATTAGAAATTAATTTTGCAACATGTGTCCCATCTAATCTAATTTTTTTTAATTTTTGTACCAAATGAGTTAATTTAGTGTATTAAACGAGGAGTCCAATATAAGTAAATCATAAAAAACATAATTTTTGAATGATTTTATATTTATAAGCCTTCTTTTTTTGTAGAACTAAAAACAATTCAAGTTTTTAAGTCATCTATATATATATATATATATATTAATAAGTAAAACTAAGAGAAAATCCAATTAGATTTTAAATTAGAATTCAATCAGAGTCTAATTTTGTGCCACGTGTCCCATTTAATCAAAATCTTTAAAATTTTGAACCAAGTTAATTAGTTCAGTGTAAAAATAAGATTTCAATTAGATTTTAATTTTATGGCACGAGTTCCATCTAATCAAATTTTTTAATTTTTGTACCAAATGAGTTAATTTTGAATAGAAAACGAGGAGTCCAATATAAATAAATCATAAAAAACATAATCATATATCTAACACTATATATATATATATATATATAATTAAAGGAAGAGAGAGTTTGAATAATTTTATATTTATAAGCCTTTTTTTATAACTAAAAGCATTCATTTGGCAAAAAAATTATATATATATATATATATAGGTAAAACTTAGAGAAATCCAATTAGATTCTACAATTGAAGTCCAATTTTGCACCAAGTGTCCTAAATTATTTATTTTTAGAGAGTTTTATTTCTTAATTTTGGAATCTAATGTGGGATCGTATCATAAATATCCATTCAAATTAATTATTATGTACATAAACCAAAGAATCTAGAATTAATGAACTTAAAAATATTTTTAAAAAAAGGACAATTTACGTTTCCTACCTAATAATATTCTTACAAGACTTTTTAAAGTGTTAAAAAAAATAAATAAGAATGATTATCAGTAATATTTAAATTATATATGTAAGATTATTATACTACGTATCTTAATGTATATCTTTTAAGTATATCAATGCATAAGCATAGGGTTACAAGCTAATCTATATATATAATAATAGGTGAAGTTGAGAGAAACTCAAATTAGAATTCCAAATTAGAGTTCCAATTTTGTGCCATGTGTCCTAAATTATTTATTCTTAAAGAGTTTTATTTCTAAATTTTAGAATCAAATGTGGGACCACATCATAAATACTCATCCAAATGAATTATTAAGTACAAAAACCAAAGAGTCTAGAATAAATGAATCCTAAAAAGAAGTGCTTCACAATAAATTTTTAAAAAAAATGGACAATTTACATTTTATACTTAATAATATCCTTACAAATTTTTTTAAAAAGTTAACAAAATATAAAAATGACTATCAATAGTTTTTAAATTATATATATAAAAATTATATTATGCATCTTATTTTATATCTTTAAGTGTATCCATGCATATGCATGGGTTTACAAGCTAGTATATATGAATAGTTAAAGCATAGAGAAAATCTAATTAGATTTCAATTAAATTCTCAATTTTGCGTCACGCGTCTTGTTGAATTTTAAAATTTTGTGCCAAGTGAATTATTGAGTATAAAAATTAAAAAGTCAAAATCCAATTGGATTCTAAATTGGATTTCAATTGGAGTTCAATTATGCACCGCGTGTCTATTTAATTTTTTAATTTTTGTGACAAGTGAATTATTGGGTGCAAAAATTGAAGAGTATATATATATATATATAAAATATAATATAATATAATATAAGAAATCATCATATATTTTAAAAATGTGTAAGCTAATACTATGTATAATTTGAACCGTATAATTATGATTTTTTTTTTTTAAATTATACCCATGCATATGCACAGGGTTACACACTAGTATATATATATATATATTAATAACCAAAACTTAGGATTCTCATTTTCTCTCTCACGTAGGGTGAGCTCTTTCTCTCACGTTTCTGGTGAGGTCACTACTTCTCACTTTAGGTGAGACTAGCTTTTTCTATTTCTCTCATTTCTACAACAATCTTGGTGCTGCTATACGCTGTTGATTTATTCCATAATGTCTAATCTTCTAATTTAGGAAGCATGGACTTAGACTTCATAAAAAGGGTACAAAACATTGTTCTGACAGAAGAAGAAGGGGAAGAGATCAAGGTTGAGAGAACACATAGGAACAAAACTCTCAAAGAATGTTCACTCAGCTTATTGGGTCGTTTCCTCACATCCTGCCCTTACAACCAAACTACTGCAAAATCACTTCTAAGGTCGGTATGGAAGATGGGCTCTGATTTGAGGATTGTGGATGTAGGGGAAGGCTTGTTCCAATTCAAGTTCACCCTTGAAAGCCAGCTGAATTGGGTTTTCAACAACGGTCCATGGAGTTTCGAAAATCACCCTTTGGCCCTTTGGAGGTGGGAGAGGGTTATGACAGCTAGAACAGTGGCATTCAAACACATCCTAGTATTGGTGCAAGTATAGGGACTGTCTTTCGATCTCATATACGAGGAAGAAAGTAATGACATTAGTGGAGGATTGGAGAAAGTGGTGGAGATTGACAACAAGGTGTTCTTATCTGAACAAGCCCGCTTTGTTAGAATACAACTCGAAATACCTCTAGATAAACCGTTACGTCGAAGTACCCTAGTAGTCAACCTGGAAAGAGATAAGGTTCAGGTGGGGTTCAAATATGAAAGGTTGGTGGGCCTCTACTATCCGTGCGGTATAATTGGACACAAAGCAAAGGAGTGCCCTGGTCCAAAAACACATGACCGCGGTGAGCTTCCCTACGGAGAATGGTTGAAGGCGGATTGGAAGGGGTCGATGACCTAGGTTAGAGGAAGAAATACGGGACCAGACATCGGGGGGCATTAGAGCATGAATGGTTTGTCATCCACCAAGTCTCTATCAGCAGGGAAGGGCGATGAAACATAGCTGGTACCGAATCTAAATAGCCATACGTTACAAAAAATCTGAGTGCAAAAGTAACAAAAGTCGCAAATCATGATGCTAGCTCTGCACTTATGGAAATAATAAACACGGAATCAATACTCCTCAATCTAGAAACAATCATTCCTCATACAGAAACTGAATTAATCCATGTGAGCATGTAACCGACTAACCATGTAACAAATGGGATGATAATGGACACCCAACATGCAATGGACCATCTGATTAATGTCCCAGTAAATTACGAAGCTAAGGAAGTGGACCAAGACACACCATGTAAACCATCACGTGGGAGGGCATGTGAGACACTAACACCCAACGTGGCCAAAACATGGAAAAAAAAATAATACGTACCCAAAACCTACTACACAATCACAAATCGAGGCGCCTACCTTGGTGGGTTCAAAGTGGCAATTCCATGGGGTTGAAACTGATCTTGAGGGGGAGTAGGTGAATGGACAGAGCAGGGGTGGGAAGCGTGGAAGGTTTGTGGTGGTAGACAATGTAAATGTTATCCAAATGGCAGAGGTTGATGAGCAGACCCGCCGAGCACAATGAATCTCCTAAGCTGGAATTGTCGTGGGCTTGGGAACCAAACGGCAGTTGAAGTCCTCTCTCATTTAGTGAGGAAGAAAGCTCCTAAATTTTTGTTTCTAATGGAGACAAAACTATCTGTAGTTGAAATGTGAAGAGTACAGGATAATCTACCCTACCAGTGTATGGTGACTGTCCTAAGTGTGCGTAGAGTTGCATGTCCAAACCTAATCACCCAACCATATTGATTCCTTGATAAAGTCTGAAAATTTATTTTGGAGATTCACCGGCTTCTATGGGTGGCCTGAGGAGCAAAGGAAACACGAGTCATGGACTTTACTCAAACATCTTCACTCCAGGAGGATGGCATCGTGGCTGTGCTATGGAGATTTCAATGAGATTTTAACAATGGAGGAAAAGCAAGGAGGGCTCACACAACCTCTAAGACCAATGTAGGAATTTAGAGAAGCACTTTTACAATGTAGGTTAGTGGATTTGGGATTTCAGGGTAACATATTCACATGCAGCAATGGACAAGAAGGTGAGGGTTTTGTCCAAGAAAGATTAGATAAGGCTTGTGGAACTATTGAGAGGAGGGCCCTATTTCCAAATGTGAAAGTCACTCATCTCCAGGTAACATATTCGGACCATGTGCCTATTCTTATATCAACACAACCACCCATTAGTCATAGGAGAAGGAAGAGGCAGCCAAGGCATTTTGAAGAAAAATGGTCCACACATCCGGATTGTGAAGGCTTGATCCATGAAGTTTGGGGAAGGGATACACAAAATGGGAGTCCAATGTTTAAGCTTTTTGAGAAAATCAAACAGTGCCAGGTTGCATTAGTGGAGTGGAGCAAAGCCATCTTTGGGAATTCTAAAACCAAACTACAGGTGATGCAAGTAGAACTTGAAGATCTTTCATTGCAAAATAATGCCAACAATGCCCAATGCATTAGCACCTTGAAATCGGAGATAAACACAATCCTACATCATGATGAGCTATCTTGGAGACAAAGGTCCCAATCCATTTAGCTACCTACAGGTGACAAGAATACAAAATTTTTCCACCAACAGGCAAGTCAACGGCATTGGAAAAACCAATATATTGGGTGTTCAGGATACGGATGGTGGTTGGCATACATCAGATGAGTAGATTGCCCAAGTAGTCGAGCAATACTTCAAAGAGCTCTTTACCATAGCAAACCCCACGGACATGCGGAGTGTACTAGCTGCAGTGAATAGACGTGTCACCCCAAACATGAACAATGCATTATTACAAAGGTATACACTGGATGAGGTTAGACAGGCCCTATTTCAAATGCATCCTTCAAAATCTCCTGGTCCTGATGGTATATCACCTTTCTTCTTTCAAAAATATTGGAATATAGTTGGATCTAATGTAACTAAGGCTATTCTGTCAATTTTAAATTCAAGCCATATGTTGTGTAAAATGAATTATACTCACATTTTACTAATCCCAAAAAAGAATGATTCTAAGTAGATGTCTGATTAAAGGCCCATTAGTTTAGGTAATATGGTATCTAGAATTCTCTCTAAAGTCTTGGCGAACAGGTTGAAGACTATCTTACCAACAATAATATTTGAGGCTCAAAGCGCATTTGTTCCAAACCGTTTAATCACTGATAATACCACAGTGGCATATAAACTGTTAAACAAGATGCAGAATAAGAGAAATAGCAAGGTGGGCCAAATGGTGGTGAAGCTTGATATTAGCAAAGCCTATGACCAAGTTGAGTAGGGTTTCTTATGGAACATAATGATAAAATTGGGCTTGGATCGCAAATGGGTGAATATGGCAATGGAAACTATCCCCACAACATCTTATTCCGTTATTATCAATGGGGAACCTAAGGGTTTTATCTCTCCTTCGAGGGGAATAAAACAAAAGGACCCACTTTTGTCATATTTGTTCCTATTATGTGCAGAAGCGTTATCAGCTTTACTGAGAAAAGCTAAAGAAAACTGATCTCTCAAGGGAGTTTTGTCTAGCAAACATGGGGTACATATTTCACACCTTTTGTTTACTAATGATAGTCTATTGTTTTACCAAACAACAATTGATGAATGCGATATACTGTTGGAATTATTTGGCAAATATGAAGGCGCATCTAGACAAGCAATTAACAGACAAAAGACATCCCTCTTCTTTAGCAAAAATACGAGGTAAGAGGTGAGAAATGAAATTCAACAACTATTGGGTGCACGAGTCATGACGAAATGTGAAAAGTAATTGGGCCTTCCAATGCCAAATGGCAAGTTGAAGGTGGGAACATTCAAGGAGTTACAAGAACGGATCACAAAGAGGGTAATGGGATGAAAGGAAAAGTTTTTCTCAAAAGCGGGTTGTGAAATCCTCATCAAAACGGTGGCTCAAGCTATCCCAACCTATTCCATGAGTTTATTCAAGCTCCCTAAATCCATATGTGATAACATCAATTCTCTTTTGGCTACATATTGGTGGGGCCAAACAGAGGCAGAAAAGAAAATCCATTGGATAAGTTGGAACAAGTTATGTACATCAAAGAAGAGAGGAGGAATGGGGTTTAAGGACATCCATGCTTTCAATCTTGCTATGCTAGCCAAACAAGCATGGCGCCTAATTCACAACAACGGGTCCCTATTTTATAGAGTTTACAAGGCAAGGTATTTTCCAAGCACCTCCTTATTGGATGCCGAGTTTGCGAATAACCCATCCTTTGTATGGCGCTCTTTACTGGCTGCTAGGGATATCATATATGCAGGCTCTCGATGGGAGATTGGGGATGGTAGGAAAATACATGTGGCCACCCATAATTGGCTACCTCACCCCTCGGTATTTATCAATGCACCTCCAGTGAATATGACAGTTCATGACTTGATGAATGAGGAGTCTAAGCAATGGGATAGGGGGAAGCTCTTTGCTACATTTGATAGACACACCTGCGACACCATACTCACCATGCCTCTTAATCACCAAACCACACAAGACAGATTGGTATGGATGGAGAATAAAGCTCACGCTACCAGGTTGCTCTACGCTTACAGCAGCCAAACTGCGCTGAACATTCATCGGTGCAAGCTCAGGGAAACACATGGAAGAAAATATGGAAGCTGAACGTGCCACCTAAAGTCCGTACTTTTCTCTGGTGGGCATGCTCAGGATCAAGGCCGGCTCAAGGTATTGTGGTACCTAAGGCAACAACTTCAAGTGAGGTCTATTCTTATACTTTGAATATTAACAAAATATTTATTTAACTTTTGTTTTTTTTTTTTTTTTTTTTCATTTAAAATCTATTTTTTTAGAAAAAAAATTACAAATTAAAACAAACCCATCACATTATTCAATGACTATACAACTAAAATAAATACTATTCATTGAATGAAGTAACCAAATACTAAAAAATTATGATTGAAAATTTTAATAAAGTTATATATTTGATATTTCTAAATAGAATTTGAGTATAAATTTATTTACTAGTGTAAGATTAATGAGTTCTTTTAACATTTATTTGTGAGAGATTAAATGATTGACCCATCCAATAAAAATATTTTCTTTAATTAGTTTTTCTTTGATAAAAAACAACAACTTTTTATTTATTGGTGAATATTTAGAGCTTAATTAATACTTCTATTGGTACAAGAATATCTCTATTGGTAAAAATTTAGGGGCCTTTTTTTATTGGGGGCCTTAGGCGATTGCCTATTTAGCTCACCCATTGAGCCGGCACTGCTCAGGATGTCTACCAACAAGGCAGAACCTGCACAAGAAACGAGTCAGAATCGAAGAACACTTCGAACTGTGTGATCACCAGACTGAGACAGTCAGCCATGTGTTGTGGGAGTGTCCATTGGCGCGGAATGTATGGGCATTATTCAAGGGAAGTATCCAGAAATGCAGCAACGAGCCTATTGACTTCCTCCTCCTCTTTCAGAAGATGCAACAGAGGCTCAGTCTCGTGGAGTTGGAGAAGTGGGCAACTACAGCTTGGATGATTTGGCATGCTCGAAATAAAGTCTACATTGAGAGGGTGCAGCTCCATCCGAAGGTCATCTTTGAGAGTGCACTAAAATGGCTTGAGGAATATCAACGTCTAAATGATGCACAACGGGTATAGTTGGGACGTAGTGCAGGAGTTTTCTAATTTCTCTTATGTATAGAATGTATAGCGTACGTCTTGTGGAACATCACAACATGTTTATGCTGTTTGCTGATGGTCCACCCAATTAAGGCTAGATGTTTGGTCTAGTTATTACCCTGTACACTTGCTTTTGAAATAAAAATTTCTATCGTTTTCGGCTTCAAACAACACCAAGAAAAAAAAAAAAAAAAAAAAAATGAAACCAAAACTCAGAGAATATCCAATTAGATATGAATTGGATTATCAATTTTGCATCACGTGTTCAATTTAAATTTTTTAATTGTGCCAAATGAATTATTGAGTGTAAAAATCGAAGAATCCAAATCCAATTAGAAATGTATAGTTTAAAAAAAGTATAAGCTAATACTATGTATAAAACCTCTTCTAAAAGAAAATGTATAATCTAAACTGTATAACTGTGATTTTTTAAAATTGTATCCATGCATATGCACAGAGTCACACATTAGTATAAATTAAAGCATAAACCCATTCCATAATAGTTTTTTTTTTTTTTTTTTTTTTAACTTTTATATTTACAATAAAAATCCAACTTATGACATTCACTTTATGATGATTGTTCCTATCATCATCTTAAGACAAAAATTAGATTTTGCTAAAAATGACGTTTGAACCTAAGATTTCCTATTAGACAACAAGAGAATTTATTAGTTAAGCTAATTGGAACCCATTATTCTATAATATTTAAATCATCGTTTAGTTAGCTTATTATTGTGGATGAGACCAACGAAAGTCTACATTTACACTAATATCATATAGGTAGTTTAATATTGCTTTAAGAAACACTAAGTTTTATAGAATGTATAATAAAAATTCTCAAAATTTTTCCTACTTTTCGTAGTGGTTACGTTGTTTCCTAAAAAAAAGGTTTCAATCATATATGGGTAGATGATAATATACATTTCTTTCTTTGTCTATCTCTCTTCTTCAATGACTATTTTATTTTTCAATACATCCTATTAAAATGATAAAAATTTGGTATGACTGTTAAAAATATAGAGAACATATAAATTAATGTTAGAAATTTTAAGTTATTAAATGAAAAAGAAAGTTATTAAGTTATTTAACATTATTTACAGGTGTATTTGATGTAACTTGATCTGATTTTTTTTATTATATATATATATATATATATTTTTTATCATGTTCTACACATGAAAGCTTTTATGCAATGCAATGAATGTTCCATTTCTTGTAGGGATTGGAAAATTACAACCACACACTACCAGTCTCCTCCTAGTGTGTGTGTCTCTATATATATATTTATATAAAAGATTACTACTATATGCAAGTATGCTACTATAACTCATCATATTGGGTAAGCTTTTATTCTTAAACATTATGTCTAGAGTCGTATAGCTTAATATATATATATATATATATTTGAGAAAGAATCGTATAGCTTAATTGACACCTCTTTATACATAACTAGCTTGTAACCCCATGCATATGCATGAATATACTTAAAAATATACAATAAAATGTATAATATATTTAGGAACGGGCGTCATAGGTTGAAACTCTTAAAAAAAAAATGCATAATATAATTCCTAAATATATAATTTAAATACTATTGATAATCATATTTATATTTTGTTAACTCTTTAAAAAAAATTTTAAGGATATTATTAGGTATAAAATATAAATTGTCCATATAAATTTTTTTTTTAATAATTGTGATGCACTTTTTTTTTTTACTATTCATTTATTCTAGACTCTTTGGTTTTTGTACTTAATAACTCACTTGGATGAATGTTTATGATGTGGTCTCACATTTGATTTTAAAATTAAGAAATAAAACTCTATATGAATAAATAATTTAGGAAACATGGCACAAAATTGGAATTTCAATTTAGAATTCTAATTTGAGTTTCTTTTAGCTTCACCTATTATTATATATATATATATATATATAGAAGTGCTTGGCTTATTGCAAAGTATAGTTTCTTAAAAAAAATAAATAAATAATGTTAATACCACATATTTTTACATACACTTTATCATAATTATCCTATGTGGTAGATTGTAAATGGTAGAGGGAGAATGATAAATTTATATAATAGTATCAGACAAACAATTACAGTTTACCACATAAAACAGTTATTATAAAATATATGTAAAAGTGTGTCGTACTAAAATTATTATTTTAATTCAGAATCGGAGCAACTATTATAATTAAAGTTTGTAATGGCCGGCCAAGACATGTTATTGTCCGTTAATAATTATTGGCAGAAAATTCAGCAAATATTTCTTGTATGGACTGCTGCTGGGATTGAAGAAATTTAAAACTAAAATACCATCTATCCTAAATTTGGGAATGGTGGTGATATTTATGTCAACATTGTAACGAAACCAAAGCTAAAATTAATTCAAAGAATTGAAAAGGATAGGCACTGCCAAAAAAGGCATTACAAATTAAAATACAGTTAATGAATGCAATGCTCAATAATACTAATTAATATTGATTGAAAATCTCAGCATGTACTATCAATATTGATTGAAAATCTCAGCATGTACTATCTAGTTTGTGAGAGGGAAGATAAAAATGCTATATTGGCCATTAAGTTCAGCGTCTATTGTATATATAGTTGGATGGTGCTTTTTGCAATATTAACAATTTAGGATAAAAAGATTATTCAGTTGCAAATTATAACGAGATGAAGAAAGCGTACCTCAGTTATCAATTGTGTAGGTACATAGCAGCTGAAACAATATTGATCCTGTAACTGTGTCTGTAAGTGAAAACTATCTCAAGTATCAACTTAACTCTCTGATGTGGTTCTCGCAGTGATCAAATGTACTACCCGATAAGGATATTGTTAGGTTCTAAAACTTTAGGAACTAAATGTATTAGAACTTCAATGTGTAATGTGTTGGCAAACCATGATCAAAACTTAGATTCTAGATTTAGGCTGCTCAAAGTGTGTTTATTTGTAAAGTTGGAATCGAGTGAATTGCAAGACTTATTGGATAAATCTACAAGGCTCGGTCGATCGAAAATTAGGCTCAATCGATCGAGCCTCGTGCAGATTAATTTTCTGTAGATTTTTCCAACTCAGTCCAAGACTGGTTTGACGTGTAGGGTTTTATATTTTATTCCAAGTATAAAAAGAAAAACTCTAACTACGTTTTAGAGATTGTTGATGTGCTGTGTGTTGAATCTCTTGTGAGATCTAGAGATGTTTACCTTCATACACACTTAGCGGGTTATCAAGATTCATGTCAAGAACTGGGTGATCATTTCAGTTGCTGCATAAAGAATTTCAAGAAGATCTGAAACCTTTGAGTGGAGTCTCAAAGTCACAAGTGGAAGTACTTGTGGTTGCAGTAGATCAAGGAAAGAAGTAGCTTTAGTCTGTGGACTTGGAGCTGTCACATGATCGTGATAGTAAGTTTTCTACACGAGGTAGAAATAGAATGTTAATGGTTTAAGTCTTATTGTACAAACTTCAATTCTTTCACAGTGGATCTATTTTACCTTGAAGATATCTAGGCTAAATCATCCCCAAGTTTTTTACTGGTTTGGTTTTTTTAGATTATTATATCGTTGTGTTATTTACTTTTCCGCATTATTTACATGATATTATTTGATTGTGTTAACTTAGATCTGAATAATTTATCTATGTAATCACTTGGCTAAATAACTAGGTTAAACAACTTGTGTTTTAAGGGGTCTAAAAACGTACAGATATATACATATATATATATATAATAAAAAAAATAAGAGTGTTGCAACTGCAACCATATATCTCATAATATATGACGTCAACATTTCTATAGTATCATTACGCCATCTCATTCCTATCATTGTACTATAAACTTTATCACGCTCTGGAATGGGATTATTTTTTTTTTTTTTTTTTTTTGTGTCGGTTTAGAAATCTTATGTTGAAAAGTATAAGAGCAAGAGGATACAATTAATACTTTCTTCTAAAATAAAAAAAATAAAAAAATCTAAGCACAAGATCTCTATCAAATGGTGCCCTATTAATAAGTGCAGTTAAACTTGGGTGAAAAATTAGTGTTTTTTTGGGTTTGTTTAGCTAAAAATTTGGAAAGATTGATGTGAATGCTCTTATAACATACAAAACTAGTTTGATTTGAAACCTATTGTTTTGGAATCATAATTCAAAACTAGGTAGTGTTTGAAAAATAAAAGCAGTCGACCCTATATTTGATGATAAACTAGCTGATACCCCTTGGGATGTGAAGGCATATCATAGTTCCATTACAAAAAAAAATATGTTAGAAGTTCTCTATATGGCACGTCTATATTGCTCATTTTGTGGCACACCATAAGAATTACATTTGAGAAATTAATTTCAATTATATCATATGTTACTAACAAGGAAAAAGAGGGAGGGAAACTCAGGAAAAATCTAACTACTAATGTTAATTGCAATTACATTTTGTTGTAGCATTTTAATATTATTTAATTAAAATGAATAAATATTACAGAATAAATATAAAGATATGAGAGTTATAATAATAATAATAATAGGTGGGGCTAAGAGAAACACAAATTAAAATTTCAAATTAGAGTTTCAATTTTACATCATGTGTCTTAAATTATTTATTCTTAAAGAGTTTATTTCTTAATTTTAGAATCAAATGTGATACCACATCATAAAAATTCATCAAAGTGAATTATTAAATACAAAAACCAAAGAGTCTAGAATAAATGAATCATTAAAAGAAAAAAGTGTTTCACAATAATTTTTTTTTAACATGGGCAATTTACATTTTATACATACCTTATAATATCTTTACAATTTTTTTTAAAGAGTTAACAAAATATAAAAATGACTAACAATAATATTTAAATTATATATATATATATATATATGAATTATATTACGTATTTTATTTTATATCTTTAAGTGTATCTATGCATATGCATGGGGTTATAAACTAGTATGTATTAATAGCTAAATCTTAGAGAAAATCCAATTAGATTATAATTGGATTCTCAATTTTGCACTACATGTCCCATTTAATTTTTAATTTTGTGTCAAGTGAAATATTGAGTGTAAAAAACAAAGTGTCCAAATCCAATTATGTTCAAATTGGATTTTAATTGGAATCCAATTTTTCACCACGTGTCCATCTAAGTTTTAATTTTTGTGGCAAGTAAATTATTGGATGTAAAAACCAAAAAGTCTAAAACCAATTAAATTTTAAATCATATATATATATATATATATAATGAGAAACCATTACATATTTTAGTAATGTATGGTTTTAAAAAAGTGTAAGTTAATACTATATATAATTTGAACATTTTCTGAAAAAATAATAATTTGAACTTTATAATTGTGATTATTTTTAATTGTGTCCGTGCATATGCACGAGGCTACACACTAATATATATTAAAAATCAAAGTTCTGAGAAAATCCAATTAGATTTCAATCGGATTCTCAATTTTGCACCACATATTCCATCTAAATTTTAATTTTTGTACAAAGTGAATTATTGAGTGAAAAAGTCGAAAATTCCAAATCCAATTAAATTCTAAATTGGATTTCAATTACAGTCCAATTTTGTACCACACGTCTATCTAATTTTTAATTTTTGTGGCAATTAAGTGAATTATTGGGTGAAAAAATTGAAGTACTTAAATCCAATTAAATTCTAAATCACACACACACACACACACACACACACACACACACACACACATAAAATGAAAAACCATTACCTATTTTAGAAATTTATGATTTAAAAAAAGTATAATTTGAATCATGTTACTATGATTGTTTTTAATTGTACCTGTGTATATTCATGGGGTTACACACTAGTTTAATAACACACATGGATGATTCCTATCAAAAAAAAAAAAAACACACACACACACACACACACATGGATGATTTTATCAATCATCACATAATTAATTATACATGACTTTCATCATCTCTGTACTTTGAGAGTCATTTTAGCAAGAGTGAAATTTCCAATATTAGGTTAACTGATGAATTAAAGGAACAAAGAAATCTCCATAGTGCTACATATAAGGTAAATTGCCTACAAGGAACAAGGGAGTTCCCCTAATTTTTAGCAAACTTTTAGTCAAGCATTGTTAGCCTCTTTTTGAGAAGATAGATCACATAATTGCCTCTTAGACTTCCAAGCACCTATCTTTGTTGGCAAGTTACATGACTAAAATCAATCATTTTTAGTCTTTAGCATTCAAAATTATTGGTGTAATTTGGGCAAAGGTGGTCCAACTATGTATCTAGTGAAGTTATTATCTAACATAATATTGTCTACTTTGATATTAAATATGTACCACACACGCATAAAAAGAAACTTGGTATTTTTAAAATTTATAGAACAAAACTTGATGACCATATTTCATTGTTAGGTTCTAAAGACTTAGGAACTAATGTATTTAGAACTCTAATGTGTAATGTTGGCAAACCATAATCAAAACAGTTGTTAGTCTTATTTAGACTTGCTCAAAGTGTGTGTGTGTTGTATGTAAAGTTGGAATCAAGTGGTTGCAGAAGTATTAGTGACTTTCGTCCTGACTCGATTGATTGAATATTAGGCAGAATGCTTTTTTTTTTTTTTTTTTTTTTGGTGCAGAATTCCAACTCAGCCCTAGCTCATTAAAACGTTTAGGGTTTTATGTTTTGCCTTAGGTATATAAGGCAAACCCTAGCCACGTTTTAGAGGTTGCTCTATTTGCTGTGTGTGTGAATCTCTTGTGAGATCTAAGAGGTGTTTGCCTTCACACATGCTTAGGATTATCAAGAAGGAGATTTCTTCAAGAACTTGATAATCATTCAGTTGCTACCATAAGAGCTTAAAGATACACAAGCGGGAGTGCTTGTACTTGCTGGAGAATCTAAGAAAGAAGGAGTCCGTGGTTTCGGAACTTGCACGTGGTCGTGTCAGTAAGTTTTCTATTGGTGGATAGCAATAGGATGTTAGTGGTCTAAGTCGCTATTGTAAAAACTTCAATTCTTTCATAGTGGATTCAGGTTTATCTTAAGGATAGTTAGGTTAAATCCTCCCCAGTTTTTTTACTGGTTTGGTTTTTCTGGATCATCATATCTTTGTGTTCTTTATATTCTGCACTTTATATTGATATGATTATATGATTGTGTTAACCTAGATCTGAAATTTGGACTAAGTAATAACTTGGCTTATTAACTAGGTTAATCCAATTGTATTTTAAGTGGTCTAAAAACAAACAAGTGGTATCAGAGCAGGTAGCTTTCTTGTTGTTGATCTTTTGATCTCTGAATTGATCCTTGACCCCTGTTGTCATAGATTCTTGGAAAATCTTTTTGCTTATATGTCAACTTGCCTACTTGTTGATTTTGTCTCTTGTTGTTTTTGCTAAATCTTTCCTTGAGCATCTTGGTCTAATCACATGTGATTATAATTATTCGTATTTGACTGCTAGTCAGCCTGATATTCCTTTCAATGTTGGTGCATGTTCTAGATTTCAATCTAATTCTAAGGTTTCACATTTGAATGTTGTTAAAAGAATCATAAAATATGTAGGTGGAACTTGTGATTATGGATTATTTTATAGCAAAGAATCTAATCTGTCTCTTGCTGGATTTTCTGATTCTAATTGGGTTGGCAATGTTGATGATAGAAAAAGCACTACTGGAGGGTGTTTTTATATAGGAGCCAGTCTTCTTGCTTGGATGAGTAAAAAGTAAAATTCTATGTCTTTGTCTACTGCAGAGGCAGAATATATTGCTGGTAGAAGTTGTTGTTCACAGCTTCTTTGGATGAAAAAGCTTTTGAATGATTATGGGATGTCACAAGATACCATGGTTGTTTATTGTGATAATTCTAGTGCTATTGATATCTCTAAAAACCCTATTTAACATTCTAAGATTAAACATATAGAGATTAGATATCACTTTATTAGAGATCTGGTTGAAAGAACGATTGTGGCTCTCGAGTATATCCCTACGGAACGTCAGAACGTTGACATTTTCACCAAGCCTCTTGATAGAAGTAAGTTTAAGACTCTTCGTCAAGTCATTGGTGTGATTCTGTGTCCTTAATCACCTTTGGTTTTCATTGTCCTTGTGCTTCTTTGCTCTACTCTTTGTGACCATTGTTCCTTGGTTTTTGTTTTCTTTTTGTTTCTAGGACTTGCATTGCACAACATTCATGTATTTTATTCTAGGACTGTTTTTTGTTTCTTCTTTTCAAAATGAAGATATATATAAAAAAAAATTAAAAAAAAGGGAAGCAAATTGTGTTTTGTGTTTATTTTCTTGGTTTTGAAAACAAGGTTGGTCAATTTATTTTCACATAACATGTCTTTGTACCTTGTTTAGCTTTGATGAACTTATTTATTGCATTCTACTAGTTGAAACTTTGTAGTGCATGTTATGTGGGAAAGATGTTTATGTTTTTTGATCACTTTGTCTTGATCTTGAAGTCACATGTCTTTGACTGTCGGACTTGAACCTTTTGAGAAAGGCATAAATAATTATCTTACCACTATTCACTAGCCAATCATGAACACCTTAGTGTATATCATAAGATTTTGTGCTCATGAAAGTGTAGCACGTGCACAAAAACAACATAAGGTGTAGCCTCAGTTTAAATGCTTAAAATTGGCGTGTACATTAATGGACTTAAAGCTAAATCAAATAAATAAAATTGGTGTGTACATTATCCCGGCTATTTTTAATAAGTTTCTAAACAACTAAAATTTGCGTGTACAATATGAGGCAAAATTAAGAAATTTACATGATTGCAAGCTTATGATCTAGGAGATGTGGAAGTTATATGACGTAACTCTTTAGGTAATAGTCTCTTTCAAATTCTATGTGATGAATTTTGTAGACTTTGTGTTTAATTTCTATTCACATATCACCTCACATGTATCTCAAGCTTTTGCTAGTTGTACACACTACACAAGTTACTCTTTGCTAAATGTTGTACATGTTATTAAGTGTGTTTTTGGTTTGACTAACCAAGTTTGAAAATTACTTGAGTTTTATGCAAAACATATTTGACGCTTGAGAATTTAAGAGAATGGATTGAAAATCTTAATTTTTGGGAAAACTGGGCTTAAAACTTATGTTTTTGAAAGACATTTCATCTCATACTCATACATTTTAAAAAAAAAAAATTCAATGCTTTGAGGAGTTTTTGCATAAAAAGCCTTTGTTTTTTTTCAAAAATTTATTTATTTTTAATTCAATTTTGATCGATTGAACCTGTTCTTCAATCAATCGAAATTGTGATTAAAAGTTTCAATTAGCCTCTGTGTATTTCGATCGATCGAACCTAAATTTTGATCAATCGAAAATCGTATTGAGAGTTTTTTTAAAAGATTGATTCTGACGTGTTCAAATCACTTTTTCAAAAAGTTTTCAAATCTCTCTCTCTCCATACGACTCGGTCAAGGCTCTAATCCCATTTTTTGTCATTTTCAATCATTCTTTTTGCAAGGTTTCTCTCTCCAAAGGCCAGTAAGACACTTATAGCCTTCCTTTTGAGTTTATTTTCAAGTTTCATGCATTTCAATTGGGAAATTTTGAACCTATGCATTTTTGGGATTTTTGTTGTTTCAAGCCAAATTTGTTGAAATTGATCAATGGGTTTTTGTTGGGGCATGATATAAACATGATCTATAAGGTTTAATTTGATCAATTTGTTGATTTATGAGAAATTGAAATTTCTAGGGCTTGAATGTACCTGAATTGAGGATTTTGTTCAAATTGAGTTTAATTGATGACATTGGCTAGTTGGCTTGATTAATTTGATCATAATAAACTGTTTTCAAGCTTGTGTGATGATCAATTGATCAATTTGGTACAAATTGAAAAAGTGGTTTTTCAAATTTTTGGGGTTTTTGTTATAAACTCTATACTCAAGCCAATTTTGTGATTATAAACTCAAATTGAACTTGTTATCACTGCATTAGAACATGCATCATAACATTTATCTATTCATGCATCATATAGAGTGTTATTTCTATATTGTTTTTGTGCTAACTTGTAGTCTGCCCTTGGTTTTTCTTTTTGTTTTTTTTTGTTTTTTTTTTTTTTGGCTTTGTCCTTTTGTCTTGTCCTTACCCTATCACCATGCCTAGGAAGACTAGAGCTCATAGGACATCCTTATCTTCTTCTGCTCCTTCCCCTTCAAACGATTTGTTTCCTAGTGAGAAAAACCGTGAGCTTTATGAGACATTAAACCTTAGGCAAAAGATTTGGGCTGAGCGTGAGGTGCTATTAGATGAGCTTGATCCAGCCATTAAGGCTAACTTTGAGTGTAGGGGCTAGCTACCTTTGTTGGATATTGTTCCTCCACCACCAACTTCCCTGATTAGAGAGTTCTACTCGAACATCTATATCTACGTCTATGATTCCAACACTTTAGTAAAGAGTTGGATATGAAGTGTAGAGTTCACCATTACTCCTAGAGTAGTGGCTGATACTCTTGGGGTACCGTTGGTCCAGCACCCTGTCTATCCCTATGATGAGTCCCCTCCCTTAGACGACATCATGTCTTACATCACTAGGTCTTCTATCCAGTGGGGTTATGATCCTCGGATCACCATTGCTGAGTTTACTGAGTTACATTATCTTTTCTTTAGTATAGCATGTCATTATTTATGGCCTATCACTCATCTGCACACCATTCCTATAGAGCGATGTGTATTTTTGTATGCTCTTGTTACTGATGCTCCTATTAGTTTCCCTCATTTGTTTCTTCGTTCTTTGAATGAAGTTTATAGGAGTTCTTCTACCGCTCATGCTCTTGTTCATCCTATTTTCATTCATAGGATTTTGTTGTATCTTGGTCTAGATGACTTCCCCGCTTCTGAGCCTGTACACGTTATTGCTTCCATAGGTGCCTCCTTTCTTAGGCAGAGGGCTGCTCATATGAGAGAAAGCTCTAAACGCCCTAGAGTTAAGCCTTCTGGTACCGCACCCCCTCTTTCGTCTATAGGTACTACTTCTGGTGATGAGTCTGCTGATCTTGCTGGTGCTGCTGCTGCTGTTCCTCTGCCATTTACATTGGATGACTTTGACATTCGTCGTATGTTGGAGACTGTCATGACTATTCAGGCGGCTCATGGTCAAATTTTGGTGGACATGCTTGATGAGTTTCGTGCTTTGTGAGCAGTTTTTGCGCATCTTCGTTGTTCGCCTTCACCACCTCCTTTTGATGATGGATTTTGATTGTCCTTTGGCATTCTGTCACAAAAAGAGGGAGTACTTTTTGGATTCTTGTAGAGTTTTTTTTTTTTTTTTTTGGTAGTTAGGGGGAGATTTTTGTTAGTTGGAGCTTGTGGAGGTGTTTAGATTGTATCTAGGTGCTTCACTATGTATTTACCTTTTTGGGTCTTGATGTATTTTTGTTGGGCTATTCATGTTATGGGGAGATACATTTATTGTTTTACATGTTTCTTGTGTCACTGCTTATTGATTTATATTTATGAGTTATTCATGATATTTGTCTTTGTTTTGTGTTTTGTCAAGTCAAGAATTTATTTTTGTTTACTTGTATTTTCCATACATGCGTTTATGCATTTTGTTTAGAGTTTTAGGAAATATACAGGTTGATTCAATTAAGCTGTTGTCTACACTTGCAACTGATGGATAGTAGTTAGGATTGGATTTGTTATTATGAGCATTTTTTTGTAAAGGGCTTTTCTATGTAAACTTTGAGCATTTAGTTGTGTTTTGTCATGAATTGCCAAAGAGGGAGTTTGTTAAGTTCTAAAGACTTAGGAACTAATATATTTAGAACTCTAATGTGTAATGTTGGCAAACCATGATCAAAATAGTTGTTAGTCTTGTTTAGACTTGCTCAAAGTGCGTGCGTTGTATATAAAGTTGGAATCGAGTGGCTGCAGAAGTATTAGTGACTTTCGGCCTGGCTCGATCAATTGAATATTGGGCAGAATTTTTTTTCTTTTTTTCTTTTTTTTGTGCAAAATTCTAACTCAACCATAGCTCATTAAAACGTTTAAGGTTTTATGTTTTGCCCTAGGTATATAAGGCAAACCCTAGCCATGTTTTAGAGGTTGCTCTCTTTGCTGTGTGTGTGAATCTCTTGTGAGATCTAAGAGGTGCTTGCCTTTACACATGCTTAGGATTATCAAGAAGGAGATTTCTTCAAGAGCTTGATGATCATTCAGTTGCTGCCATAAGAGCTTAAAGATACACAAGCACGAGTGCTTGTACTTGTTAGAGAGTCCAAGAAAGAAGGAGTCCGTGGTTTAGAAGTTTGCACGTGGTCATGTCAGTAAGTTTTCTACTGATGGATAGCAATAGGATGTCAGTGGTCTAAATCGCTATTGTACAAATTTCGATTCTTTCATAGTGGATTTAGGTTTACTTGAGGATAGCTAGGTTAAATCCTCCTCAGGTTTTTTACCGGTTTGGTTTTCCTGAGTCATCATATCTTTGTGTTCTTTATATTCACTTTACATTGATATGATTATATGATTGTGTTAACCTAGATTTGAAATTTGGACTAAGTAATAGCTTGACTTGTAACTAGGTTAATCCAATTGTGTTTTAAGGGGTCTAAAAACAAACATTCATAAAATAAAATTCAATCATTATCATTTTCGTAGTGAATTCTTACAATTTTCATTTGCAATAAAAATTACTATGTTGTCAATCAAAATGAATAAAAAACCTCCAATGAAACCAACGAAATCTTCAAAATTGTGAATGATCCAAAGCCTTAAAAGTATTGTTGAGAAACAAATGAAATTAAGAAAATTATACATTATCTCTATAATTATTGGGTCTATTTGTCTATTCGTTTTTGTTTTTGTTTTTGTTTTTTTTTTTTTTTTGGGGGGGTGGGGTGGGGGGGGGGGGGGGGGGGAATCCTAATTTTTCAATGAAACCTTTAAAAATTTTCACTAATATATATACTAGGAAAAGATATTTTAGATTTTTGGAAGACCCATGGCCCCCAAGGGGCAATGTAGTTCTGCCCCTGAATTGAACGATTGTAATATTATTATAAACAATTAGCTTTTACAAGAAATACACCTTTTTTTTTTTTTTTCCTTTCAATCTTTCCTCCCTTTGCATCAATTTTACTATTTGCCACGTTGAAGTGAAAATTTCTGTACAAGTAATCATTCAAATTATTCAATGTCCAAAAAACTATCAATCACAATTCAATGTCCAACATTTTTAGTTCTTAATGAAAGCAATGGTCATTCAAGGGAGCCAACCTCGTTAGAAATATGGAATAGAGCGTAAGAAGAGGGAAAGGTATTGTAGAACAACAAAAACTTGACTTGTTTTCTTGATATTTTTAATTTATAGTACAAGGCCTTTTATACATTTCTTTACTAACAAGTAACTAACTGCTTGAAACTACTAACATTATATGTATAAGAAATTTTAAATAATTTAAATTTATATAATATGATATAAATTTCAATGTTACGTGTATTCGTGAAACATAAATGACAAGGTCTCAAGATCGATTAATTTTGTGTCTTTAAACTTTCAAAAAATTATTATTGATTTGAAATTCTCAATTGATAGATATATTGTGCCATTTCCAATCAAAGTGAAGACAATTTTTGAATTGAAGATTTTTCCAAGGAGACCAAATCAAAGAATTATTCTATTATAATAGAATTTAATTGTAGAAAATTGTACTAAAATATTCATCTATATAAAAAATACATTTGTGAAACTTTTCAATTGTTTGATTTCCAAACATGAAAATTAGTGTTTAAAAGTGTAATACACATGGTTTTGAAAACTGGATCTAACCGGTCGGTTTGACCAGTTCAACTGAGAACTGGTTACCAGTCCGGTTTGGTAAATCCTTCAAAACTAGTCAAAAACCAAGTTGAACCAGGAACCAAAGGCAAAAACGATTTTTGCCTCAGTCCAGTTTTTAAAACCATGGTAATATATGGCTTGAAACATACCTAACAAATAAAAAATTTCGCATATATTTTTATTATTTTTACCATACCTTATTATGTGATGAATATTATAACAAGAAGATGGTAGGAAAATGCTAATTGGCAACAATAATAAGAGTGATATAGTGGTAAGAAAATTTTCTTTAACAAGTCTACAAATTTTTTTGAAGATAAAAAACATTAACAATGTTATCCATCCAATGTTTAAATTTCAAATTTTTATATTTTCAAATTACGTTTAAAATGTGAGTTTATATATTGAATGGCAATAACATACAATTAGCACTTAAAATTTAACTTGCATGTTAGGAACGAGTAGATCATGATGTGCATGAAATATATACAATAAAGTACCATCAAATTTGCATAGTTAGCCTTCCTTTTATATTATTTTGTGACTAATTATATATTATATTTGTTTTATGGAAAATAAAGGCTATTCATGTTGAGAGGCTGAACAAGTTACAAGTTGTATGGTACATGGGCCAAGCCGATTATAAAGCTAACTTAAGAGAAGAGAGCTTGCCATAAAGTAAAGATTCAGCCCAAAAGAAATAGAACACCCAACCCAAGCGTGTATTCAAGAAGAAGCCAAGATGCAATCCAACATGGATGAAGTTTGCTAGGAAATAAACTCTTACAATCAAGCCATGAGGTGTCCGTATCACAAAAGAAATACAATTCAGCGTGTAAAGCTAGGCCACGGAGTCCCTTGCATGTGCGTGGCTTGGAAATATGAATTCCTTGTTCTGATTGTTTTAGGAATATAGCTTAGTGTAAGGCGGCTATTTTCACATATTAGCCTCTAGGTTAGATTGTTTAAGAGGGGCGGCTAGGACTGGAGTGCAGGCAGCGGCACAAAGTTTCTTTTGTGGCTTTTCTCTAGCACTGTGATTATTTCTTTCTCTATTTTATTTTTCTAGTTTAATGTTTAGTATTTTATTTTTGTGTTTTCTTTCAATTATTATGATTAGCTAAATTTATAATTAGGGTTGAGGATGAAACCTTGTTAAGAATTATTAGTAATATTTATGTGATTTGATTTTTCCCACAATAGTTATTCTTTAATGATTTAAATTGTTCCTGCTTCAATCAATTAACTAAGATGGGATTCTAGATATGAGTTCAATCATGTTTTTCTCATGATTTAGGACTTGTCTTAATTAATTGAATGCTTGGTTTATTAATTCTTAATTATAAAATTGGATATCGTTTGTGATTTGTCTGTCAATGGATACAATTTATGATTTAATTTTTAGAATTGGATATATCTTGTGATTTGTTTGGCTACTGATATAATTGATGATTTAGTTTTATACTTAAGAAGCGAAGAAGAACACGCTTTAGATTTTTAAACATAAGTTTTAATGATGATAATTTCCATGATAGCAAAATTGATTTCTAGATTATCACGCAGTGGTTAGGAAAAATTAATAATCATAAATATATGCTGATATGACTTACAAGATGGATTCCAAAACCTTAATTCCTTTCCCTTAATTGTTTACATCTTTTTATTATTTTATATCTTTTGCTTTGTATAACTATTTGCTTAGTTTTTTTTAATCTCAGAAAAACCAATTTTTATTAAACTAGATTAGGATTAATTTGGTTAAAATTTGATTTAATTTTCCTACGTTCATTTAAGTCCCTGTGGGTTCGACCTCATTCTTGTCAAACTATACTTCGGTATGGTTTATACACTTGCGAGTACTTTAAAATTTCACAACAAGTTTTCGACCTCGTTCTTTTGGTTTATTAATTCTTGATTATAAAATTGGATATCGCTTGTGATTTTTCTGTCAATGGATAAAATTTATGATTTGATTTTTAGAATTGGATATATCTTGTGATTTGTTTGGTTACGAATACAATTGATAATTTGGTTTTATACTTAAGAAGCGAAGAAGAACATGCTTTTGATTTTTAGAATAAGGATTTTAATGAGAATATTTTCCATGATAGCAAGATTGATTTCTAGATTATCATGTAGTGAGTTGGGAAAAATTAATGATCATAAATATATGCTGATATGACTTACAAGGCGGATTCCAAAACCTTAATTCCTTTCTCTAGATTGTTTACATCTCTTTACTGCTTTATATTATATCTTTGCTTAATTTTATTATTTGCTCAATTTATTTAATTTCAAAACAACCAATTTTTATTAAACTAGATTAGGGTTAAATTGGTTAAGATTTGATTAATTTTCCTGCGTTCATTCAGGTCTCTGTGGATTCGACCTTGTTCTTGTCAAACTATACTTCAGTACGGTTCATACACTTGCGAGTATTTTAAAATTTCACAACAAGTTTTTGGTGCCGTTGCCGAGGACTTTGTTAGGAAAAAAAATTAGGTCTTAATTGAATTCTTCCTTCTACTAGTTGTAGTTAAAATTTATTTTTTTAAATTAAAAATAAAATAAAATAAAATTTCTTTGTGCTTGGTGTATGAGAACTTGGATTCGTGATAAAGAAAATCGTCTTGTTAGTTTTGATTATTCATTCACAATGGGAGAAATAGGTGATGATTCAAAAACTCTTAGGGAGTTGTTTTCACCCATAACCACCAACCCTCCATCTTGCATAGTATTGCTTACAACCACTACTGCACATTTTGAGTTGAAGCCACAGATAATCCACCTTCTTCCTTCTTTTCATGGATTGGATAATGAAGATCCTTATATGCATGTGAAGGATTTTCTTGAGATTTGTGCTACTTGTAAGTTCCATAATTTCTCTGATGACTTTGTTCGCTTGCGTTTATTCCCTTTTTCTTTGAAGGATAAGGCAAAAGCATGGCTTAATTCTTTGTCACTTGGATCTATCATTTCATGGGAACTGTTGGTCACAAAATTCCTCTCTAAATTTTTCCCAATGGCTAAGACCAATGCTTTGAGAAGAGAAATTGCAGATTTTTATCAAGATGAACAAGAGAAATTTTATGAGAGTTAGGAGAGATTTAAGTACTTGATCTTAAAGTGTCCTCATCATGGTTTTGAAACATGGAGACTAATAGAATATTTTTATAATGGTTTGACTCAGACAAATCGTCACATGATTGAGTCCATGAATGGTGGTGGATTTTTTAGTCTTATGGATGAGAGGCATACAAATTTCTTGAGAATTTATCAGAAAGCTCACAACAATGGGATTTTCCCAATCGTAGATAGAGATCTGCCCCTGCAATTAAGAAAGGTGGATTGTATGAAGTTAGTGAAGATTTAGACATAAAAGCTAGGTTGGACAATCTCACTCGTAAGGTTAAAGCTTTAGCTTTAGGTAGAGGGATGGATTCTGTCAATCAAGTTCAAAGTGAAACAGGCTCTATTTGTGCAAGTCCTATGCATACAACACAAATGTGTCCTTCCACAGTTGGTTACCCTGAATACTATACTGAGCAAGCAAATGCATTGAATAATTGTGGAAGGCCACTTGCTAGTCCATTTTCAGAGACATACAATCCAAATAGGCAAAATCATCCTAATTTCTCATGGAGGCAAAATCAGCCTCCCACAAATGTAGGTGGACAACAAGTGCATCAACAAAGTCAATTTCGTCCACCTACTCAAGCATATCCTCCCATTCCTCAATCAACTCCTCAATTTATGGCACCACCAAGACAACAACCATCTTTGGAGGAGTCTCTCAAAACTTTCATGCAATCAACTAGCCAAGCCATTCAAGAGATGAAAAGTTCCACCCATTTGAATACTCAAGCTATTTCAAATTTGGAAAATCAAGTTGGCCAGTTAGCAACCCAAGTTGGAGAGAGGGAAAAAGGAAAGTTTCCTAGTCAACCTATACCTAACCCAAAAGGACAGTATGCCATCAATGGTTCTTCTAGTTCTACTCATGGACAAGAACATGTTCAATCTATTACTACCCTGAGGTCTGGTAAGCAAGTTGATACTCAAGTGAAAATGCTAGAAGTGGAGGATAATGAAAATACTATGTTAGAGGAAAAAGGAGTTCATAGTTCATAGGATGATCATAAAGAAAAGAAGGGCAACTCAACCTCAATTCCAATTCAAGATCTTAGTTCTCCCCTTGATAGGAGATCTATTCCTAAAGCTCCATTCCCTCAAAGTTTAATTAGTCCTTAGAAAAGTGCACAATTTGGAGATATTTTAGAGGTTTTTAGGCAAGTGCAAATTAATATTCCATTTCTTGATGCAATTCAGCAAGTTCGTGCTTATGCTAAGTTTCTAAAAGATCTTGTGACAATGAAGAGAAAGACAAATGTCCCTAAAAAGGCATTTTTGACAGAGTAAGTTAGTTCAATCATTCAGAATAAATATCTAGTGAAAGTTAAGGACCCTGGATCTCCTATAATTTCATACAAGATTGGGGACCGTCTCATTGAGTGAGCTTTGCTAGATTTGGGGGCAAGTGTGAACCAAATGCCATATTCAGTTTATTTACAAGTAGGTTTGGGGGAGTTGAAACCCACAACCATGACACTTCAATTAGCTGATAATTCTGTGAAAATCCCTAGAGGTATTGTTAAGGATGTGCTAATTAAGGTGGATGCATTCTATTTTCCTGTTGATTTTGTTGTGTTAGACACTGAGCCTACTCTAAATGCTAGTACACAAATCCATGTCATTTTGGGTCACCCTTTCTTAGCCACATCCAATGCTTTGATCAATTGTCGGAGTGGTGTGATGAAGATTTCTTTTGGGAATATGATTGTTGAGCTTAATATCTTTGACATAAGTAAGCAAGTACTAGACAAAGAGGATATATGTGAGGTTAACAAGATTGGGAGCCTAGTCCATGATACTTTCCTACAATCAAGTTGTGAGGATCTCCTAAAGGCTTGCTTAACCCGTGTTGATTGCAATTTGGATACTGAAAACTCAATTGAGGAGGTCAATGCATTATTCAATAATATTCCTCTCTTGAGTATTGATAGCTGGCAGCCAAAAATGGTCCCTTTTCCACTTTCTTCATCCCCATTCCTATCTATTGTAGAACCACCAAAGTTGGATGACTTTTGGGAACACCAATTGATAAGTATACTTCAAGAGCATAAGGAAGCTATAGGTTGGGCAATTGCTGATATTAAGGGTATTAGTGCTTCTATGGTTATGCAAAGAATTCACTTGGAAGACATTGCAAAAGCTTCTCAACATGTTTTTGACCCAGGTAAGTTACAATATCATTGGACTAGTCCATTCATAATATGCATTATTTATCTCCATGGTGTTGTTGAGGTTTGGATGGTCCTATTTATTAGGATTGATCTCCAATTGTGTTAAATCTTTTTCCAAAAAAAAAAAAAAATCTTTTTCTTGTTTATTTTCTGCTTTTAGATTAATATTTGTGTTTATTTTCTTGTTTTGTTTTATTTGCTTTTGTTCTAGCTGATATTTGACAGAAATTAAAATTTATAACAATCAACTTAATCAAGGTACGTCTCCTCCTTCTCCTTACCTTACTTGTTTCTACTTGGTTCTCATGTTGCATACTAATATTTTGCTTTCTTTTCATTCAAGACATATATTTGAGAGTATCATTTTTAACATTGAGGACAATGTTTGGTTTAGGTTTGGGGGGGATGTATATAGATTGCTATCTTTTTGTTTTGTTTTGTTTAGTTGTGTTAATATATATATATATATATATATATTGCCTCGCTTGAGGTTTATGTTTTGAGTTTGTTATACTACTCTTGCTTAAAGAATTTCATTGCTTTCATGCTCAATTCATTCCACATGCACATAGACACTCAGGCACAACTTCTTGTTGAAGGATAAAAATGATTAGAAAATCTTGATGATAATAATGTGGAGACTGTAACCCTGTGAGTTTTGAGCCAATCATTATTTTTGGAGGGTTTTTTTTTTTTTCTTTTTCTTTTTTTTTCTAATCTTAAAGTTCATTTGGAAGTGCTTAACATGTTTCCCTTGTTGTAGTCTCATTGTTCTTTCTTTTGGCCAAGAAAATTTTATTTTGATTTTATGCCACACTTGAATCCTTTGAAGTCATTGATGTTGAATGAACTAAATAGTCTTTGAGAGATGAGATTAGGCCATTTTTGTCTACTTTGAGCCATATATGTGTTTTTCTTTCTTGATACATTATCACTAGTCACCCCGTTGAGCCTTTTAATTAGTCTTTCTTTCTTAAAACCCTTATCTATAGTGTTTCAAGATGGAATTTAATCAGTTTGTTTCAATGTGGTGGTTTGTACGAGAAATCAAAGAAAAAAAAAAAAGAATTCAAAGAAGAAAAAAAGAAAAAAAAGGGGGGGGGGGAATGTCAAAAAGGAGAAAATAAAAAGGGTTCTCATCAAATTTTGAGAAGTGAAATATAAGGAAGGAGTACTGCTTTGAAGAAGAAGAGTTGAAAAAAAGAAATGTTGAATGGAAATTCCAAAAATAGTTCACATTCCGACAAATCTTGAAAACACTTCTTATATTTAACTTCACCCATTTTTATTTCATTCCCTTTGCTTTTACCCTACATTACGTCCGAATAAAGTCCTTATTTGATCTTGAAGATTGTGTAGTTCAGATATTGATATGATTGAATAAAAAGTGTGGTATAAATTCTTTTTGGCATCCTTTCATGAGACTACTTGTTCTTTCTTGATTAAGCGTTTTTCATGTGATTTATATGTGAGATGTTTGATTTTGCTTACATTATTCCGCTCACATATATTGTTGAGAGTGTTACACCCCATTTTAGAGTGATTTCATGTGTTGAGTGATAACACCAGAAAGGTTTGAGTTGAAGCATACTTTCAAATAGATATTCGAGTCAAGTTTATTCTAAAACTAAGGGTATGTTTGGGTTGGCTACCACTTTTCACTCACATTGAGCTTTGATGGCAAGAGAAATTTCTTTAGCATTTGTAGTGCTTTTGAACTCGAACTAATCCTTTTTGCAAAAGGCAACTGAAAAAAAAAAAAAAAAAAAATTGTTTGATTTTCTTTGTTTAATTTTTTTTAGTATTCATTCTCAGAATTTTGTTGGTATATTCCTTGCAAACCCTCACGAGACTACAACTCGTTCACTAGTGTAAGCTAGGGGTTAAAAGGCTTGTTACATACACTAAATGCAATCGAAAATTTCAGCGAAAGTAGATTAGTTAGCATTTCCCTTTTCTTTGTTTTAATTTCTTTGTTTTGTTTTACTCTTTATTTGTTTTGCTCGAGGACTACCAAAATGTAGGTTTGGGGGTATTTGATGTGCATGAAATATATACAATAGAGTACCATCAAATTTGCATAGTTAGCCTTCCTTTTATATTATTTTGTGACTAATTATATATTACATTTGTTTTATGGAAAATAAAGGCTATTCATGTTGAGAGGCTGAACAAGTTACAAGCTGTATGGTACGTGGGCCAAGCCGATTATAAAGCTAACTTAAGAGAAGAGAGCTTGCCATAAAGTAAAGATTCAGCCCAAAAGAAATAGAACACCCAGCCCAAATGTGTATTCAAGAAGAAACCAAGATGCAATCCAACATGGATGAAGTTTGCTAGGAAATAAACTCTTACAATCAAGCCATGAGGTATACGTATCACAAAAGAAATACAATTCAGCGTGTAAAGCTAGGCCACGGAGTCCCTTGCATGTGCATGGCTTGGAAATATGAATTCCTTATTCTGATTTTTTTAGGAATATAGCTTAGTGTAAGGCGGCTATTTTCACATATAAGCCTCTAGGTTAGATTGTTTAAGGGGGGCGGCTAGGACTGGAGTGCAGGCAGCGGCACAAAGTTTCTTTTATGGCTTTTCTCTAAAACTGTGATTATTTCTTTCTCTATTTTATTTTTCTAGTTTAATGTTTAGTATTTTATTTTTGTGTTTTTTTTCAATTATTAAGAGTAGCTAAATTTATAATTAGGGTTGATGATGAAACCTTGTTAAGGATTATCAGTAATATTTATGTGATTTAATTTTTCCCACAATAATTGTTCTTTAATGATTTAAATTGTTCATGCTTCATATCAATTGACTAAGATGGGATTCTAGATATGAGTTCAATCATGTTTTTCTCATGATTTAGGATTTGTCTTAATTAATTGAATGCTTGGTTTATTAATTCTTGATTATAAAATTGATATTGCTTGTGATTTGTCTGTCAATAGATGCAATCTATGATTTGATTTTTAGAATTGGATATATCTTGTGATTTGTTTGGCTACGGATACAATTGATGATTTGGTTTTATACTTAAGAAGAGAAGAAGAATATGCTTTTGATTTTTAAAATAAGAATTTTAATGAGAATATTTTCCATGATAGCAAGATTGATTTCTAGATTATCATGTAGTGAGTTGGGAAAAATTAATGATCATAAATATATGCTGATATAACTTACAAGGCAGATTCTAAAATCTTAATTCCTTTCTCTAGATTGTTTACATCTCTTTACTACTTTATATTATATCTTTGCTTAATTTTATTATTTGCTCAGTTTATTTAATTTCAAAACAACAAATTTTTATTAAACTAGATTATGATTAAATTGGTTAAGATTTGATTAATTTTCTTACATTCATTCAAGTCCCTGTGGGTTCGACCTCGTTCTTGTCAAATTATACTTCAGTATGGTTCGTACACTTGCGAGTATTTTAAAATTTCACCACAGATCACATGCGTTAGAATTTAAAAAAAAAAAAAAAATTCAATAAAATAATGAGAGTTTTACACCTTTTAACTTAAACCTGTAATAACTTAAACCCAACTCATATATATATATATATATATATAATATGAGAGTTTCACACCATTTATAGCAAAAACATATGAAAGTTTTAAGTCATGAAAATTTTTAGGACTCCATATTTAAACCATTAATACTATATAGGCTACATTCAACTAATATTCTTGCGAGTCTTTTTATAGACTACTATATCACCACTCAATTGTTGACTTCATTTTGTCACCTTCAATCAATCTTATTATATCGTACATCTTTTTTTCATAACAGTCTCACTATTGATTGTTCACGTGAAACATACTGAAGCTATGTACAAGACCATGCGTCTTGCTTTTTCTTCACATCAAATGCTACATGGTAGACTGTTCGTTTCTTATCACTTGCACGTGAATCCAATGTGCAAAAAAGTATGTGTTCTAGAGATATTCTTTTTTCTTTTTCTTTTTTTTTTCCTTCCCGTGGAATTAGACTCTGAGAACTTGTCCAAGTAAAGTAGCTATCCCTATCCTATGCACCCAATTTGCGTGCGGGATAGAAAAAATTGATTTAAAAGATGCCTAACAAGTGCATCAAAATTTCAACAATAACTCTAAATTTCGTACTTCTTCTTGTTAACACCATGTTCATACAATCACACTTATATCATTTGCGCCATCGTATAATTGGAAGAAGACAAACAAACAGTCTATGGACAAACTCTTGGTCCATACGTAAATTCGCTATGTTTAGAATTACTGGAAAAAATTCCCTCGAAAGAAACAAAAAACGAAAATGTTCATGTGTAGTCCATAATTTAAATCGTTCCTAAGAGCTGTGTGTATTTGCTTTTAAAACATAAAAAACAAAAACAAAAAAACGTGTACAAAAATTTAGACAGCAACTCTTAATGTCCGAACAAACTCAATAAAACAACCTCCATAACACAATCGACAACATCAAAAAGCAATCCAAACAAGATAAGATAAAGTTCTGTTACTTTCATGGCATTTATGTCAGTCACCTATCTTAGGTCGGATGCTTTTAGAGAGAGCACAATAAACTTTTCTGACTATCTTAGGTTCATTTATGGTCTCACCTAAGTTGAAAGTAGAGTACACTATGCCAATGAGTTTAGCATAAAACTTATAAAATATCTCAACTTCAATCATGATTCCTCAAACATAGAGGTTGAACAGTTTTAGACCCCTTAACCCAACCAAATTAACTTAGTTAATTTGCCAAGTGATTAACTTAGTCAAAATTATTCAAAACTAGGTTAACAAATCAAATAATCATATCAATTATATAAAGCAGCGAAAAAGTAAATAATGTTAGGACATATATGTTTTCACTTGTTAAGAACATATGTCATTTATTTATGTAAATTGGCTAATTTTTTTACAAAACGCACTCTACTTGTAATTGGGTAGTTCTAGGTGTTTTTAATACTTCAAGAAACAAGGTTTAAAGGTTAAGTGTTGAAGTCATCAAGTCTGTCCAAGAAAAAGCAAGCTGAAGTGCAAAGTTTTTAAAGCTCGACATCTTCTCGATAGCTACCTCGACACCTGCTATCTGTCGAGATTTAAAATTTCAAATTCCCAATCTGATTTTCTTGGGATCCGTGAATATGATTTTGGGCATTGTTTTCTTCTAACCCTAAACATATAAACTGATTGTTTTAAGAGCCGTCAAGTGTGACACAAGTTGTAATATCATTGAGCAATCTCTGTTTAAGCAAATTGTGATCAAAAGATGAAGTTCTTGACCTAGTTCATCTTCCTTCAAGAAGTTGCTGTGTATTTGCATCGTAGGGTTTTGTAACCAAGTATCTTCCTGTTATTCATCATAAAGGATGAACTGAAGAAATTTGCAGCCAACCTTTCTTCCTTAGTTGGTGTTCTGAAGTCGCGTACTAGGATCCGCGCATTGGTTAGTCACGTACTTGGGAGCCGTGCATCAAAGGTGGGAACTGTCGCTACAGATCAAGTCCAATTGGGTATTGGGGTAAGGGTTCAACTGTAGGTTGGTAAGGTACTTGGGATTCCTTTACTTGTAACCGCTTGATTTGATAATAGTGGAGTTTCAGGAGTGGTAACCTGAAAATCACTCGGTGGGGTTTTTGCCGTTAGGGTTTTCCCAATTCGTAAACAAATCACTGTGTTATTTAATTTCTGCTGCATATTTAGTTTTTGGTGATTTGTTTGTGCTTCCACTCAATTGCATGATTAATTGATTAATTAATAACTTGGTTAATTAATTAATTAGGGTTAATCACAAGGGGTTATTCAAATTGTGGCCTATCAAATGGTATCAGAGCAGGCACACTCTGATTAGGTTTAATCTTTTCTGTGTTGATCCATTGACCCCTGTTTGTCATGGATAGAGGACAATCTTTAATCATACCTTCTTTATTTGATGGCACTAACTATGTATACTGGAAAGTACGCATGAGAGCTTTCTTACAATCTTTAGATGAAAAGGTGTGGTAAGCTATAGAGATTGGCTGGACTAAGCCAAAAGAAGAACCAGCCGATTGCGATGATGCTAAGATCAAGACGGCTAACTTTAACAGCAAAGCATTAAATGCCCTATTTAGCGCAGTCACCAATGAGGAGTTTAAGAAGATATCCTTAACTAAAACTGCTAAGGAGGCTTGGACCATCCTCCAGACAACCTATGAAGGAACAAAGGCTGTCAAAGATTCAAAACTTCAGAGGCTCACTACAAGCTTTGAAGAAATTAAGATGGAAGAGGATGAGTCATTTGATGAGTTCTATGCCAAGCTCAAGGACATAGTGAACTCAGCCTTCAATCTTGAGGAAACCATCCCTAAACCCAAGATTGTAAGGAAGGTGCTCAGATATCTACCTAAGAGATTCCATGCCAAGATTACGGCGATAGAGTAATCAAAGGATATTGACAAGATTCCTTTGACTAAGCTGGTTGGAAACTTACAAACCTAAGAGATAGGGTTATCTAGGACTGGCAAGTCAAGTAAAGGCAAAAGCATGGCCTTGAAGGCAAAAAGCAGTGATACAGATGAGTCTTTCGATGATGAAGATTCCAAGATGAAGTCCTACATCATCCAGCAGTTCAAGAAGTTTATGAAGAATGCCAATGGAAGGAGCTTCGATAAGGACCGCAGGCAGTTCAGTTCTTCTCAGTTTAAAAGCTAAGACAAAGGGAAGAAGGATGCTAAGGCTGGCGGTCAGTACACTATTCCCGCAGGACCAAAGTTCTTTGGGTGTCATGGATTCAGTCACATGAAGCATGAATGCCCGACATATCTCAAGAGCATTGGAAAGAGTAAGGCACTTGCTGCAACCTTGAGTGACACTGAGCCTGAAGATAATTCCGACAATGAGGATGACGGAATCTTAAATGCCTTCACTGCCACAGTCAATCCTACTAAAGGGATTGTTGAAGAATTGGATGAAGAAGAAGAACTGGTGAAGTCCAAATTTGAGAAGATGGATGATTAAGATGATATCCATTCAGGCTATGAGAAGCTTTACAAGCTCTCTGAGAAGCATGAGAAATTATATAGGCTGGCCACCAAGAAGCTCAATGATGTGGAACTTGATCGTGAAGAGTTGTCCACAAAGTTTGATGAGGCGAATCAAACTATTGGAGTACTGAGATTTGAAAACAACTTCTTGGTTGAGAAGACCAAGAAGCTTGAAGCGGAGCTGTTTCAAGTTAGAGCTCAACTGGAGAGGACTTCAAGTGCAAAACTTGATGAGATGCTTAGCAATTAGAAATCTGCTTCGGATCGAACTAGTTTAGGGTATGGTCTTTCTTTCTCTAATACTACTTCTACTAGCAATACTGTTTTTGTTCCTCCTGCTAATAACACTGAAATTAGGAATATTGATGTTAAAACTGAATTAGCTAGTGAGAACTTAGACAAGGGTAAATCTATCTTAGGAGCACCCCCTAAGCAAGATAAGAAAAATGCTAAAAACCCTAGGGCTAAGAAGGCTAACTCTCAAAAGCCTAAACAAAAGAAGCAGCATCTCTGTCATCATTGTGGAGCTGCCGGTCATACTCAACCAAATTGCTATAAGTGGTTAGCCACTCAACAGAGCAATGGCATGATAGCATCCGGAAGCCAAAATCAGCTTTAATCCTCTCTTGCTCCTCTTGGAGATTTTCTAAAAGTCTTCATGTTCCTTTCAAATCTGAACGGTTTCAATTCTTCTCCCTCACCACCAGTTCAAGGATTCAATCAAAGGAAATGATCTTTCAGGATGTGGAAGAAAAAGGACTCTAAGTGATCTCATCACTTTCTTCTCTCCTTCTTGTTTTTCTTGTTTGTTGCATTTTTGTTGAGTCAATCTAGTTTTATGCTTTGTTTTGTTTAACATGTTTTGTGTGTTTACTTTCAGTTTGTTTATTTTATTTTTAAATATAAAAATAAAAAATAAAAAAATTTGAAAAATCAGAACAATACAAAAACAGTGTGTGTTTTGTGTACTTTGGTATTTGTGTACCTTGGATGGCCATTGAAACAAAGTTTTCTAAATTTTGTATCATTTGTAGCTTAGATGATCATCTCTATGCATAACTAAGCAAGTGAGTTTTATGGCTCTTGTTTGTGATGAGTACGATTAAGTTATCTCTTAAAACTTAACACTCATGTCACTCTTTTTGACGGGTAGGACTAGAAAATCCTAAGAGAAAGGCATAAATGACCATCTCACCACTGTTGCCCGCCAATCATAATATGACACTTGTATGCTTCGGCATAGCAAAAGTGCAGTGTCAAAGACATTCGTATGCTTCGGCATAGCAAAAGTGCGATGTCAAATGCTTAACATCTTGGATATTTCTTTTCTCTCTTTTATATGCCCATGCATGATATGCTAAAATAAAATAAAATATGCAAAGAAAATAAAAAGCAAAAAGATCAAAAAATACTTTAAATATGGTTACAAGCGTGTATTCTAGGAGATGTGGGAGTTATATGATGTACCTCGAAGGTGATAGTCCCCATCAAACAGTTATGATTGTGTGTGAGTTAAAGTTGTTTTCTCATATCTCAGATCATCATAACATGCATACACATATCCAATCTTGCGATGTTTTTCACACACAACACGCAATATTCTTTGCTACTTTTGATACATGTGCAGGTACAATGTGATTTGGCCATCACAAAGGTTTTACATGTGCTAAATGTATGCTCACTAAATTGTCTTAACTTGTTTTTGAAAAATAAAATTGGTTAGACTTGTTTAGTGTGTGTGTGTGTGTGTGTGTGTGTGTGTGTGTGTGTGTGTGTGTGTGTTTTGGAGGATCCATATGCTTAAATTTTTGTTGAGAGATGATTTTGAGTGCTTTATATGTTGAGTGGACCTTTGGTTGAGGTGTGTGTTGGATTGCATTCATGTCTGTGTTTTTCCCTTCTCGAAAAACTGCTTTTTACTGCTGGCTCGACACTTCTTCGACACCTCATCGATACCTGGTCATTTGTTGAGCTTCTCAAGCTTTTTCTTATCGCAATCTCGACACCTGTCTCGACACCTTATGGATCGATTGAGAAAGTTTCTGTCTCCTCGATAGATTCTCGACACCTGATGGATCGATTGAGATTCACTTATTATGTTGATGTCTTCTTTCTCGACACCTGTCTCGACACCTTGTGGATTGATTAAGAAATCTTCTGTCCCCTCGATACCTCCTCGACACCTGTGCGATCAATCAACACCTTCATCGATACCTCTCGACACCTCAGCTGTCGAGAATTATGGAGGTGTCTATTTAAGGTCTAATCGCGATTTCTCTCATTTCTCACTCGATCTCTCTCGATCTCTCTGTGGCGTTTCATCTCCCTTTCACACATTTCTCACTCAAATCTTCCAAGCTTCATCATTTTCGATCTTCCCTTGCATTCCATCACATGGTATGTTCATTTTCCTTTCCATTTTCATGCATTGCATGTTTTGAAACCTAAGTTTTGGGATTTTTTTTTGAAAATTTTGGGGTTTTTCAAAATTGATGAGTTTTTCTTGAAATTTTGGGTTGGGTTTTCACTTAAATGCTTTTAAAATGTCATACATTGCATTTCATGTGCATTATAATGATATTTACAAGCATTTAGATGTGTGTTCTATGCTTGTATGCTGCTAGGATTGGATTGGGCTGAGCCCATGATGCAATTTTTATTTTGCATGTCACATGCTCATGTATTCCCATGTATACGTACTTGTTGTTTAATATATCTGATATATATGAACTGTTTTGGGACTTTTCTGATTGTCTCCCTCTCTATCTCTTTCTCATTCTTTTACGTTAGTAGTGTCTATGGCACCCAAATGTAAACCCACTCCTACTCGGAACCCTCTGCATTCTAGAGCTTCTACTTCTTCTGATTCTGCTCCCCTTAACCTTCGCTTCCGTGATGGAGATGCCCATAAGGCATTTTCGGAGAACTTTTCTCGACGAAGTGTTCATTCGGAATGCCAAGTCATTCTGGCAGACTTCGCCGACACTAACCTTCCCTCTATCATTCACAGTAGGGGATAGGGGTCACTGTGTGACATCCCAGTCACTTGCCCTTTCGTGTTGATATAGGAGTTCTACTCCAACATGCACGGGTACCTAGGATAGAGTTTCCCGATTACCCTTCTTGTGAGCGTCTGAGGACTGTGTCCAAAGATGAGCTCATTTCCGCTTTCTGTGAGCGCTCTGCTAATTGGGGTGAGCATCAGTTCACATCATGTAGGCCTTTTGATAAAGGTCCTAGATTTATCAACATGGTGATGACTTTTGTTCTCCATCCTCTTTCTCACTATAACTCTATCATTGAGCCTCGTGCTCGATTTTTTCTATCACTTCTAGAGCATCTTACTATAGACTTTCCTCTCACTTCATCCTGTCTATCATAGACGTTTATCTTGATTCAGCGTCCCGTGATAAGCTCATCTTTCCTTCCGCTATCACGAGGATCCTATGCCATTTTTCTATTCCCTTTCTTGTGTCTGACCATTTACACACATATCTGCCATAGATGCCACTACCGTAAAACGTAGCAAGTCGAAACAGTCGGATGCCACTCCTCCCTCCCGTTTAGCTCCATCCAGATTAGCTCCATCTACATCTGCTCCTTCTTCCTCTTTGAGCGATGTATCTCTGGGAGATATTATGGCGCAGCTGCAGCGCATGGACACTCGCCTTGATACACTCTCTGTTGAGTTGTATCAGGTGAATGTTCATGTTGGTCGTATTGCACGACGGCAGGCGACCATGGGTGGATTTGCTCCAGAGGCTACTCTTTCACCACCTACTCCAGCAACTTCAGATTCTGAGGATGATGATGATGATAATGGGGATGCTAGCTCTACCAATGAGAGTAGTCATCTTAGGGGGAGAGTTAGTATAGGACATTTTTGATAGGGGGAGTGTTGACATTTCTGAGGGATGTAGTGAGGCTTTATATGTATCTTTTCTTTTCTTACCTTTTAGATACATTGATCATGTATATGAGGTCCTTTGACCATTTTTCATACATTGTACTTATACTTCTTTATATATGCTGATGTATGTTTCTTTCACCTCTCTCTTCATGTGTTGTTTTTTTTCTATCTTTATACACATGTTCTTTATACTTGTATGCAATCTATTATTTCTGTTTCACACAAGATGCCTTGATGAGTTTTGTTTAAAGTGTTTCAGAAATACAGGTTGTCAAAGTCTACTTGCCATAAACTCTCTTCTTGCAAAGTTTTTCAAGAGTTTGTGTTAGGATAGATTTTATTGTATTCAACAAGTGAATATGAGTTGAGTGATTTATGACTTCTCTCATATGTTCATTTGTTTGTTGTGGTGTTGTCACGGATTGCCAAAGGGGGAGATTGTTAAGACATATATGTTTTCACTTGTTAAGAACATATGTCACTTATTTATGTAAATTGGCTAATCTTTTGACAAAACGCACTCTACTTGTAATTGGATAGTTTTAGGTATTTTTAATACTTCAAGAAACAAGGTTTCAAGGTTAAGTGTTGAAGTCGTCAAGTCTGTCCAAGAAAAAGCAAGCTGAAGTGCAAAGTTTTTAAAGCTTGACACCTTCTCGATAGCTACATCGACACCTCCTATCTGTCGAGATTTAAAATTTTAGATTTCCAATATGATTTTCTTGGGATCCGTGAATATGATTTTTGGCCTTCTTTTTTTCTAACCCTAAACATATAACAGGATTGTTTTAAGAGCCGTCAAGTGTGACACAAGTTGTGATATCATTGAGCAATCTCTGTTGAAGCAAATTGTGATCAAAAGACGAAATTCTTGACCTAATTCATCTTCCTTCAAGAAGTTGCTGTGTATTTGCACCGTAGGATTTTGTAACCAAGCATCTTCCTGCTATTCATCATAAAGGATGAACTGAAGAACTTTGCAACCAACCTTTCTTCCTTAGTTGGTGTTCTGAAGTCGCGTACTGGGATCCGCGCATTGGTTAGTCACGTACCAAATGAACATATTAGAGATTGGGGGGGGGGGGGGGGCATCCATAGGTATGTGCTCAATCGCGTTATATTAACTACACATTTTTCTCTTCATTATTTAATGTGAGACTTCACTCACATGTATATACCCAATAATTGACCCCTCATGTGTGAGTCTCTGCCTCTTTGTGGGCTTCATGACCTTTCTGTGGGCCATGAACAAATCCTATTCACTCCCCCTTGCCTAATAGTCTTTTTCCCTTACTAGTGCATCATTCATGGACCTTCACGTATCAACCCTACATGTATCCTCCATGTGAACCTCACACCTCATCATTGTCTAGCACTATTAGCAATAATACTCTTTTGTTGGGCCTTTTCTAAGATTGTTTGTGTGGGCTTTATGGGCTTACTTGGTGCAATATATTGTCCCTACTCCAACTACGAAAAGGACTTGCCCTGCTTCATTTGTGCAAGGGCTTCAAGTACACACACCTCGTTCCTGCTCCAACTGTGAAATGAGCCTCGATAACCTTGCCGCCTTTGCCTCACTCCACCATGGGCTCTAATACCACTTGTTAGGGAGATAAACACCTTGGGGCGTTTCCTTAAATAATTAATATAACATACAAAAATACACTTTAACCCAAAAAGCCTAAACCCAATAGGTATGTGCTCAATTATGTTATATTAACTACTCATTCTTCTCATCATTATTCAATGTGAGATTTCACTCACACGTGTATACCCAACAATCTAAGTGTTGCCAACTTTGAGAAGACAACCAAGGAGAGCTACGTGGAAAGAGAAGGAAGAAGGAATGAAAGTTAGAGAGGATAGAGCAAAGTGTTGCCACCCTCTACATAAATAATTAGTGTGTGTAAGAGCAAAAAAAAAAAAAAGAATGTTTTTCTTTAGCTGTGAGACACAAAGAGAGTGTGTGTGAGAGTAAAGAAAAACAATGAAATTTTTCTTTAGCCGTGGGATGAGAGTGTATGTGAGAGCAAAGAAAAATAAGAGAGATTTTTCTTTTGCCGTGAGACATACACAAGAGATATTGTAATTGATTTGATAATAGTGAAATTAATTCAAAGTTTGTCTCGTGGTTTTTCCCTTCAAGGAGAAAGGATTTACCACTTAAATATTTGTGTTCTTATGTGTGATTGCTATTTGGAAATGATAATATTGGTGGTAATATTATTTGGGACCCAACAATCGTATCAAAGCTTGGTTGATTTAGTAGATGACTTTTTATGTGAATTAAGATGGAAGAGAAGGGATTGCTTTGATTAAGGTGGAGCTATTCCAAGAGGAAAAAAAAGACTACTTGATTAAAGTGGAACTATTCCAAGAGGAAACTATACAGTTGAAGACAATTGATGGAATTTGAGTCAAGGTGGAGATTGTTGGGAAATTGCCTCAAATTCTAATTGTGACTTGGAAACTCAATTAGGTTTCCTAGATGAAGAATGAAAAATTAATTTGAGTTCCTTTGTGTGGAAAGAAAGACTATTCCTTGATATGGAAGGTCCTTGGTGTGGAAGGAAAGTCTACTCCTTTTTAAAGAAGTAATGTATTCCTAATCCAAAAGAGAATAGAAAAAGAGTCTTATATATAAAAAATCCTACAAAGAATTTGATGGCTTTGAACCAAGGGTTCTCCCTCTAGGGAGAGGAAAAATAGAGCATGAAACTATGAGAGAAAAAAAGATTTTTACTTGGATGATAACCAAGGAGTAGAGAGTAAAGTGTTGCCGCCTTCGAGAAATTTTTATATTTGGCCCTCTTGGATGATACACACTAATTGAGTGTGTATATATATATATATATAATAGAAATATGAAGCTGTTTCGCACTTCCCTTTCAAACAATTCATTACATATACGGTTGTCATTTTACTGTTTATTAGGATTTAATTTACTTCCGGTACATTTTTATTTAGACATGTTATTTTGTTTTAAATATATAGTAATAAGTGATGGTGAGTTTTAATCCTCACATTTTATTTAGTTAGTGGGTGATATGTTAATCGCTCATTTAAAAAAAAAAAAAAAATTCCTTTTAAAAAATTAGTACTAGAAATAATTCAAAGAAAGATGTTACGTCTACAACAATTTTACAATATTTTTACAACAAATCACAGGTAGTTAATTGTTATTGGTTCAAATTTGAAATTAACCCTAAGATTACTTTTTTGCCCCAACAATAACAACCAGTAACAACTTGCCACTTAAGATTTGTTGTAAAAATATTGTAAAAATGTTATAAACATATCATTTCTCTAATTCAAATCCTGTTTATTATACCCTACCTACTCTAGATGTCATGCACTCGTAAAGAACAATACTGGTCGTGGAAAGCATATTAACTCCAAGTCGATCGCCTATTTATAGCAGGCTCACCAGCCTCAGTTGTACACAAATTAAGAACTAGGAAGTAACACAAAATTTTCAAAAAAAAAAAAAAAAAAGAAAAGAAAAAGAAGCAATGAGGTTCTACCTACTCATACTTTTCGTTTTTCTCTCCACAATTGCAGTTGGGGTCCTAGCACAGACTCCTGTATGTGGAAGAGAGGCTGACGGAGCTGTATGTCCCAACGATGAATGTTGCGGTTCACATGGGTTTTGCGGAAGCACTGAGGACTTTTGCAGTACTCAAAATGGCTGCCAGAGCAATTGCCACCTAGGAAGTAATATAAGCGATCTCATTAACCGGACCACGTTTGATAAAATGTTTAGTTACCGCAACAATTCTGAGTGTGAGGGGGGCTCCTTCTACACCTATGATGCATTTATTGCGGCTACCTCTGTGTTCGGAGGATTTGGAAGAACTGGCAACTCCACCACCCAGAAGAGAGAAATTGCAGCCTTTTTGGCTCAAACTGCATATGCAACTAAAGGTTAATTTTCCAAATAGAAACTAAAAACCTTTTTTTATTTTTAATAAAAAATAAAATACAGTTTTACTATATATGTTTATTTATGTTGCTTTCTGTTGTGCATGGTGATGACCACAACCAGAGGGAACGGATCTCTATGACAGGGGTTATTGTTACGTTGTAGAGCAAAACACTACCAAGGAAGATTATTGTATTGAAGGAAGTATAAATTGGCCATGTGCAGAGGGTAAACAGTATTACGGCCGTGGTCCCATTCAACTCCGATAGTAAGAAATCGATAATTAGTTCTATGAGTTTAATTTATGTAGTAGAGCTAGCATCGATCCATTGAAGCTATTAGCTTAATTTGACTGAATATGATGTAATTGCAGCAACACCTACTATGGTCCGGCCGGATTAGACTTGGGTTATCCACTTCTATCCGACCCAGATCAGCTTGCGAAGGACCCAGTCATGTCTTTCAAGTCCGCATTGCACTATTGGATGAATTACCATTTACAAAAACCCTCATGCCATGCTGTCATGACCAACCAATGGGTGGCAAACTCAGACGACGTGAAAGCGAATCGAGTGGCAGGCTTTGGTCTCACTACCAATATCATCGATGGAGAAACTGAATGTGGGCATAACGATTCAAGTGACCGGATCCGGCATCACTTCTACTCGACCTTCTGCGACCTATTGGGCGTGCCTATTATTGATCCTGAGGCAAGCGAACTTAGCTGCTCCAACCAGCAACCTTATGGACCTGCTCCTGTCACGAAGATCTTCGTGGAATAGATCGATCCGTACGTGCGTGGTCATATATAGAACTATGGCCCAAGAAAAATCAATGATTATTATTTATATATAGTAGTAATCATTGACTTATCTGTCTACTTAAATAAATGAACCTAGGTACGAGGTTCTGCTTGCGTGGTTTCAGTGTTTTAAAATTTAGTGGATGAACTACGTGTTCTTCTGCATGTTTAATGTAATCAATGTTATATAATGTTTTATGTTCTAGTACTTGTGTTCAAGATCTTTGGCGTGGTTTGATCTTCATATATATTCTACTGCATGTGACGATGTAATCAATGCTTTATGGTCTTCTATATATATGTATCTATTCTACTACTCATGACGTTCAATCTCCTCTGCCTGCTTTCCTTCTTTACTTTCATAGCTTCATCTCTACAGTTTGATAATGGATCACAACCATCAAAATGAATATATTATCAAAACGTGACTTCAAATCATGTTTTCTGTTATAAACTATAGTATAGTGCATGTGTGCCATTATCAACATCCCTATATGGTTGAGAATTTCAACTACGATTTCTTAAAATCTTCTTAAAATCCTAAAAATGCAAAATAAAATTCTTGAGAATTTTACAGTTACATTGCTCAAACACAATTAACATTTGTGTAAAGTTGAATTTATTCAATTATGTGTTAGCTTTATTCCATGCCTTTTAAAAATCTTGTATTTAGGTGACAATAATGTAAGGGTTATGTGATCAAGAGTGTGCAACAAGAAGATGACTCGTGACTAGACTTGCAACTGACTCGCAAGTAATGACTTGCCAAAATGAAGCACACGTATGAAGCATGCAGGAAGATGTAGAGTCAGGCCAGCTAGATCACTACAGGACAAAAAATACAGTCTGGCTTAGTCTAGTAACTAGCAACTAGAACTCGTGACTCATACCTATTGTGAGTGACTCGTTAGTGCACCCTGTTTTGCAAAAAAAAATTACTTTTCACATTCCATCTCATACCCTATTATAAATATCCTTATTCCCACGAAATGTAGAGAGCTTTCGGAGAGAATTTTGAGAAATAAATCCTAGAGAAAAATAAGATTGATTCATCCACAATCTTATCCATTTGATTTTCCAAATTCCTCTACTCTCACCCTTTCCATTGTCATACCCATGAAAGAATTATAAGCCAAATCTTTACCTCACCAAATTCAGAGTAGTGAGAAGGTTCTTGGTGTTTGGGAATCAATTCAAGAGAGAACTAATTCATATTGGTTGATGCAATAGGCTAATTGTGAGATCTAGAGAAGACACGGTTCGGCGTAACCTTGTTGGAGCAAGAAGTTTAGAGAGCTTAGGTGCATTAGGTAGATTACGCTTGGAGGGCTTATTGCTATTCATGTATCCCAACTAATTTTCTAGTGGATCATTTATCGCTTGGAGGGCGGTAGAGAGGTTTTTCGCCGAGTTCTTCAATTTCCTTTTCAATAACATCTACCGGTGTTATCTTTTATTTGTATCTCTCTTTCCCTTACTCTTAGCTTTTAATTTCTGCTGGTTGTGATTAATTAATGACTTATAGTAGTTTGTTTATTTATATATTGCTTATATTTCATATTCTGCACATATATTGTTTGAATATAAGCTTGTATTGGAAATTTTGTACATATATTATGTGAATATAAGCTTGTATTGGAAATTTTGTATTTGGGGGGTCTAAATATTCACAAGTGTTTTATACACAAAGTGAGTTTTCAATTTGAATTTGCATATATCATACTATATAAATTTTAATTAACTGAAATTTTCTTATACGTAATCATTCGGTAACTAAATAATCAATAATTTGACCACATGGATAAGTTTTTTAAATGAAAACATACCTTCGAACATTGATAAGCATCTTTGTTTTGGTGAAAACATAGAATTCTGTTCTAAAATCAATTTTACGTAATTAGTTATAAAAAAGAAACAATTAAAAGTTGGATTTAAATGTCATTTTAGTAATTTTCTTATTGACAATATATACATATTTCTTACATAAAATATATGAGTTGGAATTTGGTATAAATATTAAAAATAAAAAGAATATGTAATCTAATAAATAGATTTTCAAAATATTAATTATGTACAAATAATAGACCTCCATCAAGGGAAAATTCTTAAATACTCTTGAAGTACGGAGAAATGGTACTCTTTCTTCTCACATTCATGGTAGACCACACCATAAATTTAATTAACGAACCTTGCTATAAATGTGAGAAGACAAAACATCATTTTTCTTTTTTTAATGAATTTTTTAGTTGGAGACAAGCAGCAATAGAACAGCACTCAAATCAAATTTTCAAAACTTTTAAATTTGGGCCTCATAGAATGATAGAGAATGTGTCAATACACACAATCATTTAAATTTTTAATTTTTTTTTAAATGTTATGAATATAAAGTGAGAGAAAGAGACTAAGAATAGTTTGTACAAGACCATGTGTCCCGTTTTTAAATTTCTTAAAATAATTCTCACTCTTGCCAGTTCACTTAGTTGAGACATGCCAAAGTTATGTACAAGACCATGTGTCTCGATTTTTCTTCACGTCAAATTTGACACGGTAGGTTGTGATTCATTGCTTGTGATCACTTTCACATTAGGCTAATGTGCGAAAAAGTATGTTTACTAGAAATATTCTTTTTTCTTTTTTCCTTCCCGTGGAATTAGACTCTGGGAACTTGTCCAAGTAAATAGCTATCCCTATCCTATGCACCCAATTTGTGTGCGGGATAGAAAAAATTTGTTTAAAACGTGTCTGACAGGTACATCAATATTTCAACAATAGCTCTAAATTTCGCACTTCTTTATGATGATTACCTTCTTGTTAACACCATGCTCAAACAATCACACTTTTATCATTTGCGCCTATATATATATATATATATATATTTTTGGGAAATTTAGGCGCCGATTAATAGAAGTAACAAGTTTTAAACTCAAGTTGTTAATTAGATTTATTATGAATAAGCCTTATTAAAACCAACAAATATCAATATCATGCACAACGGAATAGTAAATGAGACAAGATATGACGACCCAAGAAAACCAATGAAACAAACTAGTTTCACAGTAAAAAACCTAGGAGAAAACCTTTCCAAAAAGCAATTTACTATAATAAAGAGAAGTTTTAGATCTAGTACAAAATCTTCTACCGCTTCAAAACCTCTGAATTCTTCAATATATGAACGCCACCCTTTTGCACGAATTCCAGTACGTGACTAACTCCAGCAACTTGAAGATGTTATTAACGGCAAAGTTCTTCACTTCATCAACAATGAAGATCAAGAAGTACTTGATTACAAAACCTTAAAGCACAAATGACGCATTAACTTCTTGCGGAGAGAATAAGGCACTACGTCACTCTTTACATGTGTTCTCTATCTATAACGACCTTTAAAATAATCCTTATGTATGTCTAGGGTTGTGAGAAAAGAAACCCTAAACATACATGTTAGCTAGGGCCGAAAATCAGATCTGAAAATTCTAATTTCATAGATCTCAACAGATTCAGCTTTTGTCGAGCTTCTTTCAAGTTTCGTTCTTAAATCTTGATAGATACTATTTCTGTCGAGGTATCTATTGAGGTTTAATGAACAGTTTTTCTTCACTTATTTCTTGGTCTAATATTTATGGTTTTAACACTTGACTTGAACTCTTATTTCTTGAAGTACTAAATGACAAGCCAAGAAAGTATTGACCCCTTGTGATAAATTAACCAATTAATTAGCCAAGTTAATTAATTAATTCAATTAGCATGTAATACACATGGTAAGACAAACAAATTACCAACTAAGTTAATATGCAGCGGAAAATAAATTTGATACGATGATTTGTTTACGAATGGGGAAAACCTCCAAGATAAAATCCCACTGAGTGATTTTAAGATCATCATTCCTAAGAATCCACTATTATCACAACAAACTGTTACAAGTAAAGGAATCCTAATACCTTATACCAACCTACAATTGAACTCTTATCCCAATACCCAATTGAACTTGTTCTGTACTAACAATCTCTCCTTTTTAATGCATGACTCCCAGTACGTGACTAACCAATCGATGTATGGATCCAAGTACGTGACTAACCACCAACTTGAGAAGCATGTTGGCTACAAAGTTCTTCAGTTCATCAACGCGATGAAGATCATAAAGCTCCTTGGTTACAAAACTCTATGGCGTACAAACGCAACAGCTTCTTCAAAAGAAAGATCAACTAGGGCATATGTCTCCGGTCACATATGCTTGTGAAATTTTTTTGCATTAAGTTGCATCAGCTATGATGTCTCTTAAAATAATCCTTATATATGTTTAGGGTTGTGAGAAAAGAAAGCCTAAAAAAAATATACATGAATTTGTGAGAAATCAGATCTAAAAAACTAATTTTAGTACATCTCGATAGTTAGGTTATCTATCAAGCAACTGTCAAGCATCAGGCTAAACAAGCCTTTTAAACCTCAATAGATGCTACCAGTCGAGCTAGCTATTGAGCTTTAAAACCCAGCACGTCTTCACTTGTTTTTTGGACAGATTTGCATGACATTAACACTTGGATTTGAACTCTTGTTCCTTGAAGTATTAAATACATCATAGATCTACCAAATTACAAGTAAAGTGCGTTTTGTTATAGGATTAGCCAATTCTAAATGACATATGTTCCTAACATGATTCAAATATGTCCCAACAATCTCCCCCTTTGGCGATCCGTGACAAAACCACAACAGACAAATGAACATTTAAGAGAAATCATAAATCACTCAACTCATACTCGCTTGTTGAATATAATAAAATCTAATTCTAACACAAATTCTTGAAAAACTTTGCAAGAAGAGAGTTCATGACAAGAAAGACTTTGACAACCTGTATTTTTGAAACACTTTAAACAAAACTCATCATGGCACCTTAGTGTAAAGCAAAAATATCAAAGCTTGCATATAATTAATGGGAAGCATGTGCATAAAGAGAGAAAAGAAGCAACACATGAAAAGATAGGTGAAAGAATGTAATAACAACCTCAATATATATATCAAAATGAATACAAGGTTTGCTATCACAAAGTAAGTGTAGAGAGGGAAAATTCCCGACCTATCATAAGCTGACACGTCACACTACCAAGTCCACAAAATACAGTCAATTACAAAGTGCCACGTATTGCTGCTAGGTTTTACTATTACTACTCAGAAGCCAATGGAAATTTGCCAAGTGTCATACAAAAAAACCAATCATGCATCAGCGCACGTGTAAGCGATGACCTAAGCAACCTCGCACGTGTAAGCGATGACCCAATCAGCCTCGCACGTGTAAGCAATGACATAGGCGGACCAATCAGACCGTGACATGTGTCACCAATCAAACTCTGCCACGTGTCGCTCACCCACCTCCAAATTCCTATAAATAGAAGCCTTCCTAAGGCATTTGGGGGATCTGAGATCAAGATCTGAAGGAAAAAAGGGGATCAAGCCATCTGAAGCACAAGCAGCATCAGAGAGGATTCAGAAGTCCAGAAGCTCTGCCGGAACCAAGCTCTAAAGCCTCCAAGAACTTCAAGAACTTCAACCTTCGAATAAGAAGAACATTCGAAGAGAAATCATCAAAACCATCCGCCTAGATCCAAAAGTCTGCGGGAATCAAGCTTAAGGTGTCCGAAAACATCAACAAACCATAAATCAACAAAGCTCTACGGATTCAAGCCTCTAAAGCACCGAAGAACTTTCACCACAAACCTTCAAATACGAAGAACATTCAAAGAGGAATCATCAAAATCATATTCCTAGATCTCAAAGCTCACTGGAATCAAGCTCAAAAGCCTCCAGAAACCTCACCAAATCACAAATCAGCGAAGCTCTACGGATTCAAGCCTCTAAAGCCCCGAAGAACTTCCACCACAAACCTTCGAAGACGAAGAACACACCAAAAACACGAAGAACACACGAAGAACGCGAAGAAGGTGAAGAACAAAAGATTTCTAACAAGCTTATAGCCAGAGATTCATTGTAATTCTGTTTCAAAGATCTTCGATCCATTCTTCAGCCAAATTGAAGGATATCTTGTGTTCAAATCAAAATCACATTGCCACAAATCCAATCAACAAATCTTTTAAGGAGATCGAATCAGAGGATCACTATTTTGTAATCACAGAGAATTGTACCACACAATCATCAATATAAATTCGCACTTGTGAAACTATTTTGCTTGTTTGACTTATTTCGAACCAAGAAATTTAGTCGTCCACAGTAAGAACAATGTATCTAAACAGTAAAGAAAAGAAAAGATACAAAATGTCCTCACTACATCCCTCAAAAAGAAAACACTCCCCCTAACAAAAGTATCTCCTACACTAACTCTCCCCCTAAGAACATAACTACTCTCATACCCAAAACTAATCCTACTTTTTGTTCGAATGACAAAGGGCAAGTAACTCAAGCTCTCATCTCGTCGTCATCGGAAGAGCTAGCATCCTCATCTTCATCGTCCTCGTCCTCAGATGCCTTTGGAAAAGGAGAGGGAGACTCCACGAAGCCACCAAGCAAGCCTGCCTTCGTGTAATACGACCAACGCGGGTGTTCACCTAACATAACTCATCACTAAGTGTGTCAAGGGGAGCATCCATGTTCTGAAGCTACGCCATGACTGCCTCGAAGGTCACACCACCCGCAAAAGAAGGAACAAATGTGGATGGAGCGAAAGATGCCGGAGGAGTTGCCGTCTCGGTCCATGGCCACTTCGGTCGAAACTGGGCCTTACTTCGTCGAACGGTCGCTACGTCTATGGCACACATGACGAAGAAGTGTGTAAAGTCAGGATAGGAGACAAACGCAAGGCGAAGAATCTGCGTGAGAGCTGAATGAAAAATAAGCTTATCACGGATCACCAAATCCTTATAAACATCTATAAGGGAGAGTATGAAGTGAAAGAAAAAGTCAATAGTGAGTCCCTCAAGTAGGGATAACAAAAATCGAGCATGAGGCTCAGTAATGGAGTTATAGTAAGATGAGGGATGGAGAACAAATGTCATCACTATGTTAAGGAACCTCAGACCTTTTGCAAAGCCTAAGGAATGGGTGTTTTGACGTCACCCCAAGATGAAGGTGTCTCATAGAAGAGAGATGAGAGTTCATCTTTGGACACAATCCTAAGACAATCACAGCTGGAGTAGTCAGGATGCGCTACCCTTGGTACGTGTAACACCTCGGATATAAGATCCAGAATGACTACAATGTGCATACCCCGAACGCAAGTGAAAAAAATGAGGTACAGAATAATTAAATTCATGCATGTTGGAGTAAAACTCCTATATGATCACGAAGGGACAAGTGAACGAGATTTCATAAAGTGACTCCTAACCCCTACTGTAGATGACAGTTGGAAGGTCAGTATCGGAAAAATCCGATAGGACGACTTGGTGTTCCAAATGAATGCCGTGTCATGAAAAGTTCTCTGAGAAGTTCATACGGGCTTTCTCATCACAGAACCGAATGTGAGAGGGGGTAGAATCAACAGGCGAAGAAGAAGAAGAAGATGCCCTGGAATGAAGAGGGTTCTTGGACAGAGTAGACTTATGTTTAGGTGCCATAGAGCAACTAACCGAAAGAAAGAAAGAGTGTGTGACAAACAGAAAAGTACCAACACAGATTATATCAATAAGATAGAGAAAAAAATGGTACGTATGCATGAAAAATGCATGAACATGTGACATGCAAAAGTAAAAACATCATGGGCTCAGCCCAATCCAATCCTATCAGCACACATTATTTCAACATATAGAGCACACATCTATAACGCATGAAACATTGTTAAAATGAAAATTTAATGCAATGCATGAACATTTAAGATCAATTAAACAAAACCCAACCCAAAAGTTTTGCAAAAACCTCATCAATTTTTTAAAAAACCCAAAATTTTAAAATAACCAAAAACCTAGGTCTAAAGTATGAAATGCATGAAGAAAGAGAGATAATGAGATCATACCATTGAAAAGAAGGTTTAGGCTGAAAATCAAGCGGGGAAGATGAAGAGGTTGAGAGAGAAGAGTATGTGAGAGAAAAGAGAGAGTTTCTATCGAGAGAGATCAGCGAGAAATGAAAAAAAAAAAAAAAAATCGTGCTAATCTATTTATAGAAAAACATGAAGCTCGATGGATCGAGAGGTATCTAGAGGTGTCAAGCTTTAATTTTCGACAGATGGAGCTGTTGAGGAGCTATTGAGAGGTGTCCACAGCAAAGTGACCTTAATGGATCGAGAAGCTATCGAGTGTATAGAAACTTCCTCAATGGATTAAGAAGTTGTCAAGAAGCTATCGAGACAAATTCTCAAAAACTTCGATGGATCAAAATTGCAATAACAGCTGTCGAGAAAAGAAGATCAATAGGTTCGATAGATAGCCTAGCTGTCAAGAGGTATCAAGAAGCTATCGAGATTGATCAAAAAAAGTTTTTCAAAGAAGAGAAAAACACAAATATGAATGCAATCAAGCATGCTATTCAACCAAAGATTCAAACAACATTTTAAGCTCTCAAAAACATCTCTCAACAAGAAATGTCGAGCATTTAGATCCAAAACACACACACACACACACACACACACACACACACACACACACACACACACACACACACTATACAAGTCTAACCAATTTTATATTTCAAAAATAAGTCAAAACAATTTGGTGAGTATAGATTAACACATGTATTCTTTGTGATGGCCAAATCACATTGTACATGCACATGTATCAAGAGTAGCAAAGAATATTATGTGTTGTATGTGAAGAACATCGCAAGATTGCATAAGTATCTACATGTTATGACGATTTGAGATATGAGAAAATCACTTTAACTCACACATAATTATAATTGCTTGATGGGGACTATCACCTTCGAAGTACATCCTATAACTCCTACATCTCCTAGAAGACACACCTGCAATCATATCTAAAGCATTTTGATTCTTTTTACTTTTTATTTTTCTTTGCATATTTTCTTTTGTAAAATGTCATGCATGGGTATATATGAGAAAGAAAAGAAATACTTAATGATGTTAAGCTTTTGACATTGCACTTTTGCTATTCCTAAGCATACAAATATCATTTCATAATTAGCAGGCAACAGTGGTGAAATGGTTATTTATGCCTTTCTCTTAGAATTTTCTAGTTCTTCCCGTCAAGAAGAGTGATACAAGTGTTAAGTATAAAAGATTACTTAATCTTACTCATCACAAACACGAGGCACAAAGCTCACTTACTTAGTTATGTATAGAGATGTTTATCTAAGCTAAAAAAAAATACAAAAATTAGAAAACTTTGTTTAAATGGCCATCCAAGGTACACAAGTACCAATGTACACAAAACATGCATTGTTTTTGTATTTTTTTGGTTTTTCAATTTTTATTTATTTTTATGGAAAAAATAATAACGCAAAACCGAAAATAAACAAACAAAAACATGTTAAAGAAAGCAAAACATAAAACTAGATTGACTCAAAATAAGAAAGGAAAACACACAAGTAATGCATACTCAAAAACAAGAAAGGGAGAGAGAGAAAAAGTGACTAGATTACTTAGAGCCTTTTTCCTTCTACACCTTGGAAGAACCTTTCCGTTTGACGAACCCTTGATCCGATGGTGAGAGGAAAGAATTGAAACTATTCAAGTGCGAAAAGAACATGAGGGCTTTGAGAAGATTTTCAAGATGTGCAAAAGAGGACGAAAACTAATTCTGGTTTCCTGATGAGATCATACTGTTACTCTGTTAAGTGGCTAACCACTTATAGTAATTAGGTCGAGTATGTCCAGTTGCTCCAAAGTGATGGCAGAGATGCCGCTTCTTTTGTTTAGACTTTTGAGCATTGCTCTTCTTAGCTCTAGGGCTTTTAGTCTCTTTCTTATCAAGTTTAAGGGGTGCTCCTAAGATAACTTTACCCTTGGCTATGTTCTCACTAGCTAAAGCAGTTTTAACATCATTGTTCTAAAATTCAACATTATTAGCAGGTGAAACAAAAATAGCAGCACTAGTAGAAGAAATACTAGGAGAAGAGAAATCATACCCTAAACCGGTTCGATCAAAAGTAGATTTTTGAAAGTTAAGCATCTCGTCAAGCTTTGCACTTAAAGTCCTCTCCAATTGAGCTTTGACTTGAAACAGCTCTGCCTCAAGCTTCTTGGTCTTCTCAGCCAAGAAATTGTAACGCATTGCTCCTATAGTCTAATTGGCTTTTTTTCTCATTTAAGCTCCACATCACTAAGCTTCTTGGTGGCCAAACTATACAACTTCTCATACTTTTCTGAAACTTTGTATAATTTTGCATAGGTGTGTGGATGTCATCTTGCTATCCATCTTTTCAAACTTAGACTCCACCAAGTCCTTCTCTTCATCCACTTCTTCAACAATCCCCTCAGTAGGATTTATAGTGGCAGTGAAGGCATTAAAGATTCTATCATCCTCATTGTCAGAATCATCCTCAGGTTCAATGTCACTCAAAGTGGCAGCAAGGGCCTTGCTTTTTCCAATGGTTTTGAGATAAGTTGAACATTCTTGTTTAATGTGTCCGAAAGCATTTTGGCCTTGAGGGAACAGTGTATTGACCGCCATCCCTAGCATCTTTCTTCCTTTTGTCTTGGCTCTTGAATTGAGACGAACTGGACTGCTTGCGATCTTTATCAAATCCTTTAGCATTGGTATTCTTCATAAACTTTTTGAATTACCTTGTAATGTAAGATTTCATTTTGGAATCTTCATCTTCTGATGAATTATCTATGTCACTACTCTTGGCCTTCAGTGCCATGCTATTTCCCTTATTCGATTTGCCAATCCTTGTCAAACCCAACTTATAGGTCTACAGATTGTAAGCCAATTCTGTCAAATGAATTTTGTTAATATCCTTTGATTCTTTAATTGCGGTGATCTTGGCAGGAAATCTCTCGGGTAGAGATCTAAGCACCTTTCTAACAATCTTGGGTTTTGGAATAGTTTCCCAAAGATTAAAGGCTAAGTTCACTACGTCCTTGAGCATGACATAGAACTCATCAAACGACTCATCCTCCTCCATCTTGATCTCTTCAAAGCTTGTAGTAAGCCTCTGAAATTTTGAATCCTTGATAGCCATGGTTCCTTCATAGGTTGTATGAAGGATGGTCCATGCTTCCTTCATAGTTTCGGTAAAGGATATCTTCTTGAACTCCTCATTTGTGACCGCACTGAATAAAGCATTCAACACCTTACTGTTGAACTTAGTCGCCTTAATCTTAGCATCATCCTAATCGGTTGGCACTTCCTTTAGCTTGGTCCAACCTATCTCCATAGCTTGCTACACTTTTTCATCTAATGACTGCAAGAAAGCTCTCATACGTACTTTCTAGTATGTATAGTTAGTGCCATCAAATAAAGGAGGTATAATCAATAATTGTCCTCTATCCATGACAACAAAGGTCAATAGATCACACAACAAAGATTAACCCTAATCAGAGTATACTTGCTCTAATACCACTTGATAGGCCAAGAAAGTATTGACCCATTGTGATAAATTAACCAATTAATTAGCCAAGTTAATAAATTAATTCAATTAACATGCAATACGCGTGGTAGCACAAACAAATCACCAACTAAATTAATATGCAACGGAAAATAAAGTTGACATGGTGATTTGTTTACAAATAGGAAAAACCTCCAAGGCAAAACCCTACCGGGTGATTTTAAAGTCACCACTCTAAAAAATCTACTATTATCACAACAAACGGTTACAAGTAAAAGAATCCTAGTACCTTATACTAACTTACAATTGAACATTTACCCCAATGCCTAATTGGACTTGTTCTGTAGTGACAATCTCTCATTTTCATTGCACAGCTCCCAGTACGTGACTAACCAATCGATGTACGGATCCAAGTACATGACTAACCACCAACTTAAGAAGAATGTTGGCTACAAAGTTCTTCAATTCATCAACACAATGAAGATCACAAAACTCCTTTGTTACAAAACCCTACGGCATACAAACACATTAGCTTCTTCAAGAGAAAGATCAACTAGGGCATATGTCTCCTGTCACAATATGCTTGTGAAAAAGTTTTGCATTAAGTTGCATTAGTTGTGATGGCCCTTAAAATAATCCTTATATATGTTTAAGGTTGTAAGAAAAAAAAAAGCCTAAACAAATATACACAGATTGGTGTGAAATCAGATCTGAAAAACTGATTTTTGTAAATCTGGATGGATAGGTTATCTATTGAGCAGTTATCAAACATCGAGCTAAACAAGCCTTTTAAAACTTGATAGATGCTACCTGTCGAGTTTTAAAATCCAGCACTTCTTCACTTGTTTCTTGGACAGATTTGTAAGGCTTTAACACTTGAACTTGAACTTTTGTTCCTTGAAGTATTAAACACATCCTAAATCTACCCAATTACAAGTAAAGTGCATTTTGTCATAGAATTAGCCAATTCTAAATGACATATGTTCCTAATATGACTCACATATGTCCTAACACTAAAACCATCATAGATCTACCCAATTACAAATAAAGTGTATTTTGTCAAAAGATTAGTTAATTACATAAATATGTCCTTAACATATATATATATATATATATATAATATGAGAGTTTTACACCTTTTACTGCAAAAACATATGAAAGTTTTAAGTCTTGAAATCTTTTAGGACTCCGTATTTTTACCATTTTCTATATAGTCTACATTCAACTAATATTCTTGCGAGTCTTTATCAATGTACTACTATATCACCACTCAATTGTTGGCTTCATTTTGTCACCTTTCAATCAATCTTATTATTGTTGTAAGCATTATATCGTACATCTATTTTTCATAACATTCTCACTCTTGCCTGTTCACTTGAAATATACTGAAGCTATGTACATGACCATGCATCTTGATTTTTCTTTACATCAATGTCATCAAATCCTACATGGTAGACTGTTTATTACTTTATCACTTCCACGTAAATCCAATGTGAGAAAATGTACGTGTACTAAAAATATTCTTCTGTTTTTTTTCCCTTCCCATGCAATTAGACTCTGAGAACTTGTCCTAGTAAAGTGGCTATCCCTATCCTATGCACCCAATTTGCATGCGGGATAGAAAAAATTGGTTTAAAACGTGCCTGACAAGTGCATCAAAATTTCAACAATAGCTCTAAACTTCGTACTTCTTCATGATGATTACCTTCTTGTTAACACCATGTTCATACAATCACACTTTTATTATTTGCGGCATCACATAATTGTAAGAAGACAAACAAACAGTCTATGGACAAACTCTTGGTCCATACGAAGATTCGCTATGTCTAGAATTATTGAAAAAAATTCCCTCGAAAGAAACAAAAAATGAAAACGTTCATGTGTAATCCATAGTTTATCGTTCCTGAAAGCTGTGTGGATTTGCTTTTAAAACATAAAAAACAAAAACAAAAAACCGTGTCCAAAAATTTAGACAATAGCTCCTAATGTCCGAACAAACTCAATAAAACAACCTCCATAACAAAACCCACAACATCAAGAAGCAATCCAAACAAGATAAGATAAAGTTTTGTTACTTTCATGGCATTTATGTCAGTTACCTATCTTAGGTCGGATGCTTTTAAAGAGAGCACAATGAATTTTTCTGACTATCTTAGGTTCATTTATATATGGTCTCACCTGAGTTGAAAGTAGAGTACACTATGACATTGAGTTTAGCATAAAGCTCATAAAATGTCTCAACTTCAATCATGATTTCCTCAAACGCAGAGGTGAGCATCTGTAGTTTTGTAGCTTTTCTTGGTTTCTTTCTTAAAACAAATTATTATTTTTCCATTTAAAAATCATTAATGGGCATTTAAAGTCAACTTTCATTATTTTTTTTCTTAAAAATAATTGTTAAAATTAATTTTAGCATAATTGTTCACCCAGTTGTTGCGCTTGAGTTCAAATAGTGTGAGAATCATTAGCACCAGGAACGTGGGTCAATGAGGGAATCCTATTGTATATCCTACCTGGTAGGATATGATTTACCACGATGATCGTACATTTATTCAACAACATATATATTTAGAATTAGAGCACGTGCACAGACTCTAATCTGGCTGGAAGAAAAATCACACTTTGTTACAAGAACTCTAGGTAGTAGGTTACTATGCGATGAATATTATAACAAAAAGATGGTAAGATAAAGCTAACAACAATAAGAAGATTAACAGAGAGGTGACAAAATAGTGTCAATGGAGTGGTGGCAGCAGGACTGAAGAAAGCGGTAATACTAATATTGGGATTATTTCACATCCAATGATAATAGGAATGTCATGGAGATGATATACAGTATAGTAGTACATGATAATTAAGACAAGATGGTAACGATATTAATTGACTAGTGTAGTAGTAATGGATTTAGGATGGAGTCATAAAGAATTTCTAGGATTAAAATTGCTATTGAAGGTGCACAACTCTCATTATTTATTCTCATAAAAAAAATACCTTTCTGATTGTAGTTGCATATACTTTTATAGTTTTTATTGCAATTATGAAACAATCATCTTTAGTCATGAATAATGTCAAAAGTCAAAATTACGCTACACAACAAAATAAAATTGATTTTTTTTAATAATTCTATTATTTTGTACATTAAAAAGAAATTTGTTGCAACACTTTGTACAGAATCAATCATAGAAAATTGTGTGATTTAAAAAACTATCGAGTTACATTTTGATAGATCACAAAATGATTGGGCAAAAATGTATTAGAACAATTTAAATGGAACTAATTTTTTCTAATCTTCTGGATAAGATTGAGTATGTTATTGAGTTTGACATTCTCAAAATAGATGTATTAAAATATTTTGAGGATGATAAATTTGTTGGACATTTTTTGTTTGCATTCATGGAATATGATACTACAATTTTATTTGAAGAACATGCACATGCTTATCTCACTTGTGTTTCACAAATGATAATGATTTTTGTGTTATCCAATCTCTCAGTTATTCAAATTATTGATAAGGTTTTACAGAATTTTCATTATCTATATAGTCTGATGAGAGACTTTGAAGGAGCCATTGTACGTACTTGTAAAGATCACTTGTCTTCTTGTCTTCTTGCGTCAGTAGAGAATTCACATGATTCACTGTGCTTGTCCTCAGGTGAATTGTTAGAACATTATTGCTACATATCACACATAAGAGTGGCAAATTGACGGATTGGGTTATAAATAAGTTGGGTGTATAATTACCCATTTATCCATTTATGACCCGTTTATATATAAATTAATTATCCATTATCAATCTAACCAATTTAATTAGTAACCCACCCATTTAACCCAATATGATCCAAATACCTCTAAAACTACTTAAATACCCTCTTGACCTCTAAAATTACCAAAATACCCTTAAATACCTAAAATGACGCATATACTCTTACACTTCCAAAATTACCAATATACCCTTGGACAACCAAAATTATCCCCAAAATCTCTAAAATGAGCAAAATACCCATGAAACCTCTAAAATAACCAAAATACCCCTGATATCTCTAAAATTATCAAATATGCTCAAAAACCACTAAAATGACCAAAATATCTTCAAAATCTCTAAAATGAGCAAAATACCCATGAAACCTCTAAAATGACCAAAATACCCCCGATATCTCTAAAATCACCAAAAATGCTTAAAACCCACTAAAATGACCAAAATACCTCCAAAATCTCTAAAATGAGCAAAATACCCCCCCCCCCCACCCCACCACCAAAAAAAAAAAACCCTCTAAAATGTCCAAAATATCCCCAAAACCTAAAAATGACAAAAATACTCCCAAACTCCAAAAAAAATGACCAAAATACTCTTGAAACCTAAAAATTACCAAAATACCCCCAAAATCTAAAAAATAACCCAAATACCCTTGAAACCCAAAAAATGACCAAAATACCCCTGGAACCTAAAAAATGACTAAAATACCCCCCAAAACTCATAAAAATTACCAAAATACCCCTGAAACTCAAAAAATGACCAAAATACCACCCAAAAATCCATAAAATGACCAAAATGCCCCTAAAACTCATAAATTGACCAAAATACTCTCGAAATCTAAAAATTACCAAAATACTCCAAAAACCTAGAAAATGACCAAAATACCCCCAAAACCCAAAAATTACAAAAAAAACCCCCAAAACCTAAAATATGACCAAAATACCCCTGAAACAAAAAAAATGTCCAAAATAGCACCAAAACCTAAAAAAGACCAAAATACCCCCAAAACCCAAAAAATAACCAAAATGCTCCCAAAACCCAAAAATGACCAAAATAACCCTGAAATCTAAAACGTACCAAAATACCCACAAAATGAGCAAAATACCCCCAAAACCTAAAAAATTACCCAAATACCCCAAAACCTAAAAATTACCAAAATACTTCTGAAGTCTAGAAATTTACCGAAATAACCAAAAAATCTAAAAATTATTGAAATACCCCTAAAACCTAAAAGATGACAGAAATGCCCTAATAACCTAAAAAATGACTAAAATACCCTTAGAATAAAAAAAGTGATCAAAATAACTCCGAAACCTAAAAAATTACCGAAATTCCCTCAAAACATAAAAAATTACTAAAATCCCCTCAAAACCTATAAAAATGACTGAAATACCCTTAGAACCTTTAATTTGTCGAAAATATCCTTGAAACATCCAAAATACCTCAAACCTCTATTTTGGTAATTTTAGATGTTTCAAGTTTATTTTTGCCATCTTACATGTATAGGGGTATTTTGGTCATAAATTAGGTTTCAGTGGTTTTTATCGATCATTTTTTTAGGTTTTTCGATTATTTTTGTCATTTTTTAGGTTTTGAAGTATTTTGACCATTTTTTAGATTTCAAGGTATTTTGGTAATTTTTTAGGTTTTTAGGTTTTGGGGTTATTTTTGTCATTTTTAGGTTTTGAAGTATTTTGATCATTTTTTAGATTTCAGGGCATTTTGGTAATTTTTCAGGTTTCGAGGGTATTTCAATCATTTTTTAGGTTTTGGAGGTATTTCGGTCATTTTTTGGGTTTAGAGGGTATTTTGGTAAATTTTTAGGTTTAGGGTGTATTTTGGTAATTTTTAGGTTTCAGGGGTATTTTGGTATTTTTTTTAGATTTTGGGGTTATTTTGGTAATTTTTTAGGTGTAAGGGTATTTTGGTTATTTTTTAGGTTTTGGGGGTATTTTAGTCATTTTTTAGGTTTCTGAGGTATTTTGGTCATTTTTTAGATTTTGGGAGTATTTTGGTAGTTTTTAGGTTTTGGGTGTATTTTGGTAATTTTTTGGTTTCGAGAGTAATTCGGTCATTTTTTGGGTTTTGAAGGTATTTTGGTTTTTTTTTTTTTTTGGGTTTTAGGGATATTTTGGTCATTTTTTGGGTTTGGGAGGGGGGTATATTGGTCATTTTTGGGTTTTGGGCGTATGTTAATCATTTTTTGGGTTTTGGGGGTATTTTGGTCATTTTTTAAGTTTTGGGGGTATTTTGGTCATTTTTAGGTTTCATGGTTTTTTAGTCATTTATTAGGTTTTGGGGTATTTTGGTCACTTTTTTGTTTTGGGGGGGTATTTTGGTCATTTTGTGGTTTTGGGGATATTTTGGTCATTTTTTGGGTTTCAGGGGTATTTTGGTCATTTTTTAGAAATTTAAATTTTATGTTGTTTATTTAAATTTTAGACGGGTTTTAGTGGGTCTTAGTTGGTTTATCTATTAAGACCCATATAATTAAATAACCTAATGGGTCTTTACCCATTTAACCTAAATATTCAAATGGGTTGGGTTAAGACACTATCATAACATTATTGCTATTCATCACATCAATTTTGGCTTTTTCTCAAGAAATTATTATTGGATATCACACTTTCTTGTTAGACATCACATACTCACATTATTGTGCTTTTTTGAATTGCTTTACATTCTTTCAAAGAAGAGGCCACATTTTGTTAAATTGCTGATAGTTAGTCAACAATGGTCAATTTAATCTGAAAGAATGAGGCCACATTTTGTTAAATTGCTGATAGTTAGTCAACAATGGTCAATTTAATAGATCAAATTTATTTTGGTCTTACGAATCTTGAAAGAAGAATCCAAGACTTCCATTGGTTAGATTCCATGGGCTGATTTGAGCTTTCTTGATCATTGTCACTATCATTCTTACCACTGAGTTGAGTTAGGAGAGGGCATCCTTTAGCTTTTGCTTTAGCTTTTTCTTGAAAGAAGCTGGATAAAATTCAGAATAGATTTTTCATCTTTCAATTAAAAATTGAGACTGTTTTTTTTTTTTTTTGGGGGGGGGGGGGGGGGGGGAATATGCATCTTGTTGTATTTTAGCAATTTGATCACTGTGACTTAGAGCCAAATAGTTATAGTACCATTCTTTCAGGTGATAGTGGTACACAAACAATAACTGAGGACTGAGGTATGCCTTCATAACATTAATTTCCTCTTAAGTTCCATTTGTCTATCTATCTTTTTATTTAATTTTCTCCTTATTTTTCTTACCGATACCATCTTTTTATTAACCCGACAGAGTTACTGATTTTGGTATAGGTAGTTCACTTCTATCTATTCTAGATCCTGCAATAAGACCATGATAGGCGTGTACTGACAAATTTAATTTACGTTATCCGTGGTAGGTACATTTGTTAGGACATAATGTATTTTCACTTGTTAAGAACATATGTCACTTATTTATGTAAATTGGCTAATCCTTTGACAAAACGCACTCCACTTGTAATTAGGTAGTTCTAGGTGTTTTTAATACTTCAAGAAACAATGTTTCAAGATCAAGTGTTGAAGTCATCAAGTCTGTCCAAGAAAAACAAGCTAAAGTTCAATTTCATTAAAGCTCGACACCTGCTCGATAGCTCCTCGACACCCTGCTATCTATCGAAATTTATAAAATCAAATTTTCTGATCTGATTTCTTGGGATCCGTGAATATGCTTTTGGGCCTTCTTTTCTCCAAACCCTAAACATATAAAAGGATTGTTTTAAGAGTCGTCAAAATAGACACAAGTTGCACAAGCATTGAGCAAACTCTGTTCAAGCAATTTGTGATCAAAGACGAAGTTCTTGACCTAGTTCATCCCTCGACACCTGCTATCTATCGAAATTTATAAAATCAAATTTTCTGATCTGATTTCTTGGGATCCGTGAATATGCTTTTGGGCCTTCTTTTCTCCAAACCCTAAACATATAAAAGGATTGTTTTAAGAGTCGTCAAAATAGACACAAGTTGCACAAGCATTGAGCAAACTCTGTTCAAGCAATTTATGATTAAAGACGAAGTTCTTGACCTAGTTCATCTTCTCTGAAGAAGTTGCTGTGTATTTGCACCAAAGGCTTTTATGACCAAACATCTTCCTAATCTTCATCGTGTAGGATGAACTGAAGAACTTTGCAGCCAACCTCTCCTTCTAAGTTGGTGTTTGAAGTCGCGTACTAGGATCCGTGCATTGGTTAGTCACGTACTTGGGAGCCGTGCATCAAAGGGAAAACTGTCACTACAGATCAAGTCCAATTGGGTATTAGGGTAAGGGTTCAACTGTAGGTTGGTAAGATACTTGGGATTTCTTTACTTGTAACCGCTTGATTTGATAATAGTGGAGTTTCGGGAGTGGTGACCTGAAAATCACCCAGTGGGGTTTTTGCCGCAAGGGTTTTCCCCATTCGTAAACAAATCACTATGTCTTTCAATTTCCGCTGCATATTTAGTTTTTGGTGATTTGTTTGTGCTTCTATATATTTGCATGTTAAATTGATTAATTAATAACTTGGCTAATTAATTAATTGGTTTAATCACAAGGGGTCATTTAGTTTGTGGCCTATCAAGTGGTATCAGAGAAGACACACTCTAATTAGGTTTAATCTTTGCTGTGTTGATCCATTGACCCCTGTTTGTCATGGACAGAGGACAGTCATTAATCATACCTCCTTTATTTGATGGCACTGACTATGCATACTGGAAAGTACACATGAGAGCTTTCTTACAGTCTTTAGATGAGAAGGTGTGGCAAGCTGTAAAGATTGGCTAGACCAAGCCAAAAGAAGAGCCACCCGATTGGGATGACGTTAAGATCAAGGCGGCAAATTTCAACAGCAGAGCATTGAATGCCCTATTTAGCACAGTCACCAATGAGGAGTTCAAGAAGATATCCTCTACTGAAACTGCAAAGGAAGCATGGACCATTCTCTAGACAACCTATGAGAGTACAAAGGCTATCAAGGATTCAAAGCTTCAACGGCTCACTGCAAGCTTTGAAGAAATAAAGATGGAAGAGGATGAGTTGTTTAATGAGTTCTATGCCAAGCTCAAGGACATAGTAAACTCAGCTTTCAATCTTGGGGAAACCATCCCTGAACCCAAGATTGTAAGGAAGGTGCTCAGATCTCTACCCGAGAGATTCCATGCAAAGATTACTGCTATAGAGGAATCAAAGGACATTGACAACATTCCTTTAACTGAGCTGGTTGGAAACTTGCAGACCTATGAGATAGGATTATCTAGGATTGGCAAGTCGGATAAAGGCAAGAGTATGGCCTTGAAGGCAAAGAGCTGTGACACAGATAAGTCTTTAGATGATGAAGATTCCAAGATGAAGTCCTACATTACAAGGCAATTCAAGAAGTTTATGAAGAATGCCAATAGGAGGAGCTTCGACAAGGACCACAGATAATCCAGTTCTTCTCAGTTTAAGAGCCAAGACAAAGGGAAGAAGGATGCTAAGGATGGCGATCAGTACACTGTTCCGGCAGGACCAAAATGTTTTGGATAACATGGTTTTGGTCACATGAAGCATGAATGCCTTACATATCTCAAGAGTATTGGGAAGAGTAAGGCACTTGCTGCAACCTTGAGTGACACTGAGCCCGAAGATAATTCCGACAATGAGGATGATGGAATCTTAAATGCCTTCACTGCCACAGTCAATCCTACTGAAGGGATTGTTGAAGAAGTGGACGAAGAAGAAGAACTGGTGGAGTCCAAATTCGAGAAAATGGATGATCAAGATGATATCCATTCAGCATATGATAAGCTTTACAAGCTCTCTGAGAAGCATGAGAAATTGTATAGGCTGGCCACCAAGAAGCTCAGTGATGTGGAACTTGATCGTGAAGAGTTGTCCACAAAGTTTGATGAGGCGAATCAAACTATTGGAGCACTGAGGTTTGAGAACAATTTCTTGGCTGAGAAGACCAAGAAGCTTGAAGCGAAGTTGTTTCAAGTCAGAGCTCAACTGGAGAGGACTTCAAGTGCAAAGCTTAATAAGATGCTCAACATCCAGAAATCTACTTCGGATCGAACAGGTTTAGGGTATGGTCTTTCTTCCTTTCATATTGCTTCTACTAGTGCTATTGTTTTTGTTTCTCCTGCTAGTAACACTGATATTGAGAACACTGATGATAAAATTGAATTAGCTAGTGAGAATTTAGACAATGGTAAATCTATCTTAGGAGCACCCCCTAAACAAGATAAGAAAGATGTTAAAAACCCTAGGGATAAGAAGGCTAACTCTCAAAAGCCTAAACAAAAGAAGCAGCATCTCTGTCATCATTGTGGAGCTGCCAGTCATACTCGACCAAATTGTTATAAGTGGCTAGCCACTCAATAGAGCAACGGCATGATCACGTCTGGTAGCCAGAATCAGCTTCAATCCTCTCTTGCTCCTCTTGGTGATCTTCTTAAAGCCCTCATGTTCTTTTCAAACTTGAACGGTTTCAATTCTTCCCCCTCACCGCTAGTTCAAGGATTTAATCAAAGGAAAGGTTCTTCTAAGGTATGGAAGAAAAAGGACTCTAAGTGATTTTATCACTTTCTTCTCTCTTCTTGTTTTTCTTGTTTGTTGCATTGCTTGTGTGTTTTGCATTTTCATTGAGTCAGTTTGGTTTTATGCTTTGCTTTGTTTAACATATTTTTGGGTGTTTACTTTCAGTTTTGTTTATTTTGTTTTTTGATATAAAAATTTTAAAAAAAATTGAAAAAAAAAATACAAAAACAGTATGTGTTTTGTGTACTTTGGTACTTGTGTACCTTGGATGGCCGATGAAACAGAGTTTTCTAAACTTTGTATCTTTTTTAGCTTAGATGAGCATCTCTATGCACAACTAAGCAAGTGAGCTTTGTGACTCTTGTTTGTGATGAGTAAGATTAAGTTATCTCTTAAACTTAACACTCGTATCCCTCTTTTTGACGGATAGGACTAGAAAATCCTAAGAGAAAGGCATAAATAACCATCTCACCACTGTTGCCCGCCAATCATAATATGACACCTGTATGCTTCGGCATAGTAAAAGTGCAGTGTCAAAGACATTCGTATGCTTCGGCATAGCAAAAGTGTGATGTCAAATGCTTAACATCTTGGGTATTTATTTTCTCTCTTTTATATACCCATGTATGGTATGCTAAAATAAAAGAAAATATGTAAAGAAAATAAAAAGCAAAAAGATTAAAAATGCTTTAAATATGGTTGCAAGCGTGTATTCTAGGGGATGTAGGAGTTATAGGATGTACCTCGAAGGTGATAGTCCCCATCAAACAGTTATGATTGTGTGCGAGTTAAAGTTATTTTCTCATATCTCAAATCATCATAACATGTATACACATATGCAATCTTGCGATGTTTTTCACACATAACACGCAATATTCTTTGCTACTTTTGATACATGTGTAGGTACAATGTGATTTGGCCATCACAAGTGTTTACATGTGCTAATGTATGCTCACTAAACTATCTTGACTTGTTATTGAAAAATAAAATTGGTTAGGCTTGTTTAGTGTGTGTGTGTGTGTTTTTGAGGATCCATGTGCTTAAAAGTTTTGTTGAGAGATAATTTTGAGAGCTTAATATGTTGAGTGGATCGTTGGTTGAGGTACAAGTTGGATTGCATTCATACCTATGTTTTTCTCTTCTCAAAAAACTGTTTTTAAAAGCTGGCTCGACACCTCCTCAACACCTCCTCAATACCTTGTTATCTGTCGAGCTTCTCAAGCCTTTTTCTTATCGCAATCTCGACACCTCTTCGACACCTGATGGATCGATCGAGGAAGTTCCTATCTCCTCGATACCTTCTCGATACCTTGTCGATTGATCGAGCTTCTGTTCTTTGAATATAGTTGTTGTTCCTTGATACCTCTCGACACCTTCAGCTGTCGAAGGCCATTTCCTTGACACCTACCTCGACAGCTTCCTTGATACCTCTCGATACCTCAGCTGTCGAGAATTGCTGAAGCTTCTATTTAAGGTTCTGTCACAATCTGCACTTCATTTTCTCATTCTCTCTCGATCTGTCCGTGGCTATTCATCTCCCCAACCTCTTTTTCTCACTCAAAATCTCCAACCCACGTGATTTTTGGCCATTCCTTGCTTCAAATCACTTGGTAAGATCTCTTTTTCCTTCCTTTTTCATGCATTTCATGTTTTGAATCTTAGGTTTTGGGGTTTTTCAAAATTATCAAGTTTTTCTTGAAATTTTGGGTTGGATTTTCACTTAAATGTGTTCAAAATATCATACATTGCATTTCATGTGCATTAGAATGGTATTTTCATGCATTTAGATGTGTGTTTTCTGCTTGTGTGCTGGTAGGCTTGGATTGGGCTGAGCCCATGATGTTTTTTAATTTGCATGTCACATGTTCATGCATTCCCCATTCATACGTACACATTGTTCAATATATTTGATATATGTGAACTGTTTTGGGACTTTTCTGATTGTCTCCTTCTCTATCTCCTTCTCATTCTATTTACGTTAGTAGTGTCTATGGCACCTAAGCATAAATCCACTCTGACTCGAAACCCTCTGCGTTCTGCAGCTTCTTCATCTTCTGATTCTGCTCCTCTAAATCTTCGGTTTCGTGATGGTGATGCCTACAAGGCATTTTCGGAGAACTTTTCTAGACGAGGTGTTAATTCAAAACGCCAAGTCATTTTGGCGGACTTCGCCGACACTGACCTTCCCTCTGTCATTCACAGTAGGGGATGGGAGTCACTGTGTTCCGTTCCAGTCACTTGTCCTCTCATGCTTATTCAAGAGTTTTACTCCAACATACACGGGATCGATCGTTCAGTACCTCTCTTTTTCACTCGCGTTCGAGGTACGCGCATTCCTATCACACCGCAGCTAATTGCGAATGTGCTTAGGGTTCCTAGGATAGAGTTTCCTGACTATCCTTCTTGTGAGCGTCTGAGGACTGTGTCCAAAGATGAGCTCATTTCTGCTTTTTCTCAGCGCCCCACTGATTGGGGTGAGTATCAGTATACATCATGTAAACCTTTTGCTAAAGGTCCTAGATTCCTAAACATAGTGATGACTTTTGTACTCCATCCACTCTTACTACAACTCCATCACAGAGCTTCATGCTCGATTTTTGTTATCTTTTCTTAAGCATCTTACTATAGATTTTCCTTCTCATTTTATTCTTTCTATCATAGATGTTCATTTAGATTCAGCGTCCCATGATAAGCTCATCTTTCCTTCCGCTATCACGAGGATCTTACGCCATTTTTCTATCCCTTTTCCTGTGTTCGACCACTTCACACACATCTATACCATAGATGCCGCTACCGTAAAACGTAGTGAGGCTTAGTTTAGGTCGAGACAGGCGGATTCCACTCCTCCCTTCCATTCAACTCCATCCAGATCTGCTCCATCTACATCTGCTCCTTCTTCCTCTATAGGCGATGTATCTCTCGGAGACATCATGGCGTAGCTGCAGCGCATGGATGCTCGCCTCGATACACTCTCCTTTGAGTTGTATCAGGTGAATGTTCGTGTTGGTCGTATTGCACGACGACAGGCGACCATGGGTGATTTTGCTCCTGAGGCTACTCCTTCACCACCTCCTCCAACAGCTTCTGACTCTGAGGATGATGATGATGATGGTGATGACGATGACTCTTCGGATGATGATGATGGAGTTGCTAGCTCTACTGATGAGATGTCTACATGACACTCTACCCTTTATCACTCGTGACAAAAAGGGGAAGTAGTTTTGGGTTATGAGAGATGTCATTTTAGGGGGAGAGTTAGTATAAGACATTTTTGATAGGGGGAGTGTTGATATTTGAGGGATGTAGTGAGGTTTTGATGTATCTTTTCTTTTCTATTCTTTATAGATACATTGATCTTATCTATGAGGTCTTGTGACCAGTTTTACATACGTTGTACTTATTTTCTTTCTATATGTGGATATATGTTTCTTTCACCTCTCTCTTCATGTGTTGTTTCTTCTCTATCTTTATACACATGTTCATTATACGTGTATGCAATCTATTATTTCTGTTTCACACAAGATACCTTGATAAGTTTTGTTTAAAGTGTTTTAGAAATACAGGTTGTCAAAGTCTACTTGCCATAAACTCTCTTCTTGCAAAGTTTTTCAAGAGTTTGTGTTAGGATAGATTTTATTGTATTCAACAAGTGAATATGAGTTGAGTGATTTATGACTTCTCTCATATGTTCATTTGTTTGTTGTGGTTTTGTCACAGATTGCCAAATGAGGAGATTGTTAGGACATATGTGTTTTCACTTGTTAAGAGCATATGTCACTTATTTATGTAAATTGGCTAATCCTTTGATAAAACGCACTTTACTTGTAATTAGGTAGTTCTAGGTGTTTTTAATACTTCAAGAAACAAGGTTTCAAGAACAAGTGTTGAAGTCATCAAGTCTGTCCAAGAAAAACAAGCTGAAGTGCAATTTCATTAAAACTCAACACCTTCTCGATAGCTTCTCGACACCTGCTATCTGTAGAGATTTATAAAATCAGATTTTCTGATCTGATTTATTGGGATTCGTGAATATGCTTTTGGGCCTTCTTTTCTCCAAACCCTAAACATATTAAAGGATTGTTTTAAGAGCGTCAAAATAGACACAAGTTGCACAAGCATTGAGCAAACTCTGTTCAAGCAATTTGTGATCAAAGACGAAGTTCTTGACCTAGTTCATCTTCTCTGAAGAAGTTGCTGTGTATTTGCACCAAAGGCTTTTGTGACCAAGCATCTTCCTGATCTTCATCGTGTAGGATGAACTGAAGAACTTTGCAGCCAACCTCTCTTTCTAAGTTAGTGTTTGAAGTCGCGTACTGGGATCTGCGCATTGATTAGTCACGTACTTGGGAGCCGTGCATCAAAGGGGGAACTGTCACTACAGATCAAGTCCAGTTGGGTATTGGAGTAAGGGTTCAACTGTAGGTTGGTAAGGTACTTGAGATTCCTTTACTTGTAATTGCTTGATTTGATAATAGTGGAGTTTCGGGAGTGGTGACCTGAAAATCACTCAATGGGGTTTTTGCCGCAAGGGTTTTCCCCATTCGTAAACAAATCACCGTGTCTTTCAATTTCCGCTGCATATTTAGTTTTTGGTGGTTTGTTTGTGCTTCCATATATTTGCATGTTAAATTAATTAATTAATAACTTGGCTAATTAATTAATTGGTTTAATCACAAGGAGTCATTCAGTTTGTAGCCTATCAACATTTGTAAATGACGTTAATTAAATTTGCTTTTGAAAGTTAAGTGTCCTTTTGCTTTGAAACAAAGTCCTCTGGAATTGAGGATAAGATTTAGGCTGTGTTTGGTTCATGTAAAATATTTTCCAGAAATACTATTTTCAGGAAAGGAAAATATTTTCAAGTGTTTGGTTGCGTTTCAAAAAATGCTTTGGAAAATATTTTCTAGTGTTTGGTTGTGTTTTGAAAATTCTAGTGTTTCACATTTTCTCATCTATTTTCTCAGCTACCAAACAAATTTTATAATAAAAAATTTCAGTATATAAACTTAATAAAACAAAAATCAAAACAACAACATTCGGTTAAACTCTACAATCCAGTCAAACTGAGAGAGGGAGGAGATCGTTTTGGGCGATGAGATCGAGACGATGAGATCGACGGCGCCAATGAGCACTGGGTCGAGAACAAGAACGAGATCGGTAACGTCGGCGCCGATGAGATCGATTTTGGGTGGATCGGTCTTGGGTGGTGACGATCTAGATGGCGGCGCCAGTGCTGGGGTGCAATGGTAACTCTCTCTCTCTCTCTCTCTCTGCGTGTTTGAGACCCGGAAATGGTTTGATGTGAAAATAGAAATGTAAACCAATTTTCGGGTCAAAGCCATAAAACACACAGTCAAAGGAAACCAATTTCCGGAAAATTTATTTTTCATGCACAACCAAACACCCGTATTTACGGAAAAGCATTTCCGAAAGTGATTTGAAGCCAAAACAAACACAGCCTTAAAATTAGTATATTGCAAGCTGTGATTTAATTAATGTCATTTTCATATGGGTAAGTTAAATTAAATTATCTTCAAAAGTTAGTGTTTTCTTGCTTTGAAACAAAGTCCTCTTACATTGAGAATATGATTTAAAATCAGTATATTGCAAGCTGTAATTTAATTATCGTCATTTTCATACATACTTATTACAGATAACTTAAATTAAATTTGCTTTTGAAAGTTGGAATCAGAAATGGTCAAAAGAAAATGATCAATTTGATCCAATATCTTCCAGGAAATGGTCAAAAGAAATGCTTGGATTGGCAGATAAAACTCACTTACCTAGATTTGGAACCTAATTTTAAGTTTGAGGGTTTGCAATTTAATTTAATTTTTAAAGTAGCCATTTTCAATCTCTTAAATCATATCATCAATGCAATTAGAATACTTTTCTGAAACCAAAATGATAATCTCTGCCAATTAGCTGTAAACAACGGAAACGTGCATCATCGTATTATGGGCAGGATCTAGAATAGTGGTCTTATTTATATATCCTCATGTAGATATGGGCATAATTTGATTGCTGTGAAACCCATACATCGCTTTAGCAAGGGAAAACAAAAAAAACTTCGCTTCGTTTGTTGATTAGTAGTTAGCACTAAGTCCCATTCGTACAGGCTCACAGCTTGCAAATTGGCCTACTACTACAGACAAATTTAATTGAACACACCCCTAGTAGGTAGGAAAATGCCATTAATTAAATTACAACTTGTAATATATTAATTTTAAATTATATTCCTAATGTAAGAGAACTTTCTTTTCAAAGCAAAAAGACAACTTTTAAGGATTTAAATTCTCTAAATTTTTTAAGATATTCTATCAATAAATTTTTTTAAATTCTAACCATTCTTTTATAATTTAAAAATCTAAATTTTGCAATATTTAACTATACTCTTAAAATAATATAATAATATTATAAATAAAATAATTAAAATTATTGTTTTGTACCAACAAAGCAGGGTATTACAAGGGACAAAGCCAAGATATATTCTTAGATATACGGTATTGCGCGCCATATATGGAAATTCGCAGAGGATGTTGGCGGCCGTATCATCATTATTGATGAAGATTCTTGCAATAATTTCAAAGCTTTATCTTCACCCGATGTTCACGTTTTTGTGAGGAGAATTTTTTCATTTTTAATCTTCATCTTCGCCCCAGTTGCAGTAAACTGTAATAATAGACTCTACGATTGTTTTGGCTTTAGTGGCAAATGGTAGAGTATGGTTCGCCATGATTTGACTAGTACTGCGTGGAAGAATATCCCCCTTTCATTGTACAGGTTTTGGCTAATCAAAGACGAGATAAGTTCACAAAAAGATTGCCAAAATGTTCTCAATCAAGGTTTTACACATGTTAAGGGTCTGTTTGGTAATCCTTTTTTAGCAATAATTTTCACATTTCAAAGACACTTACACACATTTTTATACACTTTTTCATTTACATGTATATTAAAAACATTCAAAAAATTATAAAAATCTCATCTCAAACTACACTACTAAATGGGCCCTAAATATCCCTATGATTGAAATTTGAAAGTGATTCCAAAACTTGGAAGAATGGAAGTTAGGTGTGTAGGTGGTGGGTGAGTTTTTTCTACAAGGCCCGGAAAAAGGAGTCACGGGAGATAGTTCATGCAATCATGGACTCCAAATTAAATCTTAAAAAATTCAAACTTCTATTCACATTCATTTCCACACAAAAAAAAAAAAAGGGGTGAAATGTTGGCATGGCATAATCTAAACTCTTAAATCATAAAAAAAAAATTAGGATTTAAGAAAATTTATTGGTAAAATACCCTAAAAAATCTAGATAATCTGAATCCTTGAAAGATGGTTTCCTTTTGCTTTGAAACGGAAGTCCCCTTGCATTGAGAATATAATTTAAAATCAATATATTGCAAAGTTTGCAATTTAGCCTTACTTTTAAAACAATATAGTTTAATTAATTTGTTACTTTTTAAAGCCTTAGATTTTAATTTGTTACTTATAAAACTATAATATGTTTAATTCATTAAATTGTTAAAATGAAATTTCTCAAAAGAGAATTGGCCAATTGATCTAGTAGTTATAGAGACAATGAATTGTTTCCTCAATTTATTGTTATTTTTATTTTTGTAAACCTTGCTCTTGTACATCTGTTACAATTTTGCTTCATGTCTTTGAATACTCCATTGGTTCTATTAAAATTTTGTTGTTCACTTTGATATAGACAATTTGAAAATTTATATTTAAAATAAAAATGTTAAAATTTTCATTATGAAAATGGTAAAAGATAAATTTTATTTTATGAAAGATCGTCATTGAAATCACACACAAGCTCGAGGTCCTACCATGGTGGAATGAGAATCAGAGAGAGAGAGAGAGAGTAGGAGCGGAAGTGTTGTGAATGAATCAATATATTGATAAATATCAAGCTCTGCCCCTTATATAATGAGAACAGAGTAGCGGGAAAAGTAACTAACCTAACAAATTATCAATCCAACCAATACAGAAGAGACAAGCGGCAAAATAAAGAAACAGACCAACTATCTGTACTGCATAAACGACAAGCCGTTTTTATGCATTGCTACTCTATGATACTTGTAGCTTAATACTCTATAGACAAACTACAATGTACAAGTTGCAAAACCACTATATACAAGATCAAGCCACTGCTTAACACCTCCTCTAGCTGTGTTGCAGAGTACCGAAGTTCATCATAAATATAGTTTATTGATATTGCCTCTCAGTTGAAGTTAGCTGAAAGATTTTAAGCAGGTCTGTGAAGCGTTTTACTTGCACTGCTTTATGGGGGGATATTCGCTGATTGTTGAAGTACTCAAAGAAGTGAAAAGTAACAACTGCGAATGATTTCTTCCTTATCCCCTATAAAGCGTACTAAATGCTCGAGGATCACCCCAGTCCGTGACAAGTAATCCTCCAAGTATCTCACTTTATGCTCTTCCATGGCTTCCAATCTACTATTGCCATGGTGAAGAGGGCCAATTGAAATGACCTTCAGAGTGTAGACATCATTCTTCCCTTGTTGAAGCTCATTTGGAATCTTGTATATATGACATGAAGTTGATGATTGTTGAGCATGAGGTGAATCCTTTGCCTTCTGAATCATTTCTTAGGCATTGGCAATAATAACAAAGGAATAAAAAAAATGTGTCCTAGTAATTGATACAGCCATACAGCTGGAAGAGGAAGGAATAAAGAGTCGGGACATCTTACGGCATAAGAAGAGAAAAAGATAGATGACTGATAATGAGTCTCATCCGAATGATTCTATTCAATAAAGAATTAATACATATCGCTTAATTTGGATTCTCAAATTTCTACTATACATAGTCTTATTAACATACAACCACCCCATAACGACCATATAAAACTTCCAACGGTTGAAAACACAACTCAAAAGCCAAACAAGACACATAATGAGAATAAGTACAAAGCTTATTTTCAAGCTAAAGACTAATAAGCTAAGACCCCATTTCCAATTAATTTTTAATGTTCAATGACTTCCTCTTGAACTTGAATGCTTACTTGGAAATTACATATCTATTATGTCACTACATCAACAATCAAGCAACCACTCAAATTACATAGACATTGAATCTATACTACTTTTTGATAGTGAATATTGTTTGTAATAAAGTGAGCACCAAAAGATGGTGGGAGCTGTTCTCCGAGTGCTAAAACATTGATGTCTTAATATTTCCTTCCATCTGTGCCAAGGTACCTCATAGAATTTATTCAAAGCTTCACAAACATGGGAGTAATCAGAGTTCATATCACCCCTGAAGATTCCTCTGTTAAGATTGCTAATCATTGATGTTACTACATTGTTGTCGCCTAAGCTATTAACAATGATTTCCTCATCACAAAGTAAATCCACATCTTTGGTAGTATTGATAAGACAATCCAATATCAAATAGAAATCTGTAATGTATGGATCATTTCGAATATCACATTGCTCTAATGCCATAATGTTTTGAATATGAGCTTCTGTACTATCCATGAATTCTAAGAGTGGGATTTTCAACACTCCTTTTTCGAAACTTAAGTCCAGTACGCATTTACTTGCAACCACCTTAAACTTTACTCCTGCCTCATGCAACTGTGTTGCAGAGTACATTGGCAAAATTATTCTAGTGCCTCTGGATGCTAGCTTTTTGGGTGGAAGTTGAAATAATCTAAGCAGATTGGTGAAGTGTTGTATTTGTATTTCCACATTCGAGGCCTTTCTATGAATGTTGAAGGAATCAAAGAAGTCAAAAGTAAGCTGAATTAAAGAAGAGGATGTTGAGCAAGAAGGCAATAGGTGGTATAGTTTCTCAATAACGAAAAATGGAAGCTGATTTTCAAGTAATAACAACTCATGATACATCTTATTCAACAGCCATCCTTCCATCGCCATAGGATCATCAATTTCCCATTTGCATTCATAAGATTTCAAGAATAGCTCAAGAATGAAGCTTGCATCCATGCTGATCATTCTCACAAAATTATCACTTTCAAGTGGAACAGTCTCTACATAGCAATGTCGAATTCTATTTTCCATGTTGTTAGGTTTTAAGGTCTTAGGATTTTATGTATTTAGAACCTAATTTGTAATGTTGGCAAACCATGATCAAAACAATGTATTTAGTCTTGTTTAGGCTTGCTCAAAGTTGGTTTAATATTGTAAAGTTGGAATCGAGAGACTGCAGAAGTATTGGAGCTTCTCGGCCTGGCTCGATCGATCGAATGTAATTCTCGATCGATCGAAAGTCGGCCCAGATGCGTTTTTCTGCAGAATTCCAACTCAGCCCAAACTCTTTAAACGTTTAGGGTTTTATGTTTTTGCCCTAGGTATATAAGGCAAACCCTAGCCACGTTTTTCAGAGTTACACAAGTTGTGTTGTTGCTTATACATTGCGGTTTTGTGTAAATCTCTTGTGAGATCTAGAGGAGCTTTCCTTTACACATAACTTAGGGTTTTCAAGATTGAGATTCTTCTACATCTTGATGATCAACTTGGTTGCTGCCTTTGAAGCTTAAAGATTAACAAGCGAGGAGCTTGTACCTGATTGAAGGAATACAAAGAAAGAAGTAGTCCGTGGACTCGGAGCCTACGCGTGGTCGTGTCAGGAAGTTACTACTGGTGTGTAGCATTAGGAAGTCAAGCGGGGAGCTTGTAAGTCCTTTTATAACAACTTCAATTCTTTCTTAGTGGATTCCGTTTTGCCTTGAGGATCGGTGAGTAAAATCCTCCCCAGGTTTTTCCGTGTGGTTTCCTGGGTGATCATATCACTGTGTTATTTATTTTTCGCTGCTTTATATGTTTTACATGCATGATATGATTTTGTGATTGTTTTAACCTAGAATTGCTTAATTTGACTAAGTAAAAACTTGGCTAATTAATCTAGGCTACGCAATTTATTTGTGGTTTAAGGGGTCTAAACCCTGTCAAGTGGTATCAGAGCGGGTTGCTCTTTTATTTGAGATTTTCATCTCTGAACTGATCCTTGACCCCGGTTGTCATGGAGCATGGATACTCTCTGTTTGTTCCTCCTCATTTTGATGGGAACAATTATGCCTACTGGAAAGTAAGGATGAAAGCATTCCTGAAATCCATTGATGAGAGAGTTTGGAACTCTGTTGAATATGGTTGGGAGAAGCCCACTACTCCTGTGAGTGAGTGGCAAACTTCTCAGAAAGAAGCAGCTGCATTTAATAGCAAAGCTATGAATGCCATTTTTAATGCTGTTTCAATGGAGGAATTTAAGAGGATCTCTAATGTTGAGGTTGTTCATACTGCTTGGAAAATCCTCCAAACTGTGCATGAGGGCACAAAGGCTGTTAAAATAAACAAATTGCAGCAATTAACTTCTAGGTTTGAAAGCATTAGAATGTCTGATGATGAAACCTTTGATGAGTTTTATGCTAAACTCAATGATATTGTTAATTCTGCTTATAATTTGGGTGAAGTCTATGATCAACCTAAAGTTGTTAGGAAAATTCTTAGATCCTTAACTGAAGACTTTAGACCCAAAGTGACAGCCATTACTGAGAGTAAGGATGTTGATTCCATCCCTGTGGATGAGCTTGTAGGATCTCTTCAGTCCTATGAGTCTGACCTTCCCAAGACTGCCAAATCCAAATCAATGGCTCTTAAGTCTGTTGATGATGTTGAAGCTGGTGGATTTGATGATGAGCTCTCTCCCACGGAGATAGCTTACTTTGCCAAGAACTTTAGAAATTTTCTTAGAAACACAAATAGGAAGGCAAGGAATACCAACACTGCTGAACCTAGAAACTTTAGGAAGAATGATCCCACTAAGGTTAATAATTTTGAAAAACCTAGAGAACAAGTAGGTCAATCTTCTAATAACTTTTTGGGTCCTCAGTGTTATGGTTGTCAAGGGTATGGTCATGTCAAATCTGAATGTCCTACTTTCTTGAGAAATAAGGGTAAAGCTATGGCTGTAACCCTTAGTGATAATGAGGTTTCTGATGATGAGTCCGGTTGTGACGAGGATTGAAACTTCATTGCTTTCACTGCTACTGCTGAAGTTGATGAAAGCATATCTGCTGAGGAGAACCTTGCTGATGGGGAACTCTCTGAAGATGCAGATCTTCAAGAGGCCTACAACAAACTTTGCAAAATTGCTGCAAAGGATGCTATGAAAGTTGATCTAGGCCTGAAGAAAATTGATGCTCTTGAGCTTAAAAAGAAAAATCTGCTTGTAAAACTATTTGATGCTAATGATCTTTTGAATAATGTTAAATCTGAAAATATGCTTTTACTTGATAAAGTTAGAACTTTAGAACATGATTTATCTGTTGCTAGATCTGCTAGTTCTAAACTTGATCATATGCTGAATGTTCAAAAGTATCCTTCTGATAAAGCTGCGTTAGGATATGTTGAAAGCATCTTTGATTCTGGACCCCATTCCACTGTCTTTGTTCCTTCTTCTTCTTCTGAACCTCTTGTGAGTGAGGTTGTGAGTGAAACCATTAAACCCCCTGTGAGTGAGGTTGTTAAACCTGTAGAAGTTTCACCACCAAAGAAGATTAGGGTAGACTTAAGAGAATCCAAACCTAAGGAGCCTACCAAACCTAAGGACAAGATGCATGGTAAACCTGCTTGGGTTTGTCATTATTATGGTAAGTCTGGACATATCCGTCCTAACTGTTACAAGCTTCAAGCTGATAAGAGAGCAAAAAGACCAAAAGTGCATATGCCTCAAGCACAAGATCCTTTGGCACTAATTGGTGAATTGGTAAAGGCGTTGAACCTTTATTCCAATTATGGAGTTGGGAATCACTTTAATGTGAATAAGAACTCCAATGCTCGGGGTGCATCTAAAAAGTTTTGGATGCAAAAGACTCGAACTAACTGAGTCTTTCTGACATGGTCCTTGTGCTTCATTACTCTATTCTGTTGTGACCATTGTTTTTTGGTTTTTGTGTTTTTCTTTTGTTCTAGGACTTGCATTGCATTACATACATGCATTTCATTCTAGGATTTATTTGTTTTCTCTTTTAATAATTAAAAAAAATAAATAAATAAGGGAGAAAGCAAAATCTTTGTTGAACACTATTTTTCTTGATTTTTTGAAAACAAGGTTGGTCATTCTTTTTACACATGTCATGTCTAGTGTACCTTGTTTAACTTTGATGAGTTTATTTACTGCACTTGACTAGTTGAAACTCTGTAGTGCATGTTGTGTGGGAAAGATGTGTGTGGTTTTTAATCGCTTTGCCTTAATCATGAAGTCACTTGTTTTTGACTGTCGGACTTGATCCTTTTGAGAAAGGCATAAATAACCATCTCACCACTGTTCACTAGCCAATCATGAACACCTTAGTACATATTATAAGATTTTGTGCTCGAGAAAGTGTAGCACATGCACAAAAAGAATATAAGGTGTAGCCTCAAATTAAATTAAAAAATGGTGTGTACTATTAGGCTTAATGCCAATTCACTTAATTCAAACCGGTGTGTACTATTAGGCTGCATGCCAATTCATATATAAATAAGAGGCAAAAATGAAAGAAACTTACATGATTGCAAGCTTTTGTTCTAGGAGATGTGGGAGTTATAGGATGTAACTCTTTAGGTGATAGTCTCTTTTAAATTCTATGTGATGAATTGTGTAGACTTTGTGTTTGATTGCTATTCACATATCACCTCACATGTATCTCAAGTTTTTGCTAGTTTCACACACTATACAAGTTACTCTTTTTTTAAACACTGTACATGTTAGTGTGTGTGTCTTTGGTCTGACCAACCAAGTTTGAAAATATTTTGAGATTTGCGCACAACATACTTGTTGCTTGAGAAAATTAATTTGGAAGATGATTGAAAATTGTGTCTGAGAAAATTGGGTTTAAAAATTTTGGGTTTTTTAAGATGCATTCCATCTCATACTCATGCATTTTGTATTCATTGTTCAAATGCTTTGAGGAGTTGTTTCAAAATTGAGTTTGCAATTTTTCAAAACTGTGTTTTTCCCCAAAATTCAGTGTGCCTCTGCCCATTTCGATCGATCCAACCTGATTTTAGATCGATCGAAAAAGTGCCTCAGAATGTGCTAAAATGACTGTCACATTCGATCGATCGAATGTAATTTTCGATCGATCGAATATCGTGAAGAAGCTTTTTAAAAAGAGGAAATCTGACTTTTCAAAGAACTATTTCAAAATCTTTTTCAAACCGTTTTCTCTCTCCGACGAGGCAAGCCCAAAAAGATTCAATTTTTTGTCGTTTTCTTCCGGATTTTTTGCAAAGAATCTCTCTCCTCAAGCCGGTATGTCTATTTTACCCTTCCTTTTCAATTTATTTTCATGATTTCATGCATTTTTCATGCATTTTAGAGGAGATTTTTGGAACTTTTCTTTTTGGGATTTTTGTTGATTCGGACCAAATTGTATGCAATTGATCAATGGGTTTTGTTGGGGACACTCTATAGACATGTTCTTGATTGATTAATTTAATCAATTTTGTGTTTTGTGGAAAACTTAAATTTCTAGGGTTTATAATTGATCCGAATTGGGGCTTTTTGTGAAATTGGGTTTAATTGATGAAATTGGCTTGTGTAATTGATGCAATTGGTTATTATAAACTGTTTTCAATAGTCTGTAATGATTGGTTCATCAATTTGGTACAAAAATTTTCAAGTGGTTCTCAAATTTTTAGGGTTTTTGTTAAAAAACTCTATGTTCAAGCCAATTTTGTGAATTTGAACTTAATCTGATCCTGGTTACTGCATTAGTTCATGCATTATAACATTGTTCATGTTCATGCATCATATAGAATTTTATTCTATATTTTTTTTGTGCTAACTTGCAGTCTGCCCTTGGTTTTGTTTTTGATTTTTTTTGGTTTTCTCTTTGTGTCTCTGTCCTTTTCCTTAGCACCATGCCTAGGAAGACTAGAGCACGTAGGACTCTTCCCTCTCCTTCTCCACCCCCTCCTTCTTTTGATAGTGAGAGATTCCCTAGTGAGAAAAACCAAGAGCTTTACGAGACTTTAAACCTTAAGAGGAAGATTTGGGCTGAGCGGTCTGTCTCTTTTGATGAGCTTGATCCTGCCATTAGGGCAAATTTTGAGCGTAGGGGTTGGCTTCCTTTGTTTGCTGTGTCTGACCCTCCTCCTCCGGCTACCTTGATTAGAGAGTTCTACTCGAACATCTCGATCCGCGTCTATGATTCCAACACTCTTGTTAGGAGTTGGATACGAGGCGTAGAGTACTCCATTACTCCTCAGGTAGTGGCTGATGCTCTTGAGGTACCTTTGGTTAGGGATCCTGTCTATCCCTATGATGAGTCACCAGAGTTGAGTGATGTCATATTAGTATAATGACAGTAGGCTATATGAATTCTTTTTTCCCAATTACCAAGGCAACTTAGCAAATGATAAACAAGAAAAACAAGAAGAATCCTAAGAGAGTACTAACTTAGCATTTCATGCTAGAAAGTTTGCAAAGTAAAATGCACATAAAATCATGTAAATTCAAGGGAAAAAAAAACATCTAGTTTGTACTTATAATAAACTAAACTAATAGTTCTTGGTAGTGTAAATTTTACCCATGTGGTAATTTACAAACCTCTCTCTCTCTCTCTTGCGTGTTAGACACACAACTAGCCCTAATATGGGAGAAATTATAAGATACACATAGTGGACAAGTGATGTAGTCTACAATTTTACTAAAAAATTGTCACTTGTTTAAAATTGTTAGTTATAAATTTTTTTAAAACAGAAATTAATTACTGACTCACAAATTTTAAACAAGTGAAATTTTTTAATGGAATGGTGGACAAGTGACATGGTCCACCAAAGGACTTTATAATTTCTCCTAATATGGAGTTTCGAAGACCTTATAATGCTAAAATGTGAGATAAGGCAGGATCGATGTTATCTTAATAAGACCTATAAAAATAAAATTTGTTTTAATAAAATTACATATAGGCCAGCTATTTAATACCAAGATAAGATCATCAATTTCCTATAAATAAAAAAAAAATTAAAAAAAAAAAAAAAAGAAAGAAAGAAAGAAAAGGTCATCAAAACTGCTGAATGCTTAAAAATAACTTAGTCTGATTTTGGGCCTTATAGAGTTAAAACATTGAAAATAATGAATAAATAATCGTTGCAAATAAGTAATGCCTTCTAAAGATTAAATAAAAATAAAAATATAAGGCAATATAAACGTAGCATCATTAGAATTTAGAAGACCCATTTACTGCCTTTTGTCATGAAGACATTTTATTAGTTTTTCAAGATACCATTCAAAAAGAGCCCATTTTATTAGTTCTCTCGATTTGATCACACGCATGAAGTTGGGCTGAGTCATGTTTGACCCGGTCTGTTACTAAATAATACCACTTGAGCTCCATTGATTCTTAAATACAACAAAGCACATCTGGCCCAATTGGATCCCAAACGTCCTTCAGCTTAAGCAAAAACAAACGAGCCCACATCAAATTAGAGGTCTAATTGGGCTTTTTGTTTGAGCAATGCCAAATAAAATCAAACTTGGGCCAACGAAGTTCATAGTTGTATCCCGTTGTTATGGAAGCTTTGGGCTTTTGGGCCTTACAACTAGCTGAAAAGGAGCAGCTCTAGCTAGTCATGGTGGGAGGCGATACCAAGGTATGCTTTGATTTATTCAGACACGTACTATGTTACGTATAACTCCCAATTCTCCAATTGAAGTTGAAGTAGAGCTTACTGGCTTTTTGAAGCGAAATGGAGTGCTCAAAAATTATTATGCATTTATGCTCAATTTGGCAATGAAACGCGCAATTTTAGTATTGCCCAATTAGCTAAACGAACTCGTTTTTTGTTACTCATGTATGCGCGACAATTTTGCAATAATCTTTTTTTTCTTTTTTAATATGAAAGGAATTAAAATTTTATAAAGCCTAATTTAGGAGGGGGAAAACAGTAAAAGGCATTTATTTGCAATGGCAGTTTTAGTTTAAAGTTTAAACTAATGCTCCGATACAAACGGTCATAATTGATTATTAAAAGAGAAATGCTACGTCTACAATATTTTTACAACATTTTTACAACAAATCCTAAGTGGCAGGTTGTTACTGGTTGTTATTGTTGGGGCAAAAAAGTAATCTTTGTGTTAGTTTCAAATTTGAACCAATAACAACTAACCACCTGTGATTTGTTATAAAAATATTGTAAAATTGTTGTAGACGTAGCATTCCTCTTATTAAAAACTTCAAGTTGTACTGGGTTTTTATTGTCTAATTAGGGGAAGGGAATGCCCAATTGCAACCCAAAACTAACGCAGTCCAGACCAAACTTCATTAAACCCAACTTAAGCTAAGCCAAGAATAAAAATATACCATCAGCCCACTCTAAACTCAAAAATAAATTCATAAAATAGAACCCAAGCCCAAACCCAAAGTCAAGACAAAGCCCATTCAAAACTTTCCATATGTGTTTCTATTATCTATTTATTATCCGGTATTTTATTTATTTATTAACTATATAAAAAGAGCTAAGAGCTGGAGGAACAGTAATTTTGGTTTGTTGAACCAAGACAGTTTAGAAAAACTAATTAATCTAAACTCATAATTTGTTCATGAAAATAATCTGAAACATGGCACTTTTTAAGCATTCAAATATTATTCTTTGAACTATGGTCTTCCTATTGAGTTATATGAGTACATATTTGTATTGCTGTAACTCAATTTTTAAATGAGCTTAACTATATAGATTTTCTCTTTCTTTTTATCTCCACTAAAATATATAACAACTGGTGTCAATGGAATTTTATGTTAATGTACGGATATGATCTGATAATCTTTAAGATTTGCAAGGTTATTGGTTGGACACTGGACTTCTTACTAAAGAGTTGTGTATTTGCTCATTAAGAAATTAATTCTGCAAATTATATGACGATTATAGGATCTTTACCATGCATTGGCCTTGTCTTCACATTCAACAATGCCAAGCACAGTTTTGCCTAACAGACTTGCAGGGCTGTATTCTTTTTATTGCTGTGAGTTTACCATCATAAACACATTGCACTTTCGCTATCAATAAAACTTTTATTACCTATAAAAAAAAGTATCCAAAAAATGTCCAAAATTCATTATTAATTTTTATTTTGAGCAATGGATAGCTATCCAAATTTCTAGATCCACTCCAACATGCCATAGATAAATTTTCAAATGGCTGAATTGATAAATTGGTATAGAAAGTATAGGTATTTATATAGCTTAATAAAAGGCATGTTACAAATAATTACGTGTGCATCATCTTGAAATCATAAACTCATAGAAACTGTGAAGTTTCTTTGAGTTTTACCATCAAGCTATAGCAATTCCTATATTTAATACCATTCTGTTCATAGTTGCTACCCTAAACAAAATCTTTGACCCTCTTAAATAAAAAAATAAAAAGCTCATAAAAAATTTACGAATAAAAAATCCCAGAAAAACAAATTAGAAACCCAAAAACAAAGTCACCAATAAAAAAAGCTAAATAATCCTATCAAAAAAAAAAAAAAAAAAAAGCTAAATAAAATTGGGAACATTCAGCCAATTTATCAAAAACATTAGCTCAGCCCTTAAAAAATTAAAAAAAAAAAAAAAAACTAATATGATTTCAAATCATTTCATCAACTGCCCACACCCCCCCCCCCCCCTCAAAAAAAAAAAAAACCTTAATCTAGAGAGAGACTCTAGTAGTAAGACGTGAGGCAGAGGGAGTGAATACTAATACCAAAATGTAGCAGCACTGAATGAAGCGTTGGTACCAGATTTGCTTCTAAGAGAAACCAAAACTACACTTGCAAGTTATTTTCTCTCTGACTCATCTTAGCTAAGGCAAAGGTAGAGCATCTTCTCTCTCTCTCTCTTACTGTTTGGAGTTTGGACCCATGTATTGGGTGCTTTTTATTTTTATATTTTTTATGAACTATCCATGTGTTGATTGGATGATTTCGTTTTTTTATAACATACTAGTTATGAACTTGTACTTTGCATGGGTTTTTTTAGAAGTAGAAATATTTTTTTAAAACCTAGGAGGTTGGCTGAGTTGGTTGGGTTCTCAGTCTCAAAGTGCTTGTACTGGGCTCGACTGGGTCTTCTCCCCAATTCGAGTCCTGCCACCTGCACTTTGAAAAGAATTTTCTGGGCCAGCCCTTTACCCCTTCGTGGGTCCACCCGGCACGAACAGTGATTAGTCTCTAGTTGAAAGCCTTAAAGAAACACTGTGCGAAACCAAAAATAATAAAAATAATAAAAAAAAAAAACCATGACATTAATGTCTAGTGGGTTCTTCCATTCAATTGTATAATTCCATGTGTGCATATTAACTGAGTTAGATGTTAGTCACAATCTAGATCCATCATCATTCTAATCAAATTAGGTGCCATTTTCATCAAAGGACAGGGATTTCCTACACACAAGCTCCTCTCTCTCATCTAAACTAGACGGCCAAGCCTCCTCTCTCTCCTTAAACCCACCTCTCTCCTCTCTCTCATCCTCCTCCACCTCTGTTTTTCTCTCCACCAATAAGAGGATCACAGCTAGAAGATCATGACCACGTACTGATTGGAAGAAAATACTCTCTCTCTTAAAAACTCCTCATCAACGCCTCTCTCTCATCCTCCTTCTTTGTTCTTCTCAGAAACCCCAGCTACTGCCACATGCTCCGCCTTTCCCATCCCACATCCACCTCTTCGATGTGCTCCGATTTTTTCTAGGTTTCTTATCATATCCCTCTGTATTTGATATTATTTTGGTTTGTTTTGTGTGATATAATTGGATGATTTAATTCTGGTTTTTTGTTGCTGTGATAATTAGATTTCTTGTTTGTAATTTTCATAAGATTACCATTTTGGCTAGCTTGAGTTCTTGTTGTGATATATTTGTAATTTTTGTTTTGTAATTTTTTTAAAAAAATATTTCCCAAGTTCTTAGCTAGCTTGAGTTTATGCAAGTAGGTTTTGTTTTGAGGTTGTGTTAGGTTTGGTAATTATGATGTTCTCGTGCATAAAGTTTTGTTGTTTAGGTATTTAGCCATCTTATTATGCTTACTATAATCAATTGGAGTGTTAAGAACCTCAAGCATGGTAATTTTCAAGTATATATTGTATCAAGAAATAAGGAAATTCCATTTTCATCCATTTGGCGAAAATTGCACCCAAAGAACAAAATTCCTTCATTGGTGACATGTAGCAAAAGTATGGACCATGGGAAAAAATTGTCTTCTTGTGATTTAAAGCTGCATTTCACGGGGACTAATGGTTGTTATCTTGTTTGTTCATAGATAGAAAAAATATTTTTACTCTAATAGATCAATGACTCATGTTACATATATGATTACATGTTAGATGTTAATATGGTAGAAAATTGGTTCTTTAAATTGCACATACAACAAGAAATTATTGTATCCTTGTTAAAACATTTCATATTGACATTATTATGGCATAATTAGTTACTTTTCACCTAAATTTTCTTAATGACTACAGTAATATGTGACCATTATTTGTGAGCATTGTAATGACGATGTTTTCTTAATGGTATTAAATTATTGCCGGCAGTCTTAGTCCTTCTAATTCTTTGCCCCCACTTACATGGGCAACAAAGTTAAAAATTGCTTAAGAAACTGATACGGGTTTAATGTAAATAAATGAGTTCAGCCCCTAAAAATATGTTCATGGCAACAAGGTTATAGACTCAACACTATTGCCTGAAGTGTATGCAAAGAAGCAAGTTGTTACAGCATTTCATATTACTCTAAATTGCATTGAACTTGATCCAGAGATGCAGCCTAGGATGTGAACATTGTTAGAGAGTCTTGATTGTATAAAATCACAGAGAAGAAAGTAAAGAACTTTGTATAATTTTGGTTCTTCTTGATGATTTTTTATGTTGAAGGTGTTTAGCTTGTTAGCATTGCATGGTTGGAGGGAGATTTGGATGTATATTTTCCTGAAAATATTTTTGTGAACCAATGTATTAATATATGGAGAATGTACAAGGAGTTAGTTCCAAATACTATTTCTAGCAGGCTTGCAATGAATGTGTATCAATCCAACCAATGTGTAATTAATGTTTCAGGATATTTGATCCCTTAATCTTACTGATATTTTTAACGTCTATATTCATCAAGCTAATGAGTTTACTTTTGTTTATGTTCAGAAAAAATTTATCGTTGTTGTCACCAATCACCATAGCTCTGTTGAGTTTGATTTCCTAAAGAGTATTTTTCTTATAAAAGAGAGTCAAATAAAAGGAAAATTTCAACAAATCTATTGCTAAATTTGAACTTCCTAAATTTAAATTTCCATCCACATCACTATATTGCATTCATTAGTTTTATTTCTTAAACACTATATTGCATTAATCCTGACAATATTGCATTCATTAGTTTCATTTCTTGAAGAGTATTTTTCTTATAAAAGAAAGCTAGATAAAAGGAAAATTTCAACAAATCTATTGCTAAATTTAAGCTTCTTGAATTTAAATTTTCATCCACATCACTATATTGTATTCATCTAAAGCTTCCTTTGTTTAATATGCAAATACATAGATACAAAAATATAGAAATGAACTTTTCCATTGCATATAGAAATATCGACTCATTGCAATTATAATTGGTACCTAACTAGAAGCTTACCCAAACATGCACATATAGGACCTAAGATGTTTAAGTAGCTTCATTTGTTACAAAATATGTTTAAAAAAATTCTATAAGCTCAAATGTGCTATCCAAAATGCTCCTCAAAAATCTGTTGAAGTCAAGGGAGCTATTCAAAAAATACTATCAAAGTTCTATCCACTAGCTATTATAGCTATGCAATATGTTGTCCAACAATTGTGCAAAAAACAAGAAAAACAACCAATATAGTATTTTTCAAAGGTTATCAATATCAGGATCAACTGAAGCTTGCAAAATATGCCACCAAATATGAATTAGTAAATGGAAAAAAAAAAAAAAAAAAAAAAAAAAAAAAAAAAAAAAACACTAAAAGGAAAATATAAGTTTAAATTATAGCAAAATTCATAACGACTATGCACAATTGACTTAAGCCATATAACCCAATGTGATCTTGTCCAACCAAAAATCCACAATCAAAAGATTCCTACATATGACATTTAAACAAATCAATATTTCATTTTCTATGCTAATGAAAGTGACTAGGTAGTAGGATATTAGACAAAATTTATAAGTAATAGCAGTAATTAATTTGTAGGATATAACTAAAGAAATTTATATGCATACCTAATTCAGACCATATAACCCAACAACATTGTCTTGTCCAACCAAATTACTGCAACTAAAATATTCTTGTATATGACATTTAAATAAATTTATGTGTCACTTTTTAATAGTAGTAATTGTTTAATAGGATATTAGATAAAATATGTAATTAGTAGCATCATACTTGAGTTATGTTGTCTACTAATGGTGATGGTTGTTCAACATTATTATGTTCTTTGTGAGAATTAATATTAACTAAGGAATTGTCCTATGTTGGAAAAAAAAAAAAAAAAAAAAAAAACAACAACAACAATTGTCACATAAAAAAAATTTCTAAATCCACAAAATCATGTTCTATAATGGAATGAAAATGAACTTACTTTATTTAGGCCACCCGTGATTGAACTTGTCTTGCTCTACTAGTCTTTTTGGGTTGAGCCTTTTTACTTTGAGAAAAAAAAAATTTTTCTCTAATGGACTTTTCAACATTTCTCGTTTCTTGTGAATGCTTCAATAATTTGTCAAAACATTTATCAGCATGCTCATACATTATCTGTCTTTTTGTTGCAAGTATGTTAATTTGAAGACATTTGTAACTCAAATGAGAGAGATGCTTTCTCATTGACTCTTGTGCACTACATTTAACATCAATGCCATGATAGTCCTTGATAGAACCAACCCTTACATCTTGTGTCCATCTTTTCAATACATAAAGGTTGGAATTCTCTTCACATTTTTCTTGACAAAAACTTTCAAAGCATGGAAACATAAATTCCCAAAAAGCTAAACTTCATGCAGCTCTATCGGATTATAGTTGTTAAGGCTTCATATTTGATTAAGTGCTCTTGAGTTCTACTCTGATATTTCACTCTGTATTCTGTATTAGAATCAGTTTTTTCTTTCCTTGTAAATAGTACAATCCATAATCTTCACATATTCATCTTTAAACATTTTGAATATTTCTAGAGTGTGCAACTCTGCAACATCTATAAATCAACTAGTAAAACTGGTGTTGTTTTCCTAATTTTTAACTCTGCTTGTGGTTCTTGACTTCGGTTATTAGACAATACTTTAGAATAATGTTCAAAATATTGCAAAAGACCATGTTTTGGCTTCAAGTATTTCTTCAACACACTCTTCATTGACTCATTGCATTGAGTGTTTTTCATATCAACAGTGAACATATGTTGGCCATATACTATAGAACATTTCTCTTTCACATCAGACATTTCATAAGGATTATTAGTATGATCATATCTCTCAAGCATGTTATTTTAAGCAACTATCCATTCATCTTCATCTTTAAAATCATACACACAATTACTAAGATCATTTCGAAATTGGCTTGATAGATTAAATACATGATGTAAACGCTTAGCAGCATTCTGATAAATCTGCCACACATATAGACGGTGATTTGATTTAGGAAACCCATCTTCTATTGCATTAGTCATTGCAACAAATTGATTTGTAAATATAGTTTTTGGTTGTTTCCCTGACATTGCACTCAAAAAAGTTTCAAACAACCACTTGAATGACATTATGGTTTCATCATAAAATGAAGCTGCACCAAAGATAATTAACTATTTATAATGATTAACCCTAATGAATGGAGCAAGTTGTCGACCATATGAATTTGTTTGATAAGTGGTGTCAAAACATATAACATCCCAAAAGTGTCCATAATCAACTATAGATCTAGAATTAGCCCAAAAATATTCAGAATTTGATTATCATCATCAAATTCTATAGAATAAAAATAAGATGGATCTTCTAATTGCATCTTTTTAAAGAAATCCATCACAGCACGACCATCTCCTCTCTTTAAAGTGTCTCTCCTCTTGGAATTTACATGATTTTGATAGTCAACATTCAGAAACCCAAGATTTTCATAACCACCAACTTGCATGCTCAACAATTCTATGGTTTGTTTTATTGATATCCTAGATTTTTCTACATCATCCGCAAAAGCTTGTTAGGTAGGTGTAATTTTTCTATTTAATTTTAACATATGTTTCATTGGAGAAGGAGCAAACTCATGATTATGTTGTTCGTGAAAAGAACGACTTCTAACATACCATCCTTTTGAAGTTAACAAGTCATTTGTACTAAACAACCAATTTGTGAAATTGGGTGATGGAAAGATACCTGTTCACGATGTTTGTCATTAGCTCGTTCACCTTGTTTTGAACGACAAAATGTTCTCCTCTTAACATATCCAGCACTCCCTCGTCTTATATAATGTTTCCTTACACTGAAGCCCCTTCTGTGACCATATTGTTTGTAAAACTCATATACACTATCATCACAATTAAATTTCATTCTAATCATTGGTGCCTTAATTTCCTTATTGTGTTTACTTGGGGTTTTTGGACTTCCATCAATAGGTTCTACTTGAGCTTCTTCCTTAATCCAAAAACCAATAAAAAGCAATAGTGTTAGGAATATTCAATATAAAAAATAATATTTAATTTTTTATTAAACACAACAAAGAAATCATAGTTGCTTATAGTCTTATAAATAGTCACAATGAACAAAAACTACAATATTCAAAACTCAAAATACCCAAAAATCCTATTCAACAGAAATTATACTCAAACTTCCTAAAAGTAAGTAGTAAATAAGTCCTGACCACCAACAATAAATACCCATTCAAAACTAACAAAACCACAAGCTCTTAAGCTATAGAACCCAACTATGGTAATAATCATAAAGACAAATCTTCAAACGTCAAATATAATGCAATTTGAGAAACAAATTTAAGGAAATAATTATCTTTAAAACAATTTTTTTTTTCAATTACAGTAAATTTAATGAAAATCAAACTTGAAAAAATTGAGAGCTATTGCCTTTGTCACTGTTATAGGAAGAATGTCAAGAAACAATGGAGTGGTAGGAGTGGTGGTCCTTGGTGGCGAATATATGGTGCGGGATGGGAATGGTAAAGAGAGAGAAGGTTGCTAAGAGAGGCATCAACTGAGTGAGAAAGTGAATGGGGTGGAATTGGCGAAGGGGGAAGGGGGTGAAAAACAATGGAGTGTTTTTTTTTATCCCATAAAAATTGGAATTAAAAAAAAGTCATATGAATAGAATGAAAAAAGAAAAAGAAAAAGAAAAAAAAAAGAGTTGATTCAACATAACATAACATATAAAAAATTAAAAATTAAAAAAGAAAAAAAAAAGAAAAAAGAGAGAGAACGTGGTTGATAGCTATAAGAAATTTTGATATCTTTATATTTTAAATGTCATCAACGTAAAATTATCAAATTAATGAAGATATATATTGTTTTTTTGCAATTGTAGGGTCGAAATTTGATGGGCTAAGTAATAACTTCCCGTATTATGAGCCCAACAAATCCCCAACAATGAATTTGTAGAGAATGGGTTAAGCAGCTGGGCTGGATATGGATTTAGCAACGATTCAAGCAAACGAAACAGGGCAAAAGACACTTAGGCTAGTATTCAATAAAGGTATCTTTGATTCGAAAAGGTTTTTCTCTTTTTTCCTCTCTCCCCTTCCTCCTTGGCGCCTGTTTCCTTTATATATATACACCTTTTTCCCTCATCTTCACCGCACACTTGTCCTTCATCTAAGCGTCCACTTGAGTATTAGTCACATCAGAAGTTTGCTTTAATCTGCGGTGGGTGGTAGTGGCTGAAGTTTCACTGTTCAGGTGTCTTCTCCTCATAAATGCGGCCAGGAAAGTTGCTGCAGTGCATTAAATGCGGTGATGGCAGCTTTATTTGTAAGATATTTCAGGATATCTCCGCGCTTAGGAATGTCCAGAGCTAGCTTCCTCCTGAGGAATCTTCTACTTGATCAAATTCTTTGGAGGTCTGACGAGCGGAACCTCTTCGGACATGTCAGGTTGTCTTCGGACGTAATACTAATCCTTCCTTGGTTGCATTTTTGTCAGGATGGCAGGGCATCGATCCTTTTAACCTCTTCGGTCAGGGAGTTTTATTCAAATTGGGCCACAGGCCCAACATGTGGCGTTGGGCTTACTCACCTACAATAGCCCTTCAAAATTCCAACTTTTCCCTCGCATCCGAAGAGAAAAAGTGGGGTTTTGACTTTGCCAAATGGAAGCATTGAATCTCTGACTCCACACGTGTGCGCGCGCGTCTCTAGGCGCCTTCTTTATTACCGCTGCTGCTGCGTCGTTTCCGAGGCGTCATTAATTGCTCCAGGCGGCGTCTTGTCCATGAAATCTAATGGCACGTCGCAAATCCAACGGACGAGATTGCCTTTTAAAAATTTCGGGCGGGATAAGTCCCACCATTTTGCCCACCTCTATATAAAGTCCCAGAGGGGGTTGTTTTCTCACTTTACAAGTTTCAGACTCTCTAGCGAACTCAAGCGTTCAGACTCCCAGAGCCTTTCCTGTCATCTATTTCGACCCGTCTAAGAATCCGCTACAATCCTCCCACGAGGCTGAAGAACATCTTCCAATTTCGATTCTGCGTAAGTTCTTTGCTCGAGATTTTCGAAATCTATCTAGATTGTCTCTTCGGCCTTTGGTAGATTTTCTTCAGTTGTTGTTTCGCATTTCCCTCCCTCTAACCTAACTCGGAAATGGGTAGATTTAAATACCTAGTGAATAGCCCCTCTCAGATAGAGAAGTTTAGGGCGACATATCGCATTCCTCAGGAAGTGGGCTTGAAGTATTGCCCCACAGAGGGTTTACTAATGGACCGAGAAGTGGGTGAAGTTATAATCCCCATTATCGCTTTCCTGGAGGGGGGGATGACCATCCCCATGGGTCCAGTTACCAGAACTTACCTCACCGCCCATAGGCTTAGCCCTGACTAGTGCGCACCTAACACGTTTAGGATTTTAGGGGCAGTTGACGACCTAAACCGTCACTTAGGATTGGGCCTAACCTAGCACGATGTGGTACACATGTATGAGTGTCGTACCAAAGAGGGAGTGGGATACTATCTAAGGTCCCGATCCGATGTCGTCAGACTTCTATCTTGTCTTCCCAAGTCTAACAAAGGGATGATGGATGATTATCTGATCGTCTCGGGTGCATGGCATGATGGAATTCATTGCCCAACGCAGCCAGGAGAGCCAGGTGGGACATCCCCCATTGAGATTCTCTAACATTTTTTGCTTTCAGCTATTCGGAATTCTTTTCATCACATTTCAATCTTTTTTGACACTTCCGTTGCAATGTTTACAGATAGACGTCACGTAGCTCCGCGGCTGAGTCACACAAATACTGTGGCCCTGAACTACCTTCTTCGGTCAGAGATTTTTGTAAGTGAAGACGGACAGCTCAGGTCCGTTCCCCTCATCCTCGGTTATACTCCGAAGTCCGAACTTCAGCCGATCGGTAACGCAATAACACTCGGGGATCGCCACATCAACCGTATTGACGTGGCTCGGAAGAACTTCTTAGCTCCCTTCGACCTCGCCCCGATGCCTCATCCAAATTCGCAAGGTATACCACTAGTCGTTCAGCCCGTTGCACAAGTTCCCCTTGAACCACTAGCCGAGGAGGAAAGAGTTGCTTCTTCTACACCCTCACTTGACGAGCAGATCGATCAGTTTAGATTTGAGGGTGAGGCTTCGGAAGAGATTCAAATTATAGACGTCAAAGAGGAAACAGATAGGCAATCGGCTGTTCATCCGGAGAGACTAATTGTGTCTGCCTACTCTTCGGACGAAGACATGCAGAGCTTATCAGAGCTGATGAAGAATAGGAAACTGAAGGCCGCCTCCAAAGGCACTGGTCCATCCCAACCGGCCGTGGATCTCCCTCCTCTTCCTCCTCAAGCCCCTTCAGATCCCAGCTTGATGTCGCTGCCGGATCTAAAGAAGAAAAGGGTTGCGACCGAGGCCGAAGGCACTGAGGTTGCGCCTAAAAAGGGGCCCAAGCAGCAGAAGGTGGCCCATGATACCAGGGGAAAAAGGGTTTCCTCTACTGAAAGCAGGGAAGACCTTTCAGCCGCCGATGTGCGCCGGGGCTCTCGGACGTGGCCCCCCAAGGTGACGCTGGATGGTGCGGACATCCCCTATGATGCCTCCATCAAAAATTATGGTGGAGGCAAGGCCGGTTACATTGCGGATGCTTTGGAGCAGCCCCTGCTCCTCTCGAGGGACATGGATTCCTACAGGCGCTTCAGCCAGCAGAAACTTTTCTTATCCCTAAAGAGGGATCTAGGCATGGTAAGGGAATTTACCTTCTTACCCTCTTTTTGCTATGTCTAACAACTAACAATAAGGAATGTTTGCCTGTTGTGCAGATCGCCCAGTAGATATTTGTCGCTGAGGAGTGGAACAAAAAGAAAGATATTGAAGTGCAAGCTGAGGCGCAATCAAAGGAGGAGGCTGAGAAAGCACTGGGCGTTGCAAAAAGCGAGTGCGCCCGCATCTTCGAGCAGCTAAAAGAGGAGACGAAGGCTAAGAAAAGTGCGGAGGCAGGCCTGAGGACTGTTGAAAAGCAAGCCGAAGACCAACGCCAGAAGTTGTACACCACCGAAATCAATCTGGAGACAGAGAGGGCGTTGGTGAGAGAACTTTGGGCTGAGCTAGACAAGGCCAGGGATGCTGCTACCAGGGCCAAGGAAGACGCTCAGTTAGCCAAGGAAGCGGTTGAGGCCGAGAAGCAGGCTGCTTATCTGCTGGGGGTGCAAGAGACCCAGACGAGGCTGACCGAGGAGTTTGCCAAGGTCTGCAGGGGGTACTGTGAGATAACGTAGGGCAAATGCCTTGACGCGGCAGGAGTTCCCCCAGAGTCTAGCCTGAGGCAGCCTGGGAGTGTTTACTATGACCTTGATATCTGCGACCCGCCAGACACCTTGGAAGCTTCCTCGGCCGGTCAAAATCTTGCAGTCCCGGCCGAGACGAGCCAGGCACCTCTTCAGACCGGAGATGCGGGTGATCCGCCAAAGATTGATCCAGTGCCTCAGAATAAGGCTTAGGATATTAGCATGAAATTTTGTAATGAAATAGTTAGGTCCCTTTATCGCCTACTTTGTAATGAAATTTTATTTTTAATGAATGAAGCAGTTTACTTTTTGTTCATTGTTGGTTTTACGGAGTAGCTCAGATTGTGGCATGATGGTTAACAGTGATGGTTTAATAACTAAGAACCAGCCAAAACCACGGTAAACTTTTAGACACGGCTAAACAAGGCCTTATGATAATGACAATTGATGTAATTTTGGCTTAAGTTTGCATATTCTGCCCAGCACCAGATTAGACTTATAACGTGAACGAGTGTTAACCAATCCGAATCATCTGGTCCGAAGACTTTAGGCATGATTGGATTTAAGTTTAAACGCGCGAGAATCGTAAAGGGAGTGTTAACTAACCCAAATCATCTGGTCCGAAGACTTCAGGCATGATTGGATTTAAGTTTAAACACTTATGAGAATTGTAAAGGGAGTGTTAACTAACCCAAATCATCTGGTCCGAAGACTTCAGGCATGATTGGATTTAAGTTTAAACACTTATGAGAATTGTAAAGGGAGTGTTAACTAACCGAAATCATCTGGTCCGAAGACTTCAGGCATTAATGACCTCTTGAAGAATTTGGATTGTGTTTATCCCTTAATAATCAAGTTTTGTAGCTTGATATTTTGATAAAAATAATATTAATTTAATAATATTAAAATTTTGAAAATTTAGATGATAAATATTATCTAAATTAAATTTTTGTATGCTAAATATTATCCTCTAATTTAAGAAATATATCCTAACAAATAAGAAAAATAATGTTAATTAGATGATAAATATTATCTAAATTAAATTTTTGTATGTTAAATATTATCCCTTAATTTAAGAAATATATCCTAACAAATAAAAATAATAATGTTAATCTAATTTTATTTAATGATAAGAATGAATTAGAGTCTTGGTAGTATACTATTCTTTTTTAGTTCTTTAAAAATCTAAAAATTTAATTAAATTTCTGCAATTTGGTGAAGTCACGTGGCGCAACCATGGAGTCTAAGCTCAACTTTTATTATATATAATATGATATGATAGATTTCTTACTAAATTGGGTAGCATTTTTATCGGTCATACTTCTTCTACTTCTTCTTTTCCTCTTCTCAAATTTAATTTCAATGGTTTCAACTGTGCCCATCATGCATGTTGTGGGTAGATTTTATTTAACTAAATGTAATTTTCATATTTTAAATTGAATTGATTTTTTATAATGTTATATGAGAATTTCTTGAGGTTGTTATTTGAAGCATGTACTTTAATATAAAAATATTTTAAACAAAACAATGAGACTTTAGGTACATGATTAGAATAAAAGTATTATTATGATTATTAATTATATAGAAATATCTCTAGTAACATATGATAGTTCTCAAAAAACAAGAAAAAAAGAGAGTAACGTATAATATGAAACATTATGGTATTTTTTTAAAATGGTATTTTTTGTGCTTATTACGTCCAATCTTTAGTTAGGCAGACTAATATTTATTATTCTTTGTGCTTCTCCTTTCTTTTTCTTTTTTTTTTTTTTTTGTTTTTGTTTTTGTTTTTTAGTTTTTCTAAGCTTTTGATTGAACATAGAAGAAAATTTCAATTAGATCGATATATATTCTTTTAGTTGCCTTTTTTAATGCACGAATATAGTTGGCTTACGTACCTATATTGTAATTACCTTATTGCTTTGTTTTGTTTTTATTTTTCTTTTGTAACCATAATTGTTTAGATCTTAATTTTTAATAGAAAAATAATGATCAATCTAAAACCTTAGTTTTAAAGAGCTAGAGAGAAACCTAACACCCTAGAACTAAAACCTTCTCATTCTCTCCACCTTCTCCATCTGAAATTGTTAATTACTATAAGAGGAGGTTAAAACGATCACACACAAAAAAACCTTCAAAATTCTTGGTATTGTTTGGTGCTTGAGAATCATTGGAGAATACCCAAAATCTCCAAGTGGCCTTGGATTGACCAAAAAGATTTGGTTTTGCAATTGGAGGATTAAGTCACAGCACTACATAAAACGTTGGCTATAGCAGTGTGTTTTTTTTAGTGGCGTTTTCAAAAAACGTTGCTATAAGTATTAAAATGCTAATAAACCAATTAAAAAATTGCCTATAGTAGCATTTTAGAAACGTTGCTATAGATTTGGATCTATAGTGACACTTTCCAAAACGCTGCTATAGACCAATATGAACCTAGAGTAATGGTTCTACATCAACATTTCGTACTGCTGCTATAGTCATTACATAATTGGGAGGGTTTTGTAAGTGATATGTATTGTGTACTACATCTATTCTTGATTAGTGGATCATTTAGTGCTAGAGGATCGAAGAGTTTTTTCTACCAATTTCTCGAGTTTTTCTCTTCGTAAACACTTTGATGTCCTGCTATAGTTATATGGGTTTTGCTGCTATATTTTATATGTACGATATTATCAATTGGCTAGTTACTTAAAAAAATTGGGCCTAATTCTCTAGTTAGATTGAAATTAACAATGGTCTACTCTCAGTTTAGGTTCTCATCCAATTTTTATGATTCAGCTCTGCTACCATGTGAAAGTCTGAATGAATGTGTATTAAACTGCAAGTAATAAGGTACAAAGATTTACCTTATATATAAGTAGACATGATGTACCGTACAAGTAACCTACACTATGGGCCTAAGTCCATTGGGTCTATATGCTAATTTTTTTTTTTTTTAAATTGACATTAGTCATAATTTTGAGGTCTAAATCGTGTTTCTTTCAATAAAGAACGAAACTACAATCCATGCACCAATCAGCTGCCCAAACACATTGGCTATGAGTGTAGACCCATTGTAAATTGTCAGCCCTGAACACCCAAAGGGCATATTTAACTGAAAATATTTATTATTTAGTTTATCAAAAATAACATATTTGTATACCTTTTGTGTTTTCTAAAACTATTCTTATTCATATACTCTAATGTGTAATCCTTAATTTATTCAACAAAATAACCTTGATTTAAAATGTTTAAAGAATATTAGTTATAAATCTTATAATTTAAAGGAAAATTATACATGACTTAAAGAAAGAATATATTCGTTTTAAATTAGATAAAATTGGGTAAGAGAAAATAATATATCGGTCATTCTATAAATTATAGACTAAAATTTATGTATAATTTCTTAGATACAATGCATTTGATTCCCCCAATCAAATTCATATACATGATTGTTGAACAATAAAACATAATTAATGACATTTTTCCAACAACAATTAAATTCAATACAACAATTAATTTTAATTTAATTGGAGAACTTAATATACAACATCTTAGGAACTATACTTGTTCTAAAGATTAGGTAAGGTTGATTGATATGTTATAGCTAAGTGTGGGGACAGGGTTTTGATAACCCCGACCCACTTCATACTAGGCCCAAGGCCCATGCCGAGGAGAAAGAAATGTCCGAGGACGAACCGAAGAAGATTCAGTTACCAAGAAGCACTGCCAAGGACAATCTTGTCCTCGGCCAACCGAGACCATGGAGAGGAAGAACAAAGCACCATCAGAGGTGACCCTTCAGAGCGTCTCCAAAGAAAAGACAAGTACAACAGGTCAGCCACGGAAGCACGGTGGAGGAGCAATTCCATGAGGAGCTGTCACCTTCACATTAAATGCCCACAACTAACATTCTGGCCGCATTAATGGAGAAGTAACCCCTGAGTAGTGCTGCCGTAGTTGCTGCAATCCACAGAAAGAAGGGGAAGGTGACTGATGGGATAAGCACTCTAGTGGTGACCTGCATAACCAACGAATGGAAGGCCAAGATTAACCAAAAGGAGAATATATAATGTAAGAAGTCCCCCAAAAAGGGGAACGGGATTTTAGAGGCAAAAAAACAATATAGTACTTGTGTCATCTCTGTAACCAAGCACTAAAAAAACAATAATAACTCCCACCTCCTAAGAGGAGGGTCAAGGAGCCATGTTTCATGTTTTAGCTTACGTTTTCGTCATTCAACCTAATCACTACCATGTTTAGTTGTTGCAATCCTTATTAAAACTTTAGTCCTTTAACCCACTCTCTGCAAATTCATTGTATTGGGCTAGTTGGGTTTGGGTCCACTTCCTCTAAGGAAAGGTGCTCAAACTCGGTCCCTACACTAAGGCTGAAGTAGTTATTGATAATTTTTTCATTGTCGAAATTCTACTTATAATTAATTCTCATGTAATGATTTAGTAATTAAACAAACCTTAAGAATAATATATGTTAATTTTTGTTAAACTTATAAAATGACCAAATTATAATCATTTTAGGTCATATTATAACCATTTTTGCATCTAAAATTCTGAGTTCAACTTAAAATAATATTCCATATTCCACTTATACTATATTTTTTAAATCCTATATTTATATCTTACAACTTTTTAACATTACAAAACATTTATATAATAGGAAAAAAAAATCTATATTTTTCAGTTAAATTTGACATATAAAAATATTTAAAAGAAAGCATTAGAAATGAAAAATAAAAATACTGTGAGGTCAGGGCAATTTTCTTCTCTTGGAGAAATTATAAGTTTCTCATGGTGGACAATGATTTGGTCCACCATTCTAGTAAAAGACTTTCACCTGTTTAAAATTGTGGAATTTTAAATAAAAATTGAATGCTAACTCAACAATTTTAAATAGATGAGAGTTTTTTACTGAAATAGTAGATAAATGACGTGGTCCACCATGAAGGCTGTATAATTTCTCCTCCTCTTGCCCCCTCCATATATATATATATATATATATGCTTTCATTAATTGGTATCGGTGTACTTGTTAAAGGGGTTTTAAAAATATCTCACTTATATTGAGAAGTAATAAAAATTAATAAAAAAAAAATATTTTGTAAATTAGAGGTGACTCAACTTCCTATAAATATCCAATCAATTATAATAAAAAAATTTATATTAATAGGATGTGCAATTGTGCACCGTTTACAGTATACATAGCATCTGAAGTTCACCAGCCATCGGAGTTATGTATTTGGCCAAAGCGTTAGGGGTACTAGATATTATTCTTGAAGGAGAAGAAAGTCATGTCCTACGGTACAAACACCTCCCCGGAGAAGATTTATCAATGCATGGAATGGTTTGTTGGGCTTAAAGAAGTGGGAGATCTCTTGCATGTGTCGCCGAAGATAGGATTATCAGAACCAAACGGCACTATACATAGCACAAGAAGTATGCATGTGATTGTTGTACTGATGACCAAATCTGGATATATCTGATCACCTCCAAGACTTGTGTGTAAAGTGTAAATGTTATAGTGAGTTTTAATATTATCAATAAATTTTTTCTGAATATTTTATAAATAATAATTAAAAAAATCTTATTTTTAAATAAATAATGATACTGATGAAGGTATACTACAACAAACTTGAGTTTTTTCAACATTTTTTTATCTACGGTTGCTAAAAAATGTTAATTAAACCCCTAAGTTTCTACGGTTATACTCTACTGTCGATCAAAATAAGGAAATTAACCTACTTATTTCCACAATGGCACAACTGTTGAAACAAGTGTAAAAAACATTAAATAAAAGTTTTGTGGATGGGCTTTTTCGATCCGCTGTTCTCCTCAAATTTCTCACACAGCAGCCCACCAACAACAGTCCACTAGCAGCGAGAATCGAATCTAGGCTGATTAGGCGAAGCAAACGAACCATGCCAACTGAGCCAAGCCCTCTTTGAAAATTAGAAACACGGGACTTATATAAAGCTACAAAACAAATCAAAGTTTTATAGATAGCTCTCACAGTTTCTCATTTTCTCTCTAGTAGCTCAAATTTCTCTCACACAAAACTTAGAAATTTCAAAGCCAATTTCATAGCTCTCAATCATGGAAATTTCGAAGCTCTAGGTCATGGCAATTGCATAGCTATTGGTCTCTCAACACGGTGGCTATGTCTCATCGTCACTCACAAAATCGAAGTCGAAGTCTTCCGTCAACTCATCTACTCTTCGCCTACCTCATCTAATCTCCCCCAATTTTCTAGGGTTTCAAGCTCAATCGCCACTGCGACACGAAGATAATTTTGCCTGATTCGTCTCGATTCTTCAATGGAGGCAAATTCGGTGCGTTTTCATGTTTTGTTTATAAATTGTTATGTTTGGTTCCTAGGAAACTTTTAGAGTGAATATTTAAATTCTCCCTCACTTCCTCTCTCTCCCCAAACCCCCAAGGTTCCCTCTCTCTTTCTCCCTCTTCCTGTGTATATGCCTATATATAGGTTTTTGTATCTTTCTTAGATGGCTTTGTGTTTTGTTTTAGAGTCTACTACAAAGGATGGTCAAGCTAATAAAGTAAGTTTCTTCTAGATTTTGTTCTTTGTTCCATAACTAAACCTAAGTTTCAATTATTCTTATTATTATTATTTGGAAAATCACTTATTTTATGCCGAATTAGTGATCATAGTAGTTTTTGTTGTTGTTAATTTATAGTGATTGGTTGATATTGGGGTGTGCTTTACTGCTTGTTTTTGTTCCCATCAAATGTGCTTTAATAATGAATTTTGTTAATTTTTATGAAATAATTCTTGAGATTGAATATGTAGAAGGATATTCTTACCGTTTAATTATCAGCATATGTGCAATATATGGTATTGAGCATTGAGAATGAAACTGATTTGCATTTTTTTTATTAGATACTCTGTTTTTTGTTGGCTGAATCACGAATTCATGTTTCCAATGGCAATGATGGTTGTAGAATGTAAACTTGTATCTTGAGTTGGATGATGGTTCAAACTGTGAGAGATTTATGATAAGTTTTTGTTTAGAAAACATGGGTATGATAGGTATGATACTTCCCTTGAAAGCTAAATCCTTTTTAGGCACTTTATTAATCCTTGGAAGCTTCATTGCTTATGCAGGAATCCGAAAACCCATTATGAATAGCAAGTTATTGATGACTGACTATCTATTTTGATTGGTAAGTTACACACGCACACATGCCTAGAGGGTCTCGAACCCAGTATTCAGGACCTCATCCTCCGTCCCTTTATTATGAGAGGAGAAAGTGCCAATTGAGCTATAGCTAACTGGTTCTTTGGGACAATAGGATCTAATAAGTGGCACTTATTTTACAGTTTTGGGCTTTCATGTATGTATTACCAGTTGGTGTAATAAGCTTTGTACTATGTTTTAATATATATATATATATATATATTAATCTTACTGCACTTTAGGAGAAGTATGAAAAGGAATTGAAGGATGCAGCAGCTAGGGAACTCATGCAAGCAGAGGAGGTGGCAATGTTGGATAAGGTTGTAGAGATTTACAACCTCTATTTTTCATTTTGTTTGTTTTTGTTTTATATTTTATTTTTTTCTTTTATGATATCTTGCTGCAGTTTCTGTATGGTTGTAGGGGCTTTAGTGGAAGGAATATGAATAGGATTGGGGATGGGGCAAATTTGGTGCAGGAAACACTTTCTCCTAGCCCATTTAAATATAAGGGACTTCTTTACAAACCTGCCATAGCCACTAAATAATGTTGGTGGCCAGGGGCAGAACTGCATAGAGAAACTTTGCAAAAATTCAACTTTCACCTTTTATTTAGCTAAACTTTTCAAAAATATATATGGTTCCCCCAAACAACCCCCCCCCCCCCCCCCCCCTCTCACCCAATTATTGAAATTCTAGTTCCACCCCTGTTGGTGGCTGTTGTGAAAATTGATGAAATTAGGCTGGGTGGAGCCCTCTGTGGCATAAAGATTTTATACCTGTAACATCATTAAACCATTTGGCACTTAAAAATTTAAGATATGTTACTTACCTTTTTTTTTTTTTTTAATTTTGAAAAACTTTTGACTTAATACATTATTCACTAAAACTGTTGCATATAGGAATGTACTCATTTCTTGGGATCCATAAGGGCTTCTGTGTTTTAATAATCATGTGAAAATGTCTAGCCTACTTATATGAAGACTAATGAGTATTTTTTTTCTCTGACTTAGTGTTGGATTTGTAGTGTATTTCACAATGTAAAGAAGAGAAAATATGATATGGATGGAAAAAGAGATTCTCTTTATTAGTAGGATAAGGACAAACTGAAAAGTAAGAAACAAGGAGAAAAACACAGAGCTTAAAATCCAAAAACTTGGAAGTTCAGTTTCGTAAGTGTCATTCCCCTCCTTGTTTTGTGGTTTGTCTGTCTTGAAGCATTTCCAGTTATCAACTAATCATAATTTCTTTTGGCCTTAAAAGATCATGTGCATCTTTTTTCCATATGTCTTCTCTTGAAAATAATTTGCTGATAAGTTCAGTATTCCAGCATCTTTTTTCCATATCAATTGCATGACTAATTTGGATAAACTACAACCTGAAATCAACTTTTTTTGTCTGCTTCAAGTCTATGGCCGGTTGCCTTGTTTTTCATGTTTCCATAAAGTAATTTAAATGTTGTATTAGAATCCTTTGGTTTGCCTTGTTTTTCATGTTTCCATAAAGTAATTTAAATGTTGTTTTATAATCCTTTGTTTTGTCATTTGTGTTTGGTAGGCCTTGTCACTGGGAATTCCTTGTCTGAGTAGACCCCACGCCCTTTGAACAATTTACTGAGAGCTTCTTGTGAAATTTTTCATATGCAGGATATTTCTTTCTTGTCCTATCCGCTCCCCACTGTAAGTTCTTCATAGCTTCACCCTCACCCCCTCGAAAAAGAAAAAGAAAAAAAAAAAAGAGTTAGAATATATAAATTCAGCAAGTTCAGTTTAAATGTAAAAGGGACTGAGATGTCTATGATATCCCATAAGAATTTCTACAAAATTTGTCAACATGTAAAAACCATATTATGGATGAATGATTTTACTTAATATTAATTGAATAGTCATTTCCTATTTGACTTTTAATTTTAAAAATTTAAGGCATTTTAATTTTGTCAACTGTTTTGTCAATTAGGAATTTATTTTGTCTAATAATAACTTGAATTTTTTTCTTATGTTGACGTGTATTGTGTTAAACAGGACTAGTTTGAGCAATATCATGAGCGGGTGATTGAGGTTGGGCATGTGATACTGAGTACTCTAAATTTTGAAATTAATGTGCAACATCCATATGCTCCTCTTAGCTAACCTATTTTGTTAAGATCTCTAAGCTATAGGTTAAAGTGAAAAAGTGCTTAACTGCCTTGTAATAGCAGTAGTCAATAGTCAAGTAGGTAAGGCTCTATATTAAGGGATGGGGAGTGGATGGTGGGGATCCATGTGAGGAGTCATGGACAGGAGTGTCATGTTTTGATTCATTTGCTATACACCTGTAATGCACTTAGCTAACCTATTTTTTCTATTAACAATGCTACATTTTCAAAAAGGGCCAAAACCTTACCCTTCTATGTTCTACAACCCTTTATGCAGTAAAATTCAAGGACTAAACCTATTGGAGGCCTGCTTAATAATCTGCATCATTTGAAACACCTGTAAGTGAATATGTCTTGTTATATTTATCTCTTATTGAAGTTGTAACAGCATTGTCTATATAATTCTTTATTCTGGATTCTTCTTTAGGGATGTCTGCTACAATAACATTTAGGGTGAAATTCCATACAGCTTGCCTCCCAATGCCACAAATATGTAGGATGTCTGTTTTGTAAATTGTGATTCTTGTATGCTTAACTTTTTTTTCTTTCAAGTTTTTGGTGATTATTCTACTTTTTCATGAATGCAAAAATATGGCATACAACTATTTGAGACAAAATATTCCCCACTGTCTACCAGCCATGAAATGTCTCTAACATCAGTGAGTTACTTCTCCTCCCCAAGTGCCTATTTACTGAATTGCTTTTGCTTTTTGGTTATTCAATCAGAATCTCTTAATTCTTTTCTTGTAGAAATCTAAACCACAACTAGTTATCTGGACCAATTGACAATGTCTATACTGGCTTACAGAATCTTAGAGAGATGTATGTGTTCTTCACCTGATTCTTATATTTCCTCTCTCTTTTTTTTTTTTTTTTTTTTTCTTCAGCGTGGTGAACAGTGACATCACATGTGAGCACTGTGCAGGAAACAAAAAGCACTGTTTACGCACTGTTCACGGGTCTCACGGCACTATTCACACATTTAAAAATTATTTTGCTACAGCGTTTTCAGTTTTTTGTTTTCAGTTTCAGCAAAAATAAGTTGTATCTAAACGGACCCTAAGTACAATATTCCATAAATACGAAAAGGATGTTGTTGATGCTTGTAGAACCTTGAGAAGGTATGAAGTTGGCGATGATCTTGATGAAGGTATGTAGCAAACTATGCAACAAACAAGAACTCTCCAAATATCTTTTAGTGTACAAGGATTGGCTATTGTAAATACTTTTTAAGTGTACTATTCAAAATAGGTTTTGTGTAGCAAGTAGTGATTCATGTTTCAAATTTAAAAATGTAAAGGGCAATAGATAGAGTAGTTGAGTTATGTTGATTTGTACAATTTGTTTCATTGTGTTAAAAGAGCAATTGATTGGTTGTTGTAATTCCATTTGGAATTGAACAATTGCGTTTACATTTATGTTTTGAATCAGGTTATTAAATTTTGAACAATATGAAAAAGTGCATTCAAATTTTTTTTATTAAGAAAATACTTATTTCAACGTTTACAAACCGTTGAAATTTATCTCAAGGTATCTTTTACCAATGGTTGAGTGTATGTGGAAAAAAAACAAGCATACTTTTATAATAATACTTGGATGTTTATTAACCGTTGATAAAAGTGTAATATTTTTTTTCAATGGTTGCATGGGCAATAGAAAAATGTTCTCGACATAGTTATTAATGACAGTTCTCGACGGTCATGTTAACCGTCGAAAATGCTATTTTTGACAGTTTTTAGTATTGTTTTCATTGGTTTCAACCGTTGAAAATAACCAAATTTCTTATAGTGACACTTTATAACTGCTCTCTGCAATCTTCAAAAAGACTAGTTTATAGACCCCATCAGATGGTGGTTGAATATATATATATATATATATATCTCTCTCTCTCTCTCTCAAATGAATGTTTTTGTAGTGTATGCATGTAGAGAGGACATAAAGCAAGTGTTCTAGTACTTTAGAACACCCCCACCCCCCCTCCCCAACCTAAAAAGAAAAACCCAATCATATTTTCAATGACTAAAATTTAGGTATAGTTTCTTAGATACAATGCTTGAGTTAGATTCCTCCGATCAAATTCAAAAATATAATCACAATTAATGATATATTTTTCAATGACAATTAAATTTAATGCAACTATTTATTTTAATTAATTAGAGAACTCATTATATGACATTTTAGAAACTATAATTGATTTACTCTAAATTTTATATATATACATATATATATACACACACACACACACACACACTTGTGTGTGTGTGTGTGTGTGTGTGTGTTATTTTATAAATTAAAAAAATTATTTTGAAATTTTCTTGTATAAGGGAAGATAATATATATATCATGTTAAAGTTTTGTTTTAAGTATAAATTATGTATACTTTTGTTAATATGAAAACACAAATGTAAAGAAATTGGTAAGAGATAAATGTGAAGTGTTTACAAATAAAGTAAGATAAGAATAGAAAGGCACTATCATAAAATTACAATTTTGAAGTTTCAAGTTCACTATTTATCCCTACACTAGCATTTTAGGAGAAAACTCCAAAAAAATTACAAGGAAAGGAAATAAATTGAAAGGCAAGAAATTACACAAACTAGCATGTATATGGCATTTGGTAAACTTATGTTACCAAGCTTTGATCATCTCCCATCATCGAAGGCCAACATTACGTGATGCTTCACACTATCATAACCAGTGGTAATTTTATTACTAATATCAGATTCACGAGAATCAGATGACCTACCAAGTAAGTATTCAGTCTCTTCCAAGCTGGAACCTACATTAACCCACGAATGCTTTTCCATCTTTCTTAAACCTTGAAGTTCCATTGCTACTTCCTTCATATTAGGTCTATCCTCCCCTTTCAATCTTAAGCACCTCATTACAAGATTTGAAACTTCTTTTAGTTGCTCTACATTTTCTTCATTTGCTATATTCTTCTCAAGAACTTCAAACAATCTATTTTCTTTCAAAGAAGAAAGAAAATACAAAGCAAGGCTTCTCTCCTCCTCAGGCCTATCAAATGAAATTTCCTTTTTCCCTGTTAATAACTCCACAAGGACCACTCCAAAACTATAAACATCACTTTTCTCTGTCAATTGGCTTGTGTGCAAGTATTCGGGATCTAAATATCCGAAAGTTCCTTGCACCATTGTAGCTATGGCTTGTGTTTGGTCAAGTGGAACTAATCTTGATGCTCCAAAATCTGATACCTTTGCTATATGTTTACCATCTAGTAATATGTTTGAAGACTTGACATCTCTACGGATTATAGGTGGAGAAGCTGCAGAGTGCAAATATGAAAGTGCTTCTGCAGATTCTGTAGCTATCCTAAGACGAGTTTCCCATGGTACAATAGACACCTTGCTTTCATGGTGTATGTACTCAAAGAGAGTACCATTAGGTACAAATTCATAAACAAGCAAAGGAACTTGTGTCTCCAAACAACAACCCAATAGTTTAACCACATTTGTGTGGTTAATTTGAGAAAGTACAACTAACTCATTGATGAACTGCTCAATTTGGGTTTCATCTACTATTTTTGACTTCTTGATGGCCACAATTCTATCATCTGGTAAAAATCCTTTATAAACAGTACCAAACCCTCCTCGACCAATGATTAGATTTTCATCATAATTGTTGGTAGCCTTCTCTTCTGTTGTAAAGATTTTTACCACGTTAGTTGAATTATCTTGTCCGGAGAGTTGTTGTTGTAATATTAAACCACCATTCTGCTGAAAGAACCTTTGTTTAAGCTTCATTAGCTTTCTTTGATTTAATATCAAGTACAGCGAAGAGCTACAGACAAGCATAGCTATAATGCATATGCCAATACCTATATTTGAAAGGAACAAATGTAATACTCCATATATTAGAGACGTTGTATAGTTTCTTTTTCTTTTCGAAAATTTGGGAATCAAGTCAATTTAAATCTATATTATATTTGGAAGTTAAAATGCTAAAGAAGAGAACAATAGAGATTAGTAACAATGAAGAAAAACTTTCTTTCTCACAATGTAAAAATAAAATAAAATATAATAAAATTTTACAATATAAGAGATCAATTTTGAGAGTATTACCATTCCAAAAAAAAAAAAAAAGATTTTGAGAGTATTAGCTTTCTTCAGGGAGAGAGGACTATTTCACTCTCTATTCCCATTCTCTCATTCCATGCAGATATTTCCAGATTGGCAAGACTTCAATTAAATATATCATATTACAGTATTTCAATTTAATCTTTTTATTTGATGATAACTAAAAGTAAATAAAAAGAAACAAATAGTAATGGAATACATTCATTCTATAAATTTATAAATATAGACTAAAAATTTGGTTGGTAAACAAATTGAGTTAAGTTGAATATTAAAAGTTCAAGATTATTTATTTAATTTTGTATTGAACACATGGGCAATGTTTTTAAATTATTCCCCACCACATTGAATAATCCACTTTTGCTTTTTTCTTTTCTTTTTCCCTGATAATGCTAACTAATTGGATTGACAAAATCTCAATCCAACAATAAGTTGAAGAAAAAATATCAATATTATGTGGAAGTTCTAACCCAACCAATCTAAACCAAAAAATAAAAATTATAATTCAAATTATCTTTCATTTTTCGAGACAAACTATCATTCTTTATTACTATTAGAATAATGTCAGAGATACAAACTCTTTTACAAAAACAATTTACAAACTGTTGATGTGGTGAATAATTATTAATAAATGAAAAAATAATATTAATTTTGGGTCACATAAACATTTTATAAAAATATTATAAAGTAAAATAGTTTATGGATGTTGCTCTTACTATTTATTATTTTGCAACAGTAAAAAATTAATTCTCATATTTTTTTTTCCTTAAAAAATGGTAATGGCACTTACCTCAACCATTTGAGGGTTTTCCCCCCTAATTTGATTGTTCCAACCATTTGAGATATAACTACAAATAATTATAGTTTGGGGGGGGGGGGGGGGGGGTGGAATTTTTTTAGTGTGGGATAAATAACACATTAGGGAAATTCTAATTAAAGAATTTATATAATATAAAAAGACATAACTTAAGGCAGAAGGTTAAGCCTATAAATATAATTTTAATAATATTGAGTGCTATGACATAATTCTATAATGTAAGTGGTGCTAGCTAGAGAGTCAAATTTTTTAATAACCATGTCATAAGATGTTAAGAAGTTATAATTAAAACAAAGAAGTTATAATTGAAACATTACTTTTAGATAAATTCAAAATAACACTTTTTTTACAATCCACCAGTCATAACATAAAATGTCAAGCATCATAAGAAAAGTTATGAAAAAATTTTATGTCACTAGGCTTTTATTGTGTGAATATTCTTCACAATCAATGATGGCTCTCACTATAAATTTAGTTAATAAAGCTCACTATTATGTGAGAGAAGAGAATATCATAAAGATGTACTCTTGAAGTTAAAATTAATAAATTAATTACTCATATATATATATATATATATACACACACACACATATATGGTACAATCATAATTGACAATCAATCGCAAACTCAATAAGCATTTTTCAATAATGCACCACAATATATATTAGTAATTAAAGAGTTGTATTTAATACATACAAATTGTTTTACACAACCGAAAATACCTATAAAACCATGATTTAAAGTCACAATTTCAGTTGTTTTTTAGAGTATATATAATATTGTGTAAAATAGTTTATACACAACAAGAATTTCCCATAATTAAATATACTTACCAATGGTGAGCTTAATTGCTAGATTGGATGATGGGTGGACACATGCTCTTCCGTCATCAAAATGGTACCCTACGCTGCACGCACAATAATAACTTCCTGGGTCATTAACACAATTAGTGTTTTTGCCCGTGCAGTTGTTATTGCCCTCTTTGCTTTCGTCAATATCTGGTGGTAATAAAGCCCATCTTTAAGTAACTTTGAGGAAATATAAACACAAGCAAGGGTTATAAGAAAGTTCGTGAACACAATTTTTATATCATAATTCTGACGTAGTTAGTGAAAAAGATTCTCTGCCACCTTATAGTTGACTATATCAAAATTATACAAGAAGAATACCCTGACAACCATCTTTGAGGTATGGGTTCCCACGGTAACCATCCATGCAGAGACAAAAGTATCCTCCATTTTCAGAACCCTTACAAGTGCTATTCCCTCCACATGGATAATTCTTTGTGTTCACAGCACATGTTTCATTACCGACCGCCCATGTTTCATTTCCGACAGCCCAATCAAGAACCATTGGCATCTTCTCCGGAAGATTTTGAAGGGAATCAACTGAGAAATTGAACTTGCCTTTTTGCACAATAAAGGCATAGCTGCATGGATTAAAACTCCATACATTGAGATGATTATTAAAGCTACCTGCTTCCAAACTAATATTTTTCATTCCTTTAGGAATTTCCGTCTGGCAACAGCCGATCCCAGAGCAAGAGCCGTTAACCGCATTACTAGCGCTTACACATACCGACATGCAGCCGAGGGAGAAAGATTCACCGTTCTTAAAACCATTAAGGTATGCGTAAGTGTCACACCCGACGGCCATGAACATGTTTTGAGAGTCAGAAATTGTGAAATAAAGGGACCAGAAAGTGGGACCATTGGGGTTATTGGAATTATTGACAGGCACAGAAGCAATGAGTGTCTGCTGGTGGTTGTTGGTTTGGAAACAGTCCCTGGCTTTGTAGGCCAAGATCTCTATATTGTGGTCTTCGATGGAAATTTTTTTAACTATGACACCTCCATACATAGGTATGGACAAGTTAACACAAGTGATGGAAAAACTTTCATCTAGGTAACATCCTTGATTCATTCCAAAAGGATATGGAATTTCGACAACTCCACAACTGTTCTGACAATTAGGTAGGGCTGATGGATATGATAGTACAGCTGAGGCTGAAGTAGTCACTGATAATAACACACCAACCCATGTGACTTGCAAAAGCATCTTGTGGAATCGGAAACCCATATAGCACCCAATATTTTCTGAGAAGAGGAGTTTACTGTATGTGTTTCTGTACAAAAAAAACTTCCTATATATAGATGCTAGATTTTATTTATTTTAAAACACAGTTTATGTCCAGTACAGTACACAGTAGAATTTGGAATTTGAACAGGTGTCGGAATCTCATTTAATGTATTGATGCACTAAACACATGCTTAACCCTTTATTTTAGGAGATGTTGGAATTTTATATGCATTAGAAAATTAAGATAGACCCGTTCAAATCATATACCGGGTGTTACTTACATTTGTATAATATTTGCCGCAGTTATCTATGACGTTAAGTTCTAGAGTCCATGCTGAGACTTTGATAAAGTCATCAGAACGAGTCAACGATTAAATGGACTGAATCAATAAACTATGAAGGTGATATATTTACCTGAAAAAAAACAAAGCAGTGAAGTCAATTGCAGACACCTCCAATTCCTCAAAAAAAAAAAAAAAAAAAAAAATATATATATATATATATAATTGCAGACATCTCCTTAGTTGCATCTCAATTCTCAAGTAACTCAAATAAGAAAATAGTATTAATCAGATAAAAGCTTCATCAGTTATAACCATCAAATATCAAGTGCCTTATAGTATATATATAGTGGCGTTACTCATTTTGAATTCCACCATCAATTTCCATTATTTAACTATAGAATTATCCACATATTGACATAGGCACAAGGAAAAAAAAAATTATAACCAGCAGCTGCTCTTGTGATTGTTACACTCAAAGTCCCTGAATAATGATTGAACCTCTCAGTCTTGGAGACTAGGCCAAGGCCAAACTGCCAAAGTCCCTTACGTATAATGATTGGACCTATATCTCTCTGCCAAAGTCCCTTACGTATAATGATTGGACCTATATCTCTCTTTTTATGGGTTGGGCAAGTTCAAGTTATATGTGATATAATTTTAAAAAATGTTAAACTACTTAATAATTTATTATTAAATTCATATTTTAAAAATTCAACCAATAAATTACATATTCTATATATTTTTAACATGCATATAAATTTTCATGTGAATCGAATGTTATTTATCATTCGATTTATAAACTCATCTTTTATGCATTATTTTAAATTACAATTGAATTTAAACAATTAATTGATGACATAACTATTAATCTTCAATCACCTTGAAATTTTGCAAGTATGTAAAATATACAAAGATAATGTAATCTAACAGTGATATTTTTAAAATATAAATTTAATAACAAGTTATTAAGTGCTGTAACATTACTTAGAGTTATATCAAGTGTGTAACTTGAACTTGTCCCTCTCTATATATAAAAGTTGTAACTAACATATATGTCTTCATTCAATTGTGAATATATGTAGATACACGTTATATATGCCCACACATTATATGTAAGACCATTCTACATGATAAAATAAATAAAACACCGGCACTCTTGTGAATATGAAATGGTATTTTAATATTACCTATAAAATAACATAAGCATTATATTATGTTTTTTTTTTTAATGATTTTTATAATCCGTGTTATAATTTCTTCATTGTCGAAATTAAGTGATATTTCGACGTGAGATTTTTTTTTTAATTACTAAAATTCATTACATGAGATC